>CM061132.1:2913597-5775689 GCA_030789695.1 Scilla litardierei
CTTCTTTCTACCATCCAATCATAACAAAAAATGTTTAAACTGGAGCCATTTTTCTAATCTAATCTGACCCTCAGTTTTCATTTTCTTGAGAACGGACAAACATCCCATGAGAGGCTTGTTTCATTGCCTAAAATACTTTGTGCCTGCATTTGTATACTGAATGTAGAGAGAGGATGTGTGTTCAAAGTTCAAACAACTTTCATCAAATTTTATGTATGGTAGGGGAACAAAAGTGAAAAGCAACTTAACATAAGCCTCTGCCACATAAAATTTTGGCAAGCCATGGTCTTATATTATTTATTTATTTATTTATTTATTTTGCATGGAAATGAAAATAGTGGATGACTCTTTTAAGTTTTAACCATCTCTTCTCCTCTTGTTTTACAAAAAGCCCCGAATTTCTCACATGCCACTTTGATCCCTCGAGATTTTTCAAACAAATATATGTTGGAAAATGAAAGAGGCAGAATTTTCTTCCCTTTTTCACTTTCCATTTTGTTTCCACTAATAACATCACATAAAGAAAACTGATTCTAATATGACTTATGAAGATGTAAAAAGCACCAGAACTTATTTATTACACAGTAAAAACATTTAAATTAATGTAACTTAGTAACACACAACCATGCAGAACAACTTGTTGCCAATAATTAGAGAACCTTTGTGAGATTATTACAAGCAAAAGCTAACATTTTTCAGATTGAACCATACAAGTCGTGTTCTGTCATGAAATGTATTCACACTATTCTAAGTATATTCTAGAAAGTCAACAGCTTATATACAAAATTCGGCATGAAATATATTGTAGACATGTCCTACAAATTAAGTTCAAGCAGCAAACTTCATCTCGGTTATCCTGGGAACACCTTTTAATTCAAAAAAAGGCATAAACTATAAAACAAAAGGGGTTGATGAAGCCATAATTTACCTCGAAATCCAAGTTCAAATCGTGCCAAATCCAGCTTAGTTCTAACTGATCGAGATTATGGTAACCTTCGAAACAAAAACGAAAAGTACATGGAATCAGAACATAACCTACATGAATTACAAATCATAATCTTCATAACGCCCAATATTCGAGGTACCTAAGGCTAGATTAAAACCGTAAACTCTCAGATCGCCAAAATATCCCAACACAGTCGTCCAAATTTCAAGCTCAATATACCAAACTGTTGAACCCTAGGAAAAAAATTGCAAATAAATCGACACCTAGAAGCAACTTATTTCAGATCACTATGATCCTAGACTAAGATAAATTGGTGAATCAAAGGCAGACTGATATAGCAGGTAAAGAGCAAAAATAAACCCTAATTCTCACCTTGGAGAAAGAAGATAGAAGCGTCGATAAAGGAGAATATTTGTAGGCAGCCCTTTCTTGATCTCTAAACGACAGCAACCCAGTGATCCAGCCTATTAAGTACAGATAAAAACGCAAGATTCGTATATGACAACGGTGTGAGTCATGCGTGCCTCAATTTGGTGTGGTGGAGACTAGGAATGGTAATATTGCGGGATGGGGCGGGTATTTAACTATCCAAGCTTGCCTCATCCCGTCTACGGGTCGGGACAGAGTGGGTCTCGGGCCGGGGCGGGGCGGGTCACTTCTTACCAAAACCGGGTCGGGCCGGTCGGATCAGGTCATTACTAGTTACTACCATCCCTATGAATCCAAAACAAAATTTTTATTTCAAAACTGGTAGAATTGTGATATATTTGGTAATTTGAAATTGGGAATTGGCTCAATTGGGAGAACGATGGAATAGAGTATGAGTTATGTGTTATGGACTGGCCGCATGATCTGCATCAAAATAGTAAGGTTTTTTAAGAACTTCTATAGTTTACTGGGGCGGGGCGGGGCGGGGCGGGCCGCATACGAAGCCCAAGCTTGCCCCGACCCGTCTGCGAGCCGGGGCGGGCCAGGTCAAAACCGGGTCGGGTCGGGCCGGGCCAGTCGGGTCGGGCCATTACTGCCATCCCTAGTGGAGACATTCGCACTATGCGCAAAGACCAACTTGATGTGCACATGTCATGGCCGTCACGTCATCTGCTAGTCATCACTTATTATGTGATTTGGCATTCTTTAGAGAGTTCCAATGAAACTCTTGTAAATATTGTATCAAAAAGGTTCTTGTGTATTCATGAAATTTCCTTTAAAATGAAATTTAAATGAAATTTACTGTAGAATATCGGGAAAGGATTTAAAGACTCATCCTAAAACGTTTGATCTAGAAGCCTAATCTCTATCATTCATTGTAAGGGATCCTTGCATATAAAAGGGTATATGTGGCGGCCATTTGTATCCAATACGAGTTGCAAGCAATAGAAGTATGTGCAATAGTTCTCCGCTTCCAAGTTCTCTTGTCTTCTTGAATGTCTTGCAAAAGGATGAGAATTTCATGGAAGACTAACTTAACCATCCTAAAAATGAACAGTGGGCTAAGTGCTGCACTGGATTGGAGAAGTCAAGTAGCTAAACAATCTACATATGACAACTGGCATCAGAGCTTGCGGTTTAGAGAAGATGATGTCAGGCAGCGAGATTCCAGTTCCAAGCGACTTCGAGATGGCAAAAGGTGCTACTAGGCCGCCTTGCATTGATAAATCCATGGACGGCATGTCAGCATTCGAGGCACGTTTGGGCAAGGCAAAGCTCACTGTGACTGAGACAAATGATCAGTTTGAGGCCATGAAGGAAACTATCGAGGAGCTAAGGTCAGGTAGAGATGAGATTTGGGATGAGATGCTAACTGTATTAACCTCGACTGTTGGCATGCTTCAGTAGATGGATGGTCTCTTGGAGTAGAGAAATGCTACACTAGAGGATCAAGTGAATGCTTTGATGAAATAGCTATAAGAACTCAAATGTGAATTCAATCAACAGAAGATGGCTTGGGTGAGTAGAGCGGTCGTCACTCGTCCCTTCTTGCCAAAGGTGGTCGTTTCAAAACTGAAGATATACGGAATTACACGGAATGCTCGTGAACTTGCCAACCTTTTTTGAATATTGAAATGTTTTGAAGCTATGTAGTTCAAGTATGATGGTTCCAATCTCCTCTATACCTCCAAGATATTGCTATGCAATGATGGCGTAGATGATGCGACGATGTGAAGAAGGGAACGTGCACTATCAACACATGGGATGAGTTCAATGCGGAAATTAAGAGGCGATTTTATCCCAAAAAATGCAGAGAATGAAGCGTGATGAAATCTTCGTCATCTCACTCGGAAATTGTCACGCCCCGCTTCCCTAAAATGGAGGCGAGACGTGAGTAGGTCCGCACGAGAGTGGATCTGTGAAGCCCCAAACCCGATAAGCGTCAATAAAACATAAGCAAGTCCCTGTAACCACAAACGAAACAACAATAATAACGTAAGGAGAGACAGGAACAAAATCTCAAATCTCAGAATTTGTCCAACATGAAAAATTAAGTTCGGCATCCAGAAAAGCCAACAGGCTAAAAGAAAGAGTCTAAAGGCCCAGAACAAGGCTAACAAAAGGGACAACATAATAAAGTATTGGTGCCACGCACTGACAACAAAGCAGTCTAAACAACAACACAAACAGTCTCTACGACTGATCGCCCGTGTCCACGAAGTCCTCGTCAAACACAGGCTCGGGCTCGGCGTTTGCAAACACCTCGTCCTCAACAATGAACTCAGGCTCAGGATCTAACATGTGTCACCCAAAAGAGTAAAGAGGCACATGTCAGCAAGGCTAAAAGACTTGGGCAAGGAAACTGAAAAGGAAGGCAAACTAACAACCTAGCAGTTATAATATGCATGACATGGCAGTTATGGTATGTGTGCACAAGTAAGACATGGTGAAACCACAAGTACAAGAGAACAACTTATCAGGGCATGTCAAGAGTAGCCAAGCTACTAACAATCTCAATCTTTTCACTAGTCATGTTTCAAGTTGTTTGTAGATGTTTACGCCTTACAGCTGAACTGTTGGACATTCACACTGATTGGCCGCTTAACACTACCCCAGAACCCAGAGTTTACGCCTTACAACTGCAGTTGCTGATCGGGCAGACTCCCAGTTGAATGGCCGCTTAACTCTTACCCCCAAAACCCACGTGTAAACAAGCCAGGGTCCCTGTATATGAGCTCAGTAAATGAGCCAGGGTTGCCCCGCACAAGAGCTCGTTTCCTGGATCACAAACCAGGAGCGTATTCCATTTGGCATAGGGGTGCACTTAGCCTCAATCATTTCACAAGGTGCAGCGGAGCTACGCAATCACGGGAACACTTAAAGAATGCAATGACATGATAATTAATTCGTGTACCGTTAATGGAAATTAAACATGACATGGTAGTTGTGCAACATGATAAATGTCGGATCTAGCTTCGTTGTCAAGCTAGTTCCTGAAATTGCGCCTAGGCGAGTATCATTTCGTCGCCTAGTCTCTTTTACGCCTACAACAAGCAAATGGCCTAAGACATGGCCCAAAACCCTAAGTGGCAAGTTTCACTTGCCTATCATTGAGGATGACGATCAACGAGGCCGTCACACAAATGCTAACTACGGAGATGAGATCGCTGCCATGGCAAAACAATATTAGAACAACATCCAACCTAGTTTTATTAGGGTTTCACAAAAACACAAATGAGTCAAGAGAATATTAAGAGATCGATTTATTACCGTATCGGAGCGAAAGAATGATGCCGAGCAAGCACGACAACGGAAGAAACGATCCGGAGAACCTACGGTTCAGATCTGAAAATGGGTGGAGCAATTTGGAGAAATGGGGTTTTGGGGATTGGAGATGGCCTAGAGCATGGTGGCCGGCCTAAATGGAGAGGGGGAGTGGCTCTTGATGAAGGAGGAAGGCTAGGGGAAGATCAGAGGTCAAGGGGGAAGGAAAGATGCCAGGAGAAGAGAAAGAAAGAAAAGAAACGAAGTGGGGTTTAAATAGAAAACGACCTGGCGGCTGCCCAGAAATTAGGGTTTCGACACTGATTAGTCGGTCAAAGAGCAACCTCTGACCGACTAGTTTGGGAACTAGTCGGTCGGTTGACCAACGCAGACCGACTAAGTCCAAACAGTAACTCCCGTACAATAATAGGATTTAGATTTAGTCGGTCAAAGAACAACTACTGACCGACTAATTTCTCATCTAGTCGGTCGACGAACATTCTTAGACCGACTAAGAATGAATAGTACTTGGTATCAAAATGATTATAGAGCTAGTCGGTTAAAGAACGATTGCTGACCGACTAGTTTCTCATCTAGTCGGTCAACGAACGTTCTTAGACCGACTAAGAATGAATAGTACTTGGTATCAAAATGATCATATAGCTAGTCGGTTAAAGAACGATTGCTGACCGACTAGTTTGCAACCTAGTCGGTCGACAAATGTTCTTAGACCGACTAACGATAAACAGTAACTCCTGAGTAATTAACAAAGCCAACTAGTCGATCCATGAAGGTTTGCCGACCGACTAAATCGTCATCTAGTCGGTCGTTTCCCCTTCTTATACCGGCTAACGTGCACAGAAAGTTCCGAAATGGAGCGCGAAGCTCCGGGATCGATTCCTAAGACTCCTAGGCTTGATCTAACAATAAGATATGACCGATATGAAGCCAGTCACGAATGACTTACTCTAAAATCGACGATTCCAAGGAAGAAGCTAGAAAATCACGACGAAACGATCGAAAATGAAAGCTACGGAGACGAAAACCACACATGAGGAGAAAATCCACCAAAACATATATATATATAATATAATTAATCCAGATACATGAAAACCAGTCGTTACATCCTCCCCAACTTAAGAAAAATTCCGTCCTCGGAATTTCCCAACACTCACGTGTCCGGGAACAAAAGTGGGTAACGCTCTCGCATCTCATCCTCGTTCTCCCAAGTAGACTCTCCAGGCGAGCCGTGTCGCCACATCACCCTCACAAGATTGACAATCTTGTTCCGAAGTGACTTCTGACGCCTGTCCAAAATCTACACTGGCTGCTGGTCATACGTCATATCAGGGCGAACGGTAATCTCCGAGAAATCCACAGCATGAGATGGATCGCTAATGTATCGACGAAGATGCGACACATTGAAAACATTGTGAACTCCTTCCAACGATGGCGGCAAGGCTAAGCGGTAGGCTACCTCGCCAACTTTCTCCAGAATGTCAAACGGTCCAATGTATCGCGGGCTCAACTTCCCTCGCTTCCCAAAGCGAATCACACCACGATTCGGGGAAATCTTCAAGAACATATGGTCGCCCGGCTGAAACTCCAAAGGACGGCGTTTAGCATCCTCCCAATGCTTAAAACGGTCCTGAGCAATCCTCAGCCTCTCCCGAATGTTCCTGACAACATCCACGGCCTCCACAATCATCTCAGGTCCTAACAGCTCCCGATCACCAACGTCATCCCAACTCAATGGCGATCGACATTTCCTCCCATAAAGAGCGAGAAAAGGCGCCATGCCAATACTCGCCTGAAAGCTGTTGTTGTAAGAGAACTCTACCAGATGTAGATGGTCCTCCCACGAACCCTTGAAATCCAACATGCACGCCCTCAGCATGTCCTCTAAGATCTGAATCGTCCTCTCGGACTGGACATCCGTCTGCGGATGGTACGCCGTGCTGAAACTCAGACGCATACCCAAACTCTTCTATAAACTCTGTCAGAACTGAGATGTGAACCTCGTGTCTCTGTCCGACACGATACTCACAGGGACTCCGTGAAGTCGTACGACCTCCTGCACGATTCACGTTACATCACTATCTAAACTACGAAAAGGAAATAAAACGGAGAGCAAAAGAATTTACCTCCATATATCTCCTCGCTAGCGCCTCAGTGGACTATCCCACTCGGAACGGAATAAAGTGCGCTGATTTGGTCAATCGATCTACGATCATCCAAATCGCGTCATTCTGCTTCGGACTCCGAGGTAATCCAGTCACGAAATCCATAGTGATGTGTTGCCATTTCCACTCCAGACTCGGAAGCGGTTGTAGCAACCCGGCCGTACGCTGATGCTCCGCCTTCACTTGCTGGCAAACCAAACACTTGGCTACACTCCGAGCCACACTCCTCTTCATACCATGTCACCAATAGTTCAGACGAAGATCCTTGTACATCTTGGTGCCACCAGGATGCACAGAATACGGCGAATTGTGTGCCTCCACCAACAACTCCTCTCTGATATCCCGAGCTGGCACACACAACCTGGCTCCAAATCTCAGCGAGCCATCCTCATGAATCAAAAAGTCAGTCCGCAGACCGGCTTCTACCTGCTCCCGAATCTTCACCAGCTTCGGATCCCCAGCCTGGCCAGCCTTGATCCGATCCACGATCGTCGACTGTATCGGCATACACGTCAACGAAGAAGCCTCCCCACGAAGAACAATCTCCACACCATACTCGCAAAAATCCTGCTGCAATCTCCACTGCGAGGTCAGAATCATCACCGCTGGAAGCCTACTCAGCGCATCAGGAACCACATTCACCTTGCCCGGGTGATACTGCAAATCAATCTCATAATCCGCCATGAGCTCCAACCATCGACGTTGTCGCATGTTGAGCTCCTTCTGAGTAAAAATATACTTCAAGCTTTTGTGATCGGTGAAGATATTCACTTTCTCACTCAGCAGGAAGTGCCTCCAAATCTTGAGCGTAAACACGACAACAGCCAACTCCAAATCGTGCATCGGGTAATTATTCTCATGAGTCTTGAGCTGACGCGAAACATACGCCACAACATGACCGTGCTGATGCAACACACAACCGAGACCCTTGCCAGAAGCATCGCAAAAGATCTCAAATCCTCCACTGTGATCAGGTACAATAAGAATAGGGGCAGTCGTCAATCTCTCCCTCAGAACACCAAAGGCATTCTCACAATCACCCGACCAAACAAAAGGTACATCCTTCCGCGTCAATCTGGTCATCGGCTCAGCAATACGAGAAAAGTCCTTAATAAAGCACCGATAGTAACCAGCAAGCCCAAGGAAACTCCGGATCTCAGGCGTTGACTGCGGAACAGGCCACTCTCTGATGGCCCTGATCTTCTCGGGATCCACTGAAATACCATCTCCAGTCACCACATGCCCGAGAAAAGCAACTCTGTCCAGCCAAAACTCGCACTTCGAAAACTTAGCATACAAACGATGCTTCCTCAAAATCTCCAACACTGTCCTCAAGTGCGAGGCATGCTCCTCCTCTGACTTTGAATATATCAGAATGTCGTCAATGAAGATAACGACAAACTTATCTAAAAAGTCATAGAAAATCAGATTCATTAGATTCATGAAAACTGCAGGTGCATTGGTTACACCGAAAGGCATAACCACAAACTCGTAGTGTCCATACTTCGTCCTGAATGTTGTCTTCGGAACATCTCCCTTCTTCACCTTCAGCTGATGATAACCACTCCTCAGATCCAACTTCGAAAGCACCCTCGAACCTCCAAGCTGATCAAAAATATCATCGATGCGAGGCAACGGGTATTTATTCTTGATGGTCACCGCATTCAACTCCCGATAGTCCACGCACATGCGACGCGAACCATCCTTCTTCTTCACCAGCAAGACCGGTGCTCCCCACGGAGACACACTAGGGTTGATATAACCCTTCTGCAAAAGCTCATCCAGCTGCTTCCGCAATTCCTCCAACTCTGCTGGAGCCATACGATATGGCGCCTTTGAAATCGGTTGCGCTCCCGGAATAAGATCAATCGAAAACTCGAGAGCTCGATCGGGTGGCAGCCCAGACATCTCCTCAGGGAAGACGTCATCGAAGTCCCGCACTACAGCATGCCTCTCCAGCTCCATCTGCATAGCCACAAACTCCACCGGCCTGGCCCGAAATCTGACAGGGCCAAGCGAACTGCTACCTCGACTGAACTCAAATATTGGATATCCGGGAATCTCAAACACCACCTTCTTCCTCCGACATTCGATCGTAGTGTAGAAGCTCGCAAGCCAATCCATCCCAAGGACCACATCATAGTTGATGATGTCGTGGACAATGAAATCAGCGCAAAGCTCACGTCCACAAACCACCAACGAACAAGAATTGCAACCATGATGCACCGAGACCACGCCATTTCCTGTGACGATATTCCAACTCTTCGGAAGAGGGGACGTCGTCAAGGAATGCTTCTCCACGAAGCGCCGCGCCAAAATGCACATCGATGCACCTGAGTCAAAGAGGACTCGTGCAGGAAATGTGCACACCAAAATCACACCTGCAAACAGCCTAACAATCAATCCCTAGTCTAGCAAACAAACATATGCAAGCAAACAACATAATCTAACAAACAAAACCAACTAAGAAGGAACAGCCATATTGAGGATTACATGTGATAACCTCATCCACAGCCTCGCTCTCCACAGCGGTCATCAGAAAATCCTGCCTCCTCGACGGAAAAGCCTGCTGGAAAGCCTGCCTCTGAGGGACAAGAGCTGCTCCACGTCCAGCAGGAACAGGCGCTCTCTGCTGCAATGGATGTGCTGCAACAGGTGCCCTCCGTAACTGATTCGCATGCCGACAATCCCTCGCGACATGAGAAGCATCTCCACAAACCCAACACTGGCCCAGAAACTTCCTACACTGATCCTTGATGTGGCCAGACTTGCCGCAGAAATGGCAAGTCTTCTGAATAGGCCCTCCTGGCCTCTTGAACTGCACCGGATGATTAGGCTTGAAACCAGGCCTAACCACCGCCCTGGCCTGCTCCATAGGCCTCTTCCCAGCACCAGAAACATGTCCCCTCCTCTGGCTCAGGTTCAGCTCCTGCCTCCTCGCAGCGACCTAACCTTCTGGTAGGAATCCCGATCAGAAGAAGATACGAAACTCTGAAGCTCCAAAGTAAGCCCTTGCAAAAACCTCTGAGCCCTCTCATCAGCATCCTGCACCATCTTCGGTGCGAACTGACTCAGCCTAGTGAACTTTTGGTGGTACTGGTCCACCGTCAAGCTCCCTTGCTTCAGATCAATAAAGCGCTGCAGCATCTCCTTCCTAGCAGCCTTCGGAAAGAACTCCTCATCAAAGCTGGAATTAAAGGTAGTCCAAGCTATTGGCTCCACCAGCATCTTCTCTTCCGCATCCCACCAGTTCCGAGCATTATCCTTGAGTTGACTCTTCGCCAAATCAACTCATCCAGCCGAGGTGATCTTGGCCATCTTCAAGTTATCCTCTATGTTCCGAATCCACTCATCGGCAGCCAAAGGGCCCTCAGACCCATCAAAATATGCGGGACCCAGCTCCTGAAATTGCTTCGCTCCCGGCTCGGAGCGAGGGGCATCCTGGATTGCCCGACCAGCTCGAACAACTGGAGCATTCTGGACTTGCAGGAGCACGCCCTGCTGCACTTGCATCATCTGAAGCATCATCCACATCATCTCTCCATTGGTGGGTTCCCGCTCAGGCTCCTCGTCATGAGGGGGCGCACCACTACCTCCACCACGGGTGAATCGCCTTCCTGCCATCTAATGACACAGAAAACGAAGCAGATTAGACTCATAGCTTATGACTCGGACGTCGAACTTAGTTTATTGGACATTCTAATATTATTATCGTCATTCCGATAATCGTAGTTACAGAAGAGGACCTGCATGGGCCACCAACAAAACCTGTCACGCCCCGCTTCCCTAAAATGGAGGCGAGACGTGAGTAGGTCCGCACGAGAGTGGAGCTGTGAAGCCCCAAATCCGATAAGCGTCAATAAAACATAAGCAGGTCCCTGTAACCACAAACGGAACAACAATAATAACGCAAGGAGAGACAGAAATAAAATCTCAAATCTCAGAATTTGTCCAACATGAAAAATTAAGTTCGACATCCAGAAAAGCCACCAGGCTAAAAGAAAGAGTTTAAAGGCCCAGAACAAGGCCAACAAATGGGACAACATAACAAAGTATTGGTGCCACGCACCGACAACAAAGCAGTCTAAACAACAACACAAACAGTCTCTACGACTGATCGCCCGTGTCTACGAAGTCCTTGTCAAACACAGGCTCGGGCTCGGCGTCTGCAAACACCTCGTCCTCAACAATGAACTCAGGCTCAGGATCTAACATGTGTCACCCAAAAGAGTAAAGGGGCACATGTCAGTAAGTCTAAAAGACTTGGGCAAGGAAACTGAAAAGGAAGGCAAACTAACAACCTAGCAGTTATAATATGCATGACATGGTAGTTATGGTATGTGTGCACAAGTAAGACATGGTGAAACCACAAGTACAAGAGAACAACTTATCAGGGCATGTCAAGAGTAGCCAAGCTACTAACAATCTCAATCTTTTCACTAGTCACGTTTCAAGTTGTTTGTAGATGTTTACGCCTTATAGCTGAACTGTTGGACATTCACACTGATTGGCCGCTTAACACTACCCCAGAACCCAGAGTTTACGCCTTACAACTGCAGTTGCTGATCGGGCAGACTCCCAGTTGAATGGCTGCTTAACTCTTACCCTAAAACCCACGTGTAAACGAGCCAGGGTCCCTGTACACGAGCTCAGTAAATGAGCCAGGGTTGCCCCGCACAAGAGCTTGTTTCCTGGATCACAAACCAGGAGCGTATTCCATTTGGCATAGGGGTGCACCTAGCCTCAATCATTTCACAAGGTGTAGCGGAGCTACGCAATCACGGGAACACTTAAAGAATGCAATGACATGATAATTAATTCGCGTACCATTAATGGAAATTAAACATGACATGGTAGTTGTGCAACATGATAAATGTCGGATCTAGCTTCGTTGTCAAGCTAGTTCCTGAAATTGCGCCTAGGCGAGTATCATTTCGTCGCCTAGTCTCTTTTACGCCTACAACAAGCAAATGGCCTAAGACATGGCCCAAAACCCTAAGTGGCAAGTTTCACTTGCCTATCACCGAGGATGACGATCAACGATGCCGTCACACAAATGCTAACTACGGAGATGAGATCGCTGCCATGGCAAAACAATATTAGAACAACATCCAACCTAGTTTTATTAGGGTTTCACAAAAACACAAATGGGTTAAGAGAATATTAAGAGATCGATTTATTACCGTATCGGAGCGAAAGAATGATGCCGAGCAAGCACGGCAACGGAAGAAACGATCCGAAGAACCTACGGTTCAGATCTGGAAATGGGTGTAGCAATTTGGAGAAATGGGGTTTTGGGGATTTTGGGGGTTGGAGATGGCCTAGAGCATGGTGGCCGGCCTAAATGGAGAGGGGGAGTGGCTCTTGATGAAGGAGGAAGGCTAGGGGAAGATCAGAGGTCAAGGGGGAAGGAAAGATGCCAGGAGAAGAGAAAGAAAGAAAAGAAACGAAGTGGGGTTTAAATAGAAAACGACCTGGCGGCTGCCCAGAAGTTAGGGTTTCGACACTGATTAGTCGGTCAAAGAGCAACCTCTGACCGACTAGTTTGGGAACTAGTCGGTCGGTTGACCAACGCAGACCGACTAAGTCCAAACAGTAAATCCTGTACAAAAATAGGATTTAGATTTAGTTGGTCAAAGAACAACTACTGACCGACTAGTTTCTCATCTAGTCGGTCGACAAATGTTCTTAGACCGACTAAGAATGAATAGTACTTGGTATCAAAATGATCATAGAGCTAGTCGGTTAAAGAACGATTGCTGACCGACTAGTTTTCCATCTAGTCGGTCGACGAACGTTCTTAGACCGACTAAGAATGAATAGTACTTGGTATCAAAATGATCATAGAGCTAGTCGGTTAAAGAACGATTACTGACCGACTAGTTTGCAACCTAGTCGGTCGACAAATGTTCTTAGACCGACTAACGATAAACAGTAACTCTTGGGTAATTAACAAAGCCAACTAGTCGGTCCATGATGTTTTGCCGACCGACTAAATCGCCATCTAGTCGATCGTTTCCCCTTCTTATACCGGCTAACGTGCACAGAAAGTTCCGAAATGGAGCGCGAAGCTCCGGGATCGATTCATAAGACTCGTAGGCTTGATCTAACAATAAGATATGACCGATATGAAGCCCGTCACGAATGACTTACTCCAAAATCGATGATTCCAAGGAAGAAGCTAGAAAATCACGACGAAACGATCGAAAATGAAAGCTACGGAGACGAAAACCACACATGAGGAGAAAATCCACCAAAACATATATATATATATATATAATATAATTAATCCAGATACATGAAAACCAGTCGTTACAGAATTGTTCTATTCGCGATTATCTCAAGGAATTTTCAATGCTGCTCCTTAAGATTCCCAACATATGCGAAAATGATTCGATCTTCGCTTTCATGGTTGGCATCACACTGTGGGGCAAGATGGAGATTTAGATGCATGGAGGCCAGACTCTAGCCCAATCCATGGCTGTGGTGGAATACCTAGTCGAGTTGAAAAAGGCATCTGTCAAGCCAAATGAAAAAGGCAACCCATATCAAGGGGGGATAGAAAGAAAAACAGTCCAGCGACTCCCAGCATAAGCCAGCCCAATGGAAGGGCAAGACCGTGGAGTGAGCTAACGAGGATCACTCGAATAAGATGAGTGCCACTTTGCCAAAGGTCCATACAAAGCGTAAGAGTGTCTGAAGAGGGCCACTATTGAGGCATTGAGCTGGAAAGAAGCAGAAAAGCAACAGTATGAGCTGAGAGTGAACTCGCTGCGTCTTCTCAATTCCATTCACGCCAATTTTGATGAAAGTCGAAGGGGGCCCATGTTTGTGGAGATG
The DNA here is from genome assembly GCA_030789695.1 of Scilla litardierei. Classification (NCBI taxonomy): domain Eukaryota; kingdom Viridiplantae; phylum Streptophyta; class Magnoliopsida; order Asparagales; family Asparagaceae; genus Scilla; species Scilla litardierei. The sequence goes on from CM061132.1 coordinate 2,927,260, forward strand.
ATGACCATCGACAAGACCTTCAAAGTTGTTCTTGATATCGGTGCTTCTTATTTCTTCATTTCTGTTATGGTAGCCAAAGATTTGGACCTTGCGACGACCAATGAGAAGTGTACCATAAAGGCCAGCAACTTGAAACATACTCCCGTCCTTGGCATGGATCGGTAAATACAAGTGAGAATATGAGAATGCTTCGAGCCGGTGGATATGTCAATGGTGGGCATGGATGACTTCGGTGTGGTCATCGGCTTAAAGTTCTTGGACCGGATGAATGATGTGTCGTTTTCATGTGCCAACATGTAATGGCCACAGTGCCAGATACAGTATGGTATGTATTTTTGTGTGGTGTACAGTGTGTATATGCATGTACACTTGTGTAGTGTATATAGTACATATGTAGTTACTAAGTGTATGTCTTGGATAACTAATGTATGGACTATTGTATTATCTGTAATGGAAGTGAATGTTGGTTGTTTTAGCTACTAACGGATGTGGTGTAATGATGTGTAGTGAGCATCTGTGGTGTATTGAGTATTGGTATTGGATTATTACTATTGGTATTATGTTAGTGTATATCTTATACCGGTGGCTTGTTGTACATATTATGTTAGTGTATTATTATGTACGATCCTATGGTATTTGGGGCGTCTTTGTATATATTGGGGTGTGGTATGTGTATATATGGATACATGTTAGTGTTCTAGAGTGTATGAATATTTGTAGTGGTATGTTGAATTGATGTGTGTGTGTGTGTGAAGCTGCTACATGTATGTATATGCGTGTATGTTGATATATACGGCATGGATGTATGTAGTAGGTGTGCTTGGATGTAAAAAGAGATGATAATGACCTATATATAGAGATATGTGTATGGATGCATGTGCACGGAAGTGTATGTGTGTATACACTATGTATGTATGGATGCATGAATGAGTGTGTGTATGAGGCTTAGTGTGAAAATGCTTGGATGTAAAAATTTAGATGACGGGTATTCTGAGGAACAGGGCGTGACACTCGCTGCCGTAAACAAACCCCCCCCGAAGGGCGGGGCGCGACGTTCCGCCGCAGTCCAGACCCCCCATGAAGGGTCAACCCCGCACCCGACCTGGATTTTATTCGCACCCGACCCGGATATTAATAAATGTTGAATTAATCGAAAAACTTTGAAGGCGGATGGATTTGAACCCGGGACCCTTGACAATAGTGCTAAACAACTCAAAACTACTAACCAACCCGCCAGGTTGCTGCCTTGTTTTAATGTTAGCATATATATATATATATATATATATATATATATATAAAGGAAAACAGGTAAAATCCGGGTCAACCCCGCACCCGACCTGGATTTTATTCGGGTCGGCTAGGTCGACCCGAATTCTACTCGACCCGGATGGAGCTCTACCCATACCTAGTTGAAGACACCAGGTTCGGTTCGGTTCGGTTGTGGGGTGCATTTTTAAACCCTAGTTCTACATATATTACAAAAGGTACGAAGGTGTTCGATGTCATCTTTATCTTTAACCATTTGTCGTGTAAAGTTATTCCAACTAGTAGACTTTGTTGCTTTTTGTTTTGTTTGTTGTGTAGGAATATGTGAAGCAATAGAAGAGGTTTGTGCTAGTGAACTAGAGTAAGTGTGTACATCATGCGAAAAAGGTGACCGTGTAGTCCCACATATGACCGGGCTAGGGTTATTACTAGCTATATAATCCTGATTTTCGTGTGTTTCTGCATCTTACATAATACAGTTAAAGAAAGGTGTTGCTGTGTCTACCTCTTTATTACGTATTAAATTAGCATAATATTCTAGTTCGGCAGTGTCCTCAAAATTAAGGTTTAGTTAACAGTTTAAGCTAGAAGGTCCTGTCATTATGATAAGTTAAAAGTTATATTAAAGGAACCTGATTGACGTTTGATAGAGAGCGCTGGATGAAGACTCCGTATTTGCGCGAGATTTGAGCGTGAAGTGAACGGAGTTTAAAGAGCCAGGTAGTAGCAAGAAACGATGGATATGAGCTTAAAGAAACGGTCGTAGCGAGAGTTGTGCGATGGATCGGATCTTAAAGAACCAGGTAGTACGACTGGCGAGTAGCGAGAGAGCGATTGGAAATTGTTGCAACGTAACCGTAAGAGGGAAGCTTGATGAATGTTGAGAGAGAGAATAGAGGGGTGTATAAATTTAGAAAATAAGATGATATTGAGAGATGGAATAGATTAGAAATGAGTGTAGAAAATAGGAGGGGGAGTGAGATATTTATATAGGTTTTTAGGTGGAAAAAAAGAATTTTAAAAAAAAAATTTACTGCCCCCTTTGGGCAATTTTTTGACAATTTTCCACCCGGGCCGGGGCGGCCCGATCGGGGCCGACCTGACCCATCGGCCCAGACTGGCCCCGGGCCGGACAGGCGGGCCGTCAGACTTTTTTTGCCCCCATTGACTTCAACATACAAGCGAAGGAAAAAAACCGATTCCTATAAGGGCTTGTTCTTTTGCTGGAATAAAGAAAAATGGAATAGGGGAAAATTTGTATTCCAATGAGAGAGAAAATGGAGTTTTGTGTTCTTTTGGGTGGAATAGAGTATAGAAAGTGGGGTTTGAAATAGAAAGTGGGGTCCACATTCTATTCTTGTGTTCTTTTGGGATTGGAGAGTTAGAATGAGAAGGTGGAATGGTGGTGAGTTGGAAGGGGGAAGAGAGAGATGATAGCGGGCCCTACCATTCCCTACTTTCCATTGTATTCCAAGCAAAATGCAAGGAATACAAAAGAGCTCATCATTACCAAATTGGAATAGCCACGTCGGATTCTATTCCACGCCCAAAAGAACACCCGCTTGGAATACAAGCTTGAAATAGGATGAACAGTCCGGAAACAGTGCCAAATTTGGCATTCCGAGCCCTATCCCCTCCAAAAGAACAGCCCCTAAGGAAACTGAGTTTAGATCCAAACTTCTCAGGACTTGTTCTTTTGAGTGGAAGTAGGGAAGGGAAAGTTGGGAGGAAAAGGAATTTAGAATAGAGAGAAATGGGGTTTTGTGTTCTTTTGGGGGGGAAGTTGAGAGGAATTGGTAGAAGAAAAGTTATGTGGGTCCCATTAAACTTTTTTGTGTTCTTTTAAGGTTGGGAAAGTTGGGAGTGGAAAGTGGGATTGTGGTATGTGGTAGGGAGAGGTGAGAATAGGATAATTTCACCCCCCCCCCATAGAGAGCAATTGAAACATGCACATATCAGCATGCACAAAACAGGGAGCATATAGAGTCTGGCAGGCAGAACCAAGGGGAGAAAAAAATTAAGAATTATATGGATAGCAATTGAAACATGCACATATCACCATATACAAGACAGTGAGCATATAAAGTCTGAAAGACAGACCCAAGGGCAGGAAAAATTTCAGATTCATATGGATATCAATTCAAACATGCACATATCGTCATTCATAAAACAGGGAGCATATAGTGTCTGGCAGCCAGAACCAAGGGGAGAAAAAATTTCAGATTCATATGGAAATCAATTGAAACAAGAACATATCACCATACACAAGACAGTGAGCATATAGAGTCTGAAAGACAGACCCAAGGGCAGGAAAAATTTCAGATTCATATGGATATCAATCCAAACACGCACATATCACATTCATACAAAAAATAACAGTTTCAGATTGGTATCATTACAAGTTATCCGACAACCCATTCATACATTCTTCGTGTACACAACCAACAACATTAAAATGATTAGGCCTAATATAGAAAACAACAAACACTTAATTGTGTCAATATCTCCGATAATCCTATTCATTTTCTCCGTGTTTCTCTCAAGTTGTCCAACTACCGTACCCAACTGCCCCTCTAGATCGTAAACCCTACTATCCGACAATGTGCTTGAAGAGCTATCCAAAATCTGTCCCCTTTCATTCGCATCCTTCAAAAGAAGTATAACGTTGCGCGACCAAGCATTGTGATGGATGTCCTTCCATTCGTAGAATCCGCAGTGTTCGACGCGAGACAAAAAAGTCCAATATCTCCTCCCAGGGTCGCACCGGGACCAAGAAGTCTGCCTTTGGCACCTCAGGCCATAGTGGCAAAGCCGGTAGTCTGCTGGATCACATTCTTACTCATCCCGCGGGTGTGATCGTTCTGACGGGTTAGCGCTTGCACTCATTTGACCCTGCACAATTACAGATTAGTAATGGAAATATAAAAGATACAAGGAAATGATGTGATAATTGACAGTGAAAGGCGTACCTATGATGGTATAAGAATGATGACAATGGAGACGACGTCTTGAAAGAAAAAGAACGAGAAAAAATTCATTGCATACACAAAATACGCCAAAACCACAAAAATGCAAAAACCATAAAATATTATATACAATTATTAGCCCTCAGGATTGTAGTTAATCATTTTCCAATTCTGGTTGCTGTCGGTGGCTCAATTTTTATATACCGTCTACATGCACGCCCTTCACAAGCGACAAATCTTACCTTAGAAACAGTGAGCATATAGGGTCTGGCAGCCAGGACCAAGGGGAGAAAAAAATTCAGATTCATATGGAATTCATATAAAGACATGTATGATACAGATAATAAAAATGAACCAACCAGCCAACCTTCCAAGAAATTGGGAGTAGAATGACAAACGGTCATATGTGAACACCCTTCATCATTGGGCATGAAGTAAACATATCGAGCCTATATGGTATTGCTCACATAACATGGAGCATATAGTGTCTGGCAGCCAGGACCAAGGGGAGAAAAAAATTCAAATTCATATGGATTTCAAATGAAACATGCACATATCCCCCTTCACAAAACAATGAGCATATATGGTCTGTCAGCCAGGACAAGGGGGAGAAAAAAATATCAGATTCATCTGGAAATCAAATGAAACATGCACATATCCCCCTTCACAAAACGAGCATATAGGGTCTGTCAGCCAGGACCACAGGGAGAGAAAAATTCAGATTCATATGGAAATCCAATGAAACATGCACATATCAAACTGCACAAAATAATAAGCATATTGGGTCTGTCAGCCAGAACCAAGGGGAGAAAAAAAATATCAGATTCATATGGAAATCAAATGAAACATGCACATATCACCCTTCACAAAACAATGAGCATATATGGTCTGTCAGCCATGACAAATGGGAGAAAAAAAATTCAGATTCATATGGAAATCATATGAAACATGCCCATATCCCCCTTCATAAAACAATGAGCATATAGGGTCTGTCAGCCAGGACCAATGGGAGAAAAAATATATCAGATTCATATGGAAATCAAATGAAACGTGCACATATCACCCTTCACAAAACAATGAGCATATAGGGTCTGTCAGCCAGGACCAAGGGGAGAAAAAAATATCAGATTCATATGGAAATCAAATGAAACATGCACATATCACCCTTCACAAAACAATGAGCATATAGGGTCTGTAAGCCAGGACCAAGGAGAGAAAAATATTATCAGATTCATATGGAAATCAAATGAAACATGCACATATCACCCTTCACAAAACAATGAGCATATAGGGTCTGTCAGCCAGGACCAAGGGGAGAAAAAAATTCAGATTCATATGGAAATCATATGAAACATGCCCATATCCCCCTTCACAAAACAATGAGCATATAGGGTCTGTCAGCCAGGACCAATGTGAGAAAAAAATATCAGATTCATATGGAAATCAAATGAAACATGCGCATATCCCCCTTCACAAAACAATGAGCATATAGGGTCTGTCAGCCAGGACCAGTGGGAGAAAAAAATTCAGATTCATATGGAAATCCAATGAAACATGCAAATATCAAACTGCACAAAACAATGAGCATATAGTGTCTGTCAGCCAGTGTAACGACTGGTTTTTGTATGATTGGATTATCAGTGTGTTTTGCTTGCGATGGTGGGTTCTCTCCTTGTGTGGTTTCCATTCCCATAGTTCTCGCTTTCATTCATCTCGTTGAGATTTCCTATCTTTCGTTTTCTTTCCTTTTGATGTGATCTTCTAGGTCCTTCCTTAGAATCATTGAACTCGGAGTAAGTCACTCGTGACGAGCTTCATATCGATCATATCTTAGAGTATAAATCGATCCTAGAAGCCATAGAAATCTTCTCGAAGCTTCGCGCTTCGAATCGGCACTTTTCGTGCACGTTAGTTGGTTCAAGAAGATCAACCGACCGACTAGATTCCAATTTAGTCGGTCAGGAAATCAACTGGAACTGACTAGTTCATTCAATCAATAATTCAGGAGTTACTGTTTACTCTTAGTCGGTCTAAGTACGTTCATCGACCGACTAGATTCAAAACTAGTCGGTCAGTATTTGTTCATGGACCGACTAACTCTAAATCCTATTTTCGTTCAGGAGTTACTGTTTGCACTTAGTCGGTCTGCGTTGGTCGACCGACCGACTAGTTGCCAAACTAGTCGGTCAGTGGTTGCTCTTTGACCGACTAACCAGTGTTAAAACCCTAATTTCTGGGCAGCCGCCAGCCCATCCTATTTATACCCCTCCCAAACGACTTCATCTTCTCCAACACGACCCAAAACCCTAAAAACTCCCCCCCCCTTCAGCCCCCATCTTCCTCCAAGCTTCATCCCTCCATTCTAAGCCCTAAATCCATCATCCAAACCATCCATCTACTCCATCCACCTCTCATCTTCCCCAAATCTCCATCAAAACCCATCAAATCCCCAAATCCCCCAAGAACCCTAATTCTCCAAACTTCCCCAATCTTTTCCAGATCTGATCCTAGGGTTCCCCGGAGTGTTTCTTCCATCTCCTCTCGGTAAGAAATCGATCTACCGTTGTTTTCTCAACTTATTCATATTTTTATAAAAACCCTAATATTAATTTCATGTGTTTGGTGTTTGTTTCCCCCATAACAGCGATTTCCCCGTAGATTGGCGTCCGTGTGACGAAGTAGTCGTCGTCCCCGGTGCTAGGCAAGTGAAACTTGCATCTCTTGATTTGGGCCATGTCTTAGGCCATTTACATTGCTTTAGCGTAAAAGAGACTAGACGGTGAAAGGATAGCCGTTTAGACGCCATTGACCTAGCTTGACAACGAAGCTTGGTCCGTCACCTTCATCATGCTTGTATGTCACGTTTACTTTCCCTTAACGGTACGCGAATTAACTGTTCATGTCATCCATGCATCTCTAACTGTCATGTCTAATTTCAATAAACGGTACGCGAATATTGTTCATGTCATTGCATTTTTGCCTATCATGTCTAATTTCAATAAACGGTACGCGAATATTGTTCATGTCATTGCATTTTGCCTGTCATGTCTAATTTCAATAAACGGTACGCGAATATCTGTTCATGCCATTGCATTTTGCCTGTCACGTTTAATTTCTATTAACGGTACGCGTATTAACTGCTCATGACATTGCATGCTTGAATACTCATCGTGATTGCGTAGCATCGCTACATACTAGTGTTACTTGTTCCGGCTAGGTGCACCCCTACGCCATACTTATCAAATACACTTTCTGGCTCGTGTTCCAGAAGACGAGCTCATCACAGCCTGCGGGCAATAGGGCACTCGTTGAGTGACCCCTTGTACTTGATACTTGAATACAGCCTGCGGGCAATAGGGCATCCATGTGTGGGTGATCCCTTGTACTTGTTACTTGACAATACTTGTCACACTTGCCACTTGTACTTGTCCGTGTTTTACTTGTAAAACTTGTTAACCATGACATACTTGTTACTTGCTACTTGTACTTTACTTGTCACTTCCATACTATACTTGCCATGTCATGCATCATACTATAACTGCTAGGTTGCTAGTTTACCTTTCCTTCCGTTTCCTTGCACAAGTCTTTTTAGACTTGCTGACATGTGCCCCTCTCTCTTTTGGGTGACACATGTTAGACCCAGAGCCAGAGTTTTGTTGCAGGGAATATGGTGTTGCTGATGATGTTGTATGCTGTGGTGGTGAGTGGACACTAGGGGCCTGTCTTGAAGACCGCTCGTGTACACTCCTTTGCTTAGGTTGCTGTTAGTCGTTGGTGCGTGACACCCTTGTATGTATGTTATACCTTGTTGGCCATGTTTGGGCCTTAGACTCTTTTTCCTTTAGTCTGGTGGCTTTTCTGTGATATTGTAATTTGTTTATGGACATTTCGAGATTCAATAATATGTCGTCTCATTTCTTTATTATCATTGTTGTTTCGTTTCGTTTTGCAAGGACTTGCCATCATAAGTGTTTCTATACGCTTATCAGACTTGGAGCTTCACAGCTTCAAGTTTGTGCGGACCTTCTCACGTCTCGCCTCCACATTTTTGGGAAGCGGGGCGTGACAGCCAGGACCAAGGGGAGAAAAAAATTATCAGATTCATATGGAAATCAAATGAAACATGCACATATCACCCTTCACAAAACAATGAGCATTTAGGGTCTGTCAGCCCGGACCAAGGGGAGAAAAAAATTCAGATTCATATGGAAATCATATGAAACATGCCCATATCCCCCCTTCACAAAACAATGAGCATATAGGGTCTGTCAGCCAGGACCAAGGGGAGAAAAAATATATCAGATTCATATGGAAATCAAATTAAACATGCACATATCACCCTTCACAAAACAATGAGCATATAGGGTCTGTCAGCCAGGACCAAGGGGAGGGAAAAAATATCAGATTCATATGGAAATCAAATGAAACATGCACATATCACCCTTCACAAAACAATGAGCATATAGGGTCTGTCAGCCAGGACCAAGGGGAGAAAAAAATATCAGATTCATATGGAAATCAAATGAAACATGCACATATCACCCTTCACAAAACAATGAGCATATAGGGTCTGTCAGCCAGGACCAAGGGGAGAAAAAATTATCAGATTCATATGGAAAGCAAATGAAACATGCACATATCACACTTCACAAAACAATGAGCATATAGGGTCTGTCAGCCAGGACCAAGGGGAGAAAAAAATTCAGATTCATATGGAAATCATATGAAACATGCCCATATCCCCCTTCACAAAACAATGAGCATAAAGGGTCTGTCAGCCAGGACCAAGAGAAGAAAAAAATGCAGATTCATTTGGTACTGTACCCAGTGTATTGCAAACAAGCTCATATCTCCATGTACAAAACAGTGAGCATTTAGGGTATTGCAAACATCCAGTAGGGCACAAAAAAACATGGCATCATATAGTACATGTCAAACAGACCCACGCACAAAAAGTACTGTACCTAGTCATACTACAGTAGCTACATAATACAAAAAGCACCATCGTCTTCAGCACCCACAAGGTATCCATTAGTTAATACTATCATTATCCCACCCTTCATCTTCGTAGCCGCACACTTCTTCTCAAGCTTCGCGATGATGAGCTTTATCTTCATATCCATGGCCGCTGGAGGCATCCCAAGAAACTTCCGACCCCCTGGCTCTACATCGGCGAGATGGTCGTACAACTTAGCCAACATCTCCAACGGACACTCGGTGTGGGAAAAAATACACGAACCCAAATCCTTTTGCCATGAGTTCTTTAAAGCTTCAACGACATGGTCAACGGCCATACCTACTTTGTCCACTGATTTAACCATTTTCTCCATAATGTCATGAAAATCAGGTAGGCGTTGGCGACGGGTTGTCTTCTTCCCCATATATGGAGGAGTACGAGGGGAAGGCCCCGGTGGAGTAGATACACCCGATGAACCCGGAGGGATGTACGGGGGACCCTCAGTGGCCGTCGAATCATGCTCTTGCTGATAATTCGCTTCTTGATCCCCTTCTCCATCCGGGTATGGCCCTCCAAAGTTTTGGAAAACATCCTTCATATGTTCCCCCCTTGCCGCATCGTCTCCAACGATTTTCCGCTGGTTCTCAAGCCACGGAATGGGGTGATTCACATATTGAATCTTTTTAGCATTGGCATGCACACACACATTGGCACATTTTATTGTACGGTATGTAAAATACATATGAAGACGATGTCGACTTATGTTTAAAATTGGAGTTCATACCGATGCCCACGGGCCATAAGATTCCGGCGCCAATGTAATCGTCTTGGTATCATCACACCATCCCGCCCCACTAATGGCCAAGCATTCATTCACTTCGTCGAGACGAGTTCGGAGGGTTTTATAGTGGTTCTTGACATTTAGCCCGGCATATGTTGTTTGAAATAATGCATTTATGTGGGCCGCTGCGGAATTGAAGGTAACAAGTTTGAACGACTTATCGCCTTTGTTTCCTTCATCTAAGTTCCAAATCGTGCTCCAACGGCCACACTTTGTTCACAGGGGACTTCGACTTTTTCCTTGGGCTTTCCACCGAAGGCTCCTCCGAATCATCGCGGCGACTCGACTTCCGCGATGAGTCACTTCCCCTCCTCATCGAGTCATTCCCGCTGGGCGATGAAGTCATGTGGATACCCATAGGGGGAGACGGGGTAAAATAATGCGGGTTTCCCATTCCTTCCCCCATCTACCCCCTTGTAGCATATGCATGTATCCAGGGGGAGAAGGAATTTGGATTGGCATGCTATATTGCGGGTAGTTTTGATCGGGCATCCTTGTCCCTCCACCTTGCAAGCCTTGCGTTGGGTAGTTGAAGTCACCCACCCTACGCGTCATCGGTCGCAATAGCGTATTCTCACTCCAACTTTGGTTCGGATTTGTCTGGTCATTCATACGCCCTTGGTTCGGATTCCCAGACATGACTGCAATAATAGAGCAAATGCAAATATCAAACGCGAAATGAAAATTTAATAGAGCAAATTTAATCTTCAATTGGTGACATGATAGGAAAACGTCTTTGCATGCCATACCCATACATAACACATAAAGTGGTATTGAGGCCACATACATACACGTCATACGCATAAATAAAACATAAAATGTTATTGTGTCCACATCCTTGCATGCCATACCCATAAATAAAACATAACCAACACCTCACAAGCCATGTTCACTTGTGTTCCCATTATTATGAATTTTACAATAGTCAACCCACATATCCCATGCAATTATATCCTTCCGCATTTCCCACTGGTCCCTTTGTTGGGTTTGTTCACGTAATGGCAACTGTTGTGACATATCCATAATCGAAGCATCTTGCTCATTGATAACATCACAGTCTTCCTCGATCACAACACCATCATCCAGGAGATGAGGGTCATGCGGATCTTGTATCTGGATATAATTATGCAAAACCATGCAAGCAAGGACTGTGTCAACCTGGATTGGGAAGGGATGGTGGGGCTTCGATGTCAAGATCTTGAACTTGTTCTTCAGGATACCAAAGGTAGACTCTATCTTCGTCCGTAAGGAAGAATGGCGCAGATTGAAAAGTTCTTTGCGATTTCGCGGAACTCGATCGGTATGGTCCTTCAAATGGTATCTAACGCCCCTGAATGGAGATATGAAACCCGGCATGGTAGTATAACCCGCATCACACAGGTAATATTTTCATACACACAGAAACGTACACCAACTATACCATCAAACGACCACTTTAATATTCGAATATATAAAGTAGGTTTATGTATGCCTATTACATTCATAAACTCGTAACCCGTTGGGGGTGGTAATGACAATGCATCTTTGAGGACAGTAAACTCATTTGTGGATCCTTCCCACCCAGCCATGACGTATGTGAATCTTTTGTTTGGTGTTACAGCCGCAAGGACATTTTGTGTCACCCCCTTACGACCTCTAATACGGGGTGCGAGATGTGCTGGGAGCATGTCATCGATGTGTGTCCCATCGATGAGCCCTATGCAATCCTACAACGTATTTAAGCATGCAAATGTTACATTTACATTCACGCAATAAAGTCTTAAGGGCCCTATACACGCATACACACATACCTTGAAATATGGAAACCACTTTGGATTATTGACAACCTCGGGAGGAGTCTCATTTGGCGCTTGCTTCATGAACATATCCCTCAAGGCACACACTGCTTGCATTACTTGGTTGAAGTAACGACTGACTGTAAACCCAGATCGGATGAAATCAATTTGAATGACTCTATTCTTTGACTTGTGGCCTACGATATGAAGGAACATTGACAACTGCTCCTCTATGGACACATGAATAGTGTATTTGAGAATATTCCTATCCCTGATTAATGCTGCCATGTTAATGAATGCAGCGGTCCTCATTCGTAAGTAGTGCAAACAACTACTCTCACTCCCTAGAAGGATTTTACGCGTATGCGATTTCCTATGCAGATCACGCATAACCGAAGGCTCCCGAGGGACTCGCGTACCCATAGCATCATCGTAGTATAGGAGAAATTGTATGACAGAAAAAACGACCGTCGTCGCGGCCGCGCAACATGTTTCAACAGCCACTATTTCATCATTTTGATCCATCTAAACAAATTTAGATTCATAAGGATATCAACTTATACACGCGAATATCACCACAGCAGAACACAGTGTGCAAACAAATGAGGAAAACATATTAGTTTCATATGGATTTCAATTGAAATAAACACGTGTCACCAAAGCAAAAACAGGGAGCATTTAGGGTATGTCAAACATGCCCAAGGCCACAAAAACTATCAGATTCATATGGAAACAAATTTGAATCATGGTCATATCAACAAGCAAAAAACAATGAGCATATAGGGTATGTCGTGTTCTTTTGCGTTATTTTGAGAAGGATTTCCGCAATTTTCACTGTTGGGCGCACTGTTGGGCGAGAAACCCGAATCAAAACTTTGGGGTGTGTTCGTTTGGGGTTTCGGCAGAAAGGGAATCGCAATCCCCGCTGGCACACTTTTTCACCATATGGATATCAAGGGGTGTTCTTTTGGGTTATCAGATTCATATGGATGTCAAATGAAACATGCACATTGTTAGACCTGAAAGAGAAGAGCTATGACTGCAAATGCAAAACAGAGAGTTAAATGATCATAAAAACAAAATGCGAAGGAAATGGAAATTCTTAGACAGAGAAGAAGAACTGTGTCGTGGCTGTGCCACTGCCTTGAAAACAACTACGGCCCGACCGTGGTGGTAATCGGATGATGCCGGCTGCTCCCCAAGGTTAATGCAGTCGCGTCTGAACGCGTCCACTCGCGGCCAGAAGCGTGGAGCTTGCACAGAGATCGATACCCATGATGAGGAATGAAGGAGAAGAGGATTTTCTGTGGAGATGATGTTTCGCAATGCCTCAGAAAAACTCTAGACAAGAGTTTATATAGAGGAAAAAATATGGCTGTTGGAATTCGGCCATGAATGCCATTAACAACGCAGCCATAATCAGCCATTAAAAGAAAAATAGCTGTTGCAATTAAATGAAAAATGGCTGTTGGAAAAATTAAAACGTACTGGGATTTTTGAATTCTGAAAAAATAAAATGGGCTAAAAACACGAGTCAAAACTCGGGCACTCCGCGCGCGCACCCGTGAACCCCCCCTGCGTAGGCACAACGCCAGCGCACACACGCTAAGGGTTTCCGGATCCGTCGCCCAGATTTTCCATTCGGACCAACCCGGTTTGGGCTCGGCCCCTCACTTGGGCTCATGCGCACGCGAGCTACCCCCAAGTCCTAGCCCATTAACAAGTCTAATAGCCCATAAGAGAGAATCCTACTATATACTCACACAAGGGTGATTGCCTATCCAATGTGGGACTAAAAAGAGAGAGTGGGAGTGAAGAAATGGCCAAAAGAGCCATTAATTCCAATAATCCCCCACTTAATGGCTCAAGAAAGAGAAGAGAAAGATCCTGGGTAAAGAGGGATGCATACTTAAGTATCAATGTCTTTCGATTGAATTGATACGTAGTGAAGTGAGGTAACAACTTACTTTCTAATGAGTGAATTTCTCTTGAACTCATTAGAGTTCGATTGAGAACCCCCACAACACATATTGTTCCCTTGAGTTTGTGCAAACTCCGCGATACATAACAAGCGCTATAGGCCATGCGCATACATTGGGTCTCGTGAGTGCTCTAGAAAGACTGCCCTTGTCTTTCATAGAGGGCGGCCAAACCCTCACACCCACATTGGTGGTTTATCAAGTGCTTCTCCATAGCACCACCAAAACTGGTTGTGAAACCATTAAGAGCATACAGCTCAACCTCTGCTTAAGTCCATCAAGTGCTTCTCAATAGCACCACCAAAACTGGTTATGGACTTGTCTCAAAGTGAATCCATCAAGTGCTTCTCACTAGCACCACCAAACTTGGCTATGGATTCAAAGAACACTACCACACGCCATAGGGATGGGAATGCAGTGTTTGTTAAGGATCATATGGTTTCGTTAGACCACACTGGGTATCAACCATATAACCTTAACTCATGGGCTTTAGCCCCATCCCCCTCGACGAATCAAGAACCACTTTCCTTGGCAATCATTTGGTTAGTGGATCTGCAAGATTTCTTTCAGACCTTACATATTCTAAAGAAATTACTCCATTTTTCAGGAGTTGTTTAACCACACCGTGCCTGATCCGAATGTGTCTCTTCTTCCCGTTGTAGACACTATTTTTAGCAACACCAATGGCTGCCTGAGAATCACAATGAATGGAAACTGGAGCAGTTTTTCCTCCCCATAAAGGTGTTGGACCTGGATCCTAGCCTAGAGGGGGGGTGAATAGGCTAATAAAAAATTCTCGTGCAACCCACGAGAAATCACACGCAGTTAAAAGCACAACCAGAGTAATGAAAAGCAGACACAGAGTACACATCAGATTTACCCTGGTTCGGTCGTCCCAACGACCTATTCCAGCCCCCAAAGCTAATACTAGATTGAATAGTGCAATAGGTACAAAGTCACAAGTTAGAGCACGCTCAGAGCACCCTCTACGCCTCTACACTCGTCAGACTCTCAGCACCCCACGCACAGTGTTTCCTCTCACTATCAATCCTAGCAAAGCTTTCTACCAGCTAGTCCCAAACTAGCTGGGTCCCACTTGTCTAGTCCCAACTAGACAAGTCCCAAAATAGTCACAGAAAAATAGGTAAAGTTTCCCCTACGAAGATCTACAAACTACTACACAAAAATAATGAACAGTAGAGTTTAGAAAGCTCAGTTTGTGTAGTGACGTAGTCTTCGTCAATCAGCACAGGTCAGATCTGTATCTGACTGGATGTAGATGTCTTCTCGTTGTGCAACTCAAGTTACCGTCTTCCCTTGGTAGATGCTTGCGGCACTTGGTGCTTAGCTTTGCAAGTCACGGCTCATCCTATGTTTGTGACAATTATATCATGAAGATAGCTCTCTGTTATTTTCCTATTGGGCAGAGCTTTTATGAAGGATGCGGCCCCTTTGAATATTTTTGGCACCCTCAAAGACTTTCGCCTCGCTCCTGTGACTTTCAACGCATACGGCCTGCCAACAAATCAAGTGAGAAGTCAGTTTCAAAAATAAAAGGAGCCGGCCCTTGGAGATTAACGACGAATCAACAATTCTTTGAAATTGCAAGGTGAATTCAAGATTGAACTGTTGTGTTTAAAAGTCTTCCATGTTCCTCACGTCAGCTTTTTATATGATTTCTTTTGCTTGCAACTTGGAGAACCTAATCCTTGTACTTGTGTAATTTTCGGCAGCCTTTAGGCAAGCTCAGGTTTCGGCTGGTGCAATGATGAAAGAGATTGCTTGTAGATGCTTTTAATTGCTCATTGGGACTAGGTAATTGTAAGGGAGGTTGAAGTCAATTGTTGCGGCTGAAATCAATTCCAAGCAAAGCTTTGGCTGCTCCTCATGTACTGCAATTTGCCCAGCCACACAAGTTTCAACTAACAAGGGACCGGCCACTTTTTTTCTTCTTTTTGATCTTTGTTTGACCTGCAAAACAAAACTACAAAGGCAAGAGTTGATTATTCACTAATATATAATTCAAGTAACTTTTCTTCTCTTTCTTAATTCATGCTACTGCTTGCATCCAGTGCTCTTTAATAAACCCCCCCTTTCAGTCAAACATTACGGCTTGCATATGTTGAGGCAACAAGGGCACATGCATGGAGAATTGCGACTGTTGATTCCACCTGCAATTTAAGATAAGTGCTCAAAAAAAACAATTTAATGGTACTTCCCTTCTCTTTGGTTCCACCTGCAAAAACAAAAAAACAAGGTACTTGGCCTTTTTGATTTTGTTGCTTGCGTTCTGAAACTATCCTTTGCTTTTGTTGACTTTGATTTGTTTCTCCCCAAAAGCTATCGCTTTGTAGATGAATTCGACAGCTTGTCAAGATCCACTTTGATAATTAAATTGGCAGGGTCATGCGCTGGTGGCCTCTTCTTTTTGATATGAGCCGTGCCCCTCTTGATGTAATGCCGCGAGATATTTTTTTTGCTGGTCTCCTTTTGATTGCCGCAGGTAACGAGACTTAGTGATTGGTTTGTTTGAATGGCTTTCCACCTGCAACACCAAAGACACCTCAATTTATATTTATAAAAAAACTTTACCTTGCTTTGCTTTCTGTAACGATTGGTTTCCTTGTATCTGGATTTATTATATTATAATATATGTTTTGGTGGATTTTCTCCTCATGTGTGGTTTTCGTCTCTGTAGCTTTCATTTCGATCGATTCGTCGTGTTTTCTCGTTTCTTCCTTAGGATTGTCGATTTCGAAGTATGTCATTCGTGACGGACTTCATAACGGTCGTATCTTACTGTTAGATCGAGCCTAGGAGTCTTAGGAATCGATCCCGGGGCCCCGCGCTCCGTATCAGAACTTTTGGTGCTTATTAGCCGGTGTAAGAAGGGGCACCGACCGACTAGATGACGATCCAGTCGGTCGGCAATCCTTCTTGGACCGACTAGTTGGCTTTCTAAATTATTCAGGAGTTACTGTTTATCGTTAGTCGGTCTAAGGACGTTGGTTGACTGACTAGGTTGCAAACTAGTCGGTCAGCAATGCTTCTTTAACCGACTAACTCATCATCTAATTTTTGGTATCAATACTGTTCACTCTTAGTCGGTTTACGAACGTTCACCGACCGACTAGATGTCAAACTAGTCGGACAGTGGTTGTTCTTCGACCGACTAAATCTAAAACCTATTTTCGTTCAGAAGTTACTGTTTACACTTAGTCGGTCTGCGTTGGTCGACCGACCGACTAGTTACCAAACTAGTCGGTCAGAGGTTGCTCTTTGACCGACTAATCTGTGTTAAAACCCTAATTTCTGGGCAGCCGCCAGCCCATCCTATTTAAACCCCTCCCAAACGTTTTCTTCTTCCTCCACTCGACCCAAAACACTAGTTTCTCCCCCATTGAGCCCCCATCTTCCACAAACCCTTATTCCTTCATTCCAAACCCTAAATCCATCATCCAAACCATCCATCAACTCATTCTACCTCTCATCTTCCCCAAAAATCTCATCAAATCCCCAAAATCCCCCAAAACCCTAATTCTCCAAACTTCTCCATTTGTTTCCAGATCTGGTCCTTAGGTTCTCCGGAGTGTTTCTTCCGCCTCCTCTCGGTAAGAAATCGATCTCTTGATGTTTTCATAACCTATTTGTATTTTTATGAAACCCTAATGAAATTTCATGTTGTTTGATGATTGTTTCCCCATAATAGCGATTTCCCCGTAGATTAGCATTCGCGAGACGAACCTTCGTGATCGTCATCCCCGGTGCTAGGCAAGTGAAACTTGCCACTCAGGGTTTAGGCCATGTTTTAGGCCATTTGCTTGTTGTAGGCGTAAAAGAGGCTAGGCGACGAAATGATACTCGCCTAGGCGCAAATTGGGGAACTAGCTTGACAACGAAGCTAGTTCCGACATTTAGCATGTTGCACAATTACCATGTCATGTTTAAATTCCATTAACGGTACGCAAATTAAATTGTCATGTCATTGCATTCTTTAAGTGATCTCGTGATTGCGTAGCATCGCTACAATACTTGTGTTTCCTGGCTCGTGACCAGAAGCGAGCATAATGAGTTGCTAACCCCAACACTCGATATTGAATTGTGAACTTGGAAAACAAGCTCCCGTGCGGGGCAACCCTGGCTCACTTGCTGGTCTCATGTGCAGGGACCCTGGCTTGTTTAAGTGTGGGATGGGGTAAGGGTTAAGCGGCCATTCAACTGGGAGTCTGCCCGATCAGCAACTGCAGTTGTAAGGCGTAAACTCTGGGGTGGGGTAGTGTTTAGTGCCGATCGGTGTGGATGATGTACCATTCAGCTGAAGGGCGTAAACATCTACAAAACAACGTGAATTGATTGAGATTGTTAGTAGCTTGACTACTCTTGTCTTGTCCCGATACTTGTTCTATTGTACTTACTGTTCATCATGTCTTAAATTGTGCACTCATGTTATAACTGACATGTCATGCATACTATAACTGCTAGGTTGCTAGTTGCCTTACTTTCAGTTTCCTTGCCCAAGTCTTTTGACTTGCTGACATGTGCCCCTTTACTCTTTTGGGTGACACATGTTAAATCCTGAGCCTGAGTACTTTGTTGAGGACGAGGTGTTTGCTGACGCCGAGCCTGAGCTTGTGCTTGACGGGGAGTACGTGGACACTGGGGACCAGTCCTAGTGTTTTCGTTGTGTTTCCCCTTTTTGTTTTAGACTGCTGTTGTTGTCGGTGCGTAGCACCTATACTTTGTTATGTTGTTGGTTTTGTTGGCCTTGTTCTGGGCCTTTAGACTCTTTCTTTTAGCCTGGTGGCTTTTCTGGATGTTGGACTTATTTTCTTGTTGGACAATTTATGAGATATGAGAATTTTAATTTCTGTCTCTCCTTTTATTATTATTGTTGCTCCGTTTGTGGTTACAGGGACCTGCTTATGTTTTATTGACGCTTATCGGGTTTGGGGCTTCACGACTCCACTCTCGTGCGGACCTTTTCACGTCTCGCCTCCATTTTAGGGAAGCGGGTCGTGACACTTTCTCCCTGGTGCATGTCAGTTGCAAGGGAACTTCATGTTGCGGCTTGTTTTTGTCTAGGGTATTTTACAGTCTCCTCTCTCCTTGGTATTTGCTCTTGGCCGTATGTAATTTTGGAGATGGTTGCCGCAAAGTTCTTCAACCCTAGAAAATGGGGTTTTATAGGAGGAAGATAGGGTGATGTGGTTACAGGGAATCCTATTTTGGATAGGAGTTATAGATTTGGTTCAATCACTTTGCACCACAGATAGGAGATATGATTTGATCAAATTGGGATTTGATAGCAATTCAAATTGGATATGAAATTGGAAAAGGGAAAGATATGTTTGGAATTGGTCTTTAATTGATTTGACCGAATCCCAAATTGATCTCATCTCCCTCCATATTGACCAAGTCAAAACTTCTTTTTGCACACACACTCCATCTCTCCCAATGTGCTATACGAATAGCAATTCCGCCAAATATCGAGAGTATATTGTTTCGCCAATCCTGAAACACATTAGCACACACATTAGATATCACGACACGTTTGTCATCATCAAACAAAGAGATCCTAGATCGTTGCGTCCAACAATCTCCCCCTTTTGGTGATGACAAACCTATAAAAGATTTGATCAATAAGTAACGAGTGTGTGAAGTGTGTTGAAGGGTGTACTGCAATATGAATCATGAGATGAATATTCAAGCACTACAACATGGCATGCACAAACCAATAACACATACAATAGCATGCTCCCCCTTCTCTCAAGCTCCCCCTTCAACAAATAGTTAAGTATATTTCAAGCTCCCCCTTCAACAAATAATATCAACATCAAGCTGTCAAAATCTTTTCCTTTCTTCCCCTTTGTAATCACCAAAAGCGGATTAATGAAGTCACTAATATATTCCATGCAAAAATAAATCATTATTAGGTGTAGTGTGTAATTTGCATGAGCATTCCAAATAATAGACAAGTCAAGTTCATAGAATTTCATACCAAGACTTCTCCACCTCTGTGTAAGTGAAAAGATATAGACAATAAAGTGCAAGAGGAGATTCAATATCAGAAAATCAACCAAAACAATCCACATTTTCCATTTTTCATGAATATCACTAGGATTGACTTTTCCCACCTCATCAAAGATGAGTTCAAGTTACCGAACCCCGAAACAAAGACTAAAAGGACTTTTAAATGTGGGGTTGCATTGCTTGACGAGTTATATACACCAACGCTAATGATTACCCATGTAGCACAAGTTGGATACTCGTGGGTTGTGTTTTAGCCATGAAGTGTATCCATTTTTCATACGGAGCAAATATCGTTTTTTTTTCAATTCTTTTGTGCTCAATTTTAATTCATGGCTAAACATATCATATCCCTTAGAAATTTCAGAAATTAATCATTCCTACATTCACTTTCCATTATTCTTCAAAAGAATCTCCAAAAACACTAAAAAGTCAAATATCGTGAAAGTGCAAATGTAGGTGTAGAAGTCAAGTTTGAAACTTATGAGACATGTCATGGCTACTAAAAAGAATAACATCATGTTCATGTAGCTACAACAATAATGAATTGACTTCTACAAGGGATAGAATTGATCATTCATACAATATCACTCAAGAGATTCAGAAGAGGATTCAATAAGCACACATTTTTTTTTGATTTTTTGATTTTTCAATTTTTTTTCAGAAATAAAAACATTAAAAAAAACATCCATGCAAGCACACAAACAAAATAAATCAAGCACAAAAAAATCTATGAAGGTATGCAATGCAATGCAAAGAGGGATAGAAATTATACCTTCTCGTCGCTATTTGACGAAGGAGCTAAAAGAATGAAACATTGAATTTAACGCTCCTCGCCAAAACTCCATCACACCTACATGAAAGGTGTTAAGTGTGACCTTGGAATCCAACAAGGTCCATTAGTGTTAGCCAATATTGTTTTAGGAACCCACACTTGTTTAAACTTGATTTTAGTGTTCCTAAATTTACAATAGTATGAAGTATGGCCTACACTATCACAAGTAAAGCAGTTTGCATATAAGTTCTTCGTAATAGACGGTGCATTGTGAAATTTCTTGAATTTTTGCTTTTCAACGTTTTTCAGACCAAAACCAAGTCCTCTTCTATTATTGCCATATAATTGATTCTCTAAAATAGTGTCCAACGATTGTTTTCCCGTAGAGAATTTCTTAATGGCCAATTCAAGATTAGAGACTTTGGTTTGCAACAATTTATTTTCTTCCACAAGCAATGTGCATTTACTTATAAAAGCTCTCTTGTTTTCCTCTTCCTTCTTTTCAAATTCAACCATTTTTCTCTTAAAATCATTATCCAACATGCAGAATTTATCATTAAGCTCTCTAATAACATAGTCCTTTTCAATTTCGAGCTTAATCAAATCAAGTTCAAGCATGCTAATATTATTCATCAAGGAGGGCAAGAGAGACAAGGTGCTTCATCATTAAAATTGGATTTTTCCTTTTTCAGAATATCAATAGTAGAGTCACGTGCAACAATATCAATTTTGAGTTTTTCAATCTCTTTAGACATTTCATATTCAGATTGTTGCATTTCAAAGTTCTCATTTTGATAATCATCTATAGTGGATTCAAGCTCTACTATTTTATCTTGCATTTCTTTACAAAGAGTAAGGAGTTCAGTTTTACTACCAAAAGTTACCTCATTGTGTGTTCCCATCAATGCCATGCATGAATGGGCTTCGTGTTCTTCCTCCTCGCTCTTAGCTTCGCTATCCATGTCCCAAGTAAGCACCTTGGATTTTCCCTTTTCTTTAGCTACCTGAGCTGTCTCATGTGGGCAATCCCTCATTCGATGTCCTCTTTTCTTGCATTTAAAACAAGTCATTCTATTAGTAGTATTCTGATCATAATTTTGCTTAGAAGACTGAAAAAAGTTAGAGCGATTAAACCTGAGTGCCATTTCTGCTCTTCCTTGCTTGGTCTGGACAAACTTTCTGAAATTTCTGACCATTAGCGCATGTCATCATCATCATCTTCACTTTCTTCAGCTTTCAGAGCAAGTGGCTTGGTAGCTTTCTCCTTTTCCTCAGGTTTCTCCATTTCATCAATATTTTGCAATTCAAGCTCGTGGGACATTAAATTACCTATTAAGTCATCCACCCTCATCTGTGACAAATCTTTCGCTTCTTGGATGGCAGTGACTTTAGGCCTGAAAGAGCTTGGCAGAGCTCTTAATATCTTCCTCACTTGCTCAAGGCTAGAATATGGCTTACCGAGCGAACTAGACTTGTAGACAATGTTGGTGAACCTCGCAAACATTTCTGATATCGTTTCTGATGGTAGCATGCGAAATCCCTCGTATTCTGTGCTCAGAAGTGCAAGTCTAGACTCCTTCACATGTGACGTTCCCTCATGCGTCACCTCCAAAGTATGCCATATTTCCTGCGCAGTTAGACAATGTGAGATACGATTGAATTCAGATTTATCTAATGCACAAATAAGAGCATTCATAGCTTTAGCATTTAAAGAATAAAGCTTCCAATCATTATCATCCCACTTATCATCAGGTTTAGGCAACTCAGTATTTTCAATTTTGATAACAGGTGATTTATATCCTTTTTCAACAATTTGCCAAGCTTTATAATCAATAGAAATAAGATAGATTTTCATACGATTTTTCCAGTAAGCATAATCTCCTCCATTAAATCTGGGTGGTCGGGAAATAGACTGACCCTCAGCAAAAGCACTATTCATATGGTTATTCATGGTCAATCCTAGGCCAGATCCTAAAACCTGCTCTGATACCACTTGTTGGATCTGGATCCTAGCATAGAGGGGGGGTGAATAGGATAATAAAAAATTCTCGTGCAACCCACGAGAAATCGCACGCAGTTAAAAGCACAACCAGAGTAATGAAAAGCAGACACATAGTACACAGCAGATTTACCCTGGTTCGGTCGTCCCAACGACCTACTCCAGCCCCCAAAGCTAATACTAGATTGAATAGTGCAATAGGTACAAAGTCACAAGTTAGAGCACGCTCAGAGCACCCTCTATGCCTCTACACTCGCCAGACTCTCAGCACCCCACACACAGTGTTTCCTCTCACTATCAATCCTAGCAAAGCTTTCTATCAGCTAGTCCCAAACTAGCTAGGTCCCACTTATCTAGTCCCAACTAGACAAGTCCCAAAATAGTCACAGAAAAATTGGTAAAGTTTCCCCTACGAAGATCTACAAACTACTACACAAAAATAATGAACAATAGAGTTTAGAAAGCTCAGTTTGTGTAGCGACGTAGTCTTCGTCAATCAGCACAGGTCAGATTTGTATCTGACTGGATGTAGATGTCTTCTTGTTGTGCAACTCAAGTTACCGTCTTCCCTTGGTAGATGCTTGCGGCACTTGGTGCTTAGCTTTGCAAGTCACGACTCATCCTATGTTTGTGACAATTATATCATGAAGATAGCTCTCTGTTATTTTCCTATTGGGCAGAGCTTTTATGAAGGATGCGGCCCCTTTGAATATTTTTGGCACCCTCAAAGACTTTCGCCTCGCTCCTGTGACTTTCAACGCATACGGCCTGCCAACAAATCAAGTGAGAAGTCAGTTTCAAAAATAAAAGGAGCCGGCCCTTGGAGATTAACGACGAATCAACAATTCTTTGAAATTGCAAGGTGAATTCAAGATTGAACTGTTTTGTTTAAAAGTCTTCCATGTTCCTCACGTCAGCTTTTTATATGATTTCATTTGCTTGCAACTTGGAGAACCTAACCCTTGTACTTGTGTAATTTTCGGCAGCCTTTAGGCAAGCTCAGGTTTCGGCTGGTGCAATGATGAAAGAGATTGCTTGTAGATGCTTTTAATTGCTCATTGGGACTAGGTAATTGTAAGGGAGGTTGAAGTCAATTGTTGCGGCTGAAATCAATTCCAAGCAAAGCTTTGGCTGCTCCTCATGTACTGCAATTTGCCCAGCCGCACAAGTTTCAACTAACAAGGGGCCGGCCACTTTTTTTCTTCTTTTTGATCTTTGTTTGACCTGCAAAACAAAACTACAAAGGCAAGAGTTGATTATTCACTAATATATAATTCAAGTAACTTTTCTTCTCTTTCTTAATTCATGCTACTGCTTGCATCCAGTGCTCTTTAATAAACCCCCCCTTTCAGTCAAACATTACGGCTTGCATATGTTGAGGCAACAAGGGCACATGCATGGAGAATTGCGGCTGTTGATTCCACCTGCAATTTAAGATAAGTGCTAAAAAACAATTTAATGGTACTTCCCTTCTCTTTGGTTCCACCTGCAAAAACAAAAAAACAAGGTACTTGGCCTTTTTGATTTTGTTGCTTGCGTTCTGAAACTATCCTTTGCTTTTGTTGACTTTGATTTGTTTCTCCCCAAAAGCTATCGCTTTGTAGATGAATTCGGCAGCTTGTCAAGATCCACTTTGATAATTAAATTGGCAGGGTCATGCGCTGGTGGCCTCTTCTTTTTGATATGAGCCGTGCCCCTCTTGATGTAATGCCGCGAGATATTTTTTTTGCTGGTCTCCTTTTGATTGCCGCAGGTAACGAGACTTGGTGATTGGTTTGTTTGAATGGCTTTCCACCCGCAACACCAAAGACACCTCAATTTATATTTATAAAAAAACTTTACCTTGCTTTGCTGTCTCCCTGGTGCATGTCAGTTGCAAGGGAACTTCATGTTGCGGCTTGTTTTTGTCTAGGGTATTTTACCGTCTCCTCTCTCCTTGGTATTTGCTCTTGGCCGTATGTAATTTTGGAGATGGTTGCCGCAAAGTTCTTCAACCATAGAAAATGGGGTTTTATAGGAGGAAGATAGGGTGATGTGGTTATGGGGAATCCTATTTTGAATAGGAGTTATAGATTTGGTTCAATCACTTTGCACCACAAATAGGAGATATGATTTGATCAAATTGGGATTTGATAGCAATTCAAATTGGATATGAAATTGGAAAAGGGAAAGATATGTTTGGAATTGGTCTTTAATTGATTTGACACAATCCTAAATTGATCTCATCTCCCTCCATATTAACCAAGTCAAAACTTCTTTTTGCACACACACTCCATCTCTCCCAATGTGCTATACGAATAGCAATTCCGCCAAATATCGCGAGTATATTGTTTCGCCAATCCTGAAACACATTAGCACACACATTAGATATCACGACACGTTTGTCATCATCAAACAAAGAGATCCTAGATCGTTGCGTCCAACAAAAGGCACGTCTGCCAACAGGTTCCTCAGCCATTCAGCCTCTTGCACTGCCACCTTAAGAGCAATAAATTCAGATTCCATGGTGGAGCGTGCTATACATGTCTGTTTGGAAGACTTCCAAGATATAGCACCTCCACCCAACGAGAATAAAAACCCACTAGTTGAACTAACTTCATCGTTATCTGAAACCCAGTTTGCATCACAAAATCCTTCTAACACAGCAGGAAATTTGCTGAAATGCAAACACCAATCAACAGTCCCTTTCAGGTACTTTAATAAACGATGAAGAGCAGTCCAATGTTCATTACTAGGGTTATGAGTGTACCGACTTATCCTGCTAACAGCATAGGCTATATCGGGTCGAGTACAGTTCATAAGGAACATCACACTTCCTATGATCTTAGCCTATTCAGATTGAGAAATACTCTCTCCTAAATTCTTTTTCAAATGTATGCTAGGGTCATAGGGAGTTCTAGCAGGAACAACATCAAAGCAGTTGAATTTCTTCAGCACCTTCTCTACGTAATGAGACTGACTCAAGGAGATGCCATAAGAGTTTCTAACAATTTTAACTCCTAAAATGACAGCAGCTTCTCCTAGATCTTTCATCTCAAATTGAGATGACAAGAAATTTTTGGTTTCATTTACAATATCTAGATTATTCCCAAAAAGTAACATGTCATCGACATAGAGACAAATAATTACACAATCTGATCCTATAAGTTTAGAAAAAACACAAGAATCAGATGTGTTTACAACAAATCCATTCCTTATTAAGGTGCTGTTGAATTTCTCATACCATTGCTTAGGAGCTTGCTTTAAGCCGTATAAAGACTTTCTAAGCCTACAAACCTTATTCTCTTCACCAGCAACTACAAAACCCTCGGGTTGGGACATGTAAATTTCTTCTTCTAGATCGCCATTTAGGAAGGCTGTCTTAACATCCATTTGATGTATGACTAACTCATGAATTGCAGCTAAGGCAATTAGAGTCCTAATGGTTGCATTCTTGGTCACAGGAGAATATGTGTCAAAGTAGTCTAATCCTTTCTTTTGAGTAAAACCCCTGATCACAAGTCTAGCTTTGAATTTTTCTATCGATCCATCAGGTCTCATCTTTTTCTTGAAAATCCATTTATTACTAATGGGCTTATTACCTTTAGGTAACTCGGCTAATTCCCAAGTTTGATTGGATACAATAGAATCAAGTTCGCTTTTAATAGCTTCTTTCCAAAAACTAGCATCAATGGATCTCATTGCCTCATCATATGTTTTTGGGTCTTCTTCTATTAAAAAGGTAGACACTATCTCATCACTAAGCATATCTATACAACCATTTTCTGAAAGAAATGCAGTTATAAAGTCAGGTCCAAAATTGGTTTCAGTCCTTTGCCTCTTACTCCTTCTAGGTTCTTCACTAAAAGTAGAACTGCATGTATGCATATCAGAAGATATAGGTGAAGAAGAAGGAAGAGATTCTATGGGAGGTACAAGGGGCAAAGATCCTGTTAATTCCATTTTCAAAGGAAAAACATGCTCAAAAAACTCTGCATCTCTAGACTCAGAAATAGTGTTATCTGTTGAGGACATGAATCTATATGCAGCACTATTATGAGCATACCCTATAAAAACAGTATCATAAATTTTAGACCCAATGTTTGACTTCTTAAAGTCAGGTAGTCCTACCTTTGCCAGACACACCCACACTCTAAGAAATTTAAGGTTAGGGGGATAACCTTTCCACAATTCATAAGGTGTTTTGTCTAGTTTCTTATGGGGTACTATATTAAGGATATGGCAAGCAGAGAGAATGGCTTCCCCCCACATGTCATCAGATAATCCTGAACTTAATAGCATGGCATTCATCATTTCTTTCAGAGTCCTGTTCTTTCGTTCAGCTATACCATTTTGTTGAGGAACATAAGGAGCACTGAACTCATGTATGATTCCATTCTTCTCACAGAAGTCTTTTAAGGTATGGGAGCTATATTCTCCACCTCTGTCAGACCTAAACCTTTTGATTTTTCTATCAAGTTGGTTTTCTACTTCTGACTTATATTTAAGGAACATTTCTTCAGCCTCATCCTTAGTTTTTAGAAGATACACCCTAGTGAATCTAGAGTAGTCATCTACAAAATTGATGTAGTAATGTTTTCCTCCTTTGCTTCTAGTAGATTTAAAGTCTGCTAGGTCTGGATGAATTAAACCAAGAAGTTCTGACTGTCTAACAGCAACAGGTTTACACGGTTTTTTAGTGTATTTGGCTTCTACACAGATTTGACATTTAGAGAATTCAGAAGAACTTGTAGCAGATATTAGATCTAAGTTATTTAATCTTTTAATAGAAGCAAAATTGACATGCCCTAGTCGGCAATGCCATAAGTCTAAAGATTCAGCAATATAAGCAACAGCAGATTTATTCATTGAATCAGAAACTACATTCAGAATAAAGAGTCCATCACTCAGATAGCCCTTCCCAACAAAGTCTCCACTGCGAGAAATAACAACCTTGTCAGCCTCAAAGACAAGTTTTAGACCTGCTTTGTTTAGTAAGGCACCAGACACGAGGTTGCGACGCAGAGATGTGACATAAAGGACGTTGCTGAGGGAGAGAGTCTTTCCTGATGTTAGTTTCAGCATGATAGTGCCTTTACCAGCAACTCGAGAGGCATCAGAATTTCCCATGAAGACGCAGTCTGTGTCCGCAGCATCCTTGAAGTCGTGGAACAGATCCTTGTTTGCGCAGAGATGTCTTGTCGCGCCAGTGTCTAGGATCCAATCAACGTTATTGGCCACCATGTTGGCTTCAACGATGACAACAGCAATGACTTCATCTGGTTCAGCAAGGTTGGCTTGAGCAGCAGAGCCACCTTGTTTCTGGGGTGGCTTTTGGGTTCCCTGGCGTTGAAAGCATTGGTAGGCTTTATGGCCAGGTTTGCCACACACATAGCAGACAATGTCCGGCTTCTGGACCTTACTGTCTGGTTTGGTGAAGTGACTTGACTTCTTGTTCTGTTCTTGTTTAAAGGGCTTCTTCCCTTTATTGTTGAACCTGGTTTTGTTGAAGGGGCCAGTGGATTCAACGATGTTAGCTTTGACAGAAATGACAGGAGAAGAGTCAGGCTTATCTTTGAGGCGATTAGCCTCTTCGGTTCGCATATGACTGATGAGCTCCTGCAGGGACAGATCTTTCTTCTTGTGTTTGAGATGGTTCCTGTACTCAGCCCAGGAAGGTGGGAACCGCTCCAACAGCACGTTCGCCTGAAAGATCTCGCACATCTTCATGCCTTCGTTGAGAACATCTGCGCAAAGGTTCTT
This sequence comes from Scilla litardierei, assembly GCA_030789695.1. Lineage (NCBI taxonomy): Eukaryota > Viridiplantae > Streptophyta > Magnoliopsida > Asparagales > Asparagaceae > Scilla > Scilla litardierei. Next base: position 2,955,587 of record CM061132.1, read on the forward strand.
GTAGATGTGTACTTGTTCCATGATGGGCTTGTCGTCGAGCATTTGGAAGTGGAGACACTTGCCAACAACATACTTCTTCTTTCCCGCATCATCAAATCCATACTTCTTTTCTAGGGAATCCCAGATTAGTTTAGCAGACTTATGAATCATGTATAAATCAAATAAAGAATCCTTCATATGATGAAGGATGTTACAACGAACAGTCTTGTTGTCTTTATCATATTTTATAATTTCTGCAGAAGCAGAAGAGTTGGCAGGAGGAATGACAGCAATAGCAGCACCATCAACAGAAGTTGGTGGAGTGCCAGAAGGAGGAGGAAGAGGGGGACAGTCTTTGAAAAGTACGTAGTCAATTTCAAGCTGTTCAAAAAACATCAAGAGTTTTTGCGACCAACGTTTGTAGTTGGTACCATCGAGGGGTGCCAACTTGGACAGATTGAGGAACGACTTGGAAGGAGTGACAGCCATAGCAAATTGAGTAGATGTTTTCAAACTGTTAGACCTGAAAGAGAAGAGCTATGACTGCAAATGCAAAACCGTGAGTTAAATGATCAGAAAAACAAAATGCGAAGGAAATGGAAATTCTTAGACAGAGAAGAAGAACTGCGCCGTGGCTGTGTCACTGCCTTGAAAACAACTACGGCCCGACCGTGGTGGTAATCGGATGATGCCGGATGCTCCCCAAGGTTAACGCAGTCGCGTCTGAACGCGTCCACTCGCGGCCAGAAGCGTGGAGCTTGCACAGAGATCGATACCCAGGATGAGGAATGGAGGAGACGAGGATTTTCTGTGGAGATGATGTTTCGACAAGAGTTTATATAGAGGAAAAAATATGGCTGTTGGAATTCGGCCATGAATGCCATTAACAACGCAGCCATAATCAGCCATTAAAAGAAAAATAGCTGTTGCAATTAAATAAAAAATGGCTGTTGGAAAAATTAAAACGTACTGGGCTTTTTGAATTCTGAAAAAATAAAATGGGCTAAAAACACGAGTCAAAACTCGGGCACTCCGCGCGCGCACCCGTGAACCCCCCTGCGTAGGCACGACGCCAGCGCACACACGCTAAGGGTTTTCGGATCCGTCGCCCAGATTTTCCATTCGGCCCAACCCGGTTTGGGCTCGGCCCCTCACTTGGGCTCATGCGCACGCGAGCTACCCCCAAGTCCTAGCCCATTAACAAGTCCAATAGCCCATAAGAGAGAATCCTATTATATACTCACACAAGGGTGATTGCCTATCCAATGTGGGACTAAAAAGAGAGAGTGGGAGTGAAGAAATGGCCAAAAGAGCCATTAATTCCAACACACATATCACCATGCACAGAAGACAGTGAGCATATCAGATTCATTTGGAAATCAACTGAAACATGCACACATCACCCTGCACACAAGACAGGGAGCATATAGAGCCTGTCAGACAGATCCAAGGCCAGAAAAATTACCAGAATCATATGGAAATCATTTGAAACATTTACATATCACCATGCACAAGACAGTGAGCACATATAGTTTGTCAGATAGACCCAAAGCAATTTTATCCTCTTTTGAAATTTCTTTGAAAATGAGGCTATGTCAAAATATCGTTTCCCCACTTTGACACACTATATTTACGGGCCCTCAGAAATTTGATGTATTTCATTTTAACGAAATATTGTCGGCTTGGCGGTTGCTCCTTCAATCTATGCACCAAAACTCAGAAAAACATGATTTTTAATACTTTGAAAATAAACATATCACCAAAACCAAAACTGGTAGACTGTAGTTGATAATAACACACTCCAAATCCATTCTAGGTCCAACAAAATACAAACACCCATTTTTATATTGAAGGAACCTTCACGCCAACCGTTTTTTATCATCATAGGGCTCAACGCACACAAAACATATCCATAACATTTCGTACACCAAAGATCAACATCCATCAATGCCGTCCCTAGCCATGATTGACTACATTGAAGCGCAACTAGCCCCACTGCCCTCAGAATAACCCACCAATATAATGTGTTTTGATGATTCCTTGTTATTTATCAAGCATACCATATCAAGGACACACCTTATCATCCACATTAAGCATGTGTCAATTTAATTTATTGGCTTTCATCATAGGGCAAATTCTTGAATGTGTCACCATCTTAAAATTGGGTCAACTTGCTAGGTTTGCATTGGGTTGATGACACATGAATGCACAAAATAAACGGATTACATTTTGCATGTGATACATTGCATACCATATGAAACTGAAATTATTGGAGCCAGTGGGGCTGTTGACAGACCATATATGCTCACTGTTTTCTGCATGGTGATATGGGCATGTTTCAATTAATAGCCATATGAATCTGATATTTTTTTCTCCCCTTGGGGCTGTTTGCCATACCCTATCTGCTCAAGATGTTTGCCAACTTTTTATAATTGCATCATATAAATTAATCTCAGCAAATGACAAACTAATTCATCACAGAAATTAGCCGAAAATTCATAGAATTGCTTGTAGGTATACCTCAGCAAGGATCAGTCAAAGCCGAGCAGACAAAACCCCCAAACCTTGTTGCCAGCAGCCAAGATCCCAATGGCAAGGGCACTCCCGCGAGATCAGAAGCTATGATCTGAGACGGCAGCCCTAGATTCAACGGGAAGAACCGCTCAGCAACAGCATATCCATGGCGGACAGGTCACCTACGCGTAGATCAAGCCATAGATCAACCGCTTGCAACCCTAAAAACCAACATGGAGCTTGCCGAACCAGTCGATAGGGTTTGAGAACGGAGCAAGCGAGGCGACACAGGAACGGAGCAAGCTCAGCAACCCCCGAACCAGTCGCTAGGGTTTGAGAACGGAGCAAGTGAGGCGAAACAGGAACGGCTCAGGGGAGGGGAGGTGAGCGTAGGCCAGTGGGACCGCCGAGAGGACGAGAAAGCAGCGAAATCCCGTGGGTTCGAGGGGATTCGAGAATCGCCTCTTTTCGTTGCCAGCGGGGATTGAGATTCCCTTTCCACCGCAACCACAAACGAACACAGTCCAAAGTTACGAGTCGGGTTTCTCACCCAACAGTGAGTCCAACAATGAAAATTTCAGGATTCCCTATCAAAATAACGCAAAAGAACACGCCCTTATCGGATCAGGGTTCAAATCTTACATGAGTCCAATCCGAGTCCAATCCGTCGACAGCCCCACCAATACAATCACCCAAGTTCATAGTTTCCTGCAAAATTTAGTTTATCCCCCTTACTGTGGATTTTAAGCCAGATCAAAATTAAAGCGGGGGTATGCGACATAGATCGTCAGTCTCGGGTCATAGTGGAGATCATCAGACGCCTTGAAACCATAGGCAAATGAAAAGCTGCAGACAAATCAAGTCCTTTGTCATGATCGCCAATCCTCAATATAAAAAAACAAAGCGATGGAAACTATTCTCAAGTATTCTGTTTCTTCCAACTGCTGAAAGTTGTTTGATAGAATTACCCAAAGAGGGAGAACCGCGAAGTCGATGGTAAAGATCGCTGCTTCTTTTTATACCTGATTTCTCGACGCTTGTTGACTTCCTGTTGATGCTTGTTAGCTGTAGATGTTAAATTGCTCCATGTACGAGTCGGGCTTTGAAGGGGATTTGCTGTGTTATTGTTTGGCCACTTCTGTAGAGTAATCGAAGAACGATGCGTCCATTTTAGAAGTTTAGTGTCTGGGAATAATCTGACTACGTCTATGAGTTGATAATTCGGAAAACAAATCTGGAAAATTCATGATTTGGGTGCCGATAAAGTCTCGGATGGTTGACAAACCTGCAGCTTTTCTACGAATTTATGAAATCTCAAGTACTATTCAGATGAGAGAAATACGATACGTTTGATGTCTCTATAGTCTGTTCCGTTTGCCAGATGATTAATAATGTTCTCTATATTATCTACCACCTTTTACGTGTCAGTGGATAAAATTTCTACAGTCCAATGAAATTTAGATACTTTATAGAGTGATTCTACTCTAGCTTTTTGGTTTGCATTGTCGTTATGTACTGAAAACGGGAGAGGCATTTTAGCAATTTCTCACATTGTGCTCATTATTCAGGAAAGAAATGGAAAATTCAAGAGGTGTGCAGCGGAAGTCTTGAAAAATTTCTGTGACATGCCGACAAGTTATCTACAAATTTATGAAATCTTAAATCAACAGTCATATGAGGGAGATATTATAATCATTGTTTGATTTCTATCTACTGTTTTCTATCTGTGATATGATTGAAATTATTTCCTGTGTTATCTACCGTCGTTTCATCCTAGTCGAAAAAATTTCTATGGTGAATTGATACTTGCTTGTTATATTTATCAAAAAACAGAGGCATTTTTATTTTTGGTTTGAATTTGTGAGCATGAATTGATAGTGGCAAATGTATTGTAGCAATTAGTCATATTGAATTTTTGATAAAGGTACATGTCAAATTGATCATGCACGAGTCGGGTTTGAAAGGGAGTGCTGGATTGAGGTCGAAAATTAAAGCGGGGGTATGCGACATAGATCGTCAGTCTCGGGTCATAGTGGAGATCATCAGACGCCTTGAAACCATAGGCAAATGAAAAGCTGCAGACAAATCAAGTCCTTTGGAAAATTCATGATTTGGGTGGCCGCTAAAGTCTGGGATGGTTGACAAACCTGCAGCTTTTCTACAAATTTATTAAATCTCAAGTGATAATCCGATGAGAGAAATACGATGAGTTTGATGTCTCTATAGTCCGTTCCGTTTGCAAGATGATTAATAATGTTCTCTTTATTATCTTCCGTCTTTTACGTGTCAGTGGATAAAATTTCTACAGTCCAATGAAATTTAGATACTTTCTAGAGTGATTCTACTCTAGCCTTTTGGTTTGTATTGTCGTTATGTACTGAAAACGGGAGAGGCATTTTAGCAATTTCTCACATTGTGCTCATAATTCAGGAAAGAAATGGAAAATTCAAGAGTTGTGCAGCAGAAGTCTTGACAAATTTCCATGACATGCCGACAAGTTATCTACAAATTTATGAAATCTTAAATCAACATGCATATGAGGGAGATATTATAATCATTGTTTGATTTCTATCTACTGTTTTCTATCTGTGATATGATTGAAATTATTCACTGTGATATCTACCGTCTTTTCATCCTAGTCGAAAAAATTTCTATGGTGGATTGATACATGCTTGTTATATTTATCAAAAAATAGAGGCATTTTAATTTTTGGTTTGAATTTGTGATCATGAATTGATAGTGGCAAATGTATTGTAGCAATTAGCCATATTGAATTTTTGATAAAGGTACCTGTCAAATTGATCATGCACGAGTCGGGTTTGAAAGGGATTGCTGGATTGAGGTCGATTCTCCTTTCGTCTTGTTGTCCCATTCAATCTTCTTGCTGATCTGTAGGGTAATCGAAGAATGATGCATCAATTTTAGAAGTTTAGTGTCTGAAAATAATCTGACTACAGTCAGAAGTTGATAATTTGGAGAAGATTTGGAAAATTCATGGGTTGGGTGTGGCAAAAGTCTGGAAGAGGATTGCTTGACAAACCAACAACTTTTCTACAAACTTATGAAATCTTAAGGTAATAATCAGATGTGAGAGGTATGATAAATCATTGTTTGATGCCTCTCAAGTCTGTTTTATTTGTGAGGCGATTGATATTATTCTATATACCGTTTACATTGCAGAGTATAAAATTTCCATAGCCCCATGAAATTTAGCTACTTAATTGATGGATTTTACTTTAGGTCTTTTGGGTTGTATTGTGTTCATGTACTGCAAGTGTCAATGGTATTTTATGAAATACTCATATTGATTTTCTGACAACAATATATGTTCCTCAACGTTCTCTCCAGGTTAATAGCAGCGAAATGGATATGGTGGCTATGAAAGATTATGACATGCAAGTAATTGGAACCTTTCTCCATTGTGCATCAAGAGGTGATAAAGTGGGGCTAAATCAGATGTTAAGAGATGGAACTTCTCCAGATGTGCAAGATTATGATAGAAGAACTGCTTTGCATCTAGCGGCTAGCGAGGGTCATGCGTCCATTGTAGAACTGCTGATACAATATAATGCAAATGTCAATCTTGAAGATCGTTGGCAGAGGACTGTATGTTTTTACATAACTCCGATGTCCCCCCCTCTATCATATACCATATATCAACTTAAATGTTTAAGCCTGAATACAACTTACATGATTTGCACCCATATAAACATGATGCAATACTTTCAGTTCATGAAGACATATAATTAACTAGATATTTGCGGCATAATGGAAACTTGACTGCTAATGATGGTGGAATCGCTAATACACTTGGACATCTCAATGACCAGAAGTGGAACTCCTTTTAGAATCTTAAATCCAAACATATTAACCGATCTTTCTCTTTGGCAATGTGGGACTAAATCTATCTTGTAACACATAGACATTTAACTTCTCAATAAAGTCATGACTTTTGCTCGTATATAACAGAGACGAATTTGAAGTGCACATGCTCCAGCCTCCCTAAGGATGGACGTTGGCTTTGTTGATTTTATTTTACCTCAAGCATTCCTCTGCTCTGGTATTTCTTGATCATCCAAAGCCACTTCCTGCTTGAATATCTCAGTTTGAGCGAGTTATCCACCCTTAGTTTCCCCATTCTTTTGTCTGATCATATCTTCACCTTAAGCTCAATCATGCCAACAAACTCTTACAATTCTCCTGAAGCATCATGTACCCACACGGCCTACTCCACCTTGATTTTTAACAATTTTCTATAGATGTGGGCTGGAAAGGTGATGTATATGCATATAGACTTGCAGCCTCCAATGATCCAAATTGGGAATGTGGATTCTTGGATTTTTATCACATCTTTATTTCAATCTAGCGTATTGACGCGGGGCACACTTGAACGCTTGAAATGGATTGATACATTTAACCTTAACAGATTGAATAGATATACACGACTCTGTAGACAACAGATTATCATATGATATCTGGTAGGTATGCATGTGATTATGTGTGTATGTATATGTACATGCTTATGCATGCGCTCGAAGTGTATTTTTCTTGAAACATCAATTTGCAATAAACATACATATGATCTCAATAAAATGCCCCCATTCAGGATGTATTAAAATGTGAACAAATTGACTTTAGACGTTGGGTAGTAACACAAATGGTATCACTTGCTGATCTTTGTAGTTTGTAAGGTTCTTTTCATCATTCTAACATTGAATATGATGTGATATTCATATTACACAATGTTGACTTCTAATTGTTTTGTTTGTCAAGCCGTTGATGGATGCGAGGCTCTATGGACATAGAGACATTATCAGGATCTTGGAAGTGAATGGTGGGAGAGATTCCTTTGATGAACGCCCTCTGGTATTGGAGTTGTTTTTATATTGATAGTTTTAGCAGGAAATCTTAATCTTGCATAAGGAGATACAATTGTTACAGTTGTGGTATTTTATGTTACAGGCTAAGAAGACCTTTTACTGCACTATATGATGGAAAAAATTCCTCTATTTTCATTATTGTTAACAGTCATTTACCATATGTAAACGAAATCAGTCTTTGTCAGCATGTATAATTAGAATGTATTGGTTATAAAACAAGATTAATATAGCCAAGCACCAATTTAATTAGCAAAATAACAAGATCAGCATCAGTAATTAAGCAAGCAAAATATGGTCAACATGCATAGAAACAAAGACACCAAATTTACATGAAAAATTTCTCATGGTGAAAAATCACATAGAAACGTAGCAGCTTGCTTTCTTCTGCGATATCAATAATAAGATACACAAGTTTTCTATTTCCTAGACAACCCTAGAAGCTGACACTTCAAGAATACTATTATTGGTTCAACAAAAACAAATCTACTCACCAAATTGATGAATCTCACAACAAGAACTACAAAGAGATTCAATGATAGATATCACCTTATATGGGGACCAAAACAGGAATCCATACCGTTGGATATGTAGATATTGTCATCAGGAACAATCTCCCAAAATTGGAGCTAAATGAAAGCACCCGTTATCATCCGATCAAGCCAGCTATGGAACCACCTCCTTCACTATCACCCTCTTCCCCCTCTATATTTGCAAAATGGATGAGCTGCACCATCTTGTGCTCATTTTCTGCTGCCAACCACAAATCAAAGGGGACACATACAATGATGATTTCTTATATGTCATACACTAATGTGTGTTGGATGCAACTTTTGTATATTTACATTCTGCTTACTCCTAAACTGGTAGATGTTTCAAATGTTTAATGTTCAAAAATATTTAGCAAAAAGTGCTCATTCGACCAAAAGTTTGTATCATTTGATGTTGTCTTGTATTGTCTGTTCTATATTATATTCCATATTAATAACTTTTTTATTTGTTCAGACTATTCGCCATGAACATTGTTTGAATGAAGTGAATATTGATCCTTCAGAGCTAAATTCAGAGCACTCTTCGGTAGTTGAGCAGGTTAGAACGAAACAGTTCTTCATATAATTTATATTAATTTTCTTAAACAATTTTCTGTACTATGCTGATAGCGTGTATTCAATTTCTTGTTGTTTTCACAGACCTAATCTCTTTCTCAAGAACCATTTTTCTTAATGTTGTATAATTTAATCTCTATGCACTGTATATCAATTAAGAATGCTTGAATTTCATTACAAATATGATTTTGTACCTTGTGACTAGGGGTGGCAAACGGGTCGGGTCGGGTCCGGGTCGGGTCCGGGTCGGGTCAGGTTCGACCCGACCCGTTTAGGGGTGAACCCGAACCCGACCCGGATTAAATCCGGGTCGGGAACCTACGACCCGTACCCGACCCGCCGGGTTGGCGGGTCACCCGAACCCGACCCGCAATCTATCCACACTTAAAAAATTGTTTTAAATTAGTTGATGATAGCAAGTTTCGAACCATAGACCACCGGAAATTGGGTACGCAAGGCTACCAAGTGAGCTAACAATTTAATGTGAGGGTTACACATTACAATTTTATTTATTTAAATTCCTAACCCATGTTAAATATTGAAATAAATTAAACGTCAAGGGTGGGATTCAAAGCTACAACCTTATGGGACAGCAGCGCGCAAATCGCAAACCGCTAACCAAATGATCAAACAGCGCCTCTTGTAAGTGTTTGACATAAATTATATAGGAACATATATACTAAACCGGGTCGAATACGGGTTGCCGGGTCAAACCCGGACCCGACCCGGATTTTATCCGGGTCAGCCGGGTCAACCCGAATTCCACCCGACCCGGATAGAGCTATACCCATACCCGGTTAAAGAGGCCGGGTTCGGGTCGGGTCGGGTCCATTTTGCCACCCCTACTTGTGACATCTGTGGCTGATCTGGTCTATTCCATCTTTAGTCATCAGCCAATGTTATGCTGTTCACATATTACCAACTGATTCTATGTGTGATCAATAGAACTTCTCTTTAACTCTATTTTTCTCTCTCACACACATGCAAGGAATATGGGGGTCAGCTGCACAAGGAGGAAACGCACTCCTTGTATTGCGTCAGTGTATATGTATATATGTGTGTGTATATATATAGGATTAATGTAGAGCATGTGGCACCTGATCCAATGGATCAGGTGCGAGACACAAAAAAGTGGGCCCCAACGAGTACAAGCCCATGTCGGGACTTGTACTTTCCACCTTTTTTGTGTCATATATATATATATATATTATATAGAGGAATATGAGGGTCAACTGCACAAGGAGGAAACGCACTCCTTGTATGGCCTCAGCCCCCCATAAAAACAATTTTTTGAATTTTTTTATAACTATGCTCTACACCCAATGGTGTATCACAACACCAATTTTTAAGTGAATCCAACACTTTTTGACCCTCTTTCCATCTATCCCCAAAAGTTCTATGTTATTCTACCGTTGATTTTTGCAATGGATGGATCGACGTGAAAAAGGGTTGGAATTACTTGATTTTTTGTGTGTTGATCATCCATGTGGTGTAGATAATGATTATAAAAAATTTCAAAAACAATTTTTTTTGGGGGGGCTGGGCATCACTGCATAATGATGAAAATTCTTTCTTGTGTAGATGATACCCATATTCCTCATATACATACATACATACTTACATAGTTTAATGGGAATCATGCGTGATCACTACACCAAAAATTAAGTGAATCCAACACTTTTTGCACATCGATCCAACCCATGCAAAAAGTTCCATGTTATGCGACTGTAGATTTTGCAAGAGGTGGATCGATAGGCAAAAAGTGTTGGAATCACTTGATTTTTGGTGTAATGATCATTCATAAGGTATAGAGTATATTGAAAAAAATTTCAAAAAAATACGAGGGGGCTTGACCGGTGGTGGACCAAGGACGAAAATCCTCCTTGTCCACATGATCCCTTTAAACTCATATACATACATACATATATAGAATAATGTGTATTATATAACAATGAAGGCTTAGCCTCATATACCAAGACACAAAAAGTAGGAAGTACAACAAGTACAAGCCCATGTGAGTCTTGTACATTCCCATTTTTGTGTCTTGATATATGAGGCTAAGCCTCCATTGTCATATGATACCTATTATTCTTATATATATATATATAATACACACACATATGTGGCCAAAATCATGTGCAAAAATTTTACACAGATTTTGGTGCAAAATGTTTTTAATTTTGAAAAACCTTTTCTATGTTTAATCCATACATATATATAACCTCAGGAAAACTAATTGGCGACCTAGGGGAATTTGACCCTCGATCAAGCCGTTCTAAATTCTAACAGTTTCAGAACAATAGAACATTTTGTACCGATTCAATCAAGGGGCAAATATGGGAAATTTTCTTGGTTTTTGGTATGTAGGTCTATTAGTATGCAACAGTTTGGATCGTTGAAAAAATCCCACAACTTTTTTCTCACTCCTTTTGCACGGAGAGTTTGTTTGCACATGAAAGTTTGCACACACATATATGGCCATGTTCATATGCAAACAGTTTGCACATGAATATGGTGCGAAAACATGTTTATTTTTTTGAGTTTTTCAGAACTTTCTTTTTTTTCTAAATTCTAATGTTTCAGAACAATAGAACATTTTGTACCGATTTGATTAATGGGCAAATATGAGAAATTTTCTTGGTTTTTGGTATGTAGGTGTATTAGTATGAAGTATGAACAGTTTGGATCGTTGAAAAAATCCCACGGAACCTTTTTCTCACGCCTTTTGCACGGAGAGTTTTTTTTGCACATGAAAGTTTGCACACACATAAATGACCATGTTCATATGCAAACATTTTGCACATGAATATGGTGCGAAAACATGTTTATTTTTTTTTTTTGAGTTTTTCAAAATTTTCTTTTTAATGCTTAATCCATACACACACACACACATACATACATACATACATATCACAAGAAAAATAATGGGTGAACCATATAAGGATTTTACTCTTGATCAAGCCGTTACAAATTTAATGGTTTCAGAACAAGAGAACATTTTATACAGATCTGATAGAGGGACAAGTATATGTGGTAATTTTTGGATTGGAAAGGTATTAGGATGTGTAGATAACATCTAACGTTTTAGATTTAGAAAACCATATCAAAGAGACACTTTTCCCATGATGTTTGCATGGGAAAGTTTTTGCAATGGATCTTTACCTATATATATGGGCATTATATGATATATAATGATTCTAACCCATATACGATGACATGACATATCTATTATAAAAAACAAGGATGTTTTTGAATGAGATGTTAACTTGGATAAAAGGGTTAATAGAATGACGGTCCAGATTTGATATATAATAATCAATGCTTAGAATGAAAGGAGGCAAAATTTATGGAGGGAATGGTTAGGGTAGTGAAATTTTCAGGCGAGGACCAGAAGATTTTTAGGAAGGAAGATTTTGAATGGTGTTGATTTTTAGGGAACGATTTGAAAAGAGGTGGTTGAAATTTTTGAAGGAAAGCTTTTGAATGTGTTTGAAAATGGCGAGGGGTATTTTGAATATGGTTGAATTTTTTTGGGGAGAAGATTTGGAATGATGTGGTTGAAAATTTTTGGGAGAAAGACTTTGAATGGGGTAAATTTTTTTAAAGGAAAGATATGGAATACGATGGTTGAAATTTTTGAAAGGAATCTTTTGAATTTGGTTGAAAATTTTTAGGGGGAAGATTTTGAATGAGGTTGAAATTCGAGGGGGTAGATTTTGAATGTCCCGTGCTCTAATTGCACATGTTATGATTTCTTATCCTTCATAAAGGGTGTGAAGGATACAAAGTACATTTCTGTTTATTTTTTGAACAAAAACTTAATGTCACAGATTAGAAAATTGTAAACCTAAATAATAAAGTCCATTCTATTAGATAAAGTGGCGATACAACTAACGTTTTAGAATTTTATTAAAATCAAATGATTTATCACTATCTTAATGCATGGATAAATTATACCAAAATCATTTGAATTTTTAATCGTGGATAGTTTAAATTTGTTAGATCATATCTAACAGGAATGTATTTTTAATTTGGTTATCCAATTTATCAATTTGGGATACGAAGTTTTCATTTAAAAATTAAATAGAAACTTTGTAGTTCAATCATAGACACAGAATTAGATTAGTGTGCATTTGATTGGATCAAACATATCGATCCATATTAAACTAAAAATTTCGTTATCGAAATAGAAAATCAATTTCATTCAATGTGATCTGACACAGTTAAATATCTATAAATAAAAATTCAAATGATTTCGATGTGTTTTATTCATGCATCAAGTGGAAATAAATTAATAGGGTTTAAGGAAAATTTTAAATGTTGATTTGCCACTCCCTTTTGCATGGGTAAAACACAACCAATTCATTTAAATTTTTAGTTATACGTAGTTTAAATATGTTAGATCACATCGAATGTAATGTATTTTTTATTGGATTTCTAAGTTTTTAATTTGATTGGGATGTATCTATAAGGTTGATCCAATTGAGCATACCCTTGTCATATATTTAGTTTTAGGCATGTGCCTTGCACGTGATATTCTATTATAATTTTTTTAAATAAAAACATCAACAAAATTTAATTAGTAAACTCTAATTAATATATGAGTAATAATTAAAATCTAATTTATAGGTTTTCTACTTATTTAATTTTAATTTTAGAAGTCTATTATGATTACACTATTATTTAATAAGTTTTCCTTTTAATTTTTTTGAACACTTAATTTTAATGAGATTTTCTATGAAAGCCTCAACAATAATTCATTAATTCCAATTATTTTAGGTGTCATAATTGAATCTTAACTTGGATGTGTTTCCTTTTTAATTTGATTGAACTCTTGATTTAGAATTACACTAAAGTAGACATCTTTTGTAGTAAAATTTCATTTATAACTAATACCATACCAATTTACATTTAAGTGCAGTTATAATTCAATATTAATTGTAACTTCAATAATAATTGTAACTTCAATAATAATTCTAACTTCTTACTAATTTAAGAGTTATAATTTGGCATGTTTCTATATTAATTTGATTATAATTTTAATTTAAAATTCCACTGCGAAATGAATCTTTTGCAATGGAATTTTTTTTAAAAATAACTAATAACATTAATTTGCTTTTAAGAGCGGCGATAATTCAATAATAATTATAACTTCAATAATAATTCATCATTTTAAATAATTATAAGTCATAATTGGATTCTAATTTGATGAGTTCTCTTTATAATTTGATTGAACTCTTAAGAGAGAATTCATTATGATAGAAATCATTTGCAATTAAAGTTTCAGAGAGAGAGAGAGAGAGAGAGAGAGAGAGAGAGAGAGAGAGAGAGAGAGAGAGAGAGAGAGAGAGAGAGAGATGCTTTTAAGTTTTAAGCGCTGTAGAGATGCTGTTAAGTACTGTTATAAATAGAGTAGGTTTTCTTTTCTCTTTTCCTCTCCTGAATAGATGTGATTTTAAGTGCTGTAGAGATGCTTTTAAGTGCTGTTATAAATAGATTAGGTTTTCTTTTCTCTTTTCCTCTCCTGAATGTTAAATTTACAAAAATATTCTGTTCAAACAGGTGGGTGGGGGTGGATGGTCCTAGACTATTGAGTGAGTGATTGTGCTTATGTATATGGGTTAGATCATATACAACAGAATAGGTTTTTGATTTGGGTTAACAATTTACAAATTTGGGGCGTTAACTTTTTGTTCAAAAAATAAATGGAAAATTCATTGTGTTTCAATCAGACTTTGTTTTTGAAATGGGTGCTTAGCAGTAGGGAGGCCATTCTCAGTCTGAATGTCTTTCTAATAGTCTTAAAGCTTCTTGATGCAGCAATTTATCATCATGAAAGTCCTAAATAAACTGTGGTTTATAATTGAATTTGCTGCAAAGTGGATAGCGTCTTTGCAAAATGTAATATCATGAGCAGCAGCTCTTAAAGCCATCTATTTGAACACAGCAAATTGTTTACCTCTTCTAGTGGCACAAAGCATCATGTTTGGCTAACCTTATAATACAAGGAGTACATGATCCCGTTGATACTATCTCATATTCTTGCTGGGTTTCTGATGTTTACAAGGAGTACAGAATCTTAAAAGGAGGTTTGTTCAGAATGGCCTCAATTAAGTTTTCTGATTGTTGAACAAGCTTGGAAAATAAAGAGTGAACAAGCACAACACCTTATTGGCTTATTGGTTGGTAGTTATCTAGCAACGGTAAACACATGAGCATAAATATAGCATTCGACAGCTGTGACCACATCGATATCATGCACACCATTGTCAACCCCCACATCCCCTTAAAAAGAAAAGAAAGGAAAAGAAAACCGGTAACGCTCCGCTCCTCGGGTGTCGTCACAATTGAAACAGTCTATATGCAGGTCCTGCAGTTGTCAGTGAAGTCAATGTGGAGCAGTGCAGAAAGAAACGAAATACTCTAAACGTGACAGTAACACAGTGCTGAACAGAGAAAAAGACAAGTACAATCTACACTACAGCTGAAATGTAAATAGAATACCAACCTGCAACTAGCTCACGTCCCAATGTCCTGCACCGGAAGCTCTGAATCCTCGTGCTCAGGCACCTCCGTAAGATCATGCGCGTCACCTAGTGAGGCAACAGAAGTCGCACCACGCTCAAAAGAGTAGACAATATCTAACCAAGAAACAGAAAAGTAATGGTGCACAAAAGGAGATATGACAATAGTTATAATGCTACGGTACAGAAAAGTAACATGATATGATGATTGAAAGTCCACAACTACTGCAAGGTGGTACTCACTAAAGTAAACCAATTCTAGGTCGTAACTTATGAGGGAGAGTATGGTGTGTAACATGAAGACCTTGAAACCGCAAGGGTGCTACCCTAGGCCGACTATCAGACTACTCAGGATCCATACGCTAATGTTAGTATCGAGAACAGTATCGGGAATAGTATCATGTGGAATGGAAATCCTCCCAGATAAGGCCGAAAGACAGGTCTCAGTTGTTCCCGTACTCTCACAACCATAAATTTTACCAAAACCCGGTGAGTCAAGATGAATTAATCAATTATTAGTTTTAGTGTCGTGAGGTTATTTAATATTATGTAATCTACGTAGCCAAGGGGAGAGGTTCATAGAGAATAATCGAATGTAGCAACCAGACATGTCTAGAGTCAATCTCAATTCCACCAGTCATCCAGTGTCGTGTTAGTATCGTGCCATCACAAGAACACCCAGGGACTATGCAATTTAACACAATTTAACTTCATGGTACTAGCAAGCTTAAGAGATAATGAAATAACATGATAATAAAGCTGACATGTAATAAAGCAAGGCATGGATGTTTCTCATATCATGATATTCCAACCTGAACTAATCTTAAAAGAAGCGACACCAACTGTTCAATGCTATGAACCAAGAAACGAAGAAAATATAATGATTGCTTGGTAAAGAAAGCCCGAAAGTTAAACTTATGATGGCTCTAGAGAATCTAGGCCAGAGGGATCAGATTCCAAGTAACCCACGTCGGAACCCAAAACAACAAGCGAGGAAACCAGCCGAGCCTAACAATAACACAGTGACCCAAGATAGCACGCAATGAAAGCCACCAAACCTAACAACATGCAAAGAATCCAAAACAATAAGAAAAGAAAAGAAGGCCATCCACAATCCACAACAAGCAAAGAGGGCTAGCCGCAATCCAACGACAAGTAAGGAGGGCTAGCCGCAACCAGAATAACCCAGGAACCCCAAAACAGCAAACACGGGATTCAGCCGAAAAGCCAAAGCAGCAGAAAAGCCAACCACCACTCAACAACCAGCAGGGAGCTCAAAACCGCAAGCAAGGGAGGCCAACGAACCCCACAACGGCAAGAAAACCCCAAGCCCGCAAGCAAGGGAAGCTCTAAACAGCAAGCAAAACCAACCGAACCCAAACAATGAGCAAAGACAGCCCCCGAACCCCACAACGAGCAAAGACAACCCCCGAACCCAACAACCTATAAACCCAATGCAACAAGTAAGGGACATGTCAACACCCAATGCAGCGAGCAAAGACAGCCACCGAACCCAATCAAACAACAAGGGAAGCCCAAAACAGCAAGTAAAGAAGCCACCCGACCCAACACCAAGCAAATGAACCCAAATCGGTAAGCAAGAGACAAACAAACCTCAATACAGCCCATACGAGGAATCATACGAGGAATCGAAAGAAGCTGAAACGGAAGGGGAGATAGAGTCTACCTGAAATCATCGTCGAAGAACCAAGAAAATTAAGCACCGAAGCCTAACAACGAACAAATGATCCAGCCGAACCCTAAAGTAAGCAGAAGGGTCGGCCATAACCAACAACCACCCAAGGAAATCCAAGGCAGCAAGCAGAAAGTAAAACAGTAAGAAAGCCTAAACCAGCAAGCAGAAGGGCGGCCGAACCCTAAAACAGTAAGAAAGCCCAAACCGGCAAGCAAGGAGAGCCACCGAACCCAACTCAAGTAAGGAAACCCCAGACTGCAGGCAAGAGGAGCCACCGCCCTTCAAAACAGCAAGGGAGAGGTCTCTTATAGGGGTCGGAGAGACCCATAGGATGACGACGGATGGGCGCTACGTCGTTGTTGAGAAGGACGAAGGGGATGGGTGTTATGAAGGACGGAGGGAGCGATGTCGCTGTCGTACGAAGAGAGGATGTGAGGCGTCGTCGAACAGCCACTAGGGCTCGGTGTCGTAGCGAGTCAAGAGAGAGATCGAGAGGGGACGCGTCAAGAAAACCTTAAGGGTCCCGTGTTGGGAGATGCGATCGACGCCCTCAAGGCTTTCATTCTGTTGCGGGGTCGACAGGGAGAGAGGGAAAAAGGAGGGAAGCCCGATGAGCTTCGCAAGTGGGCTGGTCCCAACGGAAAAAGAAAAGAAAAAAGGAGAGGGGAAAAAAGAGATGGACCGTTACATTCTACACACCTTAGAAAAAAATTCCGTTCTCAAAATTCTCATAAGGTAGATTGAGTCAGTCGAGTATCACATTTTCCGCATGCTCCACACTGTTCACGAGGCGATTGCACGAACCTGCGTGGGCCACCACTTGTAACACCCCCGCTCCCCGGGTGCCGTCACAATTGAAAGTCTATATGCAAGTCCTGCTGGTGCCAGTGACGTCAATGTAGAGCAGTGTAGAAAGAAACGAAATACTCCAAACGTGACAGTAACACAGTGCTGAACAGAGAAAAAGACAAGTACAATCTACACTACAGCTGAAATGTAAATAGAATACTCACCTGCAGCCAGCTCACATCCCAATGTCCTGCACAGGAAGCTCTGACTCCTCGTGCTCAGGCACATCCGTAAGATCATGTGCGTCACCTAGTGGGGCAACAGAAGTCGCACCACGCTTAATAGAGTAGACAATATCTAACTAAGAAACAGAAAAGTAATGGTGCATAAAAGGAGATATGACAGCATCAGCTATAATGGTACGGTACATAAAAGTAACATGATATGATGATTGAAAGTCCACAACTATTGCAAGGTGGTACTCACTAAAGTGAACCAATCCTAGCTCGTGACTTATGAGAGAGAGTACAATGTGTAACACGAAGACCTTCTTGAGACCGCAAGGGTGCTACTCCGGGCTGAGTAACAGACTACACAGGATCCATAGGCTAATGTTAGTATCGAGAACATGTATTGTGAACAGTATCGGTAACAAGTATCGAGAACAGTATGTGAATATTATCGTGTAGAATGGAAATCCTCCCAGATAGGGCCGAAAGACAGGTCCTAGTTGCTTCCGTACTCTCACAATCATAAGTTTCCCCAAAACTCGGTGTGTCAAACTGAATTAATCAATTATTAGTTTAGGTGTCGTAAGGTTGTTTAATATTATGTAAACCATGTAGCCAAGGGGAGGTCCATAGAGAATAATCGAATGTAACAACCAAACATGTCTAGAGTCGATCTCAATTTACCAGTCATCCAGTATCGTGTCAGTATCGTGCCATCACAAGAACATCTCATGGACTATGTAATTTAACACAATATTAACTTCATGTTACTAGCAAGCTCAAGAGAGATAATCAAATGACATGACAATAAAGCTGGCATGTAATAAAGCAAGGCATATATGTTTCTCATATCATAATATTTCAATCTGAAATGATATTAAAAGAAGCGACACCAACCGTTCCATGCAATGAACCAAGAAACGAAGAAAATATAATGATTGCTTAATAAAGAAAGTTCGAAAGTCAAACTCATGATGGCTCTAGAGAATCTAGGCCAGAAGGATCAGATTCCAAGTAACTCACGTCGGAACTTAAAACAACACGTGAGGAAACTAGCCGAGCCCAACAATAACCCAAGGACCCAGTAAGGGACGCCACCAAAGCTAACAACAAGCAAAGAGCCCGAAACAGTAAGAAAAGAAGGCCAACCACAACACACAACAAGTAAGAAGAGCTAGCCGCAACCCATAACAACACAGGAAACCCAAAACAGCAAACACGAGATGCAGCTGAACCCAACGAGTAGCAGAAAAGCTAACTACCACTCAACAACCAGCAGGGAGCCTAAAGCCGCAAGCAAGGGAAGCCCATGAACCCCACAACGGTAAGGAAACCTCAAGCCCGCAAGCAAGGAAAGCCCCAAACAGCAAGCAAAACCAACCGAACCCAAACAGCAAGCAAAGACAGGCCCTGAACCCAATAATAACATATAAACCCAACACAACAAGTAAGGGACATGTCAAACCCCAACGTAGTAAGCAAAGCCTGCCAAGAACCCAATCAAACAGCGAGGGAAGCCCAAAACAGCAAGTAAAGTAGCCACCCGACCCAACAAGTAAAGGAACCCAAATCAGCAAGCAAGAGACAAGCAAACCCTAATACAACCCATACGAGGAATCGAAAGAAGCTGAAACGCAAGGGGAGATAGAGTCTACCTGAAATCGTCGTCGAAGAACAAAGAAAATTAAGAACCGAAGTCTAATAACGAACAAAGGATCCAGCCGAACCCAAACAGTAAGCATAAGGGTCAGTCACAACCAACAACCACCCAAGGAAATCCAAGGCAGCAAGCGGAAGGGTGACCAAACTCTAAAATAGCAAGAAAGCTCAAACCCGCAAGCAAGAAGAGCCATCGAATCCAACTCAAGTAAGGAAACCCCAGACTGCAGGCAAGAGGAGACACCGCCCCTCAAAACAACAGGGGAGAGGGCTCTTATAGGGGTCAGAGAGACCCAGAGGGGGACGAGGGGTGGGCGTTGCGTCGTTGTCCAGAAGGACGAAGGGGAGGGGTATTGCGAAGGACAGAGGGGGCGATGTCGCTGTTGTACGAAGAGAGGACATGAGGCGTCGACGAACAGCCCCTAGGGCTCGGTGTCGTAGCGAGTCGAGGGAGAGAGAGAGCGAGAGGGGACACGTTGAGAAAACCCTAAGGGGCCCGTGTCGGGAGATGCTATCGAAGCCCTCAGGGCTTTCAATTTGCTGCGGGGTCGAGAGGGAGAGAGGGGAAAAGGTGGGAAGCCAGATGGGCTTCGCAAGTGGGCTGGGCCCAACAGAAAAAGAAAAGGAAAAAAGGAGGGGGGATGGGCTGCTACAAAACCACCTGTGCACATAAGAAAACAACAAGCATGTTTGTAACACAACCATTTTTACATGCCCCCTTGAAATTTCAAAGAAATCCTTGTATATAACGACGATTTCTCATTTTCCTCCAGAATCTTTATCCAACAAAAACTCAGTTACTTTCCATAGTAATTAAGAAAAACTATTTTGCCTTCCTTAGTTTTTCTACAGTGATGCCTCCTTAGATATTCACAATATGCTTTTATGCCCATTGATCCCTTTTTATTTGGTATTTAGATGAATGCTCCTCGAATTATTTGAATGATCTAGGGTTCAGCTTTGTTTTATCCTGAGTAATATCATGGTTATTTCCTATACTACTCAAAAGTTCAAATGAACTGTTTTCTCCATGTTTTCAGGGCATGTTTGGCGAAGCTGAGAAGGTTAAGTGGCGTGGAACATGGGTTGTTAAAATCATTATCAAAACACAAAAATGTTTGCCTGAAACAAAGTATATTTCATTTTCTGATTTTTACTTTTTCAAAATGGTTGCTTCGGATATCAGACAAAGCAAATCCTTCAATGTTATTAAGAACAACTTTCACACTTAATGTTGTTGCAGAAAATGGTTTGCAAAAGATATCTCTCGTCTTAGAGAGCTTCGACACCCAAATATTTTGCAGTTTCTTGGTGCTATAGTCCATGAGGATGAAATAGTCCTAATTACTGAGCATTTACCAAAAGTATGTCCTCTTTTTAATGCTTATACTTCTATGTTTATTGAAATACATACTTCTATATGTACAGTGATAAATTTGTCTTTGCAGCTAATGCATCATTGTTAACCCGCGTGATTGCTAACTTCGGCAATTCAATTTTCTTCTGGAACTAAAATAGATGATCATATCTGATTTTGCATATGTTTATCATGAAGATTATTGTTATGCCATTAAAAAATTATGTTGCTTTCGACAGAACTTGTTATGCTCCATATAGTTAAATCAGGATGAAAATTCTTGAGGTTTGACTGATAAATGTTTTGATGATCCTTCCGAGTTGCCAGCCTTGTTTATATGGTGTAAATCATGGTATATACTTAGGGATGAGAATGGGCATGCCCAAAGCCCGATTGGGCTTCCAATTGGGCATGCCACATCCTCATCCCTACTCATCCCTTCACTAATTCTAGAAAAATTAGTGAAGGGATGAGTAGGGATGAGGATGTGGCATGCCCAATTGGAAGCCCAATCGGGCTTTGGGCATGCCCATTCTCATCCCTATATATACTAGTTTGAGTAATGTCTGAACCATGCTAAAGCAATTATACTTATGAGTTATGACCCTAAAACTATCACACTAGTAATCGTTGACCACGTATACGAGAAGATTCAAGCTGCTTGAAATAGAAAATAGGTTACACCTATGACTAGGATATACAACTGTTTATATAGCTTAGAAGATACACTACGATTGCAATTCTTATTCAAATTCCTATTCTTAAATTGAAAATTCTATTTTCTTATTTCATAAACTAGAAATTATAATTCCTAATTCCGTAACACCCCCCCTCAAGCTGGAGCATAGACATCGAACATACCCAGTTTATTTCAACTAAATTAAACTCGTGATCGTCTAATTGGCATAGTCAAAAAAATCACTAACTGATTGATAGAAGACAAGGTTCTGTTCAATGATATCCGATTCATATTTTTATCGAATTAAATGGCACAATCCACTGTAATATGCTTCGTTTGCTCATGAAACATGTGATATTATATTATTATGCAATGTAAATAGCTATCTGATTGTCATAATATAGTCTCATAGGAGGTGCGAACACAAAACACTTCTTGATAAAATATCTTGTATCCACATAAGCTAATATATGGTGTCGGCCATGGCTCGATGTTTTGACTCTGAACTTAATTTAGCCATCGGGTTTTTATTGTAAGATTTCCACCAATAAAACATTATAATTTAGTTAATTTGTCAAATGGACATCCTCCCCAATCTGCATCAGAGAACTGTCATGTATGATTATGACCATTATCAAAATATAAAAATACTTTGTTTGAAGTGCTCTTCAAATATTGTAATATATAAATTATAGCATCCCAATAACTTGTTCATGGAGCAGACATACATTGAATAACTATGGTCACTGGGTATGCAATATCAGGTCAAATAATCATAAGTTAAGTTAATTTCCAACATGTATTTTGTATCTTCATGGATTTTCTAAAAGCTTTCCATGATCCAGTAGCAATTTGGAATTTTGATCAATCGGTGTGTCTACAACTTGATGCCCAAATATGCCATCGTTTGGAAGTATATCTAATACATTCTTTTGTGTAGAAAGACAAATTCACTTTTTCGATCTTACCAACACAATGCCTAAGAAATAAGTTGCCTTATATTCTTCATCTGAAATTTCGATTGCAAATATAATTCATGACATTCATCTGATGATCATAATATCATCTACATATATAGCTCATGATGCACATGAAAGCAGATCACATGATTCTTTTGCGAACAGTAAAGCCTAAGTTCATGAACAAATGAGCCAAATGTCACAAACCAAGCTCTTGATGACTTTTTAAAATCATATAATGACTTTGTAAGATGGCAAATGTTTTCACTTTCCATGAGCAAAAAACCTTGGTGGTTGCTCCATGTTGACGTTAAGAACTCCATGAATGGATTCATATTTGATGTTTAGATGGTGTAGAAGCTAGTAATTTGTTGTTAGAAGTGTGATGAGCAAAGGAACTCATGCCATTTTTGCTAAAGAGAAAAGATATCTTGATAATCTACATTATACATAAGAGAGTACCCCTTTGCCACCAAATGAATTGCACGTTAAATACCCATCAGGATTTAGTTTGACACCTAACCTCTTTCTTCCTGCTTGACAGGAGAACTAGCTTTCACATCTTGTTCTACTCTAAAACTTTCATACAGTCCTTCACTTCTTTCTGCTAACTTAGATTTGACAATGTATTTGATAGGGACTTAAGATCATGATGAGAATCAATGACAGATAAAAGACAATGTTGTATGAAAAGATACAAATAAGATGAGAAACCTTTCGATGGATGGAAAAATGCAACTTTTTTGCCTTTACGATAAGCAATAAGAATATCAAGATCTGATTATCAATCAACATCAATTGAAAACGAATTATTTTAATAGGAATGCTAATATTCTCACCCATGTATCAGAGATTGGATATACTAGGAGATTTGGCGCAGCTATCTTGGACTTAGTGCACCTTATACACACTTACATCGGTTCTTCATATTTTAGGACAATGAATCTGATTGTACAGTAGAGGATGTTGAGTTCACTACAAAGTTCATGAAATCATCTTCCAAAACAAGAGATGAATAATCTTTTCTAAAATATTGTATACATTTTAAAGAACGTTACACATGTTGAACTTAAAAATTTATTAGATGTATGTCAATAATAGCTGGGTCTTTTTGACCCATAAAATAAATTTAGAAAAATTGTCGACAATCATATTATCTATTGGTACTATTATCATGAACAAAGCACACAACCAAAGATCCTAGGTTTAGGATAGAGTAAGAAATATAGAATTTGATCATTGAGGAAATTGAAGGGTATGCGATTGATAAGATAATATGCCATGAGTATTACCTTATCTAGAAGTGTTTCAAAATATTCATGTGGATTAATAAAATTCAATAAGCTCAAGTAAGTGACCATTGTTACGTTCAACACAATCGTTTTGTTTTGGTGTCTACTGACGAGAAGTTTAATGAACTGTTCTAGAATTAGACAAGAAAACCATAAAAAGGAACAATGTCAACTCTCAAAGTACGTGTGAAAACAACAAAGTGATCTTTTATTTTAGCATAAGAAGTTTAATAAATAGAAAGAACTTTTTGCGTGTTTTTTCATTAGAAATAACCATGTCACACTAGAAGTATCATCCACGAAATTAATGAATTATCTATAAAACCAAATTGAAGGTTAAACATTGAACTTTCTCAAAAGACCATTGACTCTTACTGTGATGGATAACGTCTACCATGGTGTTTACACAATTAACATGACCCACAATTGAACGATGACACTTGACATAATGATTATTTTTTTAAAAATATGTGAAGGTGGATGACCATGCAAACAGTGAAGATCAAACATTGTAGAGCTGGTGAAAGAAATTAGATGACCATCAATTTTTAAATAACATAGGGTTTCATGTTTATATCTTATGCCAATCTTATAAAAAATATATGGGTTTTTAGAATTCAGTCCCCCAAAAATTGGGTTATTCGAAAAGAGTTCCTCAAATCATAGCATTTGCATTTAGGTCCCCCAAATCATTTAAATCACTCGAAAAGAGTTCTTTTGGACGGATTCTGTTACAAGGCTTAACTCGGGTGTAGTTTAAACTGGGTTATACTCGTGTTAACCCGAACCCCAACCAAACCCGCATCCTCGTCTTTCTCTCCCTCTCCATCTTTCATCTAATCTCAAGAAATTTACCAAATCCACACATCTTCTCCAGCGGAGGGGGGAGAGGCGTCAGTGGAGGCGGCCGAAGAGGTGGAGCCATCGCTTGCAGACGAGGGAAGTCGAGGAGTCGAGCGAATGCTGAGGGATCTGGTGGCAAAAATCCCCGGTGAAGGAATGAAAGGAATCGGAGGGAAAAAGAAGAATGCAGGTTGTGCTAGCTTCTGTTCTTCGAAGAAAACAGATTTTAAGGAGCCTACATGTTTCAGTTCTTGGTAACAGAGGTCTGGTTGCTTCAGTGGCTTGAAGGTGAAGAACCCTGCAGAGAACACATGTAGGCCGTTCTTCTTGGACTTGAGGCGTAGGCCAGTTGAGGTGGCGGATGAAGTCACGACACAAAACGGTTCGTTGCTTCTGATCAGCTTCACAGATCATGAACTTGGCATCAGTATCAATGCCAGTAGCCTCACACTGAAGTCTTTCTTCCACATCTCAAACGTCTGTTTCAGCCTAATAAGTTCCCTCTCTGGCACCAGACTTGCCGCAACCTGTCCCGACTTTACGTCCACCAAGAACTTGGCGTCGTTCGAGAACACATGTATCCGATGGTTATACTCATCAGCCAGCAGCTGGCTGATGCTAAGGCTGGGGCTCATGGCTTCATCTGGGATTCATGACCCGTGGCGGTCCCCGCTAGTCTCCTTTTGCCGTCTGGCTCTAATGTAATTTGTTGTGCTGCTGTCCCGGCTCTGCTCAACCGATGCATCGGAATTCCGGTCGGTATCATCTGTGGCTAGGCTTAGCTTGGCAACGGACAGACCGGATTGCAACGATCTCATCTGCTTCTGCCACACTTCCTCCATGGATCTCATCTTCTGTTCATACTCTGACCATCGGTTCTCATATTGCTGGAGCCTTTGGTGGATGATGTCATTTGCCTCTTCCTTCGCTCTTAAAGATGCCTCAGCTTTAAGGATTCTCCTCTGAAGCTCGGCTAGCATTACTGCCTTGATCAGCACCTCCTCATGTTCGTCTCCCTAACAGAAATTTTGAAGCGGTAATTTAGCTGATGAATAGATTGATACTGATGCTGATACTGGTATCCATTGTATTGATGCTTTGAAGTTCTCAACCGAGAAGAGTTATGTTCAGAATTTAATAGAATGGGAAACAAACAATTCTGTAGTTAAGAGAGCTCCATTATGTGAATCATGTAAAAAGCATCCAACTATGAGCATGAGAAGTAGATGTTGATAAGTTGCTTTCTTTATCTTTTTCTGAGGTTGGAGATGTTTTGGGCAACCATAGAATGTTGATTGCCAATGAAGAAAGCAACGATGTGGAGGGATTTGGGAGGAGACGAGGGAAGTAGGAGACGCTGGGAAGATGGGAGATGAAAAGAAACAAGGGTATAACGGTTATTTCAGGTTTTCTGTTACATAGACGGAATATTCCTTTCAGATTTAACACTTCTTTACCGCAGGGACTCTTTTCGCGTGATTTAGATGATTTGGGGGACCTAATAGCAAATGCTATGATTTGGATGACTCTTTTCGAATAACACATTTTTTGGGGACCGAATTCTAAAAAAACCTAAAAATATAATGATCTAAAAAGAATGTTATTGAACAATTCAAAGATATCTGAACTTACCAATATATAATAATTGAATGGAAATTTAGGAGTTAAGTAGACAAAACACAAGTAAAGATGTAGTAATAATAGATAGAGTTGCTTACACCTAGAACATATGTTGAACCATCTGCTATAGTTGTCGAAAATGATAAAGAAGAATTTATGTCAAATAAGATAAACCTAAGTCATTAACCCAAGTATTGGATGGTTTAAAAGTGAGACATGCAATGAAGTTACCGATCTTTGCTAAAGTAGTAGCAAATAAGGGTAGTGTAACGTAAGCTCCCATAAATTCTAGGAATTACTAGAACATCTAGTATCTCTAGAAGTCATCATTTGATATAACCAAGCTTTGGTATCCTTGTGGAACATGCTCTAAAATTCAAACAATGTGTGCAAATGAATATGCTTTGTCTCAACCATAAGAATAATCAATTACAACCATATATTCCCTCAACAATTAAAGCTCACAAATCAGGATCCTTCTAAAATAAACCAAACTCAAAAAATCAAAGCCAAAATCACTTTCCAAAATCTCAAAAATCAAACCAAAGTTGCTTTCCATTCAAACAAAACTTACTTCCCAAATCACTTGACATATCCATAAATAATTCTATTCAAATAAAAAAAGAATTACGAAGAAAAGACTTTTTCTTTCTTTTTTTACAGCTTCAGACTTGAAACAGGTTTTTTTTGTTAGAACTGGATCAGATCAGAAACGTTGAATATAAAGGAAGGAGCGAAAGAAACAAACGAAGAATCAAATTAAGGAGAATTGGAAGTAGAAGTTGGAAGAAGAAAAAAAGAACACCATGGCCTTAGGAAGTTTCAAAAGAGGTCGATGAAGAGGCCAAACTTGCTGGGAGTTCTTGATCATCAAAAGGGCTTGTTAATGGAGCAGGTCAGATCCAGAGTGATTGTTTTCCGAAAAGAGGGTAGGGAAGTGGCGGCGGCGGCTGATGACATGTAGAGAGGTGCTAGGGGTAGTTTACTAGATGTTGGCAATGGGTGACATGATGTTGGCGACATGAAAATGTGAATGTTTAGTGTTTGGGTTTGGGATTGGTTAGGTTTGGGTTTGGGTTTTAGAATTTTGATTAATTGGGTTTTGATTTTTTGATTTGGATTTGGATTTGAGTCCAATTGGACGGTGAGGTTAATATAGTTTAGAATTAGTGAAGAGATGAGAAAATTGACAGTGGTGAAATTGACGATGAAAATAATAATAGTGGTAAAAAAGACAATCAATCGAAAAAATGAATTATATTAAAGTTGTCAAAAAGTTAAGAGCCTTGGGTTTAGTTTTTGTATTTCAACATGGAACATCGATCTATGGAATATTATATGTATGTATGTATGTAATTTATATATTCTATATATTTATAGAACAGTTCACATATGTAGTCAAACTATAATCATATAGTTGGAACAGTATAATATGATTACAATTCGTATTCGAATATCTATTCTTAAACAATAAACACTATTTCCTTATTTCTGAACTGGAAACTATAATTCCTAGTTTTAAGCTAGAGACTATAATTCCTAATTTTAAGCTAGAAACTATAAGTCCTAATTCCTTAACATATGCATTGTCTTTATGTATTCTTATGGAATTACCAGTTCCTTGGATATTTTATGTACAAAGTGTCAAACTAAACATGATATACTTCCATGTTGGCAAAGGGATCAAATGGTCTGTTGAGTTTTAGTTTGAACTGATGATCATTTCCCTTTTTTGCCAATTCTGAGAAGGTGACATTTCTGCGTAAATTGAATATTCAGGCGTTTGTCACTCTTACATTATTGTTCAAACTTACCGGGGAGACGCTATTATGATGTAGAATCAAATGGCTTGAAAGTAAAAGTTGACACCTCTATGGTATTATCACGCTAATTGCTCACTTTGAGTGGGAAAAAATATTCATGTGTCATTAAAAGCAAAACATTAGAAATTTCCATTAAGGGTTAAAACAAGGTTCAAAATTGTGAGATGTACCATTTTACCAGGTATGTTAGTCATTTTTGATGTAGTACATATATGAATATGGGTGCTTCTATTCACACTACACCTTTTCCAACATCACCACACTTTTAATTACAAGTTTGCCATTATTTTTCATGCCTATTCTAATCTTTTCTAACTACATAACACTTTTCTCTCTCTTCCAATGCCTCTTCCTCCGTCCGCCATCACCACCGCCGCCGCCTAATCGTCCTTCTCTCGAATAAATTGTCAAAAAAGGATTTATCAGAATCATTTGATCGGGTTCTAGGCCCCAACGTCTATTAGTTTGCTCGGGTCTCAGTACACGAGCACCAATTTCTTGAACATTTATTAGTGATGCTCGTGTCTATATACCCAAGCATCATATTGGTGTTTGGGTATATACGCCTGAGCGTCACAAATGATGCCTATCCCTGAAAGTCCGAATACGTTGATTTAAAGAATTTTAATAAATATTTATTTGGTTTTATGTTCATTGGGTTAGTCTGATTTTTTAGATATTGTTAGTATAATTGAACTTGATGGGTTTAATTGATTTTTAAAGATTTTTTTGGGTTTAATTGCAATTGTTGGGTTTGATTGATTTTTTGGATTTTTTCATGTTTAAATGCGAGAGAAGGATGCGGGGGCGAGGGGGGAGGGGGGAGGCACGGAGGAGTTGGAGGAGGACAGAGGGAGAAGGTGGTGGCGGGTGGAGGAAGATGAGTTGGAGGAGAAGAAGGATAAAAGAGGAATTTTTGAAAGAAAATGTTGTGAGCTTAACAATTTTTAAAAGAGTGTAGTGTGCTTAGCAAGTGTAATGTGCTTAGCAATTTTTGAATAGAATCACCCTATAAATATTGCATGAGAGGATCGGAAGAAGTAATTCTACCAAAGCCATACTCTTTCTTCTCTTTTATTTCCTTTTTTTTAAATATGTGGAATCCTTCTGAATCAAGAAGGAACAAGCAGATGAACAGGATTGGAAAGCAAGAAGATAAAGAATGAGAAAATTTGTCATGTGTCATATGTTACAATAAGGAACTGATGGGAAGACATGCAATACACCATGGCTGATGGGGAATATCTACAAGTATGATTTTTGTGGGAAACACAATGAGTTGTGGATAAATGACATATCTTAGGATCCAAACAGCTCTGCAACCATAATAAATTTCGTACATGGTAAGCATGTTAAGGATACAAAGATGCGCAGAGAAACAAAGTGGCAGAAAGCGAATGATTCACTCATACAGCCAATAATCACATCCTTATTTTTTATGAACTAACTGGCAGAGTACCAAAAAAGAGAAGCCATAAACACTGCCGCCAACCCCCTATTCCATGAGAGGAG
The DNA here is from genome assembly GCA_030789695.1 of Scilla litardierei. Taxonomy (NCBI): domain Eukaryota; kingdom Viridiplantae; phylum Streptophyta; class Magnoliopsida; order Asparagales; family Asparagaceae; genus Scilla; species Scilla litardierei. The sequence continues at coordinate 2,985,046 of CM061132.1, forward strand.
TAAACAACTAAACATATCGAGGTTGCAACATGAAAAACCATAATAGAAAGCTAATCACTTTCCCTTTTCTCCATCAAAAGCTTTGTTCCTTACATCCCTGAACGTGAAGCAGCAACTACAAGTTCAATCCGCATAGGCATACAAACTATTGTAGGACAGCATGCCTTACGAAGCAAGGGAAATATACCAAAAGCGCTACAAAGAAGATTGATTATGAACAAGCACGTTAGTAGTTATAAGGGGGAAAAATCATTCAACTCAATCAAAAATAAAAAGAAGGAAAGTAGACGGGAGAAGGTATGCGCAAGTCGTCATTTTGTTGGAGAGAAGATTGATCTCGGACATAAATATGTCACTTAGCCATCCTAATATATTGACAAGATCTTTGCGGAGAACTAGATCAATGTATATTTGCAACAAGTTGGGGGTTAATTTGTAAAATGTATGTGCTAAGGAGAAGCATGATATGTACCATAGTGTTTTGGTCTTTTGCCATATAGTTTTTATGTAAACAAACTAGAAATAACTGGTGCACATAGTGCACATGGACCCAAGAAAAAACCCACACCGGATGCGGGACCCACACACAATTGAAAAAGAGAGGAAAGCGTGGGTGTGCGTGGGTATCGTTTGGAATAAAACAGGAAAAAGCATGTGTTAAAGTGCAAAAAAAACGTGAGGGGTCAAAGTGAAAAAAGATTGATGGCAAACCCGTAAATATGGAAAAGAGGGATGGGCATTTGGGTTTGATGAAAAAAGAATGACAAGCAAGGGAAATGAGAGGGGCTTTACCATGTGTGACCCACAACATCACCTCAAACTACACCCACATTCACACCCACTCCCAAGTGTGTCCCCACTATGACGATGTGACACTCTTTCCCCCTTGCCACATGGGGCAAAGATGCTGTGTGGGACAAATGTCAAATCAACCCCCCTCATTTGTAATAAGGATACATTAAAGGATCTATATTCTGTATAATGACTGAATGAGCGAATTTTTTGGTGGCCTTCCGGTGGTGTGCCTGGCATTTGGTTAATGCCCAAGTTCTGAAAATTTGGCCACATTGTGACACATCTTGTATACATCCATGACCCATGACCGAGAATTTTTCCCAATATTTTTTGTGTTCGGCACATTTATATTTTCCCACAATTATATATCTGTTTTCTGCCTTTTTGAGCCATTCTTCCATTTATCTCTTGTAAGGGCAATGTCAACTGTCACACTAGCAATTAACTTATTCTTTTTTACTACCTTTTGCATGTTTATTTTGATCCCATTCCATCTATGATCCTATGGCTCCTCCAATTGGTGCACTTATCTCATTTGCCAATGGTCCAAACATCTCAAAGTCTTTATCCCCATCTTATCCTCAACCAAAGTTTCCTCTAATTTCAAGCGACCTGTATTTCATGTTGCCTCTTTTATTGAATTGCTGTTTACATCTTTGAATTCTTGTATCAGAACACTTATTTTTAGTACATACTTTTCTTATATGCTCGTTTGCAGAATTATCCCTTCAATGTCATGGTTATTCCTTCGGTCACATTCCAGTCCCATGGTATCTGTTGGGAGATCCTTTTCTGTCCCATCCTCGCACTCCCCACCCAAAAAACCCAATAATTAATATTTATGGAAATTGACCTCATTGGATCTTTTGACACCTTTGTTAGGCATATAGGTGATCTTAAAGTGGCATCTTTCATATGCTAATGACATCTGATTGGCTACATATGCCTTCGCAACTCTCGAACTCCCTTGCTTAAGGAAAGGCCAATCCCCGCCTCAACCGGTTGGCTACATGTTTGCTTAATGTCTATTTCAAGTGACTTACATTGCAAGATAATTAAGTCCTTACGTAGATTTCCCCGGAACTGCTATACATATGTGCATTGCACATCCCATACATTGGACATGCTTTCTCTTGTTATCTTTTGTTTTACGTCTGTATTTTTCTCTATGGATTTTGCATCTTGTATTGAACGTACCAGCGATTCAACAAGTTGTGCTTCAATTTTGTACTATTTGATAGAAGACCCTGGAATATAGTCAATCAAGAAGTCAAATTAGTTAGATGTTAGCTTCCAAGGTTGTGGTAAAGGCAACTGCTGAAAACCAGTTAAGTAGTCATCGCCAGAGGTACAGTTAAGATACGATCGCATGCAAGCGGTGGCTGTAAAAGAGGAATCAATGAGCGACGGTGCCAAAATCTTAGAAGGGAGTGGCAGATCTGTAATTTTTGGGTGCAGTGACAGATCTTTAATTGATCGGCATAATGGTACATCTATAATTTCTAGGCACAGTGACCGTTTCATAATTTGGGCACAGTGACAGTTTCGTAATTATAGCACGACGGTTGAAAACCCTAGGCCAAAAGGGTATTTTGGTAATTTTGGGATGGCGGGTCATTAGGAGAGTTTAGTATACATAAGAGAGGAGAGTTATTGAGAGAGACATGTTGATTATGCTCAATATCTCTCATAGATCAGAGGGGAGAGTTCTTGAGAGGGATATGTTGATTATGCTCGATATTGAGAGATAGAAAAGATTAGGAGTAGGAAATCTAGATTTTGAAGAGTTAGGCCTTTTCTCTCGAATCAAAGGCTAGGAGAGTTGTCCTCCTTTCGATAGAGGTCATCTATCTTGTATTTTCCTTTATTTCATCAATAAAAATATCATCTTTCTTACCAAAATCCATTTTCTAAACCTAAAAAAATCCATACATTTCAAAATAAAATTCCAATCTTTCATCCTAAATCCATCAAAAATCCCATTTGTCCCCTAAAATCTTAGAAAATCCTATCAAATTGGAATCGAAGTGTTCGATTTTGGAATCAATAGTGGCGGAGAAAAAGATGGATGCTTGGGAGTCCCGCATAAACACGATGGATAGATGTGAAGCCATGTTGAAGGAACTTTTAGAGATGAATCGTCGCCCTCGGCCTGAAGTAGTGGCTACGAGGACGGATCTGGGACAAAGACGACGGTAACGATATATATCCAAGGTAAAAAGCGACGTCTTTGGACATGTGCAAGAAAAACGTCACGCATTTGAAGGTGGAGATCAAACCAAACGGTGGCACGTGTGACCTCGCACGGGGATCGAGTTCAACCCCCAATCCTTGGGGGAATGCGGCGGAGCAAGGGGACGTAAACGACAGGGCTTGCGGGAAACGCCCACCACCTCGTTGGTGCCCACCAAGCACCGACAGGGGTGGCGGCCTCGCAGGGAGTACCAGAGGCCCCGCGGGGTCTGACAGATGGGCTGCGGGTAGGGCTGTTGACGAACGAGCTTGAACGAGCTTCAACAGGGAGCTTGGTTTTGTTCATGAACAAAATCAATGTTCAAGCTCTGTTCGTTTACTAATCGAGCTCTAAAACCCTGTTCAAGCTTGTTCGTTAAGCTTACCGAACGAACGTAAATGAACATAAACGAACATTTACCGAGCTTGTTCACGAGTAGTTAATCGAACATTTTGTTCGTTAACAAGACTTATCGTTGTTCGTGAACATGTTCAGGAACATGTTCGTGAACACAATCAATTTTGTTCATGAACAGATTTTCAATCAAACAAACGAACGTCAAGTTTTTAATTAGGAATAATAATATTTAAACGTAATTTCCAATGACTAAATCAATTAAATAAAAGGATTAAATATTTGCAGGACAAAAACAAATAAATCCAACATAATAGCTCCATAGATCTCATTACAAGCATTCATTCCATGCATAGTAAAAAATATAGTAGTTGTCTAAATTTACTATTTTCGGTATATGTTCATTCACGAACACTTAACGAGCTTGTTCATGAACATCACTTAACGGGCTTGTTCACGAACACTTAACGAGCTTGTTCATGAACATAAATGAACGAACACAGTTATGTTCAAGCTCTGTTCGTTTACTAACCGAGCTCTAAAAACCTGTTCAAGCTTGTTCATTAAGCTTCCTAAACGAACGTAAACGAACATGTACCGAGCTTGTTCACGAGTAGTTCGTCGAACGTTCTGTTCATCAACAGCCCTAGCTGCGGGGGCCAGTGAGGTTCTGCCGTGGGGTGGTGACCAGTAAGGCAACAGAGGAGGGCATGCAGGGGATTGGCGGCGGACCACAGTGGGATGCGACACCTTTGAGTGCTACGACGATGGCGGTGTAGGTTTTCGAGGCTTTGATATGACTGGGACAGTCCAGCGACTCTTTTTGGAAGCCCACCTTGAGAACACAGTGGCTTTTTGGAGGCAAAATAATGAGACGATCGCATGCAAATGGCGATGGCAAAAGGGGAGTCAAGGAGCGATGGTGGCAAAATCTTAGTAGGGAGTTGCAGATTTGTAATTTATGGGCGCAATGGCAGATATACAATTTCTGGGCATAGTTACAGTTTCGGAATTATTGGCCGGCTGTTAAAAGCCCTATGTCAGGGAGGTATTTTGGTAATTTTAGGGTGACAGCTCATTAGAAGAGTTTAGTATAAATAAGAGGGGAGAGTTCTTGAGAAGGATATCTCGATTATGCTCAATATTAAGAAGAATATCGAGAGATATAAGAGATTAGGAGTAAGAAACTTAGATCTTAGAGAGATGTCTTTTCTCTTGAACTAAAGGCTAGGAGAGCGGAACTCTTCTCGAAAGAGGCCATCTATCTTGTTTTTTCTTTTATTTCATCAATAAAAATATCACATTTCTCTCCCAAATCCACTTTCTTGTCCTAAAAATCACACCTGTCATAACAATCACATCGTTCAATCTAAATCCACCAAAAATCCTATTTTTATTACCCAAAACCCAAGAAAATCTTATCAAGTTACCGATTGTTAGTGCACATTGCCACTGGTAAAGTTACTGATGGTTACTGCAATGAAAGGGCAATGACTTTGTGAGTTTTTGGCTGTAGTCGGCAAGAATGAATTTGGGTTCTACTAAGCTTGGCGTTAAACTAGTGTGACCCTAGAGAGGGGATTTAAAAAACGATAAGAAAACTTCGCAAGGTTAATGCTAAACACAAGTTAAAGTAGAGAATGTTGTGATTTGTCTCGTTTTTATCCGCTGTTGGATGCAGTTGTGTATATAACATTAGAATCCTGCCATTACTCTTTTTTTACACGGGAATCCTGATTACAACAAAGGAATTTGTTGATCTTATTCAGTGTGAAGGTGGTCGTGTTCATGGATAAATGGCAGGGTAGAGAAATTTTCCTGTCCTGAGAAAAATCGATATTTATGTCATCTTGAATGGCTCATGCATGAGTTGAATAAGAGAATAAGTTACGTGACATCGATATGAATTATTTTGTGCTTGCACTGTGATTTCTGATTGTTCCTGAAATGAGTGTGGTGTAGTAAACGGCTAAAAGATAAGATGAGAAATAAGTGCAGCATAAGAAGTTAGAGATGGCTTCAATTGATGACAGAATGAGAGAGAGAATCAGCTAAAAGGTTTGGGCATTTTCTCAGACCATTAGGTGTGCTAGTTAGAAGGATTCATGGGATCATAGTTGATGGAGCAAGAAGAACTAAGGGTAGACCTAAATGAGCTTGGATTGAGATGGTCAAGAGGACAAAGTAGTTGTCAATTTAACACATGAGATGGCTCTATATAGCTGAATGAAAAGAAGAATTTTTATAACCAGCACTAAAGATATATTGTACTGGATTTCTTGTTTTCGTTCTTCATTTTGCCTCTAGGTTTTCTGAACTTATCAAACATATTAAGCTGCACAAGCAATAATATAGTGTTCTTCCAACTTGGGTAGAGATTAAAAAGGACTAAATATCAGGTTAGAGAAAACATATTTATGCTTTGACGAGTTACTTCCATTGTTGCACTCAATTGCATACAATGTACTTAATCTAGTTGGACGGAGTTTTAAACTGTTATGTGTGTACAAACTTGATGAACTGTCTTTCTTAGTTTCATATTTATTAGTTTCTGATAACTAGTGTTTAAAATTCAAGATATCAGATTATACTTATACTTTACCCTTGAGAAATACCGAATAAAAACCTTGTTATCACTTTTTAGCTAACCTAACTAGTTTTTTTCCTCTTTTATTTTGATGTCGTTCCCTAGGGGAATTTGCATGAAATCCTGAACAGAAAAGTGCGGCTAGACATATTCACATCCATCAGATATGCACTTGATATTGCCAGGTATATGTCTTCACTATTGACTTCATTGAGAGATTTCTTTCTTTGATTGATGACACCAATCCTAACATTTCCTCACTGTATTTTGATGAATATCCTCTCCTTTAAAGTCAGTTCATATGGAATATATGACGTGTTCAATCTTGTACTTTAGTAATTTGTCTGTTGGGTTATATTAAATAAATTGTGTATAATAATTTGAAATGAGGTGTTCTTAACTTTCTATGTACATTGTCCGTTCATATTTTTGGAGTACTTTGTTGCCAGAACTGAAATATTTAATACTGTGGAAGCATAAATTATAATCTCTGCCTGTCTCAAACAAAGGCAAGTTTATTTACTTCATGGTGGCTTCTTTTTTCTTGTTACCAGCCATTGACTTATTGAGCCTTCTTTTCACAAAACATGATTAGAAATATCAATATTTGTACATTAATCATGGTGTAGGAGAATTATGCTATACTGCATACTATCTTGAGGAAAAAACAACAAATTTTCTTCTTTAAATTTCCAAGGACATCAGTAACCCCTATTAAGCATTTACCCAAAATTCTGGGGCTAGATACCTGAATTTTTTTCTTCCGTTCTTATCTGTTAAGGGCCATCTTTTTAGTTAAGTTGATGGCTCCCATATCTTTTGAAATGTCTCCAACACGTAATTGTTTAGGCCTACCTCATCCTCTTTCACTCACTCACTCATGCAGAACTGATTGCAGTATAAGATTTGTCTAAGATTCCTAAGCCCCTGGAAATATATCCAAAAGTATTTGAGATAGAATATGACTTTTAGTTTAGTTAGAATTTGAGTTTGATGCGGATAAAGATGCTTAGAATTCAAATTTCTTCCCATCTTGTATTTAGTTTGAAATTCTAGTTGATTTGGAACTCTCATGAGCGTTGTAGCTTAGTTAAATTAAAATCTTAGTTAATTTTAAACATTTATGTTTATTCTTTATAAACAAATGTATTTTTTACTCAAATATCAAATTATTGATCAAGGATTTTTTTAAAATATTGATATTTATTTCAGCATCTTCCTTGGTTAAGGGTTACTGATCTTTCTCCATCCATGGTTAAAGATTTTTTTTTTCCCAATCCATGGTTAAATGTTGCTTTTTCCCCAACCGTGGGTAAGGGTTGATTTCATGTTCTTCTCATCTTTGTTCAATTCTTTCTTTTATGTTACTTCGCAAAAGACTCTCATGCCAACCCTTAGCTAGGGATTGGGGAAAAAGCAACCCTTAATTAGGGATTGGGGAAAAGCAACCCTTAACCAATGATTGAGAATAATCGGTAGTCCTTTACTATGGAACCAATGTCATATAAATCTCAATATTTCATTAAAAAATTTCATGGATGAATTATATGACATCTGAGTACAAAATACACTTATTTATAAACATGAATCATACGAGTCGTAATTTAGCTAAAATTTTAATTTAGCTAAACTAGAACTCTCATAAATGGGCTTCAAACCAAGTAAAATTTCAAACTGAATAAAAGAGTTAAAAAAACAAACTCAGATATTTAAAGGCATTATCCTAACTAAACTCTAAGTCTAACTAAATTAAAAGCCACATCCAATCTCAATAATTTTTAGTTAACTTCAAGAAGGCCAATGAATTTTCAACAAATTTTCTATTGCAATCAATTCTGCATCTCTCTATTTGATTTGTGCGTGTGTGCATGTTGTCACTATTGTCTGCAATATAGAGGAATTTTCAGGACACATGGGATGCAGTTACATTCTTTAAACAACTTTCACCTCTCAAACTAATACGTTTTAACCCAGAATTTTGCATGAGTTATTTGTTTTGCAGGGGGATGAACTATCTTCATCAGCATAAGCCCCATCATATTGTTCATAATTATTTATGCCCTAGGTGAGCTGCAGTTCTTAAATTTACCCTGCCACCTTTATTTTGTCTCTCTGTGTGTGTCATGCTTATATGTGTAATTGTGCTTTGAAGGAATTTTGGAAAGATTGTCCATAGTATCAATATTTATAATTATATATTGTGCATATGTACTTTGAAAACATGAATACAGAAACAAATTGAAGAAATTATAATTCAAATTACTTAGACCCTGAATTGGACGAAAGAATGCATCATTTTTGATATTAATTCGAGATGAATCTTGCCTCTTGCCGAGGATTCATCGAGTTTGAATTCAAGATAGAGTCTTTTTAGATTTTTATTTTAGATTTTATCTTTGAGATAGAGTTTGAGTCCTTGAGTTTTCTTGTTATTTTAAGTCTTTTAATTATTTTATTTGAGATAGAGTTTGATCCTTTTGAGTCCTTCAGTTAGTTTGAAGTTTTAATCCCACATTGGACGTAGTTTTTGAAAGTCAAGTTGTAAGTCACAAATTTAGTTTATTTTTAATGAATAGTTAATAGAAATTGAAAGTTTCGATGTAAACTTTGAATTTCTCAAAAATTAAATCTTTTAAGAGCACGAGAATATGCATGGTTATCTAGGTGAGAAGTTCCAAATTTTTTTGCATACGAGGTGTGTAAACCGGTGATAGTTAGATTTCCGGAAGCAATGTCCAAAAAATTATCAAGTTCTTAATTTTCTTCGTCATCAAATTCTCATAAATTTTTCTCCCTTCTGTCATAAGTCAAATTTGGTATTAGAGCCATGCCTAATTTTTTCTTCATCATCAATTTCTCCCTCTTTTCTTCACGTTAGATTCTAGATCAATGATTGCAAAAAATCCTACCTTTTCTTCTCCCTTTTCATCATCCTCTTTTCTAGGATTTTAGATTCAAAAAAATAAAAAAAAGAAAGGAGAAGAACAAATCAAAAAATAAGAAAACAATTCAGCAAAAAATAAAAAATAAAAAAATATTCAAATCAGAGAAAGAGAAGAAAAGAGAAAAAAATATTCTTCTCACTCCACTCGACCAAAAGCTTCAAACCCTAACCCTAACTGTAAAATTTCTAACATCGCATCCACTACAGCCCTTGCCACATCTGGACCGTACTGCATTCACCTTTGCCTCTTTTGTAGGCAACGAATGCCCCCGCTGTCTCTCCAACGCATAGAACCACCATTGCAGCCTTCAAGCACCACCTTCATTGACGACGATTACGCTGTCGCCTCCGGTGCTAATAACCTCCAACGACCCCATTATTAGACTCACTACATCGAGGCGAGCACATAACCAACCCTGATGAAAATGATCGCAAAATCAATCGAAAAACTCGCAAATGCCGATCTGCTATGGTAATAACTCTAATAAGCAGTTTCCATCATCAAGCCATACTAACGATAAGATACCGACGCTTTTTCATCAACTCAGTCGAGCTGCTATTGTTCATCAACTCAGCTGAGCTGATTGAGTCTGTAACGGCATGTTTTCTGCACGTATTTTTGTAATCAAACGATTTTAAACGAGTTCAAAAATGAGTAAATGATTTTTTTTTATTTTTTTCGTGACTCAAATCTTAAAATTGACTTCATTTTATGATCCTCGTGACGATACGAACACGTGGCTATTTTTTCGTAATTTTTCGAAGTCGTTTGTGAAAAGTGTATTTTAATATTAAATAATAATATTTTGCTATTACTATTTACTAATTATAGTTTTACATTACTAATTAACTTTTTACTGACCTAATTACATATCCTAATCACTTACGTAACTCATTCACCCACAGCCTCATGTGTTAAACACTAGACCTTAAACATTTACGTTTAGTCATCCACGACCAACCTATTATTAATTGTAGCCATGAATTACCCCTGCTATAATATCTATATAAAAAATCTTATATAAACCATTCATCTCGTATCACTTTCACAAAAACAGCCATCAACGTAATTCCCCTTCTCCTTCGTCCACACCGGCGAGCTGACGCCTCCACGTCATCCCCTGACCCTCAACGAGCCGTCGCCTCCATCCAACTGCACCCCCACAGCTACAACCCTCCCATCTCCGACTACCCACGACAGCCCATCCCCTCCAACACCGCTGCGACCCACCTCCACGTCCGCCATGCCTCCGCTACTAGCACTGTCAACCTCCCTTCGAGCTGCCGCCCCTTCTCTATCTCCGACCCACTCACCTCTCCGACGAGAAGGCAACGACAGCCAGAGCGAAGCCCGCCGCCGCTCCAACATAGCTCCACAGTGGCCCAGTCCGCGTCCGACGGCTTCCACAGCCACGAAGCCGCCGCCGTCGCTGCCAGGCGCTTCCCGTCGCGCTCTCCGTCGTCGGTCCGACTGCACGGCACCGCCAGTCCCTCCTTCGCACGTCTTGCCCTCAGACGTTGAGGGAACCGCATCAGCTCGAGCATCGTCGCCCGAGCTGCCACCACGCTGCCCCTCCATCTGCTGTGCCGCTGCGGCTGTTGCTGCCAGTGCCACCCGCACCGCTGTGGCTCCGCCTCCGCCGTAGCCCGCTTGCACTGTCACCGACCCAGCACGCCAACGTCGTCGAACGAAGGCCCCCTGCGAGTTTGCGTAAAGAAAAAAAGGAGGATGCATATAAAAACATATGTATTTATACGTATATAAATACGTATATGGTATTATATAAGTAATATTATGAGATTAAATTCATACTATATATGCACCTCAGAAAAGTACACGGGAATAGTTAGAAAATCCAGCGTGACGTACTGAACGCGTAGATGCTGGAATCGTCCCAATCAGAAACCTAATTTGTTAAATACGAATTTTGAAAGTTATACGTAATTAATTTTAAATTGCTTTCAAAATATGTATCTTCTAATATTACGAGTATTTTCATATATAAAAATACATTCGTATTCTACTAGTCAAGAGAAACAATTTGAGATATTATATGAGATATTTCGACGTGTATATTTTTCTAAATAAATCTTTAAAAGTATACGATAGTTATATTTTAATTTCTAAAATTAGTTTTTAATTCATTTTAAACCTACAGAATTGATTTTAAGGGTTTTAAAATTATAAAAAAATATCCAGAAGCTTCAGAAAAATATTTTCTTAAGTAAAATTATTTTCCATATATCTAGCCTATCTAAAATTTTAGAACGTATTTTGACACGTTTTCAAGCTATTATGAAAATAAAAACGGTCAAGATAAATAGATAGAAAATAAAACGGCCTATAACCGATAATTTCTTGTGATTGCAGGTATCGATTCTCGCACACAAGCACCCTTGGAAGCTCTAGCTTCAGCCTCAGCTTACTACGATTATCTCGAAAACCGTAAGTCACTCTAATTCTAACTTTAGAAATCTAAACAAGTGCACGAGCATGAACTTAGGATTTTATGTATAGCCTCAAAACAGCTATTGACTTGAACAAATGACTAGAGACCTAATTAATTAGGAAATTACTCAACTGCAGAACGACTTTGACTAAGAATACGACATTGCCAATTTTCAACTTGGGTGGTTGTAGCACGCGTCCATCTACTTGGTAAACTATGTACTAATAAAAATACCACGTGTCCAAAGCATTGAATCAACATCATAGTTGGACTTGTCCTTATCCTCAAATGTTTTAGCATCCGCTTTGCTTTGGCCCAGTCAATCTGAAAAGTGTCCCTAACTTTCTGGGTTTTAATAAGAAAGTCAATCGGTGGTTCTGGTTTAACTATCATAGTGAATAAATATGGAACTACTCTAATGTTTGTTGATATAATCGATGGAGCAAATGTGATAATTGACAATATTAACATTGGTACCACCCAGTGTCTAGGATCGTTTGAGTCCAAATTTGGATCACCTTACTTGCGGGGATAGTGACCTGCTTGGCTAAACCTGATTGGCAGTGTATGTATGGATCTATGCTAGAGTTCTAATTATCATCAGTTTGCAAACATTGATTATAAATACTTTTAAAATGATACTTTAACCTTTCATCACACAAACTCATATTGACCATGATAACGCTCGTTCACCCTTGCCAGTCGTGTTCTGATGCTTGAAAACGATGCATGAACTTAAGATACACTTGTTGCATGATTGCTCACGTTTAAATAGTCACATCACCTACTGCATGCCATCTATGACTTAGTGAATGGTAATGAATTATCGTATGGAATCTCATGTGGTACATTTTGTGGAATATCTTGGGGAATATCTTGTGGAATTTCTTGGAATAAGTTGTGGAATATCTTGTGGAACATCTCGTAATAAATATATACTTGATACATATGACACTTCACTGGGGTTTGAGTTAACTCATTGTAGAGAGAGTGTGGGAGTTATGACCGGAGTCACCTCACATGTCCCGTCCCGTTTTAAAAAGTGTATACTCGCGTCCCGTTTCAAAAGTGTGTAGCGACGCCCGGGATTAGCTCCCCGTGGCAAATGAGGTGACTCATGATTGCATATCATACTCTTCTACGTAAGTCAAATAGTTTAAATAATTACTGCTAGCGCCACAATAACACATTGATTATATGTTCGTCTTGTTCTGTACCTGCATGTTTACTATTGTTACAGTTCATGTCTGCCAGTCTTACTATTACTATCGCCATGGTTGCTTTTGTACGTTACTTGTTTTACTTGCACAGTCACTTTTACTTGTCACCATTGCACGACCATCTTTAGTTACTTTTTATAACGTGTTCCTTGCTTTTGCACTACTTTATTTCTATTGCTAGAATTGTTGTGACTTACCTACGGTTCAATTTCATGGCATCGTCAGACGACATACATGTTAAAAAGAGGCTTCTGAGTTTGCGGAGACAGAGTTCGACTCAGAAACTGCAGCTTGTAAAGTTCGTGTCGTGATGTATTTCCTTATGTACTTTTTCTCGTTTCTTGTATCTCCATGTGAGCTATGTTGTACTGTATGTATTATAATAAATGGACACTGTTTGAGTATTTTTGTACATCTCTGCATCGTGGCTTTGTTGCTTTCACTGGTTATCTGCAGAACCTGCGAGTATATCAAATAAGTAATGCCCCCTCCGAAAACGGGTCGTTACAGAGTCGACCCGATCTGAAGCTGAGCTGGCCTAAACTGACGAGCTGATGAGAGGCCAACTCAAGCCGAGCCATATTGACCAGTCAATGGATTAACCTAATCGTTGATCGGCTTAGCCTATTCTTTGGCCGTTTTACAGTACGGTTTCACATTTTTCAAGAATTTTTTGATTTTTAATATTTTGGCAGTATTTTAACCGTATTTTAACCGTATTTTCAGCATATTTGGTGATTTTTCAGCTGTTTCTCGAGTTTTTCAAGTGAAATTTTCAATCCTAATTATCTGGATCAAGGTTTTAGGTATCGGTTTCGGAGAGGGTATCGCTCTCTCGAAAATTTAAATTTCGGTATCGGTATCGTCCGTTTCGGCGGTATCGGACGTGGGTTTCGGTTGGTCAGTATCGGTAGTTTTAAATATATAAAATCTATCAGATATGTAAAAAAACTAAAGTAACTAGAATTTTGACTTGCACACCCACCGGTTTACTTTGCGCACGTACCACTTATTTGCAAGTTTGCCTTGGAGTTGCTTTGCGCACCTATCATTTTGCTTTGTGCACATATCACTTATTTACAAGTTTGCCATAAAATATCTTACTGTACACACAGTACACATATTAATTATTTACAAGTTTACCGTTCAAAATTTCCCAATCTCTCTTACGCGGTCTTCTCTCCATCTCTCTCTCGTTGTCTTCTGTCTCTCTCTCACACTCTCTCTCACGGGAGCGCAGGAGCGGCACGGGAGCGGCAGCATGCGGCAGGCGGCGACGAGGTGCAGCGGCAGGCGGCGGTGAGGCACGGCGGCAGGCGGCGACGAGGCGCGGCAGCACGGCGGCGTGGCAAGGTAAGTTCGATTTTCGGTTTTTTTCAGTTTCTTGCACGTTTCTTCCTCTTCTTCCTCTTATTTTTCGATTTTTGTTAGTTTCTTTCGCATTTGCTGGCCGAAACCCTAGGGTTTCGGCCGATACCGATTTTATCTAGCAGTTTCGGACCGGTAATGGGCGGTACCGGTCTGATACGCCCGATACCAAGAGGTATCGGGCGATACCTCAAACCATGATCTGTATTAAATATCTACAAGTTCTAGAGTCATTACGTGATGCTGCAAAGTTGATTTTTATTCCATGTAATCTTTAATATGATCAAATTTTTAATTGTTAAATTCTTTGTCTAGTTTTGTTCAGATTTGTTGATATTACTGATAATTGTATTATTTTCTAGTCTTAACCTATGTGTTGCATTAGCACATCTAGAACTGCATTTTACCATATAGATTTGGACCATAAGATTTTATTTTATTTTGTTTTATTTATTTGCATAATTAATGCATGCATCTAGTTTGTGTTTAGAATTTTGCATTTGCTTTATGTGATTAATTGACGTTGCATGCTGTTAAGTCATGACAAAACCTTTGGATCAGTTATGAATGATAATGTAATTTAAATGTTAGAAAATTAATTTTAAAAGATATTGATGTAGGGCGGGGTGAAATTGATGTAGAGTGGGATGAATTTTAGGGATTTTGGTGGAGGATTTGGGGGAAGAAATGGGATACATTAGAGTTCTTGGCCTCTTAACAAGAATTCCAATGCTTCTCACCATGGAAGATGAAACCTTTATCAGGTTTGTGGAAATTTGCCATTGATTTCTTCGTTGATTTATTGAATCAAAATAAAACAAGTTAGGCCATTTATATATGCTTACAAACTTTGACTCCTCTCCACCCATCCTATGTGGTACTAAACATTAAAATACCTAAAATAAATAAAGACTGAATATCTAGACTCAAAAACTCAAAAATAAAATTAGAATTAATAATCTTTGATCTGATCCCTATTATTCTCACCGACTTCAGAACTTCACCTCTTGGTGAAGTACGGTAAAAGTAACACAACTGGACAGAAATCAGTAGTTTTCTACAGTTGGAGAAGATGCGTCCACGAAACTTGAAGTGTAATAGGATGCGGATAGGCAGACGTGCATCCTTAGATAATTTCTCCCAACACATGAAAGATATACAAGCATTCATCACATGTTGGTCAATGGAGGAGGATCTGAGATAACAAATTCAATGTGTTCAACCAGTATCAGCGGTGCTTTTTTCGGTAGTTCTAGTGCATGCTCTACACATGGCTTTAAATAAGGCTCTAGTTCAGGTTATAGTGCTAGATCAAGTTCTGCCTCTAACTCAGAATGTAACACTGGGTTAAACTCTGGTTCAGCCTCTGACTCTATCTCGGGCTCTTGACATTTCTCCAATACTGACTCTAGCCTCAATTCAGGTTTTGGCTCAAGCTGTGCCTCAATCTTTGGGTCAGGATTTGACTTGAGTTTAGTTTGTTGTGTCCTTCCCGATTGTTTCGATCGCTCGAGGAATTCACTTGTTGCTCTCAGTTATCTCATTTTCTGACCACATCTCTACCTTTGGGCTTGAGAATTGCTGGATGCTTGTGGAATATATTGATGCTTGGAAGAGTAGCGATCTTGAAGACAGAATTTGAATACTCCATCGACGACTATAACATGGAAGTCACTTATACTAGGATCCCGCTTCTCCTTTAAATACGTGATATGCATATGTATTTTTTCTGCTCATTTGAAAACTTAAAACACGAGAAGAAATATTCTAGATAAGATTCCCAATCATCATATTTGTACATGTCTTCGAAGCTATAAAAGTATTGGACATGTTCATACATTGTGCGAGGAGAATAAGCATTGTAGTAATTATCCTTATAGTAATCATAATCTCCCATAATTTAAAGCAAATATTCTTGTATGGAGGGAGCCTTTGCGTAGTCGACTGAGTCGGCTATCCATTAATGCGAATGACACTGAATTTGGGCTTCAAACAGATCCATAACCGTCGAAATAGCAAAACTATACAGAAAATCCCAGAAAGTCCGCAAAAAATCCAAGAAAATTGCACAGCTCATTGTTGAGCCGTTGACTAGTTCAACTGGCTTGACTTAGCCAGCTCGGTGGCCTGGCTCGGGGCTCAGTCGGCTCGAGCCGACTCCGTGTCATCTCAGGGTCGGCTCTCCGAGCCGATGAATAGTATGGGCTCGGCTAGGGTACAGGTGCGGTTGGCAACAACAATAGTATCGGCTAGACTTAAAAAATGGCTCTTTATACTATCTACGTGCATCGGGATGATCTAAAGAGAATGATCACTTTAAGAGATTGGTCTAAAAACTTTCATATGCTCAAACCAAAAGATATGTTTGTTGCAATCAATGTGTATAACTTGATCTACAGTGATCAATTCTGGTATACATCCTTAATGTAATTACCGTTTTTAAGTCGCTGGTGAAAGTTCTAAAAATGGTCAACAACAATAATAATGCTGAAATGATTTATCTTTACGAGGCCATGGACTGAGTAAAAGAAGAAATAAAAAAATATTGATAGATGATACAGAAAATGATGGTATATGATCGATAAAAGATGATATCAGCAATCATATCAAGATATTCATACCATAGGTAAATACTGTATTTTTTATTTTTTGTGGCTATACTTATGTGATATAGTTCATTTATTTATATGTTATAATTAACATACATGTAATTTCCTGAATCCTTATATTCAATGTTATACCAAGGCAACAAATGCCAACGAGATGCTGGTTGAATTTAGGTATGTAGTTGAGATGTTGTAACCAAATATCTCGAGGCAACTTGAAATAGACAGAGAGGTAAATGATTTTTAAATATTTTTCTTTTGATATATAAGTTGATCTAATCGTTCACATTTTGAAATTATGCATGATAATTGTAGGTGGAATTATATAGGATGAAAGTTGGTGCATTCAGCTTCCAAAAAGCACGCATGGTGATAAAAGGTCACTCTATGTATCTACAAGAATCTTAGTTCGTTGTTTGTTCCTAATGAGCTACTCTATATTATCTGACCAAGAGAACTTTTGTAGCTAAATGATAGTCAATCTTTGGAAGAGAGCAAGCTTCAAATTTTACACGCTTAGTTGTGTGTTTTAAGCCAAACGGCCTCATCTTCAAACTGCGAACGAAACTGGACATATTCTCGCTGATTCACACAAAGGCCAGGAACATGTTAACAATGAAAAATCTTAAAAAGCTGGTTTATATGCATTATAATATGAGGCTAAGAGAAAGATACTGCAAGAGGAGAACAACTAAAGATCAATTGATTGACTTGAATTAAATTTTTTACGAGGACGATACATTGGAGGAATTGATCAGTGGACGGAAGACATTCTGCTCGATGATAGAAATAATTCTTTGGTTGGACGACATGCTTGCGGAAGCAGAACGAAAAAACAATCAGCCTCGACCAAGTCAGAGCTAATTGAATCTCACACATAAGCGAAAGAAGGCACTAACTCAGTGAGAAAGTGATAATAATTAGTCTACCGATGAACAAGGACATACAGATGGATGCTGTGATATTTCAGAGTACAGTCGTTCAACTCAGAGAAGTGGGGATTATGCTTATGATACAACTCATTTGAATATGTATAAAGATAATCATATGTAGCACATGTGAAGAAAGGAGAAACAATACCTACGCTTGACTGTCTAATTATCTTAGGTATCAATGTTCTGATTATTATGGAGGTTATAATAATCCTGTCATTCATGAATCGTATTTCAGTAGATACTCAGGCAATGACAATTATTACACACCGTTGCAGCACTCTGATGTTTATAGCGATTATGCTAGTCATTTCATGTACGGTTCAAATGTCTGATACGTTTATCACTTACAAGAGGAGGCGCAAGAAGACTAAGGAGTAATTGCTGGGCGTACCGAAGGTTTGGGGATAAAACTGCTTTAGGCACCATTAGTGGGTCTTAGTTGCTGTACGCACCACGCCTCATCATTATATAAGAGAGGGCGTGGGCTAGGGTTAGGGTATCGAATTTGTGAGCCGTCATTTGATATTTCCTAGAGTTCTCCGAGGAGATCTAGAAGAGAGTTTAGGCTTTTCCCTTAGCAAAAGCTAGGAGAGGGGCCAACTCTCCAAAAATTGGCTATTTATCTTGTAACCATATTCCCCAAATTCCAATAAAAATCCCCAAACCTCTTCTACAAACCCTAGTCCGCATCAATTTGGTATCAGAGCTCTGATCCAATGGCAGCAACCCGATCATCCACGACAAAATCTCTGGAGGAGAGGCTAGATGCGGAAATCATCGAAAGGAAGAAAGACACGGCGGATCTCATCGAAAGGATCGACGCCGCCAAAACTGAGATCAGATCTGATCTCAAGGGAAGTCTGGAGCAAATGAAGGAGATGCTCGCCAACTTCATGGCTCAAAACATCACCGCGCCACAGATCTCGCGCTCGAAGGAAGGATACACCTCAGATCTGAATCATCAATCAGATCTGAGGGCAAAAGGGAAGGCGGCGATGATTCCGGACCATGAAGGCGTCATCTTAGAAGGAGAATATCTAGATCTAGATCTCTACGACGACGACTGGCAAGAGGATCTCTCCGAAACCCTAGGAGAGAGCTCCGAGGAAGAACCGACGAACCATCGGCAGCGAAGGAGGCGAGCGGCGAACCCCCGGGGGTTGCCGACAGCCGGCGACCCCCCAGGGGGCTCGCCGGAGGCGGGCGAGCCCCCCAAGGGGCCGCCGAGGAGCGGCGACCCCACAGGGGGGTCGCGGGAGCAGGGCGACCCCGCCTGGGGGCCGTCGAGGGCAGGCGAGCCCCAGGCGGGGCCGCCGAGGGGTGGCGACCGCCAGGCGGGGCCGCCGGAGGCGGGCGACCCCCCAGGGGGCCGCCGATGTGATGCGACCCCCTGGAGGGGCCGCCGGAGGCAGGCGACCCCCCGGGGGGCCGCGGGAGGCGGGCGACCCCCCAGGGGGTTCGCCGGAGACGGGCGACCCCCCCAGGGGGGCGCCGAGGAGCTGCGGGCCCGCCAGGGCACGCGCGGGCTCCTGACGGGCCGCGCGGAGTACGAGGACCCCCCCGCGCATCGTCGGGGGGCCCACGGGACCCGTGAGAGGCGCGCGCGGGGTGCGCAAGATCCGGAGTACTTCGAGGACGATGACTGGGCTCCGGAAGGAAGATGGGGGGCTGAGGAGCAGGATCCAGAGTACGAGGATCCCATCCGTCACTACGAGGAGGAGTATGAGGAGGATGAGCGGCACTGGAGGGAGGATAGGAGGTGGGAGCCGGAAGGAGGCCGATTTGGGGACCACCGTCGCCAACAACGCATGGATCGTGTCGACGGGAGAGATCCACGGGCGGATGATCGCATACGGAAGCTCCAGATGCCAGTGTTCGAGGGTAGTGACGCCATTGGGTGGATCTACAAGGCGGAGAGGTACTTTGAGCCGGCCAGGCTGACTGAGGAGGAGAGGTTGAGGGCGGTTGCCCTCTGTTTGGAGGGGGAGGCTCTGAATTGGTGGAGGTGGAAGGAGCAGCAAAGACCTCTGAGGACCTGAGACGGGTTCAAGGAGGCATTACTACACCGATTCCGAGGCTCTCAGGCGGGGGGAGCTTATGAGCAGCTGCATGCCTTGAGGCAGATGGGGACCGTGCGCGACTACATTAAGTAGTACAAGGAGCTCACTAGCCGCGTGCGCGGGATGCCTGCAGAATCCCTGGAAGGATTCTTTATGGACGGTTTGAAGCCCACCATCAGGTCTGAGCTTCGTACTCTCAGACCACGTGGACTGGAGGAGCAGATGGAGCTGGCCCTGACGGTAGAGGACCGGTTGGCCGACGAGCGCCGCGCTAGGGGGGCGTTTGGGGGGCAGTTTCCACGCCCACAGGCGGGCCCAGGAGGACAGACAGGCGCTGCAGGAGGGGCCCCAACGGGCGGAGGGAGACCCGGGGATGTGAGGCCAGGTGGGCCTTACAAGAGGATGACGGACGCGGAGATGCGAGACCGGAGGGCGAAGGGGTTATGCTTCAAGTGCGACGAGAAGTTTACCCCTGGGCATAGGTGTCGCAACCAGGCCCTGCAGGTGTACGAGGTATATGCGGAGGACTTGGAGGGGGAGCAGGCAGAGGATGAGGCGGCAGGGGCCGAGGAGGAGGGCACGCCTCTACTACTGGAGGCGGTCGAAGTCTCGCTTAGCTCCATCGCGGGGCTTACACAGGTGCACACTATGAAGCTGGCTGGTAGAGTCCGAGACCTGGACGTGGTGATCTTGATAGATAGTGGGGCAACCCACAATTTCGTATCCCCCAGGGTGATTGAAAGTCAGGGGTTACCGATCACAGAGACAGAGGGCTTTGGAGTCATGCTCGGGACCGGGGTGGTCGAGCAGAGTAGAGGTATCTGCAGAGACTTGATGGTGTCCATACAGGGGGTGGTGATCACGGGTGACTTCCTGCCCTTGACCTTGGGCAACGTCGACTTGATTTTGGGGATGCAATGGTTGCAGTCACTGGGAGAGACGAAGTTCAACTGGAGGCTACTACGGATGGAGTTCCAGGTGGACGGTCGGAAGGTGGTGCTGTTGGGCGACCCGAGTTTGTGTTGTTCGTCAGTGTCCTACAAGACCATGACGAAGACACTCCAGGCTGAGGGAGGGGGGTTCTTGATTGAGCTCCAGGGGTTGGCGTCGGACGAGGCCACAGGGGCGACAGCGGTACCGCCGGAGGTAGAGCAGCTACTGCAGGGGTTTGAGGGTGTGTTTCAGCCACCTAGCGGTCTTCCGCCACCGAGAGACCATGAGCACGCGATTGTGCTAAAGGAGGGGGTGTCTCCGATCAGTGTGCGTCCGTACCGATACCCCCAGGTACAGAAGGATGAAATTGAGAAGCTGGTGCAGGAGATGTTACAGGCAGGAGTCATTCGCCCTAGTGCTAGTCCTTTCTCTAGCCCAGTGCTTCTGGTTAAGAAAAAGGACGGCAGTTGGAGATTTTGTGTTGATTACCGGGCTCTCAACAAGGAGACTGTCCCCGACAAGTTTCCCATTCCGGTGATCGACAAACTATTGGACGAGCTGCACGGAGCGGTGGTGTTCTCGAAGATCGACCTGAAGTCGGGGTACCACCAGATTCGCATGATGCAGGAAGATGTGCAGAAGACCGCCTTCAGAACTCACGAAGGCCACTACGAGTTCCTCGGCATGCCCTTTGGGCTGACGAACGCCCCCGCGACCTTCCAGTCCCTGATGAACAAGGTCTTCCGACCTTATTTACGGAGGTTCGTTCTGGTCTTTTTTGATGATATCCTAGTCTACAGCGCATCACTACAGGATCATTTGGGCCATCTGGAGATAGTGCTGCGAGAGTTGGAGGACCATCAGCTGCAAGACAACCGGAAGAAGTGTCTGTTCGGACAGGCGCAGGTGGAGTACCTGGGGCACATTGTGTCGACGGAGGGAGTGGCCGCCGATCGTTCGAAGATTTCAGCCATGCTAGATTGGCCACAACCTAGGACACTACGGGCCCTGAGGGGGTTTCTGGGACTTACAGGGTATTACTGACGATTCGTGAAGGGGTACGGCATATTGGCGTGGCCCCTAACGGAGCAGCTGAAGAAGGATAATTTTTGCTGGGGAGAGGAAGCGACGAGGGCATTCCAGGCCCTCAAGGAGGCGATGACGACGGTGCCGGTGCTGGCGCTCCCAGATTTTGAGAAGAAATTCATCGTGGAGTCAGACGCATCGGCATCGGGGTTCGGTTTGGGGGCCGTACTGATGCAGGAGCAGAGGCCGGTCGCTTACTTCAGTCAGGTCTTATCCATCAGGGCCAGGCTGAAGTCAGTCTACGAGCGAGAGTTGATGGCAATTGTGCTGTCAGTTCAGAAGTGGAGACCCTATTTACTGGGGAGGGAGTTTGTGGTACGGACAGACCAGCGGAGTCTAAAGTACCTCTTGGAGCAGCGCATGGTGGCAGAAGAGCACCAGAGATGGTTGTCCAAGTTGAGCGGGTACAAGTTTGAGATCCATTACAAACCCGGCTCGGACAACAAGGCGGCAGATGCGCTCTCCCGACGGGATGAGGGGGTACAGGTGGTGGCTCTGTCTGTTCCATTGATGTTGAGGAGCGACACCCTGCTAGCAGAGATTGAGGCAGATGAAAAGCTGCGACGAATCAGGGAGGCGATTGCTGGGGGGTCTACAGACTTTCCGGGGTACACATTGGAGGGGGGACTGCTCCTGTACCGGAGACGGCTAGTGATTCCTCGGACTTCGGGTCACTTTCCTGCGCTCTTCCATGAGTTCCACAGCAGCGCAGTGGGTGGGCACTCAGGAGGTTACCAGACGTATCAGAGGATGGCCCGGGAGCTTTACTGGCCGTGCATGAGGAAGGACATTGCGAGGCTGGTCTCGGAGTGCGATATATGTCAGCGCCACAAGTATCAGGCGACGTCTCCAGCCGGTCTTCTACAGCCCTTGGAGTTACCAGAGAGGATATGGGAGGACATCTCGATGGATTTCGTGGAGGGACTGCCACGATCAGAGGGCTATACTACTATATTTGTTGTGGTTGACCGCCTCAGCAAATACGGTCATTTCATCCCACTCCGCCACCCATTTACTGCAGCATCGGTGGCAGTTGCTTTTCTGAAGGAGGTGGTCAGGCTGCATGGGTACCCCGCTCTATTGTGTCCGACAGAGATAAAGTCTTTCTGAGCACTTTTTGGAAGGAGATGTTCCGTCTGCAGGGTACAACACTTCGACGGAGCACGGCATACCACCCCCAGACGGACGGCCAGACGGAGGTCCTCAACCGCAGTGTGGAGACATACATACCTGCGGTGTTTTGCGTCAGAGACTCCTAGGAAGTGGGCCGGGTGGTTGATGTGGGCTGAGTATTGGTACAACACCTCGTACCACTCAGCGGCGAGGATGACACCGTTTCAGATCGTGTATGGCAGAGATCCGCCCCATTTAGTGCATTACAGTAGGGGATCCACCCCGGTGTCAGGATTGGAGCAGCAGCTAGAGGATCGGGATCGAGTCCTGGAAGAACTGAAGCGCCACCTACTGCGCGCGCAGCAGATCATGAAGAAGAATGCAGATGCACATCGTAGAGAGGTGGAGTTTGATGTAGGGGAACACGTCTATCTGAAGCTTCGACCATACCGACAACGTTCTATGGCTCACCGGCGCAACGAGAAGCTAGCGGCAAGGTACTATGGGCCGTATGAGATTGAGGCCAGGATCGGCAAGGTGGCGTATCGACTGAAGCTACCTCCTACTACCCGCATTCACCCGGTTTTCCACGTCTCACAGTTGTTGGAGATCATGAGGCATCGTCTACTTTACACCCGAATCTCACGATTGACATGGAGGTACTTCTGGCACCCGAGGAGGTCACAGGCATTCGTACAGGAGCATCGAGAGCACGTGAAGTTCTTATTCGTTGGTCGGGATTACCGGAGTTCGAGGCCACATGGGAGTTATATGATCACATCCTGCAGCAGTACCCAGATTTCCACCTTGAGGACAAGGTGAAACTCCTGGGGGGAGTAGTGATACGTTTATCACCTACGAGAGGAGGCGCAAGAAGACTAAGGAGTAATTGCTGGGCGTACCGAAGGTTTGGGATAAAACTGCTTTAGGCACCATTAGTGGCTCTTAGTTGCTGTACGCACCACGCCTCATCATTATATAAGAGAGGGCGTGGGCTAGGGTTAGGGTAT
Source organism: Scilla litardierei (assembly GCA_030789695.1). Lineage (NCBI taxonomy): Eukaryota > Viridiplantae > Streptophyta > Magnoliopsida > Asparagales > Asparagaceae > Scilla > Scilla litardierei. The sequence goes on from CM061132.1 coordinate 3,008,740, forward strand.
CGAATTTGTGAGCCGTCATTTGATATTTCCTAGAGTTCTCCGAGGAGATCTAGAAGAGAGTTTAGGCTTTTCCCTTAGCAAAAGCTAGGAGAGGGGCCAACTCTCCAAAAATTGGCTATTTATCTTGTAACCATATTCCCCAAATTCCAATAAAAATCCCCAAACCTCTTCTACAAACCCTAGTCCGCATCAATGTCACTGAGCAGTCTAGCTTTCAAGAGAATCACAATATGTCTTTCATCAAAGCCGAACCGGCCCTCCGAATGTGATACCATAATGATATCATTTTTAAAGCCAGAATAGATGTAATTTTGCTATCCACCTTACTACTCTGCATCATAACTGGATGATAATGATGTATAATAAGATTTTTTTATCTTTTTCTTTTTTTGCTTTATTTTTTGTGTTATGTGGTCAGATTTATGCCTCATCATGTTTATACTGTTATAATTTTCTATTAATAAAATAATAAATGTCTGACTGGGGTCTTAGAGAAGTTATAACTAAAAATTTTGTGCAACTATATATCTAGTATAAATTATCGGTGCATTTATATGTATCATATACTGTATAATTATATATAAATTATATATATACACACACATTCATATATACATATATACATATACACATATACACATCACTATATGTATATACATATTTAAAAAATCCGAAACTGAAACCAATACTCGAAACGAAACTATCGAAACTGTCGATACAAACGAAACAAAATGAAACTTTGAAACCACCGAAACTGGTGAAACTGTTCGAAACCTAACATTTCCCGGAAGACCAAAACCGATACCGAGACCGAGACCACTAACCTTGCTTACATGTGCTCCGAACCCATGTGAGGGATAGCGTTCATGTTACCTTATACACATTAGAGGCCTAAAATATAGAAATTTAACCTTTTGGTATAATGATTATGTAGCACATTATATCTCAACAATGGATAAGTAATCATTCCAGCCATATGCTCATCAGATTTAGGCAAGAACTGTGTTTAGAGTCTTTAGACCAATATGTTTATCCTTTATTGAGGGTCCTTTTTGGCGCTCATTGAAATTATCCTCGCAAGGTATGACTTGGTCAAATGGGAAGAAGACTGCTTCTCCTCTGTTTAACTTGAACAGAAAATCCTCATTGACAAATTAATAATTATTGTCTTCATCTACTTGGCTCACATCTGGGTCATCAGAACTCATTATGAAGTATAGTTTTTCTGCAGGAGTTTAGCTTTTGCTTTATGAGATGCATGGAGGATCTTTTTCAATAGTTTTGATGATAATTTGAGTGTTATGGAATGTGAGGATCATTCTCAATAGAATCTCATTCCTTGCTGTCTTGATTTATAACCTGTGAAATTTTGTTCCATATTATCCTTGACTTTGAAAATGGAAACACCAAATTTTACCCAAAAGTCTGTCTGCTTACTTTATAGGAGAACCTGTATCTTTCTTTTATGATGTATAATAACATTTTAACTTCTAAAATTTTTAACGTCTGTTTTAAAACATGGAAGGAGCCCCATGTTATGACATTTTTTCTCGTTCTTTTATGTTGCTTTTGCTGCAGGAACTTGTTGCAAGATGAAGGAGGGCAGTTAAAGATTGGTGAATACTGGGTTCAGATGCTGTATAAAAAGATAACCCCTCATCAAGAAAATTGTATGTACAATACTTTTTACTGACTGGAAATATCTTATGTTAATAACCAGTACCTTACAGTACTGTCCCAAATTTTTCTTTCATTTAACAGATCAGTGGACTGATATCTCCACCAGCATGTGCAGCCCATCAGATGATACCAGCAGAGACCTACGTTCATTTGCAATTATACTGTATGAGGTAAAGAAACGAATCCATCATCTTTGGCATTATAGAAATTTCAGTTAAGTGATTTTTATAAAACTCTATTGTCTACCCTGCATATATGCTAGTTACATTATTTGTGTGAGAGGAAATATTCTAGGATGATTCCTGGTGAAGGGACCAACCTCAAATCGCTGCCTAGGTTATCAGCTTATGAATGATAAATTGGTGTCTCCCCTTAGCTTTGCTTTAAACAGTAGAGATAGTGTGCTTCTTTTGTTACATCACTACATGCTTTGAAAATAGTATCATGCTTATAAAGATTAACTATGATCATATGCAGAAGCACATGATGGAAGGGAATGCTTGTTGTGGTTGCTTATGAAATACCTAGATCTTTTGCCATTTGCAGAAGCTCATGCAAGTAAATAAATGTATAAAAGTCGTACATATTGTAGGTGTCTTATCTTTTCATTAAAAGTTGGAAAGATCTATAACTAAGCTTTTTAATTATTAGAGAGTCATTACATACATGCAATCTTGTTATTTCCAAAGAAGGTTAAAAATAAGAGTGATGATGTTTGGGACACTGCAAATTGGTGTCATAAGCTTATGAATGATAAATTGGTGTCTCCCCTTAGCTTTGCTTTAAACAGTAGAGATAGTGTGCTTCTTTTGTTACAGCACTACATGCTTTGAAAATAGTATCATGCTTATAAAGATTAACTATGATCATATGTCTTTTGCTTGGAAAGTAATATCAGCACATGACTGTTTTTCACAGATGCTAGAAGGGTGCTCTTTATTTCTTAACACTAGCTTGGATTGCATGAATCTGACGCTAGCAGTTTCTGAACCATCCGAAACAAAGTTTAAACTTGGTCGATGCCCTATACGGATCCAACAGTGAGTTGAACAATGCTGGTTACTTCTTTCATATTATTATTCAAAGTAATATTATCTGCTATTGTTAAACCAACTTTTTTGCAGGTTTATATTGGCACTTTCTAATATTGTTTTCAGAATAGAAACCATTCTTCTCCACCGTATAGCAAGACTAATTTTTTTGAAAAAAAATCCTACCATCTGAGTTCTAATGCTAATAGTAACTACCATTTGCTGTTTTTGGAACATTATATCTACAATTTATATGTTTTTGCTGCATTCCCCTAAATATAAAGCAGTCATTTGAGAGATATGTCCATATTTTGCCCAATAATGACGACCACATTCTTCCAATATTGCATATTGTAACCGTCCAGATTACCTTGTTATATCGCAAATAAATCAATGCAAGTAAATAAAAATTCACCATTCTATCTATCTTACCAAGTAGCATCTCACTAATTTTATAACTACCGGGCAGACTCATTGTATTTAATAATAAATCATTAATTAACTTCAATTGTGCTCATGTTAATTTTGATTTACACGTGCACATTTTACGAATTTTCAAACTGGTACAGGTTAATAAGAGATTGCCTGCGAAAAGACAATTCCCAGAGGCCGACGTTTGCTGCTGTCATTGAAATCCTCGAGGAAGTTTATGTATCCTTAGCTAGACCTGGTTGTCCTCAGGTCTGTTAATCTGCATACTGGCAAGGTAATGATCCGCCGATATATGTGCTAATTTTCAAATGTTATCAATGCCCATTATGATATCTCATGATTTGGTGTTTTCACGCTTTTGTCTTTAGGAATGCCTAATCGCGTTCAACCCTCCTAATAATTTGGTTTCTTAGTGGCCAACATCACAATTTTATTGAAAAGAATCCATAGGTTTATTATGCAACCCGTGCTGTAATAGAAAAAACATTGCCGATGACAATTATCATACATGTCACACCTTTATCTTTTCATTTCCCTGGAGGAGCTAATTTAAGTAACTTGCACCTGAATCCTGTTTATTTTAATAAGAGATGTGATGATAGCGAGGACCTTGTTGATCATAATAAAATCATGTCAAAGTTCAGTGTGCTTATGGGTTTACATTTCTAATTACTGCACTCGAATGTCACAGGTTTCGACAGTCAATAATGAATCACAGTCATTCCAAAGGTCAAACATTTGTAAGTTGAAACTATAAATAATGTACATATTCATGCTGCTCTGCAGCCGTATAAATGATCATGAACTACTCTTTCTTGTATCTGTTCAAATGAAAGGTAATGGTTAGTTAATTACATAACTTGCCAATTGCTGGAATTTGTTTCATTATTGACTCTATGGGATTATGTGGTGTCTCGAATGTGGAAGCAATTTACCATTACTGTGTTCATAGCCTTGGAAGAAGTTTCAGATATTGACCTTCAGTTGTTGAGACATGATTCCTTGATGTATGCAGACAATCTCTTTATTCTCTCTTCAATTTTCTGTTCTCTCTAATCATTTGTTCTGCTTTGCCAATAATCTTACCTGCAACTAATCCCCATCACATCATCTGCATTAGATTAAGCCTAATCTTGGTGTTTAACAAGCTTGAGTTTGACAAGTGTCAGACACCCATCACGGCGGGGCCTGCCGGCGGCCAGTCGCTGTCAGGACAGGGATTGTTGGTAGTGAGAGAGCTTAGGGGGTCCAAAGGTGAGATGGAAGCAGGCTGGACTCCAACTTTTGCATCACTGGCCAAAAATTATCTGTAATCTAAGGTGATTGGTAGCCAAAGAAAGAAGCTATTGATGTTGCCAGCCTAATCCTAATTAGTTTATAGTTTTCAAGCCATTTCTGTTTGTTAGCCCATCCTCCCTCTTTCTTGCATTAGTTTGTCCCCATCCATGCAAAAAACTGATGTGCCCCATACTTCAAAAAACTACAGCTCAAAAGCAAGCCCTTGCCAGGGCTGTCGACAGGACATGATATATTGCTTCCTTCCTCTCTCTATCTCTCCCCCATCATTTTTCACCATGGGCAACACTGCATCAAGCTCCTCATCATCAATCAGAGTGATCACCGGCAATGGCACAGTGCTGGAGTTTGCTCGGCCGGTCAAAGCCTCGGAGCTCATTCGCACGAACCCCAGGCAGTTTGTTTGCGATTCCGACCACCTTAGGGTCGGATGCAGGGTTCCCGGCCTTGCGGCTGGCGACGGGCTCGAGCCCGGCCGGCTCTACTTCATCCTGCCTATTGACTTGCTGTACTCGGTGCTGACAGAAGAAGAGATGGCCTCGCTCAGTTGCATGGCATCAAGCAAGAAGAAGCCAAAGTTTGGGAGGAGAATTTTTCCGGTGCTCAGTGATTTCTGTTTGATCCCCTCGGAGGCGAAGAAGATGGTGGCGAACGAGGCTGAGAGGTGGAGGAACGAGGTGGACGACGGCAGCGTTGAGGTCTCAAGGCTGCGGTCGTGGGCCTCGTGGCGGCCGGCATTGGATACCATTGAGGAGGGGACATGAATTTGTGAGGGGTCATTTCTTTCCTTTTTTTTCATTTCCTTTTTCTTTTCTTTTTCATTGGTTCTAATTATAGATGTAAGATTGAGGAATTTTTTCTCTCCTTCTGGCAGTTTGATTGCTTTTTGACGTGTATAAAAATTGGTGTATTGTTTAATTTGGATGATCACTCAACCCTCGTAGATAATTTCTTTATGTGATGAGAGTTCGAACTCGAGAGCTTCAACCGGGCTTACGTTCTATAAACAAAAATCAAGCTTCTAGTGTCTCTCCCCCGTCATTGCCCCCAAAACTGACATCCTTCATCACCATCTCCGATCCACGGCGGCTATCCCCCCATGCCCGGTCGTGGATTGAGAGCCCGTCATGTCACTGTACATGATCCAAGTTAGTCGGATGTCATCCTTTTGACATTATTCTCTTGATAAATCCAAGGTAGAATGAAACAAACGGCATATTGAGAGAAAAAAATGTAGTAAGCCTCGTAAACTTTTTCAATGGTGGAAAAAATTGAATGTAGGAAGTTATCGTGGGATTAACGTTTTAAAATTAAATGTAATTGTTAAGTTGATTTTAAGTTAATTATTTTTTGACCAAAATTAAGAACTAATAATTAAATAAAATATTATTTCAATATTAAATCAGAATTAATTAAATTTTTTAATCGGGTGAACGGTGAACGTCAGTTTTACCATTAACTTGAACAGTTGGAGGAGAGAGGGGCCACGGGCGATCTCACGATTCCCGCCACGTCTCTTAATTACAAAAAAGAAAATGCACTCTCGTAATTACCCCCAAAAAATGAAAGCATCATTTCGTACCCAAAACACGGATCGTCGTCATATCGCGTCACGCTAAAAAAGAACCGGCCTCTTCAAGTGATCCTAAAACATCGGAGATCTCTGCCCTTCCCCGCTCTCTTCACTTTCTCTCTCTTAGGGTTTGGGGTTTGTGATCGGATCGGGCCGATATCATGGCGGGTATCAGGTGGCCGCCGGAGGACTCGGACGTCCTACAGGCGCGGGCGACGGCGACGGCGGATCTGGCGTCGGACGACGAACGGTCGGTGGCGGCCGACTCTTGGTCGATTAAGAGCGAGTACGGGAGCACCATGGACGAGGATCAGCGACACGTGGACGCCGCCGAGGTCCTCTCCAGCTGCCCGCCAGCTTCCGATTACAGGTTGCTCTGTTTCTTCCTTTTCCTCGATTTGGTCTAAATTAATTTGCGTTTTGACTGAAATTCGTATCGATTGGAGTTCTGAATAAATAACCAGCTTAATATTCGTTAAATAGTTAATAAATAATAGTTGCAATTATCCATTATACACTTGAGTATGTTTTCGAATTGGGTTGCTGCTAGGACAAAAGAGTGGATGGAAAGATGACTGTGATTTGAATCTTGAGGGTATGATCAGAGTTTGTTAAATTTTTTGATTGGGAAAATATTTTGGAGGTGGTTTCAAATTTTTTTGTAGGGATTTTAAAGAGGCTGCAAGTTTTTTGGAGGAGATTTTGAATGGGTTGAAATTTTTTGGAGGATTATTTTAAATGTACTGTGACCTATGGTCACACGTTATGACTAAATCTTTTTCATTGTATGTTATATAATAGATCAAATTGGATTATAATTTTATGTAAATAATCAATTTATTACACTTTGCCAGAAATTTAGTCCTTGTTAACTACCCCAACTTGATTGTCATTGACTTTCGATGCTATCATCACTTCATTGGGAATCATTTTCCAAATCAAAATGCTCAACTCCAATTATATATAAACTAGTCATAACCCGTGCCCGCGGGCACGGTTCATTTAAGATTTTTCCCCCGCGAAATCTGTGTTCCCCAAAAAAATATTTTCACGTCCAAAATTTAAAAGAAAAACAAAGTAGCGTAAAAATATTTAGCGATACGGGCGCCTTCGACGCGGAACAACAAATTCGGCGTAGGCGCCTTCGGCGCGGAATAACAAATTCGACGCCGGCGCCTTTGGCACTGGCAAAAATACGCTTCGACGCAGACACCTTCTGTTGGTTCAAAAATATATATTGCATGTAGATACACATACATGTAAATGTGTGCGTATTTATGGTGAAACAATTCTTTTAAACAATTATTTTAGGAGCATGTTGTGTTGTTACGATGCAACGTTTAGGTGGCTGCGGGCTCCATCGTGTGCACCATTACTCCACAGATATTACGAAAATAGCCTTGGCTTTAGCCATGAATGATCAAGGGACAATGGAGGTTCAGTGTGATGTGAGCACAGTGACGATGGAGGGGTTTTATAAAGGGTGGAAAGTGCATCAAATATGTGTATGCAGGTTACAACTTGACAAATGTCTCTTGGTTTTCCAGCTGGCTTTCAATCTCAGCCCGCATAAAACAATGGGACCTGCAATGTGCCTCTGCATATTCCGACTCTTTGAGAAACGTGTGGGTATTAAAGCACAGCCTGGCTCTTTGATGAATGTGTGGGTATTAAAGGCTGATGCATTCAATTTCAAAAAAGCAATTTGTTCTCCCAACAAATTTTCTCCCAACCCAAAAATTTTCCCTCCAAAATTTGATGTGACATTGCCACATAGGATAAGTTCAAAAACATCTCTCAATTGTAATATAGATTATAAAATTTTATTTCACATGTATTTCCACATGCCTGGAAATCTAGGTTTTATGAATAACAACATCGAACCCTTTGCTACAGAAAGTTACATGCTTACATTCAACTTGAAGGCATGCATGGGCAAGAAAGAAGTCAATTTTGATGGTTTTTGATATCATTGAGGATGTTGTAGACGGGGATTTATGGTGGTTCTAGGTGCTGCTATTGAAAGTAAAGTGAGTAGTAGATGTAAGTCAAGTTTTGTGAAAAGGTGAGATGTATTGGTTTACAAAAGTTATTATGGACCAAGTGTTGTTTTCTTCTTCTCTGACCTCTTTATTGCTGGTGAAATTAGGATCCTTGTATGATACTAATCAATCAGGTCAAGGGACACACTCTTTAAACTAAAAACAAAAAACATATAGCTTATAGATATATTGTGTTCGAGCTGAATGTATTTTGGGTCAGAACCAGAAAAAGAAACTCCAGAGCTATTGAGTCAATTTATATTCACTATCCGAATGGTTAAAAACATGCCAACTCAATGGAATGGTCTGTTTACTTCTCTAACCATTTTGGTCATCATATACCAGTTGGAGTGGATTATGATGAATGATTCACTTTGACCAGTTGGTTTATGTTTAGCAATAGAAATTCCTATTGTTACCTTGTCACATTTTTGTTGGCTGACTCATCCTAAGTTTTGGGAGTTGCATGAGCTTAACCTGCACCCAAGAATTTTCAACCTATTCATGGAGTTGCAATGTTTGAATGGATGTTGATCACAGTTTTGTTTTGACACTCACTGACGATCATATAACAGGGGGAGGTGTTCGCCGACACCCTATCATGGAAGTGGCTTAGAAGATTCTGATGACTTGACATGAACCCTGCCATAGTCTCCCTGTGGAGAAGTTAAGGTTCTCCCCTTTTATAAGTCGTAGTAAGGTTTAGTTGTATTGTTCAAGTATATTCTAAAACTTTCCCCCATCATTTGCATCCTGTGATATGCGGATCACTTTTTTTGGCCAAAATTTTATATGTTCGACACTTTAGATGCGACATGTGTGTCTATTAATGCCAGACATTTTTAAGGCCTTATTTGGCAGTAGAAGTTTAGATGAAATGTTAGTTTTTTTTCTTCAAATTTTTACTAGAAATACCGGCAAATTTTTAGCAGAAATATCGGCAAATTTTAGAGGTTGACATCAATTACCATCAAGCATTCACATTTCATTTCCATAGTTGGAATTGCTAACGCTGAGTCTTCCCCCCAAAAGTAGGGGCTTAATTGCAAAAATATTTTTATAAAAAATCCCAACCATACCATTCATACCTAAGTAACGATTATAGGTAACACAAGTTCATTTTTAGTGCTCAAGCGTTAACATCCAACACTTGCCAACACTTGTTATCAAACGGGCCCTACAAATGTAAAATGTTCATTCAGCTTAGCAATATGTCATAAAGGAGTTATGCCTACATTACAAAAGCAAATGGTTTATATATCATTTACTATTAGGTGCTTTTGTGAACAACAAATGTGTATACTTATATGAATACGATGAAAAATGCATATATAACAATGTCCTCTGAGGATTTGATTTTTATTGGATTAAAACTGTAAATAAAATAGATATTGGCCACGTATAGAGGTGGACCGCTATCCTAAGATGCCAATTAAAGAGGACGTCTGCACTCTCCCGATGTAGAGGGAATTCTCAGCCTATCCTTCGATTTATCTCTAAAAAATAGCATAAGAAATCCCCCTCCTACCTGTTGAGTATTGGACTCTCCACCTTGATTTTGATGATGATCAAACACAAATCATTGTGATTAACTCATGTGTTTGCAGTTAGCTAAAAAGTCACCAATTAGATTCAAGAAGATCAAAAGTGACTACATGTGTTGATTCAAGTGGAGGACTTGGTAGATCAACAAAGGTGATGCATTGGCTTGAAGAACTCAAAGGCTACCTCAAACCTCAAGCCAATGGCATCAACAAATGAATGGAGATTCAATCCAAAGAGAAGATAGGAATGGATGATCCAAAAGCTTCAAAGAACACCTTGAGGATCAAAGACTTTGTGCTTGGAGACATTCAAGACATACAACTAAAAGACTCAAGACCATGAAGAATTATGGAGATCGTCGCCAAATTACTTTGTACATCTCAAGCGACGCCCCAAGACTTCCTCAGATCGCGTGATCGTTGTGCCTGAAGCTTCGGTGAAGCTCAAGGAGTATTAATGAAGTCGAGGGATTCAGAATCTTCATGTTGAAGCTTTGAAGACGGTTTGTCGTGTTTACTTTATGTCTTCTAGCTTCAGTTTAGTAGAATGTTAAGGCTTGAGTCTTACTTGCATATCTATCTTCATAACTATCATATCTTATCTCTAGGATTGCCTTTGAAGCCATTTGAAAGTTTCTCGTAGCTTATCGCTTCTCTTCATGGCTTCATATGCTTCTTAGTTGGTTCAAGTAGAAGAACCAACCGACTAGATGACGATCTAGTCGGTTGGAAATCCTTCTTGAACCGACTAGCCATCCTTGCTAGTTTCAGCCCATTCACTGTTGATCAACTAGTCGGTCCAAGAAGGTTCACCGACCGACTAGATGACGATCTAGTCGGTTGGAAATCCTTCTCAGACCGACTAGTTATCCTAATAAATTCAAGCCTATTTGTTGACCAATTAGTCGGTCCAAGAAGGTTCACCGACCGACTAGTTGTCCAATTAGTCGGTTGGGAATCCTTCTCAGACCGACTAGTTCTCCTAGTGAAATTCGACTTCTTTGCTGTCAACTACTTAGTCGGTTTAAGAAGGCTCACCGACCGACTAGTTGTCAAACTAGTCGGTTGATGTTTCTTCTTAGACCGACTAGTTCTTTCTTCAGTATTTCACCATCTTTGCTGTCAACCTTCTAGTCGGTCCAAGAAGGCTCACCGACCGACTAGTTGCAAAACTAATCGGTCAGTGATCCTTCTTAGACCATTAAGCAGCTGCAGAAATAGATCCGTTTTTGTGACCGTTTTGTCTCTTCCTATATAAGTTTGAGTTGCTTCAAACCAGAGAACCAAGGCTGATATTAGAGACATTTTCACATCCAACAGAAGAGCCATTCAACTCCATTTATAAGCTCTCTCATCTCACAAGAATCTCTCCCTTACTCTTTGAGCCCTAATTCCTCAAGAGAGATTCTATTTCTTTGTGAGCTACTCAAGCTAAAAGCTTGAATCAAAGTCATCAACTTCACCCTAGCCATCTGTTGCTGTCCATCTTGGTGGAGCTAGGATTTGGTGCTAACTACTTTCCTCAAAATCCACTCTTGCCCTAAATTGGTAAGTATTTATCAAGGCATAGGATTTTGTGGTAAGAGCTTTACATTTTATTCTATATACATATAAATTGTTGTATACTCTCGGTTGTTGAGAGGGTTGGCTTGATCCCAAGTTGTGGGAGTCAAGATTTGGTTTTGCTCTCGGTTTGCGAGAGTGTGCTTAGTTCCATGTTGTGGGATTAAGGTATTTTACGTGTTCCCGGGTTGTGGGATACACGGATATCGATTGTAGGTCGATTGCACTTGTGGGGTTTCCGCAAGTGGGCTAAAGAAAAGCTCTATTGGTTTTACTAGAGTATCCGGAGCGGATCCGGGTGTTGCTGGATTAGGGCACCGGGAACAAGTCGGGGAGACTTGGATGGCACCGAACCAGGATAGATTGCATGTTTGCATTGCATTCTTCTTTGCCTTGTTGATCACTTCTTTCATTCCGCATTTGTTGGTTAATTAAGGTTTTATTTGGCGTAAATTCCTTATAATTCTATAAAACACTATTCACCCCCCCCCCCCTCTAGTGTTTATTCCTCATAGCACAGGGTCTCTACAATTGGTATCAGAGTAAGGTAATAGCTATGACAAACAACAACAACACACGAAGCCCTTTTCCACCATATCTCCTTGGGCCCAACTATCAAATTTGGTGTGTGAAGATGAAGGCCTATATTCAATCCATTTTGGTCATCATATACCAGTTGGAGTGGATTATGGTGAATGATTCACTTTGACCAGTTGGGTTATGTGTAGCAATAGAAATTCCTATTGTTACCTTATCACTTTTTTGTTGGCCGACTCATCCTAAGTTTTGGGAGTTGCATGAGCTTAACCTGCACCCAAGAATTTTCCACCTATTCATGGAGTTGCAATGTTTGAATGGATGTTGATCACAGTTTTGTTTTGACACTCACTGACGATCATATAAGAGGCGGAGGTGTTCGCCGACACCCTATCATGGAAGTGGCTTAGAAGATTCTGATGACTTGACATGAACCCTGCCATAGTCTCCCTGTGGAGAAATTAAGGTTCTCCCCTTTTATAAGTCATAGTAAGGTTTAGTTGTATTGTTCAAGTATATTCTAAAACTTTCCCCCATCACTTGCATCCTGTGATATGCGGATCACCTTTTTTTGCCAAAATTTTATATGTTCGACACTTTAGATGCGACATGTGTGTCTATTAATGCCAGACACTTCTAAGGCCTTATTTGGCAGTAGAGGTTTAGATGAAATGTTAGTGTTTTTTTTCAAATTTTTACTAGAAATACCGGCGAATTTTTAGCAGAAATATTGGCAAATTTTAGAAGTTGACATCAGTTACCATCAAGCATTCACATTTCATTTCCATAGCTGGAATTGCTAACACTGAGTCTTCCCCCAAAAAGTAGGGGCTTAATTGTAAAAATATATTTTTAAAAATCCCTACCATACCATTCATACCTAAGTAACGATTGTAGGCAACACTTCTTCATTTTTGGTGTTCAAGTGTTAACATCCAACACTTGCCAACACTTGTTATCAAACGGGCCCTACAAGTGTAAAATGTTCATTCAGCTTAGCAATATGTCATAAAGGAGTTATGCCTACATTACAAATGCAAATGGCTTATATATCATTTACTATTAGGTGCTTTTGTGAACAACAAATGTGTATACTTATATGAATACGGTAAAAAATGCATATATAACAATGTCCTCTGAAGATTTGATTTTTATTGGATTAAAACTGTAAATAAAATAGATATTGGCCACGTATAGAGGTGGACTGCTATCCCCAGATGCCAAATAAAGATGACGTCTGCACTCTCCCGATGTAGAGGGAATTCTCAGCCTCTCCTTCGATTTATCTCTCAAAAATAGCATAAGAAATCCCCCCTCCTACCTCATATACATTAATCAAAAAAATCAATTTTGCATAAAAATCCAAAAGGACCAAAATTTACAAAAAGGCCCAAAAGTTTGCAAAAAATGCCACTCGACCATGGATTATCCACCGAAGCCCTGTTGTGCCCCCTCTGATACGCGATAAGCACATTGTCCTCATGTCTAGGATTTAGAGAATTATAGTGTCCGACACCCCATGTCCGTGTTGAAGTACGATATGCCTAATGGCAGATTTATTGGGGGGGCAGCATGGGTCATGGCGCCCTTTGATTTAACTAATTTTCTTTACATAAACACATGGACACAAAATTAACTTTTGCTAGATATTGCTATTAGTTTAGTCCATGCATATTATATAAAAAGTTCATTATGTTAAGAAAAAAATCTTGCAATCTTATAACCCTAGTTAATTATTAACAAGTTTCCATAATCACTTACTACACATAATGTACTAAATGCTAATCATTTCCCTAGATCAAAATGTTCCTATGACTTATTATCTTCACCTTTCCAATTATTAGCTGACTGATTTAGGCAAATATTTGTTATACATCCATTCAAAAATGATTTTGATTTAGAAATCTTCTACATATCTAATTTATCTAATTGATAATATGCATCATGTTATAATAATGTGATATAAATGCGAGGTAAAAAAATTTCAAGTGTAAAAAACTACTAATATCTGTATTTTTCATATGGTTGGCCTTTCACCCCCACCCCCCCACCCCCCAAAAAAAAAGAAAAAAGAAAAGAAAAGAAAAAAGAAAAAACCAAAAAAAAACAAACAAACCCCAGATAATGTGTCTGGGTCTGCCCTGTGTGTGCCCATGGCCTCCCCCCAAAAAAAAAATAAATAAATAAGAAAAAAAAAACAAAAAAAAAACCCCCCAGATAATGCGTGTCTGGGTCTGCCCTGTGTGTGCCCATGTCTACAAATCATAGCTTGCACCCATTTAAAGAAGGTTGCAGTTATTTATCTTACAATATGCAAAATATTTTTTAAGTAAAATTAATAAAATGTTGCCACGGTCTTACCTTATGAATTGAGTTGCTTATGCTTGTGTATGTGATGTACACTGAAGTTGTATGGATGGAAATCTAATTATCCACCCTAATCATGTTTGCAGCATATTCTAACAATCCCAGTTTTTTTCATAACAAGTACTATCAGGTTGTAATTGTTCCTGATGACGATGTTGTTTCGTTGCAAATTGTTTTTTAAAAATCATTATAAGCTAATCGGCAATTGTTGTGTCGTTACAAATTGTATACATATATAAATGCAAACCATCTTGGTTTCACACAGTTAATTAGTTCCTTTCAAATTGGCACTTGTTACGTGATGGTGATCATGTTTTACTCTCGAAGCTTCTGTATTAAAATTAGCAATTTTTGATGCTGGTGATTTCATTTACTGGTGTGGCAGTTCGGACAAGGAAGTGCCAGATGCAAATGAAGTTGAAGAATCTATGTTGGGACTAAAAAGCTACTGGGATGCAACTTATGCAGAAGATCTTGCAAATTTTTACCAGCATGGCCATGCAGGTGAAGTCTGGTAAGTGCTGCGGAGAGGTGAATGCTTAATTCAAAAACAAAAAACATAACAATCAAATCGCACATTTGTTGGATTTGAATTGATCACTATTTACTTTTTTATAGTTTCATATTGTGATTGTGTATCCATCACCTGAATTTTATTTGGAATAAGCAAACCAGGAAGAATGTGTGCTATATCTATACTGCATCAGCATTGGTTATTATCTTATCGATTACACTTTCCCTTATTATCCCTTACCATTCAACTATCTCTTGTTCATGTAATTGAGTAGGACGACTTCTGGATGGAGGCTCCACTTTGTCCTGCAGGTATAATGATATGTCAAGTATATATGCTAACATTAGTCCTTTCATATAATACGGCCTGATGTTGTGCAATGTCTTTTGAGAATGATAAACTCCTAAGATACATAAACCACAGCTATGAAAATGGTACATTTGTGATTATCCTGTCATTTTTTATTCATTAGGTTATCATATTCTAGTAAAACAGAAACCCAAAATAAGTAATAGTTTAAAAAGTGTGATGTGCGTGTCATCTCTTACCTTCAATATTTGGACTACTTAGAATGTATATTTATCTGAGCGTGTGCTGGCGCATGCATGCGGTGTGTGAAAAAAGTGTTGCTTTGTGAAGTGTTTGCCTGTCTGGTTTCTTTGTTTGATCAAGTCCCAACTTGGCTTGGTAAGTGGTAATTCTGATACTGTAAGGAGACAGTTGGGACATGCAGTGAAACTGAATTATTAGCAGAACATTATATCGAATATTTTCATATCCATTAAAAATATTTTAGTATATCACAATAGATAATTTTCTAAAGGCATTTATTAAACATGCACATCGTTTCGTCCTGGTCATATGTATTGTTATGATGACCTTATGATCTGTTCTACTTTATATTCTTCAGAAATTTTTTAGATTTATCTATGTTTTCATTCGGTATTGATGAAAACTTACTAATTATGAAATGTGATATTTGGTTCAACATTTCTTCAGGTTCGGTACTGAAGTGATGAATGCTGTTGTGAATTGGACGAGAGAGTTGTGTATCAACACGTGGAATGCTGCTGATGACAGCAGTAATAAATCTGAATCAAGTGATTCCAACAAAGACTTGTCCAATCTGAGTGTACTTGACATTGGAACTGGGAATGGCTTGCTTCTGCAGGAACTTGCAAAACAAGGGTATTTTTCCTAGCATATACCTTTATTTGATTTGTACAATTTGGTTTAAGAGCATGTTACAGATTTCTTTAGTTGGTGTCTCATATAGAAGCATGCATGACTTGAATATGAGTTCTGTTTGTTACTACACCGATTGTCTGTTATGACTTATGAATGCTTCTCTTTGATGCTATTTAATCACACTATTCCACTAGACATGATTTTTTATTTATTTATCCATTTATTTTTGAGCAAGCTGCAACACATGTTTAATAGGCCTATGGTGTTTAGTTTGAGAACTTCTCGTAAGATAATGGTGAAGAGATTAGTTAGCTGACATATGATTTGCCATTACCAGTGAATTTTATAATATAACATATCTTCGTAGCTTGAATGCATATGGAATTAGGACAAAGGGCTTGTCTTTCATCTTTAATGGGCATCACATATTAGAAATCATCTATGGCACTGAAGGTGGAGATGAGAAACCACATATTTAGGACAAAATCATCATCATCGTAGCCTTCATCCCATCAATTAGGGCCTGCTTCATGGGACTCAAAAGAATGTCGGATCGTGATCACCTCGGATTGTGACTTCGGAATATTTGAAACAAAATATGAAAAATTATTCATAAGGATATATTTTCAAGTGAGGACACTTGATTGACCTGTGACTTCTGTAATTATTAATCAATACTTTGTCTAGCAGTCAAATTGGGTCGTTTGCACAACATACCATTCCCCGTACAATTTGTGGGTGTGGGGGGGGGGATATTGCTGTCAGTGTAGGAAATTTCATGTTCTGATGGCACAAAAAACATTAACCAAGTTTTTTTTAATTTTTTAATTTAGGGTTGTATACATTTGAAAACCCCAAAATCCTACTCGTTACTGTAATGGAATGATGCTAGTGAAACAAACAATTTAGATCATGCTAGAAGAGAAAATTACTTGCAATCGACATGCCCAAGATTTACTACAATCCTACTTATGAACAACTGAAATAAAACTCTAAAGATGATACCTTTGCGCGAGTACACTCAAGCAATACTCGTAGATCCTAAATCTCCGTCGGTGAAGACATGAAGCATTGTATGCTCCTCTCCAAACATTGTTTTAGCTGTTTCACATGATGAAGAACATCTTCACGATCCACGCGCCCCCAAAGAACTTGAATCATCCTCCACGCCTTGCTAAAGCGATGAAGAAGAAGAAAGAAAAACTTTGATTTCTTGCGAGAGATTCTCCTTCTAAAGAGTTTTGAATATCTTCGCACTGAGACTATATACGTAAAGATTATGCTCGCTTGATGCAAATTGTTGTGCAGTTCAAAAGGTCTGGGAAAGCCTTACTTTTATAGTGCTACGATTATCTCGTACGTAGATAGGTTTAGGAGTTTGAGTTGAACCCAATCTCATCCCTAAACATGCAAAGAAGATGAATTGTTTGAGTTCCAATCTTATTAAAACTCTTTCATGAAACTAGGATAGGAGTTTGGTTTGGATTAGGATTGAATATTAGATCAAATTTTGTACCAAGTTCTAATTTCGAATCCAATTTCATCTGCACATGTCGACTAGGCAGCTGAATGTGTCAACTTCTGCAGTCTGGCCTGACTAGTCGACTAGTGTTAAACTAGTCGACTAGTCAGCTGGCAAGCCATTAATCGACTAGTAACTACTAAGTTGACTGTTTCATCTTCTTTTTTTCCAGCTGATCACAACACTTATGATCTTGTCCTTGTATATCACATACTCAATATTTGTTGCTTCGCTTTTCTTGAAGAGTCATTGTTTGTGTGACTCTAATAGCCCCTATTTTAGTAGTGACATGATCATATTGTGTCACCGATCGGTAGCGGCCCTAACTGAGCGTGTCGACCCCCGTTTCAGAACCGTCATTATCTGGTTGGTGTGAGCCTGGAATTTCTTTGAGATAATCTGTGCCTTACAGTGACAGATTCTCTGTAGACTGATCTCTTCATTAAAACTATGTCGTTAAGATGTTTAGGGTACGGTTTAGTGTCAAACCCAACTACATCTTAATCCCTCAAGTCAAATGTGATCTCATAGTTATCCGTTGGACGACACTTGTTAACTCATTAACAAGTTCATCTTCCACGACGGCCAGTGATTTGTTATGGATCCATTTAAGTCGACTGCGACACTAACCTTCCATACCTAAGTAGATGAATCCCGGCAGATAGCCACTCCCTTCGCATGCTTCCAACCATATCCAGCAGGTACATCATCAGCTTGTAATGCTAATGTTCGATACTTGTCTAAGTATAATCTTCCACGAGTAAGATCCTTTAGCACATCTCCGGTGTAAGGACCATGCTGCACATACTGCCACTTTAGAGTATTCTGTTTGACATACAAAGTATGATAATCGTATAGAAGCTTCTCGACGAGTCGTTATGTAACTTGTTTTTCAACAAGCACATGTACATTCTCTACCAATGTCTCCACACCGAGTGGCTATGAGGCCAGCCACCACCATCTGTTGGTATAGATTAATGCACACTAGTCTAACCAGAATATCGATGTTATGTCTCCATATTCCTCCGACCAAAAACATTTCTGGCCATATGTTTGGCAGACACATTGACCTCAACTATCATGATCTCATCATGATCCGAATGTTTTACACATTAGTCTTGGAACTTTATCCATGCATCTTATAACACACGATCAATCACAGAATGGACATAGAGGATTACACAGATAAAGATTTACTAACTAGCATATTATCATTTCGAATAAGATTTCTATTACAAATACAATAATTGTTTTAAGGGGATACGTTTCCCAACCGTTTCAAAAGGTTCTACTGTTTTAAAACCGTTGCTTTTGCAACAATTAGATTAAGTATCGAATAATGTTGGATTCACGTGATTTTTGATATGGTGATCATATCCATGATATTTAGAACACATCTAAGAAAATTTTAAAATAAATAAATAAATATGGTGATGTGTGCATCAACACGGAAAATTTTCCTGCCCTGACATTACATATATACATTATTCTTATATTCATACATATATGAGAATAATGTACATGTATTGTTAGCGAATGTATGTATTGATCAGTGTTCTAAATATCGGTCCGATATCCGATATATCTGTCGTAATAACGGTTTTATCACTAGGACGATACGATATGCGCTTATATATTGTGGTTTCCGATATTTTGGAAAATATCGCCGCAATATCGGGTTGCGATCGATATCCCGGCCGATATATCCCTTTGAAATATCGTCCGCAATTCATAGTTTTTTAAAAATAAAGTTAGCGGGTCCGTCCACTTAAAGGTGGATCCGACCCGAGTCACCCGACCCAAGCATTTACTTAAAACAATAAGAGGTATCGGGATTTTTAAGAGATAATCGCTGCTTTTTCCTAATTCTAATTACGCCACTCCGTTCCTCTCGACACTCTGCTCCTTACGCCGCTCAGCTCAGCTCCGTCGAGCAAAAATTTGACAATTGATTGAGCTTCGGAGTCCGGCATTCAATATTTGCAAGGAAGTGTTTTCCGATCAAGGTGAGTAGTCGAGCTTTTTTTTCAGTTTTTCAGTTTTTTGATTTTATTTCCTTCCAGTTTTGGGTTTTTTCTGTCGATCTAGCTTTGACATCCGGTGTTCGATCTTCACAAGGGATTTTCCAATCAAGTTTAGTATTTACTACTTAGTATTTTTTATCTTTTTAATTTTTTTACATTTTTTCTTTTTCTGAATTTTTTCAGTTGTCGTTTTTCCATTCCAGCGTTTGCTCTCCTCAAGAGAGGGTTTTCCGATCAAGGTGAGTATTCTTTCCCTTTTTACCTTTTTACATTTTTAGGTTTTGACTATCATCTTCATACTGTTAATATTGATACATGTGAATCATAATTTGTGGGTATTTAACTCGCTTGGTCTGTGATCACTTAAAGAGATATTCCACCAAGTGGATGGCAAGTATTCACGTTTAATGATGTAAGTATACCCAACACGTACTTTTATTTGAGTTTCTATAAGTTTATATTTTCTTAGACACCTATGCATTTATTTGACATCAATTTTTAGCCTCTGATATGACACTCCGGTATTTAGTCAATATCACCGATATTCATGTTTAACGAGATAAGTTAATCAAAACATACTTTTATTTGAGTTAGTATAGTTTCTATTTTCTTAGATACATCTATGCTTACATATAAGCCTCCGATATGACACTCTGATATGTAGTCAATATCTTTGATATCCCTGATATCTGCAATCCGATATCAAATTTCCTAGGCCAATACGCGACCGATATCCGATATTTAGAACACTGGTGTTGATAGTGTGTGAATTTCCCGTGCTGATAGCTATATCGTCATTTCTTTTTATTATTTAATTTTTTTGGATTTGTTCTACTCAGTAGGGATGATTACTATACCAAAAAATTAAGCAAATACAATGCTATTTGACACTCGATCTAATGGTTGCAAATTTAATTTTAGAACAATAATTTTTTTGTAACAAGTGGATCGAGAGTCAAATCCCCTAGGATTCATCCATATCTGGGGTTTTAAAATGTGTACAACAACCTAGAAAAACATTTAAAAAAATATTGGAGATGGGGATTTATGTTGCCAGCGTAGGAAAATTTCTATGCTGACAGCATATACATATCTTTCTCATATATGCGTGCGCACACACATATGAGAATAATGTGTATCATATGACAATGGAGGCAATGGCTCATATACCAAGACACAAAAGTGGGGAAGGACAAGCCCTAAATGGACTTGTACTTGTTGTACCACCTAATTTTTTGTGTTTCGGTATACGCGGCATTGTCTCCATTGTCATATGATATCCATCATTTTCTATATATGTATATATATACACATATAGAATAATGTGTATCATATGACATATGAGATACGGTTTCATATGCAGCCTCGAAAACTCCACAATCATATATGTTTTAGACGATCGGAATCATTCATTTTAATCTTCATATTTTGAAATTCCAAAACACCGAATATCGATGAAACCAAAGGGGTTTTCCCGTACATTCAACCCATCACATAAAGATCTATTCTTACGGAAACGTCTTGGGTCCACCCGAGGTAATTTGAGGTTTTAGAATATTAAAATCAAAATAAACCGTTTCGATCGTCCAAAAAATACAAATACAGGAGGATGGAGATTTCGAGGTAGCATATGAGGCCTTATCTCATATGGCATACGGCGCATGTGCGTGTTGGGTTGGCAAACCTGAAGCATAATTAGTACATAGTTTGATATACATGTTTTGAAACATTTGAAAAGGAGGAGCACTCTGTAATTAATTTATACGTGTACCTATATTTTTCTTTTTTGCAAAGGTTGTACTGTATTGCGCACATAAAAATACACTAGAACTCTTTATGTCGTCTACTCTTAAAACAAATCTATTACTGACAAAAAACCTACTTAAAACAACTTTGTATGGTCCAAAAGTGTATATGCTGATTTATCTTGGCATTTCCTAGATTGTAAATTCCACAGTTCTTTGTAACCTGTGCTGTTAACGATCAGGATTATGTTACTTCACTGGTTCCAGACCCCACAAAAGGTGTTGCTGGTTCCTTACCCTATCAGTCAATGTATATTTGTGCACCATGACTTTCGAATGGAAACTATCTAGCTCGTAATCATTTTACTCTTTCATTTGGCTTTCCCATTGTTCTAACATTTAACTAACTTCATTTTTAATACTGTAGCTTCAACAATCAGATTAGTTAATTTCAATATGTGTTTTATGTCGAGAATAGTTTGCTAATGAGTCAACCTTCAGGTTTTCTGACCTGACTGGAACTGATTATAGCCAGGGAGCAGTCGATCTTGCACTAAATCTTGCTGCTCGTGATGGGTTTTCCTCTATTAAATTCTTGGTACGTCATTCTTTTGTTGTAAGAACAACCCTTCCTATTTCTTCCTCACTATGATTGTGGTGGAATTGTATGTCCATTCTGCCACATCACACAGTATACAGTCATATCCCTGTTACTACAGTGGCTGGTTGCATCCACCAAGGGATGTTCAGAGTTGCTTAACTTCCCATTTTTGCAATATAATATTCGAAAGTTATCTTTTCGGAACTTCTTCTATGTTAAATGTTAATGTAAGCATGTAAGCCTGACACTGCTGATGTTTCCTTTCTTAGCCCTTTGT
Source organism: Scilla litardierei (assembly GCA_030789695.1). NCBI lineage: Eukaryota > Viridiplantae > Streptophyta > Magnoliopsida > Asparagales > Asparagaceae > Scilla > Scilla litardierei. The sequence continues at coordinate 3,030,676 of CM061132.1, forward strand.
TTACGAACGAGAACCTTTTCCTCAATGAAACAGCGATTTGAACTGTAAACTAGCACATTATTGTGGATTAACCACAGAAACAGTACATGGTTGCTGCTTGTAGATAAATGTTCACCCATATATTAGGCTAAAGCTAAAATGTTAATACTACCGAATTAGGTACCCCTGCCTGCCTCCTGGGATTTATTACCAGTCTCACTCCAGGTTTGTCAATCATTGTCACTCCTATTTTAGTGGGATACTAGAAATAACCCGTGCACACAGTGCACGGATCGAAGAAACCCCCCACGAACAGGATGATGTGCACACGCGCAAGCGAAAGGAGTGATAAGTGTGGGTGTATGTGTCGGTATCGTCGAGGGTAAACGTATAAATGCAGAACTCCTCTGGGGCAAAAATGTAAATAAGTGAGCTTGGGAGGTGTTTTTATCCTCGAAGGCAAACATGCAAATAAGTGTAGGGAGCTAGGTAGCATCCCATGTTGCGATGTGACATTGCCACATGGGACAACGATGCCACCTAGGAAAAAGTCCTCAATTGTAAGATAGATGACTCGATAAAGGATACAACATAATTCATCAGCCTACATGGTTTATGGTTAATTGTTTCTGTTTGGTTTTTCCTTTTGTCCTCACAGCTGTATTTTCTTGAAATGTATGATTTCCAAGCCATATCCTTATGAAAAGGAGGGATTGTGCAGGCACTAGGATCACCTTGCTAATATAGTTCCCCAGTTAATAGGCTAAAGGTCTCTTTTGTGTCAGATTAATTTGACTCGTACGTCTGACATCAAACCATGTCTGAGTTTGACTCGCACGCTTCTGATATCAAATAACCAGTCTAGCAGACCAGGTAATTAGTCAGAAAAAACTTGTATATAAACACAGTTATATTCTTGCTTCTGTTCGGGTATGGTAAGGATTCAGATGAATCTGTCACATGCCATAGCTTGAAAATCTTTCCATTTTTTAAGGAATTGGAAGCTTGTCTTTATACTTCCATTTTTTTGTTTTATTTCTTTTTTGGGGTTTTTTCCTTTGGTGTTGGTGTCTTTGGGGGTTTTTTTTGTTTTTTCTCAAAGCATTGAACATGTTACCGTTCCTACCATAAGCAAGTAGGTTTTAACCCAATTCTTCAACTTCATCTTTTAGATTTTTTATGTTCATAGTTCATAGGCAGCTATTACTCTTGTAAAGATTTTGCAAAATTTAGAATTCATAGAATCATGTCCTTGGACTGATGGTGCCTTCTGCAGGTTGATGATATTCTAGAGAGTAAATTGAATAGAAAATACCAGCTTATCATGGATAAAGGCACGCTAGATTCCATTGGGACACATCCAGATGGTCCAGTTAAAAGGTATATGCCATACTGCAAAACTTTGGTCTTTCAGTTGTGTTATGTCATCACATTATATGGATGTGTTATGTGTTGTAGAATTTGAATGAACAGACGCTTATTGATCTAGTAGTGTGCACTTACTATCCATGTAACCTAAAGCATATTATCTACGTGAACCTAGTTTTGGTTGGGGTTAGAGAACCCCTCTGGATCTTAGCTATCCTAAGATCGGAGTCATCAAACAATATCATTTACACAATATGAACAAACAACACCGCAATATATTTAAACCAGTTTTATGCTACAGGGCACAGTATGCGTGATTTTATTGTGACTGGAAAAAAAGGTTACGAGTCTTCAACTAACCTTGATGCATCTATCTTCTCATGTCCGTTGTTTATTCCGACCATAATAACATGCTAAGCTATCCCTAGTGCCAACTACGAGACATGTTTTGATAGCAAATAGCCCTAGAAACAATACCCATCATCTAATATGACACCCCATGCCATTAAATGATCCAACCCCAAAAAAACAAATCCCAACACACTTTACCACAGTTTGAGTATGTAGCTCATTGGGTTCTTTGCTGGATGTAAGACATGAATATGACAAATCTCCTCCCCATTTCTGTTGAATCCAAACACCTTGAGGTTCACAGTTTCTGTCCGGTCACTTCCAAACAAGTGGACCGTAGCTTACACACTTATCAAACAACAGTTACAATTATTGCTGGCAATTGCTATATACACCTCATGTAATGAGGTGTATATTAAAATCGAGAATTGCTTAGTGCACTGCAAGACTTGTGGTGCACGGTTGTTTTCTTTCCATTTTTGTAAAAATATGTCCCATCATTGTGATGGGACAGTGATGTGACAGATTTTCCAAAAATGGAAAGAAAACAACCGTTTATGCGGTACACTTAGCAGTTCTCTTAAAATCAGTGTCAATTTTGCTATTTTTGGAAGAGAGCGAGGATGATGGGATTTGTGATGTGACATGTATTCTTTTTTTTTGGACAAAAATAAAGTACTCTTTGAGGTGTAGGTAGCAGTTGCCTTATTGCCCCCAACCAAAAAAAAAAGGCAAGGACTGTATGCACCATATTTTCAGTGTGGAGATTTGATGGTTTCCTAGAAATGGAAACAATTGTGAGTGAGAGAAAGACCGATGTGCAATATTGATTTGATTTTCAACCTATTTTTGGAGAACCGTCACCTCCAAGCACCGAGTATTCGATTCAAATAGCAATTCTCAAAAAAAAAAATCTTGGCTTTTGATATCATGTCGGTATGCGCCACTGACTATACATCATGCTTATTTCTGGCCCAAATTTCAGGACCACCACTGGGAATAAATCCCGTGACAACTGGCTGTAAATGCTTCAGGTCACATCGTGCCTGAAAGATATATTAGTTTAGAGGCGTGCTATCTGCACCGCAGGACTCTGCGGTGCAAGCACGGAAATTTTCGAGACACGACAGAGTAGTGGACGTGAGACCGTGACGGCGAAGAAAACTTTGATGTTTCCACGTAAAGCTGTGGATGTGATCGCTCCCTCAAAAAGCAGCTGTATGACCATGAAGTTGGGCCCCACTCCATCAGCTCACGGCATCAAAATTCTCTCTCTCCGGAACGAGCAGACCCCACCCCCGCTAAAATCACTTACCACGGCGGCGCCCGCTGCGGCAGCCCCCCTATCGCTCGCACTTGTGCACGCTCTCTCTCTCTCTCTCCACCCCTCGACGTCGCATTTTCCGGCGATAGCCCAGTAGAACACCGACGTGCTCCTCGCCATCGTGATGGCGTGATACGAGACCCGCCCAGACTCACATGATCGTCGGCGTCTTCCGATCCTCTTCCCTATCAACCCCTTCTCAAAGGGGTAGAGGTGGGCCAGCACCCAAAAGCAGAAGAACGTCCCCCCCCCCCCCCCCCCCCCCCCCCCCCCCCCATCAGCGTGTTCCACTTGGAAACCTCGCTGTAGATCGTCTTCAAGAATGAGATCGCGATCGCGATGAGGTTCACCGTTATGATCACTATCGACGGTATCATAAGCGACGACTACTTCACGATGTAGAGATCCGCGTATATGTCATCGTTCTCGTCCCCCGCCGACCTGGACGTGAGCGTGAACAAGATCTCGATGCCGGCCACCATCTTGAGCAACCAGAGATCATCAAAATCTGCTCGTTCCATCACCAGTCCTCCAGCGATACCTCTGACCACTTCACCTTGAGGATCACGAAGAACATCAGGCACAAAGAGATGACGAGGAGGTAGACGAGGAACGTGACGTTGAGGGTCTAGACGATGAAGAAGCCGGAGAACACCGACGGAGAAAGACCGAGATTCTCATCGTCCGCTCGCTGCACCCCATGATCATCTGCTTGTGAAGCAAAGGGATGCCCATGAAGTGAAGCTAAGGGACACATGAGCTGGCACATGGATATTTAATTTATCATGCAAAAATCTTGACACACCAAAAAATGAAACGCACCCACGAAATAGAACCCTATTAATGGTAGGGCCCACCGGCCTAACACTCAATTATGAGGTGCAGAATATTATTTCTTACTATTCATTTCAACTGACGAGCATCTATGGTCACACTTCACAGGCTGACGAGAGAGAAATGATTCGATGGAGATGACGTCCTGTGGAGCCCACATGCGTCCCGTCGTTTCACAACAATTTTTTGAAAATTTCCGTGTCTGCACCGCAGAGTTTCTGCGGTGCAGATAGCACGCCTCTTAGTTTAATGAGACACACGACTGACATTGACTTGCATATATAATCATGACCAGGAAGCACATCAATCTGATTTATGCGTATTTTTCTATTTACTGTCAATTCCTCATTGAATCCATGCAACTGCTGAAAGAGCTGCATGATCATGCCTAAATTAATTGAAGTTTTCCTGCGTGTTATTATTTAGTACTAAAAAAGAGTTCCTCTCTTTTATTTTTCTTTGTCAATGATGGAAACCAAACAGTTTTTCCTTTGTAAATCTCTTTCCTATTCAAACCTAAGATCACACATGCACCTATCTATCAGCATCAATGACTGGTTGGACACTACCTCCATCACGTGTACACGATCCCCGACCAATGAAGCGAAGGATTACAAGAGAAATCCTGGTTCTAGGGACAATAATGGGACGGTGTGGGCTGGGCCTGGGGAAAACTCAGGCCCTGGCCTGAAAATTTTGGTGGCATTAAATTGAGGTCCCGACCACGAGTTTTAAGTAAACAGTTCTCAATCCTAACCCTAGGCTTTTTCAGGCCAACCCTGACAAAACCTTTTTAGACCAAATTTGGAAACATTTTAGAATTTCATTTCATCTAAAAGAACACATAATTGTCACATAATTGTCAGTATTCACGTCACTGGAATTAAGGACAACCAATTAAGACAAGCAATTATAAAAAATGAATGAAGCTGGTTTAGTTAAAACCTAAATAACTGATAATTAATATCAAATATGGATATCATGTGACTTGTGCTTGAGTAAAAGTCTAGGGAATAATTTTTATATATATTATTAAGCATGGACATTTTATATTTTAGCCTTAAAAGATAGGGCTTGAAGCTGGCCTCCATTGAGTTGATCACTTTTACACTATATTCAAGCATGGACGTCATGGTTTGATGATTTTTAAATTTAAGTGGGTTGAATTTGCATATTTTGCCCATTTGAATGGATCGTAGTTAATCTCTGTCCATCTTACTCCTGCACAATGTGGTCAAAAAATCAATGTTTCATAAGATCAACTAGATTGTTGTCATTTGATGCACGAGTAAAACATATTCAAATCATTCGAATATTTATTTATCAGTAGTTTAGATATAGATCGGATCTTTAGATATAGATCGGATCCAACGAACGAATTTTTCATTTAGGTTTGCCTAATTTCAAACTTGAGTTGGTTGGATCCGTTTGTTTGGTCTACTCAAATAGATCCTAATCAATCTCTCATTATATATGCATGTGTATGTGTGTGTGTGTGTGTGTGTGTATGTGTGTGTGTGTGTGTGTGTGTGTGTGTGAATGTATGCATACATGCGTGTATGTTTACATACTCGAATGGAAACTAATCGATCACACAAACTTTCTATCCATATGTATACATATACATGTACATATGTATGTTTACATATGTATATGTACAGGTGTGTGTGTGTGTGTGTGTTGTGTGTGTGTGTGTGATGAACTTTATACGAGAAAGATAGAGCTAAGCTAATGGACTTGAAAGTTGAAACAATTCCTATTAAGTTCAGGCACTTACTTATTTTTCGTGTACCAAATAATTCATAAAGAAACAAACAAACAGTTCAATTATAATGCAACGGTGCTTAATTATTATTGCAAATAGATAATTGAGCATCAATAATCACAACCATCATCCATTTAAGATACATTGCAATTTAGTAACAAGGTGAACAATAGCAATCTAGCAATGAACCCAATTATATGGAAGCAGAAAACAGGGAATGAAACGCATGTTTTGAGCTTTTTGGATGTTAAACCAGCCAATTAAATTAAAATGTGGCCTAAATCGAAAGGTTTGAGTTAAGTTTTGAAGCATTTGAATGAAATTTTACCGAAAGAAATCACATCATAGTATACATCAATATTTGAAGAAAGAAATCTCGGAGAACCTAGCCCTAACATCATTATGGGTTTGTTCAAGTCATTATTGCCCTATTACACCTAGAAAATGGCAGGGCAAAAAGCTACGAAGCTTTAATATAGATAATAAATGAATTCTGATTAAATGATTTAAGTGGTCAAAAAGCCGTGATTTATAATGGTATATAGAATATATTTTTGTTTTATATTTTGTTTTATATTGAGTATATATTTAAATGAATATATTTACGTGATTTATATTTTGTTTTCAATATATAGAAAACAAAATGCATCTAAATGCATTATGGAATATAGAATAAAGGTGAAATTACATGTAGGCATACTATATTGTAAGGCTTGAAATCTTTACTGATGTCGATACCTATTGCTTGTATCATATTGAATTACAAGCTTGCCGATACGATCCATTCGAAGTTAGCCGATATCACTGCTACTAACTAATAACAATTATATAAGAAGAACTTCAAGGTTTGAATGACTGAACTTTGAATTTTGATTTTATTTCATATAGTATTTGGGGGGAAAAGCTCGTTTAGCTGTCAAATTCAAGTTTCGAACTGTTATCCATTGATGGAGTGGGCTAGAAAAGGGAACAACAGAAAAGACAATCTATGGACAGATGAAGTAGTCATTAAAGATGAATATCTACGTGTAACTAACCATTGTATTACGTGAAGATAATCAATATATGTCCGATACTAATGATCCATATCGTCTGATATAGCCGATATTGATACCACGACTAACATCTGATAACGAGACCGAAATTGCGATTTTAAACCTTGCTATATTATAATGGCAACTCCTTACCTCGTAACATTCTGACATGTGGCATGCTGGGATAAAAAAGAAAAAAGATCAGGCAAAAAAGCAATGAACACCCTCAAAATCTATTAAAGACATTTCGGAACCATTAAATGACCAGCATCATATGAAAAAAGTCAAGCTTTTGGTATACATGTATTGCATGTGCTAAAATCTTGTTCATATATAATGTAGAGATAAAAAGCGCATTTCTGTGAACTAGAAGTAACTGCAATGCTATAGCCATTTGCTTTTGTTTATCTTCTGGGGATATAGTGTTCTTGATGTTGATTGTAATTATAGAAATATGCCATCCTAGTGCAAATCACCAATCGATTCAAATTATCCTGTGTTGATAACTTGTTATTACTTTCAGAATGATATATTGGGAGGCTGCATCAAACTTGATTGCTCCTGGTGGTATACTGGTGAATATTCTGTTGCACACATCTCATTATCGGAAACTTGGTGACCGTCACATTGGGCCAAATTTCATAAAACTACCGTGAACTTTGATCGTATTTCAAAATCTGTACTTAGAGAATTACCAGAAACTAGTATATGCTCTGAAAAATTGAAAAACTAGCATAAACATTTCAGTTTCAAGTAACTACCATATGCTTTGGTATATACAAAAAACCTTCACATCGTCCACCAATTCTCCTTGGCTTCTATGACATTGGACTGTATTTTTATATGGTGGTTATTTGAAACTGAAGAGTATGTGGTAGTTTTTCGTATTTTTCAAAGTCTATGGTATAGTTTTTTGAGATACGGATGAAGCTCATGGTAGTACTGAAATTTAGCCGTCACATTGTGAGATTTTCGTTTACACGCGGTTTTGCGTTTCCTTCAGGTCATTGCATCAGGTAACAACACGAACGAAGAGTTACTGCACGAGGCAGTAGCCCTAAACAGGAGGCGGATGAGCTCAGATGGGCTAGACCAAGGGGGAAGGGGAGACCCGGCCGTCTTCCAATATCTGGACCATCTTCAGTTACCTCCTAGCACCACGTTCGGCGGAGCAGAAGGATCTCGCGTGTGGATCGTCGCCTTCCTCCGGAAGTGAAACCACGATTCGGACTCACAGTCCATTTCGTGTCACATTGTACAGACGGCGGAACTAACCTAAACACGATAGTAACAGCATTCGTTCCTTTCATTTTGTTGTAGCTGACGAGATCAGAGGATTGTTCTGGTTCTTGTTTCTGTAACTGTTTGTAGGGAAGATGTATCTGAATCTGACAATTAGTGGCTGCTGCTGTGTTGTTAGTACTGGGCATGTGTGCATGTATGGGTGCATATTATACGTCGTGGGAGGCGTTTCCCACGTATTTCCTATACTATGTATTTCATCAGTCTGCTCCGTTCGGATTCACTTCGTCCCAATAGTTGCCTCACCATGCAACAATACCAACTCCAACATCACCATGTGAGGATCTTAACACTTGATACTTTTTCACAACCCAACAAATACAACTAACCAACATTTACCATCACGCCAAGTGTGGATTTACAAACCTCTTTGTAGAAGAGTGAAATTCTTACAATCTCTTATGGCCAATATGCTTATAATCTCTTATAGCCAATATATTGAAGCTTTATGTTAAAAGCGCAGAGACCTTGCCGCCGGCTTCTAGTGGACGCAGCTCACATATTGTGAGTGAGCCACTTAAATCCGTGTGTCTTTACTTGGTTTATTTCTTACCTATATCTCTTGTGTGTGTGATTACAATATGATTCTGCTTCCGCTATTGTCTTAAGTGGTGCTATTCCCTAACACCAATGTAGTCAGCTACCCGCATAACTGCAGTCGATTATTTCGACCACTACAATCGACTATTTTAAACAACCGATAAAACACTCGTTTTTTTCCCCTCGCAAAGTTGTTGACATTGGTTTCTTGAAATTGAGCAGCTACTTGCTTGTTCAATGATTATTTCCAACATCCCACGCACCACAGCGCGAACATAACGGTGGAGGATAGCAGGCCCATCAATTGATTTGCCTGCTTCCGGGCCCCAGCAGACAAAGACCGCCGGCCCGAAATGCACGGAATCGGTTTAATTCGGATTAGAAAACCGTAAGCTGATGTCAAATACTGCATTTTTTTTCGCCCCCACTAAAAAAAAAAACTAATGAAGGAAAAAATGGGAGAGGATCACAAAATCAAGAGCAAGGACCGCCGGAAGCAGAGGCACATAGTGCTGGTGCACGGGGCCTGCCACGGGGGGTGGTGCTGGTACAAGGTGGCGGCCGCGCTGCGGGCCGCGGGCCACCGCGTGGCGGCCCCGGACCTGGCGGCGTCCGGGATCGACAGAAGCGGGCTCGACGAGATCTCGACGTTCGAGGAGTACTCGGGGCCTCTGCTGGAGCTGCTGGCGGCGTTGCCGGAGGGGGAGAGGGCCGTGCTGGTCGGCCACAGCTTTGGGGGGCTTAGCGTGGCCCTGTCCATGGAGAGGTTCCCCGAGCGGGTGGAAGCTGCGGTGTTTGCGGCGGCGGTGATGCCGGACTGCGTGCATCATCCTTATCACCCCCTTGGTCTGGTAATTGTTAGAACTCCTCTGCTCTTAGATTCTAAATCTTTTTTTTTCTTTTTTGGAATTTTGAAGAGCCAATTCATGATGTTAATTTCTTAAATGAGATCGGTTTTCCTTTTCTTTGAGCATCTCCAATCGCACGCGAAATCTGCGATTTGCTCCAGTCGACCAGCAAACGAACGCCATTTTTTTGACGATTGTGAACAATGTCACGCCATTTTTGGCGTGAGAAGGAGAAAATGGCGGAAGGAGATGGAAGGGAAAAAGGAAAGAAAAAAGTTGTAACGAGAAGATGAATAAGAAAAATGAAGGTTGGATTGAAGCTCTGTCAATTTCTCACTCTCACTGGGAATATTCTACCACATCCCTCCAAATTTGAAGGGATGGGTTGGAGATGCTCTTAGAGCACTCCCAATTGAGATCCGGAACATTGGGGCCGAATGTCGGATGAATAGTCCAAGATTAGACGTCTGATTTGATTCTTGTGAATCACACGTCTAACCTTGAAATATTTGTGAAAAAAATAATAGCGGCTGAACACGTGGCTGAACATGTGCTTACCATATTAAGCCACCGTTCAGCCCTCTCTCTCTTCCTCTCCACATTTTTTGCAAAAACCCCCTCAAGGTCGGATTAAGCATGAGCAGTGCCCTTATACTTGTCAAAAACCTTTAAAAATTAATTGGCATCACTTTTTGATTCTTATATCCAAAACCTAAAATTATTTCATCTGTTTTCACGATGGAGAAGCTGTTTGAACAGCACCCATCAGCAGCATCCGGGTTCTTGGACACTCAGTTCAGCATTGTTGAGACCCCGGCGAAGAGCCAGATCACTTCAATCATGCCTGGACCCCAATTCTTAGCCAAGATCTACAGCCACTGCTCATCAGAGGTATGCCAACCGTGAAGCCCTGGAGCTCTCAAAGCAAGCAAGCATTGAATTCATTAAGTTATCATTTCTGCAACAGGATCTGATGCTGGCAACCTCGCTGGTGAGGCCGGCATCGATGTTTCAAGACGACCTCGAGGGCTTGCCGCCGCTGACCAAGGAGCGGTACGGCTCCGTGCCGAGCTTCTACGTCGTGTGCCGCGAGGACGAGCAGATCCCGGAGGAGCACCAGCGGTGGATGGCCGGGAACCATGCGGTGGAGGGGGTTGCGGAGATCGAGGCTGCGGGGCACATGGTGATGCTTGCCAGGCCCAGCGAGCTGTGCCAGTCTATTCTCCGCATTGTTGATGGTTTATCTTGACTTGGTTCCCAACAATTTTTGGGCGAACTTGAGTAAACCAGCTTTTAATGGATCTCTTTTTACTTTCGTGTAAGAGATGATGCAATTATCAACAAATCTATTCAAAAACATAGCAATGTTTTGTATAATAGATACTCGATCTATCTGTTGCAAAAAGTTATATTCTTTAGACACCAAACAGCATAATCTCACATAAACCAAACAGCATCATGCAGTCGGAGGCCGGCACTTAACCATAGAAACAATCCAAATCCAGCAGTCCAAGCAACCAATACAATAATACACTTCCAAAAGCGAAAGGCAAATAACAGCACATAAATGCAGCCAGTTAACAAATTCGCAAACCTTGCAGTTTTTGTAGCTACTAGTTTTGCTGGAGCTCTTTCAGTCTGTTGAGAAAAAGGATGGAAGAAAGCAGGAAACGTCACATAATCCTAGTTCATGGAGCCGGACATGGCGCATGGTGCTGGTACAAGGTAGCCACGCTGCTCGGCTCAGCCGGCCACCATGTGACGGTCCCCGACCTCGCTGCGTCAGGGACCGACACAAGGAAGGCGGGCGAGCTGTCAAATTTTGCCGAGTATTCCCAGCCTCTGCTGGAGATCATGGACTCGCTCCCGCCAGGGGAGAGGGTCGTGCTCGTCGGCCACAGCCTCGGGGGCATCAACATAGCGGTCGTCATGGAGAGATTCCCCGAAAAGGTCGCCCTAGCGGTGTTCGTCACCGCATACATGCCTGACTGCAGGCAGAGCGTCAGGTACCTCATGGAACAGGTATTTTACACAACCTGGAAAGCTCTTTCCAGAACTTGAGCACTGTAACAAATCATGCTTGTTTTACTATGATCCAGTATTACCAGCGGAATCCGCCAACATACAATCAGATGGACAATGTGATTGAGGGGGATCCTGAAGCAATGGTCTTCACTTCAGTTAAATTTGGTCCCCAGTTCCTGGCATCCAGACTCTACAACCTCTGCTCACCAGAGGTAAACTGATCCTGAAGCCATGCTTTTCTAACTCAAAGTAGTTATGTATCGCGCTGTGTGTGTAACAGGTTCGAACTCTGGCATATGCACTGGTCCGGCCAGCGCCTGCAGCACTTGCGGAGTATCACTCGGGCGCACGGTCCTTCTCCAGGGACCGATACGGCTCAGTGCCCAGCGTCTACATCATATGCCGAGAGGACAAACAGTTCCCAGAGAGCTACCAGCGCTGGATGACTCAAAACCGACCTTTGAAGGAGGTGGTGGAGATCGAGGGGGCGGATCATATGGTAATGCTGTCGGAGCCTCAGCAATTTTGCCAGTCTCTCCTCCGCGTTGTTGATGACATAGCCTAGTAGTTCTGCTATTTGGACCGTATCAGTTGAACTAAGAATATTCTTCAAGTGCCATCAGTTTTCCATTATTCTCCTCGTAATTTTGGTAACACAAGTTGTTGAAATCTAAGAAAAGATGCAAAATGATTCTACGCCATGCTAGAGATCAAAGACCAACTCCCACCTAGGGATTCTTGTTACAATTTCATCCCGAACTTTCACAACCTTCAATGATCTTCCCAAAGGAAGACTGCCAGAACTCCATATGACAAAGAAAGAAAATATGAATTGCAATCTCTTGATAGATCAAATTCATCATGGTGATCCCCATCCTGTGCAACAATCCAACTTCCACTAAATATGGTAAGAAAATTTACAGAACTGCACGGGCAACCTTATTAACTTCATCTCTGAATTCCCATTTAAAGAGAAGAGTGGCATCATTCAGAGAGCTTGAAAGCTACCTATATTTTTATGTACATTAGCTCACTTGAAGAGCAATCTTTTTCTTCCTCTTCGACTTTTCCCCCTGCTGTTTTCGTGTTTTCTTTTTCTTTTAGCCCCATAATTAAATACGTCTATTTTTTTCATTTGCTTTTCTCGTTCTTTATGCACACTGGTAAAGAATTCATGGGTTTAAAAGTGCCGAATAATCCCTAACCAAGCTCAGTTCATCAGTGAACTGGAACAAGATGAGGTTTAGGTTGGTAAATCGAGGGGGAGGTCAAGCTCTCTTCGTCAGATTCTGAAATAGGTATATCGCGTGACTCCTAACATGGTAATCATCACCATCACCGATATAAACAGGCGAGTAAGATGAGAAGGAGTGCTGAAAATTGCATGAAAGAGCTAGAGAAGAGAGAATTATGATGATACCTGTGGTCCGGATCGTAAGAGGATTATACTCAAAACTTTCAGCATGACTGAAATAGGTATCAGTACTCCGACAGTCCTCAGCACAAGAAGCTGATTCAGTGTAGACACGATACAGGTTGAGAAACATATCGACACTTCCAGCATATATGAGCTATCCAACCTTGGAAGACTTCGCTCAAAGTTTTTTTTTTAATTTTTAAATCTAGAATGTGAGATATTAGCTGTAAGATTTTCCATTTAGTCATATAAATGAACAAGTTGTAAAGATTTCCATTATTGACTGTACGACATTCAGTTATAGTTAAAGAATAGTACATGAAATTCGAACAAGTTGCTCATAAAATCAAGTGTAAGTGCATTTCTTTCTAGTCAAAGCCCTGCTAAACCTATAGTATTACTAATTACTAATTACTAATAATTATTAACATATTAGAGACTATGATATGAAACTGGGTAGCTAAAAGAACTGATTTTCATCCTCAGAGTTTAGTGTCTTACAGAGAAAAGCAGTAATGAATACACCTCAGCTTCATCGATCATGAGAGGAATAGAATGCCAAAGGACCAAGAGAGTAGTGAACTGCAAAAAAAAATGCAGAGCGCTGTACTTAACGCTTTGACGGATTGTTGAAAAAAATCACAGGAAAGTAAAATTTTGCTGTTGGTGAAAGTGACTCACAATTATGGCCACTGATCGGATCCACAATGTGCTTATTGTGGTGGAAGCAGAATAGTAATCATAATCAGGGTCCATGAAACCTCGGCCAGAGGGAACCATTGTTATGATCTGAGAATCACGGATATCTCTACTAGAAATTTCCCAGCTGCCCCTATCAAACACATTGCAAACAAACAGTTCTGAATGGCATTGGGATGGAGGAACACAATAGCATAGAGTATACATGTTCTCCTTATGACATCAAACGAAATTATGAAAAAAAAAATGTAATCGGATAACACTTAATAAGTTAATATGTTAGTAGATACCCGCATGCTCCTTAATTAACATACTAGGATGTGTTTATGCAGGCAGCCGATCAGATGATGATGACAAATGGACAAATTTCATGCAGCCTGAAAACCGATGCATACATATTGGCATATGTTCACAGCTGACAGACATAACGTACAGTCTGCTTTGTTTCCTAGTTCGCATTCACTTGCGGATGCAACATACACAAAGATAGATGCAATTGGACATGCTAACTGAAGCACAAAACATGAATACTGTTAACTAGCTTCTGATGTCGTCATGATGGAAACATGTAAATAAAATACCCTTGGACTCTACATGCATGAAGACATGGTAAATATTGCATACATATGACAACATGCACATACACATTAACACCATACATAAAATGGTCAATTCTTACAACAACAATGCCTTACACCCAAAATTGTTGGGATTGCCTACATGAATTTTTTTTTCCTACATTAAGATACACAAGTATACGCTAACCATAAATTAGGAATGCAAGAAAGGGGATACCTGAAGTTCATTGGAATACCCCCATAGTGAAACAACTGGGGAGGAGCAGTATACCCTGGCTTGAATTGCTGGGAACCCCAACAGATCAAGAAGGAAGCCAAAAATTAGTAATCGTACATTATTTTAAAAGGTTAAGGGAAAAAAGGCATACAATGGGACGGTTTAGTGCCTTATTTAAATGCATAATTACCTGAAGGCATATCTCACAAGTAGTGTCAACCTTCTCGTTGCACCACCTCTGAATACATTTCCGGTGAGCATACTGCAAAAAACATGAAAATGATGAACTGAAAGCTAAAAAGATTAACTTTTCTCAATATCCAATTTTCAAGAAATAAAAAAGGCATGCCACATTTCTTTGACTAATTGACACAATATTCATGTGCGTAGAAGACATGTTGTATATACAAAACATCACCTTGTGAACAGAGCATAGTGTAGACATCAATCGCTAAGGATAACTCTAATGCAAGGTTTGAGGTCTCGGTTTCGGCTTCGGTATCGCTCTCCCGAAAATTCAGGTTTCGGTTTCGGTTTCGCCCGTTTCGGCGGTTTCGGAAGTGAGTTTCGATTCGAACGTATCGGTAGTTTCAAAAATTGTAAGTTACATGTAACTAACAATATTAGTTAAAATTTGTTAATAATAAAATAATGACAAGCTAATAAAGATAATTTATAACTTATAACATACTTATGAACAATATTAGTTAAAAATATACTATTCACGTTAACTATTTAGCTAAAAATACTCTCTCGTTAGTTACAATATGGCAAACTTGTAAATAATGCGTAATATGTTTAGACAAATGTAAGGTGTGAATAGTGTGTCAATATCTCATTTTTGGGTTTAAAGATAATTTTTATTTAATTACATATTCTTCTTCCTCCGTCTTCGACCGATATGGAATGGTATCGGTCGGTATCGGTCGAAACTGACCGATACAGAAACTGACACCTAGTTTCGGTCTCGTTATACACTGATACCGAAACAATACGGCCGATACCCAAGGGTATTGGCCGAAACATCAAATCTTGCTTTAATGAATAGCAAATCAAATTCATACCATTGTAGTTCATCTTTTTACTTTTTCTAGATGTATCCACAGAATTACTAAATATCATCATCATCATAGCCATCATACTAAAAATTGGGATCGGGCACATGGGTTTAATAGATAGAATGTCGGATCGTGATCACGTGTATCATGGATACTCGTCTTCCACGCATTACAATCTAAAGCTTTCTCTTTTGTCAAACCTCAGAATTACTAGATATATAATGCATTAATTAACAAATATAATTAGACCATAGGAAGGAACTTCACATTAAGGACTTCTTCCATTTAGTGTTTAAATTTTATATATCAATTTGAAAGTTACCCATTTATTAAAAAGAAAATACCTATTGTTATCATCAGTTTTTTATATTCCAAAAGCCAAAGTAGCTGCCTTCTTTGAAATTTCCTATTTGTATGAAGAATTAAGCAAACCTTCACGATGTGTGTACAGAGCCAAAGAGAGTTCAAAAAGTTTAAAGGCCAAACTGGTTATCAAGGTTAGACTCGTTGGTTTCTGTTGCAACCCCTTTAAAAAAATTAGTTTCAACAAGTTTAGCTAGTTTTACGTGTTTCGATTTAAGTTTCAGTTACAGATTAATATATTTTTTATGTATATATTTGTATGAATATGTATTTGTATTAATTTTTTAAAACACAACCCAAATAACAATTTAACCCCAAACCCATTACTAATATACGTGTTAACCCAAACCCATTCTTTATTTATCTTCATTTTTTGTTTGGGACACGAGACCACGCGGCCCAGCAATGGGGATATAACACTATCACATTGCATAATTATTTATTCTCTCTCTATCTCTTCTTTTTTACGAGAGGGCAACGAGTTAAAAATGATGGCAGCGAGTAGAAGACGACGGGGAATCAAAGACGAAGCAGCAGCCTTGCTTGAAGGAAGCTCAATGACATTGGAACCGTGTCCGATTTCAGCATCGAAGAAACCCGTCCTTTTTTGTTTTCAATTGCTGAAATTTATTTGCAGAATTTTTTGTGTTTTGTCGAGATCAGTTCAAATCTAACTTTAATTTTTGTTCATATTTTAATTGAGATCAGGTCAAATCTTTTTGGTTTTCTTCGAGGTCAGATCTGGATTTTTTTCCTAAATTTCATCGTCGAGTTCAGGTCAGGTCAGATCCATCAAGGGAAGCTTTGCTGAAATTTTTAGTTTTTGTAAAGGTTTTATCTTTTTTATGGTTTCACCACAAATCAAGTTTTGCGCGACATTTTGGATTAGTAATCCTAAGCAATAACTCCTAAGCATCTTAATGCAAAAGGATTTCGACAACAATCATTGCATTTTTATTTATGGTTCATTCATTCATTTATCCACTATGACATATGGTTTTGGAGTGACAACAAATTAATCTTATGCCACTTGCAATTACAAAGTCATATTCAGCATTACATCATGTCATTTGCAAATACTTAATTATACTGATATAATATATTAAGAGTATGACCTAATAGCTCACATCACTATAAATTTACTCATGCTGTCACTTCCAATATAATTGTCAAAGTGGAAGAAGAAGATTGTATTCTTACTTGATAATAGCTACAAGAGAAACATCATATGTATAATACAAAGTTCTAATTGGGCACACGAGCCCAAGAGCCCAAGAGCCAGACCCAAGAACCTAAGAGACAACACTAGAACCGAAAAGACACGTGTACAAGATACAAAAAGATGACCCTATTTCCTAGACATAGTAATTAATATCTTAACACCCCCCTCAAACTCAAGGTGGAACTTTGAGTTTGGAGAGAAATTGCAACTACTCGGAAGAAGATTCCGGAGATGACAATAATAAATGGCCGCGGAGTGCAAGATGCATGTGTTGAAGAGTGCAGCGGGCAAAAGCCGTAGGAGGCCAAGGAGATGACGCATGGGTCAGAGGTCGTAGTAGACCGAGGCCCATGGGGCCGATGAGGGGTCACAGGGACCAAGGCCGCATGAGACCGATGAGGGGTTGTAGTGGACCGAGGCCGCAGTGGTTCGAGGAGGCTGTGCTCCGATGATGTGCAGCTGAGGACGAGGCCGCTGGGGGCCGAAGATGTGCCGCAGGGGGCGAGGCCGCTGGGGGCCGAGGATGTTGTGCTCCGATGATGTGTCGCATGGGGTGAGACCGCTGAGACGGAAGAGATGCGGCATAGGGCAAGGCCGCTGTTTTGATGCGGCAATCTGTCGGGCGATTGGTGGGCTCTGATGAATATGAACAAAAAGTCGAAGAAGTTACAGTTGGACACCTTGGCTGCCAAGAAGAAGGTGCCGATTTATGGGCAGCATCCGTGAGCTAGAATCGTAAGACCGATGTCACTGACGTCGGATCCACAATAGAGCCCCTCAACAGATGCCACCAGCTTCAGGATCTATAGATTCCTGAAGGCTGAGACAGACCGGAGGATAAGATTTGTGCAGCGGTGTAGCTCCATATCTTGAAGAGTGTCGCAAACATCGGCGACGGCGACGTGACCGGATTCGGCGTTGCCGACGGAGAGCTTTCGGAGGCCAGGGCAAGCGATTGATGGTGGTGACCCACTGGCATCGCGAGTGTCGTCGGACCATTTGCAGAAGTTGGGGTTGCTGGATATTAATTTGTCGGGGAGATTTGAGAGGAATACTTGTCTTCCAAATACAGAACGATTGCAAATGAGTCAGAAACTGCTCCGTCCCCATTGACCAATACAGGAACATATTTGAGGCGATTCAATTTTGCAAGCTCTGGACTGAGAAATTTGTATAGAAAAATGGTTGTCTTAGGTTTGGTTGATGGGTTAATTGGAAGCAATCATTCCAGCGTTTCAACAAGAACCTGGGCTGGCGGTGTGGAATGTCAGCGGCGTTAGAATAGGATCAACGGAGCGTAGACGGCACTGTTGAGCGCAACAGAGGGTAGAGTTATGGAGATGCTGCAAGGATTCAATGAAGTGGCCCCCCTCTCCCCAGTGGGGGGAGAGGGGGAGCTTGAACAGCAAAAGGGTTTGGATCAGATCAGGATTAACCTTGCTCTGATACCATTGCAAAGTGGAAGAAGAAGATTGTATTTCTTACTTGATAATAGCTACAAGAGAAACATCGTATATATAATACAAAGTCCTAATTGGGCACAAGAGCACAAGAGCCATACCCAAGAACCTAAGAGACAACTTGCACAAGGTACAAAGAGACAACCCTATTTCCTAGACATAGTAATTAATATCTTAACAATAATAAAGGCGTCCAAAAGTTAATAGTCTAATCCTCGATACTGTGTCGCTTTAGTTATTAACTGAACCTCAAGGCAATAGTCATATTTCAATCTAAATTTGGACTGGGACTACATCATGCTATACACTATAATCAATTCGAATAAATCGATGCATGGCCCAAGTGCAATCGGTTAAATGTCTAATTTGCTTTCGATATAAACTGAAATTACCAACTCAATGATATCAGCATGTAAAATTTGAACAAGCTTCTTATCACAGTCATTATATCAAACACAACGAAGGCTACAAACAAAAGCTTCCCAAAATTCTATGACAAAAAGAGCTTCGAAATTTCACCTTCAAGCTACCACAACAAGAACACGGGACCTCCATGTTGGATGCCACGTCTTCCTCTTGGCAGATTCTGCACTCCACCAGCTTCTCGCCCTTCTTCCTCTTCTGAGAAAACTCCCCGATGGGGACCACCGAAGATGCCGACTCATCGTCGGGCGGAAAATTTCGCGCCAGTTTCAGGCTCTCGATGGTGGCCTCCAGCGTAGATTCAGTCAGCAATCTGTCCACCAACAACGCGAGATGGCCCCCCATCACTTGATCCCAAAAAAAAAACAATAAATTACACAATCGGAGAAGAAACAGAAGAGAATTTTATCATCTGTTTCTATAAAGAAAAAGAGTTACATTTACCCCTTCCGAGGATTGAACAACTGGTAATCAGTAAAAAAAAATATCGACAAATATGATGGGAACAGAACCAAATATGCTTCAAGCTTCAATTTTGAAAAGAACCCATGTCAGCTAACAAGAGTTTAATCAAAGAACACTAGAAAACCCCACCAAAAGAGAAGAATCCAACAACCCAAACAACAGTGGAGAAAGAACTCACCGGATGATAAAGGTGACAACTTTCTCGATGTGTCATTAAAGGAGGAGTGTTTTCACAAGGAGAGAGAAAGCCCAAAGCAAAGCGGAGAGAAGAATGAAACTTTGAAGGAGGATTTGGATTTGGATAGATGTTTTTAAGTGAAGGAGAATTAAAGAAAGCGGGGGTTTTTAAGGAGGAAGCAAGGGTTGCAGTTCGAGAGAGAGTGTCACAGAGTGTGGGGGCGTAAATGCATTCAATTCTTGGATTGTGTTTTAAGATAATCTCTTGTTACCCTTGACTTTGTGACATGCTATCATGGTGGCCGTCGGCCGGGCCGGCCCGGCCCGGCCCGGGGGGTGAAACCCCCCTCAAGCCCGGCCCGCAGCCCACGGCCCGGTAGGCCGCGGGCCAAGCGGGCCGGGCCCGGGCCGGCCCGGTTTTGATGGTTTTTTTTAGACTTAAAAAAAAATAATTGAAATTTTTTTAAAAATATGTAAATGTTGTAAACCATGGCGGCTACGGAACCCCGTAGCCCTGTATTTATAGTAATAGGGTTACATAATGGGTGGATACCCACTAACGGGTTGGGCCTCCAAAGCCCGTTTATAACACTTCCCCTTATCCATCCATTGTTGTAAGCCGTGATGAACGCTTCAGGGTTCATAGAGCTTATCTGATCATGGGTCTATGGATACTTCTGGATCCCAAGTTTAAGAGTACTTACCTCGTTAAAACCTTTGCCAAGGGAAACCCAGTGGGAAAAAACCAATGGCTAAGGGAAAAGAGTACAAGTCTCTGTAACTTCCCCTGATCGATGGATATCACTAGAGGTGGATACTTCTGGATCCTAAGTTAGGGATAACTGCCTCGTTAAAACCTTTAGCTATGGAAAACCCAGTGGGAAAAACCAATAGCCAAGGAAAAAGAGTACAGTTTCCGTAACTTCCCCTGATTAGTGGAAGTATTTAGGGGGTGGATACTTCTGGATCCAGAGTCAATGAGTTTGCCTCGTTAAAACCTTTAGCTATGGAAAACCCAGTGGGAAAAACCAATAGCCAAGGGAAAAGAGTGCAACACTACATTTGACTCCCCCTGATCTGTACAAGCTGCAGGCTTGCAGATCTCCTAGGCATCTATACATCAATCTCTTACAGTGTTCCGATACAAAGTACAAGGCATCGCTCACCTATACAAGACATCGCTCATCTATACAAGTATCGCTCATCTATAGCAGTTACTGGATCTGAGGGATCTCTTCTGAGGAGGAGTGGTCTTCAGACTCGGTAGGTTGCATCACGTCTCTGACCAGTCTTCACAGTGTCTGCGAGGTACTGCAGGACCTGGCTGTGCTTACTTATGATTTGCTTCTTGGATTGATGAGCCTCTCGGGATGGTGGGATTGATGTTGCCTTGGAAGCATGCTTTGCTGGTCTCCAGGAGGTGGTTGCTTCTTTGTTGCAGTCATCGCGATGATCCGTAACCTGTATCTGCAAATACATTTAACATGTATGATCCTTGACCCTTGGAGATAGCGCAGAAGCTACATATCTCTGGTCCAGTGGTGCGCTGCAGGCGCTGCACTGTATCTGGTTAAAGTGTTTACTGCCAGATAAAGGAGTGTACAAAAGACATTTGAGTAAGGCACTTCAGGACCTAGGATATCCTTCCCCTCTTCCAGCGAACGGAAGGGGTCTTAATGTGCATCCATACAACCAGTAGGTGTATTGGTGGATTGCAATTTTCCATGTTTCTTCATCGACTGGATGATAATTTCATCTTCTGGATGGTAATTCATCTGCTGGATGATTATTCATCTTCTGGATGACTATTCATCTTCGGGATGATGGTTTCATCTTCGGGATGATTATTCATCTTCGGGATGATGGTTTCATCTTCGGGATGATTATTCATCTTCGGGATGATGGTTTCATCTTCAGGATGATAATTCATCTTCAGGATGATTATTCATAAGCGTATGTTGTCATATCATCCATAGCAACATAGCCTAAAATTATCTTTGCTAATCGCATGGGTTTCGTAATCATGACCAGGGAGCCTGATGCATCAGTTTGATTAATTTTTGTAAGTGAGTAAACTCATCTTACATGCTTATTTCCTGGTTTCTGCGAAATAAACCTTTAAGCTATAGCGTTTTGCTTATAGCATACGATTTTATTTATTTATACAATACTCGGTAGCCCACGGGTTTGATATCTTTTGATATTAGGACTTCAGGTCCAAACACTTCACATTTCATAAGTGAGTCCAGCTCAACTTATTATTGCCTCGTTTCACATAATTTGGCCAAATTTCTGCGTTTGCTTCAGGAAACGGAGACTGTGAACGATATTAATGGCAAAATGAAATGTGAGTAATTGTCGACAAGTGTGTTTTATCCAAATACCTCTCCGTGTACGTACATTATTCAATTTATTCCAGATTTATCTCTTCTGGAGGTTCTGGAAAGGGAGAGGATATGGAGATGAGCTCACTTTCCTGTGGTGGTATTGTTTTAGGGTCTCGTGGTATGTCCTCTCATCCATTGAGGATATCCACTTCTGCTACTGGTAGATTGCATCCATTATAGTTGGTATGTCAATCCTAGCTGGATTTTTAGTAGCAGAGATGTGTGAATTTGACAATATTTATATTGTCAATAGCTATGTCTGATAACTGTTTAACAGTTTCATAAGTGTGGATCGTCAGGATCTCATCACTATTCATGATAATCAGATCATAGGTATTAATGTTCTAAATGGTCCATAGTGGTGATATGGGAATGTAAACTCATCATGACTCCATCGATAAGATGTGCACTAAACGCTTCCCCCGTTAGGGGTTCTCGGAAACTGTTTATATGAGGTGATCAGGCTCATATAAATAGTTTCTAAGGAGGCGTTCTGATGGTTTGCATGCTCCCATATGGTCACCTACAACTGGTTCTCTAGTGTTTAAATCATTTTAATGATTTACATATAACCCATTTCTGGGTGTGAACACAAAGCTTCAGGGTGTTCAATTTTCTTCCAGTTGTTAAATAGATTTCCCAGTGTTATCCCAAAAATCCGCAATAAGTTCGACTTCAATGAAGTTGAGCATAGAACTAGGGATATGAACCCGTCAAGGCTCCATCTATAAGATGTGCTCTAATGCCTCCCCCGTTTGGGGATCTCGGAACATATTCATCTAGGAGGGTTAGTCCCGATGAATAAGTTCCACTGCGGCATTTTTGAGGGTAGTATGAGGGTAAGTAAAAGCCCAACCAATATCCTAGTAATTTAATATGTCCGTTGTGATTAATAATAATCTAGACTGCGGTTGGATAACAAGGTTTTGATTATGACCATTTTAAGAGGATATATAGATGAGTACTCTAAGGTACATCTTTAGCCATATGTAGGGAGTGTGTGAGTCCACTTTTATCCCTCAAATACTCTCAAGAGGCCTAAAGGTCTCATTCTTCTAATGATAGTATATCATTTTAAATTCGTTTGAGGGAGTGAGGAGAGTCAATGTCCACGTGAATGGAGATGATCTCGTAATCATTTTTCCCTTTTGAATGGGATAATGAGATTTTCACCCTTTTTGAAGAATCTTCGGGTTCGTCTGGTTAATGATGTCTTGCATCATCAATCCGGGGTGACATCGATCCAAAGTTGGTCGGTTCTGGACACTTCTGGTGTTCCAAATTAATTCCTCTGTTCGAATTTATGTGGGACTTTATAAGTTTCAGAGAGTACATGGCATCCTCATTTTAGGAGTATTCAGGATGATAAATCATTCACAGTAAAATAAAATGCGTAAAAGGCACATATATACTGCAAGAGAATACTACTAATAATTATGTTAGAGCAACAAGTTTCATAGTATGATGTGGGTTCTAGAAAGTATACGTCCACAATTGTGCTCATTTTAGACTCATATTATGACAACAGATCAAATTTATTTTCAAAATTTATTTATCCTCGGGAAGTAGCGAATTATACATACTGTCAATTTGACTTTCGTCGTTTAGACTAGATATGTATATATTTTTATATGGCATACTTTAATGCCCATTAATTTTGCAAAAAGCATTATGGGTCTTTTCAGAACTTCTGGTCTGATATTGGGTTGCCATTGCATACTCCATATCGAGATACATCATATCTTCCCTTTCTTATTTTTATTCAAGACTTCCCCTGTTTTCAGTCTTCCTTATTGTCGTTTATAAGGAAGAATGATTATTGGTCTTATGAAGTAGACACATACAAGGGAAATGAGTTAGTCTCTATTTTTCCACTTTCTAGTTTATGATAGACTTATAAAGGTCTATTTGAAAACTCAAGTATGGTCTTCAGGCCATTTTTATTGAGTCATTCAAGTATTGTGTGGATATAGGATCATACTCTAGGGGAAACAATTACGTGGGTACGAATTTTATAATTTCTCACTTATCTATTAAGCCACGACTTCGGGCGTACGCTTAAAAAATAAGGTTAGATTCAAGAATCATACCTTGTAAAGTGAGATTACTCAAAGGAGTTTGGCGGTGTTATGACAACTGCTGGTGTCAATATAGGTTTATACAGACCGTGGATCTGAGAGATCTATTTACCGCGAAATGTGTATTTCTAAAAGAAATCGCATAAATGTTTTTCGTATAATCCCTCGTACTTGTTAATTTTTATTAGTGTGAAAGGGTGTTGACTTTTGATTTGATTTTGAACTTCAGGTTCATTTTGGTTTTGAACTCCAGGTTCATTTTGTCAACTAGGATATGATGTTAAAATTTATTGAAAACATTATTGGTTTGTTGTCATAAAATATTGTCATGTCATGAGCACATCATACATATAATATAAATCCAGTAAACTAAAAAGTTGTGCTTAATTAACCTTAATGGAAACAATTATGATGTATACACATGCTATTTATATTCTGCAGGTATATAAATAATTTTATCTCAGACATATATTTATGCTACAGACATTAAAAATACATCAAAAAGATTTTAGCATGCTAAATAAAATGTTTATTACAGAACATTAAATATGCGACGGGCATATAATTTTCTACGCATGCATTTATAGTGTTTAAGTGGAAATTCATGCTAGAGGCAACAAAAATATACATCACATCGTAGAAAAATGCGGCAGGCATTTAATATCATAGTAGACGATCAACACAGACAATTAATCATCACAGGCATTTTATAATGGAAATGAAAATTTTTCGTTTAATAATTATTGGACCACTAGGCAACGTCATACACCGTTAGGTTAGTTAACTAACGGCAGAGCGGTCGCAGGATCTTCCTAATTATTAAACATAAATAATCAGATAATCCGGATAAAATGCGATGAATAAAAATTGTGTAATTTAACAGATTTTGACGAAAACGAAATCGTAATTAAATCTGAAAAAGATTTGAAAATCGAAAAAAAAATTTCGGGGTCAAACCCTAGTTAGGGTTTTTGGTCGCGCGGATTGCCGCTTCAGGCGGCTAGGGTTTCCGGGCATGAGCGCGCACCGGGGGGGGCCGATACGAGCGGCTGCCGGGGGGTGGGGCCGCCGCTGCGGGCGGCGGGGCCCGCCGCTGCGGGCGGCGGGGTTGGGGCCCGCCGCTTCGGGCGGCGGGGTTGGGGCCCGCCGCTTCGGGTGGCGGGGCCCGCCGCTGCCGGCGGCGGGGTCACCCGCCGCTGCCGGCGGCGGGGACGACCCGCCGCTGGAGCGGCGGGATCTGCCCGCCGTGGCCAGCGGCGGGGACTGCCCGCCGCTGCCGGCGGCGGGGACTGCCCGCCGCTGGAGCGGCGGGATCTGCGGCGGGCAGTCCCCGCCGAGTCTGCTTTTAGTGCAAGTGGCAGGGTTCTGAGTGACAGGAGATCAAGGCTTAAAGAAGATGTAGTTGAAGCTGCGGTATGTGCAAAGGACTGGTTTCATGCTGAAGACCGCTCGCAAGACAAACAGGACCTTTCAGAAGATTCTGAGGACGAAGGGACTGACGCTGAATGATTTTCTTTTTTTTCATGTATTGTTATTTTCTATCTTGTATTAGCTTGTAGAAGTCCTATGTGTTGGCCATTGTATGAGGGGTAAGGCTGGCCAATGTAAGTCCCCCCTCAAAAAAAATTTAATTAATGAAATTTAAAGGTTCAACCTGTGACCTTCGTGAATTTCGGGCTAAATTATCTAACTTAGGTTTATAAATAATATAAGTAATTTTTAATTTTTTTATCCTTTGTAAAATATTTTATATAGGTCTTATAAATTTTTTAAAAATTTAATATCATTCTAAACTTATTTTTACTTCTTTAGAACAAGTTATAATTAATAAAAAATTGTTCTAAATAAGAAAACATTAGCTAACAAGTATTTTAAATTTTTAAAAAATATATATGACATGTAAAATATTTTACAAATGTTAAAATAATTTATAATGATTTAATATTGTTTTTACATATTTTTAAAAAAATTTCAATTATTTTTTTTTAAGTCTAAAAAAAAACCATCAAAACCGGGCCGGCCCGTGACCGGCCCGGGCCCGGCCCGCTTGGCCCGTGGCCCGCCGCTTGGCCCCGGGCTGCGGGCCGGGCTTGGGGGTGTTCTCACCCCCCGGGCCGGGCCGGCCCGGCCCGGCTTGTAAATCAAGCCGGGCCGGGCCGGCCCATGGCCCGGCCAGGCCCGGCGGGCTTCGGGCCGGGCCGGGCCGGCCCGACGGCCACCATGACGAGTGGATGATGAAGGGGATAGGTCGGCGGCATGTGTGGGGAGGGTTGATGCTGTTGCGGCTATCGTCGATGTCGAGGAATTGGGGAGGATGATGTAGTATGGAGTAGTAAAGTGAGATATGTTGTCATGTATAAAGTTAAAAATAATAATTTTTAAATTTGTTTTGGTGCATGTAGAGTGGTCTGTCTATACATCAAATAGGTCTGTGTGTATAGCATGCCTTGCATATAATTACACGAGCTTAATGGAAGAAGTATTATATATTCTAAACATTGCATCCGACTATTCAGCGGGAAAACTTCTTACAACTCTTTTGTAGCCACAAATCCTAACCCGAAACTGTTGGACTGAACCAGACATCCAAACCCACACCGGGCTGGTTCAGTTCGCGGAACCCAACCGTCGGCCGACAAAACCACGGTTTTTGTTTTACATCAATACTTACAGACAACCACTCGATCTCGCACGGACGGCCATAGATCCTTGTTCTTCGTCTTCTACGTGCGATTCTCATTGCGACACAGTGTACCCCCTTAATTCTCTCACTCCCTCTCTCGCTCTCTATCAAGGAATTCTTAGCTTCAGATCTCTTCATCTTTAGATTTTGAGTTTTATTTCCTCGATTAGTTCAATGTTAGATTCTAGATTCAATCTCAAAAAACACCCATCAATTGCATTTCTCAGATTGCGACACCTCAATTTTTTTGGCATGTAAACTCATTTCCAATCAGACCCCATCTTCGGTTTCTTGTAGTTCTTGCTCCCATAGATTGTGTTTCAATAATAAATCATTGAGAAATCCAGAGAACTCGGAAAAACTTCAATCAAAAATGGGCATTGATGGGGAAAACCTCCTCTCTGCGGTTATCCCATTGATGAAACTCCTGGCCCTCGCCCTGATCGGCCTGATCCTCGCCCACCCGAAGACCCGAGTCGTCCCCCTCGCCACGTTCAAGCTCCTCTCCAAGCTCGTCTTCGCCCTCTTCCTCCCCTGCCTCATCTTCGTCCACCTCGGCGAATCGATCACCTTCAACGACTTCCTCATATGGTGGTTCGTCCCCCTGAACGTCGTCATCAGCACCGCCATCGGCTGCATCCTCGGCTACGCCGTCGCCCTCGTCTGCCGCCCCCCGCCCCAATTCGTCCGGTTCACCGTCATCATGACCGCATTTGGCAACACCGGCAACCTCCCGATCGCCATCGTCGGCTCCGTGTGTCGACACAGCAAAGGGCATCCGTTCGGCCCGCACTGCCGCCGGACCGGGATAGCCTACGTCTCCTTCGCACAGTGGGTCGCCGTGATTCTCGTCTACACCTTGGTGTACCATATGATGGAGCCGCCGGTTGAGTACTACGAGATAGTGACAGAGGGCGGCGACGATGAGATCGCCCCCGCCGGCAGCGGTGACCTTAGCAGGCCTCTTCTCCACGAAGGCGAGTGGCCTGGAATGCACGACAAAGGGACCGAGCATTCGAGGACGCCGTTTATCGCTAGGGTTTTCACGAGCCTCTCCGGTTCATCTCAGGCTAATTTCCCCGATCTTGATTTGACGGAAGAGGGAGAGGGACGTCAGGGCAGTCCAACGTCTCTTAGGTGTTTGGCGGAGCCGAAGATGGTCAGGAGGATTAGGACCGTGGCGGAGCAAACCCCGATCCAACACATTCTTCAACCTCCGACCATTGCATCGCTGTTGGCCATTGTAATTGGGCTGGTTCCGATACTGAAAAGCTTCTTCTTTGGAGATGATGCCCCCTTGGCTTTTGTAACGGACAGTTTGGAGATTTTGGCGGGGGCGGTGGTTCCGTCGGTGATGCTTATCCTTGGGGGGATTCTTGCGGAGGGGCCAACCGACTCGTCCCTTGGGCTTAGGACGACCGTTGGGATCGTAGTGGCGAGGCTTGTTCTGCTCCCGTTGCTTGGAATTGGGGTGGTGGCCTTGGCCGACAAGATGAACCTCCTGGTGCAGGTTGATCTGATGTACCGGTTCGTGCTGCTGTTGCAGTACTCAATGCCGAGCGCAATCTTGTTGGGGGCAATCGCGAGCTTGAGGGGCTACGCGGTGAAGGAGGCCTCTGCGCTGTTGTTCTGGCAACATATTTTTGCGGTGATCTCTCTCTCGGTCTACATTGCAATCTACTTCAAGTTGCTCTCCTACGTCTGAGGTTGGGTTTTTGTTATCAGTTTCTTTTTCCTATTCTTGAATGCATTGCGATTATTTAATGTTGATTAGCCTAGACTAATTGTTTATTTGTTTTCGGCCATTAATGTGCGGTGTTAATAAGAGGTCTTAAAATAAAAACTCTGTTAATTACACGAGGATCAACCAATGCTTGCTTGATGTCTGCAATTATATAAGGATTCTATACCTTTTGTGTAGTGTTCTTTCATGTTGAAATGTTGTATTTAGATTATGTTGATAGGATGTTAGGACGCCGCACAAGTTTTGTGCGTATTTGAAGAAAATTATGTTAGTTTTGATTTCTTGTTGCCACATTATTGTTTGTGTTAGTTTCCGGTCTACATTGTTCCATTCTTTCCTTCGTTTTCTATGTTTAGAAACATGTTGTCATTTGTAGTGTATATATATGTTTATACACACAAATAAGTAATCCTTTGAGATCGAGATTATATATACATCACATACAACTTTTTGAAGAGTCAATAAGCTGAAATAAAAAAATAGGAATAAAGTACGTGGGAACGGTCTTAAACCCAACCCAAGCAAATGATCTATCAAAATGCATAAAACCAAGGGCAATTAGGAACATGCAAACATTAATGATGGTTGGATATATCACACATATAAGGCATGATTTTGGTGTCTTTGATTCCCTTAGTGTTGCGAACATGTGACACCATTGAGGCATCCCACATGCAAGTATGCCTATGTTTTATGTCTGTGAAGAACAACCAGCCTGTGTACACGCAAGCTTTATATCAGTTTAACATGATAGCAAGCTTTCTCTCATTCCTTGAGCAAGCCATTATCATTTTAGTTCGCAATATGTATTGTGCAATGTAGCTCCAGTGCTCAATCCGTATTTGATATTCTACCAAGAATTGATACGTAGTGACTCCTATTGGCTCAAATTTTAATCCAAAAAAATTCAACCAACTTGAATTTGATGGTAGTTTACTAGTGATGCGTTTGTAGAGCTGTTTGTAGCTACACCACTGCAGTTCATGTCCAAAACCAAATACTTTATCAAATTTGGTGTATGGTTTAAAATGGGGGTAAATTTGCAAAAGATATTGTAACATTTCAATGAACTTAAAATGCTACAGTAAACTTTCAAAACCACATTAAATTTTTCCTAAAAATTTACCAAAACTATGTTGTGTCACTTCACCGCAATCTAGTTTTATATCATATTACATATCAATGAAAGATACGTGGTGGTGTAGTTTGGGTATTAAATTATGACGACAGTCACATGATAAGATTAAGAAATTGTGGGATGACAGAAGGAAAGTTTAAGATGATTTTGTTTAATTTTGACAGATAAGAATTTTTAATCTGATTTTTATTAAACTACCATCATGTTTCACCGTTTTCTCAAAATACTATGGTGAAAGCTATCATGAATTTTATATTACTAGATTAGCCCTTTAAGTCGTTACAAGATAGATGTTTTTTTTTTGAAATATTTTTCAAAGATTGAGATGATTTTTTGAGACTTATAAAAAGATTGGAGGATATAATATAAGCATATTTAGATAGATTGAGTTAGTTTTTTGTTAATGACGCTAGAGGACTAATTTGAGAAATGTGAAGTTAAAAATATGGTTTTATATTATTTGTAAAAGTCGTGATAATAATTTGGGAAAACTGTGAAACAGAAAGGTAATTTTCTGAAAATTAGCCAATTTTTAATCTTGTTGAAAGTTTAAGGTAGTTGTTATCGTAAATTTGGCAATAACAATAACTAAATGTGCTTAAAATGATGTTTGAAAGAATGTTACAAGGGTTTCTTCCATGAAAAAAACACAGGAATATTTAGCATGTAAAACTGTGCTTTTAATTTCTTTTTCCATCCTTTTGTTCTTTGCATCTTTGTGCTTATCATATTCCCACCTTGTTTAAGGCAGATGCTTTCACATGGCCTAAACTATCTTTATGTTTTAGCGTTTTCTCTCAATACTATCTTTAAGTTCTAAAATAGTAAACTGCTACCTTATTTTTTTACTATTTGTTTCTTTTCTGAATTTTCTGTTGGAATCTTCTTTCTTTTTGAATTTTCAATATACGTGCGAGATTTGTGCCATCATCTAACAAGATGCTTCCTCGTTCTCGTGATGTTGTAATAGCAACACAATTTCTTCTGCCCACGAATATTGTGTGCATATGTTCTTACAAACATTGCAACAATGGGGGGAAAACTCCTTATAAAACAGAGCAAACCTCGTTTTCTTTCTCTTCTCTAAGCAAGCAGCAACAATGGCAATAATGAGTCCGAAATGTTGGCTGCACGTCATAAGGGTTCTTGACAGGAAGGTGATAGGATCTTTGGTGTAGAAAGTTAGGGTTTTGGAAGAAAGGTTGGATTTTTACGATTTTGATGGGAAGAATTGAGATAAGAGATTTTTTTGATGAAAACTGAAATAAAGGTGATACAACGATAAACTCTCTCTCCCAAGCCGTTGATTCGAGAAGCCGGGCCGCGCTTTCCAATGAAAAGAGGGATAATCTCAACCTCACACAATACTTCTCTCAATGTTCGACCCCCCCTTTAATTTTCCTAAGCCCCATATGAATACTAAACTGAAAATAAAAAATTACAAAAAGAACCTTAAAACTGAAAATTACGAAAAAAATCCCCTAAAATCAAAAATTAAAAAATCACACTTAAGGGCCAAAACTGCAAATCTGCCCTTAGAATTCGGTCTCATAATCACCCCGTCCCGAAAAAATCACCTTGTCCTCAAGGTAGTGCATGAAGTGCGTGGGTCATTCACTCCAAGTTGGTTACATGCATCCTCCTAGGTCAAAAGGAAAGACCCAATGTCTTCATCATCCATGCGACTTCCAAATGGAAGCCACGGTAGCCGTCAAACTACTCATAAGGTCTTCTGTGCCTAAAATACGAACGCTGAAGCTTGTGAGGTCATCCGACTGAAAACCATGAGCCATTGTGCCCCATAAAAGTGTCAATGCACCATGGCGGGGACTTAAAAGCGTCGTCGTGCCATAACAAGCTGAAAAGGACAGCTGCAGGGCCCTGCAGCTGCGCGACTGCACCTTGCAGCGTGGCACATGCCCTTGTGAAGGTGGCTGGGGTCCCCACCCCTCGTGTCCTCTTCAGCTTCTTCGGAACTCTTCTCGTCCTGATCTGTATAGGAGTCGTCGTCGTCATACAGATCTGAAGCCGGATCATCATTTTGAGGGACATCCTTCCCCAAAAATGTGATTTTTCCCTTGCCTTCGTCTAACGATGTCGCCTTTGGCTCCGGCTTTAAATTTTGGCCATACTGCGATTTGTTGCGAGAACTGTGGCACATCTCCTCATAGTTTTGCTCCATCTCCTCCAATATCGTGCGCACTTCCTCCTAATCAACCTCCTTTCTCGTCGTTGCCATGGATGTCAAGATCGTGGATCTGATACCACTTGATAAGATTTTTCTATTTTTTGGTGTAAAAAGTTTGAGTTTTGAAAGAAATGTATGATTTTAGGGTTTTGATAAGAAGAATTGGGATAAAAGAGGGATTTTTATTGATGAAAGCTGAAATAAAAGGGATACAACGATAAAGATGAATTATTTCGAGAACTCTCTCTCCCAAGCCGCTGATTTGATGGGGTCGCGCTCTCCGGCAAAAAAGGGATAATGTCAACCTCACAATTCTTCTCTCAATATTCGACCCCTCCTCTAATTTCCCTAAGCCCCATATAAATACTGAAATGAAAATAAGAAGATTACAAAAAAGTCATTAAATGAAAATTACGAAAACCCCCCTAAAACCAAAAATTACAAAAACGTTGCTGATGGGCCAAAACTGCAAATCTGCCCGTTGGATACGGTCTCATCAGAAGTTTTGGATTGTCGGCAACTATGTGTACCATTGAGGGGCAAAATCTACTCTAAGGAGATGGTTCCATCGTGTCTAATGTTGCATTCAATTCTCTTCTATTCTTGTTTCCTATATGTTTGATTTTCAGTATATGTCATCGTCATATCATGTCTGCTGTTTCAATTCTACTTTCGAATGATCTTCGAGTAGATTTCCATATCATTTGCTTTGTGCCTTTTGTTCTAACACCAAAAATTGAAGAAATAATTGTACTTTAACCAATCCCTCAACCCTGAGAAATTTGATATGTTAAACTTTAAAAGATGGCATAGGAAAACTATGTATTAGCTGCAGTGTTTGAAATTTGATTTTGTTTCAACTTTGCCTTCCAATTTACCCAAGTTACATGAGACTGCTAGGACATGTGAGATAGAACTTTATGATAAGAAAAATTATATTGTTATGGGAAAATTTTGAGTTGCTTGTCTGATAAGTTTTATGTCATCTTTTGCACAACTGAAGGGCAAAGAAATATGCATTGTTGATAGATTCGTAGAGTTTAGGAAAACTATTAAGAAACCCATGTCAGAACAAACCAATGAACTGCAAGCAATCATTCATGAAGTGTTCTTTAAAAATGTGCCCCTTGTTGAGAAAATCTCACTCATTAACAAACTTTTCCTATCCTGGAAAGAATTTGGGCTTCTCTTGAAACATAAACATCATAATATTCGTAGAAAATTATTATGATAGCCAGTGCTACTTTTGCCAGAACCGATGATTAGAGATTAGTTGTTTTAATGTGTTTCTAATTTCATTTTGGTTTATTAACCTAATGATGGGTAGTTTGGCAATGGTTCTGGAGAAGTGCTTGGAAAATGGAAGAGTTAGCTTGAAGTTGTCCTGTTTAAAAAATTTCTTTTTTGCAACATACAACTTGTACCGGATGTCAACGTACATATACCATCAACTGAAAGTTGGCATTGTGTAGATGTGCTTGGAATAGTGAATTGCTATGCAGACGACCGATTTTATTTTCTGCATGACCGGCTTATTTACAAGTTTGCCATTACTCCCGTGCACAACCCACTTATTTACAAGTTTGTCATTATTCCTCTTTTACCATTGTCTGTCGGAGGATGGTGCTGCAGAGGGGACGGGCCTTGGGAGGTCGGAGAAGGGAGAGGGGTGTTGGGTTGTCGGAGGAGGGGGCGACGTAGGGTTTGAGGAGGTTGGAGGCGGCACAAGTGGGGCTAGGGATGTCGGATGAGGGGGCGGCGGGGCGGGGGCTACGGAAAGAGGGAGAGGGGAGATGGGAAGGTCAAAGGAGAAGGGAGGTGGGGCTGGGCTGTTGGAGGAGGGGGTGGAGGAGGGGACGGGTCGGCTAGGGAGGTCGAAGGAGAGGGCACTGTCACCGCCCGCAGCCGTTAGGGCGTTAGCACACCCAATGGCATTTTCAGGAATTTGCTCCGGTGGTGTGCGGTGAGCAATTTCGGTGACAAACTTGTAAATAAGTGGGAACTTGTAAACGAGCGGTCATGCGCAGAGCAAAATGGTAGGTGCGCGTATCAATTCCCTTTGGAACAATGTGAAGGGGCTCACCAAACCAACTGGCTTTCCTCTTTTCTTCTTCCTTTCCCCCCTAAAATATGTGCTTGCTGCCTATGGTCTGAAAGGCCTGCAGCAAAGGCCTAAAGGTGATGATACATCCTTTGACATGCCAAGCACAAAACTGCAGATGTGCAGGCCTAGCTTTCCACTAAAAGGTGTTAACTTGGCTTTTTTAAAAGTCAAATGAAACAGTTGCCTCCATTAAAACAATATCCTGATCAATATTGGGTAGGATGCCAATCATCTTCATGGAACCTCAAGCCACAGCACCACCACCAACCTTGCTTTGTTTGCCACCAGCTATCCTCACAAGTGGGTAACCATCAAAATCTTGTCCAAGGATAAGGATATCTTCGGCCACTGACACGACTTCGAATCTAAACAAGCAACCATGAGTCAGCTGTACAGTAAACACCAATTTGCTGCTCTTAGTGTTTGGAACTGGCCAAGTTCATGCATCTTCACTTAAGCTAATTGAAACCAACAAGCTGTAATTTGATTGATTGACTCCTATCCAATCTCATTCAATGTAGGCTTAGTCGGCTGACTCCCAATAAGAGTTGTCTACTAACTGCGGCTGAAGTGCTTAGCTTGAGTTTCTCATCCTCCTTTTGAATTGTTCCATAAACTTCGACAAACAGCCAAGGAGCAATTGCTCCAGGGGCGCCACTCCTTGCTCCCTACCAGGAGCCGCGAGATCGAGACTGTACATGCGGACTTTACCGCTTTCTGTTGAATCAAAAAAAGATTTGTACATTTATATTATCTATATTACAATTGAGGATGTAGTCTCATATGACATGTTTGTCTCATATGGTAATGCCGCATCGTCGCATGAGACAAACTCCTCCACGTCACCCCCAAACACCCAAAAAAAAAAAAAACCCAAAAAAGAGTCCAACTTGGTGGGTCCCAAGTGGGGTTTTGGGATACCTGTATAAAAACAAATTCCGCCTATGTGAACGCTAGCTGGCTGCAATGTCACTTACATTTATTAGTAAAAACAAAGAAAAGATTTATACTTGCACCTGAAAGTAATTGACACGTGGACTACTTTGTTTCTTCTACTACAAATGAACTCAATGGTGGAACATAAACAACAATTAGATGAGAGATCAAAACCATTAGGATTCATTGAAAACAAAAATTAGACAGCATTTAATTACTCTTAACAAAAATAATCACGCAAAACAAACCCCTCGCTCACAAACAAACACACATTTAAACCTAACTAAATCAATGAACAATGGTCCTCAAAGCCTGCCCCAACTGAAGCCCCACCAAAATCACAGAAATTGGCACGCTGCAAAGCATGATGCCAACCAATCCCAGGGCGACACCTGGCCTCACGCTCATCGCGAACATCTGGATCAACCCGGCAGCCTGGCAAACGTCCGACCCGTAACAGCTCTCGAAATAGTTCTTCTCCCGCTCCGTCCAGCCATTCTCTTGCGGATCCGGGTAGATTCTCTCCGCGCCGCGAAGCTCTCGGATCCGCTTTCGGAGAACGTCAATGTTCTCATCCACCAGCCCGGCACCGTAGTCCTTCCCATGCCCGCACCCGTCCGGCAGCGTAGCGGACCGGATCGTTATCGGGCTCTTGCGGAGGCGGAGCCTGTTGGGTCCGATTGGGTAACGGGCTGGGTGTTTGCGGAGTTTTGGGGAGAGGACAGGAGGAGAAGAGAGATAAGGACAAGGAGTTGCGTTCATTTTAGTTTGGGGTTTCTTTCCCTTTTAATAAAAATTTTATGTGGAGAGCTGAAGGTCTCTCTCATCCTCTATTTATAGGCATGTGGTTTGGGAAACGAATGTTAATTGGTGTTTTGGTGGGGTCTGGTTGGTAGGGCTGGCAATTCGAGCCGGTCCATGCCGGTCCGATTTTCTTAAAGAACTGGTCTGGTCCGATAAGACTTCGGGTTATTTCGATGCGGTCCAGAAATGGTCAGATAAAAATTCGGGTCGTTCGGCCCGGCCCAATAGGATTGAAAGAATTATTAGGCCTTGTTGTTTATTATATTTCCACACCTCCTCGATTAATAATGTATCTTTAAATGCTACTAGAATTCAATTTAGAATGCAAACTATATGCAAATTTTGGAGCAAATTGATTGAGCTTTTTTTAGGAGTAAATTCTCGTGTAATGAATTTTAAGAATGTAAACTCTGGCTATCCACAAGATGTCCAGCTAACTTATTTTTTGTCTACAAGTTTGAACCGATCTACTTTGTTTTGTGATAATTGTAGGGTTCAAAGATTGGTTTACGATCGAGCTACTTTGTTTTGTGAATCAAACTACTTTGTTTGAATCAAGCAAACTTAAAAAGATTCCGTGCCGAGCCGATCCGTCCAATGGGCCGAACTGCTTGGTCCGGGCCCCGCACGAAAATGAATCGGTTGCACGATAAGGATTTCGGGCCAAAATTTGCGGCCCAGGCACGACCTTATCGTGCCGTGCAATCGTGCCGTGCGGAAAATTGCCACCCCGAATAGGCACATAGATATTAAGATGTAATACAATCAAAATAAGAAAATGAGCGACAAAATAGACACCGTCAATTATTTTCGATGGAGTCGACTTCTCTAATGACAAAAGACATTACAGTACCTCCCACCAGGGACGACCTGGGTTCGATCCCTAGTGGGTGTGGGACACGCGCGTGGTTAGCCACTATTTGCAAAGTACAGTAGATTGGAAAACTACCCTTTAATAACTATTGGGTAGAACTTGATAAGATAACCCCAAGAAAAAGTCATGTGCTTTGCAAATAGAATCCTCTCTAGCTTGTGCCTGCTCCATCAACTTATCCAGTTAGGCTTTTCCTTTAGCCTTTCGGAGAAAAAGAGTGCATCATAGGTCCCGAAGACTAAGTGACTCTACATGGCTAGGTGGCGGGGAGATAGAAGAGTAGATGCGAGTGTGTGTATTGTTTTGTGGGTTAAAAGGGAAAAAGTTTCAATGACAAACCTGTAATTTTTTAAGTTCGGAGGCATCCCCTAACGGTGTTATTATCGTAAAACTGTCCACTTTGGTGAGGCTGGGCTTAGACTCATTAGAACCTCTTGCAGGCCCTCAATTGATTGATAACACAGGTGAACTTTGCTTAGCATAGACATGAATTAAAGGCAATATTCCTCTAAAATAGTGTGTGTATACAGAGAGCGCAGTGAGTATCATAAGGTGACGTGTATAACCAAGTACAAGTCCGCTTTATGTGACAGGGCATATAAGGCCCTATCATATAGCGTATGATAGCCATTATTCTCATATATACAGCCTAATTAGTTATCGCTGCTTTTCGAGCAAGTCAGTTTGATCATGATGAGCAATAGAATGAATTGGTTGCGCCACTAACGAAATGGATCGCATTAGCCCATCATTATCATTGTTGTGCATGTCACCTTTTTTAGGGATGAATCAAACATGAGCAACCCATGCTTTAGTACAGCATACTTCTTTTTTGAGAAATGACCTCACTGATTGCAGGATAAGAGCTTCGCTGTGCTATCCCACACATCAATATAATTTCAAGCATGAATATTCTCATATGCATTCATTATCTGATAGCGTCACCGACCACGTTAAACTCAACAATTAATACCTAATCTTTTGAATGTCAGTGTTTGATTACACAATATATTACATCCATCTATTATTACTCTAAATGGAGAATATGGGCCTGAGCTGACAGTGTAAGAAATTTTTCCTGTGCTGTCAGTCATTTCGGGTCCAAAAACAATTTGTTTTCAAAAAAATTTGCAAAGTGTTCTACAACTTGTGGTCTACGTCCACATCAAATTTGAAGCCAATCCAACACTTTTTGAGCATCCATCCACGGGTTTCGAAAAAGCTGCGCTGACAATTTGGATTTCAGAAGCGGTTTTTTTAAACGCGTTGATGGCGGCTCAAAAAAATGTTGGATTGACTTGAAATTTGGTAAGGACGTAGAAAATACATTGCAAAAATTTAAGGCCCATATTACTCTAATAATACTACGACTTTCTCACTATTTAAAAAACTAGATTAAAGTTTATAGATCAATGAGTTGGCTTGAGCTGAAATTAATGTCACCAACAATATTATGGCTTTCATGTTCTAATAGCGATGACTATTTCAAAGTGAATTATCTTTAATGGTAATTGTTGCGGGGTAGAACTCGCGTACAATGAATTTATATTAAGGGGAACCAAGGGCACGATGGTTATGCTAATAACGGGGTTACGGTAGGCTATTTAACAGGTGATTAGTAGGGTGATGAGGCTAAGCTTGTTGCGGAACCTGACCACGGTATCGAATCCGGTAGGATGTAATGGAGGGGCCGAACTGCCTAGATTGAGGGCGAGCACGACCGGTGGCGACGAGATAACCTGCACAAGGAGCAACTTGTCAGAAAGACCGGGTTGGAGTCCAACCCTTAGACTCTCCGATGCCCAAGTCAGTAATAGGACTTAAAGCGGGGGCTAGGCACGCAGGTTGGACTGAAGGTGAATCGACTGTACGTGACGAGCTATGAGTGGAAGAACAAAGATATGGACGACCTTTACTCTTGTATGTGAGTAATAAGATTGAGAGTAAATTTGCCAACATCCTCACCGTTGGAAGCGAAGGGGTATTTATACCTGACTGGAGGCGGTTAAGTGGGGCTGACCTAACATGCTGACTCGGCGTGCGGAGCTGGCCCCACTGTCAGCGGAAGCTTCGAACGAGGATGACAGGAACATGAGTGTCAGACGGCGCAACGGCCTGGGGCGCTTTTATCAGGGTGTCAGGGCCGAACACATTAAGTGTCAGATGTCGCGGCTGCCAGGGGGTGCTTTGTCAGATGGTCGGGCGGCGTAAGTGTCAGTAGCGTCCTTGTACTAGGTTGTTTGTCGTGTTCGATGTGCCAAGGAACCGTTGAAGCGCCTTCCAGGGGCGGGGGCCCGCGACCAGTCGCCGGTCCGGCCCGAATTGAGGACAAGCGGTCCGGACGTGCACTTTGCCAGGATCGACAGGCGCCCTGCGGGCCTCTGAGGTTCGGGCGTTCGGGCGTGGAACGCCCTGTCATTGGATCGGCTGCCCGTCAGGAGGAAGGGGCGAACCGGCTGGGTGTTACGGCGGTTTGGGAAGAAAAGTCGGACTATCACGATCTTCAGGTCGTAACAATAATTAGTTTCTTTCCCCAACATTAATAAAGGTTTAGTCATTAGTATTTTAAGATGCAAAAAACTAAACAATTAGGGACAGTTTGAAAATTAGAAAACCAAATGAACAAAACTAACATTTGCAAGAAAAGCATTCCGGAGGCCGTATTTGCAAAAAAGTGTTTCCATTACATTTACAAACGCTTTGACTTTTATATGTACACACACCGACCAAAGAACACCCTACATTTCACCCACCAATCATCGCCGCTAACTGCACCCAGATCAACACCGCCGACGTGGGCACGCTCATCGCCATCAAGACCACCATCCCGATGGCCAGGCCGGGCCGGGTCCTGATCAGCAGCGCCTGCATCCAACCCACGAAGGAGCACACATCCGACCCGTAACCCACGTAGTACCGCTTCTCCCACTCGCTCCAGTGCGTGGGCGGCTCGTAGTTGCGCTCGGCGACCTCCATCTCGTGGATCCGCTTCCGGAGCACGATCATGTTCTCGTCCACCAGCCCGAACCCGCCCCCGCCGAAGTCCGACCCGTCAAAGCCCCTCCTTTTAGCGGGTGCGGGTGGCAAGCGGGGCCCGTTTGATAGTTTGGAAGGGGTGAAAAATGGTGAGGTAATTGATGCCATTTTCGATGTGCAGTCTTCTTTCAAGGGGGATCTCTATTTATAGGGAGAAATATTTATTTTTAAGATCATAAGCGTGGGGGAACGGGACAGCTGTCGTTTTCAGAGGCGAGGACAGTGGGCCACGACGGCGGGAGAGAATGGACATGTGTCGGTGGGCTTTTTCGGGTTTTTAAATAGTGTATTGGTCGGCTACGCCGTCGACTGAGTCCGTGCATTGTACATGGTTTTAATGTAATCTTGCTAATTAACTAATTTTAATGGACCGATTTGTTTCATGACAACCATGGGTCCATTATAAAAGAACAAGAGATTGGCCCATCAATGGCCCATCAAGACGCATCTCGTAATTTAGTAGGCTTGTGATGAAATTATAAAATACCTTTTGGTCAAACCGTTTATATACACTTCTCTAATTGGTAACATGTATTTCGTTCTTACCATCCTAAAAATCGCTCTCTTTGTCTACTATTTACATGCAATCATCATAATTGTTACATCTCATATGGCATGCCTTGATTAGGCCATTAACATGTCGGCTCACAGCACATGGGCCCTGGTTTGAAAGAGTCAACAGCTACATTGAAATAGTGATTTAATCACATGACTCATGTAAGTGGTCCACCATCTCCACTACAACCACTTCATGGGTGGAACTAAAGCCACTTGGCTAGCGGGGAGAAGGGATAAAACCAGGGGAAGATGGGGGGTAGAAACATAAACAAATTTCTTCTGAATGAGTAGATGATTGGCTCGGTTTAAGGATGGTATCTGAGATTTAATCTGATTTAAGAGATCTCAATTAGATGTAAATAAAAATTTATTAAAACCATACGTCGAGCCTCGCACGATGCTGCCCAATGAATGAAGCTTCGTTCAACGGCCAACATATTAAAGAAGAGGTTACGCAACCGCTTCCTTTGGGTTCCGATGTACCTGTCAACATCACGCCACCGCCACCGCCACCGCCGCCGCCTCGCATATCCCAACTGTCTCCACAATTTCCTATAAAAACGGCGTCTCTGTGGTCCCCACACGCTTTCCCCCGCCCCTAAGTTTCCCTCCCGCTCGATTCACTACTATAAATGGAGGCCTCAGAATTCGCTTCCCCTTCTCACAATCATTTCAATCATCGCTCTCGCAAAAATGGAAGCTGTTGCATTCTCACGATCGATCGTCGCTGCTTCTTCCTTCTCCTCTCATCGCCCGCAGCTTGGCGTCTCTTCTCTCTCTCCCAGGAGGAGGGCTATCGGATCTGGACCCGCATCCGCTAAAAAGGACACGCACGGGCCGGACTTCGGGGGCGGGCTGGTGGACCAGGACATGATCGTGCTCCGAAAGCGGATCCACGACATGGAGGTGGCCGAGCGCAACTACGAGCCGCCGCGGCACTGGGCCGAGTGGGAGAAGCGGTGCTACGCGACGTACGGGGCCGACGTGTGCGCGTTCGCGGGTCTGGTCCAGACCCTCCTGATGAACACCCGGCCCGGCGTGGCTATCGGGCTGGCGGGTTTGGTCGCGATGAGCGTGCCCGCATCCGCGGCCCTGATTCTGGTTCACTTGGCTGAGATTGTGAAAGCGGGTGCGCTTGGTGGGTGAGACGTGCAAGGGGTAGTCGTAGATGGACTGCATACGTGTAAATACCATGTTAAATTGTTGGGTTGATTAGTTTCGCAGCAGGGAATTTTGTATTGCTTTGTACTGTTAAATTAAAAAATAAACAGATATTGCTTCTGATATTGTTGGATGATGGTACTGTTATACTAGCTGTTATAGTTGCTGCAACTGATCGGATATTGGACGAGCTAGTCTCGGGCTAAATAGACCTCGATCTGAGCTGCTGAAACCAAGTCCGAGCTATATCCAGGCTACAGAGATCTCGATCCGAGCTGTTGGATCTATATCCAAGCTATTTTCAGGGCTACCTTCGACTTTCTACAACACGAAAAGATTTGTCTCAAAGCATGTGTATAACTGTCTCATTGGAAGATAAGGAGTATGCCTTGAAACTTGCCTCTTTGCATGTATACATATCTTTCATAACTATAACCGATTGCATGACATTATATCATGATAATGGTACATATAGCATAGCAGGAGTTGCATGCTTACTTGCAATATAATAATTGCTCAATGGTTGGAGTAATCATCATGTGAGCTGATGCCATTTGTTGCAACCAAACCATATTATCCGGAGTCAAGTTCAAGTATTTGCTTGGATTTGCTTAACATTATTTCAAGATGACGTCAATGGTGGCCCCAGTGGGGGAATTGAGGCTCGCAGGAGCCAGGTGAGCCTTTCGAGGCAAGTTGAAGAAAATATGAGAAGATTCTCGCCGAGGTGGAGCATTGAGAGTTGATTGTGTGACATAGGCCCAAAACCTCGACAAGGTGGAGATTTGTGAAAAATTGACTTGATTTGATGCGCTACATGAGCATTGGAGACGTGCAGAAAAGTGGTCATACATGGCCAGCTCGTTTGTGCCCTGAATCCCGCGTATCTGGACCTGCATGGCCAGATACGGGGATTCAGAGCTGTGCTGGCTCTTGTAGTCGCCGACTGCTCAGCAACTCGACAGCCCGGCTCTCAGCAGCTCGGAGGCACCGATTGTAGGATGCAGAATCATGTTTGAAGTTCGAGTTGCTCTCCCAAATGAATTCGGTTTGTGCCAAGCCCTAGAGGCTACAAAATGGGCACTTGGGGAGGGTTCTAGGGTATAAATAAACGCAACAAAACAGAGAGCGTTGATCAGCCGTATTAGACAACCAATTTTAGAGATTGTTTTGAGAGCTTTTGGTGAGATATTAAGTGCTTCTTCTTCTCCTCTCTATAGAAGTAAGAAGCATTCTATTTTTTTCTCTTCCTCCCCTGAATAAAAAAAAGTTATAGAGTGTTTCCTTGGATGGCCGACGGCCTCAAGATCCGATCTTTACAATCGTGATCCTAAAGCCTCCGCCTCACAGAAGCCAGTTAGTGTGTGAAGATATCCACCTTCTAGACGACTTCTGCTTGCTGTCGAATTCTACTTGACTTGTGATTCTTTTGAGTCGGCCTCATTCGTAAGGCTTTATTCCTGGCCGTGGAGCAAAGTTGGGATGTAAGCTTCTTTCTTGTCTTTGCTATTGGATTCGAATAAGATCCATAACATAATTAGTATTGATTCGAATAAATTAAACAAATTTGAACACACACACACAAGTTAGAAATTTTATTCATTGAACTCAAGCAATAACAATAATGGACTAGAAGCAAGATTTCTGTCCATACAAGTAAACTAACATGACTCTAAGTTCTCGTTACAAAAACATTACAACAACAAAAACCCGACCTGTTTTCATCTAAATCTATATTTTAGAATGCCTTGTTCTTCAACTCCTCCTACAAGGTGGGACATTCGTCTTTTTTAGAGGAGTTAAGCAGAAGATCTCCTCTAGGCATTCTGCATTTTCTGTCGTTGGTCCATCATCCACCTGCCATTCGTTCTCATATTCCTCATTTTCCTCTTCATTGACTTCATTGTCGGGTTCATCAATGTCAACCTCCTCAGAGGTACCACTAATATCAACACCATCATTCGAACGAACAAGTGTTCAGATCATTAATTGGAGCATTGAGACTTCGATCCTTAGGAAGTGAATCATTATCCAAATGAATGGCCGAGATAGGGACACCCTCACAGACTACATGTTCTGGGGCTGAATGCACTGGCTCAGGATTGGAGTAAGGAGTTTGCATGGGAACTCATACCTACACACACATATACATATTTATTTATTTATTTATTATACAAATAAGGATGTTGTCACATGTGACGATGACATGAAACATCCATCTCACCTCAATGACCAAAAGCCACCAAAAACCCCACAAATACACCCTCCATTCAAATAACATCCAAAACAAACCCAAAAAAACAAACCCAAAAACAAACCCAACTTCACACACCCAATCAAAAAAATCCCAAAATCCCTCAGACAATACCGACACACACACACACTCTTTTCATTTGATCCGGTGTGGGTCCTGCGTCGTGATTTTGTAGGGGTTTTTTTGGGGGGAGGTTCCGTGCACCGGCAATTTCTAGTGTATGTATGTATGCATATGTATATACATTAAAACCCCTACTTAAATCTTACATTATAAATCTTCTCCTTTATTCGCCTGATTTCAGAATCAGAGACATTTAGATCGAGATTCATTCCTAGCAGCCTGAAGTGTTGCGGCTTTCGTTCTCTATCAAAAGGTTCAATCCAAATTGATGCTTGAAAGTAAGAAATTTCGGCTTAATTGCATTCCTTCTCTCCTAAGTCATCACATCTCTTTTCAAGTAACCTTCCCCGTAGCCCGTGCCTTTTGTCCTCAAACGTCTGAAA
Source organism: Scilla litardierei (assembly GCA_030789695.1). Lineage (NCBI taxonomy): Eukaryota > Viridiplantae > Streptophyta > Magnoliopsida > Asparagales > Asparagaceae > Scilla > Scilla litardierei. The sequence continues at coordinate 3,074,576 of CM061132.1, forward strand.
GGATCGAGTAAACAGAACACGAACTTGATGGGTGAGAAGCTACTCTACTGGTTTCTAAATATCCCAATCACGCGTTTTCACCGTCACTGTCATTATCCTCGTCATCGTTCTCGTCGCTAGTAACATCTTCATGCACAATGCCGAATAACATCTGAAAACTGTCGGCCAATTAGCAATTGCTCAGATGGTATTCTCTCCCCCCTCCCTCCTCCTCGAAGACGTGGAATCGCTTTACTGTTTTCCGACGTACCAAAAAAAAATGCCTCTCCAGATACTACAAACGGCCTCCTGATAATGACAAATAATAGTTGAAAAGGTAAAACTTAAAATGACAAAAATTTTAAAATTTTTGAAGATCAAATTTGGAAAGTCAAAATCACAACTTAAGAAAGAAAAAATTTATGAAGCCTGAAAAAATTTGAAAAAAATAATGACAAACAATAAATAAATAGAATAGGCCAGGCCAAAGATAAATAATAATAATAGTATTAACACACAGAAAAGTCATTACATTAAAATGTATATGATTATTTAAACAAATACTTCAAATTTAAAAAATAAAGAAAATAAAAAATGTCATAATGGAACATAGAAATTGTGATAATAATTAATGAAAAAAAATATAACATAAAAAATGTTGATATTCAAATAAATATGTTTAATCTAAAGATAGAAGCAAAGAAAAGGAAATTTTAAAATGAAAATTGTCTATATAAAAATAAAAGCGAAAAAGAATATTACAACACAAAAAATTGAGAATATTTAAATAGACATGTTTAGAGATAGAACAAACCAAAAATTAAAAAAAAGGAACAAACCAAAGAAATTGTGAGAAAAAAATTGAAACACAATAAAAGTTCATTATAGTTTTTTTAAACTAAAAGTTTGATAGGGATAGAAGTATAATTTAATCATTTTCTATTTTTTTTCCCATTAACAAAAGTATGGTAGTTTTTAAAAAGGCAAAATATTTGATAATTAACTTTAAGCAAAAAAATGTGAAAGAATTTGATAGTTTACGTAAATTTAACCTAGTGGTATGTAAACGTGGTAGTGTTTTTTTGTTGGAGGTGGGTTGCCACATTAATAATGAAGTTTAATATGATGATATGAAGAAAACACATAATAACTACAAGCAGATGATACCTCATGATCAAATTTTCCAAAATAACTCTCCTTTCATATCACAACATGGGAACAAACAACTGAAGTTGGCAACCAGAAACATGTTTCGAAATTTATTAAGCTTCTTTTGTAAAAATCTATAAAACAAAACTGCAAGTCCTGTGACTGTAAGTGTTAAAACTGCGTACCTACAAAGCATACACGACGTTGCCAATGGAGAAACAAGGATAAGTGACACACCATATAACTCAGTTCCTACGCCTGGAAAATATTCGGCTGTTCTTATTTGACATTCTCAGATTCACCCATCATTCTTAGGGGACTGAAATGTATCGACACATTCGATGGTCTGACCATGGTTGCTCACGGATCAGGGGATTCATGGAAGCAAAACGTCAAGCCCCATATTTAGGCGCTTTCCAAAGTTTAAACGCCACCTCATGTAGAAACCGATCTGCCAGTATGGCTAGGTTTCCCCCATACTGCATGCAGGAAAAAGACCAGAGTCGATCAATTAGAATCAGAGAGCATAACCGAGGAACCACATTCAATGTATATGAAAGTAGGGTAATTTAAGAATACAAAGAGGAATTTGAGGTGAATCGGTAGAGCTGTGCATAAATGGCACAAGGTAGTGGCGCGATGAACGCACAAAATAGAAAACAAATAATAATATTTGGCATTATCCACCTTGTCAGTTTGCACTTGTATGCGGATACACGAATAAATATACATATCAAGGTTCAAAGTCTCGGTTCCGATCTCGATACTGGCAGCCAACTTGTACCATCAAAGTATTGTGGTATACATATGGGAAGTTTTAGACTTTATGTAGGCCGACTTGTCTCAAAATAGTAGTTAGTTGCACATACATCTTCATCTTCAATGACCGTTTCATTTATCCATAGATCATTTTAGTCATCCAGGGAACTAGTTTTTCTTTGTTTAACCGATTCAATCACATGTCAATATTTTGAAACTTGATTTTGACTGTGAGATGAGTTTTTTTAACCATTACATGAAATAAAATAGAATTTCACATTTTAGCAATTAAAACCTGAAATCACATCTTATATTAGTTGTTATTAGTTACTATCGTTGGTGTCGAATAGTTTCGACAGGATCGTATCAGTATACTTGAAATCATATCAATAGATTTCAAACCTTAATACAATACAATATGCACGCAGTCACAAAGGTCACAGTGGCATCAAAGGCCATTCATATCATTGCCTGAAATGTTGGGATTCGGCCAATGCATAGGCTAGATATACGAATCGTTCTATATGTCCAAAAGCCCTCGTGATGTACTATATTTTTTTCTTTTACCCTTACATCAAGGAAATATCCATCTACTCAGATTTAACAAACACGACAGATATGGTAAATTCTGAAGGTGTAGTGCATGCGACCCATTGTAAATATATACATGTCATTTACTTTATTGGATAAAGGCCTGAACCATCGTCAAGCCTAGATATATGGCCCAAAGCTCCGTGTGGGTAGAATTAATGCCCTTTCGCTTTAACTTAATTTCTTTATCCAAGAACTAAAAACTCTCCTTTCTAATCACTACTCCCAGGTCGATTACATCTTCTTAAGGCACATATGAGCTTCTTTGGGAGTAAATCCCACACCAGTTGAATAGAACTTGAAAGCAAAAAAAAAGAATTATATTAAATGAAAAATAACTGTTCTTGCAAAAATAAACATTATGAAGAAAAAAAATACCTTAGAGGAACAATAAACTATATTTTTAAAAAATTATCTTCTCAATTATATGCAAATAAAAATTGATAATCTATAATTAGATAATCAAGATATAAATAATTGCACAATTGTCTAATTTAAGAGTGATATTGGTTCAGATATGGACATGAGACATGACGAATTTGTAAAAGATGCGTTGGGGGGGGGGGGGGGGGGGGGGGGTATTGTACTGAATTATATTATATACACATACACACAGCGAACAAAACCATATATGATGATATTAAACAACATCTTTATATAAAATTTAGGTAATCTCTAGGAAGCATCGACATGAAACCAGGAGGAATAAAACACAAACATAGACACTGGACACAATTTCTTAAACTGTAGGACAATGAACACTGACAAAACACTAAATTATGTATAAACTATAAACATGAAAGTGTGTGTCTATATATAAGCTCATACAGTGTTCTAAATGTCGGATATCATACTCGTGTTGGCTCGCAAACTACAATATTAGATGTCAAATATCGTTAATATGTCGGTGAAATTTGTCAAATATTGGGGTGTCATATTAGATACAATAGATACATCTCATTATACATATCAAATACATAACTATCTATCTATGATGCATATAGACTCATATAAAGCATGTCTAAAGTATACTTGTCGCAATAAGCTGCATTAAACTGCAAAGGGATAACTACTATGTATGTTACAAACTATATATGATACATATAAACTCGTATAAATGATGTTTAGAGTATGTATCATGATAAGCCGCATATAATGCACATTCGAATAAATTTCAGCAAAAAGTGCAGCAATAGTAGCAAATCAAACAAATTCCAGCAATATTTTTAATTTTTAATAAAGTTAAAAAAATGTAGCAAAGTTAAAGAAACTCTTAGCAAAAATTTGTTTTTATAGATAATCCAATGCAACAAATCCAGCAATAAGCAATACGTTCAATGTGATTGATAAAAAATTATCATGCCTGATGTTAGCCGCTGTAAGCAAGAGACACATTAAGTGGTGTAGAGATTGAAAGCCAGAGGGACATTGAGAGCCTGGAAGAAAGTGTGAGATTGGAGAAAAATTGTAAATTTTTAAAGAAAATCAGTTGACAACCATCACAAGACTCGCAATACGACTCACAATACGGAAAAAAACCTTTTACTGCCTGCCACCTGCCAAAACACCAAAGAAGTTGAAGCGCAATTGAAGTTGAAGCATCGTCGCTTGTCAAACTCGAAGTCAACATTGGACTCAAAGAACTCGCAGACGACGCCACGAACGGAAGAAGAGGTAGAGAGATTAGAGAGAGCGAGGAGGACTGAGCCTAAATTTCTTTATAAGATTGGATTTGGGTGTGGATTGGATTTATCTTTTGACCCGCAACCAATCCCCTGATGTAAAATTTAAGAACCAAAATCGGCTGAGGTTTAACACTGCGAAATATACCTAACATCTCGGTCCGAAATCAAAATGTCGGCTATACGAAGTTGAAAATGCCAAACCCTTTGAAATCTCAAGGCATGTGGTACTGGAAAAAAAAACCAAAATGTCGACGACATTTAGAACACTGCGTGTACATAAACATATCCATGCAACCTAAATCATACAATACTGATGAGAAAGATAGTGGGATAGGAAAGGTGATTTCTATTTGATAACGGGGAATACAAAGGTAAGTGACTCAATTAGAGAGGAGTACCACTCTCCCAAGATCTACAACTAAATTCTACTCCTAACTACTATTTCTAAACTCTACTTTTCTTCTACATTTTCTTCATATCCTAAGACTAACCCATTTTCTCATATTTATAGGGTTGGTTGGACCCTATTTACAAAATTGCCCCTCGGGTATTAAATTACAAAATTACCCCACGGGCCCCAGAATTATAAAATTGTCACTAGGGTGGTTACAATCATGATTCTCAACATTACTCCGCCCCCGAAAACTACCTTATCCTCAAGATGGTGAATGATGTCCACGAGTGCTTTTTTTCGAGTATTGGTGAGCATGTCTCCTCGCCTCCTCCTGGGTCGAACGACCAACCACGAGCTCAGCCCGCCTCAAACTATTGCTGCAGGAGTGGAAGAACGTCCGCTGATGAGTCTTCTATGCCCTGGCTCTTTCTATTCTGAATTTGGACTCCAAACGGGCCCGGAATCGTCAAAATACAATAGTCGTGCATTCATTGAAATTCGCCCAGAAATCCAGAAAATTTGCGAAGCCGCACTATTCATCGGCTCGAGCCGGCGGCGGCGGCTGGATCGAGCCGCCATTGTAGCGGCGGCGGCTCGCCGGCACCGATGGAATTTTCTGATGATTCTGCGGGCGGTCCTTGGTCCGTTGGTTTCGTCTCCTCCGGGTGCATATGAAGGCGGTGGTCGCTGTCTGCTATTTCGCTGGTGCCACTCGAAAACCCCCGTCGCCATCGTCCCTTGCGTCTTCCGACAGCGCTGGCGTCTGATAGTCACGACGAAGGCTGCTCTAGGTTCGTCTCCTCCGGACGCACCTGTGGGTGGTGATGGCGGTCCCAACCCTCGCTGGCACCGGCGATAGCCAAACCCCCTCTTGGCTTTCTTCTGGGGGTTTGATTGCGCCGCCAAGGCCCGCGGCGGGCTCGCCCGACTAGTGACGGCCCTCTGGGGGCTCATCGGAGTCGAAACGGCCCCAGGGGGTCGCCGAAGTTGGGACGGCCCTCTGGGGGCTCACCCGACTTGTGACAGGCTTCCTGGGGTTTGCTGCAGCCTCGGCGGCACTCCACCTCTGAAAATGAGGATTGTTTAACATATCGATTAGCTATGCGATATCTTGCTATTTAGGGCGAAGATGTATGGATGACAAGATACGTATGTGTTCACAAAGGCCAGGGGAGAAATGGTGATAAATAGCATGAGGGGAGACATTCCGGTTGTTACCATCAGGCCTAGTGTCATCGAGAGCACTTATAAAGATCCCTTCTCCGGATGGATCGAAGGAAATATGTAACATAATCCTCTTCTTACGATTTCTTTACATCAGAAACATATGATTCTCAACTTTCTTCTCTCTTCTAGGACGATGGATCCGATTGTTCAACACTACGGTAAAGGGCATCTACCTGGATTGCTTGTTGACCCCAATGGCGTAATTGATGTGGTCAGTTTCCGTTCCACATTAGCTAATCGATAGGGTTTTTCACAGAGTAACGTCGAATATGCTTTCATGCAGCGAACCCTAGTGGCAAAGTGTGTTAGGAATGAAGATTGTGGCCACCCTAGTGGCAATTTTGTAATTTTGGGGTCGTAGGGCAATTTTGTAATTTTGGGACCCATAGGACAATTTTGTAATTTGGTGCCCGAGTGGCAATTTTGTAAATAAGGTCCAACCAGCCCTATAAATATGAGGGAATGGGTTAGTCTCAGGATATGAATAAAATTAGAGTTTAGAAATAGGAGTTAGCAGTAGAATTTAGTTGTAGATCTTAGGAGAGTGGTCTTTCTCTCTAATTGAGCCCCTATCTTTGTATTCCCCGTTATCAAATAGAAATCACCTTTCCTAGCCCACCATCTTTCTCATCAAGTGGTATCAGAGCTCAAGATCCATGTCGCCGATAAAGGAAATGTGGAGGAGATCAGAGCCGCGATGAAGCAATCCTTAGAGGAGATGGGCCACCGTATGACGGAGGACTTGAGGTCATCGATCCACCAAATTACAAAATTGCCCTCCGGGCCCGAGAATTACAAAATTGCCACTAAGGTGGCTACAATCCTCATTCCCAACAAATACATGCAATGGTTACTATCTAACACGCATTTTCATGATCTCGGAAAAAGGTATAGTCCTTAGCTATTTAACTTCTAATACACTAGCTTAATGTAACTTGATTCTTACATCAAATATACTTAAAATCATAATAATTTTAAACACTTTATTGTCATATAGTCATTCAAATATAAATACAATTAAATAAACATTTCAAACATATAAAAACATGACGAAAATAACGTACAAGGCATGTAAGCATGTCCCCAATATTTTTACTAAGTGTTCTAAGCTAAAAATAGAGAATGTGATTAACATCACCTTGAAAAGAGTTAGACCCGTGTGTCCAAGAAATTACTTAAAAAAACCCGTGCCTAAGGAGCATCCATGACTGTATTGATGTCTGGTGTGAATGTCGATGTGTAACATCATGATAAGTATTTGTACTACATGGATCATCCGCATGCATCAAATTTGTTAAGAACCAAAACCATGATATCTACAGAAATGGAAAACCAGTCATCATGAGAGACCAATCATCATGTATCCTTCTATTTAGATAAACTCTAGCAAGATTCACATGTAGTAACACATAGGCATTAAAACAAATGTTATTCAGATCCAATAAATAAATCAAGATCTGAGTAGAGCTGTATTTAGAACTTTACCTCCTTAAATTCTCTGAATGAAAATGCTTTAGCCAAATCCTTGCGGGTTACTCCCTCCTGCCATTGAGCTACTAGCATTGGCTGATGATGCCTGCACAGTATAAATTAGCCATCTCTCACACATGACTTACTAATACCACCAAGCTTTCACAATTTGTAGATTATCATTTTTACCTAACGTCATTTAATAACTTTCCTCCTCTCATGGTATAACTTTGACGAGGGCGAAGCAAATAAAGATCGGAATCTGTTTCTAGTGAAGGGTTCACAGCTAAAGAACAGTGCTCACTGCCCTTGGAAATGGTGTCATAGCTCAACACTATAGAAAAGTGTAAGCGAGAAGCAATACATGATCCAGGATGAGCTGTCGACATGATTTTACCTACCAATTTGTCAAGCCAATCAACATCTGTGCTGCTTATTGGCTTTTCATCGTGCTCTTTGGGCTTCTCAGTACTCATGATATGCAAAAATACCAGATCAAACTCGTACTTCTCTAGAACATCACCTCCAGAAAATCCAAGAAGCCGCAGTACTTCAGATGTTACCATATCATCACCCGTGGCTTTTTGTACAAGATCACCACTTGAGCCAGTTTCCTTAATTAACTCGTCCAGTTGGAAAACTGTGAATCCAACATCACTAGCAAAAGACCTAACACTGGGGCACTCGGTGAACATAGCAGCTCTCAACCCCATAAACCTGCGACTTTGATGAAGAAGATGATAAACAACATAAATAACTAAATATACATACACTCTTGATAAAGAAGAGGATATGTGATCCCTTATTTCACCTCTCTGATATTTTTGGCAGTGCAAACTCCCTTTGATTGACAGTAGTAACTGAGTCACCATGTTCTTCATTCTGAAAGCCCAGGGATGCAAGTGATTGGAGCAAGTGGTTGAAAAAATCATCTAGTTTTTCATCTAGAGACCATATAACTACCGAAAAGGAAAGGAAACTTACCATTGATATGTAGAAATCGTATGCATCCAAAAGTTGAGCTAATTCTCTAACCATCCTATCATTTGTGGTTTCTGGAATGCCATGACAATAACAGAAAATAATGAGCCAAATGAATTCACCAGTGAACATAAAAAATACAGGCAGCAAGGCCACATTTGGAACTGGAGGTTACTCACCATACCTCCAAATTTTAGAGGTAACTTACCTCTGAATTTAAAATTTTGGCTAAAAATGGATGTTGTGAAAATCTTACCAGGGGTTTTTTCTACCTCCGTTCCCAAACAGGGCCTAAATATTTCTACTATCTAAAAATGCTGTCAAAAAATCTCTGCCATGCCAATACAATATAATAAGGGGTGTCCAGTTCATACAAGCCTAATAATCACCAATAGAATGTTTGGTTGCACATTAAGAGTTTGAAATAACTCTTTTGAAAACTATTTCCTCGGGTCTAGGAAGGAAAAATGCGGTTTGGTTGGTTTTCGCCACTCTGAAAACTTCTTCATGCTCTATTTAGTGGACCCATGAAGCAAAGTCGCCTTAAAAATTTGGAAAACTTGTTTCACTCTCAAGAGAAGATGAAAACTTTGAGAAAGCACTTACTCTTCACATGAAAGCTCCCTACGAACTTTTTCAAACTTATTTTAACCAAAGTTTTCGACTATTTTACACGTAGCCAGAGAAAAGTCAGAGGTTTCTACTTATATTAGTTCCACAAAACCCCCACAAATTCTTTTCCTCTCCATCCTGCAACAACAATATGCTAGTACAAAATGTTTCACGATTTTATCACAATGAGGGTTGTTTTACAATCGGAGTCCCAAGCTTCACCCGCCTGTAGAAAACAACGTGATGGAAAAAGTGTATATTATTCATGTAAAATGATTATACTGATAGAATTCACCCAAATCTGAAATTAAATTGCTAAAATAGCGAATAAAAAGATAACTTTTGGCTACAATATAGGGGCAACCACCCTCCCAAGACGCCGGTAAGTGAGGACGCCCGTACTCTCCTAATATCACTCGAAGAACTCTCACCAATTAATCAAAATAAGCATAACTAAAATGACGGCTAGCCCTAGTTTAAGGATAAACCCCTCTCCTAATCAATTACAAGTTTGCCATTAAAATTAATTCAAACAATGAAAGTCGAAAACGCCCCAAGGTGAGCCGGCTTCCCTTGCGCGCACATCGGTTTGCTGGCTGGTCCGTAGATCTAACATTACTCCGTCCCTGAAAATCCATCTTGTCCTCAAGGTGGTGCATGAGGCTCCTGGCGATGCTACTCCAGGTGGGACTCGTCTTCCACTCCGATCTCTTCATCATCCACGTCATCCTCCTCGTCTGTCCCAGCTATCAGCACTTACAGCTTGCGACCCCGACAGTGGTGTCCTGAGGTGAATCTCTCATCGCATCTGAAATAGAGCCCCTTCTGCCTCTTCTCCCTCATCTCGGCGTCAGTCATCCTCCTAAACCGACACCCCGCTGACGGTACGCTACTCTGCTCTCCAGTCTTCTCAATACTTGCTTGATCTACCCATGTAGCTGCCTCCTGTTCTCCTATCGCGGTCGGGACCTCCGCGAAACCGGTCCACTTCAACAACCTCTTGCCAGTCTCTCCTCCATCTGAGCGTACTCTATGGCCTCCATCAGGCTCTGAGGCTTCTGCATGCGAACTGCTGCTCGAACCGTGGCCTTCATCCCCTTCATAAAGGTGCTCTCCGTCGTCTCGTTTGACACCCCGTGCACATGTCCTGATATGGCCTCAAACATCTCTAGATAATCCCTCACGGTGTCCTCCTGCCTGAGTGATAGCAGCTGCTCCCGTACGTTCCCCAGATGGGGATCCTTAAACCTCTCCATCATCTGATCCCTGATCTTCTCCCACGAGCGAAAAGGACACATTGCATCCTTCCACTGAAACCAGGCGAGTGCCTTCCCCTCCAGACAGATACCTGCTGCCTCCAGCGTCTGCTCCTCTGTCATACGAGAAACTCTACAGAATCTCTCCGCTCTGTAGATCCACGACACCGGATCCACCCCCATCGAATACAGGCATATTCAACTTTCACAGTCTGTCCATATTGAATCCCCTGGTCCCCGCGTCCTCCACCGTGCCTCGGCTGGTGGTAGTGTTGCCATCGCTCCTGGTGTCGCTCGTAACCCCTATGAGGGCCTCCTCCTGTATCCACACCCGTCGTCGCCTCCAAACCTGTCCTCTGGCCTCTCCTGAAAGTCTCTGTAACCTCCTCCCCCGCCTACAGGTCGTCCCTCCTGGTGGTGTGGTGGAGGCTGCCACCTGACGTTGCCAAATCGAGGGTCGCGAGGGTCCCGATACCTCTTGCCTAGTCTTTGTACTCCTGGAATTCCCCGGGGTCCAATTTCTCCTCAAAATCGGGCGTCGGCACCTCCCGATGAGGCTGGTCGTCGTGGACACGCTGAAAATCACCTCCCCCGCCTCGAAAAAACCCCGTCCAGGCCCTCTGTGGCCTGCAGGGTAGCGGCATGCCTGGGGCAAGGCCGCCGGCCCCGCCTGGTACTCACAGGGGCCCCAGCGCCCCCCGTGGGTTGGGGGGTTTGCCGGCCCCCCTGGGGCCTTCGCCGCCCCTGGGCGAACCCAGGGGAGGCCACCGCCTCCCCTGCGATGATCCTGGGAGGTGGCGGGACCCAGAAAGGCATCCTGCGCCCCCCGCCCTTGTTCGCGCCTCATGTGGGCTGGCTAGGGCCGCCGCCCCCCTTTGTGCTTCCACTGCCTTCCGCCGCACTTCCTCCCGGTAATCGACCTTCCACGGCTCCCCTTCCTCATCCTCGACGAATTCCTCCTCCATGTGGACGTTTTTCGCATCAAAAGTCTCAACTTTTTCCTTCCCCTTGTCTAAACGTGGAGCCTTTTCCGTTGATTTAGGGTTTTCCTCTTCCTTTCCATCCTTTTCCGAGTTTGCCGTCAATTGAAAAATTAATTACGTGAATTGTTCATCGTGTTTCTCTTGCCTCACTGTCAATTTTTTGATGGAAGCCGTCAACTTTGCTATGGATTCATCGTTTCCCACCAATGATTTCTTGATCCCGACGATCTCGCTCGTAAATTTTACCTCCAAAGCCTCAATTTTATCTTGCGATCTTGTCGAAGCCGCCATGTATCGTCACAAGCTCTGATACCAAATTAATAGAATTCACTCAAGTCTGAAATTAAATTGCTAAAACAGCGAATAAAAAGATAACTTTTGGCTACAATATAGGGGCAACCACGCTCCCAAGATGCTGGTAAACGAGGACGTCCGCACTCTCCGAATATCACTCGAAGAACCCTCGAAAAACTCTAACCAATTAACCAAAATAAGTATAAGAACTAAAATGACGGCTAGCCCTAGTTTAAGAATAAACCCCTCCTAATCAATTACAATTTTGCCATTAAAATTAATTAAAACAAGGAAAGTCGAAATCGCCCCTAGGTTGAGCCGGCTTCCCTTGCGCGCGTGTCGGTTTGCTGGCTGGTCCGTGGATCTAACATACACGCACACATGTCCCATGTCTATGAAAATCATATCGTATCTCATATCAAAGGAAGATAGTTACAGCTGTTACATATCGCATCATATCGTATCACATGGTAATAAAATTAGTTACATATTGATATAGATCCAAAAAGAACGGAAATTAAGTATATCAGTTATAAATCCTAAAAGAAAGCCGAACGAGATCTTGTTGGTTAAGAAGATCTGACATCTTGTTGATTATGGAGACCTTGCTAGATCTTAATAACCACCCCCTTAAGTTGAAGCAGGACGATTGGAAATACCTACAGTGCTAAGTATATCTAGAAATTGTTGTTTACCAAGGACCTTCATAAAAATATCTATCAATTGTAGCTTGGTAGGCACAGAAGAAATAGCAATCAGATCAGAATGAATATTTTCGCAAATGAAATAGCAATCTAGTTCAATATGCTATCTGTTTATTAAAAATTGGATTGTTCAATATGTGAAGAGCAACTTGATTATCATAAAAGAGACGGATATACTGTGAATGACTAATGAGAAGATCATGAAGAAGAAATTTAAGCCATGTAGTTTAGAAGCTGTGACCGTCAGTTGTTTCTTCATCTTTCATGATATAAGATTGCTATCTAAAAGTGTAAAACATCATGTTACAGAACAAACAAGATGTAGTTGGATAAAGTTGGATAGCTGTAAAATACACAACAACATGTAGTTGGATAAATTGTCCAATTTGAGGCAGAATATGCAATTAATTGAAGATCATTGGTGGAGGAGTGAAATAGCCCTTGGTCTGAAGAATAATTGAGATATCGTAGAACTCTCATAGCATCATCAAGATGACATTGACGAGGTTCATACATAGATTGACAAAGGATATGCACATAATAAATGATGTCAGGTTAGGTAATGCTAAGATAGATAAGTCAATCGATCAGATGATGCCTGGATTTTCAAGAAGAGATCCTATATAACATAAAAGATTATGATTCTGATCCATGGGAAATATCATTGGGTGAGCACCAAGACGGTCAGATTCATAGAAAAAATCTAATGTATACCAACGATGGCTGAGATAGATGCCATTGGAGTACCATGCCGCTTCGATACTAAGGAATTATTTTAAGGAACCAAGATCTTTAATATGAAACTTATCATGAAAAAATCCCTTCAATTACTTGATAGGCACATCATCATTACATGCCATAATCATATCATCGACAAAAACAAGAACTTCTGCAAATGTAAAACCATGAACTAGAGTAAAGAGGGAATTATCAACAAGAGATTGGCTAAAACCAGTAAGTTGTAATACAGAAGTAAATTTCTCAAACCAGTTACGATAACCCTGTTTGAAACTATATAACGACCCGACATACGAAATTCTCCCCTTGACAAAAACCCATGAGGAAGATGTGAAACTATATAACGACTTATTAAGCCGACATACAAAATTCTCCCCTTGTCAAGAAAACCCATGAGGAAGATGCATATAAATCTCTTCATGCAAATCTGCATGTAGGAAGGTGTTATGAATATCAAACTGATGGAGAGACCAACCGTTGACGGTAGCAACTGTAAGGATGAGTTGAACTGTTACTAGTTTAGTAACATGTATAAATATCTCATGACAATCCAAACCCTCCTTTTGAGTGAAACCATTAACCACAATCTAGTATTGTGGTGTTCAATTGAATCATCTACAAGATATTTGATTTTTAAACCCATTTGCAGCCAATGGGTTTGAGAGGGGGGGGGGGATCATCTACAAGATATTTGATTTTTTTAAACCCATTTGTAGCCAATGGGGGGGGGGGGGGTGGGGATGGACAATCCAAGTCCTATTTTTTCTTTAAAGCGACAATCTATACAAACATAGTATCTCGCTAATGTTGTTCTTTAATAACTTGAGAAAAAAATCTAGGCTCATGGGGTGAGGAAATAACATAAGATATGTAGAATGAGATGCAAAGAAACATGAATAATTACGAAAATATTTAATAGGATAATAAGTACCTGATTGAAATGAAGGAGCTGATTGTGTGCAAGTGTTATGCGAAGTGACCGTAAATTGAAGGGAAGAACAAATATTATCTTTGAAATAAGATGAAGGAACATGTGAGTGAGTAGATTTTCTGAAGGAAGGAGATGGCAGAGAAGATGAGTGAACGTAAGGGAGAGCGGGAGTCGGATAAAATGAAGGTGTATTGGGCTCACGCTGCTAAGCAAGGGAGAATGGGACATGATAGTGTCGGGCAAAGATTGAGGAATAACAACAGAGTTATCGGTGTTGAGTTGATGATTTAAAAAAGGAAAATGTCGTTAAAGGTAACGTCACGACTAGTAAAATTTTCTTGGTTATGAGCCACATGAGAAGAATCACCTCAACCATCAACAATTATGTCTTTTGTCCAGCGTATTGAAAAGGAAATCTTTTCATTAAATAGTATTTGTAAAGAATACATGAGAATATTAACATGAGTTTCATTTAAGACAAGTAATCAGAATAATAAACGTGAGATAACTAGCTGTTTATTGAGTTCTTATATAGCCTCTTTGATCGAGCTCGATCCTAGCAATTGTGTTAATGTTTGTTCATTTATTGAATCAAGCTTAAAATTGTGTACAAGCCAGCTTCTACCGAGTTCAATTCAACCCGAGTTCCAAACTTCTTGTGCTTATATACAGCCCCAAACTCACAGTTTTTATTTTAAGGAGCTAATTGGATTTCCTAAAAATCCTCCAGAGATCAAGAATTTACATATCAAAGCGAATATTTGATATTTATTGTCTGCGCGCAAGTATTCAACATAAAAATGTTAAAAATTATAAAGATCATGGGTTCAATTTCATAATTGAGGGAAATTGATAGGGGCTGGGGGGGTTGGGGTGTGGGGGAATTACCATTGGGAGGGGAATCTCTGAGAGAGAGAAAGCCGCAGGCGGCGAGAGATGCGAAGGAGTGGAGATGGGAGTGCGACGGAGAGACCGCCGGCAAGCATCCATCGCCGTAGATCACCAGCGCCCTGCTCGGCTTGTCGGCCATCTCGCTCGCACACACACTTTCTCTCTCCCCCCCCCCTCTTTCTTTCTCTGTCTGCGTAATATAGACTCGGGGTATGGGAATTTCGAGATGGGGTCCACTGAAATATATCACTTTTTTGTTTTTTCAGCAAAGCTGTAAGGGCCTGTTCTTTTGTCAAGAATAGGAGCGGAAATGGAAATAGAGATACTATTCATGCACTATTCATCATATTCCAAGTTTGTATTCCAAGCGGTTGTTCTTTTGGACGTGGAATAGAATCCTACGTGGCTATTCCAATTTGGTAATGATGGGCATTTTTGTATTCCAAGCTTTTTGCTTGGAATACAATGGAATCCTTGGAATGGTGGGCCCCACTCTCTCATCTCTCTCTATCTCTCCCCTCCAACTCATCTCCTTCCCACTTTTTCATACCAACTCTCCAATCCCAAAAGAACACAAGAATAGAATGTGGACCTCATTTTCTATTCCAAACCCCACTTTCGATACTCTATTCCATCCAAAAGAACACAAAACTCTATTTTCTCTCTCCTTGGAATACAAACTTTTCCATATTCCATTTTTCCTATTCTAGCAAAAGAACATGCCCTAAAGCTCGTGTCGGTCGGATCTCGATCACTCGTCTCTATCCCTCTTATCCCTCTAGTCAGACCTCTCCATCCCTCGCCTCTTTGGAGAGAAGGTATAAAGAATTACATAATTGCTCGTATGCTCCGTTTTTATTAGAAAAAGTGAAAAATACAACTAAAGATGAAATTTTCTCTTTAGCTAATGTCAAAACCTAATCCCTTATTTTCTCTGACAATCCGTTTCATGTTCTAAAAATCCACACCACACCAACAATTTCCAAGTAAATCTAAGGGGTTTTGCTTGTTTTATATGCTTGTCGCAAATTTTGCAAAAGAGAATTTTTTTGCAACGACTAAATAAACGATTAAAATCATATGATTCACTTGAAAAACGATAATTATAGTTTATTAAAATCATATGGTTCACTTGAAAATCGATAATTATAGTTTTTAAAACATGAAAATCAAAATGATTAGAATCGATCATCGAAAAACATGCAGGGGTGGGATTGCTTAGCTAACCAGTAAGGAAATTTCCAAATTCCTCCTCAACTAATTGACGCTCCATATTGCTCTTAAAAATACGTAGAGAGAGAATAGCTTCTACATGTGGAATTTCGAAGTGGGGCTCATAGAAAGTATATACACCATAAATTCGCATGCTGACCCATTGAAAATTTTCTTATGTTGACGCATGTTTTATTTTTTTTAGATTTGTTTTTACTGCTTATCTTACCATGCTTATCTTACCAAATAAAATGAATCCATTGCTATTTAACCTGCAATCTAATTGTTACAAATTCAACGGTTTCAAAACAATGGAACTTTTTGTAAGAGCGGATCGAGTGTCAAATCCTTCTAGGTTTCTTCCATATTTAGAATTTTGGGGTTTAAAACGTCTACACCAACCCCATAAAACTTTTTCCACGAGAATATTATTTATTAGATTTTTAATGATGTTAGCATATAAATTTTTTGAGATGGCAGTACATATACAGTATCGTCTTCCATAAATATATAGAGAAAATAGTTTTCCAAGAGCTTAGGCCTTCCAAGAGCTTTCTTTCAGGAAGAACAATACCAAGCTTACTCGCGAACATCATCATCATCTCCCGCATCAGCGGTAGAGGTGTCTGAGCTTGCTCACAATCATCGTCGTCGTCGTTTCAAGCATCAGTGGTAGAGGTGACTGAATCCGCACGCAGATATATCAACGTCGAAAAAGCAAGTAATTTTGTCGCAAAACACGAATACAGGAAATGAGCACTGCAAACATTGCATCTGGAATGGCTCTGTGAAAGAGATGGCACAGTCCACATTGAACAGAAGTGATCCCCTGTCAAGAATCTATCCAAAATTTCTACTTCAACGCATCGATGTCTAAACTTGTTCCTCTATCAACATACGGTGTCTGTTATCAAATATCAGCCAAGAACAGAGACTGATCACCCAAATCCTCAATCTGAATCCAACAAGGACTCATTTTGCGATCAAACATACCTGTATCATTTACCATCCTCTAATGGTTGTCATCAAAAAATGGGGAAGAGATTTTCGTTGGTTTTATCTCCAAAACTCAGGCAGTAAATTTCCAAGATTTAAGTTGGTCAAAACTTACTTGTTACTATATAATTGCGCATACACCCATTCATCCACATTCCCATAATGCATACCTTTGTATTCAGTGTCCCTCCAGCTGTTCCTTCTGCTCTAAAGGGGGAGGCTCAAGTGGCTGATACTTTGGTTTGTTCTTCAGAAGGAGAAGATACGTGTTCCAGTACCAGAACAATAATATCCTACCCTGCGCTATTATTGTATCCCTGATTCGGCTTCCACCGAAGGAAAGTCTCTCCAGAGCCTGTAGGAAAAAACGAAGCTAAAAAAAGACACCTATTTGCGCAAATAAACATATAAAACATAAAACATAAAAAATGCTGGAAACTCGTCGGCTGAGTTTTTCTTTTCCTGCCTAGTCAAGATTAGTGATAGAAAATATTCATTTTTTTTTGCTTTTATGATTTCATTCATTCAACTAGAATGATGACACAAATAAGTATTTATAGATTTATTTCAAACAAACCTGTTAGATCGTTGGAACATGTCTAGATCTAGTTGTTCAGGCTAATTTTATGAAGAAAGAGAGATGCAAATTCCTAGAGCAAACGCTACTAGTTTACTCATTTCATTCAGAATTTGAAACTGCTACTTGGTAGCATTAATTTGAATGGCTTCACTGATAGCAACAGTTGGACTTACAAGTCTACTGCAAGCAGACATGAATGTCTATTTGGCAGAATTTAGACAATCGGCATTAGATTATCGTTATAAAAATGATCTTCTCGGAAATTAGAAGTGTGCTCTATATTTCCCCTGATTTAGATGGGAAAAAAGCCTATAGTTAACACTGGAATGTGGAAGGGTTGGGTCAGGATGAGTAACAAATACATCGTATGCTGGAAAATACATGACGTTCTTAGTTAGTATTTGCCTTAGGATAAGAACTTGAGCCTGATACCTGACTGTTAGCTGGAAACTTCTAATGTGAACACTAGGAAGTGGGTTGGGTTTGCCAGGGTTCCCTATTTTTTGTTAACCCTATCAAGTTGCTTCACTACTGCCTCACCAGGGTAAAGTAATACAAATTATACTACTATGCATGTCAATGAGCTTAAAACAAGCATACCTGTTCTCCAGTTTGGATGTCATAGGAATGTTGATGCTCGAACTGAAGGCCGCTGAATTCGTTTATGCAAAGCCCCTGAAAAGCCCTGAAACGTAGAAGAAAGAAGATGAAACGATGACCTAAGTTCCAGCTGATGTGCATGTGTCAAGAAATTGTTTAGTCCGGGGAATCACCATCTTATAAGAGAGACTCGAGGGATCCATCTGAAGATTACAGGAGTATTTTCTGCATTGACATAATAGCCTCCAAAGACGATGAATACAGTCATGACGGAAGGCCCTACAGCCATTGCTGCTTCAGTTGTCGGAACCATAGCTCCAACAGTAAGACCCATTGCCGAAGCAGCAAAGGACTCCATCGTCACAATGCCACAGAATTTTGCGAATCTGTCAGGAAAAGATATTAGGTTTGAAGATAACCAAATTGTAAACATATAGAAAATAGTGATTTATGGAAGAGTCATATAAACAACCATTTAAGTTGGCATTTCCCCTCATTATTTTTAACAGTACCACCTGAAAGTCCACAAGGATTCAGACACTGGTTCATAAAAACCAAGAATTTCTCCGATCTAACAAGACTTCCCTGTTTTAGGCTTTTAGCTGTTTCAGAAGAAGAAATCTAGTTTACCTCTAAGCTGTTCATGAAAATACCTAAGCCCCTTGAAGGACAAGCAATAACATCAAAGAAACCCTTTTTTGCCATTAGAGGTTCTCAATTTGAAACCCCTTAAAATTTGAAATTCATTATGGCTGCTATAGTGCATAGAGAGATGGAAAAAATCTCATTTTGATTATAACTTTCAACTCATGTATTTTGATTAGTTTAGCTGCTTAGAATATTTCTTTGAGATAAGATATTGTAGCAATGTCTACAGACTGATGTTTTCTAAGAATGCTTCGAAGTTTTGCCAAACACCATGGCACAGCATTTGAAGAAATCAACAAATAACACAGAATTCTTGTGTTATAGTCAATGTTTTTAAAGAAATGTTTCCTAATATATGCAAATACACTTCTGAACACCCAATTCTGCAATGAAACTGGATACACCTGCTTTCCTTAAAATGGATACATCTGCTACTTGTTTAAACTTGGTAAAATATTCAATATACTCATAATTCTACATATGAAGATCTCAGCCATTTCAAGGTATTGAAATGGCCGTAATACATATTGTGCCGATGCTGCATGTTGAACAGACAACCCAAACTTCTTCCAAAGTCAATGGCCACAGTAGGATTTATTAGTAGTCCATTTTGTTTCTCAATTGTTTTTCGAATCATTATGATTGAACAACCCACTATATGCAAGATTAAAATTCAAGATATATCTAAGAAAGAGAAAGGATCATAAGTCTTCTCGAAACAAAGAATGTTATGGAAGATGGGAAAAATATTAATAACAAATATAAACTTTAGACAGATGATTAAAAAAACCTACTTCAGGAAAATGCATAGAACATTTACAAAACCCGAATATCTACAAAAGAGGTTGTTACATAATTTCAATCAGTAAAAGTAATCATGGTACCTGTATAAATTAGGATGGAGACGAGCCATTGGATAGAGAACAGTGCCAAAAATTAATGGGAACACTGCTCCAATTGGGATTTCTGCTAGAAGTTTTGACAGGAGATAAGGACCCAATGAATAGGAACCCTTGGCGCGTTCTCGGTCTACTATTGCTCGTTCCTTTGGAAACACACCTACAGTTTTTGTAAGTGCTGCCATGGCTGTGTTAATAGCAGCCACCTTACCCAAAAGCGAAACAGTCAGCAAATCGCTTGGAAAAAGCCTGTGCCAAATTTGTTAGTGACAAACATAGGTCGAAGTGTTGGCTGATAACATATTCATACCTTGAACTTTTTAAGATAAAGGTCAAAGTAAACTTTAGCACAATTCAAGACATGATCATCATCTTTATGTTTATATAATACCACAGAATGCAAGTGCCAAAAAAAGAAGAAAAAAGAACTATTGTATGTACTTAAAGATGTTTTGTTTTAAATGTGCTTCTGTCAATCATCAACCCCAGTTACATAAAGCCAAGTGTACGGTTTCTCGGAAAACCTGATGAGGTCACATGATTGCTAAAAGAACATATTGGTTATAGTGACTGAAAGCAAAGGAAACACAGATTATAGAACCACAGGGATATCAAAAGATAGAAGAGCAATCACAGAAGACAAACATGCACAAATTTGGCTCAATGGTGTATGCCAGTATGTGGTGACTGAGAGATTAGTTCACTATTAACAGCACATATTGGGCCAACTTGCAACAAGTCAAAATTTGATGGTAGCTGCTCTGAGAAACTGTTAAGAGGGGTTTAATATATCACACCACTCAAGCAATCTATCCAACGTAACACACTATGACACTATTCAGTAATCAACAATGCAGATCATGTGCAATACAATGTCTACTTCTCTATCTACAAATACAGTACCACATCTTCAACACCCTGCATCACATTGTAAAAGCGTCTTCTTATATATAAGATATGTGTTTCAACTCCTATCAATTAAATGTAAATAATTCCTCCAAAATATTTTATAAAGTTCCAAAACAAGGAGCTCACTGTTCATCAGTTTCACATGCACATCAAGCAAGCATCATTTAAGCGTCAAAATTGTCCTAGCAGTATAAAACCCGTCTCCTATGTGTGCCTAAAACATTCCCCAATTCTTTTAGATATGGCATGGTGGCGGCATCAAAAACTGCTTGCTTGGGAAATGATGGTCCAATCTACAAAAACTGGCGTCCAGTGACTATATGCCAACCACTTGAGAACATGTTCTTATGTGCTAGAAGCCAGCATATTTAGTAATTTGGGTAAAAACAATGTTCCAGTATCTCGACTGTGGGTAGCTGTGCCAAATACTTGGGACCCATGAACAAGATCTTCCACTGCTTTTCTGAAAATACAGAGAAGCCCATCTGAGAATATGATGAATAAGACCCTTTCAATCGTGTGTGATTCCTGCAGAACTAAGCAGGAGGGGATGATTACCACATCTTTTCTTCTGTCTCGGAAGAATTGCAAGAAGCCCTTTGAAGTGAATTTTGAAACCAGGTTATACAGACGACAGCTATAAGCATATAACATCTCCTTAGCATTTCGATTAAGTAACTACACTGAAGGCTGTGTTTGCTGAGCAAAGTCAGGAGACTTGCTTGCCACTTTTTCCATGCATCCTGAGACTGTCAACGGAGTATTCAGTGACTCCAATCAGTATATCTTGTAAAAATGGGAGCCGAATTTCTAGGTCTGAATGAGAGTCATACGTGCGAACGTTCTGAAATCGTGGCGAAGGTGCACTTGCAAATTGTGCATGCCTCCATAATCATGCATAGAAGTATAATATAAGATAACCAGCTTGATCAATTACTCCATTATTTGATATATTAAATTTGGCCATTCACTTGATGCAAAGATAGGCACGGGTCTCTTTATAATGACAGATGATCAAATGGATGGTGTATCTCTATTTTTTATGATTCGACAAGTCAACAGAGTGTCACCATGTGTCCAAGTATTATGCATATTCAGAAACCTAAAAATTGAATCCTCAAGTTATCACAATGTGAAAATGTCATTCCATGCTTAGGTATCACAATGTGAAATGCCATTCCATGATTAACTAGAAGGAATGTAAAAACAATCCAAATTATGTATGTCGAGTCAAACATGACAATGTGATTACACATGGCTCAATATATGAGAAACGAATCTTGTTCCCCATCGAAAAGGTTCCGTCTTTTCACTTAGACTAGACCCTTTTGTGGTTTGGGTAAACAGTATTTTCTGACTCCTTGCATAACCTTAAACATCAACATGTCGGCATCCACAGCCAACCACTGACATTTTACAAAAATGCAATACCAGGCTAAGTTCCCAAGAGGTCAGTGACAAAGTATTGCCTTAAGCATGCTTTGCAATGGAGCATTTCCCATGGGGTTTCCCTAAAAGATGCAACCTACAACTAATCGTTGAGTTTATTGGAATCATCATGTATGAACCACCGTCCAGCACATAAGTGATGTGGTGACATTCAATTTTGTGTTTGTAACATTAAGGATTTCTCTTACCTAATCACCTTGTCCAGGAATTTCAGGCTAAGTTGTAAACAGTTGAAACTGTTGACTCATTTTAGATGGGTTGCCTCAACTTCCGAGTTTTACTCAATAGCCAGACCATATTGATGGGATGAAGCCTTGGATGACATATGATTGTGTTTCGCTATCCAATGTCTCAGTTTACTATTTCAATCTCATCACCTTCATTATGAGGCTCAAACTTTTTGATTCAATTTTGATCATGTATTAGCGATTGATAGGTATCAATCTCAAGCATCGATCATCTATATACATAAACAGATCCTAGAAACGAAAAGACGTCAAATGCTAGGATGCTAATATACCTGTAGAAGCCCCATCCTATCTTGAATAGATGTTTGAGTTCTTCCCATGCGCCAAAAAACTGATCCAAATATAACTGCTGATGCAATCGACATTCTTGCACGGACCTTGTTTGTTGGTCCATCTCTAGAAGCCTAAGATGTTGTAATCATAGAAGAAGTCTCAGTACAGATGAATTCAAGATGTAGCTCACCAAAATGATTATCTATTTGCTATTGGCAATAAATATTTCGTAGACAAATTTCATATCACAACATAAAAAGCAAGTGCATTATTAGAACATGATTTATCATATCATAGATGAATTTTGATTGGGGAATTTTTCCACATGTATCTAATAATTCACATTACCTACATGCCTTACTTTTGAGATGATAAAATGAGAGATATATGACATGGTTTCAGCTCCCTAAGATCAGTGACAACAAGAAGAAAAAGAAAAGGGCCCAATCCAACTTATTCTGATAATTTCCAACATCCTTCTACATCTAGGCCAAAAATTTCATCACAGATAACTTTCTGACATCCTTTCAACACGCTAAATATAATGTCCATTGCCCCTATAATGAGAATGTTGTCACCATGACAAACATCTGCTTTTCCCACATCCTTGTCCCTCGAAGGAGACCACTGTCTTAATGACAAAACAGACATGTTAAAAATGTGTTATACTGCCCCTCCTCGTTTCTTTTTGTTTTCTTTCTTTTCTTTCTTTCTCATTTCTTTATGTGTTGTTTGTGAGTGTGTGTTTATGGGATATATAGGCAAGTGAAGAATATTTTGACAGTGTATGAAGGAAACGTATGTGAACACAAACCTGCATCCACGCTCGTTTCAGGAGCAACCAGAATTGTCTCCACCAACCACCTCGCCGCTTGACTACAGATTTCCTGCCAAATTTTGATGGAACCCTGTAGTCTTTGCAATCTGTGACTGGGATTACACATTGAATGTCAGGAG
Source organism: Scilla litardierei (assembly GCA_030789695.1). Classification (NCBI taxonomy): domain Eukaryota; kingdom Viridiplantae; phylum Streptophyta; class Magnoliopsida; order Asparagales; family Asparagaceae; genus Scilla; species Scilla litardierei. Next base: position 3,097,991 of record CM061132.1, read on the forward strand.
TACTTCTACAAAATGCTTCAACTAGTTCATCGATCCTTTTCTGAGAAGAATCTACACTTTCCGCAGAGCTATAATCAACTGATATGAGATCAGCCAGAAATTCAGCAGGGTTCACATGTTCTGGACACTGGTACCTGATACAAAATTATAGCAAAATACAGATTAAGTAAACGAGATAAGATCATAAAGCATAGGCAATTGTGGTTTTTAGGTTGGCATAAAAGGTTCTTCAAATATTACCTTATTAATTTATGTATCAAACTGACTAAAATAAATAGCATTTGCACGGATGAATAAAAAATTGGTACGTGCGTAACACTCCTCAATGGTAGGTACATATGCATTTGACAACCAGAGGACAGAAAAGAAAAGAACCATCAGCAGTAGGGATGCAGAGGACAGGGTCTACAACACAAAGAAAAGTGGCAAATGAAAAGAATTTAGGTCATGCTGACACAGAAGAATACATCTATGATTCCTGATATTTACATATTTAGCTGGCATTCTGATGCATGACTGAACTATGGGGCTGCCAAATGCCAAGATGAGCAACCAAGCGCTTCAAAATGCAATGCAAATTTAACCTAGAACGACATGACTATTAATCACGTTGTAAGGAGCTTGTTCTACAAGGTCTATTGAAGAACAAACTAATTTTGAAATGAAAGAATGCAAGTACTAATGATAATGTGACATGTTATGTGATTAAATGAACCTAATCTAAAAGAGGTATGCAATTCAAGCACACAATAGATTTATGTAAATTAATATCCTCAAAAATGAATTAATAACCAACAAAAAATAATTCAACGAATGCCTAGGATTCCCAAAATAGGCTATTAGATATCATGACTCGTCACAAACGTAAAGAAGTACGAGCCTGACTATGTAAGCCTTGATTCTGGTCCTTGAAGAATCATTGCCGAAAGTTCACGAATTGGGTCAGCACCGCAAGTCATTTTTGATTTGGGTTAGGTCTTGAAGGAATTTTGGCCAGCCAGCTTAGGCTATTGATCATAAAGGATTTTGAAGGAAATCAATTCAGGTTACGTCTGTCGGCTATTTAGTGGTGAAAACAGTGAACATGAGTAAAGTAGTATTCGTGTCAACTTGAAAAATACAATATCGAATGGTTAATAACGAAGATATGTCAGTGATATAATATTGAGCTGCCACATCGGATACCAAAAATACATTTTCTATACATATCATATATATCTAACTATATATGATATGAATGATATAAACTCATCTAAAGTATGTTTAGATTATACTTCTCTTGACAAACTGCATTAAATTATTAAATCATAACTATTAACCGATTGCAAAATCCTTTCAATTGCTTTGAAAACAAAAACAAGAACCTACAAAGCGATATACCTTCAAAATATGATATGTCGATATTTTGAATGAAGTCAGGAAACAAATTAAAAACTTACCCCATGTTGGTGATTGCTTTCATGCCAAATAAACGAATTCTTACGTTGAAATCTCAAATGAGAGGCAAACTTAAAAAGACCGAGTGAGAGAACAATCACGAGATAGGCATGTAGTGTGCTAACAGCTCGATGGAGGTCAAAGAGGGACTACTGGGAGAGATGAAAGAGTGACTGAGAAAGACAGAACCAAGAGATAAGAAATACAGGAAGAAAGAGGGTTAATGTGAGGTCATCGACGAGAATGTTGAGGTTGAGTGAGAGGTTGACAATGATAATGAGTGAGAGGGCAATGGCAAGAACAACGAGAGGGAGTGTGAAGCTGAAAACGACAACTCTAACAACATCAAAAACGAAGATGATGGAAAACTGAACGAAAGAATAGATACACAACGATGAAAGATTAATATTCTAAACGATGCGAACGGAATCACGAAATTTAGCCCTAATTCCTCATAGAACCCTTTTATCGTTTGGATTTAAGTATCGGGTTTTGGTTAGGTTTGCTTCGGATCCGAATGCTTAAAAATTTTAATTAAAAAATATCATTTGATTTTCAAACCGGTATATCAACGGAAATATCAAGTAGCAACCAATATTATGCCGACATCATCCCAAAAATGCCATCCATTGTTAGGATTTGTGTCTCGCATCACTCCAATTGACTAAAATAGTGGCATGCAAAAAGACTAGAAAGTGTGTTTAGTCCCACATCGAATAAAATCAAGAATAAATATATGGTTAAATATGTTAGGATCCATGACTCAAAAGGGTTAATCATTTTGAGTCAATATAGGTTTCTAGCATATTAGTAGCCTCATCCATCATGCTTGTGGACCGAGTTTTTTCCTGATAGGCCTATCACTCTTGCAAATTAGTATCAAACCTATGGTTCAATAGGTATTTGTCAAGAATACATGTTTGATTGTTTCAAAGAGTCTATTCGCGCACGTAATTGTTTGACCTTGAAGTGAAGTCTTCATACCTTATTGTTTACTTCGAGACTTTGTTTGTGTGTGGTTGTGTGGGCTTGAGGTGGAGCCCTCACACCTTACTATCTATTACACATTTATCACATTTTGATCTTGGGTGTGATCTGAGTCGTCACATGGTGACTCAATTCATCCATGAAGTTCACATTCTGTTATACTGTGAATCTGCATGCTACATGTTTGTCTATAAAGTTCTGGCACAATCAACTTTTAGTTAAGCTCGAATGGATACGAGCTAAGGTGAAGATCTGTTAGGATTTATATCTTGCATCCTTCCAAATGAGTAAATTAGTGATATGATAAATGGATTAGAAAGTAGGTTTAGTCCCACATCGAATAAAATAATGGATGGACATATGGTTAAATATGTTACGATTCATGACTCAAAAATGGTCAATCATCTTGAGTCACTATGGGTTTCTAACATATTAAACTCATCCATCAAGTTTGTGAGCCTAGTTCTTTTCTGGTGGGCCTACCGCTCTTACACCCATCTTGAAAAGTCATGACGTGTAACGGCACGGTTAAAAAACCAACATGACGGTCGATATTGAAAAATCGATGATATTTAAAACACTGTGTGAACTATTGGTTTTCTTAGTTTGTTTTGGGTATGGAAGGAACTGGATTGTGTTTGGAGTGGTTGTAGAAATGTGGAGGGTATTTAGTAAAGGACTTGTTAAAGAATTAAATGAAGTTGAGAGCTAAAAAGTAAGTAGCATGAGATTAAACATCTACGAGCTAATGGATTTCACATCCAATATGCATCGCACATAAGAGGAATCAAAGGACATTCTCATCCTTTACTAAAAGCTCACTATACCATGGTTACATTACTCCATCTCCTCATTATATAGCATAATGATTATAACTCTCTAGAAGTGCAATAAATGCATCAATAATTCAGGAGGCATCTATAATAATAATCGTAGTCTGTTAGATCAGGATGGATTAAGAATGGGCTCATGATTAATGATAGACATGAAACCATACACTAATAGTTGAAATCATATCTAATCTGAATTACTAAGCTAATGTGTAAAGATGCAATTACTAATTTATAGACATTCCTTTCAATTTTTTCTATATGGGCATTCTCAATTACTTTATGTTAGTTAGTTGATCAAAACTTTGAATATTTTTCCTTGATTATTGTAATTTTCACAAATTGAAATGAAGAATAAGATTGGCACATGTCATGAATCAGTAGGATTATAACACCTAAACAATGATATTAGCTTGGTAATTTCATTTAATCAGCACACTCCTCTTACAATCCCTTGTCACCTTAGACATCCATCACTTCAGAGTTCAAACATTATTATCCCCAAGTTGAATAAATTGTCTATTTTATATAAGTCATCAATTGGGAAAACACCATCGTGTCTTACCAACAATAGGATCAATAATCATGATAAATCTCCTTTTAAGATTTGACATTCTTATGTTTGGGATCCTCTCACCATAAAATCCCTAACTTGTTATTATTTTGAATTCCGTTTATGCATTGTATGTGCATAGCGATCTTACGGATGATAAGGATACAATGGATGCAATAAGCTTAAATGCAAACTTTAGGTGAAGGTGCCTAAGAACGATATCGATAGGTTAGCGCATCTTGAGAAAATTCTCGAGAAGAATCCAATGACAGAGTTATCGGTGATAAAATTTATGCATTGCTAAGGTCCCACGAGGTGGCATCGAGAGACTGAAGATCATTTCAGAATTATGGATTCGGCTGATACAGTGTTAATTTTGAAGATTTATCTTTACAAGAAGTTCGTTTGATATCCAGTTAGTTGGTCATGTTTAATGTGAAACTCACTGGCCAAGTGTCACGGCTTTATGGTAAAGTGATTAGCTTGAAGGTAAAGATTTTAAGGACATGGTTTCGCTCAGGTATCAGTGTGTGTTTGTATCAATGTGAGTGTTGAAATATATAATACAAAATACCAAAATTACCTCGGGTCTTAGCCAAGATTTTTTTGGTTTTTGACAAATCTTTGAAGCCTACTCCAGGTGAATTTTGCTGAATTTCTCAACAAATTCTGTGATTGTCAGCTGGTCCCAATTCTATGGTGTTTTTTCTGCATTATTCATGGCACATGCAGTCAGGCCCAGGCCTATGCATTTAGGCGCAAGCATAGACGCTCGCGAGAGCATGCAAGTGCTCGCTGATATTGGCAACATGTGGCACTGGCACGAGCAAATTAGCAAGCACAGATTCGGAAGTGGGTTTGAATTTGGATAGAGTTGCAAGCAAGTTCGATTAACAGATCTATTTGGGATTCTAACCCGTTTTAGGAGTGTTTAATCACCCAGTTAACTAGTTTTTGTGTGAATTCCAGTAGCAATCTTTGCAGTATCATGTAACAAAAACAGATGCCAAAAGAGATGGCAACCAAGAGGTAAATTGTGAGAGCCATAAGTGTAATTTCCTCGTAAATTTTCTCTAAAAATTTCAGTGTGTTTAGTTTTCCTTTGCATCCAAGTGTCAAGCATTGTAACCTAAGTTAATTGAAGTGATAATGATCTCTCCAACTGGATGTACATCATGTAATGCCCTACCAGCTACTGCACAAGTACTAGAGGGGGGGTGAATAGTACTTTAAAATAATAAGGAGTATAATTCCAAATTAAATTGCAATCAACTACCAAATCAATTTGCGGAAGCTTAAATTGAACGACGACAACGAAATTGACAATGCAAACAAACGATGTTAATGGGTTCGGATCCACCCAAGTCTCCCCGACTTGTTCCCGGTGATCCTACGTCCCAACCACCCGGATCCCCTCCGGATACTTGAGTTAGAAACCCTAACTCAAGATTTCCACTATGAATATCTTGTGAAAAACTTTCACAAGATCAAATCATACATGCAATAGCAAACGTGAATCCCACAACCCGGGATCACAACCTTCTCTCACAACCGAGAGAACCAACAAGCAATATAAAAGAGTTTATATGAAATAAACAAGCTTACCACAAAATCCTATACCTTGAGTTTTTTTCTTACCCAATAGGTGGAATGAAGGATTTGAGGAAGATGAAGTTACCAAACCCTAGCACCAAGGAAATGAGCAGCAATGGGTGCCTAGGGAGGATTTGGAAACTTGAATCAAGCAATAGCTTGAAGAGCTCACCAAGAACAAGCTTCTCTCTAGATCTAGAAATGAGAGAGAATGAGTTTCTTGTGAGGAAGAGAGCTTTAGATTTGAGGGAGAATAGCTATCACTTTAGAACTCAATGAATCTCTTAATGGCAGCTCTATTCAAGATAGAAATGACCTAGGTTCGTATTTATAGGGTCCCATAAAAACAAGATAGGTCAATCTCCAACGGAAAGAAATCTGTGAGAATTAGTCGGTCAAAGAACACTCACTGACCGACTAGTTCATCAACTAGTCGGTCAGCCAAACAACGTGGACCGACTAAGAGTAGATCTGAGAAGAAAGAGAATTTCAGACCTAGACATCTAGTCGGTCCAAGAACACTTTCTGACCGACTAGTTTCACAACTAGTCGGTCATCAAATGAACGTAGACCGACTAAGAGGCAAAACAACTTAGTCTGAAGGCAAGTTGACTTAGTCGGTCTAAGAACAAAAATTGACCGACTAGATTGACAATTAGTCGGTCATCAAACGTTCTTAGACCGACTAACGGTAAACAGTAGCTTAGGAGAAATTTAGAGTGAACAGTAAGTCACAACTAGTCGGTCAAAGAAGCATCACTAACCGACTAGTTCACACACTAGTCGGTCGGTGATTCAACGTAGACCGACTAACTGTAAACAGTAAAGTCCAAGAAATTAAGGAATCAAACTAGTCGGTCCAAGAACAGTTGCCGACCGACTAGATCACCATCTAGTCGGTCAGTACTTGTTCTTGTACCAACTAACATGCACAACAAAGTCCGAATCGAAGCGCGACGCTTCGAGGAAGTTAGAATGAACTTGTGCAAGAATCCTAGAGCTACGAAATGAGCGTAATGAAGATAGAAACGTAAGATATACTCAAGGCTTAACATTCTATCAATCGAAACTAAAAGACTATAAATAAAACCTTAATAAACGGTCTTTGAGAGCTTCGATTGAATCTTCATAACTTCCAAAGCGCTGCAGGAGCTTCAACGAAGCTTTAGGCTTGAATACGAGCTTTTGGAAGTGTTGAGATGTCGCTTTGAATATTCTCGTGAAATTGGCGACGATCTCCAATACTGCGCTCACAAAATGTTAGTTCATGAATTATTTATGTTTGCTCATCATCAAAACCAAATCCGGGGAGTCCAATATTCAACATTCTCCCCCTTTTTGGTGATGACAAACCAACATAAATAATAATCAAAAATAATAATTCAAATGTAAAATACTTACTCCCCCTGCATTGATGACACGTTAATTCCCAAATGAATATATATGAATTGCATCAATCAGACGAGTAAGATATATAATGAGAATTGATTTTTGAAATATCGGATTTTGAAAATCCTTATATGTATCGTAACTCCCCCTGAATCTAACATATCAAACTAGATTCTTGGAATGGAGTTAAATTTTTCATTTGCACTATTTATTATCATTATCTCTCCCCCTTTGGCATTATCCCAAAAATGGGGGGCATACAACGACAACAATTAGGAAATGTAAAATCCAACATCGGGAGTCGTAGACAATGACGATGGAGCTAATTGACACCAAAAGAAAAACGATTAAATCAATTCAAAGTGTGCCAATTGTCCATTATCACAAAGTGAAAAACAAAATCATCAAAAATACCAAATAATTATTCATTAAATGAATAAAGAAACATACTCTTCAATATTCAATATACTTGGTTAATTTTGTGCATGGAAAACAATTCTATACAATTATAGAATTTAAATCTATTTAACCAAGTTTTTATGCGTCGAGCGACGAAATCTCATTTCAAATACATTCAACGAATATTAAAATTTGCACGACGAATAAAAGACAAAGTGAATGACGATGAACATATATATATGCAGAGACAACATGAGTATATCCAAGAAGATATCACATCGAATATATGAGATACATCATATCAAGCGCTACATATCATCAAAAAGAAATACATCAACATCATCGATACAATATACTCATCAAAATGAAATACACCATCATCATCATCATTCTCATCAAGATAAATACAGCAGCAGCGACGACATCCAAAATACATCAAAACATAATAACCCTCATACCCTATCCTAACCCATAATACTCTCGCTAAGATATATCATCCAAGGCGTATATGGAGAGTCCTCGGAACAACGATCACGAGGAGGAGGCAGGATCTGCAGCGTCCGTGGGTCCAGTCGACGGAGTGGACTCAGGCTCTGCAGGGAGAAGAGGCGTCTCAACAGATGGAATCGTCAGGGCAGGAGTCGAGATCTCAGGAACAGGCTCTACAGCAGCAAGGGTCTCGACAACAGAAGTGTCAACAGGAATAGCAGCAGGCTCAGCAACAGGGTCAACAGCAGGCTCTGAAGACTGAAGTGCTGGAGCAGAAGGCTCTGGAGCACCGGAAGAGGTGCCAACTCCAGGAGCAGAAGAGGAAACACCAGCAGCAGTGGCCTCATCGCCACGGGCAAAAGAAGTGACAAGCTCGTCAAGCTCCTCATCGTCCATCTCCTCGGCCTCAGACACCGAAGGAGGAAGCTCAATCCCCATCATACGAGCCATACGACATACGACCTCCTCAGTACGAGCCAAACGGGAGTCGTGCTGACGAAGAAGACGTACGACATCGGCCAAAGTAGCAGGGGAAGAGGAGGCTGCAGCGGCTGACGGAGTAGACTGAGAAGCAGATGCGGTAGACCTCTGCACGTGACGAAGTGCCGCTAAAGATTTCTTCACGGCCGTCGCGTTCAGAGGCGTACCCAAAGGACGCTCATCGTCAGGAGGGAGAGGAACGCGAAAATGACGGAATACGAGTGTCAACAAGCAGGGGTATGGAATGTGCGCAGACTTATTGGTCTTGCGTATACACTCGAAAGAATCCATCTTATCGAGTATCACGCGAGCCCAATTTATCTCGCACCCCAAGAAAAGAGCGTATATGAGTTTCAAGAACGGCTGAGATGGGAGAGAAGAGGATCCATATTTCGGGAGGAGGCATGACTTCAAGATCAGGTTAAGAACCCACGCATTCGGCTTAAAGGATTTCGAAGGAACACCAATGAATGCGGAGGGGATAACCTGGAAAATCTCAGAAAGAATAGTCTGATCCAAGGAAGAAATGTCGTCTACGGAAATGTCTGAGGGGAGGAGACCACACGACGCACAACCAAGGATCTCCCCCAAGATTTCTGCCGTGAGAACTATAGGAGTTCCCAAGACAGTCGTCTCAATGGAGTGGCTGGCGTCGTACTGGCCTCGAATACGGTTAGCATAGAACAATTTCACGAGACGAAGGTACGGTTTGGGATTGGCCTTGGGGTCGTATCGGAGATAATCTAGAAGGCCACTATAAGATAGAAGATCAGCAAGGCCGAGGAAATCAGAGAACTGAACGTAATGCTCTAACAACAGTGGACAGTGTTCTATACGGTTGTACGCGGCGAGACACTGAGGGTCATCGCGGCACAACGATATGTCTACACCGCCAACTGGCATAGGAGCTTTACCCTTGGCCTTACGGGTCTTCGGAGGTGGGGTAGGATCCCTAGTATGCTCATCCTCAGGGATAAAATCAGTATCGGAATCGGAATCGGGAGGAGTAGCCGGAGTGTGAAGAATAGGCTTTTTGGTCTTGGATTTGCGGGGCTTGACGGATGCAGTCCTAGGCTTCTTAAGAGGGGGCGACGATGGAGAGGCTTGGGTAGACTTGGCACGACGCTTAGGTTTCGGGGGATTCCTAGCGGTAGGTTGTTCTACGGTCATTGGAGAGGCCCCGGAAGAAGCGATCGGAATACGAGTCTTAGCCATAGTTCTAAGAGCACACGCAAGTAATCACGGAGGATCAACAACCCTAAGCACAAAACCTAGAAGCTAGCACAAAACCCTAGAAGACCAAATGAAATCGAACACACAAACCCTAGAGGAGAAATTTCGAAACCCTAGAAATCCTAGGAGGTGAAAACGAACCCTAGGGCAAGAAATTGACCTAGGAGAGGGAGGAATATACCTAGGGGGTGGAGTCGACGGCGGCGGATGGCGGCGATGGCCGGAGAAACGGCCGGAGACGACGGAATGCGAAGGGGCTCGAAGGGGGGGTTTTGGGTTTTCGAGTGAGAGATGGGGAGACAAACCGACTAAAAGTGATTTTAGTCGGAGGAAAACGTGTATAAGTCGGTCGGGATGCGAAAAGACACAGCTGCCCTAACACACTTAGTCGGTCACAGTTCAAGTACTGACCGACTAGATTACGATCTAGTCGGTCGGTCAATGAGCTTGAACCGACTAAGTCGAAACAGTAGCTCAGATGAATTTCTAGGGCAAGAATTAGTCGGTCGCAGTATATTCACTGACCGACTAGTTTTCAATCTAGTCGGTTGGAAAGTATACTATGACCGACTAAAGATAGAAAAAGATAGGAGATGGATATTTGCATGAGCTAGTCGGTCTGAGTTCATTTGCTGACCGACTAGATGAGCATCTAGTCGGTTGACAAGTGAACTGAAATCGACTAGAAGAGTCCAAAAGTAGAATTTTGATTTCTCTTCACAAACCACTTGGATGATACATCCAAACTCACTCATTAGTCATCTAAATTACCCCATAAAACGTCGAAATCTTAAATACGACATTGAAATACGAATTCGAGCAATAAATTCAAATAATTCACATAAAATTCCCAAAAATTCAATTAATCTAGCATGAATGAAATATCGCGAAATATATTAGCATGCAAGATGATTGAATTAAAATATGAATCCTATATCTCGGATTCACCCATAATCCCCAATTCTCGACGCAACCGCACAAAGGAGTCCTCCTTTAGGGGTTTCGTGAAAATATCGGCGATTTGCTTTTGGGTTTCAACGTACACTAAAATGATGTCCTTTTTAGCAACATGATCATCTAAGAAATGGTGTCGGACATCTATGTGTTTCGATCGGGAATGGTGCACCGGATTCTTTGAAAGACAGATAGCACTTTGGTTATCCACCATGATAGGGCTAGTATCACAATGAATACCAAAATCCTTCAATGTGTGTCTCATCCAAAGAACCTGGGCACAAGCGGCACCGGCGGCAATGTATTCCGCCTCGGTGGTTGAAAGTGAAACCGAATTTTGCTTCTTGGAAAACCAAGAGACAAGAGAATTTCCTAGAAAATGGCAAGTGCCACTAGTACTTTTCCTGTCGGATTTGCATCCCGCATAATCAGCGTCACTGTATGAGACTAACTCATACGTGCTAGATCTCGGATATAGTAATCCAAAATCTAAAGTGTAACTTAGATAGCGAAAAATGCGTTTTACCGCTACTAAGTGAGAATCCTTAGGTTGAGACTGATAACGAGCACATATACATACGGCAAACATAATATCGGGCCTACTTGCGGTAAGATAAAGCAAACTACCTATCATACCTCGATATAGACGAATGTCTACATCCTTACCGCCCGTATCCTTGTCAAGATGCGTAGTCGTGCTCATCGGAGTCTTTTTCCCGGAGGCATTCTCCATTCCAAATCGCTTTAGCAACTCCACCGTGTACTTCGTTTGGTGGATGAAGATTGCATCGTTCATTTGGCGAATTTGGAGACCTAAGAAATATTTGAGTTCGCCCATGTGGCTCATCTCAAATTGTTCCTTCATAACATTAGAAAACTCTTCGCAAAGAGCGAAGTTAGTAGCACCGAAAATGATATCATCAACATAAATTTGAACTAATAATATATCATTATTCGCATGCTTAATAAAAAGTGTTGAATCGGCTTCACCCATTTTAAAATTCAAATCCAAAAGAAAATTCTTTAGGCGATCATACCAAGCTCGAGGAGCTTGTCTCAAACCATAAAGAGCTTTCTTTAATTTAAAAACGTGATTTGGAAATTTTTCATTAATGAAGCCCGGAGGTTGAGAAACGTAAACTTCCTCAACGACATCTCCGTTTAAAAATGCACTTTTAACATCCATTTGAAATAATTTAAAATTCTTATGGCATGCAAAAGACAATAATAATCTAATTGATTCTAATCTAGCTACCGGAGCGAAAGATTCTTCGAAATCGATACCTTCCTCTTGTCGATAGCCTTGAGCTACTAACCGAGCTTTGTTCCGGACGACGACTTGGTTTTCGTCGGTCTTGTTCTTGAAGATCCACTTTGTCCCTATGACGGTGTGGTTCTTCGATGGCAATGGAACAAGCTCCCAAACTTCATTCCTCTCGAATTGAATGAGCTCCTCCTCCATGGCTAAGATCCAAGCGCTATCTTCACATGCTTCATTAATATTCTTTGGCTCTATCGATGAGGCAAAGGCACAATTTGCGAAGTGGTGAACTTGCGATCTCGTCTTGACACTATCATAGATATTGCCAATGACTTGCTCATGGGGATGGTCACGAACCGAATGAAGCCGTTTGGGAATACCTTGATCACTTGGAACATTCTCAACAACTTCATTAGTTGGGTTAGTCTCAATGGAATCAATAGAATCATTAGACTTAGAATTTTCAAACGAATCACATAAAACATCCATAGAATCATTATCATTTGAAATTCTAGTTGGAACAAATCCTTCATTAAATGAGACATGAAGCGACTCCTCGATCGTTGAGGTTCGTTTGTTGAATATCCGGTAGGCTTTGCTACGCGTAGAGTATCCAACAAAGATTCCCTCATCGGATCTTGGATCGAATTTGTCCAAACTACCATATGTGTTCTTAATAAAACATTTTGAACCGAAAACACGAAAATGTTTAACTTGAGGCAACCTACCAAACAACAATTCATAACACGTTTGTTTAGTGCCGGGCCTCAAAAGTATTCTATTAAACACATAGCAAGCGGTGTGTACCGCTTCCGCCCAAAATTGATGGCCAAGTTGGCTATCATCAAGCATAATGCGAGCACACTCCACTAGCGTCCTATTCTTTCTCTCAACTACACCATTTTGAGGCGGTGCACGAGGGAAAGAGAAGGTGTGAGTAATACCAACTTCATCACAAAATGTCTCAAAAGACTCATTCTCAAATTCACCTCCATGATCACTACGAATAGTGACAATGGTGGTTCCTAAGAGATTTTGTACTTTCTTAACAAAAATTGTGAAGTTTTCAAAAGTTTCATTTTTATTGCACAATGAAAATACCCAAGTAAATCTTGAATAGTCATCTACGATGACAAGTCCATACCTTGCATTTCCTAAGGAAGCTACTCTAGTTGGCCCAAATAAATCTAGATGTAATAGCTCTAGTGGCCTTTTAGTAGAGATGATTTTCTTAGGTTTAAATGAAGATTTAGGAAGCTTGCCGCGTTGACAACAATCACAAAAACTTTTCTTTTCAAAAACTAGCTTCGGAAAACCTTTAATAGAATTCAATTTTGAAAGCTTATATAATGTTCCAAAGTTCACATGTCCAAAGCGTCGATGCCATAAGTGTTGTTCACTTGTGTTGGCAACGAGACATTGTTCATATGACTTAGGAAGATCCAAAATATAAATGTCTTTACGACGAGTTCCAGAAAATAATAATTTTTCATTATCCTTTCTTAAAATATGACACAATCCTTTCGCAAAGCTAACTTTGTAACCTTTGTCACAAAGTTGGCTTATTGAAATAAGATTATGATTTAAACCACTAACAAGATAAACATTACTAATTAATGGTTTAGAGGGGTTACCGACTTTACCAACACCTATGATGGTTCCGCTCTCGTTGCCTCCAAATATGACGCGGTTTCCATTCGCAATGGGAACCACTCCGGAGAGCAATCGAGCGTCACCCGTCATGTGTTTTGAACACCCGCTATCGAGTATCCAATTCCCTTTGGAGCTAAATTTAAATTTGTTGCTCCTTTCCCTTTTCTTTTCCTTGAGTACCTAAAGATAGAAACTTTCATATCATGGTACCCAAGGTCATTGGGTCCAAGGGATTAGACCTTTGGAAGCCAAGTCCAAGTGGACTTAGACTTCCCCACATAATTCTTACTATGTACAACATCCGAAAAATAAGCATTCATGTATATTTGTTTTTCGTCCATGCTTGTGTCCGTTGGGCTCCAAATAGTAAATATTTTGGGAGCCATCATCCTATTGGGTGCATGCATGCGACGTTGATTTCTACGTGATGCATGTTGTGGATAGGCATATGGGACATGATGGAATGGTGCACGACGAGAATTATTCATATGATGCGGTGGGTGAACATATGCATGTGTGGGAACACGTGCGTGAGGGTGTCTCACATGGTGTGCACGTGCCCGAGAATGTGTTGCATAAAAATCATCATATGTGTGAGATGGTGGAGTAGGACGTGTGTTCCTACGTGGCATGTTATTGGTGTACATGTAGGCATGACCCTTCTTTGGAGGTCCACCCAAGGTGGGTTTCTTTCCAAAAGAGGGCGTGGACGAGGTGGAAGCACCATTGGTAGATGAACTACCAATAGAGTGTTTGCTACCACTCGTAGAGTCACCGGAAGTTGGCCTAACAAAAGTAGTGGCCGCTTTGGATGGACATCCCGTCGTATACCCCAAACCAATGTGGTGATTGGCCGGAAGTAAGTCACTTAGGATTTTATCCAAATGGTCCTTACCTTTGTTGAATTTGTTAATTCGGCCCAATGTGTTCTCATATTTCTCTTTGAGAGAACGCAAAGAAGTATCCAAAGTGGATATTTGCGAAGTGAGCACATAAACACGAGATTTAAGATTCTCGTTCTCAATACTCAAAGTCGAGTTTTGAGAAGTTAAATCCGCTATCTCATGTTCTTCCGCATCCTCGATGCTAACATGTTCAAGTTTAGATTTGAGATTAACAATCTCATTTCTTAACTCTTCAACAACGGTGTCGTTGTTGGTGATGATAGTCTTAGGCGATGTTTGAATGCTAGCTAGGTCATCTTTTACCTTAGTATATCTATTTACTAACTTAGTGTATTTTGACCAAAGTTGAGAGTTAGCATTTCTAAGATCATCCATCGTTACCTCATCGCTTTCGTCATTACTATCATCGGAAGAGGAGGATCCTTGATCGTTCTCCTCTCTTGCCATGAAGCACATATGTGCTTGCTCCACTTTCTCATCATCCGACTCTCCGCTTGAGGAATCCTCGGAGTCGGTGAATGTTGCTCCGACAAGTCCTTTCTTGTACCCCTTTTTGTATTTCTTGGACTTATCGAATTTTGGCGCCTTCCACTTTTCCTTGTGCTTATTGAGGGGACACTCCGCTTTCATGTGTCCCGGCTTATTACACTTGAAACACAAAGGAGAGGAAGAGGCGTTAGTAGAACCAAATTTAGCTTTGTTCTTGAAGTTACCTTTTCGGAAGAAACGGTTGAACTTCTTGGCCATGAGTGCCATGGACTCCAAGTCTAACTCGTTTTCCGAGTCTTCATCATCGGAAGATGTGGATGAAGCCGCCTTGAATGCAATCGCCTTTTTCTTAGGCGCATCTAGGTTCAAATATGACTTCATCTTTTCTTGTAGCTTCACCTTGCTATCTTTGCGTACCTCGTATGACATCAAAGTACCCATTAGTTGAACTACGGTATATTTGTTCATGTCATTACCTTCCTCGATGGCGAAGGTACGTTTTTCCCAAGAAGAGGGAAGTCCTTCAATAAGCTTTAAGCACTTCTCCTTTTGAGTGTAGATCTTGCCGAGGGCCTCTAACTCGTTTATTATGTCAACGAAGCGAGCGTAATATTCTTTCATCTTCTCGCCCTGTTGCATATGAAACATTTCGTAATCTTTGGTTACGACTACGAGTTTAGAGTCTCTTACCCGACTCGTCCCTTCATGTAGTATGAGGAGAGAGTTCCAAATTTGATATGCACTCTTACATGTGCATATCTTATTGAAGTCCTCGGGCTCCAATGCGCATTGCAAGGCGTTCATTGCCTTGGCATTGCTTACCTCCGCGGCGACCTCCGCGGTAGTCCATTTCTCAAAATCTTCTTCTTCGGGCTCGATGTACTCCTTCATTGTAGTCCTCCATAAAGATGCACTCCGGAGGAAAGTCTCCATCCGGCACTTCCAGTACCCGTAGTTGGTACCGTTGAAGAATGGAGGCCTCGTAGAGGAATGTCCTTCCATCACCGATGACGCTCCTTCACGGTTCCAGAAGGTGTCATAGTTGGAGGGTGGAGGCACGGTCTTGTTGTCGTTGGCAGACATAGCTGTGTATCTGGCTCTGATACCAAATGTAATGCCCTACCAGCTACTGCACAAGTACTAGAGGGGGGGTGAATAGTACTTTAAAATAATAAGGAGTATAATTCCAAATTAAATTGCAATCAACTACCAAATCAATTTGCGGAAGCTTAAATTGAACGACGACAACGAAATTGACAATGCAAACAAACGATGTTAATGGGTTCGGATCCACCCAAGTCTCCCCGACTTGTTCCCGGTGATCCTACGTCCCAACCACCCGGATCCCCTCCGGATACTTGAGTTAGAAACCCTAACTCAAGATTTCCACTATGAATATCTTGTGAAAAACTTTCACAAGATCAAATCATACATGCAATAGCAAACGTGAATCCCACAACCCGGGATCACAACCTTCTCTCACAACCGAGAGAACCAACAAGCAATATAAAAGAGTTTATATGAAATAAACAAGCTTACCACAAAATCCTATACCTTGAGTTTTTTTCTTACCCAATAGGTGGAATGAAGGATTTGAGGAAGATGAAGTTACCAAACCCTAGCACCAAGGAAATGAGCAGCAATGGGTGCCTAGGGAGGATTTGGAAACTTGAATCAAGCAATAGCTTGAAGAGCTCACCAAGAACAAGCTTCTCTCTAGATCTAGAAATGAGAGAGAATGGGTTTCTTGTGAGGAAGAGAGCTTTAGATTTGAGGGAGAATAGCTATCACTTTAGAACTCAATGAATCTCTTAATGGCAGCTCTATTCAAGATAGAAATGACCTAGGTTCGTATTTATAGGGTCCCATAAAAACAAGATAGGTCAATCTCCAACGGAAAGAAATCTGTGAGAATTAGTCGGTCAAAGAACACTCACTGACCGACTAGTTCATCAACTAGTCGGTCAGCCAAACAACGTGGACCGACTAAGAGTAGATCTGAGAAGAAAGAGAATTTCAGACCTAGACATCTAGTCGGTCCAAGAACACTTTCTGACCGACTAGTTTCACAACTAGTCGGTCATCAAATGAACGTAGACCGACTAAGAGGCAAAACAACTTAGTCTGAAGGCAAGTTGACTTAGTCGGTCTAAGAACAAAAATTGACCGACTAGATTGACAATTAGTCGGTCATCAAACGTTCTTAGACCGACTAACGGTAAACAGTAGCTTAGGAGAAATTTAGAGTGAACAGTAAGTCACAACTAGTCGGTCAAAGAAGCATCACTGACCGACTAGTTCACACACTAGTCGGTCGGTGATTCAACGTAGACCGACTAACTGTAAACAGTAAAGTCCAAGAAATTAAGGAATCAAACTAGTCGGTCCAAGAACAGTTGCCGACCGACTAGATCACCATCTAGTCGGTCAGTACTTGTTCTTGTACCAACTAACATGCACAACAAAGTCCGAATCGAAGCGCGACGCTTCGAGGAAGTTAGAATGAACTTGTGCAAGAATCCTAGAGCTACGAAATGAGGGTAATGAAGATAGAAACGTAAGATATACTCAAGGCTTAACATTCTATCAATCGAAACTAAAAGACTATAAATAAAACCTTAATAAACGGTCTTTGAGAGCTTCGATTGAATCTTCATAACTTCCAAAGCGCTGCAGGAGCTTCAACGAAGCTTTAGGCTTGAATACGAGCTTTTGGAAGTGTTGAGATGTCGCTTTGAATATTCTCGTGAAATTGGCGACGATCTCCAATACTGCGCTCACAAAATGTTAGTTCATGAATTATTTATGTTTGCTCATCATCAAAACCAAATCCGGGGAGTCCAATATTCAACACATCAAAGATCAAAGATTGCGTGGAACTAGTAAATCTTGGTATCATATGTGTGATTCTATTTTGGTTTATGTTCAATGTTATTATTGATATTGGATTATGGATTTGCTTTGGTATTGGAAGTATTAGCGTTTTTACTTTGATTGTTGATTCATGATCATGGTCACGAGGTGATTGTCAAAGTTGATAAGTTTTCATCACCCCCAGCAATTTTGTAATGCACTCATTATGTTTTATGGCAAGCCCCTTTGCTGTGCATAGCTTTGGAATTTTACACCAACTCAGGTAGAAGGAAAAAGGTTGACAATAAAATGTTAACAGATCAAGCTGGGATCTAGTGCTGACAACAATGTTTATATTGGAAGAGTTTTAACTACCATGGCAATGATTATAATATGAAATGGCCAAACTATGACATGTTTAACATATTCTTGAGAAAGACAAATAGGACTTGCAACATGATATACAAAGTAGTTCCAGTATGACTGAACAAGTAATAAATTCCTAATTAAGTTGCAACGATTCTAATCAACGTAGTCAGCAATATTATACTATTTCCCTTGTCGCAGAATTTAGTTGTTTACACTCTTCCCACATCTAAGTGCCATCACACATTGATTTCCAATAACATAAACCCAATAGTGATATGCTAAATCAATCACAAGCCATAGCCAAGAAATTGTCTGAATTTCTTTAAATCCAATTTTTTTAAAACGATAAAGTAACTTATTGCATGTGAGGGGTGCATAATAAGAAGCGGAGACGTGCACCCCACTTAACATAAAGTTGTATTAGTTTCCTGAGTGCCACAACCAACCCATCAAGTTGACATGAGTCCAAGTAGTGTAGAAAGAAGAGCCTGACTGATGTGATAAATGCATTGCTGTTAAAACTTGACGTCGTCGTCATATTAACCTTCATCCCAAAAAAATCGGGGTCGGCTTCATGAACTCAATAAAAAGAATGTTGGTTGGCAATAAAACTGTGTGTGGCTTACCATAATTATTAAGTGGAATTAATTTAAAGTAAATTACACATAAGATAACTGAGGTTTCATTTATTATCAAAAATACATACCAAACCTTTTTTTGCTTCATTTTGGGGACATGTGGGGCCCACTTCGTTAGTGTTTTCCAATTGGTGTTAAAATTGGACCAAACATGACACACGCATAACATGTGACTCTAATTTTGGAGCAAAATACCCAACCCTTCTCATTTTCTTTATTTTCTTCTATATTTTTTCGTGTTTCTTCTTTCTCAGCACTTACTCTTACACCCCCTCTCTCTTTTCCCTGTCATCCTGCCTTACCTTGAATCCGAATCTTTTCCACCGCCATTCTACAGCGAGAACTTGTCCACCTTCCGGCACACCATACTGTCTTTCCCTCCCCCAAAAAAAAACACGCACACCAAACAGTTCTCATGGGGATACAAGGAAATTACTTTGATCTCCATGTGCTGTAGCTTGTAGCCTGGCACAAAACCTGACCCAACTGCCCCCCTATGAGAATCCCCTCAACCTTTTTCAGAGACCCAAGGACCGAAGATCCGTTCTCTCTAAACACACAACTGATAGGTGAGTAACTAAAAAGCTAATCTCATGTTCGAAAAAATGCCTGCGAGGAAAATGGAGGCACTTTCATTGCCTATCTTTTGGCTAAAAGGGGGGAAGTAATTCGGGATGGGGCCGATGACACAGACATTGATCGAGAAAATTTGGAAAAAGAGAAGGAAATCAAGGTTTTCTTGTATTTGGTTTGTGATGATATTCAGACCAAATTGTCTACATGATACATGTCAACATTGTATAATAAAAAATCTAAACTAGTACAACATTAGCGAGATCAAGTAGATAAATATTTATATTTTGAAGACACGATCTGCTAACACTTGTTAATCTACAAAATTTGTTGGCAGTGTTTGGAATGTGGACCCCGCTGCTACGATAACTGCCATATGATGGCAAGATACAACAAGAGATGCCTATGTATCAATCTTAGAAACAATTCTCTGGTGCTTGTAATCCTGGGACCCCTCCATTGGCTTGATTACTTGACGACTCTTAAGCAGTTTTCAGAGGAACTAAAGAAAAGATTCAACGATATGAATAAAATAAAATAAGGTCGGTAGAATCAAAGAAGCCAAAAGTTGGCAATAATTAAGACTCGGCGGTGGCTGGCACTGGAAAAAGCTAAGGGCCTCCTATTTGAAGGTAATTAAGTTGTTTCATAATGCTAAGCCATCAGATATGATTTCGTTTAATTAATGATTAATTTCATAATGAATTATAAATCGAATTTCTTAATGCATGTGCATCAGAAGACATTGAAGTCAGATATAAAGCTGGCAGGCGACGGCTAAGAACTTTTACAAAGTCTAGGCCTCTACATATGCTAGTAAATATGGAATACGGAATTACCCAAAGTCTGCAAAGTATGTCAGAGGAGCATCTTTAGCAGGACCCATGTAAACGACCGCACCCTCTGACAACAACATGATGTCATCAAATTTGTTATATATAGAACCTCTAGGCTGGTGTATAGAGCAAATAACAGTATGTCCATCCTGTGCAAGCTGTCGGAGGGTTTCCATTACCCTCTCCGCCTGGAATGCATCAAGACCTGGATTATTATATCAAATGGCATAAGAACCCAAAAGATTAAGCCAACCATAGAGCAGTAATATATATATTTAAAATAAAAGATCTATGCAATGATATTGTGATCAGGAAATATAATTTACGGTCCAAAATAAATTATAGTGGGATAGTAATCTTTTTGAAGTTCTTCAGGCTAAAGTTCTATAACAAGATTATGGATGACATCTAACTAAAGATTAGTGAAGTGCAAGGAATAAGGTTTCGGCCGTTTCGCTTCTGTTTCAAAGAGAGACGAGAAAAACTGCTGCTGAAACTCGATTTCGACTGGTTTTGCTCAATTTCGGCAGAGACCACTTTTTTGGCTAGTTCCAGTGGTGGTTGTGATTATTGACCTCATCAATGGATGCATCCCCTCAGGCGAAGTTACAACAAGATTGCGACGAACCGTCACCAGATTTGTCGAAAAATTGGTGTCAATGCCGACCGAGCCGACGGTGCTACATTGTCAACTCGATCACTGTCAGAGCGGTCGAACCAAACCCAACGACAAGCCGAGCCGGCGCGTCGCGCCACGTCGCATCAACACGTTGTGTCGAGCCATGCCGCCAGTGTAGCAACCCGAGCCGGCTCAACCGAGTCACCGACCCTCGCCGCTGCTCAACAAAGCCATTCTATTTTTTAGGAAATTTCGGCTGGTTTTTTTGGATTTTCTGTGCAGTTCGACTAATTTGACGATTTTGAATCCGTTTGAAGCCCAAATTCGATGTCGTTCACGTCAGTGGATAGCTGACTCAGCTAAGTACGTAAATAAACACTCCATAGAAGAAGATTTGTATTAAATTATGGGATAACATGATGATTACTATGATGATTACTACAAGGACTATTCTCATCAAGCAATGTATGATCGGGTATCATACGTGTATGGCTTAGAAGACAAGTATGGATATGACAATTGGGAATCACGGCTAGAACATTTCTTCTCCCATTTTGATATTTTAGAACAAAAGAAATATATGTGCACATTACATGTTCAATGGAGAAGCGGGATCCTGGTAAATGCAACTTTCACGTTATAGTCATCGATGGACGGTGTTCAAAATCCGTCTTCAAAACTGCTATTCTTCCAAGTATCAATATATTCCACAGGCATCCTAGCAATCTGCAAGCCCAGAGGTAGAGATGTGGCCAGACGAAAAGATAAGTGAGTTCTACAAAAGAATTCTTTAAGGTATCGAACAATGGGAGAAAGAACAACAAAATAAACTCAAGTCAAAGCCTACACTAGAGATTGATCCAACAACTGACGCTGAGTGTGAGCTTGAACATGAGCTGAAGCCAGATCCTGACCCAGAGATTGAGATAAAAATTGAGCCTGAGCCTAAATTGAAGCTTGAGCCCGACTTGAAGCCCATATCGGTATTGGAGTCATATCAAGAGTCTGAATCTGAGCAAGAGTCAGAGTCAGAACCAGAACCAGAGTTTGATCCAATGCCGCATTTCGAGCGAGAGCCAGAGCCAGATCTGGCTCTGGTACCATATTTCAAGCCATAGCCCATCTAGAGCCACCTGATAAACGCGCGTCAAAACTACAGATAAAAGTGTCACTGAAACTGATTGAGCATATCAAGTTTGTTATTCCCGATCCTTCACACTTAACCGAAAAACAGATCCTAAATGCTTTTTTATCATTTGTGAGTTGGGAGAAATTTTCAGAAGATGTCCATCAGCAAGTCTATATCCTACTATACTTCAGATTTTGTGAACGCATTTTTTCCTACTACAAGGAACTATTGATTGATGTCCAGCTATACTACTTTTGTTGTCATTGACCAAGAGGTGAAGTTCTCAAGCCAATGAGAATGGTAGGAATACGATCAAAATTTTTGTTTTTATTTTAGTTTATTTTGAGTTTTAGAGTTTTAGCTATTTTGAGTCTTTTAAGAGTTTTTGTCTTAAAAGTTTAGTCACACATCGGATAGGAATATGAAAGGGATTTGGATTGTAAGCCTATATAAAGGCCCTAAACTTGTTTTATTATGAATGAGTCAATGAATGAATTAATCAATGAAAAATTTTCCACAAACCTAAGAAAGATTCACTCTCCTTGGTGAGAAGCCAAAAAACTCTAATTTTTCAATTCTTTCCGAAATTTTCCCCTAATTCTCCCATCAAAATCCCTAAATCTATATCATCCTACATCAATCCTTTTAATAGGATAAATGCAACCTAAATTGATATCATAGTGAATGGCGGACCTAATTTGAGCATGTAACATACATACTTTACCTAGGACATACTCAACTGAGTTTCTAGTAGGAGATTCAATATATTAGATTCAATACGATTAAGGTAACAAGGTATGACATGAAGATGGTCTGAGCCGTACTTCAGACCATATTCATGTCGTATCATGTTGACAATGTTGACAGAACTAAGCAATTGCCAGAATAAACAGACACCAAGACAGAGTTAATTTAATCTTCTATTTACCCGATGAACTTACACATGATTGACAACATCTTTTAACAATAAAAGAAACATTTATACAATTCCAGAGTGGATTTGTATTTTATTATTTTACATTGTCCAGGATAGCACTATGAGGTTAAGAAAATTTATTAAATGCAAGTTCCATGTGTCATCAAGATAACGATATCACGTATGAAGCCAAGTTATCGTCCAACTTCCTGTCCAATCTTATTACATTTGTATGTTATGAAATGAAGAAGAACTTGTTCCTCGAGACCTGATTTATGCATCTGATATTAAATCATCATATGACAACAAAGCATCTATCCCTGATTTCTGGGGATCTTTGTTCCGCTCATCTCTATCTCTATTAAGATCCACGTATTTTGGTACATTAGCAACTACATTGTTCTTTTTCTTCCCTCCAATCATGGTCATTTGGGTTTATCTCTGGTCATAACTGTCGTTTTCACTACCACATAGCTCCTACGTGATATACTCATTGCTCACTTCTACACATGTCTAAACAATCTCAAATGTTCCCCCAACAACCCCCACCCCCCCCCACCCAAACAAAAAAAGCATATCCTCAATCTTTGACCCTAGGACGTAGCCATTTCTTACCTTACTTATTAGTGCATCTCCAGCCATCCATCTCAGCATTGACCAATTATTTGGACCTGTTCTTTCTTAATTAGCTAACATAACCCTACAAAGCATGACTGGTCATACAGCTGCCTTCCAGAATTTTCCATCAGCTTTATTTGTAATTTACCTTCACATAGTACACCAGAAGTACTTCGCTTAACCATCATAATCAATCCTATGAACCATATTCTCCATAACAATGACTAACTGATAAAAGTATGACTGTATGGCGACCAATTGAGGTACCTAAGCTATCATTATGAAAAACTGCACCACCCTCACACTTCTAGTAGTTTTGTTCAAGTCTACAATTTACATAGCCCGTTTCTCCCAGAAATTTTAAATCCTTTACATTCTAAATGATTTTTTATACTTTCTATTTTATGTAGCCATTGTTAGCAAAAAACATCCAACATGGGACCATATTATATACATGCTTGGTAAGTTCATCCAAAACTACCATAACAAGATACTGACTTAGTACATGTCCTTATGCAAGCCTATGGTGATAGGAAACATCATACATGTCATTTATTTCATCAACATAAGTATGTACGAGTCCAGAAACTAGTTCTTTTATATATAACCTACCACACGATTTCCATGGGACATATTATAATTTCTAAGTCAATGAAAAATCTACGGAGATTTCCGCCTCAGTAAATCTCTCTTAACTGCATTGGCAAGTAAATAGAATTGTTGATAGCACTAGGTCTTTAGAAAGGATCATGTCCTGAATTTGGTTAAATTTGCCTCCTAAGGTTCCATTATACGGCTCAAACATTTGATTTCCAGCGCAATATGTCTCCATTTTACTCCTTTGTACTCTCTATTAACTAAGCTACTCACCTTCAAAGTGCTTCTACTCCGTTTGTTAGGCAAATTCTTAGTCTATAATTCATTTGAATGCTTAGAAATATAAACATTTTATATTTTAAAGAATTCCCAACATTATTAAAAATGAAACTATCAGGTATTATCGATATCATTTTCTATAAAGCATATTTTATTTCAAAGAGCTTGTTTTACTGATAATACTTGCACTTTCTGGTTTCGAATGATTAGTGCAATTCATCCGATGCTAGCACAGGTGGTAATCTTTAATATTTATTCTTGACTTTTCTCTTTGATCTTCAGTCCTCATGTAGTGCACGCTTATACTGTTTCCCATCAAACCCCATCTTAACATCCTTGCACATAACTCTTTTTCCTTTAGTTTCTAACTTCTGATTTAAATTACCGCATAGTCTATATTTACATCTTACTTGCAGCTTTGTACCAACCATTTTAATACAACACTTTGTCAGATCTTCACAAGTTGCAGTCTTTTATAACTAATTATTGGACTTCCTCGTCTAGTACCTTTCAGTTCTTTAAGTAGTTACAGATATATTTTTCTACATGATTAACTATTGGACTTCCTTGTCTAGTACCTTTCAGTTCTTTAAGTAGTTACAGATATATTGTTCCACATGGTTTCATCCATATTTCAACCACCCTCATATCGTTCTATAATTGTAGAGTTCAAGTTATCACATTGCAAGTTCTAACATCTAGTTTACATCACATCATCATCCTAATAGTTCTTTTCTACTTCTCAACACACACGTCCAATACGGTCAACCTACATTGCATGTTGTCAAGCTCTCACTCCTATAGGTTTAAAAATTTTGCACAGTTAAGAGATATATCTGGGTCGTATATTGGTTGTGTAAGTTTTCTAGAAGCCTTATACGGCACTGCTTTGTATGGCTCTTCTTATGTGTATACATGGATGTACGATGTACATATTTTTACACAACAATATACAGAATACACTTATTTCCTCTAAACATGTGATGGTATTAGAGTCATCATCCAAAAACTCTAATACTCTATTTAATCTCGTTTAATCTTATATTTAAGTCAGTATTAGAGTCATAGCAAGAGTATGCATCTGAGCAAGAGTTAGAACCAGAAGCAGAGTTTGATCCAATGCCGCATTTCGAGCCAGAGCCTGATCCCGATCCGGAACCATATTTCGAGTCAGAGCCCTATCTAGAGCCACCCGATAAACGCATGTCAAAACTACATATAGAAGCGTCACTGAAACTGATCGAGCAAATCAAGTTTGTTATCCTCGATCATTCACACTTAACCAAAAAACAGATCCCAAATACTTTTCTATCTTTTGTGAGTTATGAGAAATTTTCAGAAGATGTCCATCAGCAAGTCTATATCCTACCATACTTCAGAGTTCGTGAACGTGTTTTTTCCTACTACAAGGGACTATTGATTCATGTCCAGATATACTACTTTTGTTGTCATTCACCAAGACGTGAAGTTCTCAGCTAATGAGAATTGGTAAGAATACGATGAAAAAATTTGTTTTTGTTTTTATTTTATTTTGAGTTTTAGAGTTTTAGCTATTTTGAGTCTTTTAAGAGTTTTAGTCTTTTAAGAGTTTAGTCACACATCGAATAGGAATATGAAAGGGATTTGGATTGTAAGCCTATATAAAGATCCTAAACTTGGTTTATTATGAATCAGTCAATGAATGAATTAATCAATGCAAAGTTTTTCACAAACCTAAGAAAGATTCCCTCTCCCTGGTGAGAAGCCTCGGAAACCCTGGGTGAGAAGCCAAGAAACTCTAATTTATCAATTCTTTCCGAAATTCTCCCCCAATTCTCCCATCAAAATCCCTAAATCTATCTCATCATACATCAATCCTTTTAATAGGATATATGCAAACTAAATTGATATCATAGTGAATGGCGGACCTCATTTGAGCATGTAATATACATACGTTACCTGGGAACATACTCAACTGAGTTTCTAGTAAGGAGGGTCAATATATTAGATTCAGTAAGATTAAGGTAACAAGGTATGGCATGAAGATGGTCTGAAGTTTAGAGCTAAACTTCAGACCATATTCATGACATATCGCATTGACAATTTTGACGGATCTAAGTGCCAAAATAAACAGACACCAAGACAGAGTTAATTTAATCTTCTATTTACCAGATGGACTTACAACATCTTTTAACAATAAAAGAAACGTTTATACAGAAAAACCAATAGATTCCAAAGTGAATTTGTATTTTATTATTTTACATTGTCCAGGATAGCACTATGAGGTTAAGAAAAATTAATAAATGCAAGTTCCATGTGCCATCAAGATAACGATATCGCGTATGAAGGCAAGTTATCGTACAACTTCTTGTCCACTCGTATTACAATTGTATGTTATGAAATGAAGAACAACTTGTTCCTCGACACCTGATTTATGCATGTGATATTAAATCATCATATGACAACAAAGCATCTATCCCTGATTTCTGGGGTTCTCTTTTCCGCTCATCTTTATCTCTATTGAGAGCCGCGTATTTTGGTACATTAGCAACTACAATGTTCTTTTTCTTCCCTCGAATCATGGTCATTTGGGTTTATCCCTGGTCATAACTGCCGTTTTCACTACCCGATAGCTCCTACGTGATATACTTATTGCTCACATCTACACATGTCTAAACTATCTCAAATGTTCCCCCGACAACCCCCCCAACCCACACCCCACACCCCCACACACATTCAAACAAAAAAAAGCATATCCTCAATCTTTGACCCTAGGACGTAGCCATTTCTTACCTTGCCTATTAGTGCATCTCCAGCCATCCATCTCAGCATTGACCGGTTATTTGGACCTGGTCTTTCTTAATTAGCTAACAATTTAACCCTGCAAAGTATGACTGGTCATACAGCTGCCTTCCAGAATTTTCCATCAGCTTTAGGTGCAATTTACCTTCAAATAGTACACCAAAAGTACTTCGCTTAAACTTCATAATCAATCGTATGAACCATATTCTCCATAAGAATGACTAGCTGATAAAAGTACGACGGTATGGCGACCACTTGAGGACTTAAGCTATCACTATGAAGAACTGCACCACCCTCACACTTCTAGTAGTTTTGTTCATGTCTACAATTTACATAGCCCATTTCTCCAAGAAATTTTAAATTCTTTACATTCTAAATGCTTTTTATACTTTCTATTTTATGTAGCCATCATTAGCAAAAAAACATTCAACTTGGGACCATATTATATACATACTTGGCAAGTTCATCCATAACTACCATAACAAGATACTGACTTAGTACATGTCCTTATGCAAGTCTATGGTGATAGGAAACATCATACATGTCACTTATTTCATCAACATAAGGAGTCCAGAAACTAGTTCTTTTCTATATAACCTACCACACGATCTCCATGGGACAGATTATAATTTCTAAGTCAATGAAAAATCTATGGAGATTTCCGCCTCAATAAATCTCTCTCAACTGCATTGGCAAGTAAATAGAATTGTTGATAGCACTAGGTTTTTAGAAAGGATCATGCCTTGAATTTGGTTAAATTTGCCCCTTCCCAAGGTTCCAATATACGGCTCAAACATTTGATTTCCAACGCAATATGTCTCTGTTTTACTCCTTTGTACTATCTATTAACTAAGCTACTCACCTTCAAAGTGCTTCTACTCCGTTTGTTAGGCAAATTCTTAGTCTATAATTCATTTGAAAGATTAGAAATATAAACATTTTATATTTTAAAGAATTCTCAACATTATTAAAAATGAAACTATATCATTTTCTATAAAGCATATTTAATTTCAAAGAGCTTGTTTTACTGAAAATACTTGCACTTTCTGGATTCGAATGATTAATGCAATTCATCCGAATCCGAATCTATCACAGGTGGTGATCTTTTAATATTTATTCTTGACTTTGCTCTTTGATCTTCGGTCCTCATGTAGTGCATGCTTATATTGTTTCCCATCAAACCCCATCTTAACATCCTTGCACATAACTCTTTTTCCTTTAATTTCTAACTTCTGATTTAAATTACCACATAGTCTATATTTACATCTTACTTGCATCTTACTTGCAGCTTTGTACCAACCATTTTAATACAACACTTTGCCAGATCTTCACAAGATGCAGTCTTCTATAACTAATTATTGGACTTCCTCGTCTAGTACCTTTCAATTCTTTAAATCGTTACAGATATATTGTTCCACATGGTTAACTATTGGACTTCCTTGTCTAGTACCTTTCAGTTCTTTAAGTAGTTACAGATATATTGTTTCACAAGGTTTCATCCATATTCCAACCACCCTCATATCGTTTTATAATTGTACAGTTCAAGGTATCACATTGCAAGTTCCAACATCTAGTTTAGAGCACATCATCATCCTAATAGTTCTTTTCTACTTCTTAATACACATGTCCAATACAGTCAACCTACATTGCATGTTGTCAAGCTCTCCCTGCTATAGGTTTAAAAATTTTGCATTGTTAAGAGATGTATCTGGGTCGTATATTGGTTGTGTAAGTTGTCTCTATGCCTTATATGACACTGCTTTGTATAGTTCTACCATGTGTATACATGGATGTACGATGTACATATTTTTACACAACAATATACAGAATACACTTCTTTCCTCTAAACATGTGATGGTATTAGAGCCATCATCCAAAAATGCTAATCCTCTGTTTAATCTCGTTTAATCCTAAACCTTAACCTTTATTCCATACCGTTACCGTCTATGTCTCATTATCGGATCTCACTCGTCTTGCTCTCATCACCGCCTACAATCGCTTCAGTCTTAAGAACCATATCGTCCTCATGAAGCTTCATGGCATCTCCCGCATAGCTTCATATCATCTCCCACATCTGGATTGTGAAGGTATCATTGAAAGACTGCTGCCCCATTCGGATCCGATCCACTTGCCTCAACTGATCTAACTGCGAACCCCTCTAGCTTTGTTATCTCACTCGTCAGTCCCCTCAAGCCAAAATTCACCAGATACTGGTCGGATCTCCATGATGACAAGCGGACGATCTAGTCGGATGTACGACCATAATCAACCAGCTCATCCGCCTTCCCGAGCCTAACCAACACCTTTGCCATGCCAAGATCCAATAAACCCAAATTGAACAATGACAACGAGCTGAGCTCAAATACAGGCCGTGTTCCCTTAAACAAGAATGGCCACCACCTTTGTCAATCCAAGTCCAAACCTCAACGATCCCTTCCTGCCTCTTCCAACTTATGGCTGACTCATTGTCTTAGCCTCCTGACTGGCACGCAACCCCAACCCCCTGATCGTGTGTGTATCAACAGCAATCCCAATCTCTTTTCTTTTTATAGTTATTTTTAACACTTTGCGTTTATCAACCCATACACATACCCTTTTGTAGCTCGGCTAAAAGAAGAGAACAGTAAAAAAAGAAAAAAATTCTTATAGGTTTCTTATGGATAAGAAATGTTTTTACAATTTTCATATTCTTGGTGTTAACTCCAAAGCGCTAAAAATTATATTGCATGGACTCTCACCATGTAGTATAAGTGTTATGCTTTTAAACGTTAAGGCTACTTCCATGGCACATAATATACATTTCTCCTCTACTATTATCTCTTCACTTGTGGATGTCACTACTTCACTAACAAATGGTTCTTCATCATATGTCGGTATTGGTACATAAAAGATTACTCTTGATCAATATATTTGCACTTATGAGCACATCATGACCTACATTAGAAGGTCAATTTCCATTGCATCTTTTTGTCTATCGAACGGATGATCTCACTCAGAGAGTAGTAGACAGCCCTCCGCCAAATGTTTGTTTAGTCTAAAGCAGCTCAGAAGCATCATTTGCATTAGGCCCTTAAGGAAGCAAGGCAAGATGATCATTCCATTCAAAACTTACATTTACTATTTTTGGATACTGAAAGGCGTAGCAGATTATGAAAGTCATTATTCCAGATTTATTGCTTGAGTTTGACATTACTTTTCAAAAGCAAGGTGATCTCTAGCACCTGTTTCAATTCACGATGCGTCTTCATCACGAGTTTGAGGTATTGTGTGGTAATATTCTTCATCACAATCTACTTTCAAGTGTTATCGAAGCAATTACTAAGTTCATCGTTGTAAAAACCCACCTTTGGATGTTATCCTCATCATCCTCGTCTCTATCTACATCATCACCCACCATCCTTGCTACTACACATCGTCCTGTGCATTATCATTAGCCACCTCATGGGCCATCTCCTTATTGACCGCCTCCTCGTAGACTGCTAACTACTCCATCGCAACGAATTAGTTGCAATTACAGTAAGAAATCAGTCCACATAATTGCTAGTTGTCCAACATGAGAACGACACCATGGTTCGTATTGTAGATTACAAGTTGCTACTTCTATCCCCATCAATCACACTTAACTCCCACATGGACTACATCAGGATCCATCATCTGATCAAATTAACAAATTGCATCGCATTGCACAGAATGTAATACTTACGCATGCTTCTTTGAGTCCTGAGTTTACTGTCATGTCTACCAACTCCAAAGTTCTACTCACTAGATATTTTACTCAGGTATCACTCACTATCACTCATTATATGACCTTTGATAATTCTGTTATTACTAATTGTTTCTTCGCCCCTGATTCCTTATACATTTACAATGCTATGCCGTCACATGGTCCAGTAAAATCATTTCTACTTCTGATCTTCAGGTAGACTCCTTATATTTTTCGTTTCTTATATTCCTAAACTCTCAATGTAATTACTAACTGTTGGAAAAAATATTGATTGTGGCTGCCCTGTCCTATTTAACCCCGCCTCTTGTGTTGTTTAAGATCACGCCAATAGGAAGAGTTAGACAGGTAAGATCAACTGATGCAGATTGCATCAGTTAAAGTATCTCAATTTTTTGATATCTTCATCTTAAGGACTTAGGCTATCTACAACATCTAATTTATGGCATCCTTCAAGTCACCATTTAAATTTTTTGTCTAAACCCTTGATTATGGTGGGTTAGAATGTATTGTATGTCGTCTAGGAAACCAATCTGTTGCATCTTTTGCTCCTAGCAAACACATGGCTTCGGCCGCTTTTAACTTGATACATTCTGATGTTTCGGGCTTAATACATATCTTTTCTGTCTAGATGCAATTACGTGATAAGTTTTATTGATGACTACTCCTGATATCTTATGCGCAATTAATTTAAAGTTTTTCAAATGTCATAGTTTATACCCAATTTAATAAATGTGTCAAAATCTTCAAATATAATAGCGCTCGTGAGCATTTATCATCTATATGAAAACCTTTTTAAAATCACATGGGAGCATTGTTCAACAATCCTGCTCACACAATCATTAACTAAATGAGGTTGCTAAGAGAAAACATCGACATACTCTAGGGGTTACCAGATCAATTATGATTTTTGCATCATTCTCGAAATACTATTAGACAAAAGTTTTATTAATTGTAGTCCTACTCAGTGACATTACCCCCATCATCTGTCATTCATAACACATCTATGTACTTCTACCTGCATGAGTCAATTGTTGATTACCCTCTTTGCACTTTCAAATATGTTCACTTTGTTCTCTTACCTACTTACGAATGAGACAAACTTTTTTTAAAACATGCGGCTACATTTTCCTAAGGCGTAGTTTTGCACATGAAGGGTACCGATGTTATGATACAATTACTAAAACGTTTCGCATTGATAGGCATGTCTCTTTTTTAGAAAATATTTCATATTGCACCGCATCCAACACACCAGATTGTTGGGATCCTGAATGGCAACAGACAACACTAAAAGGGGTTAATAGTGTTTTAAAATATCTTATAAAAATTCTATATAAGATATCTATTTGTGTTACCAAACTAGATTCTTAATCAATAAATTCTTACAAATATAAGAATAAGCAGCAGATTGAAAACAATAATTGCACGAATGAAATCACAATAACAAATGCAAACATATGCGGATTCTATACTTGTTCGGTTAATTCTCAACTTACACACAGTACTCAAGCCAATACCGCTCAAGATTTTCATTATAACTTGCAAACAACAAGAATAGTACAACCTTCAACTCACCATAACCCGGTGCTAGTAAATCCACTTAAACAAACCTCAAGTGTAACCCACTCACAACTAAGAGTAACCCTTTCGATAGAAGCATGAAAGTAAATCTTATCATTTTCCTCTTACAAACCCAAGGGAAAAATACTTACAAACTTGTGTTGATGAACAATTTCCTATAGTCTAAGATGAAGCACAAAGTGTAGTAATGGATATGGAATAGGATCTTTATCTTAGAATATTGAATTCAAAGATTAGAGAGCTGGAACTTTAGCCTTAAAAGCAAGATGAAAGCTTTGAAGTATGAAAAGACCAAATGGGGGCTTTTTCTTTGAAAGCTTTTTCAAAAAACAATTTTTCTTCACAAAAATAATGATTTTTCTTGTTGAAAAATCCTTGAGATAATCATCTATTTATAGATGCAAAACCCTATAAAACATATTCCTAGAATACCCTTAAACGGCGATAAAACGGCTAGTTGCACAAATCACGTTTTGTGCAACAGTAATATTATTAGTCGACTAGTGCACATCTATTAATCGACTACTGGCCATTAGTCGACTAATAACATAACACTAGTCGACTAATCAGTCATGTAAGAAAACTACATAAGTCTTTGTTTTATATTAGTCGGACAGTGGTCATCCATTAGTCGATTAATGATGCTATTAGTTGACTAACTGGAGTACACGTGTCGACTAATCTGAGCATGCTGATAAGCCATTAATTCCATGTTTTATTAGTCAACTAGGGCTAGATATTGATGGATTAATAAACACAGAAATGCATTGTTTTGGCCTAAAAACTTACGAAAATAAAATATAATGTTTCAAAACTTTTTATAAGTATTCCAAAATGTGTTAAGTGTGTCATCAATGCTTTAACATAAGAATCTAAAATAAGAAAATAATTACATCAAACATGTAATTTTTGTCGTGTTTCTTCATTGATGTATACTCGACCTTCAAGCTTCTTTGTCTTCGATTCTTTACTTGAATTATGTCTTACCTTCACTTAGCCTTGTTCTTCTTCTTCTTTATCATGCAACCATAAATATTAGCACACAAATATGTTTGCTCATCATCAAAACATACATTAGGGGAATCATATACCCAACAAATCTCATATTTTTAAAATCTACTACTACATCTGAGTGCTTCTTTTCACCGATACCTACATGCACACAATCCCTACCAACTTCATCTGTCAGACCAGTGCCCATATCAAGTACCCATATCAACTCATATGGATAGTACTCTGACTAATACTATGCCTACACTTGCACCAAATTATCCAGGTGATCAACCTCCATTTCAAAATCCCCCACGCATTTTCCAGCCTCCAGCTTAATATTGACCATTACCACCACTACATATGCATCTAAGTATTCATCTCTTACTTTTTGGCATTCATTCCATACAAAAACAAAAGTCATATTCAGCGGCAATAAAATAGCAAGAGTGGTGAAAAGCAATCAATGAAGAATTAGAAGCTTTTCAGCATATTCATACTTGGGATCTTATTACATTGCTTCCTGATGGAAATCCAGTAAGTCGCAAGTTGATATACAAGATAAACACTAAATTTGATGGTTCTGCTAAGAGATATAAGGCTCAATTGGTTGTCCGAGATTTCTCGCAAGAGTCTGACAGTAATAATGATGAGACATTTGCTCTAGTGGCCAAAATAGCATTCATATGTACCCTTATTGTTATGTTTGCTACTAGAAAATGACTTTTATATCAGATAGATATTAAGATGCCTTCATGGATGGTGATCTCTATGAGATTGTTTACATGCAACCTCCTCCAAAGGTTTTTGTTCCTTTAGGGCATGTCTGTCACCTTCGTCGTGCTAGTGATGGTCTCAAACAAACTCCACAAGCTTGGTTTGAGTGTTTCTATCAATTTCTTCTCTAGATAGGTTATACAAAGAGCATGGCTGATTATGCCATATTTCAACATCCCAACATCTCTCTATTCATGACAATGTTATTCCCCTACTCTACATCGATGATATGATTATCGCCAGGAGTGACGCTGATGTTATTGCCTCTTTAAAATGACAAAATTTGAGATGAAAAACATAATTTTTCGTTGCTACTTTGTTGGCATTGAGGAGGCATGCTCATCACATGGATATTTTCTATCTTAATAAAAGTATATCGCTGCATTCTCCACTGAGTAACTATTAGTGATTGTACCACTTCTGCCTCTTCCTCCTCTCTACCCTTTTAAACATTCAATCTCAAATTTTGACGTGATGACCAAGATCAATAGCTAACAGTGGATCTCTCATCTACTTATCAGCTACTCGTCAAGTCATTTCTCATGCGGGTCATGTTCTCAGCAAGTTTATCAGATGTGTGAGCACATCGACCCGCTATGGTACTTTACTTCAAATTCTATGTTACTTACACAGCACCATGATGCAGCACCATGATGCAGCACCATGACTCAGTCAAGAGATAACATAATCAAAATTATGATTCAAGATATAAACCGTTGCTGGTAACAACCGTTTCAATCCAAATGACTTAACAATAATATAGCTTCAGACTAAGGATGCAACACACTGTATGCAACAAAACAGCAGCAAATTCCATTTTCAATCATTTTCTCTAAAAAGATCCCAGATATATTATGCTTTGGTCCGTAATTTACTCACGATTATATGTTGTACTGGATATGATGAATTTGTTATACAGAAATGACATAATCATTGAACCAGAAAAGCAAATTAGATACGAAAGGTACCAGTTGTGGGTTCATCAGCAAAGATGACAGATGGGCTCGCGATCAGTTCACAAGCAATTGATAAACGTTTCTTTTCACCACCACTAATTCCACGTACTTTCGCATCACCAACTATAGAATCGGCACAGTTGATCTTTCGGAAAATTAACATGAACAATCCAAAAGAAAGAATGGTAATTACTAATTAGTATATGTCATTGCTTGTATCCACATAAAGATTCATTAAGGAACACGTAAATGGAATGTAGGATAAACTAACTTAATATTATTTTCACAAATAAAGAAATGTCATTCTTCGTGCTTATGAAATACCTTTCACTGCATTGTCTCTTAGCCTTGAGATTCAAATTATAGAAATTAACTTAGATTAAAATGAGTCATAAGCTACAAGGCTCATACTTAAGAACATTCTAGGCCACCGGTGCATGCTGAGAGTATCAAACAACCAAAAAGAAAAAAAGAAAAAAAGATCCAATCAGATCGGTAAGTTCATGGGTGGTCTAAAACTCAATAACTATTTGACTTATCCAGATGAATTCAGAAAGGCCAGTGATTCATAGATCTTCGCTATCCAAAATGGATTGGAAAAGAAATTTACTCATATTATCACAATTCATAATAAATCACCAAAATTCTTGGTTCACCGAACGATTCAATAAACCCAACTATCTGAAATATTTCGAGCCAATTAACTTGCTTGCTTGATAAACCAAAATGAGGATTACCCTTTCGAGACCACTTTGACCCAAATTTTGTTGTCAATTCATAATATTATGGAAATTATCCTTCATGTAGAATGAAGTCCAAGCATTTTTTTCATTTAGACTTCAGTTGTTAGTTAGAATGCAGGACTTACCAGGCCCAATCTGAATAAGAGCTTGCTCACATACTCATCCCTCTTCTCCACTGATGGTATATCAGGAAGCTGGAGCTCAGCAGCAAGTGAAAGTGTTTCCCGCACTGTAAGCTGTGAGAAGAAAAGGTCTTCTTGTCTCACATACGCGATCCTGCAAGATCAGTCCTCTCTTCAGATAAATAAATTATACAGCATAAAGCTTGATATGGTATTTGACCATATCAACGCCTCATAAATTATAACCAATTTGACTGAACAAAAAACTTACATCTACCAATTTAAGTCAACAGAAAACTTACTTCAACCATCCGCTTGATCTAGGACGCCCATTAACATCCAGATGTCCAGAAAGATGTAAGCGTGGTGATGCTGCAAGCTGACCTGCTAGCACATTGAGCAAAGTGGTCTTTCCCGAACCTGAAGGCCCCATAATTGCAAGCAATCTTCCTGGTTTTGCTTCGCCACCAACATTTGTAAGAAGAAATTTCACCTGAAACAAAAGACCAGCAATTTTAGAACGCAAATGAAAAGATGTCCCACAGAGCCCTATTTCTCTCCTTTCCTTCAAACTGGAACATGATCTTGACAATAGAAAATGACATCGATATAGTAAATAATATGGATAAAAAGAACTAGGATCATCGCTAAACAGCTAAGAAAAGAGGAACCCAACATCAACAACATTGAGGATAAAATATGATAAAACTAATGCAGATGATTTGAAAATGTGCAACTGAGGTCAATAATTGTGCGAGTTAGGAGAAGTAATAGGACTGTAGTCAATGCAGCAACGAGGATGAGAGACAAGCCGAAATGATCATCGAATGAGAAAACTAAAAAGGATGTATAAATGTTAACCAAGGCAATGACCCTTAACAAGCTGAATAGAAGAACAATTCATGTAATTGACACCAAAACTTTGGGATAAATGCTTTATTGTTTTATTTTCCCCCATCAAACCCAGATCAGCTATGGGTGCAGCTCCATATTAAGAAGTCTCAAAGAAGGTAGGTATTTTACTGCTAAGTCATTGAGAAAATAGATTAAGAAAGAGAGAAAAGAGGGAAGGAGGAGGAGTTGAGGATGGGAGTTACAAAAGAACTGGCACATTTTTGCTAACCCTCGATTCCTTTTGAACGAGAGAAAAAGTGGAATGTTCCGCATTATCCTAACGATTGTCATCCATGCTAACCCAAGCATCCTGGGGTAGTTTTCTGATAGCCATTTGATTGCAATCTAGCAAAATTGGTTAGCTAAAGATGTCTATATAAATTAACATCAATTCAGGCCATTAAGGACATGGGGAAAAACTCCTGGGGAGCACATGCACTTCCACTGCAAAGTGAGGTGTGTTTGACACCATAGTGGACATAACACTTCGCCATTTTATTACTGTTTCGTTTGTAAATACTCTTTTAGAATTTTTTTTGTGTACCTTGTCGTCTCATATAGTATCATGCCAGTGTTGACATGTCCGTGTCCATGCAATATAATTGAACCCTTAAAAAATTCAAGTTAAACAAAAAGCACATGAAGCAACTCATATTGGATGGGTGTATGTGTGGGTGCATGTGTGCAATGCAATTCCATGCAACTCTACAAGAATGTCCACAAAATCATGTATTTTCTGCCAAGTTACAATGCCAACTCCCCCATCCCTCACAAATGGAATTGGGATTTCAATTGGATCCAAAAATTAATATAATTTTTTGTGGCATGTCATCATTAAATTCACACTTACTTATCCTCATTCCTCGATTCTGGATACTGCATCTTCATCAAATATTTAAAACTTAGAAAATGTCATCTTCTTTTTTAGTATACACCTATCCAATACCCATAGATCAAAATGTATTCTACTCTATAACTTTGTGGAAATTTTCAATTTTAGTTTATGTGCTTTCCATTCCCACGTGCATGCTATCTAGTGCAAAGACATGGACCTAATACAAACACAAGCTTCCCCAAATCTGTAAGGAGACTGGTTAGACGGCGTACAATAACGTATGCTACTCTAACGTGCGCACATCCCCTGTCCTCCTCTTGTGCGCCTGAAAGGCTGAAACCCACACTATCAATGGCTAACCCGCACACATTAGTAGGACGCATGACGTAAAGTTCCATTGGTTACGTTAGCAGCTCTGTGAGCCAGATGCTAAGCTACGCCGAGCTCAGAAATTTCGGTGACGGTAGCAGAGTAACGAGCTTTACCGTCTTCCCGCGCTTGTCAGAGAGGTAGCAGGTGATGTTAGTCCACCGGATGGTGATCGGATGCACCCCGCCGGAGTATTCCCCAGTGGATTCCTCGCCGCCCGAACATTCGCCCTCATCTTCCTCTGGCGGGGGCGGGAGGGCAGGGCCCACGCCTGCGATCGCGCGGACGAAGAGCGCCGTCGCCAGCATCGCCAGGATCCGGCCCAATCCTTTAAGATCGAACTCCCCCATTTTTCCCCTTCTTCTGTGCTGTGCTTTCAGGCTCAGCCTCTCATCCGTGGGGAAGAGGAGCTTGTTACATTTGATTTTTTTTTTATTTGAGATAACGCTGGTTTTTTAAGGCCCGTGTTTAGGTTTTCATTAAGATTGGATCGGGGTCGGGGCGACAGTTGGCCCAACCCAGGCACGGGCCACATCCATATAATTTTTATTTTTTAGAACCATGCAATTCAAAAACTCATTAAAACACGAATGTGTTAAATAAACCCAACAAGCAATCTTTCTCACCTCTAATCAAACTGCACACACTCTCTGCTTCTTCCCAATTCTCTTCATCTCCCTCGTTATAAATTAATAAACAAACAAATAAATCCAAATCTCACAGAAACGAAGAGCTCCGAGCTAAAAAGAATCGTCAGATTTCAATTTTTAACCGCCGGCAGCTGTCAATCTATTCTAAATCCCTAATCGGGTCCATCAAATCGCCCCAATCGCCCAGCTCCAAGATCTGCCGCCGATGGCGTCCTCCTCACCTCCCAGATCAAAGTCCTAACCCTGGTTCCAATGGCGGGGTCGGCCTCAGCGGAGAGATACTTGTTCTATATAATATCGATCTCGTTCGTATCTTTACTCCTGTTCCTCTCGGTCATCTCCGGCCTCAATGTGTCGTCCTACTTCTTCTTCTCGCGCCTCCCGCCGCCGGCGCTGCTCCGATACGGGCCCGGCCATCTCCCCTCGTTCGCGTACCTCGTCACGGGCTCGAAGGGGGATGCCCCTCAAATCCTGAGGATGCTGCTCGCAATCTACCACCCGAGGAACCGGTACCTGCTGCACTTGTCGCATGAGGCGCCGGACAAGGAGAGGAGCTGGCTGGCGTCGTCGGTGAGGGCGTTGCCCGCTGCAAGGGCGTTCGGGAACGTGGACGTCGTGGGGAAGCCCGATGCTATGACCAAGATGGGGACCTCGGGGCTTGCGGCCACGTTGCGGGCAGCGGCGGCGATGCTGAGGATAGATTCGGGGTGGGATTGGTTTGTGACTCTCAAAGCCACTGATTATCCACTCGTCACGCAGGATGGTACGTCTTTTTGGATTGGATTCGAGCTTAAATTAAGCTAGATTCTTTATATAGATTGGGTGCTTCATATACACAACAATTCATACTGAATTAAGTTGCAAGATGTATGATTTTGTGTTGTTTCTTTAACTGTTCAATGAGATTTAATTGAAGAATATCAATGAAACATGGTTATTACGTATAGTAGTAAGAAATGGTTGGGGAGTAATATAGGTTGACTAGAAATAACACGTGCACAAAGGGCACAGCGCGGCAAAAAACCACACGAACAGGATGCGGTCCACGCGCGCAACCGAAAAGTAGCGAGAAGTGTGGATGGGTGTGTCGGTATCGTCAGGGGTATAAAAGGTGCAAAAGGCAAACACATAGATAAGTGGTTTTTGAGGGAAATGGCAACATGTAAATAAGGGGTTTGGGGTGTTTTTTAGGAGGGGCTGCTGACTGGGCTGGGTTTGTCCTAGTCTACTTGTGACTGGACTTGTGACTGGGACAAACCCAGTCAGCAGCCCTCAAATGTAATATAGATGTATCGGTATCGTCAGGGGTATAAAAGGTGCAAAAGACAAACACATAGATAACTGGTTTTTGAGGGAAATGGCAACCATGTAAATAAGGGGTTTGGGGTGTTTTTTAGGAGGGGCTGCTGACTGGGCTGGGTTTGTCCTAGTCTACTTGTGACTGGACTTGTCACTGGGACAAACCCAGTCAGCAGCCCTCAAATGTAATATAGATGTTAGTGTTGTGTAATGGGTATATGTCTTTGGATTGGCTTTGGGTCAGATTTGGTCAGTAATACATCTTCTTGGGTTGTAGTAGCTTAAATTGCAGGGAAAAGAACATAGTATCAAGTAACAGTTTATGTTCTTACTAGACTAAACATGACACCCAGAATTAACTTAAGCGTGATGTTTTCTTGATTTGTTTAGTGGGTATTTCAATTTTGGTGGTTTTGATGGAAGAAGATTGATGAGATTTGGTTTATTTAGTGTTGGGAAGCAGTTGGGTAGTGATATTGTTGATTTGGGTCATGTGGAATGGATATCATGATTTTATTGCTTGGTAATATTAATATTTTGTTGAGAAAAGTTGATCTATGGTTTGCATGAGCTTAAATTGCATGTTGGGTTGGGAAGCTCTGTCAATATAGCATTGAAGAGAGAACAGAGTGATTGATAAAAACATGTTGTTGGTAAACAAAGCCACCGCAACAGATATTGAATTAACTTACATAAGCAGGAGTTAGTATTGTTTTCTTAATTTGTTTAGCAGATTCTTGTTTTTGGTTGGATTTAATTAGAGAGATTGGTGAAATTTATGTCAGTACCACCAAGTGGTCGGGAAGTGGTTAATTTGAGTTTTGTGGAATGGTTATTGTTTTACGTATGGCTAGGATTTGGCTGAGAAAGTTGCTGGGATTTTTGTGGAATGTTATTTAGATATATAGCATTATAGGCTGCATTCAGTGATACCTAATAACTTACTAGAGGTGGGATTTTGTGTTATATTTTAGGAAAAGATTACATAGCTTGGTTTAAATGGTATATAAATTACTAGAGCTTATAGTGAAAAAGGTCACATATTTTTGTTTGTTAATTTAATTCTTAAGTAGCAGAAAGAAAAATTAGAATACTCCATCTCTCGATGTGTCAATTTCCGCATGTTTGATGCAATCTGATCATTAGTTCTAGTGATGAGGGTTTGGAAAATGTATTTGGCAAAGGTAGTGTAACATGATATGCTAACAACCCATGTTGTTTTGGTTGGTGGCAATGATGTTTGTTGCTAGCACGACGTTGTATTAGATAATGTTTTGTTTGTGGATGACGATTCATAGTCTTTAATGAGAAAAAGTTGCTCTTATTTGTTTGTTCATACCTTGAGAACTTGGTTCT
The DNA here is from genome assembly GCA_030789695.1 of Scilla litardierei. NCBI lineage: Eukaryota > Viridiplantae > Streptophyta > Magnoliopsida > Asparagales > Asparagaceae > Scilla > Scilla litardierei. The sequence continues at coordinate 3,139,144 of CM061132.1, forward strand.
AGTAGATAAATATGGGATAGTGACCAGATTTATTGCCTTTGTTCAATTGTTTTGTGAACATAGTGCCAGCGTGTAGAGGCTTCTGTTGTATTTTTTATCACCTTGGTTGACAATAGCGTTTATATCATGTTTGGCATAGGTTGCAGGAATGGGAAGACATGCTTGCATTATTCACATTGAGAAGACATGCTTGCACTATTCACATTGAGAAAACATAGAATGCATATTGTTGCAAGGTGTCCTTTTACTCTAAAGAAAATTTTAAGTAGTAAAATATTTTGGGAAGTGATATTAGTTGTTTTATGTTTTGTCGAATGGCTTCATGTTATGTATGTTTGGTTCACATTGTTTCCCTGATTTTAATTTTTGTGCTTAGACTATTTTACTTTTATATGGGAGTATTTGCTGTTTTGGGATTACATGTATAAATTGATAGTTCCAAGTCCAACCATAAATTTATACTTGAATTATGTCCATTAGCAACTAACCACCTGAGGTCCAAGCATTCAAGAATTACACCAAGTCAATAATTATCTGTCATGCTAAACTAAAGGCAAAATAAGACTAATATCGATAAATGCTTCTTACGCATCGTTCATGATGGAGAAGCAAAACACCCAAAGCTCAATCTATCTCTTTCTCGATCATTCTCTATGTGACGGACTAAAAAAATATCATCTATATGAATGCACAATTCATCTTGCAACGGTGGTTCTATATCTTCTTCCATTGTTGGTCCCATTAATTTTGGTCATCTCTCGTTAATTTTGTTCATTTGGGAGTCTTTATTTTTCAGTTACTCCCTTATCTTTGGATTAGCTTTCATAGCTTTTGTAGTTGGCCTTTAAGTCCATTATTCTTTGGGAAGTATTTCATATTCAATATCCAAATGTGGTGTAATTTTCCATTTTCGAGGCACTAATCATTCGGTGAAGGCATATGAAGGATTTTTGTTTTTTGATGGAAAGATCATTTTAAAGCCGAGCATTGAACTTGACCGAGCCTATTCCTTTGACTCCATCAATTTCTCTTTTTTGTATGAATTAAAAAAGAAGATCCATTCTACACATTGGAAAGGAATAACTAAATGTTTTGATGAATTATGTAATAGAGTTTTATATATTTCTAATACCACTGAGGCGTGCTCCAATTTATTTCTTGTCTGGAAGAGAATGTTAAGTTCAAAACAATTTATTTCATGTCTGGAAGAGAATGTTAAGTTCAAAACCCTGATTGCATTCTCTTTGATTCTAGGGCATCAATCCTATAAAAACTTTGTATATCTAGAAAATTGACAAATCATCACTAGAGTAACTCTTTTGATGGAAATTGGTTGGATTATTTGTTTAAGAAAAAAAATTATACTTGCGTTAAAATTGGGATTTTGCTCCATTTTTTACAAAGCATCTTGATAGGATTTTGATAGGAACCAATTAGATCTGAAATTTATTAGTATAAAACTGAAAATAAAGGGGATAGATTGATCACAATTATAGAGGTGATCGCCCTCCCAAGACGCCAATTAAAGAGGACGTCTGCACTCTCCCGAAGTACGAGAACTCTCTCCTCTCTTTATCAATTTTATTCTCAAATTCAACATCACATTCTCCTAATCGGCCCTAGCTTTAAATAGAAAAAAGTTACAAAACATTGCAGATTTTTCAAAATGCTCCTAAAATCCGAAAATTTTCAAAACGTCCCTATTGAACCCAAAACACATAAAAAGTCCAGATCTAGCATTACTCTACCCCCGAAAAACCACATCCTCAAGGTGGTGCCTGAAGTCCGCAGCGGCCCTACTCGAAGTGCGCACAAGCCTCCCCCCGAGTCAAAAGGGTACGATTGGTCTCCACTGCCTTCAACGACGTCCAGAGGAAAGCCACAGTCGTCGCCAATCGGATCTGAATGTCCTCCATAGCCCAAAACTGAAATGTTGTCTCTCGGAAGGATTTCGAACTAAAAACCAATGGCCTTGGGGCACACCTCGACCTCCCGGAAGCTCGAATGTTCGTTGTTTTGGGCCCAGAAAGTCGAAAACTCGATGCCCGGTACATCGGAGGGCCCGTCGTCGCTGCTGAAGGGGCGACAGCCCTTATAGGGGACCCTGAAGGGGCTGGCGCCCCTTCTGGAGGGGGGCTGAAGGGGCGCCAGCCCCCCGGGGGCCCAGCATGGGCTGGCGCCCCTGTAGTTAGGTCGGCAACCCCCTAGGGGACCCAGGAGGGGCTGGCGCTCCTTCTGGAGGGGCGGCAACCCCCGTGGGGCATCCAGAGGGGGCTGACGCCCATGTTTCGTCGTTCTAGGGTTCCGGTGTTCGTTGATTTCTGTCATCAGCTCCTCAAAGTACTCGACAGCGGCGGAAAGGAGCCCATCGTCGTATGGATGCAAATCTGCTTCAAAGCTGTCGTCTTTTTTCTCTTTCTCGTTCAAAGTTTTTTCGACAAAAACATTTCGTTAAGCTTGTCTACCTTTGAAATTTTCTCTCGCCAACGTTTGATGTTGTTCTTTGAGGATCTCCACGTCACTTCCTAGTTTTTCTTTCAAAGCATCAACTTTTTTCGTCTCCATCAGAATCGAACGCTCTGATACCAATTTGATTGGATTTACAAGGGATTTGTGGAAGAAATGTAGGGGTTTTATTGATAAAAGTGGAATTGACAATCCCAGCTGTTCTAAGGTTTTACTCTCTTATCTCTAATGTTCTCTTCAAATTCAACATCAGATCCTAGTTATCATAGCCCCCTACATATAATAATAAATTGATTTCTCCAATATTACAAAAATGTCCTCTGGTGTCCAAAATTACAGTTTTATCATTGGATTCGCCACTTTGCCTTTGTTGTTGTTTGGCGCCCTTTACTGCAACATTTTGCTGCCACTTACATATAATAAACTGATTTTCCACGGTTACAAAAATGTCACTGGCACCTAAAATTACAGTTTTGTCACTGGATCAGCCCCCTTGCCCGTGCTGCTACCTTTCGTCTCCCCTTGCTGCTACCTTTTACCGCCACGTCCCCTCAATTACGATGCCATCACCTCTCCCAAAAGACCATTTTTGGTTTCGTTACATAGAATTGTTTGCCCAATTTGGTTATGATTTTAGGGCATTTTGTATAAAGCACATACATCCCTCCATGAAACCATTAAAGGTGTTCCTGTCCTTTCCAGTTGCATCCCTTTTAGCATATAGAGACATGGTTTCAATTAGTAATGGGCTCTATGCTAATCAAGGTTTGAACTATCTATTTTGATTTTAGTATCAGCCAATGATCTGTAATGAGATATCAATATTATATCAATATTAATATTGGCTGTGTCAGAAGTAGCAAGAGATACTTACTAGAAGTATTAGATTTAAGGCAACTTTTACCTTCGCTCAACATGACCTTTAGTTACAAGTAAATCTTCATCCTTCATGAAGCGTTTTGTCTCTCCAACACATTATCTTCACTTTTTCTAACATGCTCTATGAACAAGTAATCTCATAAATTATTTAAATCAATTAAGCTTTTGTCTGTATTTCAGAGATCAATTAAGCTTTTGTTTGTATTTAATTTAAATCAATTAAGCTTTTAAAGTCTCCTTGTCATACACTACCATGTTGACATGGACCTTCCTCAAGATTGCCTTTATCTTGTATTGACATATCACGAAGTTTCCTTAGCCATCAAACTTTTCAATTTTGTAGTACATTCCTCTAATCATTGCATAGAGCCACCTGCATATGAACTCGAACCAATTGTTTTTCCAATTGCATCACTTTTTGTAGAAGAACTTCCTGCCATCACCTTGAACTTGTTCATGAACCTACCACTTGTTGGGAAGAAGATGACGATCACCTTTCTTGGGCCCACATGCCCTCTCGATAAACTTATCAAGATGAAAATCATCTCGCAGAATTCCAAGATCGTTGTGACAACAAACAAAGTAAATGATGTTGTCAACAAAACCCGCAACACGCAATATATATGAAAGATAACACAAAACAAAAGAAAAACATGCACCCGACACCAAGATTTATATTGGTTCCAACTAATATTTGGTGTACGTCTAGTTGGAAAGAACATTAATGCTTCAATAATCTTGGATTACAAGTTATGACGTTTGGTTGAAGGAAGACCAACCCGCTAAGAATTTGGAGAGGAAAACTATATGGAAAAGCTCTCAAATAATCCACCCATAACTCTCAGTTTGTCATCTGTTTCTCTACGTAGCCACAAACTTTATCGAAAAAATCCGTATGAAAACCGTTCAATAATTGCATCAAAACTGTAGCCGAAAATCCATTTAAATAGCTAATGGGTCTGGATTTCGAAACAGGTGCTGATTCGACTGCTGCCCACTTCCCGATGCTGATCCACACCCAGATTGTTTCTCAACCGTTCATTAAAGGCGCGATGCACCCAAGAAGCGACACGTAGCACACCCAATGTGTCCCTTGATCCGCGCTCACGCATCCATCAGCCATTAATCACACTATCGACGGCTATAAATCCTCCGTGTGGCACGATCTCTGTTAAAGCGTCCGATGTTAAAGCGATGTTAAAGCGTCCGACGGGCGATTCATCATTTGCCCGCTACATGGCGTGCACGCAACGTGCGCATGGGCTGTGTCATGGGCCGTGCGTTGTGCTGCCACTGTTCATTCTGCTTGGGATTTTTACTGGGCTACATAAAATTCAAAATTAATTCTTTGGCTGGGCTTCTGAAACTCGCTGATTCGGGCTCCAAAAAATCTTCAATAAATCTCCAAAAAAATCCTCATAAATCGTAAATTAATCCCAGGACATTTATGGTGTTTTGCATCATATTTTTCAACACAAGTTTCAAGCAGTTATATGTTTTAAACCATCTTTGTTTAATTGTTTGATTGAACATTTTAAAATTTTGTTACCGGGCAAGTTTCAAGCAGTTATATGTTTTTCATCATCTTAGTCTAATTGTTCAATTGCACATTTTAAATTTTTGTTACATGGCAAACAAATGAGTGTTTTCTTTTCTTGATAATAGTACATTAAAAGTAATCTGCGATGTACTGCAAAATAATATTTGTTTCTTTGTATGGTTATGATAATGTTGTTTGAAGTTCCTACTTTGGAAGGGCTTTTGTTCACGTTATTTCATATTCAGAAATCTTCTTAAGGCGATAATTCTCTTCAAACTACACGAACACAAACACGAACACAAACACCCCCCACTTTTGTTTCTTTGTTTTATTCATTTATTTATTTCTCATCTGCTGGTGGTTGTTCCTTGGAATTTTATTCTAAGACAGATGATAGTGCTTCCTCTCTTGTTGCAGACTTGATTCATGTATTCTCTACCGTGCCCAGAGGTCTCAACTTCATCGACCATACTAGTGATCTTGGATGGAAAGAGTAAGTCCACTCGGATTGCTCTCTCTTGTTTTCATGTCTCCCGTCGAATTGCCTATTCTTTCTCAGCTAAACTTTCCAGCTGAACTCCTGCAGAGCTCAGAGAGTCCAACCGATAATAGTTGATGCAGGCATCTACTTGGCAAAGAGGTCCAGTTACTTCCAGGCCACAGAGAAGAGGAAGACCCCTGACGCGTTCAAATTTTTTACAGGCACATTTTCTTCCGTATATTATCTCTCTGCTTAAACCCTATATTACCGGTTATTTGATGATTTACCACCCTCATCTCTATATACCAGGCTCCCAATGGGTCATTCTTAGCCGACCCTTCTTAGAGTACTGCATTGTGGGTTGGGATAATCTGCCTCGAACCCTCCTCTTGTACTTCACAAACGTACCCTTTTCCCAAGAAGGCTACTTCCACACTGTGGTGTGCAACTCACCAGAGTTCCGAAACACTACAGTGAACAGCGACCTGCGGTATATCGAATGGGACAATCCTCCTGGGGTGGAACCACACTTTCTCAACACGTCCAATTTCGACAAGATGGCGGAGAGTGGGGTGCCCTTTGCGATGCAATTCCATGAAGATGATCGAGTACTTGATATGATTGATGACAAAATACTTAGGAGGAGGTTTAATCGTGTGGCTCCTGGGGCCTGGTGCTCTGCCAAGAACAGATGGTGGATTGATCCGTGCTCTCAGTGGCGAAATGTCAACGTAGTGAATCCCGGTCCTCAAGCTGAGAAGTTTGGGGCTTTGATGCAGAGACTCGTATCTGAATGGAAGTCGCAGTCGAGATCTTGCAAGTAGTGGGATGTGTCGATACACGATGTCAGTGCCACGCAAGGTTGGCACATTCTTTTGGCCAGTGCTGTCTTCAGCGTTGTTCTTTGATATGGAGGTGCACAGTGATTCTTTCTCAGAATCTCTTGTAATACCAAAGCTCGGCGTTGCTCTGGAGGATTGATGCGGTTAAATGCGTCATGATGGCAGTTGTTTTTGAAGCCACGGTGTTCTGCGAGAACGAAATGTTATTCTTTTTCTTTTTTGTAGATAGGCCATCTCTCATGGGCTGGGGTATTCACTGTGCTGTATATCATTTGGCCGGATCTCCGAAGTCTGCTGGTGTTTGATGATTCTATTACACTGAAGCAACAGCATAAATGATTGTACGCTAACTTTCCATAGAGAAACTTAGGACTTTCCTTTTGGACGCTTAGATGTAACTCTGTTAGTGTGTGGGGTTTCTTTTGAACTCATGGATACTTCAAAATGTTTGCTCAAATACCACAAGATCTGATATTGGTTCTATATTGCAAAATGATAGAGAAACTCATGGAAGGGGGCAAATTGTAATCCAAAAATTGGATGCTGCTAACTGTTTTTCATCCTCTCAATGTTGCTCGATATAGTTTGGAGAGCAATATTTTTATTTTCTGAGAATATTGTGTCGATGTTTTGTGTGCTCTAAGATATCTGATTGTTCTCTCCTAAAGTTACCAATGGTTGATGGGAATTAATGAAAATGACTAATATTAAAAGAGAGAGAAAATGTATCATTTCGAAATGGCTAATGTCCATAAAGATTTAAAGAGAGAGATGTAGGTTGAACTTTCGTATGTGTTAGGAGCCCAATTTAATACCATGTATCAATGTTTTACTGTAGAGCCTGTTTAATGCACTCATTTATTGAATTTTACTCTCTTTTTTCGTTTTTTTATTTTACTTTGTTGAAAATGTTGTAATAGATAATTAAAGAGTAGTTAGTTAATAATTGATAACCATAATTCTCCTAGCTTTTTTATACATAATGTTCAGCAGTAGAAGACCCACACTGAAACTTTTCCCTCCCCCTGGCTGACACTGCTATAAATAACCTCCTCGTATTTATGAAAGTTTCCATGTTTTTGGTCCCCCATTTTCGATCGTGAGAAGCTGAAAGATATCTTGAACTCTAGGGTTTTCGCGCTCTCGAATTCGTCCCTATATTTCCCCAAATTTTCTGGTAATCTCTCTATCTTTCGTTCTATTGTTTAATTTACCATTCTATCTATAGCATTTTCATGGAATTACCTTCAAATTCTCGATCGGGTTCGTTTACTTGAATCCGTAGAGAAATATTGATTTAGGGCTGTTCGTAATGGATTCATCTGATTTGAGCGGTGAATTTTGGTGTGTTTCCCCTTCTCTTTAGCCTTTTCTTGGAATCACTGCATTGCATGCTGAATCTTTGATATGATGGATTTGTAGGTGTAATAATATCGATATTGAATTCCTCGAATTCATGTGGAAATGGGGGGTTTTAGGGGGTTTTGGCTTCTTTTTTCATTAAGTACCAAGTTGTAAATTGGTCGATAGATTCTTGATTGATGGTTTGTAGGAGAATTGAAGAATTGAGCATTGAAAGCTTATCTTTTTTTTGAAACTCGTTAAGTTTTTTAAAGTTGTGTACGATTTGATTGTTAGGTTTTCTTGCTGCCATATTTTTGACCTTTCTATAGTCATTGTTTTCTTTTAGTATTTTCCTTTCAATTGTTGTTGTTTTGTTCTTTTTCTGGTTCACATCAAATACATGGTGTTGTTGCATTTATCTGTTTGTTTGTTTTAAGTTTTATCAATGAACTTTAAGTGTTGATAGAGAGAACATATAACTTCTTTAGCTAAAAAGATTCATTAAGAATTACATCTATGTTTTTATAAAAAATCCATACAATCAAGAAATCGTATTGCCCACGATGTTGGTTTCAACTGTTCGAGTTCTTATATTTGATAAATCCTATGCATTGACCTTATTAGTGATAAATCATGTGCAATTTTTTTGAACTATGAACCAGTAATAATAGCATGCATTTGCTCACTGTGATTCTGCTTGGATTCCGGTTTTATAATTATGATGCATCCTGCCTCCAGATATTTATATTCATTCAACATGCAGTCCCGTAACTGGTTTTTTTGGGGGAGCAACAGAGATTTATGTTATCTTTAAACATTCTTTAATGTTGCTAAATTTCATCGTCTTTCAGAGATTTCTTAGAGATTTATTTTGTTTTGTTCAAACACTGGACTTGTCACTTCTGTAAATTGCGGTTTATTATAGAGATCATAGAGTAATTGGACTGTTGGAGTCTTTTTCCGCCATCTTCAACTTTGTGTTGGAAGATTTCAACATGATAGGGTTTGGCTTGTTGGACTGTTATAAAGATCATAACTGTTGGACTAGTCCAATTACTCTATGATCTCTATAATTGTTGGACTCGTCGCCAAGCTTTACCACTTGTTGCAGTGGTACCTGTCGTCTATTAAGATTGCTTATTGGATATTTGAATTAGAAATATCTTAACTGAAGTGTGTAACGTCTGTATCAATCTATCTGATAGATCTGTAATTTTGGCCCATTAGGGACGTTTTCATAATTTTCGGATTTTTAGGGGAGTTTTGTATAGAAAATTAGGGTTTAGGTGGAAATGTGGGATTTTTGGAAGAAAGATGGTATTTTTAGGGTTTTGGTGGGAAGAATTTGGGAAAATGAGGGATTTTTATTAATGAAAAACTGAAAATAAGAAGAGATACAATTAAAAGGTGGCCACTTTTTCTTGCCACATTCGAGAGGTGGACTGCTTTCTCAAGCTTCAATTCGAGACAAAGCCGCAACCTCCCACAAAAGAGTCTTCTTTATCTCAGATTCAACACGATGATCTCCTTAATCCACTTAGTCCCTTATAAATAATAAAACCGAAAATTACAAATTATACAAAGAGACATAAAACTGAAAATTACGAATAACCTCCCTAAAAATTCAAAAATTACAAAAATTTTCCTAATGTGCCAAAACTGCAAATCTGTCCTTTTTGTGCGGTCTCATCATTACTCTGCCTTCAAAAATTCACCTTATCCACAAGGTGGTATGTGAAGTACATGGACGGCTATTCCAAGCGAAGACAGTCGTCTCCTCTGGGTCAAAACGATACCCAAGGTCTACATCGTCTTCTGTGATATGCCCAAAAGAAAGCTACGATAATCGTCAAAGTCCCTCGCGGATCCGCCGTGCACCAAAGACAGTCGTCAACCTCGAACGAGCCAACCGACAACCCATGACGCCCTGCGTGCCCCTTGATGTGTTGTCAGGGGCCTACCACGCCCTCACTCGTTGTCCAGGGCCTGCAGCACCCATGGGCTGCTGCCCGGGGCCTGCAGGGCCCAACGGCATGGCCCAGCCGGCCATGCAATGCACTTGCAGGGCCCAACCGAACCTGTTGGGCTTAAGCCGGCCTTGCCAGCTGGCTACAGAGCATAACTGGTCCTGCAGGCAGCCTGCAAGGTTGGCTGGCTCTGCAGGTCTATGGGCAGGCCTTGCTGTCCTTTTCGGGGGCCGGCAAGCCACTGGGACTGATAGACAAGCTCTTCTCTTTCCTCCTTGCACCGAACTTCATCTTCTTAGGGCCGATCTGCGTCAAAGTTATCGACTTTTTCCTCTTTCGAGTCCAATGTTGTCACCTTTTGTCATAGATCTGGGTTTTTGCCTAAATCTGAATCTTTTGATTTTGACCACGCCGTGATTTATTGCATGAGCTGTTGATTCGATTGCATGATTGCCTCCAAGATTGCTTGTCATTTTTCCTTTAAAGAATACATCTTTTTCTCCACTGCCATCAAGATCTATGCTTTGATACTACTCGATAGGATTTTTATGGGTTTTGGTGTAGCAAACCCTCTCTAAAAATCCGAAAATTACGAAAACACTCATAATGGGCCAAAGTTACAAGTCTGTCATTACTCCGTCCATGAAACCCCACCTTGTCCTCAAGATGGTGCATGAAAATCTAAGAGCGGTCTACTCCTCTTGAAGATTCTCGTCCACTTCCAGCTCTTCTATCTCCTTTAGCAAACGTTTCACATTCGTCTGCTATCAACAACTGGAGTACTGGGTTGCGACAACGATGCCCAAGTGAACTTTTTATTGCAGCTGAAGCACAACCCCTTCGTATGTCATTCTCTTATTTGTTCCGATGTCATGAGCATGTGCAGTTGTCTCTTTCCCAGCTCATCGTTATTCTCCTTACTAGACTCGTCTTCTATTTTCGGTGCATTTGGCTCTCTTATCGGTTTCTAACTGCGAAGATTGGTTCCACTTCAAGTCATGCTAGACCTTCTCTTCTCAGAAAGGCGATCCTCCACCAGATGTGCTAAGTCCATTGTCTTCACCAGTGCCGTAGGCTGATGAATGCGGATTTCTGTGCAGATGTTCGGCTTTAGCCCATCGTGAATCACCCCTCCAAAGTCTTCTCTAGTATGTCCTATGCTCGCCTTGAGAGTGTCTCAAACTTTTTTCTATAGTCTCTAATAGTCTCATCCTGTTTGATTGTCATCAACTGCTCTTGGAGGCTTCCCTACTGGGTATCTCGAAATCTTTCCACCAAACAATCCTTAAGCTCCTTCCACGAACGTATATGCTTCTTCTTATGCATTCAAAGAAACCAAGAGCGTGCCTCCCCTTTGAAACAAATATCGGCCGCCACTAATTTTTGTCCCTTTGTCAAGCGCGTCACCGAAAAATATCTTTCGGCTTTGTAAATTCAGTCATTAGGATCATCCTCCTCGAATATGGACATCTTTAGCTTCCTTACCTTACTTTCCACCCCAAAATTTCCCTGATCTGCTCGACCCCCAATCAACTTGTGATGTTGAGGTTGATAAGTATAGCGTCAGCTGTCGCTGTATCGCTCCAAATATCTCCATTGGCCTTCATCTCTATCACTACAGTCATCCCAGTCATCGTCCCCAAATGGAGCCGCAGCCATCATCCTTTGGGTCCAAGTCATTGACGTAGTCTGCCGGGTACTCCTCGTAGGCCTAATGTGCGTGTTGTTGTCTCTCTACAGCATATCGGGGGTCTTGGAGCTCCTGCAAGTCGTCGTCACACTCCGGGAGGGGATCCTGGGAGCCGCTGGGGTTTTGGTGTGTCGCTAGGGGGTCGCGGGACCCCCGGTGGTCTCGATGTACGTCGGCAGGGTTCCAACGGCCCTGCAAAGGCACATTAGTGGCTAGGCACCCCTGCCCGTGCCCTACAGGGGCTGGCTAGCCTGCAGGGTCACTGCAGGGGTGGGGCGCCCCTGCTTGAAGTCTGCAGGGGTTGCATCGGCCTCTTGGTGACGACGGCTAGTGTTTTCCTCTTTCCGGCCTCTTCCTCGAAGTAGTCGTCGGCGTCAGAGAGTAAACCCTCAACTTATTTCCTTGCTTTTCCCTTTACCTTCTCCAAAGCCTTCGCCTTTTTCCCGAGATTTGGATTGTCGCCCAAATCTAAAATTTTCACCGTCTTCATATCGGAAAGTTCCCGAGTTAGGGTTTGTATGGAAACACATTGTTTCGCTAGGGCTTGCATGACCTCTTCGAACGTTTTATCTGATGATGCCCTAAGCTTCTCCATAGATTTATTTAATTCCTTAACATCCACGTTGTATTTTTCATCCAAAGCTTTAATCTTGTACTTCGATCTCGTTGCCGCCATGGGATCACACCGCTATGATACCACTTGATAGGATTTTATAGGCTTTTGTTGTAGAAAGTTAGGGTTTTGGAAGAAATGTGTGATTTTTAGGTTTTTGATGAAAAGAATTGGGATAAAAGATGGAATTTTATTGATGGAAAACTGAAAATAAGAAGAGATGGAAAGATAACTTGACCTCTTTAGAGAGGAGGTCGTTCTCCTTTGGCCACGTTTGAGGGGTGAACCGCTCTCCCAACCTTCTACTCGAGGCGAAGCCGCAACATCACACAAAAGAGTCTTCTTTCTTTCAGATTCAACATGATAAATCCCTAATCCCCTTAACCCCCTATAAATAATAAACTGAAAATTACAAAAAGACCCCGAAGCTAAAAATTATGAAAACCCCACTAGAAATCCGAAAATTACGAAAATGCTCATTCCAAAACTGCCGATCTGCGGTTTTTGTGCAGTCACATCACAATCACACCGAAGGAAGGGTCTGTCATTTAGATGAAGGAAATCATTGGGTAATAATTTTTAAGAATACCAGCTTTACTCTTTAGCTTTAATCCTTGTATTATTGAGTGTTTGGAATGGCCAGTTAGGGAATAAGGCTTCCCATCACTTACTCATGCCAAACAAGCCCTACTTTACGCCACAGTTTTTTGTGTGTTTATCAAAGTCTAGTATGTTAGGAATCTTGAGATAGCAAGTAAACGCTAGGGGATGAATAGTGTTATCCAATAAAAATACTAAATTAAAATTTCACATCTATATTTACCTAAGAAATCAATTGAAGTTAACCAACTTGATTCTTAATCAACTAATCTCAATATTTGCAAGTAAAATGCGCGACAGAAATACAATCATAATTATGCAAATAAGGAGATATAGATTTAGATACAATTAGAGCAATCGTAAAGACAAAGTTATTCTGGTTCACCCAATTCTTGGGTTACGTCTAGTCCCAAGTATCACTTGATTTTCCGCTAATCAAATCCCCAAGGAGTAAATTATAATCTGACTTACACTTTGAGGACATCCCAATTGCATCTCTTAACTAGAGGACTGCATTAACTAACCAACATCTTCAACAAGAGGACGTCAAACACGAGGATTTCGTAAACATCATCACCACACCCTTGTGTGGATTTCCACTGACACTTTTGAAGAAAAATTACAATGCACATATAGATACCAAATTGACGCTTATAGTGTGTATGTGTGGCTAAGGAAATGTTTATTTGATCTCAAGAATATAGAGATGAGAACTCCAAGGAGATTAAAAAAAACCAGGACAAGAGTTACTTAAAAGCTTTTGAAAGAATTGGCGAGGTTTTGCTATCAAAAACTTTGAAGCGCAATATAGATTAGAAAGATTATTTTTCTCTTCAAAAATTGCTCTTAGATAATGAAAATTCTTAATACACAACCTCAGATCAAACCCACTAAATAGGCCCTCAATCTGCACAAAACAGATTGAAAAAATTATCCTCCAATGGCTAGAAAATGGCTAGTCAAAATGTGACTGTCGGAAGCCAAACGGCTAGTACTAGTCGACCATAGTTTAACCACTAATCGACTGGTATGTAGTTAATCAACTAGATGGTGAACATTGGTCGACTAGTTTGGCATTGTTAGACAAAGTCGTTACTCTATATTACGGTTTGACCATAGTTCATGGAGTTGTCGACCATAGTTCATGGAGTTGTCAACCACAGTGTAACCACTTGTTGACTAGTCTTAGAACTCTGGTCGACTAGTTTTCCGATATTGCCCTTGCCTAGTTCTATTTCAGCAACTAATTGACTGGTGTATTAGTTTGGTCGACTAGTTTGACTGATACATCAAAGATTTGACATAGATATAGGAAAATATGGTTTGAAAATATTTAAATCATTTTGAAACATTTAAAGTCATTTTTTTTAGTGTGTGCAAGCTTCAATTCTACGAATTTAACAATCTAAGACATAAACAAAAATTATGCATCACTCACACTAATCTTGTAGTGTTGATGTATTTTGTGGCTCTTCAACTTGTCTTTAAAGTCCTTGCACATCACGAGTCTTTGGATGAGCTTCTAGTCTTCATGTTGAGCCCCAAATCATTTGACTCTTCAATTTCAAATTTTAGCTCTATATCTTCCATATTTGTAAGCGTGAATGAATTCTTTGATTTCTTGACTGTGTTGACTTGACTTAATTGAAATGAGTCTTGTGTACCTACACTCACACACTCATTAGTAACACTAATTGTTTACTCATCATCAAAATATACCTATGGTTGACTCATTAACCAACATAAACAGTACTGGTTTTTGACGCTAGATCTATTAGTTTTTTGTCTATTTTTCTATTTAGATCTTCTGTCTTCCGTCAAATTTGAATTAGTTCTATCACGAGGTTGACATGGGTTATGTAGGCATCAAGTTTGTTCATGGTTATCTTTTTCTCAGGCAATAAGTTTTTTTTCCTGTCGCTAGGGACAATAGGTCAGACCGTGGATATGGAATTCACATTGAATGCAAGTTATTATCTTTTGGGAATGTTTCTGATAGCTTGGTGTCTCAATGATCACAGTGTGCTGTGAAGTTAGATACCATGTGAGTGTCATTCTTCGGCAATAAAATCTTCAGATACTATTCCTCTCCGTCTGTTCATCATTCATGGGATGTCTTTCTTTACTAAATCTTCAGAGCATAAATACTTTGTGTAGATGGGTTTTAGTAATTTTACGAGTTTAGTCGGTAATGTCATGGAGGGTTCCCAACTTTGACGTTTAGATGATGGAGGTGACGCTGATAATAGAAGACTTGCGTTCTGTAGATTAGTGGAAAATTGCAGTGGCTATATGTTAGTCCTTTATCGCCTAATTTTAAAATGTTACATTCTATATAACGACACTGTAAGTGTGAGATGAATCATGGCACTGCATTCAATTTCTCATGTTGACTAACAAAAATGGAGTCTGAATATTTGAATCCTGCAATAATTCAGTTTTAACATTGGCTTCATTGCATATAATGATGAGCTGTAATAAAAGATATTAACTATAGCACATTGAGTTATGGATGCATGTTTGTTTATCATATACAGAAGATAAGATTGACTGTGTGAAAGTTCCATACATTAATTTTACATCCAAAGTACTCCATTTCAATGCATACATTAATTATACAGAAGATGAGATGTCTAATGACTGATAGTAACTGCATCATGGTTATGTTCATTATACGGTATGTATGAGGAGACAAACTTCCATTGTCTAAGCCTCCACTTTTGTTTTCTCCAGTCTCAGCTTTCCTTTTCTTTTGGTTCATTTTCTTCCTGCCATTCTGCTTTTTGAGGTTTTAATCTGTTTATTTATGTGATCTGTACCATAGCTAATGTTGTTTTCTATTTTGGTAGTTCTGTCCCCTCTGGCACAATGATGCAAGGGAAGACTAGCTTGAATGCATATGCTGCTCCATACGTACCTATTTCTAAGAAATCTGATGGCAATAACAAGGCTGCTGCGAAAGTAGTTGGTGTTTCTGAGAAGACTGAAGATGTTGGGGAGGCTGTAGGCTGTCAGCTTCCAGATGATATTTCTATACCGCATATTTCTGATAAGTCATATTCAGATAGGAGCCCTATCCAGGAAGATACTTTTGCAGCTGGGAATCAAAGCATGACGGATGATAGACAAATGACAATAGATTACCTAATGATTGATTTTTCTGGTTACTCCGAACAATCCATTGCTGCATTACTTGATTTCTGTAATGGTGACGTGTTTGCCACATTGGATATGCTGGATCAGTTTGAGGTATTGCTCATTTTGTCTTATCCTTTTATTCTTCTTTTGCTTATCTTCTGATTGACCATCTCCTATATTATGCTTTTGCTATGTACCAGGCAGTTGCAATAATCATGGTTGGAAGAAAAAAAAATGGATACTTGTGAGAAAAGTTTGACACTGATAAAACTTGCATGCTAATAAATTTCCCTTCAATACTCGAAATCAACAGCATTAGAATATGCACCATGTAATCTGGCATTCGATTAGATTTGCAGTAAAAAAAACTGTCTGATTTCTGGACATTGGTCTAATATCGGAGAAGTAAGTTTTCATTTTTCACAACCATGCTTGTGCATGCAGTTTAATAACTTGGTTCAAAATTAACCTCAAGTATCCATTCCATCCATCATGGATGCTTTTGGTTGGGACTGATCGGAAGGTGGTTCGATGAAAAAGGGTTTAGTTTGGAAATGGACACCAATTAAGTGGCGGTCTCTGGGCATTCATTCCTTCAATGCTTTCTCTATTTATTCTCTGAGTCATTTTTATATCATTTATGTTTATTAGGATTAAAATACATACATGGGTACAATTTTTTGAAGCTATCTTCTCTTTACATTTTAGTTATCACCGGGACTGTGACTGAAACTGCTTTTGAATCTGTCCAAGTTAAGGTCTTTTGAATATGTCCAATTTATCTTCTCTTTACATTTTTTGAAAGATATCTTCTCTTTACATTTTTATTTCGTTCCACTTGGTTGAAATATAATTGACCTAGAAGAGTAAAGTACCTGGCATCTTCTCTTATTTTCTCACTATTTTTCCATTTTAACCCATAATTGACAGGATTTTATTTTTCTGGCGTCATATTCATTAATTCTCACAATCCTTGTTGAAGTTTTTGGCGCAGAATGAAGATGCAGAGATCCCTGGAACTTCACAGGTGCAACACGGCGAGGGTTCTGCTTAGCAGAATATCAAATCCGGTGGATCTGTCAGTTCGAGTTGATCCGTTCGATTCGGTCCATAAGCCTGATTTCCCAGTTCATACGAGGAACGATTCCAGTTCAATCATCTTTCCATGCCCCTGTGAATATGATGTGAATCCTGCTGTGCTAGAGCTTTATGCTTTTGATCTGCCTCTTTCCTTTCGGCTGCTGCATTTTCTGCTGTGGTTTTCTATGCCTTTGTAGCTAGACTCCTCAACTTAGTTTTACTGTGTTTCCTTGTGGAGGCATAAATTTTTCACTGGTATGTAGTATGTACAGTGTAACTAGTACTCGCATGGAGTCATTCATGATCCTTGATATACCATAAATTGTATCGTACATGAGTCCATAATTGGTGCAGTTCCTCCAGTGTTCCTCTATTGAAACATCAAAAAAAATCATCCAATGGAACAAATTTCTAGATTTGGATATGTTGCTCTTGCGCTCGCAATAATTTGGTTTCTGAGCCTTTTAATTGGCCGACATTGTTGCTATCATGGCCTCATGACTATTAAATTTGATGAAGAAGACGATGGCTTGTATTTCTTGGTCATTTTGATTGCAACAGAGGACCACATATATTATACATGACTCATTATTGGACACAGATGCCCTATACATAGAAGCCTATGAGACACATGCATTAGAACCCAATAGACACGCACCCCAAGAAACATTACACAAGAAACAAAGAGACACATGTCCAATGTAAAACAAGTTGGATGGTGGAGAAACCTCTCAATACATGATGAACTGGACGTTGCAAATTTCACGAGTCATTTCTAAATATAATTTGAAGGAAATAATTGAAGGAAGAAAAAAAATTACTACAATTTGAATTTCATTACAAAAATGGGCAACCTAAAGGAAAGATGCAACAGGCAAAACAGCATTCAATACTCGCAAAGAAAATTACATAGCTTTCAACAAAATACTTAATCATCAGAATCGGGATCGGCATCAACGATATCCGGCAATGAGCCAATAGACGTCGAATCAGAATCGTAGGATGGTATCCCTTCCTTCAATGACCTGCTCAAGTTTTCAGAGCCATTGCCGGTGTTTTTATTAGGCATTGCATCAAGAGTTGAAACTGTAGTATCTTTGCCTGATTCCATCGCGTAGGCAGAAAAACCACCGGGAAATAAGTTTGCTGTTGTGGCAAGCTCGTTGCTCTGAGAAGAGCTGCGCACGGGTCTCGCGTCTTCGTTGCTCGTTTCAGTTGCAGTGCCCATATTCGTTTCTATATATGATGATGCCATCTCCACATCCGCAGTTTGCGAATTCTCATGGTTTGCTTCAGCAGCCACATGGCCTCTCACCTGTTCATCTACCGGATTCTCCTCTATCGCAGGCTCTTCCATTTGTTTAGTTGCATTGTTATCTTCCAGTGCAGGTTCGTCATCCAGCCAGCTTTTATACATGTCATCGTCGCTGTCATCATCCAGGTCATTGATGCTTCCGAGATCGCCCCTAGAGAACGAGGTCATGTTGGGCTTTTGACATTTGTCATCAAATGCTGAGCTTTTGGGGAAAGGACCATCCACAAGTGGAAGGGACCGTGGATGGATGAGAATCTCTAAAGCTAGAAGGGCATGCGCACAGAATGCAGCAAGCTTCGTTCCGGTTTCTTGCTTCCCTGTGAGGGGAAAAAAACAAATTACATGAAATAGTTATGCATTCATTATGGTATCATCATTTTACAAACGATATAATAAGAGACACGAGCAATAATGTAGGTTCCATGATAGGTCCATTTTACTAGGATATATAAAACGGGGCATGATATGGGTTCTAAGAGTACAATTCATGTATATGTTCACAGATTTATTTCATTAAACAAACACATACTCTCATTACACACCCCTGCAAGGCCGTCAGTTGGAAAAAATATTACCGGAGGAAGTGATCAAGAAAGTGGTATCCGAATCACTAACTATACAACCAACAAGAATATACTTTGGCTAATTGCAATGTAGTATCATAGGCATGGTGACATAATGCAGTATTTATGAACACATAGTTCATGCTTTCTGCTGAACTTATCTATGCACAGCATACATCATGATATAAACCAAGACAGGTATATCGGAACGATGAATAATGAAACCGGCATGATACCTAAAATATACCAACTATAACACCAAGAATCATTCGGTAAAAAAAACTTTTCCAACACAAAAAACATAATTAATCCATCAAACCATTACAGCATTGCTTCAGTTGTATCAATAATAAGGCCATCCAAGCCTTGTAATGGTACTTGCAATATATCAGTAGTGTCAAATGTTTCTCGCATATACTTTAACAATTGACGAACAAAAAAGACAATCTAGGAGTTGGATTCCGTGTCGCTTCACAGATTTTGGAGAAATTTTAATAGCGTAGTAAATTTAGCAAGGCACACAAGAATCAGAAACCATAGAGAAAACGAAAGAAAATAGCCCCACAACGCTAGTAAAATACAATTACTAATGATTAGCGCCTCCAGTCCATATACCTTCTCTATTCTCCTTTTTTGTGCAAACACCCAAAACTATTTCTGGATCAACCCATGGAACGTAAAGCAGAGCAGCACAAGATAAAATTTCGTGGACAATCCTCAATAGAACAGCTATATAAATGGGATGAAACATTGCCAAGTGTTGTAGCCACAATTCTACAACAAATACATCGGATACTCATAAGTGTCCAATCGATTTATCAATATGACAATGTGACAATTTGTAATGCTGAGATTGTACCAGGGAAATGGGTATGCTTATATATATACAGTGTCCATACAGAAGCATCTGGTCGGGAAAACCTGAAAAATCTAGGGAGGAGACAAGTTTGTATTTTCATATAAGTTTCTAAGATGCTCGATGTTATAGGGACATAAACAAAAATGCTCGATTTCCTGATTTTGTAACAGATGCCAAATAAATGGAAATGTGGCATCACCAATGATTGATCAGTTGATTAGATGGCTCAATTCTATTCATTGAGCAGATGCTAAACAGGTCAAGAGATATATGCAGTGTTTGAATAACACTCATGCACTAGAATTAAAGAAGTTATCGGTTTCTTGTCTTAATAGTCGTTAAAAACCTTGAGAGACATGCTAAAGAAATATACCTCTGCGGAACAGCTCAAGGCCTTGAGACAAATATGGCGGCCGAACATGGGCAGGGGAAAGAAGAGATGCTAACAATGCTTCCAGTGCTGCAAGCTGAAAATCTGCTTGAGAGACTGGTGACTCATCTCGTAAATTAGGATACCTCACTTCGCCAGCCCACCCCACATCACATGCATCCATTGCAACATTTACAAGGAGGGAATCCACATCAGAGCGCCAACACTCAGATCTCAAAGAACCACCCTGCAAAAAAATACAAATGCCAGGTTTGTGTTTACAATGCCAATGAATTCAAAATATATGAGGAAAAGCTAGATTATCATTAATGTAGTAAAACTAAGAAACAATTGTGCAGTGGAAATATCTCCATAGGAGTATCAAAGCAGAAAATTACATAAATGAAATGTTTTGTGAATGATAAGAAATCTAAGTTCTGGGCTCATTTGCTGCATGTACTATAAAGAAATAATTAAAGCATTATGCCCATAAAGCCATAGTTTTAATAGTATCTTCATGGCAAACAACAAGTGATAACCCTGTAAGCAAAGTGGAATTTGGCTGAATGGAAAAAGTACTGTATCCAAGGCAAGATCTCTGCCATAGTTAGGCCCTAGGAAACAAGATGGTCACCCTTGGGTTTTTTTTGTCCATTAATGTGAATTATATGCTTGCTAGTAATTCGTATGCCCGTAAGGCACGGGTCCCACCATTCACACCTTCTATGTCACATCCACCCACACATAATCATAAATCGACACGTCATAAATTCACTCATGTCATAATTTACAATGTACATAATAATTCCGTATAGGCATGGTCCCACCATTCACACCCTCTATGTGACATGCACTTGCACAATCATAAATTCACAAATGTCATTGATTCACTCATATCATAATTTATTGTGCACGTAGTAATTCCATCTCATCATATCATAAATTCATGCTAACACTCACTCACACCCTCTTTCCCTCTCCGGTCCCACCACCATTCTCATCAATCTCCCTATCTCTTTATCGCAAAACCTTAGAGTTTTCCTTCCAAAAAATTTCAGACTTCTAATCTCAACCGTTGATTTTTCAAAATTCAATCTCTGTCATCATTCTACCTACCTATTTGTCTTCATCAGCAAACCCATTCAAAACATCTGTCATTTGTATAATAGATTACTTCACAATTTTGCTTCTAATGATGACAATGATGATGACTATAAATTACTTCGCTATGCACCAAACTCATAATCCTAGTACAATGCAGCTTGATAAGATTCTTGTTCTTTGCAATGTTCACAATAATTATAAATATATGCAAAAATGAGTCAATTGAGTTACTCATAAAAATAATTACTTGGTTGCATATAGAATGTCAGACTGCTAATAATATGTGCAAGCATTTTCTCCACAAGTTTAGATCGCTTTCGGGGCATCTACCTTAAACAGGTATAAGGAAAATCTTTTGATATTATTGTATTTATACATACCACAGTCAAAAGAGCTTCCAGTGTTTTCAGGGCAGCTATCTTAACAGAAAGAGGAGCTAGCATTTTACTGTCAATTGCCTCATCTCCAACATTACTGCCATTTGCCTGCTCCGTTGCTGATGCCAAATCATGCTTCCTTTTTCTTTGTAAACGTTGATGCAATGTGTCACTTGCTGATTTTGGTATGTGCATGTTAGAAGACAATGGCACATTCCCAGGATAATCATTAAGGTCAGCAATAGCATTGTTGGTTACTTCATGGGCAAGATATAGAGCCATACCTGATCAAGAACCAACTGGTGAATTAGCAACGGCAAGAAATATCAATCAACACTTTTTTGAATTAAAAAGGTCAGAAAACCACACCAGGAAATGGTATAATTCAGAAACTTTCGTAAAAAGAAATAGTGATTTTCAGACACAGCAAAAGATTCAAATATGGTTTTTTTTAAATTTTTTATAAACATCCAAGCAAGTAGTCCAATGGGAACAGTTCAATCCAGTGTAACCACATTTCAGATTGTGGTACATTTTGGTCGGTGGTACGGACTCAGTGATGTGATACTATCCATACTGCATGGACATGCCCACATAGACAACACACTGACACAGAAAATCTAAAAGATACACATGATATGCATCTTGGATACACATTTTGGATTTGTCACAGCTTCACGATAGAAGTGTATATGCTAGAAAGTGTAATATACTCGAAAGGTGTGCAGTACAAAGGGAGGTTATACTTAGAAATCTCTTAGGGGTCACAGTACAAAGGTAAGTTTTTGCTTGGGTCATTCGGATTGTTCTACATGTATTCAACTTGTGTTTGAGAACATATATTGTACTCAAATGGGACTACTTTACTCGTATACATTTGATGACATTCACAATTAAGGGTCAAAATAATGTGTAGCTTAACTTGGATTTTTTTAGAATCCGTGATAATCTGGATAGTTCTACCTGCACACCATGTTTGTTTGTGTACATACACATACCCATATGCACATCTGAAGAGATGCATAATATTAAGGACTATGCTAATAACTGTAGCTTCACATGGATCTTTTGACATATGAGTCCAACCTGAAACTTATTTTGAAAGATAGAAAATTCCTACTATAATTTTACAAAATAAATAATGAACATGACAACGTTTTTAATCCAATTAAATTATCAATGTCCAATAAAAACTTAAATCCACCACTCTAGGTCTCAAGAAGAAATCAAATAAGTATAACAAAGGAATTCTAAGTACTCAGGAAAAAGCAGTGAAAATGCTCAATGAATCAGTTAGTATGTACTCCTTACCCTTCAGTTCTCGGTTTTACGGGTCAATAGTTTTCCTATCCAAATTAGTCAGACACCACAAATCCGGTTCTTTACAACACATGAAGCTACGTTGCCAGACAAGACTAAGCTGGCACAGACGTGACACAGTAAGGCTAATCAAATCCTTATAAATACATAGATACATTCTGTCCATCATGTGTACCCAACAGGCATCCAATACAACACGGCTTCATGATAAAAGTGTCCTTGATATATAGATGGAGTAAATCATATAACTGGTCTAAACAATATAAGATTCAATTTTTTTTATTCAAGGAGATTGTTAATAAGATAATAATAACGCAAACTTTTGTTTGTTGGAGGATCTGAAATCGACGCTGTGTAATGCCATTTAGGCTTTAGAATATGCTAACTCAGTTGCACAACATCTGGATCAGGGATGAGAATTGGCATGCCCAAAGCCCAATTGGGCACCCAACTGGGCATACCAATTTACATTAATGAAGGATCTTTACCCCAATCTTCCTAGACCATAACGTTATACCATCTCTCTTTCATACTCATTAATGAAGGACGTGTAGAGATGGGAATGGGGCATGCCCAATTGGGGGCCCAATCAGGCTTTGGGCATGCCCATTCTCATCCCTAATCTGGATTGGACAATATTATGGTTTCTCTCTTTTTTTAAATTCTGAAGAGTATCAATTAAGTCGCCTCGCTGGACTTAAATACCTGCTTTAAGATAACATACCCTCCTACTACTATGTAGCATGAAAATATAGACGGAGCGCTAAAAAAGGATAACAAATAATAAATTCAGTCAAGGTTTATTTATTGGTTTCTACAATTAGGGGAGAGACTGAACAACATCAAAATCCAAGATAGAACATATATATTTCACAGAGCTATGGAAGAGTGAAAATATTTATCACAAACTGCAGTTTAAGTTCCAGGTAAAACATAATAGAAAGGAAAAACCATATGCTATTAAGAAAACTTTGTCCAAAAAATGCATACCAACACCAAAAGCAACCAACAAAGTCTGCATGATGAAATAAACTTTGGTCCTTATTGAAGGCAATGTTGCTCTCCTACAATATTCTGTTAAAAGTCGCACAACATTGGCAGCATGTGGCAGGAGTTGGCTGCAGGCAAATAACCATATTATCAGCACTGATTAGGAATGTTAAACGTGTCCATGAGATTAACGATTAATTGATAAAGTTGGTGGTAAGAAAAAGAAGTAGAAAAACTTATTAAGGTAAGAAAAGAGTCTCCAGCATGTTTGTTTAGGGGAATGTATCAAAATGATTTTTCCAAGAAAATATAAAGTATTAATTCTGGAAGGGGAAAAGAGCATAACAGAAATTAAGTAAAACTACAAGAAAAAGTACTCTCAATCTGGCATGGAAAAGTTGTGAAGAAAAAGAACTATGCATGCGTATTTAATTATTAATTCCAACAAATCTAATAAGCAGTTGGGCATATATGGCGAAACTGGAGACTGATATGTTCATTCAAAGAATGATTTTTTGTAATCACCTCTTCCACCAAACAATGAAACTCATAATGCTTACCTTCGCACTCCCTTCACAACTGCACTCAAAAGATCCAAGCTGTCCAAATGCATGGCAGGCAGCTCAGCACAGAGAAGCTCTTGATGCATTGCGGTGGTGAAGGGTAATAAAGAGTCACTTATAGAACCATTTATTCGAAGCACTCTCCCGACCAAAGCTAGCAAATGGTGAATGGGAACAGTCACCTTGTTGGCAAATAGCAGCACCAAAAGGTTAGTGACTTTTAGAGGGCATATTACCCACAGACGCCAGATTATCTGTGTGCCATAAAGGCATACAATAATGCTTAATACAGACAGTGCATGCATTCTACCTGAAGTGGGTAGGGATTAGTAAGCATCATACAACAACAATGCATCAGAATGGACACCCGAGGTACAAGCACCCCTGGAAGCATTTTTGTTGCCGGTTCAGATGGATCTGACATCAACCAACCTCCCAAAGGAGGTGGTGGATCTTTTCCGGGTGGAACTAATAGCCTCATTACCTCGGAACTTTTAGCTTCTGCAGTATGTTTATAAGCTATCAGTACCCAGAGTTACGAAATAGTAGTTAATATACTCAAAAGTAGAATAATACCTTCTTCAATCCCTTGAAAGACGTCATTTAGAAGGGTGTGTATTGATATAAGAATCTTATGCATCAATAATGACCAGCTATCCTCATCACCTCTCACCTTTGGAAGTAATGATAAAGAATAGGCAAATTTCTGAAAGTTCAAGAATGACATATCAGAGTGGATACAAGAAAGAAAGAAATATTGGTAAACATGCACCACTGACACTTGTGGATATACATTAGTACTCACCTTTGACATATTTGTGTTGCTTTTTGCTAGCATCAGCTTAGAAACAAGAACAGCTTCAACCTGTGATATGTTAGTTTCCAATCAACATTTTTACATAGTTAGTGAAATTTATAAATGATACAAAAAACATATCCAAAATAGAGCAATTGAGTAAGCATGAAGCTGTTAATAATGAAAGAAAAAGGTAATCAGCATTTCCACAGACATTGAGCATGGAAATGGTGGACTATGATTAAGGATACTAATATTCAGCGATCTTCTGCCGTAAAGTATCATTGGTAAACAATCATAACTCATGGTTTACGGTCTCCTTTATTGATTCCAAATCAGCATTTTCTTACTATGTAGCATGACTTTAGAGCAAGCTTTTGTTCCTTGAATTCTTTCATTTGTATTTAGAATTATCAATAGAATATCCTACTTGAGGATCATCATCTTGGTACACTGTTTGGCATTTCTTCTTTAATTTTGCAAGTCGCGTATTATGAGGTTGGTTGGTACAAATCATATACAAGGAAACTGGAATGTGTGGACTGCCCACACTTGATTGCACTTGACGTCAGTGGAATATTTCTCCATATATGATTCCTTAGAAAAGTATATGAGGGACAAATGGAAGGAAGAACATTTGTTTTCGTGTTCTTCTATTTGTGGATAATCTTAGGAAGAAAGTAAGCGTCCCACAGGGGAGACTGCTGTTATTACATGCATGCAGTTCAAATTACGTCATGTGACATAATAGTGCTTTCCCTTCCACAAAATAGATGCACCGTTGGTGTGCTTACATTATCATAGTGGCGGTGAATGGAAGATGGAAACAAGTTTATGATGGTGCATAACAAATCAATTGCTCCTTCCTGCACATGTAAACAACACAGTTTGTGTAATCAGTCTGCGAAAAGATGAAACCAGCAATACCAAAACATGCAAAAACTAACCCAAACAGTCTCAGCACCATCCTCATTTAATAAATTGAGGACTGGCGGGATGAGCTTCCCAGCTATTGATGTTGCATCTTTCTTGATATTTGGAAAATTGGCCAACCTGCACTAACAACGTACAGTATTAAAGATGTGTTCTTTTCAGATAAATAAGTTAGAAGCGCTCGCAACACAAACGAACCAGATTGAATATAAAACCATATACAAGGCATGTGACACAAAAGCATATGAGCAAAGACTACTTCAAAAGTGCTAAAAATTCGTCAAGAGAGCGTGACCATAAGTAGCCACAAGTAGTACGGACTACGGATACTAAACACTCCAATGAGTTTGAAAGGGATTGCAGCCTCTATCTGAACCAGAAAGCCCTTTAGGATTTGGCATCCATAGTGCAGTCATCTTTGAGACTAGGAATGATGGAGCAAAATGCATAACATTCCAGAAATCATGATAGGTAAAAGTCCAAACTATTTAAAAGTGTCCAGAAGGAAAAAAAACATTATAAAGGTGACTGGTTTGAAACCAAAACAGAAAGCACGTAAGCTTGGTTTATTGGCTACAAGGAATGGAACAAGCAAACTTTGAGGTTATCCAAAAGGATTGCTATTGGACATTCATGCCTGGTTCATTTGCTGGAGGAACATAAAACTACATATATTCCAAGAGCATGGAGCTACCAGCTGACTTACATGGCTAGAGAAGGATCTCGAGGTCAGGCATTAGGGTATCATGGGAACAATTTGCCTACTGAGCTAAAACTTTGATGAGGGATGATGGTCAGGGATGTAGCGATTATGATGGATTCGTCAGAATCCTTCATCCTCACCAGACAAAAAAGAGCACGAAAGCTTGAACCAACAGTTGATGGACCAAACCAACCTAGATGTAAAAAGAATCTCAGGTGAAGCCATCATTGACACTTCACACGCATGAGTCTAAACAATCCAACTATGAATCTGATCCATGGCATACTTATTACATCACACCTCCGAAAGAAACTATGTTTTCACTCATGCATGCCTTGTATGGTTCTCAATTGAACTCGCCCAATTTGATATCTAATTTGCTACTCATAATGAACTTACTATGATCCTTGATAATGCATGGTCATACACATTAATTGCACTTTACTTGCTTGAGTCATCAGTTTACACAAAAATAAACTTTTTTCGCTAGGGAAGTTCTCGCATGCAACATACCTCGTTAAAAGATCCGCCAAGGAAGCACATGAAGCGACTTTAACAAAATGAGTACTTGATGGCGGCTGCTCATTAAATAAACATAGGGTCAGTACTACAAATATGAATGCAAAATGCATAATAACATAGAATCTGAAATCCAAAACATGCTAGAGGATCAAACGAGGTGTAAGAACATAAAAACATGATTGACATGTCTCCTCTAAATTTTATTGCATACGTTTGTTGAAGTGTACACGAAAGAATCATTAAGAACTTGCCAAATCATCATGCCATCATCTGAAACACAATTCACTCCCTCATATATCAAACTTGTTAGAAATAAGAAATATTTTTTATACACGCATAAAAAAATTATTATGTTCGTGAACAAATTTTTGTCATTGTAGTAGTTGCTCAATGTTCCAAATTACATCATCAATGGCATTGAATCATTAAAGTTTAGTGGTGTTATAATAAGAGATGAGAATAAGCTACAATCTGTGATATATAGTATCATTTTCCTTTCTAGACTAGTGTGCCCATCCATATCCCACTCCTAAACTTGTTTATACAGTATTACTAACTTAATTTCCTAAATGACAATGAATAAAGTAAGTGTTATACTAAGTTACTAAATATTCTAATACTTTATTTGTTTTCAGTTTTTATACTTAAGATTATCACCTACAAAATAATTTAACTCCAACATAAATGACTTGTTTTTAAAAGCGGTGTGGTGGCCCTGGGCTACTCCAATTAGGTTGAGGCACCTCGCCTAGGTATTGAAGCAAAAAAAGGAGGAAAAAATACCCGCCTACCACCACCTGATGCCCCGGCTGCCTCTCTACCTCCCACTGCCACCATATGACAAAGGTAAGAGAAGATAGATGGGAAGAGAAAAGGGGTTTAGAGCAAGAGCCTTTATGTGACCGGTCATGCAGCATGCCCTAACCCCCTTTTATCTTCTCTCTTGCCTCTCACCCTCTCTCATGAGGCAGCAGTGGAGGCAAAGCAGCGGACAGAGTAGCGGGCAGTGGGAGGTACGTTGTTGTTTTCTTTCAAATCTCCACCTAGGTGGTCACACATTAAATGCAGCCTCTAATGTCTAGCAGCACCTAGCGGTTTTCTAACACTGCATAGATGCATGAATTCTACCAATTTGTGACATACTGTCCACAAAGAAATAAGTATATTTATGTCCTTGTGTCTACAGTTCGAAGACTTGCCGTGTTCGACACTCAATGCCACAGTTAATGCAAATCTAGTATCCGCACCATCAATCATAGTCTACGATCCAATGATGCGATGATATTTCATGTGACTAACTATTGAAAGCTCATTCATCATGTTGAGAAGATCAATTATGTATCAACCATGCTTGGGTTCCTTTATTTGACCAGCATAAGATGTCAATAAATGCTTCTTCATGGTATTCAGACAATAGTTTTACTTCACCTTAGCTATCGTATTCTTTAGAAAATAAGTATCAGTTGTTACTTTGACATTCGATCAGATTTTTTAACTATGCATTTGAATTACCGGAATTCGAAGACATAATAACTACAACTATGAATCTTTTCAATTAATAACTATCAAGAACCCAAAATGATTTGGAGGTTGACACCAGAAACTGAAACTCCCTACGTTACTAAGAATTTAAACAATAGTTTTTCTTCATCTTTCCTATCGTATTCTTTAAAAAATAAGTACCACTAGTTCCTTTTCCGTTCAATTAGTTTCTTTAAATATGCATCTGAATTACGGGAATTAGAAGATACAAAAACAATAACAACTATAAAGTTTCTCAAATAATAACTATCAACAACCCAAAATGATTGTAGGTTGGCAACACAAACTGATACTCCATGTGTTACTAAGAAAGTAAGAAACAACTGTTATTAACATGAAAAAGTTCAAAAGTCGTCGTATAAAAGCATATCAAGAAATTCAATCATAATACATTTATCGTAATACCTGGATATTAGACAGAAGCTTCTGGAACCAAAGTGAGTACGATGCTAAGAAACGATGAGAGGTGCAGCTTTCGCAAGTCACTCCCAGCAAACAAATACCTGCCCAACACTTGTCTGGCTAGACCATGCAAAGCACAAAAGGAGCATTACAAGAAAACAAACAAAAAGCCAACACTACCAGAACTACTGCAACAGTTTCCACAAAACAAAGAGACCAAACAAGCTGAAACTAAATCTTTTAGCATAAGTTATAAATGGTGGGCAACAGGTGCAACAAAACTAACATTGAAAATATATATAATGATCATCAGTTTTTGTTTGATTTAGTTAAAGAGAGACATTTTAATTTTGACTTACTTTAGACTTTAAAAAGCATATTAAAAATATTTTTTTTGACTTTTACTTTATCTGAAATGTTCATGATGAACAAACAGACTTCTAGAATACCACTCATCAATAAAGCATTTGCTAATTAACTTTCTTCAAATTTGACTGATTACCAAACACATTGCATTGCAAATGTATAGTAATAAATCAAATAACTCTTCTAAATTCAAGTTCCTGCTACTAAATCAAGCAAAGTTTAGTAGATATAAAATATACAAAGAAACAAAACTACTAGAAACACTACAGAAACAACCACAAAACAGAAAAAGCCAATCAAGCTGGAACTATATCTTTTAGCATAAGTTATGAATAGCGGCCAACAATTGCAACAAAATTAACATTAAAAGAAAATTATGACAATCAGTTTTCGTTTGCTACTGCTTTAGTAAAAGTGACCAACAATTTAATATCGACTTACTTTACGCTTTAAAAAGCATATGCAAATCTGTTTATTTGACTTTTGATTTATCCGAAATGGCATATAATGGACAACAAAAATGTACAAGAATACCACCCCCTAACAATGCAATTACTACTTTAATCGGGGGTTTTCGAGATTTTGCTTCAACATCAATCAAATAATGAGAATTAACACGAAAATTAATCAAGTTTTTTTTCGAGATTTCCCCAACTTAAGTTATCAAAATGACTAATTTTACTTACCATATTACTCGAAATGAAACAGATCAAGCGATCGACCCATTCATCGACGGCGGATCTCCAAGCCAACATAATCTTCGGCTTCGGGTCCGGGCTCCAGTCCCGCTCCGATAAGAGACCGTGGGTCTTCACATGCGAAAGGATCGAAGCGAGCTCCGAAGAGCTCGGAAACGGCCGCTTCTCGTCCGGGAGACGATCCCTGACAAGCGATCGAAGCATCCGAGTCTTCAACCGGATGTCGTCCATGCCGTTGAAGTGGTCGGCGATCGACATTCGACAGCAGATAGAAACAGAAAGCTCGTGTTAGGGTAAGGGTTACGTTTAGGCTTTTGAGGAGGATGGGCGGAAATTCGTGGGGTTTCAGGGTTAAAGTCAGCCCGTCTAAAAATCTTAACACAACAAAGACGGTGCTTTCCCCTAAAATTCCTTCCAACTCTGTCGGATGTGGTTGCCGATCAATTTCTGGGCTAGCTATGTATCCGATCCCGCAAAATCATCCACCGTCAAGTTCCCTGTGCTGCCTCCTCCTTCGACTCCTCCGGCTAAAACCCTAGCCGCCACCACTATCGATATGTTTTTGTTTAATTTTGTGGGTTTTGGTTTCCTCCTTTAGTTTCCTGACGTGTGTTTGGCCCGAACCAAAAAAATGGAGTTACTTTGCGTTCCCACCGTTTTCCTCCGCGCATATACCATTTATTAACAAGTTTGCCGTTCCTCCGCAAAAACATGCTGTTTATTTACGAGTTTGACATTAAGATTAAGTAAGAGTGCTTGTAGTTCTCTAGATTCACCGCACCTACGAATACACTGCATTTGTTGTGAACGGTTATTTAACTGTAGTTGGGTGAGATTCTGGGCTATCCTAAAGATAGGCCCATATCATTGTAAGCACATATTTGTATTCTCTCAATTGCCTATAAATAAAGAGCTGGGGGCTCCTCCCCTAGTAGTTGATTCATAACACGTTATCAGCACGAGCCTCTAAATTTTTCCTTTCCACAAATTTTTTTTTCCCGTTCGTTGCGAAGGCAAAGGCGAAGGCTAGACGGGAGATCGACGAGCGCGGTGCAAGGCTTCCTCCATCGAGCGTCGTCATCCGCGTAGGGCTTCGAGCAACCGTCGCTATATCCGGAGGACGGATATAGAGGTAAAACACTAAAAACGATGTCTTTAATCATACGTATGATTGCCCCTCCCCTAGATCTCGCAAGATCGATATGGGGATTATTTGTCGCCTTGAAAACGACGGACTTTTCATCCCAAAAATACAATTTTTAGGGTTAAACCCCTAACTTTTAGCCCGCCGACGGCCCGCCGACGGCTCGCCGCCGGCCTCCCCACCTATCCGCCACCCCCGCCCGTAGCGGGGGGCGTGCCCGCCGCGCCGCCCAAAGGGGGCGGCGACCCCCGCCGTCGTCCCCCCTGCAGGGGGGCGGCGGCCCCTGCCCACTGCCGCCTCCCCCTGCAGGGGGCGCGGCGGCCCCTACTACCGCCTCCCCCTGCAGGGGAGGCGGCGGCCCCGCCGCGCCCCCCTGCAGGGGGGCGGCGGGATCGCCCCGCCGCCACGCCCCCCTGCATGGGGGGCGGCGGCCCCCGCCGCCGATCCCCCTACCGCCCCCTTTGGGAAATAAATAAATAATAAAATATTCAGAAAAGCATATGGGCCTGAAGCCCACAGGCCGGCTGCAGGCTTCAGGCCCACGGGCCGATTTATTCAAAAAAACAGAAAAGTCTGTGGACCTGAAGCCCACAGACCTGCTGCGGGCTTCAGGCCCACGGTCAGATTTCTTCAAAAAAAGAGCCCATGGGCCTGAAGCCCATAGGCCGACTGCGGGCTTCAGGCCCGCAGGCTGTTTTATCTGAAAAAAATGGGGGAGGCAAAGGCTATAAACAAGCCTTAATATGAACCTTTTGGGCTCAATATAAAATTTAAAAGGGGCATTTAAGGGCAAAATATTCGTGAAAAATCACGGTAAGTTACGGGACAATTATCGGGCAGGCGATGACTTTTTGGGATATTTGGGGGGCTTTTGGGATGATGAGGGAACCTTTTCTCCTCAGACAAAGAAAATGTTTATTTTGGGCTCTTATTCAATTTTATTGATTAAACCCATTCATTTCAACCCTTGCATCGTAATGATTTTTCTGTAAAAATCATCTTTAGATGATTTATATCACTAGGCTAATTCTGCGGATATTATATGCATGGTTGTGCATTGTATTTAAAACTTAATAATTAGGAAGATCCTGCGACCGCTCTGCCGTTAGTAACCTAACCTAACGGTGCATGACGTTGCCCAGTAGTCCAATAATTATTAAGTTATTAAATTATTTATCCATCTCTGCGAATATTAAATGCATGTGATGCATGTGATGAAAATGTCTGATGAAAATGTTGATGAGCTTAATATTTCTGCATGAATTACTAAATGTGGTTTTTGGATCGGCCGTTTAGTCCCACAGTTTATTTCCCGCACTTTTCTTTTATTTTTGAGAGAAATTGTAGTGAGAAATTTATGTAAATGTCAAAGAAAGAAGACCAACTTCCATGAAGACGGAGGCCACGCTTGAAGATGGAGATATTATATGGGACCCACGGGGTTTCCAAAGTTGTATTTTCATTCTTAAAGCTGCAAATTTGTATAATTTGGACTGTGGACTTTTGGACTCTTTCTTGTGGGACTGGCCGATCCACACATTTAGCTTTTCGTTAAATATTGCATCCGCATTAAAATGTTTTCTCTGATTAATTATTAATTCATGCTTATTTGTGCTCTGCTAGATAAATGGCTAAAATTACAAGCGTTGATTTCGAAGTACTGGAAGCATCAGGTAGAAACTATCTAAGCTGGCAGCTAGATGTAAAGTTTCACCTGCGGGCAAAGTCCCTCATCGCTGCTGTGACTGAAAAAGAAAATGTTAGCGATATAGAGAAGGCGCAAGCCATCTATATTCGCCGCCATGTGGACAAGACCTTAAAGGCTGAATACCTTACGGTCGAATATCCACTTGAGCTATGGACTGCCCTTGAGGACAGGTATAAACATTAGAAAGATGTTATACTCCCAAGGGCATGATACGAGTGGGAGAACCTGAGACTGCAGGACTTTAAGTCCATTGCTGAGTACAACTCATCACTTCTTAGCATCACCTCACGCCTGAAGTTGTGTGGTGAGAAAGTCTCAGAAAATCGCATGCTGGAAAAGACGTAGACGTCCTTCCATGAAAAAGATGCGACACTCATGCAGCAATACCGTGAACGCAAGTTCACCAAGTATTCTGAGCTGCTGTCATGTTTACTCATGGCCGAGCAAAACAGAGAGCTTCTTCTCGCCACTCACAATATGCGCCCTCCCGGCACTGCCCCCTACCAGAAGCTCACTATTCCTCTTCCTTCAAAAAGAAGAGAGATAATAAAAGAAAAGAAAGACCACAGAAGGGGGGTCAACAGAAAAATGCCAAGGGCCATGTACAGCAGCAGCGAAATAATGAAAGTAAGCGGAAGTTCACGTGGCACAGAAATGACAAAAATTATGCACCCCCACCCAAGAGGGAATGGGAAGACCAGTGCCATAATTGTGGCATAAAAGGCCACTGGTCAAGAGTGTGCCGAACTCCGCAGCATCTCCAGGATTTGTATAAAGAGAACAAGAACAATAAAGCTGAAACAAACCTGATAACCTCTGATGCTCCAGTCAAGTTTTCAGCTGACAACTTCGAAAATGATGACATGCTTGATTAGCCTTTACTTTTATTTTAGCAAATTGTTTAGAACATTTCATGTTATGAGAGCTTTTATATTACGCAATCTGTTTTGAATGAAAATTTTTAGACAATAAATGAATATGTCTATCTGAATATACATGTGCCTATACGTTTCATCTTTTGAAACTGCTCTCATAAATGATTAGTAGACAATAAACATGTACGATTTTTTCAATACAAAGCCCAATATCAGGGCCATATTGAAGATCCAGGATATGCAACACTGTTGCCCCCAAACGTTACAAAAATAGAGGATGCACTAACCCCTCCGAATTCCAAAAGAAACTTTCTAAGTTTCAAGGACATCCGTTTCAACGGATTCCATTTGGAAACAGCAAATGTAAATGAAAAAAAATTACCGTATGCAACGTCTCAAGATAAAGGAGTAAAATCCATACTTGAACGTTTTGATAGCCTTAGAGGCCTCTACCATACGAAGATTCGGAGAAAGGAAGCGGAATTAAACGGAGCACCTAAAGTGCCCGATATCAGCCTAGTTTTTACTCTGGCATGATGGACTTGGCCACCCTGGATTTGTGATGATGCACTGCATCTCATCCCATGGGTATGACTTGAAGAACCAGAAGATTATTCAGAAGGGAGAATTCCCTCGCATCCCTTGCTATAAGGGAAAAATTAATTGCAAGGCCATCTCCACAAAAAGTTGAAAAAGAATATCCACGCTTCCTCAAAAAGAATACAAGGAGATAGATGTGGATAAAATCCACCACCCCTAGTGGGCTATTTCGGGACTTTATTGTACTGATAAATGCATCCTCAGTATATTCGTACGTGTGCCTGCTACAGACCCGCAACTTAGCTTTTCCAAAGCTATTGGCACAAAAATAAAAATGTTGCGGGCACATTTCCCAGACAATAAAATATAGAAAATAAGTCTGGTTAATGTTGGGAAATATACCTCCCAGTCATTTCAAGAGTACTGCCAAGCAACGGGAATAGAAAATGAACATACAAGTGCCGCATGTTCATACCCAAAATGGGTCGGCAGAGTTACTGAAAAGTAGACTCGAATGGATTGAACGTCCATTAAATCCTGATTGCATATGGATGCATGGGGACATGCAAATTCTGCATGCTGCATCGTAAATGAAAATAAGACCCTCTGGAGGGCAGAGTCTCCAATGCAACTTGCACATGGAATGCCACCGAACATTTCTCTTCGGAGAATCTTCGGTCCGCAGTTTAAATCCCCATCGCACCAACACAGATGACAAATTTGGGTCCTCAACGTCGCCTAGGTATCTATGAAGGGTTTGACTCACCCTCAATGATAAGACACCTAGAACCCCAAACGGGGGACGTATTTAAGGCACATCTTGAAGACTATGATCTCGATGAGACGAGTTTCCCAAAAATAGGCCCAGATACTGGAAAATCTGGCGCGAAGCAAATTATAACGTGGGATACAAAAAGTTTGACCCACTATGATCTGGTAACAATACAATGTGTAGAAGAGATCCCGAAGATCCTCCACATACAGAACACTGTTCACCAATTACCGGAATCATTTATTGACAACCGGAAGATTGTCAGATCACACATCCCTGCTGCAAAAACTCCAGCTAGGATTGACATCCCCGAGAATGGATGCAATCCACCGGCAGCATAAGTGGCTGATCCTTAACAGAAAAGAGGCAGACCACCAGGCTCCAAGGACAGAAACTCCTGGAGACCTTAAGACAATACTACCACAGGACAATGAGCTCCTGTCCACACCCTCACCCTTCCCGGAATCCACTGCAGAGGAATTGCCGGGAAAAAGTGAAATTAAGTAAATGTTGTACGTACTGGGGAGGTGTTGGACAGATAGAACATATATTGTCGACAAATGTATTCACGTATCATATTGCCATATACATCGCAAAAGCGATGACGTTTGTAAATTATCGTTCCACACTCCGTTGCTAGAAGGCAAACGTAGAGATTGGCCAAAATGTGGAACGTGGCAATAAAAGATGAGCTGGACTCACTTATGAAACGTGAAATGTTCGGACCTGAAGTCCTGACACCAAAAATGTGTCAAACCTGTGGATAAAACAAAGTATTGCACACATAAGAAAAATAAAAACAAAATCGTATGCTATGAGGTACAACATATAGCCCAAGGAAAATTTCGCTGAAACTATGGATCGAACAAATTCAAATGAGCATGTCTCATAAATGATGCATCAGTCTCCCTAAGTTATCAAAAGCGAACACCTTACGATTTGGCGAAGGAAAATTATGGATATGCTGTTATTGGATGTTGTGACGGCATACCTTCATGGATATCTTATAAAGATAATTCCCACATTTCCTTAAATGCCTGAATAGACTTCGGGACGTCTATTCAAAATGAAGAAAAACAATAAGTATAACAAATAAATGTACAACTAAGAGAATCACTTGACAAGTCAATGATTCATACTGAAGGTTTTCTTTGCATCTGTGCAAAGAACAGGATTGAGATCATAGTTGGAGACAACTAAAATCTCATCGGATCTCCTGAAGAGAAAACCGAACTACATGTACAAGCCTGACTTTAAAACATGAAATAAAAAGACCTAGGCAAAAATAAAGTCATGGCTCATAGAATCCTGTCACAAACGCCAAGAAGTGCGTTGAAGAAATTACAAGGACCATTGTTATCAAAAGTACACCTATTGAAGTATACTTAATGGATGAACAATGAACAAAAAGAACCCTTCCGATCGCTGGAAGAGGGGGAGGATATAACTGGTCCTAAAGTCCCTTATTTAAGTGCAATCATGCACTCCTGGCTAACTGCACGTGTCCCGGTATAGCAATTGCAGTAAACTCATTAGCCAGAGATAGTTGGCACCTAACAATGGCCATTAGACTGGAGTCAAGCCTTCTGCGCTTCCTCCAAGGGTCGAAAGATTTGGACTTACAAATTATAGTAGCATCCTGCAATGTTTATGCAAATGCAGGT
This sequence comes from Scilla litardierei, assembly GCA_030789695.1. Lineage (NCBI taxonomy): Eukaryota > Viridiplantae > Streptophyta > Magnoliopsida > Asparagales > Asparagaceae > Scilla > Scilla litardierei. The sequence goes on from CM061132.1 coordinate 3,175,910, forward strand.
TACAGGTCCGGTCCCTATACTGATAAATCACAGAACGGGTACCCACAGTGGGATGGCCATCTACTGCAAATATGCAAAGTAACTTATGAAGGCAACATCATCCTATCAATTCCGAGATCCTCACCATTCCAGAATCACACCAATGGTGTATTTGAGGGCGCCTGGTGGTACATCACATCCCGGTGACGACTGGGATAGAGGCTGGTTCTGTGGAGCTGACCATATAGTCTGAAGACCACATCAGAGGCGACGAAACTTAGCACACCTCTCCAGAGTTCCTGGATTCAGCAGCTGCTTGATGGTGATAAAATTTGTAATCTGTGTACATTTTCGGAATATTGTAAATAAGAGTGATGAGATAAGCCTACGAGATCTGAAAGCCTAAGAGCTTTTACAGATCAGGGGGAGTTGACAGAATTTGTACTCTTTTCCTTTAGCTATGGTTTTTTCCACTGGGTTTTCCATAGCCAAAGGTTTTAACGAGGCAAATCACATCAACTCTGGATCCTGAAGTATCCACCCCTCTGTGACGCTCAGAATCCAGAAGTATTCATGAGCAGAGTCACATGTACAAATCATGGGGAGTTAAAGAGCATTTGTAATCTTTTTCCTTAACTATGGTTTTTCCCACTGGGTTTTCCATAGCTAAATGTTTTAATGAGACAAATCTCACCAACTCAGGATCCTGAAGTGTCCACCACATGTGAGACTCTTCTACGCTCAGAATCCTGAAGCATTCACGAGCAGAGCCCACACCTATGGCTGGATAAGGGGGAGTGTTGTGAACGGTTAGTTAACCGTAGTTGGGTGAGATTCTGGGCTATCCTAAAGATAGGCCCATATCATTGTAAGCCCATATTTGTATTCCCTCAATTGCCTATAAATAAAGAGCTGGGGGCTCCTTGTTGGGAGCAACGATCTAGGATCTTAGTTTGATGATGACAAACGTGTCGGTATATCTAATGTGTGTGCTCAGTATGTTTCAGGCTTGGCGAAACAATATATTTTCACCATTTGGCGAAATTGCTATTCGTATAGCACATTGGGCGAGATGGAGTGTTTGTGCAAAAAGCAGTGTGACTAGGTCAATGAAGAACAAAATTGGACTTGGTCCAATATAGGAAGAGATGGGGAGATGGACTTGATCAAATCTTTTAGTAAGATTTACAAATATTTGATTCTTCCAAATCTCATTAGTATTGCTATATGATATAAATCTCCTTGATATTTGATCAAATCATTTAGGTAGATTTGGTGCCACCCATCTCCCAATCAAACACCGATTCAATCCCAAACTTACCCCTAGCCTATTTCAAATTTCTAGTTGGTTGCGTCCTCATCCTAGCCAAACTCTTTCCTAACCAAATTCCTATCTCGTAGGGACTCTCTCTCCAAAACCCTAGGCTACCCTTTCGATATCCCTATATAAGGTCACGAACCTAGGCTAATTAAAGAGTACAGCTATACAATATTTTTGAAGAGGGTGGTGCGGCAATCAAAACAAAACTGCTATACAAAAATTGAGAGAATTGGGGGGCTACAACATTTTTACGGCCATCATCTTCTTTCCAAGCAAATACCTTTTCCCCAAGCCATCGTCAATAGGCCAAACATTTTTATCCTCATTATACATCTTGCTAGCCTACATCCCCAACGTGTCGCTCTCGTCAAACGATAACAAAAATAAGAACAAACTCCCTCAAACCCCACGCCATCATCATCGATGTCGCTATCTCCTCACCATCGCTATACCATCGCTGCAACTCAAAAAGGTCTTCACTGTCCCGAGCACGCAAGACGTCGCAGCGAAGAAGAAGAAGAGATCACCGTGCTGCTACTTTCGGTGACGGTCACCGCCGTCGAGGGGAGCTGATCGCCTGAGCTATCGCCGACGTCGAAGCGAAGTCGGAGAAGCCGACTGCCGCCACCGCTCCCCGAAGATCATCGTCTTCGGAGAAGCATCGCTGCCATACACCGCCGAGGAGCGTCTCCATAGCTGCACGTCGAAGAAGTCGAAAATGAAGCCACCGTCGTCGACGAACGTCGCAGTCAAAGCACACGAAGACGGCGCTGCCACCACCGTTGCGAACAAGAGCAGCTGCTCGTTCAAAAGCCCGCCGTCGAAGCAATCTCGTCGAGTTCGAAGAAGTTGCCTCATCGGAGTCGCCGTTCGAAGAGCCCTCTGCCGTTGAGTGAACGTCGGAGACTGCCGCTGCTTACATCGCCATCCAAAGTCGCAGTCGCCGCTGCTGCTCTCCCGATCACCGCTCGACGTTGAAGTGCTCGCTGCCGAAGACGTGGTCACCGCTGACCGGAGCCTCTCATCACACTGACCGAGAGCCGTCGTCTGCAGTTGCTGGTGCGAGCTCCCCGTCTCTCGAGTCGAGCGGCTTCGAAGTCAGAAGACGAAGACGACGAAGGCCGCTGCGCATGGAAATGAAACCAACGGCGGTGATCGCATCTTGGAGCTGACGTGGCGAACGAAAAGAGACGGAGGAGCACAATTTCCGCATGCTGACGTGGCAAGAGAATTATTGGAGCTACTTTGCGCACCGACCGAGCTCAACTTGGTTTGAACTGATTCTCCTTGCACACCGACCGCTTTATTCTAAAGGACTTGCTGAGCGTACAGACAGCTGCTTTATAAGGATCTGAACTGAAACTGCTTTACGCACAGACCAGTGCATAACTTGACATCCAGGAGTCAGATGGAGACACCATTTGCGTCAGATTGAAGCTGACGACGCGCTGATTGACAGAGACGCCTACACGGACACAAACTGAGCATTTCTAAACTCTTAAACTCTTTTATTTGTGTCTTAGTGTAACGTTCTCTGTGGGGAAACTTTTACCTATTTTTGTGGACTATTTTGGGACTTGTCTAGTTGGGACTAGACAAGTGGGACCCAGCTAGTTTGGGACTAGCTGGTAGAAAGCTTTGCTAGGATTGATAGTGAGAGGAAACACTGTGTGTGGGGTACTGAGAGTCTGGCGAGTGTAGAGACGTAGAGGGTGCTCTGAGCGTGCTCTAACTTGTGACTTTGTACCTATTGCACTATTCAATCTAGTATTAGCTTTGGGGGCTGGAGTAGGTCGTTGGGACGACCGAACCAGGGTAAATCTGCTGTGTTCTCTGTGTCTGCTATTCATTACTCTGGTTGTGCTTTTAACTGCGTGTGATTTCTCGTGGGTTGCACGAGAATTTTTTATTAGCCTATTCACCCCCCCTCTAGGCTAGGATCCAGATCCAACAAGTGGTATCAGAGCAGGTTCGTAGATCTAGCCTAGTTTGACCATGGACCACATTGATAGTGCTTTTGCTGAGGGTCAGTCTATTTCCCGATCACCTAGATTTAATGGAGGAGATTATGCTTACTGGAAAAATCGTATGAAAATCTATCTTATTTCTATTGATTATAAAGCTTGGCAAATTGTTGAAAAAGGCTATAAATCACCTGTTATTAAAATTGAAAATACTGAGATGCCTAAACCTGATGATAAATGGGATGATAATGATTGGAAGCTTTATTCTCTTAATGCTAAAGCTATGAATGCTCTTATTTGTGCATTAGATAAATCTGAATTCAATCGTATCTCACATTGTCTAACTGCGCAGGAAATGTGGCATACTTTGGAGGTGACGCACGAGGGAACGTCACAGGTGAAGGAGTCTAGACTTGCACTTCTGAGCACGGAATACGAGGGATTTCGCATGCTACCATCAGAGACGATATCAGAAATGTTTGCGAGGTTCACCAACATTGTCTACGAGTCTAGTTCGCTCGGTAAGCCATATTCTAGCCTTGAGCAGGTGAGAAGGATATTAAGAGCACTGCCAAGCTCTTTCAGGCCCAAAGTCACTGCCATCCAAGAAGCGAAAGATTTGTCACAGATGAAGGTGGAGGGACTTGATAGGTAATCTAATGTCCCACGAGCTTGAATTGCAAAATATTAATGAAAGGGAGAAACCTGAGGAAAAAGAAAAAGCTACCAAGCCACTTGCTCTGAAAGCTGACGAAAGTGAAGAAGAAGATGATGACATAGCGCTAATGGTCAGAAATTTCAGAAAGTTTGTGCAGACCAAGCAAGGAAGAGCAGAAATGGCACCCAGGTTTAATCGCTCTAACTTTTTTCAGTCTCCTAAGAAAAATTATGATCAGAATACTACTAATAGAATGACTTGTTTTAAATGCAAGAAAAGAGGACATCGAATGAGGGATTGCCCACATGAGACAGCTCAGGTAGCTAAAGAAAAGGGAAAATCCAAGGTGCTTACTTGGGACATGGATAGCGAAGCTGAGAGCGAGGAGGAGGAACACGAAGCCCATTCATGCATGGCATTGATGGGAATACACAATGAGGTAATTTCTGGTAGTAAAACTGAACTCCTTACTCTTTGTACACAAATGCAAGATAAAATAGTAGAGCTTGAATCCACTATAGATGATTATCAAAATGAAAACTTTGAAATGCAACAATCTGAATATGAAATGTCTAAAGAGATTGAAAAACTCAAAATTGATATTGTTGCTCGTGACTCTACTATTGATACTTTGAAAAAGGAAAAATCCAGTTTTAATGATGAAGCACCTTGTCTCTCTTGCCCTTCCTTGATGAATAATATTAGCATGCTTAAACTTGATTTGATTAAGCTCGAAACTGAAAAAGACTATGTTATTAGAGAGCTTAATGATAAATTCTGCATGTTGGATAATGATTTTAAAAGAAAAATGGTTGAATTTGAAAAGAAGGAAGAGGAAAACAAGAGAGCTTTTATAAGTAAATGCACATTGCTTGTGGAAGAAAATAAATTGTTGAAAACCAAAGTTTCTAATCTTGAATTGGCCATTAAGAAATTCTCTATGGGAAAACAATCGTTGGACACTATTTTAGAGAATCAATTATATGGCAATAATAGAAGAGGACTTGGGTTTGGTCTAAAAAACGTTGAAAAACGAAAATTCAAGAAATTCCACAATGCACCGTCTATTGCGAAGAACTTATATGCAAAGTGCTTTACTTGTGATAGTGTAGGCCATACTTCATACTATTGTAAATTTAGGAACACTAAAATCAAGTTTAAACAAGTGTGGGTTCCTAAAACGATATTGGCTAACACTAGTGGACCTTGTTGGATTCCAAGGTCACAATTAACACCTTTCATGTAGGTGTGATGGAGTTTTGGCGAGGGGCGTTAAATTCAATGTTTCATTCTTTTAGCTCCTTCGTCAAAAAGCGACGAGAAGGTATAATTTTCCATCCCTCTTTGCATTTCATTGCATACCTTCATAGATTTTTTGTGTGCTTGTTTTTATTTTTATTTTGTGTGCTTGCATGCATGAATTTTTAATGTTTTTATTTCGGGAAAAAAAATTGAAAAAAATAAAAAAATAAAAAAAAATGTGCTTATTGAATCCTCTTTTGAATCTCTTGAGTGATATTGTATGAATGATCAATTCTATCCCTTGTAGAAGTCAATTCATTATTGTTGTAGCTACATGAACATGATGTTATTCTTTTTAGTAGCCATGACTTGTCTCATAAGTTTCAAACTTGACTTCTACACCTACATTTACACTTTCACGATACTTGACTTTTTAGTGCTTTTGGAGATTCTTTTGAAGAATAATGGAAAGTGAATGTAGGAATGATTAATTTCTGAAATTTCTAAGGGATATGATGTGTTTAGCCATGAATTAAAATTGAGCACAAAAGAATAAAAAAACGATATTTGCTCCGTATGAAAAATGGCTACACTTCATGGCTAAAACACAACCCATGAGTATCCAACTTGTGCTACATGGGTAATCATTAGCATTGGTGTATATAACTCGTCAAGCAATGCCACCCCACATTTAAAAGTCCTTTTAGGCTATGTTTCGGGGTTTGGTACCTTGAACTCATCCTTGATGAGGTGGGAAAAATCAATCCTAGTGATATTCATGAAAAATTGGAAAATGCGGATTGTTTTGGTTGATTTTCTAATATTGAATCTCCTCTTGCACTTTCTTGTCTATATCACAACACTTACACGAAAGTGGGAAGTCGTGTTTTGAAATTCTATGAGCCTGGAATGTCTACTTTGTGGAAAACTCATGTAAATGCACGCTACTTTTAATAATGGTGTATTTTTTCATGGGATACATGTGTGACTTCATTAATCCACTTTTGGTGATTACAAAGGGGGAGAAAGAAAAAGATTTGTCGACGATTTGTTGAAAGGGGAGTATGAAAAATAATGTTGAAGGGGGAGCTTGCGAGTCATAATGTTGAAGGGGGAGCTTGCGAGAAGGGGGAGCATGCTATTGTAATTGTTATTAGAGTGTGCATGCCATGTTGTAGTGCTTGAATATTCATCTTGTGCATGCCGTGCTTGAATATTCATCTCATGATTCATATTACATTACACCCTTCAACACACTTCACACACTCATTACTATTGATCAAATCTTTTGTGGGTTTGTCATCACCAAAAGGGGGAGATTGTTGGGAGCAACGATCTAGGATCTTAGTTTGATGATGACAAACGTGTCGGTATATCTAATGTGTGTGCTCAGTATGTTTCATGCTTGGCGAAACAATATATTTTCACCATTTGGCGAAATTGCTATTCGTATAGCACATTGGGCGAGATGGAGTGTTTGTGCAAAAAGCAGTGTGACTAGGTCAATGAAGAACAAAATTGGACTTGGTCCAATATAGGAAGAGATGGGGAGATGGACTTGATCAAATCTTTTAGTAAGATTTACAAATATTTGATTCTTCCAAATCTCATTAGTATTGCTATATGCTATAAATCTCCTTGATATTTGATCAAATCATTTAGGTAGATTTGGTGCCACCCATCTCCCAATCAAACACCAATTCAATCCCAAACTTATCCCTAGCCTATTTCAAATTTCTAGTTGGTTGTGTCCTCATCCTAGCCAAACTCTTTCCTAACCAAATTCCTATCTCTTAGGGACTCTCTCTCCAAAACCCTAGGCTACCCTTTCGATATCCCTATATAAGGTCACGAACCTAGGCTAATTAAAGAGTACAGCTATACAATATTTTTGAAGAGGGGTGTGCGGCAATCAAAACAAAACTGCTATACAAAAATTGAGAGAATTGGGGGGCTACAACATTTTTATGGCTATCATCTTCTTTCCAAGCAAATACCTTTTCCCCAAGCCATCGTCAATAGGCCAAACATTTTTATCCTCATTCTACATCTTGCTAGCCTACATCCCCAACGTGCCGCTCTCGTCAAACGCCAACAAAAATAAGAACAAACTCCCTCAAACCCCACGCCATCATCATCGCTGTCGCTATCTCCTCACCATCGCTATACCATCGCTGCAACTCAAAAAGGTCTTCACTGTCGAGCACGAAGACGTCGCAGCGAAGAAGAAGAAGAGATCACCGTGCTGCTACTTTCGGTGACGGTCACCGCCGTCGAGGGGAGCTGATCGCCTGAGCTATCGCCGACGTCGAAGCGAAGTCGGAGAAGCCGACTGCCGCCACCGCTCCCCGAAGATCATCGTCTTCGGAGAAGCATCGCTGCCATACACCGCCGAGGAGCGTCTCCATAGCTGCACGTCGGAGAAGTCGAAAACGAAGCCACCGTCGTCGACGAACGTCGCAGTCAAATCACACGAAGACGGCGCTGCCACCACCGTTGCGAACAAGAGCAGCTGCTCGTTCAAAAGCCCGCCGTCGAAGCAATCTCGTCGAGTTCGAAGAAGTTGCCTCATCGGAGTCGCCGTTCGAAGAGCCCTCTGCCGTTGAGTGAACGTCGGAGACTGCCCCTGCTTACATCGCCATCCAAAGTCGCAGTCGCCGCTGCTGCTCTCCCGATCACCGCTCGACGTTGAAGTGCTCGCTGCCGAAGACGTGGTCACCGCTGACCGGAGCCTCTCATCACACTGACCGAGAGCCGTCGTCTGCAGTTGCTGGTGCGAGCTCCCCGTCTCTCGAGTCGAGCGGCTTCGAAGTCGGAAGACGAAGACGACGAAGGCCGCTGCGCATGGAAATGAAACCAACGGCGGTGATCGCATCTTGGAGCTGACGTGGCGAACGAAAATAGACGGAGGAGCACAATTTCCGCATGCTGACGTGGCAAGAGAATTATTGGAGCTACTTTGCGCACCGACCGAGCTCAACTTGGTTTGAACTGATTCTCCTTGCACACCGACCGCTTTATTCTAAAGGACTTGCTGAGCGTACAGACAGCTGCTTTATAAGGATCTGAACTGAAACTGCTTTACGCACAGACCAGTGCATAACTTGACATCCAGGAGTCAGATGGAGACACCATTTGCGTCAGATTGAAGCTGACGACGCGCTGATTGACAGAGACGCCTACACGGACACAAACTGAGCATTTCTAAACTCTTAAACTCTTTTATTTGTGTCTTAGTGTAACGTTCTCTGTGGGGAAACTTTTACCTATTTTTGTGGACTATTTTGGGACTTGTCTAGTTGGGACTAGACAAGTGGGACCCAGCTAGTTTGGGACTAGCTGGTAGAAAGCTTTGCTAGGATTGATAGTGAGAAGAAACACTGTGTGTGGGGTACTGAGAGTATGGCGAGTGTAGAGACGTAGAGGGTGCTCTGAGCGTGCTCTAACTTGTGACTTTGTACCTATTGCACTATTCAATCTAGTATTAGCTTTGGGGGCTGGAGTAGGTCGTTGGGACGACCGAACCAGGGTAAATCTGCCGTGTTCTCTATGTCTGCTATTCATTACTCTGGTTGTGCTTTTAACTGCGTGTGATTTCTCGTGGGTTGCACGAGAATTTTTTATTAGCTGGGGGCTCCTCCCCCAGTAGTTGATTCATAACAGCATTGATATTTTTTGTCTTTCTTAAAAACCACTCATATTTCTAATTTTAACATTAACTCTTTATGTAAATGAAGTAAACCCACAAAAATCTTAGTTAAATGCAAGTAAACTATACACAAATCTGCCCATTCGATTACATGGTCTCAATGATCCAACCAAAAAGATCTGCTCTACTTTAATGATAGAGTAAATATTCCCCAAATAATCATTTTTCTTTTTCTTTATTTTTTTATTTTTTTTGTTTCTATTAGATAATAATGGAGTCTTCTTCGTCTTTTGCAAGAAATTCGATGGGCGACTGAGATTTTAGATGCGCAATCTGCTTTTATGAATCATTTCCATACGTTCTAACACTTTTTTCCCAGTCTGGAGCTTTTTTTGGATATTTGGGGAGTTTGTTATTAATTCTTGGAATCGTAATAGCACAACAGTGAAATCGAACCCTATGCTACAATTATAATGTAATGTAGAGTGATAAATTACATTTATCTAACGTAAGTGGGGGAAATGACGATGGGTTTTAATAAAATAACCTGGAAATGAGAGTGGTTTTTAAGAAAGTCAAAAGTACCAATGCGGTGTATTCATAGGTTCGGTGACATCAGAGAATTATGCGGTACAGTTAACAACACTCTAAAATTAATCACCAGTCACCATGCACACCAATTTACCATATTTTCGAAAATACTCTTAGGCGTGCACAATAAGTATGAGGGAGAGGACGAGGGGAGCAGCAGAGGGGGACATCGGACGAGTAGGAGGGGAAGTGACGGGGAGGTCGAAGGAGTGGACACCGGGATGTGGAGGGGCCGAGGGAGGTTGGGCAGGTGAAGATGTAGATGTTGGATGAGGGGGGGGGGGGGGGGGGTGAGGAGGGAGCACTAGTTACGATAATATTCACATATCGGACTAATTGATTGCTATTATTGAATGTAGTTTCATTCGAGCGGATTAAATAGATCCTCATATATTTCACTATTCCAATTTGTATTTTTAAATTTAATTTTAAAAATTATTATTTTAATATTGACATAAAAAATAAATATTAGGCTCATTTTAAAGCTATCACCAAGGCCTTTCTAATAGTAAAAATTTTTATTTAAAATAAATTAAGATAATACTATGTTTAATTTCCCAAATTATTAAAGATAAAATGGATTAAGAATATGGAGTGTTGGGTTGGAGCTCCCTCCATTTCCAACACTCCATTTTAGGCATATTCTTAGAATATTCCAATCCAACCATCCATAAAATGGAGTGTTGGGTTGGAGATGCTATAAGAGTCCAGCCAACGCTCTTTTGCATCAAGTCTTTTTTACTATACATTTGCAATGAAAGATGAGATGAATTCGGTAATCAGTCAAATTCTTTTGCAATGAATTCGATGAAATACATGTTATGAATTCTTTTACAATGAATTCGATGAAATACATGCTATAAATTCGATAATCGGTCAAATTTACTATACATTTGCATTGAAAGATAAAATGTAAAAATACATTGAAGTCCAAAAGTCTTCATAAATTCTTTTGCTCCAACGTCTTTAACCATCACCCATCATCTGATCCCCTATTGTTTTGTCTCTATCAATTAATAAATCTGAAACTAAAACAAATGAGATGATTAATACACACCATAATGTTGATCATCAACAAAATAACCTAGGTCTTGAACACAAGAACTAGCATATGCCCCTTGTTGATGACAAAACAGTATGTAAAAATATAACATAAACATTGAAAATACAATGTGTGCTAACAAACTCCCCCTATCATTATGCATATGTGCACAAAGTGAACAATTAAAGCATACATCATATTGATGTATGTGTTTATGTAAAAACCATACCAACAAAAAAGTATGCATAGAAGCATATGGTATATATTTTTACATATACATAATTTGTTCCACGTTGGCATATCAAAAAGATGGGAAAGTGCCAAATTGATAAAATCCAATGGTTTGAAGTAAAACTTGCTCGTATGCAAAAATAAGATGTGAATCACAAAACATGGCACATGAAAGGAAAATAAACATGATAGCAAGTAAACATTACATACTCCCCCTAAATCATATGAAACTTGTTGGATCTAGATCCTAGCCTAAAGGAGTGTGAATAGGCTAATAAAAAAATTCGTGCAACCCATGAACAATCACACGCAGTTATAAGCACATGCAGGGTAAATAAAAAGTAATCACAGAGTACGCACAGATATACCATGGTTCGGTTGTCCCCACGACTTACTCCAGCCCCGAAAGCAACTACTAGATAGATATGTAATCAAGGTATAGCTACAATGAGTCAAGAGCCCCAACTCAACTCTTACCTAGCTCGTACTCACTCCCGCGTGCTCTACACTATCAACATAGTCAGATGATCTCACCCTTGACGAGCCCCAACTCGTCAAGTCCCCAAAAGTAACAAGTAACGGTAAAGTTTCACTTACAGAGATCGATACACTAATACACGAATATAAAGAGTAAAGAGTTTAGAAATGCTCAGTTCGTGTCTGTGTAGTCGTATCTGTCAATCAGCGCATCGTCAGCTCCAGTCTGACGTAAACGGTGTCTCGATCTGACTCCTGGATGTCAATATGTAGCCCTTTGAAGTCGAGTGCACAAGTAGGTTTGTGCGTAAAGCAACCCAGCTCAATCCTATTAATTGGTGGTCTGTGCGCACAACAATTCACTTAAAAATCCACGTTGGCACACCTCCGTTCGTTTTCTACTCTTTTGTTCCACATTAGGGCATGCAGCAACGTCGATCAATTACTCCGGCGATGCGTCCACTTCTCCGACGACGACTGCTCAGCTCCGAATGATGATACGAATCCAGCTGTGACTGGAACTCAACCTCGAGGTCGACGGCAATTCTCCATGGCAACACGAAGGCATGGCGATGAGATCTTCGACGGCGAGAGCTCGACGATTCTTCTCCTCGATGACAGCGACGAAAGGTTCCTCAATGACCGTGACGACTGCGGAGTTCGACTTCAGCGGTGACTTCTCCAACTTTGGCTCAGGTGAGGTAAGTGCAGCGGTTGCTACTCGATGGCAGTCACGGACAGCTTCGACAGCTCAGCGATGGCGGCGTGCAGAGGCTTGAACGGCGGTATGATGACTCATTGACGGTGTGGCATTGGCAGCATCGTGATGGTCTTCAAGGCGTACTGCTCTTCGGCGGCGGCTTGCTCAATGGGACTGCTCGGATCTAGCTGGAAGCAAGGAGAACTCAGACGGGAGGTTGGAGATGCACATGACGATGCTGGTGGTTTGAAGACGAGTTGATCTCGTCTTTGTCCTTCTGTAGATGACGTCTTTGAAGGTGATCTTTGCTATGGCCTTCTTGGAGATGAGTTTGCAGCAAAGAGTTGCTCAAACTAGGGGTTTTTATGGCCTTGTTGCTTGATGCTGCAAGATCAATGGGTTGTTGATGAGGGAGATGATGGGTGCGTGAGTTCTTACTTTGAGAGATTGTTTTGTCGGCGCTTGTGGAGTTTGATATTGACCGTCTCTTATTTTTCAGCCCTTAGTTTTTCTCATAGCCAAAGAAACCTAACCATAGCCTTCTTTATATAGGAGAGCATCACAAATCCTTTTCCAAGTATTTACTCTTTTGCCATCTTGTCTTTTGTTAGGTCTCCTTGCACAATTGTGTGCGTGATTGCTTCATCAATTGCACAAAACTCCTTGAACACTTGTCAAACTAACATTATTTCCCTTAATGTTTAGTGCACAAACACATCAACCCAAATTCTCCACTAAGGTGTCTGATTAGTTCCAATCCCAATTCATCTCTTTGAAGAAGTAATGTTTTTGCCATTCCTGAAACACACTTAGCACACATGTTAAATATAACAACACGTTTGTCATCGTCAAACTAGAGATCCTAGATCGTTGCTTCCAACAAAACTTGCAAATATGGGAGCTATGGAAAATCTCACACTAATAGAGGATACAAAAATAAACATATTAAGCATATTACCCCAGCAATGAATATAAGTGTGTGCGTGCTAGCAAGTTGGAAACCAAATAAACGTGGAGTTTGGTTTCTGTATATAGGCGCATGAAAATATAACACTTCTAACATACTAATCCATATACGAGTTCATATCATCCCGAGACACATTCTTAGAACTCCACAAAGAAAGAGATTTGGGTTTCATAATGAGTGATCGAGTATGGGCATGAATAAGAGGTGTCGGTGCATACTTGTGAGGTGGAACATAAATATTAGTGTGTCGTGTCTGTGAAGCATGCGAGTGTGCAGTCAAAACATTCACACAAGCAACATTTCTAACATGCATATTGTTAGGGTTGAATTCTGCTGATATTTGTTGGCATTAGTGGCACAATAGATGGAGAGTTCTGTTTGAGGAATCAGAAGTGTTTTTGAGCTGATTGAGCAGTATTGTTGAACATAATGTCGTTCAACAAAATGTTCAACATTCTGGATCTGGATTTCTGGTTCGTATGCAGAAACGCTGCTTTGGTTTCAGATCCGATTTGCTGCCTAAAATGACGGGGATTCTGAATTGATTGTGGAATATCTGCTTGAGAGATTTTTGGAAAGCACTTCCTAAATCTGTTGCTAAATTGAAGGCATGTTGGATTGAAATAGAAAGAGAATATCTCGCAGATTTATTGGTTGGAAAGATTGATTGCTGCAGATCTTTTATTGTTGCTATTTCAAGAAGATTTGAAAGAATCATTTCCTATATTGGTTCAGTTAATTGTGGGTGAAGTGGAGATATATTTGGAAGCTATTATCTCTCGTTATTATTGTTGATTCGGTTGGAAAGAATCTCGCTCGGTTGGAAAGAATCATTATTGTTGCAATTGAAGATCTGTTGGAGATATAATTGGAAGTTGTTACGCTCGGTTGGAAAGAATAATTATTGTTGCAATTGAAGATCGGTTGGAGATATAATTGGAAGTTGCTATCTCTCGGGATTTGTTATTGAATTTGTTAGAGAGATTTTCGCCCGCAAATATTGGTTGGAAGATCTTGTTGAAGATATTGTGGAACCACTTGCCCGAAGTGATTCCTTAATTTGTGGGCTACCAATTCTGCACGGGATTTTTGCGAGCGTCCCTCCTTATCTACTCGGTGATTGAGGGGGAGCAAGGCGATCGAACGGGAGGGCGGTTTTGCGGCTAGGGAGACTTTTGACGAAAGTTTTGAAGAACTCCGGGAGGAGGCCGACGGCTACGCACGTAGGATCAAGGGAGTTGATCTAGTCGGTTGTGCAAGGGGAACTTGCAGGCAAGGGGAGCTTGCCGAGAATACTCCATCGGTTGGTAGAGACCACCCATCACGTTTTGTATTGAGAGGGAGGTTGTTCCTCCTAATAGAATCGCAATAATTAGTGATTGTACTCATTGATTATTTTAGTGGAGTATTCTGATTTTCTGGGCGTGGCCCCGCAGATGTAGGTGTGCGCACCGAACTGCGTTACCAAGTCTCTTGTGTCACCTTGGTGTTTATGTTTTATCTTTGTGTTTTATTTGTCATGCTTAAGTACTGAACTTACATTTGGTATCAAAGCAGGTCACCCGTGTTTCTTTGTTAACAAAGAAGGTGTGATCTTGGATTTCAGTACTTGAATCATGGCTACACGTGAAGGTGCCTCCGTTGTTCGTCCTCCACTGCTCACTGGTACAAACTACACTTACTGGAAGTCTCGGATGCGTGTATTCATCGAGTCCATTGATGAGAATGCCTGGATCGCTGTTGTTGAAGGATGGACACCGCCGATCGAAATTGACAAAGATGGCAAAGAACACCTCAAACCGGTAAGAGACTGGAGTCGGATTGAAGAACATGCGGCCTTGTGCAATTCTAAAGCAACTAATGCTATTTTTTCGGATGTAGATGAAGAGCAGTTCAAGCTGATCTCCACATGTGAGTATGCCAAAGAAGCATGCGATATTCTCCAGAATGTTCATGAAGGAACAAGTACCGTAAAAGCTTCCAAAGTCCAGATGCTAGCTTCTCAGTTTGAAAATCTAAAGATGTATGACAACGAGACTGTTGCCGAATTCAATGGGAGGTTGAGAGATATAGCCAATCAGGCCTTCCAGCTTGGGAAGAAATATTCTCAAAAGAAGTTAGTTGAGAAAACCTTAAGATCTCTTCCAGACAAATTCTCAGCCAAAGTTGCAGCCATTGAGGAGGCCAGAAATACATCTACCATGAGACTGGATGAACTCATGGGATCTCTTCAAACCTATGAAATGAACCTGAAGCAGAATCAGAGGGACAAATGGATTGAAAATGAGTCTGAGTTAGATGATGACGTTGCCTTGCTGACCAAGAATTTCAGTAGAATGATGAAAGAGATAAGCAACAAGGGTCAAAACTTCAGATCTGGTAACAATGTGGCACGTGCAAATCTTCCCTCTGTAGGCAAGAACAAAGGCAAATGGATACAGTGCAGAGAATGTGAGGGTTTTGGTCACATACAAGCTGAATGTGCCAATACCCTCAAGAAGCAGAAAGAGAAATCTTTAACAAGTACCTGGAGTGAAGATGATTCTGATGGGAGTGTTAAAAATGAGGACATCATCAGTGATTACATTGCCCTCGCAGCCTCTCAGAAGAAGGGACCTGATTACAACAAACTAGCCAATGTCAGACAGAATGTTGCAACATTATGTTCAACATCATGTACAACATCTACAATCGAATCAGATTCTGAAGCTGATAGCGATGGGAAAGTTAGTGACGATGATATCCGTACAACATACCAGATGATGTTTGAGAAGTGGATGCAAATCTGCAATATCAACAAAGTCCTGAAGGATGAGAATGAAAGACTGAAGAAAGAGAAGGATGAGATCAAAATCGAATGTCTGAAAGCTGAGGAAAACTGTAGAGAATTGGAAAGCAACTTCAGAAATGTTCTTCTCAGGACAGAAAAAGCTGAATGCATATTGAAGAAGTGGAATTCTGGAAAAACAAAGCTGGATGATATCTTGAATATGGGTAAGACTTCAGGAGATCGCACCGGAGTGGGATACAATAGATGAGCTTTTGATGATGTGTCTGCTGAAAGAAGAAGTCAAGTTAGCAAAGAACTTGAAAGAATGGATCAGCACAAGGGCCATGATCAGAAGAAGAGGCAGATTAGAGGCATAAAAGGTGCTCGTTCTGTATGCAGTTACTGCAAGTTCATAGGCCATAGTGAGAGAAACTGCTACAGTCGCATGCGACATTGGTCAGAAGGAAGAAATGTTAGACATCCTGATATGAAGATGAAGAAGTAATGGGTCAAGAAGTCTGAATTATACAGCAAGAACACTACAGCTTCAGAGAGAACACTTCATGTTTTGACTAATGTTGTAACATTAGATACAACACAAAACAATGTTGCTGCAGATGTTATAACACCAGACTCGACATCTCCCCTCGACAATCACTGTGAGCAACCTCCGCCAAAGTCTCATGAATCTTCCTTTAGAATTATCAGAGTGCTATCTCGTCGCTTTGCTCACTGCTCTTCCTCCACCGGTGCCATTGGATCTTCGCATGTACCCTCTCCTGCACAGCAATCCACCTCTGCTTCATCTTCTACGGCCTCATCATCTAGACCGGTTGACTTCCCTAAAGTTCGTTCACTTCTTAGCCGGTTCCATCGCATCCACGTCTCCAAATTTTGACATACAGACCACCGAAGATCCTCTGTCAACACCGCCGATGTTTTTCTATTCTCAAGCTTCTTTTTGGCCCCTTAGAGCTCAGCTCGGATGTGAGTGATCTCTGCTCGGGTTGTTCTAGTAAGGGGGAGAATGTGGTTTGGATTATTGTGGCTCAAAGGGGGAGAATGTGTGCTTGGTTGGTGCTTGCTTTGGGTTGTGCCACATAATGCCAAAGGGGGAGATTGTTAGGGTTGAATTCTGCTGATATTTGTTGGCATTAGTGGCACAATAGATGGAGAGTTCTGTTTGAGGAATCAGAAGTGTTTTTGAGCAGATTGAGCAGTATTGTTGAACATAATGTCGTTCAACAAAATGTTCAACATTCGGGATCTGGATTTCTGGTTCGTGTTCAACATTCGGGATCTGGATTTTTGGTTCGTATGTAGAAACGCTGCTTTGGTTTCAGATCCGATTTGCTACCTAAAATGACGGGGATTCTGAATTGATTGTGGAATATCTGCTTGAGAGATTTTTGGAAAGCCCTTCCTAAATCTGTTGCTAAATTGAAGGCATGTTGGGTTGAAATAGAAAGAGAATATCTCGCAGATTTGTTGGTTGGAAAGATTGATTGCTGCAGATCTTTTATTGTTGCTATTTCCAGAAGATTTGAAAGAATCATTTCCTATCTTGGTTCAGTTAATTGTGGGTGAATTGGAGATATATTTGGAAGCTATTATCTCTCGTTATTATTGTTGATTCGGTTGGAAAGAATCTCGCTCGGTTGGAAAGAATAATTATTGTTGCAATTGAAGATCGGTTGGAGATATAATTGGAAGTTGCTACGCTCGGTTGGAAAGAATAATTATTGTTGCAATTGAAGATCGGTTGGAGATATAATTGGAAGTTGCTATCTCTCGGGATTTGTTATTGAATTTGTTAGAGAGATTTTCGCCCGCAAATATTGGTTGGAAGATATTGTTGAAGATATTGTGGAACCACTTGCCCGAAGTGATTCCTTAATTTGTGGGTTGCCGATTTTGCACTGGATTTTTGCGAGCGTCCCTCCTTATCTACTCGGTGATTGAGGGGGAGCAAGGCGATCGAACGGGAGGGCGGTTTTGCGGCTAGGGAGACTTTTGACGAAAGTTTTGAAGAACTCCGGGAGGAGGCCGACGGCTATGCACGTAGGATCAAGGGAGTTGATCTAGTCGGTTGTGCAAGGGGAACTTGCGTGCAAGGGGAGCTTGCCGAGAATACTCAATGGGTTGGTAGAGACCACCCATCACGGGTTGTATTGAGGAGGAGGTTGTTCCTCCTAATAGAATCGCGATAATTAGTGATTGTACTCATTGATTATTTTAGTGGAGTATTCTGATTTTCTGGGCGTGGCCCCGCAGATGTAGGTGTGCGCACTGAACTGCGTTACCAAGTCTCTTGTGTCACCTTGGTGTTTATGTTTTATCTTTGTGTTTTATTTGTCATGCTTAAGTACTGAACTTACACATATGAACATGAGTAGTATGCAAAGAATGAGCCGGTTTAATTCTAGCATGCAAGCAAATGTAGATTATTCCTATGTGTAGAAGCAACATGCATATGTTTTTAAATATGCTTATCAATAGCCGCATAGACGAAATATAAATATGCATGATTTCTCTTTGGCTTTATAATCTTCGTTGATTTATTGCTAAGAGATGGTTTGGATGTGACTACCTCTGTAGAAGACTCCCCCACAAATTTGTTTTGGGTGCTTCTATATGAAGAGCTTGGGTTGCTCGCACTCAAAGTAGTTGCTCGCACCCATGTTGTATCACATTTCACATTTATAACGGTATCAGTATCCGTGTCCGTATCCATATCCGTATCCGTATGGCCTCATAGGCCCATCATTTCGTACATCCAGCAATGTGTACAATACATCCATCAATGAGTACATCACATACATTTATATGGTAGTTACTTGCTGAAAAGTCAAGGCAGAAGCCTCATCAGAGAATATCAATCCTGAGCAGTGCTTTGAAGTCCAACAACTATGATATCTAATTCCATAAAAGTGCACTATCTCAATTTAGTCCTGAGCAGTGATTTGAAGTCCAACAACTATGATATCAATTTTCATCAAAGTTTACTATCTCAATTTAGTCGGAGCAATGATTTGAAGTCCAACAACTATGATATCAATTTTCATAAAAGTGTACTATCTCAATTTAATCCTTTGGTCATTCCACTATTGATTAGTTCACTAGTTAATTAGGTCTCTAATCCTTGGTTCAAGTCAATAGCTGTTCTGAGACTAGATGTCATGTCCTAAGTTCATACGAGTACACTATCCAGATTTCTAAAGTTAGAATTAGAGTGACTTACCGGTCCTAAGTTCATACGAGTACACTATCCAGATTTCCAAAGTTAGAATTAAAGTGACTTACCGGTCCTAAGTTCATACGAGTACACTATCCAGATTTCCAAAGTTGGAATTAAAGTGACTTACTCTTTTAGAGATTGCCGTGGTAAGACGAGGTTGGAGCTAGAGCTTTTAAAGATGCTGGTGCACGAGAATTGATACCTGCAAACACAAAAAATCATTAGTTACAGGCTACCCTATTTTCCATCTATTTAATCTGATCGTTTCGATTTTTATAATCGATTAAAACGTCGTCAAAAACTGTTCTAAATTTTTCTATAAGCTAGTTATGATAAAAATAATTTTATCGTAGGAGGAAATAATTTTCGAAAGCTTGTAGTAATTTTTATAATTTTTAAAAGTTCAAAATAGATTTAAAAACTAATTTTTTTAATTAAGTACATAATTATTCAATAATTTTTCCTGCATGCAATCTGCATCGGAAAGTTGCGAATAAGCTGTCAAAATGACCGTCTCAAAGAGTACTTTAACATATATTTTTATCACATATTAATTTATGTGAAAATCTAAGCGTCTGATTGAGACAAAACTAGTGCCATTGGGTCCAGAACGTCATTTCGGATTTTCTAGAGGTGGTCTCACATTTTTCTGATCCATATATTATTTATTATTAATTTAAAACCAATAAACCCTTATATAATATTTTATAAAATACTGAAATACTCTAATAATACGGATACGTATTGGTATTTAAAAACATACGAGAGCTTAATATCTAACCCCACCTTCATTCTTCGTTTTTCCCGTACGCTGCATGGGTGGGGTGTGTGTTCGTCGACGCCGGCGGCAGCGGGGTCAGGCGGGTACGGTGCCGACGGCGGGGGTGGAGGTGCTCGAAGGGAAGAGGTCGGAGCGCCGTGGCGAGTTCGCCGGAGGGGAACGCGGGGAGGAACAGCAGCTGCTGCTGCTGCTCGTGGCGGCAGCACCGTTTGATGGCGGGGTGGCAAGGTGGAGAGCGGCAACGAGTGAAGTCGGAGCTGGGGGCTTCCGTCGGATGATGGCGGAGGAGCACGGAGGTGTGGAAGATGGTGCAGTCGGGGCTTCTCGGTGACGGGGGAGGCCGAAGCAGACGGCGGTATAGCTCGAGGGAGGCGGAGGTGGAGCTGCAGTCGAGGTGGTCGACGGCGAGCTCGAAGGCGAGTTGGTGATGGCCTATGGGCGGTGATGGTGTCGACGGGGCTGGGTTGCCGTGGGCGACGTTCGAGCTCGGAGGAGCCTCGGTGTTCATCGGAGAGGGTAGTGGGGCGGAGCAGCGGCGAGGGTGCTGCAGCTAGCGAGCTCGGCGGAGCTCGTGGCGGAAGGTGGTGGCTACTGCTGGTGAGGGCGATGGCGGTGGTGACGAACGGAGCTCCGGGAGCTTGTCGGAGGCGGCTCTCGAGCGGTGGCGGACGGTTGATGACGGAGACGACGGAAGGCGGGGTCGGAGGGGGACGGAGCTCGAGGACGAAGCTCGACGGCGTGGGATGCTCCGGAGGGTCACGGCGGCATCGTCGTGAGCGGGCGGTGGAGCTGTGGGAGCCTTCGGAGCGTCACCTGGCTGGCCGTGGAGTCGGAGACCGTCGGAGGCGATGGTCGACACGTCGGAGAGCGGGAACATGAGCTGCATGGGCGATGTTGAGGATGGCGGAGCAAAATGGGGCGTTCGTGGGTTGTCGGAGAAGAAAGAGAGCGGGAGAGAGAGTGCAAGTGAGAGAGTGAGAGCGGGCTGTGTGTGTGGGTTGGCCTGGGTATTAGTGAGGGAGAGGGAGAGAATTAAATAGGGTTTAAATAGGTAACTTAATTAATATAAAATTAAGTATTAGTAAATACTTAGTCAAAAATATTTAATGATGTTAGGTAGTATTAAATGTAATTAGGTGATTAGCTTTTTGACTAAAGGGGGATGAACCGGGTTATGAAAAGTGAAAAACGTGTTTATCATGGGATGCCTAGGGTTAATGATAATTAAATTGGGTTAAAAGTAATTAATAGACTCTAGTAGTAAAACCAAATACACGAAATTACGAGTTTGTCCCTACTAGCAAACGTATCCGAAAAATTACGAAAACATACCCACGGGTTCGTATTGTCGCGAGGATCACGAATACGAGATCCGTTACAGGGTTTAAGCTACAGAAATACTAGTTTTTGGCCAAAACGTTTAGAAAGCGGGTTTGCGGGTTCTCTATCGATTTGACTTCAGAAAATTACGAAATAAATATGGGAAGCCCTAAATGATCATTGAATGTTACTGTAAAAGTTTGAAATCGTTTTAATGTCGTTTGTATAGAAAATAAATTCATTAAGTCAAACGGTAATACCTAAAAATGAATTTTATCAGAAATGTTTTGAGTATTTGATGAAATCTGATCTTACTAAAATACTCCATAACTAGTCTGGTACTTCAAAATATTTTTATAAGAAATTTTTGAAATCAGTAAAACTCCTGACAAACCATTATAAAATAGTTTAAAAATTGAAAAATTGGTCAAATCCGTAAATAGTTTGTCTTGATGAAAACAGGCCGTTACAGCATCTCTCTCAAGCTTGTTATTTTTTGATTTGAGAGATTTATACTCAACTAACAATGCCTTATAACTAGCTATTAAGTCGTTGTATTGAAAAATGAGAGATTTACGAGATACATCATTACCATCAATGCTCGCATCATCGCAAGATTCGATATCGTCTTCTCCGAAATTTATATCGAGAAACTCCTGCATCACATATGATGTCTCGAAAATCTTCATCATCTTTCTAATTTTCGTGGAGATGCAATTAAGTAAAGCATTCCGGACTTGAGCATTTGAAGTAATATTGTTTGACACAATTTGCTCACCAAGCCAATGACGCATGCTCTTCCTCCAATTTGAGTAGACTTTGCCTTTAAAGCCGGGAGTAAGAGAGGATTGTTGTTTAGATATAGAATTCATGCTTTGCAAAAGCCACCAAACCAAGGCTCCGATACCACTTGTTGGGACCTGTGACAACACAATACACTAAACACTGTGGCAAATAGTGTAAAAATAAGCAAAGTGTATAATTAAAAAGTTACTAGAAATTAAACGCAATACACAGCGGAAATAAAAAGATTATCTTAATCACCACCAACATACAAAGGAAAGTACACCAACCTAAACACAAACACAATGGGCGTATTCTGGTTCGGATCCATACACGGCGATCATACTACAGTCTCACCCTCGTAAACCCGAGCGGTGGATTTCCACTAATATTCCCTAATCGGGACACGATAACTCTAATCAAGTACAATTCCTAACCCGGAGACAAAGGAGTAACCCTCTAAGTGGAGTAACCCCACAATGTACTCATAACTCGAGTACTAGGTTTCGTAACAAAAGAAACGAAAATACAATCTTACACATGCCTTGAATAGATATGACCAATGTGTATGTTGAGGCATTGAAGATTGAAATCACCAAGTGCTTGATGAAGAGGTTGATGCACTTGGAAAACTCTATTGATGAATGATTAATGCATAACAGAGAGAGAGAGAGAGAGATCTCTTCAATGAAAACCCTCACTTTGGCACTCACAAAAAGATCTTAAATGATGCTAGGGTGGTGCTAAAAACCGCCTCACACCCGAGCATAAATAAGCTCACAAAACTGAACCAGAGACAAGAAAACAACTCCTCAAATTTTGCACCCAGTGGCTATAAACGGACAAATTTAAGAGCGATCAGACGTCTGGAGAATGGTTCTAATGTGTCTGATCAACTGCTCAGACGACTGGGAAAACAGCTCAAGACGGCTGGCAGAATGATATGGACAGAAGAATGAAAGTCCAATCTCCAAGTGTCAGACGTCTGATGAACACTTACTAGATGACTGACCGACTGTGCAATCGTCTAGTAAGCCTCCTTAAGACGACTTCCAAAATGGGTCCAAAAAGAGAGATATCACAAGAAAGTTTGTTCGCTATGTACAGGCGCTGGAGCACATGACCCTGACGTCTGAACCATTGTTCAGATGTCTGGTCACAGAGCATCGGGCGACTAATCTATGGCTGTGTCAAACTAAACAAACAGTTGACACGCCAGACGTCTGGTGACCCTTCAATAGGCGCATGTCCTGCTCCAAAATACACAATGAAGAGCATTTTGAGCAATGGATCAAATGTGATGGGTTCTATGTGAAATCTACGGAACCATACGATGGACATGATACAAAATATGAGTGTGTGTGCATCTATTCAAAGCTATAAATATTCTATGAAATAAATAGTAAAAATACATGAAGATAAAATGTAAAAATACATTAAAGTCCAAAAATCTTCATGAATTCTTTTGCTCCATAGCCTTGAATCATCATCCATTCACTTATTGTTTTGTCTTCTTGTCATGATAAGCAATTAATAAATGCGAGACTAAAACAAATGCGATGATTAACACATGACATTATGTTGATCATCATCAAAACGATATTGGTATTGAACACAAGAACCACCAAACTCCACACACTGAGTTACACTTTGTACAACCACGAATACACTATCCCTATAGCCTTGAAGATAAAGATCTTTGTGTAAATGTGGCTAATGAATAAGTTTTTATTTTATTTGATATGGCAATGGAGAATGGAAACTTTTGGCTCAATAAGATAAAAGGTGAAAGCTACAACTTTAAGGCCAATGAGAATTTCTTCTTAATTTTATTTTTATATTCCACATATTTTTCATTTCTCAAAATCCCGGAGAGATCCTAAATTTATTGGCAAGAAACATAAAAGAGAATCCCCAAAAAGCCCTTAAAACAAATAGAAAATGGCTAGTTGAGTAAATCATGTGTTGTGTAATGTCTAGTTTATTGGGCGACTAGAGTACATCTAGTAGTTGACTAATGGCCATATTTGACTAATAAAATAGCGTTGGTAGAGTAATTTGTAAGCCAGAAGCCACTACTAGTTTTTTCCTGAGTATTAGTTAACTAGTGTTATATCATTGGTCAACCAATCCTTGTTAGTTGACTCATACTTCTTCTCTGGTCGACTAAACCGCCGTGTAAGGAATGAGCATACGTCTCTGTTTCATATTAGTCGACTAGTGTTCAACTATTAGTCGACTAGCATAGTTAGTAGTCGACTGGTAGAACAATATTAGTCGACTAACATGACATGCAATACTAAGTCTGTTTCCAACTACAATTAGTCGGCAAGGGGACGTTTATTGGTCGAGTAATATTGACATAAATTCACAAGCTAAGTATGAAACATATGGAATTTTACATGAATTAATTCTAAGTTATTTCCTAAGGTTTTACGTGTGTGTATGACATTTTTAGGCTTTAACATGAAATCTAAGATAAGAAATAAAGATTACATCTATTACATAAAAAATCTTGAAATTCAGTACACAGTAATGAATCTTACGAACAGCGAAACAACACACACCAATCAGAGACATACAAGACTTGGTAACGCAGTTCGGTGTGCACACCTACATTTGCGGGGCCACGCCCAGAAAAATAGAATACTTCACTATAATAATCAGAGAATACAAACTCTAATAATCACGCTTCTATAAGGAAGAACACACTCCCCCTTAATACAAACCGTGAGGGGTGATCACAATCAACCCTGTGAAGTATTCTTGGCAAGCTCCCCTTGCCAGCAAGCTCCCCTTGCACCACCGACTGGATCAACTCCCTTGATCCTACGTGCGTAGTTGTCGGACTCCCTCCCGGAGTTTTCTTTTCCCCAACTGTTCATCACGAAGTCGGTGACCTATCCGTCACAGCTGCCGAACCCTAATAGCATACCATCCGCAATCCACGGTTCAATCAGCACTGATACGATCAAATCTTGATCCGGCTGGTCAACTGCAATACCCGCAACTCTTCAACCAGAATGAGATCTCTCAAAATCCGCAGGAGATAGTTGCAAAGATATTGCCGGCTAAAATCTCTCCAACAGTCTTTCAACAAAGGTAACCAAGAGATATAAATAGCCAATCAAATCTTTAACAATATTAATCAATGAAAATACCTGAACAGTTAAAGATAGAAACTTAAGATCTCGAGGACTTCCAGGCTCGGATCCACGAATAACTTGAACAAACAAAGCTGCCTATAGACACAGCATGTTGAACATCATGGTTCAACATACTGTTCAACAATTTATCCAACAAGGTAAGCTGAGTCGATTCTCTCCTTCAGATTTCAGTAGCTCAGGTGCAACAAAACGTTCAACAAAAAACCCAACATCTTCCAGATAACTCGTCTTATCAGAGTGCCACATATGACAATGCGATCATCAATAATGCATACATGAATGTCATGAATAAAACCTAACAAATCTCACAACTCTTGATTGATGTAACTATGAGCCAATCTTCTTGTCATACAAGTCATCAAGTCATTTGTTGTCTTAGCTTGTCACATAATCACATAAACTTTGTCAAGCTTGATTCATGATCTTGCGTTGTCATCCATACTTGAGCTATCTATGCCGGGTCCTTTTGGTCTTGAAACAATATACTAATTACATGTCAAAATACATTAGTCCAGGCAATATGTTTGCTCATTATCAAAGAATGTATTATGCGAAACCAATACCCACCAGCTAGTGGTTGGCCAAAACCATTAGTCAAACAAATGGAAACTTAAGGTTTACATAGATTAGTGTTGTAGGCTGCATGAGCATGATTCTATGTGAATATGGTATTGTTTGGAGATAAGTTCAAGTCTACAACTTGAAGGCTTATAAATATGGTCTTATTCTATTCATCCACAAACACAGAGATATCCAATGAAATAACAACTCAACCTCTATATCTATCTCTCGGTAATCTTAAAATCCATAGTATAAGCTGCTTACATTGTGAACATGCGAGGACGGTCCGATTCATGACTTCTGCTCCGACGAGCAAAAGGGACTCCATCTTTCGAGCGTTGCGTTAACCATTGTTGAGACATGATATACGTGCTTCATCTGTTAGTGAATTAGACAGCAGAAGCCCCCTCGACAAATATCTACCCAACAATCGCTATATCACGATCTTTCATAAATAAACCACACTACCAAAATCAAACTAACCTAGCAAGATAAAAGTAACAAAAGCAGGAAAGCAACAAATCAAGCGATACATAGTGTACACTGGTTCAGTCCGCTAACGACACATATGTCCAGTTTCCCGATGACGATTTCCACTAATATGATCAGAGAGAATACACCCGACTCAGTCAATCTTTTTCAACAATAGAGAGCACCAATAACTCCAACGTTGGAGTTCAAATTCTTCTCACCAAAACAAAATAGATCTCAAATCTCACCAAAAGAGAAGTAACCCAAAAGCTCTCACAAATAATCCCTCAAACCGAACAGATGAATCTCAATAAGAAGATTACAAAAAAGTTCATTCACCAAAGTATATGCTCTATATCATAGACGGGAGAGGAAGATGCTCATTGATGACGGCTCGCAAAAGCGTCTATTTCTCTTTGCATACACACGCGCTACTCGAGAAGGCTACAAACCGGCATTTTATATCAGTAACTAGGGTGTGGAGCCACAACAAATTATGGCCGTTCGATTTGAGTAATACTCAATCGAGCGGTCCAGATTCAAACCCGCATCAACTGCACAGAGCGTCGTCATAGCGTCGTCATATGTCTAGCACCATGCGGCCAGACATCTAACGAAATTCGCACCTTCAAAAACACTTGCAATATTAGGCGTTTGATGGAGTGCTATTAGACGGTTGGCAAATTTGACTGTAGATTACAGAGAGCTGAAAAAAATACGCTCCATGCCCTTTAGCCGTCAGAATGCATGTTGTCAGACGTTTGGTCCTTCAGCTAGACGGTTGATCGCATAGCATAAGACATCTAGCGTATCTGACCAATACATGCTTTGGAGCGACCACAATGAGATGTCTGATGACTACATAATTTCCAAAGTGAAGTTTGAAGCATAAACTTCAACATCATCTGTGTAGATCTGAAGTATATTGTTGTTATAGATGCTATTATTTCTACAGAATAAAAATAGAAATAAGAAAAATAAAAAACTTAAAGTAAAGAAATTTTCTTTTTATTCAAAGAATCACAAAGAAGCCTACATTCTCCTCTTCTCTCTTTTCACTGCATTGATTTGAAAACCAAGAGCTAAAAGGATTATTAACTAAGAGCTAAAAGATCTTTATGACATTGTTCTCCTAGCTGACAATTTCTTATAGAGTGTTGTTAGTTACACTGCACTTTTGTATATACATGATACATTTTTAATTACAAGTTTGCCATTATGTTTCATGCATAAATTACCCTTTCACTACACTACACTTTATTTCCATCATCCGGCTCTCTTTTCTCCTCCTCCCACCGTTGTTGTCACCTCCTTTTGTCATCTTCGCCGCCGCCGCCGCCACCCATCGTTGTCGCCTTCTCTCATACATACCCTTCTGTATCGTCCATCTCCCTCGAAATTGTTATATAAATTGTCTAAAAAAACCTGTAAGACCTGAAAGTTCGAGCATGTCGATTTAAAGGATTTTAATTGATTTTAACATATTTTCATGTTTGGGTTCACTTGATTTTTTGAGTTTTTTTTGAGTTTAATTGAACTTGTTATATTTAATTGAATTTTTGGATTTTTTGTGTGTTTAATTGTGCATGGAGAATGTGGTTGGAGGAGGAGGAGGAGACGATGATGGGGATGCTAAAGAGAGGAGAGGATGTATCAGAGGCGACATGATGAGAACAAAAATGAGTTGCAAAAGAAGCGGATGAAGTATGGATTTAGACAGTGTTGTGCACTTATCACTTTAAAAAACGGTAAAAAATAATACCCTAATCATTTTTTTAATAACCGGAAATCAAAGTTCTAATCATTTTTTTTGGTAAGTCAGAAAAGAAGACTACGAATACATGCCAGATGCTAAGACAGCTAAGGAGGTTTGAAACCCCTCTTCACCCCCAACCCCTTCGCATCCAGGGCTAAGCAAGATTGAAGAAAAACCGGACAAGACTTGCACACTTCCTGCTCCACGTCCAAACTAGCACATCCAAAAAATCTCGGATACAAACAACTCTCTTAAACCCCTCATTCCAGGCCAAGCGTAATCCATCGCGAATAGCCCTTAATTCCGCCGCTAAAACTGATAATTCCACCCCACCTGACCCAATTCCTTCCAAGATCACCATAACCACTATCCTCATATCATCCCCCTCAGCATCCTTCACAAATTCCTCCAGCCAGACTCTCAAAGAAGAAGAGAAGAAACGATGATGAACACAGTTAGGAATCAGATCATGCCATACCTTCCTCGCCTCCACACAATCCCTGAGCACATGAACCACGTCTTCATCAGCAGACCCACACTGCGTACACGTCGGAGAAGCCGCAATACCCCTCGCACATCTCAGCGCAGCAGTTACAATCCTTTCATTATACACGAGCCAAACAAAATATAGTCTTCTCGCTGGCAAAGGGAGACGCCAAATCCAAGCACAGTCCAACCCGCCATCCTCTTTACTATCATCCACCAAAATTCATCCTCTTGTAAAGTCGGCCAACGGGCCGTTAAGACAGATCTAAACGACGACGACCACTTGTGCTTGACTCTGTCCATCCCGTTAGCCATCGCCACAACATCTCCGTGTATCTTATATTTGCCCCTCACCGCCCTTACCCACAAACTGTTAGGCTCCTGAAGAAAACGCCAAGCCAGCTTCTGCAGAAGAACCCCATTGTGCATCCTCATCGACCTTAATCCCAAACCACCCAATGCCTTAGGTTTACAGACTTTCCCCCACCCCACCAAGCTCAGCTTCCTGCAACCCTCACTACCACCCCATAAAAATCTCCTGTTTAGCTTATCAATAGTATCTAAAGTCTGCTCTGGAAGCTTGGCCGAAAGCATTGAATAGGTGGGTATCGCAGCCGTTACCGATTGGATCAAAGTTGCTCTGCCCGCCAAGCTGAGGACCTTTGACTTCCAACCCTTCAACTTCGCAGAAATCTTCTCAACAATCCCTCTGTAGAACAAATTATTAACTCTCCCATGTACAATGGAAATGCCCAAATAACTACCCAAATCTTTCATCACCTTAATTCCCAGAATATTACTTATCATCCCCCCATGGCCAGCTGCGCAGCTGCATAACACAAATAACCACAAAACATAATGCGAGATTTTCTTATGGAATACAGCTTTTGTTCCACACTAAACACTTTTTCTCTCAGAGTATCCATCCCTTCCTCATGCACCCTCGCATTCCTACAAGATGATGGAACCCAAGGTAACTCCATTAGCCAAATCCCTCAAGCTCCTGCACTAATTCCGTGGATGATCCTTAATACCTACTTACAGTCCCTTCCTGAATGGGCCTATCACGCCCCCAACTTCAAGTCCTGCACAGGTGCTCTTCTCCCGGCGCAAGATAGTTAGGTTAAGATAGCCCATAACCTACGCTCTTTTGCAACGATTTTAATTAAGTTCTAATCATTTTTCGTAGTGCAAATAACACCACTCTTCCAACACCTTTGTTGACATTTGCATGAAACCCCATCTCTTTCCTTATTTATGCAGCATCTCCCATAGGCTGGGGCCCGATGTCAGTTGGCGGGTGCAGTTAAAAAGAAGAGTGGAGAAAGCACCAACGTTGTTTTAAAATGAGGACAAAGTTCAAAGAGAAATTTCATCGAATACGTAGCAGCGATGAAAAAATGGTGAGGTTTTCGGTGGGAGAGGAGGAGGAGGAGGAAGAAGAAGCGACGGTGATTGGATGCAAAAGGAGGAGGAGAGATCAGATGACCTCGGAGTCGAAATCTGAAGAAAATCAAGATGACGTGTTGAATGAAGAAGAAATTGAAGAAGAATCGTGTGGGATTGTGGAAAATGGTGAAATTTCTGTAACTATTGATCCCGATGTTCTCGATTGTTTTGTTTGCTGCGAGCCCTTGCGCCCCCCTTTATTTCAGGTTCAAAAAAAAATCCATCCTTAATTCATTGAAGTCGATTATGGTTTTCTTTAGTAGAAGTACAGTTTTGCTTTGAGGACCGTGGTTCATATTTTGGTGGTTGTGAAATTTAGGGTTTTAAAGAAAATTTCGGATATTGAGTGCTGTGTTGTTCAGAATTTAGATGGCATCTTGTTTATCATAAGTTTGATCTATTTATAAAGCACAGTTATGTTGTTATTGTGAATGATCAACAATTTCTGCTTACTAATTTTTTAGAAAATTTTAGTTGGAGTAAACGTGGGTAGCAACCAATGAACCAAGTGGCGTAACCATTTTTTTTGCCTGGGGCAAAATAAAGATGATGCAAAGAATAATTTTTTAAAATACCAAAACAAATTTTTTTTTAACCATGAGCTTTCTTCTTCCCTTACCATCTCAATTTTCTGCACAAAAATCAGATCGATTAAGAATCAAGATCAAACCAAACAGAAACAAAAAAGTTAAAAAAGGAAAGGGAAAATTGAAAAAGACTAGGGAACTTTTTGTAAATTTTGTCTGCAACTCATTCTCTTCGCTTCGCTGAAGGCCTTGCCACTGCCTTCACTGAAGCTGCGAGAGTTAATGAGGATTGACTGACAACCATTCGACTACCGCAGCTTGAGAATTCGAGATAGATGAGAGATTAGATAAATTTCATCCAAAAAATCAATAATATGCTCTCAATCAATTGAGAAGTGCAAAATTTGCAAATGAATAAAAATCTAAATGGCTATATCATTGAGAATATTGAACATTCTAGTAAATCAAGAAGCTAATGGGAATAAAATCATTGAATAATTCATAGATGAAATCATGGAGGTGAGGCTAACCGTTTTTTTAAAAGTTGAAAAAGGCTTAAAAATTACTCTTGCAGCAAATTGAAGATTGGGGGTGCTATACACACATACTTTGTTGCTTCCCACACATATACCCCTAGTGTAAAATTCCCACTAAGGGTGTGCGTGTGAAGTAAAAAAATATGTGCGTATAGCATTTCCATAAAGCTATGGCATATATGTTAAAAAATTTCTTTTTTTGCACTGGGCAGCACTGGGGCGGTAGTTCCGCCCCTAGTAGCAACATGTGGTAAGTTGTTAGTTGCATTTATATATAAACTTTCTTCTAGAAAGGAGGAAAAAAGTTAGAATTTTTTTCAGAGGAATGCTATTTAGACCGAGATGAATGGTGTTCCTCTATTAAATTTATGAAGGTGAAATGGTTGCATTTTGGTTGATGCAAAGATGATTCTGAGCAGTTGTGTCCTTAAAGGAAGAAGAAATCAATAGAATGTTAATGAAACATAACGTGGAGTGCATTTATAGAAGGACTACATGGTGTATAA
Organism: Scilla litardierei; assembly: GCA_030789695.1. NCBI lineage: Eukaryota > Viridiplantae > Streptophyta > Magnoliopsida > Asparagales > Asparagaceae > Scilla > Scilla litardierei. The sequence goes on from CM061132.1 coordinate 3,207,082, forward strand.
TTAAGAAGGATATCTATTATACTTCTCATTTGGCTGGCTAATAATGAATAACACCATGGAATAATGATTTTGGGCTGTCTTGGCGGGTGCATGTATCCTTTAGTTTAGGCATCTGATTCTTTTGTATTATTGCAAGAACAATTGTTAATTTTTTTATTGAAGTATTACATGAGTAAATGCAAAGTTATATTTTCTTGTTCACAACAATTAGTGATATCTATTATACAATTCACGACTGTTTTTGAATCTTTGTCATACGTGACGGCAAAAGGATGACTAGGACAAAATCTTTGTCCTACGTGGCGACAAAAGTATGACTAGGACAAAAAACCCAAAAGTTTTTCAATTTTAATTTTTTGTAAATCTCACATTACTTTGTAACCGAATTTTGGTGCACTACTCAATTTTTTTCCCATCACCCTTAACCGCACCCCTACACACGTTTTTGTTCTCAGTTTTGTGCTTTTCTCAATTTTTGAATCTCAGTTTCGTTTATCTTTTTTTTGCTCAGTCTTGCGATGCAAAAGTCTCAAAAAAAACTCACACGTCTCAACTCCTCACAAATCGGCATACAAACCCACCTCTCGATTTTTCATCAAACCCCCATATCACGAAGCACTCTTCACGCAACCATCTCTCAACTCCTCATATCGCGAACGATCCCTCAACTCCTCAGATCTCGATCATATCTCGATCGATCTCACGAGTACTTCTCTGTTGATTCAATCTCTCGCTAAATTTTTGTTATTTTATAATAGATGTCCCAAAATTTTTAGAGGGGAAAATACTTTTTGGGGAAACAAAGATTTTAACTGAACCGTGCCCGAGGGCACAGGATATGAGTAGTCTATTATACAATTCACAAACTTTGTCATACGTGACAGTTTTGTCCCACGTGGCAGTTTTGTCCCAGTCATATTTTTGGTTGCTGATTGGGACACCACGTGGGGGTTGGGTGTGGTTCTGGACTTGGGTTTGGGATGGATTTTTGGTGATTTTTTTGCGTTTTAGTCAATGCTTTTCCTCTTTTTGCCCCCGACCTTCCTCACACACACACCCACGTTTTTTTCACTTTGGCGACCGCTTCTCTCCGCATTTGCGCCCGGACGACGACGGCCTCCGTGCCCTCTGGGCACGGGTTATGACTTGTGTTCAATATGACAATGCCTTTATCCAAATCTCGGGGAAGGCTACAAGATTTTTCCACTTCTGCCCCTCCCCCGAAAAAAAAAACAAAACCGCCTCGTATTACATGCATATTCTTTGCTAATTAGCCCCCACGTGAACCCAACCGTTTCCTTTTTTGGTCATTATACATTTATGAACCATGGTCTCCCCTTGACCATGTATTATGCGACACAAATTTGCACTTTGGCTTTCTTTTTGCCCTGGACATCTATGAGTTTCATATTGCAAATCTTATTACTATTTCAGTCTGCTTGAGCTTTCCTCAGCCTTGTGGAATTTGAAGGAAATTTGAAGGTTTCCTGGGTACATGTGCTTAAATTTCATTACCAATATGTTAGGTATGCCTATCATTCATCAAGGCCTTTGATGATTTGATCTATCCCAAACATAAGTCCCTTTACATGGTTTTGGTGGAAAACAAATGTGGTATCAAATGATATAATGTTTTTTTTGCACCACTAATAAAGTTCACACCTGATTGATACAATGTCATAAAATTTTGGTTAATTCATTTTTGGATATAATTAACTTTGAGTTATGCTCTATCCTTGCACCATCTCTCATGGCAAGCAAGCTTGGTATTACCTCTATGGGAACTTTTTATCTCAACTTCACATGTACTATATTTTCTAGAGCATAATTAGTCATGTTTTCTTTCAGAATATGGGCAAATATGGTATTGGATTACCGGGCTTGTGGTTGGGAAATGGCACAAAATGTGAACCCATCAATATATTTTATTTTCATGGAAGCATCACTCTAGACATCAACCAAAAGGCCAACAAATATTCGTCGCATGCACGATTGCGTGCTACACAATATATTATACCATAAGTCACATTTGAGTAGATTAAACTGTAAAGGGTGAATTTCAAAAGCACCCAATCTATTGCCATTGTGTCACTAAATATGTCTCGTTTTTTAAATAAGCAGAAACACCCCAAAAATACTAACCACTCATTGACTTTGTTTAACCGGCATGTCACATTATTCACATGTTATTTATTGTACATTAATTCCATAATTATCCTTGACTCCCCTTTATTTAATAAGAACAATGAAATTTCTCACCATCTTTCGTCTTCTTGGGTGAAAGCTTAAAGCCCAAGGCCCCGTTTCCTCCATAAGCATGCTGTATCCTGGTAGTTGCTGTTGCCAACTGGGTGACCGAAGTTAATCGTTGGCCAATCTAAGTTGATGAAACCTTTTTATATTCTCTTTTGAGACTTGTCCTCATTCTCTCCCGATTTCTCCATACCATCACCCGTTCAATATTTTCATGTGCAAAAAGGAAGATTCAACATCAGAAATGTCATAATCAAGAAAAGTGGTAACAATGTTAATGTGAAGAATTTGAAGAAACTGGAATTTGGAGAAAGAAATAGGTTCGAATATAGGCAAAGGGGGTCAAATTAAAGGAAAAGAACAAACTATTATAGGAGAAAGCATTGCTGTTCGGAAGTGTAATTGGTTTGTTCTTGCTTTTTCTCATTGTACTCATTGCCTAAAGATGTACTAATATCGCATTATTGAATGAGATGCAGTGTATTAGTTGCCACTAAATGAAATGAATTGTATTTTTTTTGAAGGAAACTGCCCACAATTATATCTTGCTTAAAATCATTATGTCGGCACCTGGAACTTACTAATGAAGTGGTGGATTTCTTTATAGATCAAACTCATATATTAGATTGTATATTAAATTGACTTGTTTTTAGGCAATGAAGGGTTTCCTAATCAAATTGGTAGTTGTGCATAGAGCCCTTCATTGTATTTTGAAGGTGCCATTCAATGATTAACATAATCAGAAGCGTTCATATCTAAAAATACAAATTAAACCATAAATATTGGCAACTAAATTACCCAAAAACAAACTGTGTATGTTATTGCATGGTTTTGTGTAAAAAATGAACATTAGTACAGTGCATGCATGTTCCGAACTATTTGATTTACAAGAGTCATTCCAAACGGATCATAAATATGTACCATAAACAAGATACACATTTCTTCATACATCTGTATTCCTGTCTTAGACTCTTCCTTACAACCCAAAATTAATCCCACAATTATATTATGTGGAAATATGAGACAAATTTGGGACCGATTCTCTTAGATTTGCTCCCCGATATCTAGGAAATCAGATTTATTTCTTTCCAAATCTGGGACCGATTCTCTCAGATTTGCTCTCTGATTTCTAGGAGATTTGCTCTCTGATTTCTAGGAAATCAGTTTTATTTGTTTCTAAAAAAGGATCTGATATGTGCAGTTTAATTTTCAGGTCCTAAAATCAGGATGTGGTTAACTCATTCCTCAACTATTTAACCATGTAAATGTCATCAAAATTTTTAATGAGAATTTTGATTCCATTCTCAATATTTTTCTCATGGTATCAGAGCCATCCTCTCCTTAAAAATACTAATTCCTGATGACCAATTATAGAATGGCCACAGGAAAATCCATTGAATCATCTTTGGAGGTTACTTCAAAATCAAAATAAGTCATCACCAACCGCCATGGCGGATCTGAAGGTGTCTCACTTCTCATCACTCTTGATCGTGAAACCCGAGGCAACCATGTATTAACTGATGAAGTATCCACTGCCACTGATCCAATCCCTTTCAGCAAGGAGCAGCTAGAGGCCATGCACAAGATGTTTATCCAGACAGATCACAACATTATTGGAACCGGATCTATAGCACAAAAGGTAAACACTTGAGTGCATTTACTGGAAAATCAGAAAAATCAGACTCATGGATTATTGACTCGGGTCCATCCGATCATATGACGGGAGATGCAACATTGTTTCATGCTTACAACCCATGCCAAGAAAATCTCACAGTAAAGATTGCTGATGGATCTCTCTCTAAAGTGGTTGGAACAGGTTCTGTTATCATTTCAAAGGACCTAACCCTAAACTCAGTTCTACATGTTCCAAATTTGGATTGTAACCTTCTGTCAATTAGTAAGCTCACCCAAGATTATAACAACATTGGTAAATTTTCCCCAAACTTGTGTGAATTTCAGGTTTTGGATTCGGGGACGATTGGCAATGCTAAGGTACACTCCGGACTCTTTCTTCTCAAGGGTGATGGATCTCGTAGAAGACAAACTGACAATGCAATATGTGTTGAGTCAAATAAAAGTCCCATTTCTCCTTAAAATTCAAATAAAAATAATTCAATTATGTTATGGCACTATCGTTTAGGTCATCCTAATGTCTTGTACCTTCAAAACTTGTTTCCATCGTTATTCATAAATAAAAATCCAAATTTTTTTCAATGTGACATGCCAATTTTCCAAGCATACTCGAACCACTTACCAACCCCTTCCATACAAAGCATCACAACCATTTTCTATGATTCATAGTGACGTGTGGGGACCTTCTAGAGTTAAAAATATCACGGGTACTAGGTGGTTTGTGTCATTTGTTGATGATCACACCAGAATTAAATGGGTGTTTCTTATGAAAGAAAAATCAGATGTTGGTGTAACGCCCCGCTCCCCAGCAGCGAGTGTTATGGAGGAAATACCAAATACAACACAAGCAGGTCCACTGCGCGCTGCTGAGATAGTACCTGTTGCATTTCAAATAACACAGAATAACAAAAGAGAACCAACAATCCAAACTCTGATATATATATATATATATATATATATATATATATATATGTGAAAAATGGAGAAGAGCTGACAGCGCTGGAAATTTTTCCAGCGCTGTCCGCATTTTGGGCGAGATAAAAATATTTTTTTTTTGAAAATTTTTTTTGCAGTAGTTAGATATACGTGTTAGGAAGCTCCCCACAAAATTTCAGCTCGATCCGACACCGTTTGAGCCTCCGTTCATCGATTTCAAAAACGTTACGCAAAACTGTGGACAGATTTGCGTAACGTTTTTGAAATCGATGAACGGAGGCTCAAACGGTGTCGGATCGTGCTGAAATTTTGTGGGGAGCTTCCTAACACGTATATCTAACTACTGCAAAAAAAATTTTCAAAAAAAAATATTTTTATCTCGTCCAAAATGCGGACAGCGCTGGAAAAATTTCCAGCGCTGTCAGCATTGGCCCATTAACCTCATATATATATATATATATATATATATATATATATATATATAGGAAAATTTTCAAATGAGAACATTTCGCACCGTGCGAAAATGTTTTTAGTTTTTTTTTGAAATTTTTTTTTTCAAAAATTCTTTTTTATATAAATCAAAAAAAGAATTTTTGAAAAAAAAATTTCAAAAAAATAAAAAAAATGTTTTCGCACCGTGCGAAAACCCCTTTTTTCGCAACCGAAGATCACTCTATATATATATATATAAATACAACTGTTATACAACGTCCTTATACATTCTCATATACAATAAGGACTCTCATCCCACCAAGTACAAAAACATACACCCAAATCTCACACACACTTACACACCCTCAACTCCAACCAGCTGAGCTAAAGGGCCTCCAACTCCACGACTCAACCTGAAAAGTCAACGGGGACACGTCACATCGTGACCCAGTAGGAAATGCCAACTCCCACTAGTATGCCATTAAGAAAATGCAACTATTTTACATGCATTCATAGCAAGGTGCAAATGAAGTGTGACATGAGCTAAAGGGAACACGTGTATGACATAAAGCATTGAATGCATAACATAAACGAAGGTACAACAACAAAAGAGTGAAACAACATAAGTAAAATAAACGCAAGCGACAAGAACTACAATAGGCGATGTATATAACACGCGTATGCAACATAGAAGGGCTACAAGTAAAGAACGTGCGACTAAGCAACATCTAATAATGCTACAAAAGAAATGAAAGTTATCTAATAGTGATTTGGACCCTAAGTAGTGGGTAGACCCTCTTGGGACTGGACCTCACCCCCAATTGGGGTGGAACAGGCAAACTCCCCGAGACACGCTCTTATTAAAGGAGCCCTGTTTTCTCCTTATTTTTCCTTCCATTTCTTCAATCCACCTCATTTCTGCCACTCCCCGCCACTCGGACAAGAACAGGAGGGCCACCAACCACCACAAACTGTCCAGCCCCTCATGTTTTTCTCACAACTTAGTGTCCCCCAATCCCCGTGTCACCGTCCTTTAAGAGGATTTAGTCATTTTCATGAATTTACAAAATGCAAAGAAGAGCATAAGGAAACATAAAGACACAATGCTTTCATGTAAAAGCTAATTCACATTTCCAACATCGTATCAAGGGTGTCATGCACATCGTGCCATGCCCACCATACCACCACAAACCCAACCACATTACCACGCATGCCATGTCACACCACATCCTTCCCACCATGTGTAGGCAACCATGACCAAAAGTATGCTACAAAACATAAAGGCTAAAATCCATGATTCATACATATTTAAGAGACTGAACATACATATATACTTCACTGAACACACATATATACATAGCTGAACACAGACATATACATAGCTGAACATGGATATATGCATAACTGAACACACATATTTAAGGGACTGAACATACATATGTACATAGCTGAACACACATGTATACATAGCTGAACACAGATATATACATAACTGAACATGTATATATGCATAACAGATATATACATAGCTGAACACACATATTTAAGGGACTGAACATACATATATACTTCGCTAAACACACATATATACATGTCTGAACACAGATATATACATGGCTGAACATGGATATATGCATAACAGATATATACATAGCTGAACACACATATTTAAGGGACTGAACACAGATATATACGTAGCTGAACGTGGATATATGCACAACTGAACACACATATATACTTCACTGTCCATACATTGCTGAACTTTCGCCAACAGTCACAAACATCAATGGATATCAGCCATTTCTAGCGTGAATTTGATAAAACTTCCTAAATGAAAGTTGTAGATATGGTAGTCTTAGGCTAACATATAAAATTTCATGCAAAAATATGAATTATATGATTTATGGTGAATTATTTTGTGAAGCTTGTCAGATCTGTTTTTCAGACAGATTCCAGGGGCTGTCTTGATTGCTGATTTTGGGCCTATTGCAGTCAGAATTTCGAAAAATAAGCACTGAGATGAAGTTTTAGAAAAACTTGTTAACTTTACAACGCGACCAAGAACACCAAATTCCATTGTGAGTGCAAGTACTGAGGTCCATATTTCTAAACTGTGACCAGTCTGGAAGAGTTTCAGACATCTTGTAAATATTGAATTTTTACTCCTACTTATGGAATTGAACCTATGTCAAATTTTATATGATTTTGGGTATGATTTCGTGAACTACATGAATATATTTTTTCCAGGATTTTTATTCGAATTAAAAATAGCAGAAATCATCAGTTAAACATGGACCAGATTTGTTGGAAATTTGAATCAGATTTACTTTAACACCCAATTCATAAGATACCCAAAAAATGAGGACAAATTGCATCATTCATGCATAAACACACTAAAGGAGTATGGATGTCTACAAAGAGAGCATCTTGACAAGTAATCCATAACAATTCCACAAGGAGTTAATTTCTTTAACATTTCAAAATGATAAAAATGCCAACTTTAATCAAGAGATGCGAACATACAACAAAGATGAGATTTTTACTTCTACAAATGACAATCAAATAACATACTAAGGGAAATTGGATTTCTACCTCAATTCAAGATGAGAGAGCTTCTCTTCTCTTTCTCCTCCTCCTCCTCCTTGGCTTCTCCACCAATTTCTCTTTCTTTCTCTTCTTTTTTCTTTCAAGTTCTCTTTCTTTCTTTCTTTCCTTCTTTCTTCCTTCCCTTTCTCTCTTTTTTCCTTTTTTGGATGACCTGATGGGATTTGGCCATAGTGGGAGGGTCAGGGAGAGAGAAAAATAAGAGGAATAGAAGAAGTGAGGAGAAGATTGTAGAAGAAGGGAAGGGTAATTAAAAGAAGATATTTCTAGGGGTTCCTAGAATTACAAGTTTGCCATTCTCAATTAAATAAAACTCTCTTCTTTCTTCTCATCTTCTAATAATAATCCAAGCCCAACTACAAAGACCAACACACTCTAGCTACTAAAATTAGCTAAATACCCAACTAATAATAATAACAACATCAACACTAATAACAACATCCAACAATAAGAATACTAAAACTAATAATAATAACACTAATAATAACAACCTCAATGCCATAATATTAAGAAAACATATTAATATCACTTCATTACTTACAAGCATTATATTTAATACAATGGCAATATTTTCTATATACACTACACTACTATATACACTACAAACACATAATCAAGCACAGAGGCATCCATGACATTCTCATCCATGCTACCATATGCATCCATATAAGACAGGCATATGGACATGCATTCACCCATTGAGACATACAAGTAGGCATACGGTAGACTCATACCACGTAGCTACTAAACACACTACACAAGTATACATGCACTGTAATAATACTATACACACTACACACCATAGAAATACACACAAGTATGCAAGGGTATACACACTATGTAGCACACAAATACACATACTATACATCCATATAGGTACACACATAGCATAGATAATCTTCTATACTCACTACATGTTCTACAAGCATGATATTCTATATATATATATATATATATATATATATATATATATATATATATATATATATATATATATATATATATATATATATAAAACACAAAAACATATACCCTACCGTACAAGACAACTAGGCCATTACAGTTGGTCAAATTTTTAGGAAATTCAACACCATGGTTCTAACTCAATTTCATACAAGAATACAAGTGTTGAAGACCGACATTGCCAAAGAATATTTTGAGACACTTCTAGGTGATTATCTTGAAAGTCAAGGGATTGTTCACCAAAGTTCTTGTGTCGATACACCTCAACAAAACGGGATTGCAGAAAGGAAAAAAACAGACATCTCTTAGAAGTTACTCAATCACTCATGTTCCAAAATTTCTTTAGGGTGAGGCTGTCTTAACAGCAGCCTATCTAATAAACAGAATACCTTCACGAGGCCAAAAGTTCAAAACACCTTGTCAAGTCCTTCTTTACTCATTTCCAAACACTCGTATCCTCTCTACTCTTCTATTAAAAATCTATGGTTGCTCAGTTTTTGTTCATATCCATACTTAACACAGAAGCAAACTTGATCCAAAATCACATAAATGCATCTTCATTGGTTATTCTTCAAACCAGAAAGGATACAAGTGTTATTCCACAGTCACAGAAAAGTTCTACAACTCCATGGATGTCACATTCTTTGAGCAACAACCCTACTTCAAAACCGTTATTCGGGGGAGATTGACACACACGAATACCAATTTTGGGACACTCATGCCTTGAAGTCAATTGGTACCTCTAGTCCACACACCTCAGAATTACAGTCCAATTCACCTCAACTATTCCAACCAATCCAAAATCCCACTTCTGTCATTCACGCCCAAACAGAATTCCAAACTCCCACTCCTGTCACTCACTCCCAAACAGAATTCCAAACTCCCACTCCCGACATTTACTTCCAAACAGAATTCCATACTCCTCAGCAGTCCACTCATACACAACCTGCAACAACTAAGCTTCATGTCTACTCTAGGAGAGACAAAACTCAAGATGTAAGAACGACAGCCATCTCATCAGAATCATGAATCCAATTCGAATCCAGAATCTCTAAACTCACCAGGAATACCAGTCCTAATTCTGCTCCCAATCTCTAAACTCACCAGGAATACGAGTCCTAATACCGATGATAGACCTATTGCCTTGAGAAAAGGAAAAAGGTCATGTACTGAACATCCAATTTACAACTTTGTCTTATATAAAGAAATTCGTGCATTGGAAAAGAGTGGAACTTGGGAGATATCAGAATTACCATCAAGAAAACATGCAGTTGGTTGTAAGTGGATATTCACTGTCAAGTATAATGCTGATGGCAGTATCAACAGATTTAAGGCACGACTGTTAGCTAAAGGATTCACACAATCCTACGGGATTGAGTATCAAGAGATATTTGCCCCCGTAGCAAAGCTCAATGCTATTCGTGTATTGCTCTCACTTGCTTCCAATCAAGACTGGCCGCTATATCAACTGGATGTGAAGAACGCCGTTCTCAACGAGGACTTAGAAAAAGAGGTATACATGGAAATACCACTGGCCTCGACAGTCCAGTAGACCCCAACAGAGTAAACTTAAGAAGTCCCTGTGTGGACCCAAGCAATCATCAAGAGCATGGTTTGACAGGTTTACTAAAGCAGTCAAGGCATTTGGATATGATCAATGTCAAACAGATGTTTGTAAAACATGGAGATTCATGTAAAAAGGCAATTCTCGTTGTATATGTTGACTACATTATTCTAACAGGAGGTCATGATGAAGAGATACACAAACTTAAATGCTTTCTGGCCAAAGAATTCGAGATCAAAGATTTGGGCAATCTTAAGTATTTTCTTGGAATGGAGGTAGCTCTGTCAAGAAAGGAATTTCAGTATCTCAACGGAAGTATGTGATGGATCTCTTGAAGGAAGCTAGAATGCTTGGATGTAAACCTGTCGACACGCCAATGGATCCCAACTCAAAACTGGGAAGTAAGATTGACAGTCAAAGCGTCAACAAGGGAAAGTACCAAAGATTAGTTGGGAAACTCATTTATCTAGCACATACCAAGCCTGATATCAACTTTGCAGTTAGCACAATGAGCCAATTCATGAATAATCCAACAGAAGAGCACATGGAGGACGTGTACAGAATCCTAAGATACTTAAAAATGACACCTGGTCAAGTGCTATTCTTCAGAAAGACAACAAACACGGAGGTTGAAATCTACACTGATGTAGATTGGGTTGGGTCTGTTACTGACAGACGATCAGGATGTTGTACATATGTCTGGGGCAACTTAGTCACTTGGCGAAGCAAAAATCAATCAGTGGTATCTTGAATCGGTGTAGAAGCTGAGTTCAGAGCACTTGCACATGGCATTTGTGAAAGAATTTGGCTAAAGAGGGTACTTCGCAAACTAAAGATTCCAGTTACAGAACCTATGAAAGTATTCTGTGACAATTAGTAAGCGATTAGCATCTCAAAGAACCCCGTGCATCATGATAGGACAAAGCATGTTGAGATTGATAGACACTTAATCCAGGAAAAGCTAGATGCCAAGATGATATCATTGTTATACATTCCAACCAGCCAACAGGTCGCAGATATCCTAACCAAGGCTGTGCTAAGAAAGACATTTGATGAGCTTAACTCCAAGCTAGGTCTGCTCAACATCTATAACATAGCTTGAGGGGGAGTGTGGAAATATGAGACAAATTTGGGGCCGATTCTCTCAGATTTGCTCTCTGATTTCTAAGTGATTTGCTCTCTGATTTCTAGGAAATCGGTTTTATTTGTTTCCAAATCTGGGACTGATTTCTAGGAGATTTGCTCTCTGATTTCTAGGAGAGTTGCTCTCTGATTTCTAGAAATCACTTTTATTTGTTTCCAAATCTGGTACTGATTCTCTCATATTTGCGCTCTGATTTCTAGGAGATTTGCTTTCTAATTTCTAGGAAATCAGTTTTATTTGTTTCTAAAAATAAAGGATATGATATGTGCAGTTTTAATTTTCAGGTCTTAAAATGAGTAAGTGGTTAGCACCTTCCTCAACTATTTAACCATGTAAATGTCATCAAAAATTTTAAAAAGAATTTTTGATTCCATTCTCAATATTTTCCTCATATTATACATCAATGAAGCTTCCAAAGATACATAAACTCTAAAGATGTTGCTCATTCCTCATCCTCCTCCTTTTCCTTGCCGTTGGTTCTACAATTAAACAACACGGCATGAATAAGCATATGGTATATCATGCGCCCAGTACAAGCAAACTTGCAATTCTGAATTAAAAAAATAATTAAAAGGGGCATACTTTTATAATCCAAATAGAGAGAACTTACACAAAAGCTCTAAGCTTTACATCTGACTGCTATCTTACTTCTACCTTCAAGTGATCTTTGAGAGCAACAAAACAACGATACCGACCTCATGAAAAGTTGCATTCAAATATCCGAGTTCAGAAATGGACTCTACAATTGAACTGGAAGCTTTGAAAACTCAAAAATGGGATCTGAAAATAATATATCATAAGAAAAAGCTTACATATCCTCAATCTGCACTTTCCAGGTAACAACGATTTTCCCCACCTCAAATAATCCCCCAAATCTCGTTAATCTATCAGCTATCTAACTTCCGAGGGGAGATTCAACCGGCTGTACAGGCAAATTAAGGATTTTTTTCCCTTTGCAAGAGATCCCACATGATCAGTTTGATGTAGAGACAGTTTTTGGGTAACACATGTAACGGTTGTGAAATGATAGGTTCACATTGTTAGTTTTTCAAGGGTGTTTTTACTTATTTCAAAGGTGAGGGATATTTAGTGACGTAGTGGCAATACAACATGGGGCATTTTTGCAATTTACTCAACTGGTAAAATGAGTGCTTCATAGCATCTTTCTTTCTGAGCAAATAGTCAAGGCAATTGGTCATACTATCCATATTCCTTTGAGGATGTTATTTGTACCTCTTTATTATTTTCTCTTTCATCATTATCCATTGTATTTCTGGTCTGAACAAAAAGCATATGCAACAATTCTAACGAAAAAAACTTTAGGCTGTTTACAGGCACTTAAAAAATGGACGAGCCACTCTTGAGCCTAGGGACTGGACTTGGTGAGTGAGCTTGAATAGAGCCTAGTGCGAATGACTACATACAAAATTTTGTTTGATAACATAGCAAGAAAATTTGTAAGAGACTAATATCTAGTAAGTGGTCTTGTCATATAACTTTGGTCTTTAAGATTCAATGTAAAATGTTAATTTGCCTCTCACTTAAGAAATAGTAATCATTAGGAGGGTTAAGAAGTATGTCTTATTATTCATGAACAGCTTTGCGTGCACTTAAATATGTGCCTTAAAAATATTGCTGTGGCACTTGAACTTTTTTGGAAGAATTTTGAGTTAAGTTGTGGCTCGATCAAGCTTCACAAAAGAACTAGTATCTATATTTGATCTCATTTGCTATGCAAAACTTCATCTTCCTGCCTTCAAAATGTCCATGGATGTTGGACATCAAATGGTAAAATGCGAAGAAATATACTTCAACATCATTGCGAATACTCTTGTTAGGATTGAGGTATTGTTAGGATTGGGGTACGGTTGTCAACCAGTGGCAGATTTGTAATTTCTGGGCATCAGTGGCAAATCTGTAATTTTGGGGTCCAGGGGCCAATTTGTAATTTTAAGAAATCTGAGTATTATATGCATTGCATGGAGGGCTCGGTTCATTAAAGAGGTGGTTGAATATTGAGAAGAAAATTGAGAAGAGTTAGGAGTACAAACTTAGATCTAATGGGAGAGTGATGCCATCCTCTCAAGTTGGTGGCTTAGGAGAGCGGTCCTCCTCTTGAAAGAATCCAACTATCGTTGTATCATTTATTTCATCAATAAAAATATCATCTTTTTCCTAAGTCCTGCTCTTTTAGCTATAAAAATCCCACCTTTACCTTAAAAATCCCATCCTTTCACCCCAAAATCCACTAAGATCCTATTTTTATCTCTAAAATCCTTAGTGGGTCGTATTAGCTCTTCCTTGAATTATTAAATTATATGGTTGTTGGTGCACAACAAACCTTTATTGCAAGTATGCATTTATTACAAAATATGACCCTTTTGTTCTCCCTTCCAGTGTGAAAACGGACATGTAGCATGCTGTGTATGCTGCGCGAAGCTTCCTCAAGGCAAATGTCCTACCTGCTCGCATTCTGTCAACTTTTGTCGATGTCGGGCCCTTGAGAAGGTCGTTGAATCAATCAAATCCTCTTGTTGTTATTCCGGCTACGGTTGCAGAAAAACTCTTCCCTATATGGAGATAGTGCCTCATCAGGCGACATGCACTTATGCCCCTTGCTTTTGCCCCTTGGCAGATTGCATTTTCTGTGGATCCCCTCAGCAGGTCTCGACTCACTTTGGTGTTGACCATCCCGGTTCAGCCTTTGATTTCCACTATGAAAAACACTTCAAAGTCATTTTGAAGCAAGACCAACCATTTGTTGTACTCCGTGAACAACGTGGTCTTCTTTTCCTCTTACTGAGTGAGAAGTGTATAGGCAAGGGAAATGCTTTATCAATAGCATGTATTCAGCCAAGTTCTATGGACGGGAATTTCGTGTACAAGCTTATGGTCAAGGGTGATGGGAGCACTCTACAGTTGAAGGCGTCTGCTACAAATGTTAGGAAGTGGGTCGGGGGTTATTCGGACAATGTTTTCCTTTTGGTGCCTCAGAATTTCTGCTCCTCGGCTGGGGAAATCATCTTAGATGTTTGCATTCAGATGAAAAAGGTGAAATTATGAATACCCTGATCTGTTTAACTTCAATCTGTTGTTCTGTGTTATTTGTGTTTAGAGAATTATATGACGACACAGCTTGTTTGATGTAGTAAGCAATGTATTTGTCTATAGGACAGACTTAGACCTGTCTACATTGTATTGCGTACAATGTTGAGTAGTTTTGGAAGAAATCTGTATTATATAACTGTTTTCTTCAAAACTCTTGTTTATATAGTTGGAAGCACTCCTGTTACATTAAAATTCTGAGTCCTCGTTTAATGGTTTGAATCTTTATTTGCATACAAGTATTTTCTGTTTCTTGTGAATATCTCCAAACTGGCACCAAATAGAATGGAGATTATTCATTCAGGTTAGGAATTTTGCAAATACTGATCACAACGAAAACACTGAAGTTCCCTGCCTTTTTTGACAGTGCTGAATAGAACAAAATTTACAGTGCACGGAATGACATAAAACTTCAACATATCAGACATTATAGGAACACTTTGCATTGTAGATAACATTGTTTTAAATGTTGGATGTTAGACTCATGCCAGCTTGAAAATTACAATACCCAGCCTATAATAATACAACAATTTCAACACACAGAATTCTGAAGTTTAATTTGTGAGTGAGTTACATGTGTTTTCCTTCAATTTTGTACCAAGTCAGATGTGGCAACTATTATTTTGGTGGTGTTGGCTTGTATATTTTGTGGGTTAGAGATGGTTACTGTTTTTTGTTACTTGTTCTCTATTATGATTGTATAAGAACAAGAATGATAATCCAAAGTTTGTAAACATCTTTGTTGTGAACGATTTTCTATGTTGTGCACAAATTGTAGATGTTACCTTTTGTATTTGTCTATCAACACCTACTGTTAATTGAATACATGCTATGTTACTTTCTGTTTCCGTGGTTGTGAAAAATTTACTGATACTTGCATGACTGTTCATGACTGATAATCTAACTTCACAGAGAACAAGTTACATTCATCATTGTAGCCATACAGTAAATGCTTAGTCCACTAGCACAGGATGTCCCAAGCAACGAAAATTCAACAGCAGAAAGCCATAATAAATCTGTCTAACTATTAAATAACAGAACTTTCTAACTATCAACACTTTCACCATTCACCTGATACCCTACAGGCCCTGGGCTGGCATTTTCCGTAATCTTATTATTATACCCATCCACACAAAAGCTTTACCTCCAACAATGAAGAGTAAGCAGCAAATCATCACCAATTTTGCATGTCATGTGCGGCGAGTACTTTTGGTATGTGCTTCACTTTTTACTCATCGTGCACAACAGAGTGCACAACAGAGGGCCATATTAATTTCAAATATTTCTTTCCGATATCGGAATATTTTTTGAGGGATTTTCCTGCCCTAACTTACATTTTTTTCATGACCGAAAATTGGTCGAAATAAATTTACCACGATTCTGACCATCCTTGTCCATACGTAACAAAATTTTTTAATGAATTAAATTAAATTTATACTTGCAACTTTGTTCACGCAGAAGGAAGTATGGAATTGATTTAGGCTTTTTTTTGTTTATGGATATTTTCGGCATTCCTGGTCATGTGCAGAGCAAAAAATAAACTAATATTATTTAAGTGGTATGTGCACCGAGTAAAAATTTAAGTGGCATATGCCCAAATGTCTCTCGTAGACAAGAACTGAACCCCTCTGCCTGAGATCGGCAGCGAAGAGAGGAACAATGGCACAAACATGGGGGCTTGATCAGCTGCACAAGACGAATCAGAATTCTGTTACTGTTACTGCCCTGAAACATACAAGAAAACATGCAATCGCATCATGTGTTAATATCATTGTGTTAACAAAACAGCTACTCCGGATGAAATTGTTGAGCACCGGCATTGGGCTGATGCCAATATCCTAATGGCCACAAATGGCAAAAATTCTGAAACGATAAACGCACACTAATTCAATGAACACGCTGCATCTATTCTATATCATAAACCCAATCAGCTGGTGCTTAAGTTTGTACAATATAGAAGTTACTGAGATTCTTAAAGAAGAAGAAGATCACATAAAAACCCCCTAACGACAAATGATAACCAAATGGTATCCATCTGAAAGTACAGTAGCAATAACAAAACAAAACACTATATGATAACTAAATGATAACTAAATGATAACAAAACACATTCCGACCATATCAGCAATAACAATTCCTATGGACAATAGCAATACACCATTAAAGAAACCAAGCCACAATCTATTATTCATCCTATACAACCAAACACAGTTTGGTACTATATTTGCCTGCCTTGTGTTATTTTCGGTGTTATTTGCCAAAAGATTTAATGTAAAAAGGTGACATTTGATCCAATGAATCAGGTGCTAAGACACAAAAAGGTGGGCAATACAAGCTCCCACATGGGCTTGTACTCGCTGGGTCCTACCTTTTTGTGTCTGGCATTGAATCATGTGCCACCTGCTATACATTAATCCCTTTGCCAAATGTGGCATTCATATGGTTAGCATGCCCATGGTTGCCAGCCACATACCTCCCCCGTACCCAATGATTTGTTGCCATCAATCTCCACTCAGATCAAATGGCACTATTGGACTTCATTACAAATTTGTTTTTGAAAATTATTGATAACTGTTTACGGGTGTTTTCTCACCACTGGTTTGTTGACCGGCGACTGTACGGTCAACGTGGTCAAGGGGCCTGTTGAGGTCCCTTGGGTCAACCAAGCTCACATGCGCTCGGCGTGGGTTGGAGATGAAGTCGAGGTCGAGCGTGAGATCCGGGGTGAGCGTTGGTCCTCGGTCCTCGGAGAGTGGAGGGGAAGCTTCGTGTCACGACCCGCTTCCCTAAAATGGAGACGAGACGTGAAAAGGTCCGCACGAGAGTGGAGCCGTGAAGCCCCAAACCCGATAAGCGTCAATAAAATATAAGCAGGTCCATGTAACCACAAACGGAGCAACAATAATAATAAAAGGAGAGACAGAAATAAAATTCTCATATCTCATAAATTGTCCAACATGAAAATAAGTCCAACATCCAGAAAAGCCACCAGGCTAAAAGAAAGAGTCTAAAGGCCCAGAACAAGGCCAACAAAAGCATCAACATAACAAAGTATAGGTGCTACGCACCGACAACAAAACAGCAGTCTAAACAAAAGGAAAACACAACGAAGGCACTAGGACTGGTCCCCAGTGTCCACGTACTCCCCGTCAAACACAAGCTCGGGCTCGGCGTCAGCAAACACCTCGTCCTCAACAAGGTACTCAGGCTCAGGATCTAACATGTGTCACCCAAAAGAGTAAAGGGGCACATGTCAGCAAGTCTAAAAGACTTGGGCAAGGAAACTGAAAGTAAGGCAACTAGCAACCTAGCAGTTATAGTATGCATGACATGGCAGTTATAACATGAGTGCACAATCAAGACATGGCAAGACAATTTGTACAAGAGAACAATTATCGGGACAAGACAAGAGTAGCCAAGCTACTATCAATCTCAATCAATTCACGTTTCACTGTTGTTTGTAGATGTTTACGCCTTACAGCTGAATGGTTTCACATTCACGCTGATTGGCCGCTTAACACTACCCCAAAACCCAGAGTTTACGCCTTACCACTGCAGTTGCTGATCGGGCAGACTCCCAGTTGATTGGCCGTTTAACTCTTACCCCCAATACCCACAAGTAATCGAGCCAGGGTCCCCGCACATGAGCTCAGTAAATGAGCCGGGGTTGCCCCGCACAGGAGCTCGCATTCTATATCACGATTCATAAACAATTGGCGTAGGGGTGCACCTAGCCGGAAACAAGCAATTCGGGCATTGGCTATCAACCAACACATGGCCCGCTTCTGGAACACGAGCCAGGAACACAAGCATTGTAGCGAAGCTACGCATTCACGGAAACACTTAAAGGATGCAATGACATGACAATTAATTTGCGTACCGTTAATGGAAAGTAAACATGACATGGTATTTGTGCAACATGATATATGTCGGAACTAGCTTCGTTGTCAAGCTAGTTCCCCAATTTGCGCCTAGGCGAGTATCATTTCGTCGCCTAGCCTCTTTTACGCCTACAACAAGCAAAATGGCCTAAAACATGGCCTAAACCCTAAGTGGCAAGTTTCACTTGCCTAGCACCGGGGATGACGATCACGAAGGTTCGTCTCGCGGATGCTAATCTACGGGGGAAATCGCTGTTTTGGGGAAACAATCATCAAACAACATGAAATTTCATTAGGGTTTCATAAAAATACAAATAGGTTATGAAAACATTGAGAGATCGATTTCTTACCGAGAGGAAGCGGAAGAAACACTCCGGAGAACCTAGGGACCAGATCTGGAAACGAATGGAGAAGTTTGGAGAATTAGGGTTTTGGGGGATTTTGGGGATATGGTGAGATTTTGGGGAAGATGAGAGGTAGAATGAGTTGATGGAGGGTTTAGATGATGGATCTAGGGCTTGGAATGAAGGAATAAGGCTTGGAGGAAGATGGGGGCTCAATGGGGGAGAAACTAGGGTTTTGGGTCGAGTGGAGGAAGAAGAAAACGTTTGGGAGGGGTATAAATAGGTTGGACTGGCGGCTGCCCAGAAATTAGGGTTTTAACACAGATTAGTCGGTCAAAGAGCAACCACTGACCGACTAGTTTGGAAACTAGTCTGTCGGTCGACCAACGCAGACCGACTAAGTGTAAACAGTAACTTCTGAACGAAAATAGGATTTAGATTTAGTCGGTCGATGAACAACTACTGACCGACTAGTTTAACATCTAGTCGGTCGATGAACGTTCTTAGACCGACTAAGAGTGAACAATATAGATACTAAAATTTAGTTGAAGAGTTAGTCGGTTAAAGAAGCATTGCTGACCGACTAGTTTGCAACCTAGCCGGTCAACCAACGTTCTTAGACCGACTAACGATAAACAGTAACTCCTGAATAATTTAGATAGCCAACTAGTCGGTCCAAGAAGGATTGCCGACCGACTGGATCGTCATCTAGTCGGTCGGTGCCCCTTCTTACACTGGCTAATAAGCACCAAAAGTTCCGATACGGAGCGCGGAGCTCCGGGATCGATTCCTAAGACTCCTATGCTTGATCTAATAGTAAGATACGACCGTTATGAAGCCCGTCACGAATGACATACTCCGAAATCGACGATCCTAAGGAAGAAACGAGAAAACACGACGAAACGATCGAAAATGAAAGTCACGGAGACGAAAACCACACAAAAGGAGAAAATCCACCAAAACATATATTATAATATAATAAATCCAGATACATGAAAACCAGTCGTTACATCCTCCCCAACTTAAGAAAAATTCCGTCCTCGGAATTTCCAAACACTCACGTGTCCGAAAACAAAAGTGGGAAACGCTCTCGCATCTCATCCTCATTCTCCCAAGTAGATTCTCCAGGTGAGCCGTGTCGCCACATCACCCTCACAAGATTGACAATCTTTTTCCGAAGCGATTTCTGACGCCTGTCCAGAATCTGCACTGGATGCTGGTCATACGTCATATCGGGGCGAACGGTAATCTCCAAAAAATCCACCGCATGAGATGGATCGCTAATGTATCGACGAAGCTGCGATACATGGAAAACATTGTGAACTCCTTCCAAAGATGGCGGCAAGGCCAAGCGATAAGCTACCTCGCCAACCCTCTCCAAAATGTCAAACGGTTCAATGTATCGCGGGCTCAACTTCCCTCGCTTCCCGAAACGAATCACACCACGATTCGGGGAAATCTTCAAGAACACATGGTCGCCCGGCTGAAACTCCAAAGGACGACGTTTAGCATCCGCCCAATGCTTAAAACGGTCCTGAGCAATTCTCAACCTCTCCCGAATATTCCTGACGATATCCAAGGCCTCCACGATCATCTCAGGTCCCAACAACTCCTGATCACCGACGTCATCCCAACTCAATGGCGATCGACATTTCCTCCCATAAAGAGCGGCGAAAGGCGCCATGCCAATACTCGCCTGGAAGCTGTTGTTGTAAGAGAACTCCACCAAATGCAGATGGTCCTCCCACGAACCCTTGAAATCCAACATGCACGCCCTCAGCATGTCTTCCAAAATCTGAATCGTCCTCTCGGACTGGCCATCCGTCTGCGGATGGTACGCCGAAACTCTTCTGCAAACTCTGCCAGAACTGAGATGTGAACCTCGTGTCTCTGTCCGACACGATACTCACGGGGACTCCATGAAGTCGCACGACCTCCTCCATATATCTCCTCGCCAGCGCCTCAGTGGACTGTCCCACTCGGAACGGAATAAAGTGCGCAGATTTGGTCAATCGATCCACGATCACCCAAATCGCGTCATTCTGCTTCGGACTCCGAGGTAGTCCAGTCACGAAATCCATAGTGATGTGTTGCCATTTTCACTCCGGAATCGGAAGCGGTTGTAGCAACCCGGCCGAACGCTGATGCTCCGCCTTCACTTGCTGGCAAACCAAGCACTTGGCTACACTCCGAGCCACACTCCTCTTCATACCATGCCACCAATAATTCAGACGAAGATCCTGGTACATCTTGGTGCCACCAGGATGCACAGAATACGGCGAACTGTGTGCCTCCACCATCAACTCCTCTCTAACATCCCCAGCTGGCACACACAGCCTGGCTCCAAACCTCAGCGAGACATCCTCATGAATCAAAAAGTCAGTCCGCAGACCGGCTTCCACCTGCTCCCGAATCTGCACCAGCTTCGGATCCTCAGCCCGGCCAGCCTTAATCCGATCCACGATCGTCGACTGTACCTGCATGTACATCAACGATGAATCCTCTCCAGGAAGAACAATCTCCACGCCAGACTCGCAAAAATCCTGCTGCAATCTCCACTGCGAGGTCAAAATCATCACCGCTGGAAGCCTACTCAGCGCGTCAGGGACCACATTCACCTTGCCAGGGTGAAACTGCAAATCAATCTCATAATCCGCCATAAGCTCCAACCATCGACGCTGTCGCATGTTGAGCTCCTTCTGAGTAAAAATATACTTCAAGCTTTTGTGATCGATGAAAATCATCACTTTCTCACTCAGCAGGAAGTGCCTCCAAATCTTAAGAGCAAACACAACGGCAGCCAACTCCAAATCATGCGTTGGGTAATTCTTCTCATGAACCTTAAGCTGACGAGACGCATACGCCATAACATGCCCATGCTGATGCAACACACAACCGAGACCCTTGCCAGAAGCATCGCAAAAGATCTCAAATCCACCGCTGCGATCAGGCACAACAAGAATAGGGGCAGTCGTCAACCTCTCCTTCAGAACGCCAAAAGCACTCTCACAATCACCCGACCAAACAAAAGCAACATCCTTCCGCGTCAACCTGGTCATCGGCTCAGCAATACGGGAAAAGTCCTTAATGAATCGCCGATAGTAACCAGCAAGTCCAAGGAAACTCCGAATCTCAGACGCAGACGACGGAACAGGCCACTCTCTGATGGCCCTAATCTTCTCGGGATCCACTGAAATACCATCTCCAGTCACCACATGCCCGAGAAAAGCAACTCTATCCAGCCAAAACTCGCACTTCGAAAACTTAGCATACAAAGGATGCTTCCTCAAGATCTCCAACACTGTCCTTAAGTGCGAGGCATGCTCTTCCTCCGACTTCGAATAGATCAGAATATCGTCAATAAAGATAACGACAAAGTTATCCAAAAAGTCGTAGAAAATCAGGTTCATCAGATTCATGAAAACCGCGGGCGCGTTAGTTACGCCGAAAGGCATAACCACGAACTCATAGTGTCCATACTTCGTCCTGAACGCTGTCTTCGGAACATCATCCTTCTTCACCTTCAACTGATGGTAACCACTCCTCAAATCCAACTTATAAAACACCCTCGAACCTCCAAGCTGATCAAAAATATCATAGATGCGAGGCAACTGGTATTTATTCTTAATGGTCACCGCATTCAACTCCCGATAGTCCACGCACATGCGACGCGAACCATCCTTCTTCTTCACCAGCAGCACCGGTGCTCCCCACGGAGACACACTAGGATTAATATAACCCTTCTGCAAAAGCTCATCCAGCTGCTTCCGCATCTCTTCCAATTCTGCAGGTGCCATACGATACGACGCCTTCGAAATCGGCTGCGCTCCCGGAACAAGATCAATAGAAAATTCTAGAGCTCGATCAGACGGCAAACCAGGCATCTCCTCGGGGAAGACGTCGCCAAAATCACGCACCACAGCTAGCCACTCCAGCTCCATCTGCATAGCCACAACCTCCACCGGCCTGGCCCGAAATCTGACAGGACCAAGCGAACTGCTACCACGACTGAACTCAAATACTGGATGTCCGGGAATCTCGAACACCACCTTCTTCCTCCGACAGTCGATCGTAGCATAGAAGCTCGCAAGCCAGTCCATCCCAAGAACTGCATCATAGTTGATGATGTCGTGGACAATGAAATCAGCGAAAAGCTCATGTCCACAGACCACCAACGAGCAAGAATTGCAACCACGATGCACCAAGACCATGCCATTCCATGTAACGATATTCCAACTCTTGGAAAGAGGGGACGTCGACAAGGAATGCCTCTCCACGAAGCTCCGAGAAATAATGCACATCGATGCACCAGAGTCAAAGAGGACTCGTGCAGGAAATGTGCAAACCAAAACCACACCTAACAATCAATTAACGATCAAACCCTAGTCTAGCTCACATGCGCTCGGCGTGGGTTGGAGATGAAGTCGAGGTCGAGCGTGAGATCCGGGGTGAGCGTTGGTCCTCGGTCCTCGGAGAGTGGAGGGGAAGCTTCGTGTCACGACCCGCTTCCCTAAAATGGAGGCGAGACGTGAAAAGGTCCGCACGAGAGTGGAGCCGTGAAGCCCCAAACCCGATAAGCGTCAATAAAACATAAGCAGGTCCCTGTAACCACAAACGGAGCAACAATAATAATAAAAGGAGAGACAGAAATAAAATTCTCATATCTCATAAATTGTCCAACATGAAAATAAGTCCAACATCCAGAAAAGCCACCAGGCTAAAAGAAAGAGTCTAAAGGCCCAGAACAAGGCCAACAAAAGCATCAACATAACAAAGTATAGGTGCTACGCACCGACAACAAAACAGCAGTCTAAACAAAAGGAAAACACAACGAAGGCACTAGGACTGGTCCCCAGTGTCCACGTACTCCCCGTCAAACACAAGCTCGGGCTCGGCGTCAGCAAACACCTCGTCCTCAATAAGGTACTCAGGCTCAGGATCTAACATGTGTCACCCAAAAGAGTAAAGGGGCACATGTCAGCAAGTCTAAAAGACTTGGGCAAGGAAACTGAAAGTAAGGCAACTAGCAACCTAGCAGTTATAGTATGCATGACATGGCAGTTATAACATGAGTGCACAATCAAGACATGTCAAGACAATTTGTACAAGAGAACAATTATCGGGACAAGACAAGAGTAGCCAAGCTACTATCAATCTCAATCAATTCACGTTTCACTGTTGTTTGTAGATGTTTACGCCTTACAGCTGAATGGTTTCACATTCACGCTGATTGGCCGCTTAACACTACCCCAAAACCCAGAGTTTACGCCTTACCACTGCAGTTGCTGATCGGGCAGACTCCCAGTTGATTGGCCGTTTAACTCTTACCCCCAATACCCACAAGTAATCGAGCCAGGGTCCCCGCACATGAGCTCAGTAAATGAGCCGGGGTTGCCCCGCACAGGAGCTCGTATTCTATATCACGATTCATAAACAATTGGCGTAGGGGTGCACCTAGCCGGAAACAAGCAATTCGGGCATTGGCTATCAACCAACACATGGCCCGCTTCTGGAACACGAGCCAGGAACACAAGCATTGTAGCGAAGCTACGCATTCACGGAAACACTTAAAGGATGCAATGACATGACAATTAATTTGCGTACCGTTAATGGAAAGTAAACATGACATGGTATTTGTGCAACATGATATATGTCGGAACTAGCTTCGTTGTCAAGCTAGTTCCCCAATTTGCGCCTAGGCGAGTATCATTTCGTCGCCTAGCCTCTTTTACGCCTACAATAAGCAAAATGGCCTAAAACATGGCCTAAACCCTAAGTGGCAAGTTTCACTTGCCTAGCACCGGGGATGACGATCACGAAGGTTCGTCTCGCGGATGCTAATCTACGGGGGAAATCGCTGTTTTGGGGAAACAATCATCAAACAACATGAAATTTCATTAGGGTTTCATAAAAATACAAATAGGTTATGAAAACATCGAGAGATCGATTTCTTACCGAGAGGAAGCGGAAGAAACACTCCGGAGAACCTAGGGACCAGATCTGGAAACGAATGGAGAAGTTTGGAGAATTAGGGTTTTGGGGGATTTTGGGGATATGGTGAGATTTTGGGGAAGATGAGAGGTAGAATGAGTTGATGGAGGGTTTAGATGATGGATCTAGGGCTTGGAATGAAGGAATAAGGCTTGGAGGAAGATGGGGGCTCAATGGGGGAGAAACTAGGGTTTTGGGTCGAGTGGAGGAAGAAGAAAACGTTTGGGAGGGGTATAAATAGGTTGGGCTGGCGGCTGCCCAGAAATTAGGGTTTTAACACAGATTAGTCGGTCAAAGAGCAACCACTGACCGACTAGTTTGGAAACTAGTCGGTCGGTCGACCAACGCAGACCGACTAAGTGTAAACAGTAACTTCTGAACGAAAATAGGATTTAGATTTAGTCGGTCGATGAACAACTACTGACCGACTAGTTTAACATCTAGTCGGTCGATGAACGTTCTTAGACCGACTAAGAGTGAACAATATAGATACTAAAATTTAGTTGAAGAGTTAGTCGGTTAAAGAAGCATTGCTGACCGACTAGTTTGCAACCTAGTCGGTCAACCAACGTTCTTAGACCGACTAACGATAAACAGTAACTCCTGAATAATTTAGATAGCCAACTAGTCGGTCCAAGAAGGATTGCCGACCGACTGGATCGTCATCTAGTCGGTCGGTGCCCCTTCTTACACTGGCTAATAAGCACCAAAAGTTCCGATACGGAGCGCGGAGCTCCGGGATCGATTCCTAAGACTCCTAGGCTTGATCTAATAGTAAGATACGACCGTTATGAAGCCCGTCACGAATGACATACTCCGAAATCGACGATCCTAAGGAAGAAACGAGAAAACACGACGAAACGATCGAAAATGAAAGTCACGGAGACGAAAACCACACAAAAGGAGAAAATCCACCAAAACATATATTATAATATAATAAATCCAGATACATGAAAACCAGTCGTTACACTTCGACTCTAGTGAGATGGGCTCGGCCTCGGCTAGACGTGCGTCAAGTGAAACCTTCGCATGCCGCCGAGCCAACCACGCGCGGAAGAAAGTTTCATGCGTGTGAAACCTTCGCCTAGATTTCGGATCTGAATCCGAACTCCGTTGCGGCTTTGCTAGAGCCCTCAAGAGTAAGGCAGAAATTTATAAAGAGATAGAGAATATTTATTTTAGCCTAGATCCATGCGTGCTCCAACATTTACGAGAGCCGCTCAGATCTAGAGCTTGGGACGAGTTTTGAGGAGGAGAGCAGACCCCTATTTATATAGGCGGCTGACTACTCCCCTTTCTCAAAATCCGATGTGGGACTATTAATTTGAGTTAGTCAAAATCAAGTTAGTTTGCACTTCACAAAGTGCAAACTTCCGTGAATTTTAACTCACTCACCGTTGAGCTTCATGATTGATACAACCTATCAATTCGAAGGGTGTTCAACGGTGAACGCGTAGGAAAAAACGGCTCGTCAATCCGAGTCCGTTTGACCCTTCAAACAATTGTCCAAAGATAGCCAAAAGTCATGCTTCTCTTAGAAACGTAGCAGTCAAGAAAATCCCAGGTTTCAAAAACCCTAACCAGAAAATTCGGGCTTGGTGGGCCTCCATTTTCGCAGGTTTCAGCCCAACAGTTTGGGCTGACTTGTTTTGGCTATAACTTGTGCATTTGGACTCCGTTTTTGACGCGGTTTGAACCTGCGTTTAGAGCGGGACGATCCCGTCATCTAGGTAACCTTTTCAACGCATTTATTTAATTAAATATAGTCTTAAATAATTTAAGACACATTTAATCTCTTTTGCATCAAATGCAAAATAGTCCATATCTAAGCTTAAATTATCATTTGCATCAAATACAAATGATCCGAGGGCATATTCCTCTACATACCTCTGATTTTGTTACCTGGGATTCGATCCCCTTTTTGGTTGCCCTGGCCATCCCCTTATAGGGCTTCCGCCATGATTGCCCCCGATCCACGTCGCTCGTCCGCCTCCTTTCATGCCCCCGTAATCCGCCTCCACCCTCGACCCCTCGTGCGTCATGGGGGGGGGTCGTTTATTAACGGGCCCCTTAATGGTCATTAGGGGGACGCGGATTCAAGGGAGCGGTTATTTCTTCGGAGCACGAGCTGATCGTGCATCCCCGAGGGCGGGCTGGTTCGGCCTCGAGTCTTATCCGCGGGCCTTGCCAGGCGGGCCCAACTTTGCTCGTGGGCTACCTATACATGGCTGGGCCTCGGGTCTTCGCTCCTTGGGCTTCTCCAAAATAGTCGTATCAATTGCCCCCATCGTCCGAGCCGTTCGGCCTCTGACGATTCGGTTCGGGCGATGTGACACTTAGGGATTTGACATGCGCGTCAGTCGAGGCACATCCATTAAATGGAAGCCATCATGACGCTGCCCGTTTGAACTTCTCTTGGTGCGGGTTTCGAAGCGCCGCCGATCTTCAGATGCCGCCACGTGCTTCCTTCCGGACGGTCTGGATTCCGCGATCGCCCCTCGTATAAAGGTGTCAGCCTCTCAAGTTTCAATTCTTTCGCGTCTCCTCCTTCCCGACCTCTGTTTTGCAAGCTTCTTCTCCCCGTCGTTCTTCGTCCTTCAAATTCTTCTCAAGGTAATCCACTCTCTCCTTCACTTGCCTTATGGCTACACTTAGGATAGGTGGTTCGTCGTCGGGTCGCCCGGAGCCCATGTCTGGTCGCGCCCGGCCTCCGGGGTCCGGATCCTCTTCGGGGACTCATCCAACGCCGGACAAGGGAAATGTGAAGCTTTTTACTGACCCCGTTGGTGAGGACGTGGCTCAGGCTACTGAGCGGTTCGATGCCCCTCCGCTAGTCCTTAGATCGTCGTCCATGGCCCCCTTCTTGGTGGCTAGGGAGATCCGAGAAAAGTACTTGTGCCATCCATATGACGTCAGGATCCCCTTTGGTGATGAGCGGATTTGCTTCCCACGGAATAACGAGGTCGGTGTTTATGTCGAGATGTTCCGGCTGGGAATCCACTTCCCCCGTCACCCTTTCATCATCCAAGTTATGGACTTCTTAATGGTGGCTCTGTGCCAGTTGACGTCATACTCCATCGCGGTGCTGACCGGGTTCATCGTGATATGCCGCGTCCAGGGCATGGAGCCATCTCTTCCCCTCCTTTTTTATTATTACTGGGTCCAAACGGTCGGCCAGGGATCGTGGCAGTGTAGAGGAATATGCCTTCGGATCATTTGTATTTGATGCAAATGAAAATTTAAGCCTAGATAGGGACTACTTTGCATATGATGCAAAAGAGATTAAATGTGTCTTAAATTGTTTAAGACTATATTTAATTAAATAAACGCGTTGAAAAGGTTACCTTGATGACGGGATCGTCTCGCTCTAAACGCAGGTTCAAACCGCGTCAAAAACGGAGTCCAAATGCACAAGTTATAGCCAAAACAAGTCAGCCCAAACTGTTGGGCTGAAACCAGCGAAAATGGAGGCCCACCAAGCCCGAATTTTCTGGTTAGGGTTTTTTGAAACCTGGGATTTTCTTGACGGCTACGTTTCTAAGAGAAGCATGACTTTTGGCTAACTTTGGACAATTGTTTGAAGTTTCAAACGGACTCGGATTGACGAGCCGTTTTTTCCTACGCGTTCACCGTTGAACCCTCTTTGATTTGGTAGGTTGTACCAACATTGAAGCTCAACGGTGAGGGAGTTAAAATTCGAGAAAGTTTGCCCTTTGTGAAAGGCAAACTAACTTGATTTAATTAATCCCAAATTAATAGTCCCACATCGGATTTTGAGAGAAGGGGAGAGTCCACCGCCTATATAAATAGGGGTCTGCTCTCCTCCTCAAAACTCGTCCCAAGCTCTAGATCTGAGCGGCTCTCAAAAATGTTGGAGCACGCTCGGATCTAAGCTTAAATTAATATTTCTCCCCTCCCTATAAATTTCTGCCTTACTCCTGAGGGCTCTAGCAAAGCCGCAAAGGAGTTCGGATTCAGATCCGAAATCTTTGCGGAGGTTTCACTCGCGTGAAACTTTCTGGAGCAAGTGGTTGGCTCGGCGACGAGAAGTTGCTTGGATCGGCGCAAGTGGTTGCTGGAATCGGAGCGGTTCGTGCGGGAAGGGCAATTGATTGTCTTCGGTAACACTTTTGCTGCAAGGCAAGAGTTACGGGTATGTTGAGTTTTCTCAACTTTAGTTTTAATTAATGTGCATTATTTTATTGCAGTAGCTATTGTAGTTAATTAGATAGTAGTATCCTCAGGGGTTGGTCTGGACCCAACCCCGGGATAGTAGCATTTTCTTGGCTTGGGTTTTATGCAGATAGGGCTAGTTTATATAAAATGTTTATATAAAGTTTTTCTCTTTATTTTTCCGCTTCCGCTGCGTTAATTTTGTGCAAGGTTGTCCAACCTTCGCTCTCAAGTAGGGCGAAGGACGGACAATGCACTAGTCGAAAGAGAGCCCTTGGATCAGTTAAAACCCATCAGGCAGCACCTCCGAGCCCGTGCGGGGCGAGAATGCCTGCTCGGTCTGCCCCGCTGGGTGGGGGACTGGAGCTCAAGCTACGTTTTTGTCATCTTCCCTCGGGATGCCGTGATCTTGACAGGTTGGGGAGGGTCATGCCAGTATGACGTGGCGTTAACCCTCTCCGAGGCTGATCAGGCCGCTGTCCGACTTCTGTCATCTCTTTCCTTAGAGGAGAGGTCGATCTGGCCTCTGCTAGACGACCTGCTTCTTAAGAACGTCCTGTGGTCTTTCGGTAGGTTGCTTCTCTTCCTTCCGCCTTCCCTTTGCTTACCCTGATCTTCTTTCCTCCTGCAGGGATGGCTGGGCGTGAGTTTACCCACA
Source organism: Scilla litardierei (assembly GCA_030789695.1). Taxonomy (NCBI): domain Eukaryota; kingdom Viridiplantae; phylum Streptophyta; class Magnoliopsida; order Asparagales; family Asparagaceae; genus Scilla; species Scilla litardierei. The sequence goes on from CM061132.1 coordinate 3,236,762, forward strand.
ACGTCGACGAGCTCATTCGGCTGAGGTCCGGCTGGAGCCGTGGGAACCCTTCTGGCCAGGCGCCCCGTCAGACTGTTGACAAGGAGGTGCGCCAGTCCATGCCTGTGGTGGGAAGGGTGGAGGCCACGCCTCCCCCTGTGGTTGTGGCGGACCTCGCGGCAGGAGAGGCCATGGGGACTGAACTTCCCCCCGCCGTCCGGGCGGAAGAAGTCGATGAGGGCTCCCGACCGGCCCCCCGAGAGCCTGCGAATAGCCGTGGTGCGGTTCGTATGCGTTCCCCCCAACATCCGCTAGACCTACCGATAAGAAGCGAAGGAAGAACGGTGGGGGCTTCCGTGCCCTGTGGACTCCGGTGAGCCCCTCCCGTTGACCTTGGCGGCCACCTCCGTTGTCCCGGCCGTTCACGTTGTTGTGACCGCTCCTTCCGTCGTGGGAGCTGGCGGTGCCCTGGTGAGCGCCTTGGCGAGCCCGGAAGTTGCTCCCGGGGACTCAGTATTTGTCGACCGGGCCCTGGCCAACCAGATGGCGGCCGACTCCGTCCTCCCGAGGGACCGCTCCCTCCTGGAGAGGGCTCCCACCGACAGATTGTTGGATTCGTTACTCTGGCAGCTTCAACAGGTTCGGTGCACTTTCGAACGCGGTTGATCGTCCCGTCTTTCTCTCTTCCTTAGCGTAACTCTCTTCTTTTTTGCAGGCCACCGTGATGGCCGTCGAAGCGCAGCGACGGGCGGCTCGGTTGGGTGACCTTGAGGAGTCCTTGGTCCGGGAGCGCTTGAGGGCTGGGGAGGCCGAGGTAGCCGTTCAAGGGGCTCGCATGGAGGCCCGGAAGCTCCGTCGTCGGGTGGACGAGCTCAAGTCCCAGGTGCGGGACCTCCAAGGGGACCTGGCCGACGCCCTAAGGTCAGGCCGCGAGGCGGAAGAAGGGTTCCACCGGGAGAGGGGCGGTCTCTGGGGCGAGCTAGCTGTGCTGCGTCAGAAGGTCCGATTTGCCGAAGAGGTGGAGAGGGGCGTCGACGGGGCCTTGAGGCCGAGGATCGCAGAGGTCCTGAGGGAAGCCTTTGGATCCTACGAGGACCTCCTTGCCCCTCGGATAGTCGACGTTGTCCGGGATTCTTTCCGACAGTTCGCGGAGCACGCCCGACAGCCGCTCCCTTCCCCGTCAGGTCTCGCCGCCCCCCCCGCTCCGAGCAGGGCGAGGTTCCGGAGGATGTTTCCTCCCGTGCCCCAGGACCCTGAGCGGCCCTTGTATCTTGTTCCCCCTTCTCTTTTGGTTGTTCCTTGGATGATAAACTTTGTTGTCAACAACAGTTCCAGGGGAAACGTTGTCGGGTGGTCCTGGTAAAATGGTCTTGGTATGGTGATTCTTCTGGACAGTCTTATTTACGCGGCTTCTTTGTCGTTGAGGGTTTGTCGCCTTGCGGGGACCCTCGGTCTTTTCTGGCGTCCAAGTCCGACCCGTCGTGGCTCTTCCTCCACTTGTGACACTCGGTGTGCTCTGGTAGTCAGCTTGTAGACTGGGTGCCCCCTTGTTTCGTAGTCAGTCAGGTCGGTTGGTTAGCGAAGGGGTTGTCCTTCGCCTTATAGCCAGCCGGTGCCCCTATCGGTAGAGGGAGCTGCCCCCGGTTTTACGAGGGGGCTGACTGCTTATGACCGACCGATGTCCCCGTCTGCTGGGGGAGATGCCCCAGCCTTACGAGCGGGCGGACCGCTCGGTCGGCAAGGGAGGTTATCCTTCGGCTTAGGACCGACCGATGTCGTAGTCTGCTGGGGGAGTTGCCCCCAGCCTTACGAGCGGGCGGATCGCTCGGTCGGCGAGGGAGGCTATCTCTCGGCTTATGACCGACCGGTGTCCCCGTCTGCTGGGGGAATTGCCCCCAGCCTTACGAGCGGGCGGATCGCTCGGTCGGTGAGGGAGGCTATCCCTCGGCTTAGGACCGACCGGTGTCCCCGTCTGCTGGGGGAGTTGCCCCCAGCCTTACGAGCGGGCGGATCGCTCGGTCGGCGAGGGAGGCTATCCCTCGACTTAGGACCGATCGATGTCCCCGTCTGTTGGGGGAATTGCCCCCAGCCTTACGAGCGGGCGGATCGCTCGGTCGGCGAGGGAGGCTATCACTCGGCTTATGACCGACCGATGTCCCCGTCTGCTGGGGGAGTTGCCCCCAGTCTTACGAGCGGGAGGATCACTCGATCGGCGAGGGAGGCTATTCTTCTGCTTAGGACCGACCGATGTCCCTGTTTGCTGGGAGAGTTGCCCCCAGCCTTACGAGCGGGTTTGTGGATCGGCCTGCTGGAGGAGTTGCCTCCAGCCTTACGGCCGATCGGTTCGGTGGGCCTGCGGAGGGTTGCTCTCCGACTTAGGGCCAACCGCATGACCCGTCTGCCAGGGGAGTTGCCCCCAGGCTCACGAATGGGTTTGAGGATCGGCCTGCTGGGGGAGTTGCTCCCAGCCTTACGGCCGATCGGTTCGGTGGCCTTCCCGCTTGGAGAATAGCTTCTCGCCCTCGGCCTGTTGAGCGAAGGCAGGCCTAGATTGGGTCCTTTACTGTGCCATGAAACGGCTACTCGGCTAGACGTGAAAGAGAGGCTGCATTTGTACTAACAAATTCATTCTTCAGTTACATGGACCAGTACATTTGGAGGAAAGAAAAAACAACAAAGGACTGAAGAGGTTTGGGCCCTCCCACCGGGGAGGTGGCGGCCGCACGTCCCGTCCTCTCACTTGATTACCCACATGGCCGTCTGGACCACGTTACCTTCTTCCCCTTGTCCGGCTGACTGGATGTTCCCTCCCCAGGAGCGGGATCGTCGGCGAAGTTCTTCAAGTGTCCCCGACTCACCAGCTTCTCTATGTCTTTCTTCAGGTGCCAGCAGTCGTCGTTGTCGTGGCCGTTGTCCTTGTGGTACTTGCAGTACTTCTCTTCGTCTCTCCCACCTCTCTTCATCCTCGGAGGAGGTCGGTTCATGCGCCCCTCCTTCTGGGCGTGTGTAAGGACAACATCGGTGGCAACGTTCTGTGGCGCGTGCCACGGCTCTTCCCTCCGCTGCTTTCCTCTGGCCTTCTTCTCCTGTCGGTGCTCCTCCGGGCCGCGGCGTTCACTCTCGTCGCGCTTGGATCCTCGCTTGGTCCTTCCCTCGTCAACGGCTAAGGCCTCTTCCGTTAGCATGAAACGCTCGGCCTGCGCCATGACACCGGCGAGGTCCTTCGGAGGATCGTTGTGTAACGATTTCTTCAGGCCCCTATGCCGGAATCCCTTCTTCAGGGCCGTCTTGACGACCAGCTCGGGACATCTCTCCACGTTTAATCGCTCCGTGTTGAAGCGACGCATGAAGTGCCTCAGGGGTTCGCCGGGACCCTGCACCACATTGAATAAGAGTTCCGACCGGTTTTACCTGTCGTCCGACCATGAATTGCTTGCAGAACAACTGGGTGAGTTCCTCGAAGCTATCAATGGAGCGGTTGGGTAAGCTGTGGTACCAGGTCCTCGCTGCTTTCCGGAGGGTGGAATAGAAACCCCGGCAGAGTAGTGTATCGTCGGCTCCCTGGAACGCCATGACCCCCTCGTAATCCATAACGTGGTCCGCGGGATCGCCGGTGCCATCGTACTTCTATAGCGTCGGCACCTTGAAACTTGAGGGTACCCGTGCCTCGGTTATCCTTCGAGTCAGGGGACATCGTTCGCCATTAACGCCCCCCGACTGCCCTCCTACGTTTCCCTCGTGATCGTTCGGCCGCAACGGGGGGGCTGGTTCACGCTTGGCCGCCTCTCGTGTCCCCGTCACACTGGGAGTGGGGCTCGGTCGGTGCGCGTGTTCCTTCTCGCTTCGGTGTCCTCGGTGGTCTCGCTTCGCTCGGCGGGCCCTTCCGCTCCATTGGGATCGATCGCTCGATGACCGACGATCGTCCCGTCGGTGCTTGGACGAGCCTGGCTGTTTGGACGAGGCGGTCACCGACTCACCCTCTGCTTGCTAGAAGCCCCTCCTGTTTCCCTCGCGAAATGAGGTGGGGGTGGGGAACTGTGCTGGGTTGAAGCCCGGCATGGTGAATCGCCGCTCCAGGTTGGGCACCCCGTTCCCGTGGTCGATGACCACGGCAGACCGCACGGGTGGGCGATCCCCTCCCCAGCGGTGGGCTTCCTCTACCCCATCTCTTTGGGGGGCGCGTTGCCGACGAGTTGTTGAATTTTTGCGACCAACGTCTGGATGTTAGCGTTGGTCTACTGGGCGAAGACGCGGAGCTGTTCCTGGGTGACCGATCGGGACTCGCCTGTCCCCTCAGTGGTGTGGCTGTGTTGGTTCTCGGGGGGATGAATGTAATCTCCCTTCTCTGGGATGGGCGGCATGCGTCTCGTGCCATTGCAGATAGGTTCCATTCCGGTGGTTTGATGTGGGTTTGCTTCGGTTCCCACAGACGACGCCAGATGTTTACGGGTGTTTTCTCACCACTGGTTCGTTGACCGGCGACTGTACGGTCAACGTGGTCAAGGGGCATGTTGAGGTCCCTTGGGTCAGCCAAGCTCACGTGTGCTCGACGTGGGTTGGAGATGAAGTCGAGGTCGAGCATGAGATCCGGGGTGAGCGTTGGTCCTCGGTCCTCGGAGAGTGGAGGGGAAGCTTCGACTCTAGTGAGATGGGCTCGGCCTCGGCTGGACGTGCGTCGAGGGGTAGCCTCGGCGCTCTGCTTGCTGCTTGGACTTTGGTCGGTAGCCTCGCTTGGTGGCAGCAGTGGCGATCGCTTGGCACTGAGGGGTAGCCTCAGCGCCTCGGTTGGCTTCTTCCTGAACAAACGAGAAACTCGTCAGGGGGGCCGGACCTAGGTTCCGGCCAAATCCCCTCTGATGCCGAAGTCAGACCAGGGTCTGAATATTACTCGGCAGGGTAGGCACGACTCGAGAGGAGACCGATACCCTGACCCTCAGCGCGAGCAGGGGAAGGGAGAGAGATGGCGGAAGCTAAGGTCGTTGTTGGAATACCTCTGATTTTGTTACCTGGGATTCGATCCCCTCTTTGGTTGCCCTGGCCATCCCCTTATAGGGCTTTCGTCATGATTGCCCCCGATCCACGTCGCTCGCCCGCCTCCTTTCATGCCCCCGCAATCCGCCTCCACCCTCGCCCCCTCGTGCGTCCTTGGGTGGGGGGGGGGGGGGGGGGGTCGTTTATTAACGGGTCCCTTAATGGTCATTAGGGGGCCGCGGATTCAAGGGAGCGGTTATTCTGCGGAGCACGAGCTGATCGTGCATCCCCGAGGGCGGGCTGGTTCGGCCTCGAGTCTTATCCGCGGGCCTTGCCAGACCGGCCCAACTTTTCTCGTGGACACCTATACAAGGCTGGACTTCAGGTCTTCTCTGTTTCTCCAAAATAGCCGTGTCAATAACTATAATTTACCATGGCCCTGTCCTAAACATACTACACAACCCTCTCAATGGCAACCCCTTTCCCACTTTATCTCAGATATGCTTTTTCATAATTTTCACTGCATGATTCCCGTAGAGAGATGTTGCACGCATAAGCGAGTGCCAATCTATTCTATAAAGGATGAAGATTTTGAATGTTTGTCCCAGTAGGACAAGATGACTAGGACATATGGGGTTATGACTAGGACAAGGACTTGATGACTAGGATTGGAATAAGTTTTGGAGGGAAATTTGTGGGAAAGATTTGAAAATTGAAATTTGAGGGGACTTAAATTTTTGGGGGAAACTTAAATTTAGGGGGAAACTTGAAATTTGGGGGTGAAATTTTTAGGGGGGATTAAATAAACCGTGCCCTATGGACACGGGTAATGCCTAGTAAACTTATACATTGCGAAAAAAATGAACCACTGAGTCACTGACACAACACATACACAAGGTGACTAAGCCAGTCCAAGGTTTGGGCCACGGTCAAAGATACTACTCCCAACGACCGCTGTAAAGCTATCCCAAGGTGGAGGCGAAGGGACTCGACTCAACGTGAAACTCGATACAGCTCTCAAAAGCCTCAACCCTCGTGTATTGTCATTTCACCCAAAGATCTCCTGCCAACCCCGTACAGCAAACAGCTTTTCCTAATAAGAGCAGAAGCCACGTATCCGCGGATTGGCTGTGGAAAATTGTTGCTTTTCTGGAGCAGTGCGCATTCTGCGTCTGGCCTTTTTATTCAAAAACACCCCTCTCTATTTAGTTGATAATTAACGGAGGGTCCCTACACTTTGCGGAAATTACAATATAAGGACGAGGGCTATTTATTATAAGGGCCTGTTTCTTTCATTGGATTTGAGTGAGAAAGTGAAAAAAAATTCACTATTTCCGGTCGCTTCCTTCCATATTCATCCGTTTTCTCTCCCCATTTCCCCAAGTCTGTTTCTTTCCGTGGCTTCACTCATCCTCAGACTTTGCCTACGTGGCAAGGCAAAGTTGCAAACGCAAAATCCCCGTGTTTTGCGGCAACTTTGGATGAGAAAGCCGTTGTGGGCCCAATCCCGCGTGGTTGCTGCTTAATCCTGCGTGTTTAGTTTTTTTGCCGCGCACATTTCCGCGTGTCTCGTTTTTTTGCCGCGCACCTTTCACGCATCCTTTCACGGATGGTGGGCCCCCCATTTCAAATTTGTTTTGAGAGAAGCCGCAGCAAGCATGTGATTCCAAATTTTTAATATTTTATTCTTTTACTGTTTACATTTTAATATTCTAATCTAATAATTAGTTTAAGTAAACAATTTAATTTAATAATTGGTATAATCGGTGTACCCCACAACAAACTTTCTCATCCAACTTTCCAACCAACTTTCAACAAAAGAAACACAAGAAAGTTGTGTGGGACCCACAAACAAATCCCAAACCAACTTTCCAACACACTTTCCTCCAAAAGAAACACAAAACTCTATTTCTCTCTCCTCAAGAATCAAACATGGATTTACTATTCACAACAGTAAATCCCAATTCACTTTCACCGAAAGAAACAGGCCCTCGCCCGAATGCGACGTGGGTGGGCGATTGCGACAAGAAGAATTGTCCCGTCAACGATCTTTCATCGCAAACGGCGGCGTCCCTCGCCCGAATGCGACGTAATTTTCATAAGTGTACCCTCAATCATACCTAATGACAATACGAGGACGTACTTAGACGGTTCCAACTTCCAAGACAACGCTAAGTTTGACATCTCCAGGTGCAGTTAAGGGCCTGTTCTTTTGAGTGTAAACGAGGGGAATCCCACTTTTTTCACTGTTGTGAACAGTGTTTTGGGGGAAAACCGATTGGGATTCCCCAAACCCGTTCTTTTGTTTTCCCAGCGTAAAGGGATTCCCAAAACCTCTTTCCCTCTCTATTCTCCTCTATAAAGAAACTAAAATGAGGGATTTCATGAGGAATTCATTTCTCCTCTACTTTCTCCTTCTACTTTCTCATCCAAAAAAACACAAAACAAAAATTTTCTCTCTCTTGATTCCTTTATTTCCCCTACTTTCCCCAACACCATTCCACTCAAAAGAACAGGCCCTAAGGACCAAAAGTTGTTTTAAAAGGAGGAGAAAATTCTAAGAGAAATTTCATCGAACACGTAGCTGCGATCGAAAAAAGGGCGAGGTTTTCGGTGGGAGGGGAGGAGGAAGAAGAAGAAGCGACGGTGATGGGATGCAAAATGAGGAGGAGACGTCAAAGGCCACCGAAGTCGAAATTTGAAGAAAATCAGGATGACTGGTTGAATGAAGAAGAAAATGACGAAGAATCGCGTGGTGAAATTCCTGTAACTATTGATCCGGATGTTCTGAACTGTTTTGTTTGCTTCGAGCCCTTGCGCACTCCTTTGTTCCAGGTTCAAAAATCCATCTTATTTTTTATTTAATGTTAATTTGCTTCTCACATAAGAAATAGTAATCAGTAGGTGGACGATTCGATAAGGGTTAAGAAGTATCTCTTATCATTCATGAACAGCTTTGCGTGCACTTAAATATGTGCCTTTTTTGGAAGAATTTTGAGTTAAGCTTGAAAGAAGCCAACTAAAAATATCATCATCTTCTCTCTAGTTCTGCTCTTTACCTGAAAAATCCCATCTTTTGCCGTCAAAATGCACTAAGATCCTATTTTTATCTCTATAATCCTTAGTGGGTCGTATTAGCTCTTCCTTGAATTATTAAATTACATGGTAGTTGGTGCACAACAAACCTTTATTGCAAGTGTGCATTCATTACAAAAGATGACCCTTTTGTTCTCCCTCCCAGTGTGAAAACGGACATGTAGCATGCTGTGTCTGCCGCAAGGAGCTTCCTCAAGGGAAATGTCCTACCTGCTCGCATTCTATCAAATTTAGCCGATGTCGGGCCCTTGAGAAGGTCGTCGAATCGATCAAATCATCTTGTTGTTATTCCGCCTATGGTTGCAGAACAACTCTTCCCTATATGGAGATATTGCCTCATCAGGTGACATGCGCTTTTGCCCCTTGCTATTGCCCCCTGTCAGATTGCAATTTCTGTGGACCCCCTCTGCAGGTCTCGACTCACTTTGGTGATGACCATCCCGGTTCGGCCATTGGTTTCCATTACGCAAAACTGTTCACAGTGAGGTTGAAGCAAGACCAACCATTTGTTGTACTCCGTGAACAACGTGGTCTTCTTTTCCTCTTACTGAGCGAGAAGTGTATAGGCAAGGGAAATGCTCTATCAATAGCATGTATTCAGCCAAGTTCTATGGACCGTAATTTCGTGTACAAGCTTTTGGTCGAGGGTGATGGGAGCACTCTCCAGTTGTTGAATGCGTGTGCCACAAATGTTGGGAAGTGGGTCGGGGTTTATTCGGACAAAGTTTTCCTTTTGGTGCCTCAGAATTTCTGCTCCTCGGCTGGGGAAATCATCTTAAAGGTTTGCATTCGGTTGAAAAAGTGAAATCATGAATGCCCTGATCTGCTTAACTTCAATCTGTTGTTCTGTGCTTTTTGTGTTTATGGAATTGTATGACGACTTGTTTGATGTAGTAAGCAATGTATTTTGTCTATAGGACAGACTTGGGCTTGTCTACTTTGTATTGCGTACAATGTTGAGTAGTTTTTGGAAGAAATCTGTATTATATAACTGTTTTCTTCAAAACTCTTGTTTATATAGTTGGAAGCACTCCTGTTACATTAAAATTCCGAGTCCCAGTTTAATGGTTTGAATCTTTATTTGCATACACGTATTTTTTGTTTCTTGTGAATATCTCCAAACTGGCACCAAATAGAATGGAGATTATTCATTCATGTTAGGAATTTTGCAAATAATGATCACCACGAAAACTCTGAAGTTCCCTGCCTTTTTTGACATTACTGTATAGAACAAAATTTACAGAAAGAATTTGCACTGCACGGAATGACATAAAACTTAAACATATCACACATTACAGGAACACTTTGCATTGTAGAAAACAGTGGTTTAAATGTTGGATGTAGGACTCGTGCCAGCTTGAAAATTACAATACCCTGCCTGTAATAATACAACAATTTCAACACAGTTTAATTCTGTGAGTCAATTACATGTGTACCAAGTCATCTTGTGGCAACTATTATTTTGGTGGTGTTGGCTTGTATATTTTGTGGGTTAGAGATGGTTACTGTTTTTTGTTACTTGTTCTCTATTATGATTGTATAAGAACAAGAATGATAATCCCAAGTTTGTAAGCATCTTTGTTGTGAACGATTTTCTATGTTGTGCACAAATTGTAGATGTTACCTTTTGTATTTGTCTATCAACACCTACTGTTAATTGAATACATGCTATGTTACTTTCTGTTTCCGTGGTTGTGAAAATTTCACTGTTACTTGCATGACTGTTACTTCCAAAACAACTTTATTTGGAACATGTTGAAGATAATGGAACTACGTTGTTTCGAAGCATTTTTAAACTTGTTGGGAGTTTTCTTAGAAACTGTGTCTTAAGTTATTGGAGTTTTCTTAAACTATGATCCAAGCTATTGGGGCTTTCACAAAGTGTTAACAGTGTTCAGAGTGGTTTTCCTACAACTTCTATGAAAGTTGATGGGAGCTTTCTCAAAGGCCAATTGAAGTTCATATAAGAAGTTTAAGTGAATGATATGCAAGTATTTTTATTGGATCAAGAAACATTGTTGGTCGGGGTGTTGTCTTTTTTTTAAAAAAAAATTCATTGGAAAGCAGTTAAATGGGCCCCTACGGGCTCGGACCTCTCACAAAGGGAGGGACGGCTCATGCCTCTGCGCCAATTGGCGATGGCGTTGGGGTATTGTGTTTACAGCTAGGTACTGCATCAAACTAAAGTCAAAGACATCCCCAAAATAGACACATTGAGTTCTTCAATGTTGTAGACCTATCAATCCGTGCTCTCAAACCACAGAAGCAAGTATTAAAGGCAACGAATTAGAACGTGAAGCCATGCATCACATGTCGTTAAAAAATTGAATTTTTGGTTGCAAATTAAGCTACATTTTAGGAATCAAGGATTCAAGCTATAAGATATCCACAGATTAAACAGAAATAGAAATCAACAGATTCTCAAATCAAAGAGCAAACTTGTTAACATCCAACTAAAATTAAACACTTGTCACATCAACCAACATCCAACAAAACTTGTCGAGTCAGTATGTTCACGTTCGAGTTCATATCTGATCTTAGAAAATAATATGGATGTAATGACATATACACCTCTATTTCCAACCCGCTTGCACATGTAGAGGTTTTTCTATCAACACCCACGAAAAACGATAGTAGAGTGGAAATAGAAAGGCAGCTACGATGTTTGGATCCTCAACCAGAAACCAGGCACCTGAGCCGAGAGCCAGGGCCAATAGCATTGGTACCAATGACCTAAATGTCACCTTGTACATCGTATCCAAGAACTGAACCCCTCAGCCTAAGATCGGCAGCAAAGAGTAGAGCAATATGAGACGAACATGGGGCTTGCTTAGCTGCACAAGAGCTGCTCCCAAACCGTCGCATGCAGACACGGTTCGCAGGGCGAAATGGAGGCATCACTGAGCCTGCTAAGAGGTTGGGGGGAGTCACTGATAAGAACTACGAATCGTATCCAATAGCATTGGCACCAATAGCATTGGCTACTCCGGATGAATTTGTTGAGCTCCGGCATTGGTCTGATGCCAATGGCCACAACTGGCAAAAATTCTGAAATGATATACACCCTAATTCAAAGAACACAATTGCCACATCTATTGTATAACATAAACCCAATCAGCAGGTGCTCAAGTTTGTACAATGTAAAAGTTAATGATATGCTTAAAGAAGATGATCACATAAAAATCCCGCAAAAAACAAATGATTAGCTAAATGGTATCCATCTGAAAGTACACTAGGTGATGCACTAGAGAGAGGGGGGATCAACAAGTCACTGGCTAATAGCCTAACAATTCTCCAAGTTCATCAACAAAAGCAGTCTAGGAACCGAGTCACATTGATCACCTGGCATTACAAGATTCAAAAGAACCAGATGGCAGAAAGACAAGCTGGAAGATTTAGTCTTCGCTCACAATCAAACTCTGCAAGATTAATCCCCGGTCACCACAAAACAGACAAGAGTGTACCTGGCCACACAAGGGGAAAACAGGAAAGGAAGAAGCTATTAGATTTAAAGCTAGCAAAGAAGGCATCGTGAAAACAGGCGCTTTAGAAAAGACAAACATTGTCGCTAACACGTGAAATAAAACAATTGAAAATGATGGGATAATTGGAATAAAAAAACATTCAACAATTTGTATATATGAATTTTCAGAAACATTCCCAAATTTAAATCGAAGCTGTTGCGAAAAATATTTTAAGATAGTTTGAAGGTGAGCTTTGTCCTGCAATTCCATAAGAGAGAGAACTGAGAATAGGGATGAGAATGGGCATGCCCAAAGCCCGTTTGGGCTTTCAATTGGGCATGCCACATCATCATCCCTACAAAATCCTTCACAAATCATTCTAGAAATTGTGAAGGATTTTGTAGGGATGATGATGTGGCATGCCCAATTGGAAGCCCAAACGGGCTTTGAGCATGCCCATTCTCATCCCTAACTGAGAAACTACACAGTATAAATGAGATAGTGTCTCGCTGCCTTGATACATGAAAGGAAAATCTATGAACATTGAAGCTTGGTTACATACATAATGTGTCTTAGTTTCCATCCATAATATTCATCATAATGTTAACTATAGATATAATGGTTTATGTCCACAATGCCTTGGAATACGTATTGCACATCCTAGTTATTTACACATCATTCAGAAATTTAATAGTTTGTTACATTTTGTTGGTTTCATGATACGATCCGGGGATCGAATCAATCAAATCGATATATTTTAAAGTGAAAAAATGTAAAAAGAGGATTTTTATAGATATGAAATGCGAAGAACTACAAATAGGTTGAGTTTCCTTCGAGACGAAACCCTATCTCATAGCTTTGGATGTCGGATCAAAGCCTAAAAACCTTCTCAATGATGCCTAAAGAGTTTCTTCACAAAATAAGCATATCTTAACCCTAGCCCACGCCCTCACTTATATAATGTTTAGGCGTGGTGCGTACAGCAAAACTAGCAAAACTTATTGTGCATAAAGAAATTTCGTCCAAATAGTCGGTGCGCATAGCAATTACTCTTTCGGCCTCCTCTCGTACGTAATGATCGCATCATTACTCCGCCCCTAAAAGAGCCACCTTGTCCTCAAGGTGGTGCATGAAGTCCGCGGAGGCCCTACTCCAAGTGCGCGCAAGCCTCCTCCTGGATCAAAAGGATGAAAATGATCTCCACGGTTTTCACTTTCGTTCTGAAGAAATCCAGATCTGAAAGATTCAGATCTGAAATCTTGAAGATTTGGATCTGAAAATTCCAGATCTGGATCTGCGAATTCCAGATCCGGATCTGCGACTTCCAGATCCGGATCCGCGACTTCCAGATCCGGATCCGCGACTTCCAGATCCGGATCCGCGACTTCCAGATCCGGATCCGCGACTTCCAGATCCGGATCCGAGACTTCCAGATCCGGATCCGAGACTTCCAGATCCGGATCCGAGACTTCCAGATCCGGATCCGAGACTTCCAGATCCGGATCCGAGACTTCCAGATCCGGATCTGATTCAAGCGTGGAATCACCCTGATTCTCTTCCTCTTGGATCCTCTTGACGCGATCTCCTCCCTTCCTGGCCGTTAGGGTTTGTAACATCTCCATTATCTCCGGAATTGACGCCATAGCTTCCTTCAATTCTTGGAGATCGCGTCCCGTCTGCGCGGCTTCCCTCCTCATGGCCCGAAGTTGTTGTAGCAAATCACCCATAGATCGTAGATGCTCTGATACCAATTTGATACGATCCGGGGATCGAATCAATCAAATCGATATATTTTAAAGTGGAAAAATGTAAAAAGAGGATTTTTATAGATATGAAATGCGAAGAACTACAAATTTGAGTTTCCTTCGAGACGAAACCCTATCTCCTAGCTTTGGATGTCGGATCAAAGCCTAAAAACCTTCTCAATGATGCCTAAAGAGTTTCTTCACAAAATAAGCATATCTTAACCCTAGCCCACGCCCTCACTTATATAATGTTTAGGCGTGGTGCGTACAACAAAACTAGCAAAACTTATTGTGCATAAAGAAATTTCGTCCAAATAGTCGGTGCGCATAGCAATTACTCTTTCGGCCTCCTCTCGTACGTAATGATCGCATCATTTCATCACTACACAAGAACATTCTGGTTCTTGATTCAACACTGGACTAGAGTTATAGTGACATTTCTCTGCTTCCAACATTCCTCTGCAAGTTTCGAACAACTTTACTTGCAAGGCTCTGAAGGGGCGCACTGAACCAGTTGTCAATGCGAAGATGCGAGAATAGCAAAACACGTTCCGACCATATCAGCAATAACAATTCCTATGGACATTAGAGAGCCTTATGCTAAATTGTGCAGTGGCTAGTGATCCAGTACAAAGAACTAGGTAATTAGCTGCCAACCCTACTGATCCCCTAAACAAGGGAAACATTAGACAGAGGGTAAATACTGTGTCTGGGAGATTGCATGTATCTCCGTTGGCAAGACGAGCAAATGAATGTACCCCAATACAGTCTATGGCCATTAGTATCCCTCCTTCCCAGAAATTAATCCAACTACCATCAATTTCACGTTGCCTGGTCTGGCAGTATGGCTATCATTTCAGATTTTCAATACAGAAGACATCCCCAGAATTCGGCCTCCAGTGATCCACCATTAAAGAAACCAAGCAACAATCTAGTATTCATCCTTTTATACAACCAAACACAGTTCGGTACTATATTTGCTTGCCTTGTGTTATTTGCAGTGTTATTTGCCAAATGTGGCATTCATATACTTAGTATGCCCCATAGTTGCCAGCAACAGACCTCCCAAACCGAAAGAATTCTTGACATCAATCTCCACTAAAATCAAATGGCACTACTGGACTTCATTACAAATTTGTTTCGAAAATTATTGATAATTATAATACCATAGCCATGTCCTAAACATACTACACAACCCTCCCAATGGCAACCCCTTTCCCACTTTATCTCAGATATGCTTTTTCATAATTTTCACTGCATGATTCCACTGCCTATCTAACATCTCATAGTTAATAATTGAAGATGGCTTCTCAGAATAAAAAGAGCTGCAATTTTTAACTCCAGTCTTTTTAGAAGTATCAGAATGGAGAGGGCTGGAATTCGTAACTCAAGTCTTTTTAAAAGCAACATCTTCCCACCTTTATTCCAATTCACTTTCAGTGATTAGCAATTTGAAAGAAACATATTTTTTAAATGTCAATCTCACAGTTCTAACTTAAATATTGACAATGATAGCCGGAGCAAAGATGATAAGAAAAAGGCATATGATTTGACCTTTCTGATTTGCATACATGATACACATTTGAACAAAAACATCTTTTAACAGGAAAAGTAGATAGCATCGAAAACTGACAACCCTTTTGGTATCTTAATCTACTTGACACAAGTTCCATAAACAAACGCCAAAATTCAAGCAGAAGCTAACACATGAAATTCATATGCAAATTCTTAACAAAGTGGAGAGAATCCAGTCCACTATAATAGCAAGCATATTTATTCCCAATAACTCTTAACCAAGGAGATGAATTAAACTCTAATATGGTTGAATCAGATTAACAAGCAACTAGTACTCCTAGGAGTGCTTCCCTTTCACAATAACATAGAAATTAATGTATTTCCAAATTCAACTGGAGATTATCGGTCACAACTGGATTTTTGCAACTTTCCTTTTGATACGGGTGCCTCTTTTTCGGGAGTAATGGTTGGATCAGCAGGTGGTTGGTGTGTGTGGATATGCAGGGGTGGGTGTGGGGTGTTGGGAATGACTCGTCATGTCAACATCACAGACCAAGAACACAGAAATTATTATAATAATACCCAAGAAACAATTATTGATAAAACTGAAAACCGAAGCAGAAAATGAAACCATGATACATTTTCATAGTGCTAATTCAAAGTTGCTTATAAAAAATAACATGGATACAGTTAGAATTAGTGAACAATCCTTAAAATCAGGAGCATGTGAAATTAAAGTATCTGGGTGCTTTACACCAGTTCCAAACTTAAACTGGAAATTTTCTTCCTTGGTTTTGGCAATTCAAATTCAGATTACATGATTTTGAAATGAAAACGTAACAATAATAATTTTAATAGAAGCACTGCCCATCAAATGCGTTGGGGCAAGGAGGACTTGGGCTCCATTCATTTTCCGTAAAAGAATCAATTGATCAGGAATGCAACAGTCGGGCATAAGTTCAAGCCATAAATGCTCCATAACAGACCTAATTGATCAAGAATGCCACAGCAACAACTTGGGCACCAAGTCCAAGGCCATTGCATCCTACATTCGTCTCTTTTTCTTCTTGGTTATTTAAATTGCATTCTGCCAGTTTTCAAATCCTAATTTCAAGTTCAACATACTTGATATATGACATTACCTGCCTATTTGCATCTAATATCAAAATCAAATCAGTGGTTCCATTAGATACTCCATAATTCCATCTATGTGAATCTAAATTTTCCATCTTTTTAGTAGAATTCTACAACCAATTGTTGAATATGTGATACAATCCGGGTGAGATCTGTGGATAAATATATGGGTTTATAGTGGATTTGGGGGGAAAAGATAAAATTCTAATTGGAGTTCAAATAAAGATAAAAAGATAGACGACCTTAATTTGACGAGGATCGCTCTCTTAGCTTTTGATTCGAGAGAAAAGCCAAACTCTCCAATACCTAAGTTTTTATACTCCTAATATTTTCTTCCCTCAATTCTTTTCTCAAATCTTCGCATAATCCCTATTATTTCAGCCCTCCCCTTTATAAAAGCAACTGATTTCTTGAAATCACAAAAAATACCCATTGCTGCCCAAAATTACAAAAATGCCACTAGTTGTGGCTGCACCCCCTAGTCGCATCATTAATTCGTCCCAAAGAACCACCTTGTTCTCAAGGTGGTGTCATGAAAGCCATGAGCACGCTACTCCAAATGAGGGTGCTCTTCCCCTCCTAGCTCTTCCTCTTCAGCCGCAGCGCTCTCTTCTTCCTCCACGATCAAAATCTGGACGCACGCTCCCTGTAACGATGTCTTGGTCCGAATCTCTTGCCACATCGGAAACATAAACCATTAATGCACATGTCCTCGATTTCGGTCTGCGTGAGCCGCTTGATCCTGCTGCCTGTTGGAGGCTGGCTACGCTTCTAATGAATTATCTGACCCACCACTGGGGGACGTCTGAGCCTCTGTCGTGGCAAGAAATACAAAACGTGATACCATTCATCGCTTCCTTGGTAACCCGCCTAGCATTAATCCTGTCTTCTACCATTAGGACCAGCTCAATAGCTTCTCCAAGCCCCTTCGGCCACAGTATATGTTGCTCAGTGATAATGTTGCCCTTCAGTCCCTTCTTGAAATTTCCCTTCAATGTCTCCTCAAAGATTCCCTCACTTGGCCAGAGAGCCTCTTAAACATCTTCATGTATTACCTGACGGTGCTTTCTTGCTCGAGTGCAAAGAGTTGCTCATGTAGACTCTCTCCTTCCCGAGTGTCGCAAAAGTGGTCAAGCATGCAGTCCTTGAACTCCTCACTGAGCGCACATGCTGTCTCTGTTTCCTCCACTGGTACCAGGAAAGTGCCTCCCTCCAAACGTATAGCGGCAGCCATCAACTTTTTCTCCTCCATCAAACGATTCACAGTGAAATATCTCTCGGCCTGATAGATCCATTCATAATGGTTCTCTACCTCAAAATTAACATTTTTAACTATCAGACATTGCTTTCAGTGCTAAATACCCCTTGACCTGATCTCCCTCAGGACTGGCCGTAGTGAAATAGCTGGTGGTCGTTCTGCTGCACATCGAAGTCTGTAAACTGTGCTCTTTCGGGCCCATCGTTGTCTCCCTAATCATCCTTGCACCAATCATGGCTACAACCATCCTCATCGTATCCTGAAAAATCGTCATGGTAATCTCCAAACTCCCACACTGACCACCACCTCCTGAATGAGGACGTCGAGGCCTCCCACCAGAAAACCAAGGCTGAGAGGCCCCTGGAAGCTGTCTTCAGATACTAGGGGCCCGCCCAGGGGCCGTCTGGGCCCGATCCGCCCGCCGTTGCCGCACCCCTGTGTTTTGCGGGGTTCTCCATCTGCGGGTGTTTCCTCGCCATTAGAATGCAGATCTGTCTCAAAGTCAATGACTTTCCACCTTTTCTGGTTCAAAGGTGGCATCTTTTGCCCTAGATTTGTTGCATAGTTGTCGTCAATGATCCGATCTGGGCCGAAACATCCTTCGGATGGATCTTTTCCTCGTTGACCGAAGTTTTTCCTTTCGCCTCAGATCCACATTGTACGAGGGTTGTTCGTTCGCAAAATCGTCGACATTCTCTTTCACCTTCGTCAAAGATCACGACTTTCGTCTTAGATCTGAGTTGTTGTCGTCGGCTTTGCCTAGATCTTACTTCTTTGTGCCATGCAACTCAGTGATTTGTTGTAAGATTTGTAGTGTTACTTGCACGAGGGCTTCCAACAATGTAACTTCCGACGCCTTCACTTCGGATTCGATTGAGACGATTGACGTTCTCATCTACTCCACCGATTTCTTCAATTCCCCCATTTCACCATCGAATCTCTTCCAAAGCTTCCACCTTTCTCGTTGCCGCCATCAGGATGTATATTTGATACCAATTTGATATGATCCGAATGAGATTTGGGGATAAATTAAGATTTTGTAGTGGATTTGGGAAAAGGTTTGATTTTTATTGGATTTCAAATAAAAATAACAAGATAGGTAGCCTCAATTTGAGACGACTGCTCTCATAGCTTTTGATTCGAGGGAAAAGCCCAACTCTCCAAGACCTAAGTTTCATACTCCTAATCTTTTCTTCTCTCAATTCTTTTCTCAAATCTTCGCATAATCCCTATTATTTCAGCCATCCCCTTTATAAAAGCTACTAATTTTTTTTGAAATTACAAAAACTACACCGACTGTCCAAAATTACTAAAATGCCACCAGTTGTGGCTGCACCCCTAGTTGCATCAATGTGTGTCTACTTTATGTCAATCCCAGCAAGCTTCAATATCTTATTTTCTTCAGGGTTTCTGGTTTCCGGTATATATTTTACAACCCATGCTCAAACTAATCAATGCTTAACTGGTCTCACTCAACTATCTAGGAACTCTCCCACTGCTGTAAGTCTAACAATTGAATTGACATGCAACTCAATTTTATAACCAAATAAGAAAACACCACAAAAAAGTTCTAGACTTGTAATTATTGAGTGTTGATGTGAAAAAAGCAAGTTATAGCAGGTGCTATCTAGAGGAACTAAGAAAGTATGCGTATCTAGAGGAACTAAGAAAGTAATACCTGCTCTTGCATCTCAACATTTAAGCATAATAACACAAATGACAATAATACCCATTTGTATGTGATGAATTTAATGTCATCAGCCAGTTGGAATAATTGACAACCTAGACAAGGTGTTCCTAATAATTATAAAATAGCAAGAATTTTTATCCATACAGTGAATTGAATAGGATATATTTATATGCATGTGTGCACACACGTGCACACACAAAGACACCATGCTACTATAGGTAGCATCTGAGAAGCATATCATATCACCCCAATTTTTAGTAACCCCAATTGAAAAATCTGCCCAGTGGATATAATTGAACACATTTAAATTACATAAAAAATGAAAATTCCATATTCCCAATGATTTTGGTGACATTTACCCATAAATAAGTGACGAGAAAATTAACATTTTAGAATTTCCATAGAATTGATTAATTTGTGCCACTTAATGCATGGCTAAAACACACCATACTCATTTGCTACGTATTTTAGATGTGGTAGATCACGTCCAATAGAACAGATTTATCAGTTTGGATTGCCACTTCTAAATTTGGGGTGATATGATACGCATATTAAATTGTCTAATAGTGAATTTGTCACTTCTAAATCCCATAACAAATAAAGACATGCACCTGGAAGCATGCAAATAGCCTGCACATGCACACATGTATGTGCATGCGCACCTATGCACATGACCTCAACATAGTTATCAACACAACCAATCAGTTAATATATACACGTCAAAGCTCAGCAACGAAATTTAAGAGCACGACACCAACAAAGCCCTATAGTAAATACACACGTGCAATTTAACTACACACTCCAATCAACTGAAATTAGCATGCCTATGATGCTTAAGCAATTCTTCCACGTCACCGCAGCAATACAGACAAAAGTTTTAGAAGAAAACAATAGAGTCTATGAGTTGCACAGTCATATTATTAATAGCAGTGATGTTAAAGTTGACCAATATATATCAGAGAGAGAAAGGAAACCATGTTGCCAACATCAAAGTATACTTTAGAAACTGCTAATTATGTCAATATGTTCAATAGACACTTCAAGAATAAACTGCCAATGTAATCCTACCACCGACTCCTGGACATAGTTAACCGGGTATAATACATGCCATTCACTATTATCTCATGTTAGGAGACATGAAAAATATCTCTACAGAAATCCCAAGTTGTCCCAAACACATATAGCTTGTGCACAAAAACATGATTTTGATTCAAATTCCTGAAACTTGTGTTGGCCATATCGCCAAATGATCGTAGTAGATTCTTTACCAAATACTAGTGAATCCTATGATTTTCCACTGTAATTATGCCGTTTTTATCTGAGAAGCTGCACATCAAATCAATCTTAACAGTAGCATCTCCCAATACCTAAATCATAAGCTTGTACCCGCTATACTGCAAAACAATGTCAACTACAGAGATAAGGACCCAAATAATCACTTCTTAGTAAACCATGAAGGAGTCATGCGATAACTTGCTCTCATCATTTCCATCTGTTGTTTCACGAATATTTGTTATATATCAATATTTTCATTTTCATTCTCTCACCATATCCAAGGCAATAGATGTTATCACTGTTAAACATTTGACTTAATTCAGGGAATTATTTTGATCAAGTTCCTTTTTCCTTTCTACATCGTGGCATACATTCCATATCATTATTCTTTTGCACTAAACTTAAATAACAAAATAATTCACGTTCTTTTAGTGGAGAAATGTCATTGTGGTTCATTGTCATCTCTATATTCACCTTAATCTCGTTCCAATTTCCACATAATGCATCATTCCTAAATATATATGGTACATTGATCCGCATTCTTACTCACTAAATATATGTATACTTTGTCATAATTATTACATCAAATGAAACATGCAAAGCTTTAAGGAGTGCATACAATAAGGGAAATTTTTCTTCCCTGTAATTTATATTACATCTTACAATAACTATAACCCAGTTTTCGCATATTCATATTAATTCCATTGGGCACAGTTAGACATAACCGAACAAACTTGGGAATTCAGGTGGGTACCTGCACATTCAATAAGTTAACAAAGAACAAAAATTAAAATTTTTAAATGAGCTACCAGCCAGTATGAATGTGCTAAATAACAGCTCAAAAACAGTTGAAAAAATTCAGCCATACTGACAGAGCTGTACATTTGTCATAGGAAAGGGCAGACATGTGACAAGTTAAAATGATTTTTTCATTTCCCTCCCATTTTTAGGTGAGGGTTTACGGTATCTGCCTTATTCCTTTGAAAATAAAAAAAGACCATGCAAAACAATCTATCCAAAGGATTGATGTTACCAAACTCGTGTCCACTCTTAATGGACAGTCGTATGACTGAATGCGCATGTGTGTGACACACACAAGTGAAAAAAATGTGTCAGATGACGTGCAGAGCTATACAGACACACATGGGGGAAAACGAGTCTATGGTCATGCACGGCTTTTTAAGTGGTAGATGCCCACTTAAAAAATTGGAATTGGGGGTTATCTATTTATTTTGGGGTTAAAATTGGATTTAAGTACACCTATTGGCGTTGGGGTTAATAGATTTGTTATGCGGTTAATAAAATGTTGGGGTTAATAGATTTGTTATGCGGTTAATAAACTAGACCTGTGTTAACCTATTTGTTTCGAGGTTAATAAATTGGATTTGGGGTTCTTACATTGAATTTAGCTTAGTTAATTTCATACTTAGTGGACAAGTTGGGCACGGCCACAAGCACATTTTTCATTTTATATAATAATAATAATAATAATAATAATAATAATAATAATAATAATAATAATAATAATAATGGAGAACATATGACATATGCGGCCAAGCCACATATGCGCCTCAAAAAGTTCTTCCTCCCATACTTTTCGGACAATCAGAACCGTTCATTTTGATCTTCTTCTAAAAATCCCAAAACACCATATATCGGGTGAACCCAATGAGTTTTTTCCGTTCATCCACCCGTCAAAAATTTAATGGTTTCGTATGAATAGAACTTTTTACGACAGATGGATGAACGTGCAAAACCCTTAGGTTTATCTTATATTTGGTGTTTTGTGGTTTAGAATGTGAAGAACACAATAAACTCTTAAACCCTTAGGTTTAGAATGTGAAGAACACAATAAACTCTTAGATCCTCCAAAGCTTCAATATTTTTTGAACATCTCATGTCAATATTGCATCATGTTGATTCTATCTCTCTCACTCACATATGAAATGAGGATATATATCCTTTGGCTTAGCTAGTGCTGTTATTAGATCCTTCTACTATTATTAGATCATTTGGCTTAGCTAGTGCTGATACAAACATTTATACCCCTTTGTGATCTGTTACAAAATTCCAGTTAATCCTCTTATGTTGTCATTTGTTATCCTGGATTCTTTTTTCTGCATTCAGTGCATGTTATGTACTTATCTAGCTAGCCAAATGAGCATGTGTAGTCTTTTTTCTTTATATTTTCAAATTTCCATTGTGGTGGTTTCTTTATTATTTCTACTGGCAGACCCTATATGTGGAGTTTCTATGTTATTTCTTTGCTTCTGCTGTCTTTTTTAATCCCCAAGCCCAATGATGAATCCTTGAAAAAGAATACATTTTATATGTATAATCCCAATTAATTGGAAGGTTGGCTTGATGGTTTATGCATTCACCAATGGGAGTGAATTCCACAGAAATAAATACCCCTATAATGTGGAAAGGCTTTTGATTTGAATTGGGGTATTTTTGATCCTTGTATACTAAATTTGTTGGTCAATTTTAAATGAGGTGCTTACATATTTCCATCTGCCAGCAACCTATTTGGGATTTTGAATAATACCATGTTTCCTGAGGGCAATATATATGATCTTGCATATATGTTCTTGCAAACCTATGAGATCCAATTTGCTAAACTATGCATCCAATATGTTGAACAAGATCAGGCTCTTACTTGCATCCAATATGTATACTGCCATCAAATATGTTGGGTATCATTGACTGGAGGCTATTTGCTGGAACAATGAGATCTGTTGTTGTTAGAATGTAAAGACATAAGATGTCCATTCTGATTTTTTTACTTGCAGTATGTATCAGTTTTGTGCATGTTTTTCCATGCATTATGTTGGCATCACCCTTTTTTCTGCTAGTGCTTGTAGCTGATCATCAATCTCAGTTTATTGGTTCATTCAGTTGTTTTAAATGATGAATATGAGAACACAGGCCCATGCATATTGGCAATGTTTTGGGTTCACAGTATATTTGTTGTGTTACTTTTGCTAGCGTATTGCCATTTTTTATTTGCAGCTTATCACCATACACACCCATGCTGCTTCTATTCCTGGGCATACTTCTTGATCTTTAAGCCTGTAACATGCTTTGCTAATAACCTGGTTTGATTGCCTGGGCAGTCTTCTTTTTCTGCCTGCAATATTACTGCATGAAACATCAACATTGCTGCTTGAAACATCAACCTGACACCATAATGTTTGTTACATGCCATGATCAAATTTTTTCTGGACTTTGTTGAAATATGGTTGAAACACTTGGATTGTGTTGTGTTGGGTTCTAAATTGAAAACGTATGGAAACAATATATGATGCATGTTGGTGCATTCAGTTGGTTGTAGTTTATTAAAACACTGGAATTTTTTGTGCTAGTTCTTGCAGCTTATCATCAATATCATTATATTGGTTCATTCAGTTGGTTTAATTGATGAATTTGAG
Source organism: Scilla litardierei (assembly GCA_030789695.1). Taxonomy (NCBI): domain Eukaryota; kingdom Viridiplantae; phylum Streptophyta; class Magnoliopsida; order Asparagales; family Asparagaceae; genus Scilla; species Scilla litardierei. The sequence goes on from CM061132.1 coordinate 3,260,320, forward strand.
ATCACAGCACCCTGCAGTTACTTTATTTGTTGTGTTGGGGCTAAATGCAGTCTCCTGACAGTTTGAGTAAAACATGTTGCTCTTTGAGTAATACATTGTCCCAGTATTACATGTTCCTAGTATTAGCTGTTCACAATATTTGTTTCAGACATTTCAGTTCTGTGTTTGTGATACCTGATATGCTTTGTTTGTCTAGTCTATATGCTGCATCTCCATTTCAGTTCAAGGTATTTGGATTATTTTGGCTGGAGCATTACATAATACCATACATGATTTGTTTCTCTCGACTGTGATATCAGATCACAAAATTTATATGTTCCAAGATACATGGTGGCTATAGTCATATGATGAATACATGTTGCCTTATGTTGTACATGTTTCCAGAATTTCCCTTGCTTGCAAACTCTGATGACATCTGCAAAACGTTTTTTTCTTGATCTTTTACTGTATATGGTTTTCTTTGAGTAGGTCATAGCCCAACGATGAAAAAATTTAATTGAGTTCATGGTTCCTTTATATTACCCAGTACGTGGAAGGCTGGCTTGAGGGTTCCTGTATTCCCCAAGTTGCATGAGTTCCTAACACAGGACAGTCCTACTATTTACTGCAACTCTTACTTTGATACCTATTGCATTTGGAATTCCATTCCATTCTAGTTCACTGTGTATCTGTGATACCTAATGCATTTGATTATCTAATTTGTTACTACTTGCTTTCTGTGATGCATTCTTCCATTTTTGATACTGGGAATACTTCAATTTTGCAAACACATTGGGAAAAATCCGAAATTTTCTCCTGCCATTCTTTATTTGTAATGTCATGCTTAGCTCTGTCATTCAGAAATGGGGGCTTGCTTTTATCTGAATTGCGTGACTTGTGTTCCACTGCGACTCTATTTTATATCATGTTAACTTGGGTAGGAAATGAGGGAGCAACTGTCAGCAACCTCGTTTGGAAAATGATAAATCATCTTTTTCTGAGGGCTATTTATTGACCAAAATGCTGTGTTTATTGTACTATTTGGTTTTTGCGTTTTCTATGCTACGGTATTTGCTTTTTTGTGACTGCTTATTTTTGCTAGCTGATGTCACCATACGGGTTTTGATATCTCTACGTAGGTACGCATTTTAAACCAAGTTTTCTCCATTTACATATCTTGTCTTCGTAAATTATTATTCTTTAATTCTGTTTCTTTGGTTGCTTGTCTAGGTACATATGAGTTTCGGATCGAGCGGTTCTAGTCGGTCCCGACCACGGGATCCGCCACATGATGAGTTGGAGTCAGATGATACTGACTGCAGGCGTTGCCACTGTGGTCTGCTTGTGCCCGGTCGGACTTCATGGACAATGAGCAACCCAGGCAGACGATTCTGGAGTTGTACTTCTTCAGTGAACAGATGTAAGTTCTTCGACTGGAAGGACCCGCCTCACAGTGAGTGGTCCACTTATATTATCCATCATTTAATGGATGCTGCTGAAAGAGGGCCTAGAGCAAAAAATCTTCGAGCTTGCTTTCTAAGAGTAGGTTGGTGGAGATAGTTGGGCAGTTGGACATGGGGGTTGGACATTTTGAGAGAAACAAGGATAAACTGGATACCATCTTATATATTTTCATATCAATTAAGTTTGTTTTGGGGTCTCTCTGTGTGGTACTTGTTATTTTGTTACTCATGTTGTACACCAAGTTCAATTGATGTGGGTTGCGAACTTTTTGTATAATTACTACGGTTTTTTATGGCTTTGTATTTTGGAAAAACACAATGTATTGATTTCAGTTTGGCTGCCTTTATCTCTATCTGCTCTATGTTGCATGCATGTCTTGCTTTCAATTTCTATATATCAATTGCATGCCGATATATCAGTTTCAATTTTGTTATATAAACTCACTTTTTGTATATCATTTGCATTTCTGTCGGGCCGTTGGTGTTTTCAGTTTTTATAATTTAGCTGCATTGGAGAACATTGGAATTTTGTACACTTGATACTGATTATGTAGCTTTAATTCATGTTTGTCTTCCCTTTATTGCTTCTCCACTTTGGTTTTTATGCTGGATATGACTGTGGGGGATTTGCGACCATCGCAACTGATTTTGTATATCAAGTTCTTGCCTATCTTGCCTGTGCTGCTTGTAGTCTATGGTTTTCATGATGGACCTGAATTGGGGGGATTTGGGTCATTGGGGCTTTGGCATCTGTATATCCATTTCATTCCGATATTGCCTCGGAGGATTGCTGTATTGGGTTTTTGCATTGAAACCGCAAATGTCAAAAAATAAACCAAAATGACCTCATTTTATTTAGGAGGTAACCTTAACTAGGTTCATCACAATCCAACTTTTCAACTCCAACTTTCTTCAACCAAAAGAACACACTACACGGAGTGGGACCCACATCAACTTTCCATCTCCACAATCCAACCTCACTTTCCACCAAAAGGACACACTACACACCAATTTCTCTCTCTTCAGATTCTACACATTCTCAACTTTCCAACTTATACTTTCCTACAAAAGAACAGGCCCTTAATGGTCTTCAGTTTTTGAACTACTCTATATGACACTATATTCATGTTTCAATCTCAAGTTAAAGTTGAACTTGGCTGGCTTGAGTAGAAGTTATATAAAATTATGGATTAAGTTGCCAACTTGTATGCATCCTAAAACTCACCAAAATACAATCTTCAATCACAACACATGCAACCTTTGTTCGCAGCATTAGCATACCAATGTACCCCATAAATCCAAGCACATAACAAACCAAAATAAATTGTCATGACAGAAGGATGTAATAAGAGCAAATACCTAGAAAATCACTGTTGCTGGCCCTGCTGCTGGTTCTGTCCCTGGCCCTGAGGTGGCGGGGGCGGCATCCCAGGCCTCGGTGGAGCAAACAAGGGCACCTGCCCGCCAGGTGGTGGAGGCATCCCAGGCCTTGGGCCAGGCGGTGGAGGCATCCCAGGCCTCATCATCTGCCCCTGCGGTGGTGGCGGGCCCATCGGCCGGCCCGCAAATTGTGGCGGCATAGGGTAGGGCCCAGGAGGAGGTACCCCAGGCCTCGCCCCATGGAATTGCATCGGTGCCCCAGGGAACTGCCCGGGGGGTGGCGGCCCCCTTGGGGGCTGCCCGGGATACCCTGGCATCTGGGGCGGCGGTCGCATGATGGGCGGGTAAGACACTGGCGGCGCTGCGACCGAGGGGACAGGCGGGCGGGAGATCTGTGGCTGCATCATGCCAGGTGTGGGGCCGCCGATGCCGCGGACCGGACCAGCGAGGCCGGGCTGGGCCTGGACGAGCGGTGCGGTGGGGATTCCTCGGCCCGCAGCCCGGCCGATGCCGGGACCCACGGCGGAGGTGACGTGGGCCTTGGCCCGGGAGTCATCGGGGGGAGGCGGGCCCTCGACGGTCATGGAGACGACCTCCTCGCCGCGGAGGAGGACGAGGCCGAGGGTGCGGCGGTCCTCGCGCTCCCCGTTTGGCTTCGTGCCGGGGTTTGAGCCCGGGGGCTTTTTGGCCGGAGGGAGCTTGCGAAACTCCTCGCAGTCACCGAGGACGAGGTTCATGTGGCGGTCGAAGGCCATGAACTTCCCGACGAGCTGGCGGCCGTCCTGGATCGTGACGCGCATGCGGTAGTTGATGTACTGGAGCATCTTGGATCCCTTCGACATCGACATTTTCGCCGATGTTTGGGGATTCTTCGCTAGGGTCAGGGTTAGGGGTTTTTTTTTCGATTTTTTCTGGGGGAGAGGAGAAGAGGAGCAAGGGTTTAAGGAACCAAGGCGTCAGCCCTAGCGATCGTTTCGATCGCAGAAGGGCCGGGTCCGATTTTAGTTAACGGGACATGTTTATGGGCCTCGTAGTTAAGATATTTTGAACCCAATCAAGGTTGGCCCAAGCCTAGCTCCCTTGAAGTAAATAATATTCAAATCATGTGATATTTCATGCGTATACACACGCTAATCTAGTTTGAATATTGAGTGTTGATTTGAGTACATGGAAAAATCATCCGTGCACAACCAACCTATTTACAAATTTGTCATTATAAAATTTCCATTTTACTCTCTTCTTCTCACGCGCACAACCAGCCTCCGATCTCTGACGGGGAAGAAGAAGACGACGAGCCGCTGCCTTTGATCTCCGGTGGTGAAGCTGATAGAGAGGGGATGATCGTCGTCTTCCCAGTCCGTCTTTCCAGTTGCCGTCACCTTCCCCGTCGTCGTCTTCCCGTCATCGTTGCCGCGACGGGGCGGAGAAAAGAAGTGGTTGTGCACTGGGGCGGAGGAAAAAGAGGAATAAGTGGCAAATTTGTAAATAAGTGGTGAGTGCACCGAGTAAAAAGTGGGTCGAGTGCGGCGTAATGGCAAACTTGTAAATAAGTGGTTGTGCATGGATCATTTTCTTCTGTGCGCAAATGCAATATCAGTCCTTAGAGATGCAATTATGAAGCTCGGACACAGATGTTGGAACCTGATCATCTCTCTTTAAGGACAACCCTGTATTAACTTCATTGAACATAGAAGATAAACAGATACAATATCCTCCACCTATTCCCAAGTGTGTCCAAATTATTCTCAATCTCGACTAGCAAAGCTCTATATAGCCGAAACGCATACACAACCTATCACATAACAAGTTCTTCTAAGCTCATGAACCAGCAAACTTCGGGCTAATGTTTCTTCTTCCTCACGAGCATATCCCTGAACCAGTAGGCCGTCATCTTGGGGTACCTCTTGAGAGTATTGAAGTCGACATAGACGATGCCAAACCTCGAGGTGTACCCGGACTTCCATTCGAAGTTGTCGAGCAGCGACCACGCAAAGTAGCCTATGACGTTGGCGCCATCGTCCATCGCCTTCTTGAGCTCCGTAATGTAGCTTTTGTAGTAGTTGAGCCTCGTTGTGTCGTGGCGCCCAACAGGAAGCGTCACGTTACCAGGATCATCCATTCCTAAACATAACATTATCGATCAAGTAAATGCTAGATAAAATTTTGTGCAAAAGAAAAGGGCTCCAAAAAAAACAGTTCACCGTTCTCTGAAAGAATAACGGTAGGGTTTCCATAGTGTTCCTTCACATATGTCACGGCTTTGTACATTCCCCATGGCACAATGTAAAGCCATTTAGAGTATGCCTAGCAAAAATTTTACAGCAAACAATCAATAATGAATCGTAGAATGCAAGTACAAACTGAATTCGTATGTAACTTTTAAGTAATTACCCGTGGTCCAATAGGCACTCCGTCGCGTTCAACTGCATGATAGAGCATAAACAAGCTTAGAACAAGCAGAGATGAGCAACAACATTCACGACTACATGATCATCAGATGAGTTGAGTCAGAGCTTACAAGCAAATCCACACTTCCAATCAAGCTGATAGCTCGTCGGCTTTGCTTGCACCATATGATTATCGTACATGTAATATGATGTGTATTGGTTAATCCCCACGTAATCTATCGAACCTTTGACCATCTTAACCTCGTCGTCTGTAAATTTTGGAAGCCTTTCATTGACAATCTCCTGCATCGATTTCGGATACTCACCGTATATTATCGGATGGAGAAACCTACGTAGATCACAACCGATTAAAGGTTAGCTGTTTAAACCCTCGACGTGATTAAAATTAGTCGCTTTCGATAAAATTTTGGTGATTACCATCCGATATGGAAGTCCCTTGCCCTTTGAGCTGCTGCTTGGTCATCTGTCGAGTTTGTCAGAGGTTCGTACCAAACAAAATCCAAAAGGGTTCCGATTCTTCCCTTTTGTATAGCCTAACAAGCAAATCATACCTTGTGTATCATAGACGATATTGGAGACAAGAACAGTATTTATCATTCCATGAAACGAACATACCTGATACTTTTCACGGTATCTTTTGACTGCAGCCGCATGCGATAAGATCAGATTGTGGGCAACAATGTACGGCTCTGTAGCGGAGTTGCCGCCTGCAGTGCAGTTTGTGCACCGTGCAGGAGCAAAACTGCCTTCGTCGTACCCAAGAGCAGCTACGACTCTTGGCTCATTAAAAGTCATCCAGTTCTTAACTCTATCGCCGAAATGCTTGAAGCAGAAGTCTGTATAATCCGCATAGTCCTTCCTGCAATCGATAGCAAAATGCTTATGTTTCTTGTTTAAAACAATATCACAAGTCGATATGTTTTGTTCAAAGTTCTGTTTTGCTCAGAAGCGCACAATGCGATAGTTTATCTCAGCAAAAACATGTAAAAATGGGTTATCAGAATCATGCACAGAATTAGAAGTTCTATAACACACTTGATCTTCCATTTATAATCAATCCAATTTTGTCAACTTTAAATAAACACTAATTTGTCTTGAAATCCATGCTCAATAACGAATTTTTTATCAACATACTGATTTTGTGTCCATTACTCAGGATATGCAAAAAAAACAACGTATTGACTGACTGAGCATCACGCATACAACATTTCATGAAAATTACCAACTTGAGGAAGAGCGTGAAGGAAGTGCACACTCAATGCCTAAATTATAGGGAAAAAAAACTATTCTAACTTGGTATTATTATAATGGATTAATGGGGGTAAGTTGGCACCTCATCATTTAAGGTCAAGTGTGCTGACGTGGATGATAATAGGATTAATGGGGTCGGGTGGCAACTGATCATTTAAAATCAGGTGCGCTGACGTGGCGGCCAATCGGTGGCTGATTGGCCGTCCAAAAAGCAACCCATGTATCTAAAATCATCCATTGTCACCTTATTAACATTATTCTCTATTATAATAATCTATAGACAACAAGAAAAAAAGAGAGAAAATTCAAGAATTGCCAGAAATACTAGACGAAATTTCAGGCGGCGATGCAATACACTCACACGACCCGTTTGCTCAGCCAGCCATTGTACTTCTCTTCAAGTGCTTCAGGTAGATCATAGTGATAGAAATTTGCATAAGGAGTGATGCCTACACACACAATACACAAATCAGAACAATCAACATATAACAACAAACTAATAACATAGAAACATAGTAATATCGGCATTAAACCTGTGATATTTACCCTGCAATAGCATGTAGTTTATCAAACGGTCGTAATATGCCACCCCTTTCCAATTTACCTTCCCTGCGCCCTCTGGATGAAAAATGAAAGACAACGTAAACAGTAAGTTTTACGAAACATAAAGTAGAAAATCTGATGCTATTATAGTTATTTCTGACTTTAAGCCTGGGACAATTGATTGAAATTATTGAATTTGCTTACTTGGAAAAATCCGCGACCATGAGATTGAAAACCGATATGCATCAAAATTCATCTTTTTCATGATGTCCACGTCGTCCTGCACACAATGAAATCAAGATTTGAATCCGTTAATAAATTTCTTTTGTAATTTAAAATTTGTCTGGCTAATATTGCTTAGTTTTTTTTATCGTTAATCTAACTGTTGAAAACAGATCTGTCACGGCAAAACCATTAAACTTGTGATGAGTGTATCAACGAGCAAAAACTCTTTGGATTTTCTTGAAAGTTGATATTTTAGATGTTAAAAACATGAAGATCAAAATAAACTGTTCGGATAGAATAAAAAATAAGGGGGTATGGGTTTGACGCCACCCAAGAAGGAAATTTTCTACTTGGGTAGCCGATACACTTTATTCATACAGACTTCAGAATAATAAATATGTGCTGTCAGCACGAGAAAATTTCCCGCATTGACCCACATGTACACCACTTAATTTCTTTTTAAAAGTTTTTTCGGATTTGTCTACACATCATTCATGATCAATACACCAAAAATCAAGTTAATACAATGTTATTTGACACTCGATCTAATCGTTACAAATTTTTTAAAACAACAAAACTTTTTATAATGAGTGGATCGACTGTCAAATATGGTTACATTTGGGGTTTTGGGATTTTAGAATGTGTACAACTTAAAAAATTCAATTTTTTTTTGTTTTCAAGCACTGACAACAAAGAAAATTTCCTGCACTGTCAGCGTATATCTATTATCTTATGTATGCATGTATGTGTGTGTACATACATGCATACATACATTAGAAAAATCGATATGTGCTGTCAGCACGAGGACATCATATATGTTGTCTTTAAAATTCTTTTAGATGTATTTAACACATCATGAATGATCACCATATCAAAAATTAAATAAATCCAGTATTATTGGACACTTGATCTATCAGTAAAATTCAACGGTTTTAGAACAAAAGAAAATTTTACAACGAGAGAATCGAGTGTCAAATACCCCTATGGTTCACCTATATTTGTAGTTTTGATGTTCTATAGAACGTGTATAACTTAGAAAAAAATTCATTTTTTTGGATTTTAGAGCTGATAACACGGTTTCTTGCATTTTTAACTCATAACCATAAAGCTACACACATACATTCAGACACTGAATATATCCTTATGCATTCACAGCCTTTCCAAATTTTAACGAAAAATTTGAGATAATTAATTTCTGGTGAATTATTGAAAAATTTAATAACTTCTGTAATAAATTGGGCATAGGGTGACTCCAACTAGCAACCAACCAGCAGACTGAGAATTGATCGAACTAACAATTAGGATAACAAAGGTACGGTGAAAATACCTTGGTTTATCTCTATATATACAATAGTTAACTATAATTTTACAAACCTCATCGAATTATTAATGAACGCGGAACGTGTGATCATGTACATAATCTGAGAGCGTACATCCATGTTAAAAGAGGGTGCAGTTATCAAGAAATTTAAATAATTAATTTTTTTTCACCTTATAACGATGGTACTCGTCCACTGTCCTCTCCGCGGTTCCATTACCCGCAATATTCCCTGCTCACTCTCCCAACAAATCAGTAAAGCAAATAAATTCATACAACTAAGAAATTCAAAGTAAATAAGGAATGGACGGCTGAGATTCACCGGGGATCTTAATGAACACGTCCCAGATGCTGGGCCCACGCCCGTCCTGATGCGTCACCCCCTCCACTTGATAAGCCGACGCCGCCGTGCCGAAAACGAACCCCTGCGGAAACGCGGCCCGGCTCAGGCCGCCCGTGTCCATCCTGGGCCGTCGGCCCGGCCGGCCCGAACCAGAGGCGGTGACCGCGACGTCCTCGGCGGAGCACCGGACCGCCAGCAGCAGCGCGAAGAGCAGCAGGACTCGAATCGCCATTGTGATTATTATTAGAAGGAGAGGCCTACCGATTTAGTTATCTTAAATGAAAATGGGGGAGGGAATTTATAAGCGGAATGCACCCGCATAGAATCATGCAGGAGTGTGGGGACGAGGGGAGCGTGATGGGGGAATTTACTGGAATACCCTTACGGCGGGTACAAACGGTCTCGTGGCGTTAACGGGCATGGGGTTGTGTCGGCGAGAGATTCTGTTAAGGGCCGGACCCGGCGACCATGAGGGCAACTTTGACGGCTGCTGTCACGTGGGGGTAATAACCATTTTATCACGCTAGCGTTTTTTTTTTAAAATTTTTTTTATTAAGAAGTATTTTTCATGCAATTTGGGTTTTTCATTTGAGGGATTAAACTCAAAATACGAAGAATTAAGGGACTAATATCAAATTACGCATAATTTAAGGGACAAATATGAGAAAAACCCATTATATTTTTATTTGTTGGGATCTAAAACCTAAAGAATTATGAAAGTTTAATATAGTATTATTAAAAACATGAATAGATTAAACTAACTTCACTGTCAATAATGATGCAACAATTTCAAGTCATCCACGAATAACTTTGGAGAGCCAACAAGACCAATATTTTTAGAGCTGGACTATCTGCACCGCATCTTTGCGGTGCAGATGATGATTTTTTTCCGAAAATAGTAAAAGAAGGTCAAAGGTTTGGGAGTGAATTGACATAAAAACTGATTTTTTTTTTCTAAATTCAAAAACAAACGAAGACTTGCACCGTATGGATGCTGTTTACGGGTGTTTTCTCACCACTGACTCGTTGACCGATAACTAAGCAGTCAACGTGGTCAAGGGACCGGTTGAGATCCCTCGGACACGCCGTGCTCACGTGAACTCAGCGTGGGATGGCGATGGAGACGAAGACGAGCAAGAGCCTCGGGTAGAGCGTCGGTCCTCGGTTTGTGAGGAGTGAAGGGAAAGCCTCGGCTCTTTGGAATGTATTTGGCCTCGGTGGGACGAGCGTCGAGGGGTAGCCTCGGCGCCTCGGCTATTGCTCGGTCTTTGGTCCGTGGCGGTGCACGCGTGTAGCGAGCAGATTCGTCTTGCGCTGAGGAGTAGCCTCGTGTTAGAACCCAACTCAACTTAGTGATCATTGCCGCTTGGAGGTGGAGGAGTCACCGTGGGAGGTGGAGGAACTGCCGAGTCATCGCCAGGAAATCAGAACTCAGCCGTGATCACGATCCGCGTAGGACCAAGCTACAAAGTCGGAAGAATTCAACTGCCTGCCAACTAACCGTTAAGCGTGTGGAGTTTGTCGCTGATTCAACTGAAGCCGTTGAAGGTTCGAGGGAGCTGCCAGCAGTTGAGGTTGTTGAGATCAATTGAAGAGCAACCATTGGGCAGTTAGGTTGTTGAAACTGAAATGAGGAAGAATGGTATAAAAGCTCTGGATTGTAATGGAATCGACATCGAATGAATGAATGAAATTGCTTCTAGATTTTTGCTTTATTCATTTGCTCTGTCAATTTTCTCTCTTTTAGCACTAAATTTCTTACTGATTTCCGCCATTGTTGGTGAAATCAACCTGATGAACTTTGGCCTTCATCAATTGGTATCAGAGCCCAGCTACGAGCCATGGAATATCCGCGATTGTACGACGAGGGGTGGGGAGCCAAGCATCCATGGATCGTGGAGGGTGATAATTTCACATTCCTGTGTCGACAAATTCTTGGGGGCTTGGAAGTGTTGAGAGCAGAGAACGAGGCGTTCTTTCAAAAGTTGAGGGTTGATCGTATGTCGATGATTCAGAAATCCAAGAAGGCTGCAGACGATTTGATTCTTGGATTTACTCCTCCACAAAAGAAGCTCGCTGGTGATCCGTATCATATGGAAGCACTGAGTGGAGGAGGAGCGATGGCGTCGACTTTCGTCTTTCTCTTCAACATCTTCATCATCGTCTTCGAATTCAGATTCAATGGAGTACTTCTGTGATTCTTGCTCCGTTGATTTCTTATGCGAGCGGTACCATTGCCTGAAGCTGGAAGATTTTGATCTATGTATTGAATGCTATAAGAATGGGAAGTTTGGCCTCGGCCTTGCACCAACTGATTTCACTTTTGTGGGATCTGCTGCGATTCCAGTTGAGAGTGTTCCAAGCTTCTCCAATGGTGAGTTCAATGGCGGGGGCTACGGTTGGCGTTCCAAAGGAGCGACGGACGCAGCAGTTGGTGGGGCTTCAACATTCTTTATGGGATCTGCTGAGCTTGTGGGAGCTCCTGTTGCGGGTCCTATCCACACGAATCCCATGAAGCCAATGAAATGTGCGGAGGTGGCAAGATCGTACACAAACCATGTGGCTGCTGCTAATCAAAGAAGTGAAGAAGGTAGGCCAAGGCTATCTCCAGGCAACCATACCAAAGAAATCTGGGGGAAGAGGGAGAAAAAGAAAAGAAAGAAATGGTCAGAGTATCAAAAGATCGATGACTCCGAGAGGTATGTTGCTTTTGACCCTGGGGGAACTAGAGGTAGAAAGGGGTTAGAAGGTAAGATTGAGAGTGTGAGGAACAACTCACATTGTTACAAGATAGATCACTCCACAGGACCTTCATTTGATTCAATGATGTTCAACTGGCCTCTTCCTGGGGAATTAAAGAAGGAAGAAGCTGAAGTAGGGGAGTATAAAGCTGGACACTCTCTTGCTCCATTGTCTCAAGGCAACACGCATTATCTTCTTATCCGTTCAGTAAATCTCCAGTCGACAAATAGAGAAGCTGCTCCAGTGGAAGAAGTAGAAGAGGAAATTAACGAAGAAGATGAAGAAGAAGGCGAAAGGGGTGTTGCGGCTGCTACTACCTATGATATTGATCTCCAAATAAAAAGATTCAGCTTCAGGAGTTTGATGGAATCAGGACATCTTGAGCAGAGCTCTACCGTGGGTTCTTTATTAGGTGACCCTCCTCAAGATGAGATATCTCCTCAATTTAATACTGGAGACCCGCCCGCCGGAATGCATCTACCTCCAGTGCAGGTTCTTAATGTGAATTTTGAGAAGAATGGCCCAACTAAAAGAGAACCCATCAAGCTAAAAAGTTGCAGGTTCATGAGTAGCAAGAAGCCGCAACCCAGAAGAAGAGAATCCAAGTTCTATTTGGAACCCATGCTGACGAGTACAAAGGAGGTCAAAACAATTCGAAGGAAGAATTCTACCAAGTCATTTAAATTCAGAGCTATTTCAGGTTTTGATCCCGGGGGAGTTTGGAAATTTATGATTCTGTCAATGGATGGTTTAGTCTCCAAATTTCAGAAGAGTAAAATGGAATTGGTCTTGATCATCCTTGTAATAGGGAAATCTGGGAAGGTGGTGAGCATGGAAATTGTTAACGGCAGATTTTACAGTAGACAGTGGAAGCGTTGGATACACTTCGGTGTTGATCCGGGTGAAGAAATGCAAGTACCCGATTATTTAGAACTAGCCCCGATTGAGAATATCAGGAGCCTAGATTACCACAACTTGCATAGTCAGCCGGGTATTAATTGGATACTCAGCAGTTCCAGTGGAACTAGAAATATGACTGCAGGAGAAGGAATTTTAGAAGAGGGTTTGAGTTTTAATCCTAAATTAGCTCATCGTAGTATTGTACATGAAGGTAGTCTCAGGATTCTTACTCAGAAGTCCTGTAATTGGAAGTATGGAGGGATTAAGAAGCTTATTAGGAAATTGTTGGGGAGCTTTCCAGTTTCCAGCTTTGAGCATCTGCTTGAAGTCAGAATGTGGTCTATGAGCTCCCTGATATTTTTCCCGAAGATCATGAAAACCAATTTGGTGCTTCAATTGGGGATGAGCTGCATTGCTGCTGGAGAGGGGTGCAATTACTTCAGAAAATTTAGAACAGTACAACGTAGTTTGAGACATTTACTTGATGCCAGGAGTTGGTATATGGCCCAGCTAATGATTCTTTTTATTAAGCCCTTAAAAACCAAACCCATGGCACTTGAAGTGATAGAGCATGAGAGTAGTAGTATTTTTCCTGGAGGACTCACCTCAAGGAAAGGTGTTATAGAAGAGTTTTTATGTTTCAGGGAAACTAGTCTTAGGCATTGGTTTGAAGACAGGAATTGTCCTGAGTTGTATCTGATGTTCACTCCTGAGATTACCAAAACCAAGCAAATTACTCTAATGAGGGATATTCATGTGCATAAAGATGGTTCAGACCATACAGTCAAACTCATACTTGAGTGTATGTTGATAGAATATAAATGTTCAAGGGGCTTGAAACTTTTTTGCTTTGATCCCGGGGGAAAACAAAGGGACGTTGCCCTTAAGCTCATCAGAAAGGGGTCCAAGGTGTTGAGAAGACTGGAGCCATACTAAAGTTCTTGCAAAATATATACAGTGCAGGATTTCCATTTCTCAACCAAATTTTACATCAGTTCCATTGTCTATCCCCTACTCAGATATTATACAGAATGCAAGAAGCTATAGCCAATAGACAATCCTCCTTATTCGATCATTGCCGCTTGGAGGTGGAGGAGTCACCGTGGGAGGTGGAGGAACTGCCGAGTCATCGCCAGGAAATCAGAACTCAGCCGTGATCACGATCCGCGTAGGACCAAGCTACAAAGTCGGAAGAATTCAACTGCCTGCCAACTAACCGTTAAGCGTGTGGAGTTTGTCGGAAGCCGTTGAAGGTTCGCCAGCAGTTGAGGTTGTTGAGATCAATTGAAGAGCAACCATTGGGCAGTTAGGTTGTTGAAACTGAAATGAGGAAGAATGGTATAAAAGCTCTGGATTGTAATGGAATCGACATCGAATGAATGAATGAAATTGCTTCTAGATTTTTGCTTTATTCAGCTCTGTCAATTTTCTCAGCACTAAATTTCTTACTGATTTCCGCCATTGTTGGTGAAATCAACCTGATGAACTTTGGCCTTCATCACCTCGGCACCTCGTTCGATTCCTTCCTGGACAGACGAGAAAACTCGTCAGGGGGCCGGACCTTGGTTCCGGCCAAGTCCCCTCCGATGCTTAAGTTAGATCAAGGTCTGATGAGTGCCCAGCGGGATAGGTACGACTCGAGAGGAGATCGATACGCTGACCCTCAATCCGAACAAAGGAAGGGAAATAATGGCGAAAATCAGGTCGTTGATGGTGTACCTCCGATTTTGATACCTGTGATTCGACCCCCTTCACGGTTGCCACTGCCGTCTCTTTTTATAAGGTCCCGGACTCCCGGCCACGATTGCCCTCCCTCTATGTCCTCTCTCCCCACGTCCCCACGATCCGCCTTTATCCAAGCCCCTGCGTGCGTCGTGGGTTCATGGATTAATGGCTCTTTAATGATCATTAAGGTTTCGCGCTCCTGGGGGACGGTTGACTCTGGATGGCACGCGCTGATCGTGCATCTTTTGAGTCGGGGCCGGGTCTGGCTTCGAGTCCGTCCGTAGGCCTCGTCTCATTCGTGGGCTTCCGTTCTTGGCTTGGACCCGGGTCTCTGGTTCTTGGGCCTCTCCAAAATAGTCGTATCAGATGCGGAGCAAATAGTCCAGCTCTATTTTTATTTTTATTTCATTTTTTATAAGATCTCGGCGGCGCACCCTTCGTGCCGCCGGCGGAAACAAACGCCGCGGCCTGCGGCCGCGGCACTGCGCCGCGGCCCCAGGCCGCGACCAGTCGCCGCGGCCTGAAGCCGCGGCCCTGTGCCGCGGCCCCAGGCCGCGGCCAGTTGCCGCGGCCTGAAGCCGCGGCGGCCGCGGCCTCAGGCCGCGGCCCTGTGCCGCGGCCTCAGGCCGCGGCCCGCCGCCACGGCGGCCGCGGCCCGTCGCCGCGACGGCGGCCGCACCCTACGCGGCCAGCCGTCGCGGCAACACGCCGCGGGCCCCCCTAGGGTTTCCCGAAACCCTAACCCTAACGGGCCTTTTTCCGGGGGAGGCCCAATATTAACCCTAATGGGTTGTTTTCATGGCCCATAAGGCCAGAAAATTAGCCCATTCACACAAATTATTTTATTTATTTTTTGGCCCTAAAAAGCCCAAAATAGGTAAAAGAAAATTTGAAAGGGTTTTAAAGCGGTAAAATAAAACAATAAAATATGGATCAAAAAGGCAAAAGTTTTCAAAAAAAAAAATTTCTTGCACGTCGCACACAATTTTAAAATTATTTTAAATGCCTATGTTTCGATTATCTGCGTGGTTGTATGTCGCAAATATATTATCTGCGTGGATGTGCAAATATTAGGCTATGTTTTTAGGGATCAGCCAGGTTTCCGACACCGTTTTAAATTCCTGCAATTTTTCTTTTTTTGAGAGAAATTTGTAAGTGAGGATGAAAAATGTAAAAAGAAGACCGAAGGACACCAAAAAGAAGCTGAAGGCGTTCGCACAACGAAGATAGGGGCTTCTCTCTGAAGTTCCCGAGTTGTACTTTATTTTTTCATGCATTCATTTTTGATGTAACCTCGGACTGTACTTCTTTTATTTTTCGGTGTCGGCTGGCTGATCCCCATAGTCCTAAGTCATTTTCTTTCTGTTTCATTGCTTATGCATTAACTGCGTGGTTGTTAATTAGTTTTAATACCATGTTAATGTTACAATGAAACTGTCAAAAAGCATGCTAATATCACTTTAATATAGTTCAACGCCTATTGCTAGACTATATACATGCGATAAGTTTTCTTTAAAAATGCCTGCAGCATATAAATAGCATGTGTACATCATACTTGTTTCATTCAAATGAACATAATCTTTAGTTTACAAATATATGTATGATGGGCTCATGATATGACGATGTTTATGACAATAAGACAAAAATGATTTCAAAAAGTTTAATATCCACTTTGACAAAATGAACCTGAAGTTCAAAATCAAATCAAAAGTCAACACTCTCTCTCCCTAATAAAATAAATACGATGGTTTATGCGAAAATTATAATTGCTATCTTTATAAAAGATGCACACTTTGCGGTAAACAGATATATAAGATCCATGATCTATATAATCCAATATGGACACCAGAAGTTTTCCATAATACCGCTAAACTCTTTAAAAGAGTACTCTCATTTATTTTTACAAGGAAAGTTTTTTTTCCTAGCCTTGAATATAAGCATACGCCTGAAGTCGTGGCTTAATGAATAAGTGAGAAATATATTTCGCACCCACGTATTTGTTCCCCTCTGAGCATGGTAAACTATCCACATAAAATTTGAACGACTCAAGTAAATGGCCTGAAGCTATACTCGAGCATTCAAATAGACTTTTTAAAAGTCCCTTATTAATTAGAAAAGTGGAAGTATAAATAAATTGCTCAAACCCCTGCTTATGTCTCCTTAGCAAGACTAATTTTCATTGTCCTTTATAAATAAGGAATATTGAAATCAGGGGAAGTTCAGGTTCAAACATGACCTGAAATAAAAATAAGGAAAACTCAAAACAGGGGAAGTCTTGGATTAAATGGGAAAGGGAAGATACGATATACCTCGACATGGAGTAAGCAATGGCAAGCCAAAATCAGACCAGAAGTTCTGATAAGAGCCATAATGTTTTTGCAAACATGAATGTGCATTAACTTATGCCATATAAAAATACATACATATCTAGTCAAAAACGACGAAAGTCTAATTGACCTTATGTATATTTCGCTACTCCCCGAGGACAAATAAACTTTGAAATCAAATCTATTGTCATAACATAAGTCTTAAATGAGCATAATTATTGTTGTATGTTTTCAAGAGCACACATCACACTATGTCACTTTTTGACTTATCATCAGTATTATTCCCTTGTAGTTTTAATACATTTTATTTTACTGCGTATGTTTTGCTATCTTGAATACCCCTTAAAAAATGAGGATGCCATATACTCTCTGAACCTTATACAGTTTCAAAAAGGATATTCGTCAAAACGAAATCCCTAATGACTCAAGAAATAAATGAAGCCTGAAGCTTTGTCCCAAAATGATCCGCACAATAGTCAAAGTGAAGATGTAATCCTTCACAGTTTGAACATAGTTCAACTATTACCGGACAAAATTAACTTGAGCATTTTAATGGACTTTTCAAAAGTGCCACATAAATTCAAAAGAGGAATTATTTTGGAACACCAGAAGTGTCCAGAATCGACCAACTTTGGATCGATATCACCCTGAAGTGATGATGCAAGACATCATCAACCAGACGAACCCGAAGATTCTTCAAAAAGGGTGAAACTTTCATTGTCCTATTCAAAAAGGAAAAATGAAAATGAGATCATCTCCATTCACATGGACCTTGACTCTCCCCACTTCCTCAAATGAATTTAAGATGATATACCATCATCATTAAAGATAATGAAGACCTTTAGGTCTCTTGAGAGTATTTAAGGGATATAAAAAGGCTTCGTCCACTCCCTTAACCGGACTGATGATGTACCCTTGGTGTACTCATCAATATATCCTCTAAATAAATGGTCATTATCCAACCACATTCTTTTATAAAATGGTGGTAACTTTGGATAACACTGGGAAATTTAAATGTTTTACAACTGGAAAAATAACGAACACCCTGAAGCTTGTGTTCACACCCAAGTATGGGTAATATAAATCATTAAAATGATTTAAATGGATTTCTTATCCATTAAAAATCCAGTTGTAGGTGACCACATGGGAACATGCAATTACATTGCAAACCATCAAAACGCATCCTTAGAACCTATTTATATGAGTCTGATCACCTCATATAAACAGTTTCCGAAAACCCCCGACAGGGGAAGCGTTTTAGAGCACATCTTATAGATTGTGCCATGATGAGTAGACCCCCCATATCACCACTATAGACCATCAAAATGCAGAACTATTTATCGGAAGTAAATATCCTAGATAAATAGAGTCTGAGCACTCTGAACAGGGGAAGCATTTAAATTCACTTCTCCTACGACGTGCATTGATGATCCTATTTTAAAGATTTGATGAGATCCTGAAGATCCCTCACAACTTTAATGTCCCAGAATCAGTTTCGACAGAAATACTACAATCATCCATGAGCCTAAAGCTCAAATGACCATTTAAATCATT
Organism: Scilla litardierei; assembly: GCA_030789695.1. Lineage (NCBI taxonomy): Eukaryota > Viridiplantae > Streptophyta > Magnoliopsida > Asparagales > Asparagaceae > Scilla > Scilla litardierei. The sequence goes on from CM061132.1 coordinate 3,278,478, forward strand.
AATACCTATGATCTGGTTATCATGAATTGTGATGAGATCCTGAAGATCCACACTTATGAAACTGTTAAAACAGTTATCAGACATAGTTACTGACAATATAGATATTGTCAAAACTTTCACATCCCTGCTACTAAAAATCCAGCTAGGATTGACATACCGAATATATTGGATGCAATCCACCAGTAGCAGAAGTGGATATCCTCAATGGATGAGAGGACATACCACTAGGCTCCAAAAAGAGAGATCTACTCCTGGAGACCGAAAAAACAATACCACCACAGGAAAGTGAGCTCAAATCCAGAACCTTATTGCAACTTGGTTGCTAAGGACCAATTCTGGATCTGTCCATATTCTTTACCCGTCCCAGAACCTTCACTTCTTTAACGTGTCGTGAAGGAGACTCCTCTGGGAGAAATCAAATGATTATAGTACGTACGGGGTGAGTTTTGGACAAGAAAGAACACATTTTGTCGACAAATTCTCTCATATTTCATTTTGCCAGTTAAATAAAGTATCGTTTCCACAACTCTGCTTTGCCTGAAGCAAAGATAGAGATTTGGCCAAATTATAATAATGTGGAATAAGGCAATAATAAGGTGAGCTGGACTCACTTATGAAATATGAGGTGTTGGACCTGAAGTCCTGGTATCAAAAATGATACCAAATCCTGTGGGATAACTGAGTATTGAAGGAGAATTAAAATAAAATCGTTAGCTATAAGCATTTTAATTTGCTATAGTTTTTAGAGGTATAAATCGCTCAAACCAGGAAGTAATCAAGTAAGATGAGCTGAACTCACTTACAAGATGAATCTGATGCATCGACTGGTTTATGTCAAGGCGTAACCCAACGAATGGCAAAAAGAGGGAATTTTTGGTTGATGTTGCTATTGGATGTGACAACATCACCGATATAAAATTTCTTCAACTGCATGTACAAATTTATTTTCTTACTTTCCTTTCTTTTTGGGACACATATTGATAATATGATTAAAGGAAAGACAACCTAGACAGAGATCCTTAAAGGACTCATACGAAAAGGTTGTTGTTTGCACCTCTTAAAACGGTATTGTTCTTAAGAGAGCAAATTAAAAGAATTGAGATTATTTTAATAACTCAAAATATTTTCGGATCTCCTGAAGAGAAATTTCCGAAATATCTGTTAAAGCCTATCTATCAGATATGATATGATATGAAAGCCCTAGCTAGGCATAAATTCTATGCTTACAGAACATTAATCATCCTGAAGATGAACAATCATCCCGAAGATGAACTATTATCCTGGAAATGAACAATCATCCCGAAGATGAAAACTTCATACAATGAAGATTGATGAAGAAACATTAAATTCATTTCTCCACCAAATACACCTATTTGGTTATATGGATATACATTAAAAGACCCCTTTCCGTTAGCTGGAAGAGGGGAAGAATATATATGGTCCAGAAGTACCTTAAGTGTCTTTGAAACACTCTTTTACCTGGCCAACTGCATGCATCTCTTTTGAGCGTTAGCAGTATAGCTATTAGCCAGGTACAGTGCAGCGCCTGCAGCGCGCTACTGGACCAGAGATATGTAGCTTCTGCGCTATCTCCAAGGGTCGAGGAAAAATCCTCTATGTTAAATGTATTTGCATATGCAGGTTACAAATCATCGCGATGAATGGCATAAAAGGGACGTCCACCTCCTGAAGATCTACACAGAATCCTTCCAAGTCTACATCCTTCCACCATTCCGAGAAGCCCATCACCCAAGGAGCAGTTCAAGAACATACAATGCCAGGTCCTGAAGTACCTCGCAGACAATGACGATTGAGACGTGGAGCTGCCTACCAAGTTTGCTAGCGCTCCTTTAGTTTCAGCTAATGCCTTATATGAGTGAAACTTGTATAGATGAGTGATGCTTGTACTTTACTTTTGCTTTCGGAATGTTGCCGATGAGATGGATGTATAGACACATAGGAGATAAATGTATAGATATATAGGAGATCTGCAAGCCTGAAGCTTGATCAGATTAGGGGGAGTCAACTGTAGAGTTGTACTCTTTTTCCTTGACTAGTGGTTTTTCCCACAGGGTTTTCCATAGTCAAGGTTTTAATGAGGCAACCACATTGACTCTGGATCCAGAAGTATCCACCCCTCGACACATCCCCAAATCAGGGGAAGTTCTGGAGTGCTGTACTCTTTTCCCTTCGCTATTGGTTTTTCCCACAGGGTTTTCCATAGCTAAGGGTTTTTAACGAGGCAGTTACCCTTAACTTGGATCCGGAAGTATCCACCCCTTAAGATACTCAGTAGTACTAATGAATCATTCAGTATTCATAAAGTCGAGTATACCACGTTGGTTGGATAAGGGGAAGTGTTATGAATAGGACTCATTGGGCCTATTGGGTATCCACCCACATGAGTACCCATTATGAATACTATATAAAGGAGGCTAGGGGTTTCCTAGCCTCAACCCTTCTCCAAATCTGTTTCTCGTTCATAACACCCTCAAGAAATAAAAAGTCAAAAAAAAAAAAAGTGAATTGCTGTATACACCGAAAACTCAGTATGGGGAAGTGACAAGCTTTCAAATTTGAAAAAGAAATGTCAAACAAAAAATTACAGCAACCTTCTCTCTCATAATTTCTTTCTTTTTGAGGGAGAGAGTCACCTCCTTGCTCCGAAGGCTCCGGTGCAAAGAGCCGTTCTCAAAAACACAAAAAAGACACTCACACAATCGACATTTGTCAATCAAAATCAGCAAAGGCTATAAATGCAGTGTAATTGCCTAAAAGCTCCACAGTATTGGACCACACTGGCGAGCTACATTTCGAAGTCCAAGGGTCAAAACACCATTCGAGTCCCAATACTCTGCAACGCACGCTGCAGTTTGGCCTAGGATTCCACAATTTCTCCAGATTTGTGCGAAGAAACCAGAAAAGCGAAAAGAATCGGACTTTTTCATGAAAAAAGACAAGGAAAAAAGGTCGCATTTTTATCAGAGTAACACCACCATCACAAAATAGACACAAAGGAATATTATATGGCAATCATTGAGCCTCCTGTCCAACTCAAAGCAAACCCAATATCACATTTGGTCCCAGGAGGAAGAAAATGAGGATCAAGCCAAATAAACTTATCCAAACATGCTTCAAAGTTCAAACCTCTCAACTTTCATATTCAGCTCAGTAAGATCATCACTTAGCTCACTCAGTAGAAGCCAGACAACGAGACTCAAAATCGCACGCAAGACTTAGTTATACCCAGCACGCAACGCAAAAAACTCAGCCTTTATCTGCATGGCTGTATATCCTGACGCATTTCTAATGATATCTATCATATCATCTTCACAATAGTTTGCATATATATCGGGGAATAGTCAAACTACAAATTTCAATGATCAAAACAGATTGATTGAGGGCAATTTTTGTCGTCACACGAACTGAATACTGTTATACATACGTCTCATATTGACAGATCGCTGTCCTGATGATTATACAATGATTCATGCACCTTATCCTTGGCTCATGCCAAAATTTGAAAGTTTGAATGGTACTGGATCAAAAAGATAACAAGCCGCTGTGATCTCATCATCTTGCCTTGGATTTATTCAGCTTGGGAATTTGGAGAAGGGTCCTCGGCGACTTGGGATAAGATTGATGATGTGCTTAGAATGGAGAGTGGCACATGCTAATATCACGACACTCAGAGGTTGAGCGTTCGAAGCAATCCCTGGCAAAAAAGGACCAGCTTTGGATCCCCATCAAGATCCACATGATCAGATGCAAATGGACAAGAACATGTTTCTTAATTTGTAAAGTGCTTGGTTTTTAGATTTATTTCTCACCATTTTAGACGGATAAAAGTTTGGTGGGCCAAGTTGAAAAGGGGAGTGGTGGCAAGAGGAAAGAGATTCGCAGAGCAATCCAAGGGATTCTCAGCGTACAGTTGTGCATGCAGGAGATTGTATGTGCATGAGGGGACCAAGGCACCTAGTGGTTGTACATAATTTATTGAGGTTTGGTAGCTAGTGGTGTGTAAAATTCAGTAAGCCATAGTAAATTATGGAATGTTGCATGCATTTGCAGAAAAATACACAGATCTGCATATTATTTGCTTTAATATCTCAGATGCAGGCATTGTCCTCAAGCATTCAGCCTAAATAAAGTACTCGATCACAACATAAGAGTACAATGCAAAAAATCATTCGCAGCCCGTGAGCATCAATGGAAAGAATTAGAATACATTATACATACAATGCAGTTAAATTGTCAGTCTGTAGAGCAATGCCAACCAATTTTCGAGTAAACATCAACAACGAAGTACTCAGGAGGAGCAGCAGAGCTCAGAGTAACTGCTATTAGCATAGTCCCAGGCCACTACTACTGGAGTCTGACTGAACCTCAGATAAAAAATTATGGAAAATCTCTCCTACACAACAAAGTTCAAAGCTTCAAAAACACAAACTGATATGCCGATGAAAAATATTACAAGTCAAAGTGCTTGCTCGATGGACGATAAAAAATACTTTTAACTCTTCCTGGAGCGACGGAAAGATACGAGGCATGCAGACAGCTCGGAAAACTCTATACAACATAGAGAGCCCCAACTGTGTCGACCATCCTTTTCTTGTGCTCTTCCCCCAATTCAAATGCTGAAGACACTCCAGCATACCAGGTAACCACAAAAACCAATATTTGGACCAAGGATCAAGCATCGCCTTACAAAGAATTGGACCATGCTACTGCTGGGCCAGTCACACGCGGACGCATGCATCCCCTGAGCTCACCACGTTCTCATCGGTGAAAGCCAATCCACATAGGCTTATCAATGTCGTACACAATCACATTGGTGTCAAGGGAGCCGGTAGCAACCGGGTGATTATCAGGAGACCATGCCAGGCAGTTGATGCGAGCGGTATGATACAGCATGTTCTTTAGCTTAACCTGTTCAAAGGAACCCATCTCATTAAGATATACAACATCTGGATAACTTCACCAGACAAAAAGAAATGTTAACCGAGGGAGCAAAGTAACCTAAAGGTTCGAAAAAATAATATGCGGAGTGTAGGACTTGCATCTCGAATCTCACATGTTGCTCAGAGTCGCATACAAAGTGTGTTTCTTAAAAGAAATAGTAAAGTCTTTTATCTATTAATGAGAGAAATGTCTTTAAATAGACTTTCATGTATATGAGAAATACAAGCATACAACTAACAGCTTAGATATTTAAGATAACAACTTAGATATTTGCAGTAGCTAACAACTAACAACTCAGATATTTAAGATAACAACTTAGATATTAGTAGCTAACAACTAACAACCTTGACTAATTATCTTTAACATGCCCCGCAAGATGGACGGTCTTTGGGCAAGTCCAATCTTGGAAAACAGATCATGAAAACGCGTCCGGGTAAATGGTTTAGTAAGAGCATCAGCAAGTTGATCATTGCCAAAAATGTGTTGAACCCGGAGTGCACCAAGCTGTACATGTTCTCTTACTAAGTGAAACGCCAAGATGTTACATTCTCGAATGAAAAACTGGATTGGCTGAGTAGTGAGTTGCATCTAAATTATCACAGTATATGCTTGGAGGTTCATCCAGTTTAATACCAAGCTCATGAATGAGAGAACATAGCCAAAGAACCTCAGCAGTATTAGATGCAACGACGTGAAATTCAGCCTCAATGGAGGAACGAGCTGTACCTTTTTGTTTCTTTGAACTCCATGACAGTGGGTTTCGACCAAGATAAACAATATAGCCAGTAATTAAGACATAGTTATCGCGATCTTTGGCCCAATCGCATCAATGTATGCATGTAACCGTAATGGTGATCTGCGGTGGAGAGTAATGCCATGGTCAGACGTGCCATTGAGATAACAGAGCAACCTTTTTAGAGCATCCCAATGCACATCTGTCGGACGGTGCATGTATTGAGACAAACGATTGACAGCGAAAGCAACATCCGGGCGAGTAAGAGACAAGTACTGTAAACTGCCAATAAGAGCTCGATACTCGGTTGGGTTTGGCAATAGTGTACCATAATTAAAAGTGAGAGAAGGTTGAGTAATCATTGGCCTAGGAACATGTTTAGCTTTGGTCATTCCAGCACGGTTTAAAAGATCACTAATGTATTTCTTTTGGCTTAAGAACAGTCCTTGTGTATGAGGACGCACTTCTACACCAAAAAAGTAAGACAAGGCACCAAGATCTTTTAAAGAGAAACGAGCAGCGATACTTGTAAGAAAGCTTTGAAGTGCGGTGAAGGAAGGACCGGTAATGATTATGTCATCGACATACACCAAAAGATAGAAGGAGATGTTGTTTTTGCGATAAAGAAAAAGAGAAGAATCGACTATGGAGTTTTGAAAACCATAAGAGAGAAAAAGAGCGAAGCTCCTGATACCAAGCTCTTGGAACTTGTTTAAGTCCATAAATGGCTTTGCGAAGTTTACACACAAGTATGGTGATCTTTGTCAATGAAACCGGGAGGTTGGGCCATATAAACATCTTCATCGAGTGTACCTTGTAACAAAGCATTGTTTATGTCAAGTTGACGTATAGACCAGCCATTTGTAACAGCCAAGGAAAGCATGAGTTGAACAGTAGTGGGTTTAATGACCGGACTAGACGTTTCTGAAGTCTATTCCAGTACATTGGTGGAATCCTTTGGCTACAATGTGAGTTTTATACCGCTCAATGGAACCGTCAAGGTTGTATTTAATTCGATAAACCCATTTACACACAACCAGATTTTGAGAGGAGTCCGAAGGAACTAAATTACAAGTGAGGTTTCGAGTAAGATCATTATGTTCTTCTGTCATGGCAGTACACCATTGAGGATCTTTAAGGGCTTGAGTGATAGTGTTTGGTTCAGTTGGTTAGGGATGAACAATAGTATGGTGGAAAAATTTAGGGTTGGGTTGGGTAATATTGTTCGAGTCTGGTGACTATAGTCTGAGTATGACGGGGAGGTGAGGTAGGAGGAGAAGGGGAAGATTGGGGTGATGGTGATGGTGATGATAATAAAGTGGCAGTAGGAGATGGTGAAGGTGAAGGAGTTGGTGATGATGTTGGAGTAGGTGTCAGTGGCTGTTGTTGTATGATTGGAATCGTGATGGTGCACCATTCATCAATTGATGCTAATGTGGGTTGCGTATAGGAGGAGCAAAACTAAGGATAAGGAAATACATTCTCAATAAATTTGACGTGTCGAGAGGTATAGATGCGATTTGTGCATGGATGTAAACACTAATAAGCACTTTGCAAAAACACCCAAAGTTTGGAAGTTTCTAGTAATTTGGTAGAGTTCCAAATAATTTTAATAAGGGAGACATATTTTGGAGAGTTGGTGTCGACAAGTGGTTTATTAAACAAGTAGCAATACCAAAGGCATGTGGCCAATGAGTAAAAGGAAGCTTGGCATACGATAGAAGAGAGAGACCGGTCTCGACAATATCTCGATGTCGGTGTTCAGCATAACCGTTGTGCTCCGGTGTGTATGTGGCGAAGATGTGCGATGAGATATTCCATTTGAGGTGAGATAGGGAGTCAGTTTTTCATATTCTCCCCGTTGTATGAGAAGAGGCGAATTATTTGATGCTTGAAGAATTTTTCAACAAGAGCACGAAAACGTAAAAATATGTCATATGTATCAGATTTACGTTTTAGAGGATATAGCCAAGTATACTTTGTAAAATGATCTACAAAAATTACATAGTATTTGTAATTGTCATAGGATAAAACAATAGAAGTCCAAACATCAGTAAAGATTAAATCAAGAGGGGCATGGGAAGAGAGAGTAGAGTTGGAGAAAGGCAATTTGTGACTTTTATTGATGTTGCATGAATTACAATCAGACATTGAGAAATCAGAAATAGATAATGAAAAACTGGAATTTAAAATTCGAAAAAAGAAAGTGAAGGATGACCAAGACGATGATGCCAGTCATGCATGGGTGTTTTGATACTTGTGAAGAATCTAGGAGGACTTGGTTTCCATTTATATAGGCCAAATCTAGTTGGACCCTGAAGGAGAATCGTTCCCTGCAAAAGCTCATTGACACGAAAAAGAGAAGGTGAGAATTCAATGCTTGTATTGTTGTCTTGGCAGAACTTGGAAACATACAGAATATTTCGAGAGATTGAAGGGACATGCAAGACATTAGAGAATATAAAGTTTTAAAAGAGGCAGTGAAAGAGAAAGAACCAGTATTGGAAATTGGAAAGGATGAGCCATCACCAATCAGAAGTTCCTCAGTACCATCATATAGAGCATGGAGTGAGAGATTGTTGATGTCGTTGGTAACATGGTGCGATGCACTGCTATCCAAGAGCCACACATTTGAAGGTGGAAGACTTGAACCTGCCATATTAGCTTGGGGTGCATAGAAACGAGGTAGGTAGCCTTGTTGTACTGCACAGTTTTGAGTGTTGGTGGAAAACTGAGTAGTATGAAATAGTGCTTTGAACATAGCACACTGATGAAGGAAATGATCCTCAGCTTTGCACCACTAACATTTACCAAGATAAGGACGTTGGGGACGAACTTGTGGTTGATTTTGAGGGAGTGGCAGTAGCACTGGAGTTGGAGGAGACCATTGTTATTTGTCGTAGTTGTTAGTGTGGGGACGGTATTGGGCAGCAAATGTCGCAGCCGGTAACAGTATGGCAGTGGTATTTTTGGTGGCAAGCTCTCTTGTGATTAATTTCTCATGAAGCTCCTCAAAGGAAATAGGAGTATCACGACCATTGACGGCATCGATAACATGTTTGTAAGTCTCATAATCAAGACCTTAAAAACTATCAACAATATCTTCATGATCCATAGGTTTACCCATAGAAGCCAAGCGAACGGTACATGTTTTGATAGCCTGCATATATTCCGAGATGGGTTGAGTATTTTTGGAGATATTAATGAGATGATCTTTGGTTTGTTTGATGTGGCCACGAGAGGGGTTGGCATATGTTGTTGCTAGGATATTCCAAGCTTCATGTGCAGTTCGGGTTTGAGAGATAAGATGGACTAAGTTTTGGGAGATGGTGCCAACAAGAGCACCAAACACCAGTCGGTCTTGGCGAAACCAAGTCTATGCAGCAGGATTTGGTGTGGTCGTGTTGCTGGCAATGATGGAGGTAGGTGGAGAAGGATAGGTTCCATCTACAAATTTGTATAGGTCATAGCCAAGAAGAGTGGCTTGAATTTGTGTTTTCCTAGCAATATAGTTGATTGGCGTAAGTTTGATGGAGTTTTGAATTTGAATAAGGGTGAAGGGTTTAGTAGGATCATTATTGTTGAGAATGGTGGATTGATCATTGGTCATGTTGGAGAGAAAGCAAACGAGAGGGGGAAAATGGATCAGAACGAGAGGGAGAAAAAAATGGATCAGTGAGCTCTGATACCATTAAAGAAATAGTAAAGTCTTTTATATATTAATGAGAGAAATGTCTTTAAATAGACTTACATGTACATGAGAAATACAAAAGCTAACAACTAACAACTTAGATATTTAAGATAACAACTTAGATATTTACAGTAGCTAACAACTAACAACTTAGATATTTAAGATAACAACTTAGATATTAGTAGCTAACAACTAACTTTGACTAATTATCTTCAACATTTCTACCCTTTTGCCTTTATATGCCAACATTTCCATGCTTTAACTAGTGACAGTAAAAAGATTAAATGGAAGAATTTTGTATATAAACAAGCAAATTCCGAAAAAGCACACCGAGTGTTCAAACTTCAAACACACAACAAAGTGAATGACCAATTGTGGACTCCCCAGCTCTGGCGCCACCGCCCGAGGAGTCTTGGGCTCCTGTTGTCGATTGGTTTTAGCCATTGATGCAGAATACAGAAGAATTTGAGAGGTTGAAGAAGAAAGAATCCAAGATAATGAGGAAGATAGAACAGAAAGTTTTGGGGAAGAAGAACTCAAACCGAGCTTGTATTAAAATTCTCGATGATCAAATCCTTACAACTCAACTACTTTTATAAAATTTTCTGACAGCCAATAGTTGTACCAATCTGCTAACTAATTACATGTATTCAACATAATGTTAGTTAGACAGCCCAGATGACGATCGCCGACTGGAGGACACTCAATCGGCTGCTCCGCCGTGACACGCAGAACGAATGGCTGCCTGAAGCTCCAACAAGACTTCCATTGAGCCTAACTAACATTCAGTTGAATACATGTAATTAGTTGTAATTAGTTAGCAGATTGTTGGAACTATTGGCTGTCAGAAAATTGTATAAAAGCAGTTGAGTTGTATGGATTCGATCATCGAGAATATTAATACAAGCTCAGTTTGAGTTCTTCCCCAAAACTTTCTGTTCTATCTTCTTCCTCATTATCTTGGATTCTTTCTTCTTCAACCTCTCAAATTCTTCTGCATTATGCATCAATGGCTAAACCCAGCGGCGGCGCCAGAGCTAGGGAGTCTACAGTTGGTATCAGAGCTCGGCGGTGCTGCGGGCGCACACCAGGTGTTCGATGCTTTGATTCAAAGGGCCAGATCTTCTTTCGAGCATGGCAAAGGAAGGTGGACTCTCCTCCATATTTCTCTTGATGCCAAGGCATTAAGGTCCTGCAATTGAGGCCATCGGAGGTCGAATGTGGAAAAAGTTCATTTGCAACTTTCTCACTAGAGATGATCCTTAATCCATGGATCTCCATCCGAATGAAGAAGATCTTCAGCCGAATCAAGCATAGAAACTCGATTATGGCATACACGGTAAGATTTGTTGAAATGGCTGAGTTGGCACGGAAGCATTACACATTATATGGCCACTAGATAAAGGAAGCTTTCATCTTGAGTTAGTTTCTTATTGGTATTCGATCGGGAATCGGTTGCAAGGTTAAAGACCAAGATCCGAGGAATTTATTGGAAGCCATCCAGCTTGCAAGAAGAGAGGAAGACCAGATTCAAGAAGAAGCTAACAAAACCTCTGCAGGAATCTTTCTCCAGTGCAAGAAGTTTCTTCCTCTAGTGTGGAATCATGAGGATGCCCTTGGAGCCATGGCAAAAAAATCCAAAGATACTTCAGAAGTAAAGCAAGAGGAAGAACGGAAGATTTCATCTCTTTATGAACAAGGGAAGTACTTCTTTGAACTCTAAATGGGATGATCCTCTTCATTGTGAGAATTATGCGGAGAAGCATACAAGAAAAGAAGAATCCAAGTTTTGTTTGAGACCTATGAGGATGAGTGCAAAAGAGATCAAAACAAAGAGAAGGAGAAGTTCCACCAAGCCTTTTAAAACCAAGGCTATATCAGGAATCAAGTCCAATATCTGCAACTTTGTTAAAAAAGGTTCTGTTATTGCCTCCTCCAATCCATTAAATCCTTATAATTGCCATGTAACCCGATTTAACTCCCTTGAATTCTTAAAAACTCAATTACCTGAAATATTGGCATGGTGGTTTCGTAAGAAAAGATTCAATGGGAGTGTGTGTTTTGACCCTGGAGGAGTTGGAGTAGGAGCATGGTGGTTATCATTAACTTATAACCTACACCCTAGGTTAGAAAACATAATAAAATCAAGCCAGTAGACGCCGTAAGGATTATATTAACATTTAATATATTGGTAAAAACCTAGTTCTGTTATATGTTTAATCAAACCAGAGAACCGATTGTATCGTAGCGTACTGCTAATCAAGACGAACCCAACGACACCAAGTTTATCAAAATCAGGCAAGTGTGCGAATTGTTATGAATTTTTGAAGCTTAATGTTTAAATTGTCGTTTTCACTTAAAGCTGAATAACGAGAATTTGACCCGTGAAATGACGTTCGCAAAAAATACCATGACGATTCATACTTAAAATGTGACACATCGACATAAAATTTCGCATGTTTATGATTCAAGAGTAAATAACGAAAAATAGTTGATTGCAACATGTTTAATAAACAACCCATTTAATTTCGTTATTTAAATTGTTTTAGAGTGTTGTAATTCATGATAAATGCCGAAATTAATATGGTCATATGCTTCACATTTTACTTGAATATAGGTTGGTAGAATGTACACTTGTGGAACTTCTTGAAATCTTGAATTCGTGAATTCGTGCGCCTCAAAGGCGAAATCTTGAATTCGTGAACTCATGCAAATTGTTAGGCTGGCTCGTGTTCCAGCACATTTTTGGGGGGTTAGGGTTGAGCGGCCGCTGAGCGTGCGTGTACAGGCCTCCTTCAAGAGCACCACCTAGGCGGTGGGTGGCGTCAATCACGATTATATCCCCGTGAGAAGGATCGACCTACTCTCCGCGACTTAAAGGCGTGAACCCTAGGCATAGCAGAAATCGCGTGCATAGAACTTGAACTCATTATTGTTATCTCAGTTGTACACTAGAAATGCCATGTTAGTAATGTTTGTAGAAATGTCATGCTCTTTAGTGCTTGTTTTAAATTCCTTAGAACTGCCATGTTTAGAAGTACTTTATCTTTCTTTAAAATTGCCATGTTTATAACCATACTGTTGACATCTTGTATAAACAGTTAATGCTTCATACTTTGTTACAATTCGTACACCTCGTCTTGGATAGTCTTACTTTTACTTGCCAGACCTTGCTGACATACATTCGTGTTTTTGGAATGTATGTCAGATCACGAGCCAGCGTACCAGGACTTGTTTGAGACGCCTAACACAGAGAGCGAGGAGTTTGATGTTGACTCAGAGTCGCTCCCTGCAGAGGATTAGAGACCGGTGAGGTTGTCGCTTTTCTTTAGATTTGCTTTAGTACTTGTTCTAAGGTATGTTTTCCTTGTTGTAGTTCTTTGGCTATGTTGAGGCCTTATCTTTTAATTTCGTGTATGAACATTTCTGGATGTGACTTTTAATTATATGAAAGTTCTTATTGTCCTGAATGCATGCAAGAATTCAGCGCGATTGTTGTCACAGACACTTAATGAACTCGGGCTTCATCGCCCTAGTGCATGCGGACCTTAGTAACGTTCTCGTTTCCGTTGTTTTTAGGAAGCGGTGCGTTACAGCTCCCCTGGGTTCCCTTGTCTAGATCCCGCCTACTGGGGCCCTCTGCGCTCCTGTAGGCACCGAGCCACAAACAACGGACACACCCAAGCTCCATTGGCTTGCCGATTCGCTGTTAGCCTGTCATCCACTATCTGAGCTAGGTCCATCATTTCTAGCAGTCCACTCGGCCTCTGCACCCGAAACTCTACCTGAATTTCAGTTTTCAGCCCCTTCATAAAGCTTCCCACCAAGGTCTCCTCGGTCATCATCTCATCATATGGCCAAAAAGTGCCTCAAATTTCTCTCGATAGTCTCTCACTGTGCCCACTTGCCACAGCGTCAAGAGCTGCTCGTGCAGGTCGCCGCCCTGTGTCTCTGAAGCGATGCATCATGCAATATGTGAACTCTTCTCATGACTGTACCAGACGCCATTATTGCCTCCACAAATACCAAGACAACGCCTTTCACTCCAAACACACGCCCAACGCCGGCACCTTCTCCCTCTCCCCCATCTGGTAGGCCTCAAAATACCGCTCCGCACATGAGACCCATCTGTAGGGGTCCTCCCAGTCGAAAACCGGCACCTTTAGCTTCTGCACCTTGTTTTCGGGTCCACGCATCCCTTGCTCTACCCAAGCTCTAGATTGAGCGTAGTGGAATTGTAGATAAGCATTTTGCGGGAGTCCTCCAGCTCCCCACGGTCCCCATGTCCCTCCTTCATCACCCATCATGCCACATGGGTTCCCTTCACGTCCCTCGTAGTTCCGAAACTATCCATCGTTCACCCGGGGGTCGTCGGCCTCCAAAATCTCCCTCGTATGCTTCATCGAACCGTGGGCCCCCCATTGGTGGCCCGCCGCAACCATGGAATGCCGTCGAAGGTCGTCGGCTATTGAAATCCCCCAAAACTCCTTCAAATGGCTGCGGGAAGCTCCCCTACCCCTTAGGAATTGCGAGAAGTGCCCGCCCCCTGAGGAAGCACCGGAGGCCAGCGAGGCCCCTGCGCAGCCGCAGGGGGCCGACGCCCCCTACGGACCTCATCTGGGGGCTCGCAAGGCCCCCATGCTACCGATGGAGGCTTGCGAGGCCCCCATGAGTTCGCCGGGACCTCGTGTGGCCCCCAGCGGCTTGCCGGACCCTCGTCGGGGTCCGGCGGTGTCGCCTGGCCCATGCGAGGCCAGGTGATGGCCTTGGAGGGTTCTTCGCCCCACAGGAGTGCTGTTTGGGGCCGATCGGCCTCCCTGCAAGCCCTGATCCCCCCTCCCAAATTGGAGGAGGGGGGAATTAATCCCACGCGTACTCCTTGTTTTCTTCAGGTGAAACACCTTCCACGATCACCATTTGTCCTTTTTCCTTGTCTAAAGATGGCTCCTTTTGGCTTAGATCTGAATGGTTCTCCCGGATCTCGTCGTTCTTGGGCCTCGCCTTCTCGCTTCGCTGGTTCCCTTGAGTCTCCATGAACGATTTGAACATGCTCTCCAAGGATAAGAACCTTTTATCACTTCTTTATTGTAGCCTTTATGGATTCCTTTATGGTTGTTTCAATTTCTCCAACTTTCTCCTTTATGGCATCTTTCTTCTCCGTGGATCTTGTGTTTGTCATGGTGGATCTGCGCTCTGATACCAATTTGATGAGAAAGCTAGGGTTTGGAAGATAAAAGATGAAAATTTTATAGAACTCCAAAGAGGAATATAAGGGCTTTTTTCCATAGGAAACCAACTCTCAAAGCTTGAATCTAAAGAGAGAAAGCTTACTCTCACTTGATCTAGGGTTCTACTCTTCTAAGCTTGGGTTTATCACTCAAGTTTTGCATAAGAAAATAATGAAAACCCCACCCCAAACATATAAGGGCAGCTTTAGCCCAAATTACAAAAACCCCTCCAAACCCCAAACTTTGCAAAAATACCCAAAACTTCAAAAAAATGCCATTGGCTTAGTTCTTTATCCCGTGACCCTTGTGACGCCTTCGTTGATACGTGATGATCTCATCAGTATCCAACTCAGACAGAACCTATTTTGAAATGTCCATGAATCATAGATTATATTTGTTAGTGCGCGGGTCCGGTACCGGGTGAAATATCCGCATACCCGACCCAAATGGTGCCAAGGACCCGAGATACCCGTCACTCAGAGCGAGGTATTGCCGAGTCAAGCAAACGGCCCACTCGACGGTTAGACACTCGCTGATATTTAAGGGGGGTTAATGGGGCCAAGTAAATGGGCAGCCGTTATCTCAAATCCCGGATGAGATCGTGCCAGAATCAATGGGAATGGTTACATGCAATTAAAGGGGAACGGCCTATAAATAGACAAAAGGAAAAAGGTAAATGGGTTCCCATCTCAAGGTACGAGATCTAAGACATAAAACTATCTTTCTCAGCTGATATTTCTTACATCATCGAGCTTGCGACGTTAGACCTGAGATGAGCCTCCGTGGATCGATCTCAGCGGCTCCAACCTCACTCCCATCATTAAGTTCACATACTAACTTAAGTATCGGAGGGGATTTGGGTCAAGACCCATATCCGACCCCCCTAACGTGTCTCTGTGGTGTAGATCGACGAACTGACGTCTTTCGCCAAGGTCATTTTCGAGCTTCTCAGCCTCGAGCGATCGACGCATCGGCTGTCCGAGGGTCGATCGTGCATGCATCATACTACATCCATCACTCGACCCAAGTTCTTCCAACCTATGGTCCCACTTCACTTGCTGACGAGGCTCCGACTCAGCACGAAGAGCCCACGTCAGCTTGACAACTGTCTCGGTCTTTTTTGGCCTTAACAGTTTGGCACCGTCTGTGGAAAACCACGAGTCGACATCCCGATCGACGAATATCTCGACCATGTCGACTCACTCATTAACATCCTCCGGGGATGCCTCGATACCTCCCAGCGTCGGCCTCATCAACATGATATGGGAGGTCCCCCGCACCCGGAGCTGTTAACCTCGCTCCAAAGCTCCTACGCCTGAAGGTTGATGACAGTATCCGTGGGGTGAAAGCGCCCCAGAGATTCTACGCCTCCTATCTCCTTCTCAGATGAAGATTTGGAGGATGGGGACATCGCCGTAAAGAGGCTGCTTGTCGATACCGAAAGCTCGTGCTACATACTCTTCTTCACCACGTTGGAGCGAATAAGGTTGTCCTCCGTAGAGTTGACGCCTTGTTCGGGGCCCCTAGTGGGATTCACATGACATTTCGCCCTGATAGCAGGTATCATCACTCTACCGGTGACCTTCGGTACGTATTCGCGACAAGTCACTCGCCTGACCAGTTTCATGGTGGTGAAAATCAATTCGGCATACAACAGGATCATCGGGAGGCCACTACTGAACGCGATAGAAGCGGTGGTCTCAACTTTCCACCAAATGATCAAGTTCTAGTCTCCCGAGGGAGTCGAAAAATCAAGAGGAAACCAAAAGCAGGCGCGGTCGTGCTATACATTGTCCATCGCTCTGAGAAGGATTGGACAGGCGGTCCCAGTCGATCCCCAAGGTGAATATCGACGGCCCGCAGCAGTCGAAGAAACGGAGAGCATCCAGATCTCCGAAAAAGAAGGGAAAACTGTCTCGATCGGATCAATACTCCCTTTCGACCTAAGGGAACAGTTGATCGCTCTCCTGAGAGAGCATATAGACGTTTTTGCCTGGTCCCCAAAGGATATGCCCGGCATCGACCCCGAAGTGATATCCCACAAGCTGAGGTCGACCCGACTTCCAGGCCCATTAAGCAAAAGAAGAGAAACATGGAGGACGAGAAGATGAAGGCTGCAATTGAGAAAGTGGATCGACTTCGGGAGGTAGCCTTCATTCGGAAAGTCAAATATCCTGAATGACTCTCGAATGTCGTGATAGTGAAGAAGTCGAACGGCAAGTGACGAGTGTGTGTCGATTTCACCGATCTCAATAAAGCATGCGTGAAGGATAGCTACCCCCTGTCTCAGATCGACCATCTGGTCGAAGTGCTTCGGGCTACGAACTCCTCAGTTTCATGGACGCTTTCTCAGGATATAACCAGATCCAGATGGCACCGGAAGACGAAGAAAAGACTTCTTTCATCACTGGTCGAGATATTTTTTGATATACCAAAATGCCATTTGGTTTGAAGAATGCAGGGGCCACGTACCAACGCATGATGAACGGAGTCTTCGAGGCTCAAATCGACCGGAACCTAGAAATCTACGTTGACGACATGTTGGTCAAGTCAAAGAAGCCGACGGATTACATTGCGGATCTCCGAGAGATATTCGCACAGATCCGGTGATTCAACCTACGGCTGAATCCTGCCAAATGTACATTTGGGGTTCGGTCGAGGAAGTTCCTTGGGTTCATGCTGACGAATCGAGGGGTCGAGGCCAACCCCGACAAGATCGCTGCGATCGTTACGATGAAGGGGCCTTCGACCATCAGAGAACTCCAAAGGCTGAACGGAAGAATAGCTGCTTTGTGCCGATTCTTTTCTAAGTGAGCCGAGAGGTCGTTACCTTTCTTCAAAGTGTTGAGAAAGGCAATAGCCTCCGCATCGAGTGGCAGCAAGAGAGTCATCGAGTGGGACACAGACTGCAAGAAAGCCTTCTCCGAGTTAAAGGAGTACTTTCGTAGCCCGCCACTTCTGACCAAGCCAGATAAAGATGACCAACTTATCATCTATCCGGCCGCTACCATGGAGGTCGTAAGCTTAGCACTCGTCAACGAAGACTCGGGAATACAACGGCCCATCTACTACGTCAGTCAGATTCTCTGAGGCGCAAAGATAAACTACTCAAGGATAGAGAAGACGGCTTTTGTGCCAATCCAATTTGCGAGGAGGTTGCGGTCCTACTTCCAAGCACACCATCTTGGTCCTCACTAACACTCCTTTGAAACAACGGGGAGAATGACGAAATGGGGAGTCGAGCTGAGTGAATTCGACATCCAGTTTAAACCGAGGACCGCCATCAAAAGACAGGCTCTTGCCGATTTCATCGTCGAACTCACTTACGACGACGACCCAAAGGATGAGGTATGTGTCGCTAACACTGCCCGAAGCTGCCCCCTCACCCTCGACAGGTATCAATTCGCCTACTGATACAATTGAAGACGAGGAAATCTGGATCGTACAAGTTGACGATTCGACCACTCAAGCCGGGAGCGGGGCCGAAATAATTGTCCAAACGTCAGCGAACAATATATTCGAGTATGCTCTCCGCTTCGACTTCCAAACCACAAATAATGGTGCTGAGTACGAGGCGGCAATCAACGGACTCCGATTAGCTCGAGCCCCACGAGCAAAAGTGGTCCAACTACTCAGCGATTCCAGCCTCGTCGTCCACCAACTAAACGGAACCTTCGAGGCCCGCGAAGACTCAATGCAGAGTTACATGCAAGTTGCTAAAGCGAAGCTTGCTAAGTTCAGTCACGTGCAAATCCATCATGTGCCAAGGTCGAAGAATCACTGAGCCGACGTCCTGTCGAATCTCGCGTCATCCTCCCCCGCGGGACTCGATCGGACAATGTATTTGCAACGTCTACCATACCCCGGCGGGCTGGAGCAATGTTGCTAAGACTCGACCGAAGAATCACTTGGATGGATCCCATAGTCCACTATCTGAACACGGAAGAAAAGCCGACCGACCCAGTAGAGACACGAAAGCTAAAACGGAAGGCATACCAATTCGTTCTACTAGATGGTTTATTGTACAACAGACGATGGACCAAGTATAATATTTTCCCCTACCTCAAATGTTTAGCCCCGCAGGACGTGCACTATGTGATCCAAGAGATACATAAGGGTGATTGCGAAAACCATTGCGGGGGAAAGCTATAGCTTTAAAGGCCGTGAGACAAGGCTATTTGGTCAACGATGTTCAAGGATGTCGTCGAATACGTTCGAAAGTGCCCGACTTGCCAAAAATTCTCGAAGATCAGCTCGACCCCATCAACTGAGCTGATCCCCATCATCAGTCCAGTTCCTTTCACCAAGTGGGGATTGGACCTCCTTGGTTCATTCAAACAAGTGAGCGGACAACGAAAGTTCCTAATAGTGGCGATCGAGTACTTCACCAAGTGGATCGAGGCAGAGCCCATATCCTGAATCACCTGGAAGGAAGCTTGGAGCTTCGTCTGAAAGTCCTTCGTCTGTCACTTTGGCATCTCACAGTTCATTGTCACGGACAATGGGACACAATTCGACAGCGCGGCTTCAGAGACTTCTGCTCCGAGCTGAAGATCAAGCTGCATTTCGCCTGTCGCCCATTCCCAGTCAAATGGATTGGTGGAGGCAGCCAACAAAAGCATCATCGGACCCATTCGGAAGAGAATAACCGGGCTCGAAGGGACCTGGCCAGAAGAAATTTTCGGCATACTATGATCGTACAGAACGGCCCACAAAACCTCGACAAGGGAAACACCATTCATGATGGCTTACGGATGCGAGACTGTCGTCCCAGTGGAAGTTAATGAACGACCGCTTCGTCTCTAATACTATGACGAAGAAAGAAACTCGGAAGGACTCGAACTCAACCTACAACTGGTTGACGAGATCCGCAAACAAGCTTGGCAACCCTCATTAAACAAAAAGGCCGCATGGCCGCTATTTCAACTCAAGGATCCGCGAACGTAGCTTCCGTGTAGGCGACTTGGTGCTGCGTAAGGATGCTTTCACTCCCGAGATTCTCAAGCAAGAAAAGCTCGCTGCGAAGTGGGAAGGACCTTACACAGTGATCGATGTGCTCGGTCCTGCCACCTACCAGCTCGCTACATTAGATGATAGAGAACTTCCTCACCCTTGGAACGCGGAGCATTTGCGGAAGTACTATCAATGATTGTACCAACGAGGACAAATGCACCAATCGATCGAAGGTTATCTTTGTCTTTTATCTTATGCATATTCAAGTAAATACAAAGTCGATCATTTTTCAATATCTGTCCAACAATTTTCTAACCATAGTCGTCGGCCGTAAGTTGAAGGGGCTTCGTCCCTCACAACTGAACGACTCTTGTCGTTAGCTGTAAGTCGAGGGATCCTCCTGCCACTGAACGACCCACGACGCTCATCGGCCGTAAGTCGAAGGGGCCTCATCCCTCGCCACCGAACGACTCTTGTCGTCAGCCGTAAGTCGAGGGATCCTCGTCGACCGTAAGTCGAAGGGGTCTCGCCCCTCGCCACTGAACGACCCTAGTCGTCAGCCGTAAGCCAAGGGACCCCCCTCGCCACTGAACGACCCACGACGCTTGTCGGCCATAAAATGAAGGGGCCTCGTCCATTGCCACCGATCGACCATAGTCGTCAGCCGCAAGCCGAGTGACCCCCTCGCCACTGAACGACCCGCCACAGTCTTTGGCTCTAAGTCAAATGAGCTGGGCCCCTTGCTACCAAATGAAGCGTGATTTATGATTTGAATGATTGTGTTCATCGAATAAATGCGCCTAACTTATCGACGACAAAACTTACATTCGATTTCTACGAAATTAGAAGTTGGGTCGTTGAGGGGCCATACACACGCATATATTCAAGTAAAGGGAAATGCAAAAGTTGCAAAAAGTTACAAAAAGTTTTTCATTATTTTCATTACACAAGGAAAAGTAAGGAAGACAGAAAAATTGCAAGAAGCCTAAACTAAGGCATGTCGGCCTAAGAGGGAGGAGCGCCTCCGGGTGCAAAGACGTTGGAGAAAGCTTACATCGCCTTTGTAAACATTGTCGTAAGCTCCGCCTTCTCCCTCACGGCGACCTCCTCGAGCTCGACGACTTTGGCCTGAAACTCAACGGCCTCCGCCTTGCAAGCATACGTCCACCTCTCGAAGTCAGAAGCTTTGACTCGGAGCTCGATCACTTCTTTCTTAAAGGCGTCGAGCTCCGTCTCGAGCTGAGCCTTCTTCATCCTCCACTGGAGCTCTGCAGACTTGCAGAGGTCCGACATGAACGAGAGACCATTCTTAGCCTATACAGCAACCCACTCGGCCTCCCCCTTAGCCGCAAGAGCTCTCTCCAGGTCCTCCTCCACCTTCTTCGTCCGAGCCTCAAGCTCGAACGCCTTGCACTCTGCGTCTGCCATCCGCCGACCTCCTTCGATCAAGTCGACGACTTGACGGCGCAACACGGCACCGAGAACGGACATCTGCAAAAAAGGTTAGTCAGGGACGGCTAACTCGGGCATCAATAGACAGGAGGCAGACGATGTACCTGATATCTGTTCCCCACAAAGAAGTTGACCACCCTTTCGAGGTCCAACCTCTGAAGAAGCTCCAGGTCACTAAGAAGAATCGAGTTCTCCACCAATCGAGCAGTCGTCCCAAAGTCCAACAGGTCCGACTCCTCCCTCCCAACGGCAAAGGAAGATTGGTAAGGATCACCCATACAGGTTGAGGAACGAGACGAAAGTTGATGGAGCAGTAGAGCTCGATCAAACTCCGCAAGGATCGGACCGACCAAAGGAACTGGCGGCACGATACCGCCCCAAGGCCACTGGTCCAGAAGAGGCATCACAGGAGCCTGAGACGCCGAGGAAGTCTCGATCGCCCCCTGAGGCTCGAGAGGTGCGACCCCCATGCCCTTCTCCATGTGCGAAGGAAGAGGATCATCCTCCTCCACTAGCATCCTTTTCCCTGGCTCCTCCTCCTGGAAGGGCATCTCCCGCTTTTGGCGACTATTTCGACCGGCTCAGAGACGTCGACTCCCGCTTTTGGCGACTATTTCGACCGGCTCAGAGACGTCGACAGCGTCGACGTCAACCACCACCATCGGCTTCGAGACCACAACGGAGGCAAAGGGCGCATCAGTTCGAACGGGGCACGGGAAGAAGGCCTCAAAGTCCGCATAACCTCACCTCCCTCAGAAGAAGAGCTTTGGTTGACTGGGAGGGGAGATCGAGAGCTCGACACCTCAACACGAGCGCTCAACCTTTCAACACGAGTGCCCGACATTTCGACGCTCCTCTTTTTCTTCTGATGCTCCCTCCAGACCCGATCTACTCCAAAGTCACCACTCCGATGATTTCCATTTGTCATATCTGCAAACAACGGGTATAATTATCGTGATTGGCTGTAATGAAGACACAGAGTCGATATGCATTACCAGAGCTCCACAAAAAGGTCTTGAGTCAATGACCATCCAATAAAAATGGAGTCGACCTCTCTCGACTCGGTCGACCCAGAAGAAGCTTCGCCGCCTCAATCTCGCCCGACGACAACCTGGCTTTGACCTCCTCCGATGATAATCGAGACTTGATGTAGAACACGAACGATTTGGGGATTTGGGGGAAAATAATTGGTTTCACACCAAGAGATCCAGGGCTTCACACCAAGGATTGGGACCTTTCACAGGTTTTGAGAGAGAATTTCTTTCAAGTTTTCATTGATCTCAAAGTATCAAGATACACGTCTTTAAATAGGAAAACAAACCCTCAACTCTCACGTCCTACCCAATGTGGGACTAAACACAAAGAGAGAAAAATACATTCAAATCTCAAAATGGGCTTGGGCCCATCCACAATGAACTGGGCTGAATCCGATGCCTCCTGCGCGTGTAAACCCTGATGTTGTCCCCATCAACTCTCCCCGGGTGGGAAGAACTCGGCTCCGACGAGTGTAGGGCCTGCTGGCTGTCATGGTACTCAAGCAAATCTGGATCTAGCCTTTGGAGTTCTGTTCTGGTAATCCAAGTACAGTCTGATTATGGCCGGCCTTTCCAACTCACCAAGTAACGCTGATAACCACCATGCCTGGTTGATATAACCTGTTCATCTAATATGCGGTCAATCTGCTCTCTATGTGGATGTATGGGCGGTAAAGGAGTAGGCGAAGGAATAGCAGGGACAGTCAAGTCATCTTGGGAGGGCTCAAAGAATGGGTCTGTTGGTATAGTTGCTGGACCTTTATAAGCCACTAGATCTTCAATATTAAAAGTTGAGCTTATCCCATAATCAGCAGGGAGATCTATCACATATGCATTAGAACCAATTTTCTTTAAGACTTTGAATGGGCCAGCACTACGAGCTTGCAGTTTCTTCAAGGTTCCAGGAAGAAACCTTTCAGATCTGAGTCGCACCATAACATAGTCACCTTCATTAAACTCTTTGAAGCGCCTGTGAGTATCCGCAATGGCCTTATATTTTTCATTGCTAGAATGAATTCTCCTGCTGATCTCTGTATGCAAGTCATGAATGTGTTGTGCAAATGACTCAGCTGACTCAGACACTCTATGATGATGCGACATGGGAATGAGGTCTATAGGCTTTCTAGGTTTGTAACCATGAACTACCTCAAATGGACTCATGCCAATGGACCTATTTATTGACCCATTATATGCAAACTCGGCGGTGGACAATATCAGATCCCAATTCCTAGGATTTTCACCCACTAAGCACCTGAGAAGATTCCCTAAACTACGGTTCACTACCTCAGTTTGACCATCAGTCTGTGGGTGGTAAGCAGTGGAGAACTTGAGCTTAGTGCCCATCATATGCCATAGGGTTTTCCAGAAGTAGCTCATGAATTTTACATCCCTATCAGACACTATGCTCTTGGGCAGACCATGGAGACGAACAACCCCATCAAAGTAAAGCTTGGCAATGTGTGAGGCGTCTAAAGTTTTGGAGCATGGTATGAAGTGTGCCATCTTCGAGAATCGGTCCACAATGACAAAAATTGAATCGTGCTTTTTAGGTGTGCGTGGGAGTCCTAGCACGAAATCCATACTAACGTCTTGCCAGGGACAATCTGGCACAGGTAAAGGTGTGTAGAGGCCAGTATTCTGCTTCCTATGCTTAGCCATCTGACAAACTCGACATTGCCCTACCAGGGTGGCAACATCCCTCTTAAGGCTCGGCCAATAGAACTGACTCTCTACTGACTCAATCGTCTTATCTCTCCCAAAGTGCCCTGATAAACCTCCAGCATGTATCTCCCAGACAATAAAATCTCTCACGGAAGTACGTGGGATACATAACTGTGTGGCCCTAAAAAGATACCCATCCTGCAGGAAATAACTATCATGCTCACGTACTAGCTCATCCTGAAGGATAGCAAAAATCTCGCAAAAATCTGGGCACGACATGTAATCTTCTTTAATCCTCTCGAATCCTATCACCTGAACACTCATGACAGATAGTAGAGCTACCCTGCGACTGAGTGTATCAGCGGCCCTATTCTCAACCCCCGCTTTATGGTTGAGGACGAATGTGTACTCCTGAAGAAAACCAACCCACCGAGCGTGCCTAGAGTTTAGTTTCTTCTGGGAATTGAGATATTTCAAGGCCTCATGATCCGAGTACAACACAAATTCTTGCGGTAGGAGATAGTGCCTCCAATATCGTAATGCCTGCACTACCGCATAGAATTCCTTATCATAGGTGGAGTATCGTAGTTTGGCATCACTAAGTTTCTCACTAAAGTATGCCACAGGATGCCCTTCTTGACTTAAAACTCCGCCTATACCTAAACCTGACGCATCACAAGCAACCTCAAATGCTTTCATGAAATCCGGGAGGCGCATTACAGGCGCTTTAGTCATGCTTTTCTTTATATCCTCAAACGCCTTGGCGGCAGACTTGGTCCACATAAAGTCCCCCTTTTTCATACAATCAGTGATTGGGGACATGATGGTGATGAACCCAGCTATAAATCGACGGTAGAATGTGGCTAATGATGCGATTCGTTGGGGATTTGATGATAAAAATGGGATTTTTATTGGAAATTTCAGATCTCACCACTAAAAAGAAACCCTACTACAATAAATCTACTCGCTAACTAAGACTAGGAAATAATTCTTAACCTAAGGGGAAAAGCCAAAACCTAATACAATTATTCTAAGGGAAAAAATAAATTACTCTCTCAAATTTCGCATAAGAATTAGGGCCGGCTCAACCCCTTTAAATAGCCAAACACCCCCCAAAAGTCATTTTACCCAAATGCCCCTCTTCCCAAATACCGGCCGCAACACTACTCCGCCCCGGAAAAACCACCTTGTCCTCAAGGTGGTGCGTGAAGGGTATGGTCAGCTACTCCACGTGCAGGTGCTCCGGATCATCGTCCACGCCGGCCTCCAACATTATCACACTTTCTTCTCCCTCTTCTTCGTCATTCACTATCAGGATCTGGAGAGTACGATTTCTGCACCGGTGCCCTGGGGTAAACTTCTCGTCGCATTTGAAACACAGGCCCTTGGTCCGTTTGTCACGAATCTCTGCCTCGGTCATTCTTCGTGTATGCCCCCCAGGTCGTGGTTCCATCCCCTTCTCCTTGGTAACCACTGAGCCGTCAGTGGATGTTGCCCCTCCTGCGGCCCCCTTTTGTCCCCCTCCCGAATCCGGCACTCGAAAGGTAGAGCCTCCCCACGTTCCGCGGGCTCTCCGCTCCGTCTCCTGGTGATCCTCTACCTTCCTGGCCAGTGTCATCATCCCCCGCAAACCAACGGGCTCGAACTGCCTCAGCCCCGACCGCACCGTGGGCTTTAGCCCCTTCATGAAACAGCCCTCCAGTGACTCCTCAGAGACTCCCCGAACTCGGTGGCAGAGCGACTCGAACTTCTTGATGTAATCACCCACGCTCCCCTCCTGCCTCAGCGAGTACAGCTTCTCGAACACGCCGCCAGCCGGACCTCCTCCAAATCGCTCTGTCAAGAGCGTCGTAAACTCAGCCCAGGTCTGAAAAGGCCGCTGCTGATCGGTCCAACGAAACCAGCCCAAAGCCTCTCCCTCCAGGCAGACCCCTATCGCCCGTAGCCAATCCTCCCCTGGGACAGCGGACACCTCCAAGTACCTCTCCACCCGGTACAGCCAGTCGTCTGGGTCGCCTCCCTCAAAGACAGGTACCTCCAGCTTCCTCAGGCGCCTCTCGCCAACGAATCCCCCTCTCTCCTGCGGCGGGAATCCTCCCCTGTGCTGGTATCCCTGTCGCCTGTCTGGAACGTACGCCTCAGCCCGCTCACGGTAGCCCCCCTCTGCTCCGTGCCCCTGCCAGCCTCTCTGATGGTGCCCAAACTCCGCCTGGTGCCCTCCTGGAGGATCCTGGTACGCTCTCCAATCTCCCGTCACTCCCCCAAAAGGTGGGGGCTGAGTCGACGGGCCTCCTGTGGTCTGGTGGGGCCCCCCACCCTGCTGCAGTCCTCCGCCGGGTCCCCCAAAAGTCTAAAAACCTCCAAATTACGCTCCACGAACCTCGGGTGGGGCCCCCGGGGGACGCGGACCCTGCGGATCCAAACGTCGGGCGTCCTGGGGGGCCGGTGGGCCCCCCAGGGGTCGGGTGGGCCTCGGATCCCCCCTCTGGGGTCGGCCGAGGCCCCCCAGGCCGCCGCCTGGGCCGGCCGGCCCTGGAAGTGGGCCGGCGGGCCCCAGGCGGCGGCGGCGGAATCTGCCGAAGCCGCCTGGGGGGCGGCAGGGTCGGCCGCCCCTCCCATGGCCCTGGCGGCCTGCTGCCGCCTCCCAGGGGGTTCGCCGACCCCCCCAGATGTGTCTGGGGGGCCGGCGGCCACCCTGGGGTGTTCCGGGTGGCCGGAACCCCCCACAAGGGCTTGTGTCGTCGCGGCGCGGCGGCGCGTGGGCTTGGTGGATCCCCCACACGTTGTCTCCTTGGTCAAACCCTCCATCGTCGACTAGATCCGGTTCATCTTCAAAAAAAATTGTCTTTTTACCTTTGTCCTTCACCAAAGGTGGCTCCTTTTTGCTTGGATCCACCTTTGGGATGAGATGAGCGGTCAACGCCGCGATGGCCTCCGTCAATTCCGAGAATTTTCCTTCCGTCATCTCCTTCATCTCCTTCATCTCCTTCCGGATCTCCGCGGCCATCTCCGCATCTTCTTTCCTTAGATCGATGAAACCCTTACTGATTTGGGCTTCAATCCTCTCAACTTTCCCTTCCACGACCTCAATCCGCTCCGTGGATCGCGTGCTTGCCATGGATCAACCGCTCTGATACCAATTTGATGCGATTCGTTGGGGATTTGATGATAAAAATGGGATTTTTATTGGAAATTTCAGATCTCACCACTAAAAAGAAACCCTACTACAATAAATCTACTCGCTAACTAAGACTAGGAAATAATTCTTAACCTAAGGGGAAAAGTCAAAACCTAATACAATTATTCTAAGGGAAAAAATAAATTACTCTCTCAAATTTCGCATAAGAATTAGGGCCGGCTCAACCCCTTTAAATAGCCAAACACCCCCCAAAAGTCATTTTACCCAAATGCCCCTCTTCCCAAATACCGGCCGCAACAGCTAACCCATGAAAACTCCTAACCTCGTGTAGGTTGCGGGGTTCAGGCCAATCTACTATCGCTTGGATCTTTTGGGGATCCGCACGCACTCCCTCTGAGGAGACAACAAAACCTAAGAAGATGACGCTATCAGTCAGGAAGGATCACTTCTTAAGGTTTGCATAAAGGCTCTCCTTCCTCAGGGTAAGGCACACCTGCCGCAGATGGTCTATGTGTTGCCCCCTAGATTGGCTATAAATAAGGATGTCATCAAAGTATACGACTAGAAATTTCCCCATGAATGGTCGTAGTACTTGAGTCATCACTCTCATGAACATGCTAGGGGCGTTGGATAGGCCAAAAGGCATGACCATCCACTCATATAAACCATCCTTCGTTTTGAAGGCCGTTTTCCATTCGTCCCCTGGGCGAACTCTAATCTGATGATAGCCACTCTTAAGATCAATCTTTGAAAATATTGTGGCGCCAGTCATCATATCAAGCATGTCGT
This sequence comes from Scilla litardierei, assembly GCA_030789695.1. Classification (NCBI taxonomy): domain Eukaryota; kingdom Viridiplantae; phylum Streptophyta; class Magnoliopsida; order Asparagales; family Asparagaceae; genus Scilla; species Scilla litardierei. The sequence goes on from CM061132.1 coordinate 3,306,121, forward strand.
CAAGCCTAGGGATAGGAAAACGATACTTAACCGTGATCTTATTAATTGCACGGCTATCTACACACATTCTCCATGATCCATCCTTTTTGGGTGTGAGGAGAGCTGGCACAGCACATGGGCTCATACTTTCCCTGATAAAACCTTTGGCTAACAATTCGTCAACTTGCCTTTTCAGCTCGGCATGCTCACTGGAGTTCATTCGGTAATGAGGCAAGTTAGGAAGTGTAGCTCCTGGGACTAAGTCTATGGCGTGCTGAATATCACGCATGGGTGGGAGACAGTCTGGGAGGTTTTCAGGAAAAATATCACGGAATTCCTCCATTATAGGCGTTATCTCTTCTGGGATCTCCTTCTGACTAGTCTCACAAATCTCCCTTGCAACTAAGGCATACATGACTGAGTCCTTTCTAACTTCTCGCTTCAGCTCCTTAGGACTAATAATATGTAAACTCTTGCCATTGGTTGCTTCCTTCTTTTCAGGAGCGGTCATCTTGGGTTGTATGGGGTTCAGCTTGATTTTCTTGCCTTCATGTGTGAACGTACACGAGTTCGAGCGACCAAAAATCGTGACATCCATGTCAAAAAGCCAAGGCCTCCCCAAGATGATATGACCAACATCCATGGGCAGTACATCGCACCAAATCTTGTCCTTATATGATCCGAACTGAATAGGGACAAGACATCTTTCTTTGATGCCAATGGATGAAGCATCCACCCATGATACCTTATAAGGACACGGGTGTGGGACTGGCTGTAAACCTATGCGGGTAACGAGCTTAGATGACACAGCATTTATGCAACTTCCGCTATCAATGATCACTTTACTATGCTTGTCACCATGCGTCACAAAAGTGTGAAAAATCGCAGTCCTACGCCAGTCATCTCTCTTTGGCCTGAGCCAGTGCACAACGCACAACAGCAAGTCTAGGGTTTTCAGAGCGTGTATCGATAAGCTCAACTCTCGTGGGCATACTCTGAATACAGCCTAGTCTAGCCGATTCCTCATCGGTCTCATAGCATGCCTCAACTGGCTCATAAACTTCTTCCTCCTCTATGTGGTCATCTCCCTCGGGATCGTGTACTAACAAGGCCTTGGAAGGGCGGCTTCCTGCGAAGTGACCAAAACTTTGACACTTATAGCATTGGGTACGTGGACCAGCTCTAGAGGACTCACCCATAATCCCTTTTCCTTTGTCATTCATGTGGGTGGGGTGTCTCTGGTCAGATCTAGGTTGGGATTGACTCTGGGGTGGTTTGCTACCATTTGGTGCTGGGCGACGTGACAAATCTCGTGAATCGTAACGCCTAGCAACTGGAGCATGATGAAAGCTGTCGATATCCAACACAATCTGATAAGCATGCTCAAGTGTGTGGACATCACGAAGGATGAGTTCCTTACGTAGGTCAGCTCTAAGACCAGCCCTAAACCTAGACAATGTCACACTCACATCCTCCCTCACATCGCATCTCATCATATACTCGTCAAACTTATCGACGTAAGTGCGAACCGACCCACTATCCTGGGTGAGATTCTGCCATTGGTCTAGGAGTCGCTGGTGATATGACGTGGGTAAATATTTCTCCTTTAGCTTCTCTTTCATCTCATCCCACATACCTATGGGCTCTTGCCTACTCTGGGCTAACATGTGCTCAATATTCTGCCAATACAACTTGGCAGGCCCAATAAGTTTCATCCTCGCAAACCTCACTTTTCTCTCCTCAGACATATCATACCATCCAAAATAATGGTCCATATCGGCCATCCAATCGATAAAAGTCTGGGGATTCAGACGACCATCAAAAGTGGGTGCATCTATCTTAATGCCCCTAATCACACTACCGTCTCTGTCACGTCGGTCGTGACATGGTCTCTCTCTAGATTGCCTAGGTGGACTAGGCGTGTGTCTGTCATGACGGTGCCTCTCTCTAGAATGCCTGGGTGGACTAGGCCCTCGTCTCTCATGATGGGGTCTCTCTCTATTTCGCCTAGGTGGGCTAGGCGTACTATGTGCATGTGAACCCTCATCTGAAGCCCTCTGTCTAGTGTGCTCTAGGCGTAGCACCCGATCAAGACACTCACGAGACTCTGATCTACCTTCACGGACTTGGGTTTCTAATGCAGCTAACCGGTTAATGACATCCCTCAAGATTGGTTGGTCAGCATCCATGGTATTTGAGATCTGATAAATCCTGCCACTACGTGTGGACATGCAATGCAAATTCTGCTAAATGATGAACACTTGACTAATGTGTTTTTTTTTTCTTTTTTTTGTAATGAGATGTAAACTAATGAAAATTCCTATATGATGCAGGTGAATGGTGGAGAGATCAACTAGCAGAAGTCATTCAGCAATTCAAATTTCAAGTTATATGCAGTTCTCACAGCAGATTCAAATATTTTAATATCGTGAGTGTAATGATATTTAGTGAGCTGTACTATTCAAAATATCTTAATGAAAATAAGTCTTGTTGCGATATGGTAGTAATTTAGAAGCTCTCGTTTTAATATCGAATTTTATGGCTTTAGGCAAGAGATGTGGTCCTATATCGGTGTTTGTCTTTTGGCTTGCAAAGAAGGCTAGCAGCAGTATAATAATAAGGGGATAGTGAAAAACTCACGGCAGGTGGCCCCGTAAGGAAGATGAACAGGTCCAGATAAGATGGCAACGCGTACGTGGCTGAGTCTTCAAGGCACTAGCGTGAATCGTCCTGAATTTGGACTCCAAGCGAACCTGAAATCTTCAAAATACAGGGTTGCGCAGAAAATATTCTGAAAAAAATTCCAGAAAGTACTCTGAAGATGGCAGAAGTTACTGTAGCGGCGAAATCCGGGAGGGGAGGTAGCGAGCGGCTTCGTCAGGGGTGGCGAGCGATCCCTTCGCAATGAAGACGCTTCCCCGCAAATGGAGGCTGTTGCGCGGACTTCACGGCTAACGAAAATCAGATCTGATCTCAGATAAATGAGCGCATGGCAAACAGTGACGAAGGGAGGCGGCACACGATCAGATCTGAGAGAGATCGGATTTTGAACGGCAGATCTGAGGGAGACGACCAAATCCGGGGAGGAGGCGACGAGATCTGAGGGAGGCGAACAGATGGAGGGTGGCGACCAAATTCGGGGAGGCGGCGGCGGCTTCGGAGCAGATCTGAAGCGAACGGCGGCGTCGACCACGAGACGAGGGATAAGAATGAGGCCCCGTGGGTTTGAGAGACGGCGGGGCTTGAAGAGACGTCGGAGTTTGAAGAGGCGGCGTGGGTTTCTCTAGTCTGAAGAGGGTGCGGTAGTGGGCTTCGGCGCGGCGGGTGGCTTCGGCAGGAGGCGTCGTGGAGATTTCACAACGAAGGGAGGCCGCGCAAGGATTTCGCAGCGAGGGATATCGAAGGGCTGCTGACGGCGTGTGGACTCGGGGATCCGCCTCTGAGAGGAATTAGGGTAGGTTTTTTTTTGTTTTTTTTTTGAGTGGGGGCGGCGGCGGAATAGTTTTTTTTGGGTTTTTTTGTTAGTAAGTGGAAAATGACGGCTGTAGGGTTGTGGAAACTAGGGTTTTTGTGAAGAAAGAATCGTTCGGCTCTGATACCAATTTGATGTAGAACACGAACGATTTGGGGATTTGGGGGAAAATAATTGGTTTCACACCAAGAGATCCAGGGCTTCACACCAAGGATTGGGACCTTTCACAGGTTTTGAGAGAGAATTTCTTTCAAGTTTTCATTGATCTCAAAGTATCAAGATACACGTCTTTAAATAGGAAAACAAACCCTCAACTCTCACGTCTTACCCAATGTGGGACTAAACACAAAGAGAGAAAAATACATTCAAATCTCAAAATGGGCTTGGGCCCATCCACAATGAACTGGGCTGAATCCGATGCCTCCTGCGCGTGTAAACCCTGATGTTGTCCCCATCAAGACTCCTCAGCGAGTTCAGAATTCGAAGAACTCGAACTATTGAGCAATGGTCCCAAGTCGGGAAGGATGACAAACACAAATGTGTCTTTCCACCCAGGGTCGGAGATCGGAAGGCCGAGTATAAGCCTAGCAGCCGGGCGAGCAACGATATGGTACCACACTCGGCAAGGGTCGAGTATTATCTGGAAGAAGTACTTGAAGAGTCCAAGAGATGGTCGAACTCCACAGAGCTCGCAAAGCACTATGAAGCCTACTAAGGGAGGAAAAGCTTGGGGAGCGAGTTGACAAATGGAAAGCTCCGAAGAGCACAGGATTTCTACGATGAAGGGATGAAGGGGGAAATCAAAGTCTTAGGCGAAATAATTTGAGATACACTCTAATCTCATTCTTCTGAGGAAAGCAAACCCTCATCCAAATGGGGCACCCTAATCCTAAAGAGAGGGCAGCGACAATCTAGTCAAACCTCCGCAGTCAGATCAAGAGAAACCCCAAGAGCCATCTCTAAGATAACTCTGGGAACATTCAAGCTTGGATCCCTCCAACGAATGGGAAGGTCTGGTTCGATCCGAACCCATTTTCCCTTCACAGGAACTTCTTCGTATTGAGGGGGTTGAAGGCACGCTATGAGCTCCTCTAAGACGGCTCATCTTAACCGGAGCAAACATACCCGACGGATCTAAAAGAAAGTCAAGATAGGTCAGGATAGAATACCTTAGGAAGAGCAAGCAATCTCCGAAGAGACGACGCTGGAAGCAAGCTTTCGAAACAAGGAAGAAGGCGAAACAGAAAGATCTCTTCTTCTTCCTCGCCTTTTCTTTTTATACGAAGGAATTCAACCGATTGATGGTCGATGGACGACACGTGTCCGAATCCAGCCACAAGAAGCGGTGGAGATCAGTTCAAAGACGAAAAGGTTTTGCCAGTACAAATCAAATCAAATGTTTCGAAAACCGTGCACATTTAAGGAGATTACACATTATTCGGTCTCAATCAGCACAGTTTCTGATGCACGAATGATGGCGGCCATTGTTAATGCGCTGGTCCGGTACCGGGTGAAATATCCGCATACCCGACTCAAATGGTGCCAACGACCCGATACATGTCACTCAGAGCGAGGTATTGCCGAGTCAGACGAACGCCCCACTCGACCGTTAGACCCTCGCTGATATTTAGGGGGTTAATGGGGCCGAGTAAATGGGCAGTCGTTATCTCAAATCCCGGAGGAGATCATGCCCGAATCAATGGGGACGGTTACATGCAATCAAAGGGGAACAGCCTGTAAATAGACGAAAGGAAAAATATAAATGGGTCCCCATCTCAAGGTACAAGATCTAAAACATAGAACTCTACTTTCTCAGCTGATGTTTCTTACATCATCGAGCTTGCGACGTCAGACCTAAGACGAGCCTTCGTGAATTGATCTCAGCTGCTCCAAGCTCCCTCCTATCCTTAAGTTCACATACTAACTTAAGTATCGGAGGGAATTTGGGTCGGGACCCAGATCCGACCCTCCTAACGTGTCCCTGTGATGTAGATCGACGAACCGTCATCTTCCGCCAAGGTCGTTTCCGAGCTTATCAGCCTCGAGCGATCGACGCATCAGCTGTCCGAGGGTCAATCGAGCATCGCATCATCAACTACATCCATCACTCGACTCAGGTTCTTCCAACCTAGGGTCCCACTCCACCTGTTGACGAGGCTCCGACTCAGCACGAAGAGCCCACATCAGCTTAACAACTGTCTCGGTCATTTTTGGCCTTAACAATATTCGTCCAGATTCACATAATATGCACATGGCAAAAAACTAGCAATCAGATTCATGTACTTCATATGATAAGTGAACCGGTAATCAGAACATGCATGATGTGTAATAGGTGACCTAACATCAGATTTGTGTATTGTGTGTTTGTGTATTGTTCGTGACATGTGAACTGGCGATCATCGATTATATTTGCCTACAACACATGTCAAAGGAGTAACAATCATGTTTCTTCTACATTCCCGATGTTTCACCATCATGAGCTTGTGATGGAGTGTTAAGGACAACAACCATATCCAAAAGTATTATCATTCAGATGCCTATATTTTATCTAAATAATAAAACTCCAGAATATGGTTGCAGCCAGTAGTAACTTATACATTGACAGTATATTTTGATTTTACCCTTATGGTGTTGGCTTACAGCTAGAAAATCTTTAGATTCAGCAATAATTTCAGCATAATTTAACAACTGATAGATGAAAATGGTAACCAGTTTACTTATTTAATAGTCATGAGTTGTCCAGCCTGCTTTGTGACGAGACAGGAAATTTGTTGTGCCTCCTTTTATTGCAGAAAATTTGGCAAAACACTACCAGAGAAAAGGGAAATGTTTGGTTAGGATGCTCCATATACGATGATATCAGAAGGTATTATGTTTGCATTGACGATGCTTGAAAAAAATCAGCTATATACACCTCACATCGGATTGCATGATCTTGTGTACATCAAAATCTGACATGATAATCCCGATATGAATCAGATCAGCCAGATATTCGAATCTCTTCTTAATATCTTGATTGGGAAAACTCTAAGAGTGCAATCCAATAGTCATATTATCATTATTTTATGTATATCTGAAGTGTCCAGGTGCGTGACAAGTGAATGAATAACATTACCTCAGAGAATTCCCTTTTTTAAAATTTAGTTTCAAGAAATAGCATGCACCGGATCAAATAGAATCAAGTAAATTCATGGCCTAAAAATTAGAGTTTGAATCTTTGGAAAGGTTTCATTCGAGGTTTGAAATATTGGTGTCAGTTTCATTATCAACGTGAGATGCATGGCAATATACAAGCATTTGTCAGAGCGTTTGAGACATTATTGATGAATAAAGATGTTCATACTAGGAAAGAATACAAGTTCCAAGATGTACTATACATACATATGGTAGATGTGTTGTTGCATGGTTTCACATCATCAACTTCCAACTCACACTCACTTAATCGGAGAATTTTGATGGGGTTTAACTGCAAAATTCCCCACATATATAGAAATCATTTAAGAACTATCTTTCACTGTTGCAAATAATATATATAATTCGGAAGAAATATGCCATTCATAATCATATTTAAATTTCTTACAGCAGCAAATATTCTTCTCATTTTGGACTCTACCTTAAACTATTGTTAAGTTTCATTAAAACTTCAAATTTCTTAACTATAAGAAACATTGATCACAAAAGAAAAAACCTTCACATTGAGTTTTTATTCCTCAAAACATAGGAAATCTTTAAACTGAGTTTCATTAAAACTTTCAATTTTCCAAAAAAAAAATTAAGCTACATTTTTCTGATGTACTGGGCATATCATGTAGCCAGGGTTTATAAGGTCCAATGAAGATAAGAATATACAATAGTTACATTTCTTGGTCACTTTATAGCTCTTCTTTTCGGCTACTGAATGTCTCTAGATATCCTAGAGCTTCCTACACATCATGTTGTAAAGACTCCAAATAAACCTTTTTTACCTTTTTAATGCCTTTTGCAAATTGAGTTTTTTTAATCAGAATAAACATTTTAAACACTTGTTCAGTTATTCTTAAATTGAATAAAATATTTAAATTGAGTTACTTCAAAATTTTAAAGTTCAAACATGTGTATACATGCATGACATGTATGTTACATGGACATGGACATGCCAACATGAAGGCAAATTGAATGCGACAAAGTGACACTTGAACAAACTCTTAAAGTATACTTAAAATAGTAGTAGTGAGTTCAATACATGTGTCCAACGCAGATGTCTGATACGACACGGCTCCATAACCACTGTGCTACCAAGCATGTCAGATATAGCATGTATCGGATAACATATATAAGTTCTGCTGGAGATAAGATGTTTCATAGAAAATAATTTTATCTTCAATATACTTCCTTTTCGGGTTCGGAATGGTCTTCAAGACTTCAAAGATGCATGTGTGACTTTGTGGACACGTGAAGATCCCTCTCCATTCGCTATAGACCAACAAAGAATATTCCCTTCAAGCACCCACAATAGAGTACACTGGCATAGAAAGAAAAACCCTAAAATCTCTCAATAAAACAAATGCCCTGGCCATCTCAGTTCACCACGCTGGGTTACAGATTCATATCAAAGTTTACTGAACATTGCACTATTTTGATATCGCATTCAATGGTACAATGACAATGATGATATTAAGAACATCAGAACTAGTAATTAGGACATGCAGCAAACTAAAATGAGATTGTTCTCCTTTTGAAGTGCATTCACTTACTGCTTGTCTAAAAATTTAATACACAAACAAGCATATTCATTTCACATCCATCATAGTAATAATCAACAAAATTAAAACTACCATGACAAACCTGATAGAAAGCTTGAATTTAAATGGCGGGCCCTCATAGAAGTTCACTATGAAATCTTCCCCACTGGTGATAATGCGGAATGGTCTGGTTGGCTTGAAAGTGCAGCTCAGGACCCTCCTCGAATGCCCATCAAACTCCCCAACGGTCTAACCTGAATCCCACATATACACAAGAAAGAAAGGGAAAAAGAATTCCATATGTTAACATGGACATGTTATAAATTTCTAGTTTGATGATATAAATATTAGATTTCTTTCCAGACTACATATTAACATATGCACATCATCGGGGGAATTAGAAAGAATTCAAAGAGTATGAAATAAAAAGGAGAATATGAAGCTCACAAAAATAATGATTACTATGTGATTGGGTCAGATAAAATAAAATGAAAAACACATACAAAAAGTCAGTTCATGATGTTCAACGTGAATGTCTAATAAAAAGTAAAAACACAAAATACATTTTGTACTTATCACCGACATCTGTACACATGTCTGAAAGGCACTTCCATGAAATAATACTCTAGATTTTTAAACTGAAATTAATTCTCCTAATTAAATGATGACAAAACCAACACCTTGATCTAAAAGTGAGAAGTGAATGCTAGTGTTACGAAATTACTTCATTTCCTTGGCCTTGATCAGGAAAACAGATGCCAAGGAAACGACGAAAAAGCATTCACGGTTCTTATAATTGATTAATCAAATAAAACTCGGACTAATTATTCTTATAAAGGACTTGCTACAATGCAGAGTGTCAATCGACTGACAATACAGAAGAAACATAATTATTGTTGCTAATTTATCATATGGAATAGAGGATCACCACAATCAGTAAGCACATAGAGTTAAGCAGAAAACAGTATACATTAACTTCAGAAATGTAACCAACCAACTAGAAGAAAAACGCAACTTTTCCAAATCAACACTCAGCCAATCAAACTCGTTAACATAACTATTGACGTACTAATAAGTTAACTTCTCTTTTACTAATTATCATATACTCTCAAACATCTCTTTTTCTTAATTTACTATGATATAACCAATGATTTTCCCGGCATGTCCAGACACAAACTAGAAAGAGAAATAACCGAGATCAAAGGGATAAAGAAGAATGAAAACGCATTCACATTCTAAAGGTACAATTTAACCCCAACTCCATCGAATTGGGAAAGGAAAGTTCTAAACCAGTATTTAATTTTCCGAATGTAATTACTCCGAATGCAAAATTTTGTTGTAATGGACAAATATTCACTGAAGCGTTTAGTGTAGCAATGTGTAAATTGAATTTAGCAAAAGAAATCATCGTCCTTAATTTGAATTAAATCCATAGTCGACCATGTTATTTTTCCGGGTTTAAACACCTTGGGCTTGGGCTCCACTTTGGTAAGATATTGTCCGCTCTGAAGCCGCACCGGCACCCGCACGGTTTTAAACACGGAGTTTTCCCCCAAAAGGCCGCTTGCCAATGGAATTCCCAAGCCACATTTTAAACCCCCCAGATCCCCACATGTGTCCGATGTGGGACTATTTCGAAATCCCAACAATATTCCCCTTCGAACTAGGACCACATCATGAGCCTCCCCTCGAACGATCATTCCATCCGTCGCCCTTAACTGAGCTCCGACCAAGCGTACTTCATTTGGCTGCCTCATTGTGGCTAGGAAGGTCCATCCACTTGATGGCGTCGAGCCACTTCTGCTTGCGCCGAGCTCCGCCTTCGAGCTATACCCGCGAGGCCCTGCCTCTGAGCTAAGAGCTCTCCTCCATCAGCCTCGGCAGGCCGTGCCCGATCTCTCCTTCAGCTCGGCACATGAGTCCGCTCCGCCCTGAGCATTGCGAACTCCCATACACCGGCATCCCACTATGGATCCGACTCGGGCTCGCCACGGTGGGCATCACTCTGTTCGACATCTAGAGCGCTTCGTCCTTCTGTTCGGAAAAGCCGAGCGACGCACTGCTCGGAAACACGCCGACTCCCATACGTCGGCACCAGAGGATGAAACACTTCAGCACACCTGGGTCCGGCTCTGATACCATGTTATTTTTCCGGGTTTAAACACCTTGGGCTTGGGCTCCACTTTGGTAAGATATTGTCCGCTCTGAGGCCGCACCGGCACCCGCACGGTTTTAAACACGGGAATTTCCCCCAAAAAGCCTCTTGCAAATGGAATTCCCAAGCCACATTTTAAACCCCCGGATCCCACATGTGTCCGATGTGGGACTATTTCGAAATCCCAACAGACCAGTAATAAAATAACAAAAACAACCTCCATATCCCCTTCAGTTACAAAAAAAACAATTTTTTTTTAAAAAAACTGCAAACTACCAGAAACTCACATGAACGCTCGTACGAACGATTTCCCCTTCCCATCACCCGAGGCAACGATCCTCATCCCATCGGTGGACCACTGCAGATCGTCGATCCTCCCGCTGAGAACCCTAAACTCGTTCTTGAGCACCCGATCCCCGTGCCTCCCCCAGATCCGCACGGTCCCCGAGACGTTGGCGGACGCCACCCACTCGCCGTTGGGGGAGAACCTCGCCACCGTCGCAGGGTACGCGTGCTCGCCGTAGATCGAGGCCTCGAGGGGGTTCGAGAGGCTGCGGGTGATCACGGAGCGGCCTTTACAGTAGAGGACGGAGTTGGACTTGGGGTTGCCGGCGATCAGGATCCCGCGACCGCGCTCGGTAGCGGGGACGCACGCGTACGTCTCGGCGAGCTGCGCCATTTGTTTTCCCCTTTTTTAATTATCACTTATCAGAGCTGGATCTTGATTTGATGTGAAATTTTGGAGCTCTGAGCTTTTATAGTCAGCGTTTTTTTGAAAGAATTGCTCCCTGCACCTCATTTTGAGGTGCAGGGATGAGACAGGTTGCTAGTTTTGGCAAATAATTTGCAAAGGATAGATGAAGTATGATTTATGACACGATTTATTTTTGTCAAATTTGACAAAACATCCCATCCTTACACCTCCATTGAGGTGCATATAGTCTTGGTCTTTTTTGAAGGGGACGAGGATGGTGCTTTGTTACGTGACGCGTGTAGTTTGCCCGAAGGAAATGTGCTAGGCCTGTTTTTTTGTCCAGAATATGGGTGGGAATGGGGAATAGGGACACTATTCCTGTACTATTCACTCTATTCTAAATTCGAATTCCAAGCGGTTGTTCTTTGGGTGTGGAATAGAATCCTACGTGGCTATTCCAATTTGGTAATGATGAGCACTTTTGTATTCCAAGCTTTTTGCTTGGAATACAATGGAATCCTTAGGAATGGTGGGTCCCACTTTCTCATCTCTCTCTATCTCTCTCCTCCAACTCATACCCTTTCCACTTTTTCATTTCAACTCTCCAATCCCAAAAGAACACAAGAATAGAATGTGGACCTCACTTTCTATTCCAAACCCCACTTTCCATACTCTATTCCACTCAAAAGAACACAAAACTCCATTTTCTCTCTCCTGTGAATACAAACTTTCCCCTATTTCATTCTTCCCTATTCCAGCAAAAGAACATGCCCTTAGACTATTGCTCACTTTTTGAAAAATTCATTTGTTTTTCTTTTTTTCCTTCACAAATTGGTACTTTTGCATGCTAGTTTTAAATGTTGTTTCTGCGTGAAATTCTACCATAAAGTTCTTTAATTTAATATATTAAACTTTCATGTGCTTCGTATCATAATTGAACCGGTTTATAGTTCTTAAATTATGATTATGATGCATCTTTTTTTCAAACAGACAAATTTTTGGAAAGGTCAAAAATTTAAAATAGTTACAAAAATATTTTTCAAATCGACCAATTTTTATCACATCATTACTTTATGGTTAATTCTGGAATGACAAGACAAATGCGAAAAACGCATTTTTGAATTGAGAGCAACTCCAACCCAAATCTTTAAAACCCCTCCTTCAAAATGGAATATCTCTAAAAGATGCCATTTTGGAGGATGTGCAACTCCAACCCACCATCTTCAAATCCTATTTTCTCTTTATTTAAGCTTTACTAATGAAAAATATTTATCATTAAAATGGGTTAATCTAATACATTATTTCTGCATGAAAGAAAATTATAAATATTATTATTCGTCAATGTTCATTTTTTTTAAATTTTTAAGTATTTAGTATTTCTTGTTATATTGTAGATATTTTAAATTTGCTCGAAAAATATCCAATATTGGTCTCATTTTGTAGGTATAATTGAGATATTTCCAACGGTATTAAAATTATTAAATTTGGTCATGCGATTTGTAAAATACAGTAGTTATAAATAATCATAAGTATTTTAATTAAAGACTAAGTTATCATTAATGAGAGGTTTAGAGATTTGGAGGGGTGAATAGTGCCCCTCCAAATATGGAGGGGCACTGTAGCAAATCTATATCCCTATCTCCATTTTGAAGATGGGTTGGAGCAACTTCAATCTCCATTTTGGAGTTTTAGAGAAGGGTTGGAGTTGCTCTGATCATGATTCCCAAGCTCGACCTCTTGGAATGTTGGCTTCACATACGAACGGCAAAGATTTGCTTTACCGGCTACTTTTGGAACCTGTTGGGATGGGTTCGGGTCAAGCCACACATAAATTCCAAGCGTGCTCCAACTCAAACAACTAGGCCCACATGCATCCATGATCAATATATCTACCACAAAATGAATATTAATTATCATGCAGGTCATGCATCTTGTGACTATCAAGACTAACATGCAAAGGTGACCCCGAGGGGTTTGGCTTAGTAGGAACTGTGTTCCTTTTCACCCCACAAGTGGCAAGGGATCGAGGAACGATGACAATCTCGCTTAATTCTCTCGACTAACCTAGTATGCGAGTGTGGGTCAGCCTTGCATACCTCCGGTTTGGTGACTAACTGCTCCACTTTTGAGGCGGTGCGGGAGTCCGGGTCACCAAAAAAACGCCAAGGGGATTGGATGAGTGGGACATGTGTTCCTCCCCCCAAGTGGCGAGGGATCGAGGAACGATGGTCATATCGCTTAATTCCCTCGACTAACCTGGTATGAAGGTGTGGGTCAGCCTTGCATACCCCCTGTTTGGTGCCTGACCGTCCTACTTGTGAGACGGTGCGGGAGTCTGAATCACCAAAAAAAAGACTACATGCAACGGTAAGTTGTAGAATTACAAAGATACCGGGAAAATGTTAATAAGATTACTGCACTATCATATATATATATTTCAAATACGGTCTTAAAATGTATTATCAAAATACACAGCACATCACTAACTTACGAAGTAGGAAAATAAAACGTAGGAATGATATTGGACTTTTAAAATGATTCGTTAATTATATTATTTGAGGAAAATATCTATTATGATTATGAAGTAGGCTAATTCTATTTGATCCGTTTACATGCTTTCCTCTTTAAATAAAACTCTTCCACTCATAAAATTACGCAGTAAATGTCAATTATACCCCCGTCCAATCTCCTATAAATACAACCTCGTTAACTCTAAAACCCTAAACCCTATAAGAACAACAAAAGATTTCAGATTGCTTCTTCTCTGATCGACGCTTTAATGGATTGTTCTCCAGTTCGATTGTTTGGGAGACGGAGAAGTGTGCACCAGATCCTTGGAGGAGGATTCGGTAAGTGTTTTTTTTGGATTGAATTTGCAGAAATATCTGTCGATTTCATGTGGGTTTTGGTGTACAGTTGCAGATGTGATCTTATGGAGGAGGAGAGATGTGGCGATAGGGATGCTGGCTGGGACTCTGGCTGCTTGGGCGATGCTTGAGCTGTCCGGCTACACTGATCTCTCTGCTCTCCAACGTTCTGATGATACTTGCGTTGGCGACAGGGAATCTGCAAAGCAAGAAGTCGATATGATGGCTGATTGGTCGAAAATGCTTCCAGAACTTCTGGAGCTGATCTCAGACCGCCTCCCGCTTCTTGACGTCATCGCATTTCGCGGTGTCTGTCGTCACTGGCGATCAGCTCCCTGTGGCCGATCGGAGGTCACCAAGTTCTCCAAAGACCAATCATGGCTCATGCTGTACGGGATCCAAAACAGCAGCAGCAGAAGCGGGACGTGCTACTTGTATAGCCACGATCATTCAAAGTGCTGCGCGGTCTACTTGCCGGAACTTGAGGGTGCCACTGTCATGGAATCCAAGTTTGGCTGGTTAATTGCTCATCGCGGCGAACATTTCTTCCTCCTCAACTTCTTCACCCTTGAAAAAATATGCCTCCCAGAACACGCTGCAGTATCAACCCAAGCTTGCACGTTCACAACTTTTCCTACCAACAAGGACTGCACTGTATTTATTGTAAGCCTCGGTTGCAATTCAGTCATAGAGCTGAGCTCATGCCGCATACATGCCGACAAGTCTTGGAAAGTGAGAACGCTCGATATCAGCAAGGATGTGGTCGATACCATGATAGGGGTTTACTGTTGCAGTTGCTCGTATGATCACAGTCACTGTAAGTGTAATACGAAGAACAATATCGGCGTCTTTGGGTTGGAGAGTAGTTCATACTATGACTATGTAAACGAGAAGGTTACTGACTACGGTCAACTGAGGGAGTTAAGTGGTAAGTGCGGTACTTGGTTTGATGATGTTAGAAATGCACATGGCAGGGATTGGCTGGCCAGATTCGGAGAAAAAGGCATCTCAATCTCTATGTGCGCTCAAAGTTTGTCCTTTGGTGCTTTTTTGGGAAGGGCCAAATGGACGTGCATTCATACAGCCAGTGACAAACGTGAGCCAAATGTTGAACTCAACAGTATCAAAGGGGTGGCTATAGACTACCAACTTCATCGGATGCAGACTAAGTTTGGAGCAGGGTGGCCGCGATTGAGGGTGTGGTGGCCATTTTAAGCTATGCTACGTTTTTCTTTTGTGATTTGTCCATCCTCATTCACATGATTGCGTTTAGGATGCGTGCACTAGATTAGCTTAGAACAACAACCAAGTCTTTAGATTTTGTATTTCCTTTGTTTGTCCAATTTATATTCATGGATCGAGGAATTATGGTAGATTATCTATTTACGTTTAATGGGAAACTGTCTATTATATATATTCATCCAAATTGCTTTTCTAAAATATTTATGTATTGTCATATTGTGTGTCAATATGCACGTGTGCGCGTGTGTGGCAGTCTTACCCAAACAATGAACCAACAAAGTCATGTGATCATTGTTAACCCTAGACTAATCACAAATATCAGGGTATTCGAGGAGGACGGTCTTCGAGGAGGAGACGTTGCTTTAGGCAAGATGTGAAAGTTGGCTCGATTGAGGCGTTGTAGAAGTATTGGCTCAACAACCATCAAGAATACTTTTAGTTTCCTCTACCAAAACCGAAAATTATCAACCAATGCTCTGATACCACGTGTAGGGGATCCTATAGATGACAAACAACACTAGAACGTTAGATGATGTAGGCATTTTCTTTAAATTTATCCGATTTATCGGCCATTTTCTTTAAATTAACTATTTGCTTTTGTTTCGAATTTCTATTTATGGTTGCATGAATTGTTGAATGTTAGAGGGGGGTTATTTATACCACATAGAACGCAAGATAATGTAGGCATTTTTGGAAGTTGCTGCTACAAGGATGGCTTCAAGCAGAACGGTTCTTCAGGGACACGTGTCATTCTTGGCCAAACGGGTGCCCAATTACATAGTCACCAGATAACAACCCGATAACAATGAACGATCAAAAAGCATGGCAACATGCACTAATCCCCTTGATTCTACTGGCATGTTGCATTTGGCATGAGTGGTTCATTCATCCATGCATAGCTTGATATGATAGGCCAGCTATATATGAGGGGATGATGGATTGTTTGACATGAGGAGTTCCTATTATATTATATTACATTATATCAACCAAAAGAAATTAGTTTTCCAGTTTAGTTAGTTTAACGTATTATAACTCTGTTTTATTCAAATGGATTTTGTTATTTTACGGATGGACTGGTTGCAACAAGAATTTCTGTTCGGTTGGAATGGCTGACAGGAAATCAATGAGAAATGATTATGACCAGCCATGGCTCATGTTGTACGGGATCCTGAACAACGGCAACAGAAGCGGGGCGTGCTACTTGTACAACCATTCTCATTCAAAGTGTTGGCCGGTCTACTTGACAGAACTTGAGGGTGCCACTGTCATGGAATCCAAGTTTGACTGGTTACTCGCTCATCGCGGTGAAAATTTCTTCCTCGTCAACTTCTTCACTTTTGAAAAAATAAGTCTCCCACAACACACAATCGTATCAAACCAAGCTTGCACGTTCACACCTTTTCCTACCAATGAGGGCTGCACTGTATTTATCGTAAGCCTCGGTTACAATTCAGTCATAAAGTTGAGCTCATGCCGCATACATGCCGACAAGTCTTGGGAAGTGAGAACACTCGATATAAGTAAGGATGTGGTCAGTACCATGGCATGGGTCTACTGTTGCAGTTGCACATATAATCACAGTCATTGCGAGTGCAAGTTGAATAACAGAATCGTCGTCTTTTGGGAGGAGAATTGTTCATACTATGACTATGTAAATGAGAATGTTACTGACCGCTGTAGAAGTAAGGGGGACGTGGCAAGTGCGGTACTTGGTTTGATGTTGTTAGAAATGCACATGGCATGGATTGGCTGGCAAGATTAGGAGGAGGAGGCATCTCAATCTCTATATGTGCGCTCAAAGTATGTTCTATGGTACTACTTCTTTCGGAATGGTCAGATGGACGTGCATTCATACAGCCAGGGCCAAACGTGCGCCAGATGTTGAACTCAACAGTACTAACAGAGTAGCTATAGACTCCCGACTTCCTCGAACACAGTCGGCGTGTTTGCAATAGGGTGGCAGCCATTGAGGGCATGATAGCTATTTTAAGCCATGATAACTGGAACGCATAACAAGGTGGACGTTTGACTGACTACATGAGTTTTCACAACTTGCTTCCAAACAATGCCGGACAACAAAATTCATTTTTCACATAATTATTTAAACATTTCATTTCATTTCTTTCCTAATAGAAAATTTTGATTAGGTATCCAATTTGAGTTTGAGCGATGCCAATTTTTTTCCTCGCAATTTTGGTTTTTCATTAACAAAATTCATTTTTCCAATGATGATAGTATGCCGATCAAATGGATTGTGGCATGTGGGTGCTATCCAATCAGTATCATTATTCATATTTTCTTTAATGATAGATTTACTCAAAATGAACGATTCTGATCTTCTAAAAAATATGATGCTTAGCCTCATATATAATATGATATCCATGAGTCTCTTTTCACAAAGTCACTCGAAGTAATATAAATTTACCACATTTCTCCCTATCAAAAACCACAATTCTCTTTGTTGTTGTAAAAGGGTGATTATGAAATTAAAGTTGAAAGCTAAATATATTAGATCTAGGCTTAAAGAATCATCATGTAAAACATTTATTAAAAAAACACAAGAAGCAAAATCTAGAATCCCTTCTAATAAAAAAGCCATCAGCACTAAAAGTTCTAGTTCGGTAGCTACTTGTGCCGTTGATGTTGCCTTATTATTGTTGGAATTAATGGCTTTTTTAGCCATTTGTTAACTCACACTCTTCTTTTTTAGTCCCACATTGGATAGGGTGGCTCCCTTGTGTGTGTATATAAGAGACTTCTTTCATATGGGATATTGGACTTGTATATGTGCTAGAAATAAGAGGCATCGTGCGGGAGCATGAGCCCAAGCCGGAACCAAGCCTAAATCGGATTGGGCCGAATGGATAATGTGGGCGACGGATCCAAAAACCCTTAACGTGTATGCGCAGGGGCCCATTTTCTTTTTAAGAATTCAAAAAGCCCATTACGTTTTTTCTGGCATCATCCGATTACCACCACGATCGGGCCGTAGTTGTTTTCAAGGCAGTGGCACATCCACGACACAGTTCATCTTTACTGGATAAGTTTTCGCTTTTCCTCCATTTTTCCACTGCTACCTTCTCTTATCGTGAATGAGGGCACTTCAAAGACAAAAGTGAAACTTGTTATTCCTCACACTCTGATCCAAGCCAACAGATCGTAGTCCGGTGGCATATCCTCCGCCTTCTACAAGGGCCATCATGGTTCGATTCCTGATGGGTGCGGAGATCGCGCACACTTAGACAAGATTCCGGTGGATTAAAAAAAAAACTCGGATCCGAAACCGATTCGGATCCGCCATTATATAACCGAATTTGACTAGAATCTTAATTGGGGCCGGGTACAGAATTTTACCCGACTCCCAAAATCATATCGGGTTATTGGGGTTCCTTGAACTTCTTGTAAGTTGTAACCCAAATAAATAACACTGCTCCTAAAGACCGCTCCATCTTAATCCCAGCATTCCTTCGGCCACAAGACAATCGCAATTGGAGCTCGCGTCTCTCACTTCGTTGCTGGTAAGATTAGGGTTTGTTTTTCCTTATTTTCCCCTTTAATTCGTTATTTTTACGATCCAAGTGTCTTTACTTTGTAAATTTCTGTCGATACCCTCAGATTTTTACGGTATTAAGCCTCCGATATAGTGTAAGTCTGACAAGAGGGATCATTGATCTTGAAAACTTTAAAGTTTAAATCGACTAATGGTCCGTTCGATTTCAATGCTTATCTGATGGATTCTAGAAATCACGGGGTTTGGGGGTTGTCATCATAGATCTCTTATAATTTGTATAAAGTTATCGTTTCTATTTTATAATGTTCGATTTAATTTCTTCTAGCGTATACCTGCAAAAATCCAACAGAAATTGCAAATTATGAATGTTTTCCATGACTATTTTTATGGAAATTTACGTTCTCACTTTACATGCAGCACTGTAGTCAGCATGCGGATCTCGGGATGATTAGTGAAATTTAGGGCCTTTTTGGGAACTCAGGTAAGATACCTAGAGGTATCATTTAAGGGGAGGTAGGGGGATTGGGGTTCTAAAAATGGAGGCATGCAAAACCTTAGGTCTGAGTGGATTTTCAATGTCACATTTAAGCGAAAATTTTGGAGGTTGTTAACCTCGAAAATGGTTCACAAGCACTGCTATCTCTAAAAATTTAACCAGATGTGAGTTTCCTCTAAAATTTGGAGTTTGATGACTAACATTCATTCCCAAACGGGGCCTTGTTTTGTGAGGGTGGCTTTGAAGTTCTATATGATATGGTTTATTGTCTAGGAAGCACAAATACTTCAGGCATCAAGCCATGTTAGATACACGTATTAGACATATGTATCAAACATTTTACTGCTATTTCGTGTCGTGTTATTTTTGTATCGACATGTCTTTTTCCGCTCAACATGTTTTATTTTACATTGTAGATCTTTGCAAACTAGGTTTGCGAACATCTAACTATAGTTTTTAAAAATGTTGTTTCATTAATTTTAGTGTTGTTTGGAATCTTTGGATGCAAAAGCAAATGGAGACTTTTTGATATGGAATGTGATTGCAGATGGACACTTTTCTTCTTCTTCAAGTCTTGGAGTTTATAAAAATCCAATCTGATTTGATATTTCTATGTAGTTAAGGTTAAATTTTGGATGTAGCTAACTATTGTTGATGAAAACATGAATATTAGCCAAACACAACTCAAGTTAGTGTTTTTTGGAAATGAAGGGACTAAATTTTAGAGAACTACAGCCTATAGTTTAGAATACTTAACTCCAAAACAAGACATGCCCTAACCTTATACAGTTAAGCTTATTTCCTTTGGTTAATGGTACAGTTTGAAACTTTAAAAAGTTACAAATTTGTTGCCAACCATTTAATGAAAATTATGTTCTTTATGTTTCTGATTTGATATTATAGTTAGCATTGTAGATTTCTGGCCAATATATGTTATCAATTGCGCAATTTACCAAACTTCAGTGTATTTTGGCATCTTTCCGTGTGTTTATTGTAGGACATTGTTTTATATGTTGCAGTGAGTTTCCAAAATGTCACGCCGATATGATAGTAGGACCACAATCTTTTCTCCCGAGGGAAGATTGTACCAAGTGGAGTATGCAATGGAAGCAATTGGCAATGCTGGGTCCGCCATTGGCATTCTTGCCAAGGATGGCGTGGTGCTTGTTGGTGAGAAGAAGGTAACTTCAAAGCTCCTCCAGACCTCAAAATCCACTGAGAAAATGTACAAGATTGATGACCACCTTGCCTGTGCTGTTGCTGGTATCATGTCTGATGCCAACATCCTCATCAATACTGCTCGTGTTCAAGCCCAAAGATATGCCTTTGCATACCAAGAACCCATGCCCGTTGAGCAACTTGTGCAGTCCCTTTGCGATACCAAGCAAGGGTACACACAGTTTGGTGGCCTTCGCCCATTTGGTGTTTCCTTCTTGTTTGCTGGGTGGGACAAGAACTTTGGTTTCCAGCTCTACATGAGCGATCCAAGTGGGAACTATGGAGGTTGGAAGGCTGCGGCAATTGGTGCAAATAACCAAGCAGCACAGTCGATGTTGAAGCAGGATTTCAAGGAGGAGATTACAAGGGAGGAGGCAGTTGAGCTTGCACTGAAGGTGCTGAGTAAGACGATGGATAGTACGAGCCTTTCTGCAGAGAAGCTTGAGCTTGCGGAGGTGTACTTGTTACCTTCCGGGGACGTAAAGTATGAGGTTTGCTCACCAGATGCACTTGGTAAGTTATTGGTGAAGTCTGGGGTGACCCAACCAGCTGCTGATGCGTCCTAAGTCATTCTTGGATCTGAGCTAGGAAATTTTCATGGTATGTACTTTGGCCATGTTGGACAAGCTTTGGGATATTTGGCACTTTGAATGATTTGGGATTAAGGACTTAAGTTGCTTTAACTGAGATGTTTATTATTACATTGTTTTAAATGAATTTATCTTCTTCCTCTTTGCATTAATATCTCCAGTTTATATGTTTCCAGTGACAGAATGCTTGCCTTATTCATGTGATCATTGATGGGGTTAGGAAAATTCATGCGATATTATGGTTGTGTGATATCCTTTTTCTTGAGTTCTTTTTAACAGATTGTGTTAACTCAACTGTGTTGCTTTTAGTACCAATGTGATGCTGGCACCAGTAAAACACACATCTGCTACCATTATTGCAGCACCCCACCGTTTTTCTGATAAACACAAATATTTACCTGCTTACAAACATGAGCCGTTTCATTTGCTTATTGTGGTAACCAAATAATAAAAAGTGCTTTTCTTTCTAATCAAGTTCTAAAGAAATCTTATTTTAATGTGCGTGTTTTGTTATTCTTCGCTGGATGGCTGATGTTCTGTTAATATGTCGTGCTTTTTCTTTATGTTCTGTTTAATCAGGGAGTTTTGCTGCATTTATGTTCTCTAATCTGTTGACTTATTTGCTTTTATTCTACCCTTATTGTCGTTTTATTCAACTCCATGCGGCTTTTCATTTGTTATATTTCTAGTACTTCTTTTCTATTCCCCTTGCTAGTCGAAAGGGTTCTTGTGGTCTAGCACAATTCAATCTTGGTTGTGTGACTGGTATTGCAATGGTCCAAGCCAGGACATGTGTCTTTTGCATCACTAAATGTTACTTGAAAGTGCACCCGACCTTTTTATTCATGCTACTTATCTTCTCGTAGGTAGATTTACATATAGGATGAGTTACACCGAATCTTCTAACTGCCCCTTAAGTTGGTATTAGGACACCATATGTTATTTTTCATATCAAATGGTTAATGAAGTCTTCAAGTCTTCCAACAGTCCTTTATCTTAGGATGAAAAATGTGAGGTGGACTTATGTCATTGGAACGTGCAATCATCAACCTTGTTCAATGAACATGATAAGTATTGATTTTGGAGATTTTACTTATCTCTATACCAGTTGATGTTATTGTACCGATAAACCTTTGGACGATGAAAAATGATAACAACTTCTTCAGGTTGCCAACATCTCTATCTACTATTAGAACACCTTTGCTTTATGTTCAGGTGTCATAATGGTTGACCTTGCGTCCTTTTCCTGATGATTTCCATAGAATTGTCTAGCTTTCCATTTGAGTTAGAACATTTAAGATGTTATGTATGGAGAATGCAGGGAAGCCTGTCAGAGCAACTTGTTTCAATCACTATACCATAACTATCCGGTCAGGAATTGCACTTTGAAATTTATCTGCATGTGATCTTGGGTTATATTGTCCTTAATATTGTTAAAAACCTCTATGTACTATTAACAGCAGTTTGTATTGGGCTATGGTGTCATTTAAGTTGTTAACAACCTATATTCACTATTCATTATCAATGCTGCTTTCCTTGACTTCGTAATGCACAATTGCTGAACCAATATTGATATTTATAACTTTGCATTGGCAATTCAGTCTAATGCATTTGATCATTGCCAAGGAAATGCATTCATACATTGTTTTCCTCAATCTTTTAGTCATAGGAGTGGCTCTGAGATTTTTATTAGTTAGTCAGTCTCAGAAAGTTCTTTCCATTTTCTTGCATATGTTTAGGCCATGTTGTAGTTACCGATATCTGTAAAATTCTGTAGCTTCTATTTGATAATAGATCCGACTTTTGACCAGGTTTGAAAGAAAAACCCATAACCTTTGTAAGTATTGAGTAGGATATCAATTTTTGTGTGTGCAGAGCATGCATGTAAATGGTGGTAATAGAAAAGCCTTCAAAGAACCAACATTTGTAGGCACTAATGGTGCTAGTCCACCTGCCACCTTCACCTTCACCTTCCCCCCATTGTCTTCTGCAAACCAAAAAATACGATTAAAGTGACCAAATCTCATGTTGGTTCAACTCTTTGCATGCAACTAAAGTGATCCGTCGCATTTTGGTTCAACTTTTTTTTACTAATAATGCTCCTAGTCGTGTCCAGATGTCATATGAGTTGTTGTGAGTGCAACAGTACATATATTTAAGAAAGAAATGCCGCTAAGTGATCCAGACTCATGTTGGTTCAACTCTTTGCTTGCATCATAACATCACCAACTGTCAACATTAGTAATGATGCTCCTAGTAGTGCCAATATGTGTAGTTGTGAATACCACAGCAGATATATTTATGCACACACTTGGAATTTGTATCATAACCGACAACATTCATAAACTGATGTTTGCCAATAATACTTATGTCACTTAAAAAAGAACTCATCTATACAACGATGAAGGAAACCACTTTCTACTTCCTGGACATGTGCTTGCTCGTAATATTGTATGGCATATGATAGTTTTTCCCCTTTTTTCTTCCTTTTGGATCTGCATTTTTTTTTTCAGCGGGTTAGATTGGCCAAAACGAGCTCTTTCGGTTGCATGTTAACCCTTTGGTGTTTGTTGGTTGTATGTTCTGCAAATCACATGCATTCACAACTCATAAGAAATGTATTTATGTCAACAAATGACATCTATCAAAATTTCAGTAAGGTTAAATGTCTTGTCCTTTTTAAGAAGAGGAAGATGCCCTAATGACCTCACCTTAATTTACTGCAATGAAGGCTATCTTTAGTGACAATCTGTCCCAACTCTCTAGGTGTGGCGATCATAGCAAACTCTTGCACAAATCACTGAGATCTGCCCTTCTTCATAAAATCTGTTGCCTCAATCCCTTCTCGTGGAATATATAAACCTAATTTCTCCAAGCTAAGAAACTAATTTATGATTTCTCCAAGCAACTAATCCTCATAACCACTGGCCAATAATCATTAGCGAGTTAGTAAATAAACCCCCAAGGGTCTCCTTCAACCAGCACCTTTTGTGCCTGAAAGTTCAAGAACTGCACACTAAATTGTATGTCAGGCCCTGAATAACTCAACCAATGGAACTGACACGCCTACCAGATGGATACTTCGAGCATGAACAATCCAACCAACGAATTTTTTTTTGGAACCACATTTGCTACCCCTACATTATAATATTGCTTCAGCGAGACATCGACGACGACGATCTTCAACCAATCGAATGCAGGAGTTTACCGGATGGCAAGAGAAGAAACGAAAGTAGGGAGCATGCCAAGTTATAGACAGTCCCATGGATCCACGATTAGTTAGGCATCTTCCCCACATCTTTCATTTACTCCTTAGCTTGACTACTAGCTGCAGCTATTACTGCCATCATTACTTTCCGCATGTTGGAAAACTCTAGGGGTTTTCATCTTTCCACACGTTGCTATGGAATTCTAGTGTTTTGGTGGAAGGAATTGGGGATTTGGAAGAGATGATTTTTATAGATAATAAACGGAAATTACAAAGATAATCGCTTCAATTAGAGAGGAAGACCACTCTCCTATGATCTAAATCTAATCATTACTCCTAATCTTATACTACCTATTCTTATTCAATTCTCTTCTTACCTCTAGCCCTAACTCTCCCTCTCAATATGAAGGGCTGAAGGGCTGATTTGCCTAATATTACAAAAATGCCCTCAAATCTCAAAATTACACGTTTGTCACTCGGGCCCAAAATTACAAAATCGCTTTTAGATGGCCGCAACCCTACATTTTCAACACTACACCGTCTTCGGAAAATCACATTGTCCTCAAGGTGTTATATGAAGTCTGTGGGTGCGCTTCTCTGAGTGCTGGTGCTCGTCCCCTCGCCTCCTCTACATCAAAAATCCACACAAGAGTTCTGTCCTCGAAACGTCACCGCAGCTGGCCACCACAAATCCAGGGATCGTGGGGCCCTAAAAATTGACCATTGCCGTTGTCAAATCCCATCAGATTCTTGTCGTAGCCCAGAATCAGCCGATGTAGACTGGAATCAGATCCATCGGAACGAAAAACCCCATGGGAGGGGTAAAAAGGTTCCCAACACATCGTCCATGGGGGGCAGCCCTTCAGGGGTCGCTGGCTCGGGGCGGCCCTCAAGGGGTCCACTCGCATCGGAGGGACTCGCATGTCTTCACCGGCAGCGGATCTTCAACGATCGATGTCGACAT
This sequence comes from Scilla litardierei, assembly GCA_030789695.1. Taxonomy (NCBI): domain Eukaryota; kingdom Viridiplantae; phylum Streptophyta; class Magnoliopsida; order Asparagales; family Asparagaceae; genus Scilla; species Scilla litardierei. The sequence continues at coordinate 3,331,238 of CM061132.1, forward strand.
CTTGAGATCTGCGTCGCCGCCCGTTTTCTTTTCCAGATCTGGTAGATCTGAGCTTGAGATCTTCCGATATGGGCTGGTCTTGTGATCTTCAGATCTGGGCCTGACACGTCTTCACATCTGGTAGATATGAGCTTGGAATTTTAGATCTGGTCTTGTGGCCTCCTTCCGAGGGCGTCAAGTTTTCTCAAATCCATCCCTCATCTACTGCACATTGGATTTAATCGACGGATACTTTCCTCCATCTATTCCATCAACACTCGCTGCTGTTTTACCATCAGGATCTACGCTCTGATACCAATTGATAGGAAATTCTAGGGTTTTGGTGGAAGGAATTGGGGATTTGGAAGAAGAGATGATTTTTATAGATAATAAAAAGAAATTATAAAGATAATGGTTTCAAGTAGAGAGGAAGACCACTCTTAATAGATCTAAATTTAATCTCCACTCTTAATCTTCTACTCTCTATTCTTATTCAATTATCTTCATACCCCTAACCCTAACTCTCCCTCTTAATATGAAGGGCTAATTTGCCCAATAGTACAAAATGCACTCAACCCCCAAAATTAAAAGTTTGCTACTCGGGCCCAAAATTATAAAATTGCCACTCGGTGGCTGCCACTGTCCATTCCCAACACATGCCATAGCCCATAAGCTACAACAGGTTTCATGAACCTGAATTTTAAGCAGTCAAGAATGCCTGGTTAAAGTTAGCATGAAAGTAAATGTCTTATATTTACTTATGAATGCATTGCTAAAAATGGGGTAGGTTCAATTTTGAATAAGACGATGAAGAGCCCCTTGAGATAGTATGGTTTGTGCAATGATGAAATGTGCGTGCCCAGCTTTGTGATACTGTGATAGTCGAAGATGCGTTTATGACCTGGGATCTATAAAGTGCCATCACTTCTAGCATGAGGCCTGTATTAGACACATGTATCAGACGTTTTAGATATGTACTTCTGTTTTTGTGTATTTTAAAGAATTTTCCGCATAACTTGTGTCATGTATGTTGTTCCTTGCTTTGCACATGAGGTTGTCAAAATGAATACAAATTAAGGAGAACTGTTCCACCATTTCCATTCGGTTATACATGCATTATTTTGTTTTTTCCCATTTACGTCTTCAACTTGACTTTTAATGTGTCTTTATTTGCACCACGCTTGGAGATTAAGTAACTTAGCCAACCCATTCTTTTTCAATCAGATTGCCAAAATTAGCAACAACAAACATGCATTTGGTTGGGTATCACATTATATTAGATCTCTAGGTGAAGCTAGATAGAAATAGGATAAATTACACTCAGGCCCATTGTTTTATGTGGTACATGTAACTAAACACCTTAATCTTTGATACTAACCTTGACACCCCATTGATTATCCTTAAAATTCTACTTTCAAGGTGTCAAAGTGCATCTTACCCTTTGTTAATCTGTCAATCGAAGTAATCTCAGTGTTATTTTAGGGGGTCTGTGTTAATATCAAAGACTAGAAAGACTGGAGGTGTTTAGTTACGAATACCACATATAATAGGGAGTGCAAGTTACCCATGGAAATATATGTATTTGAGGCAGAGAGCAGCTTACAGTAGTAAGCTGGTTGAGATATAGTGAGGAATGGGACGACACTGTACAAGTAGTTACCTGATTAAGTGCAAGATCTGGAATATGAAGTTCTTGAAGATGGAATGGCTACTGTACTTGATTAGTGCTAGAATCCATAATGAGGTTTGCTCTTCCAGTAGCAAGGAGATTTCATGTTTATTGTGCTATACCAGGTACATGTGGAAATTAAAGAACCTAATTTGCAATGTCATACATTGGAACCTGATTTGCAATGCGGCTGATCAGCATTCGTGTGGCTGATGTTCCATGCTTGACATACATGATATGTATTTATATGAATTTGTCAAAAGGAGAGGCTCAACAGCTGGTATGATTACTGGTTGGCTCAGAGTTGATTTTTGCATACACACCTCCTTTGAGAGGTAGAGAGGTTTTAGTAGACCTCTATATTGGGAAGATACAAATGCAGCTAGCCAAATGGCTCAGCTTGATATACATAGAAGTAGTTGCACTTGCTGGTCGTGTTAAATCTCTTAGGCAAATTACCTAATGGCAGAGATCGAAGTGGTGAAACTTAAGACATGAAAACAGAAGGTATGAAAGCTTTTTATTCAACAATTGTCATCTTTCTTTTGGATGTGACTATTTGTATTAGCTGTGGTTGGTCTAATTTGAATTGGAAACTGGAAGTCCTTATGAGGTCCACCTTCCAATTTATTAAATTGTCTTTTGTGCTCGTTATGTAATAATGAGTTTCCAGCAACTAAGATGAGAGACCTTTCTTCCAGGGATATTTTATGAGGATGTTTAGAAACAATCATGTCAATAATAGTGTTTACTTTATTAATCTACTATTACCACAATCCTTTACCTTTTATTTTTTTGCTTCAAGAATATTTTAACTAGGAACATGAGTCTTATGACATATTCATAGATTTGTTCATCTTTGCAACTCAACATCAAAATTTATCGTGGTTTAACTACTTGTATAAAATTTAGTTTGGTTTGCAAATTATAGGTCTAGACATGATGGGCGAAGTAATGTGATATGAGCCAAACACAAATCTGGAATTTTATTAATAAAACTGAAAATAAAAGGATAGTTGATTACAATTTTAGGGGTAATCGCCCTCTCAAGACGTCGATTGATATGAGACATCTGCACTCTCCCGTCGAACAAAAATCTATCTCTCCGATTTATCAAAAAAATCAATTTTCGCATCCATAGGACCGGCCGGCTATCCCCCTAATTTATAATAATCTAACTAAATGTATAATTACCCAAATACCTATACACTAATAAAATAACATAAAAAGGTCCCAAAAGGCCGGATCTATTACTACTCCGCCCCCGAAAACCACTTTATTCTCAAGGTGGTGCATGTAGTCTCTGGCGGTACTACTCCAAGTGGGAGTCATCTTTCACTCCGGCATCTTCATCCTCCACTACATCCTCCTCGTCGTCCCTGGCTACAACACTTGCAGCTTGCGCACCCTACAATGGTGCACTGGGATGAACCTCTCATCACATCTGAAGTACAACCCTTTCTACATCTTCTTCCTCATCTCGGCGTCAGTATCCTTCCGAACTGACCTTCTGCTGGCGGTGCATTGCTATTTTCCCCAATCTTCTCATTACTCGCCTGATTTGTTCCTGTAGTCGGCTTCAGTCCCTTTGTCGCTGCTGGAACTCCACGCGGACACTGTCCACCCTAACTGGCCCTGGATCTTTCCTCCTCCATCTGGTGGTCCTCTACCATCTGTATCATTTCCATGACCTCCACCAGCCCCCGAGGTTTGTATGGGCGAATACCTGAGCGAATAACGGGCTTGAAGCCCATCATGAAAGTACCCCCAGTGACTCATCAGAGGCCCCTCGTACTCATCCTGATAGGGCCTCAAATTTCTCTATGTACTCCTTGACAGGCCCATCCTGCCTTAGCACGTACAACTGCTCATGGAGGTTCCCCATGCGTGGCTCTCGAAACCTCTCTAGTATGCGGTCCTTGATCTTCTCCCAATTGCGAAAGGGGTGCTGTTGCTCCCTCCACTGATACCACCCTAAAGCCTATCCCTTCATACATACTGTCGCCGCCTCCAACTTCTGTGCCTCAGACATACTGTACACAGTAAAGAACCTCTCCGTCCTGTAAATTCACGCATGCGGATCATCCACTACAAATATGGGCATCTTCAACTTTGTACTCTGCCATCCACCCCAAAGTGTCATTGATCCGCTCTGCCCTCGGCGTGTCTGGGCTAATGATAGTGCTGCCATCTATCATGATGTGTCTCAAGTCCCCCTTGTGGCCCTCTTCCGCGATCTCTGTAGCCCCCTCGTGGACCTCTGCGGCCCTCATAGTATTCCCGACTGTCACCCCCAGCCCCATCACCACACTCACCCTCACAGACTCCGTAGCCTCCTATCTCTCCATGGTACCCCTCATAGACTTGGAGTGAGTGTCGTCTGTCGTCATCATACCGGGGATCTGGGGGATCTCGATACTATCCTCCATCGTCACCATACTCATGGAACTCATCGGGATAGAAATCTTCATCGAAAGGATGCGTCTGAATGCCGTGAAGGGGCTGAAATCCTTCATCGGGGTCGTACCCCCTCTCCGTGGGCCCACGGACCCATGGGGGGTCGTGGGTTGGCGGGGCCCAGGCGGCCTTGGAAAGGGGCCGTCGGGCCCTGTCGGCCCCTTTCTGGGCCCCATCGGCCCTGTTGGGGGTCGACAGGGCCCTCTGGGCCCGCTGCCTTGTCGCCGGGGACCGGGGGACCCTGTAGCAGGGTCGCCTGGGTCCGATGTGGGCCTCCGTGGCCCGTGTGGTCCTGGGGAGGAGCCCCCGGCCCCGCGCGGGGCTGCTGCAGCTCGCGGGGGCTCGGCTTAAGTTGCTGGTCCCTGCAAGTCTTACTTTGCCTCAGATTGGCTCGGTCGAACCCCTAGGGTGCTTTTAGGGTTCAGTCGAGCCCCCTTGTCCTTGTCGGTTCACGGTGACCTCTTCCTTCTATGGTTCCTTCTCTTCCTCTTTGAAGTAGTCTTCGGCGTCGGAAAGCAAACCCCCAACGTAATTCTCCATCTTTTCATTCCCCTTCTTCATAGGTGGCACCTTTTTTGAAGGGTTAGGGTTTGCGCCTTTGTTCCCACCCTTCGCCGTGAGGATCGGAAGTTGAAGGATGATTTGCGCAAGGGCCTCGTCATGTTTGTCTTGCTTGGCTGAGATCTTTTTCGTGATAGCCGTCAACCGTGATATCACCTCGCCGTGTTCCATTAGGGGTTTCTTAATGCCCTCAATCTCGCCATTGAATTTCTCCGTCAACACTTCGAACTTGTCTTTGGTTCTTGTTGACGTTGTCATGGATCGTAGTCGCTCTGATACCAAATTGATAGGAACCAAGCACAAATCAGGAATTTTATTAATAAAACTGAAAATAAAAGGATAGTTGATTACAATTTTAGGGATAATCGCATCTCCAAGACGTCGATTGGTAGGGGATGTCTGCACCCTTCCGTAGAACGAAGATCTATCTCTCCGATTTATCAAAACAATCAATTTTTGCCTCCCAAGGGCCGGCCGGCTATCCCCTTATTTATAATAATCCAACTAAATGTATAATTACCTAAATACCCATACACTAATAAACTAGCATAAAAAGGCCCCAAAAGGCCAGATCTATCATAATGCTGTGGGTGCTGCTTAAGACAAGAAAGAAGGGAAACTTTTCATTTTGATCATTCTATGCCCATCTACATTCTTAGTGGAATACTCCATAATGTCCATTGTCAACTTATGAGAGGGAACACAGATGTTTACTCTGATCGATGATCTGATATGATGATGCCCTTAAGTCTAAAAAGGTCATATTTGTCGTTGATTTGTTAGATCAATGCTTCCATTTGCAGGGAAGCATACTGCTGTGGCAAACCATGAAGTGCTCATAGCCTCATAGTACTGTCTGAGTATTATGCGACATCAGTTTAGTTTGATGCATATAGGTGAGATGATTGTTATCCAATATATCGATTCCTTCCTCGGATGAGTAGGGTTGAGATGACTATAATTCAATACCTCTTTTGGAGGTCCCAGGCATTGTATATCCATCAGGTGTACTTTTGCAGCCAGGATACACTTTATACTAAGATAAGAATACTGAATTCTGTTTTCATGAACATAAAGTAGAGATCAATATCAGATAATGAAGAGAATGGATGGGCTTTCTAAGTCGTCGTGCCAAGCATGCTTTTGAAATGAAAGATTCCATAATTTGAAACTTTTTCTTGGTAACAGTATACGAAACTTGGGAAACAACATTCTGGAATAAAACTGTCACAACTCGTAAGATAAATAAATTCAAGGATGACCATGGTGAAATTTTGAAGAAATTAAATTTCCATTGTAGCTGCAACAGTGGATAGAATGGCAATATTCTGATAGGTTTCTGTTAGATCCGGCCCACTTGGGGCCCTATTTTATTGTGTTTTATGTTATTTTTATTATTGTGTGGTAATTTGGATACTTAGACTTTTAGTTAGGATTATTATAAATAAGAGAGGAGGCTAGCCGGCCCTAGCATGCAAAAATTGAGAGTCGTTTTGTTATTTGGGAGAAGGTTCCTCTATCTAGGGAGGGTGTGGACGTCCCCTATCAATCGGCGTCTTGGAAGGGTGATTACCCTAAAATTGTAATCATTTATCTCTCTTATTTTCAGTTTATTACTAATAAATTTCAGATTCGCTTTTAAGTTCCTATCATTTGGTAGCAGAGCAACGATCCATGGCTGAGTGAAGGAGATTAGTGCAGGAAAGGTTGGAGGTCGTCATGCAATTAGTCCTCCATGCCCAACAATTGAATCAACAGATGAGGCAATCAAATCAACAAATCATACAACAAATTTCAGGGCTTGGGGGCGGCAAAGAAGGCGTCGAAAGTGTTAGATCTGAAGGCGGCAGAAGTTTCAGATTTGAGCAAAAGTCGAGATCTTGGGCAAAAGGCGTCAACTTTGGAGAGGAAGAGGAAAAAGTCGACGGCTTTGATACGGATCTGCAACCAGATGACGAAGGGCTACTTTTTGACGCCGACGAGTACTTCGAGGAGCCGATGACGAAAATCAGCGCACCCCGGAACCATAGAGGGACACAACAGGGGCGCCAGCCCCCTCTGGGCCACCGCCCCTCTAGAAGGGGCGTCAGCCCCTCCTGGGCGCCCCAGAGGGGCTGTCGCCCCTCCAGAAGGGGCACCCGTCCCTCCTGGGCGCTGGAGGGGGGCTGCTGCCCCTCCTAGGTGTCCCAGGAGGGCTGTCTCGCCTCCAGAAGGGGCTGCCGTCCCTCCAGGGCGCACGCAGGAGGGGGGCTGCCACCCCTCCAGCAGGGTCGCCATCCCCTCCTGGACGTCCAAGGAGGGCTATCGCCCCTCCAGCATGGGAGTCAGCTCCTTTGGAGCGTTGGAGAGCGTGTTTCAACTTTCTGGATCCAAAACAGCGGAGATTCGAGCTTTCGGGAGGTCGACGAGGGCCCCAAGGCCATTGGTTTACCGTTCGAAATTCTTCCGAGCATTGATGTTTCAGTTTTGGGCATGGAGGACATTCAGATCTGACTGGTGACGACCGTTAATTTGACTGGTGACGACCGTGGTTTTCTTCTAGACATGACTGGCGACGACCGTGGCTTTCTTCTGGACATTGTTGAAGACAGTGGAGACTAATCGTACCCTTTTGACTCGGGAGGAGGCTTGCAATTTACTTGAAAAGGATGGCCCACTGACTTCATGCACCACCTTGAGGGCAAGGTGGATATTTGGGGGCGGAGTAATGTTAGATCCGGCCCACTTGGGGCCTATTTTATTGTGTTTTGTGTTATTTTATTATTGTAAAGGCATTTGGGTAATTAAACTTTTAGTTATGATTATTATAAATAAGAGGGGAGGCTAGCCGGCCATATCATGCGAAAATTGAGAGTTGTTTTGTTATTTGGGAGGAGAAGGTTACTCAGATCTAGGGAGGGTGCGGACGTCCCCTATCAATCGGCGTATTGGGAGGGCGATTACCTCTAAAATTGTAATCATTTATCTCTCTTATTTTCAGTTTATTACTAATAAATTTCAGATTCGCTTTTGGGTTCCTATCAGTTTCTGATCATGTTCTGGTCGCCATATCATCTAAGATGTAGGGTTTGATGTTCATACTTCATTCTTGAGTTCAATTTCTTAATGATAGTCATGTCTCTGAGGATATTTGATGACTGACACCACTAGGAGCATGATCCTAAAGAATGCAATTCCTTGGTGATTAAAGAGAGTAAAACATGGGAGATGCACTTTCACTTGCATGATATAATCGTTTAAACCAAAATGATTGAAATATGAAAGCATGACCCGGGGCATTGCCAAGCAAGATGATATTACTTCTTTTCCTAAGTAATGGAGGAATTGTGTAGTTGAAAATTAATGATGGTGTCTTTTTTTGTGTTTTTTTGTGTTTTAGTTTTTAGTTTTTAGTTTTTTTTTAGTTTTAGTTTTAGTTTTAGTTTTAGTTTTTTTTTTTTTTTTTGGGGGGGGGGGGGGGGTTTGTGTGTGTATGTGTTCTCTTAACAACTCCGGTAATGTCTAAAGGTAAAATTGCTACAGAATAGTAGAATAGTGACCTGAAAGAATAGTAGAATAGTGACCTGAAAGATTGAATGAATCTATAACGAAAAAAAATGCTTGGGAGCTTGAAAGAGAGTTTAGCTAGATGATCGTGAGGGAGAATTGTAATGACGATGACCTCTGCAATACCCACTGTCCTCTTTTGCATGCTCATATGAAAAGAAGGTTGGTTCTGTTTCGGAAATTAACCATCTGCCTCTCTTTTGTTATGCATGTCTATTAGTCTATGTCAGTGAACCAGAATTGAACACGATTTCATTTGGACCTACAGCTGGATGTTACATATTCACGGTTCTATTGCCATGCAAAGAAGGATTGTTTTCTTTGGAGACTCTAAAGGCAATGGTTTACATCAAGAGAGAGTTGGTGGCTGAATGAGATTGAAAATATAGTCGATGAAAAGGATTAATGTGCCAAAACAGAAAAATAAAATAGTCAAAATTTTTAAGGAGACATCTATATTCGATTTGAATCAGAAAGGGCTTATGATAAAGTCTCAGGCAGATCATCTGTGAGCTCTTATAATCTAAAAGAGCAGGCTAGTTACTTTGATGATATTAAGGATATGCAACATAAAATATGAGCTGACATGAGAACGACTAAGCACAAGCTATACTCATTTCCTACCGACACATGACGTCAAAAGATCAAATCCTTGTTTTTTTTTCAGAATAACACTGCATACAGCTTGTGTTGTATGTGTGATCTTGCAATAGAGAGAATAATTTATAAGGAATATAGAAACTTTTTGGAATTTGTAGACTTTGGATTAGCAGCTGTTAACTGGATAGGTGAGCAACAGTGTCAGCGTCAGTTATTAGTATGAGGTCTCCATCACTGTTCTGATGTGTCCATGCAAAATAACTATGCACATGTGTGTTTATGCCTGCACACTATTTCGTTTCACCACTTTTTTAGGTGGAGTCTAATGAGCATGGCTGTCTGGAGCTATAGGATCGTACTTGGAGCCTTGGATGAGTTCCGAGGTCTAATGATAGGATCAAAACAAACAAATATTCCCTTTTGTGCTAGCTCCTTTAGCCGAAGAAATGACCCTTAATAGAGACGTTTTTTGGGGTTTTGTTTAGTTTTGTTTAGTTTTTTTGTTTTTGTTTTTGTTTTTGTTTTGTGGTTTTGTTGTGTGTGTTGGGGGAGGGGTTGGCGCTTGATTCACATAACTTTTGCTTGTGGGTCTGCTTCTTGTTGTTCTTTCTATATTCTATTGTCATGCATCTAGGAGCACAAGAAATGGTGGTCATGATATTTGGGCTCATGTTCTCTTTTTGCATCTCCCAAGGGGTTCTTCTTTCTTTTCTTCAGCTCAAGACCACCCCCAAATGGGACTAAGATTTTGCAGACGTGCGCGTGTATGTTTGGGGAGGGGGTGTCGACTGATTCATGTAGTCCGCTTGAGGGTCTGCTTCTTCTTGTTCTGGCTATATTATATTGTCATGCATTTAGGAGCACAAGAAATGTTGTCATGATATTTGGGCTTGTATTCTCTCTTTGCATCTCCCAAGGGGTTCGTCTTTCTTTTCTTCAGCTCAAGACCACCCCCAAATGGGACTAAGATTTTGCAGACGTCTTGTTAACTAGAAATAATAACAATAATAACAATAATATTATTATTGAATCGAAATTCTTTATTCTATTGCTTCTACGCTTCATCTGGCCACCTTGATGATGCACCCATACATTTCTTCATTTTGTTTGGTTTCAGGAGCGCCCTTTTTCTCCATTCATTTTCTTCTCTAGTATTGGAATATTCATATGATCCAGAATGTTGTTTACTCAAGTGAAACATGTTACTACTAAGTGTTTTTCAACGGTTTATACCTGAAGTATATAAAATATATACACAAAAAGAGCCAGGAAATGCAGAAGTGTCTAAAAGTTTCCAGCTTATGTCTGTCTTGAATCATAATTATGTTTTCTGATTAACTTGTTGGAAGCAGGTCATCTAAATTCGCAAGTTTTAATAAAATTCCACATGTTTCATGCTATATATGTCACATTTTCAGTTTATATGGGCAATTTCACATTTGGCATTGTTTGTGAATCATAAATGAGTTTTGGGGTAGCATTGTTGTATTATTCAGAGTTTTTAATTTACGTCATATTATATGAAGATGAAGATTATTGATAACAGCATTTTCATGTTTGCTGATATGTTCATCTCACTTTTAGGAGATGAGTATTTAAAGTGTGTATCGCTATTTAGATTCCAGGGCCATAAGGCGATTCATGCGTTAGGCTCATTATTGGTAATCTTGGATCAGCTGGAGATTGTTTTTGGACCTTTGTTTTTGGGTTTCGATAGTACTATTGGTAATATCAGACTACATTTAAGCGGGGTGATGTTGAATCCTTTAATTAGCTGCCTTTTGTTGTCACAACAACAACACCACCACCACCAATGCCTTTATCCCTAATTTTGTGGGCTTTTGATATGAACCATTTTCTTTGTTAAATCAGGCACTAACGTCTACTTTTTGTCGTTGAAGCTCTCCTTGAGTCCTTACTGCTCTAAACCATGACCCCAATACTTTTTCTAATTAGTGTGCAAATCTGCTTTTGTTGCACACATGCCCACTAAATCTATTTTCCCACATTTTAATCTCAATGGATGCTACCTCAACCTCGTATGGCCGCAATCATTTCTAATGCTATCCATCTTAGCGTTCTTATTTATAGCTACATGTGTGTTCTAGGTATGATGCTTTTTAATAGCCTGACCATACCAACCAGTTTTGTATCCAGGCTAGATGGATGCTGATAAAGTGATTCCATCCTTATCTCTCCTTTGTTCACCAGGGGCCGGTCCCATGCACAGATAATGCTCTTATAGACATTTCAGAGACAGTCTGAGATTTTGCTTTGAAGCCCTGTCCACAACTTTTGCAATCACAATGTGGCGGACAAAGTTCTACCCCACAGAAATGAACAGATCCTTTACGTTTTCTTTCTCAGATCAAAGTTGGCCCTCAGGTCCTACCATTCACATTAGCGTCTATTATCCTCTTGATGTGATGGAAATACAATGATTCGAGCCAAACGGAGATTTCTTGAGAAAGAGATGCCAATTGAAGAGGACAAACCTAAGATCATATATTAGCGTGGTAGAGAGATAGCATCTTTAACCAACTGGTTTGAGGTTATATTTACGAGAGAGTAGAGAAACCATGGAATCTAGTCAAGTGTGGAAAATGGATGGTTTTGGGTGAATTCCAGCCTTCTTGAATGATCACAAGATAGGAATGATAATAACATTCGAATTATTCCAGACTTGTAGATGCTGAAATGGCAAAGCCTGATGATCATCCATTATTTTGATTTTGATTTTGCTTTTTTGCTAATTTGGTTGTTTGATTGTGTGTTAATCTCTTCACACTGGCAATATCAAACATTAATGCAAAAAAGAAAGCAGGAAATGCACAGTTTCATCTCAGAGTTTTCACATTATATTTTATGTATTTTGACTCGGACGAATGTTTTCACGTTGCCATTTAAGGCGAGCTCTCAGGAATTGCAGCTGCGTAGCGAAATTTACACTTGTTACGCGCTATAGATATTGTGTTTTGAATTTATATGCGCAATTTCTTTTTTCTTTTTAGTTGAAAACTTACCTACAGGTCGCAAGTCTGTATCATGCAGTTTTCAATGAACCCTCTATGCATGGTTCGCAGGAGAGAGTAGTCGGTGTCCCAGCAGCATAGACGTTTCATCGAAATTTTCATTTGTAGGGTAGCTTTGAGACTGCATTCAAAACGAGAACGTGGCAGGGTGGCAGCCTTGTGACCTTGATGCTGCGTTCACACCTTTCAACCTTGATTGTGGCTGCCAGGGCTCCATATGATCAGATTCTTAAAGGCCTGTTTTACTGGACGGAACCCCGTTCGCAGATGTGTTTCCGAGTGGGCCAGCTTGATGTGAGAGATGCAAAAATATCAACTGAAAAAAGAGACAAAGGAGCCATTGTCTTCTTCTTTCTGTGTGGACACAATAACGATGCTAGCTGGGAGAAATTTTTTTCCCCCTATTCCTAAAACCTATTTAAAAACTAATTAGGTTATAAGATTGATCTACAGACTCAAGATCGGATTAGCGTCATTCTTCTAGATATTTAAAATTCAGAACTTGCATGCTCTCGGATTGTTTTTTAAGGTCAGATTAGCACAATCCAGACTAGAACCCACACGTTTGATACACAGATCTGCCATCAAAATTCATGCATATTACTTAAGATAGCATCAATATATCTTTCTTATTAAGGCCACTGGTTGCACACCCTCTTTGCCTTTGAAATAAAAGAAAATAGATCCAAAACTTACACCTTGTTGACATAAAAAATGAAACCTCAAGCCCCTAAAACTAAGTAGATGACTCTTAACATGAGCGATATATGGTAATTAAGTCCGTGCATACTCTCTTAGGAAGCCAAACAAGCAAAAAAAAGAAAAGAAGAGACAATAAATACCGCCCATTAAACAAAAATTTAGGTCGGGTAAATCCAGTTTACCATTAAACCCTCTAATTCACAACGAGACCATCATAACAACACTTGTAAAATACAACGATGCAAAGGTGTTATCTAAATATGGATCAATTGGTTTTATATAGAATAGACATTTTAGCAATATTAAGAGGTAAGTTATCCCGACTTATTAGACTTTTTACTAGTATAAAAGAATTGATACGAAGACGACCTTACAAAGGTCAATGGTTGAAAGGATTCTCAAATAGTGTTGTCCAAATGTGACAAATATGCAGCAATCAAAAGGTTCCAAAGTGTTCAACCTCATGGTACATGGAAATTTCCTTGGCAATGATCCGAGAGGGATTGAAGAAGACTGATGAAAACTACTACTTTTGAAATTTTCAATCGTCAAGGATATCGACTATGTAAATAAAAAATTACCATCATGTAGTAGTCTCTTGTTCAAGTCAAGTCAACCGAAGCTTAACAATCTATTATACATTTGACAGCGATTTTTGAATCCTAGGGCTGACTAGGACAAGCTGACTAGGACAAACAGGTTGATAGAAAGACGGCTCAGATTTAATCTTGGGTATTGAACGGTTTAGATGAAGCTTTGCTTATATTAACTCATTCTTTTGATTTGTGGGTCCCATTTCATTATTGCATGCGTGACCTAGACTTGCTTATTTGTTCTCAAAATTGCTGCGTGCTTGACCTGGGGGAGAGCAAAAGTGTTTGTATTGGGGGAGAGTAAGAGACGTTTGCAGCCTGAGAGCTTCCCCAAAACCGTCTCTTCATCTTCCCCAAACCTCTAGAGTAAGAGGTAAGAAAAGAGCATCAATGCCACTGGTTCTTCTCGCCAAAATAGGAAGATAGCAGGCTTCTCGCTAAAATAGGAAGAGAGCAAATAGCAGCAGCAAGCGATCGCAGCCACCGCCTCCTTCCTCACCCCAACCTCTAGAGCATCAACCTCTGAGGTAACTATTTCTGGAGCTCGCCTGATCTGATCTTCGCTCTTAATGATCTGATCTGAGGTAACTATTTTTGTTGCAAGGCCATAACTTAAAAAAGGTGCGGATTTGTTCCATGTCTGTTTTTTCTTTATGTTCATTTGTAACTGCGGTTTGATATCATAGCTATTTTTCACGGATCTCCAAATTTTGTTGAATTTTTTCACGGATCTCCGAATTTGTCTGTTTTTTGAGAGAATGTTGTTTTGTTAACTATTTTAAATGTGTCCGAATTTTGTTGAATATTTTGTTGAGCATTTCAATTGACAGAATGTCATTAACAAAATGGCCTTTCTTTCGTTGGATGGAGATAAAAAGAGAAATTATCAGATGGGTTTGAGGTTCTTGGGACTGTAAAATAATTAAACAAAGAGATAAAGAAAGGACACCACTTGCTCCAATTGTTTTTTAATTTTGTTTTGGGGGAGAACGACACTAAAATTTTAGAACCTTATCTTAGATTTAGAATTAAGAGTACAATGATCAGAGTTGAACTAAGAAAAAAACACCGTGAAATAGTTGATTGTGTTGGTGTTGAAGGATACAAAAATAAAATGGTCTTAAGCCAATGTGTCATTTTTTCCAAGGGTATCCAAATTCAAGAAAATTCAACAAAATTGGCAACTGCTGGTTGCTATCATGTCTATTTTTTCTTTTTTGTTCCAGCTAATGTGTCATTTTTTGTTCCTGTCTTGAGTTTGTCATGTCTATTTTTTGTCATTTTTTTGTTCCAGCTATCATGTCTATTTTTTTGTTGATATCATAACCTTACAACACTGCTTGGTGTTTATTTTTGTAAAAACTGTTAACTGAAATTTGCTTAAACTGTTATTGTTAGTTGCATCAGATAAACTACATTGCTTGGATAATATGTAAATGTTGTTTGAAGATAATACTTTACATAAAAGCCTACCCCTTAGGATGAAAAGAAAGCTAGATCCCTTGAATGAATTTCAAATCTCAGAAGATCAAATTCCAGATTAAATCCTAACTAAGCCAATGTAAAGTACCAAACCAGAACAATTTCAAATCCTAGAATGAATCCAAACTGCGAAACAAACAACATTCACTGAAAACTAAAGCTAGGAGTGAAGGGAGAAAACCAAAACATTTCTTATGGGGCAAAACATTAGTTACATCAGATAACACTACATTGCTTGGAGAACAAAGACAGTGCACATATGTAATTGTTGTTTGTAGATAATACTTTACATAAAAGCCTGCCCACTAGGATGAAAAGAAAGCTAGATCCATTGAAACATTAGCTGGAACAAAAAAACCAATTTCAAATCTCAGAAGATCAAATTCTAGATTAAATCTTAACTGAGCCATGGTATAGTACCAAACCAGAACAATTTCAAATCCCAGAATGAATCAAATTGCAAAACAAACAACATTCACTGAAAACCAAAGCAAGGAGTGAAGGGCGAAAACCAAAACATTTCTTGTGGGGCGAAACCATAATGTTTGCCCAACGGTGAAAGAGAGAGCAAGCCCTTAATGGCAAAACCACACCATACCCTTAAAGTCGAAAACCAAAGTAAGCCACGCATGGCGAAACCAGGACATGTCCTACACGACGAAAACCAGAACATGTTTTGCAGAGCGAAACCATAACATTTATTGTATGGCGAAAATAAAGCAACCCCTAAAGGGTGAAACCAGCGGAGCCATTAGAGGCTAAACCAAAACATATTCCATACCAGAGCCATTAGAGGCTAAACCAAAACATATTCTATTAAGAGATTACAGAGAAGGATTTAGAAGTCCAAAACATGTTATTTAAGCAAGGGGTATCCAAGGCCAACTTTGATCTCCAAGTCAAACTTAACCACATGGGCCATACAATGACATAGATCCGTAAGATTGGCATATAGGCCTAGCTTCGTATGTAAAATTATTAAATAACATGTCTGGCAGGATTTTGTTGATCTCTTCATTTGAGGTGAAAAACAAAAACAAAAACATGTAACTGTCAAAATTATGTGACCATACAACGCTTCTTTCATTTTTTCTTTTGTCCAACATGAGGAAATTCTGTCCTACTTCATTGTTTTCCGATTGTCTCATAAGTCATACTTCACTGTTTTCTAATCATTTTACCTTATTATTTTATACATATACTTTGTTTACTATTTTCCATTCTTATAATTAAGGGCTAATCATTTCAGTTATAAGATTTACAGTTGCTATAGGTTTTTATTCATATTTTAGATATATTTCACTATATGTATATGTTTGAATAAACATCAATTTTTTTGGGGACTCCTATTTGGTGCGGATCTTCAATTGCAAGGTCAGTTTGCTAAGTTTTTTGCAAGGTCATTTTGCCATTTTGCTAAAAAATTTGGTTGGGTATCCGAATTTTTTCTGCTATCTCCGGAATTGTTTTGCTTTCATTAAATTTTTTGCAAGTACACTCTTTTATGATGCCTTCATTATTTTGTTGACTTTAATCCAAAATTTTCTATGCTGCCTTCATAAGCACGTAATTGTTAGAAATGTAAACATATGGATTATTTAGTTGATTGCGAGCAATTTTTCATGATATCCTGAACCTAATAGAATTTTTACTACCAGCTAAACACATGGATTTCTATTGCTCATGTGAGAAATTTCCTATGATGGCTTCACATATCAAGCAATTGTAGA
Organism: Scilla litardierei; assembly: GCA_030789695.1. Lineage (NCBI taxonomy): Eukaryota > Viridiplantae > Streptophyta > Magnoliopsida > Asparagales > Asparagaceae > Scilla > Scilla litardierei. The sequence goes on from CM061132.1 coordinate 3,347,589, forward strand.
ATCTGCTATCCTAAACCTAATAGAATCTGCTAGCTTCGTTAGGTAATTTTTGTAGTGTGTATTTTATGTTGATCATTAGTAACACATGGGTTTGTGTTGCTAATTTTTGTAGTGTGTAGTTTAACTTGAAGGAAAAGAATATTTTGTTGAGAAAGTTGACTTGAATCCGTATTAAGTATCCTTATAATCACAATGGATTTTTTTCAATCATGTGTGGCCACCTGACCTGAAAACAATTGTTGAAGCCTGAAATATAAGGATACTTTGAATTGCGATTATAAGTTTCATTATTCTAATTGTGATTATAAGCCAAAAAAATATTTCGTATTTCCACAAATTTCAAAATTGTTACAGAAAACAATTGCATAAGCATGAAAGCAAATCATTCAAAAAATAAACTTTTAACCTCTTGATGCAAAATAGAATCGTTAACATCTTGATTTTAGAATAAACATGTGATTGTAGCACTTGCCACGAAAGGTTTGAATGACTCGCAGATCTTTATTAGAATTTTCTTTGTATCATTGTACGTGAATTTTAGGGGGAAACATGTTGGGAGAAGCCTTTGTTTAAAATTAGGGGTCCATGATTTTGAAGGGGAAATATTTTAAATGAATCGTCCTTAGGGCACGTGCTAAATATGGACGGAACTAAATTTTGGGGGACATAAAATTTTGGGGAACTAAATTCCATTGAGGGAACTAAATTTTGAGTGAGCTAAAATTAGGAGATACAAGATTTTGAGGGTGAATATTTTACATGAACCGTGCCCTTAGGGCACGGGTTATGACTAGTCAATGTATAAAAGGAACAAATTTATAAGCATCGTGTGCTGGGTGGAAAAACAATGGCGGTAAATAGAAAGGGCCATTGAGCTCTCATAGTTATATGCAAAGTAAATGCAAAGTACTAATATAAAAAATTTGGTTTAGAGAACCCCTCACTAATCACCACACTAAAAAGAAGGGGCTAGGAACCAAAATGAAAGCGCCTTTTGATTTACAGCAACGAAACCAATTGGCCATCTCTTAGCCTGTCATTTGCCTCTCCACCTTCCAAATAAAAACAAATCACAATCAAGGCTCGATGCCCCCCACCCACTTTGTCCTTCACGCCTCCCAAATCCCTCTTGTTTAAATCCCTCTACATATAGTAACACTCCATCATTTCGTTCCCTCAAATAGCCCCCACAGGAAAAAAAATCTTAGAGAAATTCCAGGGGTTTTAGCCAGCTATGATGGCGATAAAACCACTCCTCTTTCTCCTCCTCGCACTCATGCCGTTATCGTTGCCGTCGAAGGCCGACGATGACAACGGCAACGGGGGCCTCGTCAGCCCCGCGAGGCTCGAGATGTTCGTCGACAGGCTCCTCTCCATGCCCCGACTCCAAGGCTTCCGCCCCCGAGATGGCGGTCCGGTCACCGCCCACCTCACCGTCGGCATGTACGAGAAAACCTGGGTGAGTCCTCTGTCCTCGTCCATTTTTTCATGATTAGTGTTTGGGTTATTGTACTCGCGGTGAGCGGACTCGATTGCTGCCCGTGGTGCGCAGTAACATCGAAGTTAATTCGTGCGGACAGAATTTAGATTGTTTCATTGCCATAATTTTAGAAGAAAAATATTGCAGAGCAATTAAGTTATTTTTGGAGATTTTAAGCGCTATACACAGTAGATATCATATCTCTGATTTAATTTTCGCCTAAAATTATGCTTTAATGAAAAACATATATAATAGGGATTTTTAGTGCCATAATCTTGGGAAATTAATGTTAACGTTTCATTTTTATGGGAAAAATGTAGCTGTGAACTGGCACGAAATTTGCATATTTCAATCAATTTTGGAAGTTTATGTACGTATTTGTCTGGGAGTGTCTTCGGAATTCTGTCCACTGTGTCTTTTTCTATTCCTTATCATCTCTAGATATTATCGTGATGCCATAGTTCTTACCACGTATTGGATCAGATGTTTAACCGACATTTGTAATAAACAAATTGCTAAAAAAAATTTATATGCAACATAAATAAATGTTATGGTCCCAAATGACAAATATTCATCTTTGATCAATGCAGAAATTCCATAGGGACCTCCCGCCGACGAGGGTGTTCGCCTTCGGCACGTCGAACGAGACGGCCACCGTGCCCGGGCCCACGATCGAGGCGGTGCAGGGGGTTCCCACCCGCATCACGTGGGAGAACCACCTCCCCCCGCGCCACATCCTCCCCTTCGACCCCACCATCCCCATCGCCGACCCCAAGGGGGGCGGCGTCCCCACCGTCGTCCACCTCCATGGCGGCATCCACCCCCCTGCCAGCGACGGCAACTCCCGTGCGTGGTTCACTTCTTCCTTCAAGTCCACCGGCCCCTCCTTCGTCTCCCCCGTCTCCCTCTATCCCAATGTTCAGGGGCCCGGAAATCTATGGTACGTGCAAAAATTATTTTATGTTGTTTAAAACTATACCCAAGAGTATTCAAACAAAGAATCCTATAGCACATGATCTAATAGACCAAGTATCAACTTTTCTACGTTATTCTCGTACAAATATGTTGGAGTGAGGCACTATAACAAACTATTGTTTACATGTACTCCGACTAGGTATCATGACCATGCAATGGGCCTGACCCGGGTCAACATCCTCGCCGGCCTCCTCGGCTCCTACGTCGTCCGCAACCCGTCCGTCGAGTCCCCGCTCGGCCTTCCCTCCGGCCCTCGCTTCGACCGCCACATCGTCGTCTTCGACCGCTCGTTCCGCACCGACGGCTCCCTCTTCCTCAACGCCACCGGCAACAACCCCTCCATCCACCCCCAGTGGCAGCCCGAGTACTTTGGCGACGCCATCATCGTCAACGGCAAGGCCTGGCCCTATCTCAGGGTCGCCCGCCGCAAGTACCGCCTCCGGATCATCAACGCCAGCAACGCCCGCTTCTTCCGTTTCTTTTTCCCCAACGGCCTGAAATTCGTGCACGTCAGCTCCGACTCCGTCTACCTCCACCGCCCCATCCCCTCGACGAGGTTCCTCCTCGCCCCTTCGGAGATCGCCGACGTCATCGTCGACTTCTCTGAGTCCCCGACCGACACCGTGGTTCTCTCCAACGACGCGGCGTATCCGTATCCGTCCGGCGACCCGACGGATGAATTCAACGGTATGCTTGTTAACAAACACGAGTAGCCATGACAGTACAATAGATTCTTGTTCATTTTCGTTGTTGCATATCAGGCAAAGTGATGAAGTTCATAATCTCAAAGAGGAGAGCGAAGGACGAGTCGAGGATCCCAGAGAGGCTAATGCTGTACCCTCCGCCTGCGGTGCACCGCGCGGTGAAGACACGGTACATAGCGATGTACGAGTACACGACGCCCAGCGACGAGCCCACGCACTTGCTGCTGAACAACAAGACGTACGACGATCCCGTAACGGAGACGCCCAAGGCGGGGACGAGCGAGGTCTGGAGCGTGATCAACCTGACCGACGACAACCACCCGCTGCACATACACCTGGGCCTGTTCACCGTGCTGGAGCAGCGCGAGATCTTGGGGCTGGACGGGTTCAAGGACTGCATGACGAAGCAGAACGACGCGGTCGCGTGCAAGCTGGACGAGCACGCGAGGGGGAAGAGGGTCGCCGTGCCCAAGCACGAGAGGGGGTGGAAGAACGTGTTCAAGATGATCCCCGGCTACGCGACGAGGATCCTAGTGAGGTTTTCGCTGCTCGGTTCGGCGGCCGGCGGCGCCTACCCGTTCAACGTTACGGGAGAGCCCGGATACGTCTACCACTGCCATGTAAGCTTGTTTATAATCTCGTCCTAGGGATGAGAATTCCTTGGGCATGTCACATCATCATCCCTATAAATCTTTAATTAATTCTAAAAAAAATAGTGAAAGGATTTGTAGGGATGATGATGTTGCATGTCCAATTGAAAACCCAATTAGACTTTGGACATGTCTATTCTCATACCTAACTCACGCTCGTATGATTGTATGATGTTAATTTTAATGGGATGTTTTCTTGGCGTTACGCAGATACTGGATCATGAGGACAATGTGATGATGAGGCCACTGGTTCTTACACCTTGAGAGAAGTTTCATGGCAATTGCTTGTTGTGAGGATTTCTTGTTCGACTGTAAACGTTGTGCTTTCGTTTACAAATTATCTACCAATTTGAGCGTTCGAGCAAAAATTTATTTGAAGGTGGCTGTCAACCGCGTGGCTTCCACACAATCAAACAATTTAGTTAGTGACTAAGTGGGAGATGAGCAAATCCCCAGTTAAGACCTGATGAAGGCCATAGTTTCCCTTGTAAACAATTTAGTTCTAGGACTTGAAGACTTGGTTGCTTGATGACTAGTGAACCACATCCAGTCTGAATTGGTGGAGGATGAAGCCACGGACCCGGTGGCCACCAAATTAAATGGCTGTCATCCAAGATGGATTGATGAAGACAGGCACCACCTAGATACATTTCATCTGAAACCTAGCATCTGTTATTTGCGTTATACATTTGGGCCCCCAGAGAACACCACCATTAATGCAACACGCTGTCAAGCATATATGCGAACAAAACGAATTTGTAACGTCGAAACTCGCGTCGACTTACAATAATCAAGTCGACCGCAATCTGCTTACGAAGAAGAATATGAGATCTTTGCATGCTCGATCAAAGTAGCGCCCAAATGAATAAGAATTAGATGAAGTTGTGATTGCCACCTCCCTTAAAACTTTCTGGCCGTAATTGTCAAGGTGGCCATCGGGCCGGCCCAGGCCTTGACCGGGCCACGGGCCGGGCCGGGCCGTTTGACCGAGAGGCCCGGACCGGGCCGTCCCATTTAATTTTCAAAAAAATAATTGAAAAAAACGTAAGAAAAAAATCAAAAAAACTCTGAAAATTCTTAAAAAATTCTTAAAAGAGTGTAAGTATATGTAAAAACTTTAATATAAGTATGCTTAAAAATATTTAATATTAAAATTGTAAGGTATGCTTGAAAATATTTAATATGTTGTGTTCGCTTGCTTAAAAAAGAACGGTAATTATTGTCCATTATGACTCATTAATCAACCATTGATAAATGGTAATTTATTATTCTATTCATATAAGCCCAATTTTAATAAGTGGAAACTTATTATTAGGTTCATGTATGTCAAATTTTGATGCGGCCGGTAATATATTGTGTTCACTTGCTTGCTTAAAAAAGAACGGTATGTTGTAAACTTGGCGGCTATGGAGACCATAGCCCTATATTTATAGTGGTAGTGTTACATAATGGGTGGATACCCACTAACGGGTAGGCCCACCAAAAACCCGTTTATAACACTTCCCCTTATCCATCCATTGTTGTAAGCCATGGTGAACGCTTCAGGGTTCATGAAGCTTATTTGATCATGGGTCTGGAGATACTTCTGGATCTCTAAGTTTAAGAGTGCTTGCCTCATTAAAACCTTTGCCAAGGAAAATCCAGTGGGAAAAACCAGTGGCTAAGGGAAAAGAGTATAAGTCTCTATAACTTCCCCTGATCGATGGATAACATCAGTGGTGGATACTTCTGGATCCAGAGTTAATGTGGCTGCCTCGTTAAAACCTTTGACTATAGAAAACCCAGTGGGAAAAACCATCAGCCAAGGAAAAAGAGTACATCACTACGTTAACTCCTCCTGATAAGTACAAGCTTCAGGCTTGTACATCTCTCAGCTGTCTCATCCCAATTCCTAGTACAAGTTTTCTAAAGGTACTGCGAGGCAAAGCTTTAGTGAATAGGTCAGCCAGGTTGTTGCAGGACTGGATCTGCTGGATGTCGATCTGGTTGTCCACTTGCTGTTCATGCGTCCAGAAGAGCTTGGGGGAAATGTGCTTCGTCCTGTCACCTTTGATGTAGCCACCTCGTAGTTGAGCGATGCAGGCAGCATTGTCTTCGTACATGGTGGTTGGCCCAAGATCTCCCGTCTTCAGGCCGGTGGTCTTGAGGATGTGGTTGATGACTGATCGAAGCCAGAAGCATTCTCTGCTAGCTTCGTGGATCGCGATGAGCTCGGAGTGGTTGGATGAGGTCGCTGTGGATGTCTGCTTCACGGATCTCCATGAGATGGCCGTCCCACCGTATGTGAATACGAAACCGGTCTGGGACTTTGCGGTATGTGGGTCGGACCTGTATCCCGCATCTGCGTAACCGACCAGGTCGGTGGATACACCTTTCTTGAAGTATAGTCCCATGTCTACAGACCCTTGGAGATAGCGCAGAAGTTGTTTCACTCCGTTCCAGTGGCGCTTTGAGGGCGCTGAACTGTATCTGGCTAGTAGATTTACTGCGAACGCTATATCGGGACGCGTGCAGTTTGCCAGGTATAGGAGTGCTCCAATTGCACTTAAGTAGGGTACTTCAGGACACAGTGTTTCCTCCCCCTCTTCCAGCGGTCGGAAGGGGTCTGTTTCAACATCCAATGATCTGACGACCATTGGTGTGCTAAGCGGATGACATTTGTCCATAAGAAAGTTTTTCAGCACTTTCTTTGTATATGTCGATTGGTGCAACAGGATTCCTCCGCTTAAATGTTCAATTTGTAGGCCTAGGCAAAACTTCGTTTTGCCGAGGTCTTTCATCTCAAAAGTCTGTGTGAGACTTTTGGATATCTCATCTATCTCTGTAGGAGATCCGATGATGTTCAAGTCGTCTACGTAGACGGCAATAATTACGAATCCTGTTCCCTTAAAACTTGTAACGTCTAAACTCGACGACTTAGCATAATCAAGTCAACAGCAATCTGCTTACGAAGAAGAATATGAGATCTTTGCATGCTCGATCTAAGTACCGCCCAAATGAATAAGAATTAGATGAAGTTGTGGTAGCTACCTCCCTTAAAACTTTCCAGCCTGGCCCGAGTCTTGACCGGCCCACGACCTGGGCTGGGCCGTTTGACCGAGAGGCCCGGCCCAATTATTTTTTTAAAAAAATAATTAAACACAAGTTTAAAAAAATTCAAAAAAAAAAAATCTAAAAAGTCTTAAAATTTTTAAAAATTTGTAAGTATATGCAAAAATTTTAATATAAGTATGCTTAAAAATATTTAATCTAAAAATTGTAAGGTATGCTTGAAATTATTTAATATGTTGCTTTCACTTGCTTAAAAAAGAACTGTAATTATTGTCCTTTATGGTTAATTAATCAACCTTTGATAAAAATAATTTATCATTCGATTCATATAAGTCCAATTTTTGATAAGTGGAAACTTATTATTAGGTTCATGTATATCCAATTTTGATGCGGCCAGTGAATACAAGCTTGCTTAAAAAAGAAAGGTAATTATTGTCCATTATGTCTAATTATTGATAAATGGTAACTTATTATTCGATTCATATAAGTTCAATTTTGATCGATGGAAACTTATTATTAGGTACATGCATGTCCAATATTAATGTGGACATTAGTATATTGTCTTTACTTGCTTAAAAAATTAAGAACGGTAAATATTGTCCATAATGAATGAATAAAATAAATGGTAATTTATTATTCAATTCATATAAGACAAGTTCTATCTCATAACAAAAAGGGATTGTGATAATTCATTGTTTGTTATGAACGAGAAACAGATTTGGAGAAGGGTTGAGGCTAGGAAACCCCTAGCCTCCTTTATATAGTATTTATAATGGGTACTCATGTGGGTGGATACCCAATAGGCCCAATAGGTCCTATTCATAACACTTCCCCTTATCTAACCAACGTGGTATACTCGACTTATGAATACTGAATGATTCATTAGTACTACTGAGTATCTTAAGGGGTGGATACTTCTGGATCCAAGTTAAGGGTAACTGCCTCGTTAAAAACCCTTAGCTATGGAAAACCCTGTGGGAAAAACCAATAGCGAAGGGAAAAGAGTACAGCACTCCATAACTTCCCCTGATTTGGGGATGTGTCGAGGGGTGGATACTTCTGGATCCAGAGTCAATGTGGTTGCCTCATTAAAACCTTGACTATGGAAAACCCTGTGGGAAAAACCACTAGCCAAGGAAAAAGAGTACAACTCTACAGTTGACTCCCCCTAATCTGATCAAGCTTCAGGCTTGCAGATCTCCTATATATCTATACATTTATCTCCTATGTGTCTATACATCCATCTCATCTGCAACATTCCGAAAGCAAAAGTAAAGTACAAGCATCACTCATCTATACAAGTTTCACTCATATAAGGCATTAGCTGAAACTAAAGGAGCGCTAGCAAACTTGGTAGACAGCTCCACGTCTCATTCGTCATTGTCTACGAGGTACTTCAGGACCTGGCATTGTATGTTCTTGAACTGCTCCATGGGTGATGGGCTTCTCGGAATGGTGGAAGGATGTAGACTTGGAAGGATTCTGTGTAGATCTTCAGGAGGTGGACGTCCCTTTTATTCCATTCATCGCGATGATCTGTAACCTGCATATGCAAATACATTTAACATAGAGGATTTTTCCTCGACCCTTGGAGATAGCGCAGAAGCTACATATCTCTGGTCCAGTGGTGCGCTGGGGGCACTGCACTGTACCTGGCTAATAGCTATACTGCTAACGCTCAAAAGAGACGCATGCAGTTGGCCAGGTAAAAGAGTGTTTCAAAGACACTTAAGGTACTTCCGGACCATATATATTCTTCCCCTCTTCCAGCTAACGGAAAGGGGTCTTTTAATGTATATCCATACAACCAAATAGGTGTATTTGGTGGAGAATGAAATTAATGTTTCTTCATCAATCATCATTGTATGAAGTTTACATCTTCGGGATGATTTATTAACGTCATCTTCAGGATGATAGTTCATTTCCAGGATAATAGTTCATCTTCAGGATGATGGTTCATCTTCAGGATGATTAAAGTTCTGTAAGCCTAGAATTTATGCCTAGCTAGGGCTTTCATATCATATCATATCTGATAGATAGGCTTTAACAGATATTTCGGAAATTTCTCTTCAGGAGATCCGATAATATGTTGAGTTATTAAAATAATCTCAAATCTTTTAATTTGCTCTCTTAAGAACAATACTGTTTTTAAGAGGTGCAAACAACAACCTTTTAGTATGAGTCCTTTAAGGATCTTTGTCTAGGTTGTCTTTCCTTTAATCATATTATTAATATGTGTCCCAAAAAGAAAGGAAAGTAAAGAAATTTGTACATGCAGTTGAAGAAATTTTATATCGGTGATGTTGTCACATCCAATAGCAACATCAACCAAAAATTCCCTCTTTTGCCATTCGTTGGGTTACGCCTTGACATAAACCAGTCGATGCATTAGATTCATCTTGTAAGTGAGTTCAGCTCATCTTACTTGATTACTTCCTGGTTTGAGCGATTTATACCTCTAAAACTATAGCAAATTAAAATGCTTATAGCTAACGATTTTATTTTAATTTTCCTTCAATACTCAGTTATCCCACAAGATTTGATATCATTTTTGATACCAGGACTTCAGGTCCAACACCTCATATTTCATAAGTGAGTCCAGCTCACCTTATTATTGCCTCATTCCACATTATAATTTGGCCAAATCTCTCTCTTTGCTTCAGGCAAAGCAGAGTTGTGGAAACGATATTTTATATTTAACTGGCAAAATGAAATATGAGAGAATTTTTCGACAAAATGTGTTCTTTCTAGTCCAAAACTCACCCCGTACGTACTATAATCATTTGATTTCTCCCAGAGGTGTCTCCTTCACGACGCGTTAAAGAAGTGAAGGTTCTGGGACGGGTAAAGAATATGGACAGATCCAGAATTGGTCCTTAGCAACCAAGTTGCAATAAGGTTCTGGATTTGAGCTCACTTTCCTGTGGTGGTATTGTTTTTTCGGTCTCCAGGAGTAGATCTCTCTTTTTGGAGCCTAGTGGTATGTCCTCTCATCCATTGAGGATATCCACTTCTGCTACTGGTGGATTGCATCCAATATATTCGGTATGTCAATCCTAGCTGGATTTTTAGTAGCAGGGATGTGAAAGTTTTGACAATATCTATATTGTCAGTAACTATGTCTGATAACTGTTTTAACAGTTTCATAAGTGTGGATCTTCAGGATCTCATCACAATTCATGATAACCAGATCATAGGTATTAATGATTTAAATGGTCATTTGAGCTTTAGGCTCATGGATGATTGTAGTATTTCTGTTGAACTGATTCTGGGACATTAAAGTTGTGAGGGATCTTCAGGATCTCATCAAAGCTTTAAAATAGGATCATCAATGCACGTCTTTGGAGAAGTGAATTTAAATGCTTCCCCTGTTCAGAGTGCTCAGACTCTATTTATCTGGGATATTTACTTCCGATAAATAGTTCTGCATTTTGATGGTCTATAGTGGTGATATGGGGGGTGTCTACTCATCATGGCACAATCTATAAGATGTGCTCTAAACGCTTCCCCCGTCAGGGGTTTTCGGAAACTGTTTATATGAGGTGATCAGACTCATATAAATAGGTTCTAAGGATGCGTTTTGATGGTTTGCAATGTAATTGCATGTTCCCATGTGGTCATCTACAACTGGATTTTTAATGGATAAGAAATCCATTTAAATCATTTTAATGATTTATCTTACCCATATTTGGGTGTGAACACAAGCTTCAGGGTGTTCGTTATTTTTCCAGTTGTAAAATATTTAAATTTCCCAGTGTTATCCAAAGTTACCACCATTTTATAAAAGAATGTGGTTGGATAATGTTACGAGGTGGAACTCGCGTACAATGAATTTGTATTATGGGGAACCAAGGGCACGGTGGTTATATGGAAATGTGGGGTTAGGTAGGCTGTTTTACAAGTGATTAGTGGGATGAAGAGGTTGGATCCGTTGCCGGTGGAGCTCACAGGATCGTATCTCGTCGGACGTAGCTGAGGAAGGTCGGACGGCGGGAGGCTGACGCTGACTTTGGCCAAGGGGCGGGCTCTCCTGCAGCACGAACAACTCGTCAGAAGGGCGGGGTTGGGGTCCAACCCTTAGCCCCTCCGATGCCTAAGTCAGTAAAAGGGCTTAAATGGGGGGCTGGACACGCCGGCCGGACTAACTGTGTGTCCGCCTCGCGTGACGAGCTATAGGTGGGAGAACAAAGATATGGAGGACCTTTGCTCTCGTGTGTGAATGATAGAAGATCAGAGAGTTTTTCTAACCCCCTCTCCGTAAGAGGAGAAGAGGTATTTATACCTGACGGGTGATGACTAGGCGTGCTGAGCTGGCTCGGGTGTCAGCGGAGGCTTCGGACAAGGACATCGGGAACAGGAGTTTCTGATCTGCCTCTGTCAGGCGGCGCAACGGCCCAGGGGTGCTTTTGTCGGGGTGTCAGGGCCGAAAGCACTAACCGCCGGTCAGGTCAGCCGCCTGGGGGTGCTTTGTCAGGCGGTCGGACGACGTATGTGTCAGTCGTGTCCTTATCCTAGGCTGTTTGTCGTTAGCGTCGAACTAAAGGTCTGGCTCGCTTTTGGCGTCGCGGTTCGCGGGAATCGGGCGGGCCGTTCCGGTCGGGGGTTGTCCGGCCCGGCCGCGCCCGTCAATAGGCTTGGCCTAGCTATCCGAGCGTCCCCTAACGCGCTCCCCCGGTGGGTCGGGTGGCTACGGTTGTTCGCCTCGGCCGGCTACAGTTGTTCGCCTCGGCCGTTTCGGGGAGCGCTGTAAGGCGCGCCTATCTCCGTGATGCCCCGGGTTTTCGGGGCGGCGGCCCTATTTGTTAAATGGTGAGCCAAAGGGGTATGTTAGCGGATCCGGGCTGGAGTTGGGCTACTACGATCTTTAGGTCGTAACAATTGCCCCCGGCCTTCGAGTCTGAGGCGGCGGCCCGGCCCGGCTCGGAGGGCGAACCATATCCAACATTTCGGACCCTCAATATGGGCCTTGGACCCACCGGGCAGTGCCGGCGGCGGCTTCGGAATTCCCGCTTTAGTGGTCATTATTACGATTTGAAAAGGAGGCAGAGGAAAACGAAGCGTCTCTGCGATTGAGTTTGCGACACGTGGATGAGGTGACCCTCACGCCAGTCGAGGTGTCGGGGATGTCTCGATGGGCGCCGCGTGGCGAAAGTTTGACGGCCGAGATGGCCCGGGGGCCACCTGAACCGCTAAAAAGGTTTGGGAGGCGGTCGGCGGGAATTTTTGTCTTTCTCCGATTCTCCTCCGGCGCTCGATTTTTTTATTTGGAGCTTGCTGGCTAACCTGTCCCTTTCGTCACCGGCCATCTTCTTCCGATCGCCTTCCAGGTTCAAGGGAGCAACAGGTAACAACAATTAATTTCCTTCCTTTCCGATCAATGGCTTCTCGATTTGAGATTGGAGGGAGTAGCCGGGTCGGGGAAGGAGGGTCGGCGTTCGAGGGGGCGTCGCAGCCGGGGGTGCAGCGGACCAGGGAAAGATGGTCATGGTTATCCGTTGCACCAAGAGACATTGAGTCCCCCCGACGTAGGTTGGATAGGATCAACATTCGGGAGATTCGCGTGCGGTTTGTGCGACAACCCTATGAGGTGCGGGTTCCCGGGTCGGAGGAAGCGGTGAGCTCACCGGGGAATAATGAGGTCGGGGTCTATGTCCGGTCCTTTGAGTTGGGGCTCCGCTTCCCGATCCACCCGTATTTGTTTCACTTGTTGAATTTCCTGGAGCTGCCGATATTCGCCCTAGCGCCCCGTTCCTGGGGCTTGCTAGTGGGGTTTGTCGTCTTGTGTCTTGCTTGCTCCTTGAGTCCCTCCTTGGCGTTGTTTCAGCATTTCTTCGTGGTTCGGAAGTGGGGGGTGTATCATCGCGTTTGCGCCAGGAGAGGGCGAGAACTCATCCTCGAGGTGCCTGATGATGTCGGCGATTGGATGAGGGAGTTCGTCTTCGTGACAGTGCCAAGTGACGTGGCGCTGACGTCGAATTGGGGGACGCGGAATCCCTTCGTAAATGAAGGGGTGGAGCTGACCGGGGAGGATATTGCCAAAGCTCAGATTTTGAGGGAGCTGCCCGAGGAGTGTCGTCATTGGGCGAGTCTAACGCAGAGCAGTCGGCTCGCCCAGGACTTTTGGGCCCTAGGTATCTTTGAAGTTTTGTAAACTTTGGGCTAGGCTCGCCCTGATTGTCTCTCTTTTCCTTTTGCAGGTGAAGACACGATGAGGGAGCCGGAGGAGGTGTCAGGTTCGGCCGGTGCCCCGACCTCGGGGGTTACTGATCCTCGCGGGAAAGGCAAGGGGGGGCTAGTGGGGCAGGATCCCCGGATCGTGGGGGCGGGCCCCCCGGGGGAGAGATTGCACCCGGGACGGGCGACAGTCGGACAAGACCGCTCCGCTGGTGGGCCCGGCGAGGATCGTCCCGAGGGCGTGCCCGCGCGAGGGGCCCGATCCTCCGTCCCCCCGCGGGTACCCGAGGTGGTCGCGCCCCGCCGGGCGCCTGTGATTCAGAAGTGGCCATACGGGATCCCTTCGTGGGAAATGGGGGCGTCGTCGAGTCAAGCCCGTGAGAGCGCTCTCATTCGCTTTAAGAGGACCCGAGAAGAGGTCGAGGCGTACCCTGATGACCATCTCCGCAAGTTTCCCTTTCGAGTCAGCCGCGACGAGTCGGTATTCGAAGATGCGGGAGTGGCGGCGTGCCTCGCCGAGTACTGCGGGTTGCCGCGCGATCGTGAGTCGTTGGCTCGTGTGGGGGCGGAGCGGCTGTGTGGCTCGGCTATATGGCACGTCGTACAGGTAAGGCGGCTTTCCTTACTCGCACGCCGGATTTGTGTGCCCGTGTCTCACTGATTCAAGGTTTATGTAGATGCTTACGAACGTGCTAGCTCTGCGGGGCCGTCCCGCAGCGGTCGCCACCAGGGTGGCCCTGCGTGAAGCGAAGGAGAACCTTGGCGAGGTTAGGGAGAAGCTGAGGGACACGGAGGCGGAGCTGGAGAGGGTTAGGGCGGCCCACGGCGTGGAGAAGGGGCGGGCTGCGTACTTCGATTCGTCCAAAGCAGCGATCGAGAAGCAGCTTCAAGAAATAACGCGAGAGAGGGATGATATCCGGGCGAAATATACCTCGGAAGTTGTCAGCAAGGAGTCTGTGATCGGGTTACAGAGGCAGCAGATTGAGGACCTAAAGGTAGCTCTGGCGGCCGAGAAGAGGGAGAAGGGTCTAGCGGTGCGGTGACTGGAGGATAAGCGGGACGCTGAGGGCAAACTGGTCGAAGCCGCTATCCGCCGGTATCATGACGAGCATGTTGTGCCGATGCTGCAAGAGGCTAAGGAGGCGGCGATTCGGCAAGTGGTTAAGGATGTGAGGGATCGGTCGGTCGAGAAGCGACGCCGCTAGAAACGTGGGTTCGGGGGGGGGGGGGGGTACCTTCTCGTGATAGGGTTATGAACGATGTGTTGCTGTAGTGGGTGGAAAGTCAAATGTCCAATGTACGGGTTAGCGGTTTGAGTAAATAAATTATGATTTTTTCTGTGCCAAACTGTATTCGTATACGGTTTGCCCGTAGAATATACGATTTGTGCGGGATGTGATTGCCCCCAACTTCGCTCTGCCGGGGTTTCCGGTAGAGGGGAGTTGAGATGAGTCACGATCTGTGTCCGTTCGGTCAGGAGCCCGTGCCAAGTGTTGGGATTGAGGTGAGCAGCGGGCTCCTGTGCCGGCCGGGCCGAAGGAGAGCGGAAATGTCAATGATACGACGGAAGCTCGTGCTTTGGCCGGACTGACGAGTGTTAGACCAAATATTGGGTCCAACGCTGACTGTGTTTTGGCCGGACTGTTGGAGGCCGGACCAAATCATGGATATAGCGCAGATTTCACGCTTTGGCCGGACTGTCGGAGGCCGGACCTAATCTTGGATCTGGCGTCGATTCCATGTTTTGGCCTGGACTGTCGGAGCCCGGACCAAATCTTGGATATGGCGTCGATTCCATGTTTTGGCCGGACTGGCGGAGGCCGGACCAAATCTTGGATATGGCGTCGATTCCATGTTTTGGCCGGACTGGCGTTGGCCGGACCAAATCTTGGATCTAGCGGTGATATCGAGGGGTAATTTCAAAAGAGGGTAATCATTTTGCAGGGATTTGGGCGGGATTCGATGGCGGTCGTCTGACTTGACGTCATCCTGGCGAATCGTCGGCGGGCGGGAACCGAGGCGGCCCGACCGCTGTGGCGACGACGCGTGGCGCAACTGACGGTTTTGACAGGACGCGAAGCGTCCGAACACGTGGGTTGGCGATGGACCGGACCCAGATTGGTGACGCGTGTCGCGGGTTCGACGGTCACGATGATGATGCTTTGCGGAAGCGCTTTAAGGATATATTGCCTGTGGGGGGGGGGTAGAAAGGTTGAATGTCGAGGAGCTAGGGCTTGTAAGAGGTTTAAGAATCCTTTCCCGAGTCGTTCTCGTAGGAGCGGACGGCGGAGCAACACGAGAGGCCGAGGCGACAGCACCCGTTAGGTAAGACGCCAATTTGACTAATGTCTTCCTTGATGTCTCCGATTCGGGGTCAGGGTTCTGGGGTAGTTGGGGAAGGAAGTTCCGCCGCGGAGACTGGAAGGGTGCCCGTCGAGATTGCGGCGGTGAAGTCGGTGCTGAAGAAATCCATTGGGGAGATCTTCACGAAGTACGTCAGGCCGCCATATTCGGTTCGTGAACCGGAGCCGCAGGAAAGGGTGTGTTTTGCGGGTGACCGGGAGGTTGGAGTATATGTCTCTTCATTTGAGCAGGGTTTGCGCTTTCCCCCTCATCCGTTCGTGCTGGAAGTGTTGAACTTCCTGGAGCTGCCTCTCTATCGCCTGATGCCCAATGCAATCAGTGCCATTGTGGGGTTCTTGGTGCTGTGCTTGAGCAACCAGGTTCACCCATCGCTGTCCTTATTTCGGCACTTCTTCTCGGTCAAGAGGTTGGGGTCGGGCTACTATCTGTCCGCGAAGAGGACTCATCCGCTCATCAGGGGGTTGCCTAGCAAAATTAAGTTTTGGAGCCAGCAGTATGTGTTTGTGGAGGTGCCGGAGGAGGTGTTGATAAGGTCTGACTGGGCGGAGCTGAATCCCGAGGCGAGAGAGGTGGTGGAATTGGGGGACGAGGAGAAGTTGGGGGCCCAGATTTTAATGGCTATCCCAGCAGAGGGCCGAGATTATCGGACGCTATCTCGGGCTGAGATGATAACGGCCTACATATGGCCCGAAGGTACAAAAGATTTGGGTGTTCCGGCACCTGATATGCTTACGCTGAACTTTCTCTCTTTGGCAGGTGGCACGATGAGTCTATCCCTTGAGGAAATGATGCGGAGGGCCACGGATCAGGCGGGGCGATCGTCGGCAAGAGGTGGCCCCAAGAGGGCGCGAGCGGAAGGAGGGGCTGGGAGCTCGACTTGTGTGCCAGCGCCAACGAAGAGGAGGAAGAGGTCGGCGAAGTCGTCAGGGCATGACGCGCCAGGGGAAAGCGGTCCGTTGGATGGCGGAGCTGGGGGTGGCGTGGCGAACCCCATAATCTACCTGGAGGGCGGCGATGAAGGGTCGACCGGGGGAGGGGCGGAACTGCCCCGAACGAGATCGCCTAGCCCCATGGCGCCCGCAGGGGGGGAGGGGGCGGATCCTAGCGGTCAGTCGCATAGGGCCGAGGCGTCGAGTGGCCCGACCGGATCAGGAGGATGGGACCCATGGCCTTATGGTTGTCCCATGTTTGGCCTCGAGAGAGCGCCAACCGACCCCCACTGTGAGGCCGCACTGGCCAAGTTTAAGGCCAAGAGGACCGATGTCGAGGGCTATCCCGACGGGGCGCTTCATCAGGCGCCGTACAAAGTGGCGAAAAATGAGTCCGTGTTTGAGGATGGGAGCGTGGCGGCGAGGTTGGCGGAGAACATCTTCCTGCCTCGCGATAGAGTGGCGCTGGAAGCGGTGGAGCCTGAGGGTCTGTGCGGGACCGCGGTGATGCATGGCGTCCAGGTATGTTATGTAAGACGGGTGGCGCATTTCGTTGGGTTTTAGGGGACGTCCTAAATGTGTTTATTTTTCGGCGTTTCTTTACACAGATTCTCAACTTGATGCTCGGGATGATGCGGCACGTGCCGGCCATACATAAGGCCGAAGGCGCCGTGGCTAGAATGGTAGCCGAGGTCGCTGCCGTTCGTAAGAGAGCCGGCGAGGACCTGGAGAAGGAGAGGGAGCGGGGCAGCCGATATGAGGCTGAAGTAGAGCGTGTAGGAAGATATGTGCCCATAAGGCAATTTATCTTGATTATACGTCTTGTTCATACCGTATATGGTACGTATTATTCTAAGTATAAATCATTTGTATTAATATACTTAGATAATATCCATAGACTTAGAGTTAGGTCCTTACACATCTAGATGAGATCTCGATTATGAGTAAGTAAGAGACCGAATAGAAACGTAAGTCTAAAACGGTTCGTGATCGTAGATGTGTCGAGAACTGGATATCGACACATCGGATAGATCACTGTGTCTTCGTCTTACCTTCGGGTAATGATGATCTCATAGTCATTCGACTTGCTGAAGTCGGAGACGAGACACAGGTGCTCATTAGAGAATGAGTTCACTGAACGACCAAGTTAGAGTTATTAAATGGTTAACTTTAATGATCTGTCTTTAATAACTCTAGGGTGTTGATAGGTTAGTTGATCCTTAAGACCTGAAGTCATCTGTATAAACCTGTGAACGGACGGTGTAGCTTAGACCCATGATCTAGCTTCGAGGACCAGTCCTGATGAAAGATCTTAGGTTGGGTTGCACCAGAAGCTCTCTAGGTAAGTAAGTGACTAAGATGGGATTCGTCACTTCCATTAAAGGGAAGTTAGTGTTATAGGCTCAGTACGGTCTTTATGTTAATCCTCGGCCGGGGTACGTTGCAAGTTGTACAACGTGTATACAATAAAGACCGCCGTATACTGACCAATGTTGTCTAATAGGGTTGACAGAAAACCATACCCTAGGCCAACATCAAACACAGTCTTGACGAAGGGATTTTAGCTAACGGAATTCATCACTGACACGGCCAATGCAAACCCTATGACACTTTTTGTCAAAGGGTCGATCAGGTTATGATGACTCTGAAACAGGGACGACCGCTACTGCTCGTAGTGACCGTCGTCTAGGGGTTTCGAGCCCCAACCTGTAGTAAGGTCAGGCTATAGGGTCTCACACCGAGTAGTACTCGTGTCTTAGTAATAGGAATATAGAATAGAGAGAAATGTCATTTGATGATATTCACAAGTTAAGTTGTGAAAGTTAGTCGCAATAGCAATAGGGACATAACGTTGCATTAGATGCTAACTTTAACTAAACGTGTTGTAAATTAGTTACGACGAATTTAGTAGGAACAAACTTGTTGGAAAGGGTTACCTGGATGACGGGATCGTCCCGGTCTAAACACAGGTTCAAACCGTGTCCAAATCGGAGCTCAAACGAGCCCAGAAACGCAGAAAGAGTTCAAGGGGAAGTGGGTTAGACCCACCGGGCCAAGAGGCCCATGTGCAAGGGCAAAACGGGCGCGGCCCGCTGCAGCAGCGGGCATGGCCCGCTGTGTGCAGCGGGCGCCCGCTGCATTAGCGGGCGCAGCCCGCTGCACAGCGGGCCCGCGCCCGCTTGTGCAGCGGGCCAGCGCCCGCTGCAGCAGCGGGCGGGCGGCCCGCCCTTGCCCCCTTGGGCGGGCGCGCCCGCTAAGTCTAGCAGGCGCGCCCGCAACTTAAGTCAAATTAGGGTTTTTGTAAACCCTAATGACGGCTACGAATTTTGTGTAAATTGCTAAACTTTGAGCAATTGTTTGAGGGGTCAAACGAAGTCGAAATTCGTCACCGTCAGTTCCTACGCGTTCACCATTCCAAGCTTTTCTGATTGATAGCTTGTTTGGTGTCTGAAGTTTAGTATGTGAGGAGAATTAATTCGTTAAAGTTTGACTTTGTGAAAGGCTAACTTTAAAGTTGAAATTAAGCCAAATGACTTAATTTGTTTTTCTCTTCATGGGGATTGTCCCACATTGCCCGCAACGAGAAGTTGAGTGCTCACTCCCTATATAAATAGGGGTGCACTCTCCTCGTTGAAACACACACCAGTCAACGATCGGGTAGCTCCAAATTATTGAGCAAGCTCGGTCCGCGACTAAATCTCTCTCTCTACTTTCCTATTCTCCGGAGTAGTCCTAGCACGACTACGAAGGGGGTTTGGATCTGATCCGGACGTCTAAGACGCGGGTTTCTTCTCAAGTGAAACTTTCTACCGCGTGTGATCGGCTCGGAGGCGAAAGCGGCTCGGGTGGATCGGTGCGAGGGTGCGAGGCGGCTCAGGGAGATCGGGTCAACGCGGCTCGGCTACGAGGAGCTTCTCAAGACGGTGCGGTACATCTTGCCTGCTCCAGGGCCAAGATTCCGGGTATGTGGTTAAGCGTTTTTAGCGTAATTTTAATTAGTCGCTTAGTGTAGATCCTTCTTGGAGTGGTCAGACCCACTCCAAGTCGGCATAGATCGGGCTGGGTTCTGGTTCCCCAGAGCCTAGCTAAATAGTTTAGCTAGTCTAGAAATTTTGATTTCTGTTTTTCCGCTGCGATTTTTGTGCCTCCGTGGTCCGTCCAACTTAGGACGGATACGGATCCGAGCTCTGGGGGTCCGCCAAAACCCCAACAGTGGTATCAGAGCTTGTTGAGCTTGAGTACGGGTTCTCGGGTTATGAGCCGACCCGAAGTAATCGCTCTTACCGTACCAAGTCCCGATAAGATGGTGATCTTATAATGGGTTGGGCATTGTCGAGAGGCATGCCGTAAAACAAGTTTCTGAGGTATCTTGTGACGGGTCTAGGGTGCCATGGATGATGGGCCTTAACAGCGTTGCAATGATATCAGAGTGATACCCAACAGTGGTATCAGAGCCAGGTTATGCTATAGATCTACTATAGCGACTTTTTTAAATAGTTAAAAATGCTTAGCTTTAATACGCAAAACTTTTTTATGTTAAATTAGTTTTGAAAATAATTTTGTGTTTCAAAAATTAATTTTGCAACACGGAAATTTGTTTTAATTTTTGGGACAATTATTTTTATGCGATAATTCTAAAGGTAGTCTCTTTTATTTTAAATACTTTATTAAATTTTTATGAGACATAAAAATTTTTAGGGGTGTTTAAAGTTTATGTAAACTATAGAAAAGTTTTATTTTTGAAATTTAAGAATTTTTTCTTTAGTTACATAAAAGTTAGAAATCTTTAAACTTTATTTGAAAGCTTATAAAAGGATTTCTAAAAGTTTTAAAAGAGTTTTAAAATCATTTTAATAATAGAAATGTTTTATTTTCATGAGATGAAACATAAATTAATTTCTTTTATTACATAGTTGTTTCTAAAATTTTTATGTGATATTTTAATTTTAGAAATAAGGTCAAAAAATTTTTAAAGGCCTAGGTTTAAAATTATTAGATAATTTTGTACGACTTAGTTTTATGCGATAAAATTTTTGTGAAAGGCTTTAAAATTTTAATCTTTAATTTTAAGTGTTAAAATTTAGATTTGCATGTTTGTATTATATAGATAATTTTTTAAACTTGCAAATACCTTTTATATGTCACTTAAAATGAAACTTTCTTTTATGCGGATAAAGTTAGTTTTCATTTCATGTTGTATTTGTATAATGTATACACAAACCTTGTTAGGTTAGCCATTAAAACATGATAGTGACATGCTACGTTTGATAAAACAAAACAACATCGAACCTAATACCAGATTAGGGTAGTCCCCTTGTTTGTAAATCATTTCATTAAATCGTTTAATTAATGATTTTCATAAAAGACAAAATGTTGAATTGTTTTATAAATCCTAATTAGATTGGGGTAGTAAGTTGAACGTAGAACCTTATAGTTGATAAGGACTTAATAAAAGATGTTCAACCAATCTGAAAAATTTTGAATTTTAGGATCCACTAGTTGATAAGGATTAACTAGTTGTTTTTATTAAAAGCCATTTAGTTGTTTGGAAAACATAAGATTGATGACAACTCCTTCAATGGATCATGATGTCGGTCAATGTGCTTGGCTAAAGTTTTTGGACCAACCTAGCTAGACTGGGTAACAAGTGGTCCTGGCTTAGTCAATTCCCTGGCCGCGTCCGCTGGACCGCAAGGAGTCGATTCATGACTATGTAAGTCCATCGACTATACCTAAGTCAATACGATAATAATCTTGTTCAAGATAAATCGTAGCCCTCCTTGTTTTAGGAGTTGGCAACTGTAAGAAACATGTTCCGGTTGTTGAGCTACACTCAAGCCGTGACATGTCAATCTTATAGAAACCGATTTCTTGATTGACATCTTAACCTGACTAAAACCGTTGTCTCATCCCTCGAGCTTCGGCGTAAGTCTAACCAAGAATGTAGTCCAAGACCTGACCCAAACCGGCGCGTCGTGCATACACCGAGCAAAGGGGCAAGTCAGGCTAGACACGAAAACAAGGGCCCGACTAGGCTAGCCATTGTGATCCGGTTGAGCACACTCATGATCACAAATGACTAGGGGTAAAAATCGATAGGGAATCATAGTAAATATGATTGACGACGAGTTCGTCTACCGACTGCAGAGTCGGACAACTTGTTGAGATACACTCAAGGTTGTCAGACTCAGGGTAGTCGGATCCCTCTCTCACAAATATTATTTTATAATAAATTGTTTATTATTATGGCTTTAAATAAATTTAGTGGGAGAATATAGTTTTATTAAAACCATTAAAACTATACTACGAACATTTACTAACTATAGTATCTATAAAATACAGAATGGATTCGGGACTTAGATACATGGTTGAGAAGAACGTGCTGGATGGAACGAACTACAAAGACTGGCTTAGGAACATCAAGTTGGTCCTTTCCCTAGCCGGAATAGGATACGTACTGTTCGAGGACGCTCCAGATAAGCCGGATGAAGATTCGACCCACGAGGAAAAGGAAGCCTACAAATTGTACCAGAGGGATGCAGAGAAGGCCAGGTGCCTTACTCTGGCTTCGATGACCAACGAGTTGCAGAGGAAGCATGAACATATGGATGTTCAAAGCATGCTCCTCAACGCACAAGAGTTGTATGGCAAGCGATCAAGAGCTGCCAAGTTCGAGGCCACTAGCAACCTCTGGGGCACCAAGATGGGGACGGAACCCGTACAAGATCATGTTATCAAGATGATCGGGTACGTGGAGGACGCTGCCCAGTTAGGATTTGTCCTGGACAATGAGATGTCCACGGACATTATCCTAAAGTCTTTGACTCCCGATTTTAAGCCTTTTATAACTGGCTTTATAATGAACAGCCTTGAGACGGATCTTCCGGGTCTCCTCAATATGCTCCGGCAGTTTGAGGAGATTCATAAGAAGCCGGCTGCACTGGTTGTTGGCTCTGCTACTTCCGACCAGCCGAAAGGCAAAGGAAAGAAGAGGCATGTCCCACAACCTGCGAAGGCTAAGAATGGGAAGAAGAAGAACAAAGGGGCCCCGTCGAAATCTGAGTGCTTCCATTGCCACAAGATTGGCCACTGGAAGAGGAACTGCAAGATCTATCTTGCAGAGAAGAAGAAGGGGCATACTGATGCCTCTACCTCAGGTACAAATTAAAATTCAATTAAATGCAATTATTTCCATTCATATAGTATGAGAAACTTATAGACATCTGTGTACTGTATACAGGTGGCTGATAAGAACTGGAGATTGGAGAAGTACGGAGATCGGTCGGCAATTAAAGCAACAGTTGCTGCTGGGACCGCTCAAAGACTTCTGGAGACGCTGATCGTGATGGAGATGATATTTTTCTTATTTGAATAAAATGTATCATCTTTAAGGATCGAAAACAATGAATGAGTGCTTTGCACCCAAGGTTTATTTTTGATAAACTAATTAAGGTTCCTTTTATGAACCCGTTGTTTTGGAATGGATGTCTCGTTTGTTGCAATTGAAATTGAATTGGCTCAAATTCTGTGGATGTGGCTTTTCTGTGATGGTTGCGTATATTTTCGAATAATGGTGTATTGCTTCGATAATATTGATTTTGGAGCTGACTAAATGCTAGAAGTCAATCAGTAGTTAAGTGTAGGTTCCAGGGGACGTATAAATTGTGTGCGATCACAATAATACGCACATCAAGATTAATTCTTGATCATCTGCATTTAGTTATTAAAAGAGTTAATACTAAATGTGGTTAAAGGAATTTGTACAGTGTAGAACGTTTTGATTGAACGAGTCAATGTCAAGATTCCTTAAAATGATCTTGACTTAATTCGTCAAACCGAATCTGACACTTGTACATTCCATCTAAGGCACTTACCAAATGGTTATTTTTGCTCATAAATCTAAATATGATTTAGATATTATGTTGAAGAAATTTGACCAGGTAATTCTTAAAATCAGTGGGAGCGTATTAATATACTTAGTTCCGTTTTTCGGACTAAGTAAAAAGGATTTTTCACTTTAATGAATCTTCTATATAAATCATTAAGTCAAAATTGTTTTGATTTAATAGTATATATATAGAGACTTGGGGTGTCAAATATGTAATTGACATATTGACACAATAAAGTGAAGTGAGCTAGAACTGACTTACGGAAATGTTAGACCCCACATCTAAATCGTATAAGCCAACTGTTAGCTATACAAAGTTAGGAAAATTGATCCAGATCATTTTTCCAAAGGATCAACCCTGTGTGATCAAGAGATGTAATTTCAATCCATTAAAATTCGTTGTAGATACTTATTAGTAGAACCACTCTTAGGTTTTGCCATATCAAATGTCAAAGTGACTGATATGCTATAACGGCATGAGATACCGAGATAAATAGCCTAAGTGCAAGTGGGAGATGTAGGAAGATATGTGCCCATAAGGCAATTTATCTTGATTATACGTCTTGTTCATACCGTATATGGTACGTATTATTCTAAGTATAAATCATTTGTATTAATATACTTAGATAATATCCATAGACTTAGAGTTAGGTCCTTACACATCTAGATGAGATCTCGATTATGAGTAAGTAAGAGACCGAATAGAAACGTAAGTCTAAAACGGTTCGTGATCGTAGATGTGTCGAGAACTGGATATCGACACATCGGATAGATCACTGTGTCTTCGTCTTACCTTCGGGTAATGATGATCTCATAGTCATTCGACTTGCTGAAGTCGGAGACGAGACACAGGTGCTCATTAGAGAATGAGTTCACTGAACGACCAAGTTAGAGTTATTAAATGGTTAACTTTAATGATCTGTCTTTAATAACTCTAGGGTGTTGATAGGTTAGTTGATCCTTAAGACTTGAAGTCATCTGTATAAAACCTGTGAACGGACGGTGTAGCTTAGACCCATGATCTAGCTTCGAGGACCAGTCCTGATGAAAGATCTTAGGTTGGGTTGCACCAGAAGCTCTCTAGGTAAGTAAGTGACTAAGATGGGATTCGTCACTTCCATTAAAGGGAAGTTAGTGTTATAAGGCTCAGTACGGTCTTTATGTTAATCCTCGGCCGGGGGTACGTTGCAAGTTGTACAACGTGTATATAATAAAGACCGCCGTATACTGACCAATGTTGTCTAATAGGGTTGACAGAAAACCATACCCTAGGCCAACATCAAACACAGTCTTGACGAAGGGATTTTAGCTAACGGAATTCATCACTGACACGGCCAATGCAAACCCTATGACACTTTTTGTCAAAGGGTCGATCACGTTATGATGACTCTGAAACAGGGACGACAGCTACTGCTCGTAGTGACCGTCGTCTAGGGGTTTCGAGCCCCAACCTGTAGTAAGGTCAGGCTGTAGGGTCTCACACCGAGTAGTACTCGTGTCTTAGTAATAGGAATATAGAATAGAGAGAAATGTCATTTGATGATATTCACAAGTTAAGTTGTGAAAGTTAGTCGCAATAGCAATAGGGACATAACGTTGCATTAGATGCTAACTTTAACTAAACGTGTTGTAAATTAGTTACGACGAATTTAGTAGGAACAAACTTGTTGGAAAGGGTTACCTGGATGACGGGGATCGTCCCGGTCTAAACACAGGTTCAAACCGTGTCCAAATCGGAGCTCAAACGAGCCCAGAAACGCAGAAAGAGTTCAAGGGGAAGTGGGTTAGACCCACCGGGCCAAGAGGCCCATGTGCAAGGGCAAAAACGGGCGCGGCCCGCTGGCAGCAGCGGGCATGGCCCGCTGTGTGCAGCAGGCGCCCGCTGATGCAGCGGGCCAGCGCCCGCTGATGCAGCGGGCACGGCCCGCTGCAGCAGCGGGCGGGCGGGCCCGCCCTTGCCCCCCTTGGGCGGGCGCGCCCGCTAAGTCTAGCGGGCGCGCCCGCAACTTAAGTCAAAATTTGGGTTTTTGTAAACCCTAATGACGGCTACGAATTTTGTGTAAATTGCTAAACTTTGAGCAATTGTTTGAGGGGTCAAACGAAGTCGAAATTCGTCACCGTCAGTTCCTACGCGTTCACCATTCCAAGCTTTTCTGATTGATAGCTTGTTTGGTGTCTGAAGTTTAGTATGTGAGGAGAATTAATTCGTTAAAGTTTGACTTTGTGAAAGGCTAACTTTAAAGTTGAAATTAAGCCAAATGACTTAATTTGTTTTTCTCTTCATGGGGATTGTCCCACATTGCCCGCAACGAGAAGTTGAGTGCTCACTCCCTATATAAATAGGGGTGCACTCTCCTCGTTGAAACACACACCAGTCAACGATCGGGTAGCTCCAAAATTATTGAGCAAGCTCGGTCCGCGACTAAATCTCTCTCTCTACTTTCCTATTCTCCGGAGTAGTCCTAGCACGACTACGAAGGGGGGTTTGGATCTGATCCGGACGTCTAAGACGCGGGTTTCTTCTCAAGTGAAACTTTCTACTCTACCGCGTGTGATCGGCTCGGAGGCGAAAGCGGCTCGGGTGGATCGGTGCGAGGGTGCGAGGCGGCTCAGGGGAGATCGGGTCAACGCGGCTCGGCTACGAGGAGCTTCTCAAGACGGTGCGGTACATCTTGCCTGCTCCAGGGCCAAGATTCTGGGTATGTGGTTAAGCGTTTTTAGCGTAATTTTAATTAGTCGCTTAGTGTAGATCCTTCTTGGAGTGGTCAGACCCACTCCAAGTCGGCATAGATCGGGCTGGGTTCTGGTTCCCCAGAGCCTAGCTAAATAGTTTAGCTAGTCTAGAAATTTTGATTTCTGTTTTTCCGCTGCGATTTTTGTGCCTCCGTGGTCCGTCCAACTTAGGACGGATACGGATCCGAGCTCTGGGGGTCCGCCAAAACCCCAACAGTGGTATCAGAGCTTGTTGAGCTTGAGTACGGGTTCTCGGGTTATGAGCCGACCCGAAGTAATCGCTCTTACCGTACCAAGTCCCGATAAGATGGTGATCTTATAATGGGTTGGGCATTGTCGAGAGGTATGCCGTAAAACAAGTTTCTGAGGTATCTTGTGACGGGTCTAGGGTGCCATGGATGATGGGCCTTAACAGCGTTGCAATGATATCAGAGTGATACCCAACAGTGGTATCAGAGCCAGGTTATGCTATAGATCTACTATAGCGACTTTTTTAAATAGTTAAAAATGCTTAGCTTTAATACACAAAACTTTTTTATTGTTAAATTAGTTTTGAAAATAATTTTGTATTTCAAAAATTAATTTTGCAACACGGAAATTTGTTTTAATTTTTGGGACAATTATTTTTATGCGATAATTCTAAAGGTAGTCTCTTTTATTTTAAATACTTTATTAAATTTTTTATGAGACATAAAAAATTTTTAGGGGTGTTTAAAGTTTATGTAAACTATAGAAAAGTTTTATTTTTGAAATTTAAGAATTTTTTCTTTAGTTACATAAAAGTTAGAAATCTTTAAACTTTATTTGAAAGCTTATAAAAGGATTTCTAAAAGTTTTAAAAGAGTTTTAAAATCATTTTAATAATAGAAATGTTTTATTTTCATGAGATGAAACATAAATTAATTTCTTTTATTACATAGTTGTTTCTAAAATTTTTATGTAATATTTTAATTTTAGAAATAAGGTCAAAAAATTTTTAAAGGCCTAGGTTTAAAATTATTAGATAATTTTGTACGACTTAGTTTTATGCGATAAAATTTTTGTGAAAGGCTTTAAAATTTTAATCTTTAATTTTAAGTGTTAAAATTTAGATTTGCATGTTTGTATTATATAGATAATTTTTTTAAACTTGCAAATACCTTTTATATGTCACTTAAAATGAAACTTTCTTTTATGCGGATAAAGTTAGTTTTCATTTCATGTTGTATTTGTATAATGTATACACAAACCTTGTTAGGTTAGCCATTTAAAACATGATAGTGACATGCTACGTTTGATAAAACAAAACAACATCGAACCTAATACCAGATTAGGGTAGTCCCCTTGTTTGTAAATCATTTCATTAAATCGTTTAATTAATGATTTTCATAAAAGACAAAATGTTGAATTGTTTATAAATCCTAATTAGATTGGGGTAGTAAGTTGAACGTAGAACCTTATAGTTGATAAGGACTTAATAAAAGATGTTCAACCAATCTGAAAAATTTTGAATTTTAGGATCCACTAGTTGATAAGGATTAACTAGTTGTTTTTATTAAAAAGCCATTTAGTTGTTTGGAAAACATAAGATTGATGACAACTCCTTCAATGGATCATGATGTCGGTCAATGTGCTTGGCTAAAGTTTTTGGACCAACCTAGCTAGACTGGGGTAACAAGTGGTCCTGGCTTAGTCAATTCCCTGGCCTGCGTCCGCTGGACCGCAAGGAGTCGATTCATGACTATGTAAGTCCATCGACTATACCCTAAGTCAATACGATAATAATCTTGTTCAAGATAAATCGTAGCCCTCCTTGTTTTAGGAGTTGGCAACTGTAAGAAACATGTTCCGGTTGTTGAGCTACACTCAAGCCGTGACATGTCAATCTTATAGAAACCGATTTCTTGATTGACATCTTAACCTGACTAAAAACCGTTGTCTCATCCCTCGAGCTTCGGCGTAAGTCTAACCAAGAATGTAGTCCAAGACCTGACCCAAACCGGCGCGTCGTGCATACACCGAGCAAAGGGGCAAGTCAGGCTAGACACGAAAACAAGGGTCCGACTAGGCTAGCCATTGTGATCCGGTTGAGCACACTCATGATCACAAATGACTAGGGGTAAAAATCGATAGGGAATCATAGTAAATATGATTGACCGACGAGTTCGTCTACCGACTGCAGAGTCGGACAACTTGTTGAGATACACTCAAGGTTGTCAGACTCAGGGTAGTCGGATCCCTCTCTCACAAATATTATTTTATAATAAATTGTTTATTATTATGGCTTTAAATAAATTTAGTGGGAGAATATAGTTTTATTAAAACCATTAAAACTATACTACGAACATTTACTAACTATAGTATCTATAAAATACAGAATGGATTCGGGACTTAGATACATGGTTGAGAAGAACGTGCTGGATGGAACGAACTACAAAGACTGGCTTAGGAACATCAAGTTGGTCCTTTCCCTAGCCGGAATAGGATACGTACTGTTCGAGGACGCTCCAGATAAGCCGGATGAAGATTCGACCCACGAGGAAAAGGAAGCCTACAAATTGTACCAGAGGGATGCAGAGAAGGCCAGGTGCCTTACTCTGGCTTCGATGACCAACGAGTTGCAGAGGAAGCATGAACATATGGATGTTCAAAGCATGCTCCTCAACGCACAAGAGTTGTATGGCAAGCGATCAAGAGCTGCCAAGTTCGAGGCCACTAGCAACCTCTGGGGCACCAAGATGGGGACGGAACCCGTACAAGATCATGTTATCAAGATGATCGGGTACGTGGAGGGACGCTGCCCAGTTAGGATTTGTCCTGGACAATGAGATGTCCACGGACATTATCCTAAAGTCTTTGACTCCCGATTTTAAGCCTTTTATAACTGGCTTTATAATGAACAGCCTTGAGACGGATCTTCCGGGTCTCCTCAATATGCTCCGGCAGTTTGAGGAGATTCATAAGAAGCCGGCTGCACTGGTTGTTGGCTCTGCTACTTCCGACCAGCCGAAAGGCAAAGGAAAGAAGAGGCATGTCCCACAACCTGCGAAGGCTAAGAATGGGAAGAAGAAGAACAAAGGGGCCCCGTCGAAATCTGAGTGCTTCCATTGCCACAAGATTGGCCACTGGAAGAGGAACTGCAAGATCTATCTTGCAGAGAAGAAGAAGGGGCATACTGATGCCTCTACCTCAGGTACAAATTAAAATTCAATTAAATGCAATTATTTCCATTCATATAGTATGAGAAACTTATAGACATCTGTGTACTGTATACAGGTGGCTGATAAGAACTGGAGATTGGAGAAGTACGGAGATCGGTCGGCAATTAAAGCAACAGTTGCTGCTGGGACCGCTCAAAGACTTCTGGAGGACGCTGATCGTGATGGAGATGATATTTTTCTTATTTGAATAAAATGTATCATCTTTAAGGATCGAAAACAATGAATGAGTGCTTTGCACCCAAGGTTTATTTTTGATAAACTAATTAAGGTTCCTTTTATGAACCCGTTGTTTTGGAATGGATGTCTCGTTTGTTGCAATTGAAATTGAATTGGCTCAAATTCTGTGGATGTGGCTTTTCTGTGATGGTTGCGTATATTTTCGAATAATGGTGTATTGCTTCGATAATATTGATTTTGGAGCTGACTAAATGCTAGAAGTCAATCAGTAGTTAAGTGTAGGTTCCAGGGGACGTATAAATTGTGTGCGATCACAATAATACGCACATCAAGATTAATTCTTGATCATCTGCATTTAGTTATTAAAAGAGTTAATACTAAATGTGGTTAAAGGAATTTGTACAGTGTAGAACGTTTTGATTGAACGAGTCAATGTCAAGATTCCTTAAAATGATCTTGACTTAATTCGTCAAACCGAATCTGACACTTGTACATTCCATCTAAGGCACTTACCAAATGGTTATTTTTGCTCATAAATCTAAATATGATTTAGATATTATGTTGAAGAAATTTGACCAGGTAATTCTTAAAATCAGTGGAGCGTATTAATATACTTAGTTCCGTTTTTCGGACTAAGTAAAAAGGATTTTTCACTTTAATGAATCTTCTATATAAATCATTAAGTCAAAATTGTTTTGATTTAATAGTATATATATAGAGACTTGGGGTGTCAAATATGTAATTGACATATTGACACAATAAAGTGAAGTGAGCTAGAACTGACTTACGGAAATGTTAGACCCCCACATCTAAATCGTATAAGCCAACTGTTAGCTATACAAAGTTAGGAAAATTGATCCAGATCATTTTTCCAAAGGATCAACCCTGTGTGATCAAGAGATGTAATTTCAATCCATTAAAATTCGTTGTAGATACTTATTAGTAGAACCACTCTTAGGTTTTGCCCATATCAAATGTCAAAGTGACTGATATGCTATAACGGCATGAGATACCGAGATAAATAGCCTAAGTGCAAGTGGGAGATGTAGGAAGATATGTGCCCATAAGGCAATTTATCTTGATTATACGTCTTGTTCATACCTGAAGTCGGAGACGAGACACAGGTGCTCATTAGAGAATGAGTTCACTGAACGACCAAGTTAGAGTTATTAAATGGTTAACTTTAATGATCTGTCTTTAATAACTCTAGGGTGTTGATAGGTTAGTTGATCCTTAAGACTTGAAGTCATCTGTATAAACCTGTGAACGGACGGTGTAGCTTAGACCCATGATCTAGCTTCGAGGACCAGTCCTGATGAAAGATCTTAGGTTGGGTTGCACCAGAAGCTCTCTAGGTAAGTAAGTGACTAAGATGGGATTCGTCACTTCCATTAAAGGGAAGTTAGTGTTATAGGCTCAGTACGGTCTTTATGTTAATCCTCGGCCGGGGTACGTTGCAAGTTGTACAACGTGTATACAATAAAGACCGCCGTATACTGACCAATGTTGTCTAATAGGGTTGACAGAAAACCATACCCTAGGCCAACATCAAACACAGTCTTGACGAAGGGATTTTAGCTAACGGAATTCATCACTGACACGGCCAATGCAAACCCTATGACACTTTTTGTCAAAGGGTCGATCACGTTATGATGACTCTGAAACAGGGACGACAGCTACTGCTCGTAGTGACCGTCGTCTAGGGGTTTCGAGCCCCAACCTGTAGTAAGGTCAGGCTGTAGGGTCTCACACCGAGTAGTACTCGTGTCTTAGTAATAGGAATATAGAATAGAGAGAAATGTCATTTGATGATATTCACAAGTTAAGTTGTGAAAGTTAGTCGCAATAGCAATAGGGACATAACGTTGCATTAGATGCTAACTTTAACTAAACGTGTTGTAAATTAGTTACGACGAATTTAGTAGGAACAAACTTGTTGGAAAGGGTTACCTGGATGACGGGATCGTCCCGGTCTAAACACAGGTTCAAACCGTGTCCAAATCGGAGCTCAAACGAGCCCAGAAACGCAGAAAGAGTTCAAGGGGAAGTGGGTTAGACCCACCGGGCCAAGAGGCCCATGTGCAAGGGCAAAACGGGCGCGGCCCGCTGCAGCAGCGGGCATGGCCCGCTGTGTGCAGCAGGCGCCCGCTGCACAGCGGGCCAGCGCCCGCTGATGCAGCGGGCACGGCCCGCTGCATGCAGCGGGCCGGCGCCCGCTGCAAGCGGGCGCGGCCCGCTGCACTGCGGGCCAGCGCCCGCTTGTGCAGCGGGCCAGCGCCCGCTGCCTGCAGCGGGCGCGGCCCGCTGCAGCAGCGGGCGGGCGGCCCGCCCTTGCCCCCTTGGGCGGGCGCGCCCGCTAAGTCTAGCGGGCGCGCCCGCAACTTAAGTCAAATTAGGGTTTTTGTAAACCCTAATGACGGCTACGAATTTTGTGTAAATTGCTAAACTTTGAGCAATTGTTTGAGGGGTCAAACGAAGTCGAAATTCGTCACCGTCAGTTCCTACGCGTTCACCATTCCAAGCTTTTCTGATTGATAGCTTGTTTGGTGTCTGAAGTTTAGTATGTGAGGAGAATTAATTCGTTAAAGTTTGACTTTGTGAAAGGCTAACTTTAAAGTTGAAATTAAGCCAAATGACTTAATTTGTTTTTCTCTTCATGGGGATTGTCCCACATTGCCCGCAACGAGAAGTTGAGTGCTCACTCCCTATATAAATAGGGGTGCACTCTCCTCGTTGAAACACACACCAGTCAACGATCGGGTAGCTCCAAATTATTGAGCAAGCTCGGTCCGCGACTAAATCTCTCTCTCTACTTTCCTATTCTCCGGAGTAGTCCTAGCACGACTACGAAGGGGGTTTGGATCTGATCCGGACGTCTAAGACGCGGGTTTCTTCTCAAGTGAAACTTTCTACCGCGTGTGATCGGCTCGGAGGCGAAAGCGGCTCGGGTGGATCGGTGCGAGGGTGCGAGGCGGCTCAGGGAGATCGGGTCAACGCGGCTCGGCTACGAGGAGCTTCTCAAGACGGTGCGGTACATCTTGCCTGCTCCAGGGCCAAGATTCCGGGTATGTGGTTAAGCGTTTTTAGCGTAATTTTAATTAGTCGCTTAGTGTAGATCCTTCTTGGAGTGGTCAGACCCACTCCAAGTCGGCATAGATCGGGCTGGGTTCTGGTTCCCCAGAGCCTAGCTAAATAGTTTAGCTAGTCTAGAAATTTTGATTTCTGTTTTTCCGCTGCGATTTTTGTGCCTCCGTGGTCCGTCCAACTTAGGACGGATACGGATCCGAGCTCTGGGGGTCCGCCAAAACCCCAACAGAGCGCCTGAATAAGGTCGTGTCCGATTATGAGCAGAGGGCGACCGAGGCTGGAGAGAGAGCGAAGGAGCTGGAGGGGGCCCTTCGGAGGGAGGAGGCTCGTTCGGAGGATCTAGCGGGGCGTGCCAGGGCCGCCGAGGAGGAGTTGGCCCGTAGGGTCGAGGAATTCAGGATGTATCAGGAGACAACTATCATACCTGCCCTTACAGATTCGATGGTAGAGGGCATAAGGAAGGGCCGCGTGGAGGGATGGGATGACTGCCTGGCTCGGATGAAGGAGAAGGCGGCTGGCCTGGTCCCGCCGATAGAGGTCGATCTTGACGGGCTCGCCGCAAGCGGCGGCGAGGAGGGGGATGGAGACGAGGAGGGTGAGGAGCAAGAGGACGAGGAGGGTGACGAGCCAGAGGGCGGCGGGGCGGTGGGGGATTCTATGGAGGGAGAGGGCGTCGTGATTGGCGGGGGCGCCGAGTAGTTTTGTGTAGGCCCCCCTCCCCCCCTTGTGTATGTTTAAAAAACGAAAGGAAGTAAAGGTTCGCCTGACTCGCCCCCGCCTTTTTTGGACTTTCCGCCTATGTATGCATAAATTTACTTCTTAGAATTACGCCTTGGTGAGGACGTTTCTATCTTGGCGTAGGCTGAATCGTGTCGAGTCCCTTTATTTCGAGTAGGGCGCCCGAGAGATTTACAGCGGGGTCGCCTCCCTTTTCGTAGGTTGTTCGAGTTTAGGTCTATTCGAGTTATGATTAGCGGTTAACCGGCATTTGTCTTTGGACTTTTCATCGGCTATTATCGAATGTTTAATAAAACGGGGTCGCCCTATGGGCGTAACGTTGAAACGGCCCGAAGGCGTAACATTGTATCAGCTCGTAGGCGTAACATTGTATCGGTCTAGGTAGGTTGAGGTTCCCATCGTAGCTGTCCCGCCTTTCTCTGGTGTTATGCCCCTGATATGGGGCGTGGAGTGGATTTAGCGGGTTCCGCCTCGGCGGAGGGGCGGGTGGTCGAGTCGGAGCCAGGCAGTGGCTTTGGCCTTCGATCCCAGAATTGGGGGGAGAGGGAGTCCTTGGTGGTTGTTCTATCCCAAGGGGCCCCGTTGATCGCCCCGTCTGGAGTCTCTGCGTGGTAGGCGCGTAGGGACGTGGGCCGCCGCCCCCCTGTGCGGCCTCCTGGCCTAAGCGGCCCGGGGAAGGCCGATGAGTGGAAGGGGGGTGCTGCAGGTGTAAGTGGAATAGCCAGTTGGGTTGGGCCGGCGCTCGGGGACACGTTCCCCTCGGTTGGGGCGCCGCGGGCGGCTGCCGGGGTGCCCGGCGGGGTGATTTGGCAGGTCTGTCCCCTCCATTGGGTTGTCTGCCAGCCGCGCCTGCGTACGAAGGGCGTCCGTGGAGAGGACTGGTATGTCATTGGTGCTCCAGTTCCCATGCCGTAAGTTGTCTAACGGAAGGAGGGGAGCAGCTGGTTGAGCAACCGTCGTGTAAGGGGAATATCCTGTTGGGGGATCGCTTATTTTGGAGGTCGGTGAAGCTCGCATTTTCCGCGTATGTTGAGGGAGAGATGGCGTCAAAACGATTAGTCTTTCTGCACATCCTTCCCCTCGCCTCTCTTCCCCTCCTCAAGGAAGTAGGGGGGGACTTATAATGGTGGATTTCTGCCCTTATTTATTCTTTGGCAAGAGTCGGGGCCGTCTTGGAATTTCGTTCTTAGGGGGTGGGGCGTTCCCGATGGGTGACAGGTGATGTGACCCCTCAGGCATGCATGCCATTTGTCAGTGGTGTTGGTCCCGAGTGTCCTTTTCGGGTGGATAGGTCAATTCGGGTGCCGGCTTTATGGGGGGTCAGGCGTTACTCCTCAGGGGTGGCTCTGCGTTGGAGTCACCTTGATTCGGGGTCCTTGAGTAGCTTCCCGAGGTTTGAGAGGTGGGGTGATGGGCCTCTTCGGGGAAGGGAGGGTATTGGTTTGTCGGGTACCTCGCCTAAGGCGCTCCGGTTCGGGTGGCCAAGCTTAGGGAACTTGCCCCGGAGGTCTTCCTGGGGGGGAGCGAGTACGCAGCTCGGCCCGTGCCCCTCTCCGGTTTGGGTGGCGAGGACTAGTCCTGCCCCGGAGTCTTTGAGAGGGGGGGTATGGGGCCGTCGCCTCCCCGCAACCTCTATAGTCGGACGGGTATTGGGCCGTCGCCTACCCCGCATATGGCGCTCCGGTTTGGGTGGCCAAGCTCAGGGAACTTGCCCCGGAGGTCTTCCTGGGGGGGAGCGAGTACGCAGCTCGGCCCGTGCCCCTCTCCGGTTTGGGTGGCGAGGACTAGTCCTGCCCCGGAGTCTTTGAGAGGGGGGGTATGGGGCCGTCGCCTCCCCGCAACCTCTATAGTCGGACGGGTATTGGGCCGTCGCCTACCCCGCATATGGCGCTCCGGTTTGGGTGGCCAAGCTCAGGGAACTTGCCCCGGAGGTCTTCCTGGGGGGGAGCGAGTACGCAGCTCGGCCCGTGCCCCTCTCCGGTTTGGGTGGCGAGGACTAGTCCTGCCCCGGAGTCTTTGAGAGGGGGGTATGTGGCCGTCGCCTCCCCGCAACCTCTATAGTCGGACGGGTATTGGGCCGTCGCCTACCCCGCATATGGCGCTCCGGTTTGGGTGGCCAAGCTCAGGGAACTTGCCCCGGAGGTCTTCCTGGGGGGGAGCGAGTACGCAGCTCGGCCCGTGCCCCTCTCCGGTTTGGGTGGCGAGGACTAGTCCTGCCCCGGAGTCTTTGAGAGGGGGGGTATGGGGCCGTCGCCTCCCCGCAACCTCTATAGTCGGACGGGTATTGGGCCGTCGCCTACCCCGCATATGGCGCTTCGGTTTGGGTGGCCAAGCTCAGGGAACTTTCCCCGGAGGTCTTCCGGGGGGGGGGGAGCGAGTACGCAGCTCGGCCCGTGCCCCTCTCCGGTTTGGGTGGCGAGGACTAGTCCTGCCCCGGAGTCTTTGAGAGGGGGGGTATGGGGCCGTCGCCTCCCCGCAACCTCTATAGTCAGACGGGTATTGGGCCGTCGCCTACCCCGCATATGGCGCTCCAGTTTGGGTGGCCAAGCTCAGGGAACTTGCCCCGGAGGTCTTCCTGGGGGGGGGGAGCGAGTACGCAGCTCGGCCCGTGCCCCTCTCCGGTTTGGGTGGCGAGGACTAGTCCTGCCCCGGAGTCTTTGAGAGGGGGGGTATGGGGCCGTCGCCTCCCCGCAACCTCTATAGTCGGACGGGTATTGGGCCGTCGCCTACCCCGCATATGGCGCTCCGGTTTGGGTGGCCAAGCTCAGGGAACTTGCCCCGAAGGTCTTCCTGGGGGGGGGAGCGAGTACGCAGCTCGGCCCGTGCCCCTCTCCGGTTTGGGTGGCGAGGACTAGTCCTGCCCCGGAGTCTTTGAGAGGGGGGGTATGGGGCCTTCGCCTCCCCGCAACCTCTATAGTCGGACGGGTATTGGGCCGTCGCCTACCCCGCATATGGCGCTCCGGTTTGGGTGGCCAAGCTCAGGGAACTTGCCCCGGAGGTCTTCCTGGGGGGGAGCGAGTACGCAGCTCGGCCCGTGCCCCTCTCCGGTTTGGGTGGCGAGGACTAGTCCTGCCCCGGAGTCTTTGAGAGGGGGGTATGTGGCCGTCGCCTCCCCGCAACCTCTATAGTCGGACGGGTATTGGGCCGTCGCCTACCCCGCATATGGCGCTCCGGTTTGGGTGGCCAAGCTCAGGGAACTTGCCCCGGAGGTCTTCCTGGGGGGGAGCGAGTACGCAGCTCGGCCCGTGCCCCTCTCCGGTTTGGGTGGCGAGGACTAGTCCTGCCCCGGAGTCTTTGAGAGGGGGGGTATGGGGCCGTCGCCTCCCCGCAACCTCTATAGTCGGACGGGTATTGGGCCGTCGCCTACCCCGCATATGGCGCTTCGGTTTGGGTGGCCAAGCTCAGGGAACTTTCCCCGGAGGTCTTCCTGGGGGGGGAGCGAGTACGCAGCTCGGCCCGTGCCCCTCTCCGGTTTGGGTGGCGAGGACTAGTCCTGCCCCGGAGTCTTTGAGAGGGGGGGGTATGGGGCCGTCGCCTCCCCGCAACCTCTATAGTCAGACGGGTATTGGGCCGTCGCCTACCCCGCATATGGCGCTCCGGTTTGGGTGGCCAAGCTTAGGGAACTTGCCCCGGAGGTCTTCCTGGGGGGGAGCGAGTACGCAGCTCGGCCCGTGCCCCTCTCCGGTTTGGGTGGCGAGGACTAGTCCTGCCCCGGAGTCTTTGAGAGGGGGGGTATGGGGCCGTCGCCTCCCCGCAACCTCTATAGTCGGACGGGTATTGGGCCGTCGCCTACCCCGCATATGGCGCTCCGGTTTGGGTGGCCAAGCTCAGGGAACTTGCCCCGGAGGTCTTCCTGGGGGGAGCGAGTACGCAGCTCGGCCCGTGCCCCTCTCCGGTTTGGGTGGCGAGGACTAGTCCTGCCCCGGAGTCTTTGAGAGGGGGGGTATGGGGCCGTCGCCTCCCCGCAACCTCTATAGTCAGACGGGTATTGGGCCGTCGCCTACCCCGCATATGGCGCTCCGGTTTGGGTGGCCAAGCTCAGGGAACTTGCCCCGGAGGTCTTCCTGGGGGGGGGAGCGAGTACGCAGCTCGGCCCGTGCCCCTCTCCGGTTTGGGTGGCGAGGACTAGTCCTGCCCCGGAGTCTTTGAGAGGGGGGGTATGGGGCCGTCGCCTCCCCGCAACCTCTATAGTCGGACGGGTATTGGGCCGTCGCCTACCCCGCATATGGCGCTCCGGTTTGGGTGGCCAAGCTCAGGAAACTTGCCCCGGAGGTCTTCCTGGGGGGGGAGCGAGTACGCAGCTCGGCCCGTGCCCCTCTCCGGTTTGGGTGGCGAGGACTAGTCCTGCCCCGGAGTCTTTGAGAGGGGGGGTATGGGGCCGTCGCCTCCCGGCAACCTCTATAGTCGGACGGGTATTGGGCCGTCGCCTACCCCGCATATGGCGCTCCGGTTTGGGTGGCCAAGCTCAGGGAACTTGCCCCGGAGGTCTTCCTGGGGGGGGAGCGAGTACGCAGCTCGGCCCGTGCCCCTCTCCGGTTTGGGTGGCGAGGACTAGTCCTGCCCCGGAGTCTTTGAGAGGGGGGGAGCTGAAATTGTCATGCAGAAAAGGCGAAATTTGAAGACAAAAAAGGAGGGAACAAGGTGTTTCGTTCATGACTTACAGCTCTCGGTTATGCCACGACCGGCGCACCGCACCCCTTGGAGTCATTAGTCCGTCCTTCACGGGGGGGGGGGGGGGGGGGGGGGTGGCTGATCCCGTTTTGACCTGGCAGTGGCATCGGCGGGAGCTAGCTCCGGCTGGTAGGGGTCATCACTCCGCCCGGGGAGGCGACTTTTCAGGTTCACCTCTGGTCCTTTGTGCTTGGTTGACCCCACGTAGCAGCTCCTTGACAGCTTCTGGCTTCCCCACACGATTCCCACCCCTCGGGGGGTTTGGAACTTGACCATCTGATGGAGAAGGCTGGGGAGCGCTCCAATGGCCGACATGTATGGTCGTCCTATAATCCCGTTGTACGCCGACATAATGTCGACCACAACGAACAGCGTCATTCGAGTGACGACCTGTGGCTCCTCTCCGAGGGTTATTGGCAAGGTGATCACCCCCATGATGGGGGTCGAGTGACCGGTGAAACCGACGAGTGGCCCGGTACAAGGTCTCAGGTCGGTCGGCCGTAACCCCATCTTCTCAATTGTGGACATGAACAGGATGTCGCAAGAGCTCCCTGTGTCGATCAGGAGGCGGCTGACGATGGCTGTCCCAATCTGGGCCTCGATGACGATGGCGTCGTCGTGGGGCTGCTCGATCCCCTCTAGATCCTCGTCACTGAAAGTAATGGGAGGGTAGGCCATCCTTCTCCCTCTCTGGTCCCCTCCGAGACCCGCCGTCATCACTTGCCTTGCATACGCCTTTTTGCTTGACGACGACGCCCCTCCTGAAGATGGCCCGCCGCATATCGTATCTATGCGCAAGACGGGTTTCGGTGGGTGAAGCTCTTCCCGCCCGCCGTTTGCCGGAGGGTCTGCCCTCCGTGCCCTTCGGTGGTTCCCATCTTCTCGGTCTGGTCTTCGGCCTCCGACGAAGTCCCCCAGGTGGCCCGCCTGGATCAGCCGCTCGATTTCCCTTTTGAGGGTGAAGCAGTCATCGGTGTCGTGGCCGTGGTTCCGGTGGTATCGGCAGTATTTCTTGAAATCTCTCCGGGCCGGGTCCGACTTCATTTCTCGGGGCGGCTCCGGCAGCAGACCGGCCCGGGTGGCCGCAGCCATCACCTCGATCAGGGGGGCATTGAGTTGCGTGTAATGCGCCCGCAAGGGGACCTCTTGTCTTGGGGCGACTCGAGGGAGCCCTTGTGCCGGAGCAAACTCGCGCGCCGGTCCGGGGCGATCTTGGGGGCGAGGCCCGGGCGGTTCCCGCCTTGGTCGGGCTATCCGATCGCGACCTCGGTCCCCCTCTTCCTGTCTCGGCCGAGGGTGTGATCGGGGTTCGCCTTGAGTCGGTTTCGCCCGGGGGAACAAGGCCTTTGTACCAAGAGTTTCTTCGGCCAACGCGTGCCTCTCCGTCATGGCAACCAACGCCTCATAGTTGGTCGGCGGGTCCCGGAGTAGGGATTTGTGGAGACTCCGAGTCCGCAACCCCGTTTTGAAGGCCAGCATAAGCACCTCATCCCCACATGTCACCACCGCCCGTCTCTCCTCCTGAAAACGGCGGAGGTATCTACCTGTTGTCTCTCCTTCTCCTTGGACTATCGTGCAGAGATAGTCCATGGGCTTCTTCTTCGTCCGCCCGGCCCGGAACTCTTGGCAGAATTTGTGGGATAGCTCGCCAAAGCTCCCGACGGATCTCGCTGGCAAGCCGAAGTACCAGTCCAGCGCGGTGTCCCTTAGGCTTTGGGAGAAATGTCGGCACAGGAACGCCTCGTCCACATCCTGCGCCTCCATTGCCCCCCCGGTATTGTTGCACGTGTGTGAGGGGGTCGCCCCTCCCATTGTACATTGCCAAGTGAGGAGGTTTGAACTTTTTGGGCCTTGGGGCGGACGTGATCCACCGTGCGAGCGGCGTGGCCTCCTCCGGATATGTAGGGCGATCCGGGGCATCCCCTCTCCGCCATTCGGGGGTCAGGCTTCGGTCGCGTCGCGGCCGTCGACGGTCCTCCGCCCCCGGGGAGTAGTCCGATGGTCGTCTGGCGGGGCTCCTTCCTCGGGCCGAGGACTCGACGGGTTGTGGGCTATGGCTCTCCCAGCGCCAGCGCCTCCCGGCCAGCTCTCCTCGGGCCTCCATCCGTTCCTGATTCTCTCGGAGGAGCCTCTCGCGCTCGGTGGCGAGGAAGCGTAGTTGTCGACAAACGGCTTCCTCGTGCAGGGTATCGGAGGGGTGGTGCTGGTGACGCGGGTCGCCTCCTCCAGGTGGGGATCTGTTCAGCAACGGGTCCCGCCCGTTCCCGGGCCGCCGTCCCATCGTCGTTTCTTCAATGACTTCTTGGTTGCTTCTGTTTTCCTTCCTCAGCCTTTCGCGCTCCGCGACGATGAAGCGGAGTTGGCGGCGGGCGGTCTCTTCTTCCTGGTAGGCCCTCCGGGCGGTCTCGGCCGCCTCGTCCAAACGCCTTTGCGCGGCGGCCGCCTCCCCCAGGCGCCTCCACCGCTGCGCAACTTCCATCTCCTCTTCCAGGAGCCTTTGCTGGGCCGCAATCTCCTCAGCGAGCCCCCTATTCTCCCCCTCCTCCTCGAATTGAGGGTGGAGGTTCCGCCTCACGTTCAGGGGCTCTGAGGGGCCGGGCGGAGGCTCCGTTCCAGCCGTCTGATAGCCTTTCCTGGCCAGGGGGGCGGCCTCGAAGCTCTTCAGGACGACGGGGGCCGAAGTATGTTCAGTCTCGGTGCCCATCCCCAGAAGGGGGTCGGACGCCGGGGTGATTTGTAGAGAGAGCGGTTCCTGACCCACGTGATCTTTACCGTGGTCAGGGTTCCGCGAGATCGGCATGGAGTCTAACATGGGTGTGACCCTTCGTTCCCACAGACGGCGCCAATTGTTACGAGGTGGAACTCGCGTACAATGAATTTGTATTATGGAGAACCAAGGGCACGGTGGTTATATGGAAATGTGGGGTTAGGTAGGCTGTTTTACAAGTGATTAGTGGGATGAAGAGGTTGGATCCGTTGCCGGTGGAGCTCACAGGATCGTATCTCGTCGGACGTAGCTGAGGAAGGTCGGACGGCGGGAGGCTGACGCTGACTTTGGCCAAGGGGCGGGCTCTCCTGCAGCACGAACAACTCGTCAGAAGGGCGGGGTTGGGGTCCAACCCTTAGCCCCTCCGATGCCTAAGTCAGTAAAAGGGCTTAAATGGGGGGCTGGACACGCCGGCCGGACTAACTGTGTGTCCGCCTTGCGTGACGAGCTATAGGTGGGAGAACAAAGATATGGAGGACCTTTGCTCTCGTGTGTGAATGATAGAAGATCAGAGAGTTTTTCTAACCCCCTCTCCGTAAGAGGAGAAGAGGTATTTATACCTGACGGGTGATGACTAGGCGTGCTGAGCTGGCTCGGGTGTCAGCGGAGGCTTCGGACAAGGACATCGGGAACAGGAGTTTCTGACCTGCCTCTGTCAGGCGGCGCAACGGCCCAGGGGTGCTTTTGTCGGGGTGTCAGGGCCGAAAGCACTAACCGCCGGTCAGGTCAGCCGCCTGGGGGTGCTTTGTCAGGCGGTCGGGCGACGTATGTGTTAGTCGTGTCCTTATCCTAGGCTGTTTGTCGTTAGCGTCGAACTAAAGGTCTGGCTCGCTTTTGGCGCCGCGGTTCGCGGGAATCGGGCGGGCCGTTCCGGTCGGGGGTTGTCCGGCCCGGCCGCGCCCGTCAATAGGCTTGGCCTAGCTATCCGAGCGTCCCCTAACGCGCTCCCC
Organism: Scilla litardierei; assembly: GCA_030789695.1. Classification (NCBI taxonomy): domain Eukaryota; kingdom Viridiplantae; phylum Streptophyta; class Magnoliopsida; order Asparagales; family Asparagaceae; genus Scilla; species Scilla litardierei. The sequence goes on from CM061132.1 coordinate 3,389,128, forward strand.
CGGTGGGTCGGGCGGCTGCGGTTGTTCGCCTCGGCCGGCTACAGTTGTTCGCCTCGGCCGTTTCGGGGAGCGCTGTAAGGCGCGCCTATCTCCGTGATGCCCCGGGTTTTCGGGGCGGCGGCCCTATTTGTTAAATGGTGAGCCAAAGGGGTATGTTAGCGGATCCGGGCTGGAGTTGGGCTACTACGATCTTTAGGTCGTAACAGATAATGACCATTTATTTAGAGGATATATTGATGAGTACACCAAGGGTACATCATCAGTCCGGTTAAGGGAGTGGACGAAGCCTATTTATATCCCTTAAATACTCTCAAGAGACCTAAAGGTCTTCATTATCTTTAATGATGATAGTATATCATCTTAAATTCATTTGAGGAAGTGGGGAGAGTCAATGTCCATGTCAATGGAGATGATCTCATTATCATTTTTCCCTTTTGAATAGGACAATGAAAGTTTCACCCTTTTTGAAGAATCTTCGGGTTCGTCTGGTTGGTGATGTCTTGCATCATCAATCCAGGGTGATATCGATCCAAAATTTGGTCGATTCTGGACACTTCTGGTGTTCCAAAATAATTCCTCTTATGAATTTATGTGGCACTTTCGAAAAGTCCATTAAAATGCTCAAGTTAATTTTTGTCCGGTAATAGTTGAACTGTGTTCAAAGTGTGAAGGATTACATCTTCACTTTGACTATTGTGCGGATCATTTTGGGACAAAGCTTCAGGCTTCATTTATTTCTTGAGTCATTAGGGATTTCGTTTTGACGAATATCCTTTTTGAAACTGTGTAAGTTTCAGAGAATATATGGCATCCTCGTTTTATTTTTGGGGTATTCAAGATAGCAAAACATACGCAGTAAAATAAAATGTATTAAGACTACAAGAGAATAATACTGATGATAAGTCAACAATTGACATAGTGTGATGTGTGCTCTTGAAAACATACAACAATAATTATGCTCATTTAAGACTCATGTTATGACAATAGATTTGATTTCAAGGTTTATTTGTCCTCGGGGAGTAGCTAAATATAAATAAGGTCAATTAGACTTTCGTCGTTTGACTAGATATGTATGTATTTTTATATGGCATAAGTTAATGCACTTTCATGTTTGCAAAAACATTATGGCTCTTATCAGAACTTCCGGTCTGATTTTGGCTTGCCATTGCTTACTCCATGTCGAGGTATATCGTATCTTCACTTTCCCATTTAATCCAAGACTTCCCCTGTTTTGAGTTTTCCTTATTTTTATTTCAGGTCGTGTTTGATCCTGAACTTCCCCTGATTTCAATATTCCTTATTTATAAAGGACAATGAAAATTAGTCTTGCTAAGGAGACATAAGCAGGGGTTTGAGCAAATTATTTATACTTCCACTTTAATAAGGGACTTTTAAAAAGTCTATTTGAATGCTCGAGTATAGCTTCAGGCCTTTTACTTGAGTCGTTCAAATTTTATGTGGATAGTTTACCATGCTCAGAGGGGAACAAATACGTGGGTGCGTAATATATTTCTCACTTATTCATTAAGCCACGACTTCAGGCGTATGCTTATATTCAAGGCTAGAAAAAATCTTTCCTTGTAAGAATAAAGGAGAGAACTCTTTTAAAGAGTTTAGCGGTATTATGGAAAACTTCTGGTGTCCATATTGGATTATATAGATCATAGATTTTATATATCTGTTTACCGCAAAGTATGCATCTTTTATAAAGATAGCAATTTTAATTTTCGCATAAACCATCGTATTTATTTTATTAGGGAGAGAGAGTGTTGACTTTTGATTTGATTTTGAAACTTCAGGTTCATTTTGTCAAAGAGGATATGATATTAAACTTTTTGAAATCATTATTGTCTTATTGTCATAAATATCGTCATACCATGAGCCCATCATACATATAATGTAAAGCTTTTAAAACTAAATATTATGATCAATTGAAATGAAATAAGTATGATGTACACATGCTATTTATATGCTGCAGGCATTTTTTAAAAACTTATCACAGGTATATAGTCTTGCAATAGGCGTTGAACTATATTAAAGTGATTTTAGCATGCTTTTTGACAGTTGCATTGTAACATTAACATGGTATTAACATCCACGCAATTAATGCATAAGCAATGAAAACTAAAATGACTTAGGACTATGGGGATCAGCCAGCCGACACCGAAAAGAAGTACAGTCCGAAGTTACATCAAAAATAGCATGAAAGAATAAAATACAACTCGGGAACTTCAGAGAGAAGCCCCTATCTTCATTGTGCGTACGCCTTCAGCTCCTTTTTGGTGTGTCCTTCGGTCTTCTTTTTACATTTATATCCTCACTTACAAATTTCTCTCAAAAAAAAGAAAAATTGCAGGAAATTTAAAAGGTGTCGGAAACCTGGCTGATCCCTAAAAACATAGCCTAATTTGCACATCCACGCAGATAATATATTTGAAACATACAACCACGCAGATAATCAATCACAGGCATATACAGATTAATTTAAATAATCGAACGTGTGTGACGTGCAAAAATTTATTTTGAAAAACTTTTACCTTTGATCCATATTTTAATGTTTTGTTTACCGCTTTAATACCCTTTAAATTTTCTTTTAATTATTTTGGGCATTTTAGGGCCAAAAATAAAAGAAGAAAAATTATTTATGTAAATGGGCTAATTTTCTGGCCTTTTGGGCCATGAAAACAACCCATTAGGGTTAATTTGGGCCTCCCCCGAAAAATTGGCCCGTTTAGGGTTAGGGTTTCGGAAACCCTAGGGGGGCCCGCGACGTGTCGCCGCGACGGCTAGCCGCGCAGGACGCAGCCGCTGTGGCGGCGACGGGCCGCGGCACGGGGCCGCGGCTGTTGGCCGCGGCCCCGGTGCCGCGGCCACAGGCCGCGGCCAACAGCCGCGGCATGAGGCCGCGGCGTTTATTTGCCGCCGGCGGCGCTTGTGAGGCGCCGCCGATTCGCCTTACGGCGTGCGGAGATTTTGGATCAAAGGGGGGGGGGAACCCTGATTTTTCAAGGATTTAGATCGCTAAAAAACAGATTTTTATTGTTTTTAGGCATGCGGATCTAAAAAAAATTGATTTTTACCGTGTTTTTAAACTTTTTGATCCTAAAACATGCAGATCTAACGCGAAAAGCAAGTTTAGATCTAAAAAGTTTTGATTTTTACCTCTAGATTCAACAAAAGAATCTAGTCGACGGTTGGTGAAGGATGCCCTTTTCGCTCCCTGTTGAGAAGATTACGATTTTCTTGAATCTGAGCGATTGATGGATCTCCTTCCCCGCGAGCCGCCGTCTCCTCCTACGAGCGTGATCGTGCTGATAACGTGTTATGAACGAGAAACAGATTTGGAGAAGGGTTGAGGCTAGGAAACCCCTAGCCTCCTTTATATAGTATTCATAATGGATACTCATGTGGGTGGATATCCAATAGCCCCAATGAGTCCTATTCATAACATTGTTAAAATTTCATCATAATCGATAATTCAATTCATATAAGACGAGTTCTATCTCATCACTAATGAAAACGTGGACTTATTTTGACTCTCGAAGGTAGGTGTTACTTCAAAAACCGCTCAGTCTGTATGTAGGTAGGCCAAGGATAAAATGAATCACGTCACTCGAGTATTACTAGCAAAGAAAACAAAACAATTGGCCATCTCAGCCTATCATTCGCGTCTGCAACTTCCGCATAAAAACAAATCACAATCGAGACTCAATTCCCCCACCAACTTTGTCCTGTTTAATCTATGACGTACGTATAGTAACACTCGTTCTCGATCCTCGTCGTTTAATTCCCTCAAATAGCCAGGAAAAAAAGTATCTTACAGAAATTTGAGGTTTTTTTTTAGCCGGCCATGATGGCGATAAAACCACTCCTCTTCCTCCTCCTCGCACTGCTGCCGTTATCGTCGCCGTCGAAGGCCGACGATGACAACGGTAACGGGGGCCTCGTCAGCCCCGCGAGGCTCGAGATGTTCGTCGACAGGCTCCTCTCCATGCCCCGACTCCAAGGCTTCCTCGCCCGAGATGGCGGTCTGGTCACCGCCCACCTCACCATCGGCATGTACGAGAGAACTTGGGTGAGTCCAACCTTGGGCCTTTCCTCGTCCATCCCTTTTATAAGGATTGGTGTTTGGGTCCGCGGTAGAAGAAAAATATTACAATGTAATTATGTTATAATTTCTTTTTTCTAGATTTTGTGCGATATACACACTAGATATTATAGATTTAATTTCCCCCAAAATTATGTGTTAATAAAGAAAAGCACAATAGAAAAAATATATACGATAGTGGGAAATTAATACAGATTTTACGGGAAACTAACATTAAATTTTCATTTTTTATGGGAAAAATTGTAGATTGTGAACGTGCACAAAATACACATCTCTCAACAAATCAAAAAAAATCAAATGAATCCATTCTCAATCTAACACTTGCAAATTCAACAGACTCAAAAGTTTCAGAAAAATAGAACCTTTGTAGGGGGTAAATCGGTCAAATAGACTCTAAAGTTTCTCATATATCTGAGTTTTTTTATTTGGTTCTTTGAGGTTTTAGAATGTGTACATGAATCCTATTAAAAAATTCAAGAGGGGGTTAATGAGTTTTCTGTGCACGTGCACATCTACCCTAGTTGTTTACATGCACAGCTACTTCATCCATCAAATTCAGATTAATTCTTCAATTTCAGAAAATATTCTTAAGTAAATAAATGTTATGGTCCCAAATGACAATATATTCATCTGTGATCAATGCAGAAATTCCATAGGGACCTCCCGCCGACGAGGGTGTTCGCCTTCGGGACGTCGAAGGAGACGGCCACCGTGCCCGGGCCCACGATCGAGGCGGTGCAGGGGGTTCCCACCAGCATCACGTGGGAGAACCACCTCCCCCCGCGCCACATCCTCCCCTTCGACCCCACCATCCCCATCGCCGACCCCAAGGGCGGCGGGGTCCCCACCGCCGTCCACCTCCATGGCGGCATCCACCCCCCGGCCAGCGACGGCAACCCTCGTGCGTGGTTCACTTCGTCCTTCAAGTCCACCGGCCCCTCGTTCGTCTCCCCTGTCTCCCTCTATCCCAACGCGCAGGAGGTGGGAAATCTATGGTACGTGAAAAAATTATTTGCATTGTAACTTTCGACAAAAATTAATAAGATAAACGAACTGTTTTATGTCCTTTAGAGCTGGACCCAAGGGTATGTAACTAATGTTTACATGTCCGACTACGACTAGGTATCATGACCATGCAATGGGCATGACCCGGGTCAACCTCCTCGCCGGCCTCCTCGGCTCCTACGTCCTCCGCAACCCGTCCGTCGAGTCCCCGCTCGGCCTTCCCTCCGGCCCTCGATTCGACCGCCACATCGTCGTCTTCGACCGCTCGTTCCGCACCGACGGCTCCGTGTTCCTCAACGCCACCGGCAACAACCCCTCCATCCACCCCCAGTGGCAGCCCGAGTACTTTGGCGACGCCATCATCGTCAACGGCAAGGCCTGGCCCTATCTCAGGGTCGCCCGCCGCAAGTACCGCCTCCGGATCATCAACGCCAGCAACGCCCGCTTCTTCCGTTTCTTCTTCCCCAACGGCCTTAAATTCGTGCACGTCGGCTCCGATTCCGTCTACCTCTACCGCCCCGTCCCCTCGACGAGGTTCCTCCTCGCTCCTTCGGAGATCGCCGACGTCGTAGTCGACTTCTCCGAGTCCCCGACCGACACGGTGGTTCTCTCCAACGACGCGGCGTATCCGTATCCGTCCGGCAACCCGACGGATGAATTCAACGGTATGCTATGTTAACAAACACGTATAGCTACGACACAACTGATTCTTATATCATTGTCGTTGTTGCATCTCAGGCAAGGTGATGAAGTTCATCATCTCAAAGAGGAGAGCGAAGGACGAGTCGAGGATCCCAGAGAGGCTAATGCTGTACCCTCCGCCTGCGGTTCACCGCGCGGTGAAGACACGGTACATCGCGATGTACGAGTACACGACCCCCAGCGACAAGCCCACGCACTTGCTGCTGAACAACAAGACGTACGACGATCCCGTAACGGAGACGCCCAAGGCGGGGACCAGCGAGGTCTGGAGCGTGATCAACCTGACCGGCGACAATCATCCGCTGCACATACACCTGGGTCTGTTCACCGTGCTGGAGCAGCGCGAGATTTTGGGGCTGGACGGGTTCAAGGCCTGCATGACGAAGGAGAACGACGCGGTCGCGTGCAAGCTGGAGGAGCACGCGAAGGGGAGGAGGGTCGACGTGCCCAAGCACGAGAGGGGGTGGAAGAACGTGTTCAAGATGATGCCCGGCTACGCGACGAGGATCCTAGTGAGGTTTTCGCTGCTCGGTTCGGGGGCCGGCGGCGCCTACCCGTTCAACGTTACGGGAGAGCCCGGATACGTCTACCACTGCCATGTAAGCTTGTTTATAATCTCGTCCTAGGGATGAGAATACCTTGGGCATGTCACGTCATCATCCCTATAAATCCTTCATTAATTCTAAAAAAAATTAGTGAAAATTTGTAGAGATGATGATGTTGCATGCCCAATTGAAAACCCAATTAGACTTTGGACATGCCTATTCTCATACCTAACTCACGCTCGTATGATTGTATGATGTTAATTTTAATGGGATGTTTTCTTGGCGTTACGCAGATACTGGATCATGAGGACAATGTGATGATGAGGCCACTGGTTCTTACACCTTGAGAGAAGTTTCATGGCGATTGCTTGTTGTGAGGGTTTCTTGTTCGACTGTAAACGTTGTGCTTTCGTTTTGGTTGTTGATTGTCCTGTTGGAACTTATCCAACAAGTTGGATCTTAATCCAACGTTGGGCTAATATGCGGTAAATAATTATATATGTGCTACGCTGTCATATTAAGCCCAATATATTAGTGATCTGGTTTTAATTATTTAAATGGGCTAAATGAGTTAAACAGGTTGTGGGGCCTTTGTGTGTAGAGACTATTGGGCTTCAACTCGTTGATGGGCCGAGTTGGAAACCCTAGGGCTATGGAGGCTAGGCTATAAATATTAGCGGTCATGGTCCCCGGAATACACGAACAAAGTTGAGCCGTCTTTTCTACGTCCCATCGCTAGGAGAGAAACCGGTTCATAAAAACAAGAATAGAGTGTGATTATTTTTACGAGGATGGTTAGCTTGAAATATTGGACGGTTGTATACAAAGATTTCTTGAACAAGAATAAATCAAATATCTATCCGCATTTGTGTCCTTGTAGCAGTTGTTCTAATTTCATCTTATTGTTATGAATAGGCCCATTGGGCCAATTGGGTATCCAACCCACTATTGAAAGTTATAAATACACGGGTAGGGGGCTCTTAACCCCTTACACCTATTTCTCCCTAAATTCCCTTCACAACACGTTATCAGCACGATCACGCTCGTTGGAGGAGACGGCGGCTCGCGGGAAAGGAGATCCACAAATCGCTCAGAAAAAGAAGATCGTAATCTTCTCAACGGGGAGCGAAAAGGGCATCCTTCACCAACCGTCGCCTAGATTCCTCGTCGAATCTAGAGGTAAAAATCCAAACTTTTAAGATCTAAACTTGCTTTTCTCATTAGATCTGCATGTTTTAGGATCAAAAAGTTCACAAACTCGGTTAAATTCAACATTTTTAATAAGATCTACATGTTTAAAACAATAAAAACTTGTTTTTTAACGATCAAATTTGTTGAAAAATCCGATTTTTACCTCCCCCGCCTTTGATCCAAAAATAAAAATCCGCACGCCCGTAAGGCGGAACGGCGGCGCGCTCTTTGCGCCGCCGTCGGAGAACAATCGCCGCGGCCTGAAGCCGCGGCCTGCAGGCCGCGGCCAAGCGCCGCGGCGGCCGCGGCCTGAAGCCGCGGCCTCAGGCCGCGGCCAGTTGCCGCGGCCTGAAGCCGCGGCCTGTCGCCGCCACGACGGCCGCGCCCTACGCGGCCAGCCGTCGCGGCGACACGCCGCGGGCCCCCTAGGGTTTCCAGAAACCCTAACCCTAACGGGCTATTTTTCGGGGGAGGCCCAATATTAACCCTAATGGGTTGTTTTCATAGCCCAAAAGGCCAGAAAATTAGCCCATCCACAGAAATTATTTTATTTATTTTTGGCCCTAAAAAAGCCCAAAATAGTTAAAAGAAATTTTTAAAAGGGTTGAAAGCGGTAAAATAAAACATTATATAATGGATCAAAAAGGCAAAAAGTTTTTCAAAAAAAAAAATGTTTTTTGCACGACACACAATTTTAATTACTTTAAATGCCTGTGTCTTTTTGATTATCTGCGTGGTTGTATGTTGCAAAAATATTATCTGCGTGGATGTGCAAATATTAGGCTATGTTTTTAGGGATCAGCCAGGTTTCCGACACCGTTTTAAATTCCCGCAATTTTTCTTTTCTTTTGAGAGAAACTTTGTATGTGAGGATGAAAATGTAAAAAGAAGACCGAAGGACACCAAAAAGAAGCTGAAGGCGTTTCGCTCAATGAAGATAGGGGCTTCTCTCTGAAGTTCCCGAGTTGTAATTTATTTTCATGCATTTTATTTTTGATGTAACTTCGGACTGGACTTTTTATTTATTTTTCGGTGTCGGCTGGCTGATCCCCATAGCCTAAGGTCATTTTTTCTGTTTTCATTGTTTATGCATTAAACTGCGTGGTTGATTAATTAGCTTTAATACCATGTTTTAATGTCACAATGAAATCCCTTAACAGCATGCGTGATTGTTAATTTTTAGTAATTAATGATTCACATTACCTGAAAAAAGCATGCATGTTAAAATCACACTAATTAAAATTCATGCCATGAAAATGACTACATTACATGCATGGATGTCTGTTTTATTCAGTCTTAATGATACATGCTACTTTTCTTTACATGCTAGATCATAAAATGGCCAGACTCGCAAATGTAGACTTCTCAGTCCTGAAGGCTGATGGGTCAAACTACCTGAGTTGGCAGTTGGACCTGAAGTTCCATCTGCGCTCTCATGGTTTCAGTCTCACACAGACTGAAAAGGCAACAACTAGTACTGCCCCAGCCAACAAGGAGGCTTCAGTGGAAGCACCTCATACAGAGGAAGTTTCCGATATATTAAAGGCGAAAGCCATTATATATATCAGGAAACACTTAGACTCGACCTTAAAGGACGAGTACCTCACTGTAGAGGACCCTTACGAGCTGTGGGATGCACTCGAGGAGAGGTACAGACATCAGAGGGATGTCATACTCCCCCGTGCACAGTACGAATGGACTCACCTCCGCATACAGGATTTCAAATCCGTAGCGGAGTACAACTCAGCTCTCTTCCGCATCACCTCACGCCTGAAGTTGTGTGGTGAACCAGTGACGGAGAAGATGTTGCTGGAAAAGACGTTTACGTCTTTCCACGAAAAGGACATGATCCTTATGCAACAATATCGAGAGAGGAAGTTCACAAAGTACTCTGACCTTCTTTCATGCCTGCTTATGGCTGAACAGAACAGAGACCTGTTGGTTGCCACCCACAACCTGCGCCCCCTGGCTCCGCTCCATTGCCACCTCCTGCAGAGGCCCACTTCCAGTCTTCCCAGAAGAAGAAGACGGACAAAAAGGCAAAATTCCAGAAATGGAAAGAACAGAAGCAGCGGAAGAAGGCCACTCACCCAGCTCCTCCCCAGAACCAGAAGTTCGTGGACAAGAAGCAGAAGAGGATTCCCAACAAAGGAGGCACTCCCAAGAAAGACTGGGAGGACAAATGCTCAAAATGCGGGATGACGGGCCACTGGTCCAGAATCTGCCGCACAGCAAAACACCTCCAGGACCTCTACCAGGCAAGCCTCAAGCCTCGAGCTGAGACAAACCTGATGGAGAGCGCAGCGTTGGCAGAGACCTCATGGACTCCCGAAGATTTCATGGGAGATGATACTCTCTAGATCTGGACCACTTTTATGCAATTAGCAATGTATCTTAAATTTTTATGCATCGTATCTAGTTCTATTTTCCATGTCAAACAATATCTTTTTAGCATTTATTTATGAAAGTGAATCTTTTATCTATATTTATTGCTTGAATGTCTTTCCCCATTTTTTAGATATGGAACTTATCTGCCTAGTGGACAGTGCATCGACACACTCGATCCTTCAAAACATAGACTATTTCACGAGCGTAAGTAGTTATTCTGGCCCACTGAGAACAATCTCAGGACCAGCAAACATAATCGAAGGATCAGGGGAAGCAATTACATTGCTCCCCGGCAACACACAAATAACACTTAAAAATGCGTTATACTCCTCAAAATCCATCCGAAACCTCCTAAGTTTTAAAGACATCCGTTTAAACGGATATCACTTAGAGACGGTCGAGGAAGATAAAAGGGAATACTTGCTTGTAACGGCTCTTACAAATGGTTCAAAAACCATTGTGGAACGTTTCAAGGGACTCCCCTCGGGACTCTACCAAACAAGTATACAAACTCCAGAAACATCCATGGTGGAGCACCTGCAGTGCCCCCAAACACCAGAATTCCAACTCTGGCACAGTCGACTGGGACACCCTGGTTCGGTTATGATGTACAGCATCATAAAGAACTCCAGGGGCATTGACCTGAAGAACCTGAAGATTCTTCAAAAAGGCAAATTCCCATGTCCACCCTGTTACAAGGGTAAACTGATCACGAGACCCTCTCCACTGAAGGTGGATGTGGAGTCTCCCAGCTTTCTGGAAAGAATCCATGGAGACATTTGTGGGCCGATTCACCCATCAAGTGGTCCGTTCAAGTACTTTATGGTCCTGATAGACGCATCAACTAAGTGGTCACATGTGTGCCTACTGTCCACCCGTAACCTAGCACTATCTAAGCTTTTAGCTCAGATAATAAAGTTACGGGCCCACTTCCCCGACCACCAGATAAAGAAACTTCGTCTGGACAATGCGGGGGAGTTTACGTCACAAGTCTTTCTAGACTATTGCCAAGCTCAGGGAATTGAAGTCGAACATCCTGTAACGCATGTTCACACCCAAAATGGGTTAGCAGAATCTCTAATTAAAAGTCTGCAATGGATCGCTCATCCATTATTACTTCAATCACAGATGCCAGTGAATGCGTGGGGTCATGCAATTTTGCATGCTGCATCTTTAATAAAATTAAGACCCTCTGGAGGTCAGTCATCTTCTCCAATGCAACTAGCACTTGGAGCCCCACCAATTGTCTCACATTTGAGAATATTTGGTTGTGCAGTATACGTCCCCATAGCACCACCACAAAGGACAAAGATGGGTCCACAACGTCGCCTAGGCATTTATGTTGGGTTTGACACCCCCTCCATAATTAGATTCCTAGAACCCCTTACGGGGGACGTCTTTAAGGCACGTCTAGAAGACTGTGAATTCGATGAAACATCGTTCCCAAGACTAGGCTCACAGACAAAGAAGCCCGAAGCTTCAGAAAGTATCACTTGGGATACAAAAACTTTATGTCACTTTGATCCGCCAACAAGCCAGTGTGAGGAGGAGGTCCTGAAGATTCTCCACATCCAAAACACTGTCCATCTCTTGCCGGACAAATTTACTGACAACCAGAAGATTGTCAAATCACACGTCCCTGCTGCTAACACTCCAGCTAGGATTGACATACCGCAAAATGGATGCAATCCGCCTGCAGCAGAAATGGTTGGACCTCTCAAAAAGAGAGGACGACCACCGGGATCCAAGGACCAAGTCCCTCGAAAGAGTAGGACCCTTGGCAATGGTAAACAAATACCACCACAGGATGCTAATTTAAGCCCTGCTACCCCATCTCTCCCAAACTCTCATGAAGAGGAAAAACCGGGAGAAAATGAAGTATCGATACACTATGTACGAACTGGGGAGTATTGGGACATAAAAAGCACAACAATAGATGACACATTTGCGTGTAATATTGCCATCAACGTCGCGTACTGCGACGATGATATTGAACCACGCTCTCTGACAGAATGTCAAAGCAGAGATGATTGGCCAAAGTGGAAAGCGGCAATAGGAGTGGAGTTGGATTCACTCACCAAACGCAAGGTCTTCGGACCAATAGTCCAGACACCAAAAGGTGTAAAACCTGTGGGTTATAAATGGGTATTTGTTAGAAAACGAAATGAACAGAATGAGATCGTACGCTACAAAGCAAGGCTTGTAGCGCAGGGTTTTACCCAACGTCCTGGGGTGGATTTTGAAGCCACATACTCCCCGGTCATGGACGCGATCACCTTCCGATTCCTCATTGGCATAACAGCACAAGAGGGTTTAGATATGCAACTCATGGACGTGGTTACTGCATACCTATATGGCAACCTAGACCGAGACATCTATATGAGATTGCCTTACGGTTATTCTTTGCCTGCAGCACTAAAAGAGAGAGAACGTGACATCTACTCAGTGAAACTGCAAAGATCATTATATGGTCTAAAACAATCTGGAAGGATGTGGTATAACAGACTGAGCGACTTCCTTGCACAGCAAGGATTTAAAAACGACCCAGTCTGTCCTTGCATCTTTATAAGAGCAAAGGCAACAGGATTTGTAATTATAGCCGTCTATGTAGACGACTTAAACCTCATCGGATCTCCTGAAGAGATCGCAAAGATTTCTAAAAGCCTGACAGAAACCTTCGAGATGAAAGACCTCGGAAAATCAAAATTCTGTTTAGGCCTTCAGATAGAGCATCTTAAAGATGGGATCCTGTTACACCAGTCAACTTACACATCGAACTTATTGAAAAAGTTTCAGATGGATAAGTGCCACCCCCTCAGCACTCTGATGGTCGTCAGATCATTGGATGTACACAAAGACCCCTTCCGGCCGCTGGAAGAGGGGGAGGAAGTACTAGGCCCCGAAGTGCCTTATTTAAGTGATATCGGTGCACTCCTTTACCTGGCTAACTGCACTCGACCTGACATAGCGTTCGCAGTAAACTTACTAGCCAGATATAGTGCTGCACCTACACAGCGGCACTGGGCCGGAGTTAAGCATCTTCTGCGCTACCTCCAAGGGTCCATAGACTTAGGTCTATTCTACAGGAAAGGGGCATCAACTGGTTTAGTTGGTTATGCTGACGCAGGTTACAGGTCCGATCCTCATACAGAGAAGTCTCAGACCGGATACATGTTCACATATGGCGGCACTGCCATATCCTGGAGATCTGTGAAGCAGACCATGACGACCGTCTCATCCACCCACTCCGATCTACTTGCGATCTTCGAAGCAAGCAAGGAATGCTTTTGGCTACGCTCGGTGATCCAGCACATACTCACCTCCACCGGCCTGACGACCGGCGTTCTTGCACCCACTACACTCTATGAAGACAATGCAGCATGTATAGCCCAGCTACAGGACGGCTACATCAAAGGTGACAAGACGAAGCATATCTCCCCCAAGTTCTTCTGGACGCACGACCTTCAGAAGCAAAAGCAGATTGAGGTACAGAAGATCCAATCATGTAATAACTTGGCGGATTTGCTTACCAAATCCCTGCCTACTAGTATCTTTGAAAAACTTGTACATGGGATTGGGATGAGGAGAGTGAGTAAATGTAAACTGGGTCAGGATGAGAGAACTATGAACTCATAGATACATATGAGACTGATGTATAGATTCATAGGAAATCTGCAAGCCTGAAGCTTGGTCAGATAAGGGGGAGTCAACTGCAGAGTTGTACTCTTTTCCCTTGGCTACAGGTTTTTTCCCACTGGGTTTTCCGTAGTCAAGGTTTTGACGAGGCAACCTCGTTGACTCTGGATCCTGAAGTATACACCCCTAAACACATCCCCAAAACAGGGGAAGTTATGGGTTAACTGTTCTTTCTTTAACAAGACAGTTACTCTAACTCGGATCCTGAAGAATCAACCTCTTATTTCAATGTTGATTGGATAAGGGGAAGTGTTATGAATAGGCCCATTGGGCCAATTGGGTATCCAACCCACTATTGAAAGTTATAAATACACGGGTAGGGGGCTCTTAACCCCTTACACCTATTTCTCCCTAAATTCCCTTCACAACACTTATTATATTTTCATTACATTTCAAAGTACACCAAATTATCTACTAAGCTGCGCGCGTTTGAGCAAAAATTTATTTGAAGGTCGCTGTCAACCGCGTGGCTTCCACACAACCAAAGAAATAAGAAAACAAACTACGAAAATTCAAACAATTTAGTTAGTGACTAATTGCGAGATGAGCAATTCCCCAGTTAAGACCTGATGGAGGCCATAATTTCCATTGTAAACAATTTAGTTCTAGGACTTGAAGACTCGGTTGCTTGATGACTAGTGAACCACATCCAGTCTGAATTGGTCGAGGATGAAGCCACGGACCCGGTGGCCACCAAATTAAATGGCTGTCATCCAAGATGGATTGATGAAGACAGGCACCACCTAGATACATTTCATCTGAAACCTAGCATCTGTCATTTGCGTTACACATTTGGGCCGACAGAGAACACCACCACTTGTCCACAGATCAAGGTAGCCACCGGGCCGGCCCGGGCCTTGACCGGGCCACGGGCCGGGCCGGGCCGTTTGATCGGGAGGCCTGGACTGGGCCGTCCCATTTAATTTTTTAAAAAATAATTGAAAAAAAGTAGAAAAAAATTCAAAAAAAAAATCTGAAAATTCTTAAATTTTTTAAAAAGATTGTAAGTATATGTAAAAACTTTAATATAGGTATGCTTAAAAATATTTAATCTAAAAATTGCAAGGTATGCTTGAAAATATTTAATATGTTGTGTTCACTTGTTTAAAAAAGAAAGGTAATTATTGTCTATTATGGCTAATTAATCAACCATTGATAAATGGTAATTTATTATTCGATTCATATTAGCCCAATTTTGTAAGTAGAAACTTATTATTAGGCTCATGTATGTCCAATTTTGATGCGGCCGGTAATATATTGTGTTCACTTGCTTGCTTAAAAAAACGGTAATTATTCTCCATTATGGCTAATTACTCAACCATGGATAAATGGAAACTAATTATTTGATTCATATAAGTCCAATTTTGATAAATGGAAACTTATTATTAGATACATGTATGTTCAATTTTGATGCGGCCAATAATATATTGTGTTCACTTGCTTAAAAAAGAACGGTAAATATTGTCCATAATGGCCAATTATTCACTCATGAATAAATGATAACTTATTATTCAATTCATGTAAGTACAAATGGTAACTGTTATGAATGAGGGAGGCCTTTGGCCTCCCCTCCTTCATTACCCATTCATTAGGCCCCCATTACTTAGAGTAATGGGGACCCTTGGTCTCCTAGAGGCTTTTGACATCCACACTATGAGATATATAAATAGAGCACCATGGCTCTTAGCATGGTGACTTATTCTTAGCAATGAAATTCTCTCTCTCTCTCTCTTGAGTTCTATTGCCTTTTAACAGTAACTACTTATTCAGCAATTTTTATTAAATGATAACTAATTATTCATATAAATTATAACTAATTATTCAAGAAGTTTTATTAAATGGTAACTAATTATTTATAAATAGTAACACGAAGAGAAGAAAAGAGGAGGATGAGAAAGAAGAAGATGGAAGAGGAAGCTACATCAATGATGTGAGTAAATGAAATAAGAGGAAGAAGAGGACGATGATATGTTGATCATTAATAGAAAAACAGACCGTTCGATATTAAGTGATGCAAAAAAAAAAAACACATATATGATTTTTAGAAAAACGGTGGGAATGTTTTGAGTCATTACTCTCAAAACATTTTACACACATTATGATACACAACAGGTTAATTTTAAACCGTAAATATACGTTTTGGTGGGGTAGCTAGTTGAATGAACATCATAAAGCATCATGACATATCGGCAACAAAAATTTTGGCATCTCCAAGATAGAACCTAGGAAAGAGAGCAAACGAAGCAAACAATCAGAGCTCGGACCTTTGAAATCTCAACAAGCTGACAACATTAACATTTAACAGCAGCTTGGCCAATAACATTCTATCACAATAAGACTTATTTTGTAAGAAGAACAACGACAATAGTTTATTTGTAGTTCTTTGCTGGAAAAACTGATGATGTACAATGCAGTACCGAAGAAGTCAGGCGAAGTTTCAGTTGTACTTTTCGGCCTTGTATTTAACCACTGGGTTCCGGATATCATCCTGGCTCTGAATTAATCGGATCTCCAGACTGCTCGACTGGGGATCGAAGCCTGCACTTTGGTAATCGGCAACTGTTCTTTGTAGGAGAGCCTGTGTAAACCAAACGGTGAAAGCAAAACAATGGTCAGAATTGTGTAATATCACAAGTCCTATCGCATAACAAGAAGAGATTGCGATAATTCATTGTTAAAATTTCATCATAATCAATAATTCTTTTCACTTTTGATGCATTATTTCATAGAATTTTTAAAATACTCTCCAACATCCATGTTGAAGTGCGTAAATGTCATCACTAATGCAAATGTGGACTTATTTTGACTCTCGAAGGTGTTACTTCAAAAACCGCTTAGTCTGTACGTCGGCCAAGGATAAAATAAATCATGTCACTTGAGTATTACTAGCAAAGGTTAGAAGCAAAAATGAATTTTCATCATTCCAAATAATGGCATTAAAAGGTACAATAGGGCAGGAAATGAGACCATAAATCTTCCCCACGCAACTTATGGAAATATTCCCAAATGTATAACTCAAAACTAATGGATCAGAGGATTATCGAGATTGTTTAGATTAGGGGGTATTTAAGTACATTAGCATTATTATCCTTTTTCTGTTGTGGCTGTGCAAAATTATATCAACACAGTGACGTTTTCATAGGAGCGGACCCTTGCTCAAAATATGAGCTGGATCATGTATGTCTATCTCATTCGATAGTAGGATCATCTTCTCACGTTGAAGGCCACATGAACCACACATGAATTCGTGCATGGACACATGTTGGTATTTGTGAAGCATTTCGGAAACTGGAAAAACTGGAAGGGCGAACATTTGACCACTTTGATGACAACTATAAGGGGGTGGGTTCAATCCACGTTCGAGTGTCATGTGGTATTCTAAGTAATGGTTACTATGCATAATCTACATGCGTTGAGAATATGATTGCAGCAAGCTTACAGCTTCATTCAGCAAGGGAGGTGCCAAATAGTTAGAGACACTGAATTTATCATGATACAGGTTTTAAAAGGGCCAGATGACCACGACGTGTGTGTGTACATCCTTTTGTAGCATTTAGTCGGCGGCAACAATGAAAGTGTGAAAAGGTTATCAATTAATCATTATTCGGGTTCTACATGGGACTGATGGCCATTATGAGCTTGCACGCATGTGTGAATATTAAAAGGATACGCCCACAAGGATAACATTAGTAATAGCACTAAAAATTTCAAAGAAATTAGGTAAATAAAGAATATATGGTAACCTGCAAACTTGACACTGCTAGCTCTGCTGCTTTCTCAAGTTCATCTGGGTACTTCTGAGAAACAAAAATTAATTGGTGGCATTTAGATGAAAAGAAACAGAAAATTTATGAAAAGAAGAAGTTTGAGATTTATACAAGACAAATTAATGTACTGTTGGTAATTGAAAGCCTTACATTGCTCCATCCTAATAATAGTGCAGTCATTAGATCACCTGTCCCCTGCAATGCATATCCAATATCAGATAAAATATGTCAATAAGTTTAATATTAAAGGGTACATGATGCAAGTTACATATAGGGTACATATCTGACATTTGTTAGAGTACTTCCATATGCAAGTTACATATAGGGTACAGATCTGACATTTGTTTGAGTACTTCCATAATAACTCTACATGTAATGGGAATAGCACAGTTAACCAGAATACTTAAAAATACCTCCAGATTCAAAATTAAATCATATCAGGCAACAAATGATCATAATCCACTAGCATATTAACATACACCATAACAAAGTTTGAAATGTTGGTTTCGATATCAGCATCTGGTAGTGATTTGCACTTTGTAGTATCGATATTGGATGTCTCAATAATATCACACAATATGTGTTAGAGATAACAGACTTTAGGTACCAATTGTTATATATTGGCCTTGGTGTTGATTGTCGGTCGAGCTTCACCTATCCATGGATTTTTTTATTGAGGACATTGTCAACTCTGTTAGTTCTTGGGTTCAAGACCAACGTTGTTTTGATGATGATCAATACATTATGTTAGTGTGCTAATCAATCTTATGTTTTAGTCTCAGTTTATCTTAATGATTATATGTTGAAGAGACAAAGCATAATGCTTGGAGGATATTATAAAGAATATCTTAAAGACCTCCAAGAGTGATGGTGTGCTCAAGCTTGGATGAAGTCATGAAGATCATCTAATGAAGCCAAAGCTTGGAGCATGACGATGGATGGACATCTAGAGGAGCATTGCCAAAGCTTGGAGCTTGATGAATGGAAGCTCATCAAGAAGTGCCAAAGCTTGGAGATGGTGGGGAGCATCAAGGAATAGTGAGCTTGAATACTTAGGCTCTAAGAGATGCAATTTGTAATCCATGTAATTTCAATTACTTGCATTTCTCTTTTTGAGTCTAGAATTATTGTAATGCCTTGATAGATGGTCATACTCTCATGCATATGCATTTCACCATCTTAGTGAGCCTTAGGATTATCATAGAATCCAACCCAATAGGTTCATCTAGCCCAAAGACTCATTTGGAGTCTTTGGCTCTCCAACAGTCGCCTGATGAAGGTTTTACAGTTAGACTGGGTGATTCCAGTCGCCTGTCGAGCCTTCTACAGTCGATTGTGATGCATAGCTCAAGTCAACATTTCTATTGACTCTTCTTGAGCTTTTCGCATCAGTCGACTGATGTTCAATTTACAGTCGCCTGTGTTTCTACAGTCGCCTGTGAATTGGTCGACAGTCGACTGTGCGCCTTTTGCATTTTCTGGGCTTCATCCCAATTTGCAAGACAGTCGCATGTTGCTGTTTTTATAGTCGCCTGTATATTTACAGTCGCCTGTGAAATGGCCATCAGCCGTCTTAAAGGCGTAAATGCGAAAAATGCATCTCTTTATGTTTTTCTCCATCCACTACAGCAGTCGACTGATGAAGGTTATACAGTTGCCTGTCTATTTTACAGTCGACTGTACTCTGGTTATCAGTCGCCTGTATGCATAATGAGAGAAAGTTGCAACTCTCTGTTTTTCTCCATCCCCTGCAGCAGTCGCCTGATGAAGGATATACAGTCGACTGTCTGTTTTACAGTCGCCTGTGTAGTCTTCTACAGTCGACTGTCCTGGCTCAGATTATTGCCGTTGGGATTTTTCTTGCCGTTGAACAGTCGAAATGTCTTTTGTTCATCAGTCGACTGTCTGTACCATAAAATGCCAAAATCTAGCCGTTGCAGATTTCTTATTTTGGGTTTTTGGCTGGTTTTATGGGTTCCTTTGAGCTTCCTATATATAGGAGATGGCTTAGTTCATTTAGAACCCTTGGTCATTATTGAATATATTAGAGAATCAATAGCCACTCCTAATCTCTCCCATTTCCCTCTCATGAGTATATTTCTCTTCATGCATTGAAGCTAGCTCATAGGGAAATTCTCCAAGAGATCTAATTCTCATTCCTTTCTTGGAGAACATATTTCTTCTCTTCATTTCATACACTCAACTGAGAAGTGTTAGGATTCATTCCTAGAAGATAGAAAGATCATCATGTGCAATCAAAGCCTCATCTCAAGCACTTGAGTTTCACTTGCATGCCTTCTTCATCGCATTGATAAGATCATATCAAGGCATAGGTAAGTGTTATTTCGTTTCGCCTTTGTGTTACCTCTAATTCTCTTTGTGGGAATTAGATACTCTCTTTGTGGGAGTTACTCTCTTTATGGGAGTTTAGTGTCCTAGTGTAGGGCTAACACTAATTCTCTGAGTGGGAGTTAGTAATTCTCTAGATGGGAGTTTGACCCTTGTGTAGGGTTGGTTGAGTCCTTGTGTAGGGCAAAAACCTCTTGGTGAGGTATCTCTTTGTGGGATTTGTATTCACTTCTCTTTAGGGAAATTATAGTGAATATTGGTGTGGCTGGACGTACCCAAGTTTTGGGAAACCATGGTAAAATCCTTGTGTTTGCGATTGTTGTTGTTGAGCACTCTGTTTATTTTCCGCTGCTTATTGTGCTTTAATTTTAGTAACTTTTAATTAAGCACTTTACTTGCCATTACACTATTCACCCCCTCTAGTGTGTATGTAGCCCCGCAGAGTCCCTTACAAACTCCGCCTGATATTTTTCTACAGGTTTCAAGTCCGGATAAAGAAGGATTGTGTGATAGACTTGTGACAGTCAGCAGAATATATTGTCACACTCTTATGATCATGAACTTATATTATAATACGTGAAAAACGAGTATATGATGTGATCATCATCCTATATTCTTTCTATTAAGTCCATGAAACTGACATCAATTTTTTTGGGATTAAAGCTATGATGATGATGTTGTTGTTGTTGATGACTTTGTCTTCTCTTTCTTTAACCAACCCCATCAATGTGTTGTCATTATGTAAGATACTAACTAAATCAACCAACATGGCTTCAATTTACGTACAATTAAGATGTTTTAGCCTTGGATTATAAGTGCAATTGCTCGATATTAGTCATGGTGAAACTAGAGAAGTTTTGTATCTCCCTATAAAAATGAGTCGGGTTTGTATCACCAATACAAATTTGATCCAAAAAGGCTAATAAGTAGTGGTAATTTAGTACCATTTGATTTTTTTGAACCTTGATTTTGATTGTTAAATGAGAATACATCAATCATTGTGTAGAGTAAGTTAGATTTTTAAAATTTAGTACTTCAAGCCCGAGAACAGTGGTTTTGTTTAATTTCAAATAGATTGTATCACATTGTTTGAAATCAAATATGATATAAGCAGACATATCAGTATCGACCAAACTTTCAAGCTATCCAAGATAAACAAACAATTACTTTGTCAGGTGAAACGAGCTTTGGTTGGTAACAGTTCCTTCAAATTTGTTAATTTAACACATAAAAAAGCTCAAGTCAGACTATCAATATAAGCAAAGTAAGCTATATAGGTCCAAACTTGTTTAAGCTCAATAAGCTTGTTTGCGCACATATATGTATTAGGTAACACACACTTGATGATTGAAATAATGCCACTTTCCAAACCAAATACATAAAAGTAAGAGTAATTTTTATCCGAAATATACGTGGTTGGTTATGAACTTATGGTGTGTCGCCGTCGCATTGTTAGCCTTTATCCCAAATATTTGGGTGTAGCTTCATGAACTAATAAAAAGAGAGAAAATAATAAAATAATAATAATAACAAATAAAAAGAAATAACAACAACAATAGTAATAAGAAATAAATAATAAATAATAATAAATATAAAAGGATGTTATTATAATAATAATAATTAAACACAAACAAGTTAAAAATTATGTCGGATCATGACGTATCAGATAATGATATCAGATACTTATTTTTCATGCATTACGATCTAAACCTTTTTCTTACATCAAATCACGATCTTTCCCATTCGTTCTCATCTTTCCCTTCCATATCTTCTTTGGCATATATGTTTATCTCTTGATATCAACATTAATGTGTTCTATCTTTCTAATTGACACATTAACCGGCCTTCAACATATACGACCAAATCATCTCAAACAACGTTCTTTATTTTATCATCTAAATATTGCTACGTCTACTTTCGCTTTGATATCATTGTTTCTTACCTTATATTTTCTAGTGTGTCCACTTAGCCATCGCAACATACACATTTCTGCCACACCCATAATCTGTTTATGCTTCTGGGTTATAATCTAATATTATGTATCATATAACATAGTTTCTACATACAGTTTCATCAAGTTATGATCTTTATACATCACTTTACTAAACTTTGATTCAATATACTTGGTCTTGTTCTTACTTTGGTCTTGTTCTTACTAATTCTGTAACATCAAGTCTTTAATGTCTACCTTCAAAGTTCTAACCTTATATGAACACCATTGTAGGTTTATCAATCAAAATATATCGTCTCCAAATAACATACACAAAGATACCACATCATGAATATAACTAGCGAGCTACTCAATCACTAAAATAAAGAGGAGGCGACTCAAAGCCGAGCCTTGATGCAACCTAATGATGATCGGAAAATTCACAGTATGTAGCTCATAGTAAATTGATCATAAAAGTAGCATTTTAGGATAATGTCAAATCCGAACTCAAAATTTCTTACATACACAGCTAAAGTCTCAACCATTGAGCAGCTATTGCATTCATTCATTCATTTAAAAATTATTTTAAGGTTGGTATTAAGTTAATGAAGTTGAGCTCTGATCATTTATTTCACTATATTGAAAGGTAATTTCGAATTTAAAGTTAAAATGTCATAATTTTTATTTCTACACAATGTCATTTATGGCTTAACTTACAAGCATGAAGCACCCAAGTAATAAAAGCCCAAGAACAAGAACATATGATTTATAAAATATTAGATATATTTCTAGGATTCAATCTTAAAACAAGGTTAGCGCGAAAGTTGAGACTGAGCTCAGATTGTTTATCTTGCTTTGCATCAATACGATAATTGACCCAATCTCAAGGATCTGGATTAGTTATCAAGCAAAGCTTGCCCATGCCTTGTCAGGATTGAATCAAGCTGAAGCATGGCTAGAGCTGCACAACAATCTAGTAACCCCAGCTTAAACATGTCAAGTCAGGATAGTCTCTCCCATTTTATGTCCCTAATCACGATAACTAGGAACAGTTGCATTTGACTGAAAAATTCGAACCAATACCAACTTGAATTGGGTCCAAAAGTCTGATCAGGAGGAGTCACGCGCACTGGCACAAATGAACTGTTGTTATTTAATATGTGCTGCAAAATCCTGTTATATGGGGCCCTTGCTCTCTGAGTTGTTGGGGGTCTTAAAAGCCCCATGTTTCCTTTGGCTTGACCCATAGCAAGAGAAACCCGCAGGCCTTTTTTTAGTGTGAGCCGAGAGCTAGAAGCTGATGCTCTCAGTTTTTCAGAGGCTGCAAACCAGAGAGCCTGCTGCCATTTTCGGAGAGAAAATGGAGAGAGCTTGGATCTGAAATTGGAGGAGAGGAAGCTAGGTTTTGAAGAACCAAGAGAGCTTCGTCTCGTGTGAGATCCATGGTGAGTCGTGCTTCTTCTTCTAGCTTGTAGATCTTGAGTCCCTTGGGTAGTTTTCCTAGTTTGGAGCTATATTACCAAGGAGTGATCTAGCTAGACGTGGGATTGGTCCCTTGAGGAGTTCTACGTGTTGTAGAGGCTTTGTTATCCAGGATTCCCACTTGGTTGAGAGTGTGCGAGCTTGGTGAGAGATCTAGGGTTAGGTCTTGTTACTTGGAGCTATTCTCTCATTGTGGAGGAAGAAGAAGATGGGGTCGGTGTATGCCTTGCTTGATCAGTAGTGGAACCGTGTGCATTGGATGCTGGATGTAGGTTGTCCGCAACCGAACCAGGGTAAATCTCCGTCTCTTTTGTGTTGCTCTTAATTTCGTATTATATTTGCGTGCTTACATTATCTATCGCAAGATCGTCGAGTGAGTTGGTAGTTGGTGACAACTCTCTATTGTGCCCGTGAGGTGTTTGGTTTTGTGCCTAGGTGACATCTCGATGGAATTCGGGCTTAGGATTGTTTGGCCACCGTTTCCGCGTATCGTAGGTGGCATTGTGTACCTAGCCATAGTGTTGGAGAGGTGCACGGGACACCAACAAGTGGTATCAGAGCTTCCGGTTTGCGAAGAAGTGTAGTGCCGCGATGGCGTCTTGCTCATGTGAGGAGATGGCCGGGTGTTCATACGAAGTAGAGAGGCTTAAAGGCCGGGACAACTATGGTTCGTGGCGACAAAAGATGGTGGCTTTGTTGAAGCACCACGGAGTTTACAGTGTCGTATGTGATACGAGCATGCCATGTAAGACAACGGTGTATGATAAGCGAAGGATGAAGCTTAAAGCCCTCGGTGAGATATTGCAATCCTTGGATGATGAGATTCTTCGGCAATTTGCCGATGTAGAGGTCGTGAGCGACCTATGGAGGATGCTTGAAGCTTGGTACTCGACCAAGACACCGATTGGACGAAGGTTGCAATTGTGGCAGCGCTTCTATACTCACAGGATGAAAAGGGGAACCTCGTTGTGGAACCATGTTTGCGAGATGGATCGTATTTTAATGGACCTACGGGAATTGGGGAGCGTGATAGAGGACGAGCAACATGCCATGGCACTATTGTGTTCTCTTGCTCCGGTGTATTCCAAGTTTGTAGGCTCGATGTTGAATGGCCGAGACTCACTCACGTTGGATGAGGTGAAGTTTGCATTGAATACGAAGGATCTTCAAAGTTTGGTGTTAGTTGACACCGATGGTTACGAGGTACCCAATGTCATCCGGGGTCGCCAAGAGGGCGAACCCACTCCAAGATCCAAGACGGGCCGTTCCAAGAGTTGGAATCGGCGGCAGCGGCAACGGTCCAAGTCAAGGGGCCGCGGTGACAACAAATGCTTTCTATGTAAGGAAAGCGGGCATTGGAAGAGGGATTGTCCGAGGTTGAAAGAGAGGACGTCGATTGGCATTGTGGAAGATGTTGCTCAGAGTTTGACTCATGTTGGAGTACGAGACGAGATGTTTTCTGACGAGGACGATTGCTCGGTGTTTGCGGCATACTCCGTGGGAGAAGCGCAATGTTCGTGGCTATTGGACTCGGAGTGTTCATTCCATATGACTCCGGATCGGAGTGCGTTCGACTCATACATTCTATGCATTGGAGAGCAGATTCTCGTGGGGAATGGTATAAAGTGCGAGCAGGTTGGGAGTGACACAGTCAGAGTCAGGATGCACGATGGCATCGTCCGTGTGTTTGATGGCGTCAGACATGTTCCTGATCTTCGCAGTGGCCTGATATCGATAGGAGTTTTGACCGGGATGGGCTACAGGGCAGTGATCGAGGAGGATCGACTGCGTATACCCCGAGGATGCCTGGTTGTCATGAGGGGGAAGAAGCGTGGCAACTTGTATGCGCTCGATGGGCACACAGTAGTGGGACAGACTGGCAGATCACAGGAGTCCGAGAGTGGAGATCCAGCGAGACTGTGGCATCTCAGATTGGGGCATGCTGATGAGCAGAGCCTTGACATTCTTCAGAGGAGTGTGTTCGGAGGTGATCGTGGGCTTGAGTCTTGCAGTGACTGTAGTGCAGAGCGGCCGAGGCAAGTGCAGTTTGGGACAGCCGTCAGACACAGTAGGGAGCCCCTAGAGTGCGTCTACGCCGGCGTATGGGGTCCATGTCCAGTTCCTTCTCTGGAAGGCGCGAGGTACTTCGCGGCCTTCATAGATGACTTCTCGAGGAGAGTCATGGTTACTCTCATGGGATCTCGGGAGGAGATCCATGAGAAGGTGCGGCTATGGAGGAGCATAGTCGAGAGGCGGATGGATAGACCCGTAGGAGAGATCCGTACCAACGATGTAGAGATACAAGATGTTGGCAAGTCAGAGGGGATCACGTGCCGATACACCATTCCTGATGGAGACCCTCACGGTGGCGTAGCAGACAGAATGATCAGGATGTTGGTAGAGAAGACACGGGGGCTATTGAGACCATCTGGCCTTCCTAGGGAATTATGGGCGGAGACCCTTACTACTGCGGCATACCCCATCAACCGAACACCGTCACTAACCGCAGGTAGTTCTATTCCCGAGGAGTTATGGACGGGCAGAGTCGTTGACTTCTCGCATTTGCGTACGTTTGGATGTCCTGTGTGGCCACACGAGAGGGACGCTGTCGAGGTAGGACAATGTGCACATGATTGTGTCCTACTCGGGTACGATGTTGGAGGTGCGAGAGGGTATAGGTTATGTTGTCCTAGTACCCGTGAGGTGATTGTCAAACGACACGTCATGATTGACGAGTTTGCAGTGCTTAGTACGGAGCAGACTCATGACGGTGTGCAGAGAATAGAGGACAGCCCGGTCCATAGAGTGGATGAGGTGATTCAGATTCAGACTCAGGCATATTATCAGACACGTGTGCAGACGGACATGGTGCAGAGTTCATCCGATGTGGTCAGTGTCAGTGATCAGCAGGTATCTCACGATGTAGCTCCAGGTTCAGTTCAGTTGGAGGTGCAGAGGACAGCGGTCTACGAGGAGGCGTTGCAGTCGGTCGTCGTATCGATGCAGTTAGTTGAAGTGTGTGAGGAGACAGAGGTCTCTCACAGTTCCAGCGTGCACATTGTGGGTGCTCTCGAGGAGACCCAGCATGCTGAGGTGTGCAGCTTTAGCTTCGAGGTAGAGCCGTCGATCTACGGAGGAGTAGGGCAGTTGGTTTCCGCACTAATGCCAGAGGTTGCAGTGTGTGAGGAGACAGAGGTCTCTCACGTTTTTAGCACGCATGAGTTGGTTGCTTCTGAGGAGGACCAGCGTGTTGAGGTGTGCAGCTTCAGCTTCAGGGTAGAGAGGTCTTCTGAGGAGCTTGACATCAGGGTAGAGCATTCGTTGTGCATGGTAGAGCAGTCTTCACAGTATGGGCACAGGCGATATGGCTCTCGTTTGGCTAGTGGTAATTTATCAGGCGTATCTTCTGATACTTTAGAGGCCAGACCGGTAAAGATGCAGAAGAGCAGGGAATCTGATAGCGTGGTGGAGCATGGAGACTCCCACGGTAGTGTGGAGATTGCGATGGTGGTCCCAGGTGGAGTTGCTACTAGGGACATGGAGCTGAGAGTTAGGAGGCCACATATCGAGTGCGTTCTCGCTCGATATAGGGAGGAGGCAGAGCCGAGAGGAGCTCCTTCAGTGTGCGCTCATATCTCACCTTCGGCGAGTTCATCACAGGGCATGGCTGGTGAGGACGATCTCCAGAGGTTAAATGTTGGTGCGGCGGACAGTTTGGCGCTTGTGTGTGCGCATTCGTGTCTTGAGTCGTCGGCACAGTCCGTTGAGGCGCAGAGCCGATGAACGGCGAGTCTTGATGACAGACATCAGCAGGCAGAGTGGATACAGACAGCGTATCGATGTGACCCAGCTGGGGTCAGTCTGCAGAGCAGCGGGGATGACGGCGTGTTTCTCATAGATGATGGCCATGGCGAGCATGAGTTGCTCGCGGACCCGTGGGATGATGATAGGGATATTCATGGATCGACAGAGGGCTCATTGGAAACTGGCACGGTGTCATTTAGCTCGTTCATGGAGTCCGAGCTCGCAGGGTTATCCTCAGAGACAGATGACTTCATTGCAGACATGGCGATGGACGAGGCAGAGATGCGTGAGGCTGGGCTCAGACGACTTCTGAGCTTGGCATGTCTCTCGGAGGATTGAGGCGCCAGAGGGCGCGATTTCTGATGCACATGATGGAGGTTCACATGTTCGATGATCAAGGCAAGGCGAGTTCATACACGACGAGTGCAGGCTGGAGCTGGAGCTATGTTAAAGAGAATGTGTGGATTTTTCAGCAGGGTAGAGTGTTGTTATTTAATATGTGCTGCAAAATCCTGTTATATGGGGCCCTTACTCTCTGAGTTGTTGGGGGTCTTAAAAGCCCCATGTTTCCTTTGGCTTGACCCATAGCAAGAGAAACCAGCAGGCCTTTTTTTAGTGTGAGCCGAGAGCTAGAAACTGATGCTCTCAGTTTTTCAGAGGCTGCAAACCAGAGAGCCTGCTGCCATTTTCGGAGAGAAAATGGAGAGAGCTTGGATCTGAAATTGGAGGAGAGGAAGCTGGGTTTTGAAGAACCAAGAGAGCTTCGTCTCGTGTGAGATCCATGGTGAGTCGTGCTTCTTCTTCTAGCTTGTAGATCTTGAGTCCCTTGGGTAGTTTTCCTAGTTTGGAGCTATATTACCAAGGAGTGATCTAGCTAGACGTGGGATTGGTCCCTTGAGGAGTTCTACGTGTTGTAGAGGCTTTGTTATCCAGGATTCCCACTTGGTTGAGAGTGTGTGAGCTTGGTGAGAGATCTAGGGTTAGGTCTTGTTGCTTGGAGCTATTCTCGCATTGTGGAGGAAGAAGATGATGGGGTCGGTGTATGCCTTGCTTGATCAGTAGTGGAACCGTGTGCATTGGATGCTGGATGTAGGTTGTTCGCAACCGAACCAGGGTAAATCTCCGTCTCTTTTGTTTTGCTCTTAATTTCGTATTATATTTGCGTGCTTACATTATCTATCACAAGATCGTCGAGGGAGTTGGTAGTTGGTGACAACTCTCTCTTGTGCCCGTGAGGTGTTTGGTTTTGTGCCTAGGTGACATCTCGGTGGAATTCGGGCTTGGGATTGTTTGGCCACTGTTTCCGCGTATCGTAGGTGGCATTGTGTACCTAGCCACAGTTTTGGAGAGGTGTACGGGGATCCAACATGAACATGTTAAAATGTAATAGAAAAGAATCAAAAATTCTAATGCATTTTTTGCAGGACTTTAGCCAATTAGAAAAATCTATAAATAAGAATCAATTCTCTTACTATCTTAGCACTCTCGCTTCTGTTTTCTGACAACTATAAGGTTTTCTTTGACTGAGCTTTGCATCGATACTTGGGGTTAAGGGGGTTTCGAGAAATTTCTTCATCTTTATATTCCTTACAACTTTTTGACTGGTAGATGTTAATAGAGGAAGAGAACTAGAGAGAGAAGGAATTAACCCTACTCTATAACTATTGTTTATTTATATAGTATGGGCTACCTTTAGATAAAACCCCTTTACAAACAATCTATATTATCCAACACTCCTCTCAAGATGGCACACATATATCATACATGCTTAGCTTATCATAAATACACAGAACTTTCGATCCCCAACGTGGTTAGCTAATTAGCTGAAAATACATGTTGAGTTTCAGAGTGTTTTCTTCAAACTTCTTTGGAACATGGTAGCAATCCATCATAATATGCTTGGTACATTAATGAAAGATAGAATTCTATGCAATATGAATTGATGCCGTATTATCACAATATAACCACATGGAGGATGAAAGTGTGACCTGAAGCTCATTCATAAAATTCTGACCCAAACACACTGACATATAACGTTTGCCGTAACTTCAAACTGTGAGCCTGCACTAGATTGAAATGCTACACATTGCTGCTTGCTCTTTCATGCTACAATGTTACCACCGACATACATAACCTGTAATAGACCTATCAACAGGCGATCTTGGTAAGTCTGCATGTGAGAAACAAACCAATCTATGGCCACATTCAGTATGCGAGTCCTTTTCCTTAAACACCTTTCAAATAACTAGGTATTTGGAGTACATACTGGTGACTCGTTGGTGGAGCAAATATAAACTGACTAACTACTCTCGTATATGCAACTTCAGGCCTGTCATAATGAGATAATTTAGCTTTCTTGCAAGTTTTATGTATCCAAAAGCTTCATATCATATGACTTCAAATCCATAGATGAAGTAGCTAGTCAACTTAACAGATATATCTTTGAAAGCATGTCCAATACAAACTTTCGTTGTAAATTAATAGAACAATTCCTCTTTGATATAGCCACTTTTATACCCTAGAAATAGTGCAATCGTCTAAGATTTTGTCTAGAATTGTTGCATGAAGACTTCAACTCAATAATTCACATAGTATTATCACTAGTGATCACAATATCATTAACATAAAATACTAGAATGTGCTTTATTGATAGAGAGAACAAGAAAGTAGTCCTTCTAGCACGATGCTTTTTAAATTTCTAAACTACATCAAACCTCCGAAACTAGTCGCATGGAGATTGCTTTAGACTATATCAAACCTCCGAAACATGAGTGATTGAGTTGATTGCTTCAGACTAAACATGAGTGCTTGAGCCGACGAACATATACAGACTCTTTATGAGCAAAAAGTTTGATAGTTGATTCATGTAACCTTTCCATCAATAATGCGACGGAATTCTTGATGTCAAACTGATGCAACACCTAATTACAAGTAGCTACTAACGAGGTGAGAAGTCTTATATATGTCATTTTCAATGTTAGAGAAATGAGTATCCTAGTAATCAAGTCTATACATCTGAGAATATCCTTTGACCAAATGTGCTTTTAATTTTCCAAAAATTCCATCCGAATTAAATGTGACCCATCCACAATTGATGGCTCTCTTTCCTGAAAAAGAGACCAAATCACATACAACTCAAGATGAAGAAGAAGACGATGATGACGGTGGTCATGTGATCATCAGGAGATGAAGACGGTAACAATGACAATGTTAAAGGAGAAGGAGAAGAGATTGAAGGTGGATGATGGCGATAGCATTAAACGGCATGATACCATAGTGGATATTATAGCTATAACGTGCTACCATAGAGCACGTACTGTAGAGCTACAATAACTGCTTTTTTAAAAAAGAAAATGGAAAATCAAATAAAATTTAGGGTTATGATGATAGTGGTGAGGGAGCAACTTCATAAATCGTGTTAGATGCTGGTGGTGGTTGGGATTTTGGGTTCTATCTAGGGTTGGTTAGAGCTTTGTAGAAGAATTAGAGAAACTTTGATACCATGTTAATAAAGAAAGAGAATCAGAGAGAAACGGATGTGGAGAAGAAATTAACCCTAACACCCTAACTATTTGTTTATTTATATGGTATGCGCTGCTTTACATAGAACTCCTTTAAAATCTATATATTTCTACAGTGGATTCTTCTCCTTCCCTCGTGGAAAGAGGCCAGTAGCGCCGAACCACATATATGTGTTTTCTTATTCTTGCTTTCTTTCTTTTATCAGTATTTACAACTTTTCTTGGCTCTGATTGATTTGGGACTTGAGGTGTTTGTTGCAACAGAAACATCAAATGCAATCCAAATCAAAAGTAGGCCCTAAATATTTATGCTCCATAGATGTGATGAGATTGACACAAATTCTATACAACATACTATAACTTGTAACTTATTCAAGACAGAACTTAAAGACAGATTTGATGGGTTGCCTATGTCAGCTAGGAGAAAGGCCTAACAATGTCATGGTATTTGACACATGCACAAAGATTCTTCTGTTGATTGTAAAATAGAGTACAATGGCACGACAGTTTGCAATTATCTTAATCTTGTTTTGAAAATTTTAAACACATCCCACGGGTATGCAAATAATACATGACATACATGTAATACATGACTTCTGTTATGCACAACACAATAATTTGGGTTCTTTCCAATAATTATCTCTCTCTGTTGTTACCACAACATTATCAGCTGAGCGGCTTATTTAGAAAAGAAAATATTGCAAACAAGAAATGCATCCTAATTTAGCAAAATAATTGCTGCAAATTGAAGAAAACACCCGGACAATTATGCATCAGCTATATTGTTTAGTGCATACCGTAAAATAGGCAGGAATTTTGGGTATCACTATCTTAAATTGCTCAGGAGGCACACCCTGCAACAATCAAGTATCAAGTAAATAGCTAAGTATTCATTTTCCAAAATGTTGCAAGGAAAAATACATGTTGTAGAGCACTTCTTTTCACAAGGCAATGGTTATCAAAAAAAAACATTGAGATACATTAAGAAATAACTAGCAAACTTGAACAAATAAAATGCAGGGTGCATCTTGTTTAAGATAGCAAATTTAATCGCATGAATGACAAGTCGTTTAATATAATTATATGCAAGATAAAGATGCACAAACATAAACAGACAACAGTTATTACATCGATCTTGGATAAGTTATTGTATGGACCCCAAAATCATTTCTGTAAGAAATTTCAAAGCTACCATGGTATCGTCTTCCAACACAATATTAACCCACAGTAACAACTTTGCAGATGCTGCAAATTACATCCAACTGTCCTACCTCATCTTATCTTATAATGGAGCTTCCCTGTTACTCTCAAACTCTATTTGTCCTAATAATTTGCATATATCTACCTTCACCTCAAATAAACATACCTTAGGCTAGTAGTTTTCTAAATATCACTGATATATTGAAAACTTCCCCTGGTTTCCATTTGTCATAATACTTTGCATATATCTACCTTCACCTCAAATAAACCTACCTTAGGCTAGTATTGTTCTAATGATATATCGGAAAATTCCCATGGCTGTTACGATATGACTCTTTTCAAAGGGGGTAGCATTGTGAGGCCAATATTGGATATTGGCAGCTATTTTGGCTAATTAATATTGGTCAATTCGTTTTTTGGGTTACTAACCCAAACGGTAAGATGACTCAAAACCAGCACGAACCCGGTATATAAGTTGGGAGCGAAATCGAGAGGCAAAGTAAAGCCCTAATTCGCCTCCCTTCTCTCGTAGAGCGGTCAGGTAGTAGCCCTAGCACTTGACATGTATGACAGCCAAGTGGTGGCATGGTGGCACGGCCATTGGCGACCAACAAGGCTCCAACAAAGCTCTGGTGATTTATCTTCTCTTAACCTTTTTATTTCTTTATTAATTCTAATCTAAATAAATCTCCTAATTACATTCTCATAAATCATATATTTGCAACTGATTTTGAACTTGATGTAACAAAAAATGATTTTTAGATTTAGGGAAGTCTTTTGTTTATTAATGAATGCTTGGGCTACACTATCAGGTCGAACTTTAGCATAATTTTTCATATTATTATAATTTTCTTTTGAAGATTTTGTTTGATATATTGGACCATGTAGGAGATGTTTGATTTAGTAAAATTTCCATCTTTAGCTCTTGTTAGAATAATATAATATTAGACTGTAAACATATAATATGGTTGACATGGCTGTGAACGGTATTTTGGACATGTCAACATGTTTTGACATGGACATGCTTTTCGAAACGTGTCGACACACCATTTGTGTGAGGTTCTCCAGTAAAGCGTAGTATTTTTACTGCTTGAATTATGGTGTTCCGCAAGAACCTCATAAGACATAAGGCATTATTAAACATTTCCATTGATATGTTGTTTCTGCAAGAATGCCATTTGTCATGTCAAGCACCATTAAGTCAGACCTTCAAAACCCAATTAAAAAAGAAAATTGATTCTAGGACGTCCTCTTATGTTGTTTCTGCTAGAATGCCATGTCATGTCAAACACCATTAAGTCAGACCTTCAAAACCCAATTTAAAAAAGAAAATTGATTCTAGAACGTCCTCTTATCAGATCTAAGATAGGGCTCTCTTGAGAAGAAAAGAACAGCACTAGAAGCAGCCAAGCATGGGAAAGAAGAGGGAGGGAGGGAGGGAAAATGAAAAATGAAAATCCTCGTCGATTTCCTTTTATGTTGCTGAAGGAAAATATGCAAGCACATCAATAGCAGCAGCAACAGAAGGCAATAGGAGAAAGAAGGGGAAAAAGGAAGGGAAAAAGAAAGATTCGAAGCCCAAGCTATATTTGTTTCTATTTATGTTTTCGTTCTGATTAGAAAAGCCAAAGAACATACCTGAAGGGCCTTTTTCGTTTTACCTCCTACATCTGTTTTTCTTTTACTTGTTTATCTCATTTGGATCCCTTGCTTTGCTTAACCTCTATAGGTTCAACAAGGAAGAAAGCGGGTAGGTGGTGATGCTAGCTCCCTAAATGATTTTTGACCATCTTCTATCCTTTGAAATTGCAGGTATCTTTTAGTTTTAGTACATAGACCAATAGGGTAGGTGATATGGCTGCTTACATAAGGAGCATTGCCCATCACTTGAATAACTCTTATACATGCTATTGCATGTCATCTAATAATTGAGATTTAATGACTCCTGACAGCAAGAGGGGCTTTAACACTTGCAATGTAAGTGACTGATAAAATTGTACAATAGGAGAGTGATACACAGATGCGCGCATGTGCACACGCGCACATGTGTGTGTAGTCGTGACCTCGTTTCTTAAGTTTAGGATCTTGCCCATTCCGACACCTCATGTCAGTGTCCATCCTTGTGTCCCGCGTCCATGTCCGCTGATTATAGCTGTAAACATGCAGTCCTCCATGATCTCTCAATTTATTTATAAGGGATTTTGAATCGTTATATGTTCCCATGCGGGTGTGATTCCATGTTAGGATTTCTGCTCAATTGCTTAATTTCCCCTAGATTCTATGATAAATGTCCAATTTTATTCAAAGTTTGATGATAAATTGCTTCAAATTCTGTATTCATCTGATTGATTTGCTGCAATTTGACTTTTAGATCATATGAAATTATGCGAATAATGCATCTCTTTTTAAAAAAATTCTGTTGGGTTGGAAAGCTAAAATAAATTCCAAGTCACTGAGCCGAAAAAATGAACCTTTTGAATTAAACTGAGAAAATTATTGCGTAGATACACTTAATAGAGAAAATAGTAATTGTTGTCGAATTTACCTGCTAGATCAGAGTGTTATTTTTTGGGCTACAAAGTCTTCAGTTGCACCATTTAATGGGCCCAACCTCATGTTATGGTTGTTGGGGACTAAAAGGGATTTGTGGCCTTCTCTTTGTAGCCAATAGAAAGAGAGTGTGTGAGCCACAACTGCAAAATTCGGCGAGCCGTAAACCCAAAGAAAAACCATAGGCTGCCGCTGTCTTCTCTTGAGAGACTTTGCTGCCATTTTCAGAGTTGGAAAATAGGGGTGCTGCCATTTTTCAGATGAGAGAAAAGTGTGAGAGCTTTGTGATTTTAGAAAAGAGTAGAATCAAGGACAAAAAGCTTAGGGCTTGGTTTCTCTTGATTTCTTCGGTCTTCTAGTTAGCCTCTTGTTTTGTTTCTTTGTGAGATAAATGAGGGGTTGGATATTCTAAGTTATGACTCACTTGAGGGTGAAAAAGAAGAGGGTTGTAAAGCTCATGGATTTCTCTTGATCAAACTTAGTGGATCGTCTCGGAATGCTGGAGTAGGTTGTTTGCAACTAAACGAAGTAAAATCTCTGCGTCTCATTTACTTTCAGTTTGTTGAGTATTGTAGTTGTTCATTTGCTAATTTGCTCTCACAAGATCCGACGAAGGATTAATTGTTTGCTTTGTTGTGTGACCTGTATTTTTCAAGCCTTAGCTCCCTAGCTAATTGTTAGGGTTTGTTTGTTCCGTGGGGTCCCAATTTCCGCAACAAGTGGTATCAGAGCTCTCGGTTGTTTGTGGAGAAATTGAGTAGCGAAAATGATTAGTTTGGCGATACTCAACATTGAGAGGTTCATCGACCGTAATGACTCCAGGTTATGGCAGTCGAGGGTGAAGAATTATTTGAGGCAGACGGAATGTTATCAGATTATTTTCAATGAGGATAAAATTGATAATGTGGTGACGTAATCGTAGAAAGCCGACATGGAGAGAAAGGTGTACAACGCCATCCAGTTGTCCTTAGTCGATACTGTCTTGAGAGATGTATTAAGCAAGTCTACGGCCAATAACATGTGAAGAAATTAGATGGGTTGTATATGAAGAAATATTTTACAAGCCGTCTCTACTCATTACAGCACCTGTACACTCTAAAAATGAAGTCCGGATCGACGATGAAGGACCATATAGACGAGTTGAATCAGATTGTGATGTAGTTACAAGGAATGGAGGTCAAATTCGATATGAGCAACAAGCGGTGATCTTGTTATGTTCGTTGACCAAGGAGTTCTCCTAATTTTTTCGGTTCTTGATTTATGGACAAACGACGATCACCATGGAAGAGGTGAAAGTGGCGCTCCATACCGAGATGCTATATGAGAAGGTCCAAGGTAGAGACATTGGAGGAAATCACGATGAAGCATTGCATGTGAGAAGTTGGCAGGACATGAGAGGAGGTCAAGGCCACTTCAAGAAGAAGGACCGTTCGAAGTCCCGGCATTCCCGTGATAGGAGAGACACATGCTACATATGCAAGAAAAGAGACCATTGGGCTAACCGATGCCCCAATAGATTTGGGAAGAAAGGTAAGGAAGCTTCCGGTTCTGCTTCCTTAAGTATGGAAGACATGCATATCCGTGATGACAAAAACCACGGTGAAAAGGGTATAGATCCAGAGATGTTCGTTGCGGGGGTGTCCGGTAAGACACAAGTTACGTGGTTGATAGACAGTGGTTGTTCCTATCATATGAATCCACATCGGAGTTGGTTTTTCACTTACCATTCACAAGAAGACGTCGGCTCTATTCTCATAGGGAACAATGCAATGTGTAAGACCGCGTGTATTTGAACTGTCCGGATCAAAATGCACAAAGGCATTGTGTGTACTCTAGCCGATGTGAGACATGTCCTCGACCTTTGAAAAATCTTGATATCCATTGGTGTTTTGGATAATGTTGGATATAAGTCGTTTGAGAACGACCAACTTAGAGTATCCAAAAGAGACATGGTCGTGATGAAGGAAAGAAAGGAATTTATATGCCCTACAAGTTGCCACAATAGAAGGCGAAGCTGATGCCACCTCTGATAGCTCGAGTGACGGATATTCAGCGAAATTATGGCATTATCGTTTGGGTCACCCGTGTGACAAGACCATCGATGTTCTTCGCCGAAGAAAATTGATTGTACCTAGTGATAAGAGCTTGGAGTTTTGTGAAAGCTGTGTACGGGAAAAAGACAAAGGTGCAATTCAACATAGGGGCACTCTAGCCGATATCCTTTGGATTACATACATTTCGATGTGTGTGGGTCGTGTCTGTAGCATCAAGAGGTGTGGTTAGGTACTTTGTCCCCTTTATTGATGATTATTCGTGGAAGGTTTGGATGTATTTGATGAAGACAAAAGATCAAACCTTTGGGATATTCAAGCAATGGATTGTGATGGTTGAAAAGCAAACCAGCAAGGCAGTGAAAGTCCTTAGATCCGACAACGGATGCAAGTACACCTCGAAGGAGTTCACCGGTTTCTGCAAATCCCATGGGATTCGACGTCATTTTTTAACACCAGGGGATCCGCAGTCGAACGGGGTTGTGGAGCGGATGAATCGCACGTTGTTGGAGAATATGCGATGCTTGAGGCACTCGGCCAGTTTGAAGAAGGAATTTTGGGTGCGATACCACCGTCGTGCACATAGAGAACCGAGTTCTGTCAGCGGCGATTAACTACCAAATTTCAGAAGAGAAGTGGAGTAAGAAAATTGGTGACTACTCTTATCTACGCATCGTTGGTTGCCCGACATATGCACATGAGAGGGGCAACAAGTTGGCCGAGGGCCATGAAGTACATTTTTCTCGGATATGGTGATGGCGTGAAAGGATATCGCTTGTGGGACCCGGTGGGCCGCAAAGCGATCTTGAGTAGACACGTCACTTTCAATGAGTCTATGATGCTCAGGACGAAGCGTACCCATTAGTAGGGGAAGAGTCACCCAAGAAGACCAAGTTAGAAACTATTAATCTCCTGATCCCACCCCGGAGGCGACCCGACAAGGAGCCGATGGTAGAGGTCCCCGTTGTGGAACATGATGAGGTCCATATTAAGGACCATATGTAGACGTCTGTCCAAGCTCATGTACGTAATGAATTTATTACAGATGATGTATGGAGGTTCGAGCGAACCAATAAGGCATCCGAGAGACTTGTAGCTTGGGATTACACGGTGTTCTCCTTTGACGACATGGTGTCGTATGCTTTGAACATTGAGCACGAGGAGCTAATGACCTATGGTGGAGCCATAAGCTCGAGTGATGCAGCAAGTTGGCATGGAGTTATGGAGGAAGAGGTGGAGTCTCTTCAGCACAATGACACGCGGGATTAGTATCTCAACCACATGAGAAGCGTGCCATTGGATGTAGGTGGATCTACAAGGTCAAAGAAAGCTCGATCGAAAATGGTGGTGATATACGGTACAAAGCAAGGCTAGTAGCTAGGGGTTTTGCACAGAGGAAGGGAGAGGACTACAATGCGATATTTTCTCTGGTGGTAAGACACACTTTCATTCGTGTTGTGTTGACATGGAGTTAGAGCAACTCGATGTCAAGACCACATTTTTGCACAATGATTTGGATGAGGAGATTTACATGCACCAACCGGAGGGATTCGTGGTGAAAGGCAAGGGGTGAATGGTTTGCATGTTGAAAAAATCCTTGTACGGGTTGAAGTAGTCACACAGACAGTGGTACAAGCGATTTGATAGCTTCGTAATAAGTGTTGGATTTGAGCAGAGCGTGAAGGATCAATGTGTATATGTGCACACATTGGATGATGGTTCATGCATCTACCTCCTCATTTATGTTGACGACATGTTGATTGCTTCCTCAAATATGTCGGAGGTCAAGAAGCTAAAGGTGAAGTTGGGCAAGGAATTCGATAAGAAGGATTTGGGCCCGACGAAGAAAATTCTATAAGAGGAAGGGCGATCTGATGTTGTCGCAGAAGGGATACGTTGATAAGGTGATAATTCGTTATGGAATGGAGAGCCCGAAGCTCGTGAGAACACCTCTTGGAGCTTACTTCCAGCTTTCAGCGTTACGGTCATCGAGCACCGAGGATGAGAAGAAATGTATGTCTCAGGTACCATGTGATAGTGCGATTGGGAGCTTGATGTATGCGATGGTTTGCACGCGTCCCGATATTGCACAGGCCGGGGGAGTAGTGAGTAAATATATGGCGAACCCTGGTAAGGAGCATTGGACAAACCGTCAAGTGGATATTGTGATATCTGTGAGGCACGGTTGGTGTCGGTTTTCACTATGGCAGAGGTGACGGTGTGATGTTGACAGGATAATGCGATTCTGACTATGCTGGCGACATGGACATGCGAAGATCGACCCCAGGTTATGTGTTTACGTTGGACACCGCAGTAGTGTCGTGACGATCTGTCGTACAGTTGGTGGTTGCGTTGTCGACTACAGAGGTCGAGTTGATGGCCACAGTGGAAGCGGTAAAGGATGCCAAGTATCTCAGATGTCTGCTAGAGAATTTGGAGATGCTGCAAAGATTGTCGTTGGTCTTCAGCGATAGCCAGAGCGCTATTCATCTTGCACAACATCATGCTTACAATTCGAGGACGAAGTACATAGATGTACATGATTGCTTCCTAGAGAAGGAGAGCAAGCAGATTGAGCTTCAGAAGGTCCAGACTGAGAAGAACTCCACAGACATGTTCACCAAGCCTGTTCATGTCATCAAGCTCAAGACATGCCTGAGCTTGATTTGTTTGGTGGCTTGAGTGTGACGCCAAAGGACACGGATTCCGAGACGACGAGAAGGTCAGTGGAGTGACCATGGAATTCTGATCAAGGTAAAACTTAGATGGGGTGCTGGATGAACTAAAGATTTTGTAGCAAGGTAAAGTGTTATTTTTTGTGATACAAAGTCTTCAGTTGCAAAGTTTAATGGGCCCTACCTCATGTTGTGGTTGTTGGGGACTTAAAGGGATTTGTGGCCTTCTCTGTGTGACTGATAGAAAGAGAGAGTGTGAGCCACAACTGCAAAATTCAACGAGTTGTAAACCCAAAGAAAAACCAGAGGCTGCAGCTGTCTTCTCTTGAGAGAGTTTACTGCTATTTTCAGAGTTGGAAAAATAGGGGGTGCTGCCACTTTTCAGAGAAGAGAAAAGTGTGAGAGCTTTGGGATTTTAGAAGAGAGTATAATCAAGTAGAAGAAGCTTAGGGACTGTTAGGTCCT
This sequence comes from Scilla litardierei, assembly GCA_030789695.1. Classification (NCBI taxonomy): domain Eukaryota; kingdom Viridiplantae; phylum Streptophyta; class Magnoliopsida; order Asparagales; family Asparagaceae; genus Scilla; species Scilla litardierei. The sequence continues at coordinate 3,428,557 of CM061132.1, forward strand.
CTTGATTTCGTGGGTCTTCTAGTTAGCCTCTTGTTTTGCTTCTTTGTAAAATAAGTGAGTGCTTGGATATTCCAAGTTATTACTCACTTGAGGGTGAAAAAGAAGAGGGGTGTAAAGCTCGTGGATTTCTCTTGATCAAACTTAGTGTATCGTCTCGGAATACTGTAGTAGGTTGTTTGGAACCGAGCCAGGATAAAATCTATACGTCTCATTTACTTTTAGTTTATTGAGTATTGTCGTTGTACGTTTGCCAATTTGCTCTCACAAGATCCGACAAAGGATTGGTTATTTGCTTTGTTGTGTGGCCCATATTTTTCAAGCCTTGCCTCTCTAACTAGTTGTTAGGGTTTGTTGGTTCCGTGATGTCCTACTTTTCGCAACACAGAGAAGCCTGAATATTGTTTGTCATTTTTACTTCTTACAACATTAAAAAGATAAAAGTGAGAGATATTTCAGTTTGTTTTTCCATATAAAACATGTTATGGATTACATTGCATTGATTTACAAACTAAGCATGATTCACGTGAGCTTGCATAATTTATATATAGTTAGATATGTATATAACATAAAGCTTGTATGGTATATATATAGTTAGATATGTATATATTATATAAAATGCAGTTGTATCATCCAATAAGTATTTTAATACGTATTTATGACAGATCCCCGATGCCCGCGAACCAATATTCTTTTTTCCAAGTAAATACAAAAATCCGCTACTTAGAACACTGTATGCACTGCACTTTCTTCACAGGTTGCAACCAATCAAGAGAATAAACCAAGTTTGATACACCCCCATATTTTCTACTTAGCCATAGTTGACATTAGACAAATTTTCAAATGACAGTTGTCTTCTAAAGCTACAAGAAACACGAACCATAAGTATTGAAATGTTTCAGACTCTCTGATCTGCAATATGGATGTGGACCTGTAGATGTGAAAGTCAAAATCACACTTATAAAATAGCATAGTTAGTATCGACTTCAACCCTCAAATACGGATGCCTCCAATATCCATAAATGCAGGCTATTCGCTCCAGCCATTTTTAGGATTGGATTTGCTTTTAAGCAGATAGACATATTTTTTTCTTTATTTTATTTGAACTCACGTTTTGGACTTCTTTCAGGCCTAAGATCCTGGTGCCACTACATCCTGATTTACTTTTCTAATATTAAATAGAACCTAAGCTCTTACGGTTTAGGTTGGTAACAACATGGATGCAAATTAATGTCACCAAAGTTCCATGGTGGAAAGTATTTGGCCATGTGCACAGAAATCGAGAGATGATTCCAGATCTGATGGTAGAGATTAATTGAGATCATGTGGGATGACATGCTTTCTTGTGTCCAATTAAAAAAAAATCTTTAAGATGACTACTTGATCCAATGGTTACTGAAAATGCTTGCTAATGTGTTTGTATACTGACCCTGTTCCTCAAAGGATGTGAATTAAACTTCTGATGAGTGTCTGTAAATATCTCCTATTTCTATCAGGAAATTGTCATGTCATTATAGGATTCTGCCACCCACAACTAAATAAGTACATATGGGTCAGACTTCTATTTCATTTTGCTTATAGGATTTGAGTTTGTTTCTCCTCACAATTTCAGAAACTGTTAGCGGAAGCAAGAGAGAGGTATAGAGAAAATAACAAACAGAAGCAATAGAGTGGTATAGAGAACATAACCAAAAAAAAGTGAAGGAGAGTCTCAACTCGCGTCTTCCATCTTGGCCCATTGTCAGCTTCTTCTGGTATTATATTTTCTTTCATTATTAATACTCCACTCCACTGTCTACCTCCATCCTTCCCACCAAAGCTTGTGGCATGTCTGGTGAACAGTGATAAGCACATTCCATATTTCCCACTTTCCTTCAAGAGGGGTTATAATAAGCCCTTTTGAAAACACGCTGATTTGCTTCCAAGAGGTTTCTATCCAACCTTGCTAAGAACTTGGTGATTCACATCCAAAAGTGACTTAAATCAATCTGATGTCATCCGGATGAGAAATAAAGATAAAATTAAGGGTTTTTAGTGGATTTGAAAAAAAAGGGATTTTTATTAGATCTCAAGGAGAATAACAAGCCAGTGGACCTCTTTCAAGAGAAGGTCACTCTCTTAGCTTTTACTTCGAAAGAAAAGCATAGTCTCCACCAACTAGGGTTCTCTTAGCCTCCTAGTGTTTCTTCTTCACAAAAATCAGCCTCCCACTCCCTAACCTTAGCCGCCATCTATTTATAATGGCTGTTTTTCCTAAAATTACATACATTAAAAAATACCCATGATATCTAAAATTACAAAAACACCACTAGTCCTTGTGATCGCATCATTACTCCGTCCCCAAAGAACCACTGTGTTCTCAAGGTGGTGTCATGAAATCCATGAAGCACACTATTGAGGTGCTTGTCTCATCCCGGCTCTTCTTCCTCAACTATTGTGCCTTCTTCTTCATCGATGTTAATCATCTGGATAGCACGATCTTAGCAACGAAGTCCCGGTCCGAACCTTGCCAAATCAAGAGCATAAACCATTGGTGCGCCTATCCTGAATCTTTGTCTCTGTGAGACACTTGAGCCTGCTGTCCGGTGGAAACTCGTTGTTCTTCTCTTGGCATGTCTGAACCTTGCCCGGTTGGAGATTCCGCATATCCGTTGTAGCATGGGTGTGGAATGTGACCCTGCTCATTGCCCCATTGGCCCGCCGCTCCTATACGAGCCGCTCCTCTATCAGCTGGGCCAATTCCATCGTGTCCAGCAACCCTATCGGTCTATGTATGCGTAGCTCAGCCTGGATTTTGCCTTAAGGCCTTTCATAAAACTCTCATCCAAAGACTCCTCAAACAATCCTCGAACACGGCCTGATAGTATCTCAAATTTCATGATGTACTCTCTGAATGTCCCCTCCCGCTTAAGGACATAGAGCTCCTAGTGAAGGTCTCCCCTTAGATGTCACAAAATCTATAAAGCAGATAGTCTTTGAATTCCTTCCATGAACGTACCGGCTGCCCCTGCTCTCTCCACTGGTGTCAAGATAAAGCTTCTCCCTTGAGGCATATCCCAATAGCCGCCAATTTCTCCTCCTCCGTCAGGCGGGCCACCTCAAAGTATCTCTCTACCTAAAAAATCCATCCATGTATCCTCCCCTTTGAAGATCGACATCTACAATTTTTAGACTCTGCTTTTAATGCTAAATCTCTCTGTTCTACTCTTCTCCTATACCGATCATGGTATATCTGTTGGTATGTGTCTCGAGGTACAACAAACTCCAAATCGGGCTCCTTATGCCCTATCGTCGTCCTGCCGGTCATCCTTACCTAATTCAGAGCCCGACCATCCTCCTCGTAGTCTGGGACATTGGCGTAGTAATCATCGTACTCCGAAACACGTCTCTGAGGCCTGTCTCCAACAAACCAGGGGCCATTAGTCCCATGGCTGGTCTTCAAATCCTCGTCGGGCCTCCGAAGGGGCCTCCACTGTCTGCTGCACCCTGGCGGTCCTCCAGGGGGTCGCGAGGACCATGGCGGCCATGCCGCAGCTTGCCAAGGCCCTGGCGGGCCATGAGGCCCCTGACAGCCTTGTCGAACTCATGGGTCACTCGGGGCAATGACGTCCCGGTGGCCCTGCCAAGGTTCGTCCGCATCTGGGCGGGCCGCCCAAAACGCGAGGCCACAGGCAGCCCAGTCTATGGTCGATGCATGCTGCCGCGTCCTCCCACGTGCCTCGAACCCTAGATCTGACTCTGGAGGTTATTCTTTCTTTAAAACAACGACTTTTCCTTTGCTATCGATCAAAAACTTTGCATTTTGCTTTTGATCTTCATCGTGCAAAGGTTGATCTTCCACAGAGTCATCGTGTTTCTTTCCTTTGTCAAAGTTCGCACCTTTGGCCCTATATCTGAGCAGTTGTCGTCGTCGTTGTCTGGATCTAGTTTGGCCTTCGTTTTCTCTGAAAGTTTCTCCATTATGGCCTTTATCGATGTCCTCATCCATGTCTCCAATGATTTCATCGTAGATTCAATCGACGACAACATTTACTCTATTAGTTTCTTTAATGCTTCCACTTCGACATCGAGTTTTTCCTCCAAAGCTTCAATTTTTTTCATTATCGTCGCCGTCATTGATGTCAAGATCGATGATCTGATGGCAATTTGATGTTGATCCGAATAAGAAATAAAGATAAAATTAGGGACTTTTGGCGGAATTGGGAAAAGGATGGGATTTTTATTAGATCTCAAGGAGAATAACAAGATAGTGGACCTTTTTCGAGAGGAGGCCGCTCTCATAGCTTTTAATTCGAGAGAAAAGCCTAAATCTCCACCCAAAAGAATCAGCCTCCCCTCCCTAACCTTAGCCGTCATCTATTTATAATGGTTGTTTTTTTTCAGAATTATAGAAATTACAAAATCACCCCCATAATGCCCAAAATTACGATAATGCCACTAGTACTTGCGATCACATCAAAGTTTTTCTCCAATATTTTGGTATTTGATTGGCTTAGATTGAGGGGAAGCTTCATTTATATTAAGATATCTTATCATTGTGCTAGGGGGAGTGCTTGAGTCGAGTAAAATCTTGTCTACTTATTAGAAGGTTCTAAAGAGTGCATTCAACATATAGATCTAAAATTTTGATCGTCATCAATCAAGCACTCAAAAACATACTATTTATCCGTCTTAACGAGGTACTCTATACTCAATAGATTTGAATTAGTAAACTATAACTTCAACCATATACGTGCATGATAAGCATCCAAGATGCGTAATGTGAGCAAAGAAATGTATGAGAATGTACATGTTTCTAAGAAGTGTTCAAGAATCGTCCTAAATTAAAAAAACTGTATAAAATTGAGTGTACACTTGATAAGTGCATAATTTGTGCGCGAGAAGTGTCCAAGAAGTGTATCACATGGGTACGGCTTCATTGAAGAGTCTGTTCTACATTGATAACTGCAGTCTTGTACAAGTGAATTGAGCATTTCAACTGTGGTAAGTCTCATTTCAGTACATATGAAGGTTAATAAACACCATAAGCATAGAATTTGAATCGGTACCTTTACTTTTCGATGGCTACCAATGAGAAGAAGTTTATCTTCTATTTGCAAGCTCGTTATAACCACCTACGCATAAACATAATTTAAGGTTAATTCTGTGCATTTCACATAAGTAGAAAATTAGGCCAAAAAAGTACAATGAAGTATCATATATCATGCAAATGTACACGCATAACATAGCAAGTTGTATGCTGTATATCAAGATATAAGACACAAGAAAAAGGAATAGGAATAGGAAACATGTCACAAAGATTTCGCACATAATAACTCTTAATAAATAGATAAGTCACTCGAAACAACAAGCCAATAAAAATAGGTAGGGCATAGACAATTCTGGTATGTCCTTTCTTAGTTATTAATTTCCAGGATCATACAAGAGAGAGCTTCCAAACAGTTGAGTCTGTAGATAAAAAATCCGACATAGTTGTGGCCTTCCTGACAGATATACTAGTTATTCCAATATGGAACTATATACATTCAATACATTATTTTCCCTAAAACATATATAATTATTACATGATAATGTATGCAGGAGATATTTAAAACATATTAGTCATAGTCAACTAAAATACAATGACCGCTTTCCTGTGCAAGATTGTATTTAAAACAATATACCGTATCTGACTAAAAGAATGAAAGTATCTAACGAACTCAAAATTCATCATCTATCACAAAGTTTCAGGTAAGAAGAACCCCGAAAAATGAATATCCCACAAAGAATGCATAGTGAGAAACAGAACAGCCATGCTAACTTCAACATGGCACAAACCAAGGCGAATATACACAAACATATGTATGCACATGAGCACATGCACACGGGCAAAAGGACTGTCAACCTTGGATGAGAACATAACATGGATAAGAAATGATGCTACAAAATTAATATGACATATATGTTGGATCCCCGTGTCACCTCCCCAACACTAAGACTAGGTACACAACGACACCTACAATGCGCGGAAACAGTGGCAAACAATCCCAAGCCCGAATTCCACCGAGATGTCACCCAGGCACAAAACCAAACACCTCACGGGCACAAAAGAAAGTTGTCACCAACAAACAACCCTCTTAACGATCTTGCGACAGATATATGTAGGCACACGAAAATAATACGAAAGTAAGAGCAAACACAAAAGAGACTGAGATTTACCCTGGTTCGGTTGCGAACAACCTACATCCAGCATCCAATGCACCCGGTTTCACTACTGATCAAGCAAGGTATACACCGACCTCATCCCCTTCTTCTTCCACAACTACAATGAGAGACAAGCTCCAAGCAACAAGACCTAACCCTAGATCTCTCACCAAGCTCACACTCTCTGTCACCCAAGTGGGAATCCTTGATAACAAAGCTCCTACAACATGTAGAGCTCCTTAAGGGACCAATCTCACACCAATGGAGACCACTCCTTGGTAATATAGCTCCAAACTAGGACACTACCCAATGGACTCTAGGTCTCAAATACGGAAGAAGAAATGCAGACACTCACCTTGGATCTCACAAGCAAAGCTCTTTGGCTTTCCAAAACTCTAGCTTTGCTCTCCTATTCTTCTCTGATCCAAGACCCTAAGCCAAAAAAAGAGAAAGGGCTCTCTGTTTTTCTGCTCTCTGGAAAACTGAGAGTAGGCACTCTCAAAATGGCAGCAAGCTTGCTATCGGTTCCACCAAGGAAACAAAGGCACATGCTGCCTTTAATTCCTCCACCAACCACACAACTTGGGGGCCCTATGAAGACTGTGTATCACATGGATTTTATCAGCATAAAAACAACACTATACACTGCTGATAAATCCACACGCACTTCAGCCCATCTCCAGCTCCATCGTGTATGAACTCCCCTTGCCTTGACCATCAGACATGTGAACCTCCATCCTGTGCATCGAAAATCACGCCCTCTGGCGCCTCAATCCTCCGAGAGACATGCCAAGCTCAAAGACGTCTGAGCCTAGCCTCACGCATCTCCACCTTATTCATCGCCATGTCTGCGATGAAGTCATCTGTCTCTGAGGATAACCCTGCGAGCTCGGACTCCATGAACGAACCAAATGACACCGTGCCAGCGTCCAATAAGCCCTCTGTCGATCCATGAACATCCTTATCATCACCCAACGGGTCTGCGAGCAACTCATGCTCGCCATAGCCATCATCTATGAGAAACATGCCGTCTTCCTCGCTACTCTGCAGACTGACCCCAGCTGGGTCACATCGATACGCCGTCCGTATCTGCTCTGTCTGCTGATGTCTGTCATCAAAACTCGCCGTCCACCGGCTCTGCGCCTCAACTGACTGTGCCGACGACTCAATACACGAATGCGCACTCACCTGCACCAAACTGTCCGCTGCACCAACATCCAGCCTCTGGAGATCGTCCTCACCTGCCATACCATGTGATGAACTCGCCGAAGGTGAGAAATGAGTGCACACTGAAGGAGCTCTACCCGGCTCTGTCTCCTCCCTATATCGTGCAAGAACACACTCGATACGTGGCCTCCTAACTCTCAGCTCCACGTCCATAGTGACAAATCCACCTGGGACCACCATCGTAGTCTCCACACTGCCGTGGGAGTCTCCACGCTCCACCACGCTATCAGATTCCCTGCTCCTTTGCATCTCCACCGGTCTGACCTCCGATATATTCGAAGATGCGCCTGATACATCACCCCTACCCAAACGATAGACATATCTCCTGTGCCCATACTGTGAAGACTGCTCTACCATGCACAGCGAATGCTCTACCCTAATGTCAAGCTCCTCAGAAGACCTCTCTACCCTGAAGCTGCAGCTGCACACCTCAACACGCTGGTCCTCCTCAGAAGCAACCAACTCATGCGTGCTAGAAACGTGAGAGACCTCTGTCTGTTCACCCACTGCAACCTCTGGCATCGGCGCGAAAACCAACTGCGCTACTCTTCTGTAGATCGACGGCTTTACCTCGAAGCTAAAGCTGCACACCTCAGCATGCTGGGTCTCTTCAAGATCACCCACAACGTGCACGCTGGAACTGTGAGAGACATCTGTCTTCTCACACACTGCAACTGACTGCATCGATATGACGACCGACTGCAATGCCTCCTCGTAAACCGTTGTCCTCTGCACTTCCAACTGAACTGAATCTGGAGCTACATCGTGAGATACCGGCTGATCACTGACACTGACCACATCGGATGAATACTGCACCCTGTCCGTTTGCACACATGTCTGATCACCTGCCTGAGTCTGAATCTGAATCACCTCATCATCTCTATAGACCGGGCTGTCCTCTATTCTCTGCACACAATCATGAGTCTGCTCCGCACTAAGCACTGCAGACTCGTCAATCATGACGTGTCGTCTGACAATCACCTCGCGGGTACTAGGACACCATAACATGTACCCTCTCGCACCTCCACCAGCATACCCGACTAGGACACAATCATGTATGCGCTGTCCTACATCGTCATCGTCTCTCTTGTGTGGCCACACAGGACATCCAAACGTACGCAAGTGCGAGAAGTCAACGACTCTGCCCGTCCATAACTCCTCGGGAATAGAACTACCTGCGGCTAATGACGGTGTTCGGTTGATGATGTATGTCGCAGTAGTAAGGGTCTCCGCCCATAATTCCCTAGGAAGGCCAGATGGTCTCAATACCCCGTGTCTTCTCTACCAACATCCTGATCATGCTGTCTGCTACGCCACCCTGAGGATCTCCATCTGGAATGATGTAATGGCACGCGATCCCCTCTGACTTGTAAACATCCTGTATCTCTACGTCGTTGGTACGGACCTCTCAGACGGGTCTACCAATCCGCCTCTCGACTATGCTTCTCCATAGCCGCACCTTCTCATGGATCTCCTCCTGAGATCCCATGAGAGTAACCATAACTCTCCTCGAGAAGTCATCTATGAAGGCCGCGAAGTACCTCGCGCCTTCCAGGGAAGGAACTAGGGAGAGCACAGTCTCAAACCGGCGGTTTGGGACCTAAACCGAACCAGACCGTATAAGTAGCGGTTTCTCACAGGCCAGACCAAACCAGACCGCCAGACCGACGGTTTCCGAGCCGACGAAAACCGCTTGGAGCGGTTTGGAACCGCGGTTCAGACACATGATGACGGAAGATCCCCACGTATACCCAATTTTGCTAAATATAGACTTTGTCATTAAAATAATTTCATGACATGGCTTCATTTCTGTGCTCCTTATCAAACTAGGGAAAATTAGGCACTGCATCGCTTGCAGGAGTTCTAACTGTGACTGCGACAGGTGCGGTTATTATTGTTCTATGTATTTTCATTTTTCTATGGCAGTTAGGGTGCATTCATCACTAGAAGTTGTATCAAAATGGTATTTGATGCTGAATTGTGTTGATCATGTTAATTCACTTATGTTTCTACAGATAGGAACATCCCATACTATCTCATTGTCAACTAAGCACATCTTATTTTCTTCTCCAGGTTAAAGAAGGCTATATGATGCGTTAAGTACACGGATCACAGCATTAAACCTGAGGACTTCATGGCTGCAGACTCACATGTCAGTACACTACAGAGTACAGAGAAAGGCTTGAGATTTCAAGGAGTTTCTTGTTGCAGCCCAATAATGTAAAGCAATTAGCAAATTTCAATAGGGCAAAGGCAAAAAAAATTGAATATTAATAGTGGTTCACAATAGTCAGCTCCAGCACCAAATGAGAAGGAAACATAATTAAAAAAATTCAACAAAAAAATTGAATATTAATAGTGGTTTACAATGCTCAATCTAAAGGCCTTAAGCTAGGGTTCCTAACGACTAGGGTTCAAATCCCAACAGATTTCCAGCACAATATAATATATGTTAGGAGTCGATTCGGTTCGGTTTAAGCGGTTTCGACAGGGTGAAACCAAACTAGACCATATAAGTGGCGGTTTCCAATGATTGAGACCAAACCAGACCGATGGAGAGCGGTTCGGTTCGGTTTTTGGCTCGGTCTAGTTCGGCCCGGTTCGGTTCGGGCGGTTTGAGCAAACCGTGCTCACCCCTAGAAGGAACTGGACATGAACCTCATACGCCGACGTAGACGCACTCTAGGGGCTCCCTACTGTGTCTGACAGCTATCCCAAACCGCACTTGCCTCGGTCTCTCTGCACCACAGTCACTGCAAGACTCAAGCTCACGATCACCTCCGAACACACTCCTCCTCTGAAGAATGTCAAGGCTCTGCTCATCAGTATGCCCCAATCTGAGATGCCACAATCTCGCTGGATCTCCACTCTCGGACTCCTCTGATCTGCCAATCTCGCACACTACGGTGTGTCCCTCGAGCGCATACAAGTTGCCACGCTTCTTTCCCCCTCATGACAACTAGGCATCCTCGGGAAATACGCAGTCGATCATCCTCGATCACTGCCCTGTTGACCATCCCGGTCAAAGCTCATATCGATATCAGGCCACTGCGAAGATTAGGAACATGTCTGACGCCACCAAACACACTGACGATGCCATCGTGCATCCTGACTCTGACCGTGTCACTCCCAACCTGCTCGCACTCCATACCATATCCCACGAGAATCTGCTCTCCAATGCATGGAATGTATGAGTCGAACACACTCCAATCCGGAGTCATATGGAATGAACACCCCGAGTCCAATAGCCACGAACATTGCGCTTCTCCCACGGAGTATGCCACGAACACCGAGCAATCATCCTCGTCAGAAAACATCATGTCTCGTGCTCCAACATGAGTCAAACTCTGAGCAACATCTTCCACAATGCCAATCGACGTCCTCGCTTTCAACCTCGGGCAATCCCTCTTCCAATGCCCTCTTTCCTTACATAGAAAACATTTGTTGCCACCCGCGGTCCCTTAACTTGGACCGCTGCTGCCGCCGCCGATTCCGACTCTTGGAACGGCCCGTCTTGGATCTTGGAGTGGGTCCGCCATCTTGGCGACCCCTGATTACATTGGATACCTCGCAACCATCAGTGTCACTAACCACCAAACTTTGGAGATCCTCTGTATGCAATGCAAACTTCACCTCATCCAACGTGAGTGAGTCTCGGCCATTTAATATCGAGCCTACAAACTTGGAATACACCGGAGCAAGAGAACACAATAGTGCCATAGCATGTTGCTCGTCCTCTATCACACTCCCCAATTCCCGTAGGTCCATTACTATACAGTCCATCTCATCAATATGGTTCCACAACGAGGTTCCCCCTTTCATTCTGTGAGTATAGAAGCGTTGCCACAATTGCAACCTTCGTCCAATTGGTCTCTTGGTCGAGTACCGAGCTTCAAGCATCCTCCATAGGTCGCTCACGACCTCCACATCGGCAAATTGTCGAAGGATCTCATCCTCCAAGGATTGCAATATCTCACCGAGGGCTTTAAGCTCCATCATTCGCTTATCATACGACGTTGCCTTACATGGCATGCCCGTATCACAAACGGCACTGTAAACTCCATGGTGCTTCAACAAAGCCACCACCTTTTGTCGCCACGGACCATAGTTGTCCCGGCCATTTAGCCTCTCTACTTCGTATGAACACCCGGTCGTCTCCTCACATGAGCAAGACGCCATCGCGGCACTACACTTCTTCGTAAACAAGAAGCTCTGATACCACTTGTTGGATCCCCGTGTCACCTCCCCAACACTAAGGCTAGGTACACAACGCCACCTACAATGCGGGAAAACGGTGGCCAAACAATCCCAAGCCCGAATTCCACCGAGATATCACATAGGCACAAAACCAAACACCTCACGGGCACAAAAGAAAGTTGTCACCAACAAATAACCCTCTTAACGATCTTGCGACAGATATATGTAGGCACACAAATATAATACGAAATTAAGAGCAAACACAAAAGAGACGGAGATTTACACTGGTTCGATTGCGAACAACCTACATCCAGCATCCAATGCACCCGGTTCCACTACTGATCAAGCAAGGTATACACCGACCTCATCCCCTTCTTCCACAACCACAATAAGAGACAAGCTCCAAGCAACAAGACCTAACCCTAGATCTCTCACCAAGCTCACACTCTCTCTCACCCAAGTGGGAATCCTTGATAACAAAGCTCCTACAATATGTAGAGCTCCTCAAGGGACTAATCTCACACCAATGGAGATCACTCCTTGTAATATAGCTCCAAACTAGGACACTACCCAAGGGACTCTAGATCTCAAACATGGAAGAAGAAATACAGACACTCACCTTGGATCTCACAAGCAAAGCTCTTTGGCTTTCCAAAACTCTAGCTTTGCTCTCCTATTCTTCTCTGATCCAAGACCCTAAGGCAAAAAAAGAGAGAGGGCTCTCTGTTTTTCTGCTCTCTGGAAAACTGAGAGTAGGCACTCTCAAAATGGCAGCAAGCTTGCTGTCGGGTGCACCAAGGAAACAAAGGCACATGTTGCCTTTAATTCCTCCACCAACCACACAACTTGGGGGCCCTATGAAGACTGTGTATCACATGGATTTTATCAGCATAAAAACAACAATATATACATTGAGAATTAGATCCTCAACTCCTTGTATTTTTTTCTAAATATTTTATTTCCTTAAATTTTGTTCTGTATAGAAAACTTATAAACTTCATGGAAGGGCAGACAGACAAATGATGATCCATATAATATGCTTTAATCAAAAAAGAAGCTTCGTATTACTTGCCGGTCCAATTCCACTCTTTAAAATTTTGTGAACAAAACAAACCTTTGAAGGTCCAGTAGCATGAAGAATGTTACATGCTTCCAAGCCATCTATCTCAGAAATAATCCTGTAGGCATGGAAATTTTCTTCCGTAAAGGATTGAAAGTAACTTTAAATAGAGCTTCAATTTATAGATATACATCAGGAAACAAGATTAAGAATGAAAAATACAAAAGAGAGTCAGCATCGTAGAATAATTTACGCTCCCATCAGTGGGATATACAGATATATTAGATTTCTACTTGTAGCAACGACTAGATTTAAAACATAAGAAAATGTTGTCACTTGCCAACAAACGTTTTATTATATCAACAATACATTCATGACATATCAATGTTTTAGGAAATATGAGCCATGTTAATAATTGTACAACTTCAGCCACAGAAGTAATCTTTTCAATCACATCTCACTAATAAAAATGCAAATTCCTTCAGTGAACAATGTCGTGTTTTACAGGCTGTAGACCCACAGTTTCTGTGGTAGGTTGCAGGGAAGGAATGAGAATTGCAACTTACTTACAAACTTTTTGCCACCCACTGGAAAGAAAGCATGGAGTGTACATATAACCTCCAAATTATGCTTTTGCATAACACAAACCTCTAGCTCAAGCTTTCCATATACACCCTGGTAATGTGCAAGTGACTCCTTCCTTTTCCCCCTTATTTTCTTTTTTACGACTAAACAGTGTAGAGATGGAGCTTCCCCACACAAAGAACTCTACGATTTTAGGACATATCTTTATGACTTAGAAATTTAAATATGCCTAATGCCAAACCTAACTGCGAGGCATATGTTAAACATGAACTCTACGATGTTGGATCCCCGTGCACCTCCACCAACACTAGGCTAGGTACACAATGCCACCTGCAATATGCGGAAACGGTGGCCAAACAATCCCAAGCCCGAATTCCACCGAGATGTCACCTAGGCACAAAACCAAACACCTCACAGGCACAAAAGAAAGTTGTCACCAACAAACAACCCTCTTAACGATCTTGCGACAGATATATGTAGGCATGCAAATATAATACGAAATTAAGAGCAACACAAAAGAGACGGAGATTACCTTGGTTCGGTTGCGAACAACCTACATCCAGCATCCAATGCACCCGGTTCCACTATTGATCAAGCAGGGCATACACCGACCCCATCATGTTCTTCCTCCACAATGAGAGAATAGCTCTAAGCAACAAGACCTAACCCTAGATCTCTCACCAAGCTCACACACTCTCAACCAAGTGGGAATCCTTTATAACAAAGCCTCTACAACACGTAGAGCTCCTCAAGGGACCAATCCCACACCAATGGAGATCACTCCTTGGTAATATAGCCCCAAACTAGGAAGCTACCCAAGGGACTCTAGATCTCAAACACGAAAGAAGAAATGCAGACACTCACCTTGGATCTCACACGAGAAGAAGCTCCCTAGCTTTCTTCTCCTCCAATTCTCAGATCCAAGACATCTTGCTCTCTCTGAAAAATGGCAGCCGCGCCCTTCGTTCACTGCAAAAATGAGAGAGCACACCTTCTATTTGCTCTGTGGGTTCTCTGGAAAAACGAACTGAGAGAGAGATACCTCTTTGCTGTCGGTTGCCCCAAAGGAAAACCAAGGCACATGATGCCTTAAATTCCCCCACCAACCAAGCAATTACATGGGGGGTCCTATGAGTGCTGTGCAGTGAGTTTTGCAGCAATACAATAACACTCTACCTTGCTACAAAATCTCCAGCACCAACCTGCATCTGTCGTGTATGAACTCACCTTACATTGATCATCGAACATGTGAACCTCCATAATGTGCATCGGAAATCGCGCCCTCTGGCGCCTCAATCCTCCGAGAGACATGCCAAGCTCAGAAGTCGTCTGAGCCTAGCCTCACGCATCTCCGCCTCGTCCATCGCCATATCTACGATGAAGTCATCTGTCTCTGAGGATAATCCTGCGAGCTCGGACTTCATGAACGAACCAAATGACACCGTGCCAGCGTCCAATGAGCCCTCTGTTGATTCATGAACATCACAATCATCACCCCACGGGTCCGCGAGCCACTCATGCTCGCCATGGCCATCATCTATGAGAAACACGCCGTCTTCTCCACTGCTCTGTAGACTGACCCCAGCTGGGTCACATCGATACGCCGTCCGTATCTGCTCTGTCTGCTGATGTCTGTCATCAAAACTCGCCGTCCACCGGCTCTGTACCTCAACTGACTGTGCCGACGACTCAAGACACGAATGCGCACTCAACTGCGCCAAACTGTCCGCCGCACCAACATCTAGCCTCTGAAGATCGTCCTTACCTGCCATGCCATGTGATGAACTCGCCGAAGGTGAGAGATGAGCGCACACAGAAGAAGCTCCACTTGGCTCTGCCTCCTCCCTATATCGAGCGAGAACGCACTCGATACGTGGCCTCATAACTCTTAGCTCCATGTCCCTAGTGGAAACTCCACCTGGGACCACCATCGCAGTCTCCACACTGCCGTGGGAGTCTCCATGCTCCACCATGCTATAAGATTCCCTGCTCCTCTGCATCTCCACTGGTCTGGCATCTGAAGTATCAGAAGATGCGCCTGATAAATTACCCCTAGCCAAACGAGAGCCATATCGCCTGCGTCCATACTGTGAAGACTGCTCTACCATGCACAGCGAATGCTCTACCCTGATGTCAAGCTCCTCAAAAGACCTCTCTACCCTGAAGCTGAAGCTGCACACCTCAACACGCTGGTCCTCCTCAGAAGCAACCAACTCATACGTGCTAGAAATGTGAGAGACATCCGTCTCCTCACCCACTGCAACCTCTGGCATCGGCGCGGAAACCAACTGCCCTACTCCTCCGTAGATCGACGGCTCTACCTCGAAGCTAAAGCTGCACACCTCAGCATGTTGGGTCTCCTCAAGAGCACCAACAACGTGCACGCTGGAACTGTGAGAGACCTCTGTCTCCTCACACACTGCAACTAACTGCATCGATACGACGACCGACTGCAACGCCTCCTCGTAAACCGCTGTCCTCTGCACCTCCAACTGAACTGAATCTGGAGCTACATCGTGAGATGCCTGCTGATCACTGACACTGACCACATCGGATGAACTCTGCACCCTGTCCGTCTGCACATGTGTCTGATCATCTGCCTGAGTCTGAATCTGAATCACCTCATCCTCTCTATGAACCGGGCTGTCCTCTGTTCTCTGCACACCGTCATGAGTCTGCTCTGCCCTAAGCACTGCAGACTCGTCAATCATGACGTGTCGTCTGACAATCACCTCGTGGGTACTAGGACACCATAACCTGTACCCTCTCGCACCTCCACCAGCGTACCCGACTAGGACACAATCATGCATGCACTGTCCTTCATCGTCATCGTCCCTCTCGTGTGGCCACACAGGACATCCAAACGTACGCAAGTACGAGAAGTCAACGACTCTGCCCGTCCATAACTCCTCGGAAATAGAACTATCTGCGGCTAGTGACGGTGTTCGGTTGATGATGTATGCCGCAGTAGTAAGGGTCTCCGCCCATAATTCCCTAAGAAGGCCAGATGTTCACAATAGCCCCCGTGTCTTCTCTACCAACATCCTGATCATACTGTCTGCTACGCCACCGTGAGGGTCTCCATCAGGAATGGTGTATCGGCACGCGATCCTCTCTGACTTGCAAATATCATGTATATCTACGTCGTTGGTACGGATCTCTCCTATGGGTCTACCCATCCGCCTCTCGACTATGCTTCTCCATAGCCGCACCTTCTCATGGATCTCCTCCCGAGATCCCATGAGAGTAACCATGACTCTCCTCGAGAAGTCATCTATGAAAGCCGCGAAGTACCTCGTGCCTTCCAGTGAAGGAACTGGACATGTACCCCATACGCCGGCGTATACGCACTCTAGTGGCTCCCTACTGTGTCTGACAGCTGTCCCAAACTGCACTTGCCTCGGCCGCTCTGCACCACAGTCACTGCAAGACTCAAGCCCACGATCACCTCCGAACACACTCCTCCTCTGAAGAATGTCAAGGCTCTGCTCATCAGCATGCCCCAATCTGAGATGCAACAGTCTCGCTGGATCTCTACTCTCGGACTCCTGTGATCTGCCAGTCTCGCCTACTACTGTGTGCCCATTGAGCACATACAAGTTTCCACACTTCTTCCCCCTCATGACAACCAGGCATCCTCGGAAAATACACAGTCGATCCTCCTCGATCACTGCCCTGTAGCCCATCCCGGTCAAAGCTCCTATCGATATCAGGCCACTGCGAAGATCAGGAACATGTCTGACGCCATCAAACACACGGACGATACCATCGTGCATCCTGACTCTGACTGTGCCACTCCCAACCTGCTCGCACTCCATACCATTTCCCACGAGAGTCCGCTCTCCAATGCATGGAAAGTATGAGTCGAACGCACTCCGATCCGGAGTCATATGGAATGAACACCCCGAGTCCAATAGCCACAAACACTGCGCTTCTCCCACTGAGTATGCCGCAAACACCGAGCAATCATCCTCGCCAGAAAACAACCTGTCTCGTACTCCAACAAGAGTCGAATTCTGAACAACATCTTCCACAATGCCAATCGATGTCCTCGCTTTCAACCTCGGACAATCCCTCTTCCAATGCCCGCTTTCCTTACATAGAAAGCATTTGTTGTCACTACCGCCCCTTGACTTGGACCGCTGCCGCTGCCGCTGCCGCCGATTCCAACTCTTGGAACGGCTCGTCTTGGATCTTGGAGTGGGTCCGCCCTCTTGGCGACCCCGGGTGACATTGTGTATCTCACAACCATCGGTGTCACCTAACACCAAACTTTGGAGATCCTCCATATTCAATGCGAACTTCACCTCATCCAACGTGAGTGAGTCTCGGCCATTTAACATCGAGCCTACAAACTTGGAATACATCGGAGCAAGAGAACACAATAGTGCCATAGCATGTTGCTCGTCCTCTATCCCACTCCCCAATTCCCGTAGGTCCATTACTATACGGTCCATCTCACCAACATGGTTCCACAACGAGGTTCCCCTTTTCATCCTGTGAGTATAGAAGCGTTGCCACAAACGCAACCTTCGTCCAATGTGTGTCTTGGTCGAGTACCGAGCTTCAAGCATCCTCCATAGGTCGCTCACGACCTCCACATCGGCAAACTTCCGAAGGATCTCATCCTCCAAGGATTGCATTATCTCACCGAGGGCTTTAAGCTCCATCATTCGCTTATCATACACCGTTGCCTTACATGGCATGCACGTATCACATACGGCACCGTAAACTCCATGGTGCTTCAACAAATCCACCATCTTTTGTCGCCACGGACCATAGTTGTCCCGGCCACACCCGGCCGTCTCCTCGCATGAGCAAGACGCCATCGCAGCACTACACTTCTTCGCAAACCGGAAGCTTTGATACCACTTGTTGGATCCCCGTGCACCTCCACCAACACTAGGCTAGGTACACAATGCCACCTGCAATATGCGCAAACGGTGGCCAAACAATCCCAAGCCCGAATTCCACCGAGATGTCACCTAGGCACAAAACCAAACACCTCACGGACACAAAAGAAAGTTGTCACCAACAAACAACCCTCTTAACGATCTTGCGACAGATATATGTAGGCACACAAATATAATACGAAATTAATAGCAACACAAAAGAGACGGAGATTTACCCTGGTTCGGTTGCGAACAACCTACATCCAGCATCCAATGCACCCGGTTCCACTACTGATCAAGCAGGGCATACACCGAGCCCATCATGTTCTTCCTCCACAATGAGAGAATAGCTCTAAGCAACAAGACCTAACCCCAGATCTCTCACCAAGCTCACCCACTCTCAACCAAGTGGGAATCCTTGATAACAAAGCCTCTACAACACGTAGAGCTCCTCAAGGGACCAATCCCACACCAATGGAGATCACTCCTTGGTAATATAGCCCCAAACTAGGAAGCTACCCAAGGGACTCTAGATCTCAAACACGGAAGAAGAAATGCAGACACTCACCTTGGATCTCACACGAGAAGAAGCTCCCTAGCTTTCTTCTCCTCCAATTCTCAGATCCAAGACATCTTGCTCTCTCTGAAAAATGGCAGCCGCGCCCTTCGTTCACTGCAAAAATGAGAGATCACACCTTCTATTTGCTCTGTGGGTTCTCTGGAAAAACGAACTGAGAGAGAGATACCTCTTTGCTGTCGGTTGCCCCAAAGGAAAACCAAGGCACATGATGCCTTAAATTCCCCCACCAACCAAGCAATTACATGGGGGTCCTATGAGTGCTGTGCAGTGAGTTTTGCAGCAATACAATAACATTCCCCCCACAAAGAACTCTACGATTTTAGGACATATCTTTATGGCTTAGAAATTTAAATATGCCTAATGCCAAACCTAACTGCGAGGCATATGTTAAACATGGATCACACTTGACCAAAAATCCAGTGGTACGTAACTTGGGTGCTACAAGCAAAAACATTACCTGCAATGTCATTTGAAGTTAGCCCAAAATGCAAGTGCAGTACTATTGTTTGCATATGAGGACATTTCTTATTGTGTTTGATTTTCAGCATTAGTAACTATTAAAATGTTTGATATAGTAGCTGAAATGGCCAAGAACGGTATGTAAACGTCAAACATCTAGATGTACAATATCGGATGTCATGCAGGTTCCACCTCAGCAAATATGAAACTGTCTACTAAGGAAAAAAGGAAAAATCATTCATCAAAACATAAAAAAAGTTAAAAAACAAATATTATTAATAAAGTATCTAGAGCGGTATACTATTTAACACAAGTAGTTCATATATCCGGCATTCCATTTACAAAATTACATTCACCATTCACCTTTCTCCGTGGACCTATACATAGATTCCCAGTTTCTATCACCCGTGAGACTCTTAATAATACAGGGACACAGAAAGAGCCAAAAGTTGTGGACAAATACAAGTAACAAGGGTGATAATTGTTAACGTAACAGATGAGACAACCATTAAGCAAGCTGAATAGAAGGAAAAAATTCACGTAGCTGACCAAAAAAATTGGGATTAAAGGTTTGATAATGTAGCATAAATACCGTGGCAAAGGATATGCAACTTGAAAATAACATAATGTCTAAGACATTCTGCTCTTTTGACCATTCTGGCTTTGGTGAGTTGCAAAATTCATACAAAATACAATGAAACCCAAAGAGGTCGAATTTCTATCATTTTTATAGCCCAATCGTATTTATAACCTAAAATTTTAGAATTTTTTTTCTTATCCGCGAATCCAAATCATATTGTAGCTGTTTTGATGCATTCAATTGGTATTGTAGAATGAGCCAAAAGATAAATGCAGAAATGAGCCATTGAACAGAGAATAGCAAGTATGGTATACAAAAGAAAGAATTTTTGTGAATATAATTTATTAAATACTGTAATTTAGTTGTAGATCATTGAAGCATGGTGCCGAAGATAACAGATGACGAATTACACCAATTGAATAAATATGCTCTTCTAAGTCATTAATATATTGTAGCCTCGGTGCCCAGGCATCCAAATCCTATGTGCAACAAAGGTTATGGCAGGTTATAGAATTTCATTATAAACTATAAGCAGCACAAGAGTTGCACATATGAAAAATACCTCAGTCCTGTCAACAATTCAACCTCAAATTGGTTAGGAGTCAGCATGGATGCCACTGGAACCACCTAAACATATTACATTCGTAAAACATTATGAGACCTCGCAAGATATGCAAAAGCGACGTGAGATCAATAAAATACAAAAGAACAATCACAAGTGAGTTGAATATTTTATGAGTCAAGTATAATTTCTGAAATAAAATAGTAAGATTAAGAATGTAAAGAAGAAGAAGAAGAAAACCACATGTATGGTTGCATAAGGAGACAAAATATGCAGGCCTAATGATCAAGATATTCAAGACTGTGTTGAGCTTGCTGGTTTATAAGCAATTTATAAGTCCAATCAAGTGGTGCTCAAACTGTCTTTATGGATACATCAACTGGGGGCAGATCAATCACAAGATTATATGATACAAGAGAAAATTGTTACCATTAAATTTATGAGATAATGGAAAAAGCTGAAAGGCATATAGCATCCATGATCATCTCTGTTTGTAAAATGTACAAAAATGAAATGACAGTCCTAATTTCTGCTCTATAGATCATAATGGGCAAGGAAAACACAAGGAACCGGAAGAGATGCAAAGTATTAATTGGAGTCCTTAAACATGTGGAAATAAAAATGTAGGAATAAAGAGCAGAGGAACATAGTTTATAAAATGTATAAAAATGAAGTGACAGACCTAATTTCCGCTTTATTGATCATTATTTATACCTGTCGCAAAGTCGAACTTGAATCGAAACTGCTCTTCATTGCTCCGTCTCGTCTTCATTCAAAAGGAGCGGGTTCATCCAAATAATGATCGATGGTTGTAAGGTTTATGGTCGCTGATGGTCTACTATTAAATAATTAATAATTCAAGTATTTGGTATTACTTGAGATGTTATCACTGGTCAACACATCCCATTTGAATACTAGACACTTAAACAGTAATTTTGTATATATGCTTTAAGTTCAAGTTCTAGCCATGGGGATGGTTCGGGGAAAGGTCTTGGTGATTATCCATATGAATAATGAAACTTGGTAAACAAAATTTCATGGATCACTGCCTCATCGAATTCAAGAGATAAGAATCCTAAGATGGTACTGGCACTTTGACATGGTTTAATTAGAATCTTGCATCTTGTTCGTCAAGCTTTAAGTCCTTAGACTTCTAAAATCTATTATAAAGTAACCATGGTATCGTATGGTTAGATAATGACATGTCCTGGATAAAACCAACAACTTTTTTTGCTTTCAACAAGATCTGCATAAAAATAAAAAAAGCTGATTCAATGTGCAACAGTGACCAATGATCAAGTGTTAACGAGCATAGAAATCACATATTTCCAGGTCAAGTTGTCAACTTATCAATCCAACTTCACAAGAAGCTAGGATAAACATTAAGTTTCTTAAATAAACTCATTATGTCCTCTAGATTCCTTGAAGATGCAAAATGCACGCAACTTGAAGGGACATTTGTGCTTACATTATGATAATTTTTTCATATGCAAGAGTTGTTTAAGGGGGAACAAGCTAAAACTAGATAATCATAAGAAATTTAATTAAAAGAATAAACTCGTAGTTGCTGAAAATTGTGCAAGAATAAAAGCCAAGTTGCTGACATGCCTTTTCACGATATACAGATACCAGGTCCAGAGGCACATATAGCTTTCCTCCGTCACCCATGACTGGATCACAAACTAATTAACAAACAAGATTTACTACCACGAAAAGAATATTCCAAGAAGAAATTATGTTTAGAAAGCAAACACTGACTAATAGATGTTTGTGCATGGCCCATATAATATAACAAAATGCAACAGCAAGAGTAGGAAGAGGATCGGTGCAGATGTGTCATTAAATGCATAAAAAATTGGCAATATTCTGTGACGTTCTTCAGGAGATGAGATACCTTAAAATCCATGTAGCAGAATAACATATCAGAGTTACAAGGTTAATATATGAATTCAGACCAAAAACATTTCTCTTAAATGAAAAATTCTTTATTTGAAAACGCTTGAAGCACGGCCATACTAAGTTTCTAACCTGAATATACTTCTTAGTTTTTTTGCACATAGATTAGACAATGTAACAACAGGGAGTCTCAGATAATTGCAGTGGATGATAGTTCAATAAAGAAGTAATGAGGAAATGAGTAACATATTGATTGTTAGGTGCACTAAGACTGATTCCAACAAAGTTCTAGCTAAAAGCCACATTGGAAATGAAGAATTTCTAACATTATTTGAGGTGCTGCATGATGGAACAGATGGACTATCATTCGAGGAAAATGTAGTTACGCAGCTGGTCAACTGAAAATTTGGAACAACTGTATATGTTGTCAAAGAGAGATATATAACGAATGAAAGTACAATTGAAAACATAAATGCTGTTTAAACCTACCTATGTATGGTGTTGTGTGTAAAACTGTATTCTGAGACTTTTATACAAAATAAAGTATTTGAATTAAGAGAGATTGATTAACACACTCAAATCCTTCCACCAAAACGTCTAATCTTTGATTCTCTTCATAATATCACAACCTAACTCTATCCCTAAATTACAGTAGGTTAATACTCCTAAATTAATCACATCGGCATCCCCAAAATAACATATTTCCTTCTTCGATGATGTTGCCGCCATCTCTTCCTAAACATCAGCCTCTTTCTCACGTCTCTTCTTCAACCTCAATAATGATGCCGCCAACAGCCATCATCAACAAACACTGCCAATAGCTACCACCGCCATCAAGATTCGAGTGCTTTGACATCGCTCTGACCACATCCGATGGTGACGAGGCAAATCTTAGAGTTCTCAACCCTCTCCAACACTTCTCCTATGCTCTTGACGCCTCTCCAGCCTTATTCAATGACGACGACGAGGCAGATCCAGGCATTCTATGATTTTGTTCGATGACGAGGTAGAACCGATCTTCTAGCCCGATGCTTCTTTGGCCTCGTTCAAATCTACTCCAGCTTTGTCAACCCTCCCATTCTCAGGCTTGGCCACAATAACTTAGCAATAACTCATCTGATGCTACTTCAGCCTTGTCAACTTCTCTTCTACTATTTTAATTTTTAAAACAATAACTCAGCAGTAGCCAAAAAGGGTGTATTATAGTACAAGCATAGTATACTGTAGCAAAAAAGATTACACTGTAAATATACAACACGGTATACTATAGCAAAAAATTATAGTTTGATATATACTGTATTATGAGTTTCTTTCTTTGATATGTATTATTAGATTCCAGAGGAGGATTAGATTGCTTAGATGTGCTTGTTAGATCCCAATGGAGGATCTTCTTTGTGAGTAGTGATAGTGAGATCTCAATGGAGAATCGTAGTTTAAGATTGTACTTGTCATTGTTAGGTTAAGAGGATTGTTTGATTCAAGGTTTTAGGTCTCGGTTTCGGTCTCGGTATCGTTCTTCCCAAAATTTAGGTTTCGGTATCGGTATCGTCCGTTTCGGTGGTTTCGGACGGTAGTTTCGTTTCATCGGTATCGGTAGTTTCGTTTCATCGGTATCGGTAGTTTCGGATACTTAAAACTCTATTAAATACTATCAAATATTATCAAATATTAGCACAAATACCTTTTTACTAGTTACACATTTTGTTAAAAGTATTATGCTAAATATATTACATTTTTTGATCAACAGGATTGGAAATAAATGAGAATGGCAAGCTTCTGAATAAATGGAAGGGTTTGGTGGCTGAAAATGATAACTTTGTAAATAAATGAAAAACCTTTAGTGGCTGAATGTCAAGCTTGTAATTAAATGGAAAGCCTTTAGTGGCCAGCTCACTCAAAAGGTCAAACTTCTTAATAAATGCTAGCATGTGTTGGACAATTGCACTTGCACCGTGCAAACAAAATTTAAATTTAAATGCTAGAATATGCTACCATGTAAGATCTCAAATTGCAGGAGGCGGGCTTCTTCGGGGATGCGACGGGAGGCGGGCGACCATGAGGTACGTCCATCTCTTCGTTTCTTCTTCTTTTTCTGGATTTTGGTGATGTTTCCTCCTCCTCATCCTTCTTATTTTCATTTTTTTAAGTTTCAGTCAGTATCGGACAAGTTTCGGCCGGTATCAGTCAATACGGCCGAAACCCCGGCCGATACGACCGAAACCCAGGCCGATACGGCCGAAACCCGGCCGATACGACCGAAACCGAGAAGTAACATGTGGTTTCGGACCGGTCCCCTCCGAAACCGATCCGAAACGGCCGAAACCTTTAGGTTTCGGCCGAAACCTAAAACCATGGTTTGATTAACTATGTTGATGAGACGAAGCCTAAGATCAGATAGTTCAAGAGTTTTTATCTAGAAAAATAATTGATCGGACGTTAAAGGCACGCGTTAACAATTTTTTACATTGAAACAGACTTATTGTGAACCACATTATTAGAAGATGGAAAAAGATGCACCTTACATACGACCCTCAAACCCAAATGCTACTGGATGGAAGCATGATAATGACGGCCTTTATAATCAGATAATAAACATCGTAAGTTGTAGGTGCATGATATGGTATTACTGTTGAATCCTATGACGGTAAATAGAAACGCTAGCGTGGATGCGAATAATGTTTAAGAAATCAAGCACAATCTTTAAAAATTACCCTCTAATTTTCTACCTAAGACTCCAATAAAAGTTAACTTACTTAGGTCATAATCAGCAATGTAAATGTAAATTTGTTAATAAGAAATAAAGAGTAAATTTGTTAATAAGAAATAAAGAGTAACAGTAGAATAATAACAATTAGCAAGAAGATCACAAAAGAGCAAACACAAACAAGCCAAAATTATACTGGTTCAATCAACTCCGTGACCTACATCTAGCACCCAAGTTTTTCTTGGATAATTCCACTATAACCTCTCAACCGAGACAATTACAAACACCTCAAGACTATGAGGATTTTACAACCACCTCAACTTAGTGAGGATTTTACAACCACCTCAATACAATGAGGATTTTACAAGTAACCAACAAACACACAGCTCAACACTCGAGGATTTTCACAAACCCATCACCTCAACACTTTGAGGATTTTCAACTCTTTCTCACATCCACAAAGTGAATACTAACAAATTATTCTTTGTTGAAGTACAAGAATCATATAGCCTTGATTGAAGCTTGTAGTGTAGAGTGAGGCTAAGGATGAATTTCTTTGATCTCAAAAAGAGCAAGGATAAAATCCATGGAGATCAAAAGAAACTATGGCCGAAGATTATAAGAAAGTTTTTGAAACAAAGGCCAAAGAAGATGTTTTTAGCTTTAAGACTTTTGAGCACAAGAATGATGAGCTTAGTTTTTCTTAGAAAATTTTCACAAATCTTGATCGTAAAACCTTCGGATTTACTCACATTTTATAGGCCAAGAATAAGGTCTAACAAAATCCCAAATTACCCTTGAAAATGTTCACACATGGCTAGTTGCAGATTTCTAGTAAATGCCTAATGGCTAGTACTAGTCAACTAGAAAAGTCTTTTTAGTCGACTAATAGCTCAGCTAGTTGGCTAGGTGAAGGCTTCTAGTCGACTAGTCCAGTCATGTCAAGAGGACTATTGCTCTCAATATTTTCTAATCGACAGTAATATTCTTACTAGTCGACTAGCCCATGAGTTAGACGACTAGTTTTTTATTGTACTTGACTACTTTTGACATGCTGCTAGCCATCAATTTTCAGGTTTTACCTAATCGATTGAGTGTCTGTCTAGTCGACTAGCAAGCCTATAAAATATGATTTTTGAACTTTAAAACTTAAGAAATAATTTTGAAAACATTTCAAAACATTTTTAAATCATTTTAAAGATATTCATAAGTGTGTATGAGCTTCAATCAGACTTTAACAAGAATCTAAAGAAAAGTAAAAGTACATAAAAATTACGTACACTCAAAGCTTTTGATGTAGTCCAATATGTCCATCTTCTTCTCTTTGATTTCTTGCACTTCATGTGTCATGATGGAGCTTCTTTTTCTTGACTTTAAGCTAGGTTTTCAGTAAGTTCTACCATCATTTTATGCCACTACATGTCCCAGATTATAGGAAGTTCAATGATCAACTTCATGTTCGCGAGAGCTAGCTTGCTTTGAAAGATATTTCCTGGTGACACTTCCCTTACATGTGCGAAGAAACAGCAAAAGCAAAATCACACTGCATTGGTAGTTCAACAAAGATGTTTTACCAAAACAGATGGAGATTGTGGTATAATATTGGAGCAGCTGTGGACGAGGCCCTGTTGGAGTATGTCAAGGGAGCACTGTTGGAATGGGTTATAAAAGCCATGCTTATGGTGACAATAGAGTGTACCATTAATGTAGGAAGGTGTGACATACAAAGCAAATATGTTAGGGTGTATAGAAGAATAAGATGTGCAGTCCTCAGTTAGCACATATTGCATTTGTCAAGAAGAAATTAGATTCAAATACATGAATGTTTTATCTAAGGAAAAGTATGGTAAATGGATAATGTTCCAACAGTTCTAAAATTCGATGGCTTCTTCATCTTTAGCACCTACGGTTACATTTACCAAAACTGATAACTCTACTACTTTCATTTCTTACTCAATATTACAAAACAATGTGATAGATGGGAGCCATCGATAAAGCCCTGGGCTGGCCCAGTGACTGCTCAGTTATTTATTCGAGCCTACAAGCCTAGTAAGGCCCGTAGCTGCGGCCAAGTAGCTCAAAAGCCCTCACGTGCGGCCGATCATCTCCTCATTCAAAGCGACGGCTTGACTAACTGTTAGACTCCTTCAGTTAATGTGTCGGTTCATAATCCAAGCGTTCAATGATTGATCGTTAACTCATCATCAATACCGACAGCTCATGCCAAACACAATAAAGTCTCTTAAATACTTGGGTGTTACCTTCGGACGACATCCAGGAGGCGATCGCCTATAAATAGCCTCTCAAACAACGAGAGAAGGTCGAATCTCATAGAACCAACACTTAGATATTCTTACACTAAGTATCTGCTCCGCCTTATACATTTACTCCATAGCTCGACGTGATAACTAGTGAACGACCTCCCAACATGCCGGACATAGTTATCCCGAGCCTCCTTGAATCATCTACTGACTTAAGCATCTTAGGGAACTAGGTTGGACCCCAGATCTGACCCCACTAACGAGCCTCCCGTGTTGTAGGCAGCCTAGAGACAGCTCGGACCCAACTCCAACAGCTCGGATCAGAGCCAGTTCAGACCATGGTCAGCTTGCCCAGTACCCAGTCAGCTGCCTTGTCCTCTTTCATCAATAGCTACAAGTGAATCATATACCGACAACTTCAGTTATGAGAAAACACCCGTAAACACCTTATGTGGTAGCCATTTCCCTTCACCTTGAGAACTCGTTCCGAAATAACAAAATGAGCTTAGTTGGAGATGTCACAGGTCAAATGATGTAATCTCATTTATTGCCGCAAAAAGTTCATGGACATTAGCAGAATTTTGATGACAATTGTTTGTGATGTAAGGTGTGTGGTTTGTTTTTGACGCAATTAGACCCTCCTGGATCAATTCATAGCAACTATTTTGTAACAGATACTTCACCATATATACTAGTGTGGGTGCGACAATTCAGTTTTGGGGTTGTGTCATAAAACTGATGCATCAAATATTTCAAACGTGTCTGTAGAAGATGCTCTTTTATATATTAACCAAGTGAGGCGCATTAACTAAATGCATGCCTAACAATCTTGATAAGAAGAGTCAACTGTAGGAGAGATGAAGGAAGCCCGGTTGACTGAACAAATTTAAGGCTCATAAAAGATGCAGACAACTATATTCACGGGACTAACTCCATCATAAAAGATATCATAAAGCATCAACATTTCATCTGTATAAACAGAATCAAGTATCCATCTGATCATGTTAGTGCATGTGCAAAGAAAGGATCCGGCACACTTACCATATATAAGTCCAGGATTAATTGAACGTAGTTTCTCAACAACTTGTAATACAGTATCTAAAAATGAAACCGAGCCAATGTAACCTGCAAAATACAATGAGACAAACTCGTTTCAAAAATGCATAGAAAAGTTAAAGATATAGATGGCACAAGGGACGTAAAGTTAAAAATACATCAAGGTAGCGTATTCTGTCAATTGAGAACTGCCTTAGATAGGCAAAATAAAGATTTATGGCAGATAAAAAATATTATACAACTTTTCAGAAATTTCTAACAAAATTTTTTCGAAGTGTTAAGAATAAAGAGATTTCACAATGTATAAAATTAAGTTTGAGAAACTTGAAATATCACTGGATAACACAAATGAAAAGGAAACAGAGAGATTTATTATTAGGGTTCACTACCACATGCCTAATCTCCGCTTGGGAACTCTTGCTTAGGAAAATCACTATATATAGAGTACACCAACCTACTCCAATGAGGTTTTACAATGAATAACACAACCCCTCTTAAATGTCAAATAAAGAACGTAAACACTCTTCCAAGTTTTATGGAGAACAAAAACCTTCTCTAGGTTTTCAAAAAAAATTAGAAGAAATTAAAAAATCGACTCAATTCCTAAGATCTCAAAGTAGATTAGAAAAAAATTTGAATATAAGAGATTAGGAATTTTTCAATAGATAATAAACTATAAGATAAGAAGAATGAGATAGGATTCCTTGAAGAATTTTGAAAGTTTAAAGTATAAGGTATGGAATCAAAAGATAATTTAATTAAAAAAATTGAAATCTTGATATTCAAGATCAGTAATTTAATCCAGAAGAATAAGAACATTATTGTCTCTGATGATCATGATTGATTCTCTTAAAGAATATTACTAAGGGTAATTTTTAGATTTAAGATAATTTTTAGAAATAATATCAATTTTCGACCAAAAAAAAATTTATTCTCAAAAATTGACCAAGTTTCGCCACGTCAGCGGCGAGGAGCCGCAGATTGGAC
This sequence comes from Scilla litardierei, assembly GCA_030789695.1. Lineage (NCBI taxonomy): Eukaryota > Viridiplantae > Streptophyta > Magnoliopsida > Asparagales > Asparagaceae > Scilla > Scilla litardierei. The sequence goes on from CM061132.1 coordinate 3,457,783, forward strand.
AATACCGCACTTGGCAAGTGCGGCATTTTTGGCCGCACTTTTCAAGTGCGGCCAAAAAAAGCTCTTCCACCGCCTTAGTGCTTTAGTTGGCATATTTTGGCATATTTTGGCAAGTATATGCCTTAGCATTTTGGCCGCACTTGCCAAGTGCGGCCAAAAATGCCGCACTTGCCAAGTGCGGCCAAAAATGCCGCACTTGCCAAGTGCGGTATTATCCACACTAGCCGCTGACGTGTCGAAACTTGGTCGATTTTTGAAAATAAATTTTTTTGGTCGAAATTTGATATTATTTCTAAAAAATACCCTAAATCTAAAAATTACCTTATTAATAATTGTAGTACTTGAAAGTCAAGAAACAAGAATGTCGATATTTTTTTGATTTCAATAAAAAATGGAGAATGAAAAATTCGATGCGGAAGTTGAAATTTAGAATCTTATTTATAAGAGTTTAAAGAGTGTGTGTGAAGAGTAAGGACTATTGGAAAGTAGTTCTTCAACTAACATGGTGAACTTCAATTAACAGTCTTGATAGATGCTTATATAGATATCTATGGAAAACATCTATGCAGACGTCTGAAGCCCTGGTTTAGGCATAGAAAGTTTAGGATAATTTAGGATATTAAAATTTCCAACTTAAAGATTCAATTCCAAGGTTCAAATTAGATATCTATTAGTATAAGAAGGCATCATAAATAATGCTTAGGATACAGGAATGAATCTAACCATATGAGATCAATTCTAAACTCAATAAACTATATACAATTATATTAAACTTTCATATGAAATAAGATTCATTCTTTCTTCAATTCTTAATTTTTTTTCATCTTCAAATAGTCTTCAAGTGTGTTGATGTATATTAATGTTTATCTATCGCTTGAATACTAAACAAAATCATTGATAACTTACGAATTATTTTAAATATAGTTTTAGTTAAATAATCAAAACTTAAGAGGGTGTGACTTAAAATTCAACAATATTCCACTATTTTTATATTTGACAGAACTACTTTAAAGTAATTCATGATATATAAAGATGAATAACAATATTAAAGCTCTCCCTTAATTCATGCTTATATGATATGACTTGTATTAGTATCGTAAACGTGCACACACACACACACACAAACATATTATTTGGAGCATTAATATGACATAAATATGATATGACATCAATGTAAATCCTTAATCTATAACAATAAAATAATGATATCATGAATATCATGAATATTTCTCTCTTATTAAAAATATCAAAAAGATTATAACTTGAGATAATATTGAATCTCATGATAAAATTCTATGATTATAAGCACGATATATCATATGACTCATAACCATGACATAAGCAATAAAACAAATTATAGAGCAAGTCATTAGAATACATACCATTGATTTAAATATAACATGCCAGGCCTAAATTCATAACCAGTTTCAGTCTTAAACATAAGCAAATAAAATTGCAAAACAACATAAGGAATAACAGAAACTAAACAACTCATGCATCATAACCGTTATCTTTGTTGATACCGTGGAATTCGTATCTATTGTAGCTTGACCAAAGGCAGGAATGTGCAATTGGCTATAAAGATAGCTCATGTGATAATCAAAGCGCTCACCCAATTGGTTGTACATGTCACGATTTTCAAGTTGTATTGTGCAAAATATTTGAAACAACCAATTTTTAAAACATTGGAAATTACATGGTTGATGAACTAGAGGTGGAGGTGGCTGAGGCTCGGGAACTTGAGAAAATTCTCCCGTTGGTAACACCATGTCTAATCATTAAGTTTATATTCAATTTTCCAAAAGGCTTATCAGGTTAATCTATCTCCTTTTAATCACTTAGTTCAAACTATGGTGGTTCGCAAAGTGATTATCTTTTCATAGTATAAATTATAGTGGCCATCAAATAATTTTCATATGAAGCAAAGCAGAAGCACCAAAAGATTAAATTTTTTTTGGCTAAAATACAATAGGTTAGCAATTTATGGCATCCCGAGAATCTATCTCTTCCAGTTTTTGGAAATCATAAAGTGATTGAATAGGTTGGATAAATCATTAGCCATATTAAAGTTTTGAAGTATGGATTATTATAAATTTGAGAAAAATTATCTCCATGAAGCAAACAAGAAGCAATTTCCTTTGAAGAATTTCGAGTGTATGAAAAAGTTTCTAAATTTAAATCATGAATTTCATAACTCTAATTAAGAACTCCTGAAGTTCTTACTAGATAAACCGATATGATTGAGGAACTTACATTATCACACTGGTCTTTAGAGTTGTCACATCTAGTTAAGTTCTTGCAAGATTTGCATGGAGGAGATGAACAACATTTGCATAATTGGGAATATCCAAAGTTAAAAGATTTGCCCATTTTTGATACCCAAAGAGATTCTTCAAGTTGAAATTTTTGATCTTATCAAATCGAACTATAGAGCGGGAGCTAATATTTTTCAGAATAAGGGTTTTGTATATTTGAAACGATTGGTCAGAAAGAAAGAGGGAATGATCATAGTATTCTTCTTCTTCAAGAGGAAGATTTTCATCTTTGCAATCCGCTGGAATGGGCACTCTTAGAAGATGATGAACTGTTCGCTTTTCCCTTTTTTGTTGTTGAGGAGATTATTATATTCCCTTACTCTGGTCTTTGGGAGCGACATTCTTGGTTCTTGGTATGATGAGGTCGTGAATTTTAAGAATGATAAGGGAACCTAGATTTTATTTTTGGGAAAGTTTGGAAAGGAAGATGATGATTATAGAGAGAAATAAAGTTATGCTTTATTTAATCGCAATTCCAAACACTCCAATAGACATCTAAGACAAATTAATTTTTAAAATGGATCGACAGAAGCAAATTTTTGATCAAATAAGACATCTATAGCAGACCTCTATTTGGTCGTCTTTTAGGCAAAAACTAAGGAACGGAGTTTCATATGCTGTACCTTGAATCGTTTGTCCATTTAAACATATAATTTGACCACAAACTTTATTTATTTGAATTCAAATACAAAATGCATTCATACAACAATAAGCAATACATAAATTAGAAAACAACTTTCAAATACATAAGAAAAATGTTCTAAAAATCCTTTAAGATTTTGGCTTTCATATTTCCATCTTGCCTGAAAACTGTTCTCTGATAAAGGCTCCCATAACTTTATCATAGGGCACCGAACAGTCATTGCATGCCAATTTTGATAAGAAGAATATATCACCTTGGAGCATCGGCATCTGGAACATTGTAATTTGGGCCTTTGGTATTTGGAATGTTGGAATCTGGAATTTTGATATTTAGAATGTTGGTATTTGGATGGTAGGTATTGAGAATGAACTCTGATGGATCGCTTTCACTTGAAGAAGAAGATGCTGATATGTGAAAAAGAAATGAAACTTGGCATTGGTTCTTCTTGCATCTTTGGTTTATTGATTGAAGAAGCAAATTTAGTGGCATTGAATTTGAAATTCATGAAGTCCTGGTTTCTCTGTGTCATTGTGAGGGAGAGAAGGAGAATGAATGGTGAGGTGCGAGGGAATGACTTATAGAATTGAAAAGACATTTCGAAGTTAATTTTAGTTTTAAAATTCTAAGTAACTATTTTTGAAATTCAAAAAATATAACTAAATGCTAAAGTTTTCAAAATTTTGAATTTGAAAATATAATAATTCTACAAATAAAATTAAATAGTTGTTTCAATCAGCAATTCAAATTAACTAGAGAGCAAAAAATTGCAGAGGACCAGCGTATGCCTCCTGACAAAAATTGAAAAAAAAATAAAAAAAATTGATATATTTATAATAACAATTATCAAAAAGTATGCATTTATATCGAGTAAATTCACTTCACCTCTTATAAACACAAATAGAGCTTTATCTAAGGGTTCTGTAGATGTATTTGCCGATTAGGGATTGAATTGGCACGAATTCAAGTAATATATCCACGTTATGATAATGATCGCACAGAAAATATCTTATACCTATATGTTATGGTCTAGAATGTTGACGGTGCTAATATTGTCACAAAGTATTGGGATTTTAAAGGTGTTTTATTTATAATCTTTTAAAGTAGATTTCATCTACAAATATTATGCACAACATGCTGAATATATTCTGCTTCAGCGGGAGAAAGTCACAGAATTTTGTTTCTTGAAAGTTCAAGAGACAATGCTATTTCCCAAGAAGTGACAAGTACCAGTGATTTTACGGTCTATTTCCCAAGTGACAATGCTATTTCCCAAGAAGTGACTAGTACTTTTACAGTCTATTTGACTTCCAGCATATGCATCTGAATACGTGATTATATTAAAAAGATTGTTCTTTAGAGACCATGATCTTAACTGGACAATTCATCTACGATATCTAAAAATACGTTTTACTATCAAATATGATTGTTTAGGATTTGCTTGAAATCTATCACATAAACATACACGTGATATAATTGTTAGGAATAAACTCTCTTCTATTATTCCAAGGGCAATAGCCCGATATATATAGAGTAGATGCAATGGTAAATAAGCACAAAAGACCCTATACAAAAGGGGTATATACATATACATCTAACACCCCCCTCAAACTCATGGTGGATCAACAACATTGAGTTTGGAAAGATAAAAACTGTGTTGTGCTCTAGTCTGGGCCTTTGTGAAGAAATCCGCGAGCTGATACTCAGAAGGCACATACTGTAGAGCAATAACCTTATCCCGTACCTGTGAACGCGTAAAAGAGGCGTCCACACCAATGTGCTTGGTGAGAGCTCATGCTTCACCGGGTCACGAGCAATACTGATGGCACCTGTACTGTCAGACAACAAAGGAGTAGGTGTGGAAATAGAGACGCCAAAATCCTCAAGTAACCAACGTAGATAAATAATCTCTGCTGTCAACAAGGCCATAGCACGCAACTCAGCCTCAGCACTCGATCGAGAAACCGTCTGCTGCTTCTTGGTCTTCCAAGTGATGAGAGAGCCACCCAGGAAGACGCAATAAGCAGATAGAGACCGACGATCAGAAGGATCACTGGCCCAAGTCGCATCAGAGTAAGCATGGAGCTGTGAAGGACCAGAGCGTGGAAAGAATAATCGACGGTGGCTGGTCCCGCGCAGGTAACGCAGGACACGAAGAAGGTGGCTGTAGTGGAGCTGAGTAGGTGCAGAAACAAACTGGCTCAAGATGTGCACGGAATATGAAATATCCGGTCGAGTGATCCCAAGATAGACCAGACTGCCAACAAGATGGCGATAACGAGTGGGGTCCGGAAGAGGCTCACCGTCAGTAGAGCGAAGATGTACATTCAGCTCCATCGGTGTATCAGCGGTACGCTGATCAACAAGAGAAACGCTGATCAACAAGAGAAGCCCGATCAAGAAGATCCTGAATATACTTCTCCTGAGAGAGATAGAAGCCATCAGGTGTGGAGGAAAACTCAATCCCCAGAAAGTAACGAAGAGGGCCAAGATCCGTCATAAGAAACTGCTCGCTCAGTTGTGCTTTCACAAAAACAATATACTGGGGATCATCTCCAGTGATAATCATATCATCCACATACAAAAGGAGAAGCGTCCGACCACGAGATGAAGTATGAACAAAGAGAGCAGGATCATGATCACTCGCAATAAAACCAGCAGCAGTGACGACAGAAGAGAACCGCTGAAACCAAGCACGTGGAGCCTGCCGAAGACCATATAGAGAGCGAAGAAGACGACAAACCATGTCCTCGGGGACAGAATAACCAGGTGGTGGTCGCATATAAACCTCATCATCAAGAACGCCATTGAGAAAAGCATTCTTGACATCAAGCTGGGAAATAGTCCATGAACGAACAGCAGCAACAGCAATAAGACTGCGAACAGTAGTCATATGAGCAACAGGAGCAAATGTCTCCTCAAAATCTATCACATGCTCCTGCTGAAAACCGCGCGCTACAAGACGAGCCTTGTATCGCTCCAGAGTACCATCAGATCTGGTCTTGACCTTGTAAACCTACTTGCACGTGATAGGACGAACACGGGCAGGTAGGGGTACAAGATCCCACGTACCAGTACGCTCAAGCGCAGCAATCTCCTCTGTCATAGCATGCTGCCACTCCTGGTGAGCAGCGGCATCCCGATAAGAGGTCGGCTCGGCAAGAATAGCACCCAGAGAAGTAAACCGACCAGGAGGGCGTAGTGACTCACGATCACGAAGGTGGTAACGAGGAGGGTCACTGGAGGAAGAGGGCAACTCAGGAGGGTCACTGATGATGGAGGGCATCTCATGAGAAGGCACTGCAGGAGGATCCGCGACTCGCTGACGACGAGTGTGGTGAAGAGGAAAGGGAGAAACATGTCTTGGGGTAGGTGCAGAGGTGACCGGAGGCACAGGGGGCACTGGTGGTGGAGCTGAGGGCACATGTGATGGGGGTATGGGTGGTGGAATGGTGGATAGTGGACTATCAGGAAAAATGAGAAACAAAAGAGGCTCAACAATAGAAGCCGGACTGGAAGATGAAGAAGGACGAGGGAAGAAGGGACGAGACTCATCAAAAGTCACATCACGAGAAATCCGCATCCGTCGAACTACAGGATCCCAACACTGATATCCCTTGTGCACAGCACTATATCCAAGAAAGACACACTCAGCAGACTGGGCTGTCAACTTGGTGCGCTCACGAGGGGCCAACAAGACATAGCAGACACAACCAAAAAGACGAAGCTCAGGATAAGACGGCAGATCTGGAGGTGGTGTAGGAAGGCGCTCAAGTGGAATCACACCCTGAAGAGGAGAGGATGGCTGCATGTTGCTGAGATATGTAGCAGTAGATACAGCCTCAGCCCAAAACTGAGGGGGAACAGAGGAAGCAATCATAAAGGCACGAGCAGTCTCAAGTAAATGACGATGCTTGCGCTCAGCAACGCCATTCTGGGCATGAGCACCAGGACAGGAAAACTGTGAGAGAGTGCCCTGGGTATCAAGAAATGCACGAAGGTGCCGAGATAAGTATTCTCCAGCAGAGTCAGCACGAAGAACCCGAATGGGAGTGCTATACTGTGTACGGATCATGGTAGCAAAAGATTTATAAATAGACAAAACCTCAGTACGAGAGGACATAAAGTATATCCAAGTGTAGCGAGAAAAATCATCTATAAATATAATATAGTAGCGATGACCCCCTTTCGAAACGAAGGGGGCCAGACCACATACATCTGAGTGAACAAGATCAAAAGGACTCTGAGAGACAGACTCACTAGTAGGATAAGGTAGCTGTAACTGTTTGCCAAGTTTACAGCCCATACAGTCTAAAGACATATCACCAGAGACAGACCCTAATAAACCTCTACGAACCAAAGAAGAAAGACGCGAACCACAGAGATGTCATAAGCGATTATGCCACTGGGCAAACGAACCGGTAGAGGATGCAGCAGAGGCGGAGGCAATAGTGGTGATGGGAGGACTGGTAGAGGCAGCGGAAGGAAGATGAAGACAGTCAAGCTCCCAAAGACGCGGAGAATCACGCCTGCGGGGGCCAGAACCAACTAGAGTGCCCGTGCGACGATCCTGGATAGAACAAGAGTCAGAATCAAGAATAACACAATAGCCATGATCAGTAAGTTGGCCTGCCGACATAAGCTGCATGGTGAGTTTTGGAACGAGGGACACAGCAGGGACATGAAAAGTGGGATTAGAAAGTGTGCCTAGCCCTGTAAGTGAAAGTGGGGTGCCATCTGCAGTGAGAACTGTGACAGGGCTGGAGGGAGTACTAATAGAATGTAAAGTGGTAGAGTCAGGAGTCATATGAAATGAAGCACCAGAGTCAAGGATCCAAGGAGAGGTACCTGAGGTGGTGGAAGATGGTGTCGCAGTACCTGGAGGCTGACTGTCAGAAGAAGCAGAGCCTGATGCCCCAGAAGCGGACATCCGACGAAATAACGTGAGAAGCTCCTGCTCAGTATCAGATGGGGTAGTGCTCCTCTGAGAGGTGAAACCCCCAGTGTCAGTCTCCTTCTTCTTGGCAGCAGCCTGATCCCTCCGCTTCTTGTGACACTGCGCCTCCACATGTCTGTCTCGGTGGCAGTAGGTGCAGCGTCTGGTGTCCTATTGCACGGGTGTTGTAGCAGAAGGCAGATCTGGTGTGATAGGAACAGAAGAAGCAGGAGCACGGGTCGCCAAAACAGAAGCAGAAGGTGCCACAAGACCAGCAGTACGAAGACGAGTCTCCTCAGTACGAATAGCAGCAAGAACCTCCAAGAACGTCACGCGCGGGTGACGGGCAAGCAGCTGGGCACGTATCTGCTCGAACTCAGGCCGAAGTCGGGTCAAAAAGTCATAGACCCGACGAAGCTGCAGGTGGGAGTGCTGATGCTGACAACACTGGCAGATACGGCAGATCGCTGGTCCCAAAGAGTCGAGCTGACGCCAGATAGCAGATATCTGTGCATAGAACTCATCGACCGTGGCATCATCCTGCTGAAGAGCGTGCTCCTGTCTGACGACAGCAAGGTAGAGGGAGTCACCAGTAGGCTCATAGTGAGAGCGAAGATGATCCCACATCAGCTGAGACGTCGCCAAACTCACAATGTCGTCAGTCATGGACACATCAATGCTAGCGATGAGGATGTTGACGGCACGAGCATCGTCATCACACCACCGCCGATAGAGAACATCCTGAGAGGAATAAGCAGCAACAACAGTCGCATACGCATCGGTTGCCGCCTTATTGGCGGTGTCATCAGCAGTGGGGGGAGTGGTGTCTCGCTGGGAAGCACCGGTCGCGGTGGGCAAGGACGATCGCCGGTGAGAAGGTCCCAAAGGCGCTGACCGCGCATATGGAGACGAATGTGCGGTATCCACTCCTTATAATTAAGGCCATCAAAAATCAACGAACACCGAGGGATAGCAACATGATGATGATGAAGAGGTAGATCCGTAGGAGACGTCATATGAAGAGGTAGATCCGTAGGAGGCGGAGGCTAGATTGCCGGTGAGAAGCGGCGGCGCGAAGGCTTCGGGAGACGCGGCGGCGCGACTCACGGCTTCGGGAGAAGCGGCGCGGGAGATGCGGCGGCGCGGGAGATGCGGTCAACGGCAGCGGCAGATGCGGCGCGGCAGATGCGGCGGCGCGGCGCGGCGCGGCAGATGCGGCGGCCGCGAGAGATTTTTGATGCGGCGGCCGCGGCGCTGACCGTGGGAGATGCGGCCGATGGGAGATGCGGCGGCCGTGGCGCGGCACGGGAGATGGCGCGGCCGACTGCAGAAGCAGGAGGCGCGGCGCGGGAGATGCGGCGGCGCGAAGGCTTCGGGAGATGCGGCCGACGGCAGCGGCAGGCGGCGGCGCGAAAGCTTCGGGAGACGCGGCGGCGGAGAGAGCAAAAAGACGGCTAGGGTTTAGGTTAAACCTGGCTCTGATACCATGTTAGGAATAAACTCTCTTCTATTATTCCAAGGGCAATAGCCCGATATATATAGAGTACATGCAATGGTAAATAAGCACAAAAGACCCTATACAAAAGGGGTATATACATATACATCTAACAATAATATCATGCCTAGTAGCAGTTACATATAACCAACTACCGATCATACCGTGGTAGAGTCGTATATGTACTACTGTTTTTCATTTTCATCCTTTGATAGTTTATTTGTAGTAATCATTTGTGTTTCAGACACATTTGCATTGTCCTTGATTTTATAAAAGCCATTTAAATCAAGTCTCCACAATCTACCCCAACGCACTCTGTTTATGACTTTATGCATACAATGTCTTTCATAAAATCAGTTTTTAACTTCATATATTTCCACTGTGTGGCTTAGACTTTCTGTTTTATATTCAACAAGATATACCTACAGTTTTATCTTTTTTTAGAAGAAATGCAGAAGATGTTTATAGCAGATGCAAAATTGCGAAGGAAAAATGTCATAAATTGATAAAACCAACCACATCAAAATGGCAAAGCAAGATATTCAATAGAAATAAACTCTATGGTATGAATATTAAATAGAAGATCTTTTAAGTGGTGCTTGAGTGGGAAACTCCCAGCTCACCTGTTAACAAATGTGTATAGAATAATAAATCATTTGTAGCTAGGCCTTCAATGAGATCCCACAATTGCTGACCATTAAGAACTTGTCCTTTGAACGATGGATATCCTGTAAGATAATAATTTTAGTGAGATCATGAACTGACTGAAACCTTACATTTAAACTATGTATCATTCAGCCATGCACTTATGCAGAGCAACAAATAAAATCGCACCGTATATCGTGCCTCTGATTTCTGAGACTGTTGGAAGGAAGTTATATAAAGCAGCTTGCCTGTATGATTAGAGAATTGTACTGAATTGATCGGATCCACGTCATATCCAAGAAGTTGAAGAGGAAAAACAGCTGCTTTGTTGCCGACGTATCCCTGAGAGATGAGAAAGAAAATGGTGGGCAGTTTGATAAAGGGAGAGCAAAAGTATTAATTTAACATTGGCAAAGTCATTAAATCAGTTCGGCATTATGTTCCAAGCCATATTCTATATATCCAAGGTTGGCTTGTGTAATGCCTCCACAACTACTCTCATCACTCCAATATACTTGGCCAAAATAAGCTTCTCTCAATCGCCTTACTAACCTTCTTCTAGACATCCTGCTATGTGCTTAAGAATGCAGGTCCACCTTCGTAATTGAGGACTCAATTGATTGTTGTTATATCAGGCCAGTGAGCCTGAACAATGTGAAGGAACATGATGTTTGATCACTATGCAGTAAGAAACGTGTGAGACATACATTTGAAGAATAAGCAAAAAAAATAACCACAATAGATGTTGGGATCAAGTTTCTATTATGCGTTCAGGTCGGTGAAGTGGGTGATGCAAGATAGTTTAGTTCCACAAGAAATAGAAAGAAAGATGGTTTAAGTAATTAATATGAACTCCTCCAAGCCTCCCATATGGATATCCCTTTTGGCCCATATAGTGTCCAAGGAAAATTGTAGGCAGCTCATGGATCAGGCCTTGTGGGCAGAACTGAAATAGCTGAAATTTTAAAAAAAATTGCTAAAATTGTGAGAAAAAATTGAAATTAATGTGAGGTACTGTGATAGGAACTAACTAGATCGGAAAATATATTGATGGAAATAGCGATAAAAAGATAAATTTGGTTACAATTAATAGGGGCAACCACCCTCCCAAGATGCATAAAGCGAGGACGTCCGCATTCTCCTAAGATCTACCTAAGAACTCTCTCAAAACAACTCAATAATCAAGCATAAAAATAAAATGACGGCTAGCCCTATCTTAAGAATAAAACCCTCCTCCCCACAATTACAAGTTTGCCACTCAATTATAATAAATCAAATAGGATTCGAAAATGCCCCTAAGGAGAGGTGGCCTCCCTTGCGCGTGCACCCATCGCGGGTCCCGCCTCTTTATTCCAGATCTAACATTACTCCGCCCCCGAAAATCCACCTTGTCCTCAAGGTGGTGCATGAAGTTTCTGACGGTCCTACTCCGAGTGGTAGTCGTCTTCCACTCCAACCTCTTCATCCTCCACATCATCCTCCTCGTCTATCCCGGCTATCAGCAATTGCAGCTTGCGAATCCCACAGTGGTGTCCTGTGGTGAATCGCTCATCGCATCTGAAACAAAGCCCTTTTGCCTCTTCTCCCTCATCTCGACGTCAGTCATCCGCCTGAACTGACCCCCTGCTGGCGGTGCACTGCTCTTCTCCTCAATCTTCTCGTCACTCGCCTGATCTGTCCCTGTGATAGCCTTCACCCCTCCTGGCACAGCTGGTTACACGTGCTGCACATGACCACCATAACCGCTCCTAACTCTCCTCTCCTCAGCCTGAGCATCCTCGACCATATGTGCCATCTCCATGACCTCCGATAGCCCCTAGGCTTGTATGGCCGAACCCCGCTCGAAGACTGGGCTTCAACCCCTTCATGAATGTGCCCTCTAGCGACTCGTCAGTAACTCTGTACACTCTCCCAGACAATGTCTCAAACTTCTCAATGTAGTCCCTCAGTGGCCCCTCCTGGCTGAGGGCAAACAACTGCTCGTGAAGGTTTCCCAGGTGGGGATCCCGAAACTTTTCCAAAAAGAGATCCTTAAGCTCCTCCCAACTGCAAAAGTGTTGTCTCATCTCCTTCCACTGATACCATCACAAGGCTCTCCCCTCCATACAAATGGCTGTTGCCTCCAACTTCTGGGCCTCCGTCATGTGATAAGCAGTGACATATCTCTCAGCCCTACAAAGACACGCATGCGAGTCCTCTCCATCAAACACAGGCATTTTCAACTTCCTTACTCTGCCATCACCCCCAAAATGCCCCTGGTCTGGTCACCCTTCGATGCGTCTATGTTGGAGATAATGCTTCCATCTCTCATTATGGGTCTCATACCCTCCATGTGACCCTCCTCCGTGGACTCCGTAGTCCCCTCGTTGCTCTCCTGGATGTCCCACATAATCTTTCCATCCACCTCCAGCACCAAAGTCACCTCTGTGAGCTCCTCTACCTTCATCATAATGGTTTCTCCCCCCCCCCCCTCCGTCACCGTAGTAGTAGTCTCCAGCCTGCATGTGTCCCGAAAACTCAGGAGGACCCAAAAAATGATCCTCATGCTCGTGGCGATGCGGCGGAGCCCCTGGAAGTCCAGATCTGCGATTCGCGCGTGCTGCGTGCTCCGAAGTCACCCCTGGCAGCCGCCAGGGGTGCGCCTAAGCCTGTCCGGCCTCCGGTAGGCCCGGCCGGGGTTGCCGATGGCTGGGCGGGCCCTCCGGTGGCCCCGGCAGGGTCGGTCGACCCTGCCAAAGGCCGGCAGGGTTCGACCGGCCCTGTCGGCCACCCCCGAGGGCGAGGCGGTGATCCTCGCCCTCACCCGCTGTCGGTCGTCCCCTAGGGTTGAGATAGGGGGCGACCGGCCTCCCTCGGTGCTCCGTCTTTATTCCCCACTCTCCTCGATCCTCCAGGGCTCCTCCTCTTCCCTGAAGTACTCGTCGGCATCCGAAAGCATCCCCTCATCAAAAGATTCCATCTTTTCCTTTCCTTCTCCAAAGGTGGGACCTTTTTTGAAGAATTAGGGTTTGCGCTGTCGATCCCCAATTTTTCTTTGAGAGCCGTAAGTTGGAAGACGATCTGAGCAAGGGTTTCCTCCGTCTGATCTTGTTTAGTGGCGAGTCGACCCCCGCCGTCGTCAATTTAGCGATCGACTCGCTATTTTCCGCCACTGTTTTCTTCACCTCCTCGATCTCCGTATGATTTTTCTCCTCCGTCTCGCTTCGATCCTTGCTCCTTGTTGACGCCGCTATGGATCGTAGTCGATCTGATACCAAAATGATAGGAACTAACTAGATCTGAAAATATATTGATGGAAATATCGATAAAAAGATAACTTTGGTTACAATTAATAGGGACAATGATGCGGACGCCCCCTAGCCGCCGCCCCGCTTGCCGCAATCCGCACCCGAGTCCCACTTGATGCTTAGGCTTGGATGATTTAGTTATCTAGGGGTATTCTAGTCTTTTCAGACTAGATTAGTAAATCCACTCTTTTTCTATTTATTAGGGCTAGCCGTCATTTTAATTCCTTATGCTTGATTTGTGAAGAAACTCTTTAGGCATCATTGAGAAGGTTCTTAAGCTTTGATCCGACATTCAAAGCTAGGAGATAGGGTTTCGTCTCGAAGGAAACCCACTTTATCTGTAGTTCTTCACCTTTCTTTCTTATAAAAATTCCTCTTTTTACATTTTACACTTTAAAATATATCGATTTAATTGATTCGATCCCCGGATTGTATCAAATTGGTATCAGAGCACTAGATCCCAATGGCGGCAAGCACACGATCGAAGGCGGATTTGATCGATGAGAAGATTCAAGGGCTACTGGAGGATCTCAATCGGGAGATCGAAGAACGGTTCGAAGGATTGAAGAAAACGGTGGGGGATGTAATGCCCTACGAAGCTACTGCACAAGTACTAAGGGGGGTGAATAGTACTTTAAAATAATTAAGAAGATAATTCCTAATTATCTTGCAAACTCTACTAATCAATGCGGAAATGCGGAAATGTAAATATTAGACAACAAAGAAAACAATCGCAAACAAGCAATTTAACGGGTTCGGATCCACCCAAGTCTCCCCGACTTGTTCCCGGTGATCCTACATCCAAACCACCCGGATCCCCTCCGGATACTTGAGTTAGAAACCCTAACTCAAGATTTGCACTATGAAATATTTGTAGAAAACCTCTACAAAGTCAAATCATACACAAATGAAATTGTGACTCCAACAACCCGGGATCACAAACAAACTCTCACAACCGAGAGTAAAACACTTACAATAATGAAGTAAATGAAATACGAAATTGCTTACCGACAAAATCATATGCCTTGAGTATAACTTACGATTTAGGGCAAAACGGATTTTGGGGAAGATGAAGGCACCAAACCCTAGCTCCAAGATGTAGATCAGCGATGGAGAGCTATGAGGTTGTTGGTGACCTTGGATCAAGCACTTGGCTTGGAAGGCTCACAATCAATGAATCTCTCTTTTGAAATAAGAGTGAGTGAGAGATTCAAGATGAGAAATGAATGAGCTTTGAATGAGATTGAATGCTTCTCTTTTGATCTCTAAACTTCTCTTAATATCAGCCTTGAGTGCAATGAATGCAGCACTCCAAGTATTTATAGGATAGAGGAAAGAGAGAGCAAAAATCGTGGCATTTAATGCTCCAACTCTATTCTGAAGCAAACTAGTCGGTCAAAGAAGAACCACTGACCGACTAGTTCATCAACTAGTCGGTCGGTCAAACAGCATGAACCGACTAAGAGATGAACAGTGAATAGATGAAGTTCAGACTTAAAGAACTAGTCTGTCCAAGAAGACTTGCCAACCGACTAGTTTCACAACTAGTCGGTCGGTGAGTGAACTTAAACCGACTAAGAGATAAAACAAATAGTCTGAATAGAAAATGAGTTTAGTCGGTCCAAGAACAAATGTTGACCGACTAGTTCATCAACTAGTCGGTCGCCAAATGTACATAGACCGACTAACGATAAACAGTAACTTGGCATGTACAGGAAAAGCTCAGCTAGTCGATCTAAGAAGGATCACTGACCGACTAGTTCATCAACTAGTCGGTCGGTGAGTCAATGTAGACCGACTAACTGTAAACAGTAAAGAGCTTAGATTTGAAGGAGGCAAACTAGTCGGTTCAAGAAGCTTTGCTGACCGACTAGATCACCATCTAGTCGGTTGGTTCTTCTTCTTGAACCAACTAACATGCACAAGAAGTCACGAATCGAAGTGCGAAGCTTCGGAAAAGTTCGTATAGACTTCTACTAAGATCCTAGCTCTAAGATATGAGCGTTATGAAGATTAAAACGTAAGACCTAGCCAAGACTTAACATTCTACGATACGAAGCTAGAAGACTATAAATAAAACTTGACGAACCGTCTTCGAAAGCTTCGATCGAATCTTCATGACTTCAATAATGGTCCAAAAGCTTCAACGAAGCTTTAGGCTCACGATCACGCGCTTTGAGAAGTCTTAAGACGCCGCTTTGGATGTTCACATGAATTTGGCGACGATCTCCATAACTGCGCTTACAAAGAGTTAGTTCACGATATATTTATGTTTGTTCATCATCCAAAACCAAATCCGGGGAGTCCAATACTCAACAGGGGATTCACTCAAGGATCACGCCCACTCGCAAGAAGACATCCAGATCGAACTTCGGGGGATGAGGACAGACGCCGCGCAACAAGGACGGGATCTCCGGGAATTGAAAGAGATGATACAAGCCCTCGCGGTGGCGAAAGGAGGGGATCGAGGCAAGGGGATCCAAGAGGGGGGAGATTCTACCCTAGAATCGACCTCCCTAGGGCAAACGCAGACGACGGCGGAATTTTCACATCATGGCGACGGCGCGGAAGAGGCGAAAAGGGCGGCGCGGCTAACCCTAGACCCACGCGGGTCAATTCAAGCCACGACAGGCCCTATCGGGCCTGCCCAAGGGCCGGCGGCCCAACCCAGGCCTTCCCAGGCCTGGGCAAGGCCGCCCGGCCCTCCGGGGGTCGCAGCGCCCCCGGCGAGCCCTCCCAGGCCCTCCCAGGCCTGGGCGAGCCCGCCGGGGCCGCCGGAGCCCCCGGCGGGCCCCGGCGGGCCCTGGGTGCAGGCGGCACCCCCCGCCAGGGCCGCGGGGGGTGCGGGAGGATGCGGGGGCCCATTTGGGGGCCCGGCAAGCTGGGCCGGGCCTTCCGAGGGCCCGGCGGGTTGGGCCGCCCCTCCTGGGGGTCCGGCGACTACGTCTCGACCTTTTGGGGGTGTGGCTGGGTTTGTACCCCATCATGGGGGAACCCCTGGGACAGTAAGGGGCGGATGGGCTTCGGGGACGGCTATTGGGGCCCCAGCGGGCCAGTTTTGGAGAGCATAGACCATTCCGACGAGGCCGAGGCCCGTGTTCGCACGATCACAGGAGTTTCCAGGGCACCACTATCAGCCCGAGGCATGGGAGAGGCCCGCGTGGCCGGAGGAGTTATACGGGGTTGATGGGGGAGGACCGGTTGAGGCAGTCGGCGGAGGGTTCAGCCGTGGGGGAGACCGCGGTAGAGATGGGGGACCTCAGGGGGACATCAATGCAGATCGCCGCCTTATGAAGCTGAAGATGCCGATTTTTGACGGTACGGATCCGGATGGGTGGATCTACCGGGCGGAGCGTTACTTCCAGGTGATGCGGCTGACGGAGGAGGAGGTTCTGAGGGCCATCGGAATCTATTTCGAGGGCAAGGCGTTGGCCTGGTACAGATGGAAGGTGGCGCGGACCCCCTTTCGCACTTGGGAGGAGCTGTCTGCGCTGATACTAGACCGGTTCCAGGAGACCCCAGGGGGAGATTTCTATGAGCAGTTATCTGCTTTGAGGCAGGAGGGGACGGTTAGAGATTATGTGGAGAGGTTCGAGATGCTGAACAGTAGGGTGAAGGGGGTGACCGATCAGGTGATGATAGGGAATTTCATGAGGGGGTTGAAGCCCTCTATACGAGCGGAGCTGAGGATGCAGAGCCCAGGAACATTGGAGGATGTCCTTCGCTTGGCCCACAAGGCGGAGGAGAAGCATACAGAGGAGAGACGCATTCGGGGGACTTGGGGAGCCCAGGGCCAACGTATTCAGACAGCACCGGCCCCACCTCCGGGGGTTACATTAGCACCAGTGGACACGGAAATGAAGAGAGAGAAAACCCGACCAGTGATCCCCGGTAAACGGATGACTGAGGCTGATATGAGGGCGAGGCGTGCTGCAGGCCTCTGTTTCAGATGCGATGAGAAGTTCAGTCCCGGTCATCGATGTGCGAGCAGGCTGATGCAGATTGTGCTAGTACCGGACGAGGGGGAGTATGTAGATGATGGGGAGCCAGTGATGACGGAAGAGAGCGAGGTTGAGCACACACATCTGGATGTAGCGGAGGTGTCCCTGAACTCCTTGCTAGGGGTAACCACGAACCATACCATGAAGTTGTCAGGGCGATTGGACGACACGCCGGTGACGGTACTCATAGACAGTGGGGCTACCCACAACTTCATCTCTCGACATTTGGTGGATCGTCATAGGTTGCAGGTGAGCACTTTGGAGACGTTTACGGTCCTCTCAGGGACAGGGAGGAGGGAGGAGAGCAGTGGGATGTGCAAGGGGCAGTGTCTGACCTTACAAGGGGTGCAGATCATGGAGGACTTCTTGCTCCTAGAGTTGGACAATATCGATGTGATTTTGGGCGTGCAGTGGCTGAGGGGGTTGGGCGAGGTGAAGATGAATTGGAAGCAGCTTAGGATGGAATTCCAGGAGGGGGTCGCACGGTGGTTCTGACTGGTGACCCTAGCCTCTGTTTTCCCTCGGGGGCCTTCAAAGCCAGATCTCCACCTTGAGGACAAGGTGGCTCTTTTAGGGGGAGGTATAGATGCGGACGCCCCCTAGCCGCCGCCCCGCTTGCCGCAAGCCGCACCCGAGTCCCACTTGATGCTTAGGCTTGGATGATTTAGTTATCTAGGGGTATTCTAGTCTTTTCAGACTAGATTAGTAAATCCCCTCTTTTTCTATTTATTAGTGCTAGCCGTCATTTTAATTCCTTATGCTTGATTTGTGAAGAAACTCTTTAGGCATCATTGAGAAGGTTCTTAGGCTTTGATCCGACATTCAAAGCTAGGAGATATGGTTTCGTCTCGAAAGAGACCCACTATATCTGTAGTTCTTACCTTTCTTTCTTATAAAAATTCCTCTTTTTACATTTTCCACTTTAAAATATATCGATTTGATTGATTCGATCTCCGGATCGTATCAGACAACCACCCTCCTAAGACGCCTAAAGCAAGGACGTCCGCACTCTCCTAAGATCTACCTAAGAATTATCTCAAAACAACTCAATAATCAAGCATAAAAATAAAATGACAGCTAGGCCTAGCTTAAGAATAAAACCGTCCTCCCCCACAATTACAAGTTTGCCGATCAATTATAATAAATCAAAGAGGAGTCGAAAATGCTCTTAAGGAGAGGCGGCCTCCCTTGCGCGTGCACCCACTCGCGGGTCCCGCCTCTTTATTCCAGGTCTAACATACTGAAACTGAAACCGCTACGAGCTACCGAGTTGCTTCGCTCGATGCTAGCATTAATTGTGGACTAGCTAGAGTTGGATCAAGTTGGTGGACCATGCATGAATGTGTGATCATTGTTGTGGGTGAAAGCAAGGAAGATTGTGGATGCATGTGCACGTGTGTGGTGACTTCCAAGGTAAAAACAAGAAAGTTAACATGGGTCATTTGTGTGTGATGACTTCTAAGATGATGGTGAAGACTTGAATCGGGCTGAAATGTTGGTGTGCTATCATGAAGGACTTGAATCATGACAAGTTGCCGTAAAGGAAATTCTAGCTTAAGCTTGAACTTATAAATTCAAGGTCAAAATGGAGCCTAATGTGTGTACGCCCAACATTGACGATTATCCCGATGGGCTACAAGCCAATGTGATGGCTTACCTGGATTACATGTTTCACATTCAATCCAGTGGATAATACGAGTAGTACAAACTAGTCTACTCCCACATGGAGTAGAGAGAAGAAAGATGGTTAAGTGGTAAAATACGATTAGACACAAGACTCAAATAAGGATGTTGTGCTATACGTAGTCTAATTTCATATAGTGTATTTTTGGTATAAGTATCAAATATTTTGTGTCTAACGCTGCTTGACCGTCTCAACCTAAGAAAAGAGACGTAACTATCCAGCCACCGATCCCTAGCAACAACCCACCCACATCTCCACTTCAGTACTTTATTAAGAAAAAGAAGATGAGATACACACATAAATCATTAGGTATCCACAATGATTTAAATGTCGGCCGATACAACCAATATATTGGTATCGGATCTCAACAATCCGATACCGCGATAATTGACGAAAAAACCCAGCTACATAGTTTTATCGGCCAATATCCCCGATATATCGATCGATAAGGATGTTTACTGTTTCAGGCGGGTTTCAAAACTTTTTTAAATGGGCTTGGTTCGATTCGATCCAAACCTGTTAGCTTAAATCCCTAACTATCAATCATTTGCAGTGAAGCGATGTGATTTGGTTAATCTCTCTTCGCTCCGTGAGATACTCCAGTTTCAGCTTAATTCTACAGTTTTTATGTCTTTATTTGGGAATTTTTTTCATTGATTTTTCTTCTACTACGTCTCTGCAGCTGCAGCCGCTTCTTCTTCTCTGCTAAACTATAACTGCAGTCGCTACTTATTATTCTTCTTCTTCTTCTCCTCTGCGGTGCTAACGCTTATTATTATTATTCTTCTTCTATGCAGACGCTGCCGCTTCTTCTTAATTATTATTAGTCGATTTTTCCGATGTTGTGTTGGGACTTGAGGCGTGAGAAATAATTTTTCAATGACGATGTTGATCAGAGAAAAATATGTCGGTTTGAGAAATATTGTTGGGTTGAAAAATTTTATTTTGATGATGATATTGTTCTGAGAAAAATGTGGGCTGTACATAAACGATTAAAAATTAAATTAATTCTAATTAATCTTTGTTGTCAATTATTGGGCCATGCTTGGCAGCCTATTGCCTTATTCTACAATAGAGATATAACACTTGGATTGGTTGGTGGCTCATGCATTCACGTATATACTTGGATAACTGAGCTTAAATCCAATATTGGATAATGGATATTGACTCTTACAGGCTACCGGCTAGTGGCTATCGTATAGATCAGATTATTGGCTATATAAATTGATACGATGATATTGTCTTTGGGCTTCAAATAGAGACCTCTTAGACTTTCAGGAGTCCTGAATATATGTAAATGTAAATCCCACACTTATTTACATTCATGAGTCATGACGCATCACTCATGATATGTTTTAAATTTTTATGATATGTTTTAATTTTTTTTAATTTTTTGTATCTTAGATTTTAATTTAATAATTTTTCAATGTTTGTCCACTTTGATAGTAAATTTTGAAAATGTCTTCTGGAGCATCAAACAAAGCATCATCTACCGTAGGAACAAATTTTTGGGATCATGAGGAGAGGTTGCAAGCTACTAAAGTGAAATGCAAGTTTTGCGAGCATGTGATGAGCGGTGGTATTAGCCGTTTCAAGAACCATCTTGCAGTAAATAGAGGAAATATAGCCCTTGAACAAAAGTAACTGAGGAGGTTAGGCTGAAGGCGATTGCTGCATTACAAGCCACACAGTCATCTAAAGAGATGAATGAATCAACACTTCAAGCTCTTAGAGATGATGTAGTTATTGGAGATGAGGATGTTGAAGATGCACCTTCACATGAAGCCAGTCAAGGTCCTGTAAGGTCCAGAGGACCAATGGACAGGCATGTACAACCGTATTTTCAAGAAACGAAGAAGATGGAGCACAATGGGAAGGAGAAAGGAAAAGGGGTGAAATTTACCGTTAATGGGCACCGGAAGAAGAAAAGAGAAGATGCATGCGAGTGGATCCCACTCGTACGATGTATTTTTGAGACAAGTTTAACATTTTCTTTGGTAAATCACCCATCTTTTGGGCAGATGGTGCAAGCTGTAGGTAAATATGGACCTAATTTGAAATGTCCTAATTTATATGAGATAGCGGAAGAAGTATCTTCCTAAGAAAATTGTTTCTAAGAATGAGAAGTTGAAAGAGTTTCTAGACATATGTAAACTGCATAGATATAGTCTGTTGACAGATTGTTGGACTGACTGGCGGAGTAGGAGCATAATGAATATTATCATTCATGCTTATGCTGAAACGGTGTTCTATGATTCTGAAAACACATATACGGATGTGCAAGATAGCAAATATATTTATAATCTGATGAATGTAAGAATTGAGAAACTGGCAGAACAATCAGTCGTTCAAATTATGACCAACGACACATCGAACCATATGGTTGCAACAAAGTTGTTAGCTGTGAGACATCCATGTATTTTCTGAAATTCCTGTGATGCACATACATTGAACATCTTATTACAAGATTTTAGAAAGCTGAAGCTTATCCATAATGACATTTTAGATGCGAGGGTTGTCACAATCTACATGTATGCATACACTATCGTACTTGGTATAATGAGGGCGATAATTGGGGGCAATCTTGTTAGGTCCACTGTTACCTGATTTTTTGCAGCTTGTTGTCATTGCAAAGCTTTCAGGAGAAGAAGTTCGGTTTGAAAGCTTTTGTTAACTCCACTGAATGAAAGGAATTGAAGTTCTTCGGGACTTCTTAAGCAAGAAGTGTATAGATCTAATATTTTATATCTAATTTCATTTTGTTATTTGGTTCGTATATTTAAGATTTAAATAACTAATTGATGTTTTTTGAAATTTGTCTTTTGTAGGTATATGTCATCATCAATAGATGTTCATTTTAAAAGAATGTGACACTGACATTGAAATTTTTTGATCATATCGTCAATGTTCCTCGAAGGACAGATAGTGACACTCCATCAAAGTGATAGTTGTAAAGATATTGACATGTGTAAGAAGGAGATCGCGATTAATTTGAAGCATGATGCGAAAAAAGTCTGGCTGATCTCCATTCTTACTGATAAGAGATGGAACGACAAGCTGAAGACTCATTTGTACCTGATGGGTCATTTGTTGAAGCCATATTTTTTATTATCAGAGACGAAATGCTATTGATGGAGATGGTGCATTTGCTGATGGATTCACTGAGTGCATATTCAGAATGTATGCACATGATAATGACATGCAAGACAAAATGAGCTCCCATCTGTCTCTATATGAAAATGCAAGCTGATCTTTTGGTAGGGAGTTAGCGCACAGGCAAGCAAATAATTCTACACTTGATCCAGTTGTAGCTAAGAAACTAATATCAATTTCTTATTCCTACTATATCAGTTTTTGATATTTTAAAGTTAAACGAAACAAAATTTTAATTTAGTTTTTTATTGTTAGTTAATTGGTGTCATTAGCATGGTGGCACGATGCCTGAGTTGAAGAAGATGGCCATGAGAATTTTTAGGATTGACCGCTAACTCAAGTGGTTGTGAAAGAAATTGGAGTGCTTTTGAGATGATAAAAATTTAAATAAATTTTCTTTTATATTATCAATGGATAATCATATACATATTTTTTCTGGTGGCTAATTGATTATTGTATTTTCATTAACAGATTTATCTGAAGAGAATGACTAGACTAAATACTGATAAATTGAAAGACTTAGTCTATGTCAAATCCGATGCCCAACTGAAAGAAAGATTTAAGAGTAGAAACATTGATATCCTAGAAACATTGATATCCTAGCTGCTCATTCTTTTTTAGAATGGATTTCTCAAAAAGCAGCAGATGTTTCTGTAGCTTCAGATGAGGATGAAGAAGAATAAGTCTTCCCTGAAGAAAGACTGATATGGATGCAAGTTAAAGAAGCAATGGGGGCTAGTAAAAGATTAAAGACTACAAAGCAAGGAAAAGACATTGCATCATCATCTTCATGGAAGGGGAATGGGAAGAAGCAAATGCTTGAGGAGGAAGCTTTAAGTTCAGATTCATGGTGCTCCTCAGATTCATCTTCTTCAGATAATTCTAATTCGAATACGAAAACAGCTGCATATGTTGAAACATTTGTGCCAGAGACATGTGCAGACTGATCTTGTTAGTTGTTACATAATGTGGGAGTAAGTCACTCCTTTTAGAATCTTTTAATTTATTGTCTAATCATGCAGTATTTTAAGCTTCAATATTTTTTTAATTTGTAAACTTATAGCATTATTGTATTACATAATCGTATGTTAATGTTAGCGGTTATTTAATACATTTATCGTAACTTTATGTCATCCTATTGATGATATTTTGGTAATATGAACAATCATGGATATTTATGATATTATAATTGTATATTTATCCTGCTTGATATGCCACACCCGATATTTGCTCGTATCCCCGATTTATCCCCGGATATTCGATATCTGATACCTGATATGGCTAATCCGATACAATACCGATATCTGAAATTTAAAACCTTGGTTATCCATAAGAATATGCTCTCCGTGTGTATCTCATCTTTCTTAGGCTGAGGTAGAATATGCTGTGTATAGTCCTAGTGGGATATGCACTTATCTCATTTTCTTTCTACATGTTGAGGTAGAATATCCATAAAAATTGATGTATGTGTGTACTGCATGTAGGATAACTAATGATTTATGTGGATAACTAATGAGATATGTGCATATCTTGTTTTATTTACCCCATATTCCTACATGGAGTAAAGAAAATGGTCAAGCATATTCCTACAAGATTTGTAATTCCTAAATCAGAGTTGTTCATTTATTTTTACCAAAGAAGTGCGTGCATGTTTCTCTCACCTTCTCTTCTTATTATCTTCAAGCATTTTTTAACTTTGTATTATTGTAATTCTTCCTTGTCTTTTCTCTATTTTTTTATACTGATGTAATCATCAAACGATTTTAGAATTTAAAACCACCAGATAGTTTTCTAACTTTGTCCTTTATCATTGAAAATAATATTTTTGACATTTTACCCTTTTTCTTAGAAGAAAGAAAGTTTTCGTTATTTAGTTTTGGCCCATTACAAAAGTTTTTTGGCTGCACAATTGTGGACATCCTATGTCAGTTCAAAAATGCGCTCTTCCCTTGATTGGATGATTGGCATATTCACATTGTGTTCATGTTGATAAGAATGTCCTAAATCATAGATTTTTGTATTGTGTGTCTTTACATCTCACCCCTAGAACCATAGAAAGTTTGTATGAAAAACAAGAAGCATTGAACACCATAGAAGAAGATTTTTCTCCTATGACATTTGATATCCACTATTCTCATCTTTAATAGCAATGTTAATCTGATCTTCATCCCTCAATACAAGAAAAATGTTTGAATTCAAACACACCCCTTGACAGTGATGGACACAGAAATTATTTTTAGTGTATGCATAAGTGAATAAAAGTAAGTGTCATAAGAATGCACATAGCATGTGATCTCTAAATACGTATTTGAACTCTAAATTATGAATGTTAAAATATAATTTTTAAGATATATATGGCTACAGATTAATAAATACGATCGGCATATGACTTGAAACTTAAAAAGAAATCATGATTATATCCTTTTTTTCCTTCTGCCATTAAAGAAAAACAGATTTTTATATTCATCCTTCTCAAACCAAAAAAAATCAAAATTAAATGTGATGATTATAATTTTTAATTTCTTTGTATATTGATGTGCAAAAAAGTTAAAAAAATAAGGAAACCCCCCAGCAAAGAATTTCTTTGTATGTTCATGTTTTAAAACCTTACCACTTGAGCTAGTCTAATAATTAGCTTATTTTTGTAGCAAAATATACTTAAATTAAATATATATTGTGTAAGAATATAAAAATTCTTTATACACTTTGAAATTTTTGACAAAACTCAGTGTAAGCGTCAATCTATCCTCATCACAATATGGGCCAGTCTGTCCCTGCCCATCGATCCATAGGATGAAATTTCCTCCAATGAAGGATCTTTCATATCCGCAGTGTTTGTGTTTGTCAAAGCAAAAAGAAGAAGATGTTTCATAATCTATATACATATAAAAATGGAAGATGGTGGGACATGTTGCACAAATTGATTCTACATGATTAATTTATTGGCATCAAGGCCCTCACCGGGAATTGAGTTAGACGTGTATTACAGCATGCCAAACTAATCGTCCACCACCCTAATATACATATACCAACATAAACATATACTAATTTTGGTGTAATGCACGTGAAAGTTGAGAACATATTTCCATACGATGAAGTAAGCTCCAACCGGCAATCTTGGTTTTCTAGAATCCTTTTACATTGCAATCCTAATGTGATAAGCTCCCTTATTAGAACTATAAAATAAATTTAATAGTCTAATTTGATGTGTTTATTTCTTTTAATTGGGTTGAATCATAATTTAATATGGATCTTATTTACAGAGAATCCAAATTAAATTGTACTTTGTAAATTGAGAGAGCAAGCTAGAATTAACCGTGTCAACATTATAAATAATATTGATATGTTTCTTAAGATCCATATAAAAGTAGATTTAGATTTCAATATATGATTATCATTTACCACAGGTAAATTTCAATATAAATTCTTAGTGCATAAAAATGAAAGTAAAACTTTTCTCGGCATCTATGTACCCCTATTAGAAAAAGATGAGGGATCAGGTTCAACTAAAATTACTTTTACACGTGGTACACACATGTGCGCATGCACACACGAATGCAAAAGCGCTGACATGCGGACACACGTGAATATATAGATATATCTATAAGCACATGCATCTGTGTAGGGGACACACGTGTGGGCGTGTGGGCGTGTGTATATTTATCTATATGCATGTGCATCTATGTAGGGGCAAAAATTGACTCGAATCCTGCCAATAATATATTGTAATTGATATATGGAGGGAAGATGAAAATTGATGTTTTGATTAGCTTCCCTAATTGTTTTCCATGACGGCTTATGACCTTGAGTTAGGAAGTTTTCAAGCATGGAGCTAATTGCATGAAGTTATGTTAGTTAATACACTTACAGTGATTGGACACATTGAACTAATTTTTTTCATGTTGGAGTTGATAGTTTCTACGTCTCGCCTAATTTAGTTGTAGGCTTCCATTATGAATATCTAGCTTCTATGTTTTCATCTATCATACTTTCTTTTAAATTTGCCCACGTTTTTACAAACATATAGCGTTGTATTCTTAACTAATGAAATATTGGCATATGGGAAAAATTTTATTTTGCAATACACAATATAAGAAACATGAACATCGATGCATGGTAATCCATATTTGACAACTTTGGCCGAACCATATGCAAAATGAGCTCACCATCTGTGCATAGAATTATGTGCATAGTCCTAAGATTGTGAGGACTTTCCACAAAATTTAGTCCAATCCCAACAGTAGTAGCAAAACTTCGAGAAAACAGCCGTCATAGAGCATTTTTCTTTGGAAATTACTCCATTGTTGGCCAACAACCCAAAACAAAGGTGATAATATTACAAGAAATTAACACACATTTGTCTCTATTGAATTCCTCTTTAAAATTCCAATTTCGTATGATCCTTGCAGTAATGTTATGAATCAAACAACAATAAACAACTCCTTTCACTGTTACATCTGTCAAAGAAAAATCCAAGAATAACATAAACTAGACAAAAAATTGCATAAAATTGAGGAAAACTTACCTGAACAGTGTGAGACTGGATGCTGAGAACGCGGCCGGTTTCGGATGGGAGGGCCAGAGAGAGGATCGGCGGAGGCGCCATTACCGATCTCTTGAGGACGCTCTTAGATCTTAAAGGCAAAAAATAAAAGATAAAAAAATAAAAAAATAAAGCTTGGAGAGTGTTAGAGAAGATAGAATAAAGAAAAAATAAAAGAAAAATATTTCTTGGTGTTCATCGACTTGAATATAAATAAATAAATAAATATTGCCCGTAGGTGTGGAGTTTCTCCAGATAGGAGCGAGACGTTCAAGGGGTGTACCGGATTATTACCGTTATGCCACTGATATTTGGCTTTTGATTATTTTACATTTGTGGTCATTACATTTTTTAAGGATTTTTTTTATATTAGTCCTCCACATTGGTGTGTTTTATGTTAGTCTCTCAAATCATAAGTTTTTTAACTTATTTAAATTATCTCGCTGAGAAGAGACTAGCTGTAAATATACTTTATTGATTTCAACCCGGAATGATCTAGAATTCGTTTAGCCCGGACTCTATACATCTCTCATTCGGTGTATAGAGGTGACCCTTTTCCAAGAAGGAAAAGAAATAAGAAAAGAAAGGGGTTGATGAGATGGGCATTTTGATTTTTTCTTTCTAAAAATGTGAAGTTGTCACATCCCTACACCAATTGTCCAGTGTAAATAGCAATTCACATTCGTTTTCCTTGATCAATCATTGCAACAAGCATATTTTGCTTTGCGGTTTCATTGAGATGTCTAAAATATGTGTGTTTATCAAAAGAATTTAATGGAACAAAGATGGCACCGCTAAGGTGGCGGATTATCATTGGATGTCTATAAAGGAAAAAGTATTTTTTTTGCTTTATGGACTGCCATTGAAAGCCTGTTGACATCCTGGCCAATCTATTTATCAAATCGTGTGTTATTTTCTTACGTCGAAGTTCATCTTTTTTCCGATTAAGAAGAAAATAACGAAAATAGTTGTGTCTGACGGAAAGGAAAAGTAGTCCAAGTATCATCTATTATACATTTGACAACGATTTTTGAATTCTAGGGCTGACTAGGACAAGATAAAGAGTGGCTGAGATTTGATCTTGGTAAATCAATGGTTGAGAATGGATTTTGTGAAAAATTTTGGATGGAAAGTGCATTGGGAACATAAACTTTGAAATTAGAAATGCCTTGGAAAAGAGTGTGGAAATTAAATTTGGGGGACAAAGTGCATTGGGAAAGATTGTGGAGATTAAATTTGGTGTGAAAAGTGCCTTGGAAACTTAAACTTTGAAATTAAAAGTGCCTTGGAAAAGATTGTGGAGAATCATGGTCCATTGAATTAAATAAAATAAAAAATTTAGCGGAACAACAAATTAGCGTAAAAAAACCCTGCTATTTGTTGTTCTGGTGCCCGCGCCCAAGACGCCACGCTAAATTTTTTTACGCTTATTTGTTGTCCTGTGCCGAAGGCGCGGGCGCCAAATTTGTTGTTCGACGTCGAATTTGTTATTCCGCGCCAAAGGCGCCTGCGTCGAATTTGTTGTTCCACGTCGAAAGTGCCCGTGCCGCTAAATATCTTTACGCTAATTTATTGTTCTGTTAAATTTTGGCTGTGAAAATAATTTTCGGAGAACAAAGATTTCGCAGTGGAAATAACAGAAGGTGACCCGCTAAATTTTTTTACGCTAATTTGTTGTTCCACGCCGAAGACGCGGGCGCCAAATTTGTTGTTCGACGTCGAATTTGTTGTTCAGCATCGAAGGCGCATGCGCCGAATTTGTTGTTCCGCGCCGAAGGTGCCTATGCCGCTAAATATTTTTACGCTAATTTATTGTTCTGTTAAATTTTGGTTGTGGACATAATTTTCGGAGAACAAAGATTTCGCGGGGGAAATAAGTTCGGCACCCGATCCGAAGGCGCCCCGCTAAATTTTTTTTTCAAAGATTTGTTGTTCTGCGTCAAAGGCGCGGACACCAAATTTGTTGTTCGACGCCGAATTTGTTGTTCCACGCCGAAGACGACCAGCTGAAGGTACCCGTGCCGCTAAATATTTTTACGCTAATTTATTATTCTGTTAAATTTTGGATGTGTAAATAATTTTTCGGGGAACAAAGATTTGACGGGGAAAATGTTAAATGAACCGTGCCCGCGGGCACGGGTTATGACTAGTTCTTATTCAAAGGAATGTTCTTGTTTACTGGCAACTTATAATGTACATAAAAAGAATTTTTTCCAAATAAATAAAATGGTAAAAGGAAATAATATGAAAATACAACAAGTGAGGGATCAATATAAATTTAAGTTTATGTTTGGGACTAACATGAAAAAAAGCACCTTTTATTATCCTTTTTAAATCATATTTTGAACTCCACCAAATATTCTTCATTCTTCCTTTTATATCTGCGAGATCTAGAGCTTATGCTGGAGCAGAATGTACTAGCAATCATCAGAATACAATTAACCAACAAAGCAAAACAGAGTTCTGTACAATTTTAACAGGAAAAAACAGAACTAAAGGCCAGATGTTAGGGAATGGATGAATCATGACGTTAACAGACAAACTTAAACCAGTTTTCACTTAATAATTTTATGTCAATAGTAAGAATACTTGGGAGTAAGTGAGAATAAGTAAGAATAAGTAAGAATATATAAATAATGTTTTGCAAGGAAAACATCCCCAAAAATCATGAGAATAAGGAAGGATACTTGGGAACACATTGCTGAACGGTGGCATCATTAAATCACACACACGAAATTACGATCGTGAAAGCAACAATAAGAACTCACATAAATTAAGATGATGAATATATAAATAACCAAGGATGCCGACAGTTGCTCAACAAAATTGCACCATGGTAACCATTATGGGATCCCTATATACATAAACTGCCCTTACTACAACAAATGCATGCGATCCACATATGGATTGAGTAACCATTGGTTGAGCGCCTGTCCACATCCGACAAAACACCCAGAGTTGCCATTTTCAGTAAAGAATGGAAACCTGAAGGCATGCAGGAGCTCCTCAACAGACTGCCTGACTAATGATGAGCCCGTCACCCTGCTCCGCCGGCCCCAGCCTGTAATGATATCGATCCGACGTGGCCCAGAGCCCGAGGCTAACATCTGCCTCTGAAACCAGGCCAGTGTTCTTGACAACGCGGTAATTGCAGTTCCCTCGGACATAACATGGAGGTTAATTATCCAATATGAGAAGCTCTTTTCCCTTACTGAATCCGGGTAAACATTCCTTTGTGCAGCCACCTCCCATATAAATCCAGCCTCCTCTTTAAGACCTGTCTTGTGAAGGAAATCAATTACAGAATCAAGAAGCCCCCTCTTGCTTTCCCTGTCCTCACTGTGTATTAGTTCCAAAAACTGACCCGCATGGTCCCTCACATTCTGTCCTCCAGGTTCTGCATTTGGCAAAGACTGCAGGAACACGTGAGCCGGGTGACCTGTTGTTGCCATAAGCTCGCTGCACAATCTCATGTTGGAGAGTGTCTCAGTACAGCAACTGAGAAGAAGAGTGTAGGTCTGGAGAGATGGAACCAGCCCCATACTAATCATATTCTGCAGCACGCCATGCGCATCGGAGAACCTCTGCATCTTAAGAAATGCACTCAGCAAAGAATTGCATGTTGGTACATTAGGCCGCAAGCCTGCATCAAGCATTGAATCAAACCAAGCTCGAGCCTTGTCTACATTGCCAGCTTTACCCCACATGTCCACCAGAAGACCATAAGCAGGTTTATCTGGAACCCAATCCTGTTGCATCTCCAAGAACACAGCTTCCGCTTCATCAAGATGACCGCAGTGACCAAGAACCTCCATCACAATACTGTAAGTTATCTTATCTGGCCGAAATCCAGCAGCTTGCATGTCTCTGTATATCTTCACTGCACTCATATAGTTTCTTGATTTTGCCTGCATAGCGATCATAATGTTGTATGTTACTAAGTTAGGAATGCAGCCTTGCTCAATCATCTCACAGAACATGTTATAAGCATCACCAAGATGCCCAGCTTTTCCAAGGCAGTTGACCATTGCACTATATGTGAAGGTATCCGGGGAGAGGCCAACTTCCTGCATATTCCGGTACAAATTGAGTGCAACATCTAGGAATCCAGACTTTGCATGAATGTCTATCAAGGTGCAGTAGGTTACTCGATCAGGAGCAAAACCAAGCTCTTGCATATGATGAAACACTTCAACAGCCTCACCAATGTAATTAGCACGCCCATAGGCGTGGATTAGCCTATTATATGTTACAACAGTTGGATGGCATCCATCCATTTTCATTTCAGCCAAAAGTCGTTTTATCATGCCAAATTGCCTGGTTTTGCCAAGTATACCAATCATGGTTGTGTAAGTATGTTCATCATGCTTGAAGCCAGGCTGATGCTTCAACCATTTGAAAAACCCAAGAGCCACTGAATGATCATGGAGCAATTTCAACACCTGATTTGCCTGGAAAGCATCTAATTTGCAATGAAGACCATCAAGAGTTTCTTCCGCTTTGTCTCCCCATGTCATCTGTTGCAGTGTGTGACGGTACAACTCAACTGCACGAACAGAATTTACTGACCGATTACCAGATATAGAAGTTCCTGCTTGGGATCTCCCAGATCTCACCGGATGTTGAAATTTACTGGAAGACCTTATATGCTGAGTGGATGTTGTTGTCAATTCCCGATCCAATATTTTCGGGCCAGATCTTGCACCTGAAACAAAACTGTCAGAATGAAGTTTTACTCCCTGTGATACAGAATGCCTCTGGCCTTGTATGTTTGATGGCGACCTATGAGCCTTAGCAGAAGTTCCAGGATTATTTGGCTTAGCTGTCATTTTACATACGTTATAAGCCTCAACTCCAGGAACATTTTGAGTGGATGTGTGATTAGAATTTGATCTTTCTTCGGTGTTAATTGATAAGTTTGCCTCAACCTTGGAATAACTTGTAATGTATCGCGACTTGCCACTAGCAGTTCTTGTGCTTGAAATTGATGACTTGGCACCAACCATGCAGTTCGGGGTTGAAAGATAACCATCTCCGTCTGTCACTGGAATCCTATAATTCATTAACTCAGAAAGCATGCCAACAGTTGCAATTCCTGCCTTAACAATGTTTTGAGCAGCAATCCCAGATGAATTCACCAAAACGTTTTGAGGAGCTTGAACATCATCTCCATTCGAGCTGATTTTCCCACTTACAGAACTTGAGGGAGCGGTAGGGGAGACAGCATTTGGGGCTGGACCTGCATATGCACAACCTGGAGGGCTGAGACGACCAACAGATCCAAATGCATCTTTTAACCCAGGAGATCCGGCTTTAGCTGCAGCACCACGAACTGCATTTAATATATGTGGCTTCAGTAAGGAGTCAGTTTTATTAGGCGCCCTTCCCTTAACAGAAGCATCATCATCGGAGCAAGTACATGCAGCTCCATCTGCGTTGCCACATCTCGTACCACTGAGATAAAAAGTCCTAGCACACTGAGATAGTGTGCTAATCGGTTTTGTTCTCAACATCGTCAGCAAATTTAGTAGGTATAACCCGAGACACCTGCAAACCAAGAAGTATAAACATTCGTCAAACAACAACAGCAACAAAAGCAGAGACAAAAGAAATGATATCATGCTCCTGAAAATAGGACGTTTTACTGATCCTGCCTCACGCCAGATATCTTAAAATACTATGACGATTGACATAATAAAAGCCGAGTTCCTGCCATTGAGAAACAAATATTCATATAGGGCAGAAACTATAACTGAAAATAAAATAATCCCATTAAAGAAAACAAAGTTGAACTGATTTGTTCCGAGAAGGGAAAGATTAAGGTGGGGGAAATTAATATGAAAATCAATTCCCATTTGGAACAAGATTGGTGTGAAAATCATTTCACAATCCAATCATCAATTCTTCTAACACGCTAACATAAGCATAGCACAATCATAGCCTCTACAGTACCTCAACATTTGCATGTTCTAACCTCAAATGCATTCTTTGCTTATGCTGGTTAGGGTGTTGAAATCCAATACATGACCCAAGCCAGTAAGCTTATGATCTCTAAGAACATGTCTGTGCATCAGCTATTGTCAAGCCCCCAACTACATGATGATTGAATTCATGAATAACAACTCAATTAGGTCTATGCTAATGAGATTTAAAAAGACAGTAAAGTTATATTTATTAAGGAGATTGTTCAAAAAGAGTATTCCGTTCAAGACCAGCAGCTAATATCTTAGAACTAGTTGTTAGGAGTCAATTCCTGTGGAAGAGGCATTAATTGCAGAAAGTTATTAAGTTTCTGCATTTAAGATGCCTTATTTCAATTTAAATTATATGTTGCACCAGACATGGCAACACGGATAGGAGCACAAGATCCTGAGAATGGGTAAATTCTTAAAATAACATAGCATAAGTGTGTCTACAACGCATATCCAACACGTATCCAACAAGATACCGCTTCACAATTGAAGTGTCGGTGTCACATAGTCTAAGCTAAAAACAGCTTATGGTGACTCAACATCTAACCAGACTGAGAAATTGTGTTGTTTCATTTGGGACACTCGGAGGACAAAATTCTTGCTAACTCAAAAGTCAGATGTCCCAACCAAAAGAATACTATGACTGTGTTGGCTGGCTCTAGGACTCAAAGCTGAATGCAGTTTTCACACAGAAAATTTATCACATTTCCCATTCTTTACTCTTTCCCAACACTGGAGAATCTGGATTTAAGAGTTATGACGAGTCTCTCTTTTGTCTATATAGTTTCCTTCAATGCAACACGGATCATTCTATCATGAAAGTTGTATTACATCAAAAACATATTGGATACACATACTGGACATGATATGGGTCGATTTTGGATCAACTCATTTACCCTAAACCATACCCGAAAATCAAGGGACCGCACCCCTACCTGACCAGCAAACCCAATGGTTAACCGTTTATCCCGCTTGCTCCTTCACACACAAGCTCAAATTAATTTGCAGACCACATTTTGGGTCATAATAAAATCAAATGCAGGATCCTCCTATAGGTAAGCAGCCTTATAATCTGTGTTTCTTGCTCTGAACTAAACTGAGGTTCTCTGGGTCTACTTTTTTGTGTGGTTTTTTCCTTTTTGTTTTGTTTGGGGGTGGTTGGGGGTGTGATGGCGGCCATGGCATTCTCTTACTGTGGATTGTCGTCGTTATAAAAATAGAAGTGACTACATCCATTGGCGCTATAGCACTGCCTTCCTACGTGAAACAAGTCAACTAATGTGAAACAAATCCACAAACTCAGAGGAACCATTTCATTTTAAAGAATTAAGAATCTCCTTACTAGTTCGTAAATTAAGCGTAACGTTTAAAAATCTGAACATCTCTTGTTACTTCAATTATGGCATGCCATTATGGCCATTAACCCAATAATTGGGCCTACATTCATGGCGATCGTTACTCTAACAACAATGAAAGCGATATACATGGTGATCGTTACATCAATCAGTGCCTCCTCATCAAGGCACCCTCATCAATGCCGACACGCCGACAATAAAGCCACTTTATTGGAAAGGACGTTGCAAATCAAAGGCCTATAACAACTTCTTGGGACAAAAGGGGTGTAAGATCCTACACTAAGGTATCTCCATACTCAAGACTCGTCCTCTTTATATTTCTTACTCCATAGCTCGGCGTGACGGTGATGGGACGACCTCTCAATAGGTCGGACCTAGCTGCCTCGATCCCCCTTTTCTACTCATCCACTGACTTAAGCATCAGAGGAGATTTGGTCGGGCCTCAGCCCTGACCCTCCTGACGATTTTCCTATGTTGCAGACCGAAGAAGATAGCTTCGAGTTAGACCGGGCTTCAATCCAACAGCTTAGACTTAGCTCTTCCCGACCCGGGTCCAGCCTTCCTCGAGTCCCACTCCTCTGCCGACAGAGCGTCACATCACATGAGACATCCTCATCAGCATCACCTCACTGCGTGACGGATTACCCGTCAATGGTTGGTGTCGTCTGTGGAAAAAGGAGTCAACATCATCGTCTCCACCTAACACTGACGATGTCGACTCACACTACCAATCAAAGACCTGAAAGGCCAACGCCTTAAGGGGCGACAGACGTCACTCCGTCCTAGGGATCCTAGACAACATCAACCTCCAAGAGTCCAGCATTGACTTGAAAAATGTATGATCTTTTGGAACCGAAGGCAGAAACGATTCTCGCTTGCCGCCTCCATCCACTAGCTCACCTCTTGCTGGAAGTGGATTTACACTGCTCCGAGCTTGGGCCCTCCGTCGAAACTCCTCGCCTTGCCAAGCCCCCCACCGGCCTTGCCAAGTTCACTTCAGATTCGCGGGCCCCGCTACTCCATCCTTTCTAATATCTCAATCGATCGGTCCACAAATTCCAGATTGTTGGAATTTAGCATCCAGCGGGCAATCTTATTACTGCCAGAACGCATAGTTTGCCACTCATCGATCGCGACCACAACAAACGATTCAGGCAGGGGCGATGCCAGCTGAATCTGATCGTTGTCGAACAAACGATCGTCTTTCACGTTCCTTGGATCCTCCTCCTGGCAACCAAACAACCGAAACGGCAACTTCCTCCCCCATTCCTCGGTTTCTTGATTGCAGACCTGATAACTGCAAGGAGATCGAAACAATCCCATGGCCAACGAGCATCACACATCGGTGTCCTCAAGCCGATCAACTGAGGAAGGCAATGACTCCCATGGTCGTCGAGCGATGGTGACCGACGAGCCCCATATATTCTCTGGCCATCCATGCTACAGGGCTCCGCAGCCAGACATGGGTCGAGACCCCTCAAGACTTCTGTGCAACGGCTGAGCTTGATCGGCGACAACCCGTTATTGACCGACAAAATCCCCCTCTTCTCATGACGGCTACTCGGTCCTATTCCTCCAAAGGCGGCCCCAGGCCGAGCTCTTCGACTTCCAGGCCTCCGACATGAGCATTATGGAGATGTCTCACCGCGACAAAGAATTCAACTTCGTCATCAAGAAGGTCGAGCTCCTCCAGCAGAGCTCTCATTGTTCGAGCTTGGGCCCTCTGAGCCAAGCAGGCCATCTCCGAGGGTCTGAGAAGGCTGAGCTCCTCCCTGTCGAGCTGCCCTTACCAAGCTACCGACCTACGATTTGACTCCCTCTCGCTGAGCTGTTTCTGGCCAACCTCGAGCCTCCAACCGAGCTCGAGCAGCTTTGCCGAGCTCCGTTGTCTAAGCTCTGCTCATTCAAATAGCTCACCTCCCATGCTCGACTGTGATCCTTAGATTGATGAATGCGAGATCGGTCAGCTTCGTCCTCATAGGAGAGAGATCAACCGTCGCATTGAGACAGAGATGGTTGTCACCTTCGGGCATAGGAGCATCATCTTCAGCCCCTTTTCTCTTAACCTCTGGACCCTTTTCAAGGTCGACCCTTCGACCGATCCGTCGTTATTCGGCCCACTGGTGATGATGAGGCTCCCATCGAGATCGCATCATTTATGAACACGAGCATCGATTGGAAGGAGACGCAGGTCGAACTCATCCAGCCTTCGGCCGAGCTGTCGAGCTCGATTTTTCTGTTTGAACAAGCTTGTCGAGCTCCAAGCTCTGAGGAGGCCAGCCTCTGTCCGAGCTCCGGGCTCCATCCGAGACCTATCCGAGCTTTGAGTTCCAAACAAGCTTGCCGAGCTCCAAGCTCTGAGGATGCCAACATCTATCCGAGATCCGATCTCCAAGCTCCAAGCTCCGATCTCCAATCTCCGATCTCCGGGCTCCATCCGAGAGCTATCCGAGATCCGAGCTCCAAGCTCTGAGGGTGCCACCCTCTGTCCGAGATCCGAGCTCCGAGCACCATCATCCGAACTCCGTCGGAGTATCCGAGCTTCCGTTGAGATGCTTCCAACCAAAGCTTGGGCCCTCGCATCTTCGATCACGCCGAGCGGGCCGAGCTTCTTAATCCGATCTCCTTTCTCCCTCTTGTGTAACAAACCGCAGAAGCTCGAGCAAGTTGATTTGAGTTTCAATTCATTTTTCATGGATTCATCATCTTTAAGCTTCTCCTTCCAATGCTCAGCACCCCCTGCATGTTTTCAAAATGTGAGGGCCCATCCAAGACATGGAGACATGAGAGCTTGTTGTCTATTGTATAGACAATCCAGAGAGCTACATGTGGAGTGCGGCCGAGCTATCGACCTATCCAGGCCGACCTATACTGAACAAGTATAACCTACCCGGGCCGACCTGCTGACCAATTTAAGACAACCTATCCATGACGGTCTATGCAGGACAACATGTCCAAGATGACCTATTCATGACGACTTATACTATCTCCACCGTCCAGGCTTGTCCAATAGCTTGAATGATGTATTGTTGGTAAAACAAGCCAACCAAACAACTCTTCGGTTTATTTCGGTTTCTGCTTTTAAACTAAAATATTTTTTTTGAGCTGATATATCTTTGCCAAATGTATCCCAAGTGGGCATTTGATCAGCCTTATCTCCCACTTTGCTACAGTTTGCAGGCCCACAAATCAGCTCGGAACACCTCACGGGCTAGTCGTCTATACGCTCGGGGTCACTCCTTTGCGGGCTGATCTAGCTATGTGATTGGAAATGCCCTCACAGGCTAATCGATTATACCATCGTTGGACACTCCCTCGCGAGCCGATTTAGCTTTACGATCAGGGATGACTTGCATAAGACCTTGGGGGCTGGTGAGCCATACGATCGGGGCCACTCCCTCGCAGGCTGACCCAGTTACACGATCGAAAATGCCTCCGCGAGCTAGTCGGTTATACAATCGGGACCACTCCCTCGCAGACCAATTTAGCTATATAATCGAGTATGACTCTCATATGTCCTCGCGGACTAATCGGCTATACGATCAGGGCCAGTCCATCACAGGCCGATCTAGTTATACGATCGAAAATGTCCTCGCGGGCTAGTCTGTTATATGATCGGGGGTCACTCCCTCATGAGCCGATTTAGCTATACGATCGGGGATGACTCTCAGATACCCTCGCGGGCTAGTCGGTTATACAATCAGGGCCAAACCCTTGCGGACCGATTTAGCTATACGATCGAGGATGACTTCCAAAAGACCTTGCGGGCTGGTGGGCTATACGATCAGGGGACACTCCCTCGCAGGCCGACCCATTTTCACGATCAGGGATCACATTTTGACGACGTTGCAAACTATCAACTATTAGTTGAAGGGCCACTTCCCTCGCTTGCCGAACTACCTTTATCTCGGCTATAAGTTGGGGAGCCACTCACATCGCCTGCCAAACTACCTATCTCGGATATAAGTCGGGAAACCTCTCCCGTCGCCTGCCGATCTATAAGTTGGGGGATCACTCCCCTCGCTTGCTGAACTACCTAGACTATAGGTCGAGGAGTCACTCTCCTCGTGGGTCGACCTAACTAGACGACTGGGGTTACTTCTCTCTCATGCATATCACATCACTGACCTCAATTTTTACAGCGGTTGAGCTCGAGTAATGGGGTCATTGTTACTCCAATTATGGCTTGCCATTACGGCCATAAATCCAATAATTGGGCTTACATTCATGACGACCGTTACTCTACAATGAAAACGATATTCATGGCGATCATTACGTCAATCAGTGTCTCCTCATCAAGGCACCCTCATCAATGCCGACAATGAAGCCACTTTATTGACTAGGACGTTACAAGGCAAGGACCTATAACTTCTCGGGACAATGGGAGAAGCGGGTAAGATCCTACACTAAGGTACCTCCATACTCAAGACTCTTTCACTTTACATTTCTTCCTCCATAACTCGGTGTGACGGTGATGGGACGGCCTCCCAATAGATCGGACCTAACTGTCTCAAGCCCCACTTTCAAGTCATCCACTGACTTAAGCATCAGAGGGGATTTGATCGGGCCTCACCCCTGACACACACACACACACACACACACACACACACACACACACACACACACACACACACACACACCCCCCCCCCCCCCCCCCCCCCCCCCCGATTTTTCTTTGTTACAGATCGAAGAAGATACTTGGAGTTAGGTCTAGCTTCAATACAACAGCTCGGCCTTAGCTCGTCCCGACCGGGCCCGGGTCCCACTCCTCTACCAACAGAACGCCACGTCACAATAGGCGTCATCGTCTACACCACCTCACTGAGTGACGGATTAACCGTCAGCTTCTCTAAATATCAAAACCCCATGTTTACGAAATTCTAATGCCAACAGCACCGAAGCCAACAAATTCTAACCTTTTTCTTTCTCTCGACGGCCGGCAATCAAGCTAATCAATTTTATGAGAAACCACAGATTTAAAAAAATCGCCTTCGGATGTCCTTCCTTTTTCACCAGCAACCGATTCAAAACATCATCATGGTCAGCATATCCCCGACTACAGAACCATTCGGGATTCGAATGAATATAAATGCCATTTGGGAATATTGCCAATTAATCCCAAAGGCGCCCTTTTTTTATAACAGAAACGTGCTGCAACCAGTAAAAAATCGAACTTTTAAATGAATAAAATCTCATAAAACGATCTGAAACAAGAGAATAAAAATGATGTTAATAGATCAGAATGAAAACCTACCTGGGTTTTGGTTCTCCTCTCACTAATCCCCCGCAGCCGTTTGGTCCGAAGTAGTTGTTTGAGAGAAAAGAAACCCTACTCGTCGTTTTGTTTGACTGAGGGCGCGGAATTATGGGGGCCCGACACCGATTAAAAATAATTTTGGTATTTTGTTGGATTGTGATTCTGTCTGACTGACTTGCTCTCCAAGCAGCACATTAAAATTTTTTTTTAGGGTTTTTTTTTGAAATAAGACATAGCTTATTCGAAAAGAGCCACTCAAGTCTTAGCATCTGTTATTAGGTCACCCAAATCATTTACATCCCTCAAAAAGAGTACATTGGAAAAAGAATGTTAACTTTGAAATGAATATTCCGTCAACACTAATAGAAACTATGAATTACCATTTATACCATCGTCTTTCACGCTCTCTCGTCTCCTGACGTTTCAAATGCAACGCTAGAAAACAACCCAATCAATTATTGTTTCATGGAAGAAAAGGTGGAGACGCACGTGGCACTGGAGATGATGGATTCTTGATTCATCGAGCGGATGGTGTCCCACGTGGGCTCAAAGAGGATGTTCTTGCCGAGGATGTCGACCATAAGGTTCCAGGCGTAGTAGGAGTGCTTAATAGAGAGGTCAGACCAACAGAAGAAGGAGCCTTGAAGGAGAGGTTGGACCAACAGACAATAACAAAGGCTCACCTTATCCTCCCAAATGCAAAATCCAAGCCCACCCATTCTCTCGTCCAAATCCGAGCACCCCCACCCCTACCTCAAAGCC
The DNA here is from genome assembly GCA_030789695.1 of Scilla litardierei. NCBI lineage: Eukaryota > Viridiplantae > Streptophyta > Magnoliopsida > Asparagales > Asparagaceae > Scilla > Scilla litardierei. Next base: position 3,497,828 of record CM061132.1, read on the forward strand.
CAGCCAACTTCCACAACTTCAACCGTCCCCCTCTCATCCACCTACTGCTGCTGTCGCAAAGAAATTTTTAACCTCATTTTAACCGCAGCAAATTCTCCTCTAAGATCCCCACACCCACCTCCCCTCGCCCACCCCCCAAAAATAAAAATAAAATAAAATAAATAAATAAATAAAAATAAAAATAAAAATCCAAACCATACCTTCCATCAAGCACTTGCTTTTTCAAGATCCAACCTTAATTCTATTTGTATCAATGTATGTCTTAGACAGCAAACTCATTTAAAACCAACTATGTTTATGGAATAGATTTGCAGTCAAATTCAGACTCTTTCATTCTAAAAAGTTAACTCCATTTTCAATCACAACCAATTGTCTACAATTGTTTTTATCCAGAAAATTCCAGCATCATTCATCGCCCTTGATCTTTTTTTAATCCATATGATAGCAGGAAACATGGGTCGTGGAACACGGGTACACCAGCCTCTGATCGCTTAACCCCGAACACGAAGAAGCCATGGTATCCATCGGAGCCCTAAAGTAGAAAAATAAAAAATTAAAAGGGAATATGTGTAGTTGGAATTGAAACCGGACCTCCACCGAGACAGCCGGGTGATTCAACCACTAGGATGAGCACCGGAGCTCGCCCTTGATCTTTCAAGATGCAATCATAACATTCCTTAGTTTTACCGTTTTGTCCTAGTCAACAAACACATTCAAAATCAGCCATATTTCATAGAATAGACGTAAAATGTTTCAAGCATATCGTACTAAAACAAATTTTTCACACGGGTTGACCATGGAAAAGTGTTTCATATCCCATGGGCCATGGCTGAGCCACGGTAAAAGAAACGTAGTTTATTTTTTAAAACAATGAAAACAATCCCAATGGGCTTGGTCCGTGAAGATTTCATTTTGTATTAGTGGGTCTTCTTGTTTATACAAGACCATGGACCGGGTCCGGGTCCGGGCCCTCGAACCGGCCACAGCCCATTTTCATCCCTAGTTGGGATCTAGTTTAAGGCCATATGTAATGGGTTAGGCTTGAACTTATGAATCATGTTTTATACAAAAATTTGGCATGAAATTGGATTCTGATCCTTTCTCTATTGTATTATTCACAGAGTCTATATCACTGCCGTAGTCTGATGATATCACGATGGAATGGGAATAAAAGTTTATATTATGATATTTAATCTGCATGTTGTAACACCTTAATGGGTTAGAATTGAAAGCTGACCAATTGGTGATCTACAGTCTCTATCAACTTGTCGATTCATGACAATCTCCAATTTACCTACTAATCCCACACATAATATGCCCAATTGTTTGTTTAGAATGAATGGTTGTCATCATCGTCGCCTTTTTCTTCTGCGTCTTAACCTTCGTCTCAAAAATTAAGATCGGTTTCATGTGTTTAATAGACATGATTTGTGCCCGTTGTTACGTGCAGATCAAGGTGTCCATCGGGCCGGCCCGGCCCGGGCCTTGACCGGGCCCGGCTGACCGGGAGGACCGGGCCGGCCCGGTTGATCGGGAGGACCGGGTCGGGCCGGCCCGGCCCTAGTATATTAATTAAATATATAATTTTTTTAAAAAAAATATTAAAAATTCATTAGAAAATTTTAGTAAAATGGAAAATAATATTTATACTTGGTATAAATTTTTTTAAAGATAGTAAGTTTTTCAAAAACATACTATTTTATAAAGGATGGACAAAATAAGAAGAAGATTAATGAGTAAAACGCTTAATGAGTAACAAATTAAGGAGTATATTAAGGAAGAACTATTATATATGGAAAAACTTTAAGAATGAACAAATTAAGGAGCCCATTTGTGAAACAAAATTAAGTAGGGAGCAAATTAAAGAGCCCATTTGTGGAAAAAAAATTAGGTAGAAAATATATTAGTGGGGGAAAAGCAAGGAAAGAGGTCGGGCCAGGCCCGTTGCGCCCAGGCCATGGGCCGGCCCGAGGGGCCGCCCCTCCTCCCGAAAGCCCGGCCCGGCCTTCGGGCCGGGCCAAGTTCGCAGCCCGGTCAACTCTATCGGGCCCGGACCGGGCCGAGCCCGTTGACCGGGCCCGGGCGGGCCAGTCCGCGGGCTTTCGGGCCATTTGGACACCTTGACGTGCAGATCACATAACCCTCATCTTTTAGAGCGGAGCTTATTTTTTACTCTCACGGACAAATTTTGGCTTAAATAAGATGTCAGCTTACATTCATCTTTATCTTTTTACATCCAACCATCTATATTACAATTGAGGAAAGATTTTGAACTTATCTTATGTGCAGTGTCATGTCAAGTTTTGGAGGGAAATTTCTTGGATTGAGGAAATTTGTTGCGAATACACAAAAGCATTAAACTTTTTTGGAAACTTATATGTTGGGGGAACAAAAGTGGAGGGAAACCAACTCATTTAATATTAGTTATGAAAAAAAATGTTGTGCACGCACACAATCTCATCTTGGAAATGAATGCGAGTTGTGGGAGAATGAACCCGAGAGATGCTGCCAACTCATTGATCCGCGTTGCAAAACCCTGTTTAATTTCGATCCCATCTGCTAATATTTCAGGATAGAAACTAAAATTTTGGAAACTAAGATTTTGAGGGAACCTAATAATTATTGAGCTTTAATTATTGATGTTTATTTAAAATTAGTGGGTCCAAGATTTTTAAATGTATAGTGTCCCAAGGACACGTGTTATATGTATATATTAAATGTACCACACGCTGAAGGCGCCCGCGCCGATTTTTTCCCGCTAATTTGTTGTTTCGCGCCTAAGGCGTCCGCGCCGAAATTGTTGTTTTATGTCGAATTTGTTGTTCTGCGTCGAAGGCACTCACGTCGAATTTGTTGTTCTGTGTCGAATGTGCATGCGCTGAATTTATTGTTTCTCACCGAAGGCGTCCACGCCGAAGGCGTCCGTGCCGCTAAATATTTTTAAGCTAATTTGTTTTTTTTAAATTTGGATGTGAAAATAATTTTTCGGTGAATAAAGATTTCGTAAGGAAAAATCTTAAATGAACCGTGCCCGCGGGCACGGATTATGACTAGTCTATCATACAAATGAGAGTCATTGATGTGATGTTAGGCATACTAGGACAAACCCAATGGGACAAATTATTGGCCTAGGTTGTGCCACATATGCATGGTGGGACCCCTTCTGGGTTGGGTGCATGGGATAGTGTGCTTTCTTTGATGTGTGGCTGTATGGATTTGGGTTTACTGCCCCCTAATTTCTCTTATTTGCAAACTTGCCATTGATTCTTCATCTAACTAAAATGCTCATCGTCTTTCGCATATTTACGGGTCTGGCATGGGATTGTTGCATGTAACGGCCTGTTTTTATCAAGACAACTATTTACGCATTTAACCTATTTTCAAATTTCTTTTAAAGTATTTTATAATGGTTTGTCAGGAGTTTTACGATATCAAAATTTTCTTATAAAAATATTTTGAGGTATCAAACTAGTTATGAAGTATTTTAGTAAGTTTGGGTTTCATCAAACACCTCTAGATAATATGATAAAAAATTCATTTTCAATTATTACCATTTTGGCTTAATGAATTTATTTTCTATTCAAACATCATCAAAAAATTTTGAAACTTCTACGGTAACATTCTATGATCACTTAGGGCTTCCCACATTAATTTCGTAATTTTCTGATATCATTTCAGTAGAGAACCCGAACACCCGCTTCCTAAACGTTTTGGCCAAAAACCCGTATCTCCGTAGCTCAAACCCTGAAATGGTCTTCGTATTCACGGTCCACGCGACGAAGCGAACCCGTGGGTATGTTTTCGTAATTTTTCGGACACGTTTCTAGTAGGGGCAAAATCGTAATTTTGCTAATTACATTTCCCTAATTACCTATCTAACTATTCTAATTACCCCCCTAATTACCTAATCACTTACGTAACCCAACTTTTGGCAGCCATGCGATTTACGTTTAGCTAAAAAATTCTTAAGTTAGTCAAAAAGCTATACCTAACTATTAATTATCACCTAACACATTTAATACTCTTTGACTAGTTAGAATTTTATTTAATACTTATATTATAACCCCTAACCCTATAAATTAACCCCTCAGCCACGTAACACATGCATGCAAGCCCTTCTCCCTCACAAACCCAGCAAACACAGCCCCTCTTCAGTTTCGTTCTCTCCTAGGTTAACCCATGCACTCAACACACAGATCTCTCTCTCTATCACTCTCTCCCTCCCTCAATGCGACCTCCAGTGCCGCCGTGCGCAGCTGAGCCCGCCACCGCCACAGTCGACGCCGTACGACTCGACACGACCCCTCCCCTCTTCCTTCAGCACCTCGGAGCCCCCGCCGTGACGGTCGAGCAGCGGCTGCCGCTGCTGCTCACGATCGACGCTCCGCCGAGAGAGGCGCCGTCTGCTCCCGAACAGCCCCGAAGAGCCACGCCTCCGCCTCCGGCGCCCGAGGCCCCCTCCGCGAGCTTAGCCGTTCCCCGAAGCTGCACCGCCGCGAGGACGCCGCCGTCCGCCATCGCCTTGCCCCCCGCCACGCAGCGCCCCACCGCCGCTCCAGCAGCCGTCACCGACGTCTCCTCCGACGACCTCCCGCCTCCATTCCGACGCCTCGCCGTCGCATCCACCGAGTCCGACGACAGCGCTTGCCCTCAACGCCGCTGCTGCCGGAGCTCCTCGCCGTCGGCCTCCACCGCCGTCGCCTTCCGCCCGGAACACCCGCCGCCGCTTCGCCCGGTCGCCGCCTCCGCCGACGAGCCCCCCTCCTGCTGCTGTCAAAGGCAAATGCGTGAGTTAGCTCGAGGGCAATCTCGTAATTACGAGGAAATTCCGTATTTTCGTAATTTTAAATAATTATTAAATAGGGTTTGATGGTATAAAATCCATAACTTGAAATATAGGGCCTAGAAAAATACATGACTAGGCCTAGAAAATCAGAAATGACATTCTGGACCCAATGGAACTAGTTTCATCTCGAGCCGACACTCAGTTTTTCCAGAATTAATTTTTAAGCCTAAAAGTTAAATATGTTATTTTCATTCAAAAATCTGTAACTTGATATTTTCAGGTATATTAATATATGAGAAAAATATATGTGATAGTACTTTTCGAGACGGTCATTTTGACAGCTCACTTGAACCATTCCGATGCAGATTGCATCCAGAATAAATTGTCGAATAAATACGTTGCTAATTGAAAAATAATTTTAAAATTGTTTTTGAGCTTTTAAAAAATTATAAAAATTAACAAAGACTTCTGAAAAATACTTTCTCCTGCAGTAAAACTATTTTCAACATATCTAGCCTACATAAAAATTTAGAACGTTTTCCGACACCGTTTAGCCAGTTTTGAAAATCAGAACGATCAGATTATTTAGATAGGAACGTTGTGTGTTTTAATCAATGTTTTTGTGTTGCAGGTACAAACTATTGTGCACCTACTTCAGAAGAAGACCTAGATCAAATTCCGACTAGCTACGACAGTCTCGAAATTTGTAAGTCACGACTTCTAAAATTAGAAAATTAGATAAGTGCCCTCGTATGAACTTAGGAACACCACCTATAGCCTCAGAACGGCTACTTGACTTGAACTGAACTAGAAATCTAATCAAATAGGAAAGTAATCAACTACAGATTACTTTGCCAACTTTCAACTTTGGTGGTTATAGCACACAACCATCAACTGGAGTACATTGTGTGCTAAACAGTACTTCTACATGCTCGAAGCATGGAATCAGTATTACCGTCGTTGGACTTGTCTTGATCCTCAGTTCGTTTTGGCACAGTCAGCTTTGAAATGAGTTACCACCCTCTGGTTTTCAATGAAAAAGTCAACCAGTGGACTTGGGTTGACTAACATGTGATACACCGTATGGAACATCTTGTGAAACTTGTTGTGGAATATCTTGTAGAATATCTGGTGGAACATCTCATGAAACATCTTGTGGAACATCCCGTATAAACATGTACATAGAACACTTGACACATCACTGGGGTTTTTGGGGTAACTCATAGTTTGAGAGAGTATGGGAGTTGTTACGAGGTGGAACTCGCACACAATGAATTTGTATTGAGGGAAACCAAGGGCACGGTGGTTCTGTTGACAAGAGGGTTTAGGTGGGCAATTTAACAAGTGATTAATGGGGTGAAGAGGCTGAACTTGCCGCCGGGGGTGGCCACGGAGTCAAATCCCACCGGACGCGGCGGAAGAAGATCGGGTAGCGGGAGGCTGAAGCTGATGTCGACCAAGGGGCGAGCTTTCCTTCAACACGAGCAACTCGTCAGAAGGGCGGGATTGGGGTCCAACCCTTAGCCCCTCCGATGCCTAAGTCAGTAATAGGAATTAAAACGGGGGCTAGGCACGCCGGTCGGACTGAGGGTGTGTCGACCGTGCGTGACGAGCTATAAGTGGAAGAACAAAGATATGGACGACCTTTGCTCTCGTGTGTGAATAATGGATTGAGAGAGAGAATTTGCCTAGGGATGGCAGTAATGACCCGACCCGACCCGCCCGACCCGACCCGCCACGGTTTTGACCCGACCCGCCCCGGCCCGCAGCCGGGTCGGGGCAAGCTTGGGCTTTGTATGCAACCCGCCCTGCCCCGGCCCGTCCCGATAAACTATAGAGGTTCTAAAAAAACTTTATTATTTTGATGCGAACCATGCGGTCTGCCCATATCACATAACTCATACTCCGTTCCAATGTTCTTCCAATTAGGCCAAATCCAAATTCCAAATTACCAATAAATCACAATTCTCTCAAATCCCAAATAAAACTTTTATTTGAGATTCATATGGATGGCCGTAATGACCTGACCCGACCGACCCGACCTGGCCCGACCCGGTTTTGGTAAGAAATTACCCGCCCCGCCCCGGCCCGAGACCCGCCCCGCCCCGACCCGCAGACGGGGCGGGGCAAGCTTGGGTAGTTAAATACCCGCCCCGCCCCGCAATATTGCCATTCCTAAATTTGCCAACCCCTTCACCGTAAGAAGTGATGTGGTATTTATACCTGATGGGAGATGACTAGGTGGGGCTGACCTGGCATGCTGACTCGACGTGCTGAGTTGGCTCGGTTGTCAGCGGAAGCTTCGGACGTGGATGTCAGGAACAAGAGTGCCTGACATGCTTTTGTCAGACGGCGCAACGGCCAGGGGCACTTTTGTCAGGATGTCAGGGCCGAAAGCATTAATTGTCAGGGGGCTCAGCTGCCAGTGGGTGCTTTGTCAGATTGATCGGGCGGTGTTAGTGTCAGTCGTGTCCTTATCCTAGGTTGTTTGTCGTTGGTGACAAACTAAAGGTTGGGCTATGCTATCCCTGGCGCCGCGGTGCATGGGGACCAGCCGGGTCGACCGGGTCGGGGGTTGTCCGGCCCGGCCGCGTCCCTTTTCGGTTGTGGTTCGATGGGCCACTGGCACGGAAGGATACGCACGTGCCTACGTCAGCATAACTGGTGGCGCTGCCTGGGCGCTCCCCAAGTGTACTGCCCCTGGCGGGTCGAGCAACGGCGGTTGTATGTCCCGGTCGGGAGGGGGGTGCTGCGAGGTGCGCCCGTCCCCGTGTAGCCTCGGACCTCCGGGATGGCGGCCCTTTCGCAAAGGGGAAAGTTCACTGGGCATGTCAGCGGATCTGGGTGGGAGTCGGGCTCCTACGATCTTTAGGTCGTAACAATTGCCCCGGCCTTCGAGTCTGAGGCGGTAGCCCGGCTCGGCTCGGAGGGCGAACCATCTCCGACGTCCTGGACCATCGGTAAGGGCCTTGGCCCACGCCCGGTGGTGGCGGCGTCAGCTTCGGAACTCCCGCCTTACTGGTCATTATTACGATTTGAAAGGAGGGCAGAGAAAAACGAAGCGCCTCCACGATTGGGTTCGCGACGCGTGGATGAAGTGACCCTCACGCCAGTCGAGGCATCAAGGACATCCCGATGGGCACCGCGTGGCGGAAGACCGACGGCCGTGATGACCCGGAGGCCCACTTTACAAATAAAAGGGTCTGGAAGGCGGTCGGCGGGAGTTTTTTATCCATCTTCGATTCTTCTCCGACGTTCGATACTTCTGTCTGTCGTTTGCTGGCTAGTTTGCTACTTCCGCCGCTAGTCATCTTCTTCCGAACGTCTTCGTGATTTGACGGATCAGCCAGATAATAATAATTAATTTCCTTCCTTTCCGACCGATGGCTTCTCGTTTCGAGGTTGGAGGCGGTAGCCAAGCGGGGGAGGAGTTGGTGGGTGAGGGGGCATCGCAGCGGGGGGTGCGGCGGCCTAGGGAGAGAGGGTCATGGCGTTCTGTTGTCCCGAGAGCGATCGGATCCCTCCGATGTGGGTTGGATAGGATTAACATTAGGGAGATTCGCGTGCGGTTCGTGCGACAACCCTATGAGGTTCGGGTCCCCGGGTCAGAGGAAACGGTGTGTTCGCCTGGAGATAATGAGGTCGGGGTCTATGTCCGGTCATTCGAGTTGGGGCTCTGCTTTTCGATCCATCCGTATTTGCTTTATCTGTTGAATTTCCTGGAGTTGCCGATATTTGCCCTAGCGCCCCATTCTTGGGGCTTGTTAGTGGGGTTTGTCGTTTTGTGCCTTGCCTGCTCCTTGAGTCCCTCACTGGCGCTGTTCCAGTATTTCTTCGTAATCCGGAAGAAGGGAATGTATCATTGTGTTTGCGCTAGGAGAGGACGAGGACTCATCCTCGGGGTGCCCGACGACATCGGCGAGTGGATGAGGGAGTTCGCCTTCGTGATGATGCCAAGCGACATGGCGTTGATGTCGAACTGGGGGGCGCGGAATCCCCTAGTAAATGAAAGGGTGGAGCTGACTGGGGAGGATATTGCCAAAGCTCAGATTTTGATGGAACTGCCCGAGGCGTACCGTCAGTTGGCGAGTCTGACGCTGAGCAGTCGGCTCGCCCAGGACTTTTGGCCCCTAGGTATCTTTGATATTTGGTAAACCTTGGGCTAGGCTTGCCCTGATCTTCTTTTTTTTGTAGGCGGAGACGCGATGCGGGGGCCAGAGGAGGTGTCGAGATCGGCCGGAGCCCCGGTCTCGGAGGACACTAATCCTCGTGAGAAAGGCAAGGGGGTGGCGCGCGAGGCAGGATCCCAGGAACGGGGAGGCGGGGTCCCCGTGGGGAGAGGGCGCATCCGGGATGGGGGGCAGCTGAGCCAGGTACCTCTGCCGATGGGCCCGACGAAGATCTTCATGCGGGCTCGTCCGCGCGGGGGGGCGGACCCTTCGTCCCGCCGAGGGTATCAGAGGTGGTCGAGCCTCGCAGAGTGCCTTTGGTTCAGAAGTGGCCATACGGAATCCCTTTGTGGGAAATGGGGGGGGTCGTCGAGCCCGGGTTGTGAGGGCGCCCTCATTCGTTTCAAGAGGACCCGAGAAGAGGTCGAGGCGTATCCAGATGACCGTCTCCACAAGTTCCCTTTTCGAGTAGGCTGCGACGAGTCGGTATTCGAGGACGCGGGAGTGGCAGCGCGCCTCGCTGAGTATTGCGTGTTACCGCGTGATCGTGAATCTTTGACTCGCGTGGGGGCGGAACGGTTGTGTGGCTCTGCTATATGGCACGTCGTGCAGGTAGGCCGGTTCTCTTGCCTCGCCCTTGGGCTTTCTTTATTCGTGCCCCGCTAATTCGGGTCTTCTGTAGATGGTTATGAACCTGGTAGCCCTGCGGGGCCGTACTCCCGTGGCCGTCACCAGAGCGTCTCTTGAGGTAGCGAGGGCGAACCTCGGCGAGGTCAAGGCGAAGCTGAGGGACACGGAAGCGGAGCTGGAGAGGGTTAGGAAGGCCTATGAGGTGGAGAAGGGGCGGGCCGCGTACTTTGATTCGTCAAAAGCAAAGGTCGAGAGCCAACTCCAAGAAGTAACGCGGGAGAGGGATGCCATCCGGTCGAAGCACGCCGCGGAATTGGTTAGCAAGGAGACGGTGATCGGGGTACAGAGGCGGCAAATAGCAGGCCTAAAGGAGGCCCTTAAGGCCGAGAAAAGGGAGAGGGGTGTCGCGACGCGGCGGCTGGAGGAAAAACGGGAAGCTGAAGGCGAAATGATCGAAGCCGCTATCCGCCGCTATCATGACGAGCATGTTATGCCGATGTTGCAAGAGGCTAGGGATGCAGAGATTCGGCAAGTGGCGAGAGATGTGAGGGCTCGGTCGGTTGAGAGGTGGCGCCGCTAAGAAAGTGGGTTTGGGGAGGCCTGTACCTTCTTGTGTGAGGGTTATAACCAATGTTTTGTTGTAGTGTGTGGAAGGTTCAATGTACAGCATTGCTATTTGGGCAGATACATTGTATTGGTCTTGTGTCGAACTGTATTCTTTCTTGTTTTGTCCGTAGACCGTTAGTTTTGTGAGGGACGTAACTGCCCCCAACTTCGCTCTGCCGACGATATTCGGGTCGTCGGGAGAGGGAAGTTGAGATATACCACGTTTAGCAGGGGTTTGCTCGGAAATCCAGTGTGATTCCCGGTGGATCAGAGGCGGTGCGAGGTTACTCGGTCCGTACGAATGTTTGCTAGGTGGTTGACTCGGAAAACGCGCAAGTGCACGCCTCCCGCTCCCAAGCGTAGGAGCGTCAATGCAATATAAAAATAACCGGTGAGTACCGGGTCGGATCACAGGGACAAGTCGTTCTACGTTCACAAAATTGATCGATAATGAAAAATAAAGTGTTTTACAACAATCTCAATTAACAGTGGATGAGTGGTAAAAGTGTGGCGAAAACAAAAATTAACCTAAATTGGTAGGGTTAGAGAGCCAAAGGTGGAGTTTAGGATAGCTAGGAGAGAGCATGAGTTGTGTGATCATTAAAATTGGCGTTAATCAAGTCCAAATTACCGCATATAACACAATCGGTCATCCGGCTAAGGAAACCCAATCGGAATATTTAGCTTTAAAAACACAATAATTTTGCAATAGGGATGGATAGATTATCACGACACTAATCAAATTAAGCACATGGATTCTCTCAAATTTGCCCTCTCGGGACTTAGCCAATTAAATTTGTGTCCTAATTAAACATCCAACATTAACATTCAAAATAGGGCAAAGAGGAAAATTAGGGCTAAATTGACAACCAATCTCAATGAGCAATAACCCAAGCAATTCAATACTACACAATCATAGCAAACAATTGGGCAATTGCATTCAAAATAAACCCAAGTTTCATACAAAAATGAGATATCAAAATTACAATAGGAAAAAGGAGAGATTTCACCAAGAACTCTCCCAAATGAGCTTTCCCTCTTCCTATTTGCCTTCCTCCAAGCATCTCCAAGCTCCACCAAGCCTTCTCAAGCTTCCATGGCTTCCTCCCCTTCCAAAACCCTCTCAAACCCTTAAAAAAAAAAACCAAAAACGCCAGAAAAACGAAAAACAGCAGCCTCTTCCCTATTTTCGCACAGGAGCCCTCTTAACCCATTTCGGGTCGGATTTTTGGGGGGCGGGCGCCCGCTGCCCGCCCCCGCTCAAGCAGCGCGCGCGTTCAGCGAAGCGGGGAAGCCCGCTTCTAAATTTCGCGGGCGGGCCGGCCAGCTGGGCCGGCCCGCTCGCAAGTCGTTTTTTTTAAAAAAATTATTTTATTTTTATTATTTTTTTTAGAATGAGCGGCCCGCTCCAACGGAGCGGGCCGCAAAGCCGGCTTCAATGCGTAAGGGCGGCCAGCGGCGATTGAAGGGACAGATCGGCGCCACGTGGCGCCGTAGGATCGCGCCACGTGGAGCCCCAATTAAAATTCTTTTTCTGGGTTAAAACACCCCTTTTCTCTTCCAAATAATTGCCAAAAAATACCTAGGAGTCTCAGAAAAATCCCAGAAAATTCTGAAAAATCCCGAAGACTCCCAGGAGTACCTGAAAAATAGGAGAATGAGAAATTAGTCCATTTGATTATGAAATGAATTTAATGACTATTAAAAGAAAGCAATATTAACCTCCAATAATCCATATAAAATGTTCCAATGCTCAAATAATTCCCAAAAAAATGGAGATATGATCGAAATAATGGCAGGAGCATAGGAAAAATAATAGGAAGCCAATAAAGACGATAAAACCCGCATTTTGTGCCAAGAATGAGAATAAGCCCTAAGATTGATATGAAGTGAAAATATACCCAAAAAGAGCACAAATAAGCCTAATCTTTAGCACAAAATGGGGATAGTTAGGGGGTAAAATATGCAATTTATATCCCGAATCACTAGGCGTTGAAACCGAGATCCCGAATTAGTTGGGCGGCGGATTCCTGTTTCGGCCGCCCCGACGGAGGTCGGACTCCTCTTTGGTACGAGCGACGCCTTCTTGTTTCGGCCGCCCCGACGGAGGTCGGACTCAGTCTTGGAATGAGCGGCGCCTTCTTGTTTCGGCCGCCCCAACGGAGGTCGGACTCAACCTCGGGACGAGCGGCGCATAGAAAGAAGAGGCGAAGGGTGGAGTAATTTTGAATGGGGGTAATCATTTCACCGGTATTTGGGCGGGAATTGAAGGGGCCTATTGGCGGTCGCGTGACTAGACGTCATCCTGGCGATTCGACGGCGGGCGGGAAACGAAGCGACCCGACCACTTCCGTGTTGACGCGTGGCAGAGGTGACGGTTGCCCTTACGCGAAGCGTCAGAACACGTGGGTCGCGCTGGATAGGGAACGGATTGATGACACGTGTCCCGAGGTCGACGGTCATGATGCTTTGCGCCGTCGCGTAAAAGAGATCTCAGGGAGGGGAGCGAAGCAAAGCTAATTGTTGGGCGAAGGTTTTGCAAGCGGCTGGAGCTTGTCGGAGACTTCATTATCCTTGCCAGAGTCGTCCTCGTGGGAGCGGTCGATGAAGTAGAGAAGATGTCCGAGTTGTCGAAGCCCATTAGGTAAGAGGTCCGTTTTATAGATGTCTTCCTCGACGTCTTCATTTCGTGGTCAGGGGTCAAGGGTGGTTGGGGAAGGGAGCTCCGACGCGGAGACTGGAGAGGTGCCTCTCGAGATTGCGGGCGTGAAGTCGGTGCTGAAGAAATCCATCGTGAAGATCTTCGAGATGTATGTCAGGCCACCCTATTCTGTTCGTGAACCGGAGCCGCAAGAGAGGGTGTGTTTCGCGGGCGACCGTGAGGTGGGAGTGTATGTTTCCTCGTTCGAGCAAGGGTTGCGCTGTCCCCCCCCATCCGTTCTTGCTAGATGTGTTGAACTTCCTGGAGCTGCCCTTGTATCGCCTGATGCCCAATGCCATTAGTGCTGTTGTGGGATTCCTAGTGCTGTGCGTGAGCAACCAGGTTTGCCCATCACTGTCCTTATTTCGCCATTTATTCTCGGTGAAGAGGTTGGGGTCCTGCTACTATCTCTCTGCGAAAAAGAGCCATCCACTCATTAGGGGGTTGCCCGGGAGGATTAAGTTGTGGCGCCAACAGTATGTGTTTGTGGGAGTGCCGGAGGATGTGTTGATGAGATCTGATTGTGCGGAGCTGAATCCCGAGGCGAAGGAGGGGGTTGAATTGGGGGATGAGGAGAAAATGGTGGCCCAGCTTCTAATGGCAATACCAGTGGAGGGCCGAGATTACCGGATGCTCGCGCGGGCTGAGATGATAGCGGCGAACATCTGGCCCGAAGGTACACCAGATTTTGGTATTAGTGCGTCTGAAGTGCTTACCCTGAACTTTCTTTCTTTGGCAGGTCGCACGATGAGTTTGTCCCTTGAGGAAATGATGCAACGCGCATCGGAGCAGGCGGGGCGAACTTCGAAGAGAATTGGCCCCAAGAGGTTGCGAGAGGAAGGAGGGGTGGGGAGTTCGACGGGGGTGCCGGCGTCCACGAAGAGGAGGAAGCTGCCAACGAGGTCGTCTGTACCTGATGCACCGGGGCGAGGGGAAGCCGGTCAGCAGGAGGGTGGAACCGGGGAGGGGATAGCAACCCCCGTCATCGACCTGGATGGCGGGGACAAAGGGTCGACTGGGGGAGGGGTGGATGCCCCCGGGACGTGGTCGTCTAGCCCCCTGGCACCTGCTGGAGTGGAGGGGGCGGCCGCTACCGGTCAGTCGGGGAGGGCCGAGTCGTCAGGCGGCCCGGCCGGGTCTGCCGGTTGGGACAGTTGGCCCTATGGTTGTCCGTTGTTCGGTCTCGAGAGGACCGCCGATCCCCGCTGTGAGGCCTCATTGGTCCATTTTAAGGCCAAGAGGACCGACGTCGAGGGTTATTCCGACGAGGCTCTTCATCAGGCGCCGTTCAAGGTGAGGGGTGATGAGTCCGTGTTCGAGGACGGAGGCGTGGCGGCGAGGCTGGCGGAGAACATTTTCTTGCCCCGCGATAGGGTGGCGCTGGAAGCGGTGGAGCCCGAGGGTCTGTGTGGGACCGCGGTGTTGCACGGCGTCCAGGTAGGTTTTGTAAGGCGGATGACGTTTTCCAGTGGATTTTGTTAAACGCCCTAAAAGGGTTCTCTTCTTCTTCTCTTTTTTTTGTTCAGGCCGTCAACTTGATGCTTGGAGTGATGAGGCACGTGCCTGCCACACATAAGGCCGAGGGTGCCATAGCTAGAGTGGTGGCCGAGTTCGCCGCCTTTCGCAAGAGTGCTGGCGAGGACCTGGCGAAGGAGAGGGAGAGGGGCGGCCAATATGAGGCGGAGGTAGAGCGCCTGAAGGCGGTCCTGGCCGATCATGAGCTGCAGGTGACCGGGGCTAGAGAGAGAGCGAAGGAGCTGGAGGAGGCCCTTGGGAAGGAGGAAGTTCGTGCGGAGGGTCTGGCGGGTCGTGCCAAGGAAGCCGAGGAGGAGTTGGCTCGCAGGGTCGAGGAATTTCGCACGTACCAGGACAAGACCGTCATACCTGCCCTCGCAGATTCGATGTCCCGGGGCATTGAGAAAGGCCGGGCGGAGGGGTGGGAAGCCTGCTTGGTTCGGATAAAGGAGAGGGTGACGGGTCTGTCCCCGTCAGTTGAGCTCGACCTCGACGGACTCGCCGCTTGGAGCGACGAGGAGGGGGACGGCGAGGGGGGGACCGGCGAGGGAGGGGAAGGCGTCGAGGCAGAGACCGGCGGGGCAGGGGGAGATTCCCCCGAAGGGGATGGGGTGGACGTAGTGACTGGAGAATGCGCCATCGGCGCGGGAAATGTAACCAAGTAGTTATGTATAGGCGTTTAAGAAAAGAAGTAAAGTTATGTGGGGTTGATACCCGCACTTTTCGGGAATCTTCCATCTGTGTGTGTGGAAGTTCCCTTTCAGTGTTACGCTTTGGTGCGGCTGTCTCTAGCCCGGTGTTGGGGGAGTTACGTTAATTCCCTTTATTTAGGGTAGTGCGCCCGAGAAAATTTACAGCTGGTTAGTCTCTTTTTTCGGGGGTTGTTCCCGTGCCTGAGTGCGCCTGAGTTATAGCTAGTGGTCAACCGGGAATAGTTTTTCCATCAGCTTTTATTAATATTTTAATAAACAGGACGGGCCCGTAGGCGAAACGTTGAGTCGTTCTAGTTAGGTTGACGTCCTCGTAGTATTTGATGCGTCCCTCCCCGGCGTCGTACCCCTGAAGTGGTGCAGAGTTACTTCAGAAGGTTCCCGCTCGGGGGAGGGGTGGATGGTTGTGTCGATGCCGGGGGCAGTGGCGGCCGCTTTGGCCCTCGTTTCCAGAATTGGGGGGAGAGGGAGTCCTTGGTGGCTGCTCTATCCCGCTGGGCCTTGTCGCTCCTGTCGACTGGAGTCGCCGTGTGACGGGCGCGGGAGGATGTGGTCCGCCACCGATCCGTGCGTCTTCCTGGCGTATGTGGTCCAGGAGAAGTCGAGGAGTGGAAGGCGGGGTGCTACATGTGTAAGTGGAATAGCCTATTGGCGTGCTCCGGCGCTCGGGGGCGAGTCCCCTGGGGTTGGGGCGACTTTGGCGGGGGCTGGGGTGCCCGATGGGGTGATTTGGCAGGTTTGTCCCGTCCATCGGGTTGTCTGCCAGCCGCGCCTGCGCCCGCGGGGCGTCCGTGGAGGGGCACGGTATGCCATTGGAGCTCCCGTTCCAGTGCCTTAAGTTGTCTAAGGGAAGGCGGGGAGCAGCAGGAAGGGTGCCCCTCGTGTAAGAGAAATATCCTGTTGGGGGATCGTTTACTAGAGCAGTTGGCGTTCCTCGCATTTTCCGCGTCTTCTAGGGGGAGAGTGTGGCGAAAGGATTGGCCTTTCCTTAAATTCTCTCTTTCGCCCCCCTCCACTTTGAAGAGGCTGAGGGGGGGGGTATTTATAATGGTGTATTTCTCGCCTCCCCCCTTCACTTGACGTGATGAGCTGGGGCCATCCTGGAGTTGTGTCCCTTGGGGACCGTTCCCGACGAGTGACGCCTGACGTGACCCA
Organism: Scilla litardierei; assembly: GCA_030789695.1. NCBI lineage: Eukaryota > Viridiplantae > Streptophyta > Magnoliopsida > Asparagales > Asparagaceae > Scilla > Scilla litardierei. Next base: position 3,514,100 of record CM061132.1, read on the forward strand.
TCAGCTCATGTTTTTCGGCGGGCGTGCCGTTGTCAGTGGCGCTTGTCCCGAGCGTCCTTTTGGTTTGACGAGTCATTTCGGTTGTCGGCTTTATAGGTGTCAAGCGTTACTCCTCGTATGGCGCTCCTTTTGGTTTGACGAGTCACTTCGGTTGTCGGCTTTATAGGTGTCAAGCGTTACTCCTCGTATGGCGCTCCTTTTGGTTTGACGAGTCATTTCCGTCGCCTACCCCGCGTATGGCGCTCCGGTTTGGGTGGCTAAGCTCCGTAAGCTTGCCCCGGAGGTCTTCTTTGGTGGGGGGAGCGAGCGCGTAGCTCGGCCCGTGCCCCTCTCCGGTTTGGGTGGCGAGGATCGGTCCTGCCCCGAAGTCTTTGAGAGGGCGGGTATTGGGCCGTCGCCTCCCCGCATCCTCTATAGTCGGACGGGTATTGGGCCGTCGCCTACCCCGCATATGGCGCTCCGGTTTGGGTGGCTAAGCTCCGTAAGCTTGCCCCGGAGGTCTTCTTTGGTGGGGGGAGCGAGCGCGTAGCTCGGCCCGTGCCCCTCTTCGGTTTGGGTGGCGAGGATTGGTCCTGCCCCGGAGTCTTTGAGAGGGCGGGTATTGGGCCGTCGCCTCCCCGCAGCCTCTATAGTCGGACGGGTATTGGGCCGTCGCCTACCCCGCATATGGCGCTCCGGTTTGGGTGGCTAAGCTCAGTAAGCTTGCCCCGGAGGTCTTCTTTGGTGGGGGGGAGCGAGCGCGTAGCTCGGCCCGTGCCCCTCTCCGGTTTGGGTGGCGAGGATTGGTCCTGCCCCGGAGTCTTTGAGAGGGCGGGTATTGGGCCGTCACCTCCCCGCAGCCTCTATAGTCGGACGGGTATTGGGCCGTCGCCTACCCCGCATATGGCGCTCCGGTTTGGGTGGCTAAGCTCCGTAAGCTTGCCCCGGAGGTCTTCTTTGGTGGGGGGGGAGCGAGCGCGTAGCTCGGCCCATGCCCCTCTCCGGTTTGGGTGGCGAGGATTGGTCCTGCCCCGGAGTCTTTGAGAGGGCGGGTATTGGGCCGTCGCCTCCCCGTAGCCTCTATAGTCGGACGGGTATTGGGCCGTCGCCTACCCCGCATATGGCGCTCCGGTTTGGGTGGCTAAGCTCCGTAAGCTTGCCCCAGAGGTCTTCTTTGGTGGGGGGGAGCGAGCGCGTAGCTCGGCCCGTGCCCCTCTCCGGTTTGGGTGGTGAGGATTGGTCCTGCCCCGGAGTCTTTGAGAGGGCGGGTATTGGGCCGTCGCCTCCCCGCAGCCTCTATATTCGGATGGGTATTGGGACGTCGCCTACCCCGCATATGGCGCTCCGGTTTGGGTGGCTAAGCTCCATAAGCTTGCCCCGGAGGTCTTCTTTGGTGGGGGGAGCGAGCGCGTAGCTCGGCCCGTGCCCCTCTCCGGTTTGGGTGGCGAGGATTGGTCCTGCCCCGGAGTCTTTGAGAGGGCGGGTATTGAGCCGTCGCCTCCCTGCAGCCTCTATAGTCGGACGGGTATTGGGCCGTCGCCTACCCCGCATATGGCGCTCCGGTTTGGGTGGCTAAGCTCCGTAAGCTTGCCCCGGAGGTCTTCTTTGGTGGGGGGAGCGAGCGCGTAGCTCGGCCCGTGCCCCTCTCCGGTTTGGGTGGCGAGGATTGGTCCTGCCCCGGAGTCTTTGAGAGGGCGGGTATTGGGCCGTCGCCTCCCCGCAGCCTCTATAGTCGGACGGGTATTGGGCCGTCGCCTACCCCGCATATGGCGCTCCGGTTTGGGTGGCTAAGCTCCGTAAGCTTGCCCCGGAGGTCTTCTTTGGTGGGGGGAGCGAGCGCGTAGCTCGGCCCGTGCCCCTCTCCGGTTTGGGTGGCGAGAATTGGTCCTGCCCCGGAGTCTTTGAGAGGGCGGGTATTGGGCCGTCGCCTCCCCGCAGCCTCTATAGTCGGACGGGTATTGGGCCGTCGCCTACCCCGCATATGGCGCTCCGGTTTGGGTGGCTAAGCTCCGTAAGCTTGCCCCGGAGGTCTTCTTTGGTGGGGGGGAGCGAGCGCGTAGCTCGGCCCGTGCCCCTCTCCGGTTTGGGTGGCGAGGATTGGTCCTGCCCCGGAGTCTTGCGCGTCTTGAAAGTTTCCGGCTATATTACGACTGGCGTTCCATGTTCTTCTGAGTGATTAGCCCGTCCTCATCAGGGGGGGCTTTGGGGGGCGCGGTCGGTCCTGTTTCCTCCTGCGGTGCCATCAGCTGGAGCTAACTTTTGATGGTAGGAGTCGTCCCTCAGCCCGGTTAAGTCGATCCTCAGGTTCAGCTCAGGTCCCTTGTGCTTGGTCGACCCCACGTAGCAGCTCCTAGACAGCTTCTGGCTTCCCCGTACGAACCCAACCCCTCGGGGGGTTTGGAACTTGACCATCTGGTGGAGAAGGCTGGGGAGCGCTCCGATGGCCGCCATGTAAGGTCGTCCGATGATCCCGTTGTACGCCGACGCAATGTCGACCACAACGAACAGAGTCATCCAAGTGACGACATGCGGCTCTTCTCCGAGGGTTATTGGCAAGGTGATCACTCCTACGATAGGGGTCGAGTGACCGGTGAAGCCGACGAGGGGTCCGGTACAGGGTCTCAGGTCCGTCGGCCTTAACCCCATCTTTTCGATTGTGGACATGAACAGGATGTCACAGGAGCTCCCTGTGTCGATCAGGAGGTGGCTGACGATGGCCGTCCCTATCTGGGCCTCGATGATGATGGCGTCGTCGTGGGGCAGCTCGACTCCCTCTAGATCCTCGTCGCTGAAAGTAATGGGAGGGTAGGTCATCCTTCTCCCTCTCAGATCCCCTCCAAGACCCGCTGTCATCACTTGTCTCGCGTACGCCTTTTTGCTAGACGATGATGCTCCTCCGGAGGATGGCCCACCGCATATCGTGTTTATGCGCATGACGGGTTTCGGGGGGTGAGGCTCTTCCCGCTCACCGTTTGTAGGAGGGTCTGCCCTCCGTGCCCTTCGGTGGTTCCCCTCCTCTCGGTCTGGTCTCCTGCCCCCGACGAAGCCCCCTAGGTGGCCCGCCTGGATCAGCCGCTCGATTTTCCCTTTTGAGGGTGAAGCAGTCGTCGGTGTTATGGCCATGGTCCCGGTGGTATCGGCAGTATTTCTTGAAATCTCTCCGGGCCGGATCCGACTTCATTTCCCGAGGCGGCTCCGGCAGCAGTCCGGCTCTCGTAGCCGCGGCCATCACCTCGATCAGGGGGGCATTGAGTTGCATGTAATGTGCCTGTAGGGGGCCTTCTTGTCTCGGGACGACTCGGGCAGGCCCTTGGGCCGGGGCGAACTCGCGCGCTGGGCCAGGGCGATCTTGCAGACGTCGCCCCGCCGGTTCGCGCCTTGGTTGGGCCAACTGGTCGCGACCTCGGTGCCCCTCTTCTTGCCTCGGCTGAGGGTGTGACCGGGGCTCGCCTTGGAATGGCTTCGCTAGGGGAAACATGGCCTTTGTGCCGAGAGTCTCTTCGGCCAACGCATGCCTCTCCGCCATAGCAACCAACACCTCATAGTCGGCCGGCGGATCCCGGAGCAGGGATTTGTGGAGGCTCCGAGTCCGCAATCCCGTCTTGAAGGCCAGCATGAGCACCTCGTCTCCGCATGTCACCACCGCCCGTCTCTCATCTTGAAAGCGGCGGAGGTATCTGCCCGTTGTCTCCCCTTCTCCTTGTACTATCGTGCTGAGATAGTCTAGGGGTTTCTTTTTCGTCCGTCCGGCCCGAAACTCTTGGCAGAACTTGTGGGATAGCTCGCCAAAGCTCCCGATGGATCTCGCGGGTAGGCCGAAGTACCAGTCCAATGCGGTGTCCCTCAGGCTTTGGGAGAAATGCCGGCATAGGAACGCCTCATCAACATCCTGCGCCTCCATTGCCCCCCGGTATTTCTGTACGTGCGTGAGGGGGTCGCCTCTTCCGTTGTATGTGGCCAAGTGGGGGGGGGTTTGAACCTTATGGGCCTTGGGGCGGACGTTGTCACGCCCCGCTTCCCAAAATGGACGGAAGCGAAACGTGACGAGGCCCGCTTAGGCCAGGGCTAAGAGCCCGGACCCAATAAGCGTCTGTAGAGGTACCATTTTAAAAGATTTTCAGGTTCTTACATTTTTATAGTTCGAAACAACAAAAGTACAGAAAAAAAATTTGCATTCATTAAATTAGAGATATGATATCCAACAAGTACAAAGTCTAAAAAGAAGCCTAAGCGTGGCAACAAACTATCTAAAAGAAAACTGAAAGTGGTAACCTCTGAAAGTGACGACTAAAAGACCTCAAGGTCTGGTCCTCGTCAGGCACGTGCTCTGGGTCGACGTCCTCGGCCCCTCGTACTCCAGTGAGACTGCCTCGTCCACGAACTCTGGCTAAATACCTGACGTACAGCACCCAAGAAAAGGAACTGTACGTCAGGTAAAGTCTACAAGAAGGGTTAGACTTTACTGCAAGTGCACCGAACTTTAAACAATGGTTTACTAGTTGATTAGCATGCTGAGGTTCTTTTACACAACAGTTTACTGGTTGATTAACATGCTGTGGTTATAACAGAGTAACACGACAGGAAGTAACGCAGCAGGAAAGTAAACGGGACAAGTAGTAGTCGTAGCGTGTGCTACCAACTACGGGACTAGCCTAAAGGTGTCAGAACAAGACAAGACAGACAAGACAAGTAGGACACGACACGACACGGCACGACACGACACGACACGAAGGGTTCACGCCTTACGGTTCGAGGGGGATCAGACCCTCTCACCGTGCGCACGCTCAACCCTACCCCAAAATCCCAGAACTCAGGACAGGAAGCACGGAGATCACTTTCGCAAGGAAAGCATCTGAAACGCCCGTAGGCTTTTTTGTATCACGGAGATCACTTCCGCTCGGGAAGCATCTGAAACGCCCGAAGGCTTTTTGTAACTCGGAGATCACTCCCGCAAGGAGAGCATCTGAAACGCACGAAGGCTTTTTGTAACACGGAGATCACTCCCGCAAGGAGAGCATCTGAAACGCCCGAAGGCTTTTTGTAACACGGAGATCACTCCCGCAAGGAGAGCATCTGAAACGCCCGAAGGCTTTTTGTAACACAGTGACAAGACACGACCAGTGTGGATAACAGTGACAAGACACGACCATTGTACGGGAGAGTTATTCTAGGGTGTCCACATGCACGCACACACATGATAGCCCTACAACATCAAAGTTGTTGTCAGGCTCAGACTTCGTCATCAAGTCTGAGTCGTCAGGAGCGTCCCGAACGCTATCATTTCACGTCCGGTTCTATACAGTCACAGTCTAACAGTTCTAGCAATCTAAGACCAAGGCACGGTCAAAAAAACGCAAGTGGGTACACTTGCCTGAAACGGCGAGTGCGTCGTCCTCTCGAAGCGTCTCGTCCAAGCGTCTCGTCCGCAGAAGTCCGTCTGAAATATCGCCACGGCGACGATGTCAGGTCTCAAATTCATCAAATCCTATTAGGGTTCGTTTCTAGGTTTTCGGGACTATCCTAATCGTCAAGTCACAATTTGATGTTTTATCAACCTAAATCGACTTCTATCCTATGTGCACAGAAGTAATTGTCCGATTGTCGATTTCTACAGTGAGCAGCGTTTTACTGGCGCAGAAAATAAATTTAGTTGTAGTTGTCCAGTTTTAGTTTAGGGTTCAGTTTTGCTACAGTGTGGGTTTTACTACTCGTTAGAAAAACTAACCTCGTAATGTCGTCCAACAAGCGGAAGTCGGGTCTGAACGGCGAAACATCGGCGTCGTCTGGAAACGGTGGCGGTGCTTGTGTCCCCGACTGCGGGTAGCGCAGTGGAGGTCGTCTCGTGGATAGCCTCAGTGTCACGACCCGCTTCCCTAAAATGGAGGCGAGACGTGAAAAGGTCCGCACGAGAGTGGAGCTGTGAAGCCCCAAACCCGATAAGCGTCCACAATACATAAACAGGTCCCTGTAACCACGACAGAATAACAATAATAACACAAGGAGAGACTGAAATAAAATTCCACATCTCACAAATTGTCCAACATCAAAATAAGTTCAACATCCAGAAAAACCACCAGGCTAAAAGAAAAGAGTCTAAAGGCCCAGAACAAGGCCAACAAAAGAAACGACATAACATAGTATAGGTGCCACGCACCGATAACAAAACAACTGTCTAACAAAAGTAAAACACACGAAGACACTAGGACTGGTCCCCAGTGTCCACGTACTCCCCGTCAAACACGGGCTCGGGCTCGGCGTCAGCAAACACCTCGTCCTCAACGAGGTACTCGGGCTCAGGATCTAACATGTGTCACCCAAAAGAGTAAAGGGGCACATGTCAGCAAGTCTAAAAAGACTTGGGCAAGGAAACTGAAAGTAAGGCAACTAGCAACCTAGCAGTTTAGTATGATGCATGGCATGACAGTTATACCATGGGTGCACAATTTAAAACGTGGCAAGACGGTTTGTACAAGAGAGCAATCATCGGGACAAGACAAGAGTAGCCAAGCTACTATCAATTCAATCAATTCACATTTTGTAGGTGTTTATGCCATTCGCTGAATGGCATAGCATTTCAGACCGATCGGCACTAAACACTACCCAATACTCACACGATAGGGAGCCTGGGGTCCCTGCACATTGAGCTCATCTAGTGAGCCTAGGGTTGCCCCGCACATTGAGCTCGCATTCTTAGTTCACAATTCATTACATCGAGCGTTGGGGTTTCCAACTCATTATGCTCGCTTCTGGTCACGAGCCAGGAAACACAAGTATGGCGTAGGGAACACCTAGCCGGAACACGCAATTCGGGCATTGGCTATCAACCAACACATGGCCCGCTTCTGGAACACGAGCCAGGAACACAACATTGTAGCGAAGCTACGCAATCACAGCAATACCTAAAGAATGCGAGGTCATGACAATTTGTTTGCGTACAGTTAATTAAATTAAACGTGACGGGCGAAATGCAATGACATGAACATATTCGCGTACCGTTAATTGAAAGTAAACATGACATGTTAATTGTGCAACATGCTAAAAGTCGGAATTAGCTTCGTTGTCAAGCTAATTCCCCAATTTGCGCCTAGGCGAGTATCATTTCGTCGCCTAGCCTCTTTTACACCTATAACAAGAAAATGGCCTAAAACATGGCCTAAACCCTAAGTAGCAAGTTTCACTTGCCTAGCACCGGGGATGACGATCAACCTCGTCACACGGATGCTATCTACGAGGAAATCGCTGTTTATGGGGAAACAAACACCAAACACATGAAATTAATTAGGGTTTCACAAAAATTATAAATTAGTTATGAAAACAACGGTAGAACGATTTCTTACCGAGAGGAGGCGGAAGAAACACTCCGGGGAACCCTAGGATCAAATCTGGAAGAGATTGGAGAAGTTTGGGGAAACTAGGGTTTTAGGGGATTTGGGGATTTTGATGGGTTTTGATGGAGATTTGGGGAAGATGAGGGGTAGATAGAGTAGATGGATGGATTGGATGATGGATTTAGGGCTTGGAATGAAGGAATGGAGCTTGGAGGAAGATGGGGGCTGAAGAGGGAAGTTTTTAGGGTTTTGGGTCGTGTTGGAGAAGAAGAAGTCGAATGGGTTGGGTTTAAATAGGCTAGGCTGGCGGCTGCCCAGAAATTAGGGTTTTAACACAGACTAGTCGGTCAAAGAACAACCACTGACCGACTAGTTTGGCAACTAGTCGGTCGGTCGACCAACGCAGACCGACTAAGTGCAAACAGTAACTCCTGAACGAAAATATGATTTAGAGTTAGTCGGTCCATGAACAAATACTGACCGACTAGTTTAGCATCTAGTCGGTCGATGAACGTTCTTAGACCGACTAAGAGTAAACAGTAACTGATACAAAAATAAGATGATGAGTTAGTCGGTTCAAGAAGCACCGCCAACCGACTAGTTTGCAACCTAGTCGGTCAACCAACCTTCTTAGACCGACTAACGATAAACAGTAGCTTTCTCAGAAAATTAGAAAGCTCACTAGTCGGTCCAAGAAGGATTGCCGACCGACTGGATCGTCATCTAGTCGATCGGTGGCCCTTCTTACACCGGCTAATGAGCACAGAAAAGTTCCGATACGGAGCGCGAGGCCCCGTGATCGAATCCTAAGACTCCTAGGCTTGCTCTAATAGTTAGATATGACCGTTATGAAGCCCGTCACAAACGACGTACTTCGAAATCGACAATCCTAAGAAAGAAGCGAGAAAATGCGACGAATCGATCGAAAATGAAAACTACGGAGACGAAAACCACACAAGAGGAGAAAATCCACCAAAACATATATTATATTATATTATAATCAGATACAAGAAAAGCAGTCGTTACACTCAGGATTGTGACGGCTGTGAGTACGGGTCGAGATTGCTTCGATTGCGGGTAGCGCAACGAAATGTCTCAGGCAACGGTAAAGGTAACGGATCACGATGCCGGAAGCTCGTGAGCCCTGCGGCGTCTACGTTGCCTCGACTACGGGTAGCGTAGTGAGACTCGTCCGGGTAGCGGACGGAATGTGAGCAGCGAGTACAATTGGTCCAACGGCAAAACAGCGAGCTACGGCGCGGGAGGCGACGGAACTCCATTGGAACGTAAGTCCACGTCCGTTCGGTCTAGGAGCTGTTGCGGGGGTCCCGTCCAGCGGCTTGTGGCTTCGGGGAGACCGCGAGGAAGGCGACGCTGAGATCTGCTCAGGCGGCCGCGGCGAGGAGCAAGCGGCGGCGCAGCGGGGAGCTGCAGCGGCGGAGAAGCGCTGCACGGGATTGGGGCCACGGCGAGGAGCGAGCGGAAGAGGAAGAGCCGTGGAGGCGGCTGCAGGCGAGGGGAAAGCATGGCGGCGACGGGATTCTGCGAGGGCGGCGACATGTGGAGGCCGTGAGGGCGGCTTAACAGCGCCCGGGGGAAAACTGCGAGGGCGGCGGGTGATGACGGCCGGAGGCAGCAAGGGGGCGATCGGCGCTTGGGGACGCCGGAGCGACGTCGTGCGGAGGCGGCGGGAGGCACTGGGCAGCGATCGTGGGTCACGGCGACGGATCGCGACGACCGAGGGCGAGAGAGAGAGAACGGCGTCGGCGAGTGGCCGAGGAGGCGGGGCCGACGATCGGAACGCGCTGAGGAGCAGATGGCGGCCGCGGGCGGCGGCCTCGGCGCGGATGCGGCGAGATCGCCGGAGGGCGCGAGGTCGGAGTGGGAGAGAGGGGGAACGGGGGTTCGCCGGCTGAGGGGAGGCCGCGAGGGCGGCGGGTTTGCCGTGAACGAGAGGGGGGGCGCGGAGAGGCGCGCGCTTCGGATCACGGGGGCTCCAGCGATCGCCGGAGGGAGATCGGGAGGGGAGCCCTGATCGGGGTAGGTGGCGCGGAGATGAGAGGGATTTTGGGGGAGAAAACTTGGCCGGCGGCTGAGTGATTCTAGGGTTAGGGTAAAGTTAGGGTTAGGGTTTAGGATTTAATGTTATATAATAATAGGGGTTTGCTAAATAGGCATATGATATGGGTAAAATAGGAGAAGTGTATAAGGATGGAGTGTGCACAAAAGGGGAAATCCTAGGGGAGGTTAGAGAAATGGTTTAGGGAAGATTTTAAAATGATTTTAAAAGAGGTTTAGCCAGATTTGGCTAACAATTTCGAAATTTGAAACTGATTGGGGAAAAATCGACGGTCGAGGTTATTCCGGGCGATATCTTTCAATCCGGGCGTCAGAAAAATAATCCGAAAATACCGGGGCGATCGTGGAGACGAGATGCACAGATCTACGGAGCCCGATCGTGCGTAACGCCTACCAAGAATTTACGTAAAATTGGAAACGGCCTTTTGAGTCAAATGACTAGAACGCCCCTATCGTTCAAGGTCGTTTTGCGAGAAAACGAGTAGTGAAGAGATGTTCCCAATAATTACAATAAAGTCCAACACCCCGAAACGATCGCGACAGCATATCGCATCGCATAAGCCGGAGCTCGGAAAAAGCCAAATAAAATACGTGCACGATAAAGCACGTCCGCGCAGGAAATACAAACGGTCGGAAAGCGGCCGTTACAGACGTAATCCACCGTGCAAGCGGCGTAGCCTCCTCCGGATAGGTAGGGCGATCGGGCGCATCCCCTCTCCGCCATTCGGGGGTCTGGCTTCGGTCGCGCCTCGGCCGCCGATGGTCCTCCGGCCCCGGGGAGTAGCCCGACGGTCGTCTGGCGGGGCTCCTTCCCCGGGTCGAGGATTCGACGGGTTGCGGGCTACGGTTCTCCCAGTTCCATCGCCTCCCGGTCGGCTCCCCTCGGGCCTCCATCCGCTCATGATTCTCCCGCAGAAGCCTTTCGCGGTCGGCGGTGAGGAAGCATAGTTGTCGACAAACGGCTTCCTCGTGCAGGCGATCGGAGTGGTGGTGCAGGCGATGCGGGCTGCCTCCTCCCGGTGGGGACCTGGCCAACAACGGGCCCCGCCCGTCCCCGAGCCGCGGGCCCCTCACCGTCACCTCCAGGATTTCCCGGTTGCTATCGTTCTCCATTCTTAGCCTCTCGCGCTCCGCGATGATGAAGCGGAGCTGGTGACGGGCGGTCTCTTCGTCCTGGTAGGCCCTCCGGGCGGTCTCGACCGCTTCGTCCAAACGCATTTGCGCGGCGGCCGCCTCCTCTAGGCGCCTCCACAGCCGCGCGACCTCCATTTCCTCTTCCAGGAGCTTCTGCTGGGCCGCAACCTCCTTGGCGAGCCCCCTGTTCTCCCCCTCCTCCTCGAACTGAGGGTGGAGATTCCGCCTCACGTTCTGGGGTTCCGAGGGGCCGGGCTGGGGCTCCGCCCCCGCCGCCGGGTAGCTTCCCATCGCCTGAGTAACGGCCTCGAAGCTCTTCAGGACTGCGTGGGCCGAAGTATGGTCAGTCTCGGTGCCCATCCCCGGAGGGGGGTCGGGCGCCGAGGTGATTAGTAGAGAGAGCGGCTCCTGACCCACGGGATCCTTGCCGTGGTCAAGGTTCCGAGTGATCGGCATGGAGTCTAACATGGGTGTGACCCTTCGGTTCCCACAGACGGCGCCAATTGTTACGAGGTGGAACTCGCACACAATGAATTTGTATTGAGGGAAACCAAGGGCACGGTGGTTCTGTTGACAAGAGGGTTTAGGTGGGCAATTTAACAAGTGATTAATGGGGTGAAGAGGCTGGACTTGCCGCCGGGGGTGGCCACAGAGTCAAATCCCACCGGACGCGGCGGAAGAAGATCGGGTAGCGGGAGGCTGAAGCTGATGTCAACCAAGGGGCGAGCTTTCCTGCAGCACGAGCAACTCATCAGAAGGGCGGGATTGGGGTCCAACCCTTAGCCCCTCCAATGCCTAAGTCAGTAATAGGAATTAAAACGGGGGCTAGGCACGCCGGTCGTACTGAGGGTGTGTCGACCGTGCGTGGCGAGCTATAAGTGGAAGAACAAAGATATGGACGACCTTTGCTCTCGTGTGTGAATAATGGATTGAGAGAGAGAATTTGCCAACCCCTTCACCGTAAGAAGTGAGGGGGTATTTATACCTGATGGGAGATGACTAGGTGGTGCTGACCTGGCATGCTGACTCGACGTGCTGAGTTGGCTCGGTTGTCAGCGGAAGCTTCGGACGTGGATGTCAGGAACAGGAGTGCCTGACCTGCTTTTGTCAGACGGCGCAACGGCCAGGGGCACTTTTGTCAGGATGTCAGGGCCGAAAGCATTAATTGTCAGGGGGCTAAGCTGCCAGGGGGTGCTTTGTCAGATTGGTCGGGCGGCGTTAGTGTCAGTCGTGTCCTTATCCTAGGTTGTTTGTCGTTGGTGACGAACTAAAGGTCGGGCTATGCTATCCCGGACGCCGCGATGCATGGGGACCAGCCGGGTCGACCGGCTCGGGGGTTGTCCGGCCCGGCCGCGTCCCTTTTCGGTTGTGGTTCGCTGGGCCACTGTCACGGAAGGATACGCACGTGCCTACGTCAGCATACCCGGCGGCGCTGCCTGGGCGCTCCCCAAGTGTACTGCCCCTGGCGGGTCGAGCAACGGCGGTTGTATGTCCCGGCCGGGAGGGGGGTGCTCCGAGGTGCGCCCGTCCCCGTGTAGCCTCGGACCTCCGGGATGGCGGCCCTTTCGCGAAGGGGAAAGTTCACGGGCATGTCAGCGGATCTGGGTGGGAGTCGGACTCCTACGATCTTTAGGTCGTAACAGGAGTGACTGTAGTTCAATCTTCCCGGCCCGCTGCATGTGTTTCGGCATACCGTCTCGCTGCCTGTGTTTTGGCAAAATACATGTACCGTGCCTGTGTTTTTGGCATTCGTCTGGTTCGCGTCCAGGCAAGAGATGAACTCGATGGTCACATATTGTACTCTCTGACTTGAGTCACGTAGTGTAGCTACTTTTGCACAGTCACTTTTATTTTACACATTACAGTCACCCTTACTTTACGTTTTCCATGCACGTTACTTACTACACTTGTACAGTCACCAGTACTTTACTTGTCGTAATTTTAGCTACAGCAGTAGTATGTTTCACTTGCCTAGCCTGCTTTACACTTGCACTACCACAGTACAGTTGTTCTTTCCTTTCAGTTCTGTTTACTTTTACTACCCAGTTGTGTACAGTTGGTGTTCAGTACTTTACTTTTCACTCTGGTCTGCTCGTACGTAGTTACTTTTGTCATTCTTGTGCACTGCTTCTTTTCTATATTTAGAATTGTTGTGACTTACCTACGATTCCATCTCTGTGGCACCGCAGACGACGTACAGATAAAGATAGATGCTCCTGAGCTAATAGCGCCAGAGTTCGACCGCAGCTTCCAGAGTTATTTTCACTTATGTACTATTCTTTTTGTTTCCTCATGTATATCTGTTGGGACATCTTGTACAGTATGGATTGTAATAATTGGACACTATTTGAGTATTTTTGTACATCTCTGCATCGTTGCTATTTTGTTTTCACTGGTAACCTGCAGGACATGCGCAAATATCAAATAAGTAACGGGCCCCCAAGAGCGGGTAGTTACATTGCACTTTGCTCCCCTAAGATTTTTTTTGCAATTTAGTCCCTGATATTGTATTTGTGTAGTTTTTTTTTGACGCCGTGCACTATGTGTACACGTCTTTTTATATAAAGTTTAGAGATGATCCAAACAGGAAATTAGCTTCACCGCCTACCAGTCCTCATCCAAGACCCAGGGGGGTGTCCCTTTCAGACTCTCCAACGCATCCGTTTGTCTTCAACCCCACCGCCGTCCATCAGCGGCCACCCTATGAGCATCGCATACATCATGCACGCATTGGGATCATCCCCCCCTCCGATTAATTGCACCCACGAAACCTCCAAAGTCTGTTTGATGTCAAGCCAAACCCCCACCAACAACCCCTCGTCACCCCCACCCCCACTTGCGTTGTATAAAGCTCGGTGCATCTCCAACGAGCCTTTCCTCACTATTTGGGAGCCCATCAAACATGTTGGCCATCTTCAGCGGCTCGGTCGTGAAGGCCCCCGAGGAGCTGGTTCAGGCCGGGGACCGGAGCCCCACGCCGAAGGCGAGCGCGTCGAAGCTCGTCGAGGCCTTCGCTCGGTCCTACGCGTCGTCGGTGGACGTCAGCGTGGGATCCTGCGTGCAGGTCTTGTACTCTCACGATGCCCAGAAACGCCTGCAGCCGAGGTCGTTTGCGTCGAAGGACGACATATTTTGCCTGTTCGAGGGGGCCTTGGACAACCTTGGGAGCATGAAGCAGCACTACGGGCTCGCGAAGAACGCGAACGAGGTGGTGCTGGTGATCGAGGCCTACAAGGCCCTGAGGGACCGGGCTCCCTATCCCACCAGCCGCATGCTCGGCCACCTCGACGGCGGATTTGCGTTCGTCGTCTTCGACAAGGCCGCCGCCGGGGTCTTGGTCGCCTCCGTAAGATCTGCAGCCCCACATAAACGCTGTGATTAGTTTTGATTTGCGTTGTGACATGATCTATATTGTTCTTGATGCGAAACAGGATCAAGAAGGGAGGGTCCCTTTGTTCATGGGAATCACTGCCGACGGGTGTCTTGCTTTCTCCGATGAGGCCGAGATTCTCAGGGCTGCTTGTGGAAAATCTCTTGCAACTTTTCCTCCTGGTGATTAATTAATTCCGCTCTTGTAATTAATTAACAATTTAGGGAAATTTTTATTTGATATTTGCATATGCTGGTATACATGCAAGTAGCTAGTGTGTTCTAATCAACCATTTGAAATTTAAAAAAAAACAAATTGAAGGATGCTATTTCTCAACATCCACTGGGCTCACAAGCTATGAGCATCCAAAGAACAAGGTGACTGCAATTCCAGCAATGGAGGAAGAGATGTGGGGTGCAACCTTCAAGGTAAAATTTTGCATATTTATTTAATGATCAAGCTTTTACCATAGAAAACTATGGATATGATCAAGTTTTTTTAAATGTCTTTGTCAGATTGAGAGGCCTCATTTGCAAGCAACTGCAGAGTAGGATGAGAATTGGGAGCTGCAGAGCAATAATCTAATAAGAATGATAATTTGTACATTAAGTGTTGGTGTTTGTGTCTCATGGTAGCTGGGGTTGTTGAAAGCAGACGTAGCTTTCTATGTGAGGGTGCTGTTTTAAGTTTGAATTTGAGTTCTTGATATTAAGGTTTCTTCTTCTTCTAGGGCAGTCCTCTTGTTAATTTCTATTATATAAATAGTTTCAGAACTAGACATGAAGTGTTATCGAGTGTAACTAATGAAGCTCCCAATGCTTTGATATGTGAAATATGATCTCTCTCTCTCTCATATATACAATGGTATGCGAATTGTGTTGGGGGATTGGGATCATCTCTCTTGGGCTCATATGCTCTTTTGATGGGCTTATTAAGAGAGCAACTGCCACACGGAATTCCAATGCCATCAAAGCAATGGACAAAGCTAATGATTTTCTCTACGGAATATGCAACACAGCAATATATATGAAAGCAGCACAGAACAAAAGATAAACATGCACATAACACCAAGATTTATATTGGTTCCACCTAATACTTTGGTGTACGTTCAGTTGGAGAGATCATTAAATGATATTGGATTACAAGTTATCGTGTTTGGTCAAGAGAATAACCAAACCTACGAAAAATTCGGAGAAGAAAACTATATTAAAAATCACTCAAACAACTCTTCATTGGCCCTCAATTTGCCCTTTATATTTTATACAAATAGTCGTAAACTTGTACAAGAAAATTCCTCGAAATCCGCTCAAGAATCGCATCAAATCCCTAGCTTAAACAACGTTTATATAGCGTAGAATACTAACTGGTCTGGAATGGGTTTGGATCCGAATATGATCTGTGCTGCAACGCACACTCCGTGTGCCCGCATAACATGCGTGACGCATGCACGCGGGCTACTCCCGCGAACATGGGCCACCTGCCTACAGGCTGTGATTTAGGACACACAGTTCATGCCAAAAATCCGAGAATTAGATGTGTTTACGGGTGTTTTCTCACCACGGAATCATTGACCGATGACTGGACGGTCAACGTGGTCAATGGGTCGGATGGGACCTCTTGGTCATGCCGAGCGCGCGTGCAGGGCAGACGACGGCTCCGAGGTCGAGCGGGCGCTTCGGGAGAGCGTCGGTGTAACGACTCGTTTACATGTATCCGGATTATCTATATTATATATATGTTTTGGAGGATTTTCTTCTCATGTGTGGTTTTCATCTCCGTAGCTTTCATTTCGATCGTTTCGTCGTGTTTTCCTAGCTTCTTCCGTTGATCGTCGATTTCGGAGTAAGTCATTCGTGACGGGCTTCATATCGGACATATCTTGTTGTTAGATCAAGCCTAGGAGTCTTAGGAATCGATCCCGGAGCTTCGCGCTCCATTTCGGAATTTTCTGTGCACGTTAGCCGGTACAAGAAGAGGAACCGACCGACTAGATGACGATTTAGTTGGTCGGCAAACCTTCATGGACCGACTAGTGGGCTTTGTTGAAATGTACAGGAGTTACTGTTTGTCGTTAGTCGGTCTAAGAACATTTGTCGACCGACTAAGTTGCAAACTAGTCGGTCAGCAATCGTTCTTTAACCGACTAGTTCTATGATCATTTTGATATCAAGTACTGTTCATTCTTAGTCGGTCTAAGAACGTTCATCGACCGACTAGATGAGAAACTAATCGGTCAGTAGTTGTTCTTTGACCGACTAAATCTAAATCCTATTTTTCACCAGAAGTTACTGTTTACACTTAGTCGGTCTGCGTTGGTCAACCGACCGACTAGTTTCCAAACTAGTCGGTCAGTGGTTGCTCTTTGACCGACTAATCAGTGTCGAAACCCTCATTTCTGGGCAGCCGCCGGTTGTGCCTATTTAAACCCCCCCCAAACGTTTTTCTTTTCTTCTTTCATTTCTCCTGAGCCTCTTTCTTCCCCAAATCATCATCCATCTAACCCTAGCTCTTCACCTTCATCAAGATGTCCCTCTCCCTCTCCATTTTGGCCGGCCACCACCTCTAGGTCGCCGGAAAACCCCCAAAAAAATCCCCAAAACCCCATTTCTCCAGATTTTCTCCCCATTTCCAGATCTGAACCCTAGGTTTCCCCGGATCGTTTCTTCGGTCGCCGTGCTTGCTCGGCATCGTTCTTCCGCTAGCGATTCGGTAATAAATCGATCTCTTGATATTCTCATGACCCATTTGTGTTTTTATGAAACCCTAATAAAACTAGGTTGGATGTTGTTCTAATGTTGTTTTGTCATGGCAGCGATCTCATCTCCGTAGTTAGCATTTGTGTGACGGCCCGTTGATCGTCATCCTCGGTGCTAAGCAAGTGAAACTTGCCACTTAGGGTTTTAGGCCATGTCTTAGGCCATTTGCTTGTTGTAGGCGTAAAAGAGACTAGGCGACGAAATGATACTCGCCTAGGCGCGATTCCAGGATCTAGCTTGACAACGAAGTTAGACCCGTCATTTATCATGTTGCATCCTACCATGTCATGTTTAATTTCTATTAACGGTACGCGAATTAATTGTCATGTCATTGCATTCTTTAAGTGTTACCGTGATTGCGTAGCTCCGCTACACCTTGTGAAATGATTAAGGCTAGGGGCACCCCTATGCCAAATGAAATACGCTCCTGGGTCGTGATCCAGGAGACGAGCTCTTGTGCGGGACAACCCTGGCTCATTTACTGAGCTCGTGTACAGGGACTCTGGCTCGTTTACACGTGGGTTTTGGGATAAGAGCTAAGCGGCCAATCAACTGGGAGTCTGCCCGATCAGCAACTGCAGTGGT
This sequence comes from Scilla litardierei, assembly GCA_030789695.1. Taxonomy (NCBI): domain Eukaryota; kingdom Viridiplantae; phylum Streptophyta; class Magnoliopsida; order Asparagales; family Asparagaceae; genus Scilla; species Scilla litardierei. The sequence goes on from CM061132.1 coordinate 3,531,331, forward strand.
AAGGCGTAAACTCTGGGTTCTGGGGTAGTGTTAAGCGGCCAATCAGTGTGAATGTCCAACAGTTCAGCTGTAAGGCGTAAACATCTACAAATAACTTGAAACGTGATTAGTGAAAAGATTGAGATTGTTAGTAGCTTGGCTACTCTTGACATGCCCCGATAATTGTTCTCTTGTACTTGTTGGTACACCCTGTCTTACTTGTGCACTCTCACCATCCTGCCATGTCATGCATACTATAACTGTTAGGTTGTTAGTTTACTTTCAGTTTCCTTGCCCAAGTCTTTTAGACTTGCTGACATATGCCCCTCTCTCTTTTGGGTGACACATGTTACATCCTGAGCCTGAGTTCGTTGTTGAGGACGAGGTGTTTGCAGACGCCGAGCCCGAGCCTGTGTTTGACGAGGACTTCTTGGACACGGGTGATCAGTCGTAGAGACTGTTTTGTTATTGTTTAGACTACTTTTGTTGTCGGTGCATAACACCAATACCTTGTGCCGTGTTGGCTTTTGTTGGCCTTGTTCTGGGCCTTTTGACTCTTTCCTTTAGCCCGGTGGCTTTTCTGTAATGTTGAACTTAATTTAATGTTGGACGAATTCTGAGATTTGAGATTTTCATTTCTGTCTCTCATTGTGTTATTATTGTTGTTCCGTTTGTGCTTACAGGGACCTGCTTATGTTTGTTGACGCTTATCGGGTTTGGGGCTTCACAGCTCCACTCTCGTGCGGACCTTTCACGTCTCGCCTCCATTTTAGGGAAGCGGGGCGTGACAGTCAGTCTTCGGCTGGTGTGGAGGCGAGGGGAAGCCTCGGTTCCCGGTTCAGTGCGCGGCCTCCGCTGGACGAGCGTCGAGGGGTAGCCTCGGCGCTTGGACGTTCCTTGGTCTTGATCGGCGACGGCGCTCACTAACGGCGAGCGGGTTCGCTCCTTGCCGGGCTGCAGCCTCGACGCCTCGGTTCTGCTCCTTCCTAGACGGACGAGAAAACCCGTCAGGGGGGCCGGACCTTGGTTCCAGCCAAGTCCCCTCCGATGCCTAAGTCAGAACGGATCTGTGTAACGCTCGTCGGGATCGGTACGGCTCAAGGAGAGTCCAGCACACGTATCCTCGGACCGAGCTATGGCAGAGGAGATAATGGGGAAAATCAAGGTTTAGTTTATGGAATACCTTCGTTGTAGGTGTCGAGGATCGGATCCCTTTCTCGGTTGTCCCTGCCGTCCCTTTATAGGGTTTGGCCCACGATTGCCCCCAATCTACGCCCTCTGACCGCCTCCCCTCACGTCCCCGTGATCCGCCCTCATCAAGACGTATGTGTGCATCGTGGGCTGGTGGGTTAATGGGCTCCTTAATGGTCATTAAGGTGCCGCGCTTCCGGGGGGGACGGTTAACCCCGGAGAGCACGAGCTAATCGTGCATCTCCCGGGTCAGGTCCGGGTCTGGCTTCGAGTCCATCCGTTGGCCTCGTCAGGCGGGCCTAATCCCATCCATGGGCTTCCTGCTCTTGGCTTGGGCATGGGTCTCTAGTTTTTGGGCCTCTCCAAAATAGTCGTATCAAGATGAATATGGAAAAAATAGCATGCTATAGTAGTCTAGATTTTGTCTACAATTACTATGATGAATAGGGAAAAATGAAATTTTTTTTTGTAACATAGTTGATACGAGAATATGAATGTATGCACATTTGATATATTAAGAACAATATAACCTCAGCATTCAGAACATAAATTAAAAGTTAGACATTTCCCCGAAGGCTCAAGATTTTTGGGTCAACGTGTCTTCTAAACTTAGATTGTGCCTTTACTGATTGTCTGTATATGTATGCGATGTGACATCGGGCATATCCAATATTTAATCACAACAAATCTCCAAAAAAAATGGGAAGCATCATGGGGTCCATGAATCATGCAGCCTGCAAGACAACAATATCGTCTTAAATAACTGGCAACATATGCAAGTGTGACATGTACACCAATTTGCGGTTGTGCCATCATCGTCAACAGACTATTGATCACCACCATTTGTTAAAGATTTATAGACGGCCATATCATTTTCACTAATTAACTAACATGATGAAACCTAAGCTTTCTCGACGCATTACATGGTTGTTTACTTGATTATTATATGTGCTGATGATGTGCCAACTTCGGCTTAAATATGAATAACATTTGATTAAAACAATAGATGTTACTTTTCTTTCTCGTGTGACTACGATTGCTTCTGTTCTTACTTAAGATGTAACAAACTGGTATCAGAGCATATGCAATGTTCCGCAAGATGTATAAAGTTATTGACTAGTAGGTTATTTATAAACCAGAGCATGTTTACACTGCATGAAATACGATTATGTCGCTGAAAGACCAACTTAATGAAGTGAATAAGATTTTGATTGATTTGAAAAATATGTATGACAAAATTGATGAAAAAGATTCTACATTAACCTTATAATGCACTTTACTTACTTCTTTTAAGAATTTCTCAACTCTATACTTTATGGCTATTGATACAAAAAAACTTACACGCTGTTTGATGCAAGGATCCCACACCAGCAAAGAGCCCAGGCAGGGTTTTGTCGGGTCAAAATACTCATTCTTCTGTGTGAAAAGAACATATCGGAGGGGGTGCCTCCGATTCGTCGGATGCTTAAGTCGGTTTCAAGCGGGAGGAAGGAGGCAGTGTGTTTTTAACATTCATGAGCACGTACATTGGATCGTGTTGATCTGGTGTTTACGTAGGCTGAGGGTTGGTTATGCCACGTCAGTAGGGGTTATGGAGATATCAGATCTTGTAACCGAATCCTCAGATTGCGTAGTGAACGGATAAGGAAGGGTACCGACTGACTTTCAAATTAGGCATGCCTGCTTGTTACATGGTCGGGTGAACCTGGACGGTTTCCTGCTCGTAACGGTCTGGAGAGGAGATCGCTATATATTGTGTTACTTGATTGCACACGACGTTTATGGTGGCTGAGCTATCAGACGGCAGACCATTAGATGATGCAGCTAAAGGAGCAGACCTCGGGTGTGTGCTGCTATGGCCATCCTGAGAAGCATGCTGCTAAGGAGACAACCTCGTGGAAGTTATCCTTACATGGTTGTTGTTGTCAAGGAGCCGACCTCGTGGAGGTCGACCTTGTGGAGAGTTGCCTGTTAAACGAACCGATCTTGCATTGATTATATAGAAGTCACTTGATGTATTTTCTATACTTCAAACCCATTGCCTTGATTTCATGGCTTCTTGGCCTTGTTTAGCTCACCAATCCTTTGAGTGCTTCTTTCATTTGCTTTGAATTCATGTATTCATGTATTCATATGTTAGATGACATGTTTGCTCATCATCAAAACTATATGCGATGACTCAATATCCAAATATCCAACAGTAAGAACTCTTAAAGGTAGAGTATTTAGGTTCAGTAAAGTTGCGTTGGTGATTGTGAAAGGCATCCTAACAAACACTCTGTATATTCTTCAAGTTACTAAGTTACAAGTACTGCTACGGTGTCATCAAGAGAGTCCAAGCCGAGCACTATCAAATTATGGCAAATGACTTTTAAGCTGAGACGCAATCCACTGCTTTTTATCTTGTTAATCAATCTCCAGCTATTGCAGTCCATTATTCAGACACTAACATGGTGTGTCATAATATGCAAATCAATTAAAGTAATTGTATTAATATCCAAAAACATTCGAAAGAAAAAAATACTTTAGCAAAATATCAAAATGTTGTACATTAAACATCGTGTTGCTATGGCATAGAATTTTACACAATGCCAAATAAAGGACGACCGTCAAATAAAACTGGACTTGTTTGTGAAACCCAAAAATTATAGTTAACCTCGCTTCAGTCAAATAAAAAATACTTAATTCTCTGTGCAAATTATGTTGCAGGCATTCAAACAAACCCGTCATATCCAAGTCAAAAAAGAAAACGAGACATTAAAACAATTCAACAAAAAATGAATCATTGTAAGTGTCTTTATACAATAAAGCTGCTGAAATCATAAAACCTTGTAGCACGATTTAGCCACCAATCTCCAACTCGATCGTGTGGTAGACTGTTCTTCTAAGTAGGGCATCGGTCAATTAAACACACGGAGATTCTTCCCAATCTGAGAATCTGTTGAAGAGATCCGAGCCATCCATCTGGCGGTGAGGGGAGCTGTAATCTTTTTAAAGGCTTTGGAAGTCGGCATCGGACTTATCTGCCGAAGTTGAGTTGCCTAGATGAGGAAGGATGTCAGCGTATTTGTGGAGTATCAGCTTGGACGAAGGTGAACCGTGGAATCCTGTCAAATGAATAGGAGAGGTCCATTTAGAATGTTAGATTCCTTGAGGACCGTTGATCTTAAATCATTCACTTTCAACGTCAGCAAGCTCCTTGCCGTTAGGTTCCAAACATTTGAATTCATGAAGCAGAGTGAAGCAGAGCTTTCTTCTTCTTGCAAGTTCCGACGTCTTCCCCATTGTTCCGACCTCTTCTACATGGTTCCGACCACGATAACAACTGTCAGCCGTTCCCAACTTCCCAACCGAAATTAGTTGAGATAGAAATTAGTTAGGAAGATGAGTATAAAAGCTGAGGCTGTAAGGATGAGGAATACAGGTTGAAAATGAGTCAAATTGTCTTAGCTTTGATTTTTCCTCTTTTTTCATTTCTTTTGTTTTCCATTTTATTTTTCTATAGAATTGCTTTACAATTCTCATCCAGTTTTATTGAATTTGCAGCTAAATTGAGGATCTCATCAACCACGACTACACATTTTATTTATTTTTCTTTCCTATACCACCCATTTCAAGAAAAATAGTGTTTCAAGTAGGTCGTCTTTGTGGACCAGGCACCAGATACTTCGGTGACCCGTGCATTGAGGATAAATTAACATAATAAAGCAAAACTTGGGAAACATGAACACATTTATTGATACGAATCGTTTTAATTTGTCATTATACTACAAAAATTCTATCCAACCATAAGAAGCAGGTTCAAGTTTGAATTGCGGCTAATATAAACTCAAAACAATTTATAAATACTTGCGTTCTTAAGATTATCAACATCATTTTAGCATGATCAACCGACCATAATTAATTCACACCAAACGAATTATCAACATCATTTTAGCATGTCAGTTTACTAATCACACCAAACGAATTGCGAAATTGAAGGTTAAACAATTTCTTTTTAAAAAGTAAAAAAAAAATGAAGCAATATTAAAAGGCCTAAAAGGTGTGAAGGCAGAGCGACGTCTACTTTAAGGCCCAAAGAAAGTGAGACGGAAGAAACTGAGGCCCAGAGTAAACAGTATTCGAATCAAAGAGGCCCATGGAAATACATTAATGTATAACTATGACTTAGTAGCCCATATCCTAATATTAATTTATAATTGTTAATCAACATTGCGAAATACGTAAATTATTCGTGCAAACAAAGGCGCGCCAACAGTTATTTTGATCTTTATAGCCTAAAGCACTAGTACACCAAAATCCTAATAAATACATAGAGGTATTTGAACATGGATAATTTAACATTGATCGACTAGTTGCAAATAATTCTATTGTTTTGAAAATGTTAAATTTACAAACTGGTAAATGATAATTCTATTGTTATGAAAATGTTAAATTTACAACGGGTGGATAAACAAATAAAACTCTTTTGCTTCATTTAAAAATTGGTTTTTGGGATTAGAACATAATCAAAATGAATAGTTCGCAATTGAGTATGTGCGTATAGCAACTCCCCCAAACTTTACCCGCCCCACCCACAACCCGGTAACAGTACGAAGAGGTGGAGACCGAACCCACGTGACCCGTCACTCCACCCGTGCACCCACCCCTCTTTTTTTTTGCACAAACACTTCGCAATTAGTCAAAATTTGCAAACTAATATAGAAATTCTACACCGAGATATCTTGCAAGATGAGGACAGAATCTTATGCACGGCCAAAGCTACTTTGACCGCCACGTAGAAATTGTACCTTTTTGTGTAACCCAAAAAATGGACCAAAAGTGACTGTTTCCCACTGAAACAATTTGGTGGGGCCCGTTCACAACAATTTTCCGTTTTTCGCATATTTAATCCTTCTTTTAAGCAAATTAAGGCCGCGGATTAAACGGCAGTTAAACGACGTTTAACCATTCGAATCTTAATTAACTGTTAAAGGGCAGAATAGATTTTTAACAGATATCCATCTTTCGGTGTCTTTTCTTCCCTAAAAAAGATTTACAACCTTCCCTAATAAAAACCTAAAAAATTAATTTTTAAAAACACTTGTGGGTCCCACTAGGACCTCAGTCAGACGGCAGGCAGGAAATCCGGCCGCCACGTCAGGTCCGAAAAATCCGCCGGCTCGTGGTACTCTCCGTCATGGTCAAACAGCCCACCGTCAAAGAAACCGACTCCGTCATCTCCACCGTTATCCAGCACCCCCAAATCGCCCGACCCGAACCCGAAATCCAAATGAATCTCGTCATCAAGTCCCCAAATCTTTCCAAAACCAGCCTCCTGCGCCTCCCTACCGGCGTCGGTTTGCACCACTCCGGCGACCACGCCGTAGGTCGCCGCCGCCTCTGGAGGAGGCAGGCCCAGCTCATCGTCCGAAGCCTCGAGCAAGAACCCCAGATCCGGCTGCTTCGGCTCCGGATCCGAACACGAAGCCTCAGCCTCGACCGGATCCGTATCCGAAACCGCCACCTGCTGCCCGAGCTCTTCCTCAAGGCTCCTCATGACGGAGTCGATGTCGGTGTTGTCGGGTTCGGACTCGTCGTCGAGAATATCGAAGAACAAGTCCGCTCGAATCCGCTTTGCCTCCGGCGGCGAAGGCGACGGAGACTCAAGCGTCTCTTCATCTATCTCGCCGCAGTCCCGGCGCCTCTTGCTAGCAACTGCTTTCTCCATTGGAAGAGTAAAGGTAGATGGAGAAGAGTAAGGGTATTTTTGGAAGAAATAAAAGCTGGAACGAATCGTGCGAGGTGTATATTGGGAATGGAGAAACGGGTGAGGGTGTTCTGGACATAAGGAGAGGGTTGGGATGGGGATTATATAGGGAGCTGAGTTGGGTTCGGTTTCTTTTCTTTTTCTGTGTGTTTTGAACATAATAATTAAAAATTATTCTTGAATTTAAATAAATAATGAGAGATGGGAAAAAAATTCGAGGGGTGGTGGGGCAGGGGAGCGGGCGCGTGTACATCGGTGATCTCACGGATTTGTCGGGACTTTATTGAGTGGCTTCAAATTTAAATATTTTCGGTTGGCGTCCGGATTTAAATGGATTTGGCGTCCGGTGGGCCGCCGACCGCGTCATCGGCTAACTGAAGCGAGGATCTGGCTCGGCTGTGTGGAGTCGGCAATCTAGTTTTTGCAATATTACCATAATAGCTGGTGGTATTTGCCAAATTCGCTTGCATGGAATGTTCGAAAATAATATTTAATAGAGAATAATGAATCTCATATAACAATAAAGTCACAGCCACACAAAGCAAGATCGCCACCTAAATGCTAACCATGGCCATCCTCCTAAGAGCATCTCTAACATAACCCTTCATTTTTTGGGGTTGGGTTGGAATATTCTTGGAATATTCTCTTTATGGATGGTGGGAAATGGAGGGACCTCCAACCTAATCCTCCATAATTGCTAAATACACACCTTTAGCAATTTTTAGCACTTAAAAATACCCCCTTCAACCCTAAAATAGTATAGGTGGTCATTAATCCGTGTACATTTAGCGTTTGCACACACACAAAAGAAATGCAGGTTGCTACAGTGACCCTCCAAATTTGGAGGGGTATTGTAGCATATCTCCAAATTTGCAGATTTTTTGGAGTGTGATTGGAGGGCAAAAAACTGCAATTTTACAGATATGGAGTGTGGTTGGAGATGCTCTTAGAGCCCTTCATTGGATCTGAGAACACGGATCCCCCCAGCAGAGTGAAATCGATCAGCCAGTAGTATTGATTCTATTGAATGGACATAAGTGTAGCATGTGTTGTTTGGTGAGTTGCAATTGTTAGGTGGAGATATTGAAAGAAACATATTCCTAAAAACAGTTGCCTTGGTAGTTTATTATCACAATTTTTCTTCCTAAGAAAATAAGGATGTATTGAAAACCATGTGATTTGAACAGCATGTAGTTGTAGATGAAAGCGTTATCATTTAGATAATATAAAACTCACTCATTTTGCAATCACCCCAATGATCGAGGGTCACTTAAATCTTCCACTAATCTTCCACTCAGGACGAGTTTGGTTGTTCGAAATTGGATCCATATTGATGTTAACTGCGAACGACATCTGTTTGTCGAGTTGTAAACGACGAATAAAATGAACAAAATAACTAGATGAAGCTACAGTTAATATTCAAGAAGAAGAGCCTTACCAAGCAATGCCTGCAAGGCACTGTCCTTAAAGGTATGTTTCCACAACTTAGAGTCTTTTCTCGATGCGGTAAATGCTGGGCGGACTGTCATCCAGAATACAATGTTACCTGATAATGTAAGCGTGCACTCGAAATACAAGACTGCAGCGAGAAGCAACAGGTTTCATTCAAGAAGATGGACTGAGATGGAGCAGATAATAGAGAGATGCTGGGAGGAAGATGATGTTCAGGATGTGTCCCTTTTGAGTCAATGGGCCGGCATTCAAGGAAACTCGGTCGAACGATGACCAAGGCCCACCAGGACCGCCAAATAGACCAGATGCCGACTCGGTCAAAGACCGAGTGGCCAGTCAACCGTTGGTTTCCCTCCACACGAACGTGGGATTAAAGACATGTTCGAAAATCTCGGGAGCATGGGTTACGCTAACTCACATTCATGGCGGAAGATCGTGGCCCCATTATGCATGGACGTTATCTCCCCAACGTCTCCAAAGGGACCCGGACATCTATAAATAAGATAAAAGGGGCACATTTTCATGGTACAAGATCTAATCCATAGAACTCTATCTTCTCACTTTTATCATCCTCATATTCGAGCTTGTGTCGTCGGTCTAGAGACGAACCTCCGTGAGTCGATCTCAGTTACCCCAAGCTCACTCTATTTCTTAGGTTCTCTACTAACTTAATCATCGGAAGGGATTTGGGTCGGAACTCAGATCCCCATTCAATCTCAAAGGTCGACGTTGTGTCATCAACCTCGAACGATCGACCCAACGGCCGCTTATAGGTCGATCTAAGGTCGTATCATCTCTAACTACCAGCATCCGACCATGTTTCTTCCAACCAAGGGTCCCACCTCAACTGCTGATAAGGCTCCAGCTCAGCGCTACGAGTCTCCGTCAGCCTGCCAATTGTCATAGTCAATTTTGGCATTAACAATTTGGCGTTGTCTGTGAGAGATCATTAACCAGCTTGTCATCCTAAAGCAACCCAGAAGCTATAACAGCTGGACCTAACAACGCCGGACCGGTCGAAGGTCCGAAGGAAAAGCCAAGAGCAAACAGTGTCTTGATAGAGGACGTCGCGGAGTCCACGACATCACCACCTCAACCAACGGAGGAGGTAAAGGAGCCCGGTGTGACTCGAATAGAATTCAACCAATTCACCGAGCAGGTCGACATGAACTTAGGCGCATTGTGTAACGGCCTGTATTATTCCCATACTTTCAAATTAAGTATTTAAAGAAAATTCAATTTTAATTGTATTTTATAATGGTTTGTTAGGAGTCTTAAACTGATTTCAAAAATTTCCTATAAAAATATTTTGAAGTATCAGACTAGTTATGGAGTATTTTGGTAAAAATCGGATTTCGTCAAATACCTCTGAAAGATCTGATAAAAATTCATTTTCAGATATTGCAGTTTTGGGTCAACGAATTTATTTTCTATTCAAACGTCTTCAAAACATTTTCAAACTTCTGCAGTAGAATCCTATGATCATTTAGGGCTCCCCACATTAATTTCGTAATTTTCTGATATCATTTCAATAGAGACCCCGCAAACCCGCTTTCTAAACGTTTTGGCCAAAAACTAGTATCTCCGTAGCTCAAACCCTGGAACGGTCTTCGTATTCGCCATCCTCGTGACGATACGATCCCGTGGGTATGTTTTCGTAATTTTTCGGACACGTTTACTAGTAGGGGCATTTCCGTAATTTCGTTACACTAATGACCTTTCGTTAATGGGGTTTTACCTTACTAATTACCTTGCTAATTACCCCACTTAACCACCGTAGCTACCCACAACCCATCTAACTCTCTCTCTCAGCTAATTTCTCAACCCAGCTAATTTCTCAACCCATCTACTCCATGCATCCCACAGGCTATTTAATCCCTCTTCCTCCCTCACTTTCGTTCCCACCAAACATAACCCACATGTACAGCCTCTCATCTTCTTCGTTCGAAACCCAAGAGCCCGTTCCCTTTCTTTTGATCGGAACCCACCAAAGCCGCACATAGCTCCGACCGCCACCCTCCGTTCATCATCATCTCCCCTGCTGCTACCCACGCCCGCCACCGCTGCAAGGCCAGGCCACCGTGAACAACTCCCCGAGCTCCACCGCCGCGTCCATCTCCTTCCGACGAGCCCCACAGCGTCACCCGAGCTTCTCCGCTGCTGCACTCCCTCCGACGAGCTCCCCGAGCTCCGTTCATTGCCCACCACCCCAGCGATTGCCGAGCTCCGACCCGAACGTCGCCCGCGCCCTCGCCGTCGACGTAGCTCCGAACAGGCGCCGCCACTTCGCCTTGCCACGAGAAGCGGACCCGGAGCACACCGCCGTTCGACCCCACAGCAGTCGCCGCCTCCTCCGCTGCTGCAGAAGCCCGCCGCTCCGACCGCCGCCACCGCTGCAGCGACGATCCGTCGCTTCGAAGCTCCGCAGACACCCCGATCGCCGTTCACCTTGCTGCAGCCCCCAGACGCCCCCTCCTCGACGAAGAACCCCACCGGAGCTCGCCTTCCCGCCGCCTCCGACCGTCGCCTCCGTCAGCAGTCGCCACCCACCGCCCCGTCGCCGCATCCACCGCCGTCGACTACGGACACGCCCCGCATGCAGCGGTTAGCGAAACGAAGGTAATGGCGTTTTTTCGAACGTGAATACGTAAATACGTATACGTATTTACGTATATACATATTTTAAATAATTATTAAATAGGGTTTTATGGTTTTAAATCCATAACTAATTATATAAGCCCTAGAAAAATGTGTGACTAGTCCCAGAAAATCAGAAATGACGTTCTGGACCCAATGGCGCTAGTTTCATCTCAATCCGACACTTAGTTTTCTCAGAATTAATTTTTAAGCCTATAAGATAAATACCTGATTTTCGTTCAAAAATCCGTATCTTCTTATTTTCACGTAAACAAATATGTGATAAAAATATATGTTAAATAACTCTTTGTAACGGTCGTTTTGACACCTCATTTACAACATTCCGATGTAGATTGCACCCAGAATAAATTCTTGAATAAATACGTCACTAATTGAAAAATAGTTTTTAAATTGTTTTTGATCTTTTAAAAATCCTAAAAATTACTATAAGCCTCAGAAAAATATTCCCTCTTACTATAAAATTATTTTTACCATATATAGTCTATATAAAAATTTAGAACGCTTTTCGACAACGTTTTAACCGGTTTTAAAAATCAAAACGATCGAGTTTAATAAATAGAAAATAGGGTACGCTTTAACCAATTGTTCTTGTGATTTCAGGTACCAATCTTCGTGCACCAGCTCTTCCAGCTCCAATCTCGTCTTGCCACGACGAGCTCTAAAATCGTAAGTCACGACATATTCTAAGTTTAGAAAACTAGTCTACTGTGCTTGCGTGAACTTGTGACACTTCACTTATAGCCTCGAACGGCTATTCAAGTTAAACCAAACTAGAGAACTAAAATGAAAGTAATCTACCAAAGATTACTTTGCCAACTTTCAACTTTGGTGGTTGTAGCACTCGACTACCAACTTGGGTAAATTGTGTGCTAAGCCACACTACCACGTGCTCAAAGCACGGAAGTAACAGCTTTTGGTGTTGGACTTGTTTTTATCCTACTTGCTGGTTTTTTTCAATGAGGAAGTCAACCAGTTAACCTGGTGTGACTAACATGCGGAACATCGTGTGGAATATAATGTGTGGAACATCCTGTGGAACAATCCTGTCTAGAACTTGTAATTGACACGTCACTGGGGTATTGGGGTAACTCATAGTTTGCGAGAGTACGGGAGTGACTAGAGTTCGATCTACATGTCAAGCTGCCTGAGTTTCGGCCTCCTGTCTAGCTGCCTGAGTTTCGGCAAACCATCCTGCTGCCTGGGTACCGGCATTCGTCTGGGTAGCACCCAGGCAAGAGATGAACTGAACGGTCACATATTGTACTCTCCGACTTGAGTCACGTAGTGTAATTTGCACAGTTACTTTCTTTACAGTACTTGCACTTTACTTACCAGTACAGTTACCATGCTTGCCTCACTTTACTTGCCAGTACAGTCACATTTACTTTACGCATTCCATGCACGTTACTTTCTACACTTGTATAGACACTGCACCGTACTTTACTTTACTTTCACTTTGGTCTGCTTTGTCATACTTGTACAGTACCTCTCTTTCTTTATTTAGAATTGTTGTGACTTACCTACGGTTCCATCTCCGTGGCACCGCAGACGACGTACATATGGAAGCAGATGCTCTTGAGCTAATAGCGCCAGACTTCGACCATGAGACCGCAGCTTCCAGAGCTATTTTCAGTTGTGTACTTTCTTTCATTCATGTATCGTTGGAACATTTGTACAGTACGGATTGTAATAATTGGACACTATTTGGGTATCTTTGTACATCTCTGCATCGTGGCTATTTTGACTTCACTGGTTAACTGCAGAACCTGCGCAATTATCAAATAAGTAACGGGCCCCCGAAAGCGGGTCGTTACACATTGACGGCTTTAGTACGCCAGAACATGGGGAGCCCATCCCCCGTGAATGAGCCGCCGCCGCCGTTGAATCCGTACCTGATGCCAACGAGGAGCTCAGCATTCCTACGAGATCTGGGGGACCCAAGAGCTGAGATTAACCTCGACGATTCGACCCCTCGGCCCATCAATACAATAGAGCCGAGGTTAATAATCGACCTTTTGTGCCCCATGGGGAACCCCCCTGGTCCAATTAACGAGCAGCCACCCGCGACATCTTAAACCAGGTAATATACTGAGCACCTCCAGGTTATAACCCGTTAAACTCTGTAGGTGGACACGCAAGAAGGAGGAAATCGTGAATCGATCCTCCGGAGCCAACTTCTCCCTACCCGAAGCAGGAGGATCAGTGCTGGTCCAATCCACCGATCGGAAGACTCCCCTAAAAGAGAATATCCTCTCCGCTCATTTTCTTTCCACATTCAAGCTCCCTGCCTTACCAGCTTACGATGGCAGAGGTGACCAATGGTCGCACATTCAAAAGTATCTGAATGTCATGCCACCCCACGGAGTCGACGAGCCCTACCTTTATAGAGCTTTCAATGCCACACTAACTAAGAGGGCTGAAAGCTGATACGAAGGGCTATCCCGCAGCTGCATCGGCTCGTTCGACGAGCTGGCGGAGATATTTTGCAAGCAATTCGCCGCCGGACGACGACCCAAGATGAGGCCGTCTCGCCTCTTCTCGCAAAAGCAAAATGAGAACGAGTTGATCCGAGCCTACGTCCAAAGATTCAACGACGAGAAGCTCGATATCGAAGAGACGTCGGATGTGACCATCGTAGCGGCGCTCATCCAGTCTGTTAGGAACAAGCACTTGATGAGGGCTCTTCACCAGTTCTCCCCAACAACGTCGCGGAGATGCTCAACATAACAGATCGGTTCACTTCCAAAGTGGGTTGGTACGAAAAGGAAAAGAGAACATCGCCTTAATGTTATTGATTGTTCGGTATTGTTTTATACATTATACTAAAAATTAAAAATATTATTTAATTATCACTGGTTCAATTACAGTTCAATCACGATTAGACTATTAAACCTTGGACCCGTGCGACCGGTCCGGCTTTAAAATGAAAGAGATTTTGAATACATTTAAATATTGCAGGGTAATTTTTTTTAAAGTCCAGAATGTCCAGAAGGTTTGAACTTGACTAATATGTTTGCTGTTCTAAGTACTGCATCCACACGACCAGAACATTGCCGCCACCCAATTTCCCTCGAAATCTAACCTCATGCTGGATTAATTTCTCGCTCAGCAGGCCAAAACACACCACTCCAAATCCATCCATACAAAGTAGACCACGTGTCCACATATACCTCAGTGCCTACCCTCGCGTCGATCTTCGCCGGCCCCGAAAAAGCAACGGCTCCCGTTACTTCCCGCCAACCACGCCACGTGTTCCGCCACACCGACACGTGCGACCCCTCACCCGCACGTCGCGGGTCCCAACACCGCACGCGATTCGACAGCGATCGTTGCGGATCTAAGACCGCCACGTGGAGATAACGCTGGAGGAGGCGAGGCGAGAGCGTGGCAGACGGCTGAAATTATCGATGCGAGGGGAACATGGGCCCCTCCGCAACAATTCCCTGACGAGACAGGCTGTCTTCAGTTAATTTTTTAAATTTTTTTTGACACAAATGCCTTTTCCTTCTCGTCACGGCCAGGTAAAATTACCTCCCTTGAACAATGAAAAGAGAGATGTACTTTAGCAGAAGGTCGCGTCTCCCCAGTATACAATTTGACGGTAGGCATAAGCTTATGCTCACATGAAGCACATCCGACCTTACCACCTTCAAAAAGAAACGTACAAAGTGGGGGAGGCCGGGTAATTGACTATTTTGGCCCCGGTAACTGGATGGGTACGCGGGCCCGCCGCCCGCGATGTCATTTAGGCCGGTTTTGGTAATTTCGTACGGAGATTTGCTCAAAAATATCGTACCGCGAATATATCGCTATCCATTGGGGTGGTGGGGTCGAGGGGACGGCTAGATAGAGAGCATCGGGGACACGGAAGCGGATTTAAGGGGGTTGTACGTAACAGAGCAGATTGTAGGTGCATTTTGGTAATTATATGTGCGAATCAGGAAAATGCAGGGATCACGTGACGGTGAGGGGCCCACGTTGGTAAGGCGGGAACTAAATTTTTTGAGAGATTCTATTTACACCGGCCATTCGGTGTAGGAATATGACTGAATTCTCAAAGTAGAAAAAAAAAATCAAATGTAAATCAAATCTCATCATTCCTCTCAATCAATTCATTTTCATTTTGAGCAAGCTGTCTGCTCTCCACACCGAAGACCAGGTGCATAGAGTCCTTGCCAATTTTTTTGAGCCAGACTATATACATCTCAGTTTGATTGAAGTGCAATGAAGGGAATTTTGATCAAACATAAAACACAGAAGTTAATGTCTTTGAATTTTGTTTGTTTTTCACGTATTTTTCACCACCATTGGACCGGAACCGGCTTCAAAGCGGACCGAAACAGAACCGGAATCAACCGAAAACCGAAACGGGTTTGGCCGGAACCGGAGTTGAACAGCAATCATGTCTAGGTGCATGCAAGGTAGGTATTAGTGGACATGATGTGTACCTGACATGTGGGATGCATGGCTCTGGACACGTATTTGTAGACAAAAGTTGGTTGAATTAGCTTAGGGTATGTTTCTTTGGGTAAGAATCGATATGGATTTACTGTTGTGAATAGTAAAACCTAGTAGAATCTTGATGTGGGGTTCACGGGTTGAAAAAATTGGTTTGAGAATTGTATGTGTGCTCCACACAACTTTCTTGTATGTAGTGTATTTCTTTTGTTGAGAACGTTGTATGAGAAGTTTTGATGCTGGGTCTACTAATTAATTAATTGTAATTAAAAAAGAGGAAAAAACGGGCGGGAGTTGCTGCATTTGGACAAAACAGAGGAGGGATAGGGAAGTGAGACTCACACCACCACTTTCTCACCTTGGTGGAGCGAAATCCGTGCAAAATGCGGAGATTGTAGGGCTGTTTCGCGTTGCCTCCACGTCGGCGACGACAGGGTCGGAGTTTGGACCATTTTTTCCACCAAAAAGAACATGTTGCTTTGAAAGTGGGGTGATTTGACGGTGAATAGCGAGAAAACAATGAAATTTTTTCACTTTCTCCGCTCATTTACGCAAATAAAACATGCCCCTTTGGTAAGGTTTGAATATCATAGCAGACAAGAGCCTTAGCTGGTCCGAATCAGGAAGTGAGTTGGTCGTTTCGAGTCTTCCAAGGCTTAACTTAGTTTCAAAGCCAAAAATATAGCAAGCTGAGATGGTTTTTAAATTGTTCAAAATGACTTATCTTTATTAGAAGTTTATGTATAGCATTTGACCATGTTCTTTCTCGTAACTTCACCCCTGACCAATTAAATACATAACTTAACACCTGGTATGCTTTTATTGGATTTAGCTTGCGATTAACTCGTCCAGTGTCCAGTAAGCTGTCCACGTCATCATGCGCCAGTTGCTATATCAAACTCATCCTCCAACAACTTCGGCGGTGAGAAAACGCCCCGAAACAACATCCTCCCAACCAGTTCTTGGTTATATGCATGGTGTGCAGATTAGGAAAGGAAGAGCATGTGATTGATCTTCAACACAGCGCTCTTAGCCCAGCATTCATCGTTGACCGGAACCCAGCCGTCAACAACAACAATTTGTAAGGCAAAGGGACTCTTCCAAGAAAGAAATTGCATTAAAAAAAAAGTGCAACTCCAAAAGATGCAACAAAATTGAACGGTCAAGGCGACCCACATGATTCCAAGGCTTGGGTCACCATAAAATAACTAATCCTCTCCCCCCATTAAACAATGGTTTCAAAGTCGAGTCCAAAGCTAAACACGAGGCAAACAATTACGCAAAGCAATCCCAATTCTTAATGAAAAGAAGTGCATCAAGATAGGTTGTTTTAGTTGTTTAGTGGCTTCATTTGTTTGGTTGGCTTTTGTTTCACGATTCCAAGTCCTAGTGGTACTTTTTTATATCCTTCACTTGTAACTTGTGTTCTTTGCTTTGTTTTTTGTTGCGTGTGGGTGACTGTGATGCTAAGGTAAGAGAGAGAATCCAGTGCTTTTGCACGACTCAAAGCTATGCTTGATTCTCTTTGTCTCTATCAACTTGTGGTCACTTAGACCGTTATTGTAAGTCTAAGTGACATATAAATATATAATCTCGATCCGATTGTTACAAATTTAACGACAGTAGTCGAACATCTCTAAAATTTGTTATATTAGAGTTTTATTTGTACCCCAGCTACGACGCGGACACGGCAGTAGCTAGAGAAGCAGCCACCGAATCAAAGACCTAATATTTGGTAGAATCTTCTCATGTGTGTCAACCTTTGATCCCAATCACAAGAGGCAAAGTCGAACATCTCTAAAGATATACTCAATTAGAATTATGCGTATGATGACTTAGGCACTTGCCTCATTAACTTACTCCAAAGCTCGACACTTGGACCATCACCATTTCTCCCCACCTACTCCTCTTCGATCATGTCCACTGGTTCTATGTATGTGAGCTATTAATAACCCGTGCACGTCACAGAAAAAAATCCCTATGAACAGGATGCGATGCACGTGCGCAACCAAGCCTGTGTCACAGACTCCAGTCAGATGGGTTTGTCCCAGTCAGCTTGTGACTGGGACAATTGTTAAGACTTGTGATACAAACAGCTTGAATCCGAATTGGATGCAAGAGTTATGCTCATGTTAGAATTCTGTTTAGGTAAAATAAATGGATCCAAGAGATAAGTCTTATTGGCTTAAGATTTTACCTATTTAATTGTATGAGCTATAACGATATAAAATGTGCTTGGATATATATGTGTCCTTGTATAAAAGGTATGCTAGCATAGTGATTCCTTGTATCCCTACTGTTAAGGTCAAAAATGACCGAAACAATTGTCTTACTGACGTGAACCCTACGTACTGAGTCGGAGACTCGTCAACAAGTTAAGTGGGACCGTAGGTTGCAAGAAACATGGTCGGTTGATGAAAGATGGATAGCTTGCGATGCTCGATCGACCTTCGAGCGGCATGTATGTCGATGGATCGAGACTGGGATACTCTGGAACGACTCTTATGGAATATCGTGACTCGGCGATCTGCACCACAAAGAAGCGTCGGTGGGTTGGATCTGCTGGGCTCTGACCCAAATCTTCTCTGATGCTTAAGATAAAATGTGAATTTAAGGAAGAGAGAGAGAGTTTGGAGCAACTGAGATCGACCCACGGAGGTTCGTCTCAGATCTGACATCCAAGCTTTTTAGTGGAAGAAATATATGCTGAAAGAGTAAAGTCTATGTACGTATTAGATCTCGTACATTGGGAATTGAAACCTTTTGATATTTATAGGCCTCCTGGATCTTTTTGTGACGTTGGAAAGATAACGGTCCCCCATTATGGTGCCATGATCTTTCCTCTTTGATAGAGGCAAACGTTGTATACGTTCCCGCTATTTATGAGGCCGCCTTCAACCCCACGTTCGAGTGACGGGAGTGCAACGGACGACTGGCCGATTGGCTTTGACCGAGTCGATATTGGGCTTCTTTTGTGGGCCTTGTAGGTCTTAGTCACTCGTCAATCGATTTGTCTCGAGTGCCAGCCTAATGGTTCACCACCTACCTACATCTCTTATTGGTAGATAAGAGGTAGGCTTCGAGGAAGTCCTCCCCGCTCATGGTTGGTCGAGAGAATACTTTGTGATGGAGCTCAGGCATATGTGGGAAATGAAAGAGATTATCGAAGAGAAGAGATGAACGTTCATCTTGTAATTTTAAATTTTCAAATATTGGATTTCTATATCGTCACCCCGTGGAAGTAGGCTAAGCTTTATTGGCCGAACCACGTAGTCTTGACGTTCTTCTTCTTTCAGAGCCATCGAGTGACTCAAGCTTGATCAAGCTCAGACACAACAGTGATGGTTGAGTTCATTTGCCTTCCACAAACTGACCTGTCTCTGTTCAAACAGGCTATGATGACCATGAAATTATCCATATCTTTGACATTTAACCATATCATAGTTAACAAACCAAAGTTATCATCCCACTCTCGATAACGATGGCTGCCCCTCCATCAATCCACTGATTTAATTATTAATCAGACATGAAGATAAGTTAATGAATGGGACACAGCATAGGCATGCAACACGCATCGCCAATGATTCATTAAACAAAATGGATCAGACGAGGGACAAAACAATTAGGCCGAATATTTGACCACGAAGGAGTATATTTATATATAATATTACGTGAATTTATGCATGACGACGTGACCAACGAAGAACACTTGGATCGATTCATTGGATTCTAATTCTCCACTCCCTTCTTTATTCCACAAAGAAACTGTGTGAGAGAGAGAATTTGCTTTGCTTGTGATCGATGTCTCTTCCTGGAAACTTCGCCGAGTTCTTGATTAAGACTGACGTACAGTACTGTGTTGCCTTGCGTCTAGGGTTATTCTTTTTCTGCTAAACGCCACCGGAGTTTGTCGCAAGCAGAAATTCAACAGAAATGCATAACCGAAAACCAACCGAGCCCTCAATGCCAGAAGGTTAACCTTTAGGTCTCTACAATAGCGTTACTATGCGCACAGGCTTAATGCTTTCTACACAGACCACTTATTTACAAGTTTGCCATTAAAAAAATTACAGTGTTGCCGCTAAAACTTTTTCATCTTTCACCCTCAATCTCCCTTCCACCACCATCTCCATCTTTTGCTCCATGGTCAGCGAAGGCCGCCGCCGCCGCCGCCATGCCCCGCCCACCGGTGCCCACCACGACGACGGCGAATGGGAGGGGGTGAAGGGTTGTGTGCAACAATGGGGAGTGTGGTGGGCGGTAGTGGGGGTGGTGGCGTGGTGCGACAGGGGGTTGCGTGTAGCGCCGGTTCTGGAGGAGACGAGGGAAATGAGAGATGAAGAAGAAGATGGGAGTGGTAATGTTGTAGTATGGTGTTGTGTGTAAAGTAAAAGAATAATATTCAAATTCGTTTGTGTGTCTGTAAGGTGGTCTGTATAGAGAGCAATTGGGTCGGTGCACATAGTAACTCTCTCTCTACACAATAAAGCCCTCTTACCCTACCAAATATATACAATAAGCACAAATATTCAAGAAATTAATCGGATCACTTTTAATTGGGCTTAGCTCTATTTGACAGTTTGCCATGCATAATTATGTACATATAAGCCTAACGTTGGATTGCCCTGTCGACAAAAACAAACGAGATGCAAATAAATGGTATACATGGGTGTGATGGAGGAGATACGGATAGTTGGCAAATAATTACATGCTTGCGGACGTAACGCTAATACCAAACTTGAGAAGAGAAGTAGAGAGAAAAATACACATGAAGGAGGAGATAGGATGGTTCCTAAACATTCAATAATTCGAGAATTATGCGAAGGGAACACTATCCTTCAATAATTCGGACAAGCTAGGGTGGAAATTATGTGGCATGTCACTAGTTTGGACAATTAGGGAGCGCATCAAGGAAAGTTGCGAGGAATTTAAAACATGATTTTCTTCCTTTCATCTATTTTTGCCGTGATTTGCTTGGCTTTCTAGGATTCGCATCATGCTTGTGATCAATAGGAAAATCAAATAATTGATGGCAATGGAGGTGGAGGGCCATTCCAACAAGACTTCTCTCTCTCTCCTTATCTCTATCATGATGAAAATTGTATGATGTTAACTTGGTGGTTATTCTTGAATTAGGCCCTACCTCCGATCGAATCAAACATGTAAAAATTAGAAACGAGACAAAAGAATTAGGCCCTATGTCAAGGTTTAATAGCATATTTTCAAATTGAAATCATTTTTTTTTTGGGGAGGGGGAGATACCCCATTATCTTCTCATTTTTATGGGCTGGATAGGCCCAGCTCCACTGCATTAGAGTCGGGTCTGAGCTAAATCTGGCTTGCTTGTAACTCGTCAAGGGGGTCGGATCTATGGTCCGACATACTCCCATCTAATGCTTAAGTCGGTCAGTAACTCAAAAAATGTTCGGGGTAACTATGTCCGACATGTCAGGAGGTCGTCGGCTAGTTATTGCGTCGAGCTATGTATAAAATATATAAGGTGGCGTAGATACTGAGCGTAAGAATACCTGGCCGTTGGTTCTCTGAGAATCCTCGCATCTCTCATTGTTTGAGAGACTATTTATGGACGTTGGTCTTTTGAATGCCGTTCGAACATTTGGGACGCTTTTTTGCATTTGGTCTGCGTTGTCGCCATCTATGTGGGGCTCAACGGTCAGTCATTGATTTCTCTCATTTATGGACTGACGGGGTTAAAATGAGAGAGTCCAACGGTAGGACGAACCGTCGTCTTGAATGTGAAGAGAAAGAAAGAGACGGTCGGCCTCTCGCCGGGGCCTGACATGTACATTTGTCGGTATATTAGTGTGTATCAAATTACTTAATACATGAAAGCGAGTTAGATTTTCAATCGTTCGTTGTCAAAACATAAAACTGGCGATTTTTCTAGCCAGCCATTGGCAAACCAAAACATAGCTGTCGCATTAAACTCGTATCCAGATACATCGTATCCGGTTTCGTACAGACAAATTGCAGGAAGGAAAAGATCAAAGGATGATGTTGAATGAATGGAAGCATGGGGTGGCAATCAGAATGGCCGTAGCCTTGGGAAAAGTATTGCAGCCAGAGATTATGAATCCAGGGTTGAATGAGTCCCAAATCCCAAGGGGGGCAGCATGCATGCCATCAAGAACATGGCAATATTGTGATTAGGACGAGCTTGTGAGTGGACATTTTTGTAAGAAGAGGGTCGACATTTTTGGATTCATGGCCGACTTGTGAGGGTGAGACTTTTGGCTGGGAGGTCGTGGGGGACACTGAGGGATTTTGCCCATCCACACTGCATGGATTTGGGCGTGGACACGTACGTCCGTGCATGGCTCTGTCTGCTTTTTGGTGCTTATAAGGTGTGTGTGTGAGCGAAATAGACTTGTCACCTGCAGCATGGCTGCTATTGAGTTTCAAGGTGTGTGTGGTCACCCTGCCATTAGTTGGGGGCAAGTGTTGCGTGTGGGTGTGGGTGTGAAGTCTGTTGGTGGTGTGGATGTGGGTGGTTAAAGCTTTTGCGTACTTGAAGAATTTCTGTTAGATTTGTAATCCGTGTATTTATTCCGTTCTTGTATGCAATACTATACGCATCTTTGATATCTATTGGACCGCGCTATATTACAAATGAGCCGTGTTGATGTGATGTTTGTCCCATATGGCACCTTTGTCCCATGTGACAAGAGAGAGTGTGCCACATGGGCATGGTGGGGCCCACTTGGAGGTGGGTGGGGTGTTGGGTGATCATGATGTGGAAATCCCAAACAAAAGCGGCCTCCTCATTCACTTTACTTGCAAGCTTTTCATTGCTTTTTCATATAACCCAAAATGCATTTCCCTCGTCCTCATATTTACAGGTTTGCCTTCGGCCTTTTTTCGCTTTGACCCACCATGTTTTTTGCACTTTAACACCTGATTTTTCCCGTTTACCACCGAATGATACACACACCCTCCCTCCACCCACAATTCCCTCTCTTTTTCAGTTGCAAGCAGGTCATGCATCATGTGTGTGGGTTTTTTCTTGGGCCCCCGTGCACGTATGCTTTTCCGCCTTTTACCCCCGACGATAATCGCACACATTCGGTTGCGTCCGGACACCGCATTCTACGTATTGAGAGGGTTTCTCCACTGTGCACTCTGTGCATGTGTTATTTTTAGTATTCCGATATATCAAATAATTAAGAGCTAAGTGTAAAATCTCAAATAACCCGTGCACACGGTGCACGGCGCAAAAAAAAACTCCACACGAACAGGATGCGGTCCACGCTCGCAATCGAAAAGGAATTAAAAGTGTGGGTGTGTGTCGGTATTGTCAAGAAAGGGGGAAAATGTGTGAAAATCTCAATGGCAACAATGTAAATAAAAGATGGCTCAGTGTAAAAAGTTTGGACGTAGACTCGTCAAAGAAATACATCATTTGAACTCAATTGCACATGTCATTAAAATGACAACCAAATTGTGGAGGAGCAAGGGACCTCCCCAAATCTGAACTTGGTGCTGCTCCGTGTTTGAATTCAGCCATGTCAGCTGGGTCCACTTACTTGGGCTCCGAGTATATTAGAACTCAAATTATCCAAATATGAGTTGGGCCGTGAACTGTATTCTAATCCCACGAAATTTGCAAATACCGAATGGGCCTTAATGTTAGCCAACAAGACTGTAGCGCTTGGATCATATCCGAGAGGAAAGCCCAATGGGTTCCTCAGCCTGGATTATTGGAACCACAAATGTGTATTAGCGTTAATACACGAACTTAATAAGCTTCATTTTGACATATTCAAGCAAAAAATGTGATTGTGGATAAATCGATCCATGGTTTATTTTAGGGGTTTTAAAGGACACATGTCATTTAAATCTTTGAAATTTAGACATTTACCTTAGTTAGAAATTAATTGCTCAAATCAAATTAGGTCATACTTTTAGGTAATGCTTCATATTTTCAACATGGTCACATATTCTTCATCTCTTGTATTTTC
Source organism: Scilla litardierei (assembly GCA_030789695.1). Taxonomy (NCBI): domain Eukaryota; kingdom Viridiplantae; phylum Streptophyta; class Magnoliopsida; order Asparagales; family Asparagaceae; genus Scilla; species Scilla litardierei. Next base: position 3,554,797 of record CM061132.1, read on the forward strand.
ATTTTTCTCTCTCAAACCCCAAGCTCAAGTTATTGTTGGGTCGTCTTGTTTAAGGAAGAAGTGGAGACTAGGGTTATGTGACAACTCTATCATTTAAAAAATGGTTCTATTTGCAAAAAAAATATAATAAGTAAATGTATCTTTTTCAACCATAGAATAGTATATTAACATGAATTAACCTAACTTGAAACGCAAATGTTAGAATATAAAGATCTAAGAGATAAATTCTTGAATATATATGAACTTGTATAAGACAAAATGTTGTGTAATATACATTTTGAATAAAATGTAATATATACATATGTGCAGTAAAATGGTTTTTCTGTGTGTGGTACTTTGCAGTAAAATGGTTCAATATCACTATATGTATTCATGCCAGTAGAGGTCATAGAGCACATGAACTCTTTTATACAAAATACTACATCATATACCATTGCATATATTCGAGATATCGAATTCATAACCGTATTCTAAATTCACGAACTAACATACATACACAGTGCACATAAACTCATATATCACATATTGATACATCTTTTACAATTGAATATACCTGAGACACGCAAGCGATTTGGATTGCTCAATATCACTACTACATTCATAACCATATTTTAAACCTATAGACTAACACAATTGATATAAATTCATACACAATGCAGTGCGTCATATGAAATGTCATACACATTTTAAAATAGGGAATTGATTTGCGCACAAACCTTTTTACTATAGCGCACGTACCACTTATTTACAAATTTGCCATTCAATTACATTATGTGCACATACCTCTTATTCCACTTTTACCCTCGTTTGCGTCCCCCCAAAAAAAAACAAAAAACAAAACAAAACAAAACAAAACAAAACAAAACAAAAAACAAAAAAAAACAAAAAAAAACAACAAACAACAACAAAAAAACACCGTCACCGCTCCCAGTCGTCGAATGACGAGGACTATGTTGACGATTTACTAGGTTTTGTAATGGACGATTAGCAAGATGGAGAGGGGGTTGGGGAGGTCCGAAGAGGGGGAGGGGTGGGGAGGTCGGATTAGGGGCGGCTGGGGGGAGGGAGAGGGGGCTGGGGAGGTCGGAGGTGGGGGAGTTGGATCTGGGGAAGAGGGAGAGGGGGGCTGGGTAGGTCGGATGAGGAGGGGGGCTGGGGAGGTCGGAGGTGGGGGAGTTGGATCTGGGGAAGAGGGAGAGGGGGGCTGGGTAGGTCGGATGAGGAGGGGGGCTGGGGAGGTCGGAGGAGTGTACATCGTCGCCACCCGCCGCCGTTCTCCCTTCGAGCGGCCGTTTTACTCACCGCATGCACTCACGGTCATTTTCGAAAATGTGTCCCTGTGAACACGCGTGAGTAATTTCAGTGACAAACTGGTAAATAAGCGGTATGTGCACTGAAGTAATGTCAAACTTGTAAATAAGCGGTATGTGCACAGAGCAAAACGGCGGCGCGCAAAGCAGTTCCCTTTAAAGAGCTACAATGCACATGCATTCGGATATATAGTTCAATATCACCATACATGAAGTATTGTAGTTGAGATGGGTTGGTTTCCACAAAGGGCAGAGATCACATAAACTCATTTACACAAAGTTCTGCTTCATATACATAATAGTGCACAGAGACCATAAACTCATTTATACAAAATGCACACATCACATGCAATTGAGCATGTCCGAGATACGCACGCGTTCCGAAGGTTGGATGTCACCATCGTATCCGATCCGTATTCTGAGCTCACAGTCCACCGCGCATGACATATGCCTTTGATCGACAAAGGGAGTAGACAAGTACATGCATGATATACACGTGCACTTGGTGGTTAAATGTCACGCTCATATCCAAATCCATGCACTTGAAGATATATGTGCACCCCTTTATCGTCAGATATTGGATCATCATGGCTCTGACCATTTTAGGTGCCGTGTGCAGACCGCAACAGAGCTAGACTCACCAAGTTTCTTGATGTTATTGCCTGTCACCCAACCAGCAAGCACGCATTCACTGCACCCCTGCACAATTCACAGACACAGTGCAGGACTTCCTCAAAAAATTGAACAGAAATGCAGAGGTCTACAGCCTACATCCATGCTACACAGAGACTAACACAACCCATAAACTTTGTACAAGAGAAATCACTTCTTGATAACCAACTAAACAATTTCTACAGCGTACACACATGATTCATTTGGGGGCATTGGGTATCTCATGGATATGCTGCAGCTGCCAGATATCACCATACTCCCCTCCCTTCTCATCACCATCCTCCTCCCAAAGGGGCACAGCCCAAGGGAACCAGCCCAGCAGCAGCTCCTCCTCCACTGACCCACACCAACCCCCAAGTCCCTCCTCCCCATCTCCCAACCCCACCTCCAAGGGGTGGCGCCCTTCAGCTGCGGGGTGCTCCTCCTTGGGCTTGCGGGCTCTTGATTTTGGGTTGGCGGGCTCTTTGGATTTCTTGTGGGCCTTTTGGGGAGGGGAGAGGAGCTTGGAGCTTGGAGCGCCAGTGCTCGGCTCTGCTGCTCTGCTTCTCTTCATTTTTCTTTTTCCGGGTTCCAAGAAATCAAGACAGGGTATGTGTCTGTTTGGGTGGGATTTTACAGTGCGCAGGGGTTTTGGGTGTGGTGTCACTGTTGGTGGGGTTTAGCTTAAATGGGATCGTTCATGACTTTCTTTTCATGCATAGCCACGGCCCACGGGATATCCAGTGAATATTAAGATAAGGTTAGCGGGTCTTTGTTTAGAGTTAATTTGTAGGAAGGAATGCACGATTTGATTTCAGAGGGGCACCACAAAGCATGCTTGCTGGCAAGCTAGAAGACACTGGATTGTGTCGGCACGAAAGAGGCTTGATGATGAGGTTGTTGTTGATAGATGTGGGCGTTTCAACGATGAGGTGGGCCATGGCAAGCGATCGGTAGTTCGGGCACAGCGTGATCAATCCCCAATTAACTCGTCCAACCCCCCGGTCAACCTCCAAAAGCCACTTATTGTAAACCCACGTTGTTTCTTAAATGCTTGACATGGTGACCAGGAAGCCCGTCAACACTTCTCTGCCATCTATGTGAAACCAGTCTGCATCCACGTCGTCAGCCACACCGACGATGGCTTGACCCACCAATCAGGTGCGTGAAAGTCACGTTACCATAGGAGCGACAGCTGCCACCCGATGAATCCCAACTCTTCCATTCATGGACTACTCGAGCCACGATTGGTGACGTTGGAGCAGTTTCATGCGTTCTTACGGGAGTTGAACGTCCGCATTCAAGCATTGATTGCACACCTGCACAAAACACTTGTTGTTTAACAACACCTTTTGAATTGACTGTCTGATACTACATATCCTCGGCCCATTTATTTAAACCCCAAGAACTGGATTTTAGCCGGGCCTGAATGAATTGCCCCAAAAAGCCTGTAATCATATCCTTCGTTAAGCCCAGCCAGCTTCGGCCCGTTCCTATTGATATTGAGACTGAATGATAGATTGCCGTTAACAAACCGGACCCTCGCACTCGAACGCATAGTAGGCCCAACCCATGTAACAATGACTTTATGGGCTATTTCTGGTTATGGGCCAAGACAGGGTTTCAAAATATGACCCACCCGGGAAATGAAAAGACTCAATCAACATCGTTGATGCCATCACCATTATCTCCACTTGCCAAACGATCATGACGGTTGCCGGATCGCCACCGCGGTCGCCGTCTGTACGTGTCAAACCACCATCGCCGTCGTAGGCCAAAATATCATTGTTGATGCTGCTCCACCATTGTCTAATCACACCGCCTTCACCAATTGAACCACCATTGTTGCCAGCAAGCAATTACCATTATTGTCCCCATTACCGTCGTAGGACAAAGAGAATACGTGCCGGTACAGCCCATTTCCAAAACTGGGCCCCCGCGTGACCGAAGATCTTGACCATTTCAAAATAAACAACGCAGCCTGCGTAGTCCATAGTCACCACTGGGCCCCGCCACCACGTTGATGTCCTCACCACAATTCCCCCTGACGTCACACATCATACGTCACCCTCTACCGCACGCTGAGCCCTGACCATCCTATTTCTACTCGCAAAAACCAAGCCAAAAGAATTTATCAAAAGCTCCGTCAATTTTCTTGGCGAGACCGAGAGAGGTAAGGCGTTAGAAATGGAAACGGCGTCCAAACGACCGGCTGGCGGCGCCGAGGGCGACACGGCTGCGGCCAGCAAACGACGGCGGTCGGAGGATGTTGACGACGCCGACGTGGAGGCGTTCTTCGCGATCCTCCGGCGGGTGCGCGACGCATCGATGTGCCTTGGCGTCGCCAGATCTGACGGGAACGGCAGCGGCAACGGGAGAAAGAGGACGGTCGACGGCGGACTTTGGAGGTGGAAACCGGCGTTCGAGTGGGAGGACTTCGAAGAGCCGCCGCCGTCGGATGCAGTCAAAGACGACGGCCTCAAGCCTTCATCCTTGAGGGGTCGCGAGGCGGGGGAGCGGACTGCGGGGTCCCTCGATCTGAATGCAGCGCCGGAGCCCGAGCGCGGTGACGACACCGCGAGTGCTTAGAATTAGGACTGTAAATAGCGTTAAGAGCTTGGGCGGTAACCTTACATATACATGTGCAGTGCTTTTTTTAAAGTCAAGTATCCTTTTGTAACGAAGGGCCGGAAATGGAGAGAGCGTCAATCCAATCCTTATTGATTATGGTGGTAGCTCTGTTATTTCTATTGTTAACCCTGGCGAGTAGCCGTAGCAAATCGGCAAAAATGACGATTTTTTTAAGGAGGTGTGTAAATGGAATTCCAAGATATGACTTCTTTTAGTGCAAAGAAAAGTAGAAGAGGAGAATCATGTGAGCTTTTAGCTTAAGAGTTACGGAGGCGAAGAATCTGAGGGATTGGTGATGGTCACGGCTTAAAATGTGAATGCGTATGTCCAAAGTCCGATTGGACTTCCAACTAGTAATGCCACTCGTTACCATCCCTGTAATCAACCTAACCTGTGAAAGGGGGAACAACAAGAAAAGTCACAGCCAATAGGACCAGATGCTCCTTCAGGCTTGAATATTCTCGTTAACAAGACTAGTTCGGGAGCCGAATAAAATACGTGGACAACGAATTATTGCGCGTCGCTTTACAGCTGCGCCTCTTCGAGATTTGGTGTGTTGATGACTAGGTCACGGCGTCACGCGCTTGCTTGGGCAGCCCAACGCAGTGCTTAAAATGGAATATTGTGGCCTTGTGCCATCATCTTCGTTCTTACCCGAAAGTTATCCATGATCCTGTGGCCAACGCATTTGTGATCTTGGGGATATATGCAAGCTTTGCACAGTCGGAATGAGACATTTTTTCACATGTTTAAGATTTGATTAAAAGCAGATATTTTCTGCATAGGACTATTCTAGCAACAGGTTGAACCTTAGCGGCTGTTTTTTTTTTTTTTTGCGGAAAGTTGACGAGGAAGTAAAGAAATTTCACTGTTTATACACTGTAACCGGTCAAATCATTCCACTTTCAAGTTCCGTGTTCCATTTGTTGGAAAAATTGAGCAGAATTCGCTCTCTGACGGCGCCGTCCCCACAATTTGCCGGGATTTTGCTCTTCAAAGCTGAGAAAGTGAGGGGGCTGGTCACACTTCCCTCTCTCTCCCCTTTGTGTTTTGTCCAAGTGCAGCAATTTCCGCCACTTTTTTCTCTTTTTTAATTACAATTAATTAGTTAGTGGACCCCACATCAAACTTTCGCAAACAACTTTCTCAACAAAAGAATCATACTGAACACAAGAAAGCTGCGTGGAGCCCACATACAATTCTCAAACAACCTTTCCAGCCCGTGGGCCCCACATCAAGATTCCACCACGATTTAATATTCGCAACAGTAAATCCCAACCCAAAGCAACACAAAGAAACATGCCCTTATGGGACTATTCTATTGGATTCTGTGGATGATCAGACATACAATATGAATTGAATTGCAGTAGAAATAATAAATGATAAAAATGTTCGCAGTAAACAAAAAAAAATAAAAGACAATCAAACTAGATGGTAGAATGTAAAGACTAAATGGGTATCCTGATTTGGTCCACCTGACCTACTCCACTCACCCAGCTTTCTGCTTTGGTCATGTGAACGGACAAGAACGCTAATGGCTTTGATACCATGTTAGAGTAGAATCGAAGCGTGAATCTGAAACATTGACCTACTATATGTAACCAACTTTAAAAAGTAATTAGCACAATAAAGTACGCTTAATGCACGATATTAAAAGTAATTAGTCACCTATGATCGAATTATGGGGGCCATGGCATCAATTATTAATTTAATATAATATTTTTAATGGAAACTCTGCGTGAAATCTTCGATACACTTTCGAGTCAGCATATTACAAGTAAAGAACGATCCTCAAAGTCCCAATGAGACATCTCTCTACTCTTTATTCCACAAAATGTTGTGGGCTTCCATGAAATCTTGTTATTCTCTTGGGTCTTCATTGGCCACCATCCATTAAGCATCACCCCATAACCATTGATTCAAGTTTAACATATCACATGCCACCTTTTGCTTTTTCTTTTGTTTTTTCGATGCAGCTAAAAGTTTGAATCGAACTCTCGACCTCTCACAAAGAAGAGAGGGTAAATACCACTAAGTTTTATGACATACATGCATGAGACTACAAATTATATGTGTCCATATGACTACAAATGTAACCAAAATTAATTAACAAACTTAAAAATAATAGTATATATGTGTTTTTTATACCGAAAGGTATCACCAACTGAAATGATTAATGTTGCGAGGTGGAACTCGCGTACATTAAATTTGTATTAAGTGGAACCAAGTGTACGGTGATTATAATGATAGGAGGATTTAGGTAGGCTTTTTGACAAGTGATTAGTGGGGTGAAGAGGCTAAACTTGCCGCCGGGGCCGGCCACGGAGTCAAATCCCGCCGGATGCGACGGATGAGGATCGGGCGGTGGGAGCCGAAGGCGGATATCGGCCGAGAGGCGAGCTACCCTGCAACACGAGCAACTCGTCAGAAAGGCCGGGTTGGGGTCCAACCCTTAGCCTCTCCGATGCCTCAGTCAGTGACTGGACTTAAAACGGGGGCGGGGCACGCAGGTCGAACTAAGGGTGTGTCGACCGTACGTGACGAGCTATAAGTGAGAGAACAAAGGTATGGACGACTTTTGCCCTCGTGTGTGAATAATGGGATTTAGAGGGAATTTGCCAACCCCCTCACCGTAAGAAGTGAGGGGGTATTTATACCTGATGTGAGATGATTAGGTGGGGCTGACCTGGCATGCAGACTCGACGTGCGGAGCTGGCCCGGCTGTCAGCGGAAGCTTCGGACGAGGATGTCAGGAACATGAGAGTCTGCCTCGCTTTTGTCAGATGGCGCAACGGCAAGGGGCACTTTTGTCAAGGTGTCAGGGCCGAAAGCATTAAGTGTCAGGGGGCTCAGCGGCCAGGGGGTGCTTTGTCAGATGGTCGGGCGGCGCTAGTGTCAGTCGTGTCCTTACACTAGGTTGTTTGTCGTGCGTGATAAATTAAAGGTCCGGCAATGCTATCCCCGGCGGCGGGGTTCGTGTGGACCCGCCGGGTCGACCTGTTCGTTGGTTGTCCGGCCTGGCCGCGCACCTTTTCGGTCGCGGGTCGTGGACCCCTGGCATGGAGGGATATGCACGTGCCTCTGTCAGCATCCAAGGCTGCGCTGTCTGGGTGCTCCCCAGGCGCACTGCCCCTGGCAGGCCGAGCGAATGCGGTTCTACGCCTCGGCCGGGAGGGGGGCGCTGCGAGGTGCGCCCATTCACATGTAGCCTCGGATCTCCGGGCCGGCAGTCCCTTTGCAAATGGGTAAGTCAATGAGGTATATCAGTGGTTCTGGGCGGGAGTCGGACTCTCAAGATCTTTAGATCGTAACAATTAATATTGGCTTAAATAGTATATATGTCCATATGACCCCATTTGAAAATGAGTTGCATGTAGATGACATGACGAAATTATTCATGAACATGAACAAGACGCGCAATTAACAAATCCATTCATCAAAAGTTTTAAAAAGGATCGGGAGAATCCAGCAATATTGCCTTCTTTATTTAAAAGCTCAACCGATAAAGAAAGTTGCGCATAATTAAAGGACTGGGGCTCCCAAAAAAATAACCCCACCCCAAGAAAGTGAGGAGGAAACTTCCTTTAATGGCTTCTTTGATGACACGTTTTTGATCCTAAATAGTCTGCTCTAATCAAGAAGTTGCTCATGCTACAAGTTACTAACATACCGATGCCGACACACACGCCCTTGCTTCTCACTCTTTTTTGGTTGGATGCACGCAGGGAATCATGCTTTTGGATTTTTCTTTTACGTTGTTCATTATGTGCACGTGTTATTTCTAGTTAATTTATATTGAAGATTTACAAATAGTCCGACGAAATTGTTCGAAAAATATAGGAACATAAGATAAATCTCTGAGGTTAATAGACAAAAATATTTATTAAATTGCTTCTCTTTGGCTATTTTTCATTAATTCATTGCAAATTGTTCGTATGCTTTTTAAGTATTTAGGTGGTAGTACCAAAAAAAGTACGAATTATTGATTTGTAAAGCATTGACTGTGGATGACCTTATCCTCACAGAGACTCTGGTTAGTTGGAGAAAATAAGAAAACTAAAATGAAAGTTAAAGTTAAAGTGACAGAATGAAAAAAAAAATTAAAAAAATTAGCTATGATTTTTTGTCCTATTGGAAAATTTAACATTACACATAAAATAAAAATGTTCATCAGCTGACCAAGAATGAAATAAAAATGGTCGTCAGCTGACCAAGAATGAAATTTGGAATTGCGACGGGCACATACCTAATTGATATGCGTACAATCAGAGTTCGGATTATTTATAAGTTTGTCATTCAGAATAGCTGTGATATTCACCGATTGTCGGCATTAGGTAAAACCCCACAACGAATGACGATTTTGTCAAAGTGACCTGGAAGTTGAAGACGAAGATGCAATCGGCAAATACAAAATTGAATCGAAGGGAATGGGCGATGGCGAAATTGCTCGATTTTGTATAAATTCGAAATTTGAATGGAATTCCTCATTGAATTCCCGTTAATCTTCAAAGATGAGGAATTCCTCATTGAATGGAATAAGTGATGACTAAATTGCTCTTCATTGAAGGTTGAAGATGAGGTCTGGGGTGCAATCGGCGATGACAATAATAATTTCCCTTCTGCCCCCAGTTCTATTTAATTTTCTTTCTTTACGGACAATAAAAATTCGGTTTCTCTTCTCTCTCTCTCCTCATCCCTCCCAAGGCAAACAAAGCAGTGGGTCCTACCGTGGCCCACCGCACAGCGTGACCTCATTACGGTGATGTCATCCCCGGCAACGGCCTCTCGGTGCGGGAATTTCGGTGCAAAAGCTGTGTCGCGCTCCACCGTCAGCAGCGGTACGTCGCTTTCCTGGGACGGTATCTTCCCGTCTGTTACGGATCCGCTGTCCGCTGCCGAGCAGCAAGCATAAACTTAACGAAGTGGGGACCGGACACACTTACTTAGGGTGTGATTATTCGCGTTTCTAAGCGAGGTAAAGCTGTTTGCTGTTTCACCTTGCGCATGGCTACTCTGAGGCTGGCTGATGGAGTTCATGCATAAAAGCCCTGGAAAGATTTTTTTTATTAAAAATGTTATAAAATGATGGGCAGAAATATTTGTCTTTACAATTTATAATGACAAGATTATAGCATCGAAACAAAAAATGGGTACATGGTGCAAAAACTGCATTAATGGAGTCCTTACTTGTAAATAACCTCCCTTGAAAATAATGCGGAACTTTCCTTCCTGAAACTCCTCGCTCTATAAGAACAAGCACCACCCCAACGCCTAAAAACCCCTCCCACCGATCGAAAGATACGAAACCCAAGACGAATTTTGCAAACAAAAACTGAAGGAAAAACATTAATGGACCCCTCGAAGCGAAAGCGGACGGCAGCGGACGATTCGGCCAGCGGCCGCGACCACCGAAGGCCACGGCATGCCAACGGCGAGGAGAACGCGAAGGACAGCGACGGAGGAGACCGAGATCACCAGACGGCGGCGGTGAACGACGACGAGGTGGAGGAGTTCTTCGCGATCTTGCAGCGCATGCGCGCTGCCTCTCGGTGCGCCGCAGTGTCCGACGAGTTCAGGCGGACGGAGGCGGAGAGGTTCCGTTGGAGGCCGGCGTTCGTGCGGGAGGATTTCGAGGGGTGCGGGGACGCGGGCGCCGTAAAAGATGACGGAAAGGAGAAGGAGGTGAGCAGCGGTGAGAATAAGGAGGAGGCGGTGGGCGTTAGGATGCTGGAGTTGGACCTGAATGCGGATCCGGAGCCCGAGGGCGGTGAGCGTACCGACCGCCGTGCTGGAGTGGAGGCTTGAGTTCCTCCCTTTTTTGCAGTAAAAATAAATAAATAGATTATTATGGAGATGCACTGTTTTAGTAAATATTTTCCCTAATTAATTTTTGGTAACAATATTATGAGTTCATAAAATGTCCACACAGATAGAACAAAACACACACAATTTGCATCCAAAGGAAAGCTTATCTTTTTTTGTCATTCCTTTTTCTAGCACATTGCAAAGTTCAATTATTATTTCTCTATTATTGCTACCAAAAAATGGAAAGAAAATGTTAATCACTAATTATTGCTACGAAACTTAAAACCTAATTAAAGGAACAGCACGTTGTTAGGGTGACGTCACATTGCATTTGTTATTTGCTTTTAGAAGACCTCAGACCCACTACTCTTCGTCTTCACATATGGTTAGTTTATTAAAAGGTAGAATAAAAAAAATTAAAAAAAAGGAAGAAAAAGAAAGAACGAAAGTGCACTGTGCCCACGGGGTCTTCGTGATATCACACGGTGACGTCACCGGTCATGAACAGGCTCTTCGAGTTCTTTTTCTTTTGAATTACATGAAACTTTCTTATGTTAGAGAGTAATAGGACTCAAGAGAGAAAGAGACAAGATTTCTTAGCAAAAGAATAATTCACCATGCTAAGAGCCATGGTGCTCTATTTATATATCTCATAGTTTTCCGTGAATTCACCATGCTAAAGGGACGTGTGAACGGACAATCTTCTGGTTTTCCGTGAATTTATCCGGTAAAAGATGTACTGTATTCTGGATGTGAAGGATCTTCAGGATCTCATCTTCACACAGATTAGTACGCGGATCATATAGGGACAAAGACTTCTGGTCCCAACTAATGGTCTCAGAAGCTTCTGGCTTCTTAGACTGTGTGCCCAGTTTTGGAAAAAATTTCTCATTAAATTCACAGTCTGCAAAACGTGCCTTGAATGCGTCACCCGTCAGGGGTTCAAGGTATCTGATAATAGAGGGCGAATCAAACCCAATATATATACCTAGACGACGCTGAGGACCCATTTTGGTCCTCTGCGGTGGTGCTATTGGGACATATACCGCACAACCAAACACTCTCAAATGAGAGATATCCGGAGGTGCGCCGTATGCTAGTTGCATCGGGGATAAAGTGTGACCTCCAGATGGTCTTATCCTAATAAGTGATGTGGCATGTAAAATAGCATGCCCCCAAGCATCCACAGGCAACTGGGATTGCATAAGCAATGGACGTGCAATCCATTGGAGTCTCTTTATAAGGGACTCAGCTAATCCGTTTTGGGTGTGAACATGTGCTACAGGATGTTCAACTTCAATACCCGTTGCCCGGCAATAGTCTTCGAAGACTTGTGAAGTAAATTCTCCCGCATTATCAAGACGTAGTTTCTTGATTTGGTTATCGAGGAAATGAGCACGCAACCTTATTATTTGTGCCAATAGCTTTGGAAAAGCTAGGTTGCGGGTGGACAAGAGGCACACATAAGACCATTTGGTTGATGCATCAATCAGTACCATGAAGTACCGAAATGGGCCACTTGAGGTGTGAATAGGCCCGCAAATGTCACCACTGGGGCCGAGGAAGGAGCCAAAATGGACCCAAGGAGGGCCATTGAACGCCAGTGGAACTTCAGGTCCACTCGCCAACTCAGGTAATTTGTCCCTGCAGAATCGAGGACCTCGAAATCGACGCTTGCCAATTTTGCCATTTATCTACGTATTTTAAAATGAGCATGAATTAATTAAAATTCAAAAATTCATGCATAAAGAAATAAACAAGTAAAAATGCGGGGATCGGCCAGATACCCAAAATAGTACACAGTCCAAAGTTCGTTTAAAGTCCATAATAGAAAAAAAAATAATACAACTTTGGAAACCCAAACTGAACTGGGTCCCTATATCTCCGTCTTCATATGCTGTTGCATCGAGCTTTGGCTTACACAGTCATGAATCGACTCCTTGCGGTCCAGCGGACGCGGCCAGGGAATTGACTAAGCCAGGACCACTTGTTACCCAGTCAAGCTAGGTTGGTCCAGCAAACTTAGCCAAGCACATTGACCGACATCATGATCCATTGAAGGAGTTTTCATCAATTCTATGTGCTGTTGCATCGAGCTTTGGCTTTAAAATACAAATTTCCTCACTTACAAATTCTCTCAAAAGAAAATAAAAGTGCAAGGAAAGTAAATAGGTATACAATGGCCGATCCCGAAAAACACATTTTTACTGATTTAAACATTCACGCAGTTCTAAATATGCTACAGGCATAAAAATAAACAACCACGCATATATCTCAAGCATAACATATGGTAAAGGAAACTAGAAAATATAATTATCTCGTAGACCACGTGGAAACGTCATACACCGTTAGGTTAGTTGACTAACGGCAGAGCGGTCTCAGGATCTTTAAGGTAGTTATATTTTGAAAAAATAGAATCCTAGTAAACCATAGATAATAATTTGCAAGAGCGATGTTTAAATAAATTTTTCAACATGGACTATATAAACTAATTGTGTTTTTACAAAGTTTTCTCTGAGTTTAAATATGCCAATTTTATATCCCGTTATAAAAAATATAAATATTTCTCATATTTCAAATGCCGAATTTATAAATTATTTTGTGGCTTCGGGCCAAAAAATAGTTTTAATTATATGGGCTTGTGGCCCATTCCGCAGTTACGCATAATCATTTGCCTCTAAATTTTGGCTTCGGGCCAAATTAGAGTTTTAGCTGTTAAAAAAATAAATTTGTAATTGTATGGGCATGAAGCCCAACTCACTGAAATTATAACCCAATGTCCCATAGGGTTTATTTTGTGAAAACCCCTAATCTCACTAAAAACAAGAGGTTTCATTGATGTATGTGTTCCCATTGGAAGGTGAGGCACTTTTGACCTGTGGTTATTGGGCTTCTTGAGTCCCTACACCCAATATGATGTCACTTTTGTGAAGCTATGAGGCCACGTATGGCAGTCACTAAGAAAATGTGTTAATCATGCGGGAAAGGTGTAGCAAACATTGGGAAAATTCCAGGGAAACAGTTTGGTTAACTAGAAATCCATAGAGAGCTAAGGGATGAAAGTTTGCTTTGAACTGTTATGCAATGCACACATATTTTGTTGAACACCTAGTGCACTTCTTCGTATTAATCTTTCTTTAATCAATATCTAACAATTTACATATTTTCTGTAATGTTATACATGATCTCCAAATGTTGTAAAGTGACAGGACTATATCCAGAGTAACGAGAATTCATGTAAAGTGATAGGCACAAAGTGATAGGACTATATGGACTATATCAGGTTCTATAGTTAATCTCTCTTCGCATACAAGAATTTATTTTAATCGGATATAGTCCAGGCACAAGAAAAATTTATTCCAGAGTTGGAACTTCATTTCGATATAGTCCGATCATCATTTCGAGATAAATGTGATTGATAACAAATTTTTCTTTCTATTATTTTAATTTTTACTTGTATGCAAACATGGTAAAAATTTTTATGTATAGTCCGTTGTTATCTACGGGAATAAGAAGTATACCTCTAGATCGATGATCTAGGGACGACCGTAGAAAAGATCCGTAGAAATAAAGATCCGAGCTTCCGAACGCTTCCGGAATGCCACAACGCTCCAACGAATCGCCGCAGCAACCAAAGATTCCTTGCGCGTAGGGGATCAATTTGGTGGGGATTTTAGGCTTGGATTCTTGCTCAAGGAAGAACACGTGCTGATAACGTGTTAGAGAGTAATAGGACTCCAGAGAGAAAGAGACAAGATTTCTTAGCAAAAGAATAATTCACCATGCTAAGAGCCATGGTGCTCTATTTATATATCTCATAGTGGGGAGGCCAAAAGCCTCTAGGAGACCAAGGGTCCCCATTACTCTAAGTAATGGGGGCCTAATGAATGGGTAATGAAGGAGGGGAGGCCAAAGGCCTCCCTCATTCATAACATCTTAAAGTTTCTTCGGTTTTAGGCCAAAACCTACCAACTTTTGAAATAATCTCTTAATTGGAGGGCCATAGGCCCGCTACAGCTCAAATGGGCTCTAGAATTTTCAACCTCACCAAAGAGAACCCATTAGTGACTACAGGGCTTTAAATTTGTCCCAAGGAAAGAACTGGGCCTTTAATCATTGATGTTTATAAATGGGCCTTACGGAATAGCCATATCCTAGTTCTATAACATGCGAAACTGACTCCTTGCCTACAGGCCCAACAAGAATATGGCCCAAAGATATTACAAGACCCATAATTTTCCAAACTATGGGTCAAAATCAAAGAGTTTTTTTTTTGATACATCGGAAAGCATGAAACATGGGCTGTGGAACACGGGTAAACCCGTCCTGATCTCTTAACCCCAACACGAAGAAGCCAGGTATCCATCGGATCCCTAAAAGCTAGAAAATAAAGAAAAATAAAAGAGAATATGTGATAGTGGGATTCGAACCCCAGGTCTCCACCGAGACAACCGAGTGAATCAAACACTAGGATGAGCACCGGAGCTCAAATCAAGGAGTTTTGAAAACAAAGTTGGTATTTCTAGACATCATCGAGAAGAAAAGCACGTACGGAGCATGAGACATGAAGAAAAAATCACTTCCCTAAGTAATAAACATATCACATGATCAAGATTATTGCTCCATAGTGTATATATAGTGCTTGTCTGTATCATGGTTAGCAAAAAAAAAATTTATTTGAAAAAATCCCAAATATTCAAATGGCATAATCCATCCAAATTTGAAGTGCTTCTCAGTCACAAACACACAAGAGAGATATTTTAGAAAAACTAGCAAGTGCTTGTTGCCGTCCTCTAACCTTGATGCATCTCCCACCTCCATTTGGCATCAAAGTTTGATTAGGTGGGGGTTGGTTTAGAAAATAACAAATTTCTCGTTTTTTATACAACGATTTCAATTTTTTTTTTAAATATCGGAAAGCATCAAACCACCGAACTAGCACAAAACATGGAAAGTGAGGCATGGAGGGCAAAAGATACACATCATGTGACCCATTGTACTATGTGAGCATCTTTTATCTTAGATTAGTCTAGATTTAAATATATAAAAACTCACATTAGGCTAAATGGACGTTGCGAAATCGAGCTTAAATTAAAATTTTTTAAAAATATTGAAATCGTGTATCAATACATGTTATTTTTAAAATGATAGTACTCTTGTTTTTTTTATTCAAGTCTCAGGTGTGAAGGTTTCCCAGGCAACTCGGTCGAGTGGTATGCTACTCGACCGAGCTACAGGAGCAAAGCAGAAACAGCAAGTAGTGGGAAGTTTTCGCCGATTCGGGTGACTTCTACTCGGTCGAGCTACAGTAGGATTCTGATTGTCTCAGAAATCCGAGAGCTCGTTGTTTGAGAGAGCTCTGCAGGAAATACCTACTCGGGCCGAGTAGCTATGCTACTCGGTCGAGTCGACTCGACTCCACCCAGCGACAGAAACAGCGCATGACAGCTCGGTCGAGTAGACCGAGCAGTACGCGGGGCCAGCTGCTTGGCCGACGGCCAGGATTGATTTTCTCCATTTTTTGGGTTCATACTTAAACCTAATTGTTGTTTTAGATTAGGTTAAGCCTCTATTTGAAATATGGAGTTCCTGGAGAGCCTTGAGCCAATCCTTTGGAGATTTCTAGTGAGAGATTAGGGTTTTAGAGTTTGATAGAGAAGATGAGTGATTTCTTCTTTACTCCTTTGATTTCTTCTTCCTTGAGTGAGATTGTGAGGGCTTGTGCTATTGGCCAAGTTATTACTCGTGAGTGGAAGTAAGATTATAACCCTAAGATTGGATCTCTCTGATAGTGGAATCGTCTCGGATTGCTGGATGTAGGTTGTTTACAACCGAACCAGGGTAATTCTCTTGTGTCTGCGTTTGATTTGATTGTTGCTATTATTCGTTTGCTACTTTCTATTGCAATGTCGTAAGGTTTATTGTTGGGTGAATTGAGATTCTTTTGCTAGCCCTAGATTCTTGATCAGTTTATTAGGGTTGGTATTCCGCTTGAATCCCAAGGCGTCGCTGTGTTCCGTCACATCGTGTTATTATATTCCCAACAAGTACAAGACGTATTAATCTGAAAGCAAAAAAAAAAGTACATCAGTTTCATGTTTAACATAAAAGAATAATATAAAAAAGGTGGTACATGATCTCATAGATCAGGTACCAAGAAACAAAAAAGTTGAAAGGACAAGACTTATATGGGCTTGTATTTTCCGAGAAGCCCGTATTTTTGTATCTTGCACTTGATCTATTAAATCAGATACCGCCTGATTTACATGATTCTCTTAACATTATTTACCGTTCAAAGAAAACAAACAAGCAGAGCCGTAAGCTTTCTAAAGGATCCAAAGAGTGAGGCCCAACATGGTTCATTATTTTAATGGGGGCAAGCAATGCATGTGATCATCATGGCTCCAACTACCAAAAAATGGATGGGCATACATCCCTCGTTGATAGCCACCTCCAACCTACCCTCTTTGAAGGCCTTTGCCTTGCCAACATGCATTTTGACTCCTCTAAATCTATTTTCTTGCATGTTTGATACAATGCAAGTGTAGGGGAAGACTATGCTCTCAAGACTTCAAACCTCATGCAATTTAAATACAAATGTTTTGCAATAGTTTATTTGTAAAACATACTTAACATTTTCGCGAAAATCACTTAGATTTCGGGACTATTTTTAATCACTTAACACCATTGGGCACTCAAATCTTTTTACTGACCAAAATGACATCTTCTTCTTGTTCTTCTTCTATGTGCCTTCTACATAATTTTTTTTTTTGTTTTTAAAGTCTTTTCCTTGGGGGTAAGAAGACAACGATGACAACAACGACGATGATGGAAAGATAAGGAAGAAAGAAAGGGGAATAAAAAGGAAGAAACGATAGAAAAAGAAGGAGAAGCAACAACAAGAAGATGAGTAAGAAGCAGAAAGAAACACAACACGGCATCAACGTCACAATGAAGACAGTCAATTATGAAGAAAATGTATTCTTTTTGCCCAAGAAATATTTTCAAAATTGAAAATAAATTTCTTGACAAGCAATAGAAGACATGTTGTCGATGTTCATGTTGGAATTAGGTACTTCACGTATATATACACCACTTATGCATTTGGGCGTGTGGACGCACATCGTGTTGCAATAATTATCACATATTTATTATTGGACTGAATCAAGTACCTAATTGCAAGGATCTAATAAGTGTGCAGACTTACTTACAAATGCATGAAATTCCCGGAGTAATTACTAATTTATTACAGTCTAATTAGTAAAAACTCATTTCTATAAAATAAGGGTGTTATGGTACTTGGTTGTCGTATGTAATCTTTGCGTTTTCTCATTTAGAAAACTGTCTTAAGTGAAAAACCGAGAAGAAATGGTTTCACATCTCTCTCTCCCTCTGTATAAATACGAACAAACAAACAGAAGATCAAGACTCGGATTTCTCTTCTTTCTTATATATTCCGATAATCTTCCGCACGGAATTCTTCTCAAACAATCTCGAGGCAAGGCCTTTTTATGAAATTCAAAAATAATTCAGTTCAAATGTAAATTTTTTAAACTTAAAACCAAAAAAAACGTCACATCATCGTATAACGAAAGATAACTCATATTTCATAAGATACAACTATGCTCCAAAAAAAATTCCCAAAACAGACAAATTAGAACAAAGGCTACTATGATTCCATAACATTCATTTTATATAGTATATACACATGTTCCATGACTAAAAAAAACTTGGGCCCTTTCACCACCGTTTTCTATACAAGTTCAAGGCCCAATTACTCTCCCAAAATAAAAAAGCTCATCACCTTTCGGCCCCTTCTCGTCCGCTGAAATATGACAAAAATAAAAAAAAAGTTGCACTGCCCTCTCTCCTTTATTTACAAATACAAACTTTAATTACAAATTTGTAGAGAGATAGAGCACCGGAAAAAAAGAAAAAAAAAGGCTCAAGGGCTAATTCACAATAATCCCTTATCACGAGCACAATAATCCCTTATCACGAATGATTCACAACTTCCAAAAGATTGTTAGTCTTATCGCATCCCTCAACATCTATCTTGTGTTAAGTTGCTCTTCTTCAGAGTATGACTAATTTTCTGCATTTACGTGGGTTGAAATGAAAATTTTTCAGGCCATAGCGGGTATGCCATGGCTCCCACGCCGGTCGCGGCCGAGGCAGCACTCAAAACCCTCGATGCGGATCGGGGCGGGTTTGAACCCGAACTTGGTCCGGGTGCGGGGCGACATCGGGTCGGGCTTGTCTTCGTCGAACCAGGCGTCGAGGACTACCGGGTTAGCGGATCGGGCCGGTGGCGAACCCGCAAAAAATGGCGGCGACAAGGCCATTTCCCCATCCTATATTAAAATTACAATAATAATTTATGAAATTAGGAAATGATCAGGGTCTTCTTTGTTAAAAGCCCGTGCACACAGTGCACGGAGCCAACAAACCTCCAACGAACAAGATACGGTGCACGTGTGCAAACGAAAAGAAGTAAGAAGTGTGGGTGTGTGTTGGTATCGCCCGAGTAAAAGGATAAATGTAAAAACTTTAGGGATTATAGCGGCAAAATCACCCAATGGCAAAAATGTAAATAAGCAAGTTAGGGAATTTTTTTGGATGAAAAGAGAATGGCAAAATTGTAAATAAGTGAGGAAAGAGTGTATATTTTGTCCTAGGTGGCATTCCATATGACAATGTGACATTATCACATGGGACAAATGTGCCCCCATAAGATAAAGCCCTCAATTGTATAAAGGTTATTATAATATAAAACAACTCACCTTTGTTAGAAAAATATCGAGTAGCTCAGCACCGGTCAGAGGGCTGCAAAACAAAGGCAACAGCTAAGAAAGTGTTCCAAATTAGAGGGTGCTTTTTGAATAAAAGAAGGAATGGTGCGGCAATAATTACGTGGCGTGCCATCGGGTTGGTCTTAATGGGTCCGGCCCGGGGAGAAGCCCGACCCGGCAAGGCTTTGGACAGAAAACGGGGATCGAGGAGCCCCTCATCTCCTCGCATGCGGCGGCGAAAGCGTTCTGCTTCATCGCGAAATGATTCATCCTCAACGCGTTCCAAGAGCCTGCAGGAAAAAGGTTGAAAATCTTAGTCTCAGATCGAAAAATTAACACATGGTTGATCAACACAATAAAATTTTAAGGATCTCAAAACAGAAAGTAAATTCTAATGGAAAAAGGAGCATCAGTGTGGCCTAAAAAACTGGTATTTGAGAAGTCTCAAGAGACAAAAATGGCATAAAAAGATTGGGTTATCAAAAATTCCCATATGCAAAATAAAACGGTGGGATTTTTTTACAGGAAAGAAGCATCATACGCTCACAAAAAATTGGTTCTTCAAAAGGAAAGAATACCGTAATTTTGGAATTTTAGAGAGAGAAAAATGATTACCTCAGCTGCCTCTTTTGGCGGAGGACTGAGAGGAGAAGAAGAGAAATAAACTGGGAGTAGAGGTGTATATAGAGAGAGAAAGGGAAGGGGAAGAGATGGGAATTAAAAATAAATAAATAAATAAGAAAATAAAAGACAAGATCATGGCCGCTGAAGAAAACGGGTACATGCCCTCTAAGAAAACGGGTAAATAAAAGCCATGAACGGTGACCGACTATATTAAGCTCATGGTCGGCCACTGTTATGTCACTTTGATTGCTGCTGTTTATTCAGCCTTCCAATGAAAGGGAGCAGAGGCTGAATCTGACGTGACACAGATTTAGTCTCTGTTGGGGCTGAGCGGTTCAGCCCTTCATTGAGAGTGCCTTGAGAGTACAACCAATAAAAGTGATGCTGAATGTGAGGCTCAATCCTACGTAGATAGGGATTTTGCAAAAAAAAAATGGAGGGAGATGACTAAACGGTGGTTGAATATATTAAGCCACTGTTAAGCCGCCGACTGAACAGCTATCATGCGTCTGATTCTTGTGAATCAGATGTCTATGATTACTGTTGAGTTAGAGTTAGCTCCTGAATCAGCTCTCCATCGGGAGGGAACAGCAGCTGAATCTGACATGACATAGATTCCGTCCTGCTGGGGCTGAACGATTCAGCCCTCCGTTGGGAGTGTCCCAAGGGAGGGCTAAACGGGGGCTTAATCCTATATGAAGTGGATTTTTGCAACAAAAAAAAAGTGGAGCGAGTGCTGAACGGGGGGGCTGAATGCCTTATCTGGGCCCATTTGGCAATTAGGGTTAGGGTTGTTTGCCCCATCCCTAGGTTATTTTTGATGGTGTTGGGTTGTGATATGTTGCCTCGAAACAGATGAAAAACAGCCCTGTTTCATGTGTTAGCAAACCCAGAGCAGCCCAGCAAAAAACTGCGGTTGTGGGTGTTTGGATGAGTTTTTTTTTTGTAATTTTTTAGCCGAAATTAAAACAGAATTAATTTTATAATATAAGATACATTATAAATTAAAGTTACATATAAATTAAAAACCAATTTTGTTCAGAAAAATAATAAAACTACAAATCCAAAAGGTAGATATGATGGTTGGGGATTTGGGCCCTTGGGATTGGGTTTTGGGGGGGGGAATCAAAGATGGGCACATGGTGGCCTTGACCAAAGAGACAAATTGGGCCAACATGTTGAGATTTTGCGACTTGGATTTGATCTTCCTTTTTCTGTTGTTTTCCTCTTCTCTGCATAATATCGGCGGGTGAGCTGGATCTGCTTAGTGTACGGACCATTGCTTAGTGTACGGACCATTGTGCCTTTTTGGTTCACATGCCCGAATAATTCTAATCAATGATTGTACTGCTTCATTAGAATGCAAGGAGTATATCGAATTTTGATACAGAAATAGTGCTTGGGTATATACTCTCTCCAACGAACACACGTACCCTATCACACATACATGAAACATGAGTGTGCTGTGCGCCGACGCCGATCTGTCGTGCTCCACAACAGAATGCACATGATCGTCGAGTACCGAGGACAAGGACAAGCAACCAAACAAACGAGAAGCGCTATGAAGTATAACAACATTTAGGTCGTCGGCCGGCCAATGGAACACCAATGATCTTTATTACGAAAAGAAAGAACAAATTTAGTTTTCTTTCTTCACAACCGAAGAAGAAGCGCACAGTACTGATCTCTTCAAAAGCTCACAACAATATCTCTCAAAGTTGGCTCTCACAGATGTCGGCTTAAGATCTCTCAAATGTGTTTCACAAGGTGGTTCTCCGAAACCCTTCTCTAAAACTCCCTATATATACCCCTAGGGTACAATAGGTGCCATCATTGAGGAGGGATTCTCAGGGGGTACAAATCCAGTCCTTACTGAATTTATATCTTATCGCAACTCTACGTATTTAATGCACCGAACACTCACTACTAAAAAAGGGACTTTTACCAACGTTTTTTTAACATTTCCCAACGTTTTTGAAGCGCTGGCAAATGTTTTCCCAGCGTTTTATGAAACGCTGTAAAGACGTTGGGAAAAGAGGGCGTTGCTAAATGTTTTCCCAACGTTTTGGCGAAACGTTGGGAAATGCCCACTTTTACCAGCGTTTTCTTGAAATGTTTGGAAATGCCAAGATATTTCCCAGTGTTTGCTTGAAACGTTGGGAAATGCCCAAGACATTCCCCGGCGTTTGCTTGAAACGTTGGGAAATGCCAAGACATTCCCCGGCGTTTGCTTGAAACGTTTGGAAATGCCCAAGACATTCCACGACGTTTTCTTGAAAAGTTGGGAAATGCCCAAGACATTCCACGGCGTTTTCTTGAAACGTTGGTAAATGCCCAAGACATTCCCCTGCGTTTTCTTGAAACGTTGGGAAATGCCCAAGACATTCCCCTGCGTTTTCTTGAAACGTTGGAAAATGTGTTTGATACAAATTAATTACAAATGTAT
Source organism: Scilla litardierei (assembly GCA_030789695.1). Classification (NCBI taxonomy): domain Eukaryota; kingdom Viridiplantae; phylum Streptophyta; class Magnoliopsida; order Asparagales; family Asparagaceae; genus Scilla; species Scilla litardierei. The sequence goes on from CM061132.1 coordinate 3,577,056, forward strand.
TTTAATAAAAAGTCATTATTATGTTTACTAAACGTAGAATTCAAAGAGTTAAGCGATCACACATGCAACAACTTAGTTTCTTCGTGTAATTCCATATGAATAGATGAAATAACAATAGAACATAAATGTAATTTCTCATTCTCATTACCAACACGTTGAGTAACACGTAAGAGTGTGTAAGTTTAAATGCTTCGAAAAACATCAACTAGTACAGGTCAACTATGTTGAGTAGACCACAATCCTTTATTTACAATGCAAAGCCGAAGTTTTCGAAAAGAAAGCAAAGATCGCAATATTTGTCTTCGCTCCAAGTATTTGGCTCAAAGTCCTTATGCTGTTAATGACCACAATCCTTCTTTTCCCGTTTCCTTTTTTCATCTTTTTTGTTCTTCTCAGCTTCTACCTGCAATGGCACGTGTGTAAAATACTGAATATTGAAAAAAATTTATTCCCAATATTTATTCCCAAAATATGTAAAACACTGATAATGGACAACTTTTAGCACCTATGAGAATAATTACACCAGAAATAATGCCGAAATGACCTTTCTTACTTCTATATGCCAAAATGACTTGGATGTATCAATAATATGGTATTAGCCTTTTGTGGCAGTTGGAGAAGAAACATGAAAGTAGTCGAGGCTTTTGCAAGAAATGGTGGTAAAAGGTTGCTCTCTGACCTTTTCTCAAGATTACCATGATCTGATGCAAACAGATCTCACCCCCATTGAAAGTTTCCTTTAATTTTATATATTTGGATTACACCGAGAATCAAAAGAACTTTAGAAAAGATAATAACCATTGTCCTCTTGCATATCATGCTCCCTCTTTGGCATTTTTGAAATGCATTATGATTAAATCATTTCAAAGTATTTGAATCATACAAAGGGATCATTGTTGCATTTAATTTAAAAAATTGCATGTAACCAAACACTGTATCAGATGAAACTTCACATAATACTCTAGCAAAATCATTTACATGATCTTCGTATTTTCATCACTAGCCATAGGAACTACAGAACATTTTGATGAATATCATACGTAACTTCAATTTTTTTAAATTATAAGATTGTTGTTGAAAGCAGTTATGAATGAAAACATACATTTCAATTGTGAATAAACTAGCTAGATTGAGACTTCAATGGTATATATCGATGATAAAAAGATATGCATATATTATAAGAGAGAATTTTATTTTGTTACTTGCTTCAGAAGGAAACTGGTGACTGTGAAGTGTTGAACACTACATAAACTGCAGCAATTCATGAAAACGTTCTACATGAAGTATAAGACCAACCTTCAGAGTCCTCATATATTTTCTACATATACAATGGGACAGATTCTTGCAATCCAAATTAAAAGTGTATCGATGAAATCAAAATTCAGAGAGAAGCAGTGGGATGACAAAGATTTTCTACATATACAATAGGAATATGGAAAAGCAAATGGATAAAACAAAATCAAATTGAATGCATTCCACTATGCTAATTAACTAAATTATAAAGGACCCTTTAAGCAGAATCATGACAAAGATTTGGTGGCATACATATCTACTTTTTAAAAATCTAAATAACATACAGAAGCATTATTAGCCAACCACATTGTTCACTAGAATAATTAGCGACATAAAGAACTGCAGGGTAGAAGGTTTCCCAACCAAGTTTAATAGAGCATATAAACCAATCCACAGTTTCAGCATGATTTGTTAATGTTCCACTGTATTATAATCCCCAATGAGATAAATCATTTTAATAAATTTAATTGCAGCATACAAACCTTGAATATTCCTGACATGAATTTAGATTGCCTTTCAATTAAACCATTGGATATTATTAACAACTGGCTGATTGGATTCAATGACTTAAAAGCACAATAAGGTACACTAATAGTCAAAAAGAACCGACAAAATACCTTAACGGTTCCAAACTTCTGGAAGATGGATCTTAGGTCCTCCCAAGTGATCACTCCTGAACAACCGACCTCTCCTCACTGAATGCAGAAGCACTCCTGAAGTACATGAGCTTGATGCTGTGATGCCTAGATCAGAACTGACAGAGCAACAAAGAATTTCTCCGAGATGACCTCTTAAAACATGTATAGGGCCTTCGATGCGGTGTTTCCGGGTAATTTCTGAAACACTGTTTGAGAAGTTGCTACCTGCCAGTGGGCTAGTTGGTGTTCTCGCAGAAGTGGAGGAAGCATCTGCGACACTGTTCAATTGAGAAGGCGATGCACGATGAATTTTCCATAGCAAAACCATCGCATTACGGGACCCTGTTACTAAATAATTACTATCTGCTGACAACGCGAGACATGTAACAGCAGAGCAATGTCCAGATGCGGTTTTAATGGTTTTTGCTCCATCTGGCGATATCAACTTGATAGAATTATCAGCATGCCCACCTACACAGAGCAGAATGGTCAGGACAAAATTCACACAATGCACGTTGCAGCAGAAAGAATAATGTTATCTAGAAAACTATTTTTCCCAAAAGCTCCAACTAATGGTTGTCGACGAACAATGTAAATCAAATAAATGCAACCCAGCAACCCAGCAACAAAAAATAGAAAGAAAAAAAATAGTTCCCAACCGATAAACACACCTCAGTCAATTGATCCTTCGGGTCACATTGAAAAAGCCTCAAGATTACAATTATATAATAGAAGATTAATCATGCTAGCCTGCAACCCATATAAGCAGCTTAATCATGCTGTTGAAACAGTCGCTATATTATAAAAATGGCATACACTTGAAGAAAACTGCCAAAAGTTATTTGGAGAAGCATGGAAAATTTGTAATTACCTTCAAACATATACAATATTTGACTAGTCTTGAATGAAGCAGAAAACTCATTATGAATTAGAATAAGAAAGCAATAGTGAGGCAAAAGCGGAATATGCCATTTTTGTATAAAGTTTCTTCCTGACACTCTCGTAAAGGATGAAGTGGAGAAAGTATATGCGTTCATTCATTCAAACACTTACGCTGGAACTTAAATATTTAGGGCAAATTGCACTCAGACCCTGTGTTCTATAGGGTGCCAACCTGTAACTAAAATACAAACATTGAGACCATTGAATTACCCCAAATTCCAGTTTCAAGGGATTTAAGCGCAACTTACCTTTTATTAGTTAGTCCTAAGGTGGAACCAGAGACATCGAAAGCTCCTGAGCCAAAGGCTTCAAGGCCTCAAGAAACTTCACATGCGGGAACTTATATACTAGTTTAATTCAAATAAACAAATATATACTAGTTTAATAAACTAAATTATGCGTTGTTTGGTATAATAAGAAAATGCGTGAAATTATTTTCATATGCAATTCAAAAATTGCATGTTCTAATTTCTAACTTAAGAAATGAAACCATCATAGATTATATAATGTAGAATAACATCATGTTTATTAATTGATTTTTCAAGTGAGTGAATTGGATGGTAAAGTATATAAATGAGAATGAAAGCATTTACTTCACATCAAGGTTAATATTTTCTTTCAATTTGCATATCGTCTAAACATTTCTTAGCTAGCTAAATAGAGCATATGAAAATGTAAAAAGGATAATAAAATATCACCTTCAAAATCTCAGGATTATTCCATGGTCCTTTATCTGATTTAAGGCATCCTCCTTTTTCAGAGCATGTGCAAGTCCCACCGAGAAACTCTGGCAGTTCACTGAAAGAAATTATAAAGAAAGATTAAGTATGATATTTGAACATGGGATAATAGGCTGCATTAAATTTGTTTTTAAACCATATTACTCAACCATGAGTTGGAGGGCTTAACCAAAAATCTTTTATTTATTTAAATAATGATTCCAATTTAATGGATTTAATACAACAATGAAGGTGCAAACTAAATATTGTAGATAGGGAAAACTTGTTCTCTTAAAGCAAAACAACAAAAAACAAACAAACCTTGCATCAATCACTTCAAGCAGTTTGCTCTTATACTTGTTGCCAAGGACCTAAAGACATTATGAACATAAGGTACATGGTTTCTTGTTGAGTATTGGACTCCCCGGATTTGGTTTTGATGATGAGCAAACATAAATAATCCATGAACTAACAATTTGTGAGCGCAGTTATGGAGATCGTCGCCAAATTCACGAGAACACTCAAAGCGACATCTTAAGACTTCTCAAAGCTCGTATTCATGCCTAAAGCTTCGTTGAAGCTCTTGCGCCGTTTTGGAAGTTATGAAGATTCAATCGAAGCTCTCGAAGACCGTTTATTAAGGTTTTATTTATAGTCTTTTAGCTTCGATATATAGAATGTTAAGCCTTGAGTATATCTTACGTCTATATCTTCATTACGCTCATTTCGTAGCTCTAGGATCCTTGCACAATTTCATTCTAACTTCCTCGAAGCGTCGCGCTTCGATTCGGACTTTATTGTGCATGTTAGTTGGTACAAGAACATGTACTGACCGACTAGATGGTGATCTAGTCGGTCGACAACTGTTCTTGGACCGACTAGTTTGATTCCTTATTTTTCTGTTCAGTACTGTTTACAGTTAGTCGGTCTACGTTGACTCACCGACCGACTAGTTTGTGAACTAGTCGGTCAGTGATGCTTCTTTGACCGACTAGTTGTGACTTACTGTTCATACTAAATTTCTCCTAAGCTACTGTTTATCGTTAGTCGGTCTAAGACGTTTGGTGACCGACTAGTTGACAATTTAGTCGGTCAACTTTTGTTCTTGGACCGACTAAGTCACTTTGTACTCAGACTAATTCTTTTTGCTCTTAGTCGGTCTACGTTCATTGGCTGACCGACTAGTTGTGAAACTAGTCGGTCAGACAGTCTTCTTGGACCGACTAGATTTCTAGGTCTGAAATCTTCATCTGTTCACTGTTCACCTCTTAGTCGGTTCATGTTGTCTCACCGACCGACTAGTTGATGAACTAGTCGGTCAGTGGTTGTTCTTTGACCGACTAGTCTGCTTCAGATTTAGATCCGTTGGAGTTTTGAAAGCGACGTTTCTCTCTCTCTTTTCTCTTGATCCTTTAAATACCTGAAGGGGTTATTTCATAGGATCCAAAGGCTGCTATTTCAGAGTTCTATTGATTCAAATAGAAGCTTTCAACTCTCATCTTCAAGCTCTCTCATTCTCAAGAATCTCTCCCTCACTCTCATTCCTCAAGAGAGATTCATTGGTTGTGAGCCTTCCAAGCCAAGGGCTTGATTCTAGGTCATCCATCTCATCCCTAGGCTTCCATTGCTGGTCATCTTCTTGAAGCTAGGGTTTGGTGACTCTTCCTCCATCAAAATCCTCTTTGCCCTAATTTGGTAAGAAATCTCAAGGCATAGGTATTTTGTTGGTAAGCATTTCATTTCAGTTATATTTGAATTGTATACTCTCGGTTGTGAGAGGTTTTGCGTGATCCCGGGTTGTGGGAGTCACGGTCATCGATTGTAGGTCGATTGCGCTTGTGAGGTTTTTGCAAGTGTTCATATTGGAAATCTTGAGTTAGGGTTTCTAACTCAAGTATTCGGAAGGGATCCGGGTGGTTGGGACGTAGGATCACCGGGAACAAGTCGGGGAGACTTGGGTGGATCCGAACCCATTAAACCATTGTGTTTGCGTTTGCATTATTTCTTGATTGTAGTTATTCCGCAACGTTGTTTGTTAATTGCACGATAATTAGGAATAACACTCCTTATTATTTAAAAGTACTATTCACCCCCCTCTAGTACATGTGCAGTAGCTTCCCAGGGCACTACAATTGGTATCAAAGCCAAGTTCAAAGCTACACATAGCCAAGTTCAAAGCTACACATAGCCAAGTTCAAAGCTACACATAGCCAAGTTCAAAGCTACACATAGCCTAAGTTCAAAGCTATGACGAACAACGACTACAACGTCTTCAGGAACCGCGATGGAGCTTCTTCAGTTATGGAAGGACTATCCTCATGGCCTCCACACTTCAACGGTACCAACTATGGGTACTGGAAATGCCGGATGCAAATTTTTCTCCGGAGCGCTTCACTATGGAGAGCCACCATGACGGAGTATGTCAAGCCTTCCGAAGAAGATTTTGCGAAGTGGACTCCCGTGGAGGTCGCCGCGGAAGTAGCCAATGCCAAGGCAATGAATGCCTTGAATTGTGCGTTGGAGCCCGAGGACTTCAACAAGATATGCACATGTAAGAGTGCATATCAAATATGGAACCAACTCCTCATATTGCACGAAGGATCGAGCACGGTAAAAGATTCTAAACTTGTCGTTGCTAATAAAGAATTTGAGTTGTTTCATATGGAGCAGGGCGAAACCATGAAGGAATATTACGCTCGCTTCGTGGATATATCAAACGACTTGGAAGCTCTTGGGAAGGTCTATACCCAAAAGGAGAAAGTCGCGAAGATTATCGACGGTCTTCCATCATGTTGGGAAAAGCGTACCTTCGCCATCGAGGAAGGTAATGACATGAATAAATATACCGTCGTACAACTAATGGGTACCTTGTTGTCTTACGAGGTACGCAAGGATAGTAAGATCCGAATGAAGGAAAAGATGAAAGCGTACTTGAAGCAAGATGAGCCAAAGAAAAAGGGGATTGCCTTCAAGGCCGCTCCATCTACCGATGATGAAGAATCGGAAGACGAATTGGACATAGAATCCATTGCCCGTATGGAAAGGAAGTTCGATCGATTCCTCCGAGAAGGTATATCTTTGAATAAATCTAAAGTTAGTTCGACTAATGTTTCTACTCCCGTGTGTTATAAATGCAACAAGCCAGGACACATCAAACCGGATTGTCCTCTCTACAAACACAAGGAGAAGGGGAAAGCATCGAAGTACGACAAGTCGAGAAAGTACAAGAAAGGACTTGTTGGCACATTCACCGACTCCGAAGAGGATTCCTCAAGTGGAGAGTCGGATGATGGAAGAGTGGAGAAAGCAAAACTCTGCTTCATGGCTAATGAGGCAAAAGATCGAAAGTCCTCCTTCGATGATAGCGAGGATGAAAGCGAGGATGAAAGCGAGGATGGTAGCGAGAATGAAAGCGGAGAACCTACTATTGATGAAATGAGGTTAGCAAACCAAGAAATTTGGTCTAAATTTACTAAATTAGTAGATCGATATAACAAGACCAAAAATGAACTTGTTAGCCTCCAAACCTCTCCTAAGTCTACCATCACCAACAATGACACCATTGTTGAGACACTCGCCAATGAGAAAGCAAGTTTGCTTACTCATAATGGCTTGTTGAGAAATGAGGTGAAGAACCTCAAATCTCAACTTGAGCATGTTCATTTTGAGAAATCGGATGAACACAAGATGGCGGATTTGACGTCTCAAAACTCAACCTTGAGTTTTGAGAATAAGAATCTCAAATCTCGTGTTTATGCACTCACATCGCAAGTATCCACTTTGGATGCTTCGATGCATTCTCTCAAAGAGAAGTATGAGTGCACGTTAGGCCGTATCAATGATTTCAATAAAGGTAAGGGCCATTTGGATAATATCCTAAATGACTTACTTCCAGCCAAACACCACATTGGCTTGGGGTATAAGATGGGAGACTCATCCAAATCGCCTACCACCTTTGTTAGGCCGACATCCGATGCCTCGACGAGTGGGAGCAAACACTCCATTGGTAGTTCTCCTACCAATAGTGCTTCCACTTCGTACACACCCCCGATTGGAAAGAAACCCACTTTGGGTAGACCTCCAAAGAGGGGTCATGCATTTTTGTACTCACATGCTATACCACGTAGGAACACACATCCTACTCCACCGGTGCATGCTAATATTAATGATGATTTTTATGCTCCGCACCCACGAGCACGTGCGAACACTCATATGAGACACCCACATGCACGTAATCATGCTCATGCACATCCTAATGCTTATGTTCAAACATCTCATCCACATGTGCATGCTTTCTCTCATAATCATCCTCATGCTCATCATAATGTTATTGCTAGATCTCATGCTCCTAGGGCACATGCACCACATAGAAATCAACCTTTTGTGCATGCAACCACTAGGAAGAGGATTCCCAAAATGTACACTATTTGGGGTCCCAAGAACACTAGCGATGACGCTATGAATGTTTATGTGAAATCATATATTAATGATGTTATTTTGAATGATGATTATGTTGGAAAGTCAAGTTCCTCTTGGACTTGGTTTCCGAAGGGTTAGTTCCTTTAACCTTTCACTGCTTGGTACCATGAGTTTATGATCATGTTATGGGTACCAAGGCATATGTTTATAAAATTGATTTTGATTATATTAGTTTATGGGTTACAATATTTTTTTTTCGTATTTCAAATTTGTTCTCTAACCCATTGGATCCAAAAGGATTTTTGGATACCAAAATGAATTTTTCTAGGTTCAATCCACCGTGGGATACCAACCCTACCAACTCCTCGATTTGCGAAGACTTTCATTCAAACGGAGTTGATGGTGCTTAGGTAATGCACCAATGTAGGAGGAGCTTAATGTTGTAAGTATAATATTACATTTGGTATCCATGAGGGTTGAATGCATGCTTGGTTAAAATCTATTTCTTTACATTGGTATCATTTTGTATCTCCTAGCATGATAGAATTGTGAATGCCATAAATGCTTTGAAATTCTTATCTATTTTTGGCATGACTTGTTTTAAAAGTTATTATGATGATTTTCGTATTACTTTTATCACCTTGTCACTTCTCATCGCGCACTTTACTTAGTTTTGATGTGCCTTTACTTTATGTTCATTTTCGATCGATTTTGTATCATTTGATATTCTATGATGTGCACCACTCTTCTGATGGTTCATTCCTTTGTGCACATTTTATGTATGTCTCTGATATTGATTTCGTCGTTCGACGATTCATTTTGATTCAATAGCTTTAGTTGTATGAAAACATAGAATTGTTTTCCATGCACTAAAATAGCTATAAATGTTGATATTGGAGAGCAAATTCATTTCTTCAATAAGTGAATTTACATTTGATATTTTGATGATTTAAGTTTTCGATTTTCGACTATGGTATCATTGACACGCTTTGATTTTATTCGAATTTTATTTTGGTGTCATATGAAACGTGGTCGTATTCTTAGACTCCCATGCTTAATGAATTATTTGGACATGATTTATTGTCATTGGCTTCCTCCCGCTCTTTTTGGATTATGCCAAAGGGGGAGAGATATAATAATGGCATAATAATGGCATGTGCTAAATGATAATTTACCATGAATCTAATTTGATATGTTAGATTCAGGGGGAGTTAAGATATAAAAATGGATTACAAATCCTAACTCTCAAATATTGGATTTGAATTTTTACTTTCCTCGTCTGCTTGATGTATGTGCTTATTATTTCATATGGAACTAATGTGTCATCAATGCAGGGGGAGTAAGTATATTTCATTTAGTTCATTATTTTTGATTATTATTATATGTTGGTTTGTCATCACCAAAAAGGGGGAGAATGTTGAGTATTGGACTCCCCGGATTTGGTTTTGATGATGAGCAAACATAAATAATCCATGAACTAACAATTTGTGAGCGCAGTTATGGAGATCGTCGCCAAATTCACGAGAACACTCAAAGCGACATCTTAAGACTTCTCAAAGCTCGTATTCATGCCTAAAGCTTCGTTGAAGCTCTTGCGCCGTTTTGGAAGTTATGAAGATTCAATCGAAGCTCTCGAAGACCGTTTATTAAGGTTTTATTTATAGTCTTTTAGCTTCGATATATAGAATGTTAAGCCTTGAGTATATCTTACGTCTATATCTTCATTACGCTCATTTCGTAGCTCTAGGATCCTTGCACAATTTCATTCTAACTTCCTCGAAGCGTCGCGCTTCGATTCGGACTTTATTGTGCATGTTAGTTGGTACAAGAACATGTACTGACCGACTAGATGGTGATCTAGTCGGTCGGCAACTGTTCTTGGACCGACTAGTTTGATTCCTTATTTTCCTGTTCAGTACTGTTTACAGTTAGTCGGTCTACGTTGACTCACCGACCGACTAGTTTGTGAACTAGTCGGTCAGTGATGCTTCTTTGACCGACTAGTTGTGACTTACTGTTCATACTAAATTTCTCCTAAGCTATTGTTTATCGTTAGTCGGTCTAAGAACGTTTGGTGACCGACTAGTTGACAATTTAGTCGGTCAACTTTTGTTCTTGGACCGACTAAGTCACTTTGTACTCAGACTAATTCTTTTTGCTCTTAGTCGGTCTACGTTCATTGGCTGACCGACTAGTTGTGAAACTAGTCGGTCAGACAGTCTTCTTGGACCGACTAGATTTCTAGGTCTGAAATCTTCATCTGTTCACTGTTCACCTCTTAGTCGGTTCATGTTGTCTCACCGACCGACTAGTTGATGAACTAGTCGGTCAGTGGTTGTTCTTTGACCGACTAGTCTGCTTCAGATTTAGATCCGTTGGAGTTTTGAAAGCGACGTTTCTCTCTCTCTTTTCTCTTGATCCTTTAAATACCTGAAGGGGTTATTTCATAGGATCCAAAGGCTGCTATTTCAGAGTTCTATTGATTCAAATAGAAGCTTTCAACTCTCATCTTCAAGCTCTCTCATTCTCAAGAATCTCTCCCTCACTCTCATTCCTCAAGAGAGATTCATTGGTTGTGAGCCTTCCAAGCCAAGGGCTTGATTCTAGGTCATCCATCTCATCCCTAGGCTTCCATTGCTGGTCATCTTCTTGAAGCTAGGGTTTGGTGACTCTTCCTCCATCAAAATCCTCTTTGCCCTAATTTGGTAAGAAATCTCAAGGCATAGGTATTTTGTTGGTAAGCATTTCATTTCAGTTATATTTGAATTGTATACTCTCGGTTGTGAGAGGTTTTGCGTGATCCCGGGTTGTGGGAGTCACGGTCATCGATTGTAGGTCGATTGCGCTTGTGAGGTTTTTGCAAGTGTTCATATTGGAAATCTTGAGTTAGGGTTTCTTAGCTGAGACAAAGACATCCTACAGTATATTTGATGAGATAAGCTTACGTGAATCTTTGCAGTAGTTTTTGGGTCAAGGAAGCTTTTCACTGTATTCCATAACAATCTAAATCCTTGACCTGCATTGATGATAAACATGCGGCACATGGTCTGTAGTACAAAATAATTTTCAAAGTCATCACAAGGTGTTATAGCTTCTATTATGCTAATTTGCTAACATAGATTAGATAAAATACCTCAGGATAGTTATCCACATCCACCTTTTGAATACGCCCAATGAGTTCTCTTGCTGCCTTGTTGAATTGTTTGTAACCCTAAATTTCATATTCACATGTTCATTCATGAAAGTGGGTAAACATGGAAAAACTAAATAACAAAAGGAGCATTTACTGGTGGGCATTTGTTTATATTTTAGCATGGCAAGAAGAACCTTGAATATTGAATTGCGTTTACAATTATAAAGAATGATCAAAATATGAAGATTAATTCTCTTTGCAGCATAAATTGCACATACATAAGATTTGTACAGATATTCTATTGAGATGATGATTCTAAAGTTGTGCCATAACAAAATCACTTGCATAAAGAAGACAATAAGCTTATTATATATTATGTGTATATGCATATAATAAATAATAAGCCACTCCAAAAATATATTAGTAGATGCTATTAAGATATCATCTTGTTACACTCTCCAAAAAGTGAAGTATCAGTTATTAAATATTTACAATTAATGATGCCATAGTTTGAGGCATTTATTGATTAAAATAGTACCGACAATTTTGTACTGTTTAAAAAGACAAGTTATCACATACCACTCCAGAGACATCAAGAATGCTCGTACTTTGGTCAATGTGTCTCTTTGCTGCAATAGAACAAGCTGGGAACTTTGTGGCAAAAATCTTCTCAAACTCCTTTACATGGTATTTCATATAACGATCCATGGTTGTAACTTGCATTAATTTGTAAGAGTCAATTTGCCCAAGTTTCTCAAAGTAAACGGGCCTGCCTTCTTTATCAACTCCATGATGATATTGTGGATAGATATCTAAGACTTGATCAAGCTCCTTGAATTCAAAATCCTTGAAGAAAACTGGATACTTCACTTTCTTATTAAATTTCATGCAAGAGCCACCATGCTGTTCCAAAGTATGTTGATGACGCGATGATCGTACCAACAAGCTGTGTAGTATGTCAGGTATTTTTGTCTTATTACATTTCTTGTAGCTTGTCATAATATATCATGAAAATGAAAAAGATTTCACCTGCACAATAAACATGGACCTTGGTGGGATCTTCATGTAGTGTCCCAGCTTGAAATCCTGAAGAAACATGATAGCCTGAGACATGCTAATGTAGTCGTAGGTCTTGAAGGCCACATTGGCAAGAGGCATCCCAGGATAAAGGTAACCGATGACCATCTCTGTGATGACATTCAGTCCTGGTTGCTGATTTTTATCGTGACAAGGTTAGTAATCTGTTTTATGGCAAAGTATTGGGAATTGATGTAGCAAGCATATTTGAAGAGGGGTGTACTTGATTTGTTGTCGCTGTGATGATACCAATTGGTAGTGTGAACAGGAGGGCCAGGCCACCTGCAAGTAGTACTCCTCAATAGGGGAGCTGTAGTTGTTTGCCGAAGCCCTCACAGGTGAGGATGGCAAGGCCTAACATTGAAATTAATATTACTTAGAACCACCATTGTGGGACTTCTGCATAGTTATTCTTCATGATTCTTGTGTGGACATCACCATACTGATCACGAAATGATTGTTTTGTCTGTTTCCAAATTGTCCTGCAACACTAGCAGAATTGGTTAGAAAATAAACTTATAAGTTTACAGCATATTATGTCTACAAACTCCATATATCCTAACAAATTTGTAATATCATACATGATGACATATTGCAGGTTATAAGACACCAGTGTATTTCAAACTTTATAATCATCACCATAATATTCCCAAAAGATGAAAATCTGCAACAAAAGAATCAATAATATGTCAAACTGATTGTGTATTTTTTCATCTTCTTGTCATTCTATTTATTATTCTTTCTAAAAACTATAACATACTTTCTGTTACGCCTATTTGCCCGAGGCCCGAAAGACACGAGCCCAGAGACCCGACCGCCGGTCAAGAGCCCATCTGTGCACTCAGGCCCACTCGATAAGGCCCTATGGGGGACCCCCCCCCCCCACATGTCGATCCGACCCGGCCCCGGTAACACACCGGTCACTCGCCCACTCCTGCGATAACCGCCCCCTCGATCCCGCTACCACTTAATGGCAGTTATAGGGGGGTGCTGGCATGGCGCAGGGAGCGGCGACGGGGGAGCGGATCGAGGGGGCACGATTGAGGGCGGGTGAGCGACGTGGGTCGGGGGCAATCACGGCGGAGGTCTATAAAGGGGCTAGGAGGACGACAGGACGAGGGACCGCCTCTGAGGTATCTAGAACCGAAGGTACTCCATCAACGACCTAGTTCCCCCATTACATCTCCTTCCTCCCCCGCTCGCGTCGTGAGACGCCGTTCCGATCTCCTCACGAGTCGAACCGTCTCCGCCGGGCCTCCTCTTTCAGATCTCTGTCTGACTTAGGCATCGGAGGGGATTTGGCCGGAACCAAGGTCCGGCCCCCCTGACGAGTGTTCTCGTCTACGCAGGAGGTCATCAGATCCACGGGCCGAGGCTTCCCCTCCGCCCCTCGCCGACCACGCAACCACCTAGACGATTGAGGCTTCCACTCGTCGTCCAACCGCCGAGGCCGAGCGCAATCGACCGAGGCCGAGCGTCTCGACCCGGGCCAAGGCTACCCCTCCCCCTACCACCAGCCGAGGACCCCGATTCAACCCAGTCGACGCGCTCTACGTCGTCTGCTGGTCCGACTCGAGCCTCAACTGCACCAACACGACTCGCCCGAGGGACCCAAACGGGCCCCTTGACCACGTTGACCGGGTTGTCCACGGTCAACGCGTTGTAGTGAGAAAACACTCTGAAACATCTGGCGCCGTCTGTGGGAACCGGAAACCGTCCCACGAAGAAGCAAACCACACCAGCAATGGCACGAGCCAGCAATGGAAGGAAGCGCATGCCCCCCATCCCGGAGGAGGGGAATGGTGCATCCAACGGCAACCTCGAAGACACGCCCGTCGGCGATCACCCCGCCCCCTCAACCGAAGAGACCGGCGGCTCAGGACTGGCCACACAGGGACAGCTCCGCGCCCTGGCTCAGGAGACCAACGCGAGCCTCCAGACGTTGGTCGCGACGGTACAGCAGCTCGTCGGCCCTGCGCCATCCAACGGAGGCACGTTGGGCGATAGCCATCGATGGGCGGGGGGTCCCCCGCTCTTGTGGTCCGCCGTGGTCGACGACCACGGGACCCAAAAACCGAACACGGATAGTCGGTTCACGCTGTCCGGCTCCCGTCAGGCGAGATCACGCGCCTCCTCCCCTTATCGTGAAAGGAGCCGAAGAGAAACCGAAGGGACGGAGGGCGAATCGATGACTGCATCATCTCGTCGGTCACGGTCGTCCCGCCGCAGGAGAAGCGAACGACACCACTCGAGAGACCGATCACGGCGGAGCAGGAGCTCCCGCTGGAGGAGCCGGGAGCGCCGGGTCAGCCCGACCCCCAGCGTGGCGAGGGCCGTGGAACCAGCCCCGCCGGCACCTGTGCACCCTCCACCACCGAACGAGCCAGAGGCAGGCGACTGTCGAATCCCCGGGGGCATCCACGGAGACCGGTGCCCCCTATCACGGAGAATAACCGACGCACGGGTCCCCTCTCGATTCAGGATCCCGGCGCTGGGGAAGTACGACGGGATAGGGGACCCGGGAAACCACGTAATGGACTACGAGGGGGACATGTCCTTCCAAGGAGCTGACGATGACCTGCTCTGCCGAGGCTTCTATTCTACTCTCAGGGGAGCGGCGAGGACCTGGTACCGCAGCTTGCCCAGCCGCTCCATCGACAGCTTTGAGGAACTCATCCAGTTGTTCTGCAAGCATTTCATGGCGAGGAGGCAGATCAAGCCTGATGCTGAACATCTGTTCAACATAGTGCAAGGCCCGGCCGAGCCGCTCCGGTAGTTCATGCGCCGCTTCAACGCGGAGAGGCTGAACGTGAACAGCCCTCCCGACCTGGTGGTCCAAACGGCCCTTAAGAAAGGGCTTCGCCACAGAGGCCTCAAGAAGTCCCTGCACAACGATCCCCCGAAGGACCTCCCCGGGATCATGGCAAGGGCCGAGCGCTTCATGTTGACCGAGGAGGCCTTGGCCGTGGATGCAGGAAAAGCCACTCGAGGGACCAAACGCGGCGACAGCGGACGAGGCAGCCCTGAATGATACCGGACCGAGAAGAGGCCGAGAAACAGGCAGCGCGGAGAAGGTACGAGAGACGCCACCCCAGACGCCGTCCTCGCCCAAGTGCAGAAGGAAGAACGCGCCGATCGCCCCCCACCGAGGGCGAAAAGAGGTGGGAAGAATAAGGAGAAATACTGTAAGTACCACAAGGACGACGGCCACGACACTGAAGACTGCTGGCACTTGAAGAAGGACATTGAGAAGCTGATGAGTCGGGCGCATGCCAGGAGCTTAGCCGACGAGCCGGCCCATGGGGAAGGGACCTCCATGCAGCCGGACAAGGGGAAGAAGATCAACACCGTCCAAGGACCCCTCCGCATCGTAGAGTGAGCGGGCGAGCTCTCTCCCCCAGTCGTAGCCTGGTCCGAGGGGATTATCTAGGTTTACATCCCTCTGTCTAGCTTTATTCCCTATTTCCTTTCCTCCAAATGTACCAGTCCGACAGGACTCTTAAGAGTACAATTGCATTCCCTTTTTGTCTTTTCTTAAATCCTCGACGGAATTGACATTTCACTAATAGTGCAAAAGTATGAAGACCGCCGCCTCACTGGAGGAGGAAGGGGGGCACTGCCCTCGCCGACCGACTCCTGCGCTCGGAAGCCAGGGGCAATTCCCCCAGCAGGCACGGACGCCGACCGGTCCTAAGCCGAGGAGCTTTGCCCTCGCCGACCGACTCCTGCGCTCATAAGTCTGGGGGCAATTCCCCCAGCCAGCGCGGACGCCGACCGGTCCTAAGTCGAGGGACTTTGCCCTCGCCGACCGACTCATGTGCTCATAAGTCTGAGGGCAGTTCCCCCAGCAGGCACGGACGCCGACCGGTCCTAAGCCAAGGAGCTTTACCCTCGCCGACTGACTCCTGCGCTCATAAGTCTGGGGGCAGTTCCCCCAGCAGGCACGGACGCCGACCGGTCCTAAGCCGAGGAGCTTTTGCCCTCGCCGACCGACTCCTACGGTCATAAGTCTGGGGGCAGTTCCCCCAGCAGGCACGGACGTCGACCGGTCCTAAGCTGAGGAGCTTTGCCCTCGCCGACCGACTCCTGCGCCCATAAGTCTGGGGGCAATTCCCCCAGCCAGCGCGAACGTCATCCAGTCCTAGGCCAAGAAGAAGGCAGCAACGCAAAATACACGAGAAGTCCGAGTAAGTCAATTTCGTTTATAACAGTTAACCAGGGTACAAAAATGTGTCTTATTTACAGGGAATCGAGGCGAAGAAACCTCTCTACAAATAATCCACTCACGACGAATGACAAAGTTCGTCACCTACAGAAGCTAGGTCGACACCGACAGAGCAAAATTGGTTGACAAAAGACCCAAAGTAGTTAGCCCAAGCTAGCAGCCATGCAACCAGCAATTATTGGCCCCGGAGCCGGTAGCGAGGCCGAAGGAGATAGCGGGGCCAAGGATCCATTTCAAGTAGACTGGCCCAAAGCGAAGCGGATGCTTAAAAATTTGAGGATAAGGCCAGGAGGGACGGCTTAGGGAGCCCGGGCTCGGGAGGACACATCCTCGGGCACTTCGCCCTGCTCGGAGCGAGGGGAATCGACCGGCGGAGGGGCTTGCCGAACACGCTCCGCACATTCCCGGAAGGAAGACTGGACGACTTCGACGATCCGGGGGGCGATGAGGTCTTCATACACACCGAAGGCCTCCCTGAGAACCTCGAAGATCCTCTTCCCCAGGGTCTCGACGACGCCCCTCTCCACCTCCTCTGCGAGCCGCGTCACCTGGCGCCGATCCGACAGTTCCCTCTGAAGCTCCTCCCTCTCCAGGCGGAACGACTCCGCCGCTTCCTCAGCCGACTGACGGACATCCTCCAGCTTTCCCTGTAGGTCACCCACTCGTCCCTCCAACTCGGCCACACAGAGCTTGAGACGCCGAGACTCCATCTGGGCCTCCGTCATAGCCACCTCCGCCGCCCCGGTCCGCTCCTGGGCCCTCATGGAGGACTCCTCCAGCTCCCTCAAGCGGACGGCTCGACACTGCAACTCCACAGCGAGCGCTGAACCCTGGAAAGACGAGACATGGGCTAAGAAGAGGATAAAGGGAAGGAGAGGATAGCAAGATAACCGAACCTGTTGAAGGATCCAGACCAAGGAATCCGACATCTTGTCGGCAGGGATCTTCTTGAGGAGGCTGCGGTCCCGGGGAGGGACGGAGACCTCGGCAACCTGCTGGGCCAAGGCTCGGTCGACAAACATTGAACTCCCAGGGACGACAAGGGAAGCCAAATTGCTCGCCAACAAGGCCCCGATCCCCGGTGATACGGGCGAGGACGCTGCGAGGGGGGTGGTCGACAAGGCTACCGAAGGATCCCCGGTGGTCGCCGCAGGAAGCGCGGAACCCGCCGGACTGGAGGGATCCGCGTCCTCCTTCCTCTTCTTCCCTCCGTGGGGCTCTGAAGGCGCCGGAGGGGAGCGCTTCCGCCTCGCACCATCCCCACCCTCGGGAACCTGAGGGGGCACGCCAAGGACAGGAGGGACTGCACCGGACCCATCATTACCCCCTGCCTCTTGGGCTGACGGGGCGGGTCCGGCCCTTGTGACCCCCCCGGGAAGGGGATCACCAGAAGAAGAGGCGGGAGGCGCGGCCACCACCTTACCCACGGAAGGCTCGGCTCGGCGCACTTCCTCCTCAACGGTCCGCCGAGGCGCCCTTCCAGAGGTACTACCTCGGCTCCGAGCAGCTCCACGGCGGATCAGTTCATCGACATCACGGACGAACTCGCGGCCAGCCATCCCTACAAGGGAAACCAAAATCAGGATGAGTCACAGGGCGATTCAAGACCGAAAAGGCGACCTACCCGGAGACCACAAGACGGCCTTCAGGAGTAGGTCGTCCAACAAAGACCAGATGGACTTCGATTCCAAGGGGAGGGTCGACAGCAGCGCGGCGGCTACCCGATCAACGTCTGAGAGAGCTAGCGGCGGGCGAGGCTGGACAGACCCGCCCCAACTTGTCAAAATCTGGGCATCCCCCAGGAAGACCACAAAGACGTAGTCCGAACTCCAATCCCCCGACCAGCGGGGCAGCCCGATCAGGCATTCCCTCCTCGAGCGGGCTCGGAGCTGCAGCCATGACCCCGGGCCGACTGTCTAGATCTGGTAAAAATGGAAGAGAAGGGGGAGAGACGGCTCCAGACCGCGGGTACAACAGAGCGTAGCGAAGCCCGTCAGTACCGCAATCGAGCAAGGGGTGAACTGGCAAAGCGACACCATGAGGTATTCCATGACCTGGATAAGGAAGGGATTGAGCGGGAAACGAAGACCCAGGCGAAACATTTTGACGTAGACGCCGACTTCATTGCCCCTCGGAAGGCAAATCCGCTCGTCGATGAATGGAACTCGGACATCGTACGGGAAGCAGAGATACCTTTCCCGGATCTCCGTAACCGTCGAAGGAATGGTCCTCGACGGCGTTCAGAGGACAACCGGGGGCACGTTAAGACGCATGGCAGCCGACGCCACGTCATCACAGGCGTAGTCTGGGAATAGCTTCCCCTTCCCCTTATCTCGGAGGGGACGACTCCTGGAGGAGGAACCTGATCCCACTAGCCTAGGTCTGCCCCACCCGGACTCTGGAGAATCCCTCGCCCCTTGGCCAGAACCTCCTATCCTAAGAGCAGCCATAATACGAGAGCGAGAAAGGAATTACCTTTTAACTAGTTTGGAGGAGACAAGGAAGCAAAGGCGACGGGAAACTCCGAGTTGTGGAAAGCCTAGAACAATGGGAAGAGCAAGAAAGAAGTGGAGATCAACGCAGCTGGGGATCTTATATACCGGACGCAGGGACGAATTCGAAGCGCCTGACGAGAACGCGTGGCAGGACTCGAAGAACCGGCGGCGTTTCGAAATCGGCGCCAAGGGAAGTCCAATCGATCCTCCTCATCATGACCTACATTTATGACCACGCCTCGATTAAAGCACCACTCGGAATCCCAGGAGGCACAGCGGTCGATCCGAGCAAGTCAAGGCCGATCGACCCCACCAAGGGCGGCTCACAAAACCCCTCGGCTTCTCAACTTAAGACGACCCCGCGAGCGGTGGGGATAAGCTTGCAGCTACAACGTGGCAGCATCAGAGGACCGAAGGCGCTTCGGAGCCAGCACCTTTAAAGTATCAAACGGGCCAACTCATTATGACGACTAATAAATGAGTCGGCATCGACTGGCGAGCCTGTCAAGGTCGGCGGAAGTCACATCGGCCGAGCCGAACCGGCCAAAGCCGACCGACCCGACCGATGGGGGCAATTGTTACGCCTATTTGCCCGAGGCCCGAAAGACACGAGCCCAGAGACCCGACCGCCGGTCAAGAGCCCATCTGTGCACTCAGGCCCACTCGATAAGGCCCTATGGGGGACCCCCCCACATGTCGATCCGACCCGGCCCCGGTAACACACCGGTCACTCGCCCACTCCTGCGATAACCGCCCCCTCAATCCCGCTACCACTTAATGGCAGTTATAGGGGGTGCTGGCATGGCGCAGGGAGCGGCGACGGGGGGGCAGATCGAGGGGGCACGATTGAGGGCGGGCGAGCGACGTGGGTCGGGGGCAATCACGGCGGAGGTCTATAAAGGGGCTAGGAGGACGACAGGACGAGGGACCGCCTCTGAGGTATCTAGAACCGAAGGTACTCCATCAACGACCTAGTTCCCCCATTACATCTCCTTCCTCCCCCGCTCGCGCCGTGAGACGCCGTTCCGATCTCCTCACGAGTCGAACCGTCTCCGCCGGGCCTCCTCTTTCAGATCTCTGTCTGACTTAGGCATCGGAGGGGATTTGGCCGGAACCAAGGTCCGGCCCCCCTGACAAGTGTTCTCGTCTACGCAGGAGGTCATCAGATCCACGGGCCGAGGCTTCCCCTCCGCCCCTCGCCGACCACGCAACCACCTGGACGATTGAGGCTTCCCCTCGTCGTCCAACCGCCGAGGCCGAGCGCAATCGACCAAGGTCGAGCGTCTCGACCCGGGCCGAGGCTACCCCTCGCCCTACCACCAGCCGAGGACCCCGATTCAACCCAGTCGACACGCTCTACGTCGTCTGTTGGTCCGACTCGAGCCTCAACTGCACCAACACGACTCGCCTGAGGGACCCAAACGGGCCCCTTGACCACGTTGACCGGGTTGTCCACGGTCAACGCGTTGTAGTGAGAAAACACTCTGAAACACTTTCTTTATTTCTATTAATAATACAATAATATGTCCTCTGAGATTTTTGTTAAAATGTGGGCATGTACACTCTTTAAGTAGCCCTATAGATTATCAGATCACCTACATCAAAGTATTGGATTGCACAGTAGATCACATAAAGCAAAGTATTTGATTGCACATTGACTAGTCACAGAAAACTAAGAATAAATAAGTTAAATGAACATATATTAAATGACCTGAATATAAAGCTTCTTCCAGGCGCATTCCCTTGGCTTCCATGTTGGCAAAGCCACCCCCCACCTCAAGCAATACCTACATGACCCAAGCTTTACGCGTAAATCAGAAATCTTTTTGCGCAGATACTCATTTTAATTAACAGCATTTCATAAGTTTTGGTTTTTCCTGAATAAAAGGAAGTGATTTTTAAGAGTCTCAAGCTAAATCAACAAAATGATATATGCTTAATTTCTAACAGCTTAAAGAAAACAAATATATTTTGACCAGAAGTTCCTAAAAATTTTGTTTTGCTACAAGGTTTGTAAGCTTTATCTCGAAAGCTGATTTTGCAAATAACCATATCCAAACACATGCTTAATTTCAATAAAAGGTTATTTTTCTTACAGCCGTCGCCAGAGCCGCTCATCGGACGCCGCAAAGTTCATAAATCGACAGACAAGTGAGCACACGATCAGATTCTGCAACCAAAATCGAGAGAAAAGCCTCAAAATTTTGAACAAAACCCCTTAAAACTGCAATTTTCTCCGGTCAAGTACCTCCGATGAGAGGAATTTGAGGATGTGATGGAAGAGCTCGGGATGGATCTTGCAGAAGATGCCGCTCTCGATCCTGCTCGGTCGGAGACGCCGCTGATGAAGTAGAACGGCTGAAAATGTGTCGGAGACGGCAAGCTTCTCCCCTTCCGTCACTGAGGGTCGGAGACGCCGCTGGACTATGCGCTGATGAAGTAGGCGGGGGAGGTCGAAGATGGCTGTGAGGAGGGGAGGCCTGAGACGAGGGTTGGAAAATTAACTTAGGGCTTGGAATAGGGATACGAGAGGGTTCACGCTTTTCCCCTCAGAGGCTGTGATATTTGTGTAAGCGCTATCTAAGAATGATATATATATATATATATATATTTAAATAAAAGTGCTTACGTAACGGTTAGTAACGATTAATACCATAGCGCTAACAAAAAGCGCTATGTAAGGTATTACTTAGATAGCGCTTTAACAAAAAGCGTTATCAAAGTGATTTTTACCTTAATTTTGATTTATTTTTATTTTCTATAAGTGCAGAAGCGCTATACAAGAGCTCACTTAAAGCTCACTTAAAAGCGCTATCTAAGTGGCTGTTTCAGAGTGTTTTCTCACTACAACGCGTTGACCGTGGACAACCCGGTCAACGTGGTCAAGGGGCCCGTTTGGGTCCCTCGGGCGAGTCGTGTTGGTGCAGTTGAGGCTCGAGTCGGACCAGCAGACGACGTAGAGCGCGTCGACTGGGTTGAATCGGGGTCCTCGGCTGGTGGTAGGGCGAGGGGTAGCCTCGGCCCGGGTCGAGACGCTCGGCCTCGGTCGATTGCGATCGGCCTCGGCGGTTGGACGACGAGGGGAAGCCTCAATCGTCCAGGTGGTTGCGTGGTCGGCGAGGGGCGGAGGGGAAGCCTCGGCCCGTGGATCTGATGACCTCCTGCGTAGACGAGAACACTCGTCAGGGGGGCCGGACCTTGGTTCCGGCCAAATCCCCTCCGATGCCTAAGTCAGACAGAGATCTGAAAGAGGAGGCCCGGCGGAGACGGTTCGACTCGTGAGGAGATCGGAACGGCGTCTCACAGCGCGAGCGGGGGAGGAAGGAGATGTAATGGGGGGAACTAGGTCGTTGATGGAGTACCTTCGGTTCTAGATACCTGAGAGGCGGTCTTTCGTCCTGTCGTCCTCCTAGCCACTTTATAGACCTCCGCCGTGATTGCCCCCGACCCACGTCGCTCGCCCGCCCTCAATCGTGCCCCCTCGATTCGCCCCCCCCGTCGCCGCTCCCTGCGCCATGCCAGCACCCCCCCTATAACTGCCATTAAGTGGTAGCGGGATCGAGGGGGGCGGTTATCGCAGGAGTGGGCAAGTGACTGGTGTGTTACCGGGGGCCGGGTCGGATCGACATGTGGGGGGGGTCCCCCATAGGGCCTTATCGAGTGGGCCTGAGTGCACAGATGGGCTCTTGACCGACGGTCGGGTCTCTGGGCTCGTGTCTTTCGGGCCTCGGGCAAATAGGCGTAACAATTGCCCCCATCGGTCGGGTCGGTCGGCTTTGGCCGGTTCGGCTCGGCCGATGTGACTTCCGCCGACCTTGACAGGCTCGCCAGTCGATGCCGACTCATTTATTAGTCGTCATCATGAGTTGGCCCGTTCGATACTTTTAAGGCGCTGGCTCCGAAGCGCCTTCGGTCCTCTGATGCTGCCACGTTGTAGCTGCAAGCTTATCCCCACCGCTCGCGGGGTCGTCTTAAGTTGAGAAGCCGAGGGGTTTGTGAGCCGCCCTTGGTGGGGTCGATCGGCCTTGACTTGCTCGGATCGACCGATGTGCCTCCTGGGATTCCGAGTGGCGCTTTAATCGAGGCGTGGTCATAAATGTAGGTCATGATGAGGCGGATCGATTGGACTTCCCTTGGCGCCGATTTCGAAACGCCGCCGGTTCTTCGAGTCCTGCCACGCGTTCTCGTCAGGCGCTTCGAATTCGTCCCTGCGTCCGGTATATAAGATCCCCAGCTACGTTGATCTCCACTTCTTTCTTGCTCTTCCCATTGTTCTAGGCTTTCCACAACTCGGAGTTTCCCGTCGCCTTTGCTTCCTTGTCTCCTCCAAACTAGTTAAAAGGTAATTCATTTCTCGCTCTCGTATTATGGCTGCTCTTAGGATAGGCGGTTCTGGCCAAGGGGCGAGGGATTCTCCAGAGTCCGGGCGGGGCTGACCTAGGCTAGTGGGATCAGGTTCCTCCTCCGGGAGTCGTCCCCTCCGAGATAAGGGGAAGGGGAAGCTATTCCCAGACTACGCCTGTGATGACGTGGCGTCGGCTGCCGTGCATCTTAACGTGCCCTCGGTTGTCCTCCGAACGCCGTCGAGGACCATTCCTTCGGCGGTTACGGAGATCCGGGAAAGGTATCTCTGCTTCCCGTACGATGTCCGAGTTCCATTCGTCGACGAGCGGATTTGCCTTCCGAGGGGCAATGAAGTCGGCGTCTACGTCGAAATGTTTCGCCTGGGTCTTCGTTTCCCGCTCAATCCCTTCCTTATCCAGGTCATGGAATACCTCATGGTGTCGCTTTGCCAGTTCACCCCTTGCTCGATTGCGGTACTGACGGGCTTCGCTACGCTCTGTTGTACCCGCGGTCTGGAGCCGTCTCTCCCCCTTCTCTTCCATTTTTACCAGATCCAGACGGTCGGCCCCGGGGTCATGGCTGCAGCTCCGAGCCCGCTCGAGGAGGGAATGCCTGATCGGGCTGCCCCGCTGGTCGGGGGATTGGAGTTCGGACTACGTCTTTGTGGTCTTCCTGGGGGATGCCCAGATTTTGACAAGTTGGGGCGGGTCTGTCCAGCCTCGCCCGCCGCTAGCTCTCTCAGACGTTGATCGGGCAGCCGCCGCGCTGCTGTCGACCCTCCCCTTGGAATCGAAGTCCATCTGGTCCTTGTTGGACGACCTACTCCTGAAGGCCGTCTTGTGGTCTCCGGGTAGGTCGCCTTTTCGGTCTTGAATCGCCCTGTGACTCATCCTGATTTTGGTTTCCCTTGTATGGATGGCTGGCCGTGAGTTCGTCCGTGATGTCGATGAACTGATCCGCCGTGGAGCTGCTCGGAGCCGAGGTAGTACCTCTGGAAGGGCGCCTCGGCGGACCGTTGAGGAGGAAGTGCGCCGAGCCGAGCCTTCCGTGGGTAAGGTGGTGGCCGCGCCTCCCGCCTCTTCTTCTGGCGATCCCCTTCCCGGGGGGGTCACAAGGGCCGGACCCGCCCCGTCAGCCCAAGAGGCAGGGGGTAATGACGGGTCCGGTGCAGTCCCTCATGTCCTTGGCGTGCCCCCTCAGGTTCCCGAGGGTGGGGATGGTGCGAGGCGGAAGCGCTCCCCTCCGGCGCCTTCGGAGCCCCACGGAGGGAAGAAGAGGAAGGAGGACGCGGATCCCTCCAGTCCGGCGGGTTCCGCGCTTCCTGCGGCGACCACCGGGGATCCTTCGGTAGCCTTGTCGACCACCCCCCTCGCAGCGTCCTCGCCCGTATCACCGGGGATCGGGGCCTTGTTGGCGAGCAATTTGGCTTCCCTTGTCGTCCCTGGGAGTTCAATGTTTGTCGACCGAGCCTTGGCCCAGCAGGTTGCCGAGGTCTCCGTCCCTCCCCGGGACCGCAGCCTCCTCAAGAAGATCCCTGCCGACAAGATGTCGGATTCCTTGGTCTGGATCCTTCAACAGGTTCGGTTATCTTGCTATCCTCTCCTTCCCTTTATCCTCTTCTTAGCCCATGTCTCGTCTTTCCAGGGTTCAGCGCTCGCTGTGGAGTTGCAGTGTCGAGCCGTCCGCTTGAGGGAGCTGGAGGAGTCCTCCATGTGGGCCCAGGAGCGGGCCGGGGCGGCGGAGGTGGCTATGACGGAGGCCCAGATGGAGTCTCGGCGTCTCAAGCTCCGTGTGGTCGAGTTGGAGGGACGAGTGGGTGACCTACAGGGAAAGCTGGAGGATGTCCGTCAGTCGGCTGAGGAAGCGGCGGAGTCGTTCCGCCTGGAGAGGGAGGAGCTTCAGAGGGAACTGTCGGATCGGCACCAGGTGACGCGGCTCGCAGAGGAGGTGGAGAGGGGCGTCGTCGAGACCCTGGGGAAGAGGATCTTCGAGGTTCTCAGGGAGGCCTTCGGTGTGTATGAAGACCTCATCGCCCCTCGGATCGTCGAAGTCGTCCAGTCTTCCTTCCGGGAATGTGCGGAGCGTGTTCGGCAAGCCCCTCCACCGGTCTATCCCCCTCACTCCGAGCAGGGCGAAGTGCCCGAGGATGTGTCCTCCCGAGCCCGGGCTCCCTAAGCCGTCCCTCCTGGCCTTATCCTCAAATTTTTAAGCATCCGCTTCGCTTTGGGCCAGTCTACTTGAAATGGATCCCTGGCCCCGCTATCTCCTTCGGCCTCGCTACCGGCTCCGGGGCCAATAATTGCTGGTTGCATGGCTGCTAGCTTGGGCTAACTACTTTGGGTCTTTTGTCAACCAATTTTGCTCTGTCGGTGTCGACCTAGCTTCTGTAGGTGACGAACTTTGTCATTCGTCGTGAGTGGATTATTTGTAGAGAGGTTTCTTCGCCTCGATTCCCTGTAAATAAGACACATTTTTGTAACCTGGTTAACTGTTATAAACGAAATTGACTTACTCGGACTTCTCGTGTATTTTGCGTTGCTGCCTTGTTCTTGGCCTGGGACTGGATGACGTTCGCGCTGGCTGGGGGAATTGCCCCCAGACTTATGGGCGCAGGAGTCGGTCGGCGAGGGCAAAGCTCCTCGGCTTAGGACCGGTCGGCGTCCGTGCCTGCTGGGGGAACTGCCCCCAGACTTATGAGCGTAGGAGTCGGTCGACGAGGGCAAAAGCTCCTCGGCTTAGGACCGGTCGGCGTCCGTGCCTGCTGGGGGAACTGCCCCCAGACTTATGAGCACAGGAGTCGGTCGGCGAGGGCAAAGCTCCTTGGCTTAGGACCGGTCGGCGTCCGTGCCTGTTGGGGGAACTGCCCTCAGACTTATGAGCGCATAAGTCGGTCGGCGAGGGCAAAGTCCCTCGACTTAGGACCGGTCGGCGTCCGCGCTGGCTGGGGGAATTGCCCCCAGACTTATGAGCG
The DNA here is from genome assembly GCA_030789695.1 of Scilla litardierei. NCBI lineage: Eukaryota > Viridiplantae > Streptophyta > Magnoliopsida > Asparagales > Asparagaceae > Scilla > Scilla litardierei. Next base: position 3,603,312 of record CM061132.1, read on the forward strand.
GAGGAGTCGGTCGGCGAGGGCAAAGCTCCTCGGCTTTGGACCGGTCGGCGTCCGTGCCTGCTGGGGGAATTGCCCCCTGGCTTCCGAGCGCAGGAGTCGGTCGGCGAGGGCAGTGCCCCCCTTCCTCCTCCAGTGAGGCGGCGGTCTTCATACTTTTGCACTATTAGTGAAATGTCAATTCCGTCGAGGATTTAAGAAAAGACAAAAAGGGAATGCAATTGTACTCTTAAGAGTCCTGTCGGACTGGTACATTTGGAGGAAAGGAAATAGGGAATAAAGCTAGACAGAGGGATGTAAACTTAGATAATCCCCTCGGACCAGGCTACGACTGGGGGAGAGAGCTCGCCCGCTCACTCTACGATGCGGAGGGGTCCTTGGACGGTGTTGATCTTCTTCCCCTTGTCCGGCTGCATGGAGGTCCCTTCCCCATGGGCCGGCTCGTCGGCTAAGCTCCTGGTGTGCCCCCGACTCATCAGCTTCTCAATGTCCTTCTTCAAGTGCCAGTAGTCTTCAGTGTCGTGGCCGTCGTCCTTGTGGTACTTGCAGTATTTCTCCTTATTCTTCCCACCTCTTTTCGCCCTCGGTGGGGGGCGATCGGCGCATTCTTCCTTCTGCACTTGGGCGAGGACGGCGTCTGGGGTGGCGTCTCTCGTACCTTCTCCGCGCTGCCTGTTTCTTGGCCTCTTCTCGGTCTGGTATCCTTCAGGGCTGCCTCGTCCGCTGTCGCCGCGTTTGGTCCCTCGAGTGGCTTTTCCTGCATCCACGGCCAAGGCCTCCTCGGTCAACATGAAGCGCTCGGCCCTTGCCATGATCCCGGGGAGGTCCTTTGGGGGATCGTTGTGCAGGGACTTCTTGAGGCCTCTGTGGCGAATCCCTTTCTTAAGGGCCGTTTGGACCACCAGGTCGGGAGGGATGTTCACGTTCAGCCTCTCCGCGTTGAAGCGGCGCATGAACTGCCGGAGCGGCTCGGCCGGGCCTTGCACTATGTTGAACAGATATTCAGCATCAGGCTTGATCTGCCTCCCTGCCATGAACTGCTTGCAGAACAACTGGGTGAGTTCCTCAAAGCTGTCGATGGAGCGGCTGGGCAAGCTATGGTACCAGGTCCTCGCCGCTCCCCTGAGAGTAGAATAGAAGCCTCGGCAGAGCAGGTCATCGTCAGCTCCTTGGAAGGACATGTCCCCCTCGTAGTCCATTACGTGGTTTCCCGGGTCCCCTATCCCGTCGTACTTCCCCAGCGCCGGGTTCCTGAATCGAGAGGGGACCCGTGCGTCGGTTATTCTCCGTGATTGGGGGCACCTGTCTCCGTGGATGCCCCGGGGGATTCGACAGTCGCCTGCCTCTGGCTCGTTCGGTGGTGGAGGGTGCACAGGTGCCGGCGGGGCTGGTTCCACGGCCCTCACCACGCTGGGGGTCGGGCTGACCCGGTGCTCCCGGCTCCTCCGGCGGGAGCTCCTGCTTCGCCGTGATCGGTCTCTCGAGTGGTGTCGTTCGCTTCTCCTGCGGTGGGACGACCGTGACCGACGAGATGATGCAGTCATCGATTCGCCCTCCGTCCCTTCGGTTTCTCTTCGGCTCCTTTCACGATATGGGGAGGAGGCGCATGATCTCGCCTGACGGGAGCCGGACAGCGTGAACCGACGATCCGTGTTCGGTTTTTGGGTCCCGTGGTCGTCGACCATGGCGGACCGCAAGAGCGGGGGACCCCCCGCCCATCGATGGCTATCGCCCAACGTGCCTCCGTTGGATGGCGCAGGGCCGACGAGCTGCTGTACCGTCGCGACCAACGTCTGGAGGCTCGCGTTGGTCTCCTGAGCCAGGGCGCGGAGCTGTCCCTATGTGGCCAGTCCTGAGCCACCGGTCTCTTCGGTTGAGGGGGCAGGGTGATCGCCGACGGGCGTGTCTTCGAGGTTGCCGTTGGATGCGCCATTCCCCTCCTCTGGGATGGGGGGCATGTGCTTCCTTCCATTGCTGGCTCGTGCCATTGCTGGTGTGGTTTGCTTCTTCGTGGGACGGTTTCCAGTTCCCACAGACGGCGCCAGATTTTTCAGAGTGTTTTCTCACTACAACGCGTTGACCGTGGACAACCCGGTCAACGTGGTCAAGGGGCCCGTTTGGGTCCCTCGGGCGAGTCGTGTTGGTGCAGTTGAGGCTCGAGTCGGACCAGCAGACGTTGTAGAGCGCGTCGACTGGGTTGAATCGGGGTCCTCGGCTGGTGGTAGGGTGAGGGGTAGCCTCGGCCCGGGTCGAGACGCTCGGCCTCGGTCGATTGCGCTCGGCCTCGGCGGTTGGACTACGAGGGGAAGCCTCAATCGTCCAGGTGGTTGCGTGGTCGGCGAGGGGCGGAGGGGAAGCCTCAGCCCGTGGATCTGATGACCTCCTGCGTAGACGAGAACACTCGTCAGGGGGGCCGGACCTTGGTTCCGGCCAAATCCCCTCTGTTGCCTAAGTCAGACAGAGATCTGAAAGAGGAGGCCCGGCGGAGACGGTTCGACTCGTGAGGAGATCGGAACGGCGTCTCACGGTGTGAGCGGGGGAGGAAGGAGATGTAATGGGGGAACTAGGTCGTTGATGGAGTACCTTCGGTTCTAGATACCTGAGAGGCGGTCTTTCGTCCTGTCGTCCTCCTAGCCCCTTTATAGACCTCCGCCGTGATTGCCCCCGACCCACGTCGCTCGCCCGCCCTCAATCGTGCCCCCTCGATCCCCCCCCCCGTCGCCGCTCCCTGCGCCATGCCAGCACCCCCTATAACTGCCATTAAGTGGTAGCGGGATCGAGGGGGCGTTTATCGCAGGAGTGGGCGAGTGACCGGTGTGTTACCGGGGCCGGGTCGGATCGACATGTGGGGGGGTCCCCCATAGGGCCTTATCGAGTGGGCCTGAGTGCACAGATGGGCTCTTGACCGGCGGTCGGGTCTCTGGGCTCGTGTCTTTCGGGCCTCGGGAAAATAGGCGTAACAGTGGCGTTACACAAACCCAAATATGTAGTAGTGAGTATTTGTCGACAATTTAAAAAAGCGTCGGGAAAAGTCCTGCATTCGCTGGCGTTTTTCGAAAAGCGCCGGTAAAAGTCCAGCATTTCCCAACATTTTTAAAAAGCATCGGAAAAAAGTTCATTATTTGCCAACGTTTTTCGGAAAGCGCTAGCAAAATTCCAGCATTTTCCAGCATTTTTAAAAAGCGTCGGGAAAAGTCCAGCATTTACCAACGTTTTAAAAAAGCGTCGGGAAAGGTCCAGCATTTGCCTGCGTTTTTCGAAAAGCGCCAGAAAAAGCCCAGCATTTACTAACGTTCTTATAAACGTTGGTAAAAGTCTAACATTTGCCGACGTTCTTATAAATGCTGGCAAATGTCGAAATACCAATAGACATTTGCCAACATTTCTTTAAAACGCTGGCATAAAAACGTTGGCAAAAGCCATTTTTTTAGTAGTGACTAGTTGCGTCTGTCGCATCCTAGTAGGCGGTCGCCGCATCTTAGTGGCCCCCCTCCGCACAACCGAGCTCCATCTTGATGACCAAATGATTGAAGTGCCAGGCTGAGTGTTCGAGCTACTGGGTAGGTCGAATCCTAGAGCTGCCAATCCAATGAGCCGTAGAACCTCACGACCGAGGGTCCAATGCGCTATTGAATCCTTATAGCTTGGCATTCGACCTATCTGACCTAGCAGGGTCGAATAGGTCGTACCCGAGCGCAGACGAGCTATCTCTGCACAAGATAGCTCGTCTGAATAACCAATGACCCACCAGCGCCGAAATCGAGCCAACTTTCAAAAATCTCCACCTTGGCAAGATTTAGGCCTCCTTCACACGAACGACTGTCAACACATCGCCTTGGTCGAGCATCAACTGGTGTTCCTGCCTTTTTGCTCGGAAGAGCCCAATGCTTCGAATAGTCAAATGTCCCTGTCGACTCAACTGGCTCCACCAAGCCACAAATTCCTCTCCTGGGTTCGACACCAACTTCATCGTGGAACCATATTGAGCAAGTCCAAACAGTGTTTGAACTTGACTCCTGATACAACTTTCGTCAGCATGTCCATCGGGTTGTCCTCTGTTATGATCTTCAGTAAGTTGATGTCGTTGTCTTATTCTCACATAGTAACGGACAACGTGGAATCTCACATCGATACGCTTGGTGCGAGCATGGAAGACCTGATTCTTAGTCAAGTGCACGACACTCTGGCCATCACAATGGACGTCATACTTCTTCTGGTAGACTCCTAGATCATCTATCAAGTCCATCAGCCATATCGCCTCCTTCACCGCTTCAGTCAATACTATATACTATGCCTCCGTAGTAGACATGGCCACCGTAGACTGAATGATACTCCGCCAACAAATAGGAGCACCTGACAGGGTGAAGACGTAGCCTGTCATTGATCGCCTCCCATCCAAGTCACATGCATAGTTGGAATCGACATAGCCAACAGTGTGCGGACCATGAACACTTCGGATATAGGTCAAACTGATGTCGACGGTGCCATTGATGTACCATAGTATCCATTGTACTGCTCGCCAGTGCTCTTTCCCCGGATTGTGCATGTACCTACTTACCTTGCTGACCGCATGTGATAGGTCGGATCAGATACATACCATAACGTACATCAAGGCCCCTACCGCATTGGCATACGGTATGCTCTTTATGAGAATCTTCTTTTCTTCGTTCTTCAGGCACTGCTCGGCACTGAGCTTGAAGTGAGGTGCAAGCGAAGTAGATACGAACTTTATCTTCTTACATCCAAATCTCTATATAACAGACTTCAAATAGTGACTCTGTGAAAGATGAACTGTACCTCTACTTCGATCTCTTTTGATCTCCATCCCAAGAATCCTCCGTGCCTCACCTAGGTACTTCATCTCAAACTCATAACTGAGTTAAGACTTCAATCGTTGAATCTCCTCTTTATTCGATGAAGCAATAAGCATATCATCGACATAAAGCAAGAGATAGATGAAGGATCTGCCATCCAACTCCCGATAGAACATGCAATGATCATCGGAGTTTACGAACATAACCTCGATCATACATCATAAAGCATTCGAAACGCTTATACCATAGTCTCGACGACTGCTTCAACCCATAGAGCGACTTCTTCACCCTACATGCAAGACTGCCACCGCTCCCATGGCCATCGGCTGAACCATATATATCTCATCCTCGAGCTCTTCGTGCAAGAATGCCGTCTTGACATCTAGCTGCACCGGTTCTAGGTCGAACTGAGCAACTAATGTCAACCGATCCGAATCAAGCAATGCTTCACTATCGGAGAGAAAACCTCATTGTAATCAATGCCATCCCTATGTGTGAAGCCCTTTTCTACGAGGCAAGCTTTGTAGCGAACATATCCAGGTTCAGCTCCATCTTTCTTGGTGTAAACCCACTTACACCCAATTACCTTCTTGCCCTTCGTAAGCTTCACGAGATCCCGCGTCTCATTCTTCCTCAGTGATTCCATCTCCTCATCCATTGCGCTTATCCATCGCTCTGGTCTTCAGATTGCTCCACCTCTCTGAATGAAGTGGGAACGTCTATACTTACAGGGGAAAAAGCGAATGAGACCATCTCCGAGTATGTTGCATGTCATCGTATCTCACGCCTCGGTCTCGACGTTGTTATGGAATCCTTCGCCTGAGTCATCTATGGAGCTGAGCTAACTTCACCACATGCGCTTGAACCACCAACTTCACCAGTATCCATCTGGAGTTCGTCTTCTGCAACATCTGGTGTGGGTCAGTCTGAGTCATTGACTGACCGATCTGGAACCTTAGACATGTTGTCGTAAAACCTGCTTCAGATGTGACTGTTCGTCTCCACCTTTGGTTCATGCTCCTTCTTTAGTAACGCCGACTTATCAAACGTTACATCTCTGCTTAGGATCACCTTCTTCTGTGTCAGACACCACAACAGGTATCCCTTGACACCATTGCTAAAGCCCAAGAAGATGGCTTTCTCGGCTTGAGCATCGAGTTTGTCTTCCTTCATGGTATAGTAGCTCGTATAGCCCCAAACTCGAAGTGATCCATAGTCAGAAACTGGCTTTCTCAACCAGACTTCCAATGGAGGTCTTCCTCTCAATGCAGCAGATGGTAGCCGATTGACCAAGTAGGTCGCGTATGACAGGGCCTTTGCCCAAAACTCCTTCGATAGGTCGGCTGTTGATAACATGGATCATACTTTCTCCAGTAAAGTCCGATTCATCCTTTTAGCTATCTCATTCTGCCGCGGCATACCACTTACGGTGAAGTGTCTCTGAATACTTTCCGATCTGCCGAATTTTTCAAAGAGATTAGACATATACTCTCCACCGTTGTCTCTTCGGAGCCGCCTGACTTTTCGATCAGTCTGGGTCTCAACTAGCTTTTTTCCACTCGATGCAAGTGCTAAGAACTTAGTCTTTCGATTTCAGCAGAAACACCTACACCATGTGTGAGAAATCGTCGATGAACGACACAAAGTAGTGTTTCCCTCCTAATGAGGCCGTTCTACTCAGCTCCTTATACGTTAGTGAGTACATAGTCAAGCGCTCCTTTCGTACTAAGGAGGAGCATGACCATGTGGTGTTAGCAGAGATGAGATGGGCCAATGACACGATCGTTTACTCTATGGTTGGTACGATCATGTGGTGTTGGCAAAGACTTTCGGTTTTGAGCAGCACAGTTGACACAATCGTGCACTATATGACACGATCGTGCCAGATGGCAGACATGTTTGGTTGTGAGCGGTTGATCTGATAATTGATCAAATCGAATGGCCACGACTTAAAACGACCTCTTTAACCCTAATGATTGATTCCTAAGAGGAACACACCGAACACACGATGTTTGACACGGCCAGAGTTCTTGGAGACGGCTACGAGCTTTGGATAGAAGATAATCCTAGTTCTAGGGTTTTCTGGTAAGATCTATCTATTGTTAAGTGTGCATAAGACTTTATATTTGCTAGAGTGCTAGATTTGCATTGCCAAGAAGGTTCACTGGAGAAGATCTTAGTAGTCAGTGTAATATCTTATTCTTCATCTCCGACAACGGAAGACTGGACGTAGGCGCCACATTAGGTCGAACCAATATAAAGTTAGGCGGTGTATTACCTATGACTCCGCTACGTGCATATCACGCGTTCGATGTAATTATCCACACCGTCCCCAACACTTTGGCCCGTAATCAAGTTGGGCCCAGTGGGTGAATATCAACTCCATAAATCTCTAGCGGGCTAGAATTCTACTATTCTATTACAGGTCGTCTAGAAGGAGACTATTGCTTGCTACTCACTCAACGGGGCTGAAATCGGCTTCTTGATCTTAATTGGGTGGCATGAAATCCATGACATTTTCTTGTGTTCTTCTATTATTATGTGCGTGTTTGATTGGTACGATTGATCTCAGACTCACAAACATCGATTGAAATTAAACCGAAATGTCTCCAACAAAACACTGAAATTAAACGCGCAAACAAAGAAAACTTATATCGTTCGTAGATAGGTGAAAACAAATCATACGTAGCCAACCAATGCATCTTTTCAGCAGCCGACCGTCGTCCATTTCCATCAGCTGGAGTGATCGGAAACCGAGAACCCTATTTGTAGTTGAGGGGCTTGTAGGCGATGAAGCTGACGCACTGCACTTGGCGCATGTTGTCGAAGCCGATGATCCTGATGAATGCGTCGCCGTACTCGGCCTTGCAGGCCTCCAGCTCCTTCACCACCTGGACGGCGTCGTTGCACCCGAACATGGGCAGCTTCCACATTGTCCAGTACCGTCCGTCGTAGTACCCCGGCGAGCTGTTGTTCTCCCTGTACACAAACCCCACCTACACCCCACAATGCGTATATATTTTTCAGTGTCATCTAAATTCACTAAGATATTGGGCTAATTTGTGTAGCCAACGACAACTTATACCTTGCAGAACTCCAAGCAAGGGATCCAATTGTTGCGGAGGAGGTACTCGATCTGCTTGATCAACTGCTCGGTGGTTAGGTCTGGGAGGTAGGAGAGAGTCTCGAACTTCTTCAGCCCTTCAATCGGCCACACCTACACATACACCATGCTGTTTGTTAGTTAAACACGTACGTTGCAATTTCATGCATGTTTCGGCCGTTACCTTCATGCACTGAACCCTCCCACCGTTGCTCGGGAGCTTGGAGAACCCGCTGTCGGCCTTGCGGGTGGCCGGGAACGCCGACGTCGACTTGAGCCCGTTGAAGGCCGCGACCATGTTCGTCTGCGCCGGGGCCGCCCTGGCGGCGGCGGCGGCCGAGGAGACCATCATAGCTGATGCCATTTTCTCAAATTTCCTTGCGATGAGCTTGAGGACTTGATATGTCCAATGGCTATATAGATGATATGCTCCTCATCTAATCCACCAATCCGATGGTTGATTCTAAAGCCAATTGGATATCTGAACTCGTTGTGGCCGTTGGAAAAGAAGGAAATGGATGAGACAAGTCTTTTGGCCACCACATGATGGGGGTTGTGGATGGATGATATCCTCGTGTGGTTATCAAAGAGAGAACGTTGCTTCTTCCGTTTTCTCTCAGTGATACGTACTGACTGTGGCATCAGAAGTTTTACCATAAAAAGAGATTGGCTCAATAGAGAAGGTCCCATATATGTTTCATTTCATTTATATTGGATATTGGACCACCCCGGTATTTTGATAACGATCAAGCAATATAATTGCACTAACATATATTATGCAGCTATTGAAAAGCATATGAAGCTGTGTCAATGCTCGATATTTGGTTGTTACGATCTTTATTACAATCGTCGATGTTTAGTGTATAAAAGTACATCTCCAGCTATCCAACAATTGGTATTAAAGCCCGATGAAAGATGACAACAACCATTGGATCGTCGCAATTTTCCGAAGGCCACTTCATAACAAGATCGTTTATTCAACAGTTGAAACTATAGTTACTTTACTGAAAGAGAATGATGATGATATATATATCTTCGTCCTATCAAATGCGAACTTCGAAACATCGTAGAGATACCTTACAACAAATCAACCATTCTGAACTCTCATTGAATGGACAAACGATATATCGATAACACTCGCAATGCCTCGAATATCTTAATCTCTGTCATGGACACCTATGAGTTTACCCATATGTCTACATCAATATTGATGCATCAAATATGTCACATCCTTGAGATAACACAAGAAGGAACAAGTAAAATAAATTAATCTAAAATTTCTTTACTTGTACATATGTTGGAGTTGTTTAAAATAAAAGATAAGAAAACAGTCTTAGAGACGTACACACGCTTTACCGACATTATCAATTCCCTCGTAGAATTGGAAAAAGATTTACTCCCAATTCGAGATGATCTGAAAGATCCTCTATGCTTTTACTCTAGAATGGAAGAAGAATGCAACTGCTATTGAAGCGGCAAATTATCTCTACATGTTGTTTTTCTTAAATACGGCCAACTAGATCTCCACATTGGTATGATATTGTCCACTTGGGCCCACTGGCCCAATTGATTTTACTCTTGGGTCTCCCCAAAAGGCCTCTTACCAATGGAGATACCAATTCATAATTAAACCCCAAGAACCCCCCATGCTTGCTAATGTGGGACTATTTGTTCGTAACCCAACAAGCCTCCCATCGAACCCGTAGGACCACGATCCTACCTTTGAACGATCATCCATCCGCCCTTGCTCAATTGAGCCAATCATTCAGCTCTCACAGCACTGAAGGCACGCCTTACGTCAAGCTCGAATATATTGCTCGAGATCCCTTACCTCTATAGACCATGGTCGAGAGCCTTCCTCTTCAAGACCAACTCCACCAACCAATGTGTTGCTGCACACGCCTTACGTGAAGTACCTGGAATAGCTCATTTCTTCATCGTGTGTGGGTAAGATGACACACACATGTCCCAATGAAGGAATGAAGCTCTGTTGTCTTTCCAATAGAGCATAATGCACCGATCCTTGTATCATTACTTGGATCTTGCCAATTTGTGTTCAGCACCTGGAGGAATCCTTCCAGACATCGATAAGTCTAATAGGGTCCTACTATGATACCATGTTGTTTTTAAGAGTATAAATATGGCGCCTGTCACGGTTAGATCTCCATACTGTTATGATGTTGTCTGCTTTGGGCCCACTTGCCCGCACGTCTTTGCATTTGAGCTTTACCCCAAAAGTCCTCATACCGATGGAGATACCAATCCATATTTAAACCCCAAGAACTACCTATGCTTAGCTAATGTGGGACTATTTGTTCACAACTCAACACTCTACCCTAACCATATAGATCTTGTTCGAGAACTTCATGATGGATGAAGTATAGTTGGATGACAGGAGAAAAGAAGATATCCCAAGGAATAAATCTGCTGAATTCCATGATTCCATGCTGATATCCCAAAGGTATGTCGCACAGGGTGGCCGATATGCGTGTCCTCGGACCGAGTTATGGGAGGAAATGTAAAGTGGAATACAAGGTCTTTATATAGAATACATCCGTCTTTTGGTATCCGGCCGAGATCCTTTTCTTCATTGCCTCCCGAGACCCTTTATAGGGATCATCCCATGATCGCTCCCCCTCCACGTCCCCCCTTTCTGCCCCCATGATCCGCCTCCTTGAAGAGGCCTTCATGCGCCATGAAGGTGGGTTAATGGGGTCCCTTAATGGTCATTAAAGGGGAGTTTTTTGGGGAGCAGTTAGCTCCCACTGACGTGGGCTGACAGGGCACACGTCCCAACTGTGGCCGACCTGATTTTGAGTCCCCTTGAGGGTCTTGATGCTCGGCCCGAACTCCTTTGGGGCCTCCTGCTTCACATGTGGGCTTGGGTCGCTCAATCTTGGGCCATCTTCAAGATGGTCGTATCAATTGCACCCATCGCCCGGGCCACTCGGAATCTGCCGGTTCGGTTCAGACTATGTGATTTGTGTGGATTTTGACAGGCACGTCAGTCGAGACAATGCCACTAAATGGGAGCCATCATAACGCTGCCCGGTTGAACTTCTCTCGCCCCTAGGTGCGAAATTCAAAGTGCCGCCGGTCGCCAGATGTCGCCACGCGTTCTCCTTTGGACGGCCCCGATTCTGGGATTGTTTCTCGTATAAAGACGCCGCCCTTTCGAATTTGATCTTTTGCGCTTTTCGATCCACCCTGTTCTCGCGAGTATCTGTGAATTCTCCTTCATCTTCTTTCCTTCGGACTCCTTTCAAGGTAACCTACTTCTCCTTCTCCTTCCTTTGCCCCACTCGATCTGTCTTATGGCCGCACTTAGAATAAGTGGTTCCGTGTCGGGGTCTGGGGCTCCTCCGTTTCCCGAGTCTGGCTATCTTTCGGCCTCAAGGCCCCGTAACCCCCCGGTGACATGTCCGACTCCGGACAAAGGGAAGTGTTTGCTACTTGAGGACCCGATCCGTAGGGATGAGGTTCTGGCGGCGGAGAGGTTCGACGTTCCCCCGGTGATCCTTAGGTCATCATCTACTGTTCCCTTCTCGACGGTCGCAGAGATCCAGAAGAAGTATTTGTGTCACCTGTATGACGTCCGGGTCCCCTTTAGCGACGAAAGGATCTGCTTTCCGAGGAGCTGCGAGGCCGGTGTGTATGTCAAGATGTTCCGCATGGGGCTCTGCTTCTCCCTCCATCCTTTTATCATCCGGGTCATGGAGTTCTTGCTGGTGGCCCTGTACCAGCTGACCACGTATTCAATTGCGGCGCTGGCCAGGTTCGTTATGATCTGCATCGTACACCGCTTGGAGCCGACCCTGTCCATCTTCTTCTACTATTTTCGGGTTCAGACGGTCAGTCGAGGATCGTGGTAGCACATCTGCGCCCAAGCGGGGAGGGAGTGCTTGCTCGGTCTACCCCGTTAGGTGGGGGACTGGAGCTCCAACTACGTCTTTGTTGTTTTCCCCGAGGATGCTGTGATCCTGACAGTTTGGGGGTCTGTGTCAATATGACTTGACGATGTCCCTCTCCGAGGCAGATCAGGCTGCGATCCGGTTGTTGTCATCCTTGCCCTTAGTGTAGAGGTCTGGCCCCTGCTGGACGACCTTCTCCTTAAGACCGTCATGTGGTCCCGTGGTAGGTGTTTTGTTTTCTTTCTTCCCCCCTTTTGCTTACCCTGATCTTCTTTCTCCTTGCAGAAATGACGGGCCGGGAATTCAGCCGCGATGTTGGTGAACTCATTCGTCGGGGCGCTAGTGCTCAGCCCAAAAATGTGCTTCTCTCAAGCGAAAGAGTCCGTACAAGTAATATAATGTGGGAGTCCAGACGTCGAATCCTCGGGAGAAAATCTGTTGCAACCACAAAGCTTAAATCAAATAGAAAGTCAACGTAGAGAAACTAACCACTTTTGATGATGGTGGTGTGAATGGGTTTGGTCGTGGATTTTAGTACGTGAACAATACGAGCAAAGAAAGTTTCGTGTATGAAAATATCTATGAGAAGTATGCACATGGTATGGGTTCATCAGGATCCATGATTTGATTAACTTGGTTGATTAAATATAACTCAATGAATTCTCTTTTTGAGAGCAATTCATCGGAAAATACCCTTGTGGTGATTAAAGCAAAATATTGAATACGATCGTTGCTAAAGTTTTAGTCTTTTAAATATAAGCGATGAAAGTCCCTTTTGGGGAAATCAAAACTCACCCTTGTGAGGTGATCATCTACTAAATCTCGTTCTTTTGGAAGATGAAGAGTGGATTTAAAAATAAAGACTGCAAATTTATCAACGTGACAATTCAACCAAACGAGAATGGAAATGTTACTCGCAACAAAGCCCGTCTGGTGGCTCAAGGTTATACCGAAGTAGAAGGAATTAACTTTGATGAGACATTCGTTCCAGTCGCGTGGTTGGAATCCATTAGATTACTGTTGGAAGTTGCGTGTAGTCTGAATTTCAAACTACACCAAATGGATGTGAAGAGCGCGTTCTTGAATGGACTGCTGAATGAAGAAGTATATGTCGAACAACCAAAAGGCTTCGCTGATCCTTTTCTTCCGAACCATGTTTACAGATTGAAGAAGGCGCTTTACGGGCTGAAACAAGCACCGAGGGCCTGGTACGATAGATTAACTACATATCTTCTTAAAAGGGGGTATGAAAGAGGAGGAGCTGATAAAACCTTGTTTGTTCAACGGACAAGATCAAGCGTTATGGTAGCACATATCTATGTCGATGATATAGTCTTCGGGTCAACGTCACAACAGTTGGTACGTGAGTTTATCACCCTCATGCAAAAGGAGTTTGAAATGAGCATGGTAGGTGAGTTGAATGTTTTCCTTGGGCTTCAAGTTAAACAGTGTACAGATGGTCTATTCATATCACAAAGCAAATATGCAAAGAACCTTGTTAAGAGATTCGGTTTGAAAAGTGCAAGACATGTCCGCACCCCCATGTCCACTTCTGAAAAACTCTCCAAGGATGAAGGAGGAAAAAATGTTGAAGTTACTCTATACAGAAGCATGATAGGCGGTCTTTTGTATTTGACAGCTAGCAGGCCGGATATCAGCTTCAGTATCAGAGTTTGTGCCCGCTATCAAGCATGTCCCAAAGAATCTCATATCATGGCTGTGAAGAGGATTATCAGGTATGTTAGTGGGACGTCAGACTATGGTATATGGTACACCAAGGATACAAACACTCTAATTTCGGGATACATCGATGTAGACTGGGCAGGAAATACTGATGACAGAAAGTGCACTACCGGAGGATGCTTTTATGTGGGGAACAACTTAGTCTCCTGGTATAGTAAAAAACAGAACTCCATTTCATTATCTACGGCAGAGGCTGAGTATATCGCAGCAGGGAGTTGTTGCACTCAGCTCTTATGGATGAAGCAAATGTTGACAGATTATGGATTGGAATAAGGAACTCTGACTATTCTATGTGATAATTAGAGTCCTATAAACATCTCCAAGAACCCAGTTCAGCACTCCAGAACAAAACATATCGACATCTGCCATCACTTCATCAGAGAATTGGTCGAGAAGAAGTCTCTTGTCATGGAGTATGTAGCTACATCAAATCAATTAGCGGATATTTTTACGAAGCCCTTAGATTCTGCCAGGTTTGAAGAATTGCGACAAGCCCTAGGGCTGTGTCGTATCTGATGTTGATCACTGTGTTGAGAAAATTGTTGCAACATCAGGTTGCAACATTTCGTGGAACGAGCGGTTTAGTGCTATTGGGTTAGTTACCTTCTAATAACCTTTACATGTTATTTATTTTCTTCTGTTCCACTTTTAGTTCCCAAGGCGCAATTCTTTTATTCTCCCTCAAATCAAATCTTTCCAAGATCCTCCAAGCTGGTTCTCTAGGGTTCTTGCCTTCTTCTTGCTTGCCTGGAATTTTCCTCTCCTTGTTCAGATATGGCAAGAGACCGTAAAGAAAAAGTATCACAGCCTCCACGACGGTTTTCTCGTCGGACCGCCTCAGTGCAGAACAGTGCTCCCCGTCTGCTCCTCTTCCTATCAAACGAAAGGGAGTGATTCCAAGTTCTTCGCGTGGATCTTCCAGTGGTATTACTTCTCCCTCTCAATCTTCTAGTACTCACAGTGACATGCATTCTCATGGTTTCTCGAATTTGGGGTTAGTGAGTTTTTCCCAATTTTCAAATTTCCTCTTCATCGAAAACCCTTGGACGATGAATTTTATGATGATGAAGAATATCATGCACCTGTCACGATTCAAGATTGGTTCTGGTATTTGCGCAGAACTGGAAGGAGGTTAGACCTCTCTTTGGTAGATGTCTCACACATTCACTTTGATAAACTTATGCGAAAGAAGATTTTAGGGAAGGTGATGAGTGTGGAGGTGCCCCGAGACCGCAAGATTGTCATTCGAACATGGAATCCAGAAGTTTTCGTAAGAATATTTGAAATCATTGACATTTCTGACTCTGAATCGTCTGTATCTGTTGAGAAGTCTGAGACTGACGGGGCTGATGATGCTACATCTTGCCCCAAGGACACTGAGGGTACAGATGACCCATATTTTGAGATGTTGGATAAGGATGTGGACCTTGGAGAATGGATCTATGCTGGAGCTAATCCTGTTGACCCAACTCTGGAAAAAGAACCTGTTTTTTCTTCTCCAATGTGTGTGGATGATAATGTTCAGAGTGTGCCTGAAGGTGAAAAGAGTCCATTAGAATGTCTAATGATGATGTCCGTGGTCTTAATGACTGTGTTGATGTTCCTTCAGAACAGATCTCACCTCATGATGGTGTAGATGCTCATGTTCAGTGTCACGCCCCGCTTCCCTAAAATGGAGACGAGACGTGAAAAGGTCCGCACAGGAGTGGAGCTGTGAAGCCCCAAACCCGATAAGCGTCAATAAAACATAAGCAGGTCCCTGTAACCACAAACGGAACAACAATAATAACACAAGAGAGACAGAAATAAAATCTCAAATCCCAGAATTGTCCAATATTAAAATTATTCAACATCCAGAAAAGCCACCAGGCTAAAAGGAAGAGTCTAAAGGCCCAGAACAAGGCCAACAAAAGGGACACATAACAAAGTATTGGTGCCACGCACCGACAACAAAACAGTCTAAACAACAACACAAACAGTCTCTACGACTGATCGCCCGTGTCCACGAAGTCCTCGTCAAACACATGCTCGGGCTCGGCGTCTGCAAACACCTCGTCCTCAACACTGAACTCAGGCTCAGGATCTAACATGTGTCACCCAAAAGAGTAAAGGGGCACATGTCAGCAAGTCTAAAAGACTTGGGCAAGAAAACTGAAAGTAAGGTAAACTAACAACCTAGCAGTTATAGTATGCATGACATGGCAGTTATGGTATGAGTGCACAAGTAAGACATGGGAAACAATAAGTGCAAGAGAATAATTTATCAGGGCATGTCAAGAGTAGCCAAGCTACTAACAATCTCAATCTTTTCACTAGTCACGTTTCAAGTTGTTTGTAGATGTTTACGCCTTACAGTTGAACTGTTGGACATTCACACTGATTGGCCGCTTAACACTACCCCAGAACCCAGAGTTTACGCCTTACAACTGCAGTTGCTGATCGGGCAGACTCCCAGTTGAATGGCCGCTTAACTCTTACCCCAAAACCCACGTGTAAACGAGCCAGGGTCCCTGTACACGATGCTCAGTAAATGAGCCAGGGTTGCCCCGCATAAGAGCTCGTTACCTGGATCACAAACCAAGAGCGTATTTCATTTGGCCTAGGGGTGCACCTAGCCTCAATCATTTCACAAGGTGTAGCGGAGCTACGCAATCACGGGAACACTTAAAGAATGCAATGACATGACAATTAATTCGCGTACCGTTAATGGAAATTAAACATGACATGGTAGTTGTGCAACATGATAAATGTCGGATCTAGCTTCGTTGTCAAGCTAGTTCCTAAAATTGCGCCTAGGCGAGTATCATTTCGTCGCTTAGTCTCTTTTACGCCTACAACAAGCAAATGGCCTAAGACATGTCCCAAAACCCTAAGTGGCAAGTTTCACTTGCCTAGCACCGAGGATGACGATCAACGAGGGCGTCACACAAATGCTAACTACGGAGATGAGATCGCTGCAATGGCAAAACAATATTAGAACAACATCCAACCTAGTTTTATTAGGGTTTCACAAAAACACAAATGGGTTAAGAGAATATTATAGAATCGAGTTATTACCGTATCGGAGCGGAAGAATGATGCCGAGCAAGCACGTCAACGGAAGAAACGATCCGGGGAACCTAGGGTTCAGATCTGGAATGGATGGGAAAAACTGGAGAAAATGGGATTTTGGGGGTTTTCCGGCGACCTAGAGGAGGTGGCCGGCCAAAATGGGGGGGGGGAGGAGCTCTTGATGAAGGAGGAAGGCTAGGGGAAGATGGATGATGATTTGGGGAAGAAGGAGGCTCGGGAGAAATGAAAGAAGAAAAGAAAAATGTTTGGGGGGTTTAAATTGGAAGAGCTGGCGGTTGCCCAGAAATTAGGGTTTCGACACTGATTAGTCGGTCAAAGAGCAACCACTGACCGACTAGTTTGGGAACTAGTCGGTCGGTTGACCAACGCAGACCGACTAAGTCCAAACAGTAACTCCTGTACAAAAATAGGATTTAGATTTAGTCGGTCAAAGAACAACTACTGACCGACTAGTTTCGAATCTAGTCGGCCGACGAACGTTCTTAGACCGACTAAGAATGAATAGTACTTGGTATCAAAAATGATCATAGAGCTAGTCGGTTAAAGAACGATTGCTGACCGACTAGTTTGCAACCTAGTCGGTCGACAAATGTTCTTAGACCGACTAACGATAAACAGTAACTCCTGAGTAATTAACAAAGCCAATTAGTCGGTCCATGAAGGTTTGCCGACCGACTAAATCGTCATCTAGTCGGTCGGTTCCCCTTCTTAAACCGGCTAACGTGCACAGAAAGTTCCGAAACGAAGCGCGAAGCTCCGGGATCGATTCCTAAGACTCCTAGGCTTGATCTAACAATAAGATATGACCGATATGAAGCCTGTCACGAATGACTTACTCCAAAATCGACGATTCTAAGGAAGAAGCTAGAAAATCACGACGAAACGATCGAAAATGAAAGCTACGGAGACGAAAACCACACATGAGGAGAAAATCCATCAAAACATATATATATAATATAATTAATCCAAATACATGAAAACCAGTCGTTACATCCTCCCCAACTTAAGAAAAATTCCGTCCTCGGAATTTCCCAACACTCACGTGTCCGGGAACAAAAGTGGGAAACGCTCTCGCATCTCATCCTCATTCTCCCAAGTAGACTCTCCAGGCGAGCCGTGTCGCCACATCACCCTCACAAGATTGACAACATTGTTCCGAAGTGACTTCTGACGCCTGTCCAGAATCAGCACTGGCTGCTGGTCATACGTCATATCAGGGCGAACGGTAATCTCCGAGAAATCCACAGCATGAGATGGATCGCTAATGTATCGACGAAGCTGCGACACATGGAAACCATTGTGAACTTCTTCCAAAGACGACGGCAAGGCTAAGCGGTAGGCTACCTCGCCAACTTTCTCCACAATGTCAAACGGTCCAATGTATCGCGGCTCAACTTCCCTCGCTTCCCAAAGCGAATCACACCACGATTCAGGGAAATCTTCAAGAACACATGGTCGCCTGGCTGAAACTCCAAAGGACGACGTTTAGCATCCGCCCAATGCTTAAAACGGTCCTGAGCAATCCTCAACCTCTCCCGAATGTTCCTGACAACATCCACAGTCTCCACGATCATCTTAGGTCCCAACAGCTCCCGATCTCCAACGTCATCCCAACCCAATGGCGATCGACATTTTCTCCCATAAAGAGCGGCGAAAACTCTACCAGATGTAGATGTTCCTCCCACGAACCCTTGAAATCCAACATGCACGCCCTCAGCATGTCCTCCAAGATCTGAATCGTCCTCTCGGACTGGCCATCCGTCTGCGGATGGTACGCCGTGCTGAAACTCAGTCGCGTACCCAAACTCTTCTGCAAACTCTGCCAGAACTGAGATGTGAACCTCGTGTCTCTGTCCGACACGATACTCCCAGGGACTCCGTGAAGTCGTACGACCTCCTGCACGATTCACGTTACATCACTATCTATACTAGAAAAAAGGAAATAAAAACGGAGAGTAAAAGAATTTACCTCCATGTATCTCCTCGCTAGCGCCTCAGTGGACTATCCCACTCGGAACGGAATAAAGTGCGCGGATTTGGTCAATCGATCTACGATCACCCAAATCGCGTCATTCTGCTTCGGACTCCGAGGTAGTCCGGTCACGAAATCCATAGTGATGTGTTGCCATTTCCACTCCGGAATCGGAAACGTTTGTAGCAACCCTGCCGTACGCTGATGCTCCGCCTTCACTTGCTGGCAAACCAAGCACTTGGCTACACTCCGAGCCACACTCCTCTTTATGCCATGCCACCAATAGTTCAGACGAAGATCCTGGTACATCTTGGTCCCATCAGGATGCACAGAATACGGTGAACTATGTGCCTCCACCATCAACTCATCTCTAATATCCCCAGCTGGCACACACAACCTGGCTCCAAACCTCAGCGAGCCATCCTCATGGATCAAAAAGTCAGTCCGCAGACCGGCTTCCACCTGCTCCCGAATCTTCACCAGCTTCGGATCCTCGGCCTGGCCAGCCTTGATCTGATCCACGATCGTCGACTGAATCTGCATACACATCAACGAAGAAGCTTTCTCAGGAAGAACAATCTTAACACCAGACTCGCAAAAATCCTGCTGCAATCTCCACTGCGAAGTCAAAATCATCACCGCTGGAAGCCTACTCAGCGCATCAGGAACCACATTCACCTTGCCAGGGTGATACTGCAAATCAATCTCATAATCCGCCATGAGCTCCAACCATCGACGATGTCGCATGTTGAGCTCCTTCTGAGTAAAAATATACTTCAAGCTTTTGTGATCGGTGAAGATCTTCACTTTCTCACTCAGCAGGAAGTGCCTCCAAATCTTGAGCGCAAACACGACGGCAGCCAACTCCAAATCGTGTGTCGGGTAATTCTTCTCATGAACCTTGAGCTGATGCGAAGCATACGCCATAACATGCCCGTGCTGATGCAACACACAATCGAGACCCTTGCCAGAAGCATCGCAAAAGATCTCAAATCCACCGCTGCGATCATACACAACAAGAATAGGGGTAGTCGTCAATCTCTCCCTCAGAACACCAAAGGCATTCTCACAATCACCCGATCAAACAAAAGGTACATCCTTCCGCGTCAATCTGGTCATCGGCTCAGCAATATGGGAAAAGTCCTTAAGGAAGCGCCGATAGTAACCAGCAAGCCCAATGAAACTCCGGATCTCAGACGCTGACTGCGGAACATGCCACTCTCTGATGGCCCTGATCTTCTCGGGATCCACTGAAATACCATCTCCAGTCACCACATGCCCGAGAAAAGCAACTCTGTCCAGCCAAAACTCGCACTTCGAAAACTTAGCATACAACCGATGCTTCCTTAAAATCTCCAACACCGTCCTCAAGTGCGAGGCATGCTCCTCCTCCGACTTAGAATAGATCAGAATGTCGTCAATAAAGATAACGACAAACTTATCCAAAAAGTCATAGAAAATCAGATTCATCATATTCATGAAAACTGTGGGTGCATTGGTTACACCGAAAGGCATAACCACAAACTCATAGTGTCCATACTTCGTCCTGAACGCTGTCTTCGGAACATCATCCTTCTTCACCTTCAGTTGATGGTAACCGCTCCTCAGATCCAACTTCGAAAACACCCTCAAACCTCCAAGCTGATCAAAAATATCATCAATGCGAGGCAACGTGTATTTATTCTTGATGGTTACCGCATTCAACTCCCGATAGTCCACACACATGCGACGCGAACCATCCTTCTTCTTCACCAGCAAGACCGGTGCTCCCCATGGAGACACACTAGGGTTGATATAACCCTTCTGCAAAAGCTCATCCAGCTGCTTCCGCAATTCCTCCAACTCAACGGGTGCCATACGATACGGCGCCTTCGAAATCGGTTGCGCTCCCGGAATAAGATCAATAGAAAATTCCAGAGCTCGATCAGGTGGCAGACCAGACATCTCCTCGGGGAAGACGTCATCAAAGTCTCGCACCACAGCTGGCCTCTCCAGCTCCATCTGAATAGCCACAATCTCCACCGGCCTGGCCCGAAACCTAACAGGACCAAGCGAGTTGCTACCTCGGCTGAACTCAAATACTGGATGTCCGGGAATCTCGAACACCACCTTCTTCCTCCGACAGTCGATCGTAGCATAGAAGCTCGCAAGCCAATCCATCCCAAGGACCGCATCATAGTTGATGATGTCGTGGACAATGAATTCAGCGTAAAGCTCATGTCCACAGACCACCAACGGGCAAGAATTGCAACCAAGATGCACCGAAACCACGCCATTCCCTGTAACGATATTCCAACTCTTGGAAAGAGGGGACGTCGACAAGGAATGCTTCTCCACGAAGCTCCGAGAAATAATGCACATCGATGCACCTGAGTCAAAGAGAACTCGTGCAGGAAATTGCACACCAAAATTACACCTACAAACAGTCTAACAATCAATCCCTAGTCTAGCAAACAATCATATGCAAGCAAACAACATAATCTAACAAACATGGCCAAATAAGAAAGGAACAGCCAGAAGGAGAGTTACCTGTGATAACCTCATCCACGGCCTCGCTCTCCACAGCGGTCATCAGAAAAGCCTGCCTCCTCGGCGGAAAAGCCTGCTGAAAGGCCTGCCTCTGGGGGACAAGAGCTGCTCCACGACCGGCAGGAACATGCACTCTCTGCTACAACGGCCGTGCTGCAACAGGTGCCCTCCGCAACTGATTCACATGCCGACAATCCTTCGCGACATGAGAAGCATCACCACAAACCAAACACTGGCCCAGAAACTTCCTACACTGATCCTTGATGTGGCCAGGCTTGCCGCAGAAATGGAATGTCTTCTGATTAGGCCCTCCTGGCCTCTTGAACTGTACCGGATGATTAGGCTTGAAACCAGGCCTAACCACCGCCCTGGCCTGCTCCATAGGCCTCTTCCTAGCACCAGAAACATGTCCTCTCCTCTGACTCAAGTTCAGCTCCTGCCTCCTCGCAGCGACCAGAACCTTTTGATAAGAGTCCAGATCAGAGGAAGACACAAAACTCTGAAGCTCCAAAGCAAGTCCCTGCAAGAACCTCTGAGCCCTCTCATCAGCATCCTGCACCATCTTCGGTGTGAACCGACTCAGCCTAGTGAACTCTTGGTGGTACAGGTCCACCGTCAAGCTCCCTTGCTTCAGATCAATAAAGCGCTGCAGCATCTCCTTCCTAGCAGCCTTCAGAAAGAACTCCTCATCAAACCTGGACTTAAAAGGTAACCCAAGTTATCGGCTCCACCAGCATCTTCTCTTCCGCATCCCACCAGTTCCGAGCATTATCCTTGAGTTGCCTCTTCGCCAAATCAACCCATCCAGCCGGGGTGATCTTGGCCATCTTCAAGTTATCCTCAATGTTCCGAATCCACTCATCGGCAGCCAGAGGACCCTCAGACCCATCAAAATATGCGGGACCCAGCTCCCGAAATTGCTTCGCTCCAGGCTCGGAACGAGGGGCATCCTGGATTGCCCGACCAGCTCAAAGAACTGGAGCATTCTGGACTTGCAGGAGCACGCCCTGCTGCACTTGCATCATCTGAAGCATCATCCGCATCATCTCTCCATTGGTGGGTTCCCGCTCAGGCTCCTCGTCATGAGGGTGCGCACCACTACCACCACCACGGGTGAATCGCCTTCCTGCCATCTAAAGACACAGAAAACGAAACAATTTAGACTCATAGCTTATGACTCGGATGTTGAACTTAGTTTATTGGACATTCTAATATTATTATCGTTATTCCGATAATCGCAGTTACAGAAGAGGACCTGCATAGGCCACCAACAAAACCTGTCACGCCCCGCTTCCCTAAAATGGAGGCGAGACGTGAAAAGGTCCACACTGGAGTGGAGCTGTGAAGCCCTAAACCCGATAAGCGTCAATAAAACATAAGCATGTCCTTGTAACCACAAACGGAACAACAATAATAACACAAGAGAGACAGAAATAAAATCTCAAATCTCAGCATTGTCCAACATTAAAATTAAGTTCAACATCCAGAAAAGCCACCAGGCTAAAAGGAAGAGTCTAAAGGCCCAGAACAAGGCCAATAAAAGGGACAACATAATAAAGTATTGGTGCCACGCACCGACAACAAAACAGTCTAAACAACAACACAAACAGTCTCTACGACTGATCGCCCGTGTCCACGAAGTCCTCGTCAAACACAGGCTCGGGCTCGGCGTCTGCAAACACCTCGTCCTCAACACTGAACTCAGGCTCAGGATCTAACATGTGTCACCCAAAAGAATAAAGGGGCACATGTCAGCAAGTCTAAAAGACTTGGGCAAGGAAACTGAAAGTAAGGTAAACTAACAACCTAGCAGTTATAGTATGCATGACATGGCAGTTATGGTATGAGTGCACAAGTAAGACATGGGAAACAATAAGTGCAAGAGAACAATTTATCAGTGCATGTCAAGAGTAGCCAAGCTACTAACAATCTCAATCTTTTCACTAGTCACGTTTCAAGTTGTTTGTATATGTTTACGCCTTACAGCTGAACTGTTGGACATTCACACTGATTGGCCGCTTAACACTACCCCAGAACCCAAAGTTTACGCCTTACAACTGCAGTTGCTGATCGGGCAGACTCTTAGTTGAATGGCCGCTTAACTCTTACCCCAAAACCCACGTGTAAACGAGCCAGAGTCCCTGTACACGATGCTCAGTAAATGAGCCAGGATTGCCCCGCACAAGAGCTCGTTTCCTGGATCACAAACCAGGAGCGTATTTCATTTGGCCTAGGGGTGCACCTAGCCTCAATCATTTCACAAGGTGTAGCGGAGCTATGCAATCACGGGAACACTTAAAGAATGCAATGACATGACAATTAATTCGCGTACCGTTAATGGAAATTAAACATGACATGGTAGTTGTGCAACATGATAAATGTCGGATCTAGCTTCGTTGTCAAGCTAGTTTCTAAAATTGCGCCTAGGCGAGTATCATTTCGTCGCCTAGTCTCTTTCACGCCTACAACAAGCAAATGGCCTAAGACATGGCCCAAAACCCTAAGTGTCAAGTTTCACTTGCCTAGCACCGAGGATGACGGTCAACGAGGGCGTTACACAAATGCTAACTACGGAGATGAGATCGCTGCCATGGCAAAACAATATTAGAACAACATCCAACCTAGTTTTATTAGGGTTTCACAAAAACAAAAATGGGTTAAGAGAATATTATAGAATCGAGTTATTACCGCATCGGAGCGGAAGAATGATGCCGAGCAAGCACGGCAACGGAAGAAACGATCCGGGGAACCTAGGGTTCAGATCTGGAATGGATGGGAAAAACTGGAGAAAATGGGATTTTGGGGGTTTTCCGGCGACCTAGAGGAGGTGGCCGGCTAAAATGGGGAGGGGGATGAGCTCTTGATGAAGGAGGAAGGCTAGGGGAAGATGGATGATGATTTGGGGAAGAAGGAGGCTCAGGAGAAATGAAAGAAGAAAAGAAAAACGTTTGGGGGGGTTTAAATAGGAAGAGCTGGCGGCTGCCCAGAAATTAGGGTTTCGACACTGATTAGTCGGTCAAAGAGCAACCACTGACCGACTAGTTTGGGAACTAGTCGGTCGGTTGACCAACGCAGACCGACTAAGTCCAAACAGTAACTCCTGTACAAAAATAGGATTTAGATTTAGTCGGTCAAAGAACAACTACTGACCGACTAGTTTCGAATCTAGTCAGTCGACGAATGTTCTTAGACCGACTAAGAATGAATAGTACTTGGTATCAAAAATGATCATAGAGCTAGTCGGTTAAAGAATGATTGCTGACCGACTAGTTTGCAACCTAGTCGGTCGACAAATGTTCTTAGACCGACTAACGATAAATAGTAACTCCTGAGTAATTAACAAAGCCAACTAGTCGGTCCATGAAGGTTTGCCGACCGACTAAATCGTCATCTAGTCGGTCGGTTCCCCTTCTTAAACCGGCTAACGTGCACAGAAAGTTCCGAAATGGAGCGCGAAGCTCCGGGATCGATTCTTAAGACTCATAGGCTTGATCTAACAATAAGATATGACCGATATGAAGTCTGTCATGAATGACTTACTCCAAAATCGACGATTCTAAGGAAGAAGCTAGAAAATCACGACGAAACGATCGAAAATGAAAGCTACGGAGACGAAAACCACACATGAGGAGAAAATCCACCAAAACATATATATATAATATAATTAATCCAAATACATGAAAACCAGTCGTTACATTCAGAGTTCTGTTGATGGAGATAACATTGGGGAAGCTCTGAAGTCTGTTGAGGTGGAAAATGTTGAAGGCTGTGCAATGCCAACTACTTCTTCTGTGGCTGGTGAAGATCATGCTGATACCAATGTTGAAGTTTCTGTCGAGACTGACCCTTTGCAGTTTAGAGATGAAGATCATAATGTTGCACAAAATGTTGCAACAATTGATGCAACATGTGAAGATGCTGCTCCAGATGATACTCTCTTGTCATCGTTCATGCGGAAGGCTCAATCTGCCCCTAGAAAGAGCTCTGCTCCTACAAGTCATACTGTTGCTTCTCCTTCCAAGAGGTCCTAGTACTCTGCATCAGGTCCTTCTTGTTGGATCGGTCTGTGCACATTGGATATTAATGCAAGTTTAGAGTTCAAGAGAAATCAATCCAAGCTCATTCAAAGCTCATTCCCTCCATTCAATAATCTCTCCTAACTCTTACTTCCAAAGAGAGATTCATTGAGTGTGAAGCCTTCCAAGCCAAGTGCTTGATTCTAGGTCACCAACATCCCCAAAGCTCTCCATCGCTGATCTACATCTTGGAGCTAGGGTTTGGTGCCACTTCTTCCTCAAAATCATCCTTGCCCTAATTCGTAAGCAATATTCAAGGCATAGGTATTTTGTTCGGTAAGAAGTTTCTTTATTTCATTTCAAATTTGATTTGTAAGTTTCACTCTCGGTTGTGAGAGTGTGGTTGTGATCCCGGGTTGTGGGAGTCACAAATTATATTTTGTATGATTTGACTTGTGGAGGTTTTTCACAAGTATTTCATAGTGGAAATCTTGAGTTAGGGTTTCTAACTCAAGTATCCGGAGGGGATCCGTGTGGTTGGGACGTAGGATCATCGGGAACAAGTCGGGGAGACTTGAGTGGATCCGAACCCAGTAACATCTCTTGTTAGCGTTGTTAATTTTGTGTTGTCATTCAATTTAAGCTTCCGCAAATTGATTTGGTAGTTGTTTGCATTTTAATTTGGAATTATACTCCTTATTATTTTAAAGTACTATTCACCCCCCCTCTAGTACTTGTGCAGTAGCTTGTAGGGCATTACACTTCTCGCTCACCCTCGTTTACATCTTCTGATGCATTCAGTAAAATGTTTTTTGACAAGGCATGTAAGAATAGATGGGCTTCATACTCTGAGAGATCACTCCTTCCTGAGAAAAGTCTGAATCTGTCATCGTTTGACAAGACACAGATGGTATCAATTCTTAAAGACATCGGGTTGTTTCAAGCTGCCACTTGCTTTAGTGTTTATTATCCTGTGTTGGTGCGTGAGTTTTATTGTAATTTGGCCAAGTCTGCAAGTGATGCTTCTTCAAGATGAGGTTTCAGAAGTTATATGAGAGGGAAGATCATTTCCTTCTCTCCCTCTGTGCTGAATAAACTGTTAGAACGGAAATGCTCTCAGTCAGTGCCAGCATTTGGAGAGTCAACAGGAGATGACCTTGACAAGTTTTTACATTTTTTGACTGCTGAAAAGTTAAAGAGCTGGCCCAAGAAGTCGTCCACATTTCCTTCTTCTGCTCTTACTGCCAAGTATTTTGTTCTGTTCAGGATTGCCACGAGAAATTGGCTTCCCACTTCCAATGTGTCAGTGGTCACGAAAGACATGTGCAAGCTCTTGTACTCTGCCGGCACTACTCATTCCTTCAACTTAGGAAGAATCATTTTTGATTCAATTCTGTCTTTTTCAGAATCATCCTCCTCTGCAACATCATTGCCCCATGGATGTCTCATCTCTATGATGCTCTTGGCTCATAGAGTATCCTTGTCCCCAACTGATCTCCCTACTTCGTGTGACAGGATTTCATATACTGTTAAGTCTGTTGCAGGCAAAGTTGATGATATCTCAAGGGTGATTCCTTCTCTTCATGATGCTCCGACGTCATCCTCCCTTCCTTAGGCTGCTGATCCCACGTCTACTGTGCATCCTGAGTCTTCTTCTTTACCTCCTGATCATGCTGCTGCTGCCAGCTCCTACTCATCAATTGTGGTGGATATTCGGTTCTTGGAGAATGCAATTCATAATGTCAATGATCAACTATTGGTACTCGAAAGTCAGAAGATTCTTTTGAATAGTCACAAGTTGATGCTGCAGAGCAAGCTGTCTGCTATGAGGAGTAGCCTTTCTGAGAAGCAGTGATTCGTTCATCTCTCTATTATCTTTCCAGGTATGTCTCTGTCCTTAGTGGCTCAAAGGGGGAGAAGTATGATATTATGCTTTGGTGATTGGTGGTGGTGCTTATTGTGAGGGGGAGAATGGAGAATGTGTGCTGCTAATGTAATGTTGTTCAGGGAGGCTGGTTTTGGGCTTGTTTAGGGAGGTTGGGTTTTGGCTTGTTGTAGTTGGTGGTATGGTTTCACATTTTGTGATTCAGCACTTCCGTTTATGTTTTTGGGACACAGCAGTTCGTCTTGTCTGAATCGTTGTCTACCTCATCTTTCTTCAGTTGGCCTCTGTCGAATATCATAGCTTTTTGTGCCACTAAATGACAAAAGGGGAGATTGTTAGGTTTTATTCATGTTTGCAGTGATGATTGTATTGTCATATGTGGCACTCTGATAATCGTCGTTTACTCTTTACTATCTTGAAGTTATAAGACGGTTTATCTGGAAGATGTTGGGTCTTTTGTTGAACGTTATGTTGCACCCGAGCTACAGTAATCTGAAGGAGAGAATCGACTCTGCCCTCTATATTGGAAGTATTGTTGTACATTGTGTTGCACT
This sequence comes from Scilla litardierei, assembly GCA_030789695.1. Taxonomy (NCBI): domain Eukaryota; kingdom Viridiplantae; phylum Streptophyta; class Magnoliopsida; order Asparagales; family Asparagaceae; genus Scilla; species Scilla litardierei. Next base: position 3,630,908 of record CM061132.1, read on the forward strand.
ATAATGTTCAACATGCTGTTTCTTTTTACGTCATTAATTGATTGCGGCTTTCTTAGATCCAAGTTTGGATATCTCGCGATCTCAAGTTCCTATCTTTAACAGTGCAGGTATTTATGTTGGTTTCATATTGTTAAAGATTTGTTTGGCCATTCTAATCTCTCGTTTAGTTTATTGAAAGATGTTTGAAGAGATTTTAGCCAACGATATTTTTGCAACGGACTCCTGCGGATTTTGGGGAATCTCATACTTTGTTGAGAGTTGCAGATTTTGTGGTTGCCTAGCCGAAACTGATTTGATTGGATTCTTGCTGATTGAACCGGGGATTACGGGGAGCGCATGCTATTAGGGTTCGGCATCTGTGACGGCTAGGGTACGGACTTCGAGATAAAAGTTCTGTGAAAAACTCCGAGAGGGAGGCCGACAACTACACACGTAGGATCAAGGGAGTTGATCTAATCAGTGGTGCGAGGGGAGCTTGTTGGCAAGGGGAGCTTGCCAAGAATACTTCACGAGGTTGATTGTGATCACGCCTCACGGTTTGTATTAATGGGGACTGTGTTCTTCCTTGTAGAAGCGTGATTATTAGAGTTTGTATTCTCTGATTATTATAGTGAAGTATTCTATTTTTCTAGGCGTGGCCCCGCAGATGTAGGTGTGCGCATCGAACTGCGATACCAAGTTTTGTGTGTCTCTGATTGATGTGTGTTGTTTCGCTGATTTAAGATTCATTACTGCGTACTGAATTTCACCTTGAATTTCCCTTCTCTTACATTCTTCTTTCTAATTTCTCTTTTCAATTTCTCTTCTTCATCTTCTAATTTCTCTTCTCCTTTTCTTATTTCTTTCCTTCATTTCTTTTTCCTTGACCTGGGAACTAATGACCTACACCTTTTCCCTTTTCTTCCTTTCATTTCTTTCTTCTTCTCTTTGTTTTTTCATCTCTTTTTTTGTTTTTGCTGGAAACATGCGGCAGCAGGGCTGGGAGCAATTCGGCCACAGAGGGGGGAAATTTTCGGCAGCCTGGACAATTGCAAATAAAGTGAAGGAGAGAGAGAAAGGGAGAGAGAGGGAGAGGAAAAGTGTAGAATGATTGGGTTTTTTTTCCTTGTTTGTTTTCCTTTTTTCTTTCTTTTTTTTGTTTTTACCTCATGCTATTCGGCCAAGGGGGGAATCATTTGGCAGGGTATGGGTTAGGGAGAATGGGGAAAATAATAATAAAAGAATTAGAGGAAGTATGAAGACGATTAGAGAAGAAGGAAGTGGGAATTAAATAAAAGGCTTCCTTCTTGAAGACCCTCTATTAACAAGTTTGCCATACTCTTAAAAAAATACCCCTCTTCTAAAGTATCTTCACACATGGCATCTCTTAAACTAATCTTCACAAATTAATTATCTTAAAACAATCCGCATTAAAATAATATTAAACGTACGATCTACCATACACACCCACTAACTCCCACTAACTCAAATCTCGCTACAAATTCATAACTTCAACAATGCCAATCATTTTACTGCCTCGTATACGTCTATTAGCATCCAATAGGTCATCCAACACATCATTTCTGTATACACTACGGAGGCACACATGCACGAAGCACAATACGTTCAAGTATACGTATACTACATGCATCAATCAATCAAATAGACGTACCCTAGTGTACATGGCACTAGGGCCATTACAATTCTTTACTTTAATCGTCACCATTTAGTGCATAGGAGTCCATCTACAAGGATATAATGTTTTAATGTTACACCGCTAAAAGAATCCGCCTAAAGCGCCATATGTTCAGATCATAGTAAGAGCCATTTTAGGCTCCGCTGCTAAGGGCCTCCGGTGTTTTATGGGAGTATCAGTACATGAGAAGCTTTAACATGTTGTAAAAAATTCATCTACTGTCACACCAGTAGCTGAAATTAACTCTGAATAAGCAGTGTTCTTTGTACTGGGGAATATTACATTATTAATTACTTTGTATTATGACTAGAAATTGCCCATGTCCAGAGAAAACGGAGGCAGTCTTCGCTCGGGCCCAAATGCAGAGAGAAGTGGGGGGGGTCAAAGTAAAAAAAAGCCTGGGTATATGTGAGAGAAGTGTCAAATGAGGAGGAAAAGCAGGGAATAAATCGCAAAAAGATAATCCCCAAAACCTTACCGCACACCCACCCACCACAGCGCTCCACCGAGATGAGGTGGCGCACACAGGACCAATCGTTTGTCCTAGTCAGCTTGTGACTGTGACAAACGCCCCCAATTGTAATTTTGTTTATTCTGACACGTAAAGCCTGTCAGCCAATACATAATAGACGTATATGTGCTTGAGCTGGTAAATAGCGGAAAATTTGGTTGACCCTTTAAACCCTAACATTTGAAATATGGCCATCACAAATATCGACTATTCTTATGCCTGATGCCCTGTTGGATTCCCAGCCTAGTCGAGAACGTCAACCTTCTGGTGGTCAGGTCCAGACGCCTAGAGAGTTAGCTGCGTCAGCCAAGAAAAGTCGCTAGGCGTCTGATGACGGCTCATCAGACGTCTAGCCAAGGGCCAGACGCCTAGGCGGTCTTCACCAAATGCATGTTCAGTAGCCACTGGAAAAGACCCAACTCTCTGGTGAATAGTGTCACTTGTTCAGTGATTTTTCAAGGCACCTGTATTTCATCTTCTAGATGACTGAACTAGAGACCAAACATCTGGGAGGATAACTTCAGACGTCTGATGAGTGCCGACTCAGTTTCTTTCTGTTGCAGACGTACGGAGGTCATTCCCCATACGTCTGACCCGGTGCCAGACGTTTGGAAGGAAAACTCCAGGCGTCTGATAGCCGGCTGCTCTGTTTTGGGAGGCCGATCTGTGACCACCGCTCAATCCAATGGCCACAATATATGCATCTCTCTTGGGGGGGTATTTAAAGGCCTGCTTGAGGATATTAGGTCATGCATTTATTAGAGATTTGAAGAACTTGAAAGCTAGAGTTGTTGAGCATTGATTGAGAGTCTTTGAAGAGAGATTAGATGAGATTAGAACTCTAGAAGAGAAACCTTAGGTCTTTTGGGATTTCTTGGGTTCGTGGGTCTTCTTGTTTTCTCCTTACTTCTTCTGTGTGAGTTGACAATGGGGGCTTGTTGTTTTTCCAAGTTATTACTCACTTGATGGTGAAGAAGAAGTAGATGTAAAAGCTTGTATTCTCTGATCAGATAGTGGATCGTCTCGGATGATAGAGTGGATCAAAGATTCACCGAACCATGGTAAATTGTTGCATGTGCCTCATTTACTTTCCGCATCTATTGAGTGGTGTTCTTCTTTTGCTTTCTTTGCTTCCGCAAGATCCGGATTGGATGAGATTGTTTGTAGTTGTGGTGATCCATTTTTGCGAGTTCTACTTCCTAGCCAGTTGTCGTGTTTGCTAGTTCCACATGGGATTTTCCTGCAACAACCCAGACCATACGAATTAATGGTAATTAAACCGAACTCCAAGAGCGAGGAAAAGGTTGGAGCAAGGATGGAAAAAGGACTCCAAAAACTAACACGGGCTGCACAAAACCTCCAGCCTTTTAAATTCCTTTTTTTCCAGAGAAACAAACATCTAAAGGGACAACTACAAGTAAAACATTTCAACTCGAAAATGACGTGATTTCTCGATCCGTAAAAATTCTAACTTCAAGTAACTCTCAACTGTACCCACGAGTGAACAAAACCAACGTCAAAAATAGAAAAAGATCCCAGCCTTGGAGGAGACAGTAGAACCCAAGCCCATCACTCGTTCACGTTCATAGGGATAAGATAATCAGACCCCCGACACGTGTCCGCCAGAGAGCCGAGCCTGGCGATAAGGGTATCATCAAATCCACACCCTCAACGTGTGGTGCCCAGACCCTGGTCCATAACCAACGGCTACAATTAGCCCAAGCACCCAACTTGCCCAGCGTCGGCCACTGGATTGCCGGATCGAAGAGTAGGGGTTATATATAGCCCAAGGCACCGGAGAGCACAAGGACGCAAGCCATTGCAAGCAAAAGAAATGGCATCAGCTATGATGGTCTCCTCGGCCGCCACCGCCGCCAGGGCGGCCCCCGCGCAGACGAGCATGGTCGCGGCCTTCAACGGGCTCAAGTCGACGTCGGCGTTTCCGGCCACCCGCAAGGCCGACAGCGGATTCTCCAAGCTCCCGAGCAACGGTGGGAGGGTTCAGTGCATGAAGGTAACGGCCGAAACATGCATGAAATTGCAACGTACGTGTTTAACTAACAAACAGCATGGTGTATGTGTAGGTGTGGCCGATTGAAGGGCTGAAGAAGTTCGAGACTCTCTCGTACCTCCCAGACCTAACCACCGAGCAGTTGATCAAGCAGATCGAGTACCTCCTCCGCAACAATTGGATCCCTTGCTTGGAGTTCTGCAAAGTAAGTTGATTAATTAATGCCCAATATCTTAGTGTGTTTAGATGACACTGAAAAATATATATGTATTGTGGGGTGTAGGTGGGGTTTGTGTACAGGGAGAACAACAGCTCGCCGGGGTACTACGACGGACGGTACTGGACAATGTGGAAGCTGCCCATGTTCGGGTGCAACGACGCCGTCCAGGTGGTGAAGGAGCTGGAGGCCTGCAAGGCCGAGTACGGCGACGCATTCATCAGGATCATCGGCTTCGACAACATGCGCCAAGTGCAGTGCGTCAGTTTCATCGCCTACAAGCCCCTCGACTACAAATAGGGTTCCGGCTTTGAATATGTTTTCCGTTTCGATTGTTTCCTCTGGCTTTCTGTTTTGTATGTTTGATCAAGTACGCTATATGGTCGTCGATGATGTATTTGGTTGGTGAAGAGGATGATCAAAAGCTCCGGCTGCATATGAAATTATGTTATCTACGAATAAATTTAGTTTGTGTTTGTATGGATCAGGTCTTTCCCCCCTTGCTTTGTGTTCGTTCTAATTGGTCTCAATTTTCACACTGTTGCAATATGTCAATATCAAGTTTTAAGATCCACTTACAAACAATTATCACATGTATGCATTATAAAATTTCGTACCTTAATAAAGGATGAGAAATTGGAAGAAACAAAATTAATATATTTCCCCAAAAAAGAAATTAATACTGTTCAATGTTTTTTTGGTTTTTAACCACCGGCTTTCGGACACCACATTGGACGCTGACTAATCCGGCTCGAGCCGGATAAGACTCACGAAGGGCAGCCAAAGCTTTCCATCACCAATTTTTAACACAGCTGCATACAGGGAGACTCGAACTTAAGACCTCTGAAAGCTAGCACAACCTAACTAGCCAGTTGTGCTACGTGTTGGTGGGTTTCATTTTCATTATTCAAGATTCTCTATTCATGCAAGCTCACCGTCAAAATTAAGCCTCATATTTCTTTATTTATTGTCTTTATTTTTATTACATAAATTAGAGCATCTTTCTGATAGATGTGATCTATATGATCTAAAACATCAATGTACAAATTTTGAGTAGAATGTGATTGTATTTGACACTTGATCAATGCATTGCAATATATATTATACATTTGACAACCTTTTTGAATTCTAGGGCTGACTAGGACAAGATAAAGAATGGCTGGGGTTTGATCTTGGGAAATGGAAGGTTGGAGATGAAACTTTGGGTTGCTTGCAACACTTTATAAAGCTTTGGGTTACGTGGTCCTAATTGAATAACATATCACTATCACGGCTACATCAATAAAAAATACGCAACATACCTCACATGGCTCAAACGAAAAAGCAAAATCAATGGAATAACTATAATAATTTCCATTTTAGTCAAATACGAAATGATTTATGTACGTATGTGTTAAGGCCAAAATGGTGTTAACTGTATGTGGGCTGACGTGGGGTTCTCCTGTCGAGGTAGAGCCTCGTCAGCTAATTGCGTGGGACCCTGGTTGGTAGAATCGGGGTCGTTGGTAGGCTGACTTGGAGTGTGATGGTCGACGCTCGACCCACTGGACAAGTCAATTCTTGAACGAACGACTGTAGAGATACGACCTTCTTGTTGAGATGCTCTACGATCTTCCTGTATCACAAAAGAGTGTTAGTGTGGTCGGATCTGGGTTCTGACCCAAATCCCCTCCGATGCTTAAGTTAGACGTGAACTTATATGGAAAGGCTAGGAGCCGCTGAGATCGACCCAATGCGGCTCGCCTCAGGTCGGTTTGCGCAAGCTATTTGGATGAAGAAATATAAAGTGAAAGATAGAATGTCAGAGTGTCGAATCTCGTACCTCACCTTTGTTGTTCATCTCCCGGTATTTAATTATAGGTTTCTCCGGTCTCTTTTGTGACGTTGGAAAGATAACGGTCACCAATTATGATGTCATGATCTTCCCTCTTAATAGGAGTAACCGTCATCCACGTCCCCATTATTTATGAGCTTCCTCCAATCCCCTGTTCGATAGGTGGAAGCGCAACTGTTGAATGACATGTGGGCTTTGACCGAGTTTGCTTCAGGTTTCTTTCGTGGGCTGTTTGGGCTTTGTCTCGTTCGCTGAACGAGCCCCTTGAGTGTCGGCCCAATGATGCAACAGTATGAATATTAAAAAATTCAAAAAGCCTCGATGTTTGATCTTTTCATCCAAAGTTTCGGCGCGGGCGCCTAGGTGCTCGCCAAATTTTTTGACGCTAATTTGTTGTTCCGCGCCGAAGGCACCCATGTCGAATTTGTTGTTCCGCACCAAATTTTTTGTTTCGTGTCGAAGGCGCCTACGCCGAATTTTTTATTCCGTGCCGAAGGCGTCCGTGCCTCTAAATATTTTTACGCTACTATTTTGTTCTTTTAAGTTTTGGCTGTGAAAATAATTTTTTGGGGAACAAAGATTTCGTGATGGAAAATCTTAAATGTGCCGAGTACAGTGATCAAAGTAAAACTCACACACATGAGGCGGAAACTGCACACAGCCGAAAATGAGAGGGAATTAACTTCAGAGGGCGGTGCCCGCTCCGAAACTAAATTTTTGTTCGTTTAAATTTGGAGGGAGAAATAATTGTTAGGTAGAACAAAGATTTTAAGATGATATCTTAAATGAACCGTACCCGAGGGCACGGTTTATGACTAATATACATATATTTATGTGCAGAACTTTGGTACTGGCTTGATCAAGGGTAAAATCTCCTGGGTTTGCCATAAATTTTGTATTATGTTGTTTTAGAGCGAGTACAACAAATTCAACGGAACGGGTTTTATAAAAAATGTAAAAATATTATTTTTTGGTAGGCCGCCCAGAAAATCTAGAAATAACTCGGTGAGAGAAAGACACACACACAAATTTATAACTCGTGCACAAAGTGCAACCGACAAAAGTGCGAGAAGTGTGTGTGTGTGTGTGTGTGTGTGTCGGGAGGAGGCATGATTTCCAGGAGAGAGAATCGTGTGTGTGTGTGTGTGTGTGTGTGTGTGTGTGTGTCGTCGGGGGGGAGGGGAGGGAAGCATGCGTTTAAGTGCAAAAAAAGCCGGGGTCAAATTAAGAAAATACCAATGGCAACATGTAAATATGGGGAAGATAGATGTGCTTTAGGGTTTTATGAAAAAGCAATGACAAGCTTGCAAATATATAAGGGGAGGGAGAGTGGGCTTTTCATTGGGTGTTCCACAACTTCACCCCAAAACACACCCACACCCACCTATTCCCAAGTGGTCCCCACCATGTTGAGGTTGCCAAACCTAAGCCACATCTCTATCAAGCTCTGTGTCCTAGTAGGACAATGTCACATTGGTAAATCACTCTTTTAGAGAGGGGGGAGGGAGGGAGAGAGAGAGAGAGAGAGAGAGAGAGAGAGAGAGAGAGAGAGAGAGAGAGAGAGAGAGAGAGAGTGTGTGTGTTAATAGTATTAATGCTATTGTGAGAAGGTGAGAAGAGATTCTTATCGTGAGAAGGACCAATAGGTAACACCAATTAATGATCAATCAATGATGAGCCCCGTGTTGGTAAAGGTGCAGATTGTAGGATGTTGAATATTGGACTCCCCGGATTTGGTTTTGGATGATGATCAAACATAAATAATTCATGAACTAACAATTTGTGAGCGCAGTATTGGAGATCGTCGCCAATTTCACGTGAACATTCAAAGCGACATCTCAACACTTTCCAAAGCTCATATTCATGCCTAAAGCTTCGTTGAAGCTCTTGCGACGCTTTGGAAAATATGGAGATTCAATCGAAGCTATCGAAGACCGTTTATTAAGGTTTTATTTATAGTCTTTTAGCTTCGATTTATAGAATGTTAAGCCTTGAGTATATCTTACGTCTATATCTTCATTACGCTCATTTCGTAGCTCTAGGATCCTTGCACAAGGTCATTCTAACTTCCTCGAAGCGTCGCGCTTCGATTCGGACTTTGTTGTGCATGTTAGTTGGTACAAGAACAAGTATTGACCGACTAGATGGTGATCTAGTCGGTCGGCAACTGTTCTTGGACCGACTAGTTTGATTCCTTAATTTCTTGGACTTTACTGTTTACAGTTAGTCGGTCTACGTTGACTCACCGACCGACTAGTTTGTGAACTAGTCGGTCAGTGATGCTTCTTTGACCGACTAGTTGTGACTTACTGTTCACTCTAAATTTCTCCTGAGCTACTGTTTACCGTTAATCGGTCTAAGAACGTTTGATGACCGACTAGTTGACAATCTAGTCGGTCAACTTTTGTTCTTGGACCGACTAAGTCACTTTGCATTCAGACTAAGTTATTTTGCCTCTTAGTCGGTCTACGTTCATTGACTGACCGACTAGTTGTGAAACTAGTCGGTCAGAAAGTGTTCTTGGACCAACTAGATTTCTAGGTCTGAAATTCTATCTCTTCTCAGATCTACTCTTAGTCGGTCCACGTTGTTTGGCTGACCGACTAGTTGATGAACTAGTCGGTCAGTGATTGTTCTTTGACCGACTAATTCTCACAGATTTCTTTCCGTTGGAGAATGACCTAACTTGTGTTTTTGGGTTCCTATAAATACGAACCTAGGTCATTTCTATCTAGGTTAGAGCTGCTATTCAGAGATTCATTGAGATCAAAAGAGATAGCTATTCTCCCTCAAATCTAAAGCTCTCTTCCTCACAAGAAACCCATTCTCTCTCATTTCTAGATCTAGAGAGAAGCTTGTTCTTGGTGAGCTTTTCAAGCTATTGCTTGATCCAAGTCTCCAACTCTTCCCTAGGCACCCATTGCTGCTCATTTCCTTGGTGCTAGGGCTTGGTGACTCCATCTTCCTCAAATCCTTCATTCCACCTATTGGGTAAGAAAAACTCAAGGTATAGGATTTTGTGGTAAGAGTATTTATTTCATCTAAACTCTTATATATTGCTTATTGGCTCTCTCGGTTGTGAGAGAAGTTTGTGATCCCGGGTTGTGGGATTCACTTTGCCATTGCATGTATGATTTGATCTTGTGAAGGTTTTTCACAAGATATTCATAGTGGAAATCTTGAGTTAGGGTTTCTAACTCAAGTATCCGGAGGGGATCCGGGTGGTTGGGACGTAGGATCACCGGGAACAAGTCGGGGAGACTTGGGTGGATCCGAACCCATTAACATCGTTTGTTAGCATTGTTAATTTCATTGTTGTCATTCAATTTAAGCTTCCGCAAATTGATTTGGTAGTTGTGTGCAATTTAATTTGGAATTATACGCCTTATTATTTTAAAGTACTATTCACCCCCCCCCTCTAGTACTTGTGCAGTAGCTGGTAGGGCATTACATTTGGTATCAGAGCCAGATACACAGCTATGTCTGCCAACGACAACAAGACCGTGCGTCCACCTTCCAACTATGACACCTTCAGGAACCGTGAAGGAGCATCTTCCGTGATGGAAGGACATTCCTCTACGAGGCCTCCATTCTTCAACGGTACCAACTACGGGTACTGGAAGTGTCGGATGGAAACCTTCCTCCGAAGTGCATCTTTATGGAGAACTACAATGAAGGAGTATATTGAACCCGAAGAAGAAGATTTTGAGAAATGGACTACCGCGGAGGTCGCCGCGGAGGTAAGCAATGCCAAGGCAATGAACGCCTTGCAATGTGCATTGGAGCCCGAGGATTTCAATAAGATATGCACATGTAAGAGTGCATATCAAATTTGGAACTCCCTCCTCATTCTACATGAAGGGACGAGTAGGGTAAGAGACTCTAAACTCGTAGTCGTAACCAAAGATTACGAAATGTTTCATATGCAACAGGGCGAGAAGATGAAAGAATATTACGCTCGCTTCGTTGACATAATAAACGAGTTAGAGGCCCTCGGCAAGACCCACACTCAAAAGGAGAAGTGCTTAAAGCTTATTGAAGGACTTCCCTCTTCTTGGGAAAAACGTACCTTCGCCATCGAGGAAGGTAATGACATGAACAAATATACCGTAGTTCAACTAATGGGTACTTTGATGTCATACGAGGTACGGAAAGATAGCAAGGTGAAGCTACAAGAAAAGATGAAGTCATATTTGAACCTAGATGCGCCTAAGAAAAAGGCGATTGCATTCAAGGCGGCTTCATCCACCTCTACCGATGATGAAGAATCGGAAAACGAGTTGGACTTGGAGTCCATGGCACTCATGGCCAAGAAGTTCAACCGTTTCTTCCGAAAAGGTAACTTCAAGAACAAAGCTAAATTTGGTTCTACTAACGCCTCTTCCTCTCCTTTGTGTTTCAAGTGTAATAAGCCGGGACACATGAAAGCGGAGTGTCCCCTCAATAAGCACAAGGAGAAGTGGAAGGCGCCAAAGTATGACAAGTCCAAGAAGTACACGAAAGGAAACAAGAAGGGACTTGTCGGAGCTACCTTCACCGACTCCGAGGATTCCTCAAGCGGAGAGTCGGATGATGAGCAAGTGGAGCAAGCACACATGTGCTTCATGGCAAGAAAGGAGCACGATCAAGGATCCTCCTCTTCCGATGATAGTGATGAAGAAAGCGATGAGGTAACGATGGATGATCTTAGAAATGCTAACTCTCAACTTTGGTCAAAATACACTAAGTTAGTAAATAGATATACTAAGGTAAAAGATGACCTAGCTAGCATTCAAACATCGCCTAAGAATATCATCACCAACAACGACACCGTTGTTGAACGGTTAAGAAATGAGATTGTGAATCTCAAATCTAAACTTGAACATGTTAGCATTGAGGATGTGGAAGAACATGAGATAGCGGATTTAACTTCTCAAAACTCGACTTTGAGTATTGAGAACGAGAATCTTAAATCTCGTGTTTATGTGCTCACATCGCAAATATCCACTTTGGATACTTCTTTGCGTTCTCTCAAAGAGAAATATGAGGACACATTGGGCCGAATCAACAAATTCAACAAGGGTAAGGGCCATTTGGATAATATCCTAAAAGATTTACTTCCGGCCAAACACCACATTGGCTTGGAGTATATGATGGGAAATTCATCCAAGTCGGTCACTACTTTTGTTAGGCCAACTTCCGAAGCCTCAACGAGTGGGAGCAAACACTCTATTGGAAGTTCATCTTCCAATGGTGCTTCCACCTCATCCACACCCTCTTTCGGAAAGAAACCCACTTTGGGTGGACCTCCAAAGAAGGGGCATGCCTACATGTACACTAATAACATGCCACGTAGGAACACACGTCCTACTCCACCGGCTCACACATATGATGATTTTTATGCAACACATTCTCGGGCACGTGCACACCAAGTGAGACACCCTCACGCACGTGTTCCCACACATGCAAATGTACACCCACCTCATCATATGAATAATTCTCGTCGTGCACCATTCCATCATGTCCCGTATGCCTATCCACAACATGCATCACGTAGAAATCAACTTAGCATGCATGCACCCAATAGGATGATGGCTCCCAAAATTTTCACTATTTGGAGCCCAAAGGACACAAGCATGGACGAAAAACAAATGTATATGAATGCTTATTTTTCGGATGTTGTGCATAGTAAGAATTATGTGGGGAAGTCTAAGTCCACTTGGACTTGGCTTCCAAAGGTCTAATCCCTTGGACCCAATGACCTTGGGTACCATGATATGAAAGTGTCTATCTTTAGGTACTCAAGGAAAAGAAAAAGAAAAGGAGCATCAAATTTAAATTTAGCTCCAAAGGAAATTGGATACTCGATAGCGGGTGTTCCAAACACATGACGGGTGACGCTCGTTTGCTCTCCGGAGTGGTTCCCATTGCGAATGGAAACCGCGTCGTATTTGGAGGCAACGAGAGCGGAACCATCATAGGTGTTAGTAAAGTCGGTAACCCTTCTAAACCATTAATTAGTGATGTTTATCTTGTTAGTGGTTTAAATCATAATCTTATTTCAATAAGTCAACTTTGTGACAAAGGTTACAAAGTTAGCTTTGCGAAAGGATTGTGTCATATTTTAAGAAAGGATAATGAAAAATTATTATTTTCCGGAACTCGTCGTAAAGACATTTATATTTTGGATCTTCCTAAGTCATATGAACAATGTCTCGTTGCCAACACAAGTGAACAACACTTATGGCATCGACGCTTTGGACATGTGAACTTTGGAACACTATATAAGCTTTCAAAATTGAATTCTATTAAAGGTTTTCCGAAGCTTGTTTTTGAAAAGAAAAGTTTTTGTGATTGTTGTCAACGCGGCAAGCTTCCTAAATCTTCATTTAAACCTAAGAAAAGCATCTCTACTAAACGGCCACTAGAGCTATTACATCTAGATTTATTTGGGCCAACTAGAGTAGCTTCCTTAGGAAATGCAAGGTATGGACTTGTCATCGTAGATGACTATTCAAGATTTACTTGGGTATTTTCATTGTGTAATAAAAATGAAGCTTTTGAAAACTTCACAATTTTTGTTAAGAAAGTACAAAATCTCTTAGGAACCACCATTGTCACTATTCGTAGTGATCATGGAGGTGAATTTGAGAATGAGTCTTTTGAGACATTTTGTGATGAAGTTGGTATTACTCACACCTTCTCTTTCCCTCGTGCACCTCCTCAAAATGGTGTAGTTGAGAGAAAGAATAGGACGCTAGTGGAGTGTGCTCGCACTATGCTTGATGATAGCCAACTTGGCCATCAATTTTGGGCGGAAGCGGTACACACCGCTTGCTATGTGTTTAATAGAATACTTTTGAGGCCCGGCACTAAACAAACTTGTTATGAATTGTTGTTTGGTAGGTTGCCTCAAGTTAAACATTTTCGTGTTTTTGGTTCGAAATGTTTTATTAAGAACACATATGGTAGTTTGGACAAATTCGATCCGAGATCCGATGATGGGATTTTTGTTGGATATTCTACGCGTAGCAAAGCTTACCGGATATTCAACAAACGAACCTCAACGATCGAGGAGTCGCTCCATGTCTCATTTAATGAAGGATTTGTTCCAATTCGAATTTCAAATGATAATGATTCTTTGGATGTTTTATGTGATTCATTTGATAATTCTAAGTCTAATGATTCTATTGATTCTATTGAGACTAACCCAACTAATGAAGTTGTTGAGAATGTTCCTAGTGATCAAGGTATTCCCAAACGGCTTCATACCGTTCGTGACCATCCCCATGAGCAAGTCATTGGCAATATTCAAGATAGTGTCAAGACGAGATCACAAGTCCACCACTTCGCAAATTGTGCCTTTGCCTCATCGATAGAGCCAAAGAATATTAATGAAGCATGCGAAGATAGCGCTTGGATCTTAGCCATGGAGGAGGAGCTTATTCAATTCGAGAGGAATGAAGTTTGGGAGCTTGTTCCATTGCCATCGAAGAACCACACCGTCATAGGGACAAAGTGGATCTTCAAGAACAAAACCGACGAAAACCAAGTCGTCGTCCGGAACAAAGCTCGGTTAGTAGCTCAAGGCTATCGACAAGAGGAAGGTATCGATTTCGAAGAATCTTTCGCTCCAGTAGCTAGATTAGAATCAATTAGATTACTTTTGTCTTTTGCATGCCATAAGAATTTTAAATTATTTCAAATGGATGTTAAAAGTGCATTTTTAAACGGAGATGTCGTTGAGGAAGTTTACGTTTCTCAACCTCCGAGCTTCATAAATGAAAAATTTCCAAATCACGTTTTTAAACTAAAGAAAGCTCTTTATGGTTTGAGACAAGCTCCTCGAGCTTGGTATGATCGCCTAAAGAATTTTCTTTTGGATTTGAATTTTAAAATGGGCGAAGCCGATTCAACACTTTTTATTAAGCATGCGAATAATGATATTTTATTAGTTCAAATTTATGTTGATGATATCATTTTCGGTGCTACTAACTTCGCTCTTTGCGAAGAGTTTTCTAATGTGATGAAGGAACAATTTGAGATGAGCCACATGGGCGAACTCAAATATTTCTTAGGTCTCCAAATTCGCCAATTGAACGATGCAATCTTCATCCACCAAACGAAGTACACGGTGGAGTTGCTAAAGCGATTTGGAATGGAGAATGCCTCCGGGAAAAAGACTCCAATGAGCACGACTACGCATCTTGATAAAGATACGGGCGGAAAAGATGTAGACATTCGTCTATATCGAGGTATGATAGGTAGCTTACTTTATCTTACCGCAAGTAGGCCCGATATTATGTTTGCCGTATGTATATGTGCTCGTTATCAGTCTCAACCTAAGGATTCTCACTTAGTAGCGGTTAAACGTATTTTTCGCTATCTAAGTTACACTTTAGATTTTGGATTACTTTATCCGAGATCTAGCACATATGAGTTAGTCTCATATAGTGACGCTGATTATGCGGGATGCAAATCCGACAGGAAAAGTACTAGTGGCACTTGCCATTTTCTAGGAAATTCTCTTGTCTCTTGGTTTTCCAAGAAGCAAAATTCGGTATCACTTTCAACCACCGAGGCGGAATATATTGCCGCCGGTGCCGCTTGTGCCCAGGTTCTTTGGATGAGACACACATTGAAGGATTTTGGTATTCATTGTGATACTAGCCATATCATGGTGGATAACCAAAGTGCTATTTGTCTTTCAAAGAATCCGGTGCACCATTCCCGATCGAAACACATAGATGTCTGACACCATTTCTTAGATGATCATGTTGCTAAAAAGGACATCATTTTAGTGTACGTTGAAACCCAAAAGCAAATCGCCGATATTTTCACGAAACCCCTAAAGGAGGACTCCTTTGTGCGGTTGCGTCGAGAATTGGGGATTATGGGTGAATCCGAGATATAGGATTCATATTAAAATTCAATCATCTTGCATGCTAATATATTTCACGATATTTCATTCATGCTAGATTAATTGAATTTTTGGGAATTTTATGTGATTTATTTGAATTTATGATCGAATTCGTATTTCAATGTCGTATTTAAGATTTCGACGTTTTATGGGGTAATTTAGATGACTAATGAGTGAGTTAGGATGTTTCATCCAAGTGGTTTGTGAAGAGAAATCAAATTTCTACTTTTGGACTCTTCTAGTCGGTTTCAGTACACTTGTCAACCGACTAGATGCTCATCTAGTCGGTCAGCAAATGAACTCAGACCGACTAGATCATGCAAATATCCATCTCCTATCATTTTCTTTCGTTAGTCGGTCATAGTACACTTTCCGACCGACTAGATTGAAAACTAGTCGGTCAGTAAGTATACTGCGACCGACTAAATCTAGCCCTAAAAATCACTATGTGCCTCTGTTTTGACTTAGTCGGTTCAAGCTCATTGACCGACCGACTAGATCGTAATCTAGTCGGTCAGTGCTTGAACTGTGACCGACTAAGTGTGTTAGGGCAGTTACGTCTTTTTGATTCCAGACCGACTTATACTCATTCTTCATCCGACTAATCTCTCTATTAGTCGGTCTTCTCTTTTGCTCCAGCCCGAAAACCCCAAACCCCCATCGAGCCCCTTCGCATTCTCGTCGTCTCCGGCCATTTCTCCGGCCATCGCCGCCGTCCGCCGCCGTCGACTCCACCTCCTTGGTATCTCCCTCCCTCTCCTAGGTCGATTTCTTGCCCTAGGGTTCGATTTCTCCTCCTAGGTATTCTAGGGTTTGGTTTATTTTCGAATTTCTTGATTTCTAGGGTTGTTTGCTTGTGATCTCTAGGTTGCTTGTGATTTTCTTCGATTGATTGTGCTCGTAGTACTATGGCTAAGACTCGAATTCCTATCGCCTCTTCCGGGGCCTCTCCTATGACCGTAGAACAACCTTCGGACCCTAGGAATCCCCCGAAGCCTAAGCGTCGTGCCAAGTCTACCCAAGCCTCTCCTTCGTCGCCTCCTCTTAAGAAGCCTAGGACTGCCATAGTCAAACCCCGTAAATCCAAGACCAAAAAGCCTATTCTTCACACTCCGGCTACTCCTCCCGATTCCGATACTGAATTTATCCCAGAGGATGAGCCTACTAGGGAACCTACCCCACCTCCGAAGACCCGTAAGGCCAAGGGTAAAGCTCCTATGCCAGTTGGCGGTGTAGACATATCGTTGTGCCGCGATGACCCTCAGTGTCTCGCCGCGTACAACCGTATAGAGCACTGTCCACTGTTGTTAGAGCATTACGTTCAGTTCTCTGATTTTCTCGGCCTTGCTGATCTTCTGTCTTATAGTGACCTTCTAGATTATCTCCGATACGACCCCAAGGCCAATCCCAAACCGTACCCTCGCCTCGTGAAACTGTTCTATGCCAACCGTATTCGAGGCCAGTACGACGCCAGCCACTCCATTGAGACGACTGTCTTGGGAACTCCAATAGTTCTCACGGCAGAAATCTTGGGGGAGATCCTTGGTTGTGCGTCGTGTGGTCTCCTCCCTTCGGACATTTCCGTAGACGACATTTCCTCCTTGGATCAGTCTATTCTTTCTGAGATTTTCCAGGTTATCCCCTCCGAATTCATTGGTGTTCCATCGAAATCTTTTAAGCCGAATGCGTGGGTTCTTAACCTGATTTTGAAGTCGTGTCTCCTCCCTAAGTATGGATCCTCTTCACTCCCATCCCAACCGTTCTTGAAACTCATATACGCTCTTTTCTTGGGGTGCGAGATAAATTGGGCTCGCGTGATACTCGATAAGATGGATTCTTTCGAGTGTATACGCAAGACCAATAAGTCTACGCACATTCCATACCCTTGCTTGTTGACCCTCGTATTTTGTCATTTCCGAGTCCCCCTCCCTTCTGACGATGAGCGTCCTTTGGGTACGCCTCTGAACGCGACGGCCGTGAAGAAATCTCTAGCGGCACTTCGTCACGTGCAGAGGTCTACCGCATCTGCTTCCCAGTCTACTCCGTCAGCTGCTGCAGCCTCGTCTTCCCCTGCTACATTGGACGATGTCGTACGCCTACTTCGTCAGCACGACTCCCGTTTGGCTCGTACTGAGGAGGTAGTCTGCCGTATGGCTTGTATGATGGGGATTGAGCTTCCTCCTTCGGTGTCTGAGGCCGAGGAGATGGACGATAAGGAGCTTGACGAGCTTGCTACTTCTTTTGCCCGTGGCGCTGAGGCCACTGCTGCTGCTGCTGCTGGTACTACCACTTCTGCTCCTGGAGTTGGCACCACTTCCTGTGCTCCAGAGCCTTCTGCTTCAGCACTTCAGTCTTCTGAGCCTGCTGTAGACCCTGTTGCTGAGCCTGCTAATATTCCTGCTGACACTTCTGCTGTCGAGACCCATGCTGCTGTAGAGCATGTTGCTGAGATCTCGACTCCTGCCCCGACGATTCCATCTGTTGAGACGCCTCTACTCCCTGCAGATCCTGAGTCCACTCCGTCGACTGGACCCACGGACGCTGCAGATCCAGCCTCCTCCTCGTGATCGTTGTTCCGAGGACTCTCCATATACGCTTTGGATGATATATCTCTGCGAGAGTATTTTGGGTTAGGATTGAGTATGAGGGTTATGATGTTTTCATGTATTTTGGTTGATGTCGATGATGTTGTTGTAGTATTTATTTTGATGAGGATGAGGATGATGATGTATTTCTTCTTGATGTGTATGTTGTATTTTGATGTATTGATATCTTCTTGGATGTACTCTTGGTGTTATCATTTATATATATACATCGTCGTTGTCTTTATCTTAATTCGTTGTGCACATTTTAATATTTGTTGAATGTATATGAAATGTGATTTCGTCGCTCGTAGCATGCAAACTTGGTTAAATAGATTTAAATTCTATAATTATATAGAATTGTTTTCCATGCACAAATTTAACCAAGAATGTTGAATATTGAAGAGTATGTTTCTTTATTCAAGAAATGAATAAACATTTGGTATTTTTGATGATTTTGATTATCGTTGATTTTTTTTATATAATGGAAAATTTGGCACACCTTGTTTTGATTTCCACAATTTTTCCCTTGGTGTCAAGTTGGTCCATTGCCTTTGTCTACGACTCCCGATGTTGGATTTTACATTTCCTAATTGTTGTCGTTGTATGCCCCCCATTTTTGGGATAATGCCAAAGGGGGAGAGATAATGATAATAAATAGCGCAAATGAAAAATTTAACTCAATTTCCAAGAATCTAGTTTGATATGTTAGATTCAGGGGGAGTTAAGATACATATAAGGATTTTCAAAATCCGATATTTCAAAAATCAATTCATTTTATTTATCTTACTCGTCTGCTTGATGCAATTCATTTATATTCATTTTGGAATTAACGTGTCATCAATGCAGGGGGAGTAAGTATTTTACATTTGAATTATTATCTTTGATTATTATTTATGTTGGTTTGTCATCACCAAAAAGGGGAAGAATGTTGAATATTGGACTCCCCGGATTTGGTTTTGGATGATGAGCAAACATAAATAATTCATGAACTAACAATTTGTGATCGCAGTATTGGAGATCGTCGCCAATTTCACGTGAACATTCAAAGCGACATCTCAACACTTTCCAAAGCTCATATTCATGCCTAAAGCTTCGTTGAAGCTCTTGCGACGCTTTGGAAAATATGAAGATTCAATCGAAGCTATCGAAGATCGTTTATTAAGGTTTTATTTATAGTCTTTTAGCTTCGATTTATAGAATGTTAAGCCTTGAGTATATCTTACGTCTATATCTTCATTACGCTCATTTTGTAGCTCTAGGATCCTTGCACAAGTTCATTCTAACTTCCTCGAAGCGTCGCGCTTCGATTCGGACTTTGTTGTGCATGTTAGTTGGTACAAGAACAAGTACTGACCGACTAGATGGTGATCTAGTCGGTCGGCAACTGTTCTTGGACCGACTAGTTTGATTCCTTAATTTCTTGGAATTTACTGTTTACAGTTAGTCGGTCTACGTTGACTCACCGACCGACTAGTTTGTGAACTAGTCGGTCAGTGATGCTTCTTTGACCGACTAGTTGTGACTTACTGTTCACTCTAAATTTCTCCTGAGCTACTGTTTACCGTTAGTCGGTCTAAGAACGTTTGATGACCGACTAGTTGACAATCTAGTCGGTCAACTTTTGTTCTTGGACCGACTAAGTCACTTTGCATTCAGACTAAGTTATTTTGCCTCTTAGTCGGTCTACGTACATTGACTGACCGACTAGTTGTGAAACTAGTCGGTCAGAAAGTGTTCTTGGACCGACTAGATTTCTAGGTCTGAAATTCTATCTCTTCTCAGATCTACTCTTAGTCGGTCCACGTTGTTTGGCTGACCGACTAGTTGATGAACTAGTCGGTCAGTGATTGTTCTTTGACCGACTAATTCTCACAGATTTCTTTCCGTTGGAGAATGACCTAACTTATGTTTTTGGGTTCCTATAAATACGAACCTAGGTCATTTCTATCTAGGTTAGAGCTGCTATTCAGAGATTCATTGAGATCAAAAGAGATAGCTATTCTCCCTCAAATCTAAAGCTCTCTTCCTCACAAGAAACACATTCTCTCTCATTTCTAGATCTAGAGAGAAGCTTGTTCTTGGTGAGCTTTTCAAGCTATTGCTTGATCCAAGTCTCCAACTCTTCCCTAGGCACCCATTGCTGCTCATTTCCTTGGTGCTAGGGCTTGGTGACTCCATCTTCCTCAAATCCTGCATTCCACCTATTGGGTAAGAAAAACTCAAGGTATAGGATTTTGTGGTAAGAGTATTTATTTCATCTAAACTCTTATATATTGCTTATTGGCTCTCTCGGTTGTGAGAGAAGTTTGTGATCCCGGGTTGTGGGATTCACTTTGCCATTGCATGTATGATTTGATCTTGTGAAGGTTTTTCACAAGATATTCATAATGGAAATCTTGAGTTAGGGTTTCTAACTCAAGTATCCGGAGGGGATCCGGGTGGTTGGGACGTAGGATCACCGGGAACAAGTCGGGGAGACTTGGGTGGATCCGAACCCATTAACATCGTTTGTTAGCATTGTTAATTTCATTGTTGTCATTCAATTTAAGCTGCCGCAAATTGATTTGGTAGTTGTGTGCAATTTAATTTGGAATTATACGCCTTATTATTTTAAAGTACTATTCAACCCCCCCCTCTAGTACTTGTGCAGTAGCTGGTAGGGCATTACATAGGAGGATGGTGCTATTAAGGACAGAGAAAGAAAAGGGACTTATCGGTTTGCCGAGGCGTGCTAGGCACTGTCCCTTAAGAGTAGATTTCCGCCCCCTCAGAGTAAGAACTCGGTGCAAGGCAGGTCCAGCGGATTGTAGGAGGTTTTATTTCTGCCATTAAATGAAATAATAGCTGTTACGGTATTAAAGCAGCCATTAATAAAAGAATATGGCTGTTGGGAAATGTGGACGGTGACACGACCTATTATGCTATGCGTACTGACCCCATGATTCGCTGTCTTTCCATGGAATGAATCCGATCTTCCAACAAACAGCAGGACTAGCTAAGGTGCTCTTAAGCCCTGAGTTACGTTACGAGACTTGTAGCACAATTGTTTCTGCTTCTAGCTCCCTCCATGGGCTGCTTGCTCTGCTGTTCGCGCGGTTCCTGCGTTCGCTGCTTTGGGCACTGTGCCTAATAAAGCACAGGGCTTCTCTTTTTATGGCTAACATTCATTAAGAAAATGGGTGCTCAGATCAGTGGGTGAGTTTGAGGGGCACCACAGAACGGAGAGTGTACTAGCGCCCCTTTGCTTTGTTTGAGCGCTAAGCTTTGTTCGCTTCGCAAGTGACGGTTGTGCTCCTCTTCCTACGCAGACGATAAGACGAGCAGATGTTCGTCTGTTTTATCTTCTTCCCTCCTTCCTGGGCTCTCAAGCTGCTTCGGACCGACGGGGGAGTACTCACAAGCGGAGGCAAAGACCCAAGTGATCCGTTTATAAAAAAGGAAAGGCTTCCCTATCTGCATTTCTCGATTCTGCTCGCCTAGCTCCGGGGAAGGCGGAACCAAGCCCCTTAGCTACATTTGTTAATACTTATTTATTCAAGCAAGAACTCAAATCCGCAGCTCTCTGGCACCCAGGCAATCCAATCTTATTCTTAATCGAGTGCTTCTGATGCGCGCCGACCGTTCCATGAGACGTCCTTCACCCCAACTAAATCCTTCTCTTCTCGTTCTGTCTTTCCGTTTTACTTCTAGGCGCAAGAAGCGCAAATAAGCCTACTTAAAAAATCGTAAGTAGGAAACCTTTGGACTATTTCGACTCCTAGATTGAAAGGAGTTGGACTGCCAAAGAGACTGGAAAGGAAAGCAGGGGCTGCTAATCGAAAGCTTCTAAAGTAGGAAGACTTGGGGAGTGAAGTAGAGGCCCGGGAGGCGGGAGGAACTTAAATCAATCAGGAAGGAAGAGAAAGCTGTACTGCATTTCATTCTCTATTTGGCCCGCCTCATGAAAAATGAGAGGCCTCTTGATTCGAAGTAACTACGAAAGGGTCGGTCAATAGCATAGCTCTTTCTTTCCCGGGTCTCCTTTCGAAGGAAAGGCCTTCGCATTCCTAATCCGGTAGGGAAATCCCGGACGGCTTTGTTTGCCCCAGCTTGGCGAATCGCATCCCCGCGCCGTCCCTTACCGTTCTCGCGAAGTCTTTGCAACGGCTGGGAAACCAGTCTACGAAGCGAAGCGGCCAAAAATTTAACGCAAAACTCGGGCACTCCGCGCGCGCACCCGTGAACCCCCCCCCCCCCCCCACGCCAGCGCACACACGCTAAGGTTTTCCGGATCCGACGCCCAGATTTTCCATTCGGCTCAACCCGATTTGGGCTCGGTTCCGGTGTGGGCTCATGCGCCCGCGAGATACCCCCAAGTTCTAGCCCATTAACAAGTCCAATAGCCCATTAGGAGGAAGTCTATAATATACCCATTGAAGAGTTATCTCACATCCAATGTGGGACTATTTTCTCTTTGAAATTGGAAGAAATATCCAACACCCCGTTCATCTTGCAAAACATGTTGATAAAGATTAGAGATTATAAACCCCAAAATCATATGGATCAAACTGTTCCAACTTTGTTACCTTTGCAATTAGCTTGTAAACCGTCCATCTTTTCCACACTTGATGGATTTGATAGAAATATTCAAATCACAAAAAAATTACATAAAGATCACTTGATTGATAGAACATGTTGAATGGTTCTGATTATTGATTTGGAAAATAGATTTGACAAGTTCAAGATATAAAGATCCTATCTCACCATCTCACCATCTCCTCATCATCATCATCTCTCTCTCTCTCTCTCTCTCTCTCTCTCTCTCTCTCTCTCTCATGTAATTTTTGGATATTTTTTTCTATTTTTTTCCCTGCTTCCCTCCATACAATTATACACCCCTAGAAAAATAGTGGATAAAAAATAAAGAGGGTTGACCCGCGATCAAGGCATTACAAAAAGCTATGTTGTTCTGAAACTGTTAAATTCTGTAACGGATGAATCGATGGTCAAATCACCCTAGGTTTCACCCATTATTTCTCATAGAAATAAACAATCACTTGATACAAACAGGATGGGAACCCAAGCCACATGCTCATTGCTCAGATGCTTAATTCTACATCATCAAACCTAGACACACCGTAACATTTGGCAAGCAACAGCATGTTGCTGACCCTTCAGGGTTTACCAAACCCACTAAATTTTGTTATTTTATTAAGAGATAGAAAGGGAAGAGAGAGAGGCTACATCCATGCTTTAACGAGCCCTTTCAACCCCTGCTTGAATAACACCGGCACTAATCTCTTGGCCAACCATTAAAAACAAGTGATTACGTATGCGTTGTGTGAACACACTCAGCTTGCACTGCATCTCTCTTGATGCTGCCCCCATCCACACTTGCTTTGCATTATAATATACCTCAGTTATAAACCCTGATAACTGCCTTGTTCTTGCCATCAAACTAAACATGATCAGTTTCCTCGCAAAACGCATGATAACTAACTAAACATGCGTTTAATTAAGCATACGTGCCCCTAACAACTACACTATCTCCACAATAAAGGAAGTTGATGAGATGTGCACTTGATTGGCCCCTATATATGTGAGGGAGCACGCAACATAGCCCACGAACTCTTTCTTCTCTGTGACATCAAACTTTCTGCTTCAGATTTCTAAGGGCAATGGCAATGGATCTCCGGAGCGAGTCGACCGACTACCGGACGGAGCTCCTGTCTCCGATGAGGCTCGAGGCCGGCCTCATGGACGCCGCGGCGGCGATGGGTCATCGGCAGCCGAGGTGGAAGCTGAACTTGGATGACTTCCAGGTGCCGGTGGTGCCAAAGAACCCCTCTCTTGTTTCCCGACTGCTTCTTAAAGGACATGGTATTGTATTATACCTTTAATTGGCCCATAATCTTCTTTTCTTGTGGCTTAATTAGACTGTATTGGCAATGTATAATTTTGCATAATTGCATTATGTATACTCTAAGGTCAACTGGTACCGCTCCTGTTGTATTGGGCTAGGCTTCAACCTTAATGGGCCTGAGCTGTGTTTAATTGTACTGATGTACACAAAATCATGAACTAAATTTATTATCATAAAGCCAAAAACCAAAACAATTGATTTAAATTAAGATCGAGTAGGATTTACAATATGTTAGAAGATAAGATCAAGTAGTATTTACAATTACTAAAGATGATTAGGATTATAACATTTGGAGTGTCTATGTAAATTAATGAGACCTTTTCTATGATATGCGCTGCTGGCTAGCTTTACATGGGACGGGGCCTATACAACATCTATTATACATTTAAGGGCTATTGACTGGGTTTGTCCCGGTCAGCTGCCTTTGTCCCAGTCACAAGCTGACTGGGACAAATGTCACATCATCCCACTTGCAAAAAAACATCACCCTCACATATTTGCATGTTTGTCATCCCCCTCATCCCACTTTGCAAAAAACACATAACACCCCCACCCCCGCCAACTCACATAATTGCATCATTAGCCTATGGGCGGTTTTCCTCCATAACTCCCAAGGCTTTTGGGTTTACCCTTTTACCCCCCGACGATACCGACACACACCCACACTTCTCACTTCTTTTCGGTTATGCGCGTTCACCGCATCCTGTTCGTCGGGATTTTTCCTTGCGCAGTGCACTGTGTGCACGGGTTATTACATTTGAGAGGGGTGGATGTGACGTTTGTCCTAGGTTGCATCCAAAGAGGGGTGCCACCTCCCCAAAAAGACCCTAAACCAAAAAAAACCCAAAACCCCACCCCCCAACCCCCAAAACACACCTGTTGCGCCCTTGGGCCGGCTCTCGAGGGATTCGATCGGTCGACGATGAAAGCCCGCAAAGCACATGAAAGAAGCCTGAAGCTGACTCAGTCAAAGCACACATGCCATTCGCCTGTTGCACTCCCACCAATCGAACGTGGGATTGAAGGTGAGCTTATAATTATCGGGGACATGGGCGACGGTTACCCCTATCAAGAGGGGGAGGATCGTGGCGCAATAATTTATGACCGTTATCTTTCCAACGTCACTGAAGAGACATCGGAGGTCTATAAATACACTGGAGATAAACAGAATAAGGGGTCAGAGGTACGAAACTTGGTACACTGATATTCTGCATTCCACTAGATATTTCCTCCTCAAAATAGCATGCGACGTCTGACTCGAGACGAACCTCTGTGATTCGATCTCGACATCTCCAAGCTCCCTCTTAAGTTCCCGTACTAACTTAAGCATCAGAGGGGATTTGGGTCGGAACCCAGATCCGGCCCCCCTGACGTTCTCTTGTGGTGCGGGAAGTTCGTGGTGTGATTCAACAAGAGGGTCGTACCACCATTTCTCAACAACAATCGTTTGAGACTCGATGTGCTCATAGGGTCGAACGAACATCGTTTATTCATTTCAGCGACCAACGACCCAGGTTCTACCAGCTTAGGGTCGCATTCCAACGGCTAACGAGGCTCCGTCTCGACAAAGGAGTTCCACGTCAGCCCTGACACGGTTATCGCCAAATTTGGCCTTAACAACACCCAAACCCAAAACAGCCAAAAACACAACTCGAATCAAAAACCCCAAAAACCCCAAAACCCCAAGACAATATCCACACTCACACACGTTCTCCTCATTTCACCCAGTTTTGCACCTGCCGAAACACACTCATGGGTCATGCGTCCTGAGTGTGTGGATTGGATTTTTAAGTGACTTTAAAGCATTTTTCTTGGTTACAGGGGTTGTCCCCATGCGTCCTGAGTGTGACACGTATGGGTCCTGCGTCCTAAGTGTGTGGGTTGGATTTTTGAGTGCCTATAAAGCATTTGTCTTGAGTGACAGTGTTTGTCCCCATGTGACAGTGCCACAACGACACACGGGATGCCACATCACCCTCCAAAAGATCCAAAAGCCACCAAAAAGCGCAAAAACTCCCTCACATTCAAACAACACCAAAAAACAACCGAACCTCACACCACCCCAATAAAAAAACCTCTAAACCCCCCAAGACGATACACTCACTCACTCACACTCTTCTTTTTTGACCTGTTTTGGGTCCCGCATCCTGATTTGAGGGATTTTTTTGGGATGCACGTGCACTTTGTGCAAGGCTATTTCTAGTATATTTGTAATACTGCAAAATAATATCAAATTAGTAGCACAACTAGCATTTTCTTAAAATCGAAAAATTTGGTTCGTAGGTTTCCAAACAACCAAGATGTAATTTTTGCCTTTTCAAATTGTAGCTAGGAAAATGTGTATAGACATGTGCGTAATTGTGATTTTGAAAATGGATCTAGCTAACTACAAGGGAGTGAATGTAAGGATATAATACAAAAACCTAGGATTTCTTGGGCATAATGCGATTCAAATCTAGCAAATCCTGATTAATTGTTGGCTTAAAGAATTAAAAAATTAAATGACTGTTAGATTCTAGTGTCTCCTTTTTTATTCCATATCCAATCAATTGCCACATCATCTGAGTCTGTTTACATGCACAACTTTACGTCAATCGTGAATGTGTTACTACATTGGGCTGGCCTGGGAATGAATCTTATGATTTATTTTGAATTGGCCCATTAACCCGAAGGCCCAAACATGTGGCCGTCCGCCTCTTCAGTCAAAACGACAGCTCAGCTGCTAGATGGGCTCCTACATTTAGGGGGTTGGCTCATAATGGCAGACATCAAGGGCTGATCATTAAACTCAACATAAATATAGACATTCCAGGCCAATACAATGAAGTGTCATTAATGCTCGACAGTCACATGAACAACATCACTCCAAATGATCATCTTCAATATATAGTCTATAGAATAACGAGAGGAGGGTTCAACTCCCGGCTCTCTGACATACACCCAAGTCAGGTACTCTTACACTTGATTCATGTTTCACCGAACTTTACTTTTCCTTTGTAGCTCGGCCTGAGAACTAATGTATGACCTCCTTAATAGGTCGGACATAGTTTTACTGAGCATTCCTTAGTCTTATACTGGTTTAAGCATCGAATGAGATTTGGTCGGACCCCAGATCCGACCCCTCTGATGAGCTTCATGTGCTGCAGACAGCCTGGAGATAGCTCGGATCTGAGCCCACAAAGGCCGTGGATATCTTGCTCGGTGCCTATCCATCTGCCGACGTCACCCAGCGACCATACACATCAGTTGTTGCAACGATGCAGTCATCCTATTACTTTGATGGTGAGAAAACACCTTGAAACAGAAGGAGAATCAAAAAAATCATAAAATAGTAGTACTAAGAAACGTGGGATGTCTTTTGAACAAAACGGTGAAAAAATATCAGACTGTTTGTTTTGAAAATAAAAATGCTTCTACTCAGATAACTTATAATAAAACAGAATATGATATAAGGATGTGTAATTAGCTAATCCTTTTGCTAACAACTAATTATCCTACTAAATGTAAATTATAGTTACATTGTTTTTAAACTTAATAGTGCCATATTTATCTCATTGGAAGAGAGAACAATGTTAAAATAGATTCCCACTTAGCTTGAGGACTAAGATAAGTCGACGAGGAACAAATTCCCTTCAAGATTGAATAGAATCTCATTACCTTTCATTAGTTTCCAAGAAGTTTCTTTGCAGCAAACAGAAAGAACTCATTCTTCAAGTTCGAAGCCAGCATAACACTGAGACCTCTATCTCCTAAATAAATAGATTAAGAAATCATTGTGGAGAATTGACAGGAGTGAGATTCAAATGGGTCCTTCTTTAGCCTCCTGCATGTCTCAGAGGTGTCTTGGTATGCTATTTGATTTCACTTTTTCTCTAAAACTAATGCATCATCTCTTAGTGATTCTTTCTCTATAACTTGATATCTTGAGTCATATAGATTACCTCTTTCTTAATTTTTTTTCCAATTGTATTCAGGCAAACAAAGTAGAGTTGCAAGATACTACAAGAAGCAAGAAAAGCTTTTAAAGGATTTCAGTGAGATGGAGAGTATTCATGAGTTGGGTTGTTTAGCTGGAGCTCCAACAGAGGTACTTCAAAATTTTACATGTTCATTTTCTGAAACCCTTTTTAGTATCATTAATGCTATCACTTTTTTGAGAAAACAATTATACTATTACTTACAGAGTGAGCAACATATCAATATTAGTAGATGATATTAGTCATTGTCAACATAGCAACATATCAACATATCAACTTAACCATTCTCACATTGGTTTATTATTGCTTTTACAGGATGAGTTGAGAGCCATAGCTAAAAGTGAAAGGATGGCAATCAACATCTCAAACGCTGCTAACTTGGTTCTCTTTGCACTGAAAGTGTATGCATCACTTGAAAGCAAATCCCTGGCGGTCATCGCCTCAACATTTGATTCTTTATTGGATCTGCTATCTGGATTTATTCTGTGGTTCACATCCTACTTCATGAAGAAGCCTAATCACTATAGCTACCCGATTGGCAAGAAGCGGATGCAGCCTCTGGTTATTCTCTATCCGTATTAATCAATAATCGTACCGATGATTGTTCAACATTTTTCTCAAAGTGAATCAAAACATGTGTTTAACCTGCAGGGAATTGTAGTTTTCGCTTCTATCATGGGCACGCTCGGTCTACAAATATTGTTGGTATCATGCCAACAACTCATATCCAAGGTAAAATTTTCTATTGGGATGGTTGTATACACATGTTATCAGTCAATAGCTATGGTATGCATTTGACACCAATATCTATGCATCATATGTTTCAGTCTCACCCAAAGTTATCAGATGAAAATGAGAACTGGATGATCGGCATCATGGTCTCAGTTACCGTGGTCAAGTTTGTGCTCATGATATATTGCCGCACATTCAAAAATGAAATCGTCAAGGCATACGCGCAAGATCATTTCTTCGATGTCATCACCAACTCTATCGGTCTGGCTACCGCAGTCCTTGCCATCAAATCATACTGGTGGATCGATCCCATGGGAGCTATACTGGTATTCATCACTCTAGCTCTATCTATTCACATGGATAGCATACACTAAGCTTTATATGTGGATGAATAATGAGTTTTGGGATGCAGATAGCTCTATACACAATAGTCTCATGGTCGAGGACTGTGGTGGAGAATGTGTATTCGTTGATCGGGAGAACGGCGCCGCCTGAGTATCTGACGAAGCTAACGTATCTCATCTGGAATCATCATGAGCAAATCAAGCACATCGACACGGTGAGAGCATACACTTTTGGTTCATTCTACTTTGTTGAGGTGGACATAGTGTTGCCAGGAGATATGCAGCTGAGCCAGGCGCATGACATTGGCGAGACCCTGCAAGAGAAGCTGGAAAATTTGCCTGAGGTGGAGCGTGCATTTGTGCATGTAGATTTTGAGTATACTCATAGGCCTGAACATAAAGCCAATGTCTGATATTGCTTGCTTACTGTGTAACTGCTCTGCCAAATACTTGTAGAAATGTTGTAGAATTTTTCTCTGTAATGACAAAAATCAAAATCTGCGGTTTGATTTCAGGCTATTCCTCAAGACCTAGCACTCTAGTATTGTGTTGATAAAAATTTTATCATAACTCCCGTTGTTGCATACTACAACGTGGTCTGGTTTCCTAGGTGTTGCCCAAAAACGCTTATGTCATCTAAGGGCACTATCATATGAGAACATGCTAAATTGACATATTCAAGTTTCCAACCGCTCCTGTGTCTTCTGCCAGAATCCTTTGGAGTCCATGAACCATCTTTTTTTCGAGTGTCATTTTAATGCTTATTTATGGGAATTATGTCGCTTGGAGCTTGGCCTCCCCCGGGACCTGGTGGGACGCTTCTAGATGAAGCGCTGCTAATTCGGAATCACTTCAAGAGAAAGTTAAGATTGCTGTTACAGCCCCTTTATGGTCAGTGATTTGGCATTCTTGGCATGAAAGGAATCGACGAGTGTTTAATAACATATATAAACACGGAATCTTTACCTTTCGAGGTATCTACGAAGACATTCGCGCTCTCAGCGCTTCTATCATATGGAAGGCAGGGAGACACAATATTCGCATGGCTCTAGGGAGCTGGGCATAGCCTGTATTGCGGCATTAGCTTGTACTCAAGGTAGGAACAAGATGTTCAAGAAGGGACTTCATTTTCACGACAATGTTTTCTAAACTCACTACATTTACACGACACCTCCTGTTCTTATCTCAAGTGAAGGGCAATGTAATGTAAAATAGAAGCTCTTGTTCAAAAAAAGCAGGTGCCGCTTCCGAGCAAGGAAAGGCCCCTTTTTTATTTCACACGACACTCCATTGGCCTTCACCCCTCGGGCCCCCGCCCTGTTTCACACCTTTTTCGACACTCTCCCCCCCTCTCTCTATTGCTCAGTTCTACCGTGAACTAATCTATCTCCTTTAAAGGGGGGAAAAAGGAAAAGGGAAAAAAAATTCTATTGGGGACTGATCGAAGCAAAAGAGGGAATTTTGCTGGCAATGGACGAAGGCAAGAGCTCTACACTCGTTCACATCGTGGTGATTGCTCTCAGCCTCACTGCTTTTGGGTTGGCCATCGCCGCTGAGCGCCGAAGGAGCATTGTAAGCCCTACTTTTTTTTCCTGAATCTTGAAGATATGATTCATTTAAGCTGAAAAGTTTAAAATTTTGAAGTACCCACATGAAAATTGAGGATGAATGTGGTTTCTTTTTTTGCTTTTGAGATGTGGGTAGAGTTTTGATCGGTGATGCAACGTAGAATAGATGAAGGGATTGTGTTGGTTTTGGTTGCGTTGAATGTATGGATGTGAATTGTGGATTGAAGTAAGCATTTATCGTTTGGGAATCTAGGGTAACATTTGGAATTGTGATGCATTGCGGAATAAACTATGAGCTCTTTATTTGGAAAGTGATTGGGAGATGGAGTTGAAATATTTGATTTCTCGATTTTAATGGGGTTAGGGTTTGGTTGAAAAAGGCTTTATCCATGGCTGGGACCTTGTGTTTGTGCTCAAATGAGAGAGAACTGTATTTTTTTAATGATATGCAGTTAGAGCCTTAACTAACTTTTATGATGATTTTTAAATTAATAATGCTATGAAATTGGAGGCAATGACAAAACCCATGTATATCATGTTTTTGCTCCATAAATGATATCACCTAGGTTATTCATGTAACCTGAAACCTTTGGTTCGTAATATACTGTTGTTCCTGTTCTATATTACTTCATAGTATCAACATCAGGTGGTTTTGTTTGGTGCTAAAAAAATATTACTAGGTGTTGGAGATGTACATAATAATCTTTAATTGATATTAGATTTAGGGAGTACCCATGAATTGTGATTTTTTGACAATATTAGATTTTAACTGTAAATGTTATGATCGGCTGACTTAAAATATGGGGAAGAAATTTTGTGAATACTTGGCCATCGCTTTGTTAAATTACCACAAGCATGAATGGTAAATTTGGGTGGACTGTGAACAGTGTATAGCAACAAAAGCATATGTGGTCTGAGACATGCAGTCAGGTAATAAGGTAGTTCCTGCTCACATAATAACATTGCAAAAAAGTTTTGAAAAGAAGTTCAAACACAGGAAGTAAGATATTCGCACATAAATCATAAAACCTATCAAATTGGTGAGTAATTTATAATTTATATGTATATGGGTGCTATATCCATTGCGGGGGTTGCCTTTAAAATATGTGTCTATTTTCTTGGTCGAGGCTGACTAGCCTATGTATTTTTGCTGTTTTCTGATATTAATGGTTGTGCAACTTCAAGCCGACTCATAGTTTTTGCTATCTTGTATGGGCATCATGGATGATAGGATTGGGAATGGATTTTGAGGAACAGATAGGATTTTTAGGGCAAAAGATGGAATTTGTAAAAGAAAGTCGGGAGTTTTATTAATAATAAATGGAAATATAATGTTTTGGCCTCAATTCAAGAGGAGGACCGCTCTCCCAATTAATCCTAAGGTTAATCTAACCTAATCTAGATATCAACTACTAACTTTCCACAATATTATTCATAATCGCCCTCCAATCTTTTCTTCTATTTATAATAAAACTCCTAATGAGTCGTCGTCCCGTAATTACCAAAATGCCATTGATCAAGGATTTGCAGCTGCCATCTAGAAATTAGAGATTTGTCACTATGTCCAGAAATTACAGATTTGCCAATGCATCGAGAAATTATAGATTTTCTAATGTACCTAGAAAGTACATATTTGCCACTGATTTAAATTACGAAACTGCCACCAGTATATGCAATCATATCATTACTCCTCCCAATGAGACACTTTGTCCTCAAGTTGGAATCTTAGATTTTGTGGGACGCGCTACTCCAAATGAGGGGTGCTCGTCCTCTTCTTCTTCCTCCTCTTCAGCTGTTACGCCCTCGCCTACATCATATCCAATGTTTAAAACCTGAAAGGCAAGATACAGTCAATGATACTCCGGGTTAAACTTCTCGTCACAGTAAAAACAGAGTCTCTTAGCGTGTTTGTTCTGGATATCAGTTTTCGTGAGGCGATTGAACTTGTTATCGGGTTTGGACTCGTTCTTCTCGTGGGTTGTCAGAACCGTCGTTGTCTGGGACGTTTGTACCTTTATCGTGGTACTGGAGCGAGAAGTGAGCCCGTTCGATGATCCCTTGGCATCCCTTTTCGCAGTGTTCCTGTCTTTCGTCATCTGTGCCAGCTCCATCGCATACCCTAGCCCCATTGACCTCAGCAGGCATAGCTCGGCTCGGATACTCGCGTTGATCCCCTTCATAAAGTTTCCCTGCAAAATTGCCTTAGACATTCCTCACACCCGGTCCGAAACAACTCAAACCTTTGCATGTATTTCCAGACTGTCCCCTCTTGCTTGACTACTCGTGTATATCACCTCCCTGAATCTCGTGAAAACGGTCCAATGTACAGTCTTTAAACTCCTCCCACGAGTGTACATGCTGCCTCTGCTCCCTCCATTTGAACTAAGCCAATGTCTTTCCTTCTAAGTAAAGACCCAGCCATCAGCTTTTCATCCTCTGTTAGATGTTTCATAGCGAAGTAACTCTCTGCACGGTTAACCGATCCATAAGGGTCATCTCCCTCAAAAATTGATATATTTAGCTTTCAGATTTTTGAATCGGCACCAAAGTACCCATGGCTGCTCCCCACCATGGCTGCTTGGAACGAAATTGTTGATATGCGTTCCAATTTGTAGCAATGGGGTCCCTAATATCCTCCTTTGGAAATCTCTCTGAAATGCTGTTGTCCCTCCATCCATTGTTATAGTAATCTGGGACTTTGTCGCCTTTGATGAATCTCTGAAAGCCTCCAATGCCGTCACAGGTGCCCTCGATGACAGGCTTGTCGCCTGCCGTAGCCCATCGGCCTCTTGGGGGTCGTTGCCTTCACCCTATGGGTTGCGGTCCCATCCGCTGCTGTCCCAGGGGCCGCGGTTCCCCTGGCACCCCTCCAAAGGGTCGCACGGCTCATGGCTTCCACCTCAGGGGCCACGGGGCCCCTAACAGCCAACCATGTTTCATGTGGGGCTGTTGTCTTCGCCCGCCGCATCCCCCACTGATCGAGAGGCATGTTTTCGGTCCAAGCACTTGCGTCACCGATCGGATGACTCCCTTTCTCAAAGGTGATGACTTTTTCCTTGCTGGTGTCTAAAGACGTCGCCTTTTGTCTTCGATCTTCGATGTTGTCTTCGTCTTCGTCTAGATTTGTCTTTGTAACCAAACCTCATGCCAATTGCATCGACTCAACTCCAAAAGTGTTCCTTCAACATGGATTCCATCATCGAAAATCTTTCCTTCAGGATCTCCACTCCTTTTCCCTACCCTTGATCTTGTTCTGTGAGGATCTTCACTTTGCTTCATAATCTCTTCCAAAGGATCAACATTTCTTGCAGCCATCAAGATCGAACCCTCTGGTACCACTTTGATAGGACTGGAAATGGATTTTTGGGGAAAATGTGATTTTTAGGGCAAAAAATAGGATTTGGAAAGTCGGAATTTTTATTAATAATAAGTAGACCTATAATATTTTGGCCTCAATTTAGGAAGATGACATCTCTCCCAATTAATCCTAGGATTAATATAACCCAATCTAGATATCACCTACTAAGTTTCTCACAATATTCTTCTTAATCTCACTCCAATTTTTCTTCCTTATTTATAATAAAACTATCCATAATGAATTGTCGCCCTGTAATTATCAAAATGTCCCTGACTAATGCAGAACAAAGGCGGAAAGGGAGATGGTGGGAACTCGGAGAAGAAGAAAACGTGGAAGTTGATAACATTTCAGATCTCACGCCCTGGAAATTTGACGATTACGGTTTGCATGCCTCGCACGTAGATATTCTTTGGTCATCTCGCACACCAAAGCAAAAGATTTAATTTTGTAGAGTAACTAAAAGTTTACACCAAACACTATTCATTATTGATTTCTCTAACAAAACAAATAAGTTTGTAGCCTTTGAATAGGATTACACCTTGAAAACCCAATAAGACTAGAAATTTTAGAATAATTAAAACTCTCTGTTAGGTCTCGTTCGTGACTGTGTTGTCAATAGTGGCACCAAGATACTGTTTTGTCCTTCTTAATTATCTTGAAGAAGAGAGACGCCGGTTCTTGGTCATGTTGAAAGAGATGTTGTACATTATGTTATAACATAATGTACAACACGCTGAGTTGGTTAGCAGAATTATCTCTATGATAAGTACATGATCTTTTTGTCGATGGAAGCTCGTGATCCTTGCTGCGTATCTTTAACAATTATGCGTTGTTTCTGGTAGTTGCATATTGTTGAATATATATTTGGAAGCTAATATCTCTCGGTTTTATTGTTGAGACGGCTAGAGAGATTCTTGCCCATAATTCTATTTTTGTTCGGATCCTTGAAGATATGCGGAACCACCTGCTTAATATGGTTCCGGAAATTGTGGGTTGTCGATCTGCTGCTGCGATGATTGAAGATCTTCCCAGTTGATCCGCAGATTGAGGGGGAGCGGGGTTTATTAGGGTTGCGGCGTTGACGGCTAGGTTTACGACTTTTGGGAAAAAGTTTGTGAGAACTCCGGAAGGGAGGCCGACGGCTATAGACATAGGATCAAGGGAGTTGATCCAGTCGGTTGTGCAAGGGAAGCTTGCGTGCAAGGGGAGCTTGCGAAGAATACTTCACGGATTGGTTGTGACCAATCTTCACGGTTTGTATGTATTAAGGGGAAGATTTTTCCTCCTAATAAAATCGCAACATTAGTGATTGTACTCATTAATTATTTTAGTGGAGTATTCCGATTTTCTGGACGTGGCCTCGCAGATGTAGGTGTGCGCACCGAACTGCGTTACCAAGTCTTGTGTGTCTCTGATTGGTATGATAATCCTTTGGATTTACTGTTTATTATTGCGTACTGAATTTCAATTGGTATCGGAGCATGTCATCCGTGTTACTTTGTGTTGTTAAAGTGGGTATGATCTTGTGCTTGCAGTATGCTAGTCATGAATACGAAAGAAGGCGCTTTACGTTACTCGTCCTCCTTTACTTACCGGAACAAACTACACATACTGGAAGTCCCGGATGCGTGCTTTTATCAAATCTCTGGATGAGAAGGCATGGGTCGCCATTGTTGAACGATGGAGTCCACCGATCGAAATAGACAAGGAAGGCAAAAAATATCTCAAACCGGCAAGAGATTGGGATACAGAAGAAGATCGAGCGGCATTAGGAAACTCAAAAGCGGTGAATGCTATTTTCACTGCTGTTGACTAAGAGCAGTTCAAGCCGATATCAACCTGTGAGTTTGCCAAAGAAGCTTGGGACATTCTTCAAAATGTTCACGAAGGAACGAGTACTGTTAAGGCCTCCACCAAACTTCACATGCTTGCCTCCTAGTTCGAAAATCTTAGAATGAATGAATATGGGACATCTGCCGAATTTAACGGTAGGCTGAGGGACATAGCCAACCATGCTTTTCAACTAGGCAAGAAATATTCTCAAAAGAAGCTGGTAGAGAAGACGTTGAGATCTCTCCCTGATAAATTTTCTGCAAAAATAGCGGTTATCGAAGAAGTGAGAAACACCTATACTATGAGATTGGACGAACTCATAGGGTCGCTTCAAACCTATGAGTTGAATCTCAAACAGAATAGAAGGGAAAAAGGCGTGGCACTAAAGGCGGAGGTCAGTGAAACACCTAAATCTGAGAATGAGTCGGAGCTAGATGAAGACATTGCTTTGCTGACCAAGAACTTTAGATCTGTCAACAGGATGGCGCGCTCAAATCCTCCCATGGCTGAAAAGACCACTAGTCGACCCACTCAGCGATATGAGTCAAAAACCAAGGGCAAATGAATACAGTGCAGTGAGTGTGAAGGCTTTGGTCACATACAAGTTGAGTGTGCTAACACTCTCAAGAAGCAGAAAGGAAAATCTCTAGCCAGCACATGGAGTGATGAAGATTCTGAAGGAAGTGTTGAAGATGAGGACATCACCAGTAACTACGTTGCGTTCACTGCTACTCTGAAAGGTCAGTCTGAGCATGACACATCTAGATGTGTTGAACGTAATGTTGCAACATCTGTTACAACATTGGGGACCATACGAAGCAATGTGAAACAGGATGTTGAAACATCTAGGACAACACTTGGCAGTGTATGTGACTCTGAAGGTGATAGTGAAGATGATGTTGATGAAGAAGACATTCGGTTGGCATACCAGACTATGTTCAATAAATGGATGGAGATTTGCAAAGCTAACAAGAAATTGAAAGATGAATGTTCCAAACTGAGAAGTGAGAAGGATGATGCTAAGGCAAAACTTCTAAAGACGGAGCTCAGTCTCAGGAGAACTCTGCTTAGGGCTGAGAAGGCTGAGAGCATCCTCAACAAGTGGAACTCGGGGAAGTCAAAGCTTGATGATATTCTCAATATGGGGGAAGTCTCAGGAGATCGCACAGGGGTTGGATACAGCAGAGGAGGCTATGTGCATGTTCCCAAGACAGGTGGTGTTCTCACTACTAAAGAACTTGGAAAACTGGGTTAGGACAAAGGGCATGAGCCGAAGTTGAAGGTGAGAAAAAGTTCAACATCCAGGCGTTCTGTGTGTGACTATTGTGGGCAAGTAGGTCACGCTGGCTTGAGGTGCTTCAGCCGTATGAAGCACTGGCATGAAGGAAGAAGTGTTAGACGTCCCAGCAGAAGCACAACGAAAAAATGGGTTAAGAAATCTGAGTTGTACAGCATGGTGGCATACACTTCGTTGCTTGCATTCTCCGAAAATCTTTGGTATTTCGACAGTGGATGCTCACGACACATGACATGTAATAAGGGTATTCTCACTGAGTATTCATCTGGTAACAAAGGTTATGTAATTTTTGGTGATGGCCAGAGGAGTAAGGTGGTTGGAAAAGGGAATCTCGATGTGACAGGGTCCCTGAAGCTAAAGGATGTGATGCATGTAGAAGACTTGAAAGCAAATCTCATTAGCATAAGCCAACTGTGTGATCAATGCTTTCTCGTCCGATTCACTAAAGATGAATGCTTAGTTTTCGATAGAGATGATGTATGCATTCTTACTGGAAAAAGGTCTACAGACAACTGTTATCTTCTACAAGAACCTAACAAGTGCTTCAATATCACTACTGACGTTTCAGAGCAGTGGCATCAAAAACTAGGTCACTTGAATTACAAGACCTTGATGAAGATATCTCAAGCAGAAGCTGTTCGTGGTATACCGACTCTAACCAAGAAGAAAGGTGTGTGTGGACCGTGCTAACTTGGAAAGCAAAAGAAGACGAGTCACAAGCACATCCAGATGATTACTACCTCTAAAAACCTGGAGCTCTTACAGATGGACCTGATCGGACCCAAGTCAGAAACTAGCATGAGAGGTAAGAAATACATCTATGTTTGTGTTGATGATTTTTCTCGGTTTACTTGGGTCGATTTTCTTAAGGAAAAATCAGACACGTTTGAAGCTTTCAAGAAACTATGTATTCGCCTTCAAGTTGAGAAAGGAGATAGTATTGGCAAAATTGTCAGGATTCGGAGTGATCATGTGAAAGATTTTGAGAATCATTTTTTCTCTGAATTCTGTGAAGCTCAAGGTATTGCACATGAATTCTCAGCTCCAAAGACTCCTCAATAAAATGGAGTCGTTGAAAGGAAAAACCGCACCCTTCAAGAAATGGCGCGTGTGATGCTGAATGCCAGGGAGGTTAACTTTAAGTGGTCGGCTGAAGCTGTCAACACTGACTGCTACACTATAAATAAAGTCTGTCTTCGGCCGAGAACAGGAAAACCCCCCGATGAAATATGGAAAGTAAGAAAACTGATGTATCTTACTTTCACATTTTTGGAAGCAAATGTTATATCCTGCAAGATCGCACTCCCAGGTGGAAGTTTGATGCTAAGAGTGACAAGAATTTTTCTTGGATATTCCACGAAAAGTCGTGCTTTTAGAGTTCTAAACCAATGCACAAACGTCATGA
This sequence comes from Scilla litardierei, assembly GCA_030789695.1. Lineage (NCBI taxonomy): Eukaryota > Viridiplantae > Streptophyta > Magnoliopsida > Asparagales > Asparagaceae > Scilla > Scilla litardierei. The sequence goes on from CM061132.1 coordinate 3,669,056, forward strand.
TGGAATCTATCAATGTAGTAGTTGATGACTTTGATCAGGGAGAGGGAATCTTAAGTGAAGAGAGGGTGCCTCAGGAAGACTGCGAAGATGAGGAAGATCGTGTTGAACCCAATGTTACAACAAGTGGAACAACACAAAAAAATGTTGAACAAAATGTTGCAACATAGGATGCAACATTGGTCCAGATATCACAGAATGAGACGGAAGAAGCTCAAGTTTCTGAAGGATCACTAAGGTTATACGAAATCATCCTTCAGAGTTGATCATTGGTGATGTTCATGACAGCCGTCGGACAAGAGGTACTAGTCGTGTTAACTATCGTGATCTTGCCGGATATGCTTGTTTTCTTTTTGTTGTTGAACATAAAAATGTGCAGGAAGCTATCATTGATGCTTTCTGAGTGTTAGCCATGCAAGAGGAGATGAACCAATTTCAGCGTAATGATGTCTGGTGTCTGGTTGAGAGACTCAAAGGAATAAATGTCATCGGGACAAAATAGATATTTAAGAATAAAACTGATGAGAAAGGCAATGTCACCCGCAACAAGGCTCGTCTAGTGGCTCAAGGATACACTCAGGTTGAGGGCATTGATTTTTATGAAACGTTTGATCCAGTTGCTTAGTTGGAATCCATCAGACTTTTGCTAGCAGTTGCGTGCAGTCTCAACTTCAAGCTTCATCAGATGGATGTGAAGAGTGCGTTTCTGAATGGGATATTGCATGAAGAAGTGTACGTTGAACAACCAAAAGGTTTTGTAGATCCATTTGTTCCGAATCATGTCTACCGGTTGAAGAAGGCTCTATATGGATTGAAGCAAGCGTCAAGGGCTTGGTATGAGAGGTTGACTACATACCTTCTCCAGAAGGGATATGAACGAGGTGGAGCCGACAAGACGTTATTTGTTCAAAAGACCAGGTCAGGTATTATTGTTGCTCAGATCTACATGGATGATATAGTTTTCGGCTCCACTTCACAACAGCTGGTGTATTAGTTCATTGCCCTCATGCAGAAGGAGTTCGAGATGAGCATGGTTGGTGAGTTAAACTTGTTTCTTAGACTTCAGGTTAAACAATGCACTGATGGGTTGTTTATCTCTCATAGCAAATATGCAAAAAATCTTGTTAAGAGGTTTGGTCTGGAAAATGCTAGACATGTTCGCACCCCGATGTCCACCAGTGAAAAACTCTCCAAGGCTGATGGCGGAAAATAAGTGGAAGCCACCCTATACAGAAGCATGATAGGGAGCTTGTTGTATCTGACAGCTAGCAGGCCGTATATCAGTTTCAGTGTAGGAGTTTGTGCACGTTATCAAGCCTGCCCTAAAGAGTCTCATATCACGGCTGCTATGAGGATTATCAGGTATGTCAGTGAGACTGCGGATTATGGCATATGGTATACTAAGGATACAAACACGTTACTTTTGGGTACAGTGATGCCGATTGGACGGGGAATACAGATGATATGAAGAGCACTACAGGAGGATGCTTTTATGTGGGCAACAATTTGGTCTCCTGGTACAGCAAAAAGCAAAACTCCATCTTGTTATCAACGGCGGAGGCCGAGTATATTGCGGCAGGAAGTTGTTGTACTCAGCTCCTATGGATGAAACAAATGTTGACAGATTACGGTTGGAGCATGGGATACTAACTATCTTATGTGACAATCAGAGTGCGAGAAATATTTCCAAGAATCCTGTACAACACTCCAGAACCAAAAATATAGACATCTGACATCACTTCATCAGAAAATTGGTTGAGAAGAAATCCCTTACAATGGAATATGTTGCTACCGCTAGCCAATTGGCTGACATCTTCACCAAACCCTTAGACTCTGGCAGATTTGAAGAATTGCGACAGGCCCTAGGGCTGTGTCGTGTCTAATGTTGGTCATGTTGTTGAACATAATGTTGCAACATCTTGTTGCAAAATTAGGAGGTATTGGGCGGTCTTTAGTTAAATGGACCGGAGTTATTGTTCGGTCCGTTGTTTGTGTCTCCGCTTTTCATTCTATCAACTCACGGCGCTCTTTCCTCTCTCAAATATTTCAAGATTCGCAGTGTGTTCCTCTAGGGTTCTTGATTTTTCGTGTGATATTCCTCCTCTGATCCTGGAATGGCGTGGGATAGAAAGGAGAAGTCTTCTCAGAATCCTCGGGACCCCTCCCGCCGAACTTCCTCTGCTAAAAGGAGTGCATCCTCATCCTCTCCTCCTACAATCAAGCGGAAGGGAGTGGTTCCTCGGACTACGCGTGCTTCATCCTTTGGTATTTCTCCTTTCTCTTCGTCTCCATTATCTTTCCAAGACATGCACACTCAAGCTGCTCCGAATTGGGATGTTGTGCCATTTTCCCCAATTTTGGAAATTCCCCTTTTGAGGAAACCCTCGGTGTCTGATCCCTGTGAGGAAGAAGTCTATCCAGTTCCTATCACTGTCCAGGACTGGTTTTGGCATCTAAGGAGGACTGGGCGGAAATTAGATCTCTCGTTGCTAGACCTTTCTGGAGTTCATGTTGATCAGCTCATGCATAAAAAGATTCGGGGGAAGTGATGAGTGTTGAAGTGCCTGAGGATAACGAAATCATCATTCATACCTGGAATCCTAGAAGATCCACTGTGAGAATGTCTGAAATTGTTGTGGTAGATATTTTAGATTCAGAATCATCCGTCTCTGCTGAGAAGACTAAAGCAGATTGTGATGGTGAAGCTTCTTCTAGTCCCGTGAATGCTGAGGATTTGGGTGTCCATGATGAACCCAAGAGTAGTGTTGGAGTCGATGAAGATGTTGTTCGTGATGATGATCCCCTGGAGGGGGAGCTTCCTACTCAGACCCCTATGCACGAAAATGGAGCTGCTCAGACTATTCCTGAGATTGTTGGAGGCCATATAGGTGATTCTGATGTCAGTGCATGTGCTCAAGTTGGCTGTCTTGGGGAGAGTACCCACATGGAGGAAGACGGTCCCTTGTTGAATGTTTCCTCTGTGGAAGTTCCTTCTGAGAAGCATGTCTCATGTGCCTGAAGAAGATCTTGCTTAGGATTCTGTAGTTGTGGCAGAGGATGGAAGTGTTCAGGAAACTCTCCCTCTTCCTGTTGATGGTGACGGATCTATGCCTCCAGGTGACTCTACTATTGAACCCTGCCTTGCTGAGGTCACAACTGATGTTGACGCTGCTGATGGGTCATGTACTAAACCAGAAGTGGATACTTCTTGTAATGTTGCAAAAAATGTTGCAACATTTGACGCAACTAGTGAGCTATGTGCCCTAGACAGATCTGATCATGTCCCCCATCCTACTCCTCCAGATGATGGCTTATTTCCCTCTCCCGTGCGAAAGGCTAGGTCTGCTTCAAGAAAACGGCTGCATCAACCTGTCATGCCTCTTCTTCTCCTTCTAAGAGACCCAAGGTATCTTTTGCATCAGGTTCTTCTCGTTCCCCTTCATTCACTACTTCTGATGTTATAAGCAGATTGTTCTTTGATAATGGCTGCAAGAATAAATGGGTTTCCTACTCTGAGCGTTCTATTCTTCCTGAGAAATTTTTCAATGTCTCTTCTTTTGACAAGACTCAATGTGCTGCCATTCTGAAAGATCTAGGCCTTTTCTATGCTGCCACTTGTCTTAAATCTTTTTATCCTGTACTGGTTCGAGAGTTTTACTGCAATCTCTCCAAGAGTTCTGGTGATGTTGCTTCTCGTTGGGCTTTCAGGAGTTAATGTTAGAGGAAAGATTATTTCTTTTTTCTCCCTCAGTGCTGAACAAGCTGCTAAAGTGGTCTTGTCCTCAGTCCTTGGCTAATTTTGGGGAGTCCATAGGAGACGACTTCAACAAATTCATCAATACTGTCACTGCATGGAAGCTGAAGGTTTGGCCCAAGTCTTCCTCATTTCCCTCCTCGTCTTTTACTGCAAGGTATTTCCTGCTATATAAGATTGCCACGAGGAACTGGCTCCCGACCTCCAATATTTCTGTGGTAACCACGGTTTCATTATCCACGCAGTCTAGGAGCGCATAGCGCATAAGCGAATTGTACGGCCGATTATGCGGTTTACGCGAAAATGAATAATTTAGTATATAAATAAGCAATAAGTTTATGTGTGCGTTTGTGTATATTCAATTAAAAAAGATAGGAACAAAGAAAAAATCATATCAACTTTTAAAATTATGAATTAATTCAGACTAAAACATTAGCACCATCAAGACGAACAATACATAAAATAACTGAAGTCTAACGTCTAAAACAATCTACTCACAAAACATAACTATTTAGTTTTATGTCCAAATCAAAAGCATGTCAAACATAAGTACTTTAAAGTTTAAAAACTTATTTTTATGCTTAACGGGTTGGGATTTTTTAGTTGCCGATTATGCGTCCGCATATTCGCATATGCGGGCGCATAACATTTATGCTGTTGATTATGCGGCCAACCGCATAATTCAACCGCATATCTTCATTTTAATGCGGAGAACACTGGTGGTAACTAAGGACTTGTGCAAGCTTTTGTTCTCTGCTGGCACTAAGCAGAGCTTCAATCTATGGAGGATTATCTTCGACTCCATCCTCTCTATCAGAATCATCTTCCCCGGCCTCGTCATTACCCCATGCAGGTCTCATTTCTATGATGCTTCTGGCTCAGAAAGTGCCTCTGTCTGCTTCTGATCTATCTATCTCGTGTGACGGTATATCCTATACTACCAAGTTTGTTGTGGGTAAGTGTGATGATATATCCATGCTGGCCTCTTCTATAACTGGTGTATCTTCATCATCTCCATCCCCTACGATTGCTGGCCATGCCTCTTCAGTCCGTCAGACTTCGTATGCTTCTGCTTCCCCTAAAGTTCCTTGTCCTGAAGAATCGCAATCCTTTCTCTTGGAGGACATTTAGGTTTTTGAAAATGCTGTAAAATGTGGATGACCAGCTGCTTCTCCTTCATAGTCAAAAAGCTCTGCTTGAGGCTCACAAGATCATGTTAACGGACAGATTGACTGTGTTAAAGTCCAAACTTGCCTCCAGCTCTTCAGACTCCTTGGGAGCGGTCTCTGGAGGTGGTGCCGACTAAGGTATGCTGCTTGTTTTTAGTGGCTCAAAGGGGAAGATATTGCGTTGTTGTGCTTGTTGTGCTCTGTCTACGACGTCTGTTGGGATATTGATGGTACATGTTGATAATGGTGTTGGGTGTTGGCATTTGGTTGTACTGTTTTGATGGTGGATTGCTAATGATTGTAAGTGGGCGCCAACTTTTTCAACATCTTTTCTACAGCCTCGTATATGGTATTGTTATATTGTGCCACTAAATGCCAAAAGGGGAGATTGTTAGGTCTCGTTTGTGACTGTGTTGTCAATAGTGGCACTAAGATACTGTTTTGTCCTTCTTAATTATCTTGAAGAAGAGAGACGTTGGTTCTTGGCATGTTGAAAGAGATGTTGTACAGTATGTTATAACATAATGTACAACACGCTGAGTCTGTTAGCAGAATTATCTCTATGATAAGTACATGATCTTTTTGTTGATGGAAGCTCGTGATCCTTTCTGTGTATCTTTAACAATTATGTGTTGTTTCTGGTAGTTGCATAGTGTTGAAGATATATTTGGAAGCTAATATCTCTCGGTTTTATTGTTGAGACGGTTAGAGAGATTCTTGCCCACAATTCTATTTTTGTTCGGATCCTTAAAGATATGCGGAACCACCTGCCTAATATGGTTCCGGAAATTGTGGGTTGTCGATCTGCTGCTGCGATGATTGAAGATCTTCCCGGTTGACCCGCAGATTGAGGGGGAGTGGGGTTTATTAGGGTTGCGGCGTTCACGGCTAGATTTACGATTTTTGGAAAAAAGTTTGTGAGAACTCCTGGAGGGAGGCCGACGGCTACAGACATAGGATCAAGGAAGTTGATCCAGTCGGTTGTGCAAGGGGAGCTTGCGAAGAATACTCCACGGAATGGTTGCGACCAATCTTCACGGTTTGTATTAAGGGTGAGGTTGTTCCTCCTAATAGAATCGCAACATTAGTGATTGTACTTATTGATTATTTTAGTGGAGTATTCTGATTTTCTGGTCGTGGCCCCGCAGATGTAGGTGTGCGCACCGAACTGCGTTACCAAGTCTTGTGTCTCTGATTAGTTTGTGATAATCCTTTGGATTTACTGTTTATTATTGTGTACTGAATTTCATTCTCAAAATAAATAAAAGACTCAAACAACCTGTTACGCCTATTTGGCCGAGACCCGTAAAGCACGAGCCCAGGAGCCCGACTGCTGGTCAAAAGCCCATCTGCGTCCTCAAAGCCCATTCGACAAAGGCCCTACAAGGGACCTTCTCGAACGCCGATCCGACCCGGCCCCAATAACCCGTTGGTCGCTCGCCCACTCCTACGAAAACCACTCCCCCGGACGCGCGACCACTAAAGAGCGATAATGGGGAGGTGCTGGCAGGGCGGAGAGAGCGGCGGCAAGGGGGGACTGATGGGGCACGATCAATGGCGGACGTGTGACGTGGGTCAGAGGCGATCACGCCGGGGCTCTACAAAAGGGCCAGGAAGACGACGAAGAAAGGGACCGCATCTGAGGTAACAAAACCTAAGGTACTCCATCAACGACCTCGTTCCCCCAATTCATCTCCTTCCTCCCCCGCTCGCGCCGAGAGACGCCGTCACGATCTCCTCACGAGTCGGACCGTCTCCGCCGGGCCTCCTTTCTCAGATCTCTATCTGACTTAGGCATCGGAGGGGATTTGGCCGGAACCAAGGTCCGGCCCCCTGACGAGCCTTCTCGTCTACGCAGGTGAACAACAGACCAACGGGCCGAGGCTACCCCTCGCCCCTCTCCGACCACTCGATCAACCGGACGGTGAGGCTTCCCCTCACCCTCAGCCTTCCTTGGCCGAGCACGCCCTACCGAGGCCGAGCGTCCTAATCGGGTCTGAGACTCACCCTCGCCACCAGACGGCCGTGCATCTACCCGGGCGACTGAGGTTACCCCTCGTCCCCCTCCCAGCCGAGGCCGAGCGCGTCTGTCCGAGGCCGAGCGTCTCAACCAGGGCCGAGGCTTCCCCTCGCCCCTTCTGCACCGATTCGAAGCCCCCGAGGGACCCAAAGCGGGTCCCTTGACCACGTTGACCGGGTTCTCCACGGTCAACGCCTAGTAGTGAGAAAACACTCTGAAACATCTGGCGCCGTCTGTGGGAACGAGAAACCGTCCCACGAAGAAGCAAACCACACCAACAATGGCACGAGCCAGCAATGGGAGGAAGCGCATGCCCCCCATCCCAGAGGAGGGGAATGGCACAACAAACGGCAATCCCGAGGACACACCCGTCAGCGGCCACCCCACCCTCTCCACCGAAGAAGCCGGCGGCTCAGAACTGGCCACGCAGGGACAGCTCCGCGCCCTAGCTCAGGAGACCAACGCGAGCCTCCAGACGTTGGTCGCAACGGTGCAGCAGCTCGTCGGCCATGCGCCACCTAACGGAGGCACGTTGGACGACAGCCATCGATGGGCGGGGGGTCCCCCACACTTGCGGTCCGCCGTGGTCGACGACCACGGGACCCGGAAACCGAACATGGAGCGTCGGTTCACGATGTCCGGCTCTCGTCAGGCGAGGTCACGCGCCTCCTCACCCAATCGTGAAAGGAGCCGAAGAGAGACCGAAGGGACGGACGGCGAATCAAGGACGGCCTCGTCTCATCGATCGCGGTCGTCCCGCCGCAGGAGAAGCGAACGACACCACTCGAGAGACCGATCGCGGCGGAGCAGGAGCTCCCGCAGGAGGAGTCGGGAACGTCGGGACAGCCCGGCCCCCAGTATGGCGAAGGCTGCGGAGCCAGCCCCGCTGGCGCCGGTGGTACCCCCACCCCCGGTCGATCCAGAGGCAGGCGAGTACCGCATCCCCGGAGGCATCCACGGAGATCGATGCCCCTTGTCACGGAGAATAACCGACGCACGGGTCCCCTCCCGATTCCGGATCCCGGTGCTGGGAAAGTACGATGGAATAGGAGACCCGGCGCACCACGTGATGGACTACGAGGGGGACATGGCCTTCCAGGGAGCTGACGATGACCTGCTTTGCCGGGGCTTCTATTCTACTCTCAGGGGAGCGGCGAGGATCTGGTACCACAGCCTGCCCGGCCGCTCCATCGACAGCTTCGAACAACTCGCCCAGTTGTTCTGCAAACAGTTCATGGCGGGGAGGCTGATCAAACCTGGTGCTGAACATCATCAACACCATCCAAGGCCCCCTCCGCATCATAGAGTGAGCAGGCAACATCCTTCCCCCCGGGGGGCGGCCTAAGTATGAGGAAGATATCTAGTTTTACATCCCTCTGTTTAGCTTCATTTCCCCTTTTCCGTTTCCTCCAAATGTACCGGTCCAACTGGACCCACGAGAGTACAAACGCCTTCTTTTTATTGTCTTTATTTAAAATTCCGACGGAGTTGACATGTCGCCAGTAACGCAAAAGGCTGGGGACCGCCGCCTCACTGGAGGAGGAAGAGGAGCTTTGCCCTCACCGACTATCTCCGGCACTCATAAGTCTGGGAGCAATTCCCCCAGCAGACGCGGACGCCGACCGGTCCTAAGCCGAGGAGCTTGGCCCTTGCCGACCGACCCCAGTGCACATAAGTCTGGGGGCGACTCCCCCGGCAAAGCACGGGCGCCGACCGGTCCTAAGCCGAGGAGCTTTGCCCTCGCCGACCGACTCCAGTGCCCATAAGTCTGGGGGCGATTCCCCCGGCAGGCACGGACGCCGACCGGTCCTAAGCCGAAGGGCTTGGCCCTCGCCGACCGAGTCCAGAGCTCATAAGTCTGGGGGCGACTCCCCCAGCAGGCACGACGCCGACTGGTCCTAAGCCGAGGAGCTTTGCCCTCGCCGACCGACTCCAGCGCTCATAAGACTGGGGGCAATTCCCCCAGCAGGCACGGACGCCGACCGGTCCTAAGCCGAGGAGCTTTGCCCTCGCCGACCGACTCCAGCGCTCATAAGTCTGGGGGGCAGTTTCCCCAGGAGGCACGGACGCCAACCGGTCCTAAGTCGAGAAGCTTCGCCCTCGCTGACCGACTCCTGCGCCCCTAAGTCTGGGGAGAATACCCCCAGCCAACGCCAGTTTCGTCCATTCCCAAGCCAAGAACAAGGCAACAACGCCAAGTACACAAAAATTCCAAGTAAGTCGATTTCATTTATAATAGTTAACCCGAGTACAAAAATGCGTCTTATTTACAGGGGATCAAGGCGAAGGGAACACCCTACAAACAGTCTACTCGCGACAAATGACAGAGTTCAGATCGACACCGACAAAGCAAAATTGGTTGACAAAAGACCCAGAGTAGGTGACCCAAGCTAGCGGCCATGCAACCAGCAATTGTTGGCCGCGAGGCTGAAGGAGAGGGCGGGGGCCGGGGATCCATTTCAAGTAGACTGGCCCAAAGCGAAGCGGATGCTTAAAAATTTGAGGATAAGGCTGGGAGGGACTGCTTAAGGAGCCCGAGCTCGGGAGGACACATCCTCGGGCACTTCGCCCTGCTCGGAGCGAGGGGACTCGACTGGCGGAGGGGCTTGCCGGACACGTTCCGCACATTCCCAGAAGGAAGACTGGACGACTTCGACGATCCGGGGGGCGATGATGTCTATATACTTACCGAAGGCCCCCCTGAGAACCTCGAAGATCTCCTTCCCCAGGGTCTCGACGACGCCCTTCTCGACCTCCTCCGCCAGCCGCATTACCTGACGCCGGTCCGACAGCTCCCTCTGAAGCTCCTCCCTCTCCAGACGGAACGATTCCGCCGCTTCCTCAGCCGACTGATGAGCATCCCCTAGCTTTCCCTCAAGGTCACCCACTTGCCCCTCCAACGCAGCCACACGGAGGGCGAGGCGCCGAGACTCCATCTGGGCCTCCATCATGGCCACCTCGGCCGCCCCGGCCCGCTCCTGAGCCCTCATGGAAGACTCCTCCATCTCCCTCAAGCGGACGGCTCGACACTGCAACTCCACAGCGAGCGCTGAACCCTGAAAAGACGAGACATGTGCTAAGAAGAGGATAAAGAGAAAGAGAGGATAGCAAGATAACCGAACCTGTTGGAGGATCCAGACCAAGGAATCCGACATCTTGTCGGCCGGGATCTTCTTGAGGAGGCTGCGGTCCCGGGGAGGGACGGAGACCTCGGCAACCTGCTGGGCCACTGCTCGGTCAGCAAACATCGAACTCCCAGGGACGACAATCGAAGCCAAGTCGCTCGCCAACAAGGCCCCGACCCCTGGTGATACGGGCGAAGACGCTGCGAGGGGGGTGGCTGGCAGAGCTATCGAAGGATCCCCGGCGGTCACCACGGGAAGCGCGGAACCTGCCGGGCCGGAGGGATCCACGTCCTCCTTCCTCTTCTTTCCACCGTGGAGCTCCGAAGGCGCCGGAGGAGAACGCTTCCGCCTCGCACCATCCTCACCCCCGGAAGGGGATCGCCAGAAGAAGAGGCGGGAGGCGCGGCCACCACCTTACCCACGGCAGGCTCGGCTCGGCGCACCTCCTCCTCAACGGTCCTCCGAGGCACCCTTCCAGAGGTACTACCTCGGCTCCGAGCGGCTCCACGACGGATCAGCTCGTCAACGTCACGGACGAATTCGCAGCCAGCCATCCCTGCAAAGGAGACCGAAATCAGGATGAGTCATAGGGCGATCCGGGGATGAAAAAGCGACCTACCCGGAGACCACAAGACGGCCTTCAGGAGTAGGTCGTCCAGCAAAGACCAAATGGACTTCGTTTCCAAAGGAAGAGCCAACAGAAGCGCAGCGGCTGCCCGGTCGGCGTCTGAGAGAACTAACGACGGGCGAGAATGGACAGAACTGCCCCAGCTTGTCAGAATCTGGGCCTCGCCCAAGAAGACCACGAAGACATAATCCAAGTTCCAATCCCCTGACCAGTGGGGTAACCCGATCAGGCATTCCCTCCTCGAACGAGCTCGGAGTAGCAGCCATGACCCCGGACTGACCGTCTGGGCCTGGTAAAAGTAGAAGAGAAGGGGGAGAGTCGGCTCCAGACCACGGGTACAGCAGAGCGTTACGAAACCCGTCAATACCGCGATCGAACATGGGGTGAACTGACACAGGGACACTGTGAAATGTTCCATGACCTGGATGAAGAAGTGATGGAGCGGGAAGCGAAGACCCAGGCGGAACATCTCGACGTAGACGCCGACCTCATTGCTCCTACGACCAAAACCCTCAAATAACTAAAACTCTTTAAATAACAATAAAACGACTCAAATTAATTTGAAGTCTTCAAGGACTCAAATTTTATCACATATCAAAGCTTTTAAAATTAAAAGACTCCATCGCGAATTTGATCTTTATTATTCTCTCAGGCTTAAGAATTTCACCACCTAGTGAACTGTGATAGAAATATCACAACCGAGCAAAAATCAATAGTTCCTTATGTTGGAAAAGATGCATCCATAATCTTTGAAATATAATATGATGTAGATCTGCAAATGAATATCTTCTGAAAAATTCTCTCAAATAACAAATGATATAAATGCATATAGAACATTCTTGTTAGGAGAATGTGGAGAATCTTGGTTGACAAATTCGATGTGCTCAATCTCATCATGCTTCTGTAAAATACGTAACTCAGTCACATCAGTATTATTATTCGGTAAAGCTCGTTGAAAACATGTACAATGCATGCAAAGCCTCCTCGTTGTTTCTAGTACGAACCTATCTGGATAAACACTAATCATCTCGTCATACATACATGCAAATTCTTGTAAATTTCTATTTGATTATTTGATTCTGTAGCAGACTTATGATTATCATTGTTAAATGCAAGAGTTTCATCAGTCTCGAAGATGCAAAGTATTTCAATCAGATGTAAAATGCTCATGAGATGCACTTGATATAAAGTCAACCTAATTATAAGAAACTGGGCTTCTTATGATGAGTCATTTGTTGTTGTGGTTCTTCAATCTTAGATCTTCACCCAAGCTACACGAAACCGTGTGCGGAGGGCGAGATCCAACCCTAACCCTGTGGGGGGTGCGACGAGGGCAAGCGGTCACTGGGCGGCCACTGGGCAGGCCGCGAGGTGGCCACCAGCCCCCTGGCGGATCGCCTAGCCCAGGCCCACTGACGGGCAGGTTGTCCTGGGTCCTGGCATTTTTGGAGGTTATTCAGGGGACCTGTGGGCTGTGGGTTGCGGACAGAGCTCATTTTGGGCCTTGGCGACAGCACTTTGGACACGACAGACCTTCAGATGGGCTTGGCGATCATTATGTCTTCGTTTGGGCTTCAAGAATGGCGGTAGAGACATTGGGTGGATTGAAGACGGCGGGAAAGGCCAGCAAATCTTTGGTGGGGCCAAAGGCGGCCCATAGAAAGACGACGGCCTTTTCGAGAGTAACGTCGATGGTGGTGGAGATATTCAAGGCTTTGACCTAGGGGGACGAGCACTCTCGTTAAGAGTTGTGTGGCTTATAGACTTCATGTGTCACCTTGAAGGCAATGTGATTCTTTGGTGAGGAGTAATGTTAGAATTGTAGTAGAAGGGGGGGCGGTGGCAATTCTTGGGGTCCATGTGTATTTTCGTAATATGGGAAAAATCAGCACTATATGTATTATTATTATTTTGGGGGAGGGGGAGGTTAATTAGATAGGCATGTTGAATTTGAGAAGCATATTGAGAAGTGAAGAGATTAGAAGTAGATTTGACTAGATCTTGGGAGAGTTAGGCTTTTATTTCGAATCAAAAGCTAGAAGAGCGGTCTTCCTCTCTAATTGAGTCCACCTATCTTTGCATTCATCTTATTATCCGTAAAAATCCGATTTTTATTCAACCAAACGCTAGAAATTCCCATGATCTTCTTGTCATATGTTTGTATTCATTCTTAAGATGGTCCTTGTGGGCATGGCAGGGTGAGATTGTTCACGATCCATACAGGGCCAATATCACCTTCTGCGTCTATGATCCGGATGTTGCATCTGCCTACGCAGTCGGGGCTTTCCTGTTCCTCTTCTTGAGCCAGGCGTTACTCATGGGTGTCACAAAGTGCTTGTGTTTCGGCAGGCCTTTAGCCCCTGGCAGCAACCGAGCCTGGTCCATTATTTACTTCGCTTCCTCTTGGTGAGTTGACCATCCTCTCATTGGAGATAAACTCTACCATTTCTACTCCCTCACTAAAGCCTGCTGCAGGTTGACATTCTTTGTTGCTTCGTCATGCCTAATAGCTGGAGCGACGAAGAACGCATACCACACGAAATACAGGCACGTGATCTACGCCCAAAGCTGGACCTGCGAGTCCCTGCGCAAAGGGGTCTTCATCGCAGGGGCAGTATTTGTGGTCTTCACCATGATCCTCAACATCTACTACTACATGCACTTTGCCAATGCTACAAGTCAATCTGCTGCTCGCAAAGCTAACAGGGCGAGCTCTACCGTTGGAATGGCTGGGTACACTTAAAGTCATTTCAGTGTCTTCAGCAAGTTATATGGTTTTTCGCAGTTGCAGACTAGAATGAGACTATATTCTCATATGTAGCATGTAATATTCAGCAATGCCACTATATGAACATTGATGTCGATATGAGTATATGGAGGTATGTTTGAGTTCTGGGTTTCGATGCTACAGTATATATATACCTAGATTGTGAAGATGTAGTGATAGTCCTATGAATTGATGATAATGTTTCTGAACTGTGAAAACACTGCCGAACATAAGTACGAAACCTGAGAAAAAAACACACAAGTTCAAACACAACCAAAATTTTCTTCCATGGCAAACACAACTCAAACAGTCCGACACCCTACTTGTCAACACTGCGATTAGCTAACGGAACCGCCCGGCTGGGCGAGCCCGAGGCTCAGGTCGAGCCCCGACTTGTCGTCGCCGGCTGCATCCTCAGTCTTGTTGCGTCCAGCCTGAGTAACATTTGACGCCTCCACGGTATCCCCCATCCCTGCAGCGCTGTTGGCAGCCGGTCCAGCCGAACCGGCCTGCTGTGGAGCGGACCGCTTGAACCGGGCCCTGTTCACGGTGACCTTGTGCAGCTCGGCCAGGGGTCCAGCGAGATTCTTCGACACGTGGCGGACGTCGTGGACCCTGAAGTTTGGTATGGTGGCAACTGGTAGGCCATTGAGCACAGACTCCACGGCGGACTCGCAGAGGTGCCAGTCACCCGAGCACATTAGACCGACCGAACCATTGACGGGGTTCACAATCCGACCGCAGGCTTCATATAACAGCGATCGGAAAATAGCTGCAAAGGCTCAGAGAAAATTTACCCATTGACACAAAAATATTGAACTTAAAGCAGAATTAGGGTTTGCAAATCTCCAATAAAGACTTCCAACATTCGTTTTATGCTTAATGATGTACTTTCCAAATGTGTATTTTTTTCCTTTTTAACATATCCTACTATTTTTCGGCTCCTAGACCATTTCCATATACTGGTTACCAACATGTAAGGTGGAATTTTCCATCAAAAGAGGAAAAAAATTACCTCACCAAAGTTTAATTGAAGAACTATCCTTTTATTTAGATGACATTAATGCTAATTAACTTCAATCTTTACAAATAGAAAAGGGATTGTATTTGAATAGTGTTGCGGGGTAAGATCTGCGTACAATGAATTTATATAGAGGGAGAACTAATGGCACGGTGGTTACGATGACTAGGACTAGCTCATTACTACTTACCAGGACGGACTTCTTTAGGGCCGGAATTGATCAAATTGATAAGGCCAGCCCGGCCATAGAACTTGGCCAGAAACAGCGTCGCGTTGGACTGAGCCTCCGAGCTCCTCATCCACTGCAAGCACGGGCGAATGTTGCACTCTTCGCCACATCCTTTCCTCAAAACCCTGCAGCCATTGCAGCTCATCCTCATCCTAAAGCTATGAAAGAAACCAAAAATGGTATGACAATGTTTTGGAGCTTGCCCGTGCTTCTTATATAACTTTAGGGTGATGAGCCCACGGTTTCCACACTGGCTCTTTACCGAAACGCCACTAAATCTCCGGGAGGTACGACACACGAAGATAAGAAGGGAGGGGTGGTTTGGTAACTCCGCATGTGTGCGGGCAAGGACAAGAGGGGGAGTAATGATGCGGGGAGATGCGTGTGGGTTGGGCCCCCGCATCACACATGGAAAGAATGAACACATCACCGACTCCCCCCTTTCGTGGGACTGGAGGGTACACAAGCAGAGTCGCTTAGTGAGTTTTTGGGTTTTTGGGTTCTGGTTTCTGGTTTGTCCCTTTACTGGCTGCGTACTATGGGCGCCAGACGTAACGGAGCCAATGGTTTTAACAATTTAGGCACCGGGTACCAACTATGATGACCATCCGCTAACATAACCAACGGTTGTGATTTCTTCCGAAAGAGCCTGACATTTGGCTTTAACCTCTTAAGATAGCTCTCAACTTAATGTTTTCTTTCTTGAGTAAATCATTGCCATATAAGAAGTATATACTTTGGAAAATAGTTTTGCCAGTTGGACCAAGTGCAATGCACATATGCCACTTATGCAAGCTACAATCATTTGTAAAACAATGGATGATTGTGATTGAGGAGGAGTTCTCCCCATTATCAACCATGTACTGTGAGAGCTTTGTTCCTGCATGGTGCATAAATGATAGAATTCATGACATATTAGGCATAGGGATTGCATATAAATTTAGCTAAATTTAGCTCTATGTGACATGCTAAAACATTTTCTTAAGACACAAACGAAAATGACCTTTTTTAATAAAAGATATGGTTTTGCATATCGAAAACTTCAATAATCTCTCAATCATCACCAACTGAGCATTGTTTTTGGGAATTTCCTTAAACTTCATGGAGAAAAAACTAGAGTAACATGATTATCATATCACAATGCTTGGTTTGGGACACTAGTTTTTTTTTGTTTTTGAAATTTTGTCTCTCACATTCTTCACAATGCTTGGTTTGAGACAAATCTAGATAGTTTTCTTTATTTTTTTTCCTTTTCCTTTTCATTTTCCTTTTCTTACTAATAAAAAAATGTTGAGATATATGTAGAAGAGTAACCATGGCCAATGGCCACGGTTCTTTATTTATAAAATACATATGACATTCCAAGAGACTTTTAGCATACCAAATGTCTCCACCACATTAAGAGTGGTGGAGTAATGGGGGGATAAATGGTGGGGAGGCCAAAAGCCTCCTCCACTCACAACACTCCACATTATCCATCCATTACTTTGGTCTTAGCGTATAAGGCTAAAAAGGGTTGGATACTTCTATATCCTGAGTAATTGTGTTTGCCTCGTTAAAACCTTAGTTGTAGAAAATCCAGTGGGAAAAACCAACAGCTTAAATGAAAAGAGTACAACACACAGATTACTTCCCCTCATCCGTACAAGCTTCAGGCTTGTAGGTCTTTTAGTTGTCTCATACCGATTCCTTTTACAAGTTTTACAAAAATACATTTTGGTAAAGATTTGGTAAAAAGATCGGCTAAGTTGTTGCAGGACTGGAGCTGTCGAACTTCAATTTGCTTGTCCTCCTTTAGCTCGTGTGTCCAGAAAAACTTGGGAGATATATGCTTCGTCCTGTCGCCCTTGATGTAGCCCTTTTGAAGTTGAGCAATGCACGCAGCATTGTCTTCAAATAGGACAGTAGGCTCTAAATCACCGGTCTTCAGGCCAGTGGATTGAAGAATGTGGTGGACGACGGATCGTAAACAATAACCCTCTCTGCTCGCTTCATGGATCGCAATGAGCTCTAAAGGGTTGGATGACGTAGCTGTTGTGGTTTGCTTTACCGATCTCCAGGAGATAGTAGTACCTCCGTAGGTAACCACAAAACCTGTCTGTGATTTTGCCGTGTGTGGATCTGAAAGATAACTTGCATCGGCATAACCCAACAATTTGGGGGAGGTACCTCTCTGGTAGTAAAGTCCCAGATCAATTGAACCCTGGAGGTATCGCAGAAGATGCTTTACTCCGTTCCAGTGGCGCTTTGTGGGCGATGCACTGTGTCTGACTAGGAGATTAACTGTAAACGCTATATCGGGACGCGTACAGTTAGCCAGATATAGAAGTGCTCCAATGGCACTGAGGTAGGGTACTTCAGGACCCAGTATCTCCTCTCCATCTTCCAGAGGCCGAAAGGGGTCCTTATGTACATCTAGTGATCTTACGACCATATGAGTACCTAAAGGATGACATTTATCCATATGAAACTTACGTAGAAGTTTCTTTGTATAATTAGATTGGTGTAATAGGATTCCACTTCTTAGCTGTTCTATCTGTAAGCCAAGACAATACTTTGTTTTGCCTAGGTCTTTCATTTCAAAAGTATGTTTTAGGCTTTCAGATATCTCATTGATCTCTGCAGGAGATCCTATGAGATTTAAGTCATCCACATATACTGCTATGATGACAAATCATGTTCCCGTTCTTTTGATAAAGATACACGGGCAGACTTCATTATTCGTGAATCCTTACTGTGCAAGGAAATCACTAAGTCTGTTATACCACATCTTGCCTGATTGCTTTAAATCATATAATGATCTATGCAGACTTACAGAGAATACGTCCCGAGGTATCTCTTTCATCTCTGGGGGTAAATTAAACCCATCAGGAAGTCTCATATAGATATTTTTATTTATATCGCCATATAGATATGCAGTCACAACGTCCATGAGCTGCATTTCTAGGCTTTCCAGAGAAGTTAGGCTTATTAAAAATCGGAATGTGATCGAATCCATGACCGGGAAATATGTATCTTCGTAATCAATCCCCGGGCTTTGGGAAAAATCCTGGGCTACACGGCGTGCCTTGTAGCGAACGATCACATTATTTTCATTTCTTTTTCTTATGAAACCCCACTTATATCCCACAGGCTTTACACCTACTAGTGTTTGGACTACTGGTCCAAAGACTTCGCGTTTCAAGAGGGAGTCCAGCTCTACTCTTATTGTCTCGTCCCACTTTGGTCAATCATCTCTGCGTTTATGTGCTGATAACGTGTTGAGATATATGGAGAAGAGTAACCATGGCCAATGACCATGGTTCTTTATTTATAAAATACATATGGCATTCCAAGAGACTTTTAGCATACCAAAGGTCTCCACCACATTAAGAGTGGTGGAGTATTGGGGGGATAAATGGTGGGGAGGCCAAAAGCCTCTACCACCCACAACAAAAAATTAATTCTCTAGTCATTTTTCTTTCTTTTTTTTCTTCCCATTTCGTCTAAAACCCAAATAAAGCATTTTGGGTTCATGGATGAAGGATTTGTAGGAATGATGACGTGTCCAATTAAAAGCCCAGTCGAACTTCGAACGTATGCCCATTCTAATCCCTATAATCAATGGTTGGATCCATAACGCCGACTCTACACTCAAAAGTTTGTTCATGTCCAAGAATCTCTATTACAAAAGAGGGCAGATTTTGAATCTTTGTCCCATGTGGCAATGTCACATCGTCATATGGGACAACCCCTCCACCTCACCATCCACCTCTCACCCCCATACCCAAAAAACACCAAAAGAATACCCAAAAACACACATTCACCCAAAAAAGAACCCAAAAACATTGCCATTCCAACCTCCATTAAATTGCACAAAAAACCCCTCTTCTTCCCCTTTTGCATTTTGGTCCTTTTTGCATGCGAATTTGCGTGTTTGGTCCCTTTTACCCCCGACGTTGCCAACATGCACACTCATGCTTTCTGCTCCTTTCCGGTTTCGCGTGTGCACCGTTGTTGTGTTCGTGGGGTTTATTTTTGCTCCGTGCACCAAGTGCACGGCCACGGGTAATTTCTATTTTCTAGTTCCTTTCCGTTTTAAGGGTCATGCGTCCCATGTTCTTCTATTAAGTTTTGGGGAAAAACCTAACCCGGTTCCACTCTCCAAAAACCCACACAACCCTATCTTTCTCTCTCTAAAACTCTCCTCACTCTCAGCACTTCGAAGGAGAAGAGAGCCATATTCTTCAGACAGAGGTAAGCTCCGATCCGTTCTTCCATCTCTAGGGTTTTGCTCCTTTCGATCGTTCTGAGAGCTATTCTTTCCATTTTCTCTAAAGAATATCAAATTGTTCGGGGTTCGTTTCGGGAAGAATGCGAGATACACGATATCAAATGATCCGTTGCGGGCGGCAGAATGTTAACAATCGAACGCAGTGACTTGTCTAGCTTTAGCTGTGAAAATTTTATTGTCGAAAAATTGGGTACCTCATTATTCGATTGAAATTTTAATTTACAGCGTACTGGTTGTTTTCTTGAGTTAATGCTCATAAAGGACGTGTTTGATTTACTCTTTCTTAATTTGAAAGATGGGACTTTTCTACATAGCTGCAAAGCTCTGCCATTCTACGCAATAATTTACTGCAAAAACCAATTATTATTGTCTTATTTAGCTCTTGTTTCTTATTCGGGTAATAATAGTATAATGGTCTTCTGTGCAAAGACAATGCCGAGCATGATAAATTCTATGAACCTCACATCACATTGATAAAAATGATTTTGAAACCACTTGCCTGAGACTTCATTAGGCCAATTGCTGTGTAACGAGGGAATAGTCTTCTTTTGGTGGGCTTCTTAAGGATTTATAAGGAACCCGATGGCAGATGAAAAAAAGGGGAAAAAAACTAATATACCATTTTATTATCAATGTTTTAGCCATTCAAATAGGACTTAACCTTAGTGCAATCACTTTATATTCCCTGATTTTCTGTATAGAGTGTGGTCTTTTTAATGTTAATTGGTCTAATTTATTTTTTTGTGAGTTTCTCTCTTTTTTATCTCTTTATTCGTCTTGAATCATGTCATTTATCCAGTTCTTCAAGGATCAATTCCTCGGCCAAAGTAGTTTACCATTTTCCTTTTTTAGTTTTTTTTACTATGTCGTTCCGTCTCTTATTGGTCTATCTCTTCAATTAGCATTTCTTTCAGTTGAAATCCCATTAATCATAACTAGATTTTGGCATGTGCATGGAACTTTTTAGATGTTATAAATGTTATTCACTTCAACCAAGATCTTTGAAGGAAGCATTTAAACCTGACACCCTCTGTATTAAACCCATTTAAACAATTCCCTTTGCAATATGACTCATGCTTTCCGAAACAGCAAGTTAAACAATTCCAATAGCAGTCTAGAAATTTTAAGAAGTTTATTTTTTTCTTAAGATGTTTAGCCGTGAGTAATGTGTCGAACTCAAGGGAGACACTTGCAATTGAAAACTAGTTCCCCAAATGGTTCCCATTTTATGATTATAATAGAGAAAAATGCATTCATCCATTTCTATTCTGCGTGTCCAAATAATCTCTAATATACCACATCACCTTATCCTTAATTTAATAGACATCTCACCTTATTTCATATGTACCCATTTCTTTCCTATCTAAGGTTCTCATTTACACTATATTTTACATCCTCTTAGTCAACTTGCTCATTTGTTATCCCTTCTCAGTCATGATGGTGCTAACATTCATATTGGCAAAGCATGTTTCTTCCACTAGTACATGGTATTTGAAGAATTCTACTCTTGTCACTGTCCAGTATTCTCACCACACGACATTGATTTAAATATCGACCAATACGGTTGGCATATTGACCGATATATTGATATCGAGCTCCAAACGATACGATATGCCGTAATTTATCAGTTTTTAAAAATTGACCTAATATCATATGCATCGGCCGATGTATTTTGTGCCGATATCAGTCGATATGTATTTTTAAATTAAGTTGTAATTTTATCGTTACAAACTTACAATTGTTACAAAATTTTAATATATACACTACTAACATATTATTAATGTTCAATTTATAAGAATGTTCAATCATATTAATCATATTAATATTAATGCTGTGGCTTTAAAGAATATTTAACTAAAACTTATCTTATGTTAATGTTTGAATTTTCTTACTTTATATTGGCATGTTCTTGATATTTCATGTATTTTTTGCATGTAAGGTAAGTTAACAGTTTTTGCATTCAACTAATAGCACATAAGTAAAAGATCAATTGATTAGATGCAACTATGAGGTAAGTTACTCTTAATATTAAAGTCATGTTATATTTTTAATTTTATTGCTTTATGTATTATATTGATTAATTTTAATGCGTCATTATGCCGTTACATGATTATATTGATGATATTTTCATGATATAATTACATATGAACATATAACGATGTTATAACTAATACTTAGTTATTAAGATTTGTATATTTATAATGTTCAATATGAGCAACTTGATATATTTATAACTACTATATTTATAATATTCAATATGAGCTACATGATATTGACCATATCCCCGACATAACCCTAGAAAACCGATTTTCGATATGAAAAATAGCCATCCGACATGATCCCGACATTTGATATATAAAACCTATGCAGTGTCCAAATCATTGTTGTCTTCTTTATTCTTTTAGCATCCAATGAACTTGTACCCTTGTGTGAGGGTTGGTGGTTCTCCATAGGGGTTTGTGCCCTTGAGATACTAGCATTGACATCTGTGACACCAACCCTCTCTTACACAGACAATTTTTTTCTTGTTTTGTATTAATGATTTGTAATCTTGCAAAAAATTTACAAAATCTTTAGTATTCCATGGGAAAATGAAGAAGATGAAATGTTACTTATGGTGACGAAAATTTGTTGCAAATTCAACGTTCATCATATGTAGACATTCATTTCAATTAAGTTAGAATCAAAGATCTTGTTACTCATGATATCAATAGTTTATAGGAAATGCATTCTTTTGACCGCAGGTCTTTACAAGCTCACATCATACATGTGTAGAATTTAGTTATTTACGATGTTTTGTGTCTTGTCCATGTGTTATAGGTTATGGGAGGTGAAAATGCTGCATAATCAATATGGTAATTTACCAATTTATCACCACAGTTCCAATTTCCTCTCTTCTGTTATCTCAAACCAAAACAAAAAAAATCTCAAACCCAATAAAGATTAAGCCAAGTCAAACTGGACCCAACCTACACTAAATTAGGACAGCTTAGACCCACCTTACACTAAACCCAAACACAAACCCGAAGAAACTCAAGCACCATCTTCCTTAATACTCAAATCCAAACCCTGCAACTCCTCTATCTTCTCTTTATCTTGTTTATCTTGTTTCTTCTGTTCCACTTCATTCGTTATTGCTCACCTTGCATCGTCACCTTCCCTTTACATCCCCCGAGTGACCTTGCCTTGTCCAATGTACTAGTTGTACAATTAACAATGCTAATTGACATTACCAATTGATCAAACAGTCGTTGTCTTAGTTTCTACCTCCTCTAATGCATATTACCAAATGAACCCATGTTACTGTAAGAGGATTAAAATAGGAAAGAAAGGCAGTTTTTGCTAGTTGTGGCGAACGATGTGTTTTAATATCTATTTTAAAAGGCTACCACTAGGTGGAGGTAGCTCCATATGCTTCTCTACTATAAGGTAGGCATTGCTGATTACCGGGCGCCGTCGATGGAAGAGAGAAAGAGAAATAGAGGGCGATGAAGAGGGAGAACATGTTTGTTGATTTTCTTCCATCGTGGGGGCCTTTTGGAGCCCCATCTATTACCGTAAAAGGCCCCCACCTATTACCGTCGCCATCCAAGCATAATTCGAGAGAGATGGATTAAGGATTATGGAAGAACTCAATCCTTTTATTTATTAGACGCGGGTCGGATCTTATTTTCTCAGATAGAATTCATCAACAAGTTCAATTGATGGTAACACAAAGTGTATAATAAAGCTACTGATGAAGAAAGCTCGTTGATTTTTTTAAATTGATGGTAGAAAAGAATAGGTGAGCATGGGCTGTGTTTGCCTTGCCATAGGTAACATGATCAGAGAAGATAGGTGAGAAGGTGAGGGCTATAGGTTGGTGGACATGATCCATATTGTTACTTTACAATATGCTTTGGCTATGTACGGCTCCCATCAAAAACATACCTCCCCCTCTTCATAATTTTTTTTGGCATTTTCATTCTCGTAAGGAGTGAGCAAAAGGGAGGCGGAGAATAAGAAAAATTAAAAAAAAATTAAGAGATTGGGATAATGTGAATCTAAGAAATGGATGGCAAGGACAAGATAAAGGAAAAGCAAGATGAGGAAGAATATGAAGAGGCCAGAGCTTTATGCATTGGTTGATTAAACAATATATACAATGACAACACTTCGATATTGGTTTAGTTTGTCTCCTCCCAAAATTCCCCTCAGTTGTTGAGAAATTAGGGTTGCAAGTAACATTTTGAAGAGAGGAATTTTTTTGAGAGATAAGTGTGAAACTTGGGATTTGCATGGGGTTGAAGACAGAAATTATTAAGTATGAGAAATTTGTTACCAAGATTTCTCAAAAAATAGTTAAGGGATGATTATTACAACCTAAAATGACATACATGTTTAAATTAATCATGTGAGGCTTGCATGTACGGTTATAACATAATGATATTGGTATGTAAAACCTTAAAATACTTCAAGACTGTGGGTATCAAGTAGAACCAAAAAAGCATATTGAATATAATAAAAAGTCGTGAATTTCATGGTATTTTTTTGGAAGTTTGCCTATCTAATAAATGGTATGTTTTAAATTTTGAAAATTTTTCTTTAAAATTTTTCTCAAATATTCTCTATATTTCTTGTTTAGATTGTCCAAATGTATCAAATTTTAGCTTTATAAAAGCTAACTGCACTTGGGATTCCACAAACTTCTTTTTGGGAAGGTAAACATGGAAAATAGAAGACCTAGTCCGTCATATCATGTAATGTGAATGATTATGAGAATAACCTTTTTCAGTCAAATTATCAAAAACATTGTCTGAAATATATGATGAGAATTTTAGAAGAAATAAATAATTTCATTTATTTCCATGTGTTTACTTAGTGCTTTCTTTTACAGGATTTTCCATATGACCATCTTCAAAATATATATTTATTAATTGTGGAAGGTAAGGAAAGAGACTAGTAACAACAAAGTTAATGCTTGTGATGATTTGTATAATGAGGAACCAAGAAGGGAGGGAGATCGAATAAACTTGCCAATGTTAGAGGAATAAAGAGTATATCTAGTAGTTATTTAGTGTAATTGGGCGAAGTCATTTTATGTTGCATGACATGGTTATAGAGGAAAGGCACGTGCTTTCTTTTTTGTCTTTTAACAGTTCGTGCCTTTTGTTATTGTTCCTTATGCATAACAAATGTTATCAAGTACTCTCTTTAAATTGTTGATGGTATTGTAAATGTATACATTTTCATTTAACATTTTTCTGGTTAACTTAGTGTGTACTTGCAATGTTTATTATTCAGGGGAATTTCCTTAATATATGTTTTTGAATACTTTTTTTCAGTGTCCTGCAACCTGAGACATTCCTGTAACATATGGATGATGATACTTATGTGAAACCCAAGTTGGGTAATTTTAAGAAAAGGCATCGTAATCAGGTGGACAACGGGAAACAGAAGAGACAAAATTCTTACCCTCGCCATGATGACAGTTCTGGGACCCCTAAAGTTATTGAGACACTGTATCGCATCCTTTGCCCAGTCAAAAAGATTGGTAGTGTTCTTGGCAAAGGGGGTGAAATTGTGAATGCTCTTAGAGAAGAAACCCGTGCAAAGATAAGGGTTTCTAATGCCATACCTGGGGCAGATGAGAGAGTGGTTATCATTTTTAATCACCCATTAAAACAATCAGAAAATGTTGACAGTGATCCGAATGATGCTAGTGATGAGAATGAATCTGACGAGACACATCCACATTGTCCGGCCCAGGATGCTCTTCTTAAGGTCCATGATAGGATTGCTGCCGATGAGTATCTAAGTGGTGGAGTAGTTCACGAAAAGACTGACCCTGACGACACGGTTACTGCTCGCATATTGGTTCCAAGTAATCAAGTTGGTTGCCTTCTTGGCAAGGGTGGAACTGTTATACAGAAATTGCGAAGTGATTATAAGGGTGCTAATATCCGTGTTTTGCCTTCTGAGCACCTTCCACCTTGTGCTATGAGCAGTGATGAATTGGTGCAGGTCGTATCATCCCATTTTATATTTCTTATTAATATTAATAAATATCTTTTTGTATGTTGGGTTATCAAGCACTATTCCTGTGCACACTGTCCTGTTTTATTTACATCTCCTTCCATCCGAATAGTTTAAAGTTTTATCATGGGTAACCTTTTGAAGGTTGGCAATCTAATAGTTGAATGTTCATCAACCTATATAAACTGGCGTGCAAGTACCAATTTGGTGGATATTTGGGTGTGCATGTGAGTGTACAGTAAGCAAATCCTAGAAAAAGGGTTATATTTCTAAACGATTTATAAAAATAGCGCAACTGGGTGTATTATGTGACATCTACCCTTATCTTATGTCCCTTATCTTATGTACTTCTGTACCAACATGTGGGCGATGTGATGGTGATGAATATCAGTATATGCAGCTTCCAGAGAAAGATTTAGGATAACTTCCAACTAAAGACATAATGGAGTATGAATATGCACAGTATTTCTATAAAATAAGAAGGGGGGAGTGGAAATATCAGTAATAGTTTGGATTGTTTTTAGCCTGAAAATAAGATATTATACCTTTATTGTCCATACAATTCTCTGGTTTTTATTTGCTTGCTTTACATGTTTAGATTGGATAAACAGGCGTTCATTTGTTTGTTGTTTGAAAGGATGAGTAAGTTCTGATACATGATCTTGTATAATTCACCATATCAACTTTGAGCAATCTTATTGTTACATGTTATCGAGTTGCTCATATCCTTGCACAATATGGAGAAAATAAATTCTGTAGTTCGTTCTTTCATACCTCTCGTCTATATAAGTGAACTCTTTGAGGTTTAAGAATTGCATGGAAATGATTACCAAGAAACTTTCGTACCTTTCAATTTTATTGAGAACACTATGATCTTGATTACCGCATGCCACATTCACAAATGCTATATGTGAAAAGTTCCATGAATTAATGAGCCAAGCTCTTAATGCCTATTAATAATTGATTGAATGAAATTTTCTTATAAGAACACCTTTGACCATGAGTTGACATTTTTAGTTGAATACTGATAGATCTGGCCCATTTTGGGGCCTTTTTGTGTTATTTTATTAGAATAGGGGCGTTTGGATAATTAGACTTTTAGTTAGATGATTATATAAGAGGAGGGAGGCCGGCCGGTCCTAAGTGTGTGGATTTTAATTATTTTGTGAATCGAAGAGATAGTTCTTCGTTCTATGGGAGGGTGCAGATGTCCCCTATCAATCGGCGTGTTAGGAGGACGATTACCCCTACAATTGTAATCCATCTACCCCTTTATTTTCACTTTTATTAATAAAATTTCAGATTTGCTTTTGGGTTCCCATCAAATACTATTTTCTTCCAACATGGAAGGTTTTGATCATAGATAGAGGTTTCGGCTAAAACCCATCTGTTTCGTTCATTTCGGATTGGTCTCGAAGGGGACCAATCCGAAACTTCAGGAAAAACTCGGTATTGGTTGGTTTTGGTCGAAACTGGCTAGATTCCTTTATTTTGTTGTTGTTTAGATCAAAATTGCCCTATTTCAGCCGAAACCAATCAAAACAAAGAGATCAGTTAAGCAACCGCAACATCAAGTAAAGGAGGAGACGAAATAACAACAGAAATAACAACAAGAAAAAATAGCATTGACAGAACCAAACTTGGCTCAATCTCGCTTGATCTCGTCTTGATCAGTGACCCTGATCCAACAAAAAGCAAAATGCTTTTTCAAACAAAACCAACAAAATAGAAAAAAGAAGAAAATTTATAAGAATATGAAAGGAAACTTACCTTGAGTAGAATGTCGGCTTTCACCTCCATTTTTCACCGTTACCGTAAATTTTTTTGGGCAAAGCAACCATTAGCCGCCGCTGGAAAGGCTCAGCGGGATAGAAAGGGGGAAGGGATAAGGATTCGGGACTTGGTTTTGTTTTATTTATATTAGATGGGTTTGTGTTTTGGATTTGGATTTCAGGGTTAAATTAGATTTGGGCTTGGTTTTAAATTACCAAACCTATTTGAAATCAAACATAAGTCCAATAAAATATGGGTTTGGGGTTAAATAACTGAATCCATTTAAACCATATATGTAAAAAATATTTTTTAAAATTTAAAATTTAAAATTTTATTATAAATATTTCAAAAATTCATTAAAAATTAAAAAAAAATCATATTGTAAATGGATTGTTATAGAAATATACACGTAAAAATACAAATTAAAATTAAACTGAAACTCCAACTGAAACCTCCGAAACGAGTGAATCTATACGAAACTGATTTTTTTTCAATCGCCGATCCCAAAGCTGAATTGAGCTCTCGAACCATGGTTTTGACAAGCATGTTGATTGTCTTGAAGATTGTTCCTTGCAAGGTTTGAAATTTAGGTTTTTGTATAGGTATCGATAAATGCTTTATACTATCGGTATTGACTATCGGTATTGACTGGATCAAAAGTATTTGGTTATACATATAGTAATATGGGGTTTTAAGTATATGTTGCTGTCTTAACCTTTATCTTGGGAAGTGCTTCATATATCAATGAATTATCTTTGCCATCTATCAAATTATAATCTCCTTTTCTAATTCCTCCAAACGGGTCATTTTGACCCTTCATGAAATATATTATATAAAGCGACAATGTATCGTCTAAATTAATATAATTAACTTCTGTTTTCTTTTGTTACAAAGTTTAATGCTATCCATATTTTTAATTGAAATGGCACAAACCTATATAAGTCTTGGCAAAACTTAATGAGTTTTGCACTTATGCAACTTTTGCAAGAGGCTTTGTTATCACCCCACTACAAATCCGATCCGAAAAGCTGATATGTATTGGTATCGACTAAATTTTTGAGAGTTGATTTTGAGTGTTAAAAAGAAAATTCTTTAGGTTATAATATACATTACATGGAATAAGTTAAAATTTTGACTTTTGGTACCTAAAACCTTGAATCTCTTCTTGGATTTATTGTTTTTACTTGATGTCAGTGGAATCGGCCGTAATCGGATGAATCATATTAGCATGCTTGAAATCTCAACATCTTGGTATTATACGATTTTCCAAAGTTTCTTGGGACTCCAAGTGTTAATGCATTCATCTTGCTCGCAAGATTGTTCCCTTTGGATTTGCTTCATGCTATTAACCTATTTGCAACTTGCAGCAAATATTAGGCAATGATTTATATTCTACAACCATGGAGATTGTGATTTTTAAATGTTCTCATAATGCTCTTCATAGTGGAGATGGTGGATGCATTTTGGAAATAATATGAAACTGCATCGAAGCACTTGCGATACCTTGTTAAAAACTTAAAACCATAGGGGAATTTTTGTGAAACTCATGATAATATATATTTAAATTTTATGCAATATGTGACTTTAGAGTATCTCGTAATGGTTTATATTGTAATGTACCTGAGGGTAGATGTGATACTTAGCACTAAACAGTTATGGTTAGTGGTAAGCTTACAACAAATAATTCTCAAATAAAAGATGTATTGAAATAATATGATGAGAATTAAAACACAAGTATAGAAATCCAAACCAGATACACAAACCAATCAAGAGCAAACACTACTGGTTCGGTCAACCCTCACTTGCATCCAGTCCCTAAGCAATTTCCACCTGAAATTTCTACTATAACATGTAAACCACAAAAATAGTTTAACCTCGTAACTTGACAAACAACTATTGTCAATCACAAACCCGATCTTAACAACCTTGAGAGTGAAACGCTCTCGACCCAAGAGTAAACACCACATCAACCCTGAAGTTAACTCCTTACAACCGAGCGAACTTTGAGAGTAAGATTACAACAATTCCTAAGCCTTGAAGATGAAGCTCTTGTGTAAATTTGGCTAATGGAAATATGATTCTATTCTATAGGATTGATATCTTAGAAGAATAAAATCTAGGTTCAACGAAGATAGAAGATGAAGGTTAGAGCTCAAAGGGCACTACATGATTTCTTCTTGATTTTCTTTTTTTATTATAATTTCATATCTAATAACAAGAAATAATCCATATATATAGAGAGGTGAAAATCTACGAGAGAAAATGACCAAAATGTCCTTTTCAATGGTTAGAAAACAGCTAGTTGCGCAAATTTTGTTTTGTGCAACGGATAGTTGATTAGTTGATTAGAGTTCATACTAGGCAACTAATGGTCGTTAGTCGACTAGTCGGATAACTTTGATCGACTAATTAGTCATGTCAGGGATGTGCAAAACTCTATTTCAAATTAGTCGACTAGTGTTCAACTATTTGTCAACTAGCATTGTCATTAGCTGACTAATCGAATAACATAGGTAGACTAATTCTGACATCCAGATATAGCCAGTTTTCAGCCAATGTATTAGTTGACCAGAGTTTTTTGGTTATTCGATTAATGTATGGTTAGTTGACTAATAACTTCTCTTGTCAACTAAACTAACACGCTAAACTCAATCTGTTTTCAGACTTCTATTTCGATTAGGGAATCAATATTGGTCGACTAATGTTGATATAAATACACAGTTTGGTTATGAAACCTAGGGTGGTTTTTTGAATTAATTCTCTATTAATTCTAAGTTGTTTTCTAAGGTTTCATGTGTATGTGACATCTTTAAGGCTTTAACAAAGATTCTAAGACAAGAAAACATAAATACATCAATTAATAGTATGTCTTCAAACTCTTAATTGACGTAGCTTTTGATCATCTCCTAGTCATAGATATCTTTAAGTAGTCTTTGCCTTGGCTCGTCACACCATCATGTGAATATGTCAACCTTGCTTTGTCATCTTGCTATGTCAACTATGCTTGGTCTTTTTTGCTCTTTAATAATATCAACAAATCATTAGGCCAAGTGTAATGTTTGCTTATCATCAAAACATGTATTGGGGGAATCCAGTACCCAACATTTTTCTCCGTTTTTGATGATGACAAATATTTATAATCAAAATCAAATATATTATAATTTAAACAAATTTAAACTATACTCTCCTGAGGTAATGCTTTCTATTTTGATGATGCCCCTAGAATATCTCTCCCTTTGGCATCAGCAAAAAGTTGCGATCACTATCAAGCCTTACTAGCATCTTCGAACGGTCTCAAATTCTTTAATAGATTTTTGTGTATTTTGTTTTCCATTTTAAATAAAGTTTGTCATCTTTATTTTTTGATTTTTGATGTAATCATATTTAATTTAATTAATAACGAAGGCCTATTTCTCATAGAAGGAAGAACTTGCCGCATTTAATTTATACTATTAAAAAATTATGCAAAAGCAAAATAAAAATATATATGTAATAGATAAAGTTAATTAATACTGAACTATGGAAATTAAAATGCATTTACTCTTGACCCTAAATTAGGAATCCTAATAGAATTCATACAAATAAAAATCTAATCTAAAGTTTCAATTTAAATTCTAACCCTAAACCTAAACCTTAACCTATCCCTATTTATATCCCTAATCCCTAACTCTAAGACGCACACCTTACATGCCTAGCCCACATCTCTCTTGCTCTCTTGCTTCTTGGTTTTCATGGAGGAGGAGGAGGAGGAGGATGATGATGATAGACCCGTGCAGGTCTACACATGGGCCAGGCCCATTAGTAGCCGCCGACCTCCTTTGCTTGTGCGCGCGCGCCCTTTGCCTTAGGAACCCTAGTTTCTTCTATTTATAGGGGCTAGCTGTCATTGGTATTTTTATGCTTGATATTGGATATTTTCTATTGAGCGTCCTTAGGTCTTAGATTAAACGAGTGCGGACGTCCTCTTCGGCGTCTTGGGAGGAGAGCACACCTCTTTTGTGCTCAAATATCTTGTTATTCCTACTATTTTTTCAATAAAAATCATATCTTTTGTTGGTTCCTAACATTTTGGTATCGGAGCACGTGACGATCCATGGCGGTCACAACAAGATCACACGACAAAATTAAGGCTTTGGAGGCAAAGTTCACGAGCAAAATCGACGGGATCAAGACATCGTTGGCGGCAAACGATGAATCCATGGCCAAATTGACGGTTTTCATCAACCAATTGACGGCAAATCAAGCGAAGCACGACGAACCATTCGCGCAATTGATAGTAACCCTAAATCAATTGGCGGCGAATAACAAAGGGGAGGGGAATCCTAATCCGACACCAAAGGCGGCACCTTTGAAGAAAGAGAAGGAAAAAGAGGAGATTTTTTATCCAAAATCAACCCTATTTGGTGGAGGAATTAGACGAGGACGAAGACGAGGAACCATGGAAGATTGACTATCGCGAGGAGGTCCGACGGAAGGCGGTGGAGAGCCAAAGGGGTGGCGGCGGCCCTAACGGCCACAATTGGGAGCAAACGCACGACGACGGGCCACGGCAGAACCCCAAAACATCCAGGGTGTTCGGCCGCCGCGGGAAACAGGCAGGGGAGCCTTCCCCGCCTCCGGCGGCTTCCGGCAGGGGGCGCCAGGCACTGCCGGTGGTCGCCCGGGGCCGGCGAACTTGTCGGACCCCCGACAGGGCCCGTCGGCCCTGTCGGAAACCCGGCGAGGCCTACATGCCCTCCGACAAGGCCGGAGGGCCCCTACAGGGTCCCGCTTGCCGGAGGGCCCCTGCAGGGTCCCGCCAAGGGCAGCCCTGGCAACCGCCAGGGGGTGGGGGGACTTTCGGCGAGCCCCATAGGGGGCGGGAACCCCCTGGCAGCCGCCAGAGGGTGGAGGAGTCCGACGAGCCCCATAGGGGGCGGGAAAACCCCCGGCAACCGCCAGGGGGAGGAGATGCTCACAGCCAAGGCCTGGGAGGGGGTTTCGAGCCTCCCGGGCAGCGGACAACAGATGTGGAGGGACGCGGACACATTTCGGGAGGATTTTTTGACCCTTTGGAACGTCGACCAGCAGCAGAGGACCCCTTCTACGACGACAGACACGTGAGAGACTATTATTCTGACGGTAGGGGTGGTTACGAGGCAGAGTTCGGCGATGACGCAGGATGGGACGATTTTGAGGGCCGGCGGGGAGATTACCGTGGATACTATGGGGGTCGCGGAGGATGCCCCCTAGGCAGTACGAGACTCCGGACGAGAGGAGACAGCACTACCGTCCACATCACCGAGAGGAGTGGAGGCCTGAGCAGGGGCACTTTGGAGGAGATTGCAGAGTCCGGAAGCTGAAGATGCCGATATTTTCTGGGGAGGATCCACACGCCTGGATGTTCACAGCAGAGAGATATTTCGCGGCGCACCACATGACCGAGGCACAGAAGTTGGAGGCAGCAGCCATCTACATGGAGGGCAGAGCCTTGGGGTGGTTCCAGTGGAAGGAGAGGAGGCAGCAGATCCGGAGCTGGGAGGAGTTGAAAGACTTGGTGCTGGAGAAGTTTGGAGACCCCGTTTGGGGAACCTACACGAGCAGCTATTTGCCCTTAGGCAGGAGGGGTCGGTGCGGGAGTACATCGAGAGATTTGAGACACAGGCAGGGCGAGTTCATGGGATGTCGGACGAGTCGCTGGAGGGCACCTTCTTGAAGGGGCTGCGACCTAGTCTTCGAGCTGCGGTGAGGCCCTACAAGCCTCGGGGACTTTCAGAGGTCATCGAGATGGCGCAGATGGTGAAGGACTCCCGGACTGAGGATAGGAGAGACGGGGGAAGCTATAGTGGACAGTTACAGCGGGGCTCCTCGACTGGAGCAGGCGGAGCAGGGGCCAATACGGAGGCAGTTCCGGTGGGGCTGGAGAAGACGGGCGAACAAAACAACCCACCACCAGCTGGTGGCCCATTCCGAAGGATGACCGATGCGGAAATGCGGGAGAAGAGGCAAAAATGGCTTGTTTCCGATGTGACGAGCGCTTCACTCCGGGACACCGCTGTGTGGATCGGAAGCTGCAAGTATTGATAGCGGAAGCAGACGAGGATGATGACGTAGAGGACGAAGGCATCGGAGGGGAGGACGACTCCCACTCGGACTAGCTCCGCCAGGACTTGCAGGCACCACCTTGAGGACAAGGTGGCTCTTTGGGGGAGAGTATTAATAGACCCGTGCGGGTCTACACATGGGCCGGGCCAATTAGTAGCCGCCGGCTTCCTTTGCTTGTGTGCGCGCGCCCTTTGCCATAGGAACCCTAGTTTCTTCTATTTATAGGGGCTAGCCGTCATTGGTATTTTTATGCTTGATATTGGATATTTTCTATTGAGCGTCCTTAGGTTTAGGTCTTAGATTTAACGAGTGCGGACGTCCTCTTCGGCGTCTTGGGAGGAGAGCACACCTCTTTTGTGCTCAAATATCTTGTTATTCATACTATTTTCTCAATAAAAATCATATCTTTTGTTGGTTCCTAACAGAAGATCTTGTACAATTTTCAATGATTTAGCGAATAATGTAAGTTCTCAAAGATTTTCCTTCAATTTTTAGTTTTTGATTGATTTTTGTTCTCCATCTAAAGTTCTAGAATTGTTAGAAATGTTTTATAAATGTTGTGGCAAGATCCTGATGATTTCTACTAAAGTTTCAATTTTTTACTTCAAGATCTATTGATGAAATCCTTGTAAAATTTGTGGCTTTCCCAATTGATTTCATTTTAAAATAATTGAAGATTTGGTTTTTATTGATCATTAGAGAAT
The DNA here is from genome assembly GCA_030789695.1 of Scilla litardierei. Lineage (NCBI taxonomy): Eukaryota > Viridiplantae > Streptophyta > Magnoliopsida > Asparagales > Asparagaceae > Scilla > Scilla litardierei. The sequence continues at coordinate 3,702,615 of CM061132.1, forward strand.
TTATGAGATCATGTGATGTATTGGTTATGTTTTAATCATAAAAACATTAGTTTGTAGTTGTTATAGCCATGAAAATCCATATCACACTCACCAATGGTTATGATCTTTAAATTTCAGAATTTGTTGTAGAAATAATTGTTAAAAATCAAAACTTTGACAAGATCTATTCATGTATTATAAGCACATTAGGATTTTATTATAGATCTCTTTATTAGACATGTTTTTAATTCATAGGTCTTAATTTGTATTCTAATCCTAGCATGATTAGAATTGCTACACCTAAACATATGCATATGACAACTTGATGAGATCAAAACCTAACCATAACCTTTGGCCAACCATTGGGCGTGAGTGTGCTAGGCCGTGAGCCCTCTTGTGAACATCAAAACCCTAGGAAAGACAAACTTTAGCCGAAACCCTAAGTTCTACCTAAGGACCATGATTGGTCGTGATTTGGTGTTGGCCGCGTCAAGTCTGGTCGTGAGCCACACAACTCTGGCCGTGAATAGCCCCTTGCTGCTGGCTCTGGCCAAGCAACAGAGGAGCGGGTTTCTCCCCTATCCTTCCCCCTAGTCCCCTCTCGTTTTCCCATCTCCTGTGACCAAAATCCTTGAGGTAAAACACATCAAATTTCAATGTTTCTGCTGCTGCTGCTGAAAATTTCAGATTCTTCTGAGATGTTTTATTTCCATAATTTACAATTTTTTATGTTCAGTTTTGAAGCTATGTTTTCTTGAGTTTTGTTGGCTCTTCTACTGTTTTATTTGTTGAAAATATTGCTTATATAATGTTGCTTCAATTTCTGTGACGAGCAAAAGAATTGATGTTACAGTTGGTTGTTGTTGCGATATGTATTTTGATACAAACATGACATGTTCTTGGTTTTATTTTCGTTGCATGAGCAAAGAGAATCATGTGGCATGATGTTGAGATTGAGATTGAGATATGTGTACAAAAAGAAAACAGTCCATGTTCTAAACATATGCTATACATGTTGTTAAATTGATGTACACACATGGCACTTGGGGTGGGGTAACTCATTGTCACAAGGGTCCTTGAAGACCGTTACTCGTAAAGAGGTAACTGGTGGTATCGATGGGCATGATTAGTATTAATTTTATTATTAGAAGACGCATGGTTGAAACCCAGATTGCAATTGTTGAGGGAAAGACTCACGCAATTAGTCTGGACCCAGATACATGAGGATTGTTTGGACTATGGAGGTAGATCGGTGGCTACACCATGAGGACAGTTCGTCCATATTGTTAGTGTTCGTTGTTTCAGGTGGATAGAACATCCAAATCGCATATTATACCATCGGGCATGAGTGATGCACCAATGCTATATTTTCATATGTTTTCATTATTGCTAAAGATATTGCACTACACTTGATATCACTTTTAGAGATATTTGTAGCATTGCTTTACTTGTTCTCGAGATTTATTATGACATGTTCCTTAGCTTGGTTTTATGATACGGACGCACCCTCAGAGGCGGGCACGGGTCCAAGCGGGTCCCAAGGCGGATGGGTCACTTACTATCGGAGGCGTCGAAGGGCAGATTAGTCTTTTGTTATAATATTTTATTCCTAGGTTTTCTCTATTTATATCTAGGGTTAGCCGTCATGAGATAGGCTTATTGTGTGAGAAACATCGTAAGTGTCCTTTGTGAGGGTTTTAGACTTTGATCCGTTCATCAAAGTTAGGAGAGCGAGTTCCTCTCGAAAGGGCTCAAGTTATCTTGCTATTAGTAGTTGTTTCTTCTCAAAAATCCAATAAAAATCCCATCTTTTCCAATTTTTATTCCTTTTCTTCGCTGATTTTCCATTAATACGATCCAAATCGTATCAAATTGGTATCAGAGCAATAGATCCAATGGCGGAAGGCACTAGATTCAAGACGGAGATGGAGGCGCTGCGAAAGGAGATCCGGGAAGAGGTCAGCAAAAAGGTGGGGGCTTTGGAAGTCACGGTCGAGATGCTTTCCAATTCCCAAAAGGAGATGGAGGCCCGTTTGATGAAGAAGCACGAGGAGTCGGACGCTACTCAAGTTCAGATCTTGAAAATTCTTCAAAAACTTGAGGGGAAAGGGAAGCATGTGGAGATCGGAGGGGAAGAATCCGCAGCGGAGAATCATCATACTAAGGCGGACGATCCAAAGTTGATGGCGAATACCTCCGGGGCACCTCCGGGAACCAAAACCACGAGGGAGAAGGGAGATCTAGGGTTCCGGGAGGAGTCATGGGTGGAGGAAGTGCAACGGGAGCGGCGGCGGCGCGAAGGAGATCCCCTAGGGTTTCTTGCGGAGACGAGGGGACGCGGCGGACAAGACGGAGGCTTTCCGGAGGATAGGGAAGGCGGCGGCTGGGGGGGAACCCTAACCCCCCCCGCGCGGGCCGCCAGGACCCCGCGAGGGCTCGGGGGGCCTCACGGCCCACACCCGAGCCCGCGCGGGTGCCCAGGAAGGCTGGCCGGGCTCGCGCGAGGCCCTGGAGGGGTCGCGCGGCCCGCCAGGGCCAAACCTGGGCCCCGCCGAACCCCAGGGAGGCTTCGCAGCTTTCCCTGGGGCCGGCTGGGCCCCGGCGAGTGATGGTGGGGCCCGGGGGGCCCAGTAAACACCCGGGTCAGTTTTTCGGCCCCCCGAGCACCGAACAGGGCCCCGCAAGAGGCTACCGCGGGATTTTTGGGGCTGCAGAGGAGGAGCGCCAGAGGTGGCCTATGGAGGAGTACACGGAAAATTTTGGGGGCCCACGAGGGTTTCCCGAAGAGGCCTACGACAGAGGCAGGACAGAGTACGGATGCCATGGAGCTCAGGGAGGAGGACACCCGACCATGTACCCCGACAGGAGGATGGAGAAGTTGAAGATGCCCATTTTTGAGGGGACAGACCCCGACGGGTGGATAGTGCGAGCGGAGCGGTATTTCCAGGTGATGCGGATCTCAGAGCGGGAGGTATTGGAGAACATCATCTGCTATCTGGAGGGACATGCGCTGAGTTGGTACCGCTGGAGGATGTCCCGAGCCCCTTTTCGGACTTGGGAGGAGTTGTCCGCTTTCCTACTTGACCGTTTCCAGGCCAAACCGGGGGCGAATTTCTACGAGCAGTTGCTTGGACTACGGCAGGAGGGGACGGTGTTGGACTTCTTGGGGAAGTTCGAGGTGTTGGCAGGCAGGGTGAAGGGGGGTGTCGGAAGACGTATTTTTGGGGGCATTTATGCGAGGGCTGAAGCCCTCGATACGAGCCGAGCTATGGATGCAGAGTCCCAGGGACCTGGAGCATGTGATTCGTCTGGCATTGCGGGCGGAGGAGAAGCAGGCGGAGGAGTGGAGGATCAGAGGGACTTGGGGGGCACCACAGCAGAGGGTTCCATCTACAGCCGCCGCTGCCCCGAGACTACCGCCGGCCGCCTCAGCCGGAGCGGGGGAGAAGACAGGAGCAGCACGTCCTGCGGGACAAGGGCGGAGGATGACCGAGGCTGAGATGCGGGACAGGAGGGCCAGGGGGTTGTGCTTCCGTTGCGACGAGAAGTTCACCCCGGGCCATCGGTGTGCGAGCCGGTTGCTGCAGATCACTATCGAGCCGGACGAGGAGGAGTACATCGACCCAGAGGAGGCCGAGGAGGAGGTCGTCTCAGTAGAGCAGCCGGTGGAGCTGGAGCAAGCGCAGGTGTCCCTCAACTCCGTGATGGGGTTCACACAGAACTCCACCATGAAGTTGGTGGGACAGGTCGGGGAGACAGCAGTTACTGTTTTGATTGATAGTGGGGCCACCCACAATTTTGTGTCCCTGCGAGTGGTGGAGCTGCTGGGGTTGCAGATGTCCGGTGGGAGGTTCACCGTACAGTTGGGGGATGGACGGTGCGAGGAGAGTACGGGGCTATGTCGAGGACTCTGCCTAGTCATTCAGGGGGTACAGATCGTGCAGGATTTTTTACCGTTCGAGTTGGGGAAGGTCGACTTCATCTTGGGAGTCCAGTGGTTGAAGACATTGGGGACCACGATGACCAACTGGAAACGGTTGAGGATGGAGTTCAAGGATGGCGAGCGGACGGTGGTGCTTCAGGGAGACCCGAGCTTGTGCTATGCCATGGTAGCATTCAGTGCCATGACTCGGGCTATTCGACGGGCAGGGCAGGGGTACTTGGTGGAGTTTCGGGGGATGACCACAGAGGCGGAGCCCGAGCCCGAGGAGGGGCCACCAGAGGTGCAGTCGGTGTTGGAGCAGTTCGCATAGGTGTTCAAGATGCCACAGGGGTTACCTCCACCCCGGGACCACGAGCATGCGATCGTACTGAGGGATGGCGCACCCCCCGTCAGTGTTCGGCCTTACCGGTATCCCCACGTGCAGAAGGATGAGATCGAGCGGCAGGTCAGAGAGATGCTGCTAGCAGGAGTGATCCAGCCCAGCGTCAGCCCCTTCTCGAGCCCAATTTTGTTAGTGAAGAAGAAGGACGGGAGCTGGCGTTTTTGTGTGGATTACCGAGCCCTGAATAAGGAAACTGTGCTCGACAAATTTCCTATTCCGGTGATAGATGAGTTGCTCGACGAACTGCATGGGGCGAGTGTGTTTTCGAAGGTGGATCTAAAGTCCGGGTATCATCAGATCCGGATGCGAGCAGAGGACATCCCGAAGACGGCCTTCCGTACACACGAGGGCCACTACGAGTTCTTGGTGATGCCGTTTGGATTGACAAACGCCCCGTCTACTTTTCAGGCCTTGATGAACAAGGTGTTCCGCCCTTACCTACGACGGTTCATCCTTGTGTTCTTTGACGACATCTTGGGCTATAGCCGCACACTGGAGGAGCACACGGGGCATCTGGAGGTGGTTTTCAGGGAGTTGCAGGGGCACCAGTTATTCGCCAATCGGAAGAAGTGCTCGTTCGGGAGGAGTCAGATCGAGTACTTGGGGCACATTGTCTCAGGCGCCGGGGGTAGCGGCAGACCGGGCAAAGATTGTGGCGATGCTAGAGTGGCCTCTACCACAGACACTGCGGGCATTGCGGGGTTTCTTGGGATTGACAGGGTATTACCGCAAGTTTGTGAAGGGATACGGCACCATTGCCTGGCCACTGACGGAGCAGCTGAAGGACAGTTTTCGGTGGGGGGAAGAGGCGACTAAGGCTTTCGAAGCCTTGAAGACGGCGATGTCGACGGCGCCGGTCCTTGCTCTGCCAGACTTCAGCCAGCCATTTGCAGTAGAGACGGATGCTTCAGGATATGGTCTTGGGGCGGTGCTGATGCAGGAGGGGCGGCCGATTGCATACTTCAGCCAGGTGTTGACCACGAGGGAGAGGCTGAAGTCAGTGTACGAGAGGGAGTTAATGGCTATAGTCTTCTCCATTCAGAAATGGCGACCATATCTGCTGGGACGAACTTTTGTGGTGAGGACAGATCAGCGGGCATTGAAGTATCTGTTAGAGCAGAGGTTGGTGGCAGAGGAGCACCAGAAGTTACTGTCGAAGCTGGTGGGATTTCGGTTCGATATTGAGTACAGACCGGGGCTGGAAAATAAGGCGGCGGATGCATTATCTCGGCGGGATGAGGGGAGCCAGCTGCAGGCGATGTCGATACCCGAGTGGAGAGGTTTGGACCAGCTGTCACAGGAGGCGGAGGCAGATCCGGAGCTGCAGCAGATCAGGGAGAGCTTACAGGGGGGAGGTGACGGGGTGCCAGGTTACACGGTAGAAGGGGGAATGTTACTCTACCAGGGGAGGTTGGTGATTCCGCGGGGGTCTGCATCGATTCCGACTCTTTTCCAGGAGTTCCATGGGTCGGCGATCGGAGGGCATTCGGGCGTGCAGCAGACGTATATGCGGATGGCTCGGGAGGTATACTGGACGGGCATGCGGAAGGACATCACGCGATTGGTGGCTGCTTGTGACGTCTGCCAACGTCACAAGTACATGGCGATGGCCCCGGCAGGACTGCTACAGCCTTTGGCATTGCCCGAGCAGGTGTGGGAGGAGGTGTCCATGGACTTCATAGACGGCTTGCCGCGTTCGGAGGGGTTCACCGTGATCTTGGTTGTGGTTGACCGGCTGAGTAAGTATGCTCACTTCATTCCCTTGAAGCATCCTTACACAGCGGTTTCGGTGGCGGGGGTTTTCGTGCGAGAGGTGGTGCGGCTGCACGGGTTTCCGAAGTCTATAGTGTCCGACCGGGACAAGGTTTTCACTAGTCACTTCTGGGAGGAGTTGTTTCGAGTCCAGGGGACAGTGCTGAAGTGGAGCACCGCCTACCATCCGCAGACGGACGGTCAGACCGAGGTGGTCAACAGGAGTGTCGAGACCTACCTCAGATGTTTTGTTTCGGAGACACCCCGACAGTGGACCAGATGGTTGGCGTGGGCGGAGTATTGGTACAATACCTCCTTCCACTCGGCGGCAGGGACGACACCTTTCCGGATATTGTACGGACGAGACCCTCCTTCTTTGGTTTACTATGGGCACCGGGCGACACCGGTGTTACAGGTGGAGGAGCAGATGGAGGAGAGGGATATGATGTTGGAGGAGCTGCGGAGGCACCTGACACGAGCACAACAGGTGATGAAGGCCAAGGCGGACGGACATCGACGAGATGTGACTTTTCAGGTGGGGGACAGGGTCTACTTGAAGCTTCGACCTTACAGGCAGAGGTCTTTGGCCCACAGGAGGAACAAGAAGCTTGCGGCCCGTTACTATGGGCCTTTTGAGGTGGAGACTCGGATTGGAGAGGTGGCTTACAGGTTGAAGCTGCCGCCAGGGACAGCGATACATCCGGTGTTTCATGTTTCCCAGTTGCGTCGGGCGATTGGCGAGCATGCTACATCCTCCACACTTCCTCCTACGCTCACAGATGATATGGAAGTGATGCTCGAGCCAGTTGATGTCCGGGCGGTACGGAGAGGTCCGGGGCGGCGTCGGGAGGTCCTCATTTACTGGCAGGGGCTACCAGAGTGCGATGCGACATGTGAGCAGTATGAGGCGATACAGGAGCAGTACCCTGATTTCCACCTTGAGGACAAGGTGGCTTTTTTAGGGGCGGGTATTGATACGGACGCACCCTCAGAGGCGGGCACGGGTCCAAGCGGGTCCCAAGGCGGATTGGTCACTTACTATCGGAGGCGTCGAAGGGCAGATTAGTCTTTTGTTATAATATTTTATTCCTAGGTTTTCTCTATTTATATCTAGGGTTAGCCGTCATGAGATAGGCTTATTGTGTGAGAAACATCGTAAGTGTCCTTTGTGAGGGTTTTAGACTTTGATCCGTTCATCAAAGTTAGGAGAGCGAGTTCCTCTCGAAAGGGCTCAAGTTATCTTGCTATTAGTAGTTGTTTCTTCTAAAAAATCCAATAAAAATCCCATCTTTTCCAATTTTTATTCCTTTTCTTCGCCGATTTTCCATTGATACGATCCAAATCGTATCATTTTACTTGTTTTACTTCTTGCGATTTAGTTCCCATATGCTTTTCTTTTATTATTATGTTGTCACTGATTTTTATGGGAACCTACCGAGATTACTCGCTGACCACATTCATGTATTTGTGGATGTGTCAGATCTAGAGGACATGTACGTTGAGGATGTGCCATGTGATTCATTCGTTGGACCAACACATGATTTGTCCCATGATTAGATCACTAGTTTCTTCATTTTCTGTTAGCAGATTTTAGATTTCTCCTTGTATCTGACTTATAGCATTTCATTTAAAATTAAGGTGTAATAACATACTCCAGTTTGTTGGAGAAACTTTTATCTTTACTTTTGCATATCTGGTTGTTTTAAATTTGTCTTTGTTTTTGTTAAATGTAATTTGCATGGAGAATCTGTTTTTTATTTTTCTACGCTAGGCCTATTTAGATTAAAGGTGGAAGAAAAAAGTACTCCTTTATTTCCCTTGTTTTAAACACATCACGATCCTTCACGTTTCGCTCTCTAAGTATTTTGATAAGCGGGTCATAACATGTTTTTGTTGGTGGCACACGTAAATTTTCGCTCTCTAAGTATTTTGCAGGTCTTGTAGATACCAGTGAAATCAATATAGTTAAACATGAAAGCTGTAAGACAAGGATAAAGAAATACTCATTTTATTCAACCTGAAAAAAATTTCATTGTCTGTGCAACAACGAAAACTACAACTCAACTAAAAAAATAATGCTGAAAGAAAATCGTCTAAAAGAAAGATAAACTCTACTGGTAACACAAGAGACTCAGAGATCCACGTCCTCAACAGGAAAATCAGACTCCTCGTATTGCGGAGCCTCTTCTTCGAATTGAATATCATCTGATGGAATTGAACCACCATTAACAAAGTAGATTGAATCCATATTAAACAATTAATTTATTTTGCAGAAGTTTAAAAGACACTAAAAGAACTGTAAAGAGAAACTACTGATATGTCATGATTTAAGTGGCAGTAAGAATTAAGCAATTAACCAAAAGACTAGTAATGTGTTTTATAAGAGGAGAGCACGATGTGCAACATGAAATCCACCTTGGACTGCGGGATGCTACCCCGGGTTGAATATAAGGTCAAATTGTACCGAGAACTCAGGATCCATAAATGAAAATCCTCTCAAATATGGGCCATAAACATGACTTCAATCGCTCCCACACCTTTCAGATGTGTCAAACTGTACTGAGAACTCATTGAATAATCACGTTGCATAATCTCTAATCATGTAAATTGGTATAAGCCAAGAAAACCAAACTTTCAATATTTCGCATGTCTAATATCATAAGCAGGAACACTATAGTTAACAATTGAAATTAACATTTTCAGAGAAAAGATAATTTAAATCACAACTTATAAATACACTAAGGAAAAGACGAAAAGTGTTGAAATTTTTTTGGTACGACCTCAATGGATCAGATTTTGGCACCATTAATAGGTTGTGGTCTACCTGCCTAGATGGGTTGCTCGGCCCGAAGATCGCATAAAAATGGAGTACCAATTTAGACCAAAACTTTACTATGAGGGTTAATAGATTTACTTCTTTATAACTGAACTTATTTGCCAATGGATCATTAGCAACCAGTGACATATTTCATCAAGCAACTGAAACCCCAAAAAGACTGCAGGCAAAACAAGTATGATAACAATATGCAATCAGACAACATCTAGCATGCAAACAAGTATGATAACAGCAGGCAATCAGACACATCCAGCATGCAAACAAGTATGATAACAACAGGCAATCAGGCAACATCCAGCAGGCAAACAAGTATGATAACAACATGCAATTAGGTGAGCGAGAATCAACAAATAACAACTGGGGACATGAATGAAAACAGCATGCTAATAACCAACCACACCCACAGCTAGGAGTAGGCAAAAGACCCGGTTTCGATTCCGAACCCGGTTCCGTACCTGAATCCGATTCCGAATTTTCGGACAAATAGGAATCGGAACCGGTTTCGGGTTGGAAAACCCCAACCGATTATAATCGGAATCGGTAACCGGAATATAGGTTGAAAATTATAGTCCAACCCGATTCCGAAAGACGTAGACCGAAAGGAACCCACCTGGAATTTTCATGTTTGAAACGTAGTGCCTAAAACCCCTATTTATACAATGCTATATCAATCCTCCCGTCGATGTGGGACAAAACTACACATGATAGCAAGGTGCTGTAGTGAAGTGAAGAGCAAAGAGACATCTTTAGTCCCACATCAGTGGGAAATGACAAACTATCATTGTTTAAAGTGACTTGATTTTGGGTCACAAGCAAGAAATTAGCAGGCCGGCGTCTCGCAACCATGTGCATTGCCAATTTGTTCCCGCATGTGCGGACAGTCCAACAATACGAGTTTGGAATTTGTTCCTACGGAAAAAGTGTAATCGGATTCATTTCGGATCCGACTTCGTGTGCCTTAATCGGATCCCGAATTATCGTGTTCCGATTTATCGGTTTCGGAAGCGGGTTGTTGTTTTTACGTCTGAATTGATTCAGATTCGGATTCGGAGTTGGGCTGTTCTAAAAGATTCGGAATTATGCGATGCCCACCCCTACCCACAGCCGAGCCTTCCACCTCGACGACAGACCACTACTAAAATCGATGCAAGTGTCTTAACCGAAAAACAAGGAACAACGGCCATAACGTCGTGAATCTAACTAGGTGCCAAAATTATTCATCAGAGGAAAGATCCTCTCAAAATCCACATGAATTATCACTTCCATTTCGAAAATAAAATAATTAAAAGTTCAATAGAGATCGAATCTACATGCACTGAAGCAGAGAAAAAATCTCCAAACAAAATCTCCACACAAGAAAAATCAACCGAAGGCTCCAAAAAAACTGATCGGTCAAAACTGAAGTCTTTAGAAACCCAAACGAGCAAAAATCAAACCCCAAGCAAGATTCGAGAGCCCTGGAGTAGAAACGAAAGCCTAGAAGCAAGATCCGTAACTCCAAGAGCAAGTCGAAATCCCTGGAGTATCCGAATATTCCAGAGTAAAATCGAAACTTAGAAGCAAAGATCGAAAGCTTTTCTCTCTCTCTTTTTTGAAAGAGAGAAGATAATTTTCGCATGAAAACGAAACATTAGATTTAGAAACCTTTAAGTAGAGAAAAAGAGGCGAGAGATGTTACCGGATCTGGAGCAAAACAGATAGCATCGTGTGTACAAACCGTATGGGAAAATCGCGAGCGAATTGTGGGCGAATCATGCCGATCGATGCACGAAATCATCCAGCGTCACCCCGAGATCTCGCGTCAAGGGACAAGGCCTCGAACCAACCGAAGAGATAGAGAGAGAAGGGGCAGTTATGGTTTTGATTCGAATCGACGAAGAAAACATTGCCGCTTGTGGGATTCGAACAAGAAAAGGGCAATCTGGGGTTTTCTTTTAAGTTGGGCTGGGTTTGTGCAGGAGTGGGGGTGAGAGAGAGAGAGAGGAGTGGGATAGATAAGAAATAAGGGGTTTTAATACATGGATGCGGGTCTTGGGCTTTCAAAAAAATAAACGGGCCTTTACCAGCTCTTTTTTGCCAAGTGGTTCAGTTGTGGAAGGACTGGACATCTTGACAGAGATTGTCCGTAGAGGATCTATCAGTCACCTACCCCACCTGTCACAACAGTTTTCAGTGCCGCTCAGAGGGGTCCGTTATTGCCTAGTCAGTAACATGCCTTCTAGCGAGCCAGTCCAGATTAACCCCCACGTCAGGTTTTTATCATGTCTGCTGCAGAGGCTGAGGCTACCAATCAATTGATAACGGGTAATCTCTTGATTCTTTCTTTGTTTTGCACCATGCTATTCTTTTATTACTTCTGTTGTAGTACCTTTCTTGTATTCTTGTAGATAAAGTTTTATATTCTTCAGTTGAGCATTCTATCTTTGTTTTCTATGATGGAATATCCTTCAAATTCTTGATATCTTGACTAAACCCCGATAACTCTTTCCTTGAAATCCTTAATTCCTTCTTGAAATTTTGAACATTTGATTCGACCTTTGGACTATTATTTCCTATCCATTGTGTGTATTCTAAAACTCTTTTTTATACCATCCTCCTTCGTTATCCTTCAAATTCTTGATATATTGACTACACCCCTGATAACTCTTTCCTTGAAATCCTTAATTCCTTTTTGAAATTTTGAACATTTGATTTGACCTTTGGACTATTATTTTCTATCCATTGTGTGTATTCTAAAACTCTTTTCTATACCATCCTCCTTCGTTATCAATCATAAGGATTCTTGTGAATTGAGTTCTTCACTCATTTCTTTCAGTGTTGCCACATCCCTCTTCGGTTAGTGACAGTCTTGCTGTATACTCCAATCTTTAGGCTGCTTCCCAATGCATTCTATCTTATCTATCTAAAGCAATTTATTCTCTTTGGGCTCTTTTTTGCCAAGTGCTTCAGTTGTAGAAGGACGGGGCATCCTGACAGAGATTGCTCGTAGAGGATCAATCCGTCACCTGCCCCACCTGTCACAATAATTTTCAGTGCCACTCAGAGGGGTCCGTCGTTGCCTAGTCAGCAACATGCCTTCTAGTGAGCTAGTCCGGATTAGCCCACACGTCAGGCTTTTATTGTGTCAGCTGCAGAGGCTGAGGCTACCAATCAAGTGATAACGGGCAATCTCTTGGTTCTTTCTTTTTTTGCACCATGCTATTCTTTTATTACTTCGGTTGTAGTACCTTTCTCATATTCTTGTAGATAAAGTTTTATATTCTTCAGTTGATCATTCTATCTTTGTTTTCTATGATAGAATATCCTTCAAATTATTGATATTTTGACTACACCCCTGATAACTCATTCCTTGGAATCCTTTATTCCTTCTTGAAATTTTGAACATTTGATTCGACCTCTGGACTATTATTTTCTATCCATTGTGTGTATTCCAAAACTCTTTTCTATACTATCCTCCTTCGTTATCAATCATAAGGATTCTTGTGAATTGAATTCTTTACTCATTTTTTTTCAACATTCTCACATCCCTCTTCGGTTGGTGACGGTCTTGCTGTATACTCCAATCTTTGGGCTGCTTCCCACTGCATTCTATCTTATCTATCTAAAGCAATTTATTCTCTTTGGATGTGCAATTAAGAAGTGGACGGAAAAAATCATACTTTTAGGTTTAGTCTCCATATAAAGAGCACTCGACCTGCAAGGTCTTTTTAGAGTATAAAATAAAACTTAACTTTAGAGTTTTGGTGCAGTGGCAAGAACTTATATGGGTTTTAGGGTTTGTTGACTGCTAGTTATGGGTGACAGAATCATTGAGTTACTGCTATTGCTATATAAGTACTTAGGGATTCTAAATATGCGGTTTAATTTCGTCTGAAATTTCTACTGTCCTTTTGTTCTAGAAGCTATGTTTGAGAGCTGAACATCTTGACGTGTAGTTTTTTTTGAGTCTTATGTTATTCTATGTCTTCACTGAGCTCTTTTACTTGTTATTATATATTATTTTGTACTTGCTTCATATCCTTTTTCAATCTGTTATTTTTTTTGCCTATCGCAATCACATATGTTTCTGCAAAAAGGTTGCATGACATGTTAGACCTGTCCTGGTTTTGTCATTTCTCCTAAGTGATTTTCTGTTTTATGTCCTTTTTCAGATATCTGGAGTGCCGATGGTTGTGAAGAATGCTTTATATGATATTTCTACTCGGTTGCACCAACATCCCCGGAAAGAAAATCCTCCTATTGAAGATCTTATACATGCCAGCACTAAGGGTTTATTCCGACCTGATGCTTCGATGCCTCCGCCACCTCCTATTTGGTCAAACCAACAGCATGATACCTATGCTACAGCACCACCACCATGGGTTGGTGGATATAGAAAGGAAACACCTGCTTATGATCTAAGTAGTTACAATAATAGCCATATCGGTAACGATGGGGGTACAGTTGAGGAATTCTCTTTGCGAATACTATGTCCCGCAGGAAAAATTGGCGGAGTTATTGGTAAGGCTGGTGCCAATGTCAGACAGTTGGAGCATGACACATTAGCTAGAATTCAAGTTGAGGATACTCCCTCCGAGGCTGAAGAACGAATCATCAATGTCACCTCTCGAGAGGTAAAGTTTACCTATCATCGTGGCGGTTGTAAATTTTCTGCTTGCTTAATTAATGGTAAATGAACTACTTGGTTGGTCAATATATGGCTTCAGGGTCCTTGGGATCAAATTTCCCCAACCATTGAGGCTATTCTTCAGCTTCAGATCAGAACGTCTGCTGCTAGCGAAGATGGTACAATCACTACAAGACTTCTTGTTCCATCAAGTAAAGTTGGTTGCCTTCTTGGACAAGGTGGTAACATAATCACGGAAATGAGACGTCGCACCAGAGCAGACATTAAAGTTTCTTCAAAGGAGGACAAGCCAAGCTATACTTCTGCAAACGAAGAGATCGTGCAGGTGATGTGATCATCATCATATCTAGTCAAACTGGCTCATTATGCATGCATTATCAGTTCCTTTCTATTTGTACTTGGGCTGAAGCATATATATATGTTTTAATTATTATGTTCTGATTATATTTACCTGGGTTATATAGATATCTGGAAATCGTGATGTGGCTAGGGAGGCTCTCTTGGAAATTGCATCAAGGCTTAGAACGAGGACTTTCCGAGGTGGTAGTGCCTCTGTAAATCGTGCACATGTTATCCCTGACAGAGTATTCACTCCAGAGACAATGTCTGGCAGAGGATTGCCATCATCTCACAGGATAGGAGCTGCGGAGAATCCTGCACCTGCATATCCCGGCCATGGATTTGCTCCACATGAGAACATCTCTAGCAGAAGACCGCTATCATCCAGCATAGGTGGAGCGGGTAACACTTTTGGCTACGAGTATCCAAAGGTATAAGTGTAATGTAGCTTTACGAGGTCCAACATACTATTTTCTTTGACTTCTTATCTGTCATTTTTTTTAAAAACTTGCGATGCTTTCTTGTTTTCAATCATTGCATTATAAATTTGCAGGTTGAATAATTGATCTTAGATATTTTTATTTGACATTTATGCACATGTGAAAGGGCATTGTTTTCTTTTTTCTTCTGAGTGTTACTATGTCTATTACATTTGTGTACTACGTTGACTGTCAGTGGTTCATTCAACCTTTCTTGCAGCACCAACCTTTTGTTATGTAGTCCAGTGCAGCCGATAATTGTTCTTATGACTTGATTTCTTTCTTTCAGTCTTCACCGAGATGCACTAATTTAATGGATCTTATCTAATGGTTTACTCGTTTATACAATGAAACCACGACTGATGTAACCATGACCTAGTTGTGTTTGGAACATGTAATTATAACTAGAGTTTCCTAGGAAATAAAATTTAGGAGTTTGGAATAATACTTGATGTGCACAATTTTGTAAATGTTCAAACTTTAGACGACTGATGCTTTAATGTAAAATCTTTTGGCGGACTTGTGGGAGCATGATAACATGTTAATGTATTCCGCTTTAGGGATATGGGTCTAGGCTTATATTGGATTGTATGGGCAGGTGATAGGACCACAGATCTGGAATATTCAGTCTACACCGGTGTTTTCGTAACTTTCAGTTTTCAAGGGTTATTTTTGTAATTTTCAGCGTTAGAATTATCTATGCAATTTTGTTATTTTCTGATTAGTATTTATAGGGGCTAGGGGGATCAGAGAGGTGTGTGGAATCTAGCGAAAAAACTTGTGAGTGGTTGAGAGTTCACTCGTTGGAGAGCGCGGCCACCTCCTGAATATGCGGCTTGGGAGTGCGAGTTCCTCTCGAAAGAACTCACCATTATCTTGTAACCCTGTTTATTATCAATAAAAAGTTCTCCTTTTCACCCAAATCATCTCTTTAAACTCTAAAATTCCTCCTTTACCCTAAAAATCTCATATTTCCATCAAAAATCCCACTTTTCCCATCAAACCCCAAAAAATCCTAACAAATTGGTATCAGAGCACTATGATTTATCACAGTGGCGGAAGTAAGGAAAAATGTGGATCTTTTGGAGAGACTGTTAGGTTTTCCATCATGTATAACAGAATCTATATGCAGCGGAAAAATAGAAACCTACCAAAGATCCATGCGTTTCAATTGATTTGATCTTGATTACTAACCTTTGTTGATTGTTCGAGAAATCGGTCTACAGGTGTTGCTCGATGAACGACCACCTTTTACCAGTATCCACACATGAATATCACGATCGAAAGTTGCAAGGGTGCTAACTCCTTCTCCGCAACTAGGATTTTCTCTTGCTCTATATTTCTTAGAAACGACAGAAATTGCGTGCATTCTGAAAAACCTTTCTATATCTTATATAGAGTCACACGTTCACCTTTCAACGCGTTTCAGTTACACAGAGATATCTTATAGATAATATCTTAACAAGATATACTATCAGTTAACCCTTTAAAGCTCTTCAGTTACGTAGAGATATCTTAGGGATAATATCTTAACAAGATATAATATCTGACAGTTAAGATATATTGCCTTATTTCGAATTTCAAATCATATTTTAAATTTGAAATCTCATTTAAAACCCTATCTGATCCATTACGTTCTTTATGTGCGACCCAATAGGCTCATATCAAATTGACAGTACGTCTAATCTCATTATAAGCCCACAAGTCATAAGTGGTCTCTAGCAAGACATTGTGACTATCCAACTAATATGAATATCGTTAGTCCGATATTAACCTAACCAATAGAACATGTCATAATCTTTTTGTCACACGATATTTGATTTGAACATAAGTCATTGACAGTGTCATACTTATATTGTTCAAATATTCAATTTCTCGATTACTAAGTAGACTAATAAAATCAAATGACATTGATCATGTATCAATTCATCTGAGCACGGCTATGCATTTCTTAGTCCTACTTATCGAGGGGTCTATTAGATATCTATCTCATAAGAGCGTGACAAATTGCATCTTGTTCATTCACTTTTCTCTGCATAATTCACATCATGTTCAATCATAACCTTTATAATTATCTGATTAAAGATAACGTTTGGTTGTGTCAAATCATGATATTCCTCATGTAAGAAACTGTGCTGATATCAGGTTTAAGGATTTTATGACAACTATTAAGAAATCATTTATGACATTGATCTATGCAATGATCTCATAGCCAGTTTATCCAGTACATTGTTCACCAACAAGTATCTACAAGTTTGATTTGTATCACCATACATATAATTTTCTCATAATTATCAACCAAGCTTATACTAGTCTTAATTCATCATTATACCTTTAGTGATGAATGATTAGGGATAATTTGACTAACATAAAACAGTTATTCAAACATTATTATAATAAAACATGCAAGCAATATAATAATAACATTAAGAGAACCATTTTATAAATGAAAAAAATGACATAACATAAAGGTCCAAATATTTAGCCTAGTGCATAACTGCTAACAGAAACTCGATGGCAAAGTAGTGGATCTGAGAAGTCAATTACCAATTTGGAAGAAGTCTTGACGTCATTCAAATCAGAGGTTAAGGCATCGATCGAAGAAGGATGGAGGGCGTCATGGTCGATGGAAACAAGGTTGGGGGCCATCTTGCAAACCCTAGCTCAACAACTATTTCAACTACTTTTAGATCTAAAAGCGACGAAGAATTCAGATTTGGACAACATCTAGATCCGGGACAAAAGGCTACAACTTTGGCAAAAAAGGAGAAAGAAGAAGAATTTAGATAAGTGCTTCTAGCCGATGCGGATGAGTCCAAAGAAGCGGAAGATGACCACACGAAGGGGGGACCCCAGCCACCTGCAGGGCTGCCAAAGCCCTGTAGTTTGCTTGTATGGACATGCAGTCTGCCTGTCAGGCAGGCTGGGCCCTGTCGCTGCCCTACAGGGCTGCCAGGGCCCTTTCGCTGCCCTGCAAGGCCGCCAGTGCCTGCGTCCTGCCCACCATGCCCTATTCGCGGTCCTGCTGGGCCCGACATGGCCCGATGAAAGTCTTCCGGGTCTGCCATGGCCCGACGACACTTTTATGGGGCCCCGTGGCCTATGGTTTGCAGATGGACGACCTCCCGTGCGCGGGCGTGTGTTTTGGACGTGAAGGACCTTTAGTCAAGTTGTGTAATCATCATGACATCTATCCTTGCGTCGTTGTGTGCGCTGGAGAACTTGGGTGGCCTTTTGATCCAGGAGGGGACGCGCACCATCGGTCAGAGAGGAGTGACCCACGCACTTCATGCACCATTTTGAGGACAATATGGTTTTTAGAGGAGACAGAGTAATGATATGACCGCATGCGTTTTCGTAATTTTCAATTTTCTATAGTTAATTTTGTAATTTTCAGCTTTAGGTTATTTATGTAATTTTGTTATTTCCTGATTAGTATTTATAGGGGCTAGGGGATTAAAGAGGTGTGTGGAATCTTGAGAAGAAACTTGTGAGAGGTTGAGATTTCCATCTTTGTTGGAGAGTGCGACCACCTTCTTGAATAGGTGGCTTAGGAGAGTGAGTTTCTTTTGAAACAACTCACCATTATCTTGTTTTCTCATTTATTATCAATAAAAAGTTCACCTTTTCACCCAAATCATCTCTTTAAACCCTAAAAATCCCTTCTTAACCGTAAAAATCTCATCTTTCCCACAAAAATCCTCTTTTTATCCATTAAACCCTAGAAAAAAAAAATCCTAACAATAGGAGCATGGTTATTTAGAAAAGGGCAAAAGGTAAGAGAAGTCGTGAATATTGCGAAAGGAGGGAGAATGGAGTGCATTTTGCAGCATTAGACCGCAAGCTTTATCTTGCTCAATGTTTCTATTCAAAACAGGCCCAAGACAACCTACAGGGCTTAGATCATGTGGGAACAATAGTCCCAGTTCAATTGGGATTTTCAAAGCAAAAAGTAGGGGCACACCATCTGTCATTATGCATGGTTGAATTTCATGGTGCATAGATATGCTTGGTGATGTGTATAAGCTTAGTTTCAGTGTACACGGGTCATGGAGGCTAGTTGTGATCTGGGTGTGCAACAGCACGATCTACTGGAATTGAAATAGTACATCCCATTTGGGATATTTCTTTGCTAATCAGGACTTGGGAGCTTTTTCCTCCAACTTGTGGAGGCATTCCTCCAATTGTGAAATAGTAGAAACCTTAGCATGTGATACAAGATTTCTGGGCCAACTTTTCTGATTATCTTCTATTTTACTGGGAAATGCTATGCTGCCATTTGACATGATCCTTTTTTGGCCGTCCTTGTTATGAAATTGTTATCTGTACCTTAAGATGTCTATGTTTGAAAAAATGTAGCTTAGAGTTATCCTAGTTCGGGTCATTTAAAATGATTTTCTCCTAAATGGAAGCCAGTGAGAAGTTGTTAATGTTATTTAACCGTTGTGAAATTGTTTGTTGGGTTATAAAAATGAGTTAGCTAAACCTGTTTAACAACAATTGTCTCATACTTGGTTTGACCATGTCAAACATCCATACCTGCACCTCACTTGTTTATTGTTCAAGCAAGCTAATACCCTTTTAAGGCTGACCAAACCATTGTAACTTCTGGTTGGGTTTCAGTTAGATTTTGAGGTTGGGTCAAAATTGCCATCTTGTTGGGAAGTGCGATTGTATTGTCATTTCTATTGTTTACTTAACTGGCTGAAACTTGGAATATTGGTAAATGTTATAATAGCCAAAACAGACATCAAAATGTTTGGAGATTCCAACTAGAAACTAGATTCATGAAATTTTATTGTTGTAAAATTCCTTTTTCAAGGGTTTCTACCTTACATATAGTGGTATTATTACTTAAAGGTCCATTGATGCACAACAGAGGTGACGCGGGTTTGTAGTTGAATATGTGGGGTCTTAGGGAAGAATTATGATTTGACAAAAGAGAGAATAAAAGAATTTGAGGCTTACAGTCAGGCATACTGGTCACCAACTCAGGCAAATATCATGCCGGAGATTTTCATAGAAAACTATGGTTTGCTAAACTCGGCAAACAATTTATTGATACTTAAAAAGTTTCATATAACCAATACTTGTACTAAATACTATGTAAACCACATGTGCTGCAAGCTAAAATAAAGTAGAACTCTAAACATAAGCAAATTCTAGAAACCCAATTGAAGAAAAACTGTAATTGGACCCTCACCCACCCTTAGACGGATGTGAGAGTCGATCATTTTACTTTTCTTACCCTTCTTTTTTGGTGAAAGAGTTGCTTGTATGATAATATTTCTATTTTAGCCTTTGCAAGGTCCTAAGAGCATTTTAAACAAGTAATAGGGGCAGTAAATGCTGCTCTAGTCAGCAACTTATCTTTATGGAGTATTATAGGTAGGCATATGTTGGCTTCCAAAGGAAGGGACACGTTTGAAGGCTATGATTGTGTATGTTTGTGGCACATATGGAATTCAAGAAATCATGCTGCATTTCAGAGAAAGAAATTGTGCGCTAAACATTTTGGAATGGGATGTTCTGCCTTTGGGAGGTTATTAATTGGTGGAAGCTGGATGGTGAGATGAAAACAATAACATTTCCGGTGTTTACGAAATGGTTTCCTCTAAATGATGATTCCATCAAAATTAACTTTAATGGTGGTGTGAATTCGTGGTCTGCTTCGTGTGATTTTATGATTAGAGATGGTGGTGGTAGGGTATTAATATCATACAATGTGAATATAGCTTCAATGAATGTGGTTGAGGTGGTGCTTCACGGACTTTGGGAGGGAGTTAGTTTGGCTAGGGAGAAATTTTGAAGCCTGATTATGGGTTGAGGGAGATTTTCTTGTTGTCATTCAATCTTTATTTTATGATCTCTCTCAAACTTTCTTCTGTTGTATACCGATCTTCAAGGACGTGGAAAGTTTGCTTAATCAAGTTTCAGTAGGTTGGCGAGCTTCTTGTATCTTCTATGAAGGCAAATCAAGCGGCAAATTGTTTGGTTGGAAGGGCTTTGGCTGATGTGTGAAATCAAGTCATGATTTTCGAATTTTCCTCGTGATTTTGGTAGAATTTGTAAATTGGATATGTCCTTAATGTATTATGAGAGGAATTAATAAATAGCTTCTTTGGCCTTATTAATCAAACTAGTAGAAAATTGCCGACTTCCCTTGTGTTATCTAAACAAACTACCAAGAAGGTTGACATTGTTAATAATTGTTCAGAACTTTGTCATTTTTCTTTTCTTTTTTGAACTTTCTCGACTTGATCATGCCCTGTACCCCCACATTCCAGTTGCTTCTCTGTCCATGATATACTCTCTGACTGTGTTGCACTTCTGTGTATGCATGTGCATGTTTATTTAATTGCCTACCTAATATAGGAGCACTAGTCATAACCCGTGACCATAGGTCACGTGTCATTAACAATATTCCCCCCAAGTTTGCAGTCTCTTCAAAATTTTCTCAAAAAAATTTATAGCCACCTTCAAAAAAATTCTATCCAACAAATTTTTTTAACCACATGCAAACTAAAATTTAGTTCATTCAGAGAATTTAGTTTCCCAAAGTTTAGTTCCCTCCAGAATTAGTTTCATCCAAAATTTAAGATATTATTTCACTTCAAATTTAGTTCCATCTAAAATTTTAATTTAAGATTTAGCTAACATCAGAGAATTTGGTTCCCCCAAAAATTTTTCTTTCCAAACTTTAGTTCACTTCAGATTTAGTTTCTCCCAAAATTTTAAGGTCCACCCTAAAATTTAAGGGTCATCCGTAAAAATTTCCACGTACCCTCATCATATCTATTTATTCCTCAAGCTTCAATCACAATAGTCATTTTACCCATAATTTTGTCCTAGTCAGCAACCTGTTAGGAACCAAGATAAAAAGACAATTTTCATAGATAAAAAGTAGCCAAAAACGATAATTGAGCGCAAAAGAGGTGCACTCTCCTCTCAAGACGTCGAAGAGGACGTCCGTACTCGTTTAATCTAAGATCTACTCCTAATGACGCTCAATAGAGAATATCTCAAATATCAAGCATAAAAATCACAAATCACGGCTAGCCCTATAAATAGAAGAAACTAGGGTTTTCCTAGGCTAATGGACACGCGCATAAACCAAAGCCCAATGGGGGCCGACGGCTAACATGGGCCGGCCCATGTGGGGGGCGGCTAGACTCAGCGGGTCTATCAATACTCCCCCCAACAGATCCACCTTGTCCTCAAGGTGGTGTAAGCACTGGCGGTGCTACTCCGAGTGGGGGTCGTCCTCCTCTCCGATGCCTTCGTCTTCCATGTCACCGTCCTCATCGGCTTCCGCTATCAACACTTGTAGCTTCCGATCCACGCAACGGTGCTCGGGAGTGAATCGCTCGTCGCACATGAAATAGAGCCCCTTCTGTCTCTTCTCTCTCATCTCCGCATCAGTCATCCTTCGGAAAGGGCCCCCGGCCGGTAGTGTGTTCTGCTCACCTGTCTTCTTCGGCCCTGTCTGAACTGTCTCAGTAGTGATCACTGCTCCGCCTGCTCCCGTCATAGTGCCCCGCTGTATCTGTCCACTGTAGCTGCTCCCGCCTCTCATATCCTCAGCTTGGGAGTCCTCCACCATCTGTGCCATCTCAATAACCTCGAAAAGCCCTCGAGGCTTGTATGGCCTCACCGCAGCTCGAAGACTAGGTCGTAGCCCCTTCAAAAAGGTGTCCTCCAGCGACTCGTCCGACACCCCCTGTACTCGTCCTACCAGTGTCTCGAATCTCTCAATGTACTCCCGCACCGGCCCCTCCTGCCTGAGGGCGTACGGCTGCTCGTGTAAGTTCCCTAGCCTGGGGTCTCTAAACTTCTCCAGCACCATGTCCTTCAGCTCCTCCCAGCTCCTGATCTGCTGTCACCTCTCCTTCCACTGGTACCACCCCAAGGCTCGCCCCTCCATGCAGATGGCCGCCACCTCCAGCTTCTAGGCCTCGGTCATGTGATGCGCCGCGAAATATCTCTCCGCTGTGAACAGCCAGGCGTGTGGATCCTCCCCAGAAAAGATCGTCATCTTCAGCTTCTGTACTCTGCAATCCCCTCCAAAGTGCCTCTGCTCGGGCCTCCCATCGTCTCTGTGGCGCGGGCGGTAGTGATGTCTCCTCTCGTCCAGAGTCTCGTACCGCCTTGGTGGCCCTCCTCCGCGACCCCCATAGTTCCATCGGTCTCCGTGCCCCTCGTCACCTCCAACACCGCCCTCTGGTCACTCTTGGTAGTCTCCGTACCTCCATCCGGTGCCTGCTGTGCGTCTCTCCCGGTGGTGGGGCGGTGGCTGCCACCCCCCGTCGTCAAAGCGGGGGTCGGGAAGGTCCCGATAGTAGTCACCGTGCTCCTGAAAATCCCCGGGTCCCAAATCCTCCTCGAAAACACGTGCCGGAGCCTCTCGCCATGGCGGATCTTGCTGAAAGCCCCCAAAATTGCCGCCAAAAGCCTCTGTCGGGTCGCGCGGTGGCCTGGAAGCGTCCTGGGGGCCCCAGCGGCCCCCCGAGGGTCGGCGGGGGTTGCCGGAACCCCAGGAGGGGTCGGCGCCCCCGGCCGAACCCAGGGGGGTTCGCCGGACCCCCTGAAGATCCTGGGGGCCCCAGCGGCCCCCCCGGGGGTCGGCGGGGGTCGCCGGGCCCCCAGGAGGGGTCGACGCCCCTGGCCGACCCCAGGGGGGTTCGCCAAACCCCCCCGGTGGTCCTGGGGGCCCCAGCGCCCCCAAGGTCGGGGGGGTTCGCCGGACCCCCAGGGTGGGCCGCCGCACCCCGGCGACCCCAGGGGAGGTTCGCCGGGGTCGCCTTGAGTTCCTGGGGGCCGGCGGCCCCCTGGGAGGGTAGCCGCTGCCCCCCGCCTCTTGCGAGCGCCCTCACACGGGGTTCGTCGTGGTCGCCGGTCCTTCCTTGGACTTCCGCGGCCTTTCGCCTAATTTCTTCCCGATAATCAACCCTCCATGGCTCCTCGTCCTCATCGTCGGCTGGATTCTCCACCAAAAAATCACTTTTTGGGTGAAAGCTTTTAACTTTCTCCTTCTCCTTCAAAGGTGTCGCCTTTCCCCCGATTTAGGGTTTTCTTCTCCTTTGTTGTTCGCCGCCAATTGTTTTAGGGTTGCCATCATTTGCGCGAATTGGTCGTCGTGCTTCGCTTGATTTGCCGTCAATTGGTCGATGGAAGCCGTTAATTTTGCCATGGATTCATCGTTGGCCGTCAAAGATTTCTTGATCCCGTCGATTTCGCTCGTGAACTTGGCCTCTAAAACTTCAATTTTGTCGTGGGATCTTGTCGTAGCCGTCATGGATCGTCACGTGCTCTGATACCAAATTGTTAGGAACCAAGATAAAAAGACAATTTTTATAGATAAAAAGTAGCCAAAACGATAATTGAGCGCAAAAGAGGTGCGCAAAAGTAGCCAAGACGCCGAAGAGGACGTCCGCACTCGTTTAATCTAAGATCTACTCCTAATGACGCTCAATAGAGAATATCTCAAATAGCAAGCATAAAAATCGCAAATCACGGCTAGCCCTATAAATAGAAGAAACTAGGGTTTTCCTAGGCTAATGGACGCGCGCATAAACCAAAGCCCAAGGGGGGCCGACGGCTAACATGGGCCGGCCCATGTGGGGGGCGGCTAGACCCAGCGGGTCTATCACAACCACATTCAAACACATCCTTCAATTTTATAATAGATGGTTCAAGGATCTCTACATGCAAAAGACAATGACTAATTTGGAATTTGCGCAAATAATTTTTTATTACTGGCCACTTCTTTGTGGGAGTAGCCAGGCTGCACTCTTTTTCATTGAGTTCTGTCAAATTCCTTGTTGATTTGTGACATATGATGGCTCATCTATTAGATGTAGAGGTTTGGTTAATCAAAATTTTTTAGTTGCATTAAAAATGGTAGCATTCATGTTTCTGGTAAATATTATAACCTGCACAACTATATATCTTATTGAAATAATCACTCCATATTTAGTAGCTTGATGAAATTAAAAATACAAGGTCCAGTAGGTTGCAGTATTAAAAGGGGTCGAAGCTGCAAAAGGATCAAGTGTGATGTTTATATTGGAACCATATCTTTCTTATTAATCCTTCATGTACAAAGTATTAAATGCTAAGAAGCAGGGACATTGAACATGGGGATAACATGACATGGTCACAACCAGAAGGCCGATTATAAGAAAATATGATGCAAGAATGTCATTCTGGGTATAAGTTGCAACTAATGATATAATAACAGGACAAACTAAGAGACTACGTAAATGCGTAACATCTGACTGAACATGCTAACCTGTTTATATTCTGTAACACTATAAAAATGATTGATGTATATGCTAATGATAAATCTATATTGTGCCCACGTGCTTATTTTTTATATGCAATATAAAATGTTTATCATGTGTGGATGCGTGTGCATGTGTAGACCATAGCCATCAAAACGGAAAACATCAAAAGAATTGAGTGAGAACTATTCTTGCATAATATAAGATATACGCAAGAAGTTACAACAAAAACAACCAAAATAATGAAAACATCAAAAATAGGATACTTAGTAACGTGTCTAAACGGGTTATACAGGGAAAACAGATATACAAACTGTTATATATGTCAAATTTATATGTTAATCACCTAATTTGCTTACATATGTAAATATTTATCAAAAATATTTTCTAACATTAACAAGTATGTTTGTGGCCGTAATAGTTTATTTCAAATTGATTGGTGGATAAATAGGTTTCGCGTACAAAATATGACTCATCACATCAAAAATTTAAAATTCAATAGAAAAAGTAGTCCTTACAATCTCCTAAAGACAATACTCAAATCTTTATTTTTCATGAAACCATACAAAATGTAAGTGCATGTTTAAAATGGATTTAATTTTTTTTTGTCAAAAATACAATCCTTTTGACCGACTTACTTTCACACATGGTTTTAATTGTGGAGGCATTACAACATGTTTTTCTTGAAATAAGAAATCGTGCATGCTATCTATGGTACATGCACACAACATTAATTGACACACAAAAAACATCTTGTGCTCACGCACTCTCCCCCTCACATTATTATATGAACTAAAGATTTTAGAACATAAATGATTGCAGATACGCACTCTCCCCCTCACCTTAAAATTTTCACAATCACTTATTTGATGCTCTTTATCCATATTTTAACTAAAGATTTTAGAACATAAATGATTGCATATACATATCTCGACATGCAATGAGCACGAAAGAAATGTTTGAGATGTGTCTGATATCTATTCTAAATTTATAACATATGTTATAAAAGTCAGGATATGTGTAAGAAGTGTCAGACGCGTCCCAAGTGTGTCCAATATTTGCAGTGATGGATATGGCTTCATTCCAGGAGTGCCGGTGATATGAGTTGTTCACTACTATATGACAACTTGGATAGGGTTAATCACATCTGATTCATATATGCTTAGATGCTGAATTGGCTATGTGAGATTTATTATTAAGTTGTTTTGAATGTTTTGGAAAGCGAAGAGCTTCAATTTTATCATGATGGACAAATAAACCTTGCCTTGCATCTCTATTTCATTGTCATATGTCTTGAGATGTTCACTACCATTGTCATCATCCAAGCCCTTTCCTGTTGAAACTGGATTAATATTTTAGAACAAAAGAGCTTACAGATCGGAGGAAGAACTGAGCAAGTTCTAAGCTAGTTTTTGGACTGATAATGTCCATATACATGTTAACACATTTATTGTGCAATGTGATTGGTGTATCCAATTAAAAGGTAGGAAGCAAATGGTACTTGTTTCCCCCCTATTATCAGATTCTTTCTAATATCTACTTGCACATAGTTGCGTGAAGTTCTTACTGGAAACCAGGAACTTCCTATATTTGGTTTCTATATGGTTCTTTTGGAAGTTGGCTAGATGAACACTTGCATGTCCTAGGCTTTAATCTACGTACATTGTTGTCTTGGAGGGTTCAAGCTATGGTTTAAGCCAATCCATTCTACTGGATCAGTGTGGTAGTGTAGGAATTTCACTTTAAAACCAGCATGGGGGCCTTTCCTTTCTGATAGGCAGTAACTGAAAAGCAAGCTGGGCCAGAACATGGAAAGTTTAATGTGGAGTCGAGCCACCATTATGTTTTTGCTGAACCGTTTGTTTCCTTGGTGATAGCCCTTGCGGTCTGGTTCATGCAGGTCTGAACCAGCTAGAATTCTCGCTATTTGGTCCATATTGTGGGAAGATGACGCTTAGAAAGACATTAATTGTCATGAAAGAAATTGCAAGTCTGTTACTGCAATTTTAAGAAAATTTTTGGTTCTCTTACCTGGTAATGGATTCTAGATTGAGGTTGGAAATGGTGATAGGTGTGCTGTCAATGTATGCATTCATTTTGCTCTCTCCTCAAACATGATATTCTTTAAAAGCCTTGTAGTTTTTGATCATTCTAATTGAAGGGTGTTGGCTTCTTGATTTACCATGCATTTCTGTTTTATATAGTCAATCAATATCTTTAGGGCACATTTCCTTTATTTTATGTCGCAGGGTTCAATCCTTTGGTTTTCCTTATTCTATATATTTCAAGTCTTCAGATATCAAAAGTTGACTCCTTCCGTTTTCTTTCCCAGGTGCATGAACCTGTATATGCAGCACATAGTTACCCTCCTGCTCCAACACCGGCTGTGGCAGGGTAGGCTACATTCTTGCTTCCCCTTTACTAAGCTTAACGTCTAAATTCATCTTTGAAGTAGCTCAGCCTTATGCATGTCGTAAACTAAATTCCAGGTTCTCGAACACGACCAGCACTATAGAGATCAAAATACCAAGCAGTGCCATGCACTCGATCGGAAGCAATATTTCCGATATTCGTCAGGTATACCTTCAGTTCCATGAACTCAATATGAATCAGAAATAAGTCTTCGAGTTGAATGATGGCTCATTCACCTCGACCTTCTACCATTCGTGATTGATCATGAGTATTCATTTGCATTTCATGCGCAATTTGATACCATTTCCTTGGGGGTGTCAAAGCGTCAGCCTATTTGATTTATTTGCTTTTATTAATGGCACCAGATTTCTGGAGCTTGGGTGAAGTTGCATGATCCGCGCCCTGGCTCTTCCGAATGTGTTGTCGAGATTTACGGGACTTCGGAGCAGTTGAAGGCAGCACAGAGCCTCATGCAGGCATTTGTGTCTTCTGGTGGGCAAAATGTGACTCAACCGCAGGCACCATCTGCAATGCATGCTCCATTGTACCGCCAATACTGATCTCTTCGTCTTGTTGGGTTGTTTTTTTCCCTTGCCGCCTTTGGCCTATTTGCAGTCGCGTTGCAGCCAGCGAATACTCTGTTTTCCGATTAATTTCTAAGCAATTGTTAGCACGGAAATGGTGGCAGGGTTCCTAATTTGAATTAGGAAGACGTGGCTCTTCTGTTCTATTTCTACTGACCTTGTAAACCGATGAGGAATTTGGCAGTTCTAAGATCAACTGCGCGTCTTGTAGTCGTAGTTCAATCAAACAAACTGTTCTGCTTACAGATTTTACATGAAACCAAGTGCTTATTGTGCTCGATTGGGGGCGTTTTCCCTCTTCGTTGCTATCTGGCGTCTGATATATGCAGAGTGATAGTTCCTCGCGAATTTTCATTCTTTCTTTTGTTTCAGTAGCCATCATAAAAGTTTTATAGTGTTTTCATCTGTGGAAGATAAAAGTTCTGAGATTCATGGAAGTTGTGGACATTCGAGGGGGCTAAGCATCCAATTCATGGAATGGGAACAACATTAGAACTGATTACTTTGTCAAACATTACATTGTAATCATTTTGTTTATTGGTAATTTAGAGGTGGTAGGTCACATTCAATTGAAAAAGATTTTTCATATGGATTGTCTAAATTTATATTCGACCGAGTTGGATTCGCAGTCTGTTTTGACCATCGAATGAATCGTGGTCAATATTGTAATCTCTATATTTTGTAAGATTCTGCAAAGCCGAAAGAATTTAATAAGGCACGGGATCTTCAGGTCCTGAAATCTCGAAAACAGGTTGTAACAAGTGAATCAATAGTCAAATCCCTTTAATATTCACTCCAATTTGGAAGTGTGAGATACTCGAATGTGTATATCAATCCTATAAAAAATTTCAAAAAAAAAGGGAGGGTGTGTTGCTTGTGCAGCCAGCACGGGAAAATTCCTTTCTGACAACACATACGCAGTAATTTTTTATGTGTGTGTGTATGATAACACTGTTTTTCATATGATATATGAGGTAAGTCCGCGTATGTGGCCTCGAAACTCCACTATCAAAGTAATTTTTCGAATGATCGGAGCCGTTCATTTCAATCTTCATACCTCAAAACACCAAATATTAAGTGAACCTAAATAATTTTGCTTAGTCAATTCATTCATCGCAAAAAGTTCCATTCTTTTGGGGACGTTAAATTTGTGACGGATGGATGAACGAGCAAAATCTCTTGGGTTCCCCAAACATTCGAAGTTTTGAAGTTTTAAAATATGAAGATACCAATCATCCAAATAATACGAGAATGTACAGTTTTCGAGGTCGCATATGAGGCTGATCCCCATACTGCATATTTTACCCAGTATTGCTGTTCATTCACTCGTTACAAGTTTAACGGTTTCATAGTAACATAACTTTTTGTAACGGTTAGATGAACAAGTAAAATCCATATAGCACATTTAAAAATTGGCAGTTTGAGATTTTAAAACATGAATATCGAAATGAACAGATCCAATTGTTGAAATTTTCCTCTTTGATATCGTGAAGCTCACTCCTCTATTTTTCCATTTGATCTGAACTATTAATCATTTTGATCTTCATGTTCTAAAACCCCAAACCATCAATTTTCAAGTGAATCTAAGGAATTCTGCTCATTTATCCACATGTTGCAAGTTCAACGGTTTCACAACAATAATACTTTCTGAAACGAGTGAATCGAGGATCAAATATCACTAGGGTTCACCTATATTTTCGGTTTAGGTGTTTAGAATGTGTACACTAGCTTAAAATAACTTCAAAAAAGTGGGGAGGGGGAGCTTGAGCCTGTTGAGGGGAAAATTTCTTCTTAGCTAGCGGACCTCCATTTCCTTTTACACACACACACACACACCACACCCACCCCCCCAACACACACACATTCCTTGTGTGTGTGTGCGCGCATGTGTGAGTGTGAGTGTGAATGATGATTACCATATAACTTTTGGAGCTAAGCGTCATATGCGGCGTCAAACTTATTCCTTTAGTATATTTTTCGGATGATTGGAACTGTTCATTTTTATCTTCATATTCGAAAAATCTAAAACACCAAGTATTAGGTCAATGCAAGGGTTTTGCTTGTTTATACACCAATCAAAATTTAACTGTTCAACAATAATCAATAACAGAACTTTTTATAATGGGTAGTGAACGATTAAAACAACTTGATTTCAACTGGTATTTGATGTTTTGGAATTTTAGAATATAAAAATTGAAATAAATGGTTCCGATTGTCCCAAAAATATGGGATGACGGATTTTCGGATCATTCGCAATTGAGGGATTAGCTCATAGACATGGTATTCTCTATTTACTTACATACATGGATAAAAAGATATCGCATATATATGAGCCGAGACTTGAGCCACCATAAATAGATAAAAAGATATCGCATATATATGAGCCGAAACTTGAGCCACCATAATATGTGTACACAAATAAAAAGCTTTTCCTTCTCATGGTCTCTTCCAATATCTCGAATTGACAAACTTGAGCATAGATTATGACTGTGAATTATACTTGGTCATCGTTCTAATAAGCTATGCTTGTTGCCTTTACATGCTATGGCGAAATTCCCAACTATAAGTTGGTTGCCTATACACAAATATAAAAAATTTCCTACGTAGGCTGATCTTATCGTCCATCATTCTAAAACCCAAACACTAGTTACAAATGTGGTATATTGCTAGTTATTGTAGGCAAATGTCATCTTGGACGCATGAGTCTATCATGATTAATAATGCTCAATGCAAGAAATGCAACAGCATGCTATCATGCATTTGGTGTGTTCACAATGAATCAAAACCCTTCTGCATTCTTGTTCTGATTAAGCTACTAACCTACTTATTTAATATCATCTTTCCTTGATCACATCATATTATCTTGAAATAATTTTTATTAAGTAAGACTGTTTTATTAGACATCAAATTAAGGATACATGCATTAGTTTGGAATCTAGAGACAAATTTTGTTCACCCAGCATAAATTTCTTGCCTATAGTTTTTATACATTTGTGTCCTCTAGCATTATGCCTACTAATTGTACCAACAAATATACACAAAGGTCGTCTTAATTTCTTGTGGCTAACAGACCCAATTGCAGGATCTCCTTTTAGATCTCAATAACCTCTCCACATCGACTCATGTTCATGTTGCTGCTGCTGCTGCAATGCATCCGTAGCTTGCCCTACGAAGGAGCCGAGGCTCGAGAGATTCGTGCCATCCATCGCCGGATATCCGTTGAGAGGCGATGCGGCCTTGAGGACCGAAGGGCTAGCCGAGATCAGGCCCGAGCCGATCAAGCTTTCTCTAGCCAACATCCAGTTCATGTACAGGTTCATGTCCATCCTGCTGTCATTGATGTTGTTGCTGCTGCTGCTGATTTCATTGGTTTGCATGGAACCGAAGGAGCCCGGAGGGTTCACCATGTTGTTGAGGATCGACGCGTCGAGCTCCCCGAGCTCCGTCACCGCGGCAGTGTTGCATGTAGATGAGAGAGGGGAGGGGAGTGATGACGAGTTGGGAACTGGTTTCTTGCCATTTGAGCTCTTGTTGAAAACCCTGCACACAACCCATTCCTCCTGCATGCACATCATGTACGACTAATGTTATGTCTTGGCTTCTTCGTTGACCTTTTCATAATCCAACGTGGCGTGGACCGTTCGATCAACCCTTTTTTTCTTTTTGGATCCCACCATCCAGTTAGAGAGGAAAAAAGAGAAAAAGAGTGGTCGGTGAGGCCCACAAAGAAAAAAGAAGCTTGATCGAACGGTCCACGTCGCATTGGACGATCACATGGTCTTACGCACATAGGAGGCAACCCAGTCCATATACCTTTGAGGGTTTGTAGGGGAACTTGGTTTGCATCCTGTACTCATGCATCACCCAGCTGGTCTTCTCACCCCTGGGAGCTCTCCCCTTGTAGAACACAAGGGTCTTCTTCATCCCTGCAAGCAAGCCACAGTGGAAGATCTCCTTGTCCTTGCCCGTCGTCTTCCAGTAGCCCGCGTCGGTCGCCCGGTTGGTCCGGAGGCCGGTCGGGTACTTCCGATCCCTCAAGCTGAAGAAGTACCATTCCTTCCCTCCCATTCTTGCTCTGGCTATAAACACATCCATAAACAAACCAAACTTATGATTAGATCAATGCTATATTCTCATTGCTACCATTGATGACCTACACAAAACCATTGAGTCGATACCTGGGAGATCCCAAGGCTCGCACTTGTTGAGGTCTACATCAGCAATAGCGTGCGTCGAGAATCCAAAATCCAGCACCTTTTGCGTTAGGTAGTAAGTGATGAGCTCTTCATCAGTAGGATGGAACCTAAACCCTGGTGGTAGATTCTCCAACATATCAAGCAAGACGAGCACTTCACCATGCAAAGCCTTAAAACCCTCTTCAAGATGAAGAATGAAATGAAGAGGAGGAGGAAGAATGCGAGGAATCAGTAGAAGACAGGCCCTCTGCTGGATCCTCTTTAAATCTCATCAACTCCTTTGAAATATATGGGGATTTGGGCGAAATGACCAAATGGGTGTTGGGACTTGGGAGGGCTAGGGTTTTAAGTTTTGGGATGGGGGTCGGGGGTGTTTTGGTCATGGTGTGTGTAGGGTCTGCTCATCATCGGTCCGACCAACTCTCAACTGTTTCCACCCACCGGGAGAGGGCGCACGGGGGGAGAATATGGTCGGAGAGTGAGGATGACTCACTCAACAAAGAAGGTTCCTTTGTAAGCCTAGTTTTAGGGGGCCAAAAGTCAAAAAAATTGCAAATGATTGATTATTATTTATTGTATTCAACTAATACACCCACACACTCTCTCACATCTTGCATGCTGTTTTGCTTATCTATATTACAACCGAGGTACATTGCCCACGGATTTCCTACGTGGCAATGATCTCTCATCCAAAAAACCAAAAAAACACCCCTTCGGTCCACTTATTTACAAGTTTTCCATTGCAGGTCCAAAAACACCCCTGGACAATGCCCACGTTTAAACCCACTTTTCTCTTCCGCCGCCGATGATGTCAATTCTGTTGTTGCCGCCGGGCAATGGGGAGGGAGAAATGAAGAGTGGGAGGATGGAGAGGAGGGTGGGTGATGAAGGGGAGGGGCAGGGTGCGGCGGGCGCCGGAGCGGAGAGTGAAAGCCACAATGGCAACGACAGTCTGCACTATCGGTTGCGAGAAGAAGAGGAAGATGATGGAGGAGGATGGAGATCATGAAAGAGGAGAAAGTTGTGAAATTGTGTTGTGTGTAAAGTAAAAAATGATTTTTAATTTGTTTGGGTGTGGGTGAAGTGATCTGTGTGTAGCAATTAGGTTAACGGGCATAGTAACTCCCAAGATGATTAAGATGATGAATAATACTTTACTAAAAATAGACCAGATCACTATAGGACGAATCAAGGTCTTTCTTGATACTGTCCTAGGAGCTAATTTTAATGGTATTTGCTTCTTATATCCAATAGCATGAACTTGTAATTCAAGTAGACAACTCATTTGCTACACATGAAATATTATAAATGTTTGTCTTCGTCAAGTTCCAATCAAATAGGACTAAATATTGTCATGCAACAGAAGGACAAAAACCATGTATACAAACATTAATTATCAACAAAAGGACAAAAATTACAGTGGTTAACAGAGTTCACCAAACACTAAGACCCCATTAATCTCTCTTTTCCTACTCGTGGGTTAGAAATCTAATAGACGATCTTAGTACGATTTATATTTGGTTTCTTCATTAATTTGTTTCTAGAAGAAAACGTGGCTATCTTAGGTTCAGTTTTTGTGCTACAGACTTTTTCGTATTCCTTCCTAACAAAAAACTTTTTTATGTGTGTTCAATGAAGGTGATGGCCTTCTCGAAATCGCTCTCTGTGGTACTACTGACCAAATCCTTATGGATTACCAAAACCATATTAAATTAAACTAAGATGATAATTAAGATTATTAAACTACTAATTGGATCATGCCTACTCCCTCTGTTTTAACAAGGCATGTTGGTCCACATGAAGCGTTGTCACTTTGTCGTGAAGCTTTGTAACTCAAGTACAGCCAGCCACATTGTCGTTGTCACTTGTTGCCCTGAGATTTAGATGTTTGTAAGCGATTAGGTCAATGCGATTAACATTAATTATCTTACAGTACATCTAGAGACCATATCAATGAGACTTGGTCTGTGATTAGGAGCTGGTTTCAATGTGAAAATAGAAGTATTAAAAAAAATGCAATGACTCATTTAGGTTGGACAAATTCAATGTGTAGAGACGATTGGCTTTCTGGTTTAATGATGGGCTAAACCCGAAACCCAATAGGCATTAGGGTTTGCCTATTTATATGTGGTCATGGTCCCCGGATCGCACGTACGAAAAGCCGTCTTTTCTGCATTCTCGTCGATAGACTAGAGCCCGAGAAAGCCGAAGGATTTCTCACGGGGATACGTGCTGATCTGGAAGGCCTTCCACACGGATCATCAGTTTTAAGTTGCTATGGATTCATGTACGCTTCCGAAGCATTTCAGATTCAGTTTATTAATTCTCGTAGATCTGACATGTTGTATATCTAGATTATTATTTTGCATGGTATTTGTTAGTGAACGGGTACGGATCACAGAATGGTGTCAAGATATCCGACCCATTTAGTGTGCTTGCAACCCGAAACCCGTCATTAAGGCGAAGTAATACCAAGTCAATCGAACGGCTCGCTCGACCGTTAAGTTCCCGCTGAGACTCATCGGGGGAGTTAATGAGACCGAGTAAATGAGCAGCCGTTATCACCAATCCCGGAGAAGATCCCGCCCAAATCAATGAGGGACAGTTAATCGCAATCATCGGAGCAACGCCTATAAATACCTGAAAAGACAATGGTAAAAGGGTTCCAACTTCTAAGGTACGATATCTAATACATAGACTCTACATATTACATCTTACATTTCTTCTGCAAAAGAGCTTGCGACGTCATACTTGAGACGAACATCCGTGGGTCGATCTCAGCTACTCTAAGCTCCATTTCTTTCTTAAGTTCCATTCTAATTTAAATATCGGTGAGGATTTGGGTCAGGACCTAGATCCGACCCCTCTGACGCTTCTTTGTGGTGCAGATTGTCGAGTCTCGATCTTCTGTGAGGGTCAATCCTGAGGTTCTCACCCTCGACCGATCGACATACGAACCACTCGAGGGTCGATCGAGTATCGCAAGTCAACTATCATCTATCAACGACCCTGATTCTTCCAACCTAGGGTCCCACTCAACCGGCTGACGAGGCTCCGATTCTGCAGGAAAGGGTCCACCTCAGCACATCAATTATTTTGGTCATTTTTGGCCTTAACAGTATTGCTTAATTGTTAATCTAGAAAAGGCCTTACATCGACGAGTAGTGCTCAAGCTTGGGCCCACACTAGTTGATCATCAATGCCTAATCCGATCAATGATAGGCACCTATCCACGGTTTATCTGACCTACAAGGAAGCTGACTTACAAGATAAGATAATCATCAAGGGGTCGAGGTCTGAGCCCGATTAAATCCATTCTGATACTTAAAGATTGGGTTGACAAGAATGGGAGAAAGTAGTATAGCTAGAGATATGCTTAAAGCTAGGTATTATGGTAGTGATGATATCAATAATGGCCATACCAATAAAGTCAAGGTGACAGCGATGGTGGTGGCTACAATAATGGTGGAGATGGTGGCTGCGACATCAATAATGATATGCGGTTGTTGATGTGGTGGCAATGCCAAAGATGGTTGTCAAAATGGTGGAGACAGTAGTGGCATAATGTAATGACCATGACAAAGGTCGCAGCAGCAATCGCAGATATGGTCACAACAATAATGATGACGGTGGTGACGACAATGATGACAAAGATTCTGGAGATGACAGTTGTAACTGTCACATCGATGGAGGCATCGATGTGGTGATAATAGATGCATTGGTTGCAGTAATGATGACAGTTACAAGGTATAAGTGATGGTGTCGATGAATATGGATGTGGCGGCGGCAGCAATGACGGTGTAGGTAGTGGTGGCAACAACGGTGAACAAGTAGTGATGACGATGTTAGTGATGTGGGGAGCAGTGGCGGTGGCTACGATGCAACGACAATGCTAGATGCAAAAGTGGTGGCAGTAATGATGAAAGTAGTGTTGATAGTGGTGGCAGTAATGACGAAAGTAGTGTTAGGTAGTCTAACGGTAACGACGCCAGATGAAGTGGGAGTTATGGAAAATAACGACGACGGTGGGGGCGATCGTGGTGATGGTGGTGGAAGTGGTGTTAACAATGGAGAGGATGGTTACAGAGATAACACACGAGGCAAATGTGGTAGTAGCCGATGTGGTGGCAACAATGGATATCTGATGGCAACCATGGACAGAAGTAATGTGAACAATGAAAACAATGACGGATGGTAATGACAAAGTAGGAATTTTATAAGTTCCCAAGGAGACACATGATCTAGGTGCATTCAATTTGCATAATATATATAGTTCATGCTTTTTCGTCTTTTTTTCCTCATCCACTTCCTATTTCTTATTCCATTTCTATAATCAAGTGATAATTGTATTGCTGGTTGGATTAGACTCAAAAAGAGATCTACCCTCATGGTCCGCATCTCCCCGTCACAATAAATGGTTAACAAATTCACGGTGGCCCTCCATATCCAGATAAAAGTCAACGGTTAAGGTCATCCCATCTCCTTCTTTGATCCAAGTGCAAGTCCAGGACCAGAATGGATCAAGTCAACCAAATAACACAATCATTGTCTAATTCCAAGATATTACCCAGTACTTACTACTTAATCCCTGCATTGAAATTTAAAACGGGAGAGCGAGAGGGGGGAGATGGAGAAATCGATCAAGAAAAAGCAGCCAAAAAGAGCAGCAGCAGCAGCAGCCTCTTTGTCCTCCCACTAACTCCCCAAAAGGGGCCCTTTTTTTTTAATATGGCTCTGCCCAAGATCTTCTCCCCTTTAAATCCCACTAACGGTACAAAAAACCCGAAAAAACCCCGATCTTTCCCCAAAAGATTTGATCTTTTTGTGTGTTTTTAGTTGGGTCTGACCTTCCCTAGGTTCTCCTAGGATTGGGCTCGCTGGCGCTCTGAAGAAGCAGCAAAAGATGAAGTGGGAAGGCGTTGATGACAAGCTCGCCAAGATGGTGTCTGAGGCCAATTTGGATATGGCCTCGGAGCGGCGGAGAGTTCGAGAGGCCTTCAAGGATGTGCAGCTCGGAATTGATCACTGCTTGTTTAAGGTACTGTTTTGAATCTTTTGTGGGGTTGTGTTGAATTTGGGTCTATTTTGTTTTGTTGGAAATCGACTCTTTCATCCATTTAGTCTGATAACTTGCTGAAATTATGCTATATGTTGTTCTGCTTTCATTTTGGTGAAAAACTGTTTCTTTGCTATGCGAATATGACGAGAAATCTAAGTTCATTGAAAGTATGAGAAGAACTGTGATATTTTTTTTTGGTTGGGGTCAATTGATGATAGTGAGATTTAGGAGACTGTTGTTGTAGGGACCCCATGCACCTCCCCAACACTTAGTTTAGGTACACAACGCCACCTACAAAACGCGGAAACGGTGGCCAAACAATCCCAAGCCCGAATTCCACCGAGATGTCACCTAGGCACAAAACCAAACACCTCACGGGCACAAGAGAGAGTTGTCACCAACTACCAACTCCCTCGACGATCTTGCGATAGATAATATAATCACACAAATATAATACGAAATTAAGAGCAATACAAAAGAGACGGAGATTTGTCCTGGTTCGGTTGCGAACAACCTACATCCAGCATCCAATGCACCCGGTTCCACTGCTGATCAAGCAAGGCATACACTGACCCCATCATCTTCTTCCTCCACAATGAGAGAATAGCTCCAAGCAACACGACCTAACCCTAGATCTCTCACTAAGCTCACACACTCTCAACCAAGTGGGAATCCTTGATAACAAAGCCTCTACAACACGTAGAGCTCCTCAAGGGACCAATCCCACACCAATGGAGATCACTCCTTGGTATTATAGCCCCAAACTAGGAAGCTACCCAAGGGACTCTAGATCTCAAACATGGAAGAAGAAATGAAGACACTCACCTTAGATCTCACTAGCAAAGGTCCTTGGCGTTCCAAAACCCTAGCTTTGCTCTCCAATCTCAAGATCCAAGCACTCTCAAAATGGTTCAAGGGCAGCCCTTGCTTTTGCTCTCGGCTCTCTGAAGCTGAGAGTGCCTGCCACTTTTCCTCTCCTGAAAACCGAGAGTGCATATCTCAATTTTCTGTCAGTTGGCCAAGGGCAAGAAGCAAACTAATTTTAATTCCCAACAACCCCAATAAATGGGGGGACATGAGAACTGTGCATATACCGATTTTTTCAGCACACATTAAAAGCAACACTATACCCTGCTGATAAATCCACACTCACTTTAGCACAGCTCCAGCTCCCGTGCATGTACCCGACGTGTATGAACTCACCTTGCCTTGACCATCAGACATGTGAACCTCCATCATGTGTATTATAAATCGCGTCCTCTGGCCCCTCAATCCTCCGAGAGACATGCCAAGCTCAGAAGTCGTCTGAGCCTAGCCTCACGCATCTCTGCCTCATCCATCGCCATGTCTGCGATGAAGTCATCTGTCTCTGAGGATAATCATGCGAGCTCGGACTCCATGAATGAATCAAATGACATCGTGCCAGTGTCCAATGAGCCCTCTGTCGATCCATGAATATCCCTATCATCATCCCACGAGTTCACGAGTAACTCATGCTCTCCATGGCCATCATCTATGAGAAACACGAAGTCATCCCTACTGCTCTGTAGACTGACCCCAGCTGGGTCACATTGATATGCCGTCCGTATCTGCTCTGTCTGCTGATGCCTGTTATCAAGACTCGCCGTCCACCGGCTCCGCGCCTCAACTGACTGTGCCGACGACTCAAAACACGAATGCGCACACATAAGCGCCAAACTGTCCACCGCACCAACATCTAGCCTCTGGAGATCGTCCTCCCTTGTCATGCCATGTGATGAACTCGCCGAAGGTGAGAGATGAGCGCACACTGAAGAAGCTCCTCTCGGCTCTGCCTCCTCCCTATATCGAGCGAGAACGTACTCGATACGTGGCCTCCTAACTCTCAGCTCCATGCCCCTAGTGACAACTCCACCAGTGACCACCATTGCAGTCTCCACACTGCCATGTGAGTCTCCACGCTCCACCACGCCATCAAATTTCCTGCTCCTCTGCATCTCCACCGGTCTGGTCTCTGAAGTATCAGAAGATGCGCCTGATAAATTACCCCTTGCCAAACGAGAGCCATATCGCCTGTGTCCATACTGTGAAGACTGCTCTACCATGCACAACAAATGCTCTACCCTGATGTCAAGCTCCTCAGAAGATCTCTCTACCCTGAAGTTGAAGCTGCAGACCTCAACACGCTGGTCCTCCTCATAAGCAACCAACTCATGCGTGCTAGAAACGTGAGAGACCTCCATCTCCTCACCCACTGCAACCTCTGGCATCGGTGCGAAAACCAACTGCCATACTCCTCCGTAAATCGACGGCTCTACCTCGAAGCTAAAGCTGCACACCTCAGCATGCTGGGTCTCCTCAAGAGCACCCACAACGTGCACGCTGGAACTGTGAGAGACTCTGTCTCCTCACAGACTGCAACTAATTGCATCGATACGACGACCGACTGCAACGCCTCCTCGTAGACCGATGTGCTCTGCACCTCCAACTGAACTGAATCTGGAGCTACATCGTGAGATACCTGCTGATCATTGACACTGACCACATCAAATGAACTCTGCACCCTGTCCGTCTGCACACGTGTCTGATCATCTGTCTGAGTCTGAATCTGAATCACCCCATCATCTCTATGGACTGGGCTGTCCTCTGTTCTCTGCACACCATCATGAGTCTGCTCCGCACTAAGCACTGTAGACTCGTCAATCATGACGTGTCATCTGACAATCACCTCGCGGGTACTAGGACACCGTAACCTATACCCTTTCGCACCTCCAACAACGTACCCGAGTAGGACACAATCATGTGTACATTGTCCTATCTCGACATCGTCCCTCTCGTGCGGCCGCACCGGACATCCAAACATATGCAAGTGCGAAAAGTCAACGACTTTGCCTGTCCATAACTCCTCGGGAATAGAACCACCTGCGGCTTGTGACGGTGTTCGGTTGATGATGTATGCCGCAGTAGCAAGGGTCTCAGTCCATAATTTCCTAGGAAGGCCGGATGGTCTCAATAGCCCCCCTGTCTTCTCTACCAACATCCTGATCATATTGTCTGCTACGCCACCGTGAGGGTCTCCATCAGGAATGGTGTATCGGCACGCGATCCACTCTGACTTGCAAACATCCTGTATCTCTATGTCGTTGGTACGGATCTCTCCTACGGGTCTACCCATCCGCCTCTCGACTATGCTCCTCCATAGCCGCACCTTCTCATGGATCTCCTCCCGAGATCCCATAGGAGTAACCATGACTCTCCTCGAGAAGTCATCTATAAAGGCCGCGAAGTACCTTGCGCCTTCCAGGGAAGGAACTGGACATGGACCCCATACGCCGGCGTAGACGCACTCCAGGGGTTTCCTACTGTGTCTGACAGCTGTCCCAACCTGCACTTGCCTCGGTCGCTCCGCACCACAGTCACTGCAAGACTCAAGCCCACGATCACCTCCGAACACACTCCTCCTCTGAAGAATTTCAAGGCTCTGCTCATCAGCATGCCCCAATCTGAGATGCCACAGTCTCACTGTATCTCCACTCTTGGACTCCTGTGATCTACCAGTCTCGCCTACTACTGTGTGCACATCGAGCGCATACAAGTTGACATGCTTCTTCCCTCTCATGACAACCAAGCATCCTCGGGAAATACGCAGTCGATCCTCCTCGATCACTGCCTTGTAGCCCATCCCGGTCAAAGCTCCTATCGATATCAGCCCACTGCGAAGATCGGGAACATGTCTGATGCCATCAAACACACGGACGATGCCATCGTGCATCCTGACTCTGACTGTGCCACTCCCAACCTGCTCGCACTCCATACCATTCCCCACGAGAATCCTCTCTCAAATGCATGGAATGTATGAGTCGAACGCAATCCGATCCGGAGTCATATGGAATGAACACCCCGAGTCCAATAGCCACGAACATTGCGCTTCTCACACAGAGTATGCCGAAAACACTGAGCAATTATCCTCGTCAGAAAACATCTTGTCTTGTGCTCCAACATGAGTCGAACTCTGAGCAACCTCTTCCACAACGTCAATCGATGTCCTCGCTTTCAACCTCGGATAATCCCTCTTCCAATGACCGCTTTCCTTACATAAAAAGCATTTGTTGTCACCGCGGCCCCTTGACTTGGACCGTCGATGCCGTCGTCGATTCCGACTCTTGGAACGGCCCGTCTTGGATCTTGAAGTGGGTCCGCCCTCTTGGCGTCCCTGGATGACATTGGGTACCTCGCAACAATCGGTGTTACCTAACACCAAAC
The DNA here is from genome assembly GCA_030789695.1 of Scilla litardierei. Lineage (NCBI taxonomy): Eukaryota > Viridiplantae > Streptophyta > Magnoliopsida > Asparagales > Asparagaceae > Scilla > Scilla litardierei. The sequence goes on from CM061132.1 coordinate 3,743,728, forward strand.
TTTGAAGATCCTCCGTATTCAATGCAAACTTCACCTCATCCAACGTGAGTGAGTCTCGGCCATTTAACATCAAGCCTAAAACTTAGAATACACCGGAGCAAGAGAACATAATAGCGCCATGGCATATTGCTCGTCCTCTATCACACTCCCTAATTTCTGTAGGTCCATTACTATACGGTCCATCTCACCAACATGGTTCCAAAAAGAGTTTCCTCTTTTCATCATGTGAGTATAGAAGCGTTGCCACAATTGCAACCTTCGTTCAATTGGTGTCTTGGTCGAGTGTCGAGCTTCAAGCATCCTCCATAGGTTGCTCACGACCTCAACATCGGCAAATTACCGAAGGATCTCATCCTCCAAGGATTGCAATATCTCACCGAGGGCTTTAAGCTCCATCCTTCGCTTATCATACAATGTTGCCTTACATGGCATGCTCGTATCACATACGGCACCGTAAACTCCGTGGTGCTTCAACAAAGCCACCATCTTTTGTCGCCACAGACCATAGTTGTCCCGGCCATTTAGCCTCTCTACTTCGTATGAACACACGGCCGCCTCCTCACATGAGCAAGACGCCATCGCGGTACTACACTTCTTCGCAAACCGGACGCTCTGATACCACTTGTTGGGACCCCGTGCACATATCCAACACTTAGGCTAGGTACACAACGCCACCTACAAAACGCGGAAACCGTGGCCAAACAATCCCAAGTCCGAATTCCACCGAGATGTCACATAGGCACAAAACCAAACACCTCACGGGCACAAGAGAGAGTTGTCATCAACTACCAACTCCCTCGACGATCTTGCGATAGATAATGTAAGCATACAAATATAATACGAAATTAAGAGCAATACAAAAGAGACGGAGATTTACCCTGGTTCGGTTGCGAACAACCTACATTCAGCATCCAATGCACCCGGTTCCACTACTGATTAAGTAAGGCATACACCGACCCCATCGTCTTTTTCCTCCACAATGAGAGAATAGCTTCAAGCAACACGACCTAACCCTAGATCTCTCACCAAGCTCACACACTCTCAACCAAGTGGGAATCCTTGATAACAAAGCCTCTACAACACGTAGAGCTCCTCAAGGGACCAATCCCACACCAATGGAGATCACTTCTTGGTAATATAGCCCCAAACTAGAAAGGTACCCAAGGGACTCTAGATCTCAAACGTGGAAGAAGAAATGAAGATACTCACCTTGGATCTCACTAGCAAAGCTCCTTGGCTTTCCAAAACCCTAGCTTTGCTCTCCAATCTCAAGATCCAAGCACTCTCAAAATGGTTCAAGGGCAACCCTTGCTTTTGCTCTCGGCTCTCTAAAGCTGAGAGTGCCTTCCACTTTTGCTCTCCTGAAAACCGAGAGTGCATATCTCAATTTTCTGTCAGTTGGCCAAGGGCAAGAAGTAAACTAATTTTAATTCCCAACAACCCCAATAAATGGGGGGGGGGGGGGGGGGGACAGGAGAACTGTGCATATACTGATTTTTTCAGCACACATTAAAAGCAACATTTAGTTGAATTAAAGCATGGTGAATATGCGAGGGGGTACCATGTGACTCAGAGTGGAGTTGAAGGAAATGGGTTATAAGATAACTATTGGACTAATTATGTTTTATGGGTCAACTTCTTTTGGAAATTAGAGACAATGTTTCTCCTCTGAAACTCCCATGGTATCAGCCACGATTTAGTTAAGACCGTCCTTGTACATAATTAAGATATACATTAGAATCAAGGGTTGATAATGTTGGTGTCATCGTCTAAGCATAATTGGAACCCAAGGTTGTAATCAGAATTGTGTTCTTGTTGTCATTGGTGTGTACATACATGTAGATTATGTATCATGTATAGTGTTCTAAATGGTGCGGCGGCATATAAGGATGCGGTCATTGACCACACTAAATTTGAATTATGTGCTTGGATTATGCGGATGCGTGCATATGCAGGTGCATATATGTTATGTGCTGGCATACTATCGTGTGTGTGCGCATAACACATTGGCTTTAATAAATAAATAAATAAAAACTACCAATTTGGTTATTTACTGACCTTACAAATTAAGACTAAATCTAAAAGAGACAACAACTTGGATAAAAAGGATCAAATCCTTTTTCTCTATGGTTTCTAGGGGTTTCCTCTCTCTTCACTTTCTCACTTTCTCCATCAATTGATGGCTGAAAGAGACAGCAACAAAGCTTGCATCTTTGGTAAAATCAACTTGAGGGAGTAGCAGAGTGTTTAGACTTTAAATATTCTGATCAACTTGAAGGGAGTAGCAGAGTGTTTAGACTTTAAATATTCTGTCTCCTTCGCTTCCTTTTTTTTCTGTTTTCTGCTGGTCTCATTATGTTGCTATCTTTCACTTTCATCCTTTAAAAATTCATCCTTGCCTTCTATTATTATTATTTTCTTTACCATTGATCTAAAACCTAATACCTCTCTGCCCCTTGTTCACTTCGGAGCTGACTTGAAATTAGGTTATTATTTACGCAAGCAAAGGTGCTGTTTGGATTCTAAAGTTAGCTGCAAGTTTCAGCTAAAGAATTAGTATAGGATCAAATAATTTCTAATCGTTGGTTCTTAATTATTTTTCCTTGAGATTCGTCTCTTAATTGTGCACCTTCTACTACAACTAAATTGCTCTCATCTAGTCTTCCACTGCAACAAATTTTGTTAAATTTATATTTCCTTTCCTGCTCTAATATATTAAAATTTCCATCTCAAAGAACGGTTAGCACATCATGCACATATGTTCAATGTAGCATTGTTCATTGTTCATAAACAATTGAAGACATAACTAAGTATGGAATTGATGTTATAGTAGTTCCAGCACATAAAAGCAAATATTTCATCATTTAGAGATGCTTCATCTCTTCCATTATTCAGTTCTAAGTCTACAAACTAGAATGCTGTTGTCACCACCCCTATAAGTACATGAGAGTTTGTTTAATCCATGGTGAAGACCAACAATCACTAGATTCATCATCTTATTATTTATACCATGAAAGTTAAATATTTACATTTAAAAAGATCAGGTAAGTTACTTTTTAGCTATTTATTTATTCAAATTGATATATGATTTTGATAGTATGTTGTAAATTTAACGTTATCTAATAAGTGTGCTTCTTTTTTACTCATAAATCTAATATTTATATATCTACACACATGATGCATTAATCCATTTTTTTTGATAAATTGATAAGATTTTTTTCTTGTTCCCACCTTTTAAGATATTTTTTACATTTAATACACACATATGCACACACATATTTATTACTAATTTATTTATTAAAATATTCATCTTTTGTATAACCCACATAATCTTCATAATCGGCCATATAAACTGATTATGCGCTATGCTGTTAGATCGCACACATAATGAAATCGTATTTTAAAATACTGCTCATGTTTATTCATTCTAGGTCGTATCTTTTTGTTTTTAATAACATCTGGTTTGCTTTGTGGTGCCAATGCTTTTCAAGAACCCATGGTGGTGAACCTGGGATGTTGATTTTGATTTTGATATGGGGATTTTCCCCCAATGGTATGAGAATCTGGGATGTTGAATCGAGATTCCAAATTTTGTTCGGGATGTATCAAAAAATTGGCATCTTCAGCAAAATCTGAGATAAAATCTTTGGTTCCATTTTTTTTAAGGAAGACAAGGTTGGCAACTCTGGGTTCCAGTTTTCAGTAACTTGGGAACCCAGGATCAATCTTCAGCAAGTTAACTCCTAAAGTTCTTGCCACTACATCAAAACCTTGAATTTCTTGAAAGAGTTGAGGATTATACTTTTATCTTCTAACATGTCTTTGTAGGTTCCTTTATTATTATTATTGGCCGAAATTGGGGCTTTACACATTTTGATGATGATGATATTATAATTATAATTGTTTTGTAAATCAACTTTCTTAAATACGCCTGATTGGATATGGCCATATACATATACACATCTAAACGTCCCTTTTACTGCACTCAAACCTTCAAAGTCATGGGGATGGTTGAATGTTTTATTTTTAGTTTCAAATTGTTACGGTCCCATTAGTCCCACATCGGAAATGAGCAAAAAGAAAAGAAATGTTTAAGTATTAGAGGGCATCTCTACTTAATACCAATTGGTTTTGGATTGGATGCTAGTTAATACTTAACAATTGAGGTGTGAGCGCAGTGTTATGGATCTAGAATGTGATGGGTCTTTAGCAAGGCTAGTGTTAGAGGCCTAGTATGAGATGAGTCTCTAATAAATAAGCTTGTGTTAGATGCCTAGTATGGGGCTGGATCTCTAACAAATGGTATCAGAGTAAGCCACATGCTACGATCCACGTTATGGACGAGACGACCTGGGGAAAGAGCGAACTAAGATGTGGTGACCTGATAAGGGTCAGAGTGGACCACTTATAACGGGCACCCCAGAGTGGACCGCCGTGGACGGCGATTGTCGGAAGCGTGGTGATATGTTACGGTCCCATTAGTCCCACATCAGAAATAAACAAAACGAAAAGAAATGTTTAAGTATTAGAGGGCATCTCCACCTAATACCAATTGGTTTTGGGTTGGATGCTAGCTAATACTTAACAATTGGGGTGTGAGCACAGTATTATGGGCATAGTATGTGATAGGTTCTTAGCAAGGCTATTGTTAGAGAACTTGTGGTTACAAACCTTTGGTTCTAGTGTACCTCTTAATTAAGCCCACTTGTGGGCTTAGTCAAATCCCTGCTGGAGCTCTGGGAAACATTAGGAAATAAAAATATGACCATCTTGACACATGTGAAACCAAGCTGTTCTATATTTATGAACAGAATTTTTTTGCGAAAATTTAGATGATTATTACGAATGTTTAAGATTTGATACAATGGATATGTTTACATAGTCTGCATGAGTCTTTGTTTCTCTAATTGGGTTGATTAAATGAATTAACAACGATGTTATGGTGTCCATTGGAGTAAGCATAGTGGCTGTCAGCAATGTCATTAAAATCAGTCTAGCTGCTTGAGCAAATTGTTCCTAAGCTCCATTGGTTAGATGGGTGCCTATGCAGCTTAAGTGCTAAGTTCCACAGTGGGTGCCCAAACCTGTCTAGGACTTCCATTAATATTGGTTGTTGGTTGAAGTGTCAATGTGCTTTTTGGGTACCATGTGACTTTAGAATACCTATTAACTGGACAGAATTTTTATAAAAAAGACGACTATAAGACAAATCTTGCTTTCTGGGCCAGTTTGTTTTGTAAATTAAGCAACAACGCTCAACCAAAATGGTGGTAGCTTTAGTATGACTATAAGACAAAGCATGTGTGTTTCTCTGATATCTTTCATAAATATGTCATATATTTGGTACCCTTGGATAGTTGGTGTACATATGCTAGAAGAGTTAGCATTATCCAGATGTAGAGTATTTTATATATGTGAGCTGGTTGATGATAATAACCACTATTATAATCTTAAATGCCTATCATGTGCCTCAGAAGTCCAGCAGAACAATTACATGGAAGTAGTTACTAGTAAATAAAAGAGCATTATCAAGAGAACCATCCATCATTATCTAGCAGAGAATATTTTACATGTTGAAATCCAATGAAAAGGATTGGAAACAAGTTTAGAGTGTGGATATAGTTATAGAGAAGCAGGGAAGCTCTACGGAAGATAGTTAGCTCATACCATATAAAGCTTTGACTATGTTCTACAGCCAACCAATGCAATTGGATAATTTATATTGCTTTCTTGCACTAGCTTACGGTATACACTATGCAGAATATCCGGCAACAGAGTTTCAAATCATTCATTCACTTCTTTCCCCATGGGATCCCCTTCAACAAGCAGTAAGTGCGTACATTTGGACTTCAATTGCGTTTCTTGTGTGAAGTTGGAATTGAATCATGTTTCTGGTATAGCTTCTATTGCCATTGAAAATATTAATAAAAACTTCTGGGATGAATTTTGTTGACTAAAAAAGATTTTTGTTTAGTATAAACTGTAGAAATTATCTCTGTTCTATTGATATAATAATTTAAGAAATTAGCAGAAACTACCATCGAAAATTAGCAATAACTATCCATGCTTTACTTATATAGGGGGTACTATACCACCTCTGCAATGATAGTTTCTGTTAATTTTTCAGATCAGGAGTATTTGTATTATTATATACCAAAAGAACATGGTTAGTTTTCACAATTTATCCTTACATTTATGAACTTGTTTTTTTGGGTCATCAACAAGTTTGTTCATAGTTTGCCACTTTGATGATTCAATATATTATGCAGTATTCCTAAAAGCTGATTTAATCCCAAATGCCGAGCATGCCAATATCACATGTCTCAGCTATGAAAGTATTTGGTCCATTACCATATTAGCCACTAAGCATGAATATTTCAAAATGAGTGGCTTGCATGTGTCCGGCACGTTTAGATATAGACACTTCTATGTCGCTTGTGCTGCTGTGCAACACATATTGGACATATTGGAACCATGTTGAATTTGAAAAAGTAAAGAAAATTGCATGCCATATCATTGTCGGTTTTAGAGAAAATGAAATTTCGCCTTTTAGATGCCTTTAATCAATATATTGCTTAACCATTTGTGAAACAAGGCCATTTGATGAAAGGGGATACTAATTTGTAAAATTTGAACATCTATCAAACTTAAGGTGCATCATAAGCATGTAAGCCAAGTATTGGATTGTACTTCCATTTTTTTTTGTTTCTGATCGTGACTTAGAACCTAATTATTTAATTCATTAATAGTTTGTTTTTCTACTCTTGATAAAAATATATCCTTGCGCTAGTATATAAAGATAGATGCATGCATACTCTCAAACACACACATACAATACCCATATGCATAATCATTGCCATGTCCTTGTATCTTCCTTCTAAAGGTTGGTAGGGAACCACTTGTGGAAGCAGATCTGGAGTTTTTTTATTAAGGCGAGTTATTTATTGATTTAATAACCAGATCCAGGGTTTGATATTTTGAGCATAATATAGGGATTTGATTGATTGGAGATTTACTTTATGGCCTCACGTCCAACTACCTCATACATCGACTTACAAGCACCTCATATAGAAAAAGATTATAAGAAGATATGATTTCTTATGAACCAACTAGAGTTTCTATCAAAAACTTCAATTCAATCTTATTCAGTCTAACGAATTCTAAGAATATGTTACAATGCTTATTTATAGTCTAGAAGTATGAGTATTGAAACAAAATAAAGAAATTAAAAGAAATAATAAAAGACTGCTATATAAGCTCATTAAGTCTACATGCATCTCACATGTAACTTGTCTAAAAAAAACTAAAAATGAATCTTTCTTGTCAGATCATTTAGCGTATACACAATCTTTGTAAGCATCATAAGAATCTAGCCTTCGATGCAGATTTGTCATGCGTCAAAACTTTCCTGCTTGGAGAAACTTGATCTCGAGTTTTCAAGTGGCATAGCATGAAGAAACATGCAACCATATCGGGAAAAATGATCCACAAGTAACAGAGATGGGTACAAAAGAAGATACAATACATGCTGGCCGGCTGACGGTGGAATATTTGGAATAACAAAAGTTAATGTGCTCAAGCATCGAAACTTGAAAGTGAAGTAGATTTACCTTAGGAAGTAATTATAAATGTGTCTCATAATCCAGATTTAGCTCAAAAGCAATAAATGTCTCAGTCTTAAACTTAGACTCAGATTTAGGGTTAAACTTAGGCTCTGCCTGTAATTTAAGCTCCGGCTCCCCTTCTAATTTACAGACTCCGCATTAAAATACTCTATTTTTGCCTGTTCCTTGTACAATTCAATTATAGCCAAAAGGTCATGAAACAGTTGGTTGATCTCCTTAAATAGATCTGCTCATGACTCTTTCTGTCCCACACTTTGGACTTATAGACGGTTGGCATTTTGATGGAAGTCTGGATGCATAGCGATGTTAAAGGTGAACTTTCATTTCGAACCAAAGCCGAGACTCTTTTCATCAATATATGACCTTTTTTACTAGCTTGCATAATGTATATTAAGCACTTTCCTTTGTTAGTTATTTTATAACAACAAACAAAATCTTAAAAAAATAGTTCCTAATCTTTATACCTATAAGACTATTAGATCATTCAAAAGTTAAGCCATCTCTAAATTTATAAAGTTGATTGTTGGATATGTAGTGGTCTTTTATAAAATGCCATTCGTCACAAAAAAGAATAGCAACTTTTACAAATGTGGCCTAGAATACTCAGATGGCTCGAACTTGGTTCAAAACTGGTTCAATATAGCAGTAAACGGTGCGAAATTCTGATTTAATATGGTTCAAAAATCATCAAATTTGGCTTGGCTCATTGCCGGCTTGGATATGAGCTGGTGAACGGTGTTGGCTGGAACTTTTAGCCAATGAATGGTATTGGCTGAGTTAGCTCGGGCAGCTTGGTTGGTTGCACCAAGTTTGGATCAGATTTTAGTCAATCAATCAGCTTGGTTGCTGCAATTAGCTCAGGTCAACTCGACTCTGAGCCGTGAGTAGCAACGGCTCACCATGATTGAACTAAGTTGAGTTTTGAGCTGATCTCAAACTGAATAATAGCGGCGATATGTCATGGTTACAGAGTCAGACCAGGGTAATGACATTAACGTAGGCATTGAGAGACGTCGACACATGCGGTGGCATCATTGTGTTGCTAATGAAGGCGATGATGTTGGGATGAAATGCCGATGTATAAATGTTAAGGCGGTGATTCGCGGAGGTATCGATGATATGTATTGTTAGAGGAAAACGATGGTGGTGACACTCCAATCCGATGGCTTCAGAGTTGTCAAACGATGTAGATGATAGAGACATCGATTGAGGAATAAGATGAATAGGGTAGACACAGATGAGAATGGCAATGTTAGAGGGAGTAGGCCATGAATTGGTTTCTTGATCTGGTCAAGAATGAGAGGATGGTGTTAGAGCAAGGTGGAAATAATGGCATCAAGACATTGTCGATTTGAAGGCGGTGGTCATATCTATAAAGTGATGGTATGGTTTTGATGAAGGCAACAATGATCAATGTTGCAAGGAAAATGTTGATGATTGTGTTATCATGGTGGATGAAAGTATGACCTTGCTTAAATTGTTGATGATCAAGGTGGTGTTGATGAGGTAGACAATGCTGTTGAACATGATAACAATATGAAGGTGATATATCTTGTAATGTAGGAGTTGATGATGATGATGATACTGCTACTGATGGTGTTGGGGGAAGGATGATAAGTTTGGGAAGATGAACAGTGGTAGCTAGATATTTTGTAAGATTTTTTTTGATTTTTTTGTTTTTCTTGAAATTATAAGGTCGAGTTTGGTGAATATGTTAGGTTTTGGAATTTTTTATCGAGATTGATTGGAGGATGGGATTGTGGCTAGGTTTGGGTTTGGATTTGTTTTGGCTCTGATTTTGGATCATTCATTTTGGTACCAAATGATAAAAAACAGGTTGTAGAAGCATATAATGGGTTTTCTTATGGCTGGTTATTTTTTGATGGGGAATAACTAGGGATATTGATTGATGATTTGGAGATAAATCTAAGGATTTGATTGATTGTGTAGGATTAGCTAGGGATTGGGGATATAAATAAGGGTTGTATGGATGAAAGTGGAGAAACACGATAGTTGGCCTCTATTCGTGAGGAGGACCACTCTCCTAAAGGTCACTGTTCCACTAATTTAGGCTTTCTACTCCTAATCTATACTCAATTCTATATCAAATTCAATCTCCTCCTAAATACCCCCCAACCCACATACATATAATAAACCTATTTTTCTAAAATTACATATTGGTGCCTAAAATTACATTGGCGATCTACCATTAGATCAATCCCCTTGCATTTGCCGCTGATTTGCCTTAACCTTTTACCGTTGCACCCCCTTCCACTATGAGCCTATTATTACTCTCCAAAAAACCACCTTGTCCTCAAGATGGTGTCATGAAATTTATAGGGCATGCTACTCCAAATGAGGGTGCTCATTTCTACCTGGTTTCTCCTCCTCTACTACTATACCTCTGTTATCTTCAACCATCATGACCTGGAGAGTGCAGTCCCGACAACGATGTCTCGACAAGAATTTCTCGTTACATTGAAAGCATAGTCCATGTTTTTCGCTTATTCTGGATCTCCGCCTCAGTGAGATGCTTGACCCTGCTGTTGGTTTGCGGCTCTGTTCTTCTCCTGGCTTATCTGAACACCTCAAGGCTAGAACTTTTATACCTCCACCATAGCATTAGTACGGGAGGTGACTTTGTTCAACGCTCCCCTGGCAGCCCACTCTGCGATGTTTTTGTCTGCCACCATTTGGGCCAACTCAACCATCTCTTCAAGCCCCCTCAGTCTCAGAACGTGAGATCGGCTTGGATGCTCACCTTAAACACATTTATAAAATTTCCTTCCAAAACCGCTTTAGGCATACCTCTTACCCAGCCCTAAAGTAGCTCAAATATATCCTTGTAGTCTCTAAAGGTGTTCTTCTGCTTAAACGCAAAGATCTGCTTAAATTTCTTTCCTCACAAAATCGGTCGAACAAACGGTCCATGAACTCCTCTTATGAATGCACATGTTGCCTCTGCTCCTTCAACTGGAACTACGCCAATGCCTTACTCTTTTAATATAGTCCAACCGCCGTTAACTTCTCAGACTCAATCAAACAGTTCACGATGAAATATCTCTATGGACGGTAAAACTACACATAAAGGTCCTCTCCCTCAAATATCAGCATCTTAGACTTTCGGACCTTGTTATCGATGCTGAAGACCCACTGTCATGTTCTCCAACCGGATTGCCTGTAGTGGAATTGATGATAGGCATTTTACTGTGCGGTTGTGGGTTTTCCAAACTCTCTATGATAGAATCATTCTGCTGTGCTGTCATCTTTCCATCCATCGTCAAACCAATCTGTGTTCTTACCGCTATGATCGAAGCTCCAGTAATCGTCTCTATGGTTGCCGAAACTCCTCATGTATCTATAGAGCTCCGGGGCCTGTCGCTGGGCCTTGGTGGGCCCTAAGCGATCCCTAGATTTAAGGGCCCTTGGTGACTATCTTTGGACCCACATGCCCCCTGGAAGGTCGTCCGGGGGTCGTCGGGCCCTGGACGTCCATACTAGGAATCGCTGGGCCGAGGTCGTGGGCTTCAGGATGGCCCACTCAGGGCTCACGGGCCACAGAGACGCCCACCCATGGTGCACGGGCCTCGGGATGGTCCACCCAGGGGTCGCCGCCCTCTGGAAGGGCAGTGCCCCATCTCCTTCCTCGTGCTCTCCCCATGATTTTAGGGGAGGGTTTTCACCCCACGCGTGTGATCTGTCGTTTGGATGCATGCAGGTCTTCCTCAAAGTTAAGGACTTTCCACCTTGCTTAGATCTGTGTCATTATTCAGATCTGATGAATGAATCTCTTTTAGATGGATCTCCTCAAAAGTGATGATTTTGCCCCTGCTCTTGTCAAAAAATTCTGCTTTTTACTCGGATCTACGTCATTGTTCAGATCTGGTTTCGTAGTCTCCTTCTCAGGCGGAGGGTTGTTCATCTCCTCTCACATCTACTTCATCAAGAGTTTCATCATTGAAAACCGCTCCTCCATTGCTTGGTTTCTATCCTCCATCAGTTGACGTCGTTTCTCCGTTGATTGATACCGTTCCTCCATTGTTCTCTTGAGAACATCCACCTTGCATTTGAACTTCTCTGCCAAAGTATCCACATTTCTCGCTGCCTTTAGGACAAGATGAGATGTTCTGATATCAATTTGATATGATTAGCTAGGGATTTAGAGATAAAAATAGGATTTTATTGATGAAAGTAGGGATACAAGATAGTTGGCCTTTATTTGAAAGGATGACCTCTCTTCCGATGACCTTTTTTCGAGAGGATGACCGCTTTCCTACTAATCTAGGGTTTCTATTCCTAATTTCTATTCAATTCTCCCTCAAATCTAGCATCCTCTCCTAATTATCCCAACCCCCATACATATATTAAACCGATTTCTTTAAAATTACAGATTTGGCTCTGACGCCCAAAATTACAGATCTAGCATTGGATCAACCATCTTACATATTTCGTTGATTAGTTGCTGATTTGCCCTAGCCTTTTGCCATAGAACCCCCTTCCACAACGAGCCTATCAGATTGGTAATAACTTTCAAGCATCACACCCAAATACCTCACACAATCACACACATGCATCTCACTTAAAAGAGAGATTTTAAAGAAATCTAGGATGTTTTGCGAAGCAACTAGGGTTTTCCCCAAAAACTTAAATTCATTTTTATTCATGGTAAACGATTTCAGGAATTGTTACAATCCCTATTTATATCATAGAACTACGAGCACAATATGTGCTGAAATAAAATAAAATAAATATAAAAATTAATTAAAAAACTGCACTAGAAGCCTTTAAAGTGTACGACTCTACCTGCATCACACGTGTAACTTATTGAATAATTAAAATAAGCAGTAAAAAGAGTAAAAAAGAAGTTGATGTGTTAAAATAGGCACAATTTTTGTCGTCTTTATCAAAATATAGCCCTTGATGCAGACTTTTTTTAATCGAAGGATTTGCCATGCATGTCTGTGGCGTTTCGTTTTTGTGTCATTTGTTCTTGTCCATATCACCTTATGTCATGTGAATGGTTGGAACCATGGTCACAACTTCGACATTCTAGAATAATTTGACGAGGTTTACGGGTATGGAATAATGTGAATATTCAGAAATTGTTCAGCAAAAAATTTGACACGATAGTAGTAGTCACACACCCATAATAATTTGTATTGATACATTAGCTAGTTTTGACAAGTCACATAAGCAAATATTGCTCTAATGGTCGAGGAAGTTTCCATTCACCTGAAGAACCTTAGTTCATATCATTTTAAAATTATGTTGATTAAAACTTTACGGCAAGGTTTGAGGTTTCGGCCGAAACCCTTGGGTATTAGCCGTATCGTTTCAGTATTGGTGGGTAACGAGACCGAAACTCGGGGTCAGTTTCGGTATCGACCGATACTGATCGGTATCGGTCAGTTTCGGCTGATAACGGCCGATACCAGCCTATACCAGCCGATACTGACCGATACCGTTCAGTATCGGTCGAATGCGGAAAAAGAAGAATGTGTAATTAAATAAAAATTCTCAAAAAAAACCCAAAAATGAGATATTGACACGTCATTCACACCCTACATTTGTCTAAACATATTACACATTATTTACAAGTTTGCCATATTGTAACTAACGAGAGAGTGTTTTTAGCAAAATGGTTAACGTGAATAGCATATTTTTAACTAATATTGTTCATAATTATGTTATAAGCTACAAATTATCTTTATTAGTTTGTCATTATCTTATTAGTAACAAATTATAACTAATATTGTTAGTTACATGTAACTTAAAATTTTTGGAACCACCGATACGGACGAACCGAAACTCACTTTCGAACCCGCCGAAACGGGCGATACCGATACCGAAACCTAAATTTTCGAAAGAGCGATACCGAGACCGAAACCGAGACCTCAAACCTTGCTTTACGGTAAAACTGGAAAAATATCACGGTTTTTTTTTTGCAATTTCTACAGATTATTCATGTTTATCTTTTGTGTGTTTGATAAGTAAGGCCAACTGAGTGGCAAATCTTTTGTATAATTTGCGAATTTTTGGGTTGGGTCAGAAGTAGTATATTCATTTCAGCTTATGTTGATGACACAATAGTGCCATATTCATGGATATTATACTTTAGGTGAATTCATTAATGTAAAAACCCATATCATCATCATTATCGACTTGTGACAGTATATGTAGTTCTATGTTCAGTAGAAAAGTGGCTTTGTGTGAGGTTGGCCTATATCATCATCATCAACCACAACTTGTTTATGCAGTTCAATGTTCATCGGAAAAATGTAGCTTTGTGTGCGGACTACTCCGATTGACTGCTGGAATGTAATGTATACCCAGTGAGTCCATTAGGGAGGGCATTAAGTTGGTGCAGAGATTTCCATTTAATCTGTTTATATTTTGTTAGTATTTTTAACTCGTTTGACAAAATTGTATTATAAATGTATCAATGAACTCCCCCCTGCTAGTTGCTCAATTTTTGTTGGATGAAACTCATATTTACTATTTTTGTCATCATTACAGGCAAAATATCCTAGAGTTACAATGAAAGAGGTAAGCACTCTGAATCCTCTCATTTTCATTGTCATTTTCTATGCCAAAAGAATATTCTCATATATAACAAATTTTGTTTATTTGCAAACATTTTTCTTGTCAAATTAATAGGATTTAGTCAAGTTTAATTTTCCATTTGTTCTGGAAAACTTCCCAATGAAAGTAAAAACAAGATAAACTATTGATTTTAGCATCTTCAGATTTTCAAACATGATCTCTGCCAGTGCATATAAATAGTAGAAATAATCACCACTTGCCAACCCAATCAATCTGGCAAATGTCTCAAAATTCATTGTTTTCTAAAATGCTGATGTTTTATACTCTTGTTTCAAAATACATTACTGATTAGCTACTTATCTACAGTCATATGATGTGAATACAAGAGGTTTGCAAATCTTCTCAAAAAGTTGGCTTCCAGAGAATATTCCAATTAAGGCACTGATTTGTTTCTGTCATGGTTATGGAGACACATGTACTTTTTTCTTTGAAGGTATTGGTTCTTGGTGATCGCCAACTGTCATGTAAGTTCTTGGATATGCTTGGTAAAGCCACACACAAGTAGTTTATGATACACTTTCTCTATGCGTAGGAATTGCAAAAAAGTTTGCATCATCCGGATATGGAGTTTTTGCATTGGACTACCCTGGATTTGGCCTTTCAGAAGGTCTTCATGGCTATATTCCAAGCTTTGATAGTCTTGTTAATGATGTAGCCGAGCATTTCTCCAAAATCAAAGGTGTGATGTTACCTCTTCTGTATTAATACAATTGCCGAAGCTATTTCAATGACCACAAATATGCTTTTTAGTTTAATGCTTTTGATAATGTAGTTTTTTTCCTATAGATATAACACCACGGCGGAAACTTTGCCATCATAAATCTTTAGTATCATTAAGCGACAAAGAAGAAACAACAGTTAGACATAAATAAAAAATACACAAAAAGTGCACTGGAGGAAAACAACTTAACAGGGTCTTTTAGAAAGTAGAAAATAAAATGACATAATTAATTATTTGTCCGCTCCCCCTCCACGTCCTGACTGAGAGTTGAATATAAAATACAAGAGTAATTCCCCACACACTTCCCACCCGCTTCTCTCTGTTTCACACACACACACACGCGCGCGCGACTTCCTTTCATGTTTCACCTCTCCGTTCCCTTGTCTCATTTATGGAGGTTCCAAATTCAAACCCCATCCAAGACACCAAAGTAGTCCAATAAGAACCTTGTTTATAGGGTTTCCCCAAAGAGTTTACCAGAATAACTTGGAAAACCTGTCTGGTGCAAAGTTGGATTACCCAACATATGCTGCATAGTCGACTTGACTGCCTTTTGCGGTTGTTGTTTGCGTAGGTTAAACCCATATATGCTTATATTCTCACTTCTCTCATGGTCAGAGAATCTATGTAGCCGGTCAATCACTAATTCAATGGATTGTCTAAGCCTTCATTTTGAATCCATACAGACATTCCAGTTACTATCAAGAACTCCTAAATCTTTGATTCCTGTGAATTGTCTCCCACAAGCATCTGTACCTCCAATCTTCATCTTCACATTGACCCTTCGCCGTAGTACATCTGCGTTGCCACATGCACCCCTGGATCTAATTCCTTGCCTCATCCAGACAATTAACCATTTGTTTGGTACCTTGTATTTGTGAAAACTTCACCAACTGTGTTATCTTAGTTCCTTGGTCTAATGTAATCTTCATTGAATATATCGCCATCTTTGGAATTTTTTTAAATCCATATGCCACCATATCATAGCTCCAATGTTGTGGTGAAGGCTTTGGGAATTATTTTTGTTATTGGAGACTCAAATGCATACAATTACTCCCGATTGGATTAGGAACCCAAATCCAACCCACTGGGATTCCTGTGCAAATAGAGGATATATAATGAAATAGAAAAAGGACTAGCAATTCTACTGCATTTGTATTGGATTTTGGCTCGTTAAAAAGAGTTGAGCTATGTGATGTGTTCTGCAATTTTGGTCAATCAGGAACATTTTTGTAATTTTCAGTTTTCTGGGATGTTTTTTGTAATTTTCAGAGTTTATTTTGTTATTTTCAGTTAATATTTATTTGGGGGTTAGGTGAATTAGAGATTTATGTTGAATATTGTGAGAGAAACCATAGATCTTGGAGGTTTAGACTTTTCCTTCGAAGTAAAAACTAGTTCTTGAAGATTTAGGCTTTGATCTCGAATCCAAAGCTAGGAGAACGAGTTTCTCTCGAAAGAACTCAAGTTATCTTGTATTCTCTTCTATTTTCAGCTTATTATCAATAAAAACTATAGCCTTTCCCCCAAATCTCCTCTTCTAGCCCTAAAAATCCCACCTTTACCTTAAAAAACTCATATTTTCACCAAAAACCCTCTTTTTATATATTAAAACATTAGAAAATCCAACCCACTGGGATTCCTGTGCAAATAGAGGATATATAATGAAATAGAAAAAGGACTAGCAATTCTACTGCATTTGTATTGGATTTTGGCTCTTTAAAAAGAGTTGAGCTATGTGATGTGTTCTGCAATTTTGGTCAATCAGGAACATTTTTGTAATTTTCAGTTTTCTGGGATGTTTTTTGTAATTTTCAGAGTTTATTTTGTTATTTTCAGTTAATATTTATTTGGGGGTTAGGTGAATTAGAGATTTATGTTGAATATTGTGAGAGAAACCATAGATCTTGGAGGTTTAGACTTTTCCTTCGAAGTAAAAACTAGTTCTTGAAGATTTAGGCTTTGATCTCGAATCCAAAGCTAGGAGAACGAGTTTCTCTCGAAAGAACTCAAGTTATCTTGTATTCTCTTCTATTTTCAGCTTATTATCAATAAAAACTATAGCCTTTCCCCCAAATCTCCTCTTCTAGCCCTAAAAATCCCACCTTTACCTTAAAAAACTCATATTTTCACCAAAAACCCTCTTTTTATATATTAAAACATTAGAAAAATCATAACACCATGCCATTTTTAAAAGCACCAATGATCGGATACTCCAACTTTGGTGTGACAATAAACCATACCAAATGGAAAATCCAAAGTTATATGTGATTAATTACCAAAAAATATCTAGAAATGAAATTGAAGGATTTCAACAATTGTATTTTCAAGAATATACAAAGGTACCACTGGCATAGGATGCTAGATACAAGGTGCAATTGGTTGCAAAGGGATATAGTCTGGTAACAAGAGTATAATTTTAATGATATTTTATATCCTATACCAAAATGAAGCTATACTCATTTGTTGCTTAGGATTGGTTGTTATACATCATTCAAATTTGGAATGATTAGATGTCAAAAACACTTTGCGTGGCGAGTCAAAGGAACGAATTTAATGCATTAGCATAAGGGTTTTGAAATTTAAGAAAAGAAGACACGGTATGTTTATAAAGAAAGACTTCTTTGTGGCTTGAAGTAGGCTCCTCAATAATGACATAAAAGGTTTTCGTTCATTTATTAATACTCCTGATAGACCCTGCGGGACTAATCCGCAGCCACCTTTGGGCCGGCCCTAGCTTGTGCCGCGCGTGCCCCCTATTGCCTAGGAACCCTAGTTTTGTTCTATTTATAGGGGCGAGCCGTCATTAGTATTTTTCATGCTTGATATTGGATATTTTCTATTGAGCGCCCTTAGGTTTAGATCTTAGATTAAACGAGTGCGGACATTCTCTTTGGCGTCTTGGGAGGAGAGCACACCTCTTTTGTGCTCAAATATCTTGTTATTTCCACTGTTTTATCTATTAAAAATCGTATCTTTGTTGGTTCCTAACATTTTTTGTATCAGAGCGCGTTACGATCCATGGTGACTACGACAAGATCGCACGACAAAATTGAGGCTTTGGAGGCAACGTTCACGAGCGAAATCGACGGGATCAAGAAATCGTTGGCGGCCAACGACGAATCCATAGCAAAGTTGACGGCTTCCATCAACCAATTAGCGGCAAATCAAGCGAAGCACGACGAACAATTCGTGCAATTGATGGGAACCTTAAATCAGTTGGCGGCGAACAACAAAGGGAAGAAAACCCTAAATCGGGAGAAAAGGCAGCACCTTTGAAGAAGGGAAAGGAGAAAGTTGAGAGCTTTGATTTGAAAAACGGTTTTTTGGTGGAGGATCTGGCCAATGATGAGGACGAGGAGCCGTGGAGGGTCGATTATCGAGAAGAAGTTAGGCGAAAGGCTGCGGAAGCCCAAGGATGGACCGGCGACCCCGAGGAACCCTGCGCGAGGGCACGCGAAAGAGGCGGGGGGCAGCGGCTACCCCCCAGGGGCCCGACGACCCCCAGGATCTCCGGGTGACCCCGACGAACCCGGTTCGCTGGGGGCGGCGACCAACGCTGGTGGTCCGATGACCCCCGACCCTGGGGGGGCGCTATGGCCCCCATGACCACCGGGGGGTTCGGCGAACCCCATGGGGTCGGTCGGGGGCGCCGAACCATCCTGGGGGTTCGGCGACCCCCCCGACCCACGGGAGGACCGCTGGGGCCCCAGGACCACCAGGGGGTCCGGCGAACCCCTCATGGGTTCGACCGGGGGCGTCGAACCCTCCTGGGGGTCCGGCGACCCCCCCGACCCACGGGGGCCGCTGGGGCCCCCAGGACCCACGGGCGGGGCCGGCGGCCCTGGCCCTGGCAGGCCGCGGCCCCGCCGACTTTTCCAGGCCGACGCGTGACTTCACGGGGGCTGTTGGCGGTGATTTCAACACTTTTTAGCAGGGGCAGCCGCGTCGAGAGGCTCCGGCACGTGTCTTCGAGGAGGGGTTGGGACCCGTGGACTTTCAGGAGCACGAAGACTATGGCGAGGGCTATCGGGACCCTCCCGACCCTCGATGTGACGATGGAAGGTGGCAGCCACCGCCCCACCACCAGGAGAGAGACACAGCAGGCGCCGTGGGGAGATACAGAGACTACCAGGAGTGGCCAGAGGGCGGATTTGGAGTCGACGAGGGGCACGGAGACCGATGAGACTATGGGGCAGCGGAGGAGGGCCACCCAGACGGTACGAGACTCAGGACGAGAGGAGTCAGCACTACCGACCACATCACCGAGAGGAGGGGAGGCCCAAGCAGGGGCACTTTGGAGGAGATTGCAGAGTCCGGAAGCTGAAAATGCCGATATTTTCTGGGGAGGATCCACACGCCTGGTTGTTCACAGCGGAGAGATATTTCGTGGCGCACCACATGTCCGAGGCACAGAAGCTGGAGGCAGCAACCATTTGCATGGAGGGGAGAGCTTTAGGGTGGTTCCAGTGGAAAGAGAAGAGGCAGCAGATCCGGAGCTGGGGGGAGTTAAAGGACTTGGTGCTGGAGAAGTTTAGAGACCCCCGTTTGGGAAACCTACACGAGCAGTTATTTGCCCTTTGGCAGGAGGGGCCGGTGCGGGAGTACATCGAGAGATTTGAGACACTGACAGGACGAGTTCATGGGGTGTCGGACGAGTCGCATGAGGGCACCTTCTTGAAGGGGCTGCGACTTAGTCTTCGAGCTGCGGTGAGACCATACAAGCCTCGGGGGCTTTCAGAGGTCATCGAGATGGCGCAGATGGTGGACTCCCGAGCTGAGGATAGGAGGGGCGGGAGCAGCTTGGGCAGTTACAGCGGGGCACCACGACTGGATCAGGCGAAGCAGGGGTCACTATTGAGGCAGTTCAGGCAGGACTGGAGAAGACGGGAGAGCAGAACAACCCACCATCAGCCGGGGCCCCTTCCGAAGGATGACCGATGCGGAGATGAGGGAGAAGAGGCAAAAGAGGCTCTGTTTCAGATGCGACGAGCGCTTCACTACCGGACACCGCTGTGTGGATCGAAAGCTGCAAGTGTTAATAGCGGAAGCCGACGAGAATGAAGACGTGGAGGACGAAGGAATCGGAGGGGATGACGACTCCCACTCAGAGTAGCACCGTCGGTACTTACACCACCTTGAGGACAAGGTGGCTCTTTGGGGGAGTATTGATAGACCATGCAGGTCTAACCCGCAGCCACCTTTGGGCCGACCCAAGCCGCCGGCCCTAGCGTGTGCCGCGCGTGTCCCCTATTGCCTAGGAACCCTAGTTTTGTTCTATTTATAGGGGCTAGCCGTCATTAGTATTTTTCATGCTTGATATTGGATATTTTCTATTGAGCGTCCTTAGGTTTAGATCTTAGATTAAACGAGTGCGGACGTCCTCTTTGGCGTCTTGGCAGGAGAGCACACCTCTTTTGCGCTCAAATATCTTGTTATTTCCATTGTTTTATCTATTAAAAATCTTATCTTTATTGGTTCCTAACAACTCCGTCGGTATTGAACATTGCGGGAATATGCACAACAGTTGCTTGTCCGTCATAAGCTTTAATATGTTTCGTTTGAATGTTTGCTGCTTTGTATCGATTAATTGCTAATTGCAGCAAAGGATACGGTCATAGTAATCTGATGCGATTGGGGTACGTCGAATGAGGACGGACGATACGACGAATGCAGATGGTACGGCGAACATGGACGTGACCTCATTTGGAAAGGATTTAATGCGAGAATCCAAATGTGGATGGTACGACGAATGTGGACGATGCGGCGAACATGGACGTGACCTCATTTGGAAATGATTTAATGCGAGAATCGTGTCATTTAATTGGAGAAGAGTATTAAGATTTTATTTGGCAATATTTTAAATAAGGAGGGTGATTTAGTCCTTTTGACTAATTACCTAATTAGTGAGAGTATTATTGTAAATGACGAAGGAGAGGAGAGGTGGTGGGATATATGTTGAAATTGAGAGATATTTGATAATTAGAAAGAGAATTCTTCGAGAATTCTCAGGTAGATCTAGGAGAGTGCAGACGTCCTCGCTTAAAGGCGTCTTGGGAGGGAGGTTACACCCATCAATTGTAGCCAATTTATCTTTTATTCGCTGTTTTATTAATATAATTTCAGATTTGCTTTCGGATCCTATCATAAGCATCCCAAAACATAATTAAAGGGTGTATTTTGAGATATTAAGTTTAGCAACAGGAAAGAAGATTCTTGGCAACATCATACTACTGTCAGCCATCCATTATGTAGACTTGATCCCTAAGAAAAATGAAAACTAAAATTCTTCTGATTTTTGGTTCTTAAACACTATAACCCAACCCAGTTCACTTTAGATTGTAGACATAGTGGATTTGCCATTTGAATGTCTTCCAATTAGCCAATTGTACATGTTTGAGATATTTTGATAAATGTATCTTAAACGCCTAAGTTGCACAAGAATAGTCTCTGTTTGCTACTCTATGTTGCATGGACACGGACACACTATGAGATGGACACGTTGACATGGGGCTAACACGACACGACACGACGATACTCAAGCAAATTCTAAAAAGTATATCCAAGATAAAAGTATCATATATGTGTTAGGAATAAACTCTCTTATCTTATTCCAAGGGCAATAGCCCGATATATATAGAGTACAGGGAGAGGTAAATAAGATATGATATGTGTCTGACACGCGTCCTAAATATGTATGACACAACACAGCTCTATGGTATTCATGATGTGAAAGTTGATTTCTTGGAAATGAAGTTTTCTCCAGACAGATAATACAATAAGGCGTAGACCTGATTTCTATTGTTATCATCTCTCAAGTCTCCGCTGCCTTCTCATCCTTAGCCATCAATTGGTGGCATTAGGTGAGGTGAAAGAGAACATGTAAATCTTCTATTCCTTGTAACGTCTTTCAGATCTTGTTCCATCCTTTTCATACCATTGGGACTAGCTAGCTTTCTTGTCATAGTATATTTCAAGTATCTTATATGGTCCATTCTGCATTATGTTGCATCCATTGGAGCTATTTTGGTGGTACTAGGCGTCTCATCATGTTCATCTTTAGTATCTTCGGTGGAGCACCACCTAATTTTGTTCTCCTGGTGCTAGGTGAGGCACCAAGTTGGCCATCTTAGCTGCGTTGTAACGTTTCTTTTTTAAAGATTTCTTTGATCTGGAAAGTTACTATTGACTTTTACCATGGGAAGCTATTGACTTTTGAATCTAATTTTTTTAATTTGGTCTAATTTTTCCAGAAAGGAGTAGTGGCATATTGACCCAATTAATTCCATTCCATCCTGCAGTCGAACATATCCCCAATAAATACTTATGTATCGTCAGTATTTAGACAGCCCACGTTACTGGGTCTGAATAGTGTTCTTGTCTTTTGAACGGCTTTAAACTGAAGGAGATTTGATTGCACACGGTGGAGCTGCAAAGATTGCATAGTAATCATAAAAATAACACGAGTACATCTCCCTCTGCAACAATTGCCTATGTGGTAATGAACAATGCATGATTTATTCTCCTATTTCCTGGGTGCTCATGCATTTCTTTAATGTCTTCAAAATTCTTACTGTTTGATTCTAATGCTTGGTAAGGTGGCTAGTAAGTTTGAATTAGTTGTATTACCATTTCTTCTTTAGAAGAGTGTGTTTAGTAGACAATGTTTGTAATGACCTTTCAATTTATCTATGTTACAGTAAGAGTGCCCCTTGACAAATTCTCATTTGCCAAGAATTAGCTTTCATTCTTCGATTTGTAACTTAATGCAACCAACATCCGTAAGGCTTTTATTTCAGACACTGAAACAAACATTTCTTCATATTATGAACTTCAGAAATGCCCGAGTACCGAGGGCTACCAAGTTTCATGTTTGGACAATCCATGGGTGGAGCAGTTGCTCTGAAGGTGCATTTCAATCAGCCACATGCATGGGATGGAGCAGTGCTTGTTGCACCGATGTGTAAAGTAAATATTCTCAAATTTTCATATAATTTTTATTAGCCATAATTTTATCTCCTAGTAACAAATCTTTGCATTAGATGGCAGAAGATGTTGTCCCAGCTTGGCCTGTGAAGCAAATCCTGATTTGCATTGCTAAAGTTCTTCCTAGAGAGAAATTGGTTCCTAATAAGGATTTAGCTGAGATGGCATTCAAAGAACAGAAAAAACGTGAACAGGTTTGTATCCGTATCAAATACTTGGTATTTCCCTATCATCTTACTCCAGAAAGTTCGTCACATTTGGATATTCAATGTGTGATTTCTGCATTATGGATTTACCTTTTGGTACTTCGCAAATGTTCTACTGCACATTTTATAGATACCAAATCCTGCAAACATTTTTAGACTAATCATACATGTAATATGAGTTTGTCTGTCTAACATGTGTTTATTCTCTTGCGATGCAGTGCTGTTACAATGTTATTGCATACAAGGACAAACCACGTTTAAGGACAGCACTAGAGATGCTCCGAATTACACAAGAGATAGAACGTCGGATGGGAGAGGTATGTGATTATTAGACTGGATGTACAACTCCAAGTATCCTCTGTGAGTTTCACACGTACAACATAGTCAAGCGCTTTGAAATTCTGCTTCTGTCAATATTAGGTTTGTCCATCCTAGCTGTAATCAATAGAATATATCAATTGTTGGAGCCCATGGAATATAACTGCCTAGGCATGAAAGCATGAAAATTTATGAAGGGAATTAAAGATTAACTAAATTGTGACTATTCTGCATGAAGGCCAAGAGGGAAGTTATGTAACTGTAATACCAATAACCATTGTGGCACGTGGAGGAGTACGGAAATAAGTCCATTTCCCCCGGTGAAAGTGTAGTTTTCATTTCTATCATACAAATGAGGAGGTTGTCCCATGTGGCATGTTTGTCCCATGTGGCAATGTCACATCGCCACATGGGACATTCACCTCACCCCAATGACCCTAAAGCAACCCAAAAAAAACCCACAAATACACCGTCCATTCAAATAACACCCAAAAACAAACTCAAAAAACACACCCCAATCTCAAACTACACCAAAAAAACAAACCCAGCTTCACACACCTCAATCAAAAAATCCCAAAACCCCAGACGATACCCATACTCACACCTGTAGAAAATGTAAACACCATTGGAGAAGAGATTGAAAAGAGAACCAGCAAAGTTTTCATTCTTCTTGATGTGCTTATATACAGAGCATCAAGGGTAATATCGTCATTTACAAGGAGATATGGATCTCATCGATTTGGTAACTATTAACCGCGGATCCTTACATGATTTGGTTCGTTGAATGGGGGGACACCCAGAGATATGGACATTATTGATTTGGTAACTATTAACCGCGGATCCTTACATGATTTTGTTCGTTGAATGTGGACACACCCGACAAGGAATGCGGGTTATACAATCCCGATTGTAGGGAGATTTGGGAGAATCGGTCTACATTCCTGATACGTCCCCGCAAACTGAGCGGCAGAAATGACGAAAAGTTTGGAACGTAGCTGTTCAAAACAATCGGCAGAAAGACTCTTTGTGAAGATGTCGACCGGGTTGTTCTCGGTGCAAATGTGTTGAACACAAAGTCTGTCCGCCTGAACTTACTCGCAAATGAAATGGTAGTTAACCGTGAAGTGCTTGGTCCTAGAATGGAATGCCGGGTTAGCAGATAAAGAGATGTCCGACTTATTATCTCAAAGGAGAAGCAGCTTATCTTGAAGCGGGATGTGAAGGTCGGAGAGTAATAGTTTCAGCCAAATCAGCTCCTTAGCAGTGAGCGACAGGGAGCGGTATTCAAATTTCGTAGAGCTGTGGGCAATGTAAGATTGTTTCTTAGCACTCCAGGTGATGAGGTTTTCTCCAAGGAAGACACATAATCCAGTAATTGATCACCGGTCCAATCAACATCAAAATAAGACATGAGGGAAAGAGGACCCCGGACAAAGAAGTAACCCATGAATCGGTGTGCTATGAAGGTAGCGAAGAATTCGCTTGGTTGTAGTGAGATGAGACTCGCAAGGTACGTGAAGAAATTGGAACACCATTCTGCTCAGGGGTGTAAGGGGCAGATGTTTGATGTTAGATCCATAGTCTGCAAAAAGGGAGGAAAATTGATTATTGCAATATTCTCCTCCGCCGTCGGATCGAAAGACTTTTAATTTTGTATTGTACTATCGTTCAGCCATTGTGTGGAAGTCCTGAAAGGCAGTGAATACATCGGATTTATTATATAAAGGATATAACCAGACATGACGTGAAAAGTCATCAATGAAACTGACACGAAACTGATATTCTTTATTGGATAAGACAGGAGCAGTGCCCCATACATCCGAATGAACTAGCGAAAGTGGAGAATCTGCTCTCGATGGGGACAGAGAGAAAGTGGAGAATCTGCTCTCGATGGGGACAGAGAAAAAGGCAGCTTGTGGCTCTTGCTCATAGAACAGTGAGAGCTAGCATTAGTGGGAGACAGTTTTAGCGACAAAGTGGAGGCAATTCTGGAAACGACATGTGCAGCTGGATGCCCAAGGCGAGCGTGCTAGAGAGAGTGTGAACTGCTTGAAGTGGCAAGAGAGATAGGGTTGGAGAGAAGCGGGTAGAGACCATTTCTACTTGGGCCCTGGAGAATTGTTCGACCAGTTGTGACATCCTGTACAACGAAACCAGAGGATGAGAATTGTATAGTGTAATTGTTGTCGCATGTAAATTTGTAAACAGAGATGAGGTTTTTTGAAAAAGAGGGTGCATGAAGAACATTAGTAAGACGTATAGAAGAAGATGAAGTGGGAATAGAGGAGGAGCCAATGTGGGAGATCCTTGCACTGTCACCAGTGCCAATAAGGATCTGTCGATTACCAGTATATGAAGTCATTGACGCCAGGTGCGAGTGATCATTGGTGATGTGGTCTGTGGTGTCACTGTCTAGGTACCAGTCTTCAGATGAGACGGGATTAGCGACATATGCTTCCGACTTGTTGGAGGGGTTATTGGATGTGATCATTAAGGAGCCGGAGGAAGAAGATGATCCGGGTTTAGTCATGTGGTGCTTGAGCCGAAAGCAGTCAAATGTGTGATGGTAGTGATTACCACACATTTGACACGTGATGTAATTTCCCAAAGCATCCTTTGGAACACGACATCGAGTAGCAAGAGGTCAGGAAGCAAAGGCGGGTGATCCTGGGTCATTCCGAGCAAAATGGGTTGAGTACCGCAGATGTTGGTGGAACATCCTCGAGTGGGTCGGCCTCCGCGACGACCGAAATTGGTTTGGAGAGCCTAGACAGGTGCAGGTGCCCCGGCAGATGAGTCGGGATGCCGGGTGAATGCACGACAGATGAGTTGTGATGCCGGGTGAGTTGCATGTTGGACTCCTCGACGAGTAGACTGTTCCAGAGCTCCTCAACAATGTAGGGAATGCCTCGATTTCGTGCCATGACACGGAACGAGTTGTAGGTGGGAGGTAGACCGCGCAGAATTTGGCGGACCATTTGTTTGGTGGTGACCGTGTCTGGTCCGGCCGCAAGTAGTTGATTATAGATCGATTTGGCCCGATCTAGATAGAGCGCCATGGAATTGTTGTTCATTGTAAGAGAATTTAGTTTTTCTTGAAGTAACTCGATGTGCCCTTCAGAGAGAAAGGCATACCGGGTCTCAAGTTTTGACCATATTAAAGCAGAGGAGGTGACACCTAGGACAATACCAAGAGCAGAGGTGGAAAGGGTGGCTTGGATCCACATGCACAGATGCTGATCTGTGACAAGCCATTTCGAAAAAGAAGGATGTTGGATAGGTGGCAGCGGTTTGGATTCTGTTGATGCGGGATCAGGAATGGTGGGTGGACAAGGCGAAGAACCATCAATGTAACCTAGAAAGCCATGGGCGTTGAGAACACCAAGAACTTGTGATCGCCATAGGATGTAGTTGGTGGAGTCGAGGTGTATGGTGAGTAGGGAAGGAAATTTGGAGAATGAGAAATTTAAGATTTGGAGAGATCGGCTCCATTAGAGTCCGATGAATTTTTTTGGAAAAGTAGGGAGATATAGGATCAGAAGCTGTGAAGCGTTTGTGGCTCTGATACCATGAAGAAAATGTAAACACGACTGGAGAAGAGATTGAAAAGAGAACCCGCAAAGTTTTCATTCATCTTGATGTGCTTATATACAGAGCATCAAGGGTAATATCGTCATTTACAAGGAGATCTCATCGGTTTGGTAACTATTAACCGCGGATCCTTACATGATTTGGTTCGTTGAATAGGGACACCTGGAGATATGGATCTCATTGGTTTGGTAACTATTAACCGCAGATCCTTACATGATTTGGTTCGTTGAATGAGGACACACCCGACAATGAATGCGGGTGATACAATCCCGATTGTAGGGGGGTTTGGAAGAATCGGTCTCCATTCCTTATAACACCCGCTCTTTCTATTTGATCCGATTTGAGTCCAGTGTCCTGATTTTGTGGTGGTTTTTTGCAGTCTCCGTGCACTTTGTGCGCGGGTAATTTCTAGTAAATTGATATATGTACGTTTTTCACTTTCAAGTGCCATTATAGCTGTGTGTTAAAGCTTCTTTGCAGTGGGAAAGAAGCTTGGGTTGCAAATCCCTCTTAGCTCTTGCACAAAGGCCCCAACTTTTCTCCCAAAAGAAGTATACATTTTTCATATTATAGATAGCCCCAACAGTAAAGGCTATGTTTCAAGACATACACAGCTGTCACACTCCTTCATGGATACGTGTCGGATACAAAAGTCATTCAAATCCTAGACAGGGGGGCACTGTATATCTACATGATTTTACGGCACATGCATGCATTTAACTCTGCATTAGACCGTTTTATAGTACCTAATGGTAAAATGATAGATAAACATTATGCTTTTGTCAGAAGGGGCATGATACCTTCAGATTGACATATCATTGAGTTGATGTTTTCCACTTTTAGACGTGTACGACGTGGATAGACATGCGGATTGTGTCCAAGAGTGTCGGGCATGCCAAACTTTGGTTGGGAAAAGTCTACATGTCTTAAAATAGAAGGTATTGTCGTATTGTTGTAAGAGTTGGTAATATTACCGCGTACAACCAATCTGGATGCTGGTACTTCAAGGTTTGGTATATATCTGTCCTAACATGTTCTCCATTATACAATGTAAAGCCCTGTCAAGGGGCTGCAATATGCCAACCATGCTAGCATCAAGATTCATGCACTGCCCTTGAGGAAATTCGCTCTTGGGCTCTAGTCACTACCAAAAAAATAGGGAAACGATAAAAGGAAAAAAAGAAGGAAAGAAAGGAAAAAATACTCTTCCTGATTAACTTGATTGCCTTGTGTGTGCTCTTACTTCGCCTGAACGAGATATGCACCTTGTGTGCCTTTCTCCCATGGGTTGACCTATATAGATGCACCCTACTCTTTCTCACCCTTATTCATATTGCAATCATTTTCCATGATGGTGACATGTCCATCATCAACTTCCAAAGAAAATAAGATTTTTTTTTTCATTTTCTTGCTTCTTCAGGTTTCGTTGCCTTTATTAATTCTCCATGGCAATGCTGATATTGTAACTGATCCCTCCGTGAGCAAGGCGTTGTATGAGAAGGCAGACAGCACCGACAAGGAGCTATGTCTTTATGACGGCGCGTATCATTCTCTAATCGAAGGCGAGTCTGATGAGATGATATTTCGGGTTCTTGATGACATCGTCTGTTGGTTGGATAAGCATTCTGCCAGAGGAGCTCCGTGAACAAAGCAGAGGAGAGCGTAACCCGCTGTAAAATGCATCTACCATGCCTTTGTTTAACCAATAACTGCAGCATTCATCTGCAGAATTTACAACTTTTTCAAAAATGTATATGCAATTCAATTTTCAGTGTGCTGTTTCAGCAATTTTCGTGTTCAGTTTTCCTGCATTTTTCCTGGTCCTCTTGCACTAATGTGTTCTGTTCATGCAAGCATTCGATCTGGTCTTATGAAAGCAATGGCATTTGGAACAACCTGAACAGTCTGTAATGTTTATTTTCTTAATCTTTTACATATTAATTACATAAGGCAGGTTTCCTATTATTTTGATTGAAATCTCCTCTTATTAGCCTAATGATTATAATTTTGTTCATTTTGTCAAATATTATGTAGTGTACGATATCTGAAAATAGATCAAAAGATCGATCCATGTGTCATTGATCCAAACATGTTGTACAATCTGACCAGTTCTCTCAGTTATGCACCGACGAACACTGTAATATTTATTGTAACTGCAACTTTTTTGTTCTTTAACGCTAGTTGGGGCTCACAATGGCCTTTAGTCCAAACAAAGAAGTGCCACTTGCAAACAAGATTTTCCCTTCGCCATGCAGAGACCAAACAGAGAAGTACGTACCTAATGTGATGGCCCTCAGCATGCATAGAGATGTAGGCTCATCCCAGGGCTATGATCTAGCCAGCATGCGCTTCTCAACTAAGTCTCAGGGAAGCACTTTGTAAGAGCCGCCATTGTCTTTATTAACCTCAATGGCGATGAGACCACCCCCACATTCAGGCCTGAAACTGAAGGGAAGGGAGCTAGATGACACCCTACCCCCACATAGATCAAACGGTGGGGAGAGACAAACATCATACAGCCCCACCTTCGTAATTATTCATGCAGGCTTCTCAGTTCATCACTGAGCGTAGGATACCAAGCAGAGAGCCTAGGGGTTGTAGGGTGGGACAAGAGCAAGGCCATGTCCCTCTCAACGTTCCCTCATCCCAACCAACAAAGAGATCAAGGTGCTTGTTTTCATTCATCCAACCTTGGATTTTTCACTTTGACACTTCTGTTCGTAGGGAAGTTTGAATTTGCATTTCCAACACTCGTAATTAATATGTATCAGCAAAGTGATGAGTGCCACATGACCACATTAATGCCTAGAGATCTCGGGGTTAAAATCTAGATCACCGACTAGTAGACCGATTAATACGTCTGATGAATTGAAAAAGGAAACGCTTTGTGAAGATTTTGCGAAAGCTCATGCATTGCTCATAGATGTTTGGCCCATAATTCTATGGTATGTCCCACATTTACAGCATTCCAGGATATTGTCCTGAACACGAATTCAGGTATAGTTTCCTTCTCCATTGACTCCATCTGTGAAGGAAAAGCTAGCCGCAAAGATGTAGATTTTACCAGAAAAGATTGGAAATGCTGGATGTTGCTTTCCGACTCTTATAGAAACTTGTTGACTAATCGATGGAATTTCCCGATACTTCTTCCTTTGTTTTGCAGGCACTGTTGTTAGTTGCTGGAGGCTCGAGCTCTTCAAATTTATATTTGCGGGCACCCGAGAAGCTGGAATATTTAGGGGAGTGGTCCTTGGCGATGCGGCGATATTGATCACAGATGTCGTCGGAGGCCAAGAATGGAAAGGAACATGATACTAATGCCCGAACATTACTTCTTATTGTAGAAACTAAAGATCTAGATTAATGTATTCAAGCTAAATAATACAGATCTAGATTTACCACATGCTGAATCTTAAAACGTTACCTACTTTGTTTAGCGGAAGCGTACCTGAATCCATCGCTAATAGTCTGAAAGAGATCCTGACGATAACTTAACGGATGATCTTCCAGAACAGCACGAATCAACCGTTGGAGAAATCCTTTGGCTTTCTCCCGGTTTCTCTCCTAGCGACGGGGCGTAGAAAAGACGGCTAACTTGTTCGTGTGCTCCGGTGATCATGACCGCATATATATAGGGGCTAGCCTCCTTAGCCATAGGGTTTCCAATTCGGCCCGTCAACGAATTGAAGTCCAATAGTCACTACACATAAAGGCACACAACCTACCTGACTCATTTAAGCCCACTTAACTTAATACATGAGATCATTTATACCTTAGGCTTTAATATGATAGCGTAGCACCATATAATTATTTATCGCATATAAGCCCACTGTTGGATTAAGATCCAACTTAGTTGAATAAGTTCCAACAATCTCCCACTTGGGCTACATGCAAAACTTTATAATTATATTTCGTTGTGCATACAACCAAATAACATCTTAACTTACTGTCATTTCTTTAATGAGCCAAAAACAATCTGGTCCATCAATTATATTAGCAAGGGATCAAGGAGATCTTCGCCGCGGCAATTGCAGCTCGACCCATCAGTGGTCACCGTGCTAATACAAAAGAATGAATGGATTATGAAGTGGATGTGTAGCATGAAAATTACATGTTGTAACGACCCGCTCTTGGGGGCCCGTTACTTATTCGGTTTAATTGCAGGTTCCGCAGTTTACCAGTGAATTCAGCATAGCCACAACGCAGAGATGTACCAACAACACTCAAACCAGCTTACAGACATTATTACAGTCCAAATTAAAGTACAACAACAACCAACACTCTCTCACACCAATACATGAAAGGAAATACTGAAAGGAAATGCAGAAACGGAAATACATAGTACAATACACACTCCGACAGAAAAGTAACTAAAACTCCGCGGTCTCCGGGTCGTACACAGGCTCCTCGTACTCTGGAGCAATATCCTCAACCAGATCTTCGTCTGTCGGTGCCACAAGTGGAACCGAAGGTAAGTCACAAAGATTCTAAACAAAGAAAAGGAGTACTGTACAAGTATGACAAGCAGAAGTAAAGTACGGTGTAGTGTCTGTACAAGTGCAGAAAGTAAAGTGCTACAAGTGCAGAAAGTAAAGTGCTACAAGTGCAGAAAGTAAAGTGCATGACTGTAAAGAAGTAACTGTGCAAGCTCCACTAGAACTACGTGACTCAAGTCGGAGAGTACAATATGTGACCGTTCAGTTCGTCTCTTGCCTGGGTGCTACCCAGACGATTGCCGGAACCCAGGCAGCAGGATGGTTTGCCGAAACGCAGGCAGCTAGACAGGAGGCCGAAACACAGGCAGCTTGACATGTAGATCGAACTCTAGTCACTCCCCGCACTCTCGCAACTATGAGTTACCCCAAAACCCGGTGTTGTGTCAAGTACAAGTTCTTTACATGAACGTTTCACGGGATGTTCCAAGTCAAGTCCAACACAAGAAAGTGGCGTATGTTTCCGTGCTTTGAGCACGTAGTAGTGCGGTGCTACAAGTTCGTACGAGCACAGTGGCTAGATTTCTAAGGTTAGAACCTATCGTGACTTACTGTCTTCGAGGTGATGGTAGTGAGCCGGGACTGGATCTAGTGCTGATGCACGAGATTCGATGCCTGCAAATACAATAACAACTAGTTAGAGAATACACTATTTCTTATTTATTTAACTTGGTCGTTTTGATTTTTAAAACTGTTGAAACGATATCGAAAAGCGTTCTAAATTTTTATGTAGGCTATATAGGATAAAAATAGTTTTACTGCAGGAAGAAATATTTTTCTGAAGTCCATAGTAATTTTTATAATTTTTTAAAAACTCAAAATAGTTTAAAAACCCAGATTATTTAAGTTACGCGTATCTTCCGTAATTTCTTACGGGAGCAATACAAGTCGGAATGACTTGAGTGAATAGTCAAAATGACCGTCTCGAAGTCTATTGTCACCTATAATTTTATCAAATATTAGTGTACGTAAAATCAGCGAGTTACGATTTTTAGAACGATTTATACCTATTTAATCTTTAGGTTCGAAAAATCATTCCGGAAAAAGTAGGCATCTGATCGCAGTGAGACTAGCTCCATTGGATCCGAAATGTCGTTTCTGATTTTCTGGAGCTATCCGCACATTTTTCTGGCCCCTGTATAATTAGTTATGGATTAAAGACACTAAAACCCTATTAATAATCATTTAAAATTACGAAATTCGCCATATTTACAAGTTTGCCCTTGAACCAACTCACGCATCCGCCGTATCTAACGCCGGAGGGAGGCTCTGCGTCGGAGCTGGGGGCTCGGGGCGTCGCCTACGTGGTCGGAGATCGTCGGGGCGGACGGCGGCGGCGGCAGCGGAGCGCCGGCGGGTGCTGATGTGGGCGGCGGGAGGCGCTGGAGCTTCGTGCGGGCGCCGGAGAGGGCGGCGACGGAGGCGGGCGCTCGACGGATCGGCGGAGACGCTGCTCATGGCGGCGGCGGAAGCTCGGAGCAGCTCGTCGGGGCCTGGGGAGCACGGCGTCGTGGGTGATGTGGGGCGGTTGCTTCGGGGGTGACGACGACGACGTGCAGGCGGGGGAGGCCTCGGGACTGGGCGGAGCTGCTCCGGGGGCGACGGCGAAGCGAGGGGGGGGGTCGGGAGGCCGGCGGTGAGTCGCCGTCGACGGCGAGGGCGTGGGTGAGAGAGGGAGAGAGATGGATAAAGAGAGGGACGAAGGGAGATGGGTTTAAACAAAAACGAAGTTTGAGGGCGGGTTCGGCCTGTGAATGAAGGGAACGGGGATGGGGAGAGATTTAAAGTAAAATTAAATTAATATTTAATTACATACTTAGTCAACATGTAATTAAGATGTTAGGTTAGGGATTTGACTAAATGTGGAAATTAGCCAACCCATGAAACACATGGGTTGCTAACGGGATGGGTTAGGTAGATGATTGGGTAATTAAGATAGGTTAAAAGTAATTAGTAAAAAGTAAAACCCCCATTAGTGAAAGTAATTAGTAAAATACAAAAACGAAATTACGATTTTGCCCCTACTAGTAAACGTGTCCGAAAAATTACGAAAACATACCCACGGGATCGTATCGTCGCGAGGATGGCGAATACGAAGTCTGTTTCAGGATTTGGGCTACGAGAATACTAGTTTTTGGCCAAAACGTTTGGAAAGCGGGTTTGCGGGTTCCCCTACTGAAATGATATCCGAAAATTATGAAATTAATGTGGGAGGCCCTAAATGATCATAGGATGATACTGCAGGAGTTTGAAAATGTTTTGAAAGTGTTTGAATAGAAAATAAATTCGTCGAATCAAAACGGTTAATTTTGGAAGATGAATTTTAACAGAAATGTTTTGGGTATTTGAGGAACTTGGAAATTGCTGAAATACTTTATAATAAGTCTAGTGTTTCAAAAATATTTTTATAAGAATTTTTAAAATCCGTTTAAAACTCCTGATCAACCATTACAAAATGTCTTTTAAAAAGAAATTACTTTAATTATTTAGTTTAAATGTTTACGAAAAATACAGGTCGTTACATTCTACCCTCCTTAAAATAATTCCGTCCTCGGAATTTAAAAGACTTTTCTAAAATAAAATAATTGCTGTTTTTAAGAAGATCAAACAAATAAATGATAAAATGGAAAACTAATCGAATGATTACAATTTAGAAAATAAGTTATTAATAGCATGAAATATAATGTGATATCATAGCATCAAGAAAACAAGAGATGTTATATATGAATACATACTATTGACATCACCATGGTTTCCATAACTAGTTTCGAAACCTAGTATCATCACAATAGTTACTCTGACTTCTCAAGTAGCCCAAGATTAACATGAGATAATAACATCACATGAAAATGAGGGCTATTATGATGACAACATCTGATCGAACTTGGAACCTGAGGTGATAAGCCAGTAGCACGCTATTTAAACCATATAAACCGGAAGACTATAAAGTTTATTCGTGCTACTGGTGACTAACGGGGTCTAGCCACAGATGTTGTTCCTAATATAGCATGTATCGACTAATCCACCAACAACATCAATTTCCATAAGGCCCAACCACATGCTAACGTCCAAATCACCGCCCAAAGGTAAGTACAAGGCCAATATTCTAAGTCAGTACTCCCTGCTAGCATTCCTTCCGTCAATCTCCATACTATCCCACAATAAGGCAAGATCCAAGCTCTCATCCAGAGCCAAGCACAAGGCCTACATCCAACTTCAACACCCAAGGCCAATATCATGCCAATAAGCATCGCCATCACTCCTTCCGTAGACCAATACTCGATATTCGCAACACCCAACATTACCCAACAAATGAACAACCAAAAACACGCTTTCCCGCACACCAAAAGGAGTAGACGCAAGAGGAAGCCTAAACGGGACCTCAACCTGGGTGAGACCCAGGGCAGAGAACTCAAGAGAAGCCCAAGGATCACGGCTTCCCAAAATCTCAGCCAAGCGGCGGTAGCGAGGGTGGCGACGAGGGTTGTCGCCGAGGCCAAAAATCCCAAAACATATCGTCGGAGGGCCATTGGTGGTTGCGGGTCCTCGGCGATGAGAGCTGCGGCTGGTTGACGATCCATGGCAGGGACTTCCGATGGAGTGGAGCAGAGGCTGGCGGGGCTTCAGGTGAGATGGCGAGCTCGCTTGGGGAAGAGGCCGGGAGGAGCGGGAGTCGATATCTGAGCGAAAAGGGAACCACCGGGTGGCTTGGGAAGGAAGGAGAAGAGGGTTAAAAGGAAAAGGGGGGCACCGAAAGTCGTTGGTGTTTAGGCGGAAACGGGGCTCGAGGCGAGGAAGAGGACAAGGGCTATAATGAGGGGGGATGGTAGGTGAAAAAGGAGGTTTAACTCATAGAGAAATGGGTACAAGATGAAAGTAGGGTCTAGAAGAGAAACACGAGCTCAAAAACGTAACAGCCTATACGTGCACGCAATGTTTGGCTCGTCTCAAAATCTCCAGCATCATCCTCGAATACTTCTGAACGTCCTTCGATCTGCTTCAGTTGAGGAATCCTAACTTCTGATGATCGAAAACTCGAACGCTACCCTCCTTAAAATAAACGTAGCTAGGGTCCAAGCAAACTAGAAAGACTCTAAGAAGGTGAAAGTTCATCAAGCTTAAAGGAAGGTTGATAGTGAATAAGATCGATGACGTCACATAATCATGATTCACGTCCTTCCGGTCCAGCGGACACGGCCAGGGAATTGACTAAGCCAGGATCACTTATGCCCAGTCTAGCTAGGTCGATCCAACAGACTTTAGCCAAGCACATTGACCGGTATCATGGTCCATTGAAGAAAGATTATCATGCATATGAGTGCCACCGATACAGAAAGATTTTTATGAACAACTAGTTAATCCTATCAAAATTTAGGTTTTGTTAATGACTTCTTATTAAGGCCGGATAGGACAACTCCATTGGTGTTCTCCGAAGGGTCTCCATCCATCCTTCGAGTGTCAAACCTGCATTCATTGAAAAAATGTCAGCTTAGTCGAGTATCGTACACGATACATCCTGGTTTTACTACACTGTTCACGAGGTATTTTGCACGGACCTGCGTGGGCCACCAAACTTGTAACGACCCGCTCTCGGGGGCCCGTTACTTATTCGGTTTAATTGCAGGTTCCGCAGTTTACCAGTGAATTCAGCATAGCCACAACGCAGAGATGTACCAACAACACTCAAACCAGCTTACAGGCATTATTACAGTCCAAATTAAAGTACAACAACAACCAACACTCTCTCACACCAATACATGAAAGGAAATACTGAAAGGAAATGCAGAAACGGAAATACATAGTACAATACACACTCCGACAGAAAAGTAACTAAAACTCCCGCGGTCTCCGGGTCGTACACAGGCTCCTCGTACTCTGGAGCAATATCCTCAACCAGATCTTCGTCTGTCGGTGCCACAAGTGGAACCGAAGGTAAGTCACAAAGATTCTAAACAAAGAAAAGGAGTACTGTACAAGTATGACAAGCAGAAGTAAAGTACGGTGTAGTGTCTGTACAAGTGCAGAAATTAAAGTGCTACAAGTGCAGAAAGTAAAGTGCTACAAGTGCAGAAAGTAAAGTGCATGACTGTAAAGAAGTAACTGTGCAAGCTCCACTAGAACTACGTGACTCAAGTCGGAGAGTACAATATGTGACCGTTCAGTTCGTCTCTTGCCTGGGTGCTACCCAGACGATTGCCGGAACCCAGGCAGCAGGATGGTTTGCCGAAACGCAGGCAGCTAGACAGGAGGCCGAAACACAGGCAGCTTGACATGTAGATCGAACTCTAGTCACTCCCGCACTCTCGCAACTATGAGTTACCCCCAAAACCCGGTGTTGTGTCAAGTACAAGTTCTTTACATGAACGTTTCACGGGATGTTCCAAGTCAAGTCCAACACAAGAAAGTGGCGTATGTTTCCGTGCTTTGAGCACGTAGTAGTGCGGTGCTACAAGTTCGTACGAGCACAGTGGCTAGATTTCTAAGGTTAGAACCTATCGTGACTTACTGTCTTCGAGGTGATGGTAGTGAGCCGGGACTGGATCTAGTGCTGATGCACGAGATTCGATGCCTGCAAATACAATAACAACTAGTTAGAGAATACACTATTTCTTATTTATTTAACTTGGTCGTTTTGATTTTTAAAACTGTTGAAACGATATCGAAAAGCGTTCTAAATTTTTATGTAGGCTATATAGGATAAAAATAGTTTTACTGCAGGAAGAAATATTTTTCTGAAGTCCATAGTAATTTTTATAATTTTTTAAAAACTCAAAATAGTTTAAAAACCCAGATTATTTAAGTTACGCGTATCTTCCATAATTTCTTACGGGAGCAATACAAGTCGGAATGACTTGAGTGAATAGTCAAAATGACCGTCTCGAAGTCTATTGTCACCTATAATTTTATCAAATATTAGTGTACGTAAAATCAGCGAGTTACGATTTTTAGAACGATTTATACCTATTTAATCTTTAGGTTCGAAAAATCATTCCGGAAAAAGTAGGCGTCTGATCGCAGTGAGACTAGCTCCATTGGATCCGAAATGTCGTTTCTGATTTTCTGGAGCTATCCGCACATTTTTTCTGGCCCCTGTATAATTAGTTATGGATTAAAGACACTAAAACCCTATTAATAATCATTTAAAATTACGAAATTCGCCATATTTACAAGTTTGCCCTTGAACCAACTCACGCATCCGCCGTATCTAACGCCGGAGGGAGGCTCTGCGTCGGAGCTGGGGGCTCGGGGCGTCGCCTACGTGGTCGGAGATCGTCGGGGCGGACGGCGGGCGGCGGAGGCGGAGCGCCGGCGGGTGCTGCTGTGGGCGGCGGGAGGCGCTGGAGCTTCGTGCGGGCGCCGGAGAGGGCGGCGACGGAGGCGGGGCGCTCGGCGGATCGGCGGAGACGCTGCTCACGGCGGCGGAAGCTCGGAGCAGCTCGTCGGGGCCTGGGGAGCACGCCGTCGTGGGTGATGTGGGGCGGTTGCTTCGGGGGTGACGACGACGACGTGCAGGCGGGGGAGGCCTCGGGACTGGGCGGAGCTGCTCCGGGGGCGACGGCGAAGCGAGGGGGGTCGGGAGGCCGGCGGTGAGTCGCCGTCGACGGCGAAGGCGTGGGTGAGAGAGGGAGAGAGATGGATAGAGAGAGGGACGAAGGGAGATGGGTTTAAACAAAAACGAAGTTTGAGGGCGGGTTCGGCCTGTGAATGAAGGGAACGGGGATGGGGAGAGATTTAAAGTAAAATTAAATTAATATTTAATTACATACTTAGTCAACATGTAATTAAGATGTTAGGTTAGGGATTTGACTAAATGTGGAAATTAGCCAACCCATGAAACACATGGGCTGCTAACGGGATGGGTTAGGTAGATGATTGGGTAATTAAGATAGGTTAAAAGTAATTAGTAAAAAGTAAAACCCCCATTAGTGAAAGTAATTAGTAAAATACAAAAACGAAATTACGATTTTGCCCCTACTAGTAAACGTGTCCGAAAAATTACGAAAACATACCCACGGGATCGTATCGTCGCGAGGATGGCGAATACGAAGTCCGTTTCAGGATTTGGGCTACGAGAATACTAGTTTTTGGCCAAAACGTTTGGAAAGCGGGTTTGCGGGTTCCCTACTGAAATGATATCCGAAAATTATGAAATTAATGTGGGAGGCCCTAAATGATCATAGGATTATGAAGTGGATGTGTAGCATGAAAATTACATGTAATGTGATCTAACATGTCTATTTCCAACTGATCCTCCTTAACCTTAGTGAGATCACAAACAAACCAAAATCGGAGTGAAGCTGAACTGAACCAAAACTTTATTTCTGATCAGAAAATCACCTAAAGCTTAAGCTGGAGACTTATTTTTGTCTATCATATGAGTACCCAAAAGAACAAACTCCCACAAAACTGAATGTTCTTAATGAAATGACATCCATATGAGTAGCTAGCTCATAAAACCTTTTGGATGACATTCCCTTACTATAATGGATCCGTAATTACATGGCTTGTTCTGATGTGCTCATTAGACAATTATACACTCCTGTTATTAATCAACAAACTAGGAACTTGATATCTGAATATCTAAACTTTGTCGAGTTCATGTTGTTGCTGGAATATAAAACTGCAGACTTCATTGTCACTAAATAAACTGTGTGGTGTTCGAACACCATCCCTAATTTGCATCATAGTGACAAAATATGCAGATATATTTCATGATTTGGATGTCACATAATATGATATAAAATCTAAAGCCATGTCAGAAGAGACTATATAAATGGGACCATTTAAATCTCTTCTAGTAGATGTCGCCTAATATAGATTTTCATATATTCTTTGCATCCAATAAATGATCAGAGTCAGTATACCAAAATAATCTCAACCTTTTTGACTACTGATCCTTGAGCATGTAACCCTTTGTTCTCCATAAATACCGTAAGACCCATTTGGCTGCTATCAAATGGTCAACTCCTGAACTTACCAATCTGTCCAACACACATGTAATATATGCAATAACCAAATACATATAAAACTGAGCATACTTTAAACTCCCTTTTGGTGAGATATAGGGAATCTTCTGGAGTAGATTCTCGGGGCAATCAATGAGACTAAACTTGTCTCCCACAAAACTTAACATTCATTACCACATAGATATTATAGAAATTACATGCTCCCACAGAACTTAAGATATATAACATCATTAAACATCATCTCAAAACCGAACGAGTTGATCAGTTAATGAAATTTAATATATCATTAATGATATTGAAATGCTTTATTAATGCCATTATAAACCTTACAGAGTCTTTCATGAAAATTGAACAGAAAGTCTCTTCACAATTAATGCATTCTTTTCCGTATAAAGTCTTTGAGTGATACACTTTAAATCTTTTCTTAATACCCTTTTGAATTCCTTTTGATTATAAAAAACTATTTACAATCAATAGGTTTCAAACCTTATGGCAATGAGAAAAGAGTTTAAGTATCATTCAAAGACTTTCTTAATTAATGCATTAATCCATTTTAGAGATGTAAAACTCTTATGACTTGATGTAAGTCGAACTTCCATCATCCTAATGTCAACCATATGTTCTTGAGAATTACAATGTAATATTTCAACAATGTATTTTTCATCTCTTTAATGGATTTCCAGAATGACAATTAGTTACTTGAGGTGCTAGAGTTTGTTCTTATGAACAATTTCTCGAATTGGAGGAATTGCAACATTATCTTGAATTTATTGTGTCTTGAACAATGTCAGGAATACCATCCTGAACAATACCAACTACACTTGTGGGAATATAATCCTCTTCAAGAATAATGTCACTAACTAAATTTCCCCCTCAAACTCAGCATCCTCAAATAGGTGTGCATTTCCTAATTCGTAAACTAACTTAACAGTGGGATTATGTAAAACCATACGAAATAATATCAACTTTTAAACTATTCAACAAAAACTAGAAAATCATTAGCATTATGTCCTTTGTCTTTATTAGGCTTATAAAGCCTTACCTTCGTTGGACATTTCCGAACATGCAAGTGATTTAAATTCATTTGTCGAAACTTTAGTAATGATATAAGCTGCAATCAATAAATAACTGAATTCTAAATTGTTAATTCTTTTTTTATAACACATGTACTTAATGCAGGAATTCTATAAATGAAGCAACATTTCCAAATAAATGAAGATTTTTAAAGAACCAGAATAAACTGATTCTGAATCACGAGACAACCAAATTTTCCATTCATTATTGAGCAATTATAACCAAATTTGTTCAAATAGAAATGGAAATCCAGATTCCGTTAAAAACAGTACATAATAGTCTCATAAAATTCAAATACTATCTAGCCTTTAAAAGAAATAATCTGAATTTAATTTGCTTCTACTTGAACCATCTTGCCATTGCCCAAATCGATGTATCTTTCACCATCATTTGGCTCTTGGCATCTTAGGCAATCCTGCATAGACACAATGATGTGAATGGTTATACCAAGATCTTTCCATCACGTGTCTATAAGTACCAAAGTTTGCAGGAAAAGAAATTAACTTAGAATTAAACCAAATCAAAGAAACATACCCTTTTTAGCACGCCAAGCGTGATAATTTGTGAAGTTCTTCTTTACATGCCCTTCAGCTCCACAGAAGAAACAACCATTACCTTCTGAACTTTTCAGTTACCTTTGTTGTTTCTTTTGAGAAGATGTATCTGCAGCTTCAGTATCCTTCTTTCTTTTGTTGAAGGTGGATGTCAGGTGAGGGCTTTTTGTCATTTCTTGCTCAAGCCTTTCATCTTCCTTTACACAGTATGAGATGAGCTCATCCAGAGACCAAGTCTTATCCTTCAGATTGTAGCTCATCTTAAACTGGTTAAACTGAGATGGAAGAGATATCAAACAAAATGCACTAGCAGAGCCTCAGAGAGGTCTAGCTTAAGTGCTTTCAACCTTGAAGCAATATTAGACATCTTCAATATGGGTACCCTGATGTTTCCTTTACCTTTATATTTCATTGAAGTTAGGTTTGTCAAGAGTGTATTAATCTCACTCTTTTCATTCTTGACAAACCTCTTTTCAAGCTCAATAAGGAACCATTTAGATGTGGCAATTTTCTCGAAATAGAGCCCCCGAGATATTCTGGAATGGCATTCTTTATAAGCATCAGTCACATGTGATTTAATCTCTTCCACTCTTTCATCTCCCTCTGTTCATCAGAGGTACTCTCATCAGTGAGTGGTGAGGGACTATGAGTCCTCAATGCCAGATCAAGATCCATGACTCCGAGGATTATCAAAAGATTTTCCTTCCATGCCTTGAAGTTAGAACCATTAAGTACTGGAATAGACTTGAGGTGTGCAGAAAAATTTCCAGGAATAATAGCTGAAAAAGAGAACAAGAAAACAATTTTAACATGTTTATATGAGTATTAAACAAAACAACACCAAATTCAAATTAATGATATTCTCCCATCTCAAGACATCCCCCACTAGTCAAATATTTATCTTTGGATAATCTATTGACTAGTCATTGACAACTTATTGTAGCAATCAGACAATGACAATATTAACATGCCAAAAATAAAACTTCCTTTGGGCCGAATTAAATTTGCATGTATCGATCTCACTAATCATCTCCTTGTCTATTGCCACATGTGCGCATGAAATGGTATAGAACGGTAATCTTCCTTTGGGCCGATTAAGCATTCTTGCGAAATCATTGGCATATTAAATTCTTTTTATATTTATGAAATAAAATAATGCAAAACAACAGAGCCCACTTTGGCGAGATGATGATTGCAAGAATTCATTTCAAAAATATATACCTTTGCAAAATTTGAATCTATGTCGCAATTTAATACATGAATTTACACTTTAAGTGGAGATATTCAAGTCCATTTTTATTCAAAATCAAATTTAAGGCAACCAAAATTTTCATACAAAAGTATGTATTGAACTTGTTATATTTCGAGATTAAAACTAATCTTCACAAGAAAACCCACTTTGGTGAGTTGATGATCCAATCAATCTATATTCGAAATATATAATTAATTGTGCCAAAAATTGAATTTGAAACTAAACTTAATTTAACACAAAATGATTACACCAAGTGGAAATATATATAAGAATCTTTTATTCCACCGTTCAAATCATTTATATTGAGTTAAATAAAATCCATAACTTCAACACAAATTTTCTTCTTAAAGATTGGGTATACATGTGTACTAATGTGTATATGAACATATATATAAAGATATATATATATATATACACACTATCCCATTTTATATATAACTTTAAAATGTGTCAAATTTCCTTAAGGCCATTTACTTGATGGTTAGTGCACCAAATTCCTTAAGGCCTTTTAAACTTATCCTTGATGAGAAATATATGTTAAAGCCTTTTATTTGCTCCCAAAAAATACTTGAATTTTGTATTTTAATTTAAATCTAAATTTAGACAAACTGAATTTTCATACCGAGGTATGAAGTCAACTTGTTATATACCGATACACACACACACACACATATATATACACACACACATATATATATATACACACATATATATATACATATATATGGTTTTAAGCCTTAAACTTAGAATTTGAATTTATTTTAGCATAATCAACACAAAATTTATCTTTGAGGAGAAATATACATTAAATCTTCCTATTTCATCCTTCAATCTAAATTAAATTCAATATTAGGCAACCAATCATACACCGTATGTACTTAACCATTTATATTCCGAAATAATAATAATTTAACTGTAGAGCCCACTTTGGTGGGATCCCGTAATAATTAAAATTATTTTGGAACCTATAATCTAATGTGCCCAAAAATTGAATTCAAATGAAACTGAACTTAAATGTAAATATGTATGAAAGCCTTTTACTTACTCCTTCGATCCATTTAAAATTCATCCAGGCAACTGATTGTACAACGTATGTATTTAACCGTTTACATTCCGAAATAATAAAAATTTAACTGTAGAGCCCACTTTTGTGGGGTCTCGTAACAATTAAAACTATTTCGAAACGTATAAAGAATGCCTTAAAGAATTAAAATGGAATGAATATAATTTAACACACAAATTTGGGCTTAAAGGAAATATATATGAACACACAACCATTTATTTCCTTAATTAACGTATTTAAATTTAAAATTTTGGGCACTAAATTTACATACAAAGTATGTCCGTAGCTTTTTATATATCGAAATAAAAGTAATCGCCACGATAAAGCCCACTTTGGTGGGGTTTTGATTTAATTACAATCATTTCGAAATATATATAATGTAGCATGTCTAAAAGTAAATTTAAAATTAAAACTAAATTTTAACACAAAAATTATAATTAACGGAAATATATAAATTGCCTTTTTATTTCCTCCTTAACTTGTGTTAAAATATCCCAAAATAGGCCCAAATTTGTGTCCAAATAGACTAAAAGAAGCCCATAACATCCAAATAACCCAAACAGGCCCAAAAAACAAGCCAGCCCAATACCGATTTTAAATTTTTTTTGAAAAAATACTGATTTGGGCCGAAAATTGGCCCAAGGCCTGCTAGGGTTTGAAAACCCTAGCAGGTGGGCATCTAGGGGGCGGCGGCCGCCGCCCCCTCCCTTTCTGTCGGGCGCCGGCAGGCCTGCCGGCGCCGCGTCCTCCGACGGGGGCGGCTCGGCGCCGCCCCCTGATCTCAATGGGGGCGGCCCCGTATAAACTACGGCAGGCCCCTAGTCGGGGGCCTGCTTTGCTCCGACCGGGGGCGGCATCCGCTGCCCCCTCTGATCCCGACGCGCCGCCCCTCTGATGCCGACTGGGGGCGGCTGCCGCCGCCCCTCCTTTTTGACAGGGGCGGCTATGCTGCCCCTTGCTGTTCCGCGTCGGCGCCGGTGTTGCCGGCGCCAATCTCCCGACGGGGGCGGCAGAGCCGCCCGCTCTTTCGCCATGTCAGGCGGCGGCCGGCAGGCCGCCCCCGATCTAGGGTTCGTGAAAAATAATTTTTTAAAACAAGAAAAATCAATCAAAAAACACAATTTTTCACAGACCCGAAACCTAAAACTGATAAAAAAATCGAATTTTTAGCAGATCCGAATTCACGAGCAAGCAAAATCTTAAGATCCTAGCATGGTGGCTCTGATACCACTTGTAGAAACTAAAGATCTAGATTAATGTATTCAAGCCAAATAATACAGATTTAGATTTACCACATGCTGAATCTTAAAACGTTACCTACTCTGTTTAGCGAAAGTGTACCTGAATCAGT
Organism: Scilla litardierei; assembly: GCA_030789695.1. NCBI lineage: Eukaryota > Viridiplantae > Streptophyta > Magnoliopsida > Asparagales > Asparagaceae > Scilla > Scilla litardierei. The sequence goes on from CM061132.1 coordinate 3,788,532, forward strand.
CGCTAATAGTCTGAAAGAGATCATGCGATAACTTAGCGGATGATCTTCCAGAACAGCACGAATCAACAGTTGGAGAAATCCTTTGGCTTTCTCCCGGTTTCTCTCCTAGCGACGGGGAATAGAAAAGATGGCTAACTTGTTCGTGTGCTCCGGGGATCAAGGGCTAGCCTCCTTAGCCCTAGGGTTTCCAATTCGGCCCATCAACGAATAGAAGCCCAATAGTCACCACACATAAAGGCACACTACCTGACTCATTTAAGCCCACTTAACTTAATAAATGAGATCACTTATACATTGGGCTTTAATATGACAGTGTAGCACCATATAATTATTTATCGCATATAAGCCCAATGTTGGATTAAGATCCAACTTAGTTGGATAAGTTCCAACACTTATGTGATAAATCCTCGGGCTAATCGGGACAAATCTTCTCTACCGGCCAAGAGCGTATTCAATTCCTTCACTGCATTATCTACATTAGGAAACTCAGAGGATTTGGTGGGGGATGACTTGATTGATATTGAAAATGTGGGATTGAACGGTGTAAGCAACTAGCCTAACCCAACATCAGTTCTGAACCCGAGTTCTCATGTAAACTAGTCTAAACACGCACATGCCACCAAAGTTAGTTTTTGCTTTCAATTCATGGCATAAAGATTTCAGAAAGTTTACCTCAGGCAAAAGGCCTAGAGCTGGCCCAATTGTGGATCCAATGACGAAAACGAACACCCCAACCAACCAAATCCCAAAAGACTACATAAAAGAAAATGGTGAATATTCCAAATAAGGCCCATGCAACCCAGGACCCAGTAACCCTGCTATCCAATCAGAAAACACCCAGCCCATAGCCCTGAAGGAGTAAGCCCTCTCCAGTAAAAAATTAGTGCGTTGAACTCCAGCAACACTTTGACAGATTTCTGACAAGTATCGACGACCTCTTACCAAGTTCATCACCCACCAACCCTTACATCTGCCTCTTGCGATCCTGCCGATGAGTTGACCCCCCCCCCCCCAAAAAAAAAAAAAAAACAATAACCATCCTCTAAATCCTAATAGAAGTAACGTTTTGGTGGAGGCGATGTTTCCAACCACACTATGACGGAGGGTTAGCTCCAATAGGTGGAAGCCTCAAATCAGATGTCTCAATCTTTTGATTTGAATATGTGCATATTCTGGCGACCTTTGCAGAGAAGGAACACAACAGATGCGATCCCTTCCCATTTACATGCTTGATTTCCCTCTCCTTACCTCGTGTCATTTATGGATTTATTAAATTTTGTCTTCATCCTGGTGTTTAGTCGTATGGCTTTTTATTTTTCCCTTTTTCATCATTATTTAATTATATATGAAGTGTATATTAGCGTGGAATTGTCAAGGTGTGGGGTCTAGGTAGTTTAGGTCACTTTGCAATGATCTTATTTCCCTCAATAAGCCCGATACTGTTGTCCTAGAGGAAACACATAATTCTGGTGCCAACGCCCTCCTTATTATTTAGGACCTAGGATTTCCCAGGTCGGATAGAGTCGAGACCACAATATACTTTGGGGATATCTTGATCCTTTGGGGTAAGGGCAATGAGCATATTAATGTCTTTGTCACCCACCTTCATGAGTTCCTTTATGTTCGCATTACGAAGGCTTTTGGGACCCAATGGGTCGTGACGGCTGTGTATGTGAGTCCTAACCCTACCATCTGTGCTTCTTTCTGGTCTTCCATTGAGCTGGTGGTGATCTCTACACATTTACCCTAGATCATTGTGAGGGACTTTAACACGACCGCTGATTCCTTAGAAAAATTAGGCGGTACAGGATGTCAGTTATATCCAGTGCTCTCGAATTAAGAACTGAATGATGGCTTGTAGTGTTATGGACCTAGGTTTCCAAGGACCCACCGTCACCTGGTGCCGTGGTGGCATTCAGGAGAGGCTTGATCGTGTTCTAAGTAACCTAGCATTGACCCCTCTCTTCTCTTCCTACCATATTGTTCGCCTCCCACAAACCAAGTCGGACCATTGCCTGCTTCTGGTCCATTTTAATGCCTCTAGTAGTTCTATGGGGGAGACCTTAGCTGTTTATGATGCCCTTTACTTGGTTTCCCCACCCTAACTTCTCCCAAGTTATGGCCGAGTCATGTTATGATGCTCTCTACCTGAGCCGTTTTTCTTTGGTTTATCTCTCTTGTACGTATGTCCAGGAGATCTCAAGGCATTGCAAACTTGTGTCTACTAGATCCTAAGATTGATGCCACTGTAAGAAGGCTTAACGCAGAAAGGAGGATGAGATTAGCTCTTGAATCAATTGCGCAGATAGACAATCCTGAAAATGGTCCACCACCACCTTCGGTGCCTCCGACTCCCAGATCACTCTTGGAATTCTCTTTCAATGGGTCCACATCTAGCATCCGGAATCTGCCGGTGGGGCCCAATAATTTCGAGTTGAAGCCGTCTCTCATCGAATTCCTGCAACGAGATCAATTCGGTGGATCTCCTATGGAAAACCCGAACGACCATCTCAAAAATTTCTTGGAGAAGATGGACACTTTGAAGATGAATGGTGTCACGAACGACGCCATTAGGCTAAGACTATTTTCCTTTTCTCTTAGGAACCAGGCAAAGAATTGGCTTAGAAGCCACATCCTAACACCTTCACAACATGGGATAGTCTCTATATTGCGTTTCTAACTAAATACAGGAAAAACCGCAAAGATGCGCAATGAGATCACCAACTTCAACCAGCTACTTGGTTTCCCCACCTAACTTCTCACATGTTATGGCCGCGGAGTCATGTTATGGTGCTCTCTTCTTGAGCCGGTTTTCTTTGGTTTATCTCTCTTTTATGTCTAGGAGATCTCAAGGCATTAATTGCGAACTTGCGTCTACTAAATCCTAAGATTGATGCCACTGTAAGAAGGCTTAACGCTGAAAGGAGGAGGAGATTAGCTCTTGAATCGATTGCGCAGATAGACAATCCTGAAAATGGTCGTCCACCACCTCCGGTGTCTCCGACTCCCAGATCGCTCTCGGAATTCTCTTTCAATGAGTCCACATCTAGCATCCGGAATCTGTCGGTGGGGCCCAATAATTTCGAGTTGAAGCCGTCTCTCATCGAATTCGTGCAACGAGATCAATTTGGTGGCTCTCCTATGGAAAACCCGAACGACCATCTCAACAATTTCTTGGAGAAGATGGACACTTTGAAGATGAATGGTGTCACGAACGACGTCATTAGGCAAAGATTATTTTCCTTTTCTCTTAGGGACAACGCAAAGGATTGGCGTAGAAGCCATAGTCCTAACACCTTCACAACATGGGATAGTCTCTCTATTGCGTTTCTAACTAAATATTTTCCTCCAGAAAAAACCGCAAAGATGCGCAATGAGATCACCAACTTCAACCAGCTGGAACGAGAATCCTTATACGAGGCGTGGTAGCGATTTAAAGATCTACAACGCAATTGTCCACACCATAGTTTGCCCACTTGGGTACTTATCAATTCGTTGGAGTAGAAGACTCGATTTGGGCCGGTTAATAAGTTTGGAATTCACATTTACTCAAACATGATTAATTCTTTTTAACCAATTAGATGAGCCAATATGGGTTCAAATTTTAATTGGCAATCTTTGCAACCAATAGTAGCATGGAAAAGTAGAAATTGCTAGGCCTTTTGATATATTTGTTTCATGATACTTTGGTGAGGGTTAGAGCTCTCGGGACTTGATCCAACACAAGCTAAGGTTTTTCTTTAAGCGTGTGTGTGGTTCCATTTTGTTTTTTCAACTTGATCATTTGCAAAGAGGCTGAGGAGCTATCTCCTTTAACCATTAAGTTGAATCTGACCAAGATGGACACTTGTTGGAGGTATCTTGCACCCATTATTGGATGCCAAGCGGATTTGGTCTAACAAAGATGTAAGCACTATTTTGCTTTCTTAATGAATATAGAATAAATTAATACATCATGATTAACTAAGTTTGGACTTATTAACTCAATTACTTCGGTTTTTTTGAGTCGACATTGTTGCGGGGTAAGATCCACGTACAATGAATTTGTATTGAGGGGGAACCAAGGGCATGGTGGTTACAAGTTGTGGGATGAATGGGTAGGTTGTTTACAAGTGGTGAGGGGGTGTGAGGCTAGGCGCTCTTCGTAGGTCGATTTCTGGATCGATCCTGCAAGTCTGCCACTTGTTCACTGCTCCCCTCGAGTTGGTCGACTGTTGCTCGCTACTTGGAAGAGCCAACCTGCGCACAGAGCAGCTCGTCAGAAAAACTGGGTTGGGTTCCAAACCCGAAGCCTCTCCGATGCCTAAGTCAGAATTATGGCTTAGAAAAGTGGGTCGGACACATAGGCCGAGCTAAACGCAGGTCGACCTTACGTGGCGAGCTTGGGTGGAGGAACAAATATATGGACGATATTTGCTCTTGTGTGTGAGTGAGATTTTGAGAATTAATTAGCCAACCCCTCTTTCGACGGAGGTGGAGGGGTATTTATAGCTGATGGAGGCGGTTAGGTAGGGTTGACCTGGCGTGCTGCGCTGGCATGTCAGACTGCGGAAGGTTCGTCCAAAATTGTCTGAGATGTGCGTGTCAGCCATGCTTTTGTCAGACGACGCAATAGCCAGCAGGTGATTTGTCAGAGTGTCAGAGCCGAAAGCACCAAGCGGTCAGATGACGCAGCGGCCATGGAGTGCTTTGTCAGGCTGTCGAGCGGCAGAAGTGTCAGTGGCGTCCTCGTACAATGTCGTTTGTCGTGTCCGATGGGCCGTAGGCCATCAAGATGCGTCTGAGGCGGGGGGCCGCACATGAGTCACTTGGTCGCTCCCGGCGAATGACGGACGAACTGGTTGTTCCCTTGGCGAGCTTGGAGGAGAGCAGACGTCCAACCGGCGAGGTTGGGACGGAGGGCGCCCTTTCACTGGTCGAGGCAGATTTCACGGATGATGGGCAAGCTGGTTGTTCGCTTGGCGAGCTTGGAGAAGAGCAGGCATCCAACCGACGAGGTTGGGACGGAGGGCGCCCTTTCACTGGTCGAGCCTGTTAGGTCATACATATATGACTCTGTTGTCGTTAGTGGCACAATGGGTTCATAATGGCTGTTTTCAGTGTGTGTATGGAGGATGTTGGAGCTGTTTTCAGTGTGTGTATGGAGGATGTTGGATAATGTGTCATACATTATGTTGAACATAATGTCCAACATTCAACATCAGGTTTTTGCGATGATGTATGAGGCTGGTCGTATTGCATTGTATTGAAGATGGGAGGCGGTTTGGTTGCTGGCTATTGCCTTCTAAGGCTTGGGTGGTTTTCCATCAACTAAAGAATCGTTGCAGATTCTTTTGGGATCGAGTATCTCTCGCTTCAATTAAGGCGGTTGTAGAGAGAAGTTGGTTTTCGCTCAATTATGGTTATTGTTGTTTTTAGCAGTTGAGGCAAAAAACAAATTTCCTATCTTGGCTTCGTTAATTGCGGACTGCCAATCTTCCCAGATCTGATTGCGTGTACTTCCTTTAACGGCTCGATAATTGAGGCATGGGTTCGGTTAAAAGGAAACGAAGATTGGCAGCTAGGGTGACGACTTAAACGATAGCTTTTGCGAAAGCTACAAGGAGCTCCGGGAGGAGGCTGACTACTACAAAGTTAGGGGATCAAGGGAGTTGATCTTTATCAATTTAGCAAGGGGATCTTGCACGCAAGGGGAGCTTGCACAAATTACTCCACAGGGATTGATTGAGATCATCCCTATCGGTTTGTATTGAGAGGGAGATTGTTCCCCTTAGTAACACGTGGTATTGGTGTTTTGTAATCATTAATACTTAGTGGAGTTATTTGATTTTCTAGGCGAGGCCCCGCAGATGTAGGTATACGCACTGAACTGCGTTACCAATGTCTTTGTGTCATCTTGAGTTCTCTATTGTTCCTGTGTGTTTATTGTTTACACTTGCGTACTAAATTTCAGAGACGGATTTCACGGATGATGGGCGAGCTTCACGTTTAGCGAGGCGGACTTCCTGGGTAATGGGCGGGCTTGCCGCGTGTCTGACATACTTGGAAGAAAGGTCGAGGTATCACGATCTTTAGGTAGTAACAGACATGATTTTCAACCTTTTACAGTTGACTTACATAAGCAGGAAAGGCAAATTAATGCTAAATATTACATAAGCAGGAAAAACCAAGCTACATGTTGAAAAAACACTAATACTCGCAGAAAGCCCCTCATCCTCTTACAGTCACAGAAACCAATGCATTTGTGATAGAGAGGAGATAGAAAAACGACGGCTACAGCCAGCAGAGAGAACTGAGAGAGAACTTTCAAGCCTTCTATATATCTTTTCTCTCAATAAAAGCCTCTTTATCTACATTCAATCGCTCAAACTGCAGTGTTTTGCATCTCAAAAATATACTGCCTTTTTCTTCCATCATTTTCTCATTTAACTGCACCTCTCACCATGTAAGTTAACAAAACCCTTCAATTCTTCTTCTTCTTAAAGAAAAAGAACAAAAAACAGGAAAAAAAAGTCGTATTGCTATTTTCTTGCAGGAGATCCGAAAGCAACCATTTGGACCTCAACAACCTGCCCGTCGACGAGATCTTGACAGCGACCGCGGCGTCGACGGACACAATCAGTAAGATGATGTTACAATATTTAACTTCTATATTTTTACCATTTCTGTAATAATTTCATAAAAAAATATTATGTCATGTAATTTAAGGGTTAAGGAAGAAGAAGGGAGGGAAGGATGATGGGAAGGTGTACGAATGCCGATTCTGCACCCTCAAGTTCTGCAAATCACAGGCCCTCGGCGGCCACATGAACCGACATCGACAAGGCAAGTTCTTGTTACTAGCTGATCATAGAATCCATGGTCAATGGATATATTTAAGTAAATTTAGGGTTTTAATAATTTCCTTTTCATGAATTTTTACAAGAGAGGGAGACTGAAACCCTAAACCGCGCCCGCCAGCTCGTGCTCGGAAACGGAGGTCTTCCTGGCCCTGGAGGTCACATAGGGTATGTGAACATATATATATACAAATTTTACTTTTACTTTTTCGAGTTATATTTGTTGAACTTTATGAACTAGGGTTTCATCCGTGAAGACCAGTGCAAGTACTTTTTTAGCGGTGCATGTGAAGTTTTCCCTTGATTTGATTTATTTTGCCTTTTTTTTGGTAAAGTGCATCTTTATTGCACCTCATTTTGAGGTACAGATAGCAATTCTCTTCTTCTCTCTCTGGAGATATATCACTTTGTGAATATGACCTAGGGTTTCTCATGTTATGACCACTACAAGCATCCTCTCTCTTTGATATGTCTATAATGAGAACATGGACCACGCTAGGCTAGCTACACACAGACGCAGTAGTAATTGATGATCATCTTCAATTCATTGATTCTTTCTATGAAAATCACAAGGTACGGAGACTTCAGCATGGGACCATCCCAGTGCCCACAATTCCGGCCACCTTATCCAAGGCTACCGGCAGAAACCACCACTTCACGCATATACCCTTCATCATCGTCGCACCCCCTTCCAACATTCCGATCATCGTATACGGCGCCTCAGCCTCCGGTCGGCGAGTACTTTGTCGGCCACGTCCTATCAAGCAGCACCCAATGGCCGATGACCCACCAGAACCACCGGCTTGATCCGCCGAACTACACGTGCTTTGGGACCCCCTTGAGCCAAGGATTCCCCGTGGAAGCGGTGAGAGCTCCGGCGGCGAGAGAAGGCGGTCCGAGCCATACTCAAGCAGAGGGGGATCCATGAGTTTTGAGGTCATGGTTAGGGTTTTTGAGAATTTGAAGTAGTTTGTGAAAGAAAAAAATGGTTTGCTTTTTCTAGATCTCATGATATCCTTGTTTATCTCTTGTTTCTTGATGTGCATCTCTCTTTGATTACCTAGTACAGTTTGGATCAAGGGGTGAATTGACAAATTGAAGAATGGGTGTTACAATTGTGTGACACTAGTTTCTCTACATGCCTAGTTTACATAATCAGAAGTTAATTAATATCATTCTTTTAGTGTTTTTTTTTACAAAGAAATGTCAAAGCTGGCTACTAATGCTTTTAGAGCTCTTGCATGTATGCTAGCTGGAACACTTTGTACAGTGAGTAGTACTGCACAAAGAGTAGCTTTCCAGTTAAGTGTTACTAAAAGGGCAAGGCTAAGCTTGTAGGGTGCTCAGTGTTTGCCTTGCCTTGCCTTTCTCTTTGAAGACAAATGACTACAAAACAAGAAAGAAGTTAAAAAAAGGTGATGTTGCTATCCGAGCTTTGTCTCTTGAGATCAAATTAAACTTATGCGTGAATGCATGTTGCCATGCAGAACAGAAATTTTGTATGGATTTTTGTAGGTGAAGTTTGAAGGGACTGCAAGTAGAGGTGGTAGGTGAACGATATGCATGACAATAATAGTTTAATTTATTTTTAATTTATTTTTTTTGCAAAGTTTTAAGATTTAGAAGAGTGAGAAGCTTCTTGCAGGAGATGACTCAGCTACAATTTCAGCAGTTCCTTGCATCTATTCTCTGTGGTCAGTATCAGTTCTTGGAGCTGGGTGCTCATGTGTCAACATAATTGAAGGCGTATGATCAAAGAAATTACCTTATAATTTTTTGTGACGCTCTGCCCTTCGCTTAAACCCGTCTTTATCATGTACCCAGTAAGTTTGTATTGTCTAATATGATCAACTAATGATAACTAAATTAATTCAACTGTTGCTGAATTCTAGTAAAAGTTGGGGGATAAATTTCTTATGTTAGTAATTGTTTTTTGCATTGGTACTGTAGTCAGCTAATATATTCATATAGGATGTCAAGATCCATCATGTCCATGTGCCCATAATGGCCCAGCCCAACAATCGTTGAGTTAAGGCCTGCTGGATGTTGATGAGTCGTGATGAAATTATTTGTTATTATTTGTTAGACGCCTGATGTTGGTCATCATGACGTCTGGACATGCCAGACAAAGGTCTGGATGAGCCCGTTGGACAACGGTTGTATCAAAGATATCAACGCTTGAGTAGTCAGGGGGCTAGTCTGGCGGCTGACTGTACACCATCAGATGTCTGAGTGACATTTAGGGTAATTTCTCTCTGAACTTAGGGATGTGCGGGCCCGGATATCTTGTTTTTTTGTGTTACTCGGACCCTACTCAGTAAGGGACCGGTTCCTAAAATTTGGATCCGAAACCTATCCAGTTGGACCCTATGCCCGGAACCTACCCGGACCCTATGGTTTCGGGTAGGTTCCGGGTACCCGGTAAAAAACTCTAATTTGTGTTGCTTTTACTCTAATTTGTATACCCGGAACCTGCCCAGTTGGACGTTGAAAGATGCCCGAGTAATATGCCAATTCCTTTTATGTTGCTTTTACTTGACAAGTCATGTGGTTATGCTAATTAAATTTAGACTCATAGCTGCCTCTTGCTCATGGATAAACAATTAATAACGACTGTACAAGCAACCTGCAGTTGAGACCTTGGGAACCATTGAGTTTTATTTGGACACAGGAAACAAGCTAATAGCATGTTGGTCCAGGATGGGGAAGTGGTTTCCTAACATCACGAATTGGCCGAATAATGCGTTATTCTTGCTAATTCTTGCTACATTGCTAATTCTTGCTTACACACACACGCACATACAAAATATCGGTTCCGGTTCCGGGTACCCGTTTCCTATAGACGGGAATCGGGCCCGGACCCGGACCCGATACCTGCCGGTTCCTAATTTTCATACCTGGGACCTACCCGAAACCGATAACTATTTATCCAGAACCTACCCATTCGGGTAGGTTCCGATCGGGTATCGGGGTACCCTGTACCCGTGCACGCCCCTATCTGAACTGTCTAGTTTTGCGGCGGTGATTTATTCAGACGTTTAGTTGGGGACCAAACGCGTGGAGTTCATCGCCCAGATGCATGGGCTGGCTTGAGACGTCTGTAGAGTATTCTCTAGACGCCTGACTGGCTGAGTTAATTTTCTGGGTCCGATTCATGACCATTTGATTGTGCTCTTTCTCAATCCAATGGACACGATTGCTTGCGTCTCTTGGGGGCTATTTAATGAGCTGCTTGAAGGATGTTAGGGCACGGTTCATAAAGAGAGTTGTTGAGCATTCAAGAGAACTTTGACGGGAGATTTGAAGCGAAAGAACCATAAACGTGAGTTTGATAGTGACGGCTTGGTGTATTCATCAAGGTTATTACTCAATTGAGCGTTGAATAAGAAGGGTAAGAAGTTGTGTAAACTTGTATCTCTTGATCAGAGGTTAATCCTCCATTTTTTTTGGTCCCCGAGCAGTGCGTGACACGCATATGCATGAAAACAGTGGTCTAATTTTGCATGAGAAAGTGAACGTACCATCCCCCACCAGCCGTAGATCTTTGAATGCTTTGACAGTGAAAAGGGCGGCTTCTCTATCCCCGAGACGGCCAGCCTGCAGAGTCCACAAAGCTGTGAATGAATCGAGCGACGGCTATATAATGCTATCCTATGAGAGCTCATAAATATATTCATACTGGTAAAATACTAAAAACAAACACCCAAAGGACAAGATAAGGAAGAGAGAGAGAGGCATATGGCTGTGTGCCAATGTTAATGTCCGCGTGTTAGAAATTTTGTAGGGAAACCGCCGGTGTGTCTCTCTCCATTGTCCTTTGTTCTTTTTTTAGGTCATGGACCTTCTTGGTGAGAAAAATTGTCTCGCGCCCGATTTTTACTTACGTTGAAATTTACCTGTTTTGCTAAAAAAATGGTCACGAGCTTGACATTCAGAAATAATTCAATTAGTTTTTAAAAAAATCAAAAATATTTAGGAATGGAAAACATCTAAGCCCAAAGCTATTGTTTGTGTATTTATGAAAAGCAAATTGAACAAGACGTCAAAAATTGTTTATAGGGCATGTTTGTGATGTTTTTGGGACGTGGAGAAGTGAAAACAAGCTAGAAATGACAATATGAAATGTGCATAAAGAACATAAAAATCTATAGATGATAAAGAACAGATTCATACAGTGAAAACTATTACATTGTTATAAAAGAAACGTACAAGGCAATCTCAGGCAGAAGTCAGAGCGATCAAATTAATGCATCTTTCTTTTGGCTATACATATGCTTATATTTTATAATTTTAATGGAAAAAAAATTACATAACTTTTGTTGATATAGGTACAATTATATATATTTACCTCTCAAACAAGAGGAATCGGTCTCAATATGGCATCTTGCTTGGGGTTGATGATGTTCTACTGATCTCATGGCCAAGCTCGCTTATCTTATCAATCAGCAATGTCTTCTCCCTCTCGAGTTGAAGTGTGTATTCCTCCTGTGCGGCCTCGATGTTTTCAACTTCGCTCAGGGCCATTGATATGCCTTCTAGATCCCCATCCTCCACTAATCCTTGAAATTTATTCAAGATTGCTCTCATCTGCATCATTTGTATTTAAGAGGGGAGCAAACAAAAATTACAACCTCAGTAGAAATGATACTGCAATCTTCAATGAAATCACAGAAAACACAATTAATTACGGCATAGAATTGAACACGCATCAACTTCCAGTGTTTTGTTGTTTAAGTTTAGACAAAACCAAGGAGCACTCAGCTGTATTTTTTGCAAACTGCATAGCTGGGAATTTTGGACCTCCTTCACATTTAGTAACCCATTAGAGTTAAGACCCATGTTAAATAGTACAGGACGGCTTGAAAATGAAAAAAATGTGAAAATGGTTTATGATTCCATTAAAAGAAGGAAAACATCCAGAAGAGATATAATGAGGTTCTTCGTTATCACTATATTATAGCGGAAAGATCAACAAATTTGAACAAACAGGAACCAAAGAAGACAAAGCTCATTTTTCACTCCCCTTCCCTTTTGGTGCTTAGACAGGTACCAAGCAAGATGCTTCGACATTCTGGGCATGTTAGGATCGAAATTTCTCCTCTCTGTCATATGGTGTTTAAGTCATTTAATGCTTCATCAGCATACACTTAAAATTCATGAGAGAACAGTAAACAGCAAAGCAAAATGTTATTTGGACTCGTTACTTCATAAGACACCCCCATGATGGAAAGGAAGACGTACATCCATACACACAAAGTATATCCATCGCAACTGACAACCTCACCTGGCCTCCTTCGGCCCCCTTTCTACTGCTTCCATCGTGCACAACTCCATTCTTACTCACCCTTCTCTTCTTTAAAAGGGTTGTGTGTCTGTGGGTGTGGGTGTGGGTGGATGGGTGGTTAGTTTTGCGCCCGTGTGGGGGGGGGGGGGGGGGGGGGGGGGGGAGTTGTGTGTGTGAGTGTGGTGACGGTGGTGGTGTTTTGGGGTGTGATCTGGAAGGGTGTCGCTCCTAAAAAGGAAAACCACCTAAATCAATTTGATATCCAATTTTTTCATCAAATCTCCCTCTTCTTCTACAAATCCTCCACCAAATCTCTAAATCCATCACGTCTTACATCAATTTGGTATCACAGCCGAAGATCCAATCTTCGCTATCTTCCAATTTCTCTTCCAAAAAACAGACCAAAAACCCTAAATCAATTGCAACTCAACCACCACCTTCCAAAACCCTAACCCTAGCATCCCCACCACCGCCTCCTCAGCCAATCCCGACGGTTCTCATCGTCGCCTCAAAAGTCACCAACAGCTGTTGCGATCTCCACACCCGGCAACACCCTCGTTGACGTTCAACAAACGCAGATCCGCCGGTACTAGCAAGCCCTTGGGCTCATCGCTGCCTCGTACAGACCCCGCCGCCCTCATCGCCATCCCCAAAAACCTCATTCTTCTTCATCAACTGCATCGCAATCTACAGCCACCTCTGCTCTGCTGATCCAAAGTGCTTCTTGCCGCAAAAGTTAAAAGTACGTTGGTGCCGTCATCATTGCAGGCTGAGGGGGCCGACCCTACCAAACTCTTCTCTTTCAGGCAAACTCACAACCCCACGTAGCACAACAAACGACAGTCGGAACCACCAGAGTCGACACCGTCAAAGTTTCGAAGAGACGTCGACACCATCGCGGCACCAACCGGGGCCACCGATCCCACCATAGGAACCCCAGGTCACGATGAAGCTACAAGAACAAGCGGCTCAGCTAACGACCGTCGGAGCCGCCGAAAAACAGCGTCAGTGCCAATCGAGCCGACGTCGCTACAGTATCGATTCAGTAGAGCCTACAACGACCATGTGCCGAGCCGACACTTGTTCATCGGCTCGGTCAAGCCTACTTCGAGCTGACCGGGAGCCGACCCGAGCCAATTGAGCTGATCCCGAGCCAGCTCAAGCCAAGCCGGTTGACCCGGTCAACGGCTCGCCAATGTTGATCCGGTCAACGGCTCAACAGTGAGCCGTCTGAATTTTCTGAATTTTCGCTGGGATTTTTCTGGAATTTTCTGCACAGTCTAGCTCTATTAAAGATTATGGATCCGTTTGAAACCCAAATTCAGAACGGTTCGTGCCAGTGGATAGCTAACACAACCGATTACACACAAATATCATCATACAAGCAAATCTTTTCTAAATTATGAGATACAATAGTGATTACTATGATGATTATTACAAGCAAAAAATGTACCTAAGAACGTGCTCAGGTAGAATTACCTGCGCACGCCCCCTCTGTTCGGTGTTTGTAAGTATTTTTTTTTGAATTTTTTTTTGCTGGACAGTTTTGCGCAACGTTTTTGAAATCGATGAACGGAGGCTCAAACGGTGTCGGATTGACCTGAAATTTTGTGGGGAGCTTCATAACAAGTATATCTAGCTACTGCAAAAAAAATTTTCAAAAAAAAATATTTAGAAACCCCGAACAGAGGGGGCGTGCGCATGTAATTCTACCTGCGCACGTTCTCAGGCACATTTGCCCCTTATTACAATGACTGTACTCCCCGGACAAAGTTTAAGCTTGAGAAGTGGATACAATTGCAATTTTTTATGGCTTCAAGAATAAATTCGGATATGATAATTGGAAGTTTCATCTTGAAAGGTTCTCCCGTTTAATTTATCTAACGAAGCAAAATATAAGTATGCATGGCTAAAGCTAGGTGGAGAAATACTATCTTGGTGCTTGAATCTTCGAGTTATTTATCATCGATGGTCAACATTCAGATCTACTCTTCAATGTCGATTTTGTTCCAAGCATCGGTACATTTTCCAGGCACCCCGACAATGCTCAAGCCCAAAAGTAAAAGAGGACCATATAGAATTGATATGTGAGATACGCAATATTCTTCTTCAAGCATACAAACTTAAGCCAGGGCCCACGACAGAGGTTGATCCAAATCCTAAGGCAAAATGTGAGCTTGAACAAGAGCTGAAGCCTGATCCTAATACAGAGAGTGACACACAGTTAGAACCTGAATCAGAGATTGATCCAGTACTACAATCCGAGCTTGATCTGAAACTTGAGCCAGTATTGAGACTATAACAAGAGCCCCAACCCCAGCTCGAGCCAGTGTTGGAGCCTAAACCCGAGATTGCTCTCGTATCACGGTCAGAATTAGAACCAAAGTTTGATCTTGTGTCTCATTTCAAACCTGAGTCAGAGCTTATCAAGAGACATCAGTTGAGCCTGCACCAGAACTGTTGAAAGGACCGCTGATTTTGATCGAGCATATAGAGTTTATTATCTCAGATCATCCTACCCTGACTAACAAACATGTACTGAATGTTTTCTATCTTTCGTGAGTTGGAAGAAATTTTTAGACGACGTCCATCAGCAAGTTTATATCCTGTTATACTTCAGAATTCATGGATGTGTGTTTTTCAAATGTAGATGACTACTGATTTCGGCCCAGCTGTGCTACTTCTACATACTTTTACAACGAGGTGAAGTTCCCAATCACGGGAGAATGATAGGGATACGATCAGTGTTGTATTTGTATTCTAGTCTTTAGTTCATTTTGAATCTTTTAGGAGTCTAAGTGTTTTGGGTGAGTTTAGTCCCACATCGGATGGATTAGGATAAGTGTTGGTTTGTAAGCCCTATAAAAGGCCACTAGACTTGTTATTTTAGATAACCAAGCAATGAATGAATGAAATCGAAGGAAATTTTCCTTAACCCTGTTAAAGGTTATTTGGAACCCTTGGTGCAAAGCCAAGAAACCCTAGGTATCAAGTTCTTTCACCAAATCTCCCAATTCTTTTCCAAATCCTCCATCAAATCCCTAAATCCCACCACGTCCTATATCAAGGGGCGTTGTGGTGGTGGTGGTGTTTGGGGTGTGATCAGGAGGGGCATTGCTCCTAAAGGGGGGAAAAGGACTGTTCAAATCAACCATGAGCGAAGGAACCAAATGGAATCACAGAAGCGACATGTGGTTTATCTGCGTATGCTACAAAGTTCTTCCTCGTCTAACCGTTTATCTGGTGTATTATTTGGTTTCCTTGTATTATCATGCAATAAAATCCCCATGAAGAACGCTCAATGGTGATAATGCACAAAACAGCCCAATGAGTCACTACCGTTCAATGCAAACCATGATTTAGAAAATGTAAATTTCAACTACACAAATTATTGCAGACGTGCATGCACTTAGATATTTTAAGTTCATATATGTACAAATAATGTGATTGTTCCCAAAGTTGGTATATAATTTGGTAAAATTAAATAACATTCTACTGAAGAAGAGTTAAACTTTATCTACACACTGTGAACTTACACGCTTACCTATACACATGAGACATGCATGTGGGTCCCACCTTTGCAATGATGCAATGGGCCTCACATGCACGTGTCTTGAGTAGGTAAGTGTGTAGAGATTCAAATAGTGTAGATTATGTATATTTTTCATTGAAGAATGCTAAGCAACTAGAATATGAACTTAAAGAGTGTTTTGACACGAGGCATTAACACGCATGTGAACGGTGGTCTTAGAAACTAGAAGTTCAAGTTCAATTATATATCACACCTGCCCAGAGAGGTTCCGTGTTTTGCTTAAAGAAGAGCTACTAGTAGTCACTCTGGCTTTCTTCTGCAGATCCGGAACTCTTCGTGTCACCTGTAAGTGGACCTCTCCACTTTTAACTCCCTGAAGAGGTATCCATTTCTCGACTGTTTTATTTGGAGGCAATCCTTCATACTCCACAGCGCAGTCGCCTATGCTTGATGTGGGAAGTAAAGCATTGTGATCCTTCACATGCAAATTCAGGCGTTCACCTGTGTCGGGGAACTCTAAGGTCTGGTTCCATTGTGGATTTAATGTTTTGTGAATAACCTGGATGGCATCAATATATCAGTCCTTTTCGATAAACATACAGACAAGGAATTTGAACTAAAAAGACAAACATGTGGCCGCATACAAATAATGTGAACACTTGTTTGTATGTGTGTGTGAGTCCGCATGTGTCACCCAGCAAGCTAACAAGCAAGCAAAGGAAGGCAAATACACGACCAGTTGCAAATCACTTGGACAATGATATGGCGTTACGGATCCCAAGAACACAACCTTTAGAATCCATCAATGAATATATTTCTGTTTAGCTAACATTTCTTAACGCATGTAGTTTTTTATTCTACTTACTAACGACGCATGTTTTAATATAATCTTGTATTCATGTTATACGGCGCTGAAAATTAGCTACACAGAATGACTCGCAACCGTTTCCATCATTTATCAATAATATGTGATATATGATGGCATTTCACATGAGATTGGATCTTGACAGAAACCAATCAAACCATATTTCTTTAAGTGCACCAACCAAGAACCTAAGTTTGTCATAACTGTAGGATGCACAGAAAAGATGGATGTCCTTCTTAGCATTATCTCTTCCCTCATCTCTAGTATAGATTCTTTCCAATCCTAGGACTCGCAAAATTGTACCTGGATTGAGCAACCTAAAAATTGTATCAGCAAATTAACCACATTTACTCAACCAACACTTGTCATTATATATCCTCTTTTTAATTGTCTGAACTTCCTTTGGGGCCAATTTATAAAGGGTTAAAATTATGCCAATACCATGGTTATAAAATCTTGCTTAATTCTTTTGTGGAGCTCCTAGCCTTTGAACCATGCTCCAAGCTATCAAAAGAGGAAATGTATAGATGTGATTATATCATTATAACATTAATTATAGAAGAATTATTGCAGTGCTCTATACGAATCATGACATATAGTTATCTTCCACGTACAATTCGAAACATCCATTAAAAAATGTAAATCTAAAACACACTGGAAAGATAAAATAATAACCAACCTTTGTCTGTTTCTTCATGTTACCATATTGCACCCTTACAAAAGGATCACTTGTTCCTCTTAGGTCAGCAGCAATCAGGTCCCTCGCTTCAATTAAGACCAGTTCAACAATGCCAGACCTCGGTGGAGAATTCTGTAAAAAGACAAATGTGGTATCATTAATTATAAAATTGAAAGTCAAGATGAAAACTGCAAAGAAAACAAGGCGGGAAAAAAAATGCAAACTCTTTCATGTATATAAATGTACATGCATGCACAAACGTGTATCTTTACAGCCATATTAATGTATATATATACATATGTATGTACATATATTATATATGTTTGTAAGTTCTATATAATAAAGTGATATATTTACAACGCACTCACTCACTCACGTAGATTCATGCATGAATCTATGTGCGTGCGTGCGCCATTGCGAGCATGTGTATGATTTTGTGTGCATGTCTATCAGTGTGTGTGTAGATACATACGTAAGTAGACACACATGCCCTCGTTAAGAAATGCATACAATGCATGTGAAAATATCACAACTCTTTTGCATTATCGCATAAAATAAAACAAAAGAAGAAAGGAAAAAAAATTTGAGGTCAACAAAAATCTCACCCTACCATATGGAACACGTGGTTATGCTGATTAAATATTTGATATTTTGCTAATCATACATCATTATTGATATTCAAGCATATGTAACTAGGTAAACTGATATAAATTAATAAACACACAACTTCAAAAATTACAACGATACTCCAGGATACACTACTACAAGATCAATTAGAAAGAAAAACAAAGTTAAAATATTAAGGTAAATATAAAAAATGTACATTAAAACATTTATTCTCTGTTTTTCCCTTATCCTTTGGTCCTCTAGTACCACCCTAACTATCTTTATAAATGAGGAGAATAAATAAGATTAAAACACTCGTTAGGATTCTCTAAAATAACGTGAAGAAGACCATGGGTTTCCTTTAATGAACGTGTAAGAACATTCATGATTAACAATTTTTATCACATTCATTGATTGGAGAGAACTACGTAACACATGTACTTATATCATGAAGATGTACATGTGTCGGACACGCAAACACCTGTATCGGACACCGATACTTCTTGGACACTCCAGGAACATATGTTGAAAACTTTACAAATGTGCTGTGTTCTTATTTAAATACTAGTTTTTCCAATTCAAAACACTTGGCGAAAACATTAGAGACATCCTACATGACTTATGCTGTCACGTCCCACAACCCGAAACGCATCTGTTTTTCACAATAATTAACAGGTTCTGCAGATAACCAGTAAAAACAATCTAGGTCACAAAGAGAGGTGTACCAAAATGCTTATATGGAAATTCATTAATACTTGAGTTACAAAAGTCGAATTTAACACACAACGTACTCTCTAAAATGCATAAAAGATGCATCAGATATTCACTCACAACCTCACAAGTCAAAAGTCTGTTTTGCGTTCTCCACAGCAAACTCAGTACCTCAAAAGCAAGGGCCTTCTCTGGTTCCATCTCAGCACCTGACGGTGCAACAAAAACTGAGAGCCGCTAGCATATCAGTGGTAAATCACAGTAATTCTAGAATTTGGAGTCAAACAGTTATAAATGCATGAAAATGAATGACTAAGCATAACAGTAAATAAAGCAGAACCTAGAAAGTAAGATAGACATGCAAAACAATATTCAGTTAATGTTTATTCTAAAAGATTTCTAGTAGTTAAACCAATCCTAAGTTGTGAATCAAATTGAAGTGTACACTAAGCAACCAGGAGTCCACGTAAAGCCAGGAGAACGCTCACCCGGGCCGAGCCCTTACAAGAACCAAGGAGTGCTTTGAATCCAAAATGGGAGTAGGATGGACTCAAAATTACGTCTGATGATACCCAGAAGGTCACATCAGATTCATGAAGTGACCTGGTCGGAGACTTGATGTGGTCAGAAGGCCAGAATACGGCTCCAGTCGCTCCCGCACTCTCGAATATGATTTACCCCTAAACTCCAGTGATCTGGAGTGCCTAGTACATGTCAAAGTGTACATTTCTAAGTCTCACAGCGATGTAGCACAAGTATTGTTCTAAGATACAGTATTTACTTTTTAACCATGCATCATGAAACAAATTCATGTGTCACATCAAAACTAGTTAATAAGTTTGATATGTGCTATGTGGTCCAAGTCTAGTCAAGTATCATGATTCCAACAGGTTTAGGAGTTTATACCACTAAGTGGCATTCAAATAGCATGTTATATACCTGAAATGATAGCAACTATTCAAGATTATCCTTTCATCATAGCACATCCAACATATTACTAAATTTGATGTTACGAGATAGCATGAATATGTGATATAATAAATTAAGAGGAATAGCATGCAGCAAATGGAATAACGATCTAAGCATGTAACATAATATTCGAAGCATAAGTGGCAATGGATATAACATTTAAACATAAAAAACCGACGATAAATGTAATAGCATTCTAACTTGTATATCACATAGGAAATGATGTAGCAATAAGAACATAAGGGAATAACAATAGGGGGAGGGACAACTGTGGTGATCTAAGAACATTCTTATTATTGATAAGGGTCAATCCGTTTATTCATGCTCTGTGTTTAAACCAACATATTTATGAAAGACAATTTCAGTTTGAGCATGAGACTAAGCCAAGAGTAAATTCAAAATCCTACAGTTATCACCAAGAGGGGTAAGATCCAAGGGTCCAACAAGTGAGAAGGGCAAAAAGCCCCGAGTCCAACATTAAATAAACCACCAAATACTAACTCACAGCCAACATCCAGCCATCACCAAAACATCAACAACCACGGCCAACCAGCCAAGCAACAGAGCCAACCAAAACCAATAGGGGGTAAGGCAGAGGACAGAAACCTAGAGGTGGGTCACGGCTAAGGCAAGGGGGGCCAAAACAGGTCACGCCCGGGATCAAAAGTTGACTTCAGGGCTAAAAGCCTAAGATAGGTCACGACCAGGGCAGGGAAACCACAGACAGTCACTGATCAATGGCTTGGGAACCCCCAACAGCCATGGCAGAGGGCATAACCCGAGCCAAAGGTCACGACAACACGTCTCCAAGGAAACTACCACAGCAATGGTGAGTGGCAACAGCATGGGTCGCCGCCAAGCCCACACGCTCAAAAAAATCAACGCAAGGAATTAAAAGAATTTAAAACCAAAAATTCAAAATTAAATTGATTTACCGAAAATTAGGGGTGGCAAAATGAGCCTGACCTGACCCGACTCAAACCCGGCATCCTTAACCAGTTATGCGTAGGGGCCAATCCGGGTCAAGTAGGATCCGGGTTGATCCGACCCTGATAAAATCCGGGTCGGGTATGGGTTTGGCATGTTAACCCGGATGACCCGAATTCGACCCGGTTTACTTTCTTTATATATAAAAAAATTATATAATAACTTCAATACACAGATGCAAGGAGAGTTGTGCTTATAAAATTTGAATTGTTGTCCTTTTATTTAAGAGGTCTTGGATTCAATTCACTTTACATACAACTTTTTAGTTAATTTTATTACTTTCGTTAATAAAATGGTAACGTTAATTATACTTCCGTACTGTCATCAGTGCGGCTTAAGCGACGAACTGCTGGAAATTATGCAACACTTAATAAATTGCATGACTCTTAATAAATAGTTAGATATCGAAAAAGGGGCAGTTGTGTATAAGTCAAATCTTAACCAGACGGGTTAACCCGAACCCTACCAGAAAATTTTTCGGGTCACCCAAACCCGACCCGTATTCAATCCGAGTCGGGTTATAGTTTACCCCTATTTGGGTTGGGTCAAATCTGACCCGACCTGAACCCGAACCCACCCAACCCGTTTGCCACCCCTACCGAAAATTGACGAAAAGTCCGAACCTTGTCGCCTTACTGTGGGGAGACTACAGATGCTCGTCAAGTGGAGGAGGTGAAACCGAATGCAACCCAAATTCAACAGTAAATCCGAACACCAAATCAAAGGAAAACCCCAAAAAATTCGAGGAAAATTTTTTTTTGAAGTAGAAATACCTTGGGAACAAGAGAACTATTTATAAAGGAAAAGATACAGCTTGGAGATGATGAAGAGGCGTCGGATGTGATGGGTAATGGCAAAGTCGAAGAAGTGTGGAGGGGCTGTTGGGTACTTAAGTAAACCATGTGCGAGGAACAACATCATCGAGAATCTTGGCGGTTAGGGTTTGTCGGGCGTCAGAGAGAGAGAGAGAGAGAGAGAGAGAGAGAGAGAGAGATCTGGCTATCGGGCTAAGCTGTCGAGGGTTTCTTGGTCGCCAAGGAAGGACCGCAAGAGAGTGAAGGGGGTCGGGGGCCGCACGTGAGGGTGAGAATGAGGGGATAAGTGGGCGGGGATGTGGGCCGCTAGTTGTAACGTCCGAGACTGAGGTGCCCTCACACTCACAATAATTTTTTGCAGGTCTTACTGTTACCATTGAAGTCAATATAGAAATAACCGGGAAATATTCATAACGAAAGGTAATACTCATTTTATTTCATCCTGCAAAGGAATTACATTGTTTAGAGCAGAAAAGGAACTACATCTCTCAACTACAAGTACTAAATAGAAAATAAATAAAAGGTAAAGATGTGGACTCTCCTACTAACTCAAAGACTCAGAAATTAGCATCCTCGACAGGAAATTCGAACTCCTCTTACTGTGTAGCCTCCTCTTCAAGCTGTTCGTCACCTAGTGGAAACAACAAAAATTAAACCACTATTAATAAAGTAGATTAAATCTACATTAAACAGTTAATTAATTTATCTTGCAGAAATTAGTAAGCATGCAGTGGAACTATAAGGAAAATGTACTAACATGTCACATTCTAGTATCAATAAAGGCCTAGCAACTAACCAAAAAACAGTGATGTGACTTATAAGATGAGAGCACGATGTGCAACGTAAAGTCCACTTTGGACCGCAGGGTGCTACCCCGGGCCGAGTAAAAAGATCAACTGTAGCAAGAATTCAGGATCTATGAACGGACATTCTCCAAGACAGTGGCCAAAAGCATGGCTTCAATCACTACCGCACTCACTCAAATATAAGTAACCCCAAATCCCGTGATGTCATGTGTAATTGTCCTAATTGTAGTAGTTTTGGGTGTCGTGTCCATGTCTCTAATCTCTAAATTACATATTTAAGGAGCTATGCAGAAAATATATATTCAGGGTGTCACGTCATGTCGCATAGCCATTAATCATGTAATTTAGTATAATCAACAACTCAAACTATCAATCCTACACATGTCTAGTCTCATATCCAGAAACACAATTTATTTAACAATAAAGCTATCAATTTCAGAAACACATTAAGCACATGATTTATAAATAAATAAAAGAAATGACGAAAGAAGTAAATGAATGGGTCAAATTCATGCTTTGGCAACATATGGGTTATAGTCTACCTGCCTCGAGGTTATGGTCTACCTGCCTCGAGGGGTTGCTCAAACCAACGATCGCATCCACAAAATAACCAATTTAGAACAAAGTAATTTAATCAATATTATAGCAAGAAGTATACAAAGCTTCGGCATGCAACTGAGTAATTAAACATACTAAACCACTAACAAGCATGTATCAAGCAAACTTGACCACTACAAGCATGTATCAAGTAAACTTGACCACTACAAGCATGTATAAACTAAACTAAACATCTGGGCAAGCAATTGGTCAATCATGCATGCAGGCAAACGTTAAACAACAAGCAAATAGATCGAACCAAGCCAGGCAATTGAAGTAGCAAGTAACTGAACAGCATACATGCAGAGAAAGGAAAACAACAATCCAACAATCAAACAGAGCGATACTCGAGCAAGAAAACTAAACTCCACATGCAAACAGGACGATATCGAGTAAGGAATTGAACTATCTATGCAAACAGAGAACCATCTGCAAGGCAACAACAAAAGTAACCCAAAAGCAAGTCGACCTAACCCATGAGACTGTAGGCAACCCCCGGGACCCCTGTGAAGCCAACACCAAGGTGGCAAGTCCCGCTGGTATATACCCATCATTAGGGGTGGCAATCGGGTCGGGTCGGGTCGGATCAGATTTGACCCGAGCTGAATAGGGGTAAACCTGAACCCGACCCGGATAAAATCCGGGTCAAGGTTCTGGAACCCGTACCCGACCCGAATGCAACCCGGGTAACCCGTACCCGACCCGATTTGTCTTACGGGTTGGGTTTGGGCTGAAAAGGTCGGGTTCGGGTCGGGTTTGAGGTGAAAAAAGTGATTATTTTGCAAAAAAACACTAATCACGGGTCAGGTTCGAATCAGGTTCATGGTGAAAAGAGTAAAATACAGGTCGAATTCGGGTCAACTGGGTCGAGTGGTCAAACTCGTACCCGACCCGAATTTTTATCTGAGTCGGTCGGGTTGAATTCGACCCGACCCGGATTGGCCCCTACCCATATCTGACCCAAGAGGCCGAGTTCGGGTCGGGTCTATTTTGCCACCCCTATCCATCATTGGAAGCAACTTCGACTGTGCATTTCCCCCGGCGGCTATCCACAAATCCCCAAATCAAACTCAGCAAGTAAAATCGAAAAAACTGCTAACGACGGCTAAAAATGATGGAACTCTGGGGTTAGTGCCAAAACTACTCATCGAGGAGTATTCCCCTCCAAGAAGTCACATGAATCAGCATCCCTATTTCGACCAAAACACACAAAAATAAACAATTAAAAATTTAGTAAAGATCGAATCTACAGTGCATCGAAGTCGCACAAGAATTCCAAGCGAAAAGCTAAAAAAATCACCTAAATATCCAAAAACCTCAATCGATCAAAACCAAAAGCTTTGGAAGAGAGAATATAATTTTTCGCATAGCAAAAACACTCGAATCATCTTGCATAAATAGAGAAGAGGGCAGAAGAGGAAAACTAAACGCGTAAAAGAGATCTAGTTCGAGTCGGACTCATCTTGAAGGCCACAACGATGGATAAGGTTAAGGTTTCGAATCAGAACGATCAGTTGGAGCTTCGATTTCAAACGATCGGTTCGATCGCTGCCGCTAGTTGAGCAAAAGAGATGGAATTGGGTCGATGGGCTCAAGTGAGGGCTGAGCAGAGAGAGTGTGAGTTGGGTTGAAAAGTGAATGGGTTTTATTTAAATGGGAAATGCCCATGTGGACTTGGGCTTCTTGGTTGTGGCTCAAATGAAAATAAGAAAAGAAAAGAGAATGAAGAGAAGAATGGGCTATTGGGCCGAACAAAAATAAGAAAGAAGAAAGGAAAAAAATTAAATGATAGAATGAAAAGAGAAAAGGAAGGAGAAAATTAAAAATTAAAAATAAGATAAGATAATTTGAAGTAAAAAATTAGAATAAATACTAAATATCCTCTTGAGGAAAATATGGACCATTACACGGGTCGTTGGGCTGGGGGAAACAAAAGAAAAGTAAAGGAGAGAGAGCGAATGAATGAAAGAAAGAAAAAAAAGAAAAAGTGGGCTTGGGGAACGTGTTAGGCTCGTGGGTTAAGAAAAATAGGAGGAGAAAAAAGAATTAAAAGAAGAGGGAGAGAAATAGATCTGTATAATTTGTAGAAAAATCCCAAAGTATGGGGCCATTACATATACACTTCTTTCTTTTTTTGAAGGGTAATTGATTTCATAAATATAGTCAAAAGATACAATCAGCTACGCAGAATTTGGGGTTCATGTGGACTAAGGGAAAAGAGTGAGGACACCCAAAAACCTAGACCTCTAGCACCCCAAAGCTAGCTAAATCCAACTACTACACATTCATACAACCAGACCAACCAACCACTAGGACATAAGTGATACTCCCAGACTAGGTCGTGTAATCACGCCAGACTCGCCCCACCTTGACCCGAGAACTCTTGTGAGGAGGAAGTGACACCTGAAACTTCTTCCTCACAGAAACAGCAATCGGCTGCCCCCAATCGGGATTGTCGGTGACAAGGGGAAATGGTGGTAGGTCATCCTCATCATGGCAGTCGTCATCGAGAAGCGATGAAATAGAATGAGCAATCCCAGCTGTCTCCAGAGGAGCTGGTGTCTCCAGAGGAGCTGGACGAGAGGGTGTCACCATAGCAGCACGCAGATAGTCACCAGTAGAAGAGGTCACCCCCCCAACATCGTCTCCAATAAGCGGACCTGAAGAACTAGCTTCCCCAGACGAGAGCTTAGGTCAGTACTCTGTAACCAAATCTTCTACATCATCCTCATCAGATAGCAACTCCACCCCACAATCAACACCCTTACCTTTGTCTCTAGCCACCTCAGGGGCAATAGGCTTAAGATCAATAATACGTGTCAGGGACAAGTCCACCATCACCCTGCTCCGCTAACACTCCCCCACCCTCCGTAGCATCCATCACTATTTTTCCAAAATCCATAGAGGTACCAGGCCCCCCCCCAATGACTCCATCGGACACTGAGTGGCAGTATGTCCAAATGACAAACACTTGGTGCATCTCGGAGGTTCGCCCTCATACTCAACCTCAAGAGCAAGTGATGATTCGTCTTCAAATAGCAGGTTGACTTTTCTTGGGAGTGGCAGGGAGGCGTCTACATCAATGAAGCATCGTGTAAATTCAATCCGCTCAAGATTGGCCGTCGCACGATCCATGCAAATAGGGTCACTAACCAAACTGGAGATAATGTTTAGAATCTCAGGCGACCAAAGGTTGAGAGGAAGATTAGGGAATCTCACCCAAACTGGAACGCACCGGAGAAGATCTCTCTCAAGCTTGAGCTCAGGGGACCAGCGACGTAGAACGAAGAGCCAGGGGCCCCCCTGAAGCACGTTTTCACAATCTTCAGCCCGCTCAAATTTGAAGTAGAAGAACCCGTTGTCACGGGAGAACACTCGTAAGCCTGCCTTCAACTTCCATACGCGACTAACACAAGCTCGCAATTAGCTGTAGAACAGGTGATCGTCGACAATGTGGCCGACGAGTGTGTTACCCCATTGTTTCGCAGTGGCCGAAATATAGTGATCAAGTATTAGACCCGCCGGCGCACCGTCTCCTCCCAACACCGGGGCTACGAACGATAGTTTGCGACTTGGATCGCTAGATCTGATTCCTGAACATATATCTTTCCAAGAATCCGTCGGCGTTACCTTACTGAAATGGAGTGGAATATTTGGCCTTGCCGTGCGTTTGGCGAGGAGTTTATTCAGATCTGATCGGGCCAAATGAGCACGTCCTTTACCACCGTTATTAGACGGCACACCCAATTTCTCCCCCGCAGATGGGTTAGATCTAGTTTGGGATTTCCTACTCCGCCTCTGGACAACCTTCCAAGCACCCTCAGCTCTGTCTGCCGTCATCTTCTTCAAGCAATAGTCATTGCACCGATGATACGGATTAGATGCATTGATGCATTTATCCATCCTCACTCTACAACCACAAATAACGACCCCCAGCAACGATCAGCCCAGAGTTACAGCATGATCGCCACTGACTGGAGGACGTCGTAGCCTGGACGACGCCTAGAAGCCGCCTGGTTGCCGCCCACTGCGTAGGACAGATCCGATAGGTATCAGATCAGTTCGCCATGGAAGAGATCGCCTCCTGAAGTCAGTTCAGATCTGATCGCCGCGTGAAACAGAACGCCGCCGGGAAACGGACGCCTCAGATCTGATCGCCGGGAGTAGGGCGCGCAGATCTGAACTAACTGCCGTCTCCTGAAGCCCGAACAGGTCCGAACGCCGCATGTAAAGGACGCCGCAGATCTGATCGAGAGGTCGCCGGATCGGGATCTGATCTTGAACGCGATCCGGGCGGAATCAGGATCTGATCTGATCTGTAGCGCCGCCGGAAAAGGACGCCGCAGATCTGAAGACGCCTGAAGACGCCCGGAACGCCGCCTGGAAGACGCCGCCCTGAAGATGCCGCCTCTTTCGCCTCCGAAGACGCCGCCCTAAACAATTGCTGAGAGGGCCGCTTCCAATTGGGGTTCCTGCACAAGAACCTAAGCTTGCTTTAATATAAATGGTGATGTCAGAATGTTAGATGAGCAGCTGCATGCTGATAACAGAAAAGAAATCATATATATGTACACTTCTTTCTTCAAATAACACATTCTTATATATTTGTAATTTTATTTTATTTGTATTTATACCTAAATGATGATATTTTAGCGGAGAATGTTGTATAAATGTTTAAAATTATGATAAGTTTGGATTTAGTTTGATATAAAAATCAAGAACATTACGCTATTATAGAGGAAGAATTAATGACAAGGATGATCTTTTCTCAAGTCATGAAAATGTGTGATATGTTATGATCATTTCATTATTATATGATTGGAAATGTGTTTATCCTTTTAGATGCATGGACATGATCACTTATGAAAGTACATGTATGCTTTCTCTTTCAGGTTTGCACATAGCTTAGTGTCTTATCAATGTGGCCCGGTGTCATACATTTTAAAAAATTGTTGTCGCACACACCCATGTATGTGTCATATTCATGCCCATGCTTCCTAGAGTGTTAAAAGCATACGTCTACCTATAATTAATCAATTTTTTATGCTTTCAAAATATTTAAAAATAAATTCTTTTACAAATGTATGAAGGAAATATACGGTAACTGAGAAGCTATTCTATTCTTTTTTCTTTTAAGAGTAATTATTGATTATAAATTATATATATTAAAACAAAATTATACCATGATGCCTATGATTTTTTACTTATACTTTGACATATTTTGGATTTTTCCCCCTTAAATCATTTAAATTAGTTTTCCTAGTTTATCTAAATATGCCTTTTTAGTTTTCATAGTTGAGGTAAAAATATGTGATATTTATACCAAAAAGAGAAGATATATAACTGCTTTTGATTCATATGTTTGAGTATGGATATATTTAGTTAGATTTAAATTTTCAATAAAAATAAGTTGGAGCAAACAGCATGCTTCTAGGCAATAACATAGTTACTCCCATCTATCAAATAATATATGACATATACTATTATAATACCATTTTCCCATCTCTCCTAATTCAAATTGGGATTTCTATTCAATATTAAACTGACTAATGTACCAACGTATTTTGAGCCATGGTATACAAACAAGTTAAACAAAAGGCTAACAAATTTAATGCTTCATTTAATTCACACATAATAACCAATTCCCAATATCATGTCATATATACTACATTAAGTTCACACTACTAATCCTTAATTCACACTGATGTGACGCCATCAGAAAGGCAAACCTTACCATTTGTTAACGTGCTAATCATAACACATGACCATAAGTCATGTGACATTCAAAATATTTTCCAGAAAAATTTCAATCCATTCAAAATCTCCTCACAAAAAAATTTGCAACCGCGTTCAAAGTATTCCACACTCCCAACAAAAAATTTTAACCACATTCAAACTCAAATTTAGTTCCCCGAGAGAATTTAGTTCACTCCAAAAATTTTATTTCCTCCAATATTTAGTTATTTTCAGATTTAGCTCCCATCAAAATTTAAAACTTTAGTTCCTTAGAATTTAGTTCTCTTCGGAGTTAGTTCCAACCAAAATTTTAAATTAAAATTTAGTTTTCTTGAAGAATTCAGTTCCCCCAAAAATTTACTTTTCTTCAAATTTAATTCTTCCCAAAACTTAAAATTTTAGTTCCTCTAAAATTTAGTTTCCTTCATATTTAGTTTCCTCCAAAATTTTAAGATTTTTCCCTCAAAATTTTCACAAACTCTCATCCAAACCATTGATTCCTCACGATCCAATCTCAGCCGTCCTTCTGCCCACTCTTTTGTCCTAGTCAGCAACTCCATTCAAAACCATCTCTCAATTGTTTAATAGATAATATTTTCTAAATCAAAAAATGGATAAGCGTGTGTAAGTGCAGTTTTATTTCACTACATTTGCATGTACCGAGAAATCTAGTGAAATTGAATGATCCACTACATTCATGTTGATCCACTTGTTAAAGTATAATAAACAAAAAAAGTCATGAACACTTACGACCTTTTGCCCATGCATCAAGTGGTTGCAAAATGAATGATTTCGCAATAATATAACTATGAGCTAAGAGTCCTCAAAATTTATGGTCTATTTTTTAGATGTCAAGGCATATAAATTACGATGAATGAAATGGAACATCCATTGGAATAACCTAACTCAGATCATGAAGCTTCTTGAGTTACATTGTCGAAAATTGTTCGTTTTGCAGCGACTTGGATGGGCAGGATGTCTCCAGATGTAAGAAGGAAAAAAAAAATTCTTTTGACGAGAATCAAATAACATGGGGATGAAATTTGAAGCAATCCTTGAATTTCATTGTATATGTGCATATTTTGGCATGCTGGCATCACTGTCTCAGGTGTCCACAAAGAAATAATGCTGCTCCACAAATAAATTTTTCAATAAATGGATGGAATCGATGAATGTAGGTAGAGTGATGATATATTAAATCCTTCCTATTCAAATTCATTGATAAGTAAAGCAACAGAAGATCCTCTGTGTTCAAGTAATTATGTATTTAGAGCATTACAACCCCAAAACTCACGTGATCTAAATCCACACACACACACACACCCCCCCCCCCCCAAAAAAAATGCGAAAAAAAAACCACGGCGTCACGAGGCATAAAATGAATGGCTGAAAATTTGCAAGTTCCTTAGTTTACAGTTTAGAATATTTAAAACCTAACAATACTTGGGTTTCAAGGCTTTTTAAGTGCTTAGTTTATTTTCAAATCGTTTGGACCAACAATTTATATACATCAAATCATAGATCTAGTCATCTAACAAGGGTGGTACTTTAAGGCCCCATTTTGTACTTTGTGATGAATAGGGTGAAAAAGAACTCATCATTTTAGATAGTCTAACAGATCAAAATAAAGTCAGACATAATGAATATTCCATTGGAATAGCCTGTCATTGAATTTCAATGTAAAGATTAGGCCCAAAATCTTTCTGGGAAAATCAAGTTTATGTAATTGCATGGTTTATGTAATTGCATGCATGTATGTATTTAAAGGAGGGTTTCATGTTGTCAGGTCTTACCAAAAATGTGCTTGATAGGATCTCTGTACCCTAAGGCATCCATAAATGAAAATTCACCTACCGAAACATTGATTTTGCAACCAGGCATGCGAAGGAAATCATCAAAACATGATTATTTTACCATTGATATCTTTCTAATATCAACCCACAGTCTACCTCTCCCAAGCCTTCCCCCCCCCCCCCCCCCCCCCCCCCCCTCAACAGATTGGCTTTTGAGTGAGGCTCCCTGTACATTGCAAAATCTGACCGTTGTCGACTAAATGAAAACTGCCATATTGGTGACAAATTCAAATAAACAAAAGTGTGGAGCAGAGATAGGGTTGCCATAAATCCTCACAGTCAATTGATCAGTAGAAAAACCAACCAATCGATCATATATAAGATTGTGCAACCAAGAGCAATCCGAACTGTCCTAGGCTTGAAACGTACCTATAAGGAAAGATAATGGATTTATTATATGGAATTGCATAAACTCTACAACACCAATATTTCGAACATCTAATGAATGTAGATCAGAAGGACTAGGCCCAATTGAATGGATTATCCATTCTGATGGGGAACCATGCAGTTTGGTGGGTGGAATTGATAGTGTTTAGGATTGGAAACAGGTTGTGCCCTCTCATGCTTAGTCATGTCTAGGAATAACCCACAGAATATTACCTAGCGTCAGACACAGCCTAGAGCACATGTAGGCCTAGAACTATAGATCCATAAATGCAATCCCCTATGTTGGGACAGCACATGTGCCATATTGGGCAAGCCCATTCATGCTTGTATCAAGCTAACCAATTCTTGCCCAATTCAAGCTTCTCACTTGATGCCTAAATAGACTTTTACTTGGCACATATTGAACTTACAGAACTCGGATACAAGTTTTAAATTAGTAACCTAGAAACTCTTGCATTAAAGAATAAAAAGCTATGAAAATTAGAACAAATAATAACTAAATTAAATAACCATATTCCTTGATTACCTTAGGTTGCTAGTACCTAGGAGGTGACAGTGAGGATGAAATGAAAAAGGAGTATGAGACATCAATGAATGGAAGATGGATGGTAACTACTCACCAGTTAAGAAGACTCAGGCGGTGATATATAGGTTTCAGAAGTAGAACTAGGTATGTTGGAGACTTTCGAGAGCAAGAAGAGTAAGGTCGTGTCATTCTTAGACTGAAGATTTTAGAACTCTTGAGAATTATCCAGAATCCAACTAGACTATTGCCATTAATAAACTAAATTAGTTAACTAAATAACTATGTCAATTCAACATTATTTTTTTGTTGACTTTTTTAATTAATTGAGACTATCCATAAGCCGTGTTTCCCTTCTCCATTTGTATCATGAATTGGTTGTGCCTTAGGCCGTGCCATGCTAGGTAGAGGTATGCCCAAGCACAGTATGAAAATTGGTCAAGCACTCATTTTGATGTCAACACATGGCTGATGGGATGACTCACAACATCAACACATGGCTGACGGGATTACTCACATCCATGTACCATACATTTTTACTCCTGGCCCATTGTTCCAAACGACTCAAGCACATTTCCAACTCTTATAATGTTGGATATGCCCGTGTGAAGAAATTACTTTTCTGACACATCCGATACTCTCTTGGGTTTCTTTCGTGAGGTTACGACCAAAGCTATCGTGTATTCCATTAAAAAATCTCAAAGCAGCTATGAAGTCAAAATCATACCCGGTATCCTTCATAGTCATCGTTCTTTACTGCTTCAATTTGAATCCTTATTTCTCCAGAATTCACCTTCTCAAGGGGGACCCAAACGTCTCTACAGATGCCCTCTTCAATTCCTTCCATATTTACATGTGCACTGCCAATGTTCTCATCGCTAAATTTGTCTGCACTGTAGCATCTGATCTTGAGATATTCACCGCCTCCTATCTCTTCTATGTCAAACATTTGGTTCCACACAGGATTCGAAGCATGAGAGATCGTTTTAGTTCTATGAACTACCTGAAGAAGATAAACTTTAATCAGTGGAAGGATAAATAGAAAGGTTCCTGTGAAAACGCCAACGTACTTACTCTCCAGTACAGAAGCCAAAGAACATGTAAAGAACAACTTAGGAAAGAGAAAATTGAAGTCTCAACCAACCTTCCCATATTGTAGTTTTACGTAAGGATCACATCTTCCAGATTTATCTCTTGATGTAAGATTCCTTCCTTCTACAACTGTTACCATGAGTTTCCTTCCTGTTTTTGATTGAATGCTTGCCGAACCATACACGGAAGGTTGGGATTGGCTGCCGATGGAGCTACGCAAGCTAATAGAACCATCTGAAAACTGCCATTCTTTTAGCACAAGCCTCACGGCCAACTGGAAAAACAAACAGAGAAATGCATTACCATTCCGCTCCTATGATCCTGACAGGCAACAAGAAAAAAATAAACAGAAATAAGCCACTCTAACCTTATGCTGAAAGAGAAGGTAGCATAATGAATACAATTTGTAGTCTTCTTTTGGCATTTTCCATGTAAAATGAAAAATGTTGGCCTTGTGTATAATCTAAAAATGGTGTACAGAGATGAATCCCATAAAAGGAATAAAATTTTGCAGTAAGAAGAAATTCGGTGGGTGGGTCTTCGGTGGATATGTGGGCGTCCCAGTGAGCGTCTAGTGAAAACAAACCTATTAGATTTCAAATCAGAAAATTTACGTACAGAACTGGAGCCAGAGAACATTTATGGCTCATTCGATATGGCTTATCTCAAAATCAAAACTACAAAGAAATGATGACGTGAATACGCTGTGCGCATTATAGAGTTTTGGTGATAGAAATCGAATTGGAGATGGAATAATTTTAAAAGATTTTATATGTGATGGAGTTTGAGTACTTGGAGAATTCTAATTAGTTGAGTCTTTTTGTTATTTTGAGAGTTTTAGTTATTTGAGTCTTTTTTGTTATTTGAGTATTTTAGTTATTCTAGAAGTTCTAATCCTATTAGATTTTGAGAGTCAAGTTGTGTAAGGCCACAAACTTCTTAGTTTTTTATGAAGATTATCAATGAATAGAAATTTCGGTGTAGACTTTCAGTTTTTCCAGAAAATTAAATCTTTTTTATTGATATGTGAGAGTAGGCTTGATTGCATGGTCGAAAGATCTAAAGAATCTCCACGTGCGAGGCGTGCAAGTCGATCATCGAAAAATTTCCAATGAACAAAATCCAAGAAGTTATCAAATCCATAATCTACTTCTTCCCAAATCCCACACCACCTCCATTATCGCCTCCATTTTGCATCATTTGGGGTAGTCACCCTGAACAGAAATTTAAAAACCAACAAGTCTTTTCACAATCCACTAACAAGCATGGATCTCAGGAGTGGGGCATGGGGGCATGCCCCCCTCAATTTTCAAACGCCCCCTTCTATATTTTACTACTAGACATAACCTATGACCATAGGTCATGGGGCATTCATAATATTCCCCCAAAAAATTCCAACTGATCCAAAATCTCCCCTTGTGAAAAAGTTTGCAACCTCATTCAAAATATCCTAACCCAAAATTCAACCACATTCAAAATTCTCCAAAAAAATTTACACCCACCTTTAAAAATTCCCCCAAACAAAAAATTTTTAGTTCCTCCAGAGAATTTAGTTTCCCCCCAAAAAATTAGTTTTCCCTAAAATTTGGTTTCCTCCAGATTTAGTTCCCCTCAAAATTTTAACTTGTAGTTTCCTCCCAAAATTTAGTTCCCTCCAGGTTTAGTTCCCCCCAAAATTTTAAATTTTAGTTCCCAAAATTTAGTTCCCTCTAGGTTTAGTTCATCCAAAAATTTAAAATTAAAATTCCCAAAAATTTAGTTCATTCCAAATTTAGTTCACTTCAAAAAATTTAAATTCTAGTTATCCCAAAATTTAGTTCCCTCCAGATTTAGTTTTCATCAAAATTCAAAATTTTAGTTCCTCCTAAATTTAGTTCCATTCAGATTTAGTCCTTCTAACAATTTTAAATTAAAATTTAGTTACTCTAAAATTTAGTTTTCTCCGGATTTAGTTTTCCTCAAAATTTAAAATTTTAGTTCCCCTAAAATTTAGTTCACATCAAATTTAGTTCCCTCCAAAATTTTAGGGTCCCGCAAAATTTTCAAACTCTCATCCTAACCACTGATTTCTTAAGATTAAATCTTAACTGTATCTTAACTATCTTTCTACCACATTTTTGTCCTAGTCAGCAAGTACATTCAAAAATATCTCTCAATTATATAATAGATTTATGAATTTTTCAAAGAACCCCCAAGACTTATTTAACATCACGTGCCCACACTTATATTCCTCACTGGCTCTGTGATTGCTAACGATGTGAATGTTCAGAATATGTATACAAATAGAGTTAGAAGCAAAGGAAGGGTATCATGTAATTGTGATGTCATTTTCATCCATATGAACTGCACCAACCTCCCAATTTGGGGAGTGTCATATTTTCATATCACATGGATCATGACAATGATGGTGTACACTGTAAGCTTCAACCCCCCACCGCCACAAATGCATCCTTCTTCATCCGCATCTTCTCTCTTAACCATTAGTCCTAAGCGAGACTTTAAATGGTGCACATTACACCGTTTACCCCATTGGAATATATCATATTTTTGGGTTTGGATTCAAATCTTAGAAATCAACTTAGTTTCATGTCAAATTTGGATGCCTCTTTTAAAACTTGATTAGAATTCGGGTCGGATTCGGACTTAAAGGATATTAAAATGTTAACATAAAACCCAACCCGATTATATGCAAGTCTCTCTCTCTCTCTCTCTCTCTCTCTCTCTCTCTCTCTCTCTCTCTCTCTCTCTCTCTCCCCCCCCCCCCCCCTAATTCCAAGCGACAGCAAGTCAGCAACCGACTTTTCATCTCCCTCATATCCCTAACTCTTCAAATGATGAAATTAACGATTCAAGGGGGATACTAGTTTGATATAAAAAATCTAAATATTTTATGAATTCGAAGAAACATGCTTTATTTTTTTATGATCCGTCTATCTTTAAATCTAAAATCCCCTCATATCTATTTCATCCATATCTTCTTCTCTTCTCTCCCAGGTTTTCTCATCTCATCTTCCAATTTTACATGTAGCAAGTCCTCATAGCAGAGATTTGAAGTCACTTTGGGCATTGGATTTCTTATTTCACGGGTGATTTTAGGTGCATTTCCTCATCTATCATAGAAGCATTGAAAGGCTAGTGGTAATTGTTAGAATTCAAGTATGCGTTCATTAGTATCTAGATACAATGTACTATATATTATGCCTTAATTAGTGACATGTATGGTGGATCTAAATTTGAAGCATATTTATAATGTCTTTATTATAAATATAGTACAAAGGAGATATCGTTACTGATGATTTTCTTGTTCTTTCCTTCGTAATTATTTTCTCCTCTTCTAATATGGTTTCAGAACGTAAGAACGTAAGAAGATAATTGATCTAAAACCATAACCACCATAACCATCATTCCAACCAATATCTCCATCTTCCTATTCACCCCTTGTCAACATCATCTTTTTATCATCTTGCATTGCTAATACATTTTCCACCTACGCAACCGATGTCATCCCCTTCTCTCTCTCCTCCCGCAATCATCACTGATCTCCCCACCACCTTGATCATCATTATCTTCCTCACTACCGTTGCCTTTGTTTATATTCATCAGTGTAGCCATCCCCATCATCTTATTCTCCACACCTCTTTGATGCCTTTGTCACCTCTCCTTCATCATTGACAACTTCTCTTCGTCCTAATGTAATCCCATCTAATCCAATATAATCTGATCATATCTAGATCAGCTATATTCCATCTACATATGTGTTCAATGGCAGCTACTGCTTGCATCTTGACTACTGCTGCCTAAGGTTCTGATTATTTTGTCTATACTGCTGCGTCCATACTCTAACTACTACTTAGGGGTTCTGTATTTGATGGTGCTTATATGTTTCTTATCAGTTGTTGCACATGGGTACATTACTATCTAAGGGCTTCTATTTGTTGCTGATTACTAATGCCTAAGGGCTTTTATCTACTGCTGCTACTATCTACCATCGGCTGATTGGTTAATTCGCTACTCCTGAAGAAGAACAGTCTATTCTGTCTCCTGTCAATCTAAATTTGTATATTCTAAGACTCTATATGGTGCCACCATCCATCCATTTCCTCAGTCAGAATATAAAATGCTTGTAGGGCTAACAATCATCACAAATACCTCATGTATCTCATATTGTTGTTGATGCCTCAATTTCAGGTACTTTTACCCTAGTTGCTTTGTCTGATTAGCCTTGTGTATTATATTCAAGAGCCCTATCTATAAAGGTATTTAGCATTCTTTGTCCCTAACAAATTATATCCATTATGTTTGTATTGCAAATGGTATAGCTTCCATTATCTTTGGTACAGGAGTAGTTTTTATCACCTCTACACTATCTTACATGATGTATTGTATGTTCTTTGTTTTTATTGTAATTTCATATTGATTGGTCAACTTTCCTACGATTAAAACCACTTGATAATTTCATTTTTTTAACGTTATCTTTTAAGATCTATAAACTGGGATAAAGATTGGTTTGGGTCATAAAGGAGACACTACTATTTGGACGATGGTTTTAAACCTTCTAGCCTGGTTGTAATTTCCTTCTTTGATACACCACTTCAACGGAATCATCGCCTAAGGTATTCCACTTTGCAGTAACTTCATCAAGTAATGCCAATTGATTCATCTATTTCTTCTTTGCAGAGTCTTGTAAGTTAGAAAAGACACAACATATTTCCTATCCTAGTCATGTTAATAGTCGTAGTCATTTTCCTTTTGAGCTAGATCCATTATAATGTTTAAGGTTCGTTTTGTGTTTCATCTATTTCAGGTCATAAATATTTTTTAGCTTCCATTGATGATTTCTCAATATTAACTTGGGTATGTATGCTGAAGGATAGATCATCTATACCGGTAATTATAAATATTTTCTTTAATGACATAAGCACTAAATTTTCTACAAGTATGCACACTTTACGCACTCATAAAGCTCTTAAATTTAT
The DNA here is from genome assembly GCA_030789695.1 of Scilla litardierei. NCBI lineage: Eukaryota > Viridiplantae > Streptophyta > Magnoliopsida > Asparagales > Asparagaceae > Scilla > Scilla litardierei. The sequence goes on from CM061132.1 coordinate 3,825,789, forward strand.
GAAATCTGGTGTTTCTAACTCTTGCACTTCTAATAGTAATTTGCATCAAATTTCGTGTTATTTCCTGATAAAATAAGGTTACTAAAAAGAAACAGACATCTACTAAATATTGCAAATATTGCTTGTACACTTATGATTCATATGCATATTCCCCAAGCATATTAGGATACTGATATTCTGCATGTTTGTCATTTAATCAACCAAATGCCTTCATATATGTTTTATGGTAGGATCAATTTCTCATGTTTATATCCGGATAACCCTATCTTTTTTCTTACACCTTCGGTTTGATGGTTTACTTGTTTTGTACACAATCCAGCATTGACATGATAAATTATCTCCTAGATTTAGCACATACGCATTTGTTGGATATTCTAGGCATCAAAAAGATTATTGCTACTTTGACCATATATATTGCAAGCATCATGAGTCGGTTGAAATCTCATTCTTTCAGTTTGACACATATTTTTCTACTAGTAAAGAAGATCTACATTTATTTCCTTCTATTTCACAAGAAGTTCTCAGTCGTGATATTCAACATATGTCTGCAGCTACCAAGTCGTTGCAAATGTATGCTAGACGTTAAAAGGTAGTGGCAACTACTTCACCCCCAACTGATCTACTGTCTAGAGCTAAAGATGCAAATCAGTCTATTGTTTCGTTTTTTACCACTTCACCAGATTTAGATCTTCTAAGCACTTTCTACAAGTCTAAACAATCAACTACTTTGCACCTTATTTCACATTTTGTTTTATATGATCAACTTTTGCTCTCTTATCAACATTTTGCCTTAACATTTTGCATTGTCATTGTCTTTAATATGTATACCCAAGTAATACCAGAAAGTTAAGGTGCATTTGATCTAGAAGCATTCCAAAAAAGTTATATCATGTGGTACATAGAAGCTTGTTCATGCCTCTTCATCATCAGATGTTGTTGGCTATTATTGAGTCTTCACAGTAAAGCTCGCATGGATGAAAACAACATGATAGATATAAGACTAGACTGGCTATTAGGCACTTCACTCAAACAAACAAATGATGTGGACTATCTTGAGATCTATCATGTTGCTCAGCTCAACTATATGTGTATCATGTTCTCCCAGTTCCTCAGCAATCATTTATGTATTAGCTAAATGTGAAGAATGATTTTCGTAAACGGATCTTGGAGAATGATTTTTGTAAACTGATCTTGAAAAATAAGTTTATATGAAGCAACATCATGTATTTATTGCTTAAAGGAAGAGCATGGTATGCAAACTTAAAAAGGTTACTTATGGTTTGAATCAGAGTCTTCAGGCGTGATTTGAGAAGTTCAGTAAACTTGTTATATGTGATGGTTTTGTTAGGATCCAAGATAAAAAGACAATTTTTATAGAAAAGTAGTAGCCAAGAACTAGATAATTGAATACAAAAAGGTGTATTCTCCTCCCAAGACGCCGAAGAGGACGTCCGCACTCGTTTAATCTAATAACAACTCCTAGGACGCTCAATAGAGAATATCTCAAATATCAAGCATGAAAATCACAAATGACGGCTAGCCCTATAAATAGAAGAAACTAGGATTTCTAGGCTAATGGGGCGCGCGTGCACAATACGAGGAGGAGGGGGCCGGCGGCTACAAGGGCCCGACCCATGAGTGGGGCCGGCGGTTTAGACCCGCCATGTCTAACAATACTCCCCCCCAGATCCACCTTGTTCTCAAGGTGGTGTAAGTACTGGCGACGCTACTCCGAGTGGGAGTCGTCCTCCCCACCGATTCCTTCATCCTCTAAGTCATCGTCCTCATCAGCTTCCGCGATCAACACTTGTAGTTTTCGATACACACAGCGGTGTCCGGGAGTGAAGCGCTCGTCACATCGGAAACAGAGCCCCTTTTGCCGCTTCTCCCTCATCTCTGCATCGGTCATCTGTCGAAATGGGCCCCCGGCTGGTAGTGGGTTCTGCTCACCCGTCTTCTCAAGCCCTGCCGGAACTGTCTCAGTAGCGACCCCTGCTCCGCCTGTCCCAGTGGTGGTGCCCCCGCTGTATCTGCCCACTGTAGCCGCTCCTGCCTCTCCTATCCTCAACTCGGGAGTCCTCCACCATCTGCGCCATCTCGATGACCTCTGAAAGCCCTCGAGGCTTGTATGGCCTCACCGCAGCTCGAAGACTAGGTCACAGCCCCTTCAAGAAGGTGCCCTCCAGCGACTCGTCCGACACCCCATGAACTCGTCCCGCCAGTGTCTCAAATCTCTCGATGTACTCCCGCACCGGCCCCTCCTGCCTGAGGGCGAATAGCTGCTCGTGTAAGTTCCCCAAGCGGGGGTCTCTGAACTTCTCCAGCACCAAGTCTTTCAGCTCCGCCCAGCTCCTGATCTGTTGCATCCTCACCTTCCACTGGAACCACCCCAAAGCTCTCCCCTCCATGCAAATGGCCGCTGCCTCCAGCTTTTGTACCTCGGTCATGTGATGTGCTGCGAAATATCTTTCTGTTGTGAACAATCAGGCGTGTGGATCCTCCCCAGAGAAGATCGGCATCTTCAGCTTCTGGACTCTGGATTCTCCTCCAAAGTGTCCCTGCTCGGGCCTCCCCTCTGCACGGCGAAGCTGGTGATAGTGCTGCCACCTCTCATCCTGTGTCTCGTACTGCCTTCCACCAGGGCCTCCGCGCCATCCCTCCAAGTCATCCCATCCGACGTCATCTCCAAACTCAGCTCCATAGCCTCCTCCGTCATCGTAGTACCACTGTCCTTCCCCGGGGTCAAATCCACCTCCAAAGTCACGCGACGGGTCCTCTAAATAGGGCTGAAAACCCCTCTCGAGCTGCTGTCATCGGCCGCGCTGCTCGCTGGTCGCGTCAGGGGCCTGCCATGGCTCGGAGAAAGGGGCTCGGAAAGCATGATGGGTCGTGGGAACTGGGCGCTGCTGCCCAGGGGCCCCACGGCCCTGTACGATGCCCACGGGGGCATGACGGTGGTCGCCCAGGCCCGCGGGGGCCTGGGGGTACACGCCCAGGCACGCAAGGGCCTGGCGGTGGCCGCCCAGCCCCGCTGGGACCTGGGGGTACTCGCCCAGGCCCGCGGGGGACTGGCGGTGGCCGCCCGGCCCCGCGGAGGCCTGGGGGTACTCGCCCAGGCCCGCGCGGGCCTGGCGCATCTCCTCCGGCCCCCCGCGGCCTTGGGGGGCCCGCTGCGGCCCGTCAGGGGCCGACGAGGGTTCGCCGGCCCCTGGCGACAATGAGGGGGGTCGCCTCCCCCCTTTCCGCTATCCGAGGACTCCGATTAATCCCCGATTAATGCTCTGGGCGCTGGGCGCTAGCAATCCGAACGCCTAGCGCCTAGCGTTTTTTACAACCTTGGTGGGGATCCCCTCCGCCTTGCGCCAATCTTGGAGGCGACAGCTAGGTTGGCCGCCACCCTTTCTTGCCTCTTCCGCTCTTTGCCGTATCTCCTCGCGATAATCAACCTTCAATGGCCCTTCGTCTTCTTCATCGATCAGATCCTCCACAAAAAAGCCGGTTTCCGGATCAAAGCTCCCTACTTTCTCCTTCTCCTTCAAAGGTGCCACCTTTTCCCCCGATTTAGGGTTTCCTTCCCCTTTGTTGTTCGCCGTCAATTGATTTAGGGTTGCCATCATTTGCGCAAATTGGTCGTCGTGCTTCGCTTGGTTCGCCGTCAATTGGTTGATGGAAGCCGTCAATTTTGCCATGGATTCGTCGTTGGCCGCCAATGATTTCTTGATCACGTCGATTTCGCTCGTGAATTTGGCCTCCAAAGCTTCAATTTTGTCGTGGGATCTTGTCGTAGCCGCCATGGATCGTCACGTGCTCTGATACCAAAATGTTAGGATCCAAGATAAAAAGACAATTTTTATAGAAAAGTAGTAGCCAAGTACTAGATAATTGAATACAAAAAGGTGTATTCTCCTCCCAAGACGCCGAAGAGGACGTTCGCCCTCGTTTAATCTAAGAACTACTCCTAGGACGCTCAATAGAGAATATCTCAAATATCAAGCATGAAAATCACAAATGACGGCTAGCCCTATAAATAGAAGAAACTAGGGTTTCTAGGCTAATGGGGTGCGCGCGCACAATACGAGGAGGAGGGGGCCGGCGGCTACAAGGGCCCGGCCCATGAGTGGGGCCGGCGGGTTAGACCCGCCAGGTCTAACAGGTTTCCGATGGTGTTATTCAGATCATCCGATTTTTATACATCAGGATACCTACGGACATGTGATTCTGATATTTTATGTTGATGACATCATCGTGACAGGCAATGAGTACCCCATGAAATACTTCGTGACAGAATATCAGAAAGTAAACATATTTCATTATAATTGAAATTGCTCAAATCAAACATGGAGAAATTTCTTCCTAAAATATGCCTTCAATTTGCTACAGAAGACTGGATTACTGGATTGTGAACCAGCAAGCCCACATATAGATGAAAACACTGACTTATATGATGAGTCTTCTTAGCTGGTTGAGGATGTGTCTAGATACAGAAGACTGAAGACCGATTGATAGGCCAATTTACCTTACAATTATTATACCTGACATTACTTATGTTAGATTGGTAGCTAATTTATACACAAACAGTAAAAGATTCATTTAAAAAGCTTTAAAGATCTTGATGTATGTTAAAAGTTCTTTGGGTAAGGATATGTTGTACAAAAATCATGAGAATTAAAGCATTCTCAGAATCTAATAATGTTGGTGACAAGCGAGATGGAAGATCAACTTTAGGGGATGCGCATTCATCGATGGTAGTTGAATCACACGGAGCGTCAAGAAGCAAAATGTTGTATCCTGGTCATGTGCAGAAACAAACTATAAAGCTATGGCTCCTACGACATAGAAGATAATATGGTTAAGGACTCTAGTTTAGGAGCTTGGCTTCCAGAATGACGATTATATGCCAATGTATCGTGATAACCAAACTGTTAAACATAGCTAACAATCCAGTATTTCATACGAGGACCAAGCATATAGTGATGAATTTTCATTTTGTTCGTGATGAGTGCTATTACGGAAAAGCTGATTTGCACTCCCTTTACTTGATCATCAGACCAGTGTCTTTACTAAAGTTGTTTCCCATAAGGCATTTACTTATTTAAGTAACAGGCTGAGAATGTTTAATATCTATGCTTCAGGTTGAAGGGGAGTGCTAGAATTTTAACATGTCTTCAGTAGTGTCTAGATACATTATAACATAGGTTATGTGTTATTTATGGGTATGAATGACGGATCTAAATTTGTAACATGTGTGATTCCTCTGATATACAAAAGATACAAGGGGGAAGGGCTAATGATGCTCTTCCCATTTTGTTCCATCTTATCTAATATTCTCTCGTAACACTAATTTATTCTTATTCTTTTCCCAGCCCCATTAATAATCATTTTATTTAAATGTGATATGGTTTTTTTCCTTTTCCTAATCTCTTCCGTTTATGAGCTTTCAGAAACTTCATATTTTCTCCCTAATTTGATCTACGTGTGATAAGAAATTGTTTCCTTTGTGGAAGGACATCAAGAATTTAAAGGATCAAATTTTAATCAAAATAGATTGGACAGAAGCAATCCCCCCCCCCCCCTCTCTCTCTCTCTGAGAGAGAAAGATCTTATACAAACAGTAATGCAAAAGAAAAATTAATCTTAAGTGTTCAAGAATTTTTTAACACTTACTGTATATAATGAAAAGAATGAAAAAAAAATCCGATATCTGAATCTAAGCCGAATTTTCTTATCAGGTCCTTTTATCCTTATTGGGTTCGGATTCAAGTTCAGAGTTGATCTTTTATCGGGCTCAGTTTCGGGTCTTACATGAACCTGATCCGAACCAAACCCATTTACAGTCTTAGTCCTAACACTACTTCAATTTCTATTCAATTCCTGAAAATGGAACCTTACATGCTCTTCTGCTAATGGTATAGCTCGTCTCAGAATCTTACTCCAGCTAAAGAAAAAATGCTTCCTAACATTTAACAAATATCCAATGTTGCAATCCAAAATGTCATAGCCAACTTGAATGGCATATTAGTATGTATATTTTGTTATACACGGTTTTACCAATTCATGTAAATTATCTTCTTTATGCGTTTTGTGTGAATGGTCGGTGAGCAGGTGGGTGGGTAGGCATAACCTGGATACACTCTCCCACCCGTCTCTACATCCACAACCAATCAAGTTAGCAAGCTCTAATTGCATATATCATTAAAAGGTATTTCCTGGGTTATTTAACACAGTTCATAATCATATATATCGTGGTATCAAGGGGACAGGAAACATGACCTCCAGCATGATAATAAATTGAGGAAAATGTTATATGTACATCTTTTATTCAGCAATTGATGTATTTCTTGGTGCTGACATCCGGATAAACGGTCTGAGCAGAAAGATTTTCTAAAAGTGTATAATTGCTATTATATATCATCAAAACACAACAGTGTATGTATAAGAGAAACATGTATATTCTTCACATAGTAAAATCTAGATATTCCAAATTTCCAACAAACGATGAGAAAAATTCAGAAATTTTTTTACATAGAAGCACTTAAAAGGTGCATATGCAGTTTATATGTCATAAATGGAGAGAATAACAAACAAGAAACAAAGGTAGATGCACTTAATTTCAAAATATGACTCATATGAGATATCTAACTAATAATTATACCTCACCAAATTTAGCTTCCTCAAATGGAACAACCATTTCAACTACTTTCCCACAATATTCAGCTTGAGAGAATAACAAACAAGAAACAAAGGTAGATGCACTTAATTTCAAAATATGAGGTATCTAACTAATAATTATACCTCACCAAATTTAGCTTCCTCAAATGGAACAACCATTTCAACTACTTTCCCACAATATTCAGCTTGTTTTGCCAGTACTCCAGATTGATGACCTATTGCCCAAAAGGTTGTAGAGTCATCTGCAACGTATTTCATCTGTCCAAACAATCATAAATTTCTACTTAACATGTGGTCTATATGTGACCTTGACATGGTATGTCAACGCATTAAACTTGAGCATGGTCAATAAAGTCAATGGTTCATGCCCATGTACCTTAATCTCACAGCTGGTCAGGTAGTTTAACTTCACGCTGCTTGGATCCCTTTCATAAAGATGAAATTTGGCAATTCCTGTATTGCCATGCAAAACCATATTAAATGTACTATCCCATCTAGGACTTGAGCCTTGCCTAAAATCTGTTCTCCGGGTCAAATCTCCAAGTTCTACTTCAATAAATGTACATAAAGCCTGACTCCCATAGTATCCTGCCAATTGATTGTTTGCTGTTGAGTTTTGTTGAGTTTCCAGGCCATTGCATTTTAAGCCATTTCTGCCAAATTTACCAGCTGAAATTACGGTGACTGAAAATACACCCCCAACAGCTGTCTTCCTTAAATCTACAGATGGTAAGGAGTAGCAGGCACGACGAGGCTCAACCATTGTCTTCGCTAGAGTTTCCGTACAAAGCTTTACCTGATAAAAAGGAATGTGTGAACAAAAAAACTTAAAGCTGGCAAAAACTACATTTAGATGACATGCATTAGCTTAAAGCTGGCACTTCATTTAGATGCCCATTCAAGAAATAGACCAAAATAGTACAATGTACCTTTAAAGCTACCAGAAAATAGTTTATGACATCTAGGAACCTGTGAACAATAAACATACCAGCCAGGTTGAAACACCAGGAAGTTCTGTAGCTGGAAGTGTTTGGCTTCCACCGCTTCCAAAGGCCACACCTATGCGGACCTCAGGAGTAGGCTCAAACGAATAAAGAATTGCTTGTCCATCAAGAATTGGCGTCAAAAGGAGCTGCAGGATAAACAATAATAATACTTTCATTTAGGTTGTTTATACGTCTTATTAAAGTTCTCGACCCCGGAGATAAAATAATGTTCTCAAACACAATATAGAGTCTGTATTCTGTAGGAATAGAGAACAACACAGTCTCAGAAGATGTGTACTATTTTGTGTGGATGTCTGGGAGGAGCTTATGTTGGTACATGACCCATATTACATATTTAATCATAGTTTCCTAGCAACGTTTTCTCTTCAAGTTCATATGTATTATATAGTGACATACTACCCCAGGAGAATTTCGCACTTCAAGATGTGCTTTGATTCTATGGGAAATTTGATTCAAGAACCGTAATAACATGAACACAACGATAAAGAAATTAATAAGTTTTAACGCTAGTTCATCTCTGTTCAAATCAAAATAGTCTGCTGCTACACATAATTACTCACTTTGAAAGATTTGGATGCCAGATGCCTACTAGAAGATAATCATGGTGGGTGATACTGATGAAGGCATAATCTGATGTTAGCATTTGAATCAAAATTAACGAGTCATAATTGTGTTAGGGCTTTTATGCTTTTTTAGTCATATATTAATTAGGATTCTAATTTGGACTACAAGTATGGGTTTAAGAGAATTTTAACTTTGAAAGATTTCGAAAGTTTTTGTGAAAATTTGATTTGGTAATGTGTGAAATAAAACATAAAAAAATTCTTCACTTTTTCATTTTTATCACAACAAACTAGTATCAGATATAAGTATGGTTCAATCGGAATATTATGATAATGGAGAAAAAAAACTTCAATGACGAAATTTGACGTGGAGAAATTCAATGGAACAAACAATTTTATTTATGACAAGCAAAAGTTCGTAATCTTCTCGTTCTCAGGATTTACACTAAGCGTTGAACGAAAAATCGATGAAAGCTACATCAATGAAGTGACAGATGAGAATTGGATAAAATTCAATTTGAAGGCTGCACGTATAATCCAATTGTGCTTAGCTGATGAGATCTTATATAATATTTTAGAGCGTTATCAGTAACAGAACAATGAAAGAGACTTAAGTCTCTTTACATGAAAAAAATTACGACAAATCAATTATTCTTAAAGCGTCAGTTTTATAAGTTATCGATGAAGGAAGGTACATCAATTCACGAAAGCCTCGACTCGTTTAATGAATTAATTCATCAATTGCTAAGAAATGATGTGAAAATTATAGAAGATAATAAAGATTTAAAATTTATTAGCCTTTTTACCATATTTCGATCTTGTCACAACCTTACTTTATGGAGGGCTTCTATAAAGTTAGAAGATGTCATTTATGCACATTTTCAAACGAGATGAAAAAATTGTAGATAAATAATTAATACATAAATCACATGATCAAGCTTTAGTAACAAGAGGAAAAAATAGAAAGAAACCTAGAATTTACATGAAGAAATCTTTCCAGTATTGAATGTGACTGTTGTAAAAAGAAGATATACAATGAGATTTTGCAGCAGTTACAAGAAAAGCTGCAGGAATAGAGAGTTGAATAAAAATCATGTTCATACAGCAAGGATATTAGTTGAAGACACCGATGAAGTTTTATTATCCATGACTAAAGGTCACCCATCTAATTGGTAAATTTTGAATTCAATTACTTCATACGATATTGACGTGCGTTTATATTTTATATATTCACGCACCCTCGGTGATTTTCCGTTTTATTATCCATGACTAAAGGTCACCCATCTAATTGGTAAATTTTGAATTCAATTACTTCATACGATATTGACGTGCGTTTATATTTTATATATTCACGCACCCTTAGTGATTTTCCGTTGTTTTCCGTCGTTTCGTATCCATTCTCTCGTGATTTTTAGTTTTCTTTCACTTCTTTGTGTTTTTGTGCCAATGCAGGAGATTGCCAGCGTTGAAGACATATAAAGCAGGTATCACAAGTCCCCGGAGCAACGGGAGGTGTCACGCGCGATCCCGAGAGCCAAACGTCGAAGAATATCAGATTTCAGCCCTCAACCGATCGGTTGAACAGAGCCAACCGATCGGTTGGTGCACGCGTATCCGACCCGAACAGGAGCAGAAGTGAAAAGCAGCTCACCCGATCGGTTCAGCGATCGGGTGAATCCGACAGAGCTCTCTGTCTTTTTGGAGCTGAATTCCAACCGATCGGGTGACATCGCACCCGATCGGTTCATCGGTAGCCAAGATTGCCCAACTCATGACCCGATGAGCTCATCCGATCGGTTGGGTTACCGGGTGAAGTGTCTGAAGACCGAAGGCAATATCGACTGTCAGCTCACACGATCGGTTGATGCTGCAACCGATCGGGTGGTCGTATTTTCAATATATAGTGACCTAGGTTTTTCCTGAATGAACCTAGTTTTTATTTTTCTGTCTTTTTAGGATTTTTGACGGCTCAGAATTTATTCCGTCTTGTAAGTTTTCTGATTGTTCTGGAATTTTAATATTGCATTAATACTATTGTTAGCTTCTACTTTCTATTGCTTGATTTTGATTCCAATGGTTGAATTTTGTTGTGATGATATTTTCGCCATGAATTGTGAGTAGTTTCCCAATCTAGGGCATTGGTGGAAGATCCTTCGTGGGTTCCCCCTAAAACGACCATAGGATTAGGGTTTCGATAAGATTTAGGAAATTAGATGGTTACGCGGGGCGTTTTATTGTCATTGGCGGGAGAAAAACCGCCTCTGACCGTCGGGCTAAGGGAAAATAAAACTGGTGTTTGATCCCCTAACCACAGCTCACACCTCTAGCGTAGACATTGAATCCTAGCGCGTGGGAACGGCAGGATGAAATGTTGGGAGCAATCGTTGCGAGCTTAGTGCTCATGGAGTCGGTCGATGTTAATGGACATGGGAATGTCCACCGACCGAACCCGGGTAGACCTAGCGTATCATCCTGAGCATCGATCGGAATATCGGGCCCATGGGACGCTAGGTATCACTCTTAGAGGCAACGTCTCACCACTAAACCCTAAAATCCAATTGTAATCCTATCCGTCGGTCGTAATAGAGAGGACACATAATAGGGTGGAAACCAAAGTCATAGGTTCCCTTTTATATCTTATATCCTTCGTATTTCTATTTTGTGACAACCTACCGATTGATCAGGCTAGCTCACCCATCGGGTGAACCGGTTCCTTCTTGACAACAAGCACAACACACGCCTCCCTGAGTTCGACCCCCAAGCCACACTACAACACTGTGCGCTTGTGGTTATAAATATTTAAATCTGGTATCCCCGATCCCATTGCATATATTGCTAAATCTAGGGGACGTCAAGCTTTATAGCGCCGTTGGCAGGGAGGCAACGTGTTTGTTTTCTTTTAGGACCCTGTGAACCCTAAAGACTAGTTCACATCCTCACCACGCGATAATTTTCGCATTCTACCCACTTTTTGATTTTACTTAGACATATTGTACATATTCGTTGTATAGGGTTGGTAGACTGTGTCGCCATACCGCCATCACTACTACTTATCTCTCCATTCATACAACCCGTGCTATTAACGTGCTCTCTATCCGTGCAGTTCTCTCTCTCTCTCTCTCTCCTTTTCTTACAGGCTTTTTGCTCTACAACAAGAATGTCGTGTGCAGTTTCAGGCGATATCTGGGCACATGCACACCACCACGTCAGTTGTTTGGCCCAGAGTCTGACAGAATCTCTAAGCGCCTCGAGCATCCCATCCTTTCTGTCAGCTGTTGTAGAAAATCAAAATAGGAATCATGATATGCAGCAGGATCCCGACACGACAATTTTCTTTCCTCTCGATGAAGCGATGTTTATTGACATGCCTAGTACTGAATTCAGTGGGGGGGAGTTATGCACCTATGGGGATTTTTGTCTGGAGGACCATCAGGCAGAGTTTATCGAGTGCGTTAAACAGAAATCTATTTTGTCCTTGCAGACCTCTACAGAGCACCATAGGTCTTGGGACCATGAGGAAGCTGAAAGTAGTGGTGGAGAACTATCAACAGTTGAGACCTATTTTCGCGTTGAAGCCTTCTTCCCGGACGATTATCATGTACCCGAGAAAGACCTAGAGCATTCCTCCGTAATCCCCTCACTACCTTGCAAGGCTTCGCCATGCGAAACCACGGCTGAAAGTGAAGTTCCAGATACTAGCATCCAGGAGACCCAGGAAGAAGTCCTTTCACTGGAGAATGCTCAGCTTGAAAAATATGCGTCAGGACCTCATGAAGTTGAGATGGAGTTATCTCCGGGACTGAAGTATGAATATTTGGGAGAGAATTCGACGCTACCGGTCATCGTGAACTCCTCGCTACCCGAAGACCAAATGACTAAACTACTTGATGTTCTGAAAAGATTCAAGAATGTATTCGGGTATGCGATTGAGGATTTGAAGGGGATGAGCTTGGGACTTTGCTCGCATAGGATATTGCTTGAAGATGAGCAAGCTTCTTCCATCGAGCCACAACGAAGATTGAACCCCATCATGATGAAAGTGGTCAAGAAGGAGATTGTTAGACTCCTCCAGGCCGGGATTATCTACCCCATTTCCGACAGTCGTTGGGTTAGCCCGGTACACGTTGTACCCAAGAAGGGAGGAATGACGGTCATTCGTAACGAGAAAAACGAGCTCATACCCACGAGGACCGCCACCGGGTATCGGATGTGCATCGATTACAGAAAATTGAACAAGGCTACAAGGAAAGATCAATATCCTCTCCCTTTCATTGATCAGATGCTCGAAAGACTGGCAAAGCACAACTACTTCTGCTTCATGGATGGATACTCCGGCTTTCTACAAATTCCCATCCACAATGATGACCAGGAGAAGACTACTTTTACTTGTCCATTTAGGACGTATGCCTACAAGAGAATGCCGTTTGGGCTTTGCAACGCCCCAGCTACATTTCAAAGATTGATGTCCGCAATCTTCTCCAACTACTCCCAGGATATAATTAAGGTCTTCATGGACGATTTTTCCGTCTATGGAACGGAGTTCGACTCGTGTCTCCGCAACCTAACTAAAGTCCTGGAAAGGTGTCAAGATAAAGGACTAGTTCTGAACTGGGAAAATTGCCACTTTATGGTCCAAGGAGGAGTTGTATTGGGGCACGTTATTTCTTCAAGAGGGATTGAGGTGGACAAGGCAAAGGTAGATGTGATCGAAAAGCTTCCACCTCCCCTTAACCTTCGGGGAGTCCGTGGTTTCTTAGGGCACGCGGGATTCTACTGCCGGTTCATAAAGGACTTCTCTAAAATTTCTAGGCCCTTGACTCAACTCCTCGTGAAGGATACGCCTTTCGTCTTCGATGACGAGTGTATGAAAGCCTTCTGTCTTTTGAAGCAAGCCCTCATTTTCGCACCTGTGATTCAGCCGCCTGACTGGAGTCTACCCTTCGAGTTAATGTGTGATGCTAGCGACTATGCAGTTGGGGCCGTCTTGGGACAAAGGAAGGACAAAAATCTGCACGTTATATATTATACGAGCAAAACCCTCGACAAAGCCCAAAGGAACTATACGACCACAGAGAAGGAATTGCCAGCCGTCATCCATGCCATGGACAAGTTTCGGCAGTATCTTGTTGGTGCCAAGGTAATCGTGCACACGGATCACGCAGCCCTCAAATACCTTTTGAGCAAGAAGGAGGCCAAGCCGCGCCTCATAAGGTGGATTCTCCTTCTCCAAGAATTCGACTTGGAGATCAAGGACAAGAAAGGGGCGGAGAATGTCGTTGTCGACCACCTGTCCATGTTGCCTACTCTCGATCCGGATGCCACTCCTATTGACGACTCGCTCCCTGACGAGCATCTTTTCTATCTCTTCTGTTTGGACTCCATGGTATGCCAACATCGCCAATTATCTAACATGAGCCATCGCCCCCCACAACGTGAGCTATCAGCAGAAGAAGAAATTCTTTCACAAAGTCCAGAAATTTTATTGGGATGACCCTTATTTGTACAAGACCTGCAATGATGGGGTGATACGAAGGTGCATTCCCGAAACAGAAGCGACCTCCATAATTTCTCATTGTCATGATCAACAGCGTGGAGGCCATACGAGTGCTTATAAGACCACGGCAAAGATCCTCTAGAGTGGATGCTATTGGCCGACTCTTTTCAAGGACACATACGCTTATGTCCAGGCTTGCGACAAGTGCTAAAGGACGGAAAACATCTCCAAGAGGAACAAAATGCCCCAGCATTACATTTTGGAAGTCAAGATCTTCGATGTTTGGGGAGTTGACTTCATGGGGCCGTTTCCCTCGGCCTCTGGAAATCAGTATATCTTGGTGGCCGTAGATTATGTGTCCAAGTTGGTAGAAGCGATAGATAGCCCCACTAATGATTCCTGTGTGGTGGCCAAATTCTTTAAAAACAATATTTTCCTGAGATTCGGCGTGCCTCGAGTCTTAATCAGCGACGGAGGGAGCCACTTCATAGAGAAGAAATTCGAAGCTCTTTTGAAGAAGTACGAAGTGCAACACCGAATTAGGTGTGCCTATCACCCACAGACAAGCGGCCAGGTGGAAGTTTCAAACAGAGAGATAAAGAGCATATTGGAGAAGACTGTGGCTAACTCTAGGAAGGATTGGTCATCGAAACTTTCAGACGCGCTCTGCGCCTACAGGACTGCATTGAAGACTCCGATCGACACAACCCCTTACCGACTTGTCTACGGGAAGGCATGTCATCTGCCTATGGAATTGGAACACAAGGCGTTTTGGGCAGTTAAGAATCTGAATTTCGACGCCAAGGAGGCAGGAAACCACCGACAGCTACAACTGAGTGAGCTTGACGAGATCCGGCTCAACGCTTACGAAAATGCCCGGATCTACAAAGAGAAGTTGAAGCGGTGGCACGACAAGCGCATTTTGAAGAAAGAATTCAAGGAAGGAGACTTAGTTCTCCTGTTCAATTCGAGACTAAGGCTCTTTCCCGGAAAGCTCAAGTCTATGTGGTCGGGACTATACCGAGTCACCAAGGTCTTCCCGCACGGAGCAATTGAGATAATAGGAAGAGATGAACCGTTCAAGGTCAATGGGCAGCATTTAAAACATTATGCGATCAGCGAACCCGCAATATTTCCGGTAGGAATCTCAACGACCGATGGCTCATCTACAAATCCTCCGGATCCAAATTGATCACGAAATGAGGAGTCGAGCTACCGACTATAACCAAGCGTTTCATAGGAGGCAACCCATGTTCTAAACTTATATCATTTCTCTATTTAGAATTAGTCTACCAATTTTTAGGGAATAAATACTGCTATGGAGATTTTTACCAGGAGACTTAGTTGATTTTTTGTATATGTGCAGGAAATTGCCCTCAACCAATCGGGTGATGCATCAACCGATCGGGTGAGCCGTATCTGAAGATGGCAGTGTATCAGCGTATCAACGAACCGATCGGGTGGCACATGTGACTGACCGGGTGGCAGCTCGGGTGACAATAGCAGAGCTCTCAGGGATTTTGGTGAAATACCAACCGATCGGTTGAAAGAAGCTGTGATCGGGTGGCAGACCGGGTGAAAATTACAGTACTCTCGGGAAAATTAGGAAGCGATCAACCGATCGGGTGAAATCTCACACGATCGGTTCACATGTAGCTGTTAACCAACAAGGAATTTTCGAAATCTACCCATCCGATCGGGTGAACCCTCACCCGATCGGTTCGCCTGCCCCTTTGTACATACTTCCCCTCACCCGACCTCATTCACCCGACTTCCAAATTTCCGTTCGCACGTTCCCTTTCTCCTTCCTCCAAATCGACCCCCTCCATCACTCCCTACACCCCTAAAATCACACCCTCAACTATTCCCGTATCTCCACATCATCAAAAACCTCCCATCGACCACATTCAACCGCAAATCATCCAAACCCTAACTCTAACCCCCAATTTCGAAATTTCTGATCTTGTTGGATTTGCATGCGGCGGCTTCCCAAATCACTACATTGTACAACATGGGATCAAATGTGGAGTATCTAGCTAGGATTGGCATCACTGCTGGGTAACCTCTTTCCAAGTTTTATATTTCCCCACTTGTGTGCGCAATATTTTGATTTTTTGTCCACATACTACATTTGCTTTACCATAGCTGTGGCCACGATCCCCCGCTTAATTATTCTTCCTCTACGTCATTAACATGTCTGGAAAAGAGCCAGCATCCTCATCACGCAGACACAACCTACATGGCCCTTTTTCCCCTTCTTTCCTTGGCATCAATCCCTCTTCAGAAGAACAATCTGAGCGTTTGCACGCCCTCCTTCATCGCCCTATGCGACCTACTCTTTTTGCTAATCGCCCCACGCTCGAATCTCTCGGACTTTTGCGGGCCGTAACCAAACTTTTCGGTTGCATTTGGTGCGATTTCCTTCTGCGTGCTCATGCCCACAGACACCGAAATCTCACACTCGAATTCCTTAGTTCTCTCGAAGTGTTCGATTGGGGCTTCAATTTCCGCGCTTTCAATACCGATTTTCGATGAAAGCGCCGAAATTGAAGCCCCAATCGAACACTTCGAGAGAACTAAGGAATTCGAGTGTGAGATTCCGGTGTGTGTGGGCATGAGATTTCCCTCACCCCGATCGTTATGTTGAATGTTCAACTCATGATCGGTCTGATATCTACTCTTACTTTTGGGACGATGGTGTTTGGCAACGATTCACCCGGTATACCACCTTTCCATCAGGGGCACTCGCCTCCTACATCATACATCCATGCTATCGCTTCGCTCACTGCTTCTTTGCCAACACCATCTTTTCCCGCGTAGATATTTCCACAGTGTCTAGGGATACGCTTTTCTTTCTTTATGCCATGTCCCATGACAGGGTCCACGGGCATGTCCCATTGTCCTAAACACCGTCCATTGGATCATCCACGAGATTTTATCTGTTAGCCGAGCAACTTCTGGACCTATCTGCTGTGGGGGAATAATCACTCTAATTGTCAGTCATCTTTTGATGCTGCCGTCCGACCTCCAATTTCTGCCGGGTCGAACCCGTATCGATCGCGACTACTTGATCGATATCGGTATGATCACTCCTTTCGGTGAGGAACATGCAGTCTACCTTTATAGTCCTGACAATACTCCATTTGCCATCCTCCCACCATCTTCTGAGCGAATCCCCATTCGCATTTCTCATTTACCGTGGGAGTTCTACCCGGATCCTTGGTATTCCAAACTCGTACATTTTCCACCCTTGGATCCTCCCGATTGGCACCCGTGCGTCGGTTCACCCGGTGCCATCATTATCCACCACGATCCACCAATAAATTTCGACCCACCAGTGATCCAGTCGGTTGCCCCTCCTCCTCCTGTCGGCACACCCTCTCCTTCGTCCTCACAAGATTCTGTCGTCCACTATTCCCCACCATCCTCACCATCTCCCTACCATTCTTCCGATAGCAGCTCAGATTGACATCCCACTGCCATTTATTTCTGCATCACCTTGATCATATCATTTCGCTAGCATTGTCATGATCAGCTTGGGGGAAATCGATTTTTGTGTGTGTTGTCGTGTGATGTCATTGTCGTGTGCTTGTTTATATGTGTTCTTCGGATGTGTTTCTATATCTTTTATTTGTGTGTTTCTTTTACTTTATTTTTCTGTTTCATTTGTGTGTCCTTCATGTTTTTCAATTTTTTGTCTCGGTGCGTACTTCCCTCCCATTTTCATTATCCTCACGTATTTACTCTTATTGCATTGAGGGCAATGCAAGATCCAACTTGGGGGAGTCGCACTTTGTGCGTCAGTTATGTCTTTTTCATCGTTTTTGAGTCGTTTTCATCGTGTTTTTCTTTTTTCTTTCTCTCTTTTTATTCTCCCTCTCCTAGAGATGACCCCACATGGTGAATTGCCACAAAACCACACACGCACCTAGCCTAGCTACGATAATCACCTTCACTAACCCTAGGAAGCCGAGTCTTATTGCATTTCATGCTTCGTGGGTTCATTTTGCTTTTATGTGAGTTGTTTGTCGTGACTAGCTAGTGGTGTGCTTCTACTGTGTGATTTTGATTTATATAACTGTCCTTGGTTGACCCCTAGACTATCATGCTTCAATTTCGAATATGCAGTATTTTACCTCTATTGTCTGCTTCTCTATGCATGAAATATATATACATAGTATGCTTCTATTCGCATGTGTCGGGACTCTACCAATAGGACTAGGATAACACATTTAGCTTATGCTCTGATTTGCAAGAAAAAATTTCTTTTTCCCAAGTGTTTAGATTTCGATTTCTTTTTTGTTTTACTTGGTGCAAATCCCTACGTCGTGTACCGTTCTCACACTTGGGAGAGTACACAAGTATATAGCCAAAAATTCAAAAGCCCAAAAAAGGAGAGAAGAAAAATCCAAAAAGAAAAAGGAAAGAAAAAAATGTATAGCCAAAAGTTCAAAAAAACACCAAAAAATACAAATACCCAAAACCCAAAAAATTCACGTGTGAATATCATTCCTATCCACCGTGAATAAAGGGAATGTAAAAATTTGCACCGAGTGTTCTACTCCACACCTTCTCAACCTCCCTCGTTTTCGAACACACTTGGCATAGAAATTTTCTAGCAATTATTTAGGCTATAGTGTTATGATCTTCTAGTTCCTAGCAGTCGAGTCCCCGACACATGATACTCTCCAATTCTTATTCAATTCTCATGCATGCTTGAGCTATTATTCACCGCTAATTCGAATTGAATCGATATTTGGGTCATTCCTTGGGTATGTGTATATGGAGCTTTATTGCACAATTTAGATAGTGACACGTCTGCTAGCTCACAACCACACTCACTCGCGCCACCGCGTGGGTCCACGAAACTTGTATGGACTCATATTCCTTGGTTTAGTGATGTATTTTATCGCATGCTTGCTTAGTGTGGCGTGTTTGATTTTGTTGGCTCTGACGGGCGATCTAGGATTTTGTTTTCTTTCTTTCTGTTTCTTCCTTTCTATTTTTCCCTCCGAGCTCCTACTCTCACTCGTCATCCTCGAGGACGAAGAAGGGTTCAACTTGGGGGATTTTGACGTGCGTTTTTATTTAATATATTCACGCACGTCTTCTTAGTGATTTTCCGTTGTTTTCCGTCGTTTCGTATCCATTCTCTCGTGATTTTTAGTTTTTTTCCCTTCTTTGTGTTGTGCCAAGCAGGAGATTGCCAGCGTCGGAGACATATAAAGCAGGTATCACGAGTCCCCGGAGCAACGGGAGGTGTCACACGCGATCCCGAGGGCCAAATGTCGAAGAATATCAGATTTCAGCCCTCAACCGATCGGTTGAACAGAGCCAACCAATCGGTTGGTACACGTGTATCCGACCCGGACAGGAGCAGGAGTGAAAAGCAGCTCACCCGATCGGTTCAACGATGGGGTGAATCCGACAGAGCTCTCTGTCTTTTGGAGCTAAATTCCAACCGATCGGGTGACGTCTCACCCGATCTGGTGACATCTCACCCGATCGGTTCATCTGTAGCCAAGATTGCCCATCTCATGACCCGATGAGCTCATCCGATCGGTTGGGTTACCGGGTGAAGTGTCTAAAGACCGAAGGCAATATCGACTGCCAGCTCACCCGATCGGTTGATGCTTCAACCGATCGGGTGGTCGTATTTTCTATACATAGTGACCTAGGTTTTTCCTAAACGAACCCCGTTTTTATTTTTCTGTCTTTTTAGGATTTTTGACGTCTCGGAATTTATTCCGTCTTGTAAGTTTTCAGATTATTCTGGAACTTTAATATTGCATTAATACTATTGTTAGCTTCTACTTTCTATTGCTTGATTTTGATTCCAATGGTTGAATTTTGTTGTGATGATATTT
The DNA here is from genome assembly GCA_030789695.1 of Scilla litardierei. Lineage (NCBI taxonomy): Eukaryota > Viridiplantae > Streptophyta > Magnoliopsida > Asparagales > Asparagaceae > Scilla > Scilla litardierei. Next base: position 3,845,389 of record CM061132.1, read on the forward strand.
TCGCCATGAATTGTGAGTAGTTTCCCAATCTAGGGCATTGGTGGAAGCCCCTTCGTGGGTTCTCCCTAGAACGACCATAGGATTAGGGTTTCGATAAGATTTAGGAATTTAGATGGTTACGTGGGGCGTTTTATTGTCATTGGCGGGAGAAAGACCGCCTCTGACCGTCGGGCCAAGGGAAAATAAAACTGGCGTTTGATCCCCTAACCACAGCTCACAACCCTAGCATAGACATTAAATCTTAGCGTGGGGGAACGGCAGGATGAAATGTTGGGAGCAATGCAAGCTTAGTGCTCCCGGAGTCGGTCGGTGTTAATGGACATGGGAATGCACACCGACCAAACCCGGGTAGACCTAGCATATCATCCTGGGCATCGACCGGAATATCGGGCCCATGGGACGCTATGTATCACTCTTAGAGGCAACGTCTCACCACTAAACCAATCGTAATCCTATCCGTCGGTCGTAATAGAGAGGGCACATGATAGGGTGAAAACCAAAGTCCTAGGTTCCCTTTTATATCTTATATCCTTCGTATTTCTATTTTGTGACAACCTACCGATTGATCGGGCTAACTCTCCTTCTTGACAACAAGCACAACACACGCCTCCCTGAGTTCGACCCCCAAGCCATACTACAACACCGTACGCTTGCGGTTATAAATATTTAAATCTGGTATCCCCGATCCCATTGCATATATTGCTAAATCTAGTGGCCGTCAGATATGCATCGACGGTTATTTACAACTTATGAGTCAATTCGCGAGAATTCAATGCTTATAGCAATGAATCTTGCAAGGTTACTAGTGTTAAGGTAAGAAAATTAAGATCTTTAATGGCATTATACAAACATTATCGGGAGTACATCATGTACCTGACTTAAGGAGGAATCTTATATCATTATGTGCTTTAGAGTTTAATGGCTGTAAGTACTCATCAGAAGGTGGTGTTATCAATTTTTGAAAAGGAAATCGCACCATCATCAAAGGTAAAAGAACATGAAAAAACTTTTACGTTGTTTAAGGAAAGACGATAATAGTGAGTCAACCGGTTTTAGCAACGTATGCATTGAATTTGAAATTTTCTTTTGCATCATGGATTGAAGGAGTTTCCGCCCAACGTAGAGTTGATAATGATTTATTGAAGGTTCTGACACATGTGATTCGAGTTGAATACATTGATGGTTGTGGAGATGATTAATTTTGAGTCAAGATAGATATTGTTAGGATTTAACTCAAAATCTAATTTGAATCCTAATTGAGTTACATTTCTTTTTTATGTTTTTTGTGTGAGTCCTATAATATTTAGGATTCCAATTTAAACTACAGTTATCACATGTGATAGTTCAATTTGGTTTAGGAGTTTATCAATTAGTGTAAATAAAAATTCTTGGATCCTATTGTAGCAATGAATTTTTGGTATTTGTAAGAGTTTAGTATAGTATTATGTTGTTTATAAGAGTTTTTAAGAGTTTTTTTAGAGTTTTTATAAAAATTTGGTTTGCTGAGTGGTAAAATAAAACTAAAAAAATTCTACAATTTTTCATTTTTGTTGCTTTAGTTGTTCGGTAGAGACACAACGTTAAATTTTTGTTCTTCTATTTTTTACTATTTAGGACTATTTTTCTAACATTCCCCTTATTTATGGTTGACTCACCCCGAGTTTATAAAGTAAGAAGAGAATTAATTCGTGTGTATGGAAGAAAGAGAGAACTAATCAATATGTACTTTAAAGAAGGAATTGAAGAAGAGTTGGGTAAATTTAGAGTAAGAGAAAAAATTGATGGCTCTAATACCATATGATGTGCAACAAGCAAGGGGTCAAACATGAATTTATTTAGGAACCAAAGAAGATTGTGCATATTCCAAAAGATTCCATCAAGAAGATAGAATTGAGTCGAGTTAGGAGGGTGTTCTTTTAGTTTTAATTATGTTGAAAGTATTTTTAAGCTTTATTTATAAAAGGAAAAATTCATTTCATTTAGAATTCTAGTTTAGATCGGAATATAGTTTTCTTAAGCATCGAGTTCTGTTTTCTTGTAAAAGCCATTTACGCTTTTCTTATAATATCTACTGAACAAAGTTGATTAATAAAAGAAATTTGAGTTTGTGCGATGTGATTTTGAGTTGGCAAGTGATTGATAAGGCGCGAGATCCAAAGAAATTCTTATACGTGAGGAATTGAAGTCAGTGATCAATCTGATATCCGAATGTGAGAGGCCTATGATGTGCACTGGATCTGATTTTGGAATAAAAAATGGATTTTTATAGATAATTTGGGGAATAAAAAGATAGTTGGCTTCGATTAGAGAGCAGGACCGCTCTCCTAGCTTTTGATCTGAGAAAAAGCCTAAAATCTCCAAGATCTAGGTTCTATAAACCTCTAGTGAATTCGTATGACAAATTTGGGCATAAAAGCCCTAGCCCTAGCCAATATCTATTTATCATGGCCGGTTTCTCTTAAAATTACAGAAATTACAAAAATACCATTGAAGTATCAAAATTACAAAACTATCCCTGGTTTGCGATCACGTCATTACTCTGTCTCAAAGAACCGCACTGTCATCAAGATGGTGCATGAAGTCCGTGAGACATGCTACTTCGAATAAGTGTGTTCATCCCCTCCTGGATCATAGCTCGGAATGCTTCCTACGCCCTCGTTGTTGCTCTCGAACTGGCCTTTGCCTTCCTGTAGGCCTCTTTTGACTCCACCGATGCATAGCATGTCTTCCCCACTTTCGTAGGGCCACCCACGGTCTACATCATCTCCAGCAAAATCCAGATGGAAGCCATGATAGTCGTCAAGCTCAGTCGAATGTCTGTCGTGCCCATATAACCATCGTCGAGGCTCGTGATGACCCCCGCTTGCAAACCAGGGGTCGTAGGGCCCCTGGGAGTTGTTACCGGGCCATGGGGGCCCGCCCAGGGCTCACGGGCCCCATGGCGGCTCGCCCAAGGGCCGCCAAGCCCTGAGCTGTTCGCCCATGGCTCGTGGCCCTCAAGGCATCCCGCCCTGGGCTCGACAAGCATGGGGCATCCCGGCCAAGGGCCGTATTGCTCTTGGCGACGAGCGACGGGGCCGCCCGCCCAAGGGCCGTATTGCTCTTGGCGACGAGTGACGGGGCCGCCTGCCCCGTCACTTCCTTCCTCTGGTCAAAGGCGTCGTCTTTAGCTCTAGACTGCATCATTATCGTTGTCGCTATTCAAATCTGAAGCCTAATCGTCCTTGGGATAAATCTCCTCATAAGGGATGCTTCTTCCCATTTTGTTGTTCAAAGGCAGCGCCTTTCGTACCAGCTCTGAGTTGTTGTCGTCATTCACCTTAGGATCTGACTTTGTTAGCGATGGACAATGCTCGATCTCTGAAATTTTCTTCATTATGGCATCCATCGACGCCCCCTACAAGCTATCAACGTTTTCACCGTAGATTTGAGTGACGACAATCTTTCCTCTAAAGGTTAATGAGGTTTCTTCAAACTCTCCACTTTGGCGTCGAGTCTCCTCCAAAAGTTTCACTTTTTTGATACTGTCATCGACATAGATTGTAAAGCTCTAATATCACTTTGATGTGAGCCAGATCTGATTTTGGAAAAAAAATTGGAGTTTTATTAATAATTTAAGGAATATAAAGGATAGTTGGCCTCAATTCGAGAGTATGGCCGCTATCATAGCTTTTGATTACAGATAAAAGCCTAAAATCTCAAAGATACAGCGTTCTATCAACCTCTAGTGATTTTCTCTGACAAATTTCAGCAAAAAATTCATAACCCTAGCCGCCATCTATTTATAATGGCCGATTTCTCTTAAAATTATGAAAATACACTTGAAGTCCCAAGATTACAAATTTGCTTCCGGTTAGCGATCACATCAACCTAAAACCCTGTTGATAAAGACATGAAAGTGTAAGAGTTTAACATCTAATGTTTGTAATAGGATTGAAAAGGAACTAAATTACGGTTTTTGAACCAAAGGATAAAGATAAAGTTTTGGACCTTTCATCCTGGAAACCGGATTGATCCCCAAATTCAATACCTTGCAAGCAAAAGATTCCATTGAACATCACACCCAGGTAACTTAATGACACACTCTTGCACCTTACATGAATAGAGATTTAATGGATTGTGAACCACAGAAGTTACAACCATAATTTTTTTATTCAATCTTCCATAATAAAAGGTTCAACTACAAACTTATATTTATAACAAAAGAAAAAAACCCCATCGAAACTCATACTCAAACTCCTGACAAGACCCCATCGAAACTCATACTCAAACTCCTGACAGGACTCAAAGATCTATAATAAAGTAAAGTAAAATAATTGTTCTCAGAAGGAAACTCAAAGGTCCTAAAAGAGAAATAAAAAACTTAAACAAAAGAGATAAAAAACACTCAAAAGCCAAAAACCTAAATAAACAACTTGTATAATTGAATTTGCTCAATGTGTAGAGGTTAATTTGATCTTCATAGTATACATGCATGCAGGGACGGAGCTAGATAGGGGCCAGGGGGGCACGTGTTGGACGCAACGATCTAGGAACTTTAGTTTGATGATGACAAACGTGTGCGAACTATTTAACGCGTGCGCTAAGTGTGTTTCATGATTGGCAAAGCGGTAATTCTTGAAGAGATGACTAAGTCCGCATGTTGGAGAAATTGCTATCTACATAGCCAATGGACTTGGTCAAAATGCTATTCACATAGCAAAGATGACTTGGTCAAGATGAAGAGATGAGGAGAGACCAATTCAAATCAAGCAAATTGGACTTGGTCCAATATGGGATGAGATGGAGCCAATTCATATCTATTGGGATTGAATCAAATCAATTAGAGATTGAGCCAAAATTGGTTCTCCTAATTCATATCACATTCAAATATCCTATCCCTTGCCAAATATTCAAAACCCTAGTCTCCCCTATTTAAACCCAACATCATGCGGCAATGAATAGAAGCCAGCAAAAAAAATATCTCACGGCCAATAATTAATCCACGCAGCCGCAATTTTTTTCCCAAGTACCCTGCTGCCGAAATCTTGATTGACAGTGGCCGCAACATCCAAGGGAACAGGGGGCAGCCGCATGTTTTTTTACAAGGCACCAATTGATTGAAGGAAAGCCGCACTTTGCAAATCTTAGCCTAGAGCAGCCGAGTACAAGATCTGGGGTGGCCGGCCATATCATTTCAAGGGGGAGTTGAGAGCCAATCAAAGACACATGCCGAATTCCTTGAACCATCATGAGCACAAGGGAAGTAAAAAACTTGATTTGATTATTTTAATACACTAACTTTTTTTGGCTTGCAGGTTTTTATTTTTGGGTGAATAAAAAATCTACAAGAGCTCCACTTCGTTTGTTTTTCATATAACCAAGTGCTGCACAATTTTGTGAGCACCATCCAAAAGATTTTTTGAAGGGGGCCCGGCCATTAAAATAAAAAAAACAATAAAGCTTTAGGTTAACCATTGTTTTTTTGTGCAGATCATCAAGTCACGCACGCACAAGAACTCTGTGGTTTAATATTTTTTAGTCTGCCCTTGTGCCGTTTTTTTGTGGGTGTTCGAGGCGCAAGAAATAATTGAGAGGGGTGCTTATTTTTATGAGAAGCTTGATTCAAAAGGAGAGTGCCAAAATATTTCAGGGGTGGAGCAGGCACAAGGTTTTGGTGACAGCCGCACATTTGTGTTGATTGATCAACATCTCAAAAGCCCTCTCTCTCTCATACGAAATCAAAGAAAGGTGTTCTTTTTGTTTCTCTTTATTAAATTGATATTAAGTAACCTCTTTGTTTGTCTCTTGTGTACAGGAGCCAAGTCTGAGATTGTCGCAGCCTTTTGGACTAGCCCATGTGCATGCCTTCAAGGGAATTAAGGCAGGCTGAAATCTTTCAAAAACAAATCCCCTAGCAGCCGTCGCAAGGTGATCATCAGAAGGCCGTAGGAATCATTGATTTCAATGAGAGGTGCCGCAACTTCAATCTTTGGTGGAAGGCGCAAGTTTCATCGAGAGGGAAGCTAAACTATTGAGGAGACATCAGAGACTACTACTACTTGCCAGACGACATTTGGCTCGTGCTGATTGACGAGGACATCGCATCTACACAAACTGATATTCCTAAACTCTATTTATTATTATTTTGTGTAGTTGTTGTGTTAGATCCTCGTAGAGGAAACTTTACCATTTTTGTGGATTATTTTGGGACTTCTCTAGTTGGGACTAAACAAGTGGGACCCAGCTAGTTTGGGACTAGCTGGTAGAAAGCGTTACTAGGATTGATAGTGAGAGAAAACACAGTGAGTGTGGTACTGAGAGCCTGGCGAGTGTAGAGACGTAGAGGGTGCTCTGAGCGTGCTCTAACATGTGATTTTGTACTTATTGCGATATTCAATACTAGTTCTGCTTTGGGGGCTGGAGTAGGTCGTTGGAACGACCGAACCAGGGTAAATCTGCTGTGTACTCTGTGTCTGCATTTTATTTACCATGTTGCTGCTATAACTGCGTGTGCTTATTCGTGGGTTGCACGAATTATTTTTAAAAGCCTATTCACCCCCCTCTAGGCTAGGATCCAGATCCAACAAGTGGTATCAGAGCAGGTTTTAGGATCTAGCCTAGGATTGACCATGAATAACCATATAGATAGTGCTTTTGCTGAGGGTCAGTCTGTTTCCCGTCCCCCTAGGTTTAATGGAGGTGATTATGCTTATTGGAAAAATCGAATGAAAATCTACCTTATTTCTGTTGATTATAAAGCTTGGCAAATAATTGAAAAAGGTTATAAACTGCCTGTTATTAAAGTAGATAGTGTTGAGATTGAAAAACCAAATGACAAATGGGATGATAATGATTGGAAATCTTATTCTTTAAATGCTAAAGCTATGAATGCTCTCATTTGTGCACTTGATAAATCTGAATATAATAGAATCTCACATTGTTTAACTGCGCAGGAGATATGGCATACTTTGGAGGTGACGCATGAGGGAACGTCACAGGTAAAGGAGTCTAGACTGTCTCTTTTGAGTGCAGAGTTCGAGGGATTTCGCATGCTACCATCAGAGAGCATATCAGAGATGTATGCGAGGTTCACCGACATAGTCTACAAGTCTAGCTCGCTTGGAAAGCCATATGATAGCCTCGATCAAGTGAGGAAGATCCTAAGAGCATTGCCAAGCTCTTTCAGACCAAAGGTCACCGCCATCCAGGAAGCAAAGGTATTGTCTCAATTGAAGGTGGAGGACCTTATTGGTAATTTGATGTCCCATGAGTTGGAACTGCAAAATGTTGAAGCAAGAGAGAAACCTGAGGAGAAAGAGAAAGCCATAAAGCCACTTGCTCTGAAAGCTAACGAAAGTGAAAATGATGATGACGACATAGCGCTAATGGTGAGAAACTTCAGAAAGTTCATCAAGACCAAGCATGGGAGAAACGAAATGGCACCCAGGTTTAATCGTTCTAACTTTAATAATTCTTCCAAGCAATTTAATGATCAGAAATCTACTGATAGAATGCAATGTTTTAAATGCAAGGGAAGAGGACATCTGATGAAGGATTGTCCAAATGAAACTGCTCAGCTCGCTAAAGGAAAAGAAAAGCGAAGGTATTAACATGGGATATGGATAGCGAAGCTGAAAGCGAGGAGGAACATGAAGCCCATTCTTGCATGGCTTTGATAGGCATCCAAAATGAGAAACCGTCAGGTAGCAAAGCTGAACTTCTTAAAATTTGTGAAGAAATGCAAAATCAAATAGTAGATCATGAGTTCACTATTGAATGTCTCCAAAATCAGAACTATGACATGCAAGTTAGAGATGATAATGTTTTTAAAGAGAATGAAAAGCTTAAAATTGAACTTAATGCATGTAAGTCTATTATTGAAATCATGAAGAAGGAAAAAGCTAGCTTTGATGAAATTGCACCTTGTATTTCTTGTTCCTCGTTATTAAATCAAAATAGCATGCTTAAACTTGATTTGATCAAGCTCGAAACTGAAAAAGACTATGTGATTAGAGAGCTTAATGATAAATTCTGCATGTTGGACAATGACTTTAAAAGAAAAATGATTGAATTTGAAAAGAATGAAGAGGAAAACAAGAGAGCTTTTATTAGTAAATGCACGATGCTTGTGAAAAAAAATAAACAATTAAAAACCAAAGTCTCTCATCTTGAAGTAGCCATTAAGAAATTCTCTATGGGAAAACAATCGTTGGACACTATTTTAGAGAATCAATTATATGGAAACAATAGAAAAGGACTTGGTTTTGGTCTGAAAAACGTTGAAAAGCAAAAATTCAAGAAATTCCACAATGTGCCCTCTATTGCAAAGAACAAATATGCAAAGTGCTTTACTTGTGATAGTGTAGGCCACACTTCATATTATTGTAAATTTAGGAACACAAATATCAAGTTTAAACAAGTGTGGGTTCCTAAATCTTTAATGGCTAACACTCGTGGACCTTGTTGGATTCCAAGGTCACACTTAACACCTTTCATGTAGGTGTGATGGAGATTTGGCGAGGAGCAAATTTTTCAATGCCTCATTCTATATCTAGCTCCTTCGTCAAATAGCGACGAGAAGGTATAATTTTTATCCCTCTTTGCATTTCATTGCATACCTTCATAGATTGTTTTGTGTGCTTGATTTATTTTTGTTTGTGTGCTTATTTGCATGTTTTTTAATGTTTTTATTTCTGAAAAAAACCAAATAAAACCAAAAAAAAACTTCAAAGAATACCCTTTATGATTTATCCTAAGTGGTATTGTATGAATGTTCAATTCTATCCCTTGTAGAAGTTAATTCATTATTGTTGTAGCTACATGAACATGTTGTTCTCTTTTTCGTAGCCATGACATATCTCATAAATTTCAAATTTGACTTCTACACCTACATTTGCACTTTCACGATAATTGATTTTTAGTGCTTTTGGAGATTCTTTTGAAGAATAATGGAAAGTGAATGTAGGAATGATTAATTTCTGAATTTTCTAAGGGATATGAAGTGTTTAGCCATGAATTAAAATTGAGCACAAAAGAATTGCAAATGAAAAAAATGAAAATTGCTCCGTATGAAAAATGGATACACTTCATGGCTAATACACAATCCGCGAGTATCCAACTTGTGCTACATGTGTAATCATTAGCGTTGGTGTATATAACTCGTCAAGCAATGCCACCCCACATTTAAAAGTCCTTTTAGGCCATGTTTCGGGGTTCGGTAACTTGAACTCATCTTTGATGAGATGGGAAAAATCAATCCTAGTGATAGTCATGCAAAATTGGAAAATGTGGATTGATTTGGTTGATTTTCTGAAATTGAATCTCCTCTTATACTTTATTGTCTATATCACTACACTTACACAAAGGTGGGAAGTCGTGTTATGAAATTCTATGAGCTTGAATTGTCTATTCTTTGGAAAACTCATGCAAATTGCACGCTACATTTAATAATGGTTTATTTTTACATGAGATATTTTTGGGTCTTCATTAGCCCACTTTTGATGATAATAAACGGGAAGAAAGAAAAAGAAAGATTTGGTGGTGTGTCGGTTGTGTCGGTACTATATGTTGAAGGGGGAGCTTGAAAAATACATATAGAGTGGGAGCATGCTGTGTAATGTTTGTATGTCTCATGTCTGTATGTCTCATTCCATATCATCCATACATTATATTGCATTACACCCGTCAACACACTTCACACACTCATATTCAATGTCCAATTCTTCATTGGTTTGTCATCATCAAAAGGGGGGAGATTGTTGAACGCAACGATCTAGGAACTTTAGTTTGATGATGACAAACGTGTGCGAACTATTTAACGCGTGCGCTAAGTGTGTTTCAGGATTGGCAAAGCGGTAATTCTTGAAGAGATGACTAAGTCCGCATGTTGGAGAAATTGCTATCCACATAGCCAATGGACTTGGTCAAAATGCTATTCATATAGCAAAGATGACTTGGTCAAGATGAAGAGATGAGGAGAGACCAATTCAAATCAAGCAAATTGGACTTGGTCCAATATGGGATGAGATGGAGCCAATTCATATCTATTGGGATTGAATCAAACCAATTAAAGATTGAGCCAAAATTTGTTCTCCTAATTCATATCACATTCAAATATCCTATCCCTTGCCAAATATTCAAAACCCTAGTCTCCCCTATTTAAACCCAACATCATGCGGCAATGAATAGAAGCCAGCAAAAAAAATATCTCACGGCCAATAATTAATCCACGCAGCCGCAATTTTTTTCCCAAGTACCCTGCTGCCGAAATCTTGATTGACAGTGGCCGCAACATCCAAGGGAACAGGGGGCAGCCGCATGTTTTTTTACAAGGCACCAATTGATTGAAGGAAAGCCGCACTTTGCAAATCTTAGCCTAGAGCAGCCGAGTACAAGATCTGGGGTGGCCGGCCATATCATTTCAAGGGGGAGTTGAGAGCCAATCAAAGACACATGCCGAATTCCTTGAACCATCACGAGCACAAGGGAAGTAAAAAACTTGGTTTGATTATTTTAATACACTAACTTTTTTTTGGCTTGCAAGTTTTTATTTTTGGGTGAATAAAAAATCTACAAGAGCTCCACTTCGTTTGTTTTTCATATAACCAAGTGCTGCACAATTTTGTGAGCACCATCCAAAAGATTTTTTGAAGGGGGGCCGGCCATTAAAATAAAAAAAACAATAAAGCTTTAGGTTAACCATTGTTTTTTTGTGCAGATCATCAAGTCACGCACGTACAAGAACTCTGTGGTTTAATATTTTTTAGTCTGCCCTTGTGCCGTTTTTTTTGTGGGTGTTCGAGGCGCAAGAAATAATTGAGAGGGGTGCCTATTTTTATGAGAAGCTTGATTCAAAAGGAGAGTGCCGAAATATTTCAGGGGAGAGCAGGCACAAGCTTTTGGTGACAGCCGCACATTTGTGTTGATTGATCAACATCTCAAAAGCACTCTCTCTCTCATACGAAATCAAAGAAAGGTGTTCTTTTTGTTTCTCTTTATTAAATTGATATTAAGTCACCTCTTTGTTTGTCTCTTGTGTACAGGAGCCAAGTCTGAGATTGTTGCAGCCTTTTGGACTAGCCCATGTGCATGCCTTCAAGGGAATTAAGGCAGGCCAAAATCTTTCAAAAACAAATCCCCTAGCAGCCGTCGCAAGGTGATCATCAGAAGGCCGTAGGAATCATTGATTTCAAGGAGAGGTGCCGCAACTTCAATCTTTGGTGGAAGGCGCAAGTTTCATCGAGAGGGAAGCCAAACTATTGAGGAGACATCAGAGACTACTACTACTTGCCAGACGACATTTGGCCTGTGCTGATCGACGAGGACATCGCAGCTACACAAACTGAGATTCCTAAACTCTATTTATTATTATTTTGTGTAGTTGTTGTGTTAGATCCTCGTAGAGGAAACTTTACCATTTTTGTGGATTATTTTGGGACTTCTCTAGTTGGGACTAAACAAGTGGGACCCAGCTAGTTTGGGACTAGCTGGTAGAAAGCGTTACTAGAATTGATAGTGAGAAAACACAGTGAGTGTGGTACTGAGAGCCTGGCGAGTGTAGAGACGTAGAGGGTGCTCTGAACGTGCTCTAACTTGTGGTTTTGTACCTATTGCGCTATTCAATACTAGTTCTGCTTTGGGGGCTGGAGTAGGTCGTTGGGACGACCGAACCAGGGTAAATCTGCTGTGTACTCTGTGTCTGCATTTTATTTACCCCGTTGCTGCTATAACTGCGTGTGCTTATTCGTGGGTTGCACGAATTATTTTTAAAAGCCTATTCACCCCCCCCCCCCCCCTCTAGGCTAGGATCCAGATCCAACAGCACGTGCCCCATGAAAAATCCAGAAAAAAATACATTTATACTCTTGTATTAAAAATTTTATCAGGCTAATAATATTAATACATAACGTTCATTTGATAACAACACTAGGGTCTAGCTTGGTGGTAGACCGCCTGAATGTTAGGCTTGTCAACCTGGGTTCGAATCCTAGGCCATGCAATGATTAATTTGAATGTTTATTTTTCCCCATATTGAGGGAATTATGATGGCAACATAGTATTTACATATAAATTTCAAAGAAAAACACCAGCAACAAGCTGGCTTGGTATCTAGAAGTTCTTAATTTTTTTCGACCTCTTAAACATATTTATACTCTTTTATAAGGGAATTATCATGTCAGCATAGTATTTATTTATAATTTTCAAAGGCGTTTTTCCCTTAGGTTTTGTAAAGGGACCGTGGTTATTTTTTTAACACGGTTTTTGCAAAGGAACGAGTGGTTCGTCCTTGGATTTCACATCAGCCATTATGATTTGACAAAAACATGATTTGCTTTACAATGACTACTTTTTTGCTCGCTTAAAATACACGTTTTGTATTTTTGCCTCTTTAAAATACAAAACAATGATGCGTTCTAAGAATCTCAAGTTGTTAGCTAGTTATCATTGTTATTTGGCAATGTCCTCAGAATCTCGAGGTATGTAAATTTTTACCTCCTTAAAGACATGTTGTATTCTTTCCCTTGGTTTTGCAATTGAACAGCTGTTCGTCAACACTTTTGATCTGACCTTGGGTTTCGCATCAGCCATCAGGCAAACAGGTCGGCGCTCTCAAGGTAGTTATTTTTTGGTAGTACTCTCGAGGTAGTTATAGTATATGTAACGTTATGCGAATTTCTTTAACTTATAGTATGTTAGTTTTTTTTCGAAATTTATGCGACTCTTTTTCCAAAAAATTTGATTCGTCTAAGAAAATTGTGCCACCCTGAATTCAATTCCTGGATCCGTCACTGCATGCATGTGCACTTATTCGTAGCTTGTTACGCATCACCTCTCCTTTATTCTTTAGTCTAAAACCCCTAGTTTAGTTCTTTCCCAATTCCCACCACAAACCATAGATCTAACCTTTTCAATGTCGTGTCCCCGCAATTTGGCATACGACAAATAGATCACATCCCCTTTTCAATATCCTTTGTCTTAGATTAGGGTTTCTATAGATTAAAATAAATATTTTGATTTTAGTTTCAGTCTTTCTTTTTTAAAAAAATCCCTTCATTGATTTTTAGTGCTTTTAGCAAAAGAAAAAACATTTAATTTCAATTCAAAAAATTCAAAAAAAAAGAAAAAGAAACCAAAATCGTAAAACTATTCTTTCTTCTTGTTGGATTCTTTCGGAATATGCATGATCTGTTTTGGTTACCAAATAAAATAGTGTTTGGGCAATGAGCATTACTTGTTGCACATCACCATATTAGACCAGGATAAGAGGTGCAGATTGAGTCAAATTGATATAGGTAAAATCTGAACTGAGATACACTAATCCAAAAGCTCAAGCTATTAGGTAGATGGTGAACTTTTAATTTATATTCTTCACTTTTCGATTATCTGATGAGGGGCATTTTTTTTCTTAATATTGCCAAAAACAATCCAAACCATCTGAAAGTGCTTTTAGCTTTTCTTTTCCCCATATCACATTATCAAGTCTAATTCTTTAAATCTTCAAATTATTCTGTTTGCATGTGAGAACCCATGCATCTGGGTGTCAATGTATGTGTATCTATGTATCAGGGTTTGAGGTATCGGCCGATACCATTAGGTATCGGCCGTATCGTCGGTATCGATAGTTGACGATACCAAAACCAAGGGTTAGTTTCAGTATCGGCCGATACTGAACGGTATCGGTCAGTTTCGGTCGATACATGCCGAAACCGACCGATACCGTTCAGTACCGGTCGAAGACGGTGGAAAATGTGCAATTAAATAAAAATTCTCTAAAAAACCCAAAAATTTCGTGAATCAATAGGTTGCATAGAAAGCTCAGTTAAAAGAGAGGAGAAAACTCTAGGGTTTCGGCTTGAAAATGATGAAAAATTAGACGAAGAAGAGGCAGAACCCAGAAAAATTGCTGAAAGAAAGAAGAAAAAGGACAAAAGAAAGATGATGAAAAAATTAAACTCACATCATCGCGTCGTTGCCTCGCCGAACCTGCCTCCTGCCTCGTCGAACCCGTCTCGACCATCTAGCGTGAGAGTGAGTGAGAGCAAAGAGAGAGAGAGAGGTCCGAGTCGTCTTTCAGTAGATGTTGTGTTTTTTAAAAAGGCAAACTTGTAAATAAGGGGTATGTGCGTAAAGTAAAACAGTCGATGTGCATATTAAGCGGATAGTTTGTGACAACCCTGTATATAAGTGGTATGTGCGCAAAGCAAAATGGTGGGTGTGCAAAGCAACGCCCAGCGATTTTTTTGGCAAACTTGTAAATAAGTGGTATGTACGCAAGATAAAACGGTGGGTGCGCAAGGCAAGCCTTGGGATCTATTCATTTATCTAATATTTAGTATTTAAGTACCAAACTTTAGGTATTTAGTATTTAATATGATTACGAACTCAAATTTAGTTTATCTATTTAGTATTTAGTTTGTTAAGTATTTAATAGTATTTGATAGGTTTAGATTTAAGAACATCTGAAACTATCATTGTATGTATATAGTATATACATATTTAAAATATCTCCGAAACCGAAACCGATACCCGAAACGAAACTGCCGAAACTAGCGATACGGACGAAACCGAAACTTGCTTCCGAAACCGTCGAAACGGACGATACCGATACCGAAACCTAAATTTTGGAAAGAACGATACTCAGACCGAAACCGAGACCTAAAACCTTGCTATGTAAACAACTAGAAGAAGTGTATTTTTGTAGCTTCGACTTTGTTCCACCAAATACTCACACATGACTCCATGTTTAGTCAACATGTTGTTTGTCACCTCCAGACAAAGTATGTAGTAATATTTATCTTGTCATGGACACAAAGAGCTTCCTTTGAAGAACTAAATGGATGGGGTAATGGTCCTGAGAACCCAATTTGGTAGCAATGAGAACAAAAAATATTCTTTTTTAAAGATGCGTGAGTGCGAGCCAAACCAAGGTTTTAGGTCTCGGTTTCGGTCTCGGTATCGCTCTTCCCAAAATTTAGGTTTCGGTATCGGTATCGTCCGTTTCGGTGGTTTCGGACGGTAGTTTCGTTTCATCGGTATCGGTAGTTTCAGATACTTAAAACTCTATTAAATACTATCAAATATTATCAAATATTAGCACAAATACCTTTTTACTAGTTACACATTTTGTTAAAAGTATCATGCTAAATATATTACATTTTTTTGATCAACAGGATTGAAAATAAATGAGAATGGCAAGCTTTTGAATAAATGGAAGGGTTTGGTGGCTGAAAATGATAACTTTGTAAATAAATGGAAAACCTTTAGTGGCTGAATGTCAAGTTTGTAATTAAATGGAAAGCCTTTAGTGGCCAGCTCACTCAAAAGGTCAAACTTCTTAATAAATGCTAGCATGTGTTAGACAATTGCACTTGCACCGTGCAAACAAAATTTAAATTAAATGCTAGAATATGCTACCATGTAAGACCTCAAATTGCAGGAGGCGGGCTTCTTCGGGGATGCGACGGGAGGCGGGCGACCATGAGGTACGTCCATCTCTTCGTTTCTTCTTCTTTTTCTAGATTTTGGTGATGTTTCCTCCTCCTCCTCCTTCTTGTTTTCATTTTTTTAAGTTTCAGTCGGTATCGGACAAGTTTCGGCCGGTATCGGCCAATACGGCCGAAACCCCGGCCGATACGACCGAAACCCAGGCCGATACGGCCGAAACCCTGACCGATACGGCCGAAACCCGGCCGATACGGCCGAAACAGAGAAGTAACGTGTGGTTTCGGACCGGTCCCCTCCGAAACCGATCCGAAACGGCCGAAACCGGTCGGTTTCGGCCGAAACCTAAAACTATGAGCCAAACCCATCGTTAGAATACATGAGGTTCATTACAGTATAGCACCTTATAAAATACAAATGATTTGGTTATATAAAAAGGAATATGTAGGTCAACTAACCAAGGAGGAATTCCTCCTTGGCTAGCGACTAAAACCGTATCCTCGTTATTTTTTCCGATGATCGGATCCGTTCATTTTGATCTTCATGTTCTAAAAACCCAAACCATCAATTTTCAAGTGAACCCAAGGAATTTTACACATTCATCTAGTCGTTGCAAAAAAAATTCGTACTACAAAACCGTAAAATTTGTGATGGATGGATGAACGAGCAATCCAACTTGCTTTCACTTGAAAATTGATGTTTTAGAATTTTAAAACATGACGATCAAAAAGAACACCTGATCATAGAAAAAATCGGAAGAAATGGACTTTTTGACACTAGCCAAGAAGGAAATTTCTCCCTGGTTAACCAATCTACATATTCTGCAATATAAAATTCAATAATTGAAATAAAAAAGATTATAAATTTCAAATAGATTAGAAAGCAAGCATTGCATAATCGATTTGAGGTACCAAATATTGCTGCATATATAGTTGAGAAGATAACTTTTGCTTAATAAAACATCAAAAAGTAATGATAGAGAAATAATCAGGTAAATAAGGTTCTAGAACTTTACATCTCCCTTGATGTGGATCTGGTTAATGACAATGCGAGCGGTCCCAATCAGCGGCTTTGCTAATTTTGCCAGCAGCATTACACTCATTTCATTAGTATCCCAATCAAAACCTAACCGCAGGACTTTCTGTCAATGCAAATTTACATGATAAGCTTGTTAGCATATACGGAAAATAAAAATAAAAACGCAACAATGATAAATGGACACCCTTAGATTTGCACAGTGAAGAAGATAATATTATCTATATGTAAATAAACTTATAGGAATTAGCTAATTGTGAAGTTATGAAATTGACAAACCAAGATTTTTCATCAGCAATGATTACTAGACTACTAATTAGAATCACCAAGATAGAGCAGATCAACTGATATATTCCACTTCATTATTTAAGTATAGTTTCCTACTTAAATTTAATGAAGCAATGTCACATTAGCAGCGTCAAGTGTTTGAAATCAATCTTCATAGCAAGTTTTATGGTTTTTTCTTCATGAATGTCATAAGAAAGAGTGGGTGGTATGTAATTTTTTCTTGCATTGTTTACTTCTGGAAAGCTGAAAAATGAACATATTCTTCATCAATATCAACTTAGCAGCATAGGTCCTCCTGGTAAATACATTAAAATAAAACGACCATATCCTATCCAAAAACGAAATTCCATCAAAAATCCTTTCTAGCAGAATAAAGGGAAAGATGGGGGAACAAATGCTTTTACTGAAGCTTCCCTGAGAGTGAAAATTCATGCAGGTGGACATTGACAACAATCTTCTAACTTATAAGTTCCAACTAAAGGAAAACTTCTGAAATCAGAATTAAAAACAATTAAAATAGCATCTTTCAAGTGTCAACAATAGTTTTGAAACTTCCATTCATCTTTTTCCATCAAAGGCCTTAAGTGTCTTTATGTGAAATTATGTGGCGTTTAAGCCCAACATATAACGTATAAGATTGCCATCACTACGAATTCCTGGCAAAGATGGAGGAGGAAAATCTAGCAGCCTGTAAAACAGCATGGGAACCTTCGGCCTTAGCTTTAATATGGTTAGCTCGGAGGGGAAGGAACAACAAAATCTTTGCTAACAGCTATATCTGCTTCCTATGTTATGTTAAGGTGCTTTTGATAACAGCAGTAATAAGTGGAGGGGGTGTTGAGCACAATGTGAAGGGAGATGGAATTAGGGAATCTGCTTTTCATTTCGTTGTCTTTGACGTCTTATGGCCGGTTGCATATGTGACTGATTATTCTTCTAAAATGAAAAGTTTAGGCGTGAAAACAATTGAATCTTTATCCTTCTCTCTCAAAAAGAAAGTCCTTGTTAAAGCACATACAGATATATGCAAGAGGTACTCTCCACTGTATCACTTATAGCCAATATAAGCAAATTGAAAGCATGAAAACTGATAGAAGAAAAATATAATATAATTCTCAGTCAGTCAGGGTGTGGTAACATACAGGTTTTTAATTAAAAAGCAAAATTAACAGAAGCTGTAGACTTTCCAGCATTAAGAAAAGTACAATGGACTTGTTTTATTAAGCACGTAACTGCCACAAACTTGGCAAAACTACCTCCATGACTGCTCCTCCTTTTACTAGTTGTCAAATGCATTGCACATGACAGGTTACTGATGAAAATACCACTTGGCTTAATAACCGACACAATTAATTAGTTGCAAGTGGAGAAATTTTAAGAAAACAGAAAATGGATAGTTTCCCCAAAAAAAATACTTTTCCAAAAAAATTCAATATTGTCGTAAATAGGTATTTATTTAACTAATAGCAAAAACAAATTATTAAAGTAACTATCATGACTAAAAACACTGGAATAATAATTTATTTCATTATTAATAATAAACTACATTTCTAAAAAGTTTATGACAACAATAACTGTTTGCAAAACTATTTATTTAACTATTACTAATTAAAATTTTCGCCAAAAATCATTAAAATGCCACTAACCATGTATTTTAATGTTTCTACCTGAAAACATTAACATTACCATTTTAGGTTAGCACCCAATCCCAATGATTTGACGCTTTCAGATGATGTAAACTATGGATCCAGAGGATTCCGGTCACAAAGTTCTGTGGAATGTGAATCTCTCGAGGAAAACTCAACCTGATGGGGATGGCCTGATTTGGTGAAATTAGATATTGAAGAAAAGGGTTTATTGGATTCAATCATGTAACTTGGAATATTAGGAGGGGATTATTAGGGAAAAGAGGAGGAGAGGAGAGAGGTGTTTAAGAAAGATGTGATTTTGTTCTGATGATATGTTTATGGTTCGAATTGAGGAATAATGGTTTGGAACAAAACTTTGAGGAATTTTTCACCAAATAACCGTTCTTTATTTTGAGTAGCACATACAAGTTTTCGCCAAAAGTGATGCTTCTGTTGCCATTTTACTTTTAGCTAAAGGTTTTTGAAAGTACAAATTGTAACTTCAACTTTATGTCTGTACTATGCACTCATATGCAAAATGCTTAGTTGATGTTAGTTAAGTCGTCTAAGTTTTCTGGAAAACAGAACAGTTCACGAAAAGTTCTATTGATTTAGCCTTTTTCCTTCTAAGTCACATACCAATCTTTTAAGTATTGGAGTAAAGAGGAAAATATTTTAACTAGAATTGCTAAGACAAGATACTGTGAGGGCATATTACTTTTGTGTGTCCAAATTAAGACAAGAAAATGTTAGCGACTGAAATTAAATAAAAAGAAAAAAGAAAAGAACTTAAGGAGTGTTGGTAAGAGATTTTGACTTGTTATAAGGAGGCAGAAGGAATGCCTCTGACAATCACTGGGTGGAATTCATGGAAGATGATGACAGCAACGACCAAAATATTCAAAGATGGTATGTTATAAAAACCCCGTACTTTATTTAAGAGAGCATGCTAGAGATTTTTTTGATGGGACTATTAACTGCCAAATGTTGAAATTAAGCAAAACAAAGTTACATATCAGGTTCATATTAATGCATTTTACTACTAGTCAAGATATATTAGCTTCATTTGTAAATTATAATAAATTGATTATTGAATGATATCTTTTATCCAAATGGTGTTTTAGATATTCTTCTGTATGATGGTCATGAATTCACTGCGACAACTAC
Organism: Scilla litardierei; assembly: GCA_030789695.1. NCBI lineage: Eukaryota > Viridiplantae > Streptophyta > Magnoliopsida > Asparagales > Asparagaceae > Scilla > Scilla litardierei. The sequence continues at coordinate 3,864,930 of CM061132.1, forward strand.
AAGATAAAGATATGTCACAACATAGTTTATGACTTACAAGTCAGATCATACCATGACCTCAAATTAACAGCAAGAAAATGTATGCTACGATCATGAAGATAACTAAAATGTGACTGGAATATGTGCAATACAGACTCAAGAGACTCAAGACTAAAGAATAAGAAATGAATACCACAAACATAGCCAATGCGTGGCAATATTAGAAACAAAAGAAATGAAATTGAAAAATCTCCAAAGTTAACCACCCTACAATATACTTCAGAGTTCAAAGAGATGGAACCAGAGAGTATAAAATAGCATGCTGTCTGATATTGAAAAGTGATTATACCCACACACAAAATAGCTAAACTAAGGATGATGTATGAAATAACCTCTATGTTTGTGTGTTTTTGTGCGGGGATCTCTGGTGTGTTTTTTTGGGTGGGGTGCTGGGGGTGATTGGGTAGTGGGGAGGGGAGAGCAGTAGGTTGGAGGTCGGTCATGTTAAAATAGGGTATGGAATTTCTAGCCACATCGCCTTATATAAGAAACCCTAATGTACAGGAGAAGCAATAAAAACATCTAAAAGCAATCAGAACTAACATTAGAAATAACAGAAACAACAATGACCGAACAGAATACTAAAAATGATGTTTTAATAAGATATCCAAAGATATGAAAAATTAGCTAATAAACAAAATACTCCAAATTCTTGAACACAAATTACAGAATGCCGTACTCTAATTCACAATTAAGTTATGATCACAAAAATATGGCAATCATGGAACACAATTAACTGTTATGGACTTTATTTTAAGATTAGATATAATATAAAATTTTCGGAAACGTGCTTGAAAAACAAACCTGTTCACCTGAGGTAATCCAATGCATCCCATTTCGTCCTAAGATTGGCGGGCATGAGCCTAGTGAGAACTCCTGCAATTCTAATTTTTCCTACATAGTGATAAACTCTTGTTCACTCAAGATGTATACACTGCATAACCATCAGCAATAGTCATGATATAAGGAATGCATTGATAAAAACGACACTTACAATCAGTTTAGGTTTCCGGTTCTTCATGCGTCTCTGCAGAACAAAAAATTGTTCAGTCTTCTAAAATATTTGCATGGAATGAATTGAAATTGAAAGAGAAACTATTATTTAAAATAAAGGACACGCCCTATATTGGGGTATTCGGGTTGTTTATATAGCTGAAAATACAAAACGAATACAAGTAGGATTACAACTTATATTTAACTCTGTATTTGACTACGGTTCTGAAACTAGAAATTTCTATCTTCTTATAATTCTACGCTAGAAAAAAAAATTATTCCTTAACATTCCCCGACAACCAAGAGCATACATGTCCTTCTTGTCATAAATAAATTAACTCAAACTCTTTACCTTATGTACCAATAGTTTTGAGCATCTAAATCTCCTAAAAATGTTGAACCATCGGTCTGAAGTTGATAAACCAGCGTTTAAAATTGATGAACCGTGAAACCGCTAAACCATCTAAATTGCGCCAACATTTGATCCCTCAAATTCCGGATACAGTTGTGCATCTAGAAATTGTTGTATCTTGATCTCTAAATCAGCCACCTTCACACCAAAGTCTCTCCCTCAACCCCCATCTTGACTATGACCACCTTGACATCCATCTCATCTCAGGCCAAATCCTAAATACCAAACCAAACAAACTCTATGGAATGCATATTAAATCTATTTTTATCATCTGATATTACCCTCTGATATTATTTTAAATATCAGATAGCATGATAATATCGGATGGCTGATTTTCATATCAAATAGCGGATATCAAGGGATATACCAAGGACACGCATCAATATCGGGTTACTCATATCGGAGATTACAAATATACAAATCTTAATAACTAAAGAGTAGACATAACATCCTACATATTCATATTTGATTATATCACCAATATTCATCAATAGAATCAAACAACTTCACAATAATGCACAAAAATAAACTATTAATATATTTCATACAAAGCAATAAAATATAACTTAAAATATATCAATAAAACTTTAACAGTAGGGATGACTTATCTCATATTTGTATCTAATGATTCTAATCAATTAAACCGCTACGTACGTGTAATTAGATGAATGTAAAAGGCCTCAAACATGACTTACTAGTAAAAAATAAAAAACATTCATAAGAAATTAAGATTATAAGAAATGGGAATCGTGCTAACATAGCATGTGGAGTAATTAGAAAATAAAACACACATCAAATATTATAATGATTGTATAACAATATAAATTAGAAAACAAAACATATGGAATATTACAATAAGTATATGACAATGATTACATAACTTAGAAAATAAAACACACCAACTTAAGAAAAAAAATTTGCAATATCGACCAATATCGAGCCGATATATAAAAAGATATCGGACCGATATATCAGATATATTGACCAACATGGTCCTATCTCAAGTTAAATTTTAAACCCAATATTGAAAGTCATATTGTATCGTTTGGGTTTGGCTTCGGAAACTGATATATCGACCAAAGTATCAACCGATATTTAAAACAATGCACTTGATATTTAGTCAATATCCTCAATATATATTCGATATCTACAAACCAATATCATATTTTTCCCAACTGATACGAGTTTGATTTGGAACACTAAGTTGCATACCCCCGACCCCTATAACAAATAGTACCATAAATTTGGTAACACTGGGCAAACATCTAATCATGTGACTTTTGGTGTAACATCTTTATGTACATATTTATTTCGTAACTCATCAACTTAGACTTTTGGGTCCCATTGTTGTTTGACCTAAGTAGTACTAATATAAACAATAGTTGTCATATATAAAAATCTACATTTCATTGCCATTTGATTGCAGAACAATAGTAAACCTAGGATTTGGATCTAAATATATGGTTCTTAGTTGAAAATAATTAGGGATTTGGGTATAGATTTTAGGGATTTGATAAAAAGATAGAATCCAAAGCTCACAGCCAGGTGCCTCACACACCCACTCTTAATCTTCATAAGAAAAGAGATTCTAAACTCCAGGGTTCCTCGTGAATCAAACTAAGATTTCTTCACAAAAATAATTATTCATATTCACTACTCTTAAAGTGTTTGGTACATACATATCATCATCATCAATCATCAACTTAACCTTCATCCTAAAAATTAGGGTCAACTTTATGAACTCAATAGAAAGAATATCGGATTATAAGCATGACGGATCGTGATGTTGGATATGTGGTTTTCACTCATTACAATCTAAAGCTTTCTCTTCCGTCAAACCAAAATCTTTCATATCCATACTTATCACTTCTATCCATATCTTCTTCAATTCCCCTCCCCTCCATTCATATCTTCTGTCTTACTAATGGACGGATCAATAGATCTTCAGCATACATAACCAAACCATCTCAAGGTATGTTCACTACATCTGTATAAAAAGAATAATCTATGTGCACAACTGATGTGGTCATCACTAACCAGCGAAGGAGGAGACACACGATGTGATCAAGAATGTATTTTTGTTATTTTCTGATACTTAGGGCATTTTCGTAATTTCTGAAAATTCTAGATTTGTTTCTTGTTTTATTAGGGCCGTCTAGGGAATTGGAAGATTATGCTTGGTTATTGTAAGAGAATTTGTTATAGGCGTCTAAGGATTGGAAGATTTAGGCTTTAGTTTCAAAGATAAAACTTGGAGAGCGACCTCCACTCCTAAAGGAGCCAACTATCTATTGTAGTTCTACTTTTATTCTATAAAATTCCAATATTTTTCTTTTCCATCATAAAATTTTTCTTTTTATTCTGATTTTCCACGATGATCGTATCAAATTGGTATCAGAGCAATAAAATCCAGATTGGGACAACAAGATCAAAGGGAAAATACGAAGTCGTGGATGAAAATTACGATGGCGAGATCAATGATTTTGAGGAAAAACATGGAGGAACATAGATCTAAGATGCGGATGGTGATTGAAGGGTTATCCAAGGAGGTGAATGCAAGGCAGGAGGCTTTGTTTGACAACTTTCCCCAAATAATCAGATCTGAAATTCAGGCGGCAAAAACATCAAATCTGGCTGACAACCTAGATCTGTGTCAAAATGAGAAATCTTTGACGAGTGAGAAGGAAAAGGTCGAGATTTTATGCCAAGGACTCTTACCTGACGCAGATCCGGTGTCAGATGAAGAAGAAATGAACAAAGGGAGTGGAAGCATGACGCAGCACGGAACAAGACCCCACACAACCAGGGAGTGGCTCCGGAGGCCAACGACGTCCGACGAGGTCGCCAGGAGCCTTACATCTCCCTAGCGGCCCACCAGGACCCCGCCAACCCCCTGGTGGTTTGTTAGGGCTCTGTCGAGCCCCTGGCGAGCCGTTAGGGCATCGTCGTGCTCGGGCGGCCATGCCAGGGGCATCATGCCCCGGCGGCCAGCCAGGCCCAGTCGAGCCCCGGCTGGGCCGTCAAGGCCACCGCGACCCGCTGGAGGCACGACAGGGCTATGGCCAGCAGCAGGCAGACCGTCAAGGACTGTCGGACCCCTTGGTGACCCATCGAAGGTCTAGGGATCGCATGCGTCTTCATCGGCACTTTGGTGAAGGTTTGGATAAGGTCCGGAAGGATTGCAACGCTGATTTCATTAGGGACAAAGTACAAGGAATATGACATGTACCATGAGGATGTTCCCAAGGATATGTGATATAGAGGATGTTCAAACTGGGGAGATGCTGATTGGGAGTATGACAAGGGGGACGACATGGCCCAATTTGGAGACAATCATGCACCATAGGACAAGTACCAGCCACGCCACAACGACAGGTACCGGGAGAGAGTAGCGCCTGGAGATTTTAACCCCGATAGCAAGGTCAAGAAGTTGAAGATACCAATCTTTGAGGAAGAGAACCGGATGGGTGGATATACATGACATAGATATATTTTGAGGTGACGTACTTCACTGAGGCGGAGAGACTGAAGGCAGTGACAGTTTGTTTAGAAGGTGACGTTTTATCTTGGTACCAATGAAGACAACAGCAGTGCCTTATTCGTTCGTGGGAGGAATTCAAGAATTGTTTGTTAAACCGGTTCTAGGAGACTCAGGGGGAGACCTGCACGAGCAGCTCTACGCACTGAGGCAAGAGTGTATGGTCAAGGATTATATCAAGAAGTTTGAGATGTTGACAGGCCATGTCCGTAGAGTATCAGGATGGTGCTTCATGAAGGGACTCAAACTCAGTATACGGGCAAAGTTGCGCATACAGAGACCCAGAGGGCTACTGGACAGGATGCATCTGGCCAGGATGGTAGAGTACAGAATTGCAGAGTGGCGTGCTAGAGGAGCAGCGTGCCAGGGGAGCGTGAGATGGACCTTCTTTTCGTAGCCAGGCACCGACAAGAGGACAAAAGGCACCTACAGAAGGGGCACAGCCAGCAAAGAGAATGGTGATGATGCACGGCCAGTGGGGCAATTTAAACACATGACAGAGGCCGAGATAAGAGACAAGCGCGCCAAGGGTCTTTGCTTCAAGTGCGACGAGAAGTTCTCACTATGGCATCGATGTGGCGACCGCACACTTCAAGTGCTGATAGTGAATGACAAGGAGAAAGAAGCCGTGGTGGAGCTTGAGGCAGCGAGGAGGACCAGGAGCATCTACATCTTGACATGGTGGAGGTGCCGCTTAACTTTGTGGTGGGATTCACACCGAACCACACCATGAACTTGACAGGGAGGATAGCAGAGCACGGCGTCACAGTTTTGGTTGATAATGGGGGCACTCACAACTTCTTTTCTAAAGTGGTGGAGCGGCATGAGCTACAGCTCAGTGACACGAGAAACTTTGAAGTTGTGTTGCGGACGGACAAGGTAGAGCAGAGTAAAGGAGTGTGTCGAGGACTCTATTGTTTATACAAGGTGTGCAGATTGTATAGGACTCATATTCATTGTTGGGGAAAAGTTTACCTGAAGCTGAGGCTGTATCGACAGAAGTCTTCGGCGCACCAAAGCAATGAGAAGTTAGCAGCTCGCTATTACAAAACATATGAGATCGAGGTCAGAATTGGAAAGGTGGCTTAGAGATTGAGATTACCGCTAACGTCTATCTTCCAACTTGTCTTCCATGTGTTGCAGTTACGACAGGCAATTGGTGATCACACACTCTCCTCAATACTTACACATACTTTGATGGACGACATGGATGTGCTATTAGAGCCGTTGGAGATCAATGGAGCCGTCAGGGGATTGCAGGAGCTAAGGAGGTGATAATCTATTGGCGAGTGTTACCGGACTGATGCTACTTGGGAGTCTTTCGAGGCTATTCAGCGGAAATTCCCTTATTCCCATCTTAAAGGCAATGTGGCTCTTTTGAGGGAGTAAGGATGCGGTCATCGCTTACCAACGAAGGAGAAGGCACGCGGCGTGACCAGGAGGGCATTTTTGTCATTTTCTGCTTCTAGGGGTATTTTCGTAATTTCTGGAAATTCTGAATTTATTTCATTTTTAATTATGGTCGGCTAGTGATTTGGGCGATTATGCTTGATTATTATGAGAGAATTTGTTCGAGTCGTCCAAGAACCCTAGATTGGAAGATTTAGACTTCAGTCTCAAAGATAAAGCTTGGAGAAAGAAAAGGCTTCGACAGTGGCCACCTCTCCTAAAGGGGCTAATTATCTATTGTAGTTCCACCTTTATTCTATAAAAATCCCAACTTTTCTCTTTTCCACCGTAAAAATTTCCTTTTTATTTTGCTTTTTCACTAAGATCGTATCAACAACACAAGCAACTCATAAAATTAACTAAAAAGAAAACCTTTAGAAAATAATAAAACACATGTGCAAAATGTGAATCCAAAACCAACTAAAATCTAGAACGAGATAAGTATATAAACTAATCCGCATCATCCTTATCGGCTTTAAAACATTTGCCTCTAGTAAATGACAACAATAAATGGCCTCTCCAACCAGGCCAAGCTGCTGGAACTAAAACCGAAAACTAGAACTCAAGAACTTTAACCAACAACACCATGATGGTCAAGCGATGAATAAGTCAAATCAATAATGTCAAAGGTTAGGCCAATCTCAGTTTCTTAGGGAATGTGTAACTCACAAACATCAGTGTATATCCTACTTAACACTCGAAAAAAGTATTACATCAGGCACACTGCTTTTTCATAGTTCCAAAAATGAATTCCGGTCCGTCTCTTAAAAAATCATCCTCCCTAACTTCAAATTCCAACAAGCTCCTATGTAATTTTGCATCAGACTTGATGTTATTGCAAATAATTGCATCTTTATCGCTAATCTCATTATGGACAAAAATATGTAGTTAATACCCAACTCGACGACTATAAACTAAGTGAAGTGGCATCGTACATGCTTTGTTAGTCACCTACACATTCTTTTGATCCTCAACCATACTCTTTATTTAGAAGCTACAACACAACTATTTTCCCATGTAGCAAAACATAAGTAGTATCCAAAGGTAGGACGTCACACCAAATGTGATCAAAATAACCTGTTAACTGGATAGTCACTAAACAATATTAAGTAGAGAGATGTGTAATTTGGTTAACCCAAGTAACGTTGTATGGTTGTGGATGAGATTCGGTTTTTAATCATATGCGCTATTAAGCTAATTTGGTAACAATGCTTGTGCAACTATCTCTATCAAGCATCAAACGAAATGATTTTATCTATTATTTTAATACAGGTATGAAAAAACAATAGTCCTACATTCTTCTTTATTCATAAATACAGCCACCGTGTACCTAATAACTTCTACATGAGCATTAATCTGATGCAAATCTTCATTTGCTTCACTAATATCGTCTGCATGGATGTAGACCCCAAAAGCATACAATCGTCAAGATCATCATCATGAATCTCAATAAATATACTATGTTGCTAATGGGACACCAATATGCAAGGTGATCATTCATATGGCATCTAAGGCACTAAATCCTCATGCTTCCAGAATATGAAGACTCATCAACCATAGTTTTATCCTTGATATCCTTAGCGACAGTTGGCTCAGGTTTGGATGCATACTCTATTTACCTTTTAGGTAGCTCCCAGGATTTAAACTTTCAATCAAGAGTCATTGTTAGATAAGTAGCATTGTCTAAGGCTAAGTGATGCTTGTTTCATCAATTGAATTAAACGAATGGGAAAGCATCAAACGAATGGGAAAGCATCTTGCACTGAAGCTCAGTCCTTAGTCCAATTCAAAAGCTATAATGGGTATGTCGGTGTTTACCTCGAATATTGCATACAACAAACTTATTGTTAAACCTAGTCATATACTCTGTAATTACAGTCAATCTGTCATATTCCACTGACATGGGCTACTTATGGTCAAACAAATGATCTTTATAATATATCTCTGTTAGTTTCTTCTTCATTTCTACGTAAGATTTTATGGGGTTACCAACATAGCCGCCCTAAATGTCTCTCTACAAAAATTCAATACATCTTTGCAAACCCTACAACTTCATTCTAGCATATTGTACCTTATTGGCCTTCGAGATGACATACCAATCAAGGAAATGGTCGATTCTGGCTAGACAATCAAAACGAACCAAGGATCATGTGTGCCATCAAAGGCATGAGCATCTGTCTTGACCCTTCATGAAGGGTCATCACGGTCATACCTATCGTTGTTCTATATGTCATCTTAGAACTTCATGATTCTTATGATTTGGATCTCTACCTCGACCTCTACGATCTCCATCTCTATGTATCATGTGTATCTCAATGTATCGGCATTGTCTACTCTCTATGTGTATCATCTAATTATTGTTTCGTTCTAGAATGTGTTTAGATCATGTTGATAGATTCAAAGCATTTTGGCTAGTTCATTAATTTATCTATGTGTCATGTACGTACCTGATTATTTAGCCATTTACGTCCTAAAATCGTTCCCACTACGTAGCATGCATAACGGGTTAAGTTCAATAAAAATCTATATTACAATTGACGACCTTTTTTGAATTTTGTCCTACGTGTCACACAAAATATGACTGTAACAAAAACCGATGACTGTGCTTGCTGACTAGGACAAAAAACAAACAAAGAACCGCAACCACACTTTCCTCCTCGCGTTTAAATAATTGAGTTTGGATTTTGAACATAAAATGCTAACAGAGAGTAATTTGATGTAAATAATTAAAACTGAAAAACTAATATCGTAAGCCAAAGATTTTTAAAGAACAAACATCAAAATAAGACCTAAATTGAGTGTGAGTGAAAAGTAAACAGAAAAATAAAAAAAACCTTTATACTAAAATTTGGGGGAAACATACTAGGGTGAAAATTAAAACTTGGGAGGGAAATTTAAATGAATTTTGATTATTATTTTTGTTGTGGGAGAAGCTAAAGGGGTGGAAATATTTAACTTTGAATTCAATTTTGGGGTTGTCGGGGAATTTAAATGAACCGTGCCCTACGGGCACGGGTTATGACTAGTGCAAAATCAAACAAACACACGGATTAGAATAATAAATGATGCACGCAGCTAAAATGAGAAGTAAATAACACCTAAAAGTTAATTTCTATATGAAAATGCAATATTAAATAAAGAGATGCTAGCATACAAATCAAAGTAGCAGAAACTAAAAGGTACCATTATCAAACAATAACATAAACAATAATCATGATCTGTAGCAAAAAAGGCTTAGGAAATAAAAAATTGGAAATTTAAAATAGTTAAAAATTTTCAAAAGCCACGAACGAGCATATACGCATCATAAAAACAAGGAAGAACCTTTGCTACACAGTTCGTTAGGCTATGGGCCAAAATCTAAACAAAAAGCTCTAAAATGGCCTAAATTCAGCAACATATAGCCTGACTGCATAGTCGACTTAGGTCTAAGCTGATGAATAGCAATTGGTTATGGTCCAAGCTGATGAAAAAAAATCGGCTCAATCGGAACGAATTAATTTTGATTAGTTACGTTTGCTCGGGTTAACTCAGATTAGCTTGAGTTGGCTCGAGATCCACTTAGATTCAAGCCAGCTTGATCGGGTTGGTTTGTCTTCTGCAAGATGGCTCATATCTGCTTAATTCAAGCTGATGGATTGTCTTCATCTCAAATGGAGCCGACGTTCGCTTCAATCCAGTCGAACCCAGACCTCGCGACTTGCGCTAGCAAAGGATATGGAGCTCACATTGTCGACAACAGCGGAGGCAAGCACTGACGATAATGGTGAGGACTGACGACGAGATCAAATTTTAATGGTTATGAAAATGACGGTTGAAAGTAGAGATAACAGTGGTGATGGTTGTAAACATTGGCTGCAATTATGTCGTTGACAAAAGGGAAAAAGTAAGATGGCTGCAAGAGCAATGAACGTGGCAACAAGCTTTGGATATGGGAGTCTTGTCGATAACCGTAAACAAAGGCAAAGATGTTGGTGATGATAGCGATCATGGGCAGCGAGGGCATGAGATTTTAGGGAGAATGTTGAAGATGATGGTGTTGGTTGATGACGATTGTAAGGAGGACAAAGGTGATCTTGATGGTGTTAAGAATGAAGATGATGATGAAAAGGACGGTTTTGAATTTTGATGACTTTTTAAAGGAAGAACTAATGGCAAGGACCAGAAAAATATAGGATCATTGGATCTTCTTTGCTCTGATTCCAAGCATGATAGTAGACATATTATTTGGATTTAGATATAGAGTTCTTAGGTAGTGCGAAATCAAGAAATTGGGAATAAAATTATAGATTGGGTATAGATTTTAGGGGGATTTGATAAAAGGATAAATTTCAGACCTCATGCCAAGGTGCCTTACACTTCTCAACTCCACAAGAAAAGAGATTCAATAATTTCATCTCTCTCAAAAAAAAACAGTTCTTCCCATTCACTACTCTTCGAAGTGTTTTAGCACATCCTTATTTGAAGACAAATCTATGTGCACAACACATGACATTCGTAAAATCAACTAAAGTAAAAGAAAAAATATAGAAAATAATAAACCACGTGCACAACATGTGAACTCAAAAATCAACCAAAATCACAAACATGATGTCTGAACCAATCCTCATCACCACCAAACCATCAAAATTCAGTCTACAATGAAAATTAAAATAAAGTATTATCATCAAACTAGAAGAAAGATGCTCACCTCCACAATTGAGGAAAACCTTTTTGATAGTTTTGGTTCCAGGTAATTAGGCCAAACTTCCATCAGTAGCTTGTTTAACCATGCACAAGGCTCAAATGGCGTTATGGGCTGCAATATGTTAATAAGGATTAGAATCTCTTTCAGAATACTAAAATACAAAAGGTGAAATTACAAAATTATATGTCAAAAGCATACTGATGTATTCAATATAAGCTGCTTCCATCGACCATTCAAGTTTTCTACAAGTAGTTGGCGTTGGAACCTTCCATACTGCATGGAAAAATAAGAATCGGCGTGCATCAGGCTTTGTTTCTTTTTTTTTAAAGAAACATCATTAAGGTTTTGCACTAAAATATGGAAACAAAGGATACAAATATATCAACACCAAGAAAGATAATTATTTCAATATCAGCAATATCGGACATACCAGTCAATTCTTAAAAAATTTAAAATTAACTAAATATTATTTAAAATGTGCTGCAATAATAGCCATATTCCAAAATGTTTTTCAAAATGTTTTTTGGTTTGATTAATGGAACTTTGATCATATTTCAACAAAATTGTATAACATAGTAGCCGGTTTAATAGTAATTCATTTGCACATATGGACCATTGTAGTTGATGAACTTTTGAACTCTGTTTCTTCTTTTTCTCTTCTCCTTTCTGTTGATGTCAGATGTACATCCCTTGACTGAGGAACTCAAGAAGCCCAGAGAAAGATAAAAGGGAAAGGTTAGAAAAAGAATAACTAATGCATTTCATGTCATTCTATTTGCCTCTTCCGTCAAGTTACTCCATCTTGAAAGAATCATTAACACTACCGCATGTTGACCACAAGATTGCTCAACAAACATACCAATGGACAAATACCTATCTTCAACATGAATATTTTATTTTTTTTTTGGGGGGGGGGACCAAACAAGGCGTTGCATTAGGGTTTTTGGTCGGCTCTATGTTTAATTGTCTAGATAGAAAATGCATGGATGTATTGCCAGTGCTGGAAACTATAAAGCACCCGAACTCTTTGATGGTTCAGGTACCCGTGCTCAACACGCATCAGACACCATTACTAAATTGATACAGCATGGACCTCAACCCGATCTTAAACCGGGCATAGGAGGGAAGTGAAACAAAATTAAAGAAACCAACCCCCAACATTTTTCCAATCTGCCCCCTAACTTTAACCCAAACCTGGAATGTATATCCAAATACATGACCAATGGATTTTAAGAATATGATACCAACCAAAGCCCGACCCTGATGCAATATAAGCGGTTAGCATTTGGGTTGAAATTATGAATGAGATGACTCTTTGGGTTAAAATACAGACACAGATTCAGGATTGACCTAACTATGACCAGCCTACCATACTTATTGAAGTTGACTATACCAAGTTTATTATGATTTGGTGCATGATACAAAAACCGGTACATGGAACACTACTAGTCAATAAAATGGTGCATTGAGAGTGGGCTGTGTTAAATATTTAGTAGTAACGAAAAACATTTATTATGAAGGAGATATAAATTTACAATTTTGTCAACGAGTTCTTTAATTTCTATACATAAATTTTCCGCTATATATGCGCCCACAAATTGTATTATGCTACCAGCAAATGTGCACCTTCCCTTGGTAACAATGATCATTTAGTCTACAATGCTACTAAAATCAGAAAATTGATTTTACCGTTCCAAATCGCTATTGTACCGCAATTTGAAACATGTGATCGAGATTACAGATTGTGGAGGTTTTAGCATGTTTGGGTACCATTGGACCATACATTGTGCATTATTAATAACCATGTGTGTACCACCTTTGTAATCTAGGCACAGGGTTGAACCCGATCAAAAAGGCAGCAAGCAATGGTGTATGAGAAGCCAGGAATCCATGTAATGTCGAGCACATTCGAAATGGAATTATATTTCCCAAAATTTTCCAAAATGGAGTCAATGTCCTAGCAGGGGAATATGAAAATATGTGCTGGATGTTAAATACAAAATATTGTTCAGGCAACAAATATGAAGTATAAACTGAGTCACTGTTGTCATCATTCAATAACAGCTGAAATTACAGAACATCAAATATCATTTAGGTCGTCAGGCACACTATAAGGGCTCATTTGGATGGAGGGGTAAGGGGGTTTAAGTCTACACCCTCTTTAACATCTACAAACACTCAAAAAGGCAAAGGGGTAACAAAGGGTGTATTTTAAAAACGATAATAACTCAATAATCACCACTGTTTCTTGAAAAGAATAGAGGCTATCATCTCCTACTTGAAGAAGGAGAACACTCTCTTTCTCAAAGAAATAACATGTCCACCTTCAAACATGAATTAACTCCTTACCTCTCTCCCATATAATTATATTAGCTGGTTATTTGTCCAAACCTACCATAATTCCATGTTCAGACATCCATAACCATACACACCTACCCCTCCATCCAACCGGGCCTTAAATGCATTAATTTCAAACACAAATTTTAAATTACCCAAAGGCCAATTCATTATAATCACTTAGTTGTTTATACCCAACTAGAAATCTTAAAACATAGGTGGCAAATAGGTCTGATCGGATCGGATCAGACCCAACCCGTTTAAGGATGTATCCAAATCCGAACCAGACACCGGTTTAATCCGGTTTGGGAACATGAAATCTGAACCTAACCCAGATGAAACCCGAACCCGACCCGCTTTACCAAGCAATTTGGTCACAGTCAGAGTTTAGGTTTAAGTTTGATTTTGAGATTAGGTTTGGATTATAAATTTTATATATATAAGAATTTCCATGTGCGAAAATTCACATGGAAATTTCCGTGCGAAATTATTTTTAATTTTTATGAAAAATATTTCAAAAAAATTTCATCCTTCACTCCATACATTTATACACACCCACAAAAAATGTATAAAAATAATTTGATTTAACACTCGATCAAGGCATTACAAAAATTTCTATTATTCTGAAACCGTTAAACTTTTTAACGGGTGGATCGAGGGTCAAATCCCCTCATCTATTATTTTTCCTGGAGTATATAATTGTATGGATTAAACATAAAAAAACTTCTGCAAAAAATTTCTAAACATAGTATTTCGCACAGGCTTCCCCTGCGAAAGGTCACCCATGCATACATATATACATACATATGAGTTTAATGGGAATCTGGTGGCCAAGAAGGATTTTCCTCCTTGGTCCACCACCGGCCAAGCCCCCCTTCATATTATTTTTTGAAAAAAATTTCCAATATGCTCTATACCTCATGGATGATCACCACACCAAAAATCAAACACGTTTTGTCCATCGATCCACCCGTTGCAAAATCAACAGTCACATAACATAGAGCTTTTTGCAACGGATGGATCGATGGGCAAAAAGTATTGGAAATTTGGAATCACTTGATTTTTGGTGTGATGATCATCCATGAGGTGTAGAGCATATTGGAAAAAAATTCAAAAAATTATGGGGGGCTTGGCCGTGGGTGAACCGAGGGGGGAAATCCTCCTTAACCCATGATTCCCATTAAACTACACACACGTACATACATACATACATAAATGAGTTTATATATTTATTATCTCAAAGTGGATTGGATCCGAATCGATTCGGGCTATGGTACCACACACATACCCAATCTGGATTTTATCTAGATTGGTATGTTTGAGACGGATTCGACCCGAACCCAATTACGGATCTATGTGAAACCAAAATTCTAAGTCAGATAGAACACATCAGGTCCAACCCCGTTTGCCACCAATACCTATAAACATTTCTGTGATATGTCACATATATCACACAATGTCACATCACAATCACTCGGTAGTTATTATCCAACACAACCAGACCAGCTAGGTAGATGTGAATGTCAAATGATCTAGGAGCAAAACCATAGTAATCATTTGGATGGTATGCTTTATTAGGAACCTGTACACATTCTAGCTTTATGGCACATGTATCACACTTGCATTGTGTCACATCGTGCTCACTAGGTTGTTAGTGTGAAATGCACACAAGTCAGCTATGCGGTCCCACCCCCAAACAGTAGAGATAATAATGACTTAGGCCCAGATATACTTCATACTAAAACAATAAAGCATTATATTTATGATAGTATGATATATATCTATTTTTTCAATCACAAAGGACAACACTGGATGTAACAACCTATATAATTGTAGTTAGCTGTCTTGCACATCATTTATATTTGTTGATTTCAATTCTACTTTCTAGTTAGCTGATCAAGAGAAAAAACATTCAAATTACGACTAACTTAACAGATAATATCTATTTTATACACATACACACATATGATGGACTCTAATGGAACAAACGGATCTTCCAGCACGTTACAAAGCATTTAACATTCTCCTATTCCGTGATATTTATGACAATATTCGTTTGATCAGTGCTCGTATTCAACAAGGAGCATGGAAATAAAATTTTCGTATTGCTTTGACCAACTGAACTTACTGTATTCCTTTGAGAGGTCTTAATCTATTCTACTTAGAACTAGGCTAGTTAAGGGTAACGATGTCAATTTTCACTTTCCTCTCTTCGTCCTAGAATATAACTAAAATAAGGAGGTAAGCTACACAATCAGGAATTTCTTCGAAACATAATGAAAAGTAGAGTTTCTAACATGCGCATAAAATACCTCTTCTATATTGATATCCATATATGTGGAAATATGTGTATTAGCTACCTATGGAGGAAATGACTCATATTCTCTGCCAAAAACTTCAATGTTCGTTATTTTTATTTAATGATCCGAACCGTTCTTTTTTATCTTCATATTCTAAAATTCCAATGCACCAAAAGATCTAGTGAACCTGAAGTGTTTTGATCGATAATCTACTCATTGTATATTTAATGGGTTTGCTAATAGAACTTTTTTCAACTACTAGACCGTCCACCAAAATAATTTAGGTTTGCTACATCTTTGGTGTATTGAATTTAGAATATAAAGATCAATACGAACCGTTCTGATCTTCGAAAAAATTAACAAATAATAAATTTTTCAACGATAGCAAATGAGAAATTTCTTACTTGGGTAGCTAGTGTGTGCGTGTGTAGGTTGATGGCAAAGATAACAAGAGAGAGCTAATGTAGCACCTTGAACATAATTCAAAAAGTATGATTAAATTAAGTCACATGCCTATAACAACCATACTTATAAAGTGTTTAAGCATCTAGGGCCTAAGCAAAGTACAGTGAATGCCTCCCACCATCACTATTATCTCCTAAGAGCACCACACGCTCAAGTTTAAAGTGAGATTAAACTGGATATCAATTCTAGTGTCTACTATGCCAATGGCACCATGTGTCCAGCAGGCAATTGACATTTAAAACTAGTCACAAATAGCAAGCACAAATGCACATCCAAAGTTTTTCAATAAAAGTAGGTAACCAGTATCTCTTTATATCTAACATCCCAAATCAGCTAATTCAATCAATTAAAGAGAATTTAGCTAATGTATGCTTCAACTACCAAGTTCAAACCCTTACTGATTCCATCAATGAGAATCGAATACTTCGTCTCAATTTTTCCAACCCCACCAAGAGAAATTACCTAAATTACACAGAAAGATATTAAAAAATCCAAACCACTAATTTTTAATTCCCAGCAGCCCACATCAGCTGAAATTCATGCAACTTCACATCAACTCAGACAAGCACAACATCCCACTAAGAACTTTAAACTACCAACTTCAAAGTCTTCAGAGTTCAGTCCTTTAGTTATAAAGTAATCCAAGAATTCGTTATTAGTTCATGCCCCCACTGCACAAAATCATCTGATTCAATCAATTGAAGATCTATTTAGCTTATCTAGGCAAGTACATTATCTAGTTATCAACTAAACTACCCAGTTGAAAACTTTTCAGATACCAACTAATGAACTACACAACAGACACCAAAAAATTAAAAAACTACAAACCAAGTCTCGATTTACTATTTCTTCACATCCAACAGCTCAAATCAGTTAAATTCACAATCAAACTAGACAATCTACATAAGCACAACATACGACTTTAAAACTACGAAGTTCAACCATTGACTTCAAAACAAAATAAAACAAAATCCAAAACCAAGCACAATACTTCCCTATTTCGTCATGCCCAACAGCCAAATCACCTTACTCAATCAGCTAAATATCAATTCGTCCAATCCACACAAGCACAATCAACCAGCAAACTGTAAACTGCCAAACTCATACCAATACATCAAATGAAATTTAAATCAAGTTAAGGAATCACCATTTATCCAGTCCCAACAGTCCAAATCAGCTAAAAGTCAAGCAACTAAACATCCATTTTGCCATCCACACAAGCATAAATGTCAAATTCCAAACTACCAGATTCAGACTTCTACATAACTACGTGGAAAAAATTTCATAAATTCAGTACTTCATTCCCAACAGCCCGAATCAGGCAAATTCATGCAACTTATCATCATTTCTGCCAATCCACTGTCCACATAGCACAACATCCCATTACCAACTTTAAACTGCCAAGTTCAGACTTCTGCATTATAAAAATCCAAAATTCACTATTTCTTCATTCTCAGCAGCCCAAAGAAGCTAAAATTCAAGCGCCTAAATACCAAAATATCCAATCCACACAATCACAGTACCAAATTACAACCGTCAAACTAGCAATTTCAGACCCATGGATCAAAATACTCAAAAATTAAATTCACCTGAATCGTGGCCCAAACAGCGAAGCCTAGCGGGACCCAATTGGAGAGCGGGACGAGCCACCTCTCGATTACCCAAGCGAAGAACCCCAAGGGAATGAGGAACGGCAGCAGGGGCTTGTCCTCCATCACGTGACTCAAAAACTCCTTCGCCTCCCTCGCGTACACGCTCCTCAGCCTCTTGCTCGCCATTTTCTCTCTCTAGAACGCACACTTTCTCCCTCTGGCTCTTGAATTGAACCGAATGAAGACTGTGTTTTTGTGAAATGAAAAGTCTTCTCTTTCCTCTCTCTTCCAGACGAAGGGGGGAGAGAGCGGGGGAGAGAGACGGGGAGGAGAGGAGAGATTTTTGACGAAGCGAGAGGTCAACGATGTCATGCTGCGGTCGACGAAATAATAATAATTTTTTTTTTGTGGTACGGCTGCCGAGTGCCGACTCGTATTCTTTGTGCAATTGAAACATTCACGGGATGGACGGCAGGTTTGGCAAGCGGGAGTTGCTTTGCGCACCAACCGTTTTAAGTCAATTACATTAGCGCACAGGTCACGTATTCCTCTTCTACCTTTGTCACTGGTCCACGGTTGCTGGGGTTTGGAATGGACGGTGGAATAGAGGGATGAAGACGGGAAAGGTTGGAAGATGTGGCTAGGAAAGAGTTGGAGGACGGATGGGGAGGTCGGATGAGGGGGATGGGGGTCGGGGGCCGGGGAGGTCGGAGGATGACGACGACATTCGCCCTTCGAGAGGAAGAGGGAGAGGGAGGACGTGGAGGGCAGAAAAGTGGGGGCTGTAGATCAGCGTATGGGACGGAGGAGGGGGCAGGGGAAGATGAAGAGCGGAGCTAGGGATGTCGGGAGGAGGTGGAGGTGGGCCGCGGAGGTCGGATGAGGGGGCGGCGGAGGGGGAGATGCTAGGGAGATCGGAGGAGGGAGATGGGCGCTGGGGAGGTCGGATGATAGGGTGTCGTCGCCGTTCGGCCGTTTTACTCATCGCGCATACACGTGGATCATTTTCGGGAATTTGGCACTGGGAGTGCACGGTGAGTACTTTCAGTGGCAAACTTGTAAATAAGTGTAATGTGCACAGAAGTAATGGCAAACTTGTAAATAAGTGTTATGTGCACAGAGTAGAAGTGTAGGTGCGCAAAGAAGTTCCCTTGGCATGCAGTGTTGTGCTGGGTTGCAAGAGTGTTAGCGTTACAGTTAATGAAGCAACACCACAACATCAGCTTTGAAATTGAAACATTCATCGGATGGAGGGCAGGTTTGGCCACCAATGTTGGTTGTTCGCGTGGTGAAGATATTTTGAAGGGTGCAATGAAAATGTTACGGTTACTATAGCAACACCACAACACTAACTTTGAAATTGAAGCATTCACCATTATTGACATCCAGTGTTAGCGTTCGAGTTTGTAAAAATTTATAAAAGTGTGTAAGAGTGACGATTTGGGAAGAAGAAAAGGATGGTTTTTGGTTGGTTTGATGGAACACCGACACTCTCCGATTTTGACTCTTTGGAACACCGACACTCTCCAAACATTGTTAGCAATATCAAATACGGAAAATATTCGGGACGTAAACAAAACGTGTTTAATTCGATCAATTTCTAAAGACGTTTGGTCAAAAATTCGGTCAAATATGCGCAATACGTGAATAATACGTAAACAGGTTAAATCGTGTTTAATTCGTTAACCTGGATAAAAACGCGACTAAATATACGAATATTGTTAAGATATCATTCATCCACATAAACTTAAAAATCAACAATATCAATATGAAATAAGAGTAAAATATTGTAGACGGTTATTTAACCGTAGTTGGTTGAGATTCTGGGCTATCCTAGAGATAGGCACATATCATTGTAGCACATATTTGTATTCTCCCCTATTGCCTATAAATAAAGAGCTGTGGGCTCCTTCCCCAGTAATTGATTCATAACACGTTATCAGCACGAGCCTCTAAATTTTTTTCCACAAATTTTTCGTTCGTTGCAAAGGCGAAAGGAGACGAGAGATCCACGCGCGAGGTGCAAGGCTTCCTCAATCGAGCGACATCATCCGCGTGGGGTTTCGTTCAACAGTCGCTAAATCCGAAGGACGGATATAGAGGTAAAATCGCTAAAAACAATGTTTTAATCATACGTATGATTGTTCTTCCCCTAGATCTCGCAAGATCGATATGGGGTTTTTGCTAATCGCCTAAAACGACAAATTTCATCGCCCAAAAATCATATTTTTAATATGATCCCCACGCGTAACCTGTGTTATACAGGGTCTTAACCCTACCCAGGCATTGTCGGCGGCTTCACCGCCGGCCGCCACCCCACCCGTAATACGCTGCGTGCCGCCCCCGCCTGAAGCGGGGGGCCGCTGCCCCCGCGCCCCAACCCCCCCCCCCCCCCCCCCCGTTGTGGGGGGCCACCGGTTTACCCCCCCCCCCCCCCCGCCCCCCCCCCCCCCCCCCCCGCCTGAAGCGGATGGCGGTTGCTGCCGTCGCCCGAAGGGGCGGTTCACGCCCCTGCCCCCCCCCACCTGAAGCGGGGGGCGGGCCTTCTGTCGACCGCACGAAGTTCACGCCCCTGCCCCTGCCCCTGCCTGAAGCGGGGGCGGCCTTCTGTCGACCGCCCGGTTTCCGCCCCTGCCACCCACCTGAAGCCGGGGGGCGGCATCTGTCACCGCCCAAAGGGCGTCTTCGCACCCCAGCCCCCCCCTGAAGCGGGGGGCGCCTTCTGTCACCACCCGCAGGGCGGTTCGCCCCCCAGCCTCCCGTCTGAAGCGGGGGGGGCGGCCACATGATTCGGGATATAAATTGCAAATTTCCCCCCCCCCCCCCCGAACTATCCCCATTTTGTGCCAAAGATTAGGCTTAATTGTGCTCTTTTTGGGTATATTTTCATTTCATATCAATTTTAGGACTTATTCTCATTCTTGGTACAAAATACGGTTTTTATCGTCGTTATTGGCTTCCTATTATTTTTCCTATGCTCCTGCCATTATTTTGATCATATCTCCATTTTTTGGGAATTATTTGAGCATTGGAATATCATATATAGCTTATTTGGAGGTCATTATTGTATTTTTAATAGTCATTAAATTAATTTTCACATCAAATGGACTAATTTCCACTTCACCTATTTTTCAGGTATCCCTGGGAGTCTTGGGGATTTTCCAGAATTTTCTGGGATTTTTCTGAGATTTCTAGGTATTTTTTTTGGAATTATTTGGAGGAGAAAGGGGCTTTAAAAAGCCAGAAATAGGAATTAATTGGATGCGCCACGTGGCGCAATCTCGTTGCGCCACGTGGCGCAAATCGGGCCGCTGCTTAATTATTTAAAAAATAATAATAAAATAAATTTTTGTGCGGGCCGGCCCGCTCTGCTGAGGGCCGCATTTATTTAAAAAATTTAAAAAAAAACCATTTTTGCCGCCCAGCGGGCCGGCCCGCCAGGCGATCAGGCCCCCCCGCTCGCAAGAGCGGGGGAACGCGAACAGCGGGGGGCCCGCAGTGCCCGCCCCCGAATGGCTGAGCGCCTCTTCAGCGGGCGCTGGGGGGGGGGCGGGCCCCACCCCGGAAAATTATGGCCCGCCCCCCAGTTTTGCGGAATTTTGCGAGGCCGGCCCGACTTCTTTGGGTTGAGGGCGAAAATTGATGCGGGCGGGTGCAAATGCTTGCGGATCCGACCCGCAATGCGGGGAAACTGGGCATTTTTCGCCAGAGGTCATTTTCCCAAGGGGGGAGCTTCGTTTTTTGGCTGGAGAGCACTGTTCTTGGGCGATTTTAGGGTTTCTTTGGGGGTTCTTCTTCCCCATTAGGGTTAGGGCTAGGGAAGGAGGCCATTGGAGCTTGGGAAGCTTGGAGGAGGTGCCCAAGTGAGAGGGAAGCCTCATTTCTTGAGAGATTGGTGATCTCTTTCCCCTTCTCTTGTATTTTTGTATCTCTCATTTTGTAATGAACATTGTATGAATTTGTCTATGAATATCATCTTGTTTAGTATGATTGAGTAGTGCTATTGTGCTTGGGTTGTGATTCATTGGGTTGATTGTTAATTGGAGCCCTAATTTCCCTCTTGCCCAAATTTCATTGCTAATGTGGATGTGTAATTAGGGCACAATTTTAATTGGTTAAGTCCCGAGAGGGCACAATTTGAGAAAATACCATGCTCATATTTGATTAGTGTTTCGATTATACGTCCATCCCTATTGCTAATTGTGATGTCCTTTAAAGCTAAATATTCCGATTGGGCCTCCTTAGCCGGATGACCGATTGTGTTATTTGAGGGTGAATTGGGCTTGATTGGCACCGATCTTGATGAACCCACAACCCATGCTCCTTACCTAGCAATCCTACCTTCCCACTTTTGGTTCTCCAACCCTACCCTCTTAAGTTAGAATTTTTAGTTTCGTCACAATTATTCCTACTCATCCACCGTTAGTTGAGGTAGTTGTTTTCACGCTTTATTTTTCTTTATCTATCAAACTAGTGAACATAGAACGAATTGTCCCTGTGATCCGACCCGGTACTCACCGGTTATTTTTATTGCATTGACGCTCCTACGCTTGGGAGTGGAAGGCGTGCGCTTGCGCGTTTTCCGAGTCAACCAATTGGCGCCGTTGCCGGGGACAACGGTTTCTATTTAGCAATTTTTGATTGAATTTGAAACTTTTAGTGTGATACTTCTATCTTTTAGTGTGTGTCTTTCTATTTGTTTATTTTCCACTTTTTGAGTCTTTTGCTTGTTTATTCTCATTTTTTTGAGAATTTTTTTTTAACCATGACATCATCTTCAGATTTTTCGGACGTTGATTTGGAGGATATCCCACTTCCGCCATATTTCCATGGCACGGAGTGGGAGAACCCTCACTTACATATTAAAAATTTTGAAGATTGGATGCATTCATGTCTTGGTGGGAATATTGATGATGATTGCATATATTTTAGATTCTTTCCCTCTACTTTGCAAGATGATGCTAGACTTTGGTTTGATTCATTGTCTCTCGACTCACATTTTACTTGGTTGTCATTTCAGGCTGAATTTCTCCGAGTGTTTTTGCCTATCTTGTTGGAGCAGGTACAGGGGCGGCAGGCCATGGAGCAGTACATAGCGAGCTTCGCCCAGGCCGATGGAGAGGCCTACCATCAGGCTTGGCAGAGGTTCACTGATTTGGTGCTTGCGTGCCCACACCAGAGTTTCCACGAGGATCACCTCCTGCAGAAATTTTATACTGGGTTATCGCCATCTGGGCGAGATTTGGTGCAGATGAGTTGCGGTGGAGAGTTCTTTGATTATTCGACCGAGGATTCTTGGTTGTACCTGAGAGACCTTGCAGAGTAGGAGCGGACTGAGCCATCTGGAGAGCAGTCACTTGGATATGAGGATGATGGCCAGTCCCAGTTTCCACTTCAGGATGCAGAGCTGCAGGTCCAGTGTCAGCTTGAGGAGCCACCTTTGGGCTCTTTTTCTTGCGACCCCATGGGATATAGAGCAGAGCAGGAGGATGGGTTGCATGAGAGCCAGGTAGAGGATATTGACAGATTATATATTGTTGAGTCGGATGAGATAGATGATGGAGTGCGTGTCGACCACGACGGTGACACGATGCATTTTCACTTTGAGGTTGAGGATGAAGCGGATGTGCATGATGGCCGAGAGCAGATTGAGGACACCATGGGACCTGAGCCACATTCCACTTCAGAGTTAGCTTCGCAGGTCGAGGCGATTGAGTATGTTGGGAGGACGACTGAGCTGAGCTATTTCTGGGATGGCGAGGATGATGCGTGCTTGGATTTGCCCGAGACGTGTCTACCTCTAGTCCTATCACAGATGTCACTTCCCTTGCCTCAGGATGCGCACTTGCCAGTCATCGAGGAGGTTTGTCAGGAGCATTTACCAGTTGCGGGGAGTGCCGCAGAGACTGTTGGTGTTGATATTGATTTCGAGAAAGAGGATAGCGACAGGGATTGCGAGATGGTATATATTGAGCCCGAGCTCCCTCTTACTCCAGTTTGCTCTCTGCAGCCACTTCCACCTCCTCTTGAGGCCGTGCATCATTCCGAGCCTAGCATCGCGTTTCAGGGAAGTTCCCATCTTACTTTTTCCTCCACCCCCGAATCAAATTATTTACTTCCATATCATAATGATTCGGATTGTCGTCATTTGATCGTAAATTCTTTTATTCATTTCGACGACCCATTTTGGCAAGCTTTTCACTTGGATGGGCGCTCTCGCCCAATTATTTTTGACACGACCTATCTCCCCCATTTTGCAGGAACCTATCACAAGGAGATGCTTGGGGTTGTGTCGCTTGCCATTGATGCCTGCAATGGAGGTAGGGCATTGGATGTGGCGACGCTCGCGGAGGAGCGTAAGGATATGATCGAGCAGTTGCCACCACCGTTATCAATTCGAGATCCGCCATTTGCCACGGTGTGTTCTTTCCATGTAGTGTAAATAAATAAAATTAAAAGTTAGTTTGATTTTGCATTTTGCTTTCGTATGCTTTTCTTTTCTTTTTTAGGATCTTTTGCCAAGATCTAGTACTCTCCCAACATTGAGGACAATGCTTATTTTAAGTTGGGGGGAGAGTGTTAGAATCTTTAGGTTTGTTAGGATTTTGGCCTAAATTTTTTTTTTGAGATTCCTCCATGTTTCGCCTCATTCCATGAATGTTATTGCATATCATATTTGGCCTTCTCGTTCCTACGCCATTAGCTTTGTTTAGTCCCTCTTGCTTAATGCCATGCAATTTTTTTCGGATTATCATTTTGGTATCGATTTCTCGATATTTGATTGGCACGTTTTCATTTCTTTTCCATTTTGGATTCATATGTTAATATACCATGTATGAAGCTATTTTATACGTCGTGATATCTCTTTGAAACAATTTGGGAAAAGTTTGGTGTAAGTGATTGCATTTGTTGGGATGAACGGTGTGGTTTTTAATTGGATTGGATTTGGCCATCTTGTGTATGCTTTGTTTTCTTCTTAGAAGTGGGTGGATGAGTTGCTAATTTGTGTTGGAATGAAAAAAGAGAGTAGTATAAGTGAATGTTTCTTTCTAATCGAATTGAGTAGCCGGTGCCCCACGAGACATTGGGGAGGAAGCCAAAAATGAGATTTAGGAGATCATTCCATCCATTTGCATATATAGCGTCATCGCGTGTATGTAAATGTGGTCGTGTTTGCATTTATGGCGTTATCGCGTGAATGCAAAACATAAACATCTAAAACAAAAAAAAAGAAAAAGAAAAGAAAAGAAAAGAAAAATGAAAGAATAAGCAATATGATTGATGCAATCTTATCTCCCACCACTTAGAAGGAATTTCTTTTTGTTTTGGCCACTTTCATGAAAATTGGAAAATTTGACATCGTGATATTTTCCCGATACGTGTGATACGGTGCTTATTTCCTTACTTTTCTTTGAATTGGATTGATGAGAGTTTCATTTGTTATTTACTTTCATACATTTGGTATATTGGCTTTGAAATAAATTGGAAATATCATTTGGGGTGTGCCATGATGATATCGAGGATTTGGTGCATGTTTTTCAATTTAATCCGAATTTTTCGCATATTTTGCTAGGGACTAGCAAATAGCTAGTTGGGGGTGTGATTCGGGATATAAATTGCAAATTCCCCCCCCCCCGAACTATCCCCATTTTGTGCCAAAGATTAGGCTTAATTGTGCTCTTTTTGGGTATATTTTCATTTCATATCAATTTTAGGGCTTATTCTCATTCTTGGTACAAAATACGGTTTTTATCGTCGTTATTGGCTTCCTATTATTTTTCCTATGCTCCTGCCATTATTTTGATCATATCTCCATTTTTTGGGAATTATTTGAGCATTGGAATATCATATATAGCTTATTTGGAGGTCAATATTGTATTTTTAATAGTCATTAAATTAATTTTCACATCAAATGGACTAATTTCCACTTCACCTATTTTTCAGGTATTCCTGGGAGTCTTGGGGATTTTCCAGAATTTTCTGGGATTTTTCTGAGATTTCTAGGTATTTTTTTGGAATTATTTGGAGGAGAAAGGGGCTTTAAAAAGCCAGAAATAGGAATTAATTGGGTGCGCCACGTGGCGCAATCTCGTTGCGCCACGTGGCGCAAATCGGGCCGCTGCTTAATTATTTAAAAAATAATAATAAAATAAATTTTTGTGCTGGCCGGCCCGCTCTGCTGAGGGCCGCATTTATTTAAAAAATTAAACAAAAAACCCATTTTTGCCGCCCAGCGGGCCGGCCCGCCAGGCGATCAGGCCCCCCCGCTCGCAAGAGCGGGGGAACGCGAACAGCGGGGGGGGCCCGCAGTGCCCGCCCCCGAATGGCTGAGCGCCTCTTCAGCGGGCGCTGGGGGGGGGCGTGCCCCACCCCGGAAAATTATGGCCCGCCCCCCAGTTTTGCGGAATTTTGCGAGGCCGGCCCGACTTCTTTGGGTTGAGGGCGAAAATTGATGCGGGCGGGTGCAAATGCTTGCGGATCCGACCCGCAATGCGGGGAAACTGGGCATTTTTCGCCCGAGGTCATTTTCCCAAGGGGGGAGCTTCGTTTTTTGGCTGGAGAGCACTGTTCTTGGGCGATTTTAGGGTTTCTTTGGGGGTTCTTCTTCCCCATTAGGGTTAGGGCTAGGGAAGGAGGCCATTGGAGCTTGGGAAGCTTGGAGGAGGTGCCCAAGTGAGAGGGAAGCCTCATTTCTTGAGAGATTGGTGATCTCTTTCCCCTTCTCTTGTATTTTTGTATCTCTCATTTTGTAATGAACATTGTATGAATTTGTCTATGAATATCATCTTGTTTAGTATGATTGAGTAGTGCTATTGTGCTTAGGTTGTGATTCATTGGGTTGATTGTTAATTGGAGCCCTAATTTCCCTCTTGCCCAAATTTCATTGCTAATGTGGATGTGTAATTAGGGCACAATTTTAATTGGTTAAGTCCCGAGAGGGCACAATTTGAGAAAATACCATGCTCATATTTGATTAGTGTTTCGATTATACGTCCATCCCTATTGCTAATTGTGATGTCCTTTAAAGCTAAATATTCCGATTGGGCCTCCTTAGCCGGATGACCGATTGTGTTATTTGAGGGTGAATTGGGCTTGATTGGCACCGATCTTGATGAACCCACAATCCATGCTCCTTACCTAGCAATCCTACCTTCCCACTTTTGGTTCTCCAACCCTACCCTCTTAAATTAGAATTTTTAGTTTCGTCACAATTATTCCTACTCATCCACCGTTAGTTGAGGTAGTTGTTTTCACGCTTTATTTTTCTTTATCTATCAAACTTGTGAACATAGAACGAATTGTCCCTGTGATCCGACCCGGTACTCACCGGTTATTTTTATTGCATTGACGCTCCTACGCTTGGGAGTGGAAGGCGTGCGCTTGCGCGTTTTCCGAGTCAACCACCACAGTCGCCGCCTGAGGGGCGGCTTTCCCCGCCTGAGGGGCGGCGCCGCCACAAACCCCCCTGAAGGGGGGGGGCTCCTCCGGTGCTACAGGCCGTCGCCCCTCAACAATAATGGGCCTCAAGCCCATTTCAAAAAATAAAAAATAAATTCAGACTGCGGGCCTGAAGCCCGCAGCAACCCTGCGGGCTTCAGGCCTGCAGACCACTTTTCCACACAAAAAAGATTGTGACAGCTGGCGTGAAGCCCGCAGCCACACTACGGGCTTTAGGCCCACAGACCATATTTCAAAAAAATTGGGAAAGGGACAAATTACTATTAACGGGGCTAAAAATAAGCTTTAAAAGCTTATTGTATCCAAATTTAATTTAAAAAGGGCGTTTAAGGGCCTATAAATTCATGAAAAATCACGGTACATTATGGGGCAATTATCGGGCATATAAGGGTTTATTGGGGACTTTTGGGGGTTATTTGGGATGATTTAAAAAGGAAAACCCTTTTTCCTTCTGTACCGAAAATGTCAATTTTGGGCTCTTATTCAATTTGACTTATTAAACCCACTTACTATACAACCCTTGCATCGTAATGATTTTTTCTGTAAAAATCATCTTTACATGCTTTACATCACTGGCAAATTATGTGGATATGCGTGGTTGTGCATTATATTTAAAACTTAATAATTAGGAAGATCATGCGACCGCTCTGCCGTTAGTCATCTAACCTAACGGTGTATGACATTGCCCAGTGGTCTAATAATTATTAAGTGATTAAATGTCTTATCCTCATGCGAATATAACTGCCTGCGATGTCTGTGAATGAAAATGTTGATGAGCACAATATTTCTGCATAAATGGCTAAATGTGGTTTTTGCATCGGCTGTTTAAGTCCTACAGTTTATTTTCCGCACTTTTCTTTTATTTTTGAGAGAAATTGTAGTGAGGAATTTATGTAAATGTCAAAGAAAGAAGACCAACTTCCATGGAGACGGAGGCCACATTTGAAGCTGGAGATATCATATGGGACCCACTGCGTTTCCAAAGTTGTATTTTCCTTTTAAAGCTGTAAATTGTATAATTTGGACTGTATGGACTTTGGGCTTTTTCTTGTGGGTCTGGCTGATCCACGCATTTAGCTTTTCATTAAATATTGCATCCGCATGAAAATGTTTTCTTTGATTAAAATATTAATTCATGCATGTTTGTGCTCTGCTAGATAAATGTCTAAAATTGCAAGCGTTGATTTCGAAGTGCTGGATGCATCAGGTAGAAACTATCTAAGCTGGCAACTAGATGTAAAGTTTCACCTGCGTGCAAAGTCCCTCATTGCTGCTGTGACAGAAAAAGAAAATGTTAGCGATATAGAGAAGGCGCAAGCCATCATCTATATTCGCCGCCATGTGGACAAGACCTTAAAGGCTGAATTCCTTACGGTCGAAGATCCACTTGAGCTATGGACTGCCCTTGAGGACAGGTATAAACATCAGAAAGATGTTATACTCCCAAGGGCACGATATGAGTGGGAGAACCTAAGACTGCAGGACTTTAAGTCCATTGCTGAGTACAACTCAGCACTTTTTAGTATCACCTCACGCCTGAAGTTGTGTCGTGAGAAAGTCTCAGAAGATCGCATGCTGGAAAATACGTATACGTCTTTCCATGAAAAAGATGCGATACTCATGCAGCAATACCGTGAATGCAAGTTTACCAAGTATTCTGAGCTGCTGTCATGTTTACTCATGGCCGAGCAAAACAGAGAGCTTCTTCTCGCCACTTACAATATGCGCCCTCCCGGCACTGTCCCTCTACCAGAAGCTCAGCATTCATCTTCCTTCAAAAAGAAGAGAGATAATAAAAGAAAAGAAAGACCACAGAAAGGGGGGGACAACAGAAAAAAGCCAAGGGCGTGTACAGCAGCAGCGAAAGAATGAAGGGAAGCGCAAGTTCACCTGGCGCAGGAATGCCAACAAGAAAAATGATGCATCCACACCTAAGAGGGATTGGGAAGACCAGTGCCACAGCTGTGGCATAAAAGGCCACTGGTCCAGAATGTGTAGGACCCCTCTACATCTCCAGTAGCTTTATAAACAAAGCAAGAAAAAGAATGCTGAATCAAACCTGGTGGCTGCGAACAATGCAGTCAAGTTCACAGCAAAAGACTTCGAATCAGATGACATGCTTGATTAGCCTACTTTATTTATCTTAGCATTTTATTCAGAACAATTTATCTTATGAGAGCTTTTTGATGTAATTTGATTTCTGTTGAATAAAATTTAGTTTTTCTGAATGTAAATGTTTACACATCTTTTTAGATGGGATGCTCTCATGAATGCTTGTAGACAGTGCTTCGACACATACGATCCTTCAGCATATATGCTACTTCCATAGCATTATACCGTATAAGAGCCTTGTAAATACAATTTCAGGGCCATCGGACATAATTGAAGGTTCTGGGAATGCAACCTTATTGCTCCCCAAAGAAACAAAAATAAAAATTAAAGATGCACTTTACCTCCGAATTCCAAGCAAAACTTACTAAGTTTCAAAGATATCCGTCTTAACGGATTCCACTTGGAAACAACAAATGTATAAGAAAATGAATTACTGTATGTAACGTCTTAAGAAAATGGAGTTAAAACCATACTTGAATGTTTTGAGAGCCTTTCATCGGGCCTATACCGGACAAAAATTCGGAGAGAGGAAGCAAACCTGACAGAGCACCTGAAGTGCCCGACATCATCCAAATTCTTACTTTGGCATGATAGACTTGGCCACCCCGAATCTGTGATGATGCATCGCATCTTATCACAATCCCACGGGCATAACCTGAAGAACCAGAAGATTCTTCAGAAGGGACAATTCCCTTGTGTACCCTGCTTCAAGGGTAAATTAATAACAATGCCATCACCACTTAAAGTGGATATCAAGTCTTCTAACTTCCTCGAAAGAATACACAAGTTGCGGGCGCATTTTCCAGACAACCAAATAAAGAAAATACGTCTGGATAATGCGGGGGAATTTACCTCTCAGTCATTTCAAGAATATTGCCAGGCAACGGGAATAGAAATTGAACATCCGGTGCCGCATGTTCACACCCAGAATGGGTTAGCTGAGTCGCTAATAAAAAGACTCCAATGGATTGCACGTCCATTGCTAATGAAATCCCAGTTGCCGGTGGATGCATGGGGACATGCAATTTTGCATGCTGCATCACTAATAAGAATAAGACCCTCGGGAGGTCAGAGTCTATCTCCAATGCAACTTGCATATGGAACGTCGCCGAACATCTCTCACTCGAGAATCTTCGGCTGCGCAGTTTATATCCCCATTGCACCACCCCAGAGGACCAAGATGGGCCCTCAACGTCGACTAGGTATTTATGTAGGGTTTGACTCACCCTCCATTATAAGATACATATGGGACGCTTTTAAGGCACGTCTTGAAGACTGTGACTTTGATGAGACTTATTTCCCCAAAATGGGCCTAGACATCGAAAAGTCTAACGCGAAGCAAATGTTAACGTGGGATACAAAAAGGCTGACCCACTACGATTCGGTAACAAAACAATGTGATGATGAGATCCTGAAGATCTTACACATCCAGAACACAGTTCATAGATTACCGGATTCGTTTACTGACAACCAGAAGATTGTCAGATCACACATCCCTGCTGCAAATACTCCAGCTAGGATTGACATCCCAAAGGATGGATGTAATCCACCAGTAGCAGAAGTGGCTGCACCTCAACAGAAAAGAGGCAACCCACCAGGCTCCAAGGATAAAAATCCAAGAAAAAGAAAAATATCCGGAGACCTTGGGACGATACCCCCACAGAGAAACGAGCTCGTGTCCATACCCTCTCCCCCGCCGGAATCCACTGCGGGGAGAAACTGAAATATCATTAAATTATGTACGTACATGGGAGGTACTGGACAGAAAGAGTACAGTCGTCGAAGATGACTTCGTGTTTCACATTGCTATTCACGTCGCCGGAAGAGACGATGATTATGATCCACATTCCGTTGCTGAATGCAAACATAGAAATGACTGGCCAAAGTGGAATCAGGCAATAGAAGCCGAGCTGGACTCGCTTCAGAAACGCAAAGTCCTTGGGCAAATAGTCCAGACACCTACCGGTGTCAAACATGTGGGATACAAATGTGTACTCGTAAGAAAAAGAAATGAAAATAATGAGATCGCAAGCTACAAAGCTAGACTTGTAGCACAAGTATTTTCCCAAAGACCTGGTATTGACTATGACGAAACATACTCCCGGTCATGGATGCGATCACTTTCAGATTCCTGATAAGCTTAACAGCAAAGGAATGCCTATATATGCAGCTAATGGATGTTGTGACTGCATATCTATACGGCAATCTCGATAAGGAGATATACATGAAACTTCCTGATGGTTTTTCTATGCCTGCTGAACTAAAAGATGGACCTCGGGACGTCTACTCTGCTAAGCTACAAAGATCATTGTATGGTCTCAAACAATCAGGAAGAATGTGGTATACTAGACTCAGTGAATTCCTCGTTCAACAAGGATTCACAAACAATGAAGTCTGCCATTGTATCTTCATAAGAACAAAGGGAAAAGGATTCGTAATAATTGCTGTCTACGTAGACGATCTAAATCTAATTGGATCTCCTGAAGAGATCGCCGAGATATCTGTAAGCCTAACAAAAGAATTTGAAATGAAAGACATAGGCAAAACGAAATTCTGCCTTGGCTTACAGATTGAACATTTAAAAGATGGAATCCTATTACATCAAACCACATACACGAAGAAAATGTTGTAAAGATTCCATATGGACCAATGTCATCCACTAAGTACACCTATAGTGGTACGATCTCTGGATGCACATAAAGACCCCTTCCATCTGCTGGAAGAGGGGGAGGATATACTTGGTACAGAAGTCCCTTATCTTAGTGCCATCGGAGCACTACTATATCTGGCAAACTGCACGCGTCCCGACATAGAGTTCGCAGTAAATTTACTAGCCAGATACAGTGCAGCGCCCACACTGCGCCACTGGACCGTGGTTTAGCACCTTCTGCGCTACCTCCAAGGGTCGACAGATCTGGGACTCTTCTAAAAAATGGAATATACTATACACTTGCTGGTTATGCTGATGCAGGTTACTTGTCTAATCCCCACAAAGCGAAGTCACGGACTGGGTACGTGTTTACCTACGGAGGGACAGCCATTTCCTGGAGATCCATCAAGCAAACCTTGACGGTAACCTCATCCAATCACTCGGAGATCATTGCCATCCATGAAGCGAGCAGAGAATGCGTATGGCTACGCTCAGTTTTCCACCACATCATGTCTACGACCGGACTGAAGACTGGAGATCTCGAACCTACTACAATGTTCGAGGACAAAGCTGCTTGCATAGCTCAGTTACGAGGTGGCTTCATCAAAGGCGACAGAATAAAGCACATTTCACCAAAGTTCTTCTGGACGCACGAGCTACAGAGAGATGGGAAGATAGACATCAAACAAGTGCAATCATGTGACAATTTGGCAGACTTGTTCACTAAAGCCCTTCCTACTGCCACTTTTAGGAAGCTTGTACATAGGATTGGAATGAGACGCCCAAGAGATCTGAAAGCTTGAGAGCTTGTACAGATCAGGGGGAGTTAGGTAGAGTTTGTACTCATTTTCCTTAACTATGGTTTTTCCCACTGGGTTTTCCATAGCTAAAAGTTTTAATGAGGCAAATCTCACCAACTCAGGATCCTGAAGTATCCATCCCATGTGAGACTCTTCTATGCTCAGAATCCTGAAGCATTCACGAACAGAGTCCACACCTATGGCTGGATAAGGGGGAGTGTTGTGAACGGTTATTTAACCGTAGTTGGTTGAGATTCTGGGCTATCCTAGAGATAGGCACATATCATTGTAGCCCATATTTGTATTCTCCACTATTGCCTATAAATAAAGAGCTGGGGGCTCCTCTCCAAGTAGTTGATTCATAACATAAAATAAGTTCTATATTCATGATTTAAATTGTATTCATAGTTTTAACCAAAATGACACGATCATACTATTATATTCCATGTAGCATGCACTAAACCGAAGTATGATCATTAAATCATAGTTCAAAATGATTTAAAAGGGCCCCTAAAACGAGTTTAAACGCATAAAATGCGCAATACGAGAATAAAACGCGTTTTGTTCGTCAACCCCTAAAAAGCGCGTATTTTTTCGAATAATTCAAATGGACGGTCGTTTAATACGAGAACCATTTTAGACGGGTTTTAAACATAAAAACATAAAAATTTGTGTTTTTTACTAACAAGGGTCCCAAAATGCCAAACATGGACCAAAAGTTCAATTGTCAAGTGCTAGTATGGTCAATATGAATTCACTGATGGGATTAATGTTGGGGGGATTCTGTAGATGGCAAGCAAACACTAGAGGGTGTGAATAGTGTTATCAAAGATAATGCGCTAATTAAAAATTAATCCATCTATGAAAGCCTAAAATTTCAACTACGATTACCTGACTTGGATCTTAATCAACAAACCCAATTACTTGCAATCAAGCGTAATAGCAAAGCAGAATATAACAACACAATGCAAGTAGAGGGTAATAAAGAGTGAGAGACAATAAGCACAAACACACGGATTTTTTATCCTTGTTCAATGACCCCTTGACCTAATCCAGCATCCACTATCCAACTCTCAAACTAGAGAGCAACTTGCCTCAATAACTTTGAGGGTTTCTACTAGGGCTGTTGACGAACGAGCTTAAACGAGCTTGAACAAGGAGCTTGGTTTTATTCATGAACAAAATCTATGTTCAATCTCTGTTCGTTTACTAACAGAGCTCTAAAAAATTGTTCAAGCTTGTTCGTTAAGCTTATCGAACGAACGTAAACAAACGTAAACGAACATTTACCAAGCTTGTTCATGAGTAGTTAATTGAACGTTCTATTCGTTAACAAGACTTATCGAGCTTGTTCGTGAACATGTTCAGGAACATGTTCGTGAACACACAATCAATCTTGTCCATGAACAGATTTTCAATCAAACAAACGAACGTCAATTTTTTAATCAAGAATAATAATATTTAAACATAATTACCAATGGCTAAATCAATTAAATAAAAGGATTAAATATTTGCAGGGCAAAAACAAATAAATATAGCATAATAGCCCTATAAATCCCATTACAAGCATCCATTCCAAGCATAGTAAAAAATATAATATTTGTCTAAATTTACTATTTTCGGTACATGTTCGTTCACAAACACTTAACGAGCTTGTTCATGAACATCACTTAACGAGCTTGTTCACAAACACTTTAAGAGCTTATTCTTGAACATAAATGAACGAACACAGTTATGTTCAAGCTCTGTTCGTTTAATAACCAAGCTCTAAATATCTGTTCAAGCTTGTTCATTAAGCTTCCTGAACGAACGTAAACGAACATGTACCGAGCTTGTTCACGCGTAGTTCGTTGAATGTTCTGTTCGTCAACATCCCTAGTTTCTACAACCTTTCCTCTTCTCCACTAAGAGGACTTCTAAGTAAAATGACAACCTCACCAAGTGAGGACTTCACACAAGAGGCTTTCCAACAAGTACAACAAACTTAAATCACCAAGCAATTACAACCAAAAACTTGCCACCTCAATCAAGAGAATTTTTACAATACTTTTGCTTGGATGTAGTACAACTTCCTATAACCAATAGATTGAAGTTTTTAGTGTGAAATGTGGCTAAGGAAATCTCTAATTATAATTTCAAAGAAGTCAATATTAAGCAGGAGAGAATTACAATTAGTAAGGCTAAGAAAACCCAAGGTATGCTTAAAAGATTTTTGAGAACTTTAAAAACAAATGGCATTAAAAACCTTTGAGTGCTTAAATAGAGCTTGAAAACACTTAAAATTAGCTTAAAATTATTCAATGAATGTTGCAAAATACATCAGCAAATTCTGTATTTCTAGGGAAGAAACAGTCAAAACCAAGCTTCCCAAAATGTCACGTAACGTCTCTCCAATGGCTAGTCAACGTCTAAATCAATAGAGCCATTAAGAACTAGAAGTTGCCTCATGTACATCTGGGAGTCGACTTCTAGCTCAAGAGTAGACTTTCTACACAATAAGTCGACTTCCTGCATGATGTTGAGGATCCTGAGATGGCAAACAAACTCTATAGCTGTGTGATTAGTGTTTCATAAAAATTATGCTAAACTAAAAATTCTAACCATCTAGTGTAAGTACCATGTGCTAGTGGAAGAAACACTTGAGGGGTGGTGAATAGTGTTTTATAGAATTATAAGGAATTTACGCCAAATAAAACTCTAATTAACCAACAAATGCAGAATTAAAGAAATGATTAACAACACAATGAAGAATGCAATGCAAACATGCAATGTATCCTGATTCGATGCCACCCAAGTCAAACCCGACTTGTTACCAGTGCCCTAATCCAGCAACACCCGAGATCACACTCGGATACTCTAGTAAATACCACTAGAGCTTCCATTTAGCCCACTTGCGGAAACCCCTAGGTGCAATCGACCAACAATCGATGTCAGTGTATCCCACAACCCGGTAACACGCAAATACCTTAATCCCACATCTTGGAACTAAGCACACTCTCACAAACCGAGAGCAAAACCTTTCATAGACTCCCACAACTTGGGAGCAAGCCAACCCTCTCACCAACCGAGAGTACTCAAAAAAATAGAAGTATTGAGAGTGAAATATACAACTTGAAATACACTCACATATGCCTTAAATAAGAACTTACTTATGAAGGCTATAGTGTGTGTGTGAAGTGCTCAATGAGGGAGGAGATATCCCTTGAAATGATTGCCCAAAGATGATAGCAAATCTAGCTTAGATGTGTGCTTTAGAGCATAGATGGCAAGAGAGAATTAGAGAGCACTTGAGAGGAGAAGGAGGCTTGAAAATGAGACTTGAATGTTTTCTTGAGAGACCAATGGTCCTCACATATTAAGCCTATCTCCTATATATTAGCTCAAGGGAAGCCCAAAACCCCAAGCAAAAAAGACCCAAAAATAAATCTCCCAACGGCTAGAATTGGGCCGAAAACGACTCGGACAGACGCCTGTAGAAGGCGGGACAGTCGTCTGGTCCACTGTAGCCAACGGCTAAAAACTGAAAAACACTGGCAGGACAGAGGATGCCGAGTAGACTGTAGAAGGATGACCAGTCGACTGTCCACCTGGGCAAGAGACTGTCCAACATTCAACAGTCGGCTGTTCGAGGGGTAGAATCTGCAGTTTTTCGGTACAGCTGATCACTAAAACATTCATATCTGCCACTACAGATATCCAATTGGGGTGATTCAAATTGGGTTGGAAAGCTAACAACATTTTCTTTCAAATGAGCACTGAATGGACACAAAATTCCAACCACAGAAACACTGACAGCACGTTGAATCAGACTGATAGGTGCAGGAAATCTGATATCAGCTCACTAAAACAGTCATAACGTGAACTACAGATATCCGATTGGAGTGATTCAAGTTGGGTTGGAAAGCTTAGTGAGTTAGCTAACTATTGCAAGTGGTTTGGATGAAAAATTCCAACTACAAAAAATTGGCATCAGTTTGAAGGCAGACTGGTCAGAAAAACAGAATACAGCTTCAAACAGATTTGAGCTCTTTTAGAAACATGCGACTGCTGAATGTTAACCAGGCCTCTGGTGAGCACGCCAGTCGACTGGTGATCCTTCATCAGGTGTCATAGCATGTTTAACTCTATATGGCGACTGATACGATAGTCCTCTACGCACGAGTAGAGGGAGTATAATGAGATGATAAGAGGTGATATGGCGTGTATGTGGCTGGTGGCAGTCGTGAAATTTCGTGAAGAGTATAGGGGTATTTTGGTCATTTGGCTATATGGATGGAAGTGTGTGTAGAGCAAAGGTGGGTGTGTAAAGTAATGCCATACTTGTAAATTTTGAAAGAGTGGGTTAGTGAGAGAGGGGCTAGTATGTAAAGGGATGGGATTAGTGGCATACCCGTAAATTCTTAGAAGGGTTAGGGACAAAACGGTCATTTGGACTAAAGCTGATGTGCGCACATACTAAAGTTGTGTGTGCATAACGTAATGGCAAACTTATAAATACTTGAAACTTGAGGGATAGTTTTGAAAGGGTATTAGAGTCATTTTACTTTATGCATGATTATCCTAAGAGGATTCTAGAGATAGATATTTTGTAGGAATTTCTAAACTCTTCTTTAGCTTTCTTTTTCTTTTCTTTTTCATCCTTATCTCTCCCTCTCCCACCTAAGGCATGGCCGAACTCCTCTCCCCCTCTTTCCCCTCCATCAAGGCTTCAAAACCCTAAATTTTGTTTCCAAAAATTTTCATGAAAACTCTAGCCTTGAAGGAGAAAGAAAGGTGAAAGGAAGAGAAAGAGAAGAGGATTTCTTGAGGTAGGATTCTAACTTTGGTTTGGGAATTTTTATTTAGGAATATGAGGATGCTAAGGTGTTATTTGATTACCCATGGTCTTGAATTCATGGATTATATGTGCAATAGATTAAAAAGATGACATTTTTCTTGGTTTTTCTTAGCTAATTACACTCTCCTGAAATCCAGATTTTCTGTTATGTGTTTCTTCCTCAATTCTAATCTCTGTGGTTTGATTTACTCTCTGAAAAAAATATGTATGTGTAGATCTTGAAGTCCTACCCCAAATTCATATAAAATTTGTCATATGTTGAGTTCAATAAGTAGGAGTAAAAATTCAGTGTTTGCAACATGTCTGGAAATCTGTCAAACTTGACACAGTTTAGAAAAATGAGGTTTATTACCTGCATACTCGATGGAATTTGATGTTCTTAGTCTTGTTGTAAAGTTAACAAGTTTATCTATAATTTCATTAGAGTGCTCATATTTTGAATTTCTGGCGCAACATGCCTAAAATTGGATTTTAATATAGACCCAGAATTCTGTTTGAAAAACAGTCTGGACATGCCGCACCAACTAAATCACCATAAATTGCCTGGTTCACATTTCTGCATGAAATTTTATAGGTGCATCCAGGACTACTATATCTCCAACTGTCATTTACAAGAGTTTGTCAAATTCACAAGATAAATTGATGAAACATGCTGATTTAGTAGCTGATCATGCACATTTCAGCAAGTTGGACTGTTTTGGATGAAGTTGGGATTGTGTGGTGATGTTAATTTTCCATTCCAATATGCATGAATGATGTTGATACACATAAGAAAGTTTAGTTATGCTATTTGTTATTAAATTTGATGGTGTGACACTTTTCATTTATATGGCGACCGCTATATGTTTCTCGAAATGCCCCTTTGAATGTGATATTAAAGATACTTGGGAAAATAACCATGAAAATGTTGGTGCTATGTATTATTCAAGAATATGACATGACATGTCAACTGGGGTGTCTCGATCTGCTCTAAGGCGGGTGAGCATCATGGTGTAGGGATGTGGGAAGTTTGGGTATAACTTAGTTATAAGGGGCTGGACTGAGAAGTTGGGGAAAGAGATATGTGATATGTGATATCTATTCTCACTCGCCTTTACCGGAAGTGGAGGGGACATACGGAGGTTGTGTTATTATGTGGAGAGCCTCACTCCTGCCAGAGACGGGGGAGCTGAGAGGCCCGGCGTACAGTGCACGTGTCCACTGCGTCATGTGCTATATTCACCCCAAATTTGGGGTGAGGTCCAGGCCCTTATCTTTAGGTGATACCCAGGTTTCCAAAGAGTCACTAACATCTGTCACTAACTAATATACTTCAGATGTGTTGTTGTTGCACATTTGTGTGTTGTACTTTTCTCTTGGATTGCTTGTACTCCCATTGCCTTTACACTCATAACCACTAAATGATTTTTCCTACCCCAAGTTAGTTTCCTACTGGGCATGTTTGACGTGCTCATTTTACTTTTCAGGTCTTGAGCAGGTGACACCAGAGCAGAATCTCCTTCAGGAGATTTCTCAGACGTGAGTTTTTGACTTGGGGACACCACTCTTTTTGGGCTGTGACTTGTAGTGTGAGTTAGGTCGAGTGGTGAGCGAGTTGTCTTCTGTAGCTGTGGTGTGGGTTGGGGGTTTGTAGCACTTATTATATGTACCTGAGTCAGCTTCACTCTGTACTTGATGCTGATGTATAGTTCCCTCTTTAGTTATGTAAATCTGTGGCTATGTACTTTCTGTGATGGCTGAATGTGTTGCTTCTTTTTATGAATACATGTGATGTATGATCTCAGCATTCGCAGTGGCCTGCTTATTGTGTGTTTTCTTTTCTCGCTTGGTGTAATACCACGACTTGTCAGGCTTCATCCTTCCTTTTTTTCCATGGTATGAAATGCCATATAAGGTATTTGTGAGAATGGGGCGTGACATCATGCCCCTGTTTTGAGTCAAAAGACCAGATTCAAGTTTTGAAAGCCTAGAATCATATTGGGTCAACTAGAGGCTATACTAATGATGTGTATAGGTAGTGTAGGAGCCTCTAAGTAGTTCTAATTCAAGGCTTAACTTTTTAAGAATCACAAAGAAGTAAATACTAAGATTACAATGAATATCCTTACTTCTTCATGGTCTTGAGTATTTCAGTTGTATGTCTTGAATGTCTCCAACGTCATCTAGTCTTTTTGATACTTAAGATGTTCTTTGAAGCTTTTGAATCATCCATTCATTTCTTCTCTTTGGATTGAATCTCCATTCATTTGTTGAAGCCATTGGCTTGAGGTTTGATGTAGTCTTTGAGTTCTTCAAGACAATGCTTCACCTTTGTTGATCTACAAAGTTCTCCACTTAAATCAATCCACTTGAATCAACCCGTGTAGTCACTTTTGATCTTCTTGAATTTAATTGGTGACTCGTTAGTTAACTGCAATCACATGGGTTAATCACAATGATTTATATTTGATCATCATCAAAAACCAAGGTGGAGAGTCCAATACTAAACATCTAGTATTGTCTAAGTCTCTTAAGAGATTTATCCCTTAATTACTTAATCAACACAAAATTAACTTACAAGATAGAAAGAAAGATATGCAACGGAAGCTAATACACAAAAATTGCAAGTAATGAAAATTGAGAGAGAAAATGACAAATGCAAACACAAATCTATTTTATCCCGGTTTTCCCATCTGTGGGCTACGTCCAGTCCCCAAGCATTATGGGATTGTCATTATCAATCTATTAACCAAAAGAGCAACCATGCCTCGAATTAGAGGGCAACACCTAGCTCCACTTACCAGGAATTTTCAAATCCAACAAATCCAACATCACCAAGCGAGGACCTCAACACTTGAGGCTTTTTTCAACCCAACCAATACAACCAACAATCACTTACCACCAATTCTTGAGTGGATTTACAACCCTATTTTGAATGAAGAAATTCTTACAATCTACTATAGCCAATATGTTGAAGCTTTTTGTGTAGTGCATAGCTATGGAAAAATCTCTTTTTGATTTCAAAATGATTAAGTTTAAAACAAAGAGATCAAGAGAAAAGCACAATGGTAATCTCAAAAATATCAAGATTAATTTTGAAGAGATTCTCAATTGATCCAGGCTAGAATGCTTAAAGCTTTAACGAATTTAAAAACAAAAGCCTTGAAAACCCGAAGAGCTTTAAGAAAGTTTTAAAATGTTTAGAAATCTTTAAAATATGCTCAATATTAGAGCCAAAAACTCTAGCAAACTCCACTAAATATGGCTCAAAAATCCATTTAAAATCGTAGAATGAAATGTCCTCACAACGGATTGAT
Source organism: Scilla litardierei (assembly GCA_030789695.1). NCBI lineage: Eukaryota > Viridiplantae > Streptophyta > Magnoliopsida > Asparagales > Asparagaceae > Scilla > Scilla litardierei. The sequence goes on from CM061132.1 coordinate 3,905,896, forward strand.
CAACAGCTTTACATAGAATACGGAGCCGTTTCTACCAAAGAAGGAGTCGACTACCATACTTTTTGTAGACAGCTATCCGTATAACGATGGTCGACTATCTCGACTACTGTAGTCAGCTATTTTGGGCAACAGAGATTATGCATAGTTTTCCTTCAGAAAGTAGTCGACTCATACTATAAAAGTAGTCAGCTAGTTTCCGAATACATGGAAAAGATAAATGAAAATACTTCCAAAATAGATCTAATCATTTTTAAAAAGTTTTCTAAATAATTTGAAAAGTTTAAAATATTGTTTGTGTAAGTGTGCAAGCTTCAACTACCGACTTTGATATTCTAAGACAAGCAAGAAAATATAAAATACATCACTCACACAACTAGGAGTGTTGATGCATTTCTATAAGCTTTGATCAATTGTCTTAACGTCTTGCACATTCATGAGTTCTTGACTTGAGCTTTTGATCTTCAGTTTGAACTCCAAGTTCCTTGATTCTTCATATCAAGCTTTGATCACATATCCTCATTATCTTTAAGCTTGATTGACCATTGTTGACTTTAAATCCTACACTCACAACACATCTCACATGATATCATTAGTAATATTAATTGTTTGCTTAATCATCAAAACCAACTTAGTAGTGATGCAATAACCAACATAGGAGACAGAAAGTCCCTATAGCAGCCAACTGCTCATTAGTCGATTCCTAAACAATTGGGAGTCGACTTCTTAATTGTAATGTAGAATTCTGCCAGAAAAGAGTATGATACTCTATCTAAATGATTTTAAGACCTGAGAGTTAAAAACATTTTTCATAAGTTGAAAGTATTTTTTCTATCTGCATGCAAGCTTCAACTTAATGAGTTTAACATTTTAAGACAAGTTACATATAAAATACAGAACTCACACAAACTTTTGAGTTTTGATGCATTCTTTGGCTCTCCAACTTGTCTTGATAATTTGTGCACACCATGATTCATTGGATGAGCGGCTAATCTTCATTTTGAGCACCAAATCCATTAACTCTCCAAACTTCAAGCTTTGGCTCCAAGTCATCATTTCTTATGAGCTTGAACGGATTGGTTGACCATGTTGACTTAATTACCTACACTCACAAATCTCATAGAACTTATTAGTAACACTAATTGTTTGGTTATCATCAAAACATACATAGGGCTGATGTAATAACCAAAATTCTCTCTCTTTTTGATGATGGCAAACAATTTAATATATAAAATGAAATTGCAAAAGCTAAGTATTTACTTCACATATAACATTGATGCATAATTGCTTAGAAACTCCTCATGCATCAATGCATGTTGGAAATAAGCAATTTCAAAGCATGTGTCATATTATGTATCAATGATGTACTAAAGTAAGTGTGGAAAATACACATGAAGTCAATTTGCATATATTTTGTCGCTAACATTTCTCTCCCCCCTTTTGACATTATCAAAAAGAGAGTGTTCAACAAAATTCTCCATTGATGCATAGAGGGTGAACAATAAACCACTAAAGTGACACACTCAATATAAGCAAAATCAAGTATATCATGAATAAACAACTAAAGCTCGTTCTCACCGATAATACTAACATCTCTACGCAACTTAATGGAAGAATCTATCTTAAGTGCCTTGGTGAGAATGTTCGCAACTTGTGTTGAATCTTAATATCTGTATGTGCGTATAAACCTAATTACACAGATCTAGATAAACATGGGGAACATTAAATTTTTACCTTCTCTGATTAGCGGAAGCGTCCCTGAGTCCATCGCGAATAGTCTAAAAGAGATCCTGACGATAACGAAGCGGATGATCTTTCCAGAACAGCACGAATCCACCGTTAGAGAAATCCTTTGGCTTTCTCCTGGTTTCTCTCCTAGCGACAGGGCGTAGAAAAGACGGCTAACTTGTTCTTGTGCTTCGGGGATCATGACCGCATGTGTGTGTGTGTGTGCGCGCTAGCCTCCTTAGCCCTCGGGTTTCCAACTCGACCCATCAACGAGTTGAAGACCAATAGCCTCTACACATAAAGGCCCACAACATATATGACTCATTTAAGTATCCAATCATTGGATTTCATTTTTGGAGAAAAAACAAAAGAGAGAAGGGTTAATAGACAATTGATTTGACTAATTTTTCCTAAAATTGTAAACCAATGATTGGATGCACCTCATTCTTGAGGTGCATTTAGTCCTCTTCTTTAATAAAGACTATTACATTAATTGTTATATGCAAATGTCTATTTAGAGTCAAACACGCGATAACTTGCTGGAATTATCATAGTAACTTGTAACCCTTTTTTGAAAGTTTCATATTTTTCTTAATGAACAAAACAAACAAACAAACAAACAGAGGGAATTTTCCAGGGAGAGAAGTGGAACTTTCTAGCAAAACATCCACGTACCCTCTATAAGTCACTCAGCAACCTTCATGAAACAAAACAAAACAAAATATAAACCAAATGGAAACCTAAACCACAATCCTCTCTCTCTCTCTCTCTCTCTCTCTCTCTTCATGAGCCAGTCGTCGTCGCGGGAGATCAACGGGCCGCGGCCGGCCCCGCTGAAGATCCACAAGGACTCCCGCCAAATCCAGAAGCAATCCTACTCCACCTCCTCCTCCGCAGCCGGCGCCCACCACCACCAGCCGGTGATCATCTACACCCACTCACCCAAGGTCATCCACGCGCATGCCCGCGACTTCATGGCCCTCGTACAGAAGCTCACCGGCCTCCGCCGCTCGCCTACCGACGACCCCGACGACGACGACAAGAAGCCTGAAGAAAAGCCCGCCAGCCACCAAGAGCCATCTGCCGCTGCCGCTGCTGACTCGGCGGCCATGCCATCGTTGGGGTTTGAGATGCCGAGCAGCGGCGGCGGCTTATGCTCGGAGATCCCTATGTTCCCGCCGAGCTCGGCCGCAGGCGACGACTTCTTCAGCTCACCCAACAGCCTCTACAGATTCCCAGGGGAGCCCAAGCCGTTCCCTGACTTCTGACCTCAATTCTTGTGGGCACCACTCATTCGTCATCGCTTCGCTTGGTGATTATTTATTTAGTTTCGTGAATAATAATGCAACGGCGTGATCTAGTTCTTTGATTTGGTGGGGCCCCGCCTGTTTCAAGGCGTTATTTTTTTTATTTCAAATTTGTTGATTTCGGATTACTTTTTTCTGTCAGTGATTTCGATTTAATATCTGAGATATTTTGATATTATTGGTTGGTTTTGACTTTTAGTTAATATGTTGTTGATGCGTGAGATTTTAATTAGCAGACAATTTCAAGATAGTGTGGCAGTTAGTTTGCTTGATTTTAGGGATCCGATCCGATTGGATCCGGGGGGTTTATCAGAAGCGGCAAATTGTACACGTTAAACACGGCCTTTGAATTGTTCAAAAATATACAATTTGCTTTTGTAAAAAGGTAAGAGAATAAAAAAACTTACTCCAAAAATGGCGTACACACAATACCATACTGTTGACGGATGAATCCGTCGTTCACTAACGTTGGGCCGAGGAAGACGCCTTCGATGAGAAGACCCTTCCTCGGCGGAGAAGTGGGATCCGTGAAGAGGCGATCCCGGGTCGAGGAGAGCTAAGACTAAACTATTTACTTTAATGCCCTCATAGCTCCGTGCTATCTTCGTTGAACTGTATCATACCAAATCCCCTCCATTGCTAAAATCAGTGGATGACTCAAAAAGGGGTGCTCGAGGCGGCTAAGTACGACCTATTTGGATGTCGTCTGATCACTGTCATGCCGAGCAACGAAGTAGGAAGTATAAAGTGGAAAAGTCTAGAGTATTGTGATACCTCAATGTAGGATCATGGCTTCCCCCTTTGCTTTGTTGTCCACTAAGTTTTTATATCCCTCCTTTTGTCTTGTAACCTCCACTCATAATGTGGCTTCATGGGGATAACGGTCATCATAAAACTACGCCAATGATGTGGCTTCATGGGAGTAACGGTCACCATAAAAATAGGCCATAATCATTGAATTAGTGGCCATTAAAGTAGACCATGCTGAGGTGTAACCGTCCATCATTTATGGCACTTTGTGAGAGAGATGGATGTCAACTCAGGAGCTTTGGGCTGTGGGCCGGCATAATAATGGTAGTCCATATTTATCTATAACAATGGCCCTCATCGCCCGAGCTCAACTGCTGCAAAGGTTGAGGTCGGGTGATGCGATATGCATGAGAAAGAAATAACATCGGTGGGATAGTTGGGCCGGCTCGCGAGGGGAATAGTCCCTTGGCTTATAGTTGAGATAGAGGTAGTTCGGTAGGCGAGGGGAGTGTCCCTCGACTTATAACCGAGCAATTTGCTATGTCTCCAAAACTTCATCCCCGACCGTATAGCTAGCTTGGCCCGTGAGGGGGTGGCCCCCGATCGTATAGCCAAGGAGCCCACGAAGGTAAAGAAAGGTCATTCCCAATCGTATAGCTTGGCTCGCGAGGAGGTGCCTCTCGAGCGTATAGCCAAGTAGCCCGCGAGGACAAAGACGGGTCATCCCCAATCGTATGGTTGGCTTGGCCCGCGATGGGGTGGCCACGATCGTATAGTCAAGTAGCCCGCGAGAGTAAAGAAGGGTCATCCCCGATCGTATAGCTAGCTTGTCATGCGAGGGGGTGGCCCCTATCGTATAGCCAAGTAACCCGCGAGAGTAAAGAAGGGTTTTATCATTGATCGCATAGCTATGTCGGCCCGCGAGGGAGTGGCCATTCGACTTATGGCGAACCGATCTTGCGAAGTGTTCTGAGCTAATCTGTATGCCTGCACACTTTAGTTAAAGTGGGCGTGGCGGTTGCGAAAACAACCGGGGTTGGGAACCTTGGCTGTTTTGGATTGTGGCTGCAGTTTTCAAATTACCGGATTTGCAAACATCGGCATGTTGGACTTAAGGAGCACTGGCTTCTGGTTGCAAATTCTACAATAGATTAAATTGTACACTTACCACCATAAGGGTGTTTGCTCTGGTGGTATGATTCTCGCTTGGGTGTGAGAGGTCCCATGTTTAATTCATAAAACGTTCTTGGTAGAAAAAATGGGAGTGAAAGATCCAACGAATCGATCGAATTTGATCCAGGATTTGAATTGATGTCTTTTCTTTGATTCCTCTGAATGATTTTCATTAATTCCTCCTAAAGATTTCATTTAAATAGGAATTTAGTTATTCACAATGTACATTGAGCCCTTATAATATGATGCTCGAGTCGATTACATGATTATGATTATAAGTTCATAACTCCAGCCCATTTTAGACTGACCAGATCTAACAATTCTTTTATTCCAGTTAATAAAAGTGATCTTGAAGTAAGAAATAGGCCTAGAAGCTTAAAGAGTGTATCTTGAATTGAACAATTGCAAGAATTGTGTTTATTGATATTCTTGATATAGTAAGTCAAACTCCATTTAATGGAATTGTTTAATCTTAAAGGAGATCTTCTATAATTTCACACGTGAGAGAGGTTGTTGCTTGGTTTTGTCCAGTCAAATGATTTTTTTTTTATTTTGAGCATGGGCTTTGGGTTGCATATTCTTCAATAGAGTGATTTGTTTTGATAGTAGTAGGGGCATGTGATTTGGTGGTATGATTGTGACAATTCTATAAGCCGTTAGTTATATCATAGGCATCATGTATAAATTAGTCCATATCTGAGTAAAAGGTATTACACAAGCAAGCGGAATCAAATTATTTGGGATGCAGGCATACAATATTCGCAAGTGGAATAAGATTATCCGAGGATCTACTCGTTGTTGATCTCGTCTCCATTTTATTCATCACTTTTTAATCTCTCATATTGCAGATTAACAATATTCAATACATTACTTAATCATTGATACAAACTAGTTATCTTTATTGAAATAAAGATAACTATTTATTGGAGCAACCCTCTTCAAAACCTATTTTTTTAAGGTTTAGTTATCTTTATTGAAATACATAATGAAATGTTTTTATTTTAGAAGCAGATTAATCTAATCATCAATATTTCTTTATTAGATAAATTTATAAATAATTTAAAATTATTACTATTCTATAAATATAATAATTTTTGTATTATAGGTACTATAGATGGCGATCTTTTCTAATGATACTAATATCACTAAATTTACCGACATGGTTTATAAAATATTGTAGTTTTAAGTAATAATGTTTTAACTTAATAGAGGGACAAAACGGTGGTCAAATTGTATGAGATGCTAATATGAAGGAGTGAATAACGACCCTTCATATATTATATCTCTTGTGTTCTAACTTGAAAATCAGAGAAACAGAAACCAGGATACCCACTTCATTCCCATTCCCTCTCCCTCTCTCCCTCCCTCCCAATTTCCTCAATTTCATGTAGTATGTCTTCGGTTGTAAAACCGAAGACATGATACACACCACTGGTTCAACTCGCTAACGCTCAAAACCCAAGGGATGGAAAAACCCATCCAGAACCATTTACGCCCGTGACAGATAAAAAGAAATCGTCCCTGGCCCATTATGTAGCACACCATAATGTCACTTACCATGCCACAATACACAAGATGATCCCCCTATGATTCATATAATTTCCCGATTATTGGGGAAGATGAAGCTAGAACAGTACATAATCAGATCAAAGAACAAGACAAGGTGCTACCTGAAAGTCTGCATAAAAGCTCAGTAGAGAGAATTGACGAAATTCCGAATGCATAAGCTTCAAGATCCATTGCCTGATTTACAGCCATGCCAACAGTTCACGCTGAACGCGAATGCAACACTGAGTACTCCCTGCAAGGGCATCATATAGCTATCCATAAAATATCAAACAGCCATAACTTTAAAAAAAACAGGGAAATAATCGAAAATAGAACGAACAAGGGGGGCACGAATAGGTAAAGAATATTCATACCCATAATGAACATAAAGATGCATTAATATTGTACAAATTCGTTCTCTTGTGAACTCGGACACGATCTGTCATAGGATGAATACATTTATTTATACGTACATATTTCACATAAAGGAACAGGACAATATCCATACATTTAGACCTACACTGTACACACAGGGTCACCTCTTCTTCTTGTCTTCTTTGCTCTCGCGATGGAGCACCACTGGGGCTGCCGGAATGCTGAACCACCACTCTCGCAATCTTCTTGTCCATTTTTCCGTGCTCGCCCTTCTGAGCGGCGAGTAGCGTGTGAACATTTCAAGAAACGTCAAAAGGAGTATCAGTCTGAAAGGTAGGAAGGCTGTGATCAAGGCCATTAGAACCAGTGCCAGGATAGCTCTGTTTGTTGCCTGTTTTACACATGAATCTAACAGTTGGACAAGTTGTTTTCATTGGAATATTCAAGTCTGTGATAACAAGAAAGACAGACACATGCCAACATAACATGAAATTTCCGGTGGGATTCAACATTTAATATCAACCATGCTCAGTCTAGAGTTAGAGCTAAGATCAAGTGTCCTCATGACTATTAATTTATAATCGGGTATGAATATAACATGCTTTAACAACAAGCTGGTACATCAACGCAAATTTGGATATCTTCCTGGTCTAGCGATCCTCGGACAATTGTTTTGATGAACGGTCATTAAAGTAAAAGTAAATAAGAGGAAGGACTGGGAGTTGGCACTACACAACAGGTTGCTTGCTTACCAAGCCATCCTGGCAAGCAAGCTCCTCCAGGTCAATTCAATTATTATTATGGACTCCAGTTTGATTATTATTCTTGACTTGTTATTAAAAAACAACCAACCATAAAAATGAATGATGATTTTTTTATACATCGGAAAGCTGGTTAAAGGCACGCGCGTTCCGCATCCACTAGGTATCGATCCATGGTGGCCCCACTGGAATCGAAGGTAAATGCCGCTGGAATGATGATTTAGAATCTACTCAAGAAGATCGAGAATCCACATATGAGACAAAATTGAGTTGAACTGGGTACCATTACAACGGCTCAATATGGAGTTGAACAAGTAACATTGTAAAGGAATAATGATAGTCGGGTCTGAATATCCATGCCGCCCTCAATGGTCTGGACCCACACTCCAGAACCCTTGTTAGTAAAAAAACGCGAATTTTTAGAAGTTGACGAACAAAACACGTTTTATTCCCGTATTACACATTTTATGCTTTTTAAACTCGTTTTAGGGGCACTTTTAAATCATTTTGAATTATGACTAAATGATCATACTTTGGTTTAGTGCATGCTACATGGAATATAATAGTATGATCATGTCATTTTAGTTAAAACTATGAATACAATTTTAATCATGAATATAGAACTTATTTTACTCTTATTTCATATTGACATTGTTGATTTTTAAGTTCATTTGGCTGAATGATATCTTGACAGTATTTGTATTTTTAGTCGCGTTTTTTATACGGGTTAACAAATTAAACACAATTTAACCCGTTTACGTATTATTCTCGTATTGTGCATATATGACCGAATTTTTGACCAAACGTCTTTTGAAATTGATCGAATTAAACACGTTTTATTCACGTCCCGAATATTTCCCGTATTACGTATTGCTAACAAGGTCCAGAACTTTATCATCATATATTTTAGCATAGATCATGAATCCCAATGAGATACAACACTTAGCAATCAAGCAAATATTGAATGCATATGTGAGAAAGCTCCCAAAAAAATTCCATTTCTTTCTCCCAAAATTTTCCATTTTGAATATGTTTTAATGTTTGAAATATTTATTTAGGACAGTGTTTTAATGCTTGCATCGATACAGACACTGCATGCATGCATGCATCCATGTCAAATGTGTGACTTGGGATGAGGGAAAACCTGTGAAGGAACAGCCAGCATCAGTGCTCGTATCTTCAAAAGAACAATGTTGCTATCTTGAACAAACTCCTCGACTTGTGAAATAGCATTCTGTACAGCCAAGAGCTGCTCCATGGTGTTCATTGGTGGTGGGGCCACCACCTTAATCTGACCGATCGGCCTTCCTTGATTACAATATCTAGTAAGCAGCATGAACATCGCAAGAAAGAGAAGCACTGCAACTAGTAGATAACCCAGCCATCCCCTGCATGAGTTCTAGTGTCAACAAGATCAAGATTATAACACGGATGGTGGTATTTTCCGATATACAAAAGAGATGTATCAAAGATATTAACCACTGTAAGAGGCTCAAATTAGTGAGTTCTGCTGCATAATATATTAAAGGACAATTAACCTAAAGAGCTTTAATGCATAAAGGCTGAACCAAACAAGTCAAACAAGAAGCATCACTGTACAGTGTGGACTCAAATTAAAGAGTGTAACTTCTAGTGAATGGATGTATTCACCAATACAAACAGCACGATCTCCCACTTTACAGCACAGTAGTAAGGAATGTAAAACACTTCGTTTTTTATGTGTATGGTTCATGAACATGGACAATGTAGTAATTGAGAAAGAGAGAAATATATTTTGGGATTCCGGATATGGCTGAAATCTTGATGCAATAGAAGAGAAAAACTCTTCCCTATATATAGGGCCACCGCCATATCCTCCACCCCTGTAACCACCCCGATATTCCCTCAACCGACCCTTGATTCTCTCAACGGACACGTGAGACTCGGTCTTATTGGTTGAGGAAAATCCTCAACCAATCTATTCGGATCGGGTACTGGGTTTTGAGCCATTTCAGGCCAAACCCGCTGAAATGGCCAAGTGCATTCCGGTCATACTCCCACTGTCCGTGAGATATAACACATGATGTAATTTCACATACTATAACTATCCGTGAAATGTGCACATTTTATTCACAGAGTACAATCATTATCCATGATTGCCTCCTTTCAAAAGTTTTCTTGACTTAGATATTTCTAAGTCCAATCGAACCAACATGTTTGATGAATGTACCTGCCGGAATACCATTCGTTAAGAAATCAGCAATCATATCACTTGTCGAAATGTAAGGCACATTAACTTCTTTCTTTTCCACCATATCATGTATGTAATGATATTGTATTTCAATATGCCTTCCTTTGGAACTGTTTAAACCACTGTGGACCAAGCTAATGGCTGCTTGATTATCACAGTACATCTTAATTGGTCCATCCACCAAATTGAAAACCAAGTCCAATAGGAACAGTCTGATCCAAACCGCATGAGTAGTCGCCATACTACAGGTTATATAATCAGCTTCTTGTGTGTATCTCGCTACATAACCATGTTTCTTGCTATCCCAAGAAACAGTTGCACCACCAAAAATGAATACATGTCTTGCAGTTGATTTCCTGTCATCTAAGTTCCCTCCGAAATCTGCATTGGTGTAACAAAGAATCTCGAGCGAATCTACTTGATAAACTAACTTATGGTGCAACGTGCCCTTTATATATTTCATAATTCTTTTAATAGCTTCCCAATGAGCTATATCCGGATTACTTTGATATCTACTAACCAGACTAACTGGATACGCCAAGTCTGGTCTAGTATACAGCATTGCATACATCAAACTTCCAATAGCCTAAGCATATGGAACATCTAGCTATTTTTGTCCCTCTCCAGGATATTGTTCTTTGCTTAACGGCTTTCCCATAACTAATGGTGCCGGTGCCGGAATGGAATTGTATATTCCAAATCTCCGCAATATTGTATGCAAATACTTTTCTTGGTTTAAACTTAACATTCTAGAATTTCAATCTCTAAGGATCTGTATTCCAAGAACATTGGATGCATCACCCATGTCATTCATCTCAAATTCATTATAAAGTGCTGATCTAATCTTCTTCAATATTTCAATGTCATTTCCCGCCAGCAAAATATCAACATACAGAGATAATATCGTAAAACCGCTTCCTCTTTTCAATACATACACACAATTATCCAATTTGTTTGCAACAAAACCAAGTTGGATAATAGCGATGTGAAATTTGAGATACCACTGTCTAGATGATTGTTTTAAACCATACAAAGATTTCTTCGATTTGTAAACTTTGTCTTACTGTCCCTCAACCTGAAATTCCTCAAGTTGATACATATATATTACTTCCTTCAACTCTCCGTTGAGGAATGCAATCTTGACATCCATTTAGTAGAGTTCCAAGTCAAGATGCACAACAAACGCTAAGATTATCCTTATGGATGCAAAATTAGCCACCAGAGAATAAGTCTCCTGATAAGCAATCCCTGATTTCTGAGAAAATCTCTTTGCAACTAACCGGGCCTTGAATATATCAATAGACCCATCAACCTGATATTTCTTTTTTCAACACTCATTTACATCATATGGACTTCTTCTGTTTTGGTAAGTCACATACACATACTTTGTTACGCTCAATTGAGTCAAGCTCCCTTTTCATGGCCTCAAGCCATTCATCTGACTCAGATGATTTCATTGCATATGTATAATTCAAGGGATCAGCTTGCTCATCTATATCAATATCCACTGGAAAAAAAGATGGTTCACATGAATATAGATAATAATCATCCATCCATGCATGTGTTGTTCTAGGTCTTTTGTTGCCACTAAGGGTTGCAGGTTGGACAGGTTCAGCAGGTTGATTTTCCAAAGGTATATTCTCATTTACATGTTCATCTTCTATAATTGGATGGTGTACCTCATCCACTATGTCCAATTCATCATTAGGCACATCTAAGTCCAGCAAGGGTGGCACATTTTCTTGGACGTGATCCTTTTCTTCTAGATTCTCTAGAAAAGTAGCAACTCTGCTTTCAATGACTCCTTTATTTTCATGAAAGAACATGTATCCTTTAGATTTTTGAGAATATCCTATGAACATCTTACGGTTATGAGATCCAGCTTATCTCTAACCTGATATAGAACGAGAACATGTGACACACAACCCCACTTTCTCAAATGACTTAAATTGTGTTCGCGTCCATTCCATATCTCATACGGTGTTGTCTCGACTGATTTTGTGGGAATTCTGTTCAAAACATAATTTGCAGTCAATATGGCGTCTCCCCAAAAATCCTTGGAGAGACCAGAATGTGGCAACTTACATCTCACAGCATTTATTAATGTTTTATTCTTCCTTTCAGCCACACCATTCTGTTGTGGCATATAATGCATAATTGTATGCTTCTTTATATCGTATTTGATACAGTATTCCTCAAAATCTTTTGAGTTGAATTCCACACATCTATCAGTTCTTAACACTTTTATGTTCCTTCCAATTTTTATTTCTACTGTTGTCTTGTATCTTTTAAAACTTTTAAAGGCTTCAGACTTTCTGTTTGAAAGATACACGAAAGTAAACTTGGAATAATCATCTATAAAAGTTATGAAATATTCCTTATTCACATGTGTCTTTATGCTCAAGGGCACACAAATGTCAGAATGAATTAATTCCAACAATTCATTAGCCATGTGACCTTCCGAGAATGATTTCCTGGTCATCTTTCCAGTTAAACAATATCCACATGGTAATGTTCTTACACCTGTCAATTCCAGTAATAAATCCATTTTGATTAACAGGTCCATCTTATTATTACCAAGATGGCCTAATCTTATATGTCAAAGATCATAACCAGACAAGAGACACGAGGAATAATCCAAATCACAATCTTTATTTCCAATATCAGATTTTACAACCAAAAGACAGAATAAATCATGCCCGGACACAAACTTGCACATAGCAAACACCTTCTTGTCTTTCCCAATAGAGACCATATTGTTGCAAAATCTCACTTCAAAACCATTCTTCAGCAAAGCCGGAACAGAGACCATATTTCATCTTATGTCAGGTGCATAAAACACATCTTTGATGATCATGACGATGTCCCCAAGATCCAATCTATATGAACTAATACCTTCTACATCCAAATAGGGATTGTTTCTTTGGTCTCCTTTCTTGAGTTCCTGGAAGTCGATTATTCCTTCGTCTTTGCTCTGTGTCGGGTTGCACCCGAGTCAATCCACCAACATTTAGCATCAGTTGTTGCAGCGTTACATTCAATGACGCCAATGAACTCCCGCTTTTCAAACTCTCCTTGTTCTGGGCATTTAGAGTTGCCATTATTCCTTGACTAATGACACTTGGCCTTAAAGTGACAATACGTCATGCAGATGTAACAAAATCCAGGAGGTCCTTTTTTTCCGTGAGATGATTGCTGGTCGAATCCCTTGAAGGATGGCTTCACAGGTCCAAGACACGGGTTCCCTTGTGCCTTTCGGTATTGAGAAGCATTCGACTCTCTTCCTCCTGCACAAGGTTGACGTCGAACCCCTTTCTCCTAATCAGAAGGTCGTATTCCATTGCTAGCTGAGCTGGCAAGTCGGTGACACGCTTAACAGTTCCATTTACTCTAAGCGTAGTGGCAGCCATATCAAACGACGGCGACAGACTATTCAAAATAGTTGACACCTGAAGCTTCTCAGGAATTTCATTTGTTGCGGTAGCTAAGTCCTTAGCCATCACAATCATCTTATTTACGTGTTCGGTGACATTGCTACCTTCCTGCATACAACATGAATTATACCTATGCAGCAGGAGTTGTATGTTCACCTCTAAGGTGATATCATACTATTACTTAATATCCTACCACATGTCCTTGGCAGTACTATAGTTTTCAAACACCTTTATTAGGTTATCGTCCATGAACTTGCATAAGATTTTTAGCCTTCTTTTCATTAATTTTTCACTGGTTTAGCTCTCGCTTCTGGGCATTTTAGCCTTCTTGTTGTTAATTTTTCACTGGTCTAGCTCTTTCTTCTGGACATGTGGGATTTTTATGGAGAGCATAAGCAGTAGACTCAATGACACTATCTAGATTGTCATGTATAAGTCCGTATTTTATTTGCCGATGCCACATGTCATAGTTGGAACCGTTGGGTGTTCTATTTTAGCCAATTCAGATGCGATCAATTTACTTGTCATAGTCACTGATTAAATAAATATGGTTCAGAGTGTGCAAAAAATATGTGGTGAATAAATCAACTAATATCAATATCTAATAACCTATCCTGATAATCAAATTTTAAATTTAATCTGAGGGACAAATTTTATTAGGTTATATATGCAGAAAATAAATCATGATGTGATTAAAAAGTCTCTATCCATTTTTTAATTAATGGATGAACAAAATCTTATATTAGTTCATGTATGTTGTAGGGACAACTAACTATACAAAAAATAAATCGTAGAATGTAAATAAAATAATTATTGGAACATGATTTAGATCGGATCAAAAAAATGTTTTGCAGAGAAAAGCTGCCTCACAGAGATCGAGATCGCTTTACTGTCCGTTCATGTGGCACGTCACGTGGCACGTTTGTTGCTGTGTAAGACGCGTGGACCGGAATGAGCTGATCTTTCTGCTCAGTGGAAAAACTGTTTCGGAAAATATTCTGCCACTTAATCGGAAGTGGGGGCCACCCTTGAGAGCGGTGCAGGGAAAAACGACTAGGATCTGGGTTTCTTTGATAAAAATAATCAAGAAAAATTTGGTTTGATTGCCATCGGGAAAGAAAGCTGATGCATGTGCTGGGATAATTTCGGTTTTGTGATCAAAAATAATGATGGTGGCTTTGAAAAGTAAATGAGATGGCTTTCAAATCAATCAAGTCAGGTGGACAGAGATTTGAACAATGAGAGGGCTTTGGGTTTTTTAATAAACTGGTGAAGAAGTGAGAATTGGTATGTTGATTTGTACTGGGGGCAATTAATGATATGATCCACTAGGGTTTTAATGGATAAAGTTTGGGTTTTGGTGGAATGGTTGGATTTTTAGTAGAAAAGAGAAAATTTGAGGGTTTAATAGAAGAGATATAGTGAAAGGTGTGATTTTTATTGATATAAATTGAATATAAAAGAGATACAAGATAGATTTGAGTTCTTTCGAGAGAAACTCGCTCTTTCTTGCCACATTCAAGAGGTGGACCGCTCTCCCAAGCTTCTATTCGAGACGAAGTCGCAATCTCGCAATAAAATTTTTCTTCTCTCAAGATTCAACCCCTTTTTCTAATCACCCTAGCCCATATAAATACTAAACTCAAAATAACCAAATAACAAAAATAACCCTAAAACTAACAATTACAGAAAAGCCCCGAGAAAATCAAAAATTACAAAAATACCCCTAATACTCCTAAAATTCTAGATATGTCCTTTTTCATAAAAATGCGGTATCATCATTACTCCGCCTCCAAAAATCCACATTGTTCTCATGGTGCATGAAATGTGTGGGTCATCTGCTCATAGTGGGTTGCATGCCTCCTTCTGGGTCAAAAGTATAGGATTGGTCTCATGCACCCTCAACGAAGCTCGGACAAATGTGAGGTGATCACGCGGCCGGGTTAAAGGTCCTCTGCTCCTAAAATACGAACGCTGATGCTCGAAAGGTCGTTCGACTAAACCATGGGACATGGGGTCCTTTGATAGTGACATCGGGCTATGGTGGGCCCCGAAGGGTGTTGTCGGACCATTATGGGTCCCAACAAATGTTGTCAGGCCATAACGGGCCCAGCATGGCTGCAAGCAGGGCTGCCTCAGCCTGCAGTTCCGGTCACCCTTCCCGAGGGCCGACGGCCCATGGGGCATGTAGACAAGCCCATCGCTTTCATCCGCGAGTAAATCCTCAACATCTGATTTCAGATCTACCTCCATGTCGACGTCTTTTACCCCTTCCAAATCCAAATGTGCCGCCTTTTGCTTTGGATCTGAATTGTTGTCGCTGCTGGGGTTCAGATCTGAAGCCAGATCGTCTTTGAGATGGATTTCCTACTGCAAAGCAATGATCTTTCTCTTGCCATTGTTCAAAGGTGTCGCCTTTTGCCTCGGATTTGCACCGCTGTCTTTCTCTTTTAGCCGATCTGGTTTCAGGCAACATTAACGAAAGATCTTTAAAAGTTTCTCTGATAATTGGGGTATATCTCCGGCCACATTTGAACCATCATAGTTTTGAACGACGTCCATCTTTCCTCCGACGCAGACCTCGCTTTCCTAATCTCCTCCAACCACGCTTAATGTTGTTACTTGAAAGTTTGTCTTTCTTGACGTCGTCTTCAAAATCTACGCTCTGATACCAAATTGATAGGATCAGTTAGGGTTTTGATGAATAAAGTTAGGGTTGTGGTATAAATGTGGGATTTTTGGTGGAAAAGAGTGCTTTTTAGGGTTAGGGCCTGTTCTTTTATGTTTATGTCGGTGTGAAAGTGGACTAATTCCACTATTCATGTAACTGTTCATCACCTATTCACAATTTTCACAAACCATTTCAACAAATCCTGTTCGTTTTTAAGTTCGTTGAAATGGCCGACGTGCCTGTGTTTTTCGGCAATGCACAATCCCCGCAAAATGCGGGGATTACGCTCGTTGAAGTGCAAAATGTCTTTTTATTTTTTTATTCTGACACGCGAACAGTCTCTCTCTCACACAATGTCCGCCTCTCTCAGTGCTCTCTCAATGTCGCAGCAAAATTCGGGGCCCGCCTCTTTTTTAAATATTTAAGTAATATATTTAATAATTATAGTAATATTTAATTTACTTATTATTAAAATTCGTGGACCCCACATCCAACTTTCACAACAACATTAACAACTAAAAACACAATAAAGTTGTGAGGGACCCACAAAAAATTCCAACATCCACATTTCAACCCCACTTTCACCCAAAAAACACAATCCTCTACTTTCACCAACACTATTCACAACTTCAACAAACACCCAACTTCAACACAAAAGAACAGGCCCTTAATAGAAGAGAGATGTGAAAAGATGGGATTTTTATTGATATAAACTGAATATAAATTTTAGTTCTTTCGGGAGAAACTCGCTCTCTTTTGGGCATGTTCGAGAGCATGTTCGAGAGGTGGACCGCTTTTCCAAATTTTTATTTGAGACGAAGCCGCAATCTCCCAATAAAAATTTTCTTACCTCAAGATTCATCACCTCTTTCGCTAATCCCACAAGACCCGTATAAATATTAAAGTGAAAATAACCAAATTACAAAAATAACCCTAAAAGTGAAATTTATGAAAAAGCCTTTAGAAAACCAAAAATTACGAAATGGTCCCTAAAACTCTTAAAATACCAGATGTGTCCTTTTTTCATAAAAATACAGTCTCATCACAACATCTTTGGATAAGTTAAAATTCGGTAATTCACTGCAATGTAGCGAAACAAACAATCAATTTCATACTTTTTTCCCCACATTGTTTTGATATTAAACCAACGTTCTTATCACATCATCAACAGATCAAACTTGGCACGTGCGTTGCTTATGTTACAATATCCCCGTTATTAACAACCATTTGGTCCATCTGATTCACTAAAGTATTTGCTATCTCTGCATGGATGTATTGTCATCCTAGTCCCTAGATCATCCATATCAAGAATGGATAATGCATCCCTAGTTACCCTCGGACTGTCACCAAATTTTGGCCACTAATCACCATGCTGAACAATGAGCTGACAAAATTGGAATAACTAAAGCACTTCGTAATCTGCCAGATATTAATTTGCCTTCTAGACAGTGATAATGAATCAAAAGATGTGTGTAGTTTTATCCTAATATCAGACACATGTACCACCATACAATAGAACACAAATATCTGAACGAAGTCTCCACACACACATGTTCATACTTTAGCTGATCAATCTGCTAATTTAAGCATACGTTTGCTTTCATCAGGACACAATGTTGACACCTGGGGGAATAGTCAATGCATTTATTATATGAATACAGTAAGAAAACATTTATGTTAATTATATAGTGTATTATGTTTGCATACATGCACTTATAATATAGCAAGCCCGATTTTAGAGGGAAAGGCTTGGGCCAACAGAGAACGTTAAGAGAAAGCACAACAAAGGCCATGCCAAAAGTGGTGACGATACAAACTGGATGTTCCCAGGATGTATATTGCTGATAATGAATGTTCTAATATCTTTTACAACAATTCGCATCCAACCTTGTACAGTTTACTGATCTTAGTCACCAGCATGTGAAGAGTACTATCATTGAGAGTGATCCCAAAACAATGAGTTTCCAATTATTTGATATCTGTATGCTGGACCGTGTACATCGCCATAGGGGATTCACTGCCTACTGTCTTTTTTGTATTTTTCTGATCTAATCTTCATCTTATATAGGAAGCCAATACTGCCTACTCTCCTTCATTTTTCTGATTTAAACTTCATATTCATCTTATAAGATCAGGAAGCCAAGATGATAAGATAGATGGCTACACTAACGTAAGATATAGATATTTAAAAAAAGATCAATAATCTTTATTTTTGATGATAAGTCAAGCTGTTAACCATCTGGAACAAGAATTAAATGTCCATGACAACTATAATGGAAAATCAACTGCAAATGAAAACCAAAATTGGTGAATTAATATTAATTTATTAGACAACATGATTGTCTCCCAGAAGATGGGCATATCTTTGCAGAAGTAGAGATACTAACCTGAGAATGATGAAGCTTGATATAGAACAGAACACGAAAGACTTGAATGGATCATCCCATGATGCCAAAAAGGTAAGCTTCTTTCCAACCTCCATCATAGGGAATAGCAATTCCTGCACAAATACATAACTTTGTGTAAGCTAAGATCCAGTGAGGAACAGATTTGGTGCTCTTTGGAGGTCCAACTGTCACAAATGACGCTCAAACTAGAAATAGCAATTCAAAATCAGCATCCTGGTGTGGTGAAGGCTATGTGGCACCTTGCTCCGCATAGCCTAAGTTCCATATAGCACTCAACTTTGCATGCTTGCCATGTGCATTAGGATCTGAGCCTCTGATACCATTTGTACGGCCCCAAGAGAGAACATTTCCCAAAGGCCACCTATACTAAAATTGCTAGGACGCTTAGCTTTGGAGTTTTTTATGACTCATGCCTCAAAATGCTTGCTATGCTTAATTTTTAAGTTCATGGGACTACGAACTTTCACGATTCAAAGGCTCATACTGCATATCCAATGTGGGACTATTACCTTTCAGTTAGATTAGGGGTGTGGCAGAGTCTGAACTATTCAAAGCACTTCAACCAGAACAAGACTTGGGGATACAGAAAACCATTGTTTCATTGTCTAGTAAGGTCCACTGTTGATGATTTTCCTGATTATAACGTCCCTCTCCAATTCAATTTTTGGGATGCTCATTTGGCAAAATATGGAGCACAATAAATCTCACTGCATATTAGTTTTTGTTCGTGTTTTGTGCCTTTCTTTCTGTTGTTTCCTTTGGAATCATATCCAAGCGACTATCATGTTTCTCGGTTCAAGAGAGCTGATCTATGTTGCACCATACATGTAGAGGCTGCCATGATGGTTCAACGTCCACCACATCCATGCCCAGCCTTGAATCAAGTTATAATGGATCTAGCAAGATGATATTTAGTTTTCATGGTTAGAGCTTATATAAAATAGCATTCATGACTTTACCGTGATGAACCTGTTGTGCCACATAAAGGATGGCACGAGCACAGCGGAATACACGAGATCATCGATGACCAAGGACACGGACAAGTAACCAAACAAAACGAGAAGCACTAAAAAAGATAACAACTTTAGGCCGTCGGCAGGTCAAGGGCACACCACTGAGCTTTATTACGAAAGGAAAAAACAAATACAAATCTTCTCTTTGCAAACGAAGAAGCACAAATGATCTCTCCAAAAGCTCTCTACGATATCTTTCAAAGTTGGGTCTCACAAATAGCGGCTCAAATTCTCCAATGTGTTCCTATTTCGAAACCCTCCTCTAAAACTACCATATATACCCCTAGGGTACAATATGTGCCATCATTAAATAGGAGTCCTCCAAAAGATACGAATCCCGACTTTAACGGAATTCCTAACATATTACAGCTCTACGCATTTAATGCGCCGAACCCAAGTAGGCGTGCGCGCCGCACCCTGCTGTCTCCGTCACATCCAAGTGGGTCCTGCTTTGCACGACCGAGCTTCCTCTTGAAGATTAAGAGATATGAAGTGCTGACCCAAGTTGTTCGATCGTAGAGCTGTCATCCATCTGAAACGCCGACCCTTTCGACCGAAAGTCCAATGCGCTACTGAAGTCACATAGGTCGGCATTCGATCTATCTGACTTGTGCCGAGTCAGATGGGTCGTATCTGAACGCAGACGAACTATCTCAGCATAAGTTAGCTCGGCTGAACGACCAATGACTCATCATCACCGAAATTGAGCCAACTTCCCCAAATCTTCACCTTGGCAAAATTTGGCAATCCGTCACACGAACGACCGTCCACACATCGCCTTGGTCGAGCATCATCTGGTGTTCCTGCCATTATGCTCCGAAGAGCCCAATGCCCCTAAGGGCTCCGACTAGCTCCACCGAGCCCAATGTCCCTCATGGGGCCGACAACAGCTTTATCGAGGAACCACATTGAGTAAGTTCAAATAATGCTTGAACTTGACTACCGATACAACCTTCGTCAGCATGTCCGTCGGGTTGTCCTCTGATTCGTTCTTAGCAAGTTGATGTCGTCGTATTCTTCTCCCACATAGTCACGGACAAAGTGGAATCTCATATCGATATGCTTCGTACGAGCATGAAAGACCAGATTCTTAGCCAAGTGCACTACACTCTGACTATCGCAATGGACATCATACTCCTTCTGGTAGACTCCCAATTCATCCATCAAGCTCATCAACCATATCGCCTCATTCACCCATTCAGTCAATGCCATATACTCTGCCTCTGTAGTAGAACGGGCCACCGTAGACTGAAGGATACTCTGCCAACAATTGGAGCGCCTGACATGGTGAAGACATAGCATGTCATCGATCGCCTCCCATTCAAGTCGCTTGCATAGTCAGAATCGACATAGCCAACAATGTGCGGACCATGAACTCTTCGAATATATGTCAGTCCGACATCGACTTTGCCATTGATGTACATCAGTATCCATTGCACTGCTCGCCAGTGCTCCTTCACTGGGTTGTGCATATACCTACTCACGATGTTGACCGCATGTGATAAGTCGGGTCTGGTACATACCATAGCGTACATCAAGGTCCCGACCGCATTGGCATACGGTATGCTCTCCATGAGCCTCTTCTCTTCTTCGTTCTTCGGGCAATGCTCGGCACTGAGTTTGAAGTGAGGTGCAAGCAGAGTCGCTACGGACTTAATCTTCTCACAGCCAAATCTTTGTATAACAGACTTCAAATAGCGATATGTGAAAGATGAACTGTACCTCCACTTCGATCTCTTGTGATCTCCATCACAAGAATCCTCTATGCTTCGCCTAGGTCCTTCACCTCAAACTCACAGCTGAGCTGAGACTTCAATCTCCGAATCTCCTCTTTATTTGATGAAACAATAAGCATATCATCGACATAAAGCAATAGATAATGAACGACCCATCATCCAATTTCTGATAGAACATGCAATGATCATAAGGATTGCGAACATACCCTTGATCATTTGTCATAAAGTGTTCGAAACGCTTATACCATTGTCTCGGCGACTGCTTTAGCCCATAGAGTGACTTCTTCAGCCTAATGCAAGATCGTCATCGCTCACATAGCCATCTGGCTAGCCATATAAATCTACTCCTCGAGCTCTCCATGCAAAAATGCCGTCTTGACATCTAGCTGCACCAGTTCAAGGTCGAACTGAGCAACTAATGCCAACAGGATCCGAATCAAGCAATGCTTCACCACCGGAGAGGACATCATTATAATCAATGCATTCTCTCTGTGCAAAACCCTTCGCTACGAGGTGAGCTTTGTAGCGAACATCTCCTGCTTCGGCTCCACCCTTCTTGGTATAGACCCACTAACACCCAATTGTCTTCTTACCTCTCGAAAGCTCCATGAGATCTCATGTCTCATTCTTCCTCAGTGATTTCATTTCTTCGTCCATTGCCTTCATCCACCACTCTGGGTCATCAGATTGCTCCACCTCTGCAAAAGAAGTGGAAATGTCTATACTTACATCGGGAAAGGCGAACGAGACCATCTCTGTATACCGTGCAGGTCGTCGCATCTCACGCCTTGGTCTCAATGTTGCTATGAAATCCTTCGATTGAGTCATCTGTGGAGCTGAGCTAACTCTATCATCTGATCTTGAACCACCAACTTCACCCGCATCTGTCTGGAGTACATCTTCTACAGCCTCTGGCATGGGTCGATCTGAGTCAGTGATCGACCGATCTGTAACCTCAGTCACGTTGTCGTAGACCTGCTTCAACTGTATCTGGTCGGTCTCCACCTTTGGTCCATGATCCTTCATGCTCCTTCAGTAACGTCGACTCATCAAACGTTACATCTCTGCTCATGATCACTTTCTTCTACGTCGGACACCGCTATCGATATCTCTTGACACCATTGCTGAAGCCCAAGAAGATGGCTTTCTTGGCTCAAGTATTGAGTTTCTTCCTTTACGGCATAGTAGCTTGGACAGCCCCAAACTCGTAGTGATCCATAGTCGAAAACTAGCTTTCTCGACCAGACCTCCAATTGAGGTCGTCCTCCCAATGCAGCAGACGAGAGCCGATTGACCAAGTAAGTCGTGTACGCCAGGGCCTCTGCCCAGAACTCCTTCGATAGATCGGCTGTTAACAATATGCATCGAACTTTCTCCAGCAAAGTCCGATTCATCCTCTCAGCTACACCATTCTGCTATGGCGTACCACTCACGGTGAAGTGCCTCTGAATTCCTTCCGATCTGCAGAACTTCTCGAAGAGATCCGACCTATACTCACCACCGTCGTCGTTTCGGAGACGCTTGACCTTCCGACCTGTCCGAGTCTCAACCAGCTTCTTCCACTCGATGAAAATACTAAAACCTTGATCTTTTGACTTGAGCAGAAACACCCACACCATGCGTGAGAAATCGCGATGAACGACACAAAATAGTGTTTCCTTCTCAATGAGGCTGGCCTACTCGACCCCCAAACGTTGGTGTGTACATAGTCAATCGCTCCCTTTGTACAATGGATGGTCGTCCAAATGAAGCACGTGTTTGTTTTCAAAACACACAATGCTCGCAGAACTCGATCTTCCCGGTCTTGGTACCCTTCAGACGATCTTCCACAATCAGCTTCTGCAAAGCTTTCTCGTCCACATGCCAGAGTCGCATGTGCCACACAAAGAGTCGGCTCGATCAGCCTCAAGAGTCAGAGCTGTTGTGCCAGCTATGACCGAACCATCCAAGTAATAGAGGTTGCTTCATCGATTCCCTTTCATCACAATCATTGCTCCTCGGGTCACCCTTAGAGCTCCATTCTCCATCGTCACTCGACAGCCCTTGGCTTTGAGCGAACCGAGCGATAAGAGGTTATGCTTTAGGGCGGTCACGAAGCGTATCTCATCGATGTCTCATGTAACACCGCCGCTCATCTTCATCCGCGCTGCCCCAATGCATGCAGTGCTGCAAGCTCGGTCGGCGCCCAGCAAGACCGTATTTACCTCCTTCATGGAAGGTTGTAAAGTACTCTCAATGTGGCGTCATCTGGAACGAGCACCCAGTGTCAAGCACCCAACCATCTGATGTCACGCCCTCCGAAGCACTGACCAGAACCCATTCCTCGACCTAAATGTCCTTTTTGACGTTGGCGGTTGCGTTATACTTCTTCGTCTTAGGACAGTCTTTGACCCAATGTCCCCTCTCTCTGAGTCTTTGCAGAAAGTACATTGGTCCTTCGCCAAGTCCTTGTGCTGAGGGCCTCTGCTCTTGTCTCTGAACTTGGATCTAAAATACACCTTTCTCGCTCCACCCTTTTCTCCACTACGACCTCTCATCACCACGAGAGCTTCGCAAGCGTAGCTTCCAGTGTCCACATCGTTTTTCTTCAACACATTGCTTGTCAGAGCATTGGACACCTCTCCAAATGTGATCGATTCCTTACCATATGTAAGACCCGACACCAAGTACTTGTACTCAATGGATAAAGATTTAAAGGAGAATCATCGCATTGTCTTCATTGTCAACCTTCACGTCGACGTTCATCGGGTCGGTAAGAAGCTTGTAGTAGTAGTCGAGGTGTTCCTCCATAGAAACCCACTCGGCTAACTTCAAACCGAAAAGCATCTTCTTCAAGTGTAGCCGGTTCTGTATGATCTTCATGTACTTGTCGTCAAGCTCCTTCCAGAACTTACTTGCACTTGTCTCCTCCATGTATGGGTATTTCTTCTCTTTCAACAATTACAGTCGGATGATACCACATGCATTCTGATTCAAAGTTCCCCACTCCAAATCAGACATGCCCGTCGGCTTCTTATCCAATGTGATGTCTTAACCAAGTTGGTTCAAGACATCCAAGACTTCGCATCTCCACATACTGAAGTTGATCTTTTAATCAAACTTCTCAATTTCGAACTTCGTGTTGGACACGATAATCCGACCAACTGGAGCATGCACGCAGGAAGTCGACGCCTTTAAGAACAGTCATCGCCACCACTACTCATCTTTGCCTCCTACGTTGGTCTTCCACACCATGCAGCTCTGATACCAATTTGTTGTGCCACCAAAAGGATGACACAAGCACATCGGAATACACAAGATCGTCGATTACCGAGAACGCGGACAAGTAACCAAACAAAACGAGAAGCACTAAGAAAGATAACAACTTTAGGTCGTCAGCCGGCCAAGGGAACACCAATAAGCTTTATTACGAAAGGAGAAAACAAATACACATCTTCTCTTCACAAATGAAGAAGCACACAATGATCTCTCCAAAAACTCTCTACAATATCTCTCAAAGTTGCATCTCACAAATGGTGGCTCAAATTCTCCAATGTGTTCATATCTCGAAACTCTCATCTAAAACTACCATATATACCCCTAGGGTACAATATGTGCCATCACTGAGGAGGAGTCCCCAAAAAATACGAATCCCAACTTTAACGAAATTCCTAACCTAATACAGCTCTACGCATTTAATGTGTCGAACCCTAGTAGGTGTGCGCGCCGCACCCTGCTGTCTCCGTCACATCCAAGCGGGTCCCGCTCCACACGACCGAGCTTTCTCCTGAAGATCGAGTGATCTAAAGTGCTGACCCAAGCTGTTCGACCCACTGGATAGCTCGAAGCATAGAGCTATCGATCCGTCTGAGACGCTAACCCTTACGATCGAAAGTCGAATGCGCTACTGAAGTCATATAGCTCGGCATTCGATCTATTTGACTTGTGCCAAGTCAGATGGGTCGTATCCGAGCGCAGACGAGCTATCTCAGCACAAGATAGCTCGGCTGAACGACCAATGACTCATCAGCGCCGAAATCGAGCCAACTTGCACGGAACTTTGAGGTCACCATACCTTACTGAGTGCACGTGTGTGAACTCACGCACGCGCATGTTATTTTATTGTTATGTCCATGACATATTTTTATCTTATGGTGTAGATAGTTTTGTGTATGTGTCATGCGTCCATGTCTCCTACATAAGGGCTACTTTATCCTCTAAAGAAGACATTATGGTTGTATTTTGAGCTGGGTGATAGTGGTTAGGTAAGTCTAAATGTTAATCATGGCAATTTTGATCCAACCTGCAAACGGCATGAGCTTGAATCGAACTTAGCAGCTTAACTATGTAAATTCATAAATAATGTTTACTGATCAGACCCATTTATTAACAGGTCTAGTTCTGTAGTATTGACCCATTTAATCCGACTTGACCAACATGAGTTAATATATACAATATCATGATCCTTTCGACTGATGCCAACATGTGGCCTAGTAGCCAAATGGTTGAATATTGGGTGATTTTAGCTTTTAACCATAAAACTAAATAAGGTATACCTCCATGAACCATCCAGAGATGGGTTTCCCAGTTCCGATTCGAGTAGCCTGTCTATTAAAAGGTTGTCAAAGAAGCAATACCAACCCACTAGATTCAAGCCAAACTGGAAGTGGGTCGGATCAACCAAGTTGCACCCCTACCACCGCACCACTTACATTTCTCAAAAATCAGATGGTATGCAACTCAAGGAAAATTATTTTCCAATTTCTAAGCAGGCGTATCCACAATACATCAGCACCCTATGGTTTGCACTCTGAAGGCCAGGTCATATTTGGGGCAATGTGATTGAGGAAACATTGATCAAGTAAGAATTTATGAATTCTGGTCACAATGGATCCCATTATATGCATGAATATGACATAACGCCATTATAACCCTCAAACTGTCACCCTATGCCGAAGAAAAGTCATGAATCCTTATTAGCAAATAATTCCTATTCTCATGAACATCAAATGCTTTCTTAGACCTATCTACATAAATTTGATCTTACCCTCTGGTATAAAGACAATTGAACAAAAACCACTACCTAAATATGAAGACACATGTAATAATCCTACTCTTTCCATACGAAAGTACCTTAATAATTAAAATCCAATCTGAAAGAAAAAGGTGTGAATAGGCAGTTATCCTCTTATTCTAATTGAGATTTTAACATCACAATACTAAAATTACTGTTAACAAACTTCAGAAAAAACTAATTTTTCCAATTGCACTAACCCGACACCATCAATTGCAATAAACATCTGGACCGACATAAGTGATATGCCCGAGAAAAAGCACAAGTAAAGCAATGCCAGTACCTTCATCACAGCCAAATTAGTGTCAAGCCCGTCCACTTTGACTCCATCAACTGTGGCTTGAGCTTTTTCTACCATTTTATAATTATTTCTGGATTCACTAACCACCCTTTCCAGGGGAGTCATCTCTCCAACAATTATATCACCAACAATGATGTTTTTATCATTACCACCAGATGACATAACTCCACCCAGGTTAGACAAAATTGTCAAAGCAGACAGTGAATGCATCCCACTCCTCGAGCTGGAATGGCTAGTCCGATCCAATTCCCTAGAGAATGTCATGTCAGCCAGAGTTTCCAATATTAAATCTCCACCAGGAAGCTGATCAGAGAGATTGAACATGAGAAGTGCCTCACATCTGACAGGCGATGAAGAAACTAATTCTCGAACAGCTTGCAACCGTAAAATGCCGAGGACAGCCTTAGAAAGTGTCTCTTCCTTCACAACACCCTCCATCTGGAACTTCTCGATGAACCTATGAGCATAAAGAATTTCTCGCATAATGGCTAGCCAATAGTCACGACGAGAATGGCCGGTAAGCTCAGGAAACTCCATCACAACTGGTTCTGATCTACAATCAACATATATCGTCTCATTAGTGAGGCTCATTTACACCAGTAATCTCCCTAAATCCAGTCAGGTCCACATATAATGCAGACCCTTGATCAAAAGGAAAAGTATCAGTATTTATGATGGATAACAAAACCTACAAGGATGTGGATTTGTACAAAACTGCCTTGTCAAAAAGGCGTGAACCCCAAGGCCCAGTTAGCTCAGGCCGGATAACCTGTTTTAAATCGTCTGCAAGGTCATATACTTTTGCCTTGTCATAAGTCACAACTTTCAATGCTTCAAAGTAAAAAGCATGATCTGTCAAAGTTAATCTTCCTGCAACAAATATAAAGTTTATTAGGAAAATACATATAGCAACAACAAGAGTCATGCATGACAGAAAGAAAAAGCTCCGAGTAACAAGTCTTTGTGACAAGGTCTCTGCAACTGATGTTCTGATTGGGGGAACACACCAGGCCATGTAGAAATTCCGACATGTTCAAGTACTGGTTGGGTGGTCAAAGTGCCATCCACTTCGAGGATCCTTTCCCTCCTAGGTGATCGAAACCCCGAAAGAATAGAAGATTCAGTTTGAGTCTTCATTTTCTTTATTGTTCTGAATTGGGGGGAGAGTCTACAATTAGAAATTGTATGTATACTTCATAATTTCAGTTTTATAAGTCAAAATGTCCAAGAGTAAAGGGTAAGAATTTCAGAAAAGTGAGCTGATACAAAATATAGAAAGGAGTCCATAAAGTGATATCAAAGAATTAACTGTTCACTTGCACAGGAAGAAAGTGTGAGTGCATGTGTACACACACACACACACACACACACACACACACACACACACAGAGAGAGAGAGAGAGAGGAGAAAGTGAAAGAAGAAGAAGAACAAAACCATGGCAGACTGTCATTATTATTCACCTTCTAACCAAAATTATTCTCCTCGCACACCCATGTGGGAAAGGGGGGTGTAAAAGCAGCAGAAAGAAAACTATACACGTATTCCCCAATTATTAGCTTACTCTCCAACTAATAAACTGAGAAATCATCTTCTATGTTAATAATAAAGTATGGTAGCAGAAATTTATACATGTATGATAGCAGAATTGCATGGATGTATCCTAGATAATTGTATACATGTATGTTGCCCTATGCATATCGCAACTGGGCCCAAATTATGATCATAATGTACCACATCATGAGCATCAAACTGGAGCAGATTATGGGTTTCTCGTGAGATTAAATAGATCCAATCTGGAAGTATTTATACAAACATCAAAGTTGTCCAGTCTGTAATCATATCATTAACATGTATAGTGGGAAATTGGAGCATACTATAGATCTTTAATACCCATCTGTGCCTGACAAACTCAAAAACGACCTGATAGTGTTAAAGGAAATGTCAACCGCATTATTTATTTCTATATGTATCTTTAAAATGCCACTTAATTTGATGATATACATGAATCAAATAATGTATCCTAGTTTGAGGAATCACAGTAGTCTAATTGGTGCACTGGATAAGTTGATGTCCCAGGAAATAGGATTCAGTTTCATAACATTTCAAACTTCAAAACAAATACTATCATACTCAACATTTGACACGAAGGACAAATGTTGAAACTTGAAACATTGATGCTAAGTTGCAAGAATAAGAAGCAAGAACTTGTTATATTTTGAACAAAAAATATGTACATATATATACGCTGTTACAGCATCAGAACCATAACCCTTCATGTGAAACCATCAGCATATCTTGTTAAGATTATAACCAAAGAAAGCATGAATAATGACTAAGAGATGAGAACAGACAACATAAACACTGGCCATTTTCTTATGCAGGCTTGATTGCCATCTTATATGAACATGGCAATGCAGATGATGCCGGCCACATATCACGAACCTAACTCTTAACTAGTCAAGTAGGTTGAGATGGAGAGTTAAACCTCAAAGCAACTGAGATGATTTGAAAAGGAAATGGGGGAAAAGAAAAAGAAAAAACGCTCTCGTTCAAGATAGAACACTAATAGAGGTATTCTTAGGTTAGCAGCAAACCCCAGAATTAACATACAAATTATAACCTTAAGTGAAAACAAATGAAGTTAACCTGTCTATTCCTCCAAGGTACTTCTCATAGGCAGCAAATGGAAGTCGCCCCCCAGTAGAATTTGTAAGTACATCAAAAAGGTTGGAGCTTGTTATGACATCTGCAATGACAGGTATTGCAGGTGCTATTCGAGAGAAAGCCTCTACCCCAACAGTACTGTCCCGATCCACCTGTTACAAGGATAAGGGACATAAACCAAAAACTATTTCAAAGATTGGGTTATTAGCCTTGTGTTCATGTATTTTGTCAGACTCAATGTAATGTCAGTTACAGAATAAATAGGATGAAATGGCAAAATTTACAATAGCGTAGGATATTTTTTAATAGAATCTGTTGGTTAAAAGACATGTAAAAGTTACACATTTTTACCTTGTGCAAAGTCTGGCTGGCGGAAGGAGCTTCCCAGGCTAACATCATATCAAATGTAAGGCGTCGAAACTTCAGATCAGCAAGGTATCCCATCACTTGTGTAGATAAAGCAAGTGCTCTGAAACAGCAATACTCCAAGAAGTTTCTTGCATAATTTGAAGGATGCTTTATAGACTCAGATGCTTCTGAATCAAAGTTGTGCCTGAGCACATCAATAGCAACATCGAGAATCCTGCATTCCAGTGGTATGAGAGCATAAGTTCCAACTACTGAAACCAATTATACCAATTAGCATCTAGAATCCTAAAACGGATATCAAAGAAGCAAAAGAAAACAATAGCTATGGGGACTTTGTCGCATCAAAACCAATATAAAATAATGTTCTTCAAGTGCTCAGCCATGCTCTCAGCATGAAGGGTTCAAAGTTTATTTTTCTGTTTCTTTTTTCCTTCTGTTTTTGGGATGAATAAATGCATAGTTCCAACCCGCTCCCCAAAATGAGAGGAACTTACCAAAATATGTCGGTAACTACCTTAAATCAAATCCGCTCTCCCCTCAGAAGCACTCTACCAACCAATGTTTGAAAAAGCGCACTTCGAAACATAATGTGCTAGCTTTGTAGCTAGCAACCATTTATATTTATGAGGCAGGCGTTGATAGCACAATTTAATTAAAGCAGTATGCTTTGCTAAAAGCGTATGCGTTTACGTTGAATGCATAACGCAAAAGCACATGATTTTATCCACAAGAATTTTCCTTTTCTAAATTATGAATTTAAGTTGTGGTGGGTCCAAACTATTGGTTTTCTATTCTTTTTATTTCTTTTAACTAAAACAAGTGCACCCCTACATCTCATTAATACATTTGCTCCAAAATTTAAAGAATAGGAATATTCTACCTTTTGTTTCCTATTCTAGCCGTATCTAAGACTTGTGATTGTCCTTTTTATATTCTAGTCCGATTAAGGTTTTTCCCCTTCTCATGTCACCTCACTTCCCCCTCTCTTCCCTCAAACCCCCGCTTACCTTCCTCTTTCTGCAAACATCGTTCTATCAAAAATTGGACCAACAGTTTACTACACTAACAAAATATCTACCCTGACGACCATATTCGATAAAGATCAGTGAATTCGTGACAATAGAGCCATAGGTGTTAATGACTTGAATTGGTTTATGCATCATGAGTATGAGTATCTAAACCTAATTGTGGTGTGTGGTCTCTTGTTATAATTACTGTGTGAATTTAAACTTGTCTAATATTAACGGTTTTTTTACCTTTACTTTTTTGCACAAGGTTTCCGAATTTTCAAATATTGTGCTCTTATATATTGTATTTTCCACCTATTTTATTTTAGAAATATTGTTGTAAAATAAATTGAAAATTCATGTACCATATGATATGTTATGCTGATAGGTGTATCACTTCGCTACATGCTAGCTATCACTTTTTCAACATTGCTACCAACAGTCCAAGTTCTTTTTGCACAAATGGTTCGTTTGCAGTTCAATTTCACAGGGTATTTTGTACATTATATCAGCTCAGATTAAATGTGTTAACAAATGTATTCAGAGTCCTAGATGGAATGAATCACATCATTCCAGAAAAATATGACCACTTAAGATCACAACAAAAATCTAAGTATAAGAATGACAACAGTTCTAGTGTGAAGTAAAGACCAGTGTTATATGGTTCACGATACAGTTCATACATGATATGGGTATTGGTACACAATACACTACTTTTAGCAATACATAGCGCGTGAAGGGTGGGTGAGTCAGTGATGGGCCCCCGCCCCAATCCCTGCGGGTTTACACCCGCAGGAAACCCATGTGAGCCCAGGCCCATGCCGCGCCTGCCCTTTAGCCGCACGCGCACGCCTTGCCCCCCACGGAACCCTAGTTTCTATTATAAATAGGGGGGTAGCCATCTCTTGTATGCCTATGCTTGATTATTGATATTTGTGTGATTCCATAGGTAGACGAGTGCGGACGTCCTCTTTGACGTCTTGGGAGGAGAATACACCTCTTTTGTTTTCACTTATCTAGTTTCTTTTGCTATTATTATCTATAAAAATCGTGCCTTTTGTTAGATCCTAACAATTTGGTATCAGAGCGTGACGATCCATGGCGGCCGCGACGAGATCGAAGGATAAAATCGAGGCGTTGGAGGAAAAGTTCATAGGGAAAATTGAAGAGTTAAAGAAATCGGCGGAAGCGGTGGTGGAATCCATCGAGCAAATGAAGGCAAATCAAGCAAAGAACAACGAACAATTTGCAAAGATCCTCTCCCTCTTGGTGGCTATTCCACAAGGCGAAGGAAACCCTAATTCGACAATAAAGGCGTCATCTTTGAACGAAAAAGAGCCTGAAAAATCTAGATCTGAAACTTTCAGATCTGAATTTGAAGGCGGCATATATTCAGATCTGAAGGCGGCAGAGGAAGACGAGAAAATTTTTAGATCTGAAACTTTCAGATCTGGATCTGATGGCGGTGAAAATCCAGAGCTGAAGGCGGCGGCGGAAGACGAGAACGAGCCACCAAGGCGAGAAAACCCTAGCCGTCGTCTCAAGAAGGCGGCCACGCCCCTGCAGAAATTCTGCAGGGGCCGCAGCGGCCGTGCAGAATTTCTGCAGGGGCCCTGCAGGGGCCCAGGAGCCCCTGTGGTCCCTGTAAGGGCCCTGCAGGCCCATGCAGGGGCCCAGGAGCCCCTGCAGACTCCTGCTGTGGCCCTGCAAGGCCCGGCAGCCCCTTCAGCAGTGACGACGGGCCCTCCGATGCAGTGGACAACGAGTTTTCGACTTTCTGGGCCCAAAACAGCGAACATTCGAGCTTCCGGGAGTACGATGTGGGCCCCAAGGCCATTGGTTTTCAGTTCAAAGTCCTTCAAGCGCCAACATCTCAGTTTTGGGTATAGATGGCCTTCAGATCTGACTGGTGACGACCGTGGCATTCGTCTGGGCGTTGATGAAGGTGGTGGAGACCAATCTCATCCTTTTGATCCGGGAGGAGACATGCAATACGTGGAATGGATAGTACACATATTCCATGCACCACCTTGAGGACAATGTGGATTTTCAGGGGCGGAGTGATGCTAGATCCGTGCGCGGCTAAAGATTAGAGAGAATTACTTTGCGCACAGCAAGTCATGGAGAAATTACTTTGCGCACAAGGAATGTTTTCTTATTTTCTTATTTAAACAAGGGCTAGCCGTCATTTGTATTCATGCTTGATTGATAATTCTCTTGAGCATCCCATAGATAGATCTAGATTAAACGAGTGCGGACGTCCTCTATTGGCGTCTTGGGAGGAGAATACACCTCTTTTGTATTCAATTATCTTGTTATTGCTTCTATTTCTCTATAAAAATTGCATCTTTTCGTTGGATCCTAACAGTCAGTTTGATGTTTCTTATCGCAATGCACTTTTACTGTGGCCGTTTATATACATACTAGTCATAACCCGTGCCCGCGGGCACGATTAATTTAAGATTTTCCCTTGCGAAATCTTTGTTACCCGAAATTTTTTTTGCAAAGCCAAAATTTAAAATAAAAACAATTTAGCTTACAATATTTAGCGGCACAGCGCGTGGGTGCCTTCGGTGCGGAACAACAAATTCAGCGCATGCACTTTCGACACAGAACACCAAATTCGACGTGGGTACATTCGGCGCAGAACAACAAATTCGATGTAAAACAACAATTTCGACGCAGGTGCCTTAGGCGCGGAGCAACAAATCAGCGTTAACAAATAGTGCGGGCGCCTTCGGCGCGGAACAACAAATTCAGCGCATGCGCCTTCGACACAGAACACCAAATTCGACGTGGGTGCCTTCGGCGCATAGTAACAAATTCGACGTAAAACAACAATTTCGGCGCTGGTTCCTTAGGGGCGCGGAACAAAAAATCAGCGTTAAAAAATTTAGCGGGCGCCTTCGGACAATGTTCATTTAAAAATCTTGGACCACTAATTTTAAACAAACATCAATAATTATCAGCAGATGTGATCGAAATTTTACAGGGTTTTGCAACGCGAATCAATGAGTTGGCAGCATCTCCCGCATTCTCCCACAGCTCGCGTTCATTTCCAAGATGAGATTGTGTGTGTGTACACAACATTTTTTTGCATAACTAATATCAAAAGGGTATTCCTAATTTCAATGTTTTTTCGTATTCCCAACAAATTTCTCTTCAACCCAAAATTTTCCCTCCAAAAGTTGATGTGACATTGCCACATAGGACAAATTCAAAATCTGCCCTCAATTGTAATATAGATACAACATATACAACTGCATACGCATATGCATACTACCATATGCATATAAATTCATATAACCAGAAATGATAAAGAATCAATGAACAACTATTCAATTGTTTCTTCTCAGTTTCATTTTTATAATATATAACATGTGAAGTAGATTTAGATCTTCTTTCTTCTTCATATATGTTTGGATTGCCCATATCGCTGCTTTTCGCAGTCTGGATCACAAATGACCCCTGAATTAGGTCACTTTAAACGGATCGCGGATAGTGGTGGTGAAATGGTAACTATTGTAGAGACAAATGTACATATAGACAGACTCTAAATCAAAGACTCCACAAAAATCCATGCCACAGAAATAGATATGATCACCATCAGAAATGTCACTCACCAAATCCAGTTTCCCGAATCACCACCACATCTTCAGAGTGACACTGAATTAACCAGCCACTAATTAAATTCACAATAATAGGCTTGCGTGGAGAAATATCCAAATCATTTTAACTTGACTGAAATAGCATGTCTCAGGACAACATTGATAGATACGTGGAGAAGCCATGCAACATATCGATAAGAAATTATAGAAATTGCACGCAAGAACTTTCAATCTTCCTTGCTTTCTATAAAGTTTTAGTTGACATGCAACATACAAGCTTAAAATCTAAAAGCAAGACCTAATATCAAGCTAATAAATATAGCATCAATTTTCTCTTTATACAGGACACCATGGCGCATGAAGTAAAGCTATGAATCCAAAAGCAGGCCAACAAAATCATTTACAATTTTGCAGCACGAATTAGAGGCAAAGTAAATGCACATCAAAATGCTAACAAGTTATTGGGTTCAGAAAACCGTACTAAACAAGGCAACAAACTAATCATCGCAAAATATCATCATGGGCTACCATGGCTCCTTTTCTCTCTGCACTATGTAATCTGTAACTGTCTATTAAAGAGATATTGTGATGCGGACGCCCACTAGTCGCCGCCCCGCTTGCCGCAAGCCGCACACGAGTCCCACTTGATGCTTATGCTTGGGTGATTTAGTTATCTAGGGGTATTCTAGTCTTTTCAAACTAGATTAGTAAATCCCTTCTTTTTCTATTTATTAGGGCTAGCCGTCATTTTATTTGCTTATGCTTATTTTGTGAAGAACAATTGTAGGCATCTCTTGTGAAGGTTTTAGGCTTTGTTCCGTGCAACAAAGCTAGGAGAGCGAGTCTCCTCTCGAAAGAGACTCATTTATCAATCTTTTTCTTAGTTCTTCGCAATTTATAAGATCCAAAAATCCTCTTTTTATATTTTTCCACCTTTAAATTCTGAAATTAATTTATACGAAACCCTAGTTCGGATCAAATTGGTATCCGAGCGTTGAGATCCGATGGCGACAAGCACTAGGTCAAAGGCGGATGGCGTGGATGAGAAGGTGCAAAGGCTTCGGGAAGAATTCAACCGGGAGATCGAGTGGTTGAAGAAAACCCTACGGGAATCCATCAAAGACCATGCGCATTCACAGGAGGACATCCAAATCGAACTTCGGGCGATGAGGAGGGACGCCGCGCAAGCGGGACGCGACATCCAAGGGCTAAAGGATGCAACTTCAGATCTGAAAGAGGCAACTTCAGATCTGAAATTTTTGAGGGAGGCCACGTCGTTGATTCCGGAGATTAAAGCTATGCTCCAAGCCCTAACAATGGAGAGAGGAGGAGATCGGGACAAGAAGACTCAAGGGGAAGAAAACCAGGGAGAATCAACGCTTGAATCGGCAAACCGGGAGCAACCGGAGGAGACGACGGCTACAACGACAAATCTGGAGCAAATCGCAGCAGCCACGAACCCTAGCGGGCCCGGACAGCCATGGGGAGAGGCCGGGAGGCTGTTTGGAAGGCCGGCAGGCCCATCTGGGCCTGCGGCCAGCCCTGCAGGCCCTTCAGGGCCTGCGGCACAGCTGGCAGGGCCCAGCGGGCCTGCCGCAGCTGTTACAGGCCCGGCCGGGCCTGTTGGGACCCCTGCAGGCCTGTTCGGGCCTGCAGCAGTCCCGGCAGGCCCAAACATACCCGCGACGGCCCCATGGGGACCTGCCGCAGTGCGGGCAGCCCCCTGGGGGCCCACGACGACGCCGACAGCCCCCTGGGGGCCCGCAGCAGCACAAACAGCCCCTTGGGGGGAAGACGAGGGCGGATGGGCCCGAGACGCGACGATTGGGGCTCCAGTAGCCCAATTTTGGGGACCAGAGGCTCATCCACAGGTACCGAGGCCGCAGGTTGATCCCAGGCAGGCTTTTGATGGCTTTCCGGGGCGGGGACAAGGCTCGGGAGGCTATTTTGGGGGCCGGACAGCACCAGTGCAGCCACGCAGGGCAGAAGGGCCCGTATGGGCACGACAGCAGGAGTTCCCGGGTTACCATTACCAGCCTGAGGCGTGGGAGAGACCCGTTTGGCCCGAGGAGTTGTACGGGGATGACGGGGGAGGACCAGCAGAGCCAGTCGGTGGAGGATTCGGCCGTGGGGGTGACCGCGGTAGAAATGGGGGACCTCAGGGGGGACATCAATGCAGATCGCCGCCTTATGAAGCTGAAGATGCCGATTTTTGACGGCACGGATCCGGATGGGTGGATCTACCGGGCGGAGCATTACTTCCAGGTGATGCGGTTGACGGAGGAGAAGATTCCGAGGGCCATCGGAATCTACTTCGAGGGCAAGGCGTTGGCCTGGTACAGATGGAAGGTGGCACAGACCCCCTTTCGCACTTGGGAGGAGCTGTCCGCACTGATACTAGACCGGTTCCAGTAGACCCCGGGGAGATTTCTATGAGCAGTTATCTGCTTTGAGGCATGAGGGGACGGTCAGGGATTATGTGGAGAGGTTCGAGATGCTGAATAGTAGGGTGAAGGGGGTGACCGACGAGGTGATGATTGGGAATTTCATGAGGGGGCTGAAACCCTCTATACGAGCAGAGCTGAGGATGCAGAGTCCGGGGACACTGGAGGATGTCCTTCGCCTGGCCCACAAGGCGGAGGAGAAGCATGCAGAGGAGAGACGCATTCGGGGAACTTGGGGAGCCCAAGGCCAACGTATTCAGACAGCACCGGGCCCACCTCTGGGGGTTACAGTAGCACCAGTGGACACGGAAATGAAGAGAGATGAAACCCGACCAATGATCACCGGTAAATGGATGACTGAGGCTGATATGAGGGCGAGGCGTGCTGCAGGCCTCTGTTTCAGATGCGATGAAAAGTTCAGTCTCGGTCATCGATGTGCGAGCAGGCTGATACAGATTGTGCTAGTACCGGACGAGGGGGAGTATGCAGATGATGTGGAGCCAGTGATGACGGAAGAGAGCGAGGTTGAGCACGCACATCTGGATGTAGCGGAGGTGTCCCTGAGCTCCTTGGTAGGGGTAACCACGAACCATACCATGAAGTTGTCACGGCGATTGGACGACGCGTCGGTGACGGTACTTATAGACAGTGGGGCTACCCACAACTTCATCTCTCGACATTTGGTGGATCGTCATAGGTTGCAGGTGAGCACCTTGGAGATGTTTACGGTCCTCTCAGGGACAGGGAGGAGGGAGGAGAGCAGTGGGATGTGCAAAGGGCTGAGTCTGACCTTACAAGGGGTGCAGATCATGGAGGACTTCTTGCCCCTAGAGTTGGACAATATCGATGTGATTTTGGGCGTGCAGTGGCTGAGGGGGTTGGGCGAGGTGAAGATGAATTGGAAGCAGCTGAGGATGGAATTCCAGGAGGGGGGTCGCACGGTGGTTCTGACAGGTGACCCTAGCCTCTGTTTTCCCTCGGGGGCCTTCAAAGCCAGATCTCCACCTTGAGGACAAGGTGGCTCTTTTAGGGGGAGGTATTGATGCGGACGCCCACTAGCCGCCGCCCCGCTTGCCGCAAGCCGCACCCGAGTCCCACTTGATGCTTATGCTTGGGTGATTTAGTTATCTAGGGGTATTCTAGTCTTTTCAGACTAGATTAGTAAATCCCTTCTTTTTCTATTTATTAGGGCCAGCCGTCATTTTATTTGCTTGTGCTTATTTTGTGAAGAACAATTGTAGGCATCTCTTGTGAAGGTTTTAGGCTTTGTTCCGTACAACAAAGCTAGGAGAGCGAGTCTCCTCTCGAAAGAGACTCATTTATCAATCTTTTTCTTAGTTCTTCGCAATTTATAAGATCCAAAAATCCTCTTCTTATATTTTTCCACCTTTAAATTCTGAAATTAATTGATACGAAACCCTAGTTCGTATCATATTGACACGCTCAAAATCATCATTTTCCGTGTAAAATCCTGCAACCTTTACTCGTGGCTAACTGGATTTATATAAATTGAGCTTTATATTTCAGTAAAGTTACAAGATCATCAACAGCAATGATTAACAAAAAGGTAACCTAGTACATGATGCGGACGCGCCGGGCCCACAGGAGGCGGAGCCGCGTGATGGGGGTGGCCCATCGCACGATGTGGTCGTGCGGGACGAGCCACCGGTCAGTTGGTGACTTACTGCAGGAGGAGGAGACGTGGGGACACGACTTAACTCGTAGAGGGGCATTGTCTTTCAACATAAATCTGAACTTTTCCCCTTATTTTATATTCTATGGCTAGCGTCATTTTGCTTTATTCTTAATTTTGTGAAGAACATTTAAGCGTCAACTTCGACGGTGTTTAGGCTTTAGTCCGTGCATCTAAAACTAGGAGAGATGGTCTCCTCTTTAAAGAGATCCATTATCTTATTGTTTTTCGTTGTTTTTCGTCAAAATTCCAATCAAGTTTCCATCTTTTTCATATTTTCCACAAATTTTCGCTGTTTTACTAGTTTGTACGAGTAAATCGCATCAAATTGGTATCAGAGCGGTAAGATCTAATGGCGACGGATACGAAATCGAAGGCGGATTCCGTAGACGAGAAGATTCAAGGGTTGCACGAAGAAATCAACAAAGAATTGGAGGCCACGAATGAAAGAATCAATGTAGAGTTCAAGGACGTCGCTCACACGCAAGGGGATATGCAAGGGAATCTATGAGCGATGAGGGCGGAAATTTGTCAAATTGGCCAATTTTTTCAAATCCTAATGGCAAAAAAAGAAAAGAAGGGAAAGAAGATTCAAGGGGAGACCTTGGAGGAGATCCTCGACGATTCCGACCCGAAAATCTAACAACAAAGGGCTCATGAAACGAAGATAGCGGCGATGTTCCACGGAATCTCAGCAAACAACGAAAAGCCGCCGGAAACATCAACGAAGGAGTCGGGAGTGGACGAGACGGGGCAAACCCCCTCCGGGCGGGTCGGCCAGGTGCGGCGGCCGCCTGCACGTCGGCCCTCCAACAGGGCGGCGGGGCCGCGCGACATGCGCAGGGGCCCGCGCGGCCCTGCAGCATGCCGACGAGGGCCGCGCGGCCCTGCAGCAGCCAGGCGAGGGCCGCGCAGCCCTCGTCCTTCAAAACAGGGGCCAGGGGCCCCGGTTTGGCCCTTGGGGGCCCCTGTCGCGCAGGTTGGGGGCCGGGACGCCTTTCCACAGGGGCGACCAGCGACTGTGGGCCCCCGAGAGGCATTTGCGGGGTTTTCGGGGCGCGGACGAGGCCCTGGTGGGCGCTTTGGAGGTCGACTTGGACAACCCGGCACATGAAGTTTTTGGGGGGGCCTAATGGGCTTGGACCAGTCAGCAGACCACAGTGGCATGAGGAGGAGTATGTGTGGGAGGAGATTGAACCACCTTTGGACCATGGCGACAGGAGAGTTGGACGGGAGGTATGTACCACAGGAGAGGGGGCTGAAGGAGCGGCATATGTGGACGTCAATGCTGATCGAAGATTGAAGAAGCTCAAAATACCGGTGTTTGAGGGGCTCGATCCGAATGGATGGATCTACAGAGCGGATCGGTATTTTCAAGTGATGGGATTCACAGAGGAGGAGGTCTTAGACGCCGTTGGCATTTACTTTGAGGGAAAGGCATTGGCATGGTATCTGTGGAGGATATCCTGGAATCCTTTTTGCTCATGGGCAGAGTTGACGACATATTTGATGGATCGGTTTCAGGAGACACCGGGAGGAGATTTCTATGAGCAGCTCAGAGCTCTTAGATAGGAGGGAACGGTGCGGGATTTTATCAGGAAGTTTGAGTTGCTATCGGGCCGAATGCATGGCGTCACAGAGGACATACTCATGGGGAACTTTATGGGTGGGCTGAAGCCTTCCATTTGGGCCGAGTTGAGGATGCAGAGCCCCGTGGGCTTGGAGGACCTGATTCGCCTCGCACAGAAGGCGGAAGAGAAGCATGCGGATGAGATGCGAATACGAGGAGCCTGGGGGCCCCAAATTCCCGCCCAACACCAACAGCAGCACAGAGGGCTCCTACAGGAGTACCAGAGGCCAGAGGAGAGGCTCGCCCAGCGACGTTGGGGAGGCGACTGACAGAGGCAGAGGTGCGGGAGAAGCGGACGAAAGGACAATATTTTCGCTGTGACGATCAGTTTACTCCCGGTCACCGATGCGGGAGTCGCCTTTTGCAGATCATTATAGTACCGGATGAGGAGGAATATGTTGACGATGAGAAGTACGAGGCCGAGGAGGTCGTGGAGGAGGAGAAGTCTCATCTGGATGTAGCGAAGGTGTCACTAAACTCCGTGATAAGGTTCACCACGAACCATACCATGAAGCTGTCAGGGCGACTGGACGACACGATGGTGACGGTACTCATAGACAGTGGGGACATCCACAACTTCATCTCTCGATAGTTGATGGATCATCATGGTTTATAGCTGAGCATTTTGGAGAAGTTTACGGTCATGTTAGGGACGGGGAGGATGGAGAAGAGCAGTGGGATGTGCAAGGGGTTGTGCTTGACATTGCAGTGTGTGCAGATTGTGGAGGATTTCTTACCCTTGGAGTTGAGCAACGTCGATGTGATTTTGGATGTACAATGGACGAAGCGGTTGGGCGAGGTGAAGGTGAATTGGAAGCATTTCAGGATAGAGTTCCAGGAGGGAGATCGTACGGTGATTCTGACAGGAGACCCCAGCCTCTGTTTCTCCTTAGTGGATTTCAAAGCCATATCACGTATCCTACAGAGGTCAGGAAAGGAATTCTTGGTGGAGTGCCGAGGTATGATGACAGACGGTGAGGAGCCACAGGAGGAAACCCCAGCCGGGGTGGAGCAGTTGTTAGAGCGGTATCAGGAGGTCTTTCAGGATCCGCAGGGTTTACCACCGGTACGGAGACATGATCATGCGATTGTGTTGCGTGAGGGGGCGACACCAGTGAGTGTACGGCCATATCGTTATCCGCACGTGCAGAAGGATGAGATCGAGCAGATGGTGCGAGAGATGATGCAAGCAGGGGTGATCTAGCCCAGTGTTAGCCCATTTTCTAGCCCGGTGTTACTA
The DNA here is from genome assembly GCA_030789695.1 of Scilla litardierei. Taxonomy (NCBI): domain Eukaryota; kingdom Viridiplantae; phylum Streptophyta; class Magnoliopsida; order Asparagales; family Asparagaceae; genus Scilla; species Scilla litardierei. The sequence continues at coordinate 3,947,037 of CM061132.1, forward strand.
GTGAAGAAGAAGGACTGGAGCTGACATTTCGTCGTAAACTACCGAGAACTGAATAAGGAAATTGTCTCCGACAAGTTTCCTATTCCAGTGAACGATGAGCTGTTGGACGAGCTTCACGGGGCATCGTTCTTTTCGAAGATCGATCTGAGATTGGGGTACCATCAGATACTGATGATGCCGGAGGATGTGCCGAAGACGGCGTTTCACACACAAAAGGGGCATTACGAGTTGTTGGTCATGCCTTTCGGCTTGACCAATCCTCCCTCGACCTTTTAGGCCTTGATGAACAAGGTGTTCCAGCCATTTTTGAGGAGATTCATCTGGTATTCTTCGACAATATACTCATCTACAGCAGGACTATAGAGGAGCACTTGGGGCACTTGGAGTTGGCTTTTCAGGAGTTGTTGGCATATCAGCTGTATGCGAATCAGAAGAAGTATCGGTTTGGGCAGAGGCAGATTGAATATCTGGGGCATGTAGTTTCTGAGGCAGGAGTGGCGGCTGATAGATCGAAGATAAAGACGATGTTGGACTGGCCACTGCCGACGACGCTGAGGGCGTTACGTGGCTTCCTTGGGCTGACAGGGAACTATAGTAAGTTCGTGAAAGGGTATAGCATCATAGCATGGCTCCTTACCGAACAGCTGAAGAAGGACGGCTTCAAGTGGGGGAGGAGGCGACCAAGGCCTTTGAGGCCTTGAATGTAGCAATGTCGACGGCACCGATCCTAGCTCTACCAGATTTCATTGTATCATTTGTAGTGGAGACGGATGCGTCGGGTTATGACTTGGGAGCGGTTTTGATGCTGGAGGGACAACCGATTGCGTACTTCAGTCAGGTGCGGTCGTCTAGGGCACGACTGAAGTTAGTATATGAGAGAGAGCTGATGGAGATTGTCCTAACAATACAGAAATGACGTGCATATCTGTTGGGGAGAGACTTCGTGGGTAGGACGGACCAGCGAAGTCTAAAGTACTTGCTGAAGCAGCGGTTGGTGACGGAGGAGCATCGGTGATGGTTATCCAAGTTAGTAGGATACCGTTTTGACATTGAGTACAATCCAAGTTAGTAGGATACCGTTTTGCAATTGAGTACAGACCGGGGTTGGAGAAAAATGCGGCGGATGCGTTGTGGGCTCTTTACTTACCGATATAGATGGATAGGGAGTTGATGCTACAGAAGGCAGAGTCAGACCCAGAGTTGAGACAGATCCGGAAGGCGCTGCAGGAAGGAGGAGAAGGACCGAAGGGATACTCATTGGAGGGACAACAGTTGTTGTACCAGGGAAGGTTGGTGTTGCCGAGGACGTCGACCTTCATACCGACACTGTTTCAGGAGTTCCATGGCACGGCGGTGGGGGGCCATTCGGGCTTGCAGCAGACGTATATGAGGATGGCCCGGGAAGTATTTTGGCCGGGGATGCAGAAGATGATAGCTTGTTTAGTAGCTGCTTGTAACGTTTGCCAACGTCACAAATACATGGCCATGGCACCAGCGGGGTTGTTACAGCCGTTAGCCTTGCCAGAGAGGGTTTGAGAGGAGGTTACGATGGACTTCATAGATGGGCTGCCACGGTCAGAGGGGGACCGAGTGATTTTCGTAGTGGTGGATAGGCTTAGTAAGTATGCTCACTTCATTCCGTTGAAGCATCCTTACACAGATGTATCCGTGGCAACCGCTTTTATTCGGGAGGTGGTTAGACTGCATGGGATACCTGACGCTATAATGTCTGACAGAGACAATGTTTTCACAAGCGGGATCTGGAAGGAGTTATTTCGAGTGCAGGGGACTGTACTCAAGAGGAACACCGCCTACCACCCCCAGACGGATGGGCAGACGGAGGTGGTGAATCGCAGCATAGAGACGTATCTGCGATGTTTTGCTTCGGAAACTCCGCGTCAGTGGTACAGATGGTTGGCATGGGCAGAGTACTAGTATAACACCTCATACCACTCCTCAGAAGGGACGACCCCATTCCGGATATTATATGGTCGTGACCCACCGCAGTTGATTCATTATGGGCAACGGGGGACACCGGTGTCACTAGTGGATGATTATATGGGGGGAGAGATGGTATGCTGGAGGAATTGCGGAGACATTTGACGAGGGCACAGCAGGTAATGAAGGCAAAGGCCGACGTGCACCGTCGAGACGTGCAGTTTCAGAGGGAGACATGGTGTACTTAAAGCTGCGACCCTACCGTCGGAGATCGCTAAATCAGCGAAGGAATGAGAAGCTAGCGGCGCAGTATTATGGGCCATACGAGATTGTGGCCCGGATTGGTCAAGTGGCATACAAACTGAGGTTACCCCCTACGTCAGCGATACACCCAGACTTTCACGTATCCCAGCTACGGAGGGTGATTGGTGATCATATGGTGTCGTCAGCGTTACCTCCCACACTTATTGATGACATGGAGGTGCTGTTGAAACCGTTGGATGTGAGAGACGTGCGTCATGGCCCGAGTCGACGGAGGGAGGTGCTAATACATTGGGCTGGCTTACCTAATTGTGACGCTACTTAGGAGGCGTTCGACTGATGTAGAAACAGTTCCCAGATTTTCACCTTGAGGACAAGGTGGCTCTTCTACGAGCAGGTATTGATGCGGACGTGCTGGGCCCACAGGAGGCGGACCCACATGATGGGGGTGGCACATCGCACGATGCGGTCGTGCGGGACTAGCCACCGATCGGGTTGGTGACTTACTTCAGGAGGAGATGTGGGAACACAATTTAACTCATAGAAGGGCATTTTTGTCTTTCAACATAAATCTGAACTTTTCCCCTTATTTTATATTCTAAGGCTAGCCGTTATTTTGCTTTATGCTTAATTTTGTGAAGAACATTTAGGCGTCAACTTCGACGGTGTTTAGACTTTAATCCGTGCATCTAAAGCTAGGAGAGAGTGCCTCCTCTTTAAAGAGATCCATTATTTTATTGTTTTTTGTTGTTCTTCGTCAAAATTCCAATAAAGTTTCCACCTTTTTCCCTATTTTCCACAAATATTCGCTATTTTACTTGTTTGTGCAAGTAACTCGCATCAGTACCTAACATTAATAAAAAAACAAAAACAATGCTCCAATCACATTCCTTTTCCCTGTCGCTAGAAATATCTACACTGAAAAACCAGTTTATCATCTTGCACTACTATGATTAAGATTGGCTGATGACCAATGTCTGAAGTACTGGCCAATGTTGATGTTGATATGTATCGCATCGGACTTGGAGCATGCTGATCTGATTCCCAACCAATACCACAGAAACCAACTGAAAATGATGGATATAAGAGGAGATATATCGTTTAAAGTACCAAAAGTTAATTTGATTTCATTTCTTGATGAAATATTTTTAAAAATTGAATCATCGAATAAGAAAATTTTATTTTACATAAGCTTGAGAGCTGTTACGCATGCACTAATGAGTCAAAGACACAATAAAATACATTAGCTTTTCCGAGTCGCCACTTTATCTTCTTTCATTTTACGTTGCAAAAGATTAGATTGGATAAGTAGGCTATTGAGCTCATATAACTGTTAACTGTTAAGTATTAAGAAACGGCATTCCCCCGACATAAATTAGGAGTGATGCTGAAAAATGAAGCAAGTGGTCCAAAATGATGATAATAAAGTCATTTTTTATTTCAATAAAAACAAAATACAGATGCATCACTTTAGAAACAACATAAACAGATGGTGGTCTTTTTACGTTAGCCATGTTCCACGTCAGCAGGAACTTCGGATTGTTTTGATATCCAATGCCACTAATGAGCATGATACATTGGAATAGAATGTGTTGTGCTCTCAATTGAAATGAATACAGCTGAAACGAATACATTTATATGGAAAGACAAATCGATTTGATTAAATCGCAAAGGAATTGACATTGTGTTGTATATATGTATGTGTATGTGTTTAGTAGCCAAATAATAAAATTTAAACTGCAACTCCTATTGTTAACAAACTCTTGTGTTTACAACTTTCTCCTCCCAAAACGTTGATATATACACATATAATACTCACATTGTTAACAAACTCTTGTGTTTACAACTTTCTGATAGGATCCAAAAGGAAATCTGCGATTTTATTAATAAAATTGAATAAAAGAGATAAATTATTACAATTTTTGGGGTAATCGCCCTCCCAAGACGCCGATTTATTGGGTACGTCCGCATCCTCCCTAGGACCAAGAGAATTCTCTCTATTATGAAAATAACTAAATCCATAGCATCATAGGGCCGGCTAGTCTCCCCTTATTTATAATAATCCAACTCAATGTCTAATGACCCAAATACCCCCTACATTAATCCAAATAACACAAAGCCCCCAAAATGCCCCTTTAATGGGCCGGATCTATCATTACTCCGCCTCTGAAAATCTACCTTATCCTCAAGGTGGTGCATGAGGTGTGTGTGTGTGGCTTCCGTTCCAAGCGCTGATTGCATGCCTCCTCCCGGGTCAAAAGGATGTGATTGTCCTCCACCGCTTCCAACGACGTCCTGAAAATTACCGTCGGACCAAGGCGGGGCCCGAAGGACGTCGTCGGGCTTCCACAAACAATCTGGAGGATCGTCGTCGTCGTCATGCTACTGGAAAGACTCTGTCACTCACTGTTTTGGGCCCAAAAAGCCAAATCCTCGCTGTCCGACTTCTCGGAGGGCCCTCTTCGCCTTTAAAGGGCCGGCAGCCCCATAGGGAACCCTGGAGGAGCCAACGCCCCTTCTGAAGGGGCTGGAGCCCCCTGGGGGCCCAGCAGGGGCTGGCGCCCTTGCAGTTGGGGCGGCAGCCCCCCTGGGCCCCCAGCAAGGGCTGGCACCCCTGCAGTTGGGGCGGCAACCCTCCTGGGGCCCCCAAGAGGGGCTGGTGCCCCTTCCCAAGGGGTGCCACCCCTTCCCAAGGGGTAGGGGCCCCAGGGGGCTGGCGCCCCTGCAGTTGGGGCGGCAGCCCTCCTGGGGTCCCAGGAGGGGGCTGGCACCCCTTCCCGAGGGGTGGCAGCCCCCGGGGGGCCCCAAGAGGGGTGCCCCCTTTGTTTTGTTGCCGAAAGTAGCGACTCTCGCTGTTTTTCCGCTGAAAGCGTCGTCTTTTGCCCTAGATCTGGGTTTTCACCCAATCTGAAATTTTCTGATGCGGCTGGAAATTAAGAGGAGGGGCGTTTGCGTAAAAGAACAAATAGGTGTGCTTTGCCTATTTAAGGGGGTTGAGCCGGCCCTAATTCTTATGCGAAAATTGTTGAGAGTATTTTATTTTATCCCCTAGATTAATTGTATTAGGATTTCAGCTTTTCCCCCTAGGTTAAGAATCGTCTTCTAGTTATTAGTTAGCAAGTAGATTATTGTATTAGTGTTCATTTTTAATTGTGAGATCTGAAATTCCAATAAAAATCCCATTTTTATCTTCAAATCCCTAGCAAATCGCATCAATTGGTATCAGAGCACTAGATCCAGAGCGAGCACCCAATTTATGGATCTGATCGACGCATGGGTAGAGCGAAGGGAAAGGGTGTGCCGTCAAATAATGGAGAATTTGGCGGAGATCAATCGTTGCTACAAGGAGAAAGTGGCGGAGATCGACCGTCGCTATCTTTCCGCTGCAAAGACAAACATAGATCTGAAGCCTGCGGCTGTCGACGATCCAGATCTGGAATTTCCAGATCCAGATCTGGAATTTCCAGATCCAGATCTACCAGATCTGGAGCTTCCAGGCGTAGATCCGCCAGACGCAGATCTGTCGGCAAGAGGGGCCGGTGGGGTGATTCCGGCCCCCGGCAACCCTCCGGGGAGCCACCGACCCCCCAGGGAGCTCTGGGGGGCCCGGCGAACCCCCAGAGGGGCGGCGGAGGGCCGCCAAGCCCCCGGGAGGGGCGGCCGCACCTGCCGCCCCTCCATGCGCAGGCGGCGGCCCCAGGGAGCACCGCCTGGGGGCGGCCGACCCATTTTCAGGGCCGGCCGCCCCCGGCGACGCCCTGGGGGGCTTCGGCCGACCCCAGGGGGGATCCCGAGGGCCGGTGGACCTCTTGGGGGCCCCACCGACCTTCCAGGACGACCGACAGGCTTTTTTCGAGGATTTCCAGGCCCCCGGAGGCCCCGCACGAGGTCCGTGGAGCACAATTTTCAGGATTTCAGCCATCTATGGGGCCCGGGGAAGGATTCCAGCAGTGCATCGATGACGACGACCATCCAAAGTACTTGTGGGGGCCCGACGACGTTTTTTGGATCCCACCTTGGCCCGACGATATTTCTCCGGACGTCGTTGAAAGCGGTGGGGACCACTCTCATCCGTTTGATCCGGGAGGAGTGCAATCGACCGGGTAGGACGGATGGCCCACGGACATCATGCACCACCTTGAGGACAAGGTGGATTTTCAGGGGCGGAGTAGTGATGCGGCTGGAAATTAAGAGGAGGGGCGTTTGCGTAAAAGAACAAATAGGTGTGCTTTGCCTATTTAAGGGGGTTGAGCCGGCCCTAATTCTTATGCGAAAATTGTTGAGAGTATTTTATTTTATCCCTCTAGATTAATTGTATTAGGATTTCAGCTTTTCCCCCTAGGTTAAGAATCGTCTTCTAGTTATTAGTTAGCGAGTAGATTATTGTATTAGTGTTCCTTTTTAATTGTGAGATCTGAAATTCCAATAAAAATCCCATTTTTATCTTCAAATCCCTAGCAAATCGCATCATTTTCACCTCCTTCAGATCTGCATTTTGTTGCCCTTCGTCGTCTGGATGCAAATACGCGTCAAAGCTGTCGACTTTTTCCTCTTTCTCGTACAAAGTCGGCGCCTTTTGCCCCAACTTAGGGTGTTTGCCCTCGTTTCCTTCCTTTCCCGTGAGGATCGATAACTGGAAGATGATATGCACGAGAGACTCCTCTTGTTTATCTTGTCTATCAGTCATCCGATCAATAGAAGCCATCAACTTCGTAATTGCTTCCTCGTGCCCCGCTACGCTAAAGTTTTCTTCACACCTTCGATCTCGCCATTGAATTTCTCTTCCAAAGTCTCAAACTTGTCCTTGGATCTTGTCGATACCGCCATGGATCGTAGATGCGCTGATACCAAAATGATAAGATCCAAAAGGAAATCTGCGATTTTATTAATAAAACTAAAATAAAAGAGATAAATATTTACAATTTTAGGGTAATCACCCTCCCAAGACGCCGGTTTATTGGGGACGTCCGCACACTCCCTATGACCAAGAAAATTCTCTCTATATAATGAAAATAACCAAATCGATAACATCATATGGCCGGCTAGCCTCCCCCTTATTTATAATAATCCAACTCAATGTCTAATGACACAAATACCCATGCATTAATCCAAATAACACAAAGCCCTCAAAATGCCCCTTTAATGGGCCGGATCTATCACTTTCCACCTCCCAAAACTTTCCACCTCCCAAAACGTTGATATATACACACAGAAGTGTCTTTCCTTCCAAACTTTCAAAAATGAGTTTGCTTATGTCTTCTCGTTGTCCAATTTCAATAGTTTCATACATCAGGATGAAATTATATAGTCACGGACATTGATGTTGTCAAAGGGTTTTACATCTCCACAGCAGTTTAAGTTCCAGAACTTTGATACCAGGGTCTCAAATCGCCATCATTACTCCATTTGAACTGAAGCATTTGTTTCAGATCACAGATCGCAATAGGTATGGTGCTTTTTTTAACATATGTCACATTAAATAGGCAGGTGAAGACTAAAATCCGTAACTACACTCTGAGGCAATGATAATGAAGATCAGTGCTGTTCTTACTTAATTTGCACACTGACTTTGCAAGCAAAAGCATTATATATTGAATTTCTCTAGTATTCCATGCCACTACAAATTAAGCTAAAAATAAAAGTAGAATTTAAAGACTTAAAACTCATATAGCTGCGACTCAGAAAAGACTGAGTGCAACCGGCGAGTAGTCTTTCCAATTTTAATCACGCCTACACGTTTTCAGATACATAGGCTTTTTAAGGACAACTGAGAATCGAAGTTATATACAGCGCATCTTAACTTGAAGGGGATAAAAAGAATATTACATGATTTGTTTACACAAATTGTGCTATAAAAGAACGTCTATAAATGGTTCTGTTCAATTATGAACGTATGTATATGTTTTCCCTTCGAATTCGCATAGTACACCAAAATTCCCAAAATTCTAGCATAAATGTTACAATTTTACACTTGCTGCTTGAAATTTATAATATTAAAAAATCAAATTCAACAATCATACTTCTAGCAACCCACAATCATGATTGCTAAAAGTGAAATGATAAAACATCACGTCTTAGTCTCTACACAAATTCCCAGAGCTAAGTAAAATTCCAAAACAAATGCTACTAAAATTCATAAATACCACCTGCAGCTTCAATTAAAGAGAAAAAAGGGATCAGAATCAAAAACCGTACTTCGAGCATCGACCGACGATCACGTTCGCTATCGGCGAGAGCTCGGGGATCGACTTCCTCCGGCCCGAAGGAGACCGCCCCATCTCCTCGAGCTCCTCGTCGAACGAAGTCCTACTACTGACCGCCCAATTGAACCCGCCGTCCCTCATTATCCCCTCGAGCAAGTCCTTGGTCTTGCTCATCATCGTCATTCTCTCTTGAACTGGAAACTAAAACCCCAGCTAAAATCTCTCTATTTCCCTTTAAAATCTCTTTAAACCACTAAAAAGTTTGTGAGTTCTGCATTAAAGATTGGATCTTTTTTCGCGAGAGCCATGCTTTGGTTTCTTGATTGCGTTCGAAGGGAGGAATGAAGTTTGGGCAAGGGGCAAGGGGAAGAGAAAAGACGAGGGCAAGGTACTTCGGTGTGGGTCTCACTGACGGTGTAGGGTGTGATTCTGGGTGCGTTGGAATTGGTTGCAGAACATGATAAACACGAATGAATCGGGTTCGGGTTCGGGTTCGGGTTCGGGTGTTCGGGTGTTCGGATTTGGTTGGCTTTAATTGGGAGCTAATTCATAGAGAAGCTGATTTATTGGGAAATTTAAATAGGGGGTTGCTATTAGCACAGACTGATTGTTGAGTTAACAGATCACTTATTTGCAAGTTGTTATTAAGATTTTTGTTGAGTTCACAGTCCACTTATTTACATGTTTGCCCTACTCATCACTCACCATTTGCGTCGACGTCCCCCTTCTCCACCGCTATTGTCGAGGACCCCCTCGCCGCCCCCGCCCCCGTCTCTACCCCCTCCATCTCCGACCTCGACCGCCTCCACCGCATCGGCTCTGCCTCCAAAGGCACCGTCTACTTGGTCCGCTACCACCCCACCGACCGAACCTACGCCCTCGAGATCATTAACGGCCACCACGCGGGATGCGCCCAAAATGTAGATAGTTATGTGTATAATATGCAATATACCTCATAATCACAAGCTCTATATTTGTCAAAATTATTCCAGGCATCGTGTAGCCCGTAAGCAAATATCTCAACCCCATGTATATCAATTATCCCTTTCGGACTCCATGTAACAAACATGCAATGCTAACTGTAATTTCAGTAAAGGTAGCACTGATAATCTCCAAAAATGGACGCCAGTATTTGTTCGTCTTATACATGCATTTTATGATAAAAATATCAGGAAATGCACGTAATATATCAACTGAAGTATGATGTGCCCAAAACAAATTCCTAACACACGATGTATATACATCAGAGGTATGAAATTCAATGTACTGCTTCTCAGGCAAGCTTTTTCATGAGTTGTTGCCTTTGGTATATCCCTTCAATCTTTGCAACCTTTAGCTTTTGTCTTGCATTGTATATCATTTTAATTATTACATTGTGCATATCCCGTTTCTTCAATAATCTTAAAATTTCTATTGGCTTCACAGGACTAACATTTCTAACCATGTTTCCATCTCCTAAACTTGTAATCTTCCTGTGTATGAATCTCCCTCGAGGTACGTTGCGGCTGGATGGTTGTGCATGCCATATATGACTGCTAAGTTCCACTCATATTTAGTGCACACCATTTTCGACTTCAAAGAGAACAGACATCCACATTTCTTGTTTCCAGTTATCTTCTTGGACTTTCTCTTATTACTCTTATAAGCGTGGCCACGATATATCCCACTTGTTTCACAAGCAAAGTACATATGTGTGAGTCTATAACCATTGGCCATTATATTCGTTGTCATTTTCACAATCGTCAACACATTTTGCCGGTATCCTTTATCCAATTTAAAAGTGCATATCCACTTTGAAATATGGCCGGGGTAGTAATCTCCGTTGTAAAATATATATAGCTAGTTGTCCCACCACAACTTGATACAATATCTCGAATTTTATAATTATCATCAACTATGGTAACATGCCATAAATTTATGAATTTATATTACATAAATTTAATAGCACATATCTCTTACCTTTTTTTGTTGTTCATCTTCTATATATGGAGATATGGAACTATCCATATGCAAAATATTCATTATCCATGTAAGTAAATTACTACTTCAATATATGGCAACGACTTCGAATTAAATTCTCAGCACATGCTTGTCATGCACAAGGAAACTTTACAACATTCAATATAAAGATCAAGTGCACGTAAAAAATTCCCCCAATTTAAGCGAACATAATTATTTCTCACTAATTTTGACATGCATTGATATCGAACTCCAATTTTGTTTTCCCCATTCCAATTTTATTTGAAGTGAATTTCGACGTGTAAACAAGCATCAATGTTATTGAAATTTACACGTGCATATTAAAATGCTGCACATTTTGATTTCCAAAAGAACACTTACTTACCGACATACCAACAAGTGCACGAGCAGCTCTTTCCATTTCCTTTTCTCAATTATATGTCGCAATTTTGCCTAAACATTTCGATCTTTCTCTACTCCCTCGGTTGATCTCTCAAAAAATCAATATCTCCATTGATTCACGATATAAGTTCTTCGGTTCTATCAAACGAAATCGAATTTAGCAGTTAAAAGAAATTAGGTTTGTGCATATTGAGCAAAACTCTATCTATATTGTAATGTATGTGCGTGTAGAGTAAAAAGTTATGTGAACTCAACGATTTCGGAGGGTATTTTTGGATTTTTAAAAAAAGGACCGTAAAAGGATATTTTTGATATTACGGAAAAACTAAACGGCCCGTAAACTCAGCAAAAAGTATGTTCGCGTAGCAATTCCCAAAGTGTATATCATCGCTAAAAGGATAGTTTCGGTATTTTCGGACAAATTTAGCTCTGCAAACTTAGCCAAAAGTCTGTTCGCATAGCAATTCCCCATGTGTGTGTCAGCACTCCGAAGTGGAATCATCCTCTTCAATTTTGCTCATCGCCGTTCCTCCATATATAAACCGCGCAACCAGACTCCTCGATTTCTGTTCCTCTCAATTTTTCTTCCCTTTTCTACTGCGATCCGAGAAATTAAAAAACGTACCCAAAATCTCACCCAATATGGACCCAACCGTTGCCGTCGACGACGCCCCCGCCCCCGCCGCCGATCCATCATCTAACGGAGGGTGGCAGAAAGTGACATACCCCAAGCGCCACCGCCGGGCACCACAACAGCAGGAGTCCCCGCCTCTCTCCGCTGCAGCCGCAGCTCCCAACGGTGGGACCCACCACGTTTTCGCCTCTGTCGAGCAGAAGGCCGCCGAGCGCCGCCGTCTGATCGAGGCCGCCGCCGCCGCCGCGGCGGAGGCGGAGGCGGGCCCTACCGTTATATCGTCCAGATCCGACGACGACAGCAGTGACGATGCCAAGGACACCGGCGGGGCCAATGGAGCGGCGGCACCAAAGAAGATCAAGGAAAAGAAGCCGAAGAAGCCCAAGGTCACGGTGGCAGAGGCCGCGGCCAAGATCAATAACGATACTCTGTCCGCTCATCTCATCGACGTCTCGGTAAAGGGAATTTTGATGGAATCTTAGATCCTGATCTCTTTGAATATTGAGAACCTTGAATTGGGAGATTTCTGATTTTTCCTAAAAGTTGAAGTTTTTTCCGGATTTGTAGGGTTCTTATGAATCACAGGAGGATATTCAGTTAATGAGATTTACCGATTTCTTTGGTAAGGCGTTTGCAACAGTCAGTTCATCACAATTCCCATGGACTAAGCTTTTTAAGGAATCACCCGTCTCTAAGATCATTGATGTGAGTTATTTTGTCAATTTTTGGGTAATAGTTTTCATTTTAATGGCGTAATTTTCCTGCATTGTTTAAAGAGTTTTGTTATTGACTTAAATTCACGATCTTGCTTTAAAAAATACAAATCTTGCCGGAGAACGTCAATAAATTGGATTAAATAATATATTTTTCGCAAAAAAGATATGGAAGAACACTAGCAATTTATGAGTTTTTATCTTGTTAGGACCCGTGATCTTCATCATTAATGTGTATGTAGTATTTATGTAAAAAAATTAATCATTGATTATTACCTTATTTTCGAATATTATTTCCATATGCATGCATGCTTTATGATGTTTGGTGTATCCAATTAATTTGATAGATATTCCTAACATTAATTTGTTATACCTTTTCGTTTTTAGTCTTGTGTGTGTTTTAATATACCAGACAATGTCATTTCTTGCATGAACTGATTGATATTAAAGAACCTTTTAACGCGCAATCTGAATTTTATGCGATATATGGGAACATTGAAATCACTTCTTTCCTTTAAATATATTTGATACCATTGCATACCTGTCAAGTGAATTTTGACAGTCATTTCTAAGTCTATTTGAACCAATCATCCCATCCTTTTCTTTTAATTGACAGGTCCATGTAGCGATAGGGGCGAAGTTTATTTTTCATGATACTAACAGTTTTGTTCTCATAACTTTTGCTGATTGTTCTTCATTTTAAAGATGCATATATTCGTTTTTTTGGGTCATGTTTGATGCTTCATGATGGATTTTTTGTTTTGGAACCTCTAAATAGAACGCTAATACAACTGTTTTTTAATGCATCAGGCTTGCTACATAATGTAAATGACCAATTTGGGTGACCTTATGCATGATAACTAATTTGTATATTTTCATTGAACACTAATTATGTGTATACATTTTGAACTCAATTGTTATGTTGAAATGGTGTCACTGGCTTTCATCAATCTTGGATCTTTTGGACATCATTTGCTTTCTATTTGTATTCAATTTGGTAGTGTGCTTTCCTTTGTTAATCCTCTTTGGTTGACTTAAGAATTGGATCGTTTGATCATCTCCTTGTTAGATTTGTATTAGTTACTTGAAGTTTATTTTCTTTATGACCTGTTGCGACTATAAAAGCCCCTGAGAATGACTGAGAAATCATGGCCATGGGTTCAGAATATTAGGATAAATGAAGGAAGTAATGTTCTGTTAATGCTAATAACTCGATGGAATCGATTGGTTGAGCATCTCAGTTAACATCAAGGAGTGGGTGTACTTAATTACTACAATTACTTGATTAATCTATAAATGAAGTCCTAGATCCGGATCACCTATTGTTTGTTTCTGATGACCCCAAATGTAGTTTAAAACTTAATCCTTCAGAAATGATTGCTTAGCACTTTCTGATTGAGTTCGAGGTCATGCATGTTGGTTGTCATGTTGTAGTGTCGGTCTGATATTGAATTTAAACATGAAGCATAGACTGGAAGCGGGGAAGGTTTGATCTTTGGAAGAACTTGAATATTATCGCCATCGTGGCTAAAGACTATGCATGTCCTTGCCATAATTGATCATCAATTTTTCTTTTTTGTTTTATTCGTTTATTTTTCGAAATACCATTGGGTCTAGTCGATCTACTTGGCTGTGTCGGAACAAAACGAGAGAAGATATTTTTTCTTGGAGCAAACCAGTCCCAACAAATGAGAAATCTGAGATCTTGATTTGAGTTGACTTAAGTATTGTTACTTGCACACCATAAATATTGCTGGTCAATTGTTACATCGTCAATACTTTCTATTTTTCTTCTGAAACAGTACTTCATCGAGTTCTTTTTGACCCCTTATTCCTAATATGCAGAATAATTTAATGGGATATCCTAAATTTGACCTTTTGTGCTACATGAACGATCAGATCATTATTGTTCTTCATTATGCAGTTTGTAAATTATAGGCAGTTGTTTTCAATTAGCCTTTGGCAGGAATGGGTAACAATTTCATTTGACTTCTTATCCTTATATGCAATCTTATATCCTTAAACCTCTTATGAAGCATTGTCATGGACCTCCTGGTTATCAGAACTATTTTTAGTATGTACTTATGTGGCATCGTGACATGAGATCAAACATTCCTTGTATAATTCTTTCAGGTTTTTTCTGTCATAAAAGCCCTTGCCTGATCGGGGTTCTTAAAACATCTGAGTTTTGCTTAACGTAGATTTTGTCCTTTTGAGATTGTTTCCCTACCGAAATCTACATTATATGTCTTTTAAGTTCACCATGTTCCGAGTAACTTCTATGGTTTTGGCTTGGTTTTGAACTGAATCTTTTGAGCTAAGATTATCTACCTGTTGATGCATGTTCAGTTTTAATTTTCAACTGATTGCTTTGGGTGTACACATGCAGTGGCTTAATATTTGTTCCTTAATCTAATGTTTATTATTTCCATTTACTTGAAACAGATCCCCGTGTGCCATATTCCAGATGCTGTATGTAAGACCTCAGCAGACTGGATCTCTCAGAAATCTGCTGATGCTCTTGGTAATTTCGTCCTTTGGTGTCTTGATAGCATCCTTGCCGACCTGGCAAATCAACAAGCTGCTGGTAAAGGCTCAAAAAAGCCTCTTCAACAGTCTTCATCAAAGTCTCAGGTATGTTCATCCACATTTCTGTCCTTCACAATTCTTAGTAGCATTTGGAAGTAAAATTAGCTTCTGTTTAATGATTGATGCATGTCCCTTGAAAATACATGCTAAACATTAGTTGGTTATGAAACTTTAATTGGTTGTTCTCTGTTATTATCTGTCACCGAGCTAAGTCGTACTGTGATACCTATGCTGTTAACCATATTAAGATGGTCCACTAAACTTTAATTAGAAGTTCTTTTTACTGTCTTTTGCTGGCATCTCCATGTGATTAATCTGAATAGAAGGGGTCTCAAACTGCACCTGAATGTGCATATTTGAGAGACACTTAGGTTGATGGGCGTGGATGAATAAACAAGGAACTTATTATTTTGTGAATCCATTGCATCATGATTGCAACCCAAAGCATGGTCAAAAGATCTCCATTATATTCTGTATTTATGCGGCGGCCCCATGGGGTTCTACTGAGAGTGAGATCCTATACTGGTCTGATTCCTTTTTTGCATGGTTGTGGGCATAGTGCAAGGCGTGACTTAGAACTGGTGGTTTGTCCATTGTGGCTTTCTTGGTCCGCAAGAGAACTGAGCAAGAAATAAATTTTTGGCGATTTCATCCTGGATTTGCTCAATACTAGTCTGAAACTAACATTTAGTTTTAGTTTTGCTAAGATTTAGACAAAACGTAGCCCATATTGACTAGTTTTGGTAAGTTTCAGACTGACTGTGCCAAACTTGCACCAGAGCTTACAAAAAAATGTAAATAATAAATATAAGAAAAGAACAAAAAATCAATATTCATATTTGTTACTAATATCATCACCCTCCAATTTCTATTGCTATAAGATATCAACAATCTTAATTTATCATATTTTGATGAATTTCTAATATAGCTTTTATTGTGGTCTCAATTTAACTTTAATTGATGATTTTCATGAGTTTGGACTAATTGTGGGTTTTATTGTTGAGTGGTTTAATTTGAGTTCTAATTAACCCCCCACTTAGCATATATGTTTTTATTATGGGTTTTTTTGCATATATGTCCCTTAAATCTTGCGTATTTTGATATTTGTCTCTCAAATCTTGGTATTTGCTCTCAAGTCCCTTAAATTTTAAACTTGTAACCTTAATAGTCCCTCTCTAAATTTCTGTTAAAATCTAACGGATTGCGAATATCCCGTTAGATTAAGGGGTTAATTGGGGGTTAGGGTTAAGATTAGGGTTATGGCTAGGGTTAGGAGGGGGAGGGGCGGCGCCCCTCCTGCCACCCCTCCCCCTCCACCAGATAGCGGTCTGATGTGGAGGGGGAGGGGGCGGCCCGCCTCCCCCTCCGCCTCAGACAAGGGGGATGGGGAGGCGGTGCCGTCCCCTCCCCCTGTTTTTTTGGGTGAGGGTAATTAACCCTTAATTAGAGGGTTTAATAATTAATTAAACGTAATTTCTTAATTAATTAGCTATAATCGTTAATTAATTTAACTTTTTAGCAGAAAACGGGATGGAGGAACTATTAAGGTTAACGTTTAAAATTTGAGGGACTTATGAGCAAATACGAAGATTTGAGGGACAAATATCAAAATATGCAAGATTTAAGGGACATATATGCAAAAAACCCTTTTATTATATACTCATTAATCATCACAACTTCAGATTACGATATGTCTACTAGTTATGGACCTTGGTCCATATATTTTACACACTAGAACCGAAACTCCAAACTAGATCTTCGAGACTATTGAAATCTGATGGATCCTTTAGTCCAAAAGGATGTGAAACCAAAATCAAGTTCTCAAACCTTGGGACCAAAAAGTGATGAGAGCGACACAATATAAAGTTGTACATGCTTGACCATTCAAGTAATTATGTGTTATAAGCAAAATGAAAATTTGGGCCTGGCTTTAACATGTTAACCAGTTTCTAGAGAGTAAAATATACCTACACCTTTGGTTGACATGTGTACGCATACACCATTACTTGGCATATGTCGTGTTTACATAATAGTATGATACTAAGTATTGTTTACCACATAAAGCCTGAGAAACTGTTGTAAAAGGCAGTATCCGGTCATTGCGCATTATATGCAGATAGGAAGCAGTCACTGGCACTGGGTACTGAAGAAAATAGCAAGAGAAATAGGAAGAAGTCGGAGGCGGAAGAGGAAAGGAAGGGATAAAGAGGGGGAAGGTGTACCAACCCGGTTTCTAAAGGTCATCACAATTTATAATTAATATGTAGATACTGCTGGGTACACGTGAAAGCAGAATAGGACTAAGTAGAAAATAATACCAAAATTGGAATCATATCCGTACGAGCAATATTAGGAACTTTGTGTACCACGAAAGCTATTTTCCAGTGTTACAAGATCTCCTACTAAACCTGTATAAGATAATATAAGAGAGAATTAAAAAGTAGATTACATCTAAACCAAGCTAACAGTTTATGTACAACAAAACCGTATCAAGATCACGGAACAAGAAGAGTAATCTACTGAACTGAAAAATGTAACGAGTCCTGAATGTCTTTTAAGTGTTGGTTTAAGTTTAATTAACCATTATAGGTTGTGATTCATGTCCAAGTGAGTGATGTGCATTAACACGTTCTGTAACCCCACTATTAGCGTGGATAGCGAACAATTAAATATTGAAACCCCTCATTTCAGAAGAAAGATGAAAATTGCATTTGACCCCTCGTTTCATCAAAGGAGGAAAACTGATTACTTTTGTAATATGCCACACTTCCATCAGGAGAGGTAAAACGAATACATTAACCATTATCACATCCACACCATTTAGACAGTGAGCTAAGTGTATGATATCCTAGTTATTGGCTTGGTGTCTTGAAGTGTCAATGTCAAGTGTGCTTCGAGCTCTCAGTAAGTGTTCACATTCTAAACCCGAAATTACATAGTTAAGGAAACCATATGCTGAAGACCAATGTTTCAGTGACGTTGTCACCAATATTAACAAATCATATGTCAATTAACAATGTCCAGCGATAGTATCGAAATCATTATTTTGCACAGATCCTACTACATAATTTATGGGTCATACTTAGCAATTTATCATAACATGTGAAGTGACTAGATTCTAATTACAAAGACGGCAAACAATTAATTTTATAATTACACCAACCATTGATATAAGTTCCGAAATTAGTTGTTTAAAAAGAAATTGAACCAGTTCAAATAGATGGCGGGATCAGATTCGCTTTCTCGGCCACTAAACAAATCAACGTCTACCCGCCTGGGGAATTTCATAGCAAAATAATTTTTACCGAACAGAACAATAATTAGCCGCAAAGTCTAAAATCAGCCCACTGTAAGTTATGCAACAACCGAAAGAGGCAACAGATCGCACAAACCCAGACTAAACCAGTAAACAGCCAAGCAGACCAGTTCGGCCCAAAAAATCAGGCAAGCAACTTTGAGCTTCAAGCCCAATTTGAAGATATAACGGCAGACCAAAACTGAAGGCAAGAAAACAGTGACGAACCAACACCGAAGGCAAGAAAATAGCGGCGATGACAAGGGAAGCTCTCGGCGGCTGACGATTGTCGAAAAACCAACCAAAACGGAGAAAGAGAAAGCCGCGACGAAGTCGCCGAGGACTCAAACGGGTTGCCGATAATCATACACGGGGAAAAATCCTAAGACATTATTGTGAATCATCATATCCCTAAATTAACTCAAAAATAAATACAACATAAACTGGAAGTTGGAGAAGAAGCAATTTACCTCAATCGAAGAAATCAAAAGGACCCAAAAGCCGTAAAATCCAAATCCGAAGAGATCAGAAAACTTGTCAAAACCCAGAAATCTTGAGAAAGAGAGTTTTCATATGCATGAAACTCTAGAAAACCCATCGAACATAAATAGGGAAGAAAACACGTGAGCAAATAAGAGAGGAGGAATTCGAGTCGAATAATAGATCGACTAGGGTTTTTGAACCCCAAAAAGAGGAGCGGCGGCACTGTCTGATGCGGGTTAGGGTTTCGAAGGGGAGGCGAGGAGCTTGATTGATACGTGAGGGAGAAAAGGGCCGCAATCCTTGCTTCTTCGAACCGCAGACGGCGAGAGGACGCGAGAGAGACACATGCCCGTTCAAAAATATAAGGAGTATGTGGGTTTTCATTCATTTCGGCTGGGGTATTGAGCCGTTGTGTTTGGTAGTGGGGAATATAACTGGGCTTGGGGAAAAACAAAAGGAGATGGTGGGCTCAATTAGTTTTGTTGGGCAACTTCAAAATGAATAAATGAATTAAATAGGAAATTAAGGGCTAGGCCGGCCCAAAGTGAACAAGGAGAAAAAAGATAGAGGAGTTGGGCTCTTAACATGTAAAGAAGAAATGAAAATAAGGAGGAAAAATAAAGAAATGAGGAAAAGTTTGAGAAAAATATTTTATAAAAATTTGAGGGGAAATGTTGGGAAATTCCAAAAGATGGGTCGTTAATAAGGACAAAGAAGATGCTCTCTGTTGGAACACAGAGATCCTAATTCCTAAAGGAAGAAGGGTTATGGCTCGAGCCTTAGCATTTCTTCTCTTGGAAAGAAGCGAGTTTCTGGTTGGTCAACACTGTAAAGATAGTTGACCATTTTATAAAGGGCAACTGAATTGCATTAGTTCAAGAAATCTGAATACATGCTTGCTAATAAGAGAATAAAATGGATGAGATCACCCTGTTTTTTAAAGAACAGAGATGAATCTGCTTCCATGGAGAGATCATCACATTTTTTGCTTGTGGAGAAAACATTGCCTCAGTTGGCCTGCACCGCATTGCCATAACAGGCAGGTCTTCCTCCAACCAACTAGCAATCCAGGTCTTATGGCAGCTTTGCTTCTTGTCTTGGCTAGAAAATTTGGTGCCAGTTCAGAGAGGGCCGGTTCTAGTGTTATTTTGTGAAGACTTCCAGTTTGAAGTTTTGTGTTCCAATCGTATTTTCAATGAGTTCCACTCGTATTTTCAACGAGCAAAAGAGTGCACGTGATGTGACGATGAGTAAATAATCAGCATTGTTCTTGGGTGAATTGTATATGTGATAGGGATACAATTACGATTTTTATTCGTATTCATATTTTTGCCTTTATTTCATTTTAAATCTTTTTAGAAATTTTAGTCTTTAGGTGAGTTTAGTCCCACATTGGATGGGAATATGGAGTTGTTGGGTTGTATGCTATAAGGCCATGGACTTGTTTTGTTTGGAACCGAGCAATCAATGAAAGCTTGAGATTAAAAATCCCCAAACCTATGAAACCTCTTGGTGTGAAGCCTTGAATCCTTGTTGAGAAGTCAAGGAACACTAGTTATCTTGTTTTCTTATCCAAAATCCCTAAAATCATTCGTGTTCTACGTCAAATTTGGTATCACAGCCAAACGATTCTTTTCGTCTCTCCAAGTTTTCTTCCAATTTTTTTTTCAAAAAAACCACAAAATTCCCAAAACTTTAACTCAATTCCAGCCGCCACCTTCCTCAGCCAGTCAAAATCATAACTTAGCTGCAGCTCCCACGACCGTCGCCCCACGCCACCACCTCAAAGAAACACTCTGCCCTCGACGACCCCATCAGAGGCCATATCTGACCTCTTCAGCGACGAAAACCACGGATCTAGCGTCACTTAACCTCTCGAAGCTTGCCGAGGCAACCACCGATGATCACCGATGTCCTTTACCCCACAAATCGATGCACCAACTTCAGACGAGGCTATAGTAGGAAAGGGATGACGAAACGTTGTTGTTTTGCTGATGAAAATACAGTCGATGTCACCACGTCGATCATTGCTACAGTAGCGGCTTAGCGCCGTTTTGCTGATGAAATACCGAGACAGAGCCGAGTTGATTAGCACATCTGTTATTGTTCATCGGCTCGTCTCAAGCCGACCCTGAGACGAGCCATCGACATGAGCCGGCTTATCCGAGCCGCCAACCCAAGTCGGCTCAACCGAAGTCATTGACTGGTCAACAGATGCACAATGCGACGTCTCATTTTTTCGATTTTTGGGCTATTTTCGGAGGAGTATCTATGCACCTTTTGTATTTTGACGATTTTAGATCCATTTGAGGTCCAAATTCGGTGTCATTCGTGCCAGTGGATAGCTGACATAACCGAGTATGCATATGCACACTCCATACAAGAAAATTTGTTAGAAATTATGAGAGACTGCAGTGATTATTATGATAATTATTCTCTCCTAACAACTGCTAATGTTGAGGCATTTGGATGAGTATCAATCCTTTATTTCTTCGATAATAGACATGGGTATGATAATTGGAAGTATCGTCTGGAATGTTTCTTCTCCCGTTTTGATTTTTCAAGTGAAACAAAATATAAGTACGTCTATATCAAGTTAGGTGGAGGAGTGCGATCTTGGTGTATGAATCTTGTTGTTTCTTATCATTAATGGTCTTTGTTTGGATACTGATGCGGATCCGAGCCCGCACCCACACCACTTGAGGCCGGCGGCTATCTAGGGGGGACCCACCCCCCTCTAGTCACTTACGTGCGCCGTAGGAGGCGCGGTAGCACGTAGGAGGGTTAGTTAGGGGTATTCTAGTCATTTTAGACTAGATTAGTAATTCCCCACTTTTCTATAAATTAGGGCTAGCCGTCTTTATTTGTTTTTATGCTTATTGTGTGAGAAACATTGTAAGTGTCTTTTGTGAGGGATTTAGACTTTGATCCGTTCATCAAAGTTAGGAGAGCGAGTTCCTCTCGAAAGGGCTCAAGTTATCTTGCTATTAGTAGTTGTTTCTTCTCAAAAACCCAATAAAAATCCAATCTTTTCCAATTTTTATCCCTTTTGTTCGCTGATTTTCCATTGATACGATCCAAATCGTATCAAATTGGTATCAGAGCATTAAGATCCGATGGCGACAAGCACTAGGTCAAAGGCGGATGGCGTGGATGAGAAGGTACAAGGGCTTCGGAAAGAATTCAACCGGGAGATCGAGGGGTTGAAGAAAACCCTAGGGGAATCCATCAAAGACCATGCGCATTCACAGGAGGACATCCAAGTCGAACTTCGGGCGATGAGGAGGGATGCCGCGCAAGCGGGACGCGACATCCAAGGGCTAAAGGAGGCAACTTTAGATCTGAAAGAGGCAACTTCAGATCTGAAAATTTTGAGGGAAGCTACATCGTCAATTCCGGAGATAAAGGCTATGCTCCAAGCCCTCACAATGGAGAGGGGAAGAGATCGGGGCAAGGGGATTCAAGGAGGAGAAAATCAAGAAGATTCTACCCTTGAATCAGCAATTTGGGAACAACCGGAGGGAATGATGGCTACGACAACAATTTGGGAGCGAAACACAACCCCCCAAAACCCTAGGAGGGCCGGCCAGCAGGAAATTGGGCCGACAGGCCCTCCTAGGCCTGCGGATGGCCCGACAGGACCCTCAGGGCCTGCGGCACAGCCGCCAGGCCCTGCAGGGCCTGCGACAGGCCCATCTGGGCCTGCCGCAGCTGCGGCAGGGCCCAGCGGGCCTGCCGCAGCTACTGCAGGCCCGGTCGAGCCTGTCGCAGCCTTTGCGGGCCCGTTCGGACCTACCACAGTCACGGCAGGCCCAAACAGGCCCGCTGGAGGCCCATGGGGGCCCGCCGCAGTTCAGACAGCCCCCTGGGGGCCCGCGACGACGCCGACAGGCCCCTGGGGGCCCGCAGCAGCACAAACAGCCCCGTGGGGGCAAAACGAAGGCGGATGGGCCCGAGACGCGACGATTGGGGCTCCACTAGCCCAATTTTGGGGACCAGATGCTCACCCACAGGTACCGAGGCCGCAGGTTGATCCCAGGCATGTTTTTGATGGCTTTCCGGGGCGGGGACAAGGCCCGGGAGGCTATTTTGGAGGACGGACAGCACCGGTACAGCCACACAGAGGGGCAGGAGGGCCCGTGTGGGCGCGACAGCAGGAGTTTCCGGGGTACCATTACCAGCCCGAGGCGTGGGAGCGACCCGGGTGGCCCGAGGAGCTGTACGGGGCTGACGGAGGAGGGCCCGTTGAGACAGTCGGCGGGGGATTCGGCCGTGGGGGAGACCGCGGTAGAGATGGGGGTCCACAGGGGGACATTAATGCAGACCGCCGCCTCATGAAGCTGAAGATGCCGATTTTTGACGGCACAGACCCGGACGGTTGGATCTACCGGGCGGAGCGGTACTTCCAGGTGATGAGACTGACAGAGGAGGAGGTTCTGAGAGCCATATGGATCTACTTCGAGGGGAAGGCGTTGGCATGGTACAGGTGGAAGGCGGCCCGGACACCTTTTCGCACTTGGGAGGAGCTGTCCGCACTGATACTAGACCGGTTCCAGGATACTCCAGGGGGAGATTTCTACGAGCAGTTATCTGCTCTGAGGCAGGAGGGAACGGTCCGGGATTATGTAGAGAAGTTCGAGATGCTGAATAGTAGGGTGAAGGGGGTGACCGACGAGGTGATGATCGGGAATTTCATGAGGGGACTGAAGCCCTCCATACGAGCAGAGCTGAGGATGCAGAGCCCGGGGACACTGGAGGATGTCCTTCGCCTGGCCCACAAGGCGGAGGAGAAGCATGCGGAGGAGAGGAGCACTCGGGGAACTTGGGGAGCCCAGAGCCAGCGTAGTCAGACGGCACCGGTCCCACCTCCGGGGGTTACAGTAGCACCAGGGGACGCGGAAATGAAGAAAGAGGAAACCCGACCAGTGATCCCTGGTAGGCGGATGACTGAGGCTGATATGAGGGCAAGGCGTGCCGCAGGCCTCTGTTTCAGATGCGATGAGAAGTTCAGTCCCGGTCATCGGTGTGCGAGCAGGCTGATGCAGATCGTGATAATGCCAGACGAGGGGGAGTATGCAGAGGAGAGAGAGCCAGTGATGACGGAAGAGAGCGAGGCTGAGCACGCACATCTGGATGTGGCGGAGGTGTCCTTGAACTCCTTGGTAGGGGTAACCACGAACCATACCATGAAGTTGTCAGGGCAATTGGACGACGCGCCGGTGACGATACTCATAGACAGTGGGGCTACCCACAACTTCATCTCTCGACATTTGGTGGATCGTCATAGGCTGCAGGTGAGCACCTTGGAGACGTTTACGGTCCTCTCCGGGACAGGAAGGAGGGAGGAGACCAGTGGGATGTGCAAGGGGCTGAGTCTGACCTTACAAGGGGTGCAGATCGTGGAGGACTTCTTGCCCCTAGAGTTGGACAATATCGATGTGATTTTGGGCGTGCAGTGGCTGAGGGGGTTGGGTGAGGTGAAGATGAATTGGAAGCAGCTTAGGATGGAATTCCAGGAGGGGGGTCGTACGGTGGTTCTGACAGGTGACCCTAGCCTCTGTTTCCCCTCGAGGGCCTTCAAAGCCAGATCTCCACCTTGAGGACAAGGTGGCTCTTTTAGGGGGCGGTATTGATGCGGATCCGAGCCCGCACCCACACCACTTGAGGCCGGCGGCTATCTAGGGGGGACCCACCCCCCTCTAGTCACTTACGTGCGCCGTAGGAGGCGCGGTAGCACGTAGGAGGGTTAGTTAGGGGTATTCTAGTCATTTTAGACTAGATTAGTAATTCCCCACTTTTCTATAAATTAGGGCTAGCCGTCTTTATTTGTTTTTATGCTTATTGTGTGAGAAACATTGTAAGTGTCTTTTGTGAGGGATTTAGACTTTGATCCGTTCATCAAAGTTAGGAGAGCGAGTTCCTCTCGAAAGGGCTCAAGTTATCTTGCTATTAGTAGTTGTTTCTTCTCGTATCAGATACACTCTTCGATATCGTTATTCTTCCAAGCATCAATATGTTTCAAAAGCACCCCAGCAATCCTCCAGATTGAAGGTTGAGAAGGATCCAATCGAATTGATACACGAGTTCTGCAATCTTTGCAAAAAATTGGAGAAAGAACAACAGAGCAAACCTAAATCAGAGCCTGAATCAGACATAGATCCAATATCGCAGTCAGAGTCTACACCCGAGTTTGATTTAGTAGTGCATATAGAGCCATTGACAGAACTTGATCCAACACTGTAACATGAGGCATAGCCTTATTTAGAGCCATACGTGGAGCGTGCACCAGAATTGCTGAGAGAAGCACCGCTGATTCCGATTAAGCACATCGATTTTGTTATACCAGATTCTCTTTTCCTAAACAACAAGCAGGTTCTGAATGCTATTCCATCTTTCGTGAATTGGGAGAAATTATTAGAAGACATGCTTCTACCAATCTGCATCATGATACACTTTAGAGTTTGTATACGTATCTTTTCCAACTCCAGAGGACTACTGATTTCTTCACTGCTTCTTTTATCGTCCTTTACCAAGAGATGAAGTTTTCAAGCCGTGGAGAATGATATAGATACGATTACGATTTTTATTTGTATTTGTATTTTTTGTCTTTAGATTATTTTGAGTCTTTTAGGAGTTTTAGTCTTTAGATGAGTTTAGTCCCACATTGGACGTGATTAGGGAAAGGTTTAAGGTGTTTATAATATATAGACTGGGCATTGCGTTGCGCCACATGCCACTTATTTGGCTTGCTATGTGCACCTACGAGGCAGGAGGCGGATCTTCTTCGTCCAACTCACATTCTTCTTTATCCGGTCCGATATTAAACGGTCAGTTTCGGCTAGTATCGGTCGGTATCGGTCAGTATCGGCCGGTATCGGCCGAAACTGAACGGTACCATTCAGTATCGGCCGATACCGAAACTAACCCCTAGTTTCGAATCGTTACCCACCGATACCGATACGATACGAGCGATACGCATGGGTATCGGCCGAAACCTCAAACCTTGGATTAGGGAGTTATTGGGTTGTAAGCATATTTAAGGTCATGAACTTGTTTTGTTTGGGACCAATCAATCAATGAAAACTTGAGATTAAAAATTCCCCCCGACATGTGAAAGGTTGGAGTCCTTTGGCCAATGAATCCCAGTTATTTTATTTTCTTTTCCAAAATCCCTAAAATCGTTCGTGTTCTACATCAATATGACAACGCATAGATAACAGCCTTCATGAATAAAAATTTAGTATTAAGACATTCTACGAAACTTAAGTATAACATTAGTGTTAAACAAATGGAAGATTGTATTGGTTTGAACAACATAACAACATTAGAAAGATATGGAAAACTCTTCTAGAATCTCGATCTCTTAGTTAATTAAATCATATTTTTGCCCTGTAATGCATGTGCATGAATCTCTATAAAAGAATCGCCGTACTAGCAATTGCCCTTGCGCTATATACATGATAAGATTACCAACCTATATTCAATGTCTGCTACTAAGGACTGGTTTGGTGGTAAAGGGAGCATGTTGGAAAATAGGTGGTCCTAGATTCAAAGGATCTGGTTAAGGCCTTTACTGGGGTGGGGGGGATTTTTACACGATGAATGTCACACATGATCAATCTTGCTCTCCATAAAACCTATGAAATGACGATGGTGCAGAATGAAAGGGGATTAAGGTTGTGGTGAAATAATTTGGAAAAAACTAATTATGAATTTTAAAAGAAAGGATAGGGTTTTGGGTGTCTCGTACTGTATATCAGATTAACCACCAACTTTAACATAGCGTATGAAGAAGATTCCTTTGGATCTCATGTTTAGATGACTTAATTACCCTTCCACAACTAGCATGTATAGATTCAATGGATTGTAAAATCTAGAGTCTACAAGATTAATTTTATTATTCAATTCATAATAAAAAAATTCAACCTATATTTATAGCAAAAGTAATAAAGTTAAATTTAGACTCATCCTTAGATTCCTAACACACCTCAAATTCTAAAATAAAATAAAAATAAAAATAAAAATCTTTTCCTTAAAAGATAACTCAAATGACCTAAAAGAAAAATAGAAAAGCACTCTAATAAAAGAAATATAAACAGATTCAAAAATTAAAGGCCAAATCTGGATCCCCATTACGGGAGATACGGTTGCCCCATGTATTTTTCACGTGTCGACAGAGACATTTGTGGACACGTCTGCAGACACTTCCATTCACGATCCCACCAAAAAAGAAAGATTGAAAGAAAGAAAGGACAGAAGGTACGGAAGAAAGAAAGAGAAAATACATGGGTTGAAGGGGAATAAAATGTAGGAAGGGGATTGCCTTGCAGATAATTACAGCAAGTATTAGTTCCAACAAAAAAAATTAGCGGACACAACTGGATCTGAATCATTAACCCTTTCTAATATGTTTCTCATCAAGAATGGCATCACAAACTAGGAGAACCTATTTTCTTTCTCCCACTTCTTGCCTTCCCCTTGGACTTCGATACTCTCATCTTCAATTTAGGGATGAGAATGTGCATGCCCAAAGCCCGATTGGGCTTCCAATTGGGCATGCCACATTCTCATCCATACTCATCCCTTCACTAATGTTTCTAGAATTAGTGAATGGATGAGTAGGGATGATGATGTGGCATGCCCAATTGGAAGCCCAATCGGGCTTTGGACATGCCCATTCTCATCCATACTTCTCATAATCTCATCAGGAAAAGAGTCAAAATGAAAGGGATAACCAAAAGGAAATAAAAAGCATTTGTCAGATAACTAAAAGGGAAAAAAGAAAGAAAAGTGATTGTCGAGGAGTCAAAGAGCCATAAGTGGAATTGGTCATTAGGACTGATTGTCAGTTGCCATCTATCTATTCACATGGAATCTTCATTCTTGCACTGTAGCGTTTTCAACTTTACTGACTACCAAAACCTCCTCTAACTTGTATATAAGAATAAATAATTTTCATTACCTATCTGTATGGTCCCTATATAGTATAAGATGATAGAACATCTTTTGAGATGGTTTGATCATATACGTCAAAGACCGATTCATGCGTCAGCATATGAATGTTGAGATCAAGAGAAAGATGTAGGCTGAAGAAGACATGGATGAAAGTGATAATAAGGGATACGAAATATTTTGATTTGATGGAAGGAAAAGCTTTAGATCATAATGTATGGAATACAAGTGTCCAACATCATGATTTGACGTGATCATGGTTCGACATTCTTTCAATTAAGTCCATGAAGCTGATCCAAATTTTTAGGATGAAGGCCAAGATGACGACGATGACGACAAATTTCCACCAATTGGTGTGCATACATCACGTGGCAAATTGTTACCAATTTAGAACACTTGCATCAAAATGTAAGGGCTTATACCGAAAGAAAAAGGAATTTGTTCAAGTAATATAGAAAACCATTTTAAAACAAAAGGCCAATACACAAAGGGAAATGTACACAGTAATCTACACATGCACATTCCTGACACCTTTCTAGATTTTTTGGGTTTACCTTGTCTGACACCTCGTGTCCATGTCCGTGTCTAGAAATCATAGCAGCATAAAACTATTGGTTCATGCATTGAATAGCTCCTATTCTCTACATCACATTACTTTCTTGAATAGCTTTTATTATATGCATCACATTACTTGTTAAGCACATGGGCGCACGCGGACGCACTTGTAGCACTGTCCCAGTTTCTAGATTTTGTTGGGTTTGCTGTGTCCAACACCTCATGTCTCTGTTCATGTCTACATATCATAGCATAGAACTGTCGGTTGCTTGCATTGCATAGCTTATGTTATTTGCATCATAATACTTTATTGTTGAGGACCATAATATATGGGATAGGTTTGTCTAATATCCAGCTGAGCCTAATACTGTATTGTGGGATTGTGCTGAATCCAACCACTGGCGGGAGTCTAGGTTTTGCAGTAATATCTGTTGATTTCATCTATGAAATTATAATGTATACTAATTGTTTAACAACTGTATCTTATTTTCTTTAAAAATGTCTTTAGGACAATAAGTTGAGTCCAAATAGAGTGTAGCGACCTTCCAGCTAATGCAGACGGGGGTCACTTGGCATTTCTCCAGGGATCAATCAATGGAAATAAAGTTTTTTTGGTGGCATTTTCTAAAAAAGGAAACAAAATCAGATGTTTGTTTTTTGGCTTACCAAAATTTTTTCTTCCTTTCTTCGAGTTTCCTCTTTTCTTTAACATGTTCTCTATCTTGATTTGTTGGAAGAAAATTTATGATTTTTTTTTGTTAATTCTCTTTATTCCTATCGAAAGAATTGTTCATTCACTCTTTATTTTTTGATAAAGATTTATTTTATTCCTATCGAAAGAATTGTTCATTCACTCTTTATTTTTTGATAAAGATATATTAAGAATTCTCAGTTTATCACAATCATATTTGTTAAAGTTCTTATCAAAATAGGGATTACTGCCTTATTGATCCCTAATATAGTCCTATTCTCTTAAGGAATTCCCAAAAGAGATGGATTTCAAAGGTTGTAAATGTGATGGGCACTTACAGAATATGTTGAACACTGGTTAATTACATGCTGCTCAATAGTAAAGAAGTCCATTAAATGTCTGAAAGAAATTACAGAGCGACAAGGTTGCATTTTCCCATATAAACAGGTTCAGCTGTGTAACATTCAAGCATGCTTTGGAAAATAGTCTGACCAAATTTTTGTTATCAGATACCTAGCTTATGCCATCTATGAATTGGTATTAGATTCCGGACTGAGGTATCAATGAGTTATGGTGGCAGGTGGCTCAACGTCCCTTTTACTCTGTATGCAATTTATGTTTAGGAATAAGCTTTTGATAAGCTTTGGTGTTGTTGCTATTGCTGAGAGGGCATAAACATTCTATGCGTGTGTTTTGAATAGCAATCAAAAGTATATCTAACATGAAACTTTACACCGTATGGAGGATCTTTGAAATCTTTATCTTCAACTATTATCTCATTCCTGTGCTCGTTCCCACTTCTTCACGGATTCCGCTTCAATTTATCTTTTTCACTTGTGTGTCATAATGCTGCTATTTTCCTCTCTTTTTACATATACTCTGTGGCATATTGATGACTTCCCTCAGAGGGTTTAATGGGTTTAGGGTGGATAGTCGGGGTTTAATTTTGAATTTGGGAGGAGGGTACACTTAAAAATTTTAAACTATAATTAGGAAGTCAATGATAGAAACTGAATATTGATTTAGATCTCCATTTGACATAACATGGATTTTTTTTCAAACAAGTTAAATGATTTGTGAAGTCATATATAAATGTGAAGATTTTGGGGGATTATATTGAAATACAGCAGATTTTAAGGGAATATGTATAAAACCCATTTTCTTACTGGAGTACATAAAGGAGCTGATTTTTAAATGCCAACTATATTTCTTAAATATTACATTATTTTACTAGAGGTTTTTAACACGCACTGTCAAAAATTTGGCAGTGGGTGCTTTTGCATGAGATTTTTGGCCATGTTGGTGGATGCGTATTTAATTTCTAGTTTGTTGTCGGATGCTATACACTTCACTGGTTAGTATGGTCATACATGTTCTTATTTACTTGATGATCCAATTAGCTTTCAGATAGTTTGTGGAAGTGAAAATATGTTCTATTGTCGAGTAGATTCATTGGATATGAACTAGAATAAAAGATCTAAATATTTTATTTTTGTTTTTGGTACTTTATATATGAAATTTATGCAATTTTCAGATATACAGCAGAAAGTTTGATATTCATGTCTGCTAATTTCTATCTGTTTGGAACCCCCTGACTTTTTTTCTGATATCACCAAAACTGCAGGTTGCGATTTTTGTTGTTTTGGCATTGACGTTGCGCCGGAAGCCGGATATTTTAGTTAGCATTTTGCCAAAATTAAGGGAAAACCCCAAATATCAAGGGCACGAGAAGTTTCCGCTAATTGTATGGGTTGTCGGGCAGGTATCACTTTGTGTGTATTTACCCCAGCATAATTGACTAAATGAGACGAGCAATCTGCAGTCTAAAACTGATGATCTTAATTCGCAGGGTTCTCAAGGAGACCTTGTTGCTGGGATGTATGCATGGGTGCATTATCTGCTGCCTTTGATCTCCGGAAAACCTAATGTCAACCCACAGGCGCGGGACTTGGCATTGCAGTTGGTTGAGAGGTTCATCTCATGACAAAAGAAGAACAGAAATTTGTTTAATGATACTTCAGAGTCTATGGGTCTAAAAGTAGAATTTTTGCCCCTTTTGTTTTCCTCCAGAATTTTGTCGGGGGGCCTGAAAGCTCGATCTATTTTACTGAATGGTGCTGTCAGAAAAGGAGAGCGTTTAGTGCCTCCTTCTGCACTTGATTTGCTGATGAGGGCAACGTTTCCTGCTCAATCTGCTCGAGTCAAGGTTTGTTTTATTTTGCTAAAAGTAGTATACTTTTAGTGTCTTGAAATTTTGTTTTGGAGCATCTTTTGTGAGTTATCCCTTGTTTTGTTCAGGCTACCGAGAGGTTTGAGGCAATATATCCTGCCCTCAAAATGTTCGCCCTTGCTGGTTCTCCGGGTACCAAGACTACAAAGCAGGCATCCCAACAGCTTTTTCCTTTAGCTGTGAAAGCAATGCAGGAAAGTGAGTCCGTAGTTAATGTTTCTTCTAATACTGCGTGACCTTGTTATAATCATCGTCATTATTTTTTAATGTTCTCTCATTAGGCAAAAAAGAAAATATTGTTTCATCGTTACACAGCCATTAACATTTATTTTTGGCAGACAATCCAGAGTTGACGAAAGAAGCAGCTGATATATTCATCAGGTGTTTGCATCATAACTCAGATTGCTACAATCAGTGGGTGAGCTGTTCTGACTACAATTTGGATCCGACTGCTACTGAACATTACTAAATGGTCTCTACAGTTTATGGTTATAATTGTTTGACACCTTTCATGACACCCCTCAATGGACATCAGGAAAAACTTCACTTGGACAATCTGGATGCAAGTGTTGCTGTGCTCCGCAAATTGTCCGAAGAGTGGAGCAACTACTCCAAAAAGCTCTTCCCTCCTGATGCTCTGAGGCAGACAATTAAGAACCTGAGGACTGAGGTATATGATGTCACTCATTTATTGTATTTATGTTTGGTAGGCTTTAAAGCTAGATGAAAATCATTAGATATGATTATACGAGGGGTATTTGTGATGCTATCCTTCAGTATATATTGTTATATGAGAATAATGAGTATCATATGACAATGGAGGCTTAGCCTCATATACCACGACACAAAAGTGGGGAAGTACAAGCCCCACATGGGCTTGTTGTACCGTCTAAGTATATGAGCCTCCATTGTCATATGATATCCATTATTCTCTTGTTATATATATCATTATGCTACCCTCACAAAGCTCTCGCATTTCAGAATGAACGTGCCCTAGCTGGGGCAGTCGATGCAAGTAAGCAAGCATCCATCAAGGAAGCCGACAAGCACTGCAAGGTGATTCTGGGTAGAATTTCTCGTGGTTCAACCTGCTGTATGTGTGGGGTGTTCGTGGTCGTGGTTGCAGTTGCGATTGGTTTTGTCGCAACACCAGATATGGAGTCATGGGACCGGAGGATGGAGTCTCTGCTTAGTCGCAACCTTCAGTCCTTCTGAAACAGGATCATAATAGAAGACTAAACTTCGTCGAACATCTTTGGGAGAACAGCCCGACTTCCTGCTAAAAATCCAGTCTCTAAGAGAGGCAATGAGAAATCAAGACACCTGTAGCCAAAAACAAGCTAGTTGAACGAGCCGTCTAAGTTATGCGAAGTTGATGAGGAATGGTTAGCCTGCCTCTGTTCTGTTAGTTTTGGGGATTTTCAAAGTTAATATACCCTAGT
Organism: Scilla litardierei; assembly: GCA_030789695.1. NCBI lineage: Eukaryota > Viridiplantae > Streptophyta > Magnoliopsida > Asparagales > Asparagaceae > Scilla > Scilla litardierei. The sequence goes on from CM061132.1 coordinate 3,979,384, forward strand.
TGCAATTTACTTCCTCTCTGTAGCCTGAAATGTTGAATTTTTTTCTTCTTCTTGTTGTTGTGCCAAAGACATGTTTTGATGTGGTTCCTTTTTGGGGTGGAAATGTGTTGTTTTGAGGGTAAAATATCTCAATTTCCTATTTAGGCTTGCTTGTTATTCAGAGGGTTAAATTTTGCAGTCCATACTTTGTAAGTTGCATGTGAAACAGTCAAGAATTGGCGAGGCCCATTTTTTTTTTTTTGATACATCGGAAGGCTGAGTAAAGGCATGCGCATTCTGCATCCACTAGGAATCGATCCCTCAGACATGGATCATCATCAGGGATCTGATGGTTCCCACAGAGAAGCAGAGGTAAATGTCAGGTAAACGTCGCTGTACCCTGGTCTTTTGGCCCATGACTGTTTCAAACAATCAAATCACAACATGATCTCAGTCTCAGTATTGTGGCCAACACACGAGGAAACAGTATTGTGAGCTCATTCAGATCTGCTCCAAGGGACATGTCACGTTGAAACTTGCTGCTTCTTTCTCGATCCCTATTCCACTGCATTGCAACTCGGAACCCTAGATGATTCCTTGACGACAGACATGTGACGTCTATGGGTTTAGGTCTTTTTAGCTGGCCTTCACATTTGTCTACAGATCATCACCGTCTGAGGGTCTGATATACTTGCATATATTATATGAGATGTACTATATGTTGCTCAATTGAGGTCCATGGAAGTGACACACTATCAATAATTTCTTTTCATTTTTGGCAACATGTTGCCTCCATACACCTCTTTTTGAGATGTATATAGCAATTCTCTTTTATATTAGTGTAATATGGGCATCAAATGACCGAGTTTCGTTCTATGCGTTTATCAAAAAGTATACTCTCGACAATTTTTCTTTGCAAGATCGACCGTTGTTCGTTTGTTTCTTCATATTCTAATACTCCATTACAAGTAAGGTCTAAAGAACCTAAAAGGTCTAAAGAACCTAAAATGTTTTGCTTGTGGATCTACTTGTTGCAACCTTAGCGGTATTATATAATAAAACTGTCTGAAACATCTAAATCAATGAGCAAAATAAATTAAGTTCACTAAATCTTTGGTGTATTAAGGTTTTTAGAATGTAAAGATAAAAATAAAGGATGCCTTTCATCCAAAAAAATATAGATTGGACTTTTTGATGAGTTCCTAGGATGGAATTCCTTTCTGGGTAGCTGACACATATATTTCTCATATTATTATTATTATATATTTGTAATATTAGTAGCATAATGTTGACAGGTAATTCGTCACACGGTAAATGTGTTGCTGACGTGGACGCCTCCAGTGACGTGGCGCTTCGTCGGCTGAGGAGTGGGACCGAGGATGGCTGAATCCGGGTCAAGGAGAGCTAAGCCTGAGCTATTGGTGGGAGCTCGACCTAACTCTGAGCTATTTGATGAGCTATCTGCTGCATAGACAAATCGTCAGGGGAGTCGGATCCTGGTTCCAACCCATATCCCATCTGATGCGTAAATCAGTAAGTGACTTAAAGGATTCTCATCGCAGCTAGGTCCGACCTAAAGGGAGGTCGTCCGATCACTGTCACGCCGAGCTTTGGAGGAAGAAATGTAAGGTGGAAGTCAGAGAGTAAGGAGTCAGAGTACCTCATTGTTTAGTATCTCTGTAGCTTCCCCTTAGTCCTATCGTTGTTAGAACTATTAATAGGTGATGGTTTTCCCTTAGTACAGTTAGTGGATAACGAATTTGCTGTAATGGTGGCTTAATTGTCCCAGAAAATGAGCAAAACCATTGTCCACCTACCCCGTCATTAAAATCAAGCTCTCCATGAACTAACCCCTTGCGGCTTGGAAGCTCAACTGGCAGAACATGGTCTAGCTTTGACTGGGCAAGCGGTTTACTCATCGTGAGGACTTCTTCAGCCTCGTCAACAAAGCCTTAGTCTTCTTGCGGGCTTCTTCGTCATGATTAAATATCCTTTCTCCTTCGACCTACCCAGCCCCACCTCCCCCTCATCCGATCTCCCTACCCCTACTCTCCCTCTTCCCTGCCCCCTTTGCCGCCCTCCCCAGCCTCCCCTCTCCCTCTTCCAACCTTCCCAGTCCCCCTCTTTCTTTCCCACTGCCGATTCCAAACCCTAGTAAATTCGTCGTTAGAGTCCTTGTCGACAGCGGCGATGGAGGGTGGGGGTAGACGTGAGCAGAAGAGGAATAAGTGGCAAGTGCAATTGGATGGCAAACTTGTAAATACGTGGTATGTGCGCGATAGTAAAGCGGTGGGTGCGCAAGTCAATTCCCATTGATGTTCCAGGAGGCTCCAGATTCAAGAAAGAAGTTCAGAAAGGCCAAACAATCCTACTCGGCATTACACTATCCTCCCTGCCGTGGTCCCCACTCCCCCCTCACCGTGTGCATGAATTCAAGGACTAGGATCCTGGTCAAAAAGGCCCTAGACCGTGGCCCACGCTCCCTCCTCCCCCCCCCCCCCCCCCCCCCCCCCCCCCCCCCCCCCCCCCCCCCCACACACACATCCACACAACAAGCCCATCCTTTTGGGGGCCCAAGGGGAAGGGCGTCCACTTACTGGAAAGAGCCCAACATGGGTTCACTGAACCTCGCCAAAGCCCCACCACCCACTCTGGGGTCGATATCCGAGATATCAATCATTAGCACTCGGACGTGGCCAAATCATGGGGATGCGTAGTATCCATTGGGAAAGATTTGAGGCTTAAAGACTGGGGCCAAGAATTTTTTTTGCCTTCCAAAAACTAAATCCATGGTCATGATCTTGACATTGACGAAGACGTTCAAATAGCTGTAGAATACAGTGTAATATTGTCTGTATTAAGCTTTCTTCAATCAGCCAATAATGATCTTGGACAGTGAACTCAACAACTTGCAGCTCCATTAGAATCTAGCTCCATGGTCTTTAGCAATGCAACACTGCCATTTGCAAGATTCTGGTGTCATGTTAATTGGAAGGACAAATAGCCAGAGTGAGAACACAGACTGTTAGTACATTGGGTCGGCCCACAAAGAGGAGAGAGAACATTTTATCCGAGCCCGCAAGGAACATGAGGCCTTGCTAGGGAGGCCCAAGAAATCCTAATCATGCCATCATTACAGCAAAGCCGTTATTTACTAACGACGCTGAGGGGAAACCCTCGCATATAAATAGTCTTAGCGACGATAGGACTAGGGACAAGCTCCAGAGATAGTAAACACTTAGGTACCCTGACAACTTACTTTCTACTTCCACTTTACATTTCTTCCTCCATATCTTGGTGTGACAGTGATAAGACGACATTCGTTTAGGTCGGACCTGACTGCCTCGAGCATCTTTTAAGTCTCATACTGACTTAAGTATTGGAGAGGATTCGGGTCAAAACCCAGATCCGACCCCGTGACGATTTATTTATGTTGCAGATACCTCCTCAGATAGCTTGGAGTTAGGTCGAGCTCCATCCAATAGCTCGGACATAGCTCTCCCTGGCCCGGATTTAGCCATCTTTGGGTTCACTCCTCAGTCGACGAAGTGCCACGTCCTGGAAGGCATCCACGTTGGCATCAATGTATTGTGTGATGAATTTACCCGTCAACACATGCAAATCCTCTCTCCTAGGCCAGAGAGACTTGCTTTCTTGTATCCACGTTACATCTCCCTAGATCCAAGTAGCCATCATTCCTTAATCTTTGGAAGGGAGAAATCCTTATCATTCGAGATCTTGAGATGCATCCTTACGTTCAGGATACTTAATCCTTAGATAAAAAATGATGAGACATCATCTACCTCAATAATGACATGTAGAAGTTGCAAAACAGGGGAACAGAACAGATTGCACCTTACATATATGTGTGTATATATGTATATATAATATATATGGTGAAGCCCCTCACACATGTGAGGGAGGCTATTACATGGTACATGCACACGTGTGGCATTTGACAAGGGAAAGCCCAAGATGAGGATGAAACATATGTAGGAAGGGAGACACTTCAAAAGGGTAGGGTTGATTGGAAGCCTGGGCACACACCACCATCACACCCTTCTCTCATCAATCCTTCCATATCTTGAACCAGGTGGGCATCACTCACCTGCAAACGATTTGTCAAAACTAGAACGGTTATAGTTTTCAAGTGCATGATATACAGATCTACCAAACAAAAAACTGCTTTATGGACGTTCAATGGGAGACCGTCATGTCAGCGCACCTGGCCCAAGTTGGTCAGGTGCCACCTGATACCCATTAATCCCATACATTAATTAGAGGCAAGTTCTTGCATCCCAATCTTGTGATTGGTTGCATGATATATAAAGAGAAATGCTCCCTGCACCTCAACAACTGAGGTGCAGGGAAGGGTTTTTTCTGAAAATAGTAATATTTTACATCATTTCCTCCCCTATCACATTCTCCCTCATCTAAATATAGTATTTCTAATCTGCACCTCAATTGTTGAGGTGCAGATAGCAATCCACTATATAAATGGGGGAGTTGACAAGACTCTTGATAACCTTGTACCATGAAGTCTTTTATCTCCCAAAACAGCATAATCATCTAAATTCATCTTGTCAACCCTTTGATCTGTTGCCTATCATCTAACACCCATCATTTCACCCTTCCATGAACTCTGGGCTCCACCCTCCATGCATTTAAAAGGGAGAGGGGACTCACCCTTGGAAGCACTTGCTGTGTGGATGTGGCCTCAGTGTCCAAGTTGAAATCATAAAAGCAGCTGGCTGCTGAAAGCTTCATTGAAAGAAACTGCCCAAAAAAAAAAATTTGCATTATAATTCAAGATTTCAAAAGGAAAACATGTAGCTGCTTGCTTTCTCACCTCAACTTGATTCTGAAGGGACTGCACATAGTTAATTATCTCATCAAGCATTCCAGCCATTCCCATTGTCTGCAAACTCAAATCAATTAACAACAGCATTCATTAATTTTGTTAAGAGCTTTACTAATTACCTTGTAGCAGCCAGGAACAAGGTCTTGCAAGCACCTCATCTTTTCATTTATTCTCTCTCTTCTCACCTGATCCAACCCCAAGACAAACATATAACTATCTTAATCATGCAAAAAAAAAGTTGCATGATTACATAAAAAATTCATCAAGCATAATTACCCTTTCGGCTAGGCTGTGGCTGTCAGTTGCTTGGCCTCTTCTTGCCCTCACATGAACAACCTCCTTTGGCATCTCCACCTCTTTTGGACCGCACATCCCTCTCTTCAAACCCCCCAATCTCTGCATTAAAAAAAATAAAGTTGGGTCAGATGAGGTGACAACTGACAAACTTGGGTCAGATGCACTGACGTGACGGCCTCCCATTGGCCGCACATACATTCTTCTTGTTGGTCTCTGAAGGCGTTGCTTCGGACTTTCTTTTCTTCTCCTTTTTCCTCTGCTCTTGGGCCGGAGCGGCCGGGGCGGGAGTCACGGCCGCTTTCGGGCATTCGACGGGAAAGAGGCCCTGAAAGCTCTCCAAGAATGGTAGGAAGTTGTCATGGGAGAAGCCCATGAAGCCCAAGTTGGGATTGCTCATGGCATTGCCAGTGAGCTCATTGTAGTTGCTCATCACATCCAAGCCATGGTCTATTTCAATGGAAGGGAGATGAGGCTTGAAAGAAGTGGGACACCCATCAAACTCTGCCATGAGAGAGAGAGGAGGGAAGTGTGCGTGGAAGGTCACTACAACAGGGTTTTAAAGAGGGGGCTGTGTTCGCATATGGTTTCTGTGATTTGTGCACTGTTTGCCTCTGAGGATGGGCCCCACCGCAGTGGGGCCCTTTCCAATGAGAGTATGTTATCCACTAGCCTTGGATTCATGCAAAATAGTATCGGAAGAAAGATGTGATTTTAATATGGGAGTTACTTTACGCACAGACGAATGGCTATTTACCCACAGATTTTTTAACAAGTTTACCATTCAAAATTTACCGGAAGATGCCATTGAAACTTTTCTCTTTTTTAACTCTTTTACTTTATTCAAAAAATTCCAGTATGCTATCTTCAATTTCTTCTCTGTCGTCGGCACGGCCGCCACCGCATCCGCGTCGCAGCCCTCCTCACATGCAGCCAACCCCTTCATTCCTCCCCTTCTCTTTGTTCGCCCCCACTGCCGCTTTCGCCGCCGCGTCCCCTCACTCCCTCCTCTTCTCCTCCATTTCATTCCTCCCCAATCATCTGCCGTCATCGTCGCATCCCTCCACTCCCTTCATGGACCTCCCCTCGCCCGCCGCCTATGACTCTGCCTACGGTAACATGAAATGGGTGAAGAGATGAAGATGAGAAGGGAAATAATAATATGGTGGATATGATGTTGCGTGTAAAATAAAAAAATGAGCTTTAATTAGTTTAGTTGTGTGTAAAGTGGTCTGTGGGAGGCTCAATTTGAGCGTTTTTATTCTTTTTTTATTCGTTTTGGACCAAACACAGTTTTGTGTTGTCAAAGTTGGGGTTTGAACATCAATACTCGATCTAAAATCTTATGGACTGTGTTATATACACCGCAGAGAGAAGTGGTGTATTTTGTAACAAGCCAGTCGAAGATTTAAAAACTTGGCTCATTCATGCCTAGGTTCATTAACATCTTTATATGTTCAATTATTGTGATGCTCCACATAAATTCTCAAATGCACAAGGAAATATGGCCAATTGTCATGGGGCTATAAAAACTTGGCTTGAGTGATACCTAAGGCCAAATTCCCATGCCCAAAAAGATGTAAATGGGATGGCAACTCAATTAATGCATTAAAACTCCCATGACTTGAAGCTTTCCCACCAACATTTAAAACCCATGGATTTCTCTTTGACATCTCCCCCCCCCATGAGTTGATAGTTTTGGAATGGCTCTATATAGACATCCTTGCTTAGAAGCTTACCATTGTTTGCACCTCCTTGATATCATGTCTCCATTCATATCTCCACTCTTGATTGCTACTATTTGAGGCATGATATTGAATGGGTGAAAGCATCCTTGAATCTTACTTCATGATCAAAATCAACAGAAATGGACTTTGTATAAAAGTTTACACTCCGAAAATTACGAATCAACATGCGTATCTGTATACTACTCTCAACTCAAGAAGAATCAGCCAAAATTAGGGTGTACCCTTTATTATATATGATGAGAATAGTGGAAAACAAATGGTCTCCGAGAAGTTTCCTCAAATGCGAGCTGATGTGGTGTCACATATTAGACTGTCACGTGAGCTATGGATGAGAAAACTTCTCAGGTGTGCCAATACCCAATGTTTCAGGGTGTTTTCTCACCACGGATTGGTTGACTCGAGGGCTGGAGGTTAACGCGATCACGCGGAATGCGCGTGGCCTCCGTAAGGCGGTCGCAGCTGGTTCGGCTCGACGAAGAGTACGCGAGTCCGTGCGTCGATGTGCCGAAGGGGATCCTTGGCAAGGCGATGGCCTCCGTTGGATGGAGATGGACGGGCTCGGGGGCGAGCGCGTTCGACTCCAGACTGGTTGGGCGCCGAAGGGTAGCCTCGGCGTGACTGGATCTACTTGACCTGGACAGACGAGAAAGCTCGTCAGGGCGGTCGGACTTTGGTTTCGACCAAGTCACCTCCGATGCCTAACCCAGAACGGATCTGAAGGATACTCTCGGTGGGATCGGTATGGCTCACGGGGAGACCGATATGCAAGTCCTCGAGCCGAGCTGTGGAGGAGAATTATAAGGTGGAAGACAAGTCGTTAGAGAGGAATACCTCAGTGTTTTGGGTCTCCAGAAAGTGATCCGTTGCACGTTGTTCTTCGACTCGTTTTATAGGAGTCTTCCCCGGCCACGTCTCCTTGACGTCCCCTCATTTCGCCCCGATCATCCGCCACCTTGATGTCGCCTTCATTGTCATGAAGGTGGGCGTAATGGGCCCCATTAATGACGATTAAGACGGCGCGCCTTAAGGGGAACGGGTAACTCCTGCCGGCGCGGGTCAGCGGTTGTGCCCGCTTCGGTCCGAGTCCGGCCCGACTCCGATTCTTCGTGGGGGGCCTCGTTCTCCCGGGCCCGTGGATTTGCGACACGTGCGTGGGCCGCTCGGTCTTGGCCCATCCTCTGAGAGCCGTATCACTAATCTCGTATATGACCAGTCGAAATGTCGGCAAAATATATAGACACGTTTGGTTTAAATAAAGTATATACATTTTTTTTTCTTCCCTTTGCATGAATCTGAATTACTTGCACCACTTGTGGGTAAAGTCCAAGGGTGCACCACAAACTGCTACATCAGGAGCTTAGAGCTACAGTAGTGATTCGATTATACACTGAACATTGTATAAAAATGCACTTCATACAGTGATATAATTAGCATCAGAGCACTGTAATCAAAACCCTTAAGCTAAAGCTGGCATCAACCATGAGTAATGAATTGAATGCTCATACTTAGCGTATGGTGGTAAGCATGTTGACTTGCTGGATTCCCACTGAACAACTAGATGAAATGCAATCACAGCAGAAAACTGCAGCTAACTGCTTTGATGCTAGCAGTGTTTGTGCATGCGCACGTGCGATTAAGAACAAAAACAAGAGCTTAATTGTGATTCCAGTGTGAGATTTGCTGGCAGCTTAAGCTGTTGCCCAGCTCACAGTCCTTTGTGAGATCAATTGAATGGGGTTCATAAAAGGCCACGAACATCTAAAAGGGTCTCTTTCCCTGGTTGCATTCTGTGTGGTAAGAGAGTGTGAAAGAAACCAAAAGGCATTCAACTCTTGAGAGGGTTACAAGTGTTTAATCTGTGGATCCTAATGTCATCCTTCCATTGGCTACAGCTATCAAATTAGGCCACCATGTCCTTGAACATAAATGAATGTGAACTGATGCTGTGCACACAGTGCACGGAGTCAAAAAAAAAACGCACAGAGAAATGATGGATGCACGCACGAAACTGAGAAGGAGCGAGAAGTGTGGGCATGTGTGGACATTGTCGAGGGTAAAAGGTGGATAATGATGGGCTAAATGGCAAAAAACATTGGAGGGACAAAGTGCAACAATACCAATGGAAAGATTGTTATTCATGGGAATATGTGGGCATTAAACCCAACAAACGAAAGTAAGCCCGCTCTCCCACCCACCACCCAGGGGGTCCAACCCTGCCTAGGTGGCACAACCTAGTCAAATGGTTTGTCCTACTGGATTTGTCCTAGTAAGACAAACATCACATTATGGCCTTCATTTGTATAAAAGATGGTGGTAAGGGCAAAAATGGCCTTCGCAGTATTCGGGCTGACGTGGACTCGATTGCCGAGATGTATCCTCGTCAGTGGATAGGGTGGGACCCTCGGTTAGTTGGACCTGGGTGCTGGGTCGTTGATAGATGTCAGACGGTGTTACATGGAGATCGTTCGACCCCTAGAGTGAATATACTACGGTCATTTGACCCTCGAGTGGTCGATCTTTGGATGACTATAGTTAGTTGTTGTTGTTCGACCCTCCTGTTGGGTTGAACCATGATCTTCCTACACCACAAAGGAACGTCAGGGGGTCGGATCTGGGTTCCGACCCACATCCCCGCAAGTGCTTAAGTTAGAACGGGAACTTAAGAGAATGCTTGGGGCGGTCGAGATCGACCCGCGAAGGTTCGTCTTGAGTTAGTCTCCGCAAACTATTTTGAGGAAAAAATATAATATGGAAAGTAAGATGTCACAGTATTAGGTCTTTCGTACATTAGGAGTCTAACCACTTCTTGCGTTGTCTTCCCCCACTATTTATAGTTGAGTGGGTCTGCTAATAATGCATAACGTACGGCTCTTCTTCAATAATGACGAGATCTCTTCTGGGATTGTAGATAACGGCTATCCATTTACTCGGTCCCCATTAACCACTCCCACGTAATCAGCGAGGTTTGAACGATCATGTGAGCTGTCTCTTTGACCAAGCAATAACACTCCTCCGCTAGCGGATTCTTAAGCCATTGGGCCGAGATTGGGCTCATCATTTAGTCCCGCTTCGTGGGCCGTACCCATGCATCCTCTGCGTAAGATTCTCAATTTCATCTTCATATGCTATTCTCACCACCTAACCCCCAAGGCAAGATCCAAAGGCTTGTGATACAATTTTCTCCTTGCATATCAATCATTGATCCCAGAAGTTTGGGGGCAATATAAAGAGAGGAAAGAGTATGGCGATGGATTCTGAGATGGCTACCTCATAAGAAAAATCTAATCAACCCCAAAATTAACATGAATAACACACGATGAGAATGGATGGAAATTAAGGCAGGGAGCCATTGTATTACAGAGTTGATGAGACTAATTAATCACCCGAGACACATTACAAGGTACACAAATAATGTCAGTCGTGCAAGAGAACAGTGGCCTCATATTGTTGAAAATTGTGATACATAACATCGAAAATATCTCGGGATAAAGAGATTTTGTGGAGTTTTTCGAAGCACGAATCTTTGAATTTCCAACAAGCCCAGCCCATGGTATTTATTTTTCAGAAAAACATATGCTATAGATAGCCACGGAAGCACTAAAAAAGAAGCCAGCTTAATAAAGGCCCATTATGAACCCTACACAGCCCACGTAACTCGGGATACGATTTATGAAAGCAATGAGATACAATTTTTTTTCGCTAACTAGGTTCACGCTTATTCAAGAAACCAAACTCAAGTGATGAAGATGGCTGAATCAAGAGCATCAAAGAATAATAAAAATAATAAAATAATTTTATAGAATGAAGTAGATAGATAACCAAGGACCATTGCTGACAGTGATAGCGTTCTCCATTGAAAGTTCAAGTCCAAGGTCCACTGGTGGTAGGTTTATTTGTTTACTTTCAAGCATACTATTACATCAATTTTCGTTCAAGAATATCTTAGGAGCGTATCTTTTTGCGTATAAAATATTAGTTCCATTCATCATTCCTTTAGAACCTTGATTGCCCCTTTTGGTACAACACTGGACCGACCCTGCTGATTATTTGAGCGAACAAGCCCAATAAGTCACACGGCTTAAATCCAACATCACAAAGACTCTAGCGTGAGGCCAACCGTCTCTTCATTTAAGGCGACAACCAACCTAACCGTTGGGCTCGCTCATCAATACCGACCCTCAATAAAGGCATTCAATGATTGACCGATTCAGCCCATCAGCCCGTCATCAATGACGACAGCTCAGACCAAAGACAATAAAACAACAAAAAGGCTCGGACTACACTCTAATGTCCGCTGCTTATAAGTAGTCTCTCGAATTCAACGAGAGATGGGACGATTTTGAGACATTCTCATTCTCTAAAAACCAACAAGGTTAGGTACTCCAAACTTGGTATCTGCTCCACCTGAACCCTACATTTCCTCTATAAGCTCGACGTGATAGCTATCGGTTGATCTCCCAACAGAGCGATCATAGTTACCATGAGCCTCCTTAAGTCAGTATCTGACTTAAATATCAGAGTGGATTAGGTCGGACCACAGATCCGACCATCGCTAACGAGCCTCTCGTGTTGCAGGAAGCCGAAGATAGCTCAGATCTCTCTCCAGTCGCCAGGATCTAAAGCCTAATCAGCCAGTGGTCAGCTCATCCAATGTCCAGTCAGCTGCCCACTTTAGCTACTACAAGTCGTGCAACAACTTCATCACGATGAGAACACACATGTAAACACCTTTCGCTTAGTATTTACTAGATTGACTAATGTTCATCAGTTCTCAGTGGAGAAAAATTTTCGAACGGAAACAAAATTCTGAATTTTTTTCTATGTTGTCGCACATATACATTAGTCTATTATTTTGTTAATTGGGTCTCCTCCCCAACTATTTTGAGGTAGTTACTCGCTAGCTCCTAAGCAATTCTTTGTTTATAATTACTTAGGCCACTAACTAGTATTAGATAATAATTTAAACATGTTATTCTCATCCCCTAAAATCGCTAATAGAGATGGATGGCCAACCCTATTCATTTTTTTTGAATGTAGATATATGCACTAGGTATCCATTTAAAATTTAAACATATATGTCCGAATATATTGAATTTATCCAAATGCACTTGAATTTTAAACATACAAAGAATGGAATGATGGAATGATGTGATATTTTGGTTAAATCAACATGGGGAGTTGCTCTATACACCGCATTTCATGCGGTGTATGCAACTTTTTCGGCGAAAAAAAAAGAAAAACTGTCATCTCAGAAGTATTGGTTGGACAACAGTTTTTTTCTTTTTTGGCAAAAAAAGTTGCATACACTGATACACCGCATGAAATACGGTGTATATAGTAATACTCCAAACTTAATATCATATAATTTTACATGCTATATAGGGGAGAGAATTGGCTGGGAATGAGGCAATGATGAAGAAAAACTTGGATTGGTTCTCTTGTTGATGAAGATGTATAGAGACATGTTTGATTTTTTTTGGGGTATTTATTTTTTTTGTATTTGTTTTTATTTTTAAAACCCTAGATTCTAAGGGCTCTTGGTGGCGGCTAAGGTTTGGATTTTTGATAGTTGACTGACTAAGAGTTTATTTTATTTGATATAGAAGGTTAGGATTTCATGTATAGCTCTAATATCATGTTAAGTTTGAAGAGAATAATTGGTATATTGGCCTACATCTATACAATGTAACATGTGCATGGTCATATCCACATCAAAGGTTTGTATATGATAAACATTCACCTCAAATACATCCAATGACATTTCATGTGTTTAACTATATACCACCCGTACCTACTCATTTTGCACCCCACTTTCACTACTGAGATTACTCCAACTACTTCGGAAAATGATGTCGTGGTTAACAGATGGATCCGGATGGACTATCATTTGACCTAACAGTGGATAGTCATGTGATATGCACATCACAATAGCTAAGAGCGTTAGCGAGTCGAACTCTTCTATTTAACCATAATTGCAGAGAATTCATATACTGTCCTAAAAAGGAGGCAGTGTGTGTATGTCCTTGGCAAGTGTTCTGGTTGAATGAAGATATTTCGCTAATCCAACCCGAGCCAATCAGGGTTAGACTGAGAGGGGGATTAATTCGTGGAAATATACCACCGAATCAGGTGGTCACATGACCAATACAATAAGGACCTAAAGGTACAGGAAACCTGTCAGGCTCAAAAAAGCCAAACCTAGAAGATGGAGGGTGTATATGTGAGTCTGAAGCTGAAATACTAAAATGTTCCTTCAAAATCTATTATCCGTTTGATGAAGATGTCCTCAGTGGCATGAAAATAAGACTAGGACAAAATGTGGGCCAACCCTCCACATCATCTTCTCCACCTCACCCAAAAAGTCAAACCCAATCCACTTATTTACATGTTTACCATCCCCTAAAAAAACCCAACCCCACTTAATTACATGTTTGTCATTCACCCCAAAAACAAAAAGAAAACTAATTATTTACATGTTTGCCGCCCCCAAGGTTTTTTGCGTTTTAACCTCCGAACTTAGCACTTTTTACCGGCAAGCACACACATATTTTTCACTCTTCTTCGGATGCGCGTTCACCGCATCCTCTTCGTAGTGGGTTTTTTTGGCTCAATGTACTGTGTGCACGGGTTATTTCTAGTATTTTATATAACCTTCACTTTTGGAAAGAGGAGTTCATTCCATTTTTTTTCATTCTCTCTATTCTATTTGATATTACATATTTTATCTCTCACGTTCTAATTTGAGCGTCGGAAGAGTAGAAGCAGGGTAACCACATCGACACGATTAGTTAACATTCTTGATTATCATAACTTAGGAGTTGCAAGGACATGTCATTTGGACCACAGTCACAATCTCAGCCTCTCCAAGATTATATACCTAAATCATTGAAAACCAATGATATGGTCCTATGGAATTCAATCCATCTCCTCCCAGCTATTTCGACGTCGACGTCCCCCTTAGGGTTTCATTGACCGACGACCGAGAGAGTTCCATGCAGCGAAATGCACATGTTTTTAATCATCGCTAATTACATCAGTCCCTTTCTCATGGGCGGTGGCCAGGATAACTTAAAATATTACTAATCCTCTCGCTAATCTTGATTATTATATGTAAAAGATGCAGTGCGCAGCGTGATTACTCCAAAAACCCTACTTAACCCTAGTAATCCCAGCCCGTTGTTAGGCACCAGTAGCGGAATTAGCCCCATTTTTTTTGCTAATGGCTGATTAAGCGATGAGTAGACCCGTTAACACGTTCAAAGAGATGTGATGAGTCAGAGACCGGGACCGCATCGAGGTGGTTTAAGCTTGCAAGGCTTAGATACGATCGCGACACGCACCAGCAATCGTCATCGTCGTCTCTGTCATCTCCGCTGTCGTAGGATTCCCCGGCATCTTCCGGTTTCATGAGGGCATTTAGTGGCTAGAGCAGTACTAGGATGTGTGACCTCCTGTTAAGCCCTCTTGTCGCCCCTTTCTCATGTGAGATCCAGTGTTCTTTACTGCTATCCGAGTATATATATTTTCATGAACTAAAAATTATATAATCTGTGTTATGAATGGGTAAGTGATTATGATTTGGAGGGAAGAGGATTTTGTCTATGCTCACATCACTTTCATATCTGATGGCTAGATTTCAAGGGAACTGTTGGCAAATAGGAGGAAAAATAGAACACTACCAATGAGATACAGTCTGGGGGATGAGCTCCCAGTGACAGGCAGTCTCTGGCTACAGAGCTAAGAAAAAGAAGTCCACAGAACAATCACATCATTGGATGAGAAAATGAGAATGTGATAGTAATGCCACTGATCAGAGCCAGTGGCTGATCCTGTGCTCACCTGAGAGCACGCTCCTTTGTCCAACCATTTGCTCTGCAAATAGCAGTGTATGATAGAGCCGATCAATCTAGGAATCAAATTCTATCCTTCAAAAAATTGCTTACATGTAGATGCAAATTGATGTGTTGATTGAGAAATAATACTGGAATAGAAATTAATGTATATAAAATCAATACCATATATTGTATGAGAAACTTGTGATTTATACCATGTTATCTATGCATTGAGTAATTTGAAATTTAAATATTGTAAAGCAATAGTACTTTTAAATGCCTAGATCACCAAGCAAAAAATATGGGATTAAGTATCTCTGGTTAGAAGAATTTCGAGACGGGCCATCGATATTCTGGTTAGACCAGTGTGCATTGATCTATATTGATAGTGGCTGATCTCATAGCCACTCGGTGTTGAGACATCAGTAGATGATGCATATGTATTTGTTAGAGAACAAGTCCACAGAACAACTCGCCAGATTGCTTCTTCTGTACAGTTATAATACTTTGAGTGTCAATAGAATATCTCACGTGACAGTAGCTACATCATAGTCTTTTGACCGGGAGACGTGCTAAAGGATGTTACATGTGGAAGATTGTAATTAGGCTGCATGTACCAAACATTGGCATTAATACTGATATATAGTTAAATTCTAGGTATAATTGGAAGCATACGAAGCGAGTGGCCATCCAGACGAAATTCTTCTCCTCCGATATAAGAGGTCGGTGTCGCAGTAAATTAAGCCAAATGGATCCATAGTAAATCCCTGGACATGGTAGTAGATGAACTTGTTGACAGCTAACAAGTGTCATCCAACCGATAACTATGGAGTCGCATACGACTCAAGGGTTTAAGATGTGGTCGGGTTTGACTCTAAACCGTACGCTAGACACATTAGCAACATAGTTTGGACGAAGAGACCTGGCTGCACAGAATTTGTCACTGTAAGATCCAGAATATCTTATAGAGATTCCAATCTGACAAATCAGATAATGAAATTTCTGAAACTGGGGTCGACACGCTCAGCTAGAGTCGATACCGATCAATGAAACGATGTGATCGAGTCATTACTGAAGGAAGAATCATGATATTAGACTCTTGTATTGATGATGAACTTATCAAGAAAAGCAAAGGAAGAAACTTTGAACGTAAATGATATACAAGGGCATAGATCACAAGGAGCTGATGAAACAAAGACGAAGACATAGTCACTTAGCAGTGACTAGTCGACCAGTGCTATGTATAAGAGAGATTCTCCGTACGTAAATACCATATAACAGTATTAGAAATATCTTCTCACACGAGAAGATCCAAAGAAAAATAGTTTCTGCTGATTGAGCTAAGCTCAATCGACGAAAATGCACATAGCTCAATAGGATGATTAGACGTATCATCGTAAAAGCTATATGAAGGACATGTTGGTCACATAGAAATTTCTTTATCTTATAAATCTTGGGAGATCATTCTCAGCTTTATCCTCAGAAAATAACAAGTGATGTTATGATAACATTGGCAAAGCTATTCATTTAAACAGTGCAAAAAAAAAAAATCTATCTAATTAAAGATACATAAACACCATTGTTAAAACTAGCTGCATTTAGCATACCATCCAAAAATAAATTACTTCAATATGGTATGCGTAATTTATTCAAATATAGTACACCTTGTGTGTTCCCTGCGAAGGAGCACATTATAAATTAAATTTTACCATAAAAATCCTAAGTTTGCACGCATCTAGGTCTAAGCCATCCGTTAGATGAAATAAGAACCACTTGTTGTCCCATTTGGCCTTGCTCTCTAAATCCCAACAGCAGCTTCATTTGCCTCAAAACATTAGGCATCTCTCTCTCTCTCTCTCTCTCTCTCAACCTAACATGTGAACTTGTCCAGTCAAACACGTAACAAGCAACAAAGAATATATCTAGAAACAGCCCCTAAAACCCTAGAAGTTATGAAGCTAGCTAGCTAACCATCTTTTTAACCCACCAGCTCTATATATTTAGATTCCCCAGTGAGTGATATGCATCCCATCTTTTTTTTGGGTATATATAAGCCTACAACTTGTGTGAGTTAGCAAATATTGTTCCTTTTGTTAAAAACTTTAGAGACAGGAAAATGTCTCAAAAGAAGGGAGCCAAGCATGAGGATCAGCAAACGGAGCTGAGGAGAGGGCCATGGACTCTCGAGGAGGACTCCCTCCTCATCCACTACATTGCCCGCCACGGCGAGGGCCGCTGGAACCTCCTCGCCCGCTGCTCCGGCCTGAAGAGGACCGGGAAGAGCTGCCGGCTGAGGTGGCTCAACTACCTGAAGCCCGACGTGAAGCGCGGCAACCTCAGCCCCGAGGAGCAGTTCTTGATCCTCGAGCTCCACTCCAAGTGGGGAAACAGGTATGTCAAGCTGATCGATTGGTTACGGAATTTGACCGGATTTTGATTCCGAGAAGATTGACATGCATCGTCGCAGGTGGTCGAGGATCGCGCAGTATCTGCCGGGGAGGACGGACAACGAGATCAAGAACTACTGGCGGACGAGGGTGCAGAAGCAGGCCCGGCAGTTGAGGATCGACGCCAACAGCCCCACCTTTCGCGACGCCGTCCGGTGCCACTGGATGCCGAGGCTGCTCGAAAAGATGGCGATATCCAGTCACGACGACGGCATTCCTTCTTCTTCGTGCGTCCAGCACTTGAATCAGAATGAACAGGCCGCGGCGGCGGCGGCGGCCCTAGCCCAGCCCCAGCACCCGAGTCCGTTTCATCAAGACTGCTACTTCGACCCATCGAGCTGGCAGGGTGCGCCGTGCACGTATATGCACAATGGGTG
Source organism: Scilla litardierei (assembly GCA_030789695.1). Lineage (NCBI taxonomy): Eukaryota > Viridiplantae > Streptophyta > Magnoliopsida > Asparagales > Asparagaceae > Scilla > Scilla litardierei. The sequence continues at coordinate 3,996,922 of CM061132.1, forward strand.
TGATCTGGACGCGTTGGACCTCGCGTCGGCGTCCGCCTCGCAGCACGTGGACTTCTCGTCGCCGTCGGATTGCAATCGCGCTGGAGGAGCGGGGGATTGGACGGAGGGATTGTGGGGGGAGTTTGTGTTGGGTTGTTGAAGAGTTTGTCGTTGTCTTTGTATTTTTGTGTCACGTAACTCACGTTCAGCTTGGCTTGAATCAGCTTTAATCTGGTGGAGCTCAAAGAACGCTAATTCATTTTGGATTGATCTTGGCATCTTCACATGAGCGAGGTTGCTTTCGTTGCGTGTCGAGTAGAGAGAGAGAGAGGAGCGTGACCCTTTCTTGTGAGATTGTTCCTTTGGGAAAGTTGATGCATGGAGAATAAAGAGAGGACACCTGGCCCTTCTTGACTAAGGACTCTTGCTAATTACTGTTAGCCAAGAGGAGCGCTCTCTCTCTCTCTCTCTCATGTGTAGTCACCTCAGTTTTTTTTGTTGATAAACCAAGTTGGTTGATAGCAAAGATCTTAATGGAGGTGGACCTTGGTGTGGGTGCCATCTCTGCCCTCATCCACACCTCAATCCTGTCGTCACCCACCAGTGCCCTACAATGGCTAGCCTCAACTCTGGCTCTCAAGTGAGCAGTTGTGCAGTTGTGTGTAAAATACAAAGTGTTGAAATCGCTTGATTTTTGGTATGTTGATCATTCATGAAATGTAGAACATAATAGAAAAAAAAATTCAAAAAAAAATTATAGAGGAGGCTTGGCCGGTGGTGGACCCTGGAGTAAAATACTCCTTGTAGATGATATTCTCGTTTGGGGATCACCATTTTTTGTGTTTTTGAAAGCATACGATGCGTTCCAACAAAACACACACAATAAAGTTGTGTGTGACCCACACAACTGTGAAAGTTGCTGACGTGGCCACAAAACACACACAATAAAGTTGTGTGGGACCCACAAAAAATTTCAACATCCACATTCACAACCCACTTTCACCTAAAAAAAACACAGTACCCATTTCATAAACATTATTCACAACTAGGGCTGTTGACGAACAGAACGTCCGACGAACTACTCGGGAACAAGCTCGGTACATGTTCGTTTACGTTCGTTCGGGAAGCTTAATGAACAAGCTTGAACAAATTTTTAGAGCTCAGTTAGTAAACGAACAGAGCTTGAACACAACTATGTTCGTTCATTCATGTTCATGAACAAGCTCGTTAAGTGTTCGTGAACAAGCTTGTTAAGTGTTCGTGAACAAGCTCGTTAAGTGATGTTCGTGAACAAGCTCGTTAAGTGTTCGCGAACAAGGGCTTGAGTGAATTAAAATTAAAATTAAACACTCACCTCCTCAAATTGAATTAAACGCCTCCACCTCTTCAACTTCACAGCTTCACACTCTTAGACTCCCATGCTCCCAGCTCTCTTTTGGTCCATTACCATTGTTCGTTTGTTTTTTTGAAAATCTGTTCATGAACAAGATTGATTGTGTGTTTGTGAACACGTTCCCGAACATGTTCACGAACAAGATCAATAAGTCTTGTTAACGAACAGAACCTTCGTTCGGGAAGCTCGGTTTACGTTCGTTTATGTTCGTTTACGTTCGTTCATTAAGCTTAACAAACAAGCTTGAACATGTTTTTAGAGCTCGGTTAGTAAACGAACAGAGCTTGAATATGGATTTTGTTCATGAACAAAACCAAGCACACTGTTCAAGCTCGTTCAAGCTCGTTCGTCAACAGCCCTATTCACAACTTCAACCAACCAAAATTTAAACACAAAAAAACAGGCCCTTTATGGAAATGGGTGCCGCGTAATTGGACGTCATCGCTAGAATGACACAACACTAAGAGCCCTAGTGGGTGACGTGAGAGGGGAGAGAGTGATTGGAACCATCTCATCAAGATTTTGATTGATTGATTTGATCCCTCTCTAAAAATGCCTTTTTTATTCGTGTATTTGGGGATTGGTGACAGATGGATATTATTGGGAGTGCATGCGTGTGCGATGGGACGATGTGGGCGAAATTTGTCACCGTGTGCAGTGCAACCCCAATCCAATGCCACGTGGAGAAAGGACAAGGAGGTTGGATGAACACTGCGCATGACACATATTTTACCGGCTTCCATGTTACCGTTTACATTGCATGCACTTTGATCCCACGCAATGCCTGTAAATGTTCCCCCATTTATTTTTGTGCCTGATTGTTGCTGAATTTCGGCTGAATTTTGGGTCAATAGCTTCTTGTACCCTTGAAACCAACTCAAAGTACACCTTTGCCTTTCAGCATTCTTTACCTACAGAGTTTTGGACTTTGGATTGTAAACTTCTTATAATGAAAACACCAACTCAAACTACCTTTTATTGTTCACACAAATATCTTTCACAGTTTCCATGAACCATGCTACATCTCATTGTTGCACCCATTTTATTGGCTAATTTACTCACAAGTCCTAGCTTACAGCTAAATTGCAGATTCTAGTCTCACATGATGTACTCTCTTACATAGAGCTAGATAGCACATGAGCTTCAATCATGGAGCCGTGTCGTGTCGTGTCGAGTTAAGTGCACATGTCAGACACTCAAACCGGACAAAATACCTCTATTTTGAGTATACTTTTGAAAATTTGCTTAAGTATCAACCTGTCATGTTGTGTCGCATTGATCTCGGCGTGTTTGTGTTCGTGTTCGTGCAACATAACCACTGGGTAAGGTTTAAGCAACAAAGAACTTAGGAGCCAAGTCCAAAGGACTGGCCAGAAAATAAGGCCAATCCAAAGGACTGGCCTGAAAGACTGTACAATTTAATGGTGGTTAGTTGTCAATTGACAATTGTGTGCAGGTCCAAGGGTAGGAGAAACCTGTGGAGTTCTTTGCCACCAAAGAGAATACTTTTTGTTCTTTTTAGCATGTGAAACTATTTCTAAGTGCCATGTGTATGGTTATCATCTAAGCAAGTAGCTTATCAGAAAGCAGCATTTGAGGTCACCTCATATCATCAAGAAGAAGCTAACAACTGCACAGAATTGACAAAATGAAAGGGAGAGAGGAAGAAAAAGAACAGAAAAGAAAGATCAGGTTCTTGAAAGCAGACTCTTGAATGGGGATTAGAAAATGATGGCCGCAAGCTTGACTCACCAAGTGTGTGTGTGTGTGTGTGTGTGTGTGTGTGTGTGTTTGAAGTTATGAGACAATTGGTGGTTAGACTAATAACACCATTTGGGTGGGAGAAAATGTGTAAGAGGAATTTTTGACCACCATAAACATAGTTTGAAATGGATGACAGCCATAACATGTCTGATTTTTTTAAGGGAATCACTTTATCATTTCATGTTCAGGTAAATTCCGCTAACACCTCCTGAAATACGATCATTGTGCGACTAAATGTCAATAAACCATGATACTAATAGAAACTACCCTTATGAAATAAGGGACACTACTCCATGTTCTATTGGTTTAGAACCCCTAACACACGCTATTTAAGGGTGACTTTTGCTAATATCATAGTTCATGAATATTTAGTAACTCATTGGTCATAGTGCAAAAAAATGTTTTGTTGGTGGCATTGTCACGGATTCCTTTGACCATGACTAATGGTAATCATTGTTTGGATGAATGTAGATCTCGGATTCGGATTGGCCAAAGAAAATTTTCAGGGGAAAAAGAAGAACTTGTTGGTCAAGCATCTACCTAAACTTTGTGGACCTCTCCAACTAGTTAAGAAGAAGTTCAAATGACTGAAAGCTACTGATGTACTTATAATGCAGGTTGATACAAGCAAGTTTGAATGACCATTTGGGACCAAAAGTCATCTTCTTGATTCAATCTAACTGTGTTAACCTATTAACAGTTGAGGTATCGTGTACTCCTGGAGAAAAGATATTGCAGGAAATAGGAAGAGATAGAACCACCACAAAAGAAATTCCCTTTGGTCTCTTCTTCTGACAGCTAACCATTCATAAAGAGCAGCCTCATGGTGATAAATAGAGGTTAGGGATGTAAACGGTTCGGATATATGTTATGTCATATCAGTCTTCTAAATCATTTATCGAATACGGATAATAACATGCAAAAAGAAAATTTATTATCTGTGTCCGCAGAAAACGGATACGGGTATCTATCTGATATAAATAATACATATTGGTCTGTAGATATAGGGATAAAATGCATATAATACATAGCAATTTTATTATATTATTGGGTTTATACTAATTTAACATCTAATATAAATGTATGTATGATCAATGAGGAAGGCAATCAAGTACAAATGAGTCACAAGTATGATATTTATTATCGGTATATCGGATTCATGCATCAATCTTATTTTACTATCTGAATCCGTATCAGTATCCGGTTCGATATAAAATTTTGAAATCCATAACTGCATCTGAAAGGATACAGATACAAATCCGATTTGAATAATCTGAATCCATTTACATCCCTAATTGAGATGTATATTCTTTTCCACTAATCATTGTAACCACTTTCAAATTTTTCCTTTTGTTCCTTTATTCAGCAGAATCAAGATGTTAACTTCTCCCTATGTTAAGGGTAAATTGATGGAATTTGTGGTAACTTTCTTTCAAGCAGTTACAAGTAATAAACTCTTCACATTGCTCGAATCTGTAATAATGATGTCAACCGACGATGGAAAATGAAACGGTTAATTAGCTTAAATCGCACATGTATTTTCAAGTAATTTAATTTAACACCATTTATATTATTAGTTTCGAGGATAATGTCATGTCTGATGATTCCATTTGATAATATGTTAAAATGGGTCCTACATATGATTGGTTTGGAAATGTTAAACTAGATATTTAAATAGTATATGATGTGTTAAATTAGATTCCTTGAAAGTTAAAATATTTGCATTTTAACTGGGGTTAATTGACGTCATTACTCCATCGAGCAAACTATCTTAGGATTTTACTTTACACCCGAGATTATTTTATTTTAAAAAATATTAAATTTTGAAATTAGAATTAAATCGATTTTTTGAATTATTTGTGAATAATGAGGATTAATTAAGAATAAATTAGGATTATGATAATACTTTTAAGCTTTAGTTGTCTTAATAATAGTTTAAATAAATTAATTAATTTTAAATTAACTTGTAAAATTAAATTCACTCGTAAACCATGTACCGGGCAACTACTTTTTAAACCCAACAATCTTTTATCATCCAAACAAACAAAAAATAGAATAGGCCTCACAACAACTTATCCCATCTTTACTTTCCAACACATTTTTCATTCAATCAAACAAAAACCCTTACATTTCTCAAACTCAACTTCACATGCTATCAAAATTCCACAAAGCACTTCCAACGAACCAAATGGACATGATAGTACAAGGAGTGCAATAGAGTCCTTGAAAGCATCATAAGCTAATTTACCCAAAAGAAAATGCAGGAGCATCTGCTTTCAGAACTGAGGCTGGCTTGCAAACTGTGTGCTTGCATCTATGAAATGGAAAGGGGGAAAGGCCCAAGCTTTTGCCTCAATCCACATGTGACCAGGTGGAAAAGTATATGAGCAGTAGTGTACAATGTATGTGTCCATCTCCCAGTCCTTGTCAAGTAAGGGCTGAGAGAGATAGAAAGATTAGTGATGGGACTGAACTCCTGTATGATGTGGCCCACACGAGTGAAATGCCTAGCATGCCATATATGGGCAAGATTCCCATTCCATTTGTGGATCACTCACTGGTTGTTACCATTAGTGTCATACAATTGAGATCATCAATCACCAGCTACAGGAACAACTTCATCTCATCAAACCCTTTTTTGTATGGGTTGGACTAAATACACCCCTACTCTTAGGGGTGTATGCAATGATACCATCCAAAAATGGAAGGTTATCATTGCATGCATCCCATATGCAATGATAACCTTCCATTTTTGGATGGTATCATTTTTGGATTGCATACACCCCTAAGGTTATCATTGCATATGGGATGCATGCAATGATAACCTTCCATTTTTGGATGGTATCATTGCATACACCCCTAAGAGTAGGGGTGTTTAGCAATTACCTTTTGTATTTTTGAAGGGGGAATGATGTTACTCAGACATCCCAATCCGATGAGACATAAGGCAAGAAAATAACAATGATGCCAATCAGAACTGGAATACACAAGAGACTTGCTATATACACCGCATGCATGCGGTGTATATAGGATTTTTTTTGCCAAAAATGGCAAATCAGTCACATCAGAGAGGAGAGAGGATGTATGGGACCTTTGATGTGACTGATTTGCAATTTTTGACACAAAAAAATCCAGCTTACACCGCACCCCTGCGGTGTATATAGCAGTGTCCATACACAAACCTAGTTCTTATTAAGCATCAGACACATGGCATAATGTTCAGCCACATGCAATCCTTCCTTGATGCTCCCTTTCCTTAATTTGAATGCAATCCTAAATACAACTTTCAAAGCCCATATCCCCCCACCCACACCCACACACCCACACACACACACACACACACACAGAGAGAGAGAGAGAGAGAGAGAGGAAAGTAAAAGATTAGAAACAATGAAACAAACTTCTCACAGATTTACCTGGCAAATCTCTGAGAAGCAGTCTCTCAGATTTAGCTTTTGATGGAAAGTGACCAGACCAAAATAATGGTGCTCACAGATAGGGCAACACATTAGCCACCGCTCTATAACAGACCAAATTTCAACAATGATGATCCAAAAAGCTTGGGACTAGATCTGCCATCAAACAACCTAGCCGCCATAGGGTCACTGTTGTTCCCTCTAGACTCTTGATTAAATAATATAGCTCCTCAACTGTTTAATGTAACTAAGAATATTTAAATATAGCTCCTCAACTGTTTACTATAATCAAGAATATTTTAAAAGATGTATACAACACTGATAACCAATGCGATTGTATGCCAAAAATTTGTATATGAGATGGTTTTACTGCTATATATTCAGCAAGTTTGACAAGAGTTATTGGTGATGCATGGTGAAGTGAGTGTCAAGCTCTAATAAGAACTTACTTATTTACTTATTTTCATTTTTAAGTTTACATTTCCATCCAAAGAGATTGTGTTGCAACTCATAATACACAGTATAGTGTTACCATAAATTTAAAAGAGCAACAAAAAAAATGCACACGCGAAACATACCTCTTTTAAACAGCTCTTAATCTGTACTTCAGCGTCACACTGCTTTTATTCGGGGAACGTTCAAGTAAACCTCAGCTTTCTATCCTGCACCAAGCTAATCAAAGAACTTGTTTTTTTTTTCCCAGCTCTGTACATCTGCATCTTTCCAGCAGAATCGGCAAAAATTTTGATCTCATTGTTAGCTGGCAAAAAGATACATGACCCTCCTTGATCACCATGATTTCAGATGCCGAGACTGCCTGCAGACTCCCCTCACCAACAGCGGCGTAACCAGGAATTGGACGAAAATAAAGATGACGTAAAGAATATTTTTTACAAAAAAAAAAAACCAAAACTAAAAAACTAAACTTTAACATGATTTAATTATCTATTATACAAAAGAGGGCATGCCAACTGGGTTTGTCACAGTTGACATGTTTGTCACAGTCACAAGCTGACTAGGACATACACCCAAAAAAATGACCACCCAACCAACTTATTTACATAGTTGTCATTCACCCAAGAACCCAATAAAACCCCCCTCCCATAGTCACTTATTTACATGTTTGCCCTCTTTTCGACTTTGAGGTTTTGGGCTTTGTTTTGGGCTTTGGGCTTTGTTTTGGATTCCTTTTACCCCGACACTACCGACACACATACACACTTCTCTCTCTTTTACGGTTGCGCGTGTGCATCGCATCATTTTCGTGTGGTTTTTTTCTCCACACCGTGCACTTTGTGCACGGGTTATTTCTAGTTTATTGATATTAGCTATAAAAAGTAATAACTATATTCAAAATATGATATATATATATATATATTACAATTGAGAGCTGTTTTTGAACTTATCATATGTGGCAATGTCACATCAAATTTTGGAGGGAAAATTTTTGGGTTGGGAGAAAATTTGTTGGGAGAACAAATTGCTTTTTTGAAATTGAATGCATCAGCCTTTAATACCCACACATTCATCAAAGAGCCAGGCTGTGTTTTAATACCCACACGTTTCTCAAAGAGGCGGAATATGCAGAGGCACATTGCAGGTCGCATTGTTTTATGCGTGCTGAGATTGAAAGCCAGCTGGAAAACCAAGAGACATTTGTCAAGTTGTAACCTGCATACACATATTTGATGCACTTTTCACCCTTTATAAAACCCCTCCATCGTCACTGTGCTCACATCACACTGAACCTCCATTGTCCCTTGATCATTCATGGCTAAAGCCAAGGCTATTTTCGTAATATCTGTGGAGTAATGGTGCACACGATGGAGCCCGCAGCCACCTAAACGTTGCACCGTAACAACACAACATGATCCTAAAATAATTGTTTAAAAGAATTGTTTCACTATAAATACGCACACATTTACATGTATGTGTATCCACATGCAATATATATTTTTGAACCAACAGAAGGCGTCTGCGTCGAAGGAGTATTTTTGCCAGTGCCAAAGGCGTCGGCGTCGAATTTGTTGTTCCGCGCCGAAGGCGCCTACGCCGAATTTGTTGTTCCGCGTCGAAGGCGCCCGTATTGCTAAATATTTTTACGCTACTTTGTTTTTCTTTTAAATTTTGGACGTGAAAATATTTTTTTGGGCAACACAGATTTCGCGGGGGAAAAATCTTAAATGAACCGTGCCCGCGAGCACGGGTTATGACTATGTGGCAATGTCACATCAAGTTTTGGAGGGAAATTTTTTGGTTGAAGAGAAATTTGTTGGGAATACACAAAAACATTGAAATTAGGAATAGCCTTTTAATATTAGTTATGAAAAAAATGTTGTGCACACACACTCAATCTCATCTTGGGAATGAACACGAGCGGTGGGAGAATGAACGCGGGAGATGCTGCCAACTCATTGATCCGCGTTGCAAAACCCTGTATAATTTCGATCTCATCTGCTGATATTTCAGGGGAAACTAATAATTATTGATGTTTGTTTAAAATTAGTGGGTCCAAGATTTTTAAATGAACAGTGTCCCACGGGCACGGGTTATATGTATATGAAGGGTCCCACGGGCACATGTTATATGTATATTTCGGCGCCCGCGCCGAACGGAGCACGCGAAATTTTTTATCCCTGATTTGTTGTTCCGTGCCTAAGGCACCGGCGCCGAAATTGTTGTTTTACGCCGAGTTTGTTGCTGCGCCGAAGGCACCCACGTCGAATTTGGTGTTCAATGTCGAAGGCGCATGCGCTGAATTTGTTGTTCCGCGCCGAAGGCGCCTGCGCCATTTTTTAACGCTGATTTGTTGTTCCGTGCCTAATGCACCTGCGTCGAAATTGTTGTTTTACGTCGAATTTGTTGTTTTGCGCTGAAGGCACCCACGTCGAATTTGGTGTTCTATGTCAAAGGCGCATGCGCTGAATTTGTTGTTCCGCACCGAAGGCACCCACGCCAAAGGCGCCTGTGCCGCTAAATATTGTAAGCTAATTTGTTTTTCTTTTAAATTTTGGCTTTGAAAAAAAATTCGGGGAATAAAGATTTCGTAAGGGAAAATCTTAAATGAACCGTGCCCGCGGGCACGGGTTATGACTAGTATATATATATCTATCTATCTATCTATCTATCTATCTTAAATGTCTATTTAGGTTGATAAAATAGTATCATACATATAGACATGAATGCATATGAAAATAATATTTGATAAACAAAGTAATAATTAAAGATTAATTTTTTACATTAATACATATAAACACAAACACACAAGTACAGAGAAATAATAATTGATATAAAATTTCGTTACATTTATTTAGAGATAAAGAAGAGTTAGAGTTAGAGAGAGAAAGTTAGAGAAGTACAAGATAATGCAAGATATGTTAACCTATAAATAGGGTTGTCCCCTTTTCTTCCGCGTAGATGGTGAAATTCATTATGGCTTATAATTGGTTCAGAGCACTTTAATCGCAATCGGGTCCTTACGCTCTGGAGGTTGAAGACACTTTTAAGGGCATTTTCACCCTGTTCGAATGGGTCTTCATTAATTCATATGGACCATTTTATATAAATTAATATTGTCTGATTAGGTGTACCTTTATCCTGATAAAGTACTCTGGTTTGGTTAAGGGCTGGCTTCGGAACAGATCTGTTTGATGAAGGGAATTGAACCTAGTTTTGGCACTACCACTACAATCCGTATATGTTGCTAAATTCTGCACATATGTAACGTATCTGGGATTGGTTATAGTTGGTTACGAGAATTCCCCAAGGTTGACACTTTGAAATGGTTGGTGTTTCGTAAATTCACAATTGAGACATTGAAGATTTTATTCAGTTTTATTTTTCATGCATTTTGGATAATTATTAAGCATGATATTGAGTATTTCAATGTTGAGTGATTATATGATTTTGTTTAGTAAAGGAATAGCCACAGCATCCTACTTTATTTAAATCATAATACTTGAATAAAATCACTTAGAGCATTATTTGTAATTAATTACATGAGTTACAACATTTTATCCCACAGGAAAATTTGTTGAAGCTTATATAATTGATTAGAATGCAATATCAAATTATATTTCTTAATTTTTCCACGGGAATTAAGGAAGGGAAAATAATTTGGTAGTTTTATTGTTCAGTTAAAATAAATCTAATTGAATTAAAACTTTGACCCACAGGTCAGTTTTATGTCACTAGATTCATTCTTTCTATGTTTTACATTGGTACCGCATAATTTAGTTTGTTAAGTCTCAAAAATATTGAAATGAGTATGTTAACTTTTTGCAGTATCACAATCTGTGACCGTTACTGATATCAAATGTGACGTTCCTGAACTAAATGGTGAAAACTATAGGATATGGAGGGAGAGAGTACTCCTTCATTTAGGAGTGGCGGACATTGACTATGCCATCCGCAAGGATGAGCCACCAGCCATTACAGATACTAGCCCTCCTGAGGCTTTAGTCCTTTATGAAAAATGAGAGAGATCTAACCGTCTCTGCATTATGTTCATAAAGACTAAAATATCGGCTAGTATAAGGGGCTCGGTGGAAAAGAATGACAAGGTCCGATCACTATTAAAGGCCATTGACGAGCAATTCCAGAGTTCAGATAAGGCACTTGCGAGTACTCTCATTGGGAAGTTTTCATCACTAAGGCTTACCGGTCTTGGAGGTGTGCGTGAGCACATCATGCATATGAGGGACATTGCGGCACAACTCAAGACATTAGAGGTTGAGATGTCTGACAGTTTCTTGGTCCATTACATTTTGAACACTCTCCCGCATCAATACGGGCCTTTCAAAATATCATATAACACACATAAGGATAAGTGATCGATGAATGAACTTTTGACCATATGTGTTCAGGAGGAAGGTCGGTTGATCATGGAGCATGGAGAGAGTGTGTTAATGACAACCAACAAGAAAGATGACATACGCCCCAAATTTAAGGGGAAGGGTAAAGCGCCTATTAAGGGAGGGATTGCTAAGGATCCAACAACTTTACATGGTATGACAAACCTGCGGAGGCCAGCGGGAAATGAACGAGGCATTTTCTCAGGAAACAAAATGCGCTCAGCTGTCAAATCTGTTGGAACATGCCAGCTTATGTTATCTGGAGGCTTTATTTTGCTTTTGCATAATGTTTTTTATGTACCTGGTTTTTCCGGGAATTTGATTTCAGTTTCTAGACTGTTACCTTTAGGTTTTGCTTTTAATTTTCAAGGAACATCATTCAGTTTGGTTTATAAATCAGATGTTATTGGAAATGGCATAATGTGTAATGGTCTCTTTATGCTTAATTTGCAAAATAATGCTGTCATGCATGTTAATGCTGGTATAAAAAGATGTGTTATGAATGAGGAATCTTCAATGTTATGGCACCGGAGATTAGTGATATCTAAAAAGAGTGCACATAGAAGTTTTGAATTACTTGAAATCATTTATACAGATATTTGTTGTCCAGGCATGGACATAAGTGGTCCGAGATACTTTATCTCCTTTATTGATGACTTTTCACGTTTCATGTATATCTACTTGCTGCATAACAAAAGTGAAGCATTAGATGCCTTTAAGGTTTTTAAGGCAGAAGTAGAGAAACAATGTGAAAAACAAATTAAGATCGTGAGAAGTGATAGAGGAGGAGAGTATTATGGTAGATACACCGAAGGTGGTCAAGCACCTGGTCCATTTGCAAAGTTTCTTCAAGAGCATGGAATAGTTGCTCAGTATACCAATCCAGGATCTCCTAGTGAGAATGGTGTAGCTGAAAGAAGAAACATGACTTGATGGAGATGGTTAGAAGTATGTGCAGTAATGCCAAATTTCCTATAACCTTATGGACTGAAGCTCTTAAAACGACAGCGTATATATTGAACCGAATTCCAACTAAGGCTGTTCCAAAGACGCATTTTGAATTATGGAAAGGTTGGAAACCGAGTTTGCGCCATGTACGCGTTTGGGGCTGCCCTTCTGAAGTAAGAGTGTATAATCCACAAGAAAAGAAACTGGATCCTAGGACTATTAGTGGGTATTTCATTGGATATGCCGAAAAGTCCAAAGGATATAGGTTCTATTGTCCATCTCATAGCACTAGGATTGTGGAGTCAAGAAATGCAAAATTTCTTGAGAATGACATGATCAGTGGGAGCGATCACATTCAGGATACTATTCCTGAAAGGGATCATGCTGGTGATAGGCCTTCCACTTCAAATGATCGAATAATTGTCATTAGTAGTGCCCCTCGAGTTCAAAGGGGCATTGATCAACAAATAGAGACTCCACATGTTGATATTGATCCAGTAGATCAAGTTGTTCATGAAACTCCAGAAGTGGTTGAACAACCTATAGTTCAAGAAGAACCGCTGACGCAGTTGATATAACTTTAAGAAGATCTAGTAGGACAAGAAAATCAGCAATATCTAGTGACTATGTTGTGTATCTACAGGAATCAGACTTTAATGTTGGAGCCGAAAATGATCCTGAGACGCTTTCACAAGCCATGAGTTCGAAAGAATCAAACTTATGGCATGATGCTATGAAAGATGAGATGAATTCGATGTCATCGAATGAGGTATGGGACCTTGTTGAGTTATCTAAAGGGGCGAAAGCCGTTGGATGTAAATGGGTCTTTAAAACAAAGAAAGATTCATTGGGTAACATTGAGAGATACAAGGCCAAACTCGTTGCCAAAGGATTCACTCAGAAGGAAGGGATCGATTACAAGGAGACCTTTTCTCCGGTATCAAAGAAAGATTCTCTTCGCATAATCATGGCATTAGTTGCACATTTTGACATGGAATTGCAACAAATAGATGTGAAAACGGCTTTTCTTAATGGAGACCTAGAGGAAGAGGTATATATGAAACAACCTGAAGGATTCTCCTCTAGTAATGGTGAGCACTTGGTTTGCAAGCTTAAGAAATCCATATGTGGATTGAAACAAGCCTCACGGCATTGGTATTTGAAATTTCATGATGTTATATCTTCATTTGGATTTGAAGAAAACATTGTGGATCAGTGTATATACCAGAAGGTCAGTGGAAGCAAGATTTGTTTCTTAATCCTATATGTGGATGACATTTTACTTGCGAGCAATGATAAGGAAATGCTATATAAGGTGAAACAATTTCTCTCTGGAAACTTTGATATGAAAGATCTAGGCGATGCATCTTATGTTATTGGCATTAAGATACATCGAGACAGAATGCGTTGTATTCTGGGATTGTCTCAAGAGACATATATTAACAAAGTTTTAGAGAGGTTTCGAATGAAGGATTGTTCACCAAGTGTGGCTTCCATCGTGAAGGGTGATAGGTTTAATTTAAACTAATGCCCAAAGAATGACTTTGAGCGGGAACAGATGGTAAACATTCCTTATGCTTCTGTTGTTGGAAGCATAATGTATGCTCAGGTTTGCACACGACCTGACATTGCATTTGATGTTGGGATATTGGGACGATATCAGAGTAATCCGGGCATAGAACATTGGAAGGCTGCAAAGAAGGTAATGAGATACCTTAAGGGAACCAGAGACTACGTGCTCATATACAGACGGACGGACAATTTGGAAGTCATTGGCTACTCTGATTCAGATTTTGCTGGATGTGTTGATTCTCGAAAATCCACTTCGGGATACATTTTCTTGCTAGCTGGTGGGGCTGTATCATGGAGAAGTGCAAAACAGACCTTAATTGCTACTTCTACCATGGAAGCTGAGTTCGTATCTTACATCAAGTATTTAACCATGATAAATCAGTCGACATTGCGCATATTCGTACTGATTTAATGGTTGCCGATCATTTAACTAAAGGCATGCCACCACTAAAGTTTAAGGATCATGTGGATAAAATGGGACTTGGTTCCTTGTTGTAATAACATTGTTATTTAATGAAATTCTTATTGTGATATTTTCTCATATATGGTTGTGTGCACATTTAGATACATTATCATGAGAAAGATCATTAAGTTTGGGCCAGTGTTTATTCATTAAGAGTATAACCTATTGTTGAGAAACATGATACATTGTAATACATGTAAGATAACACTTGTTTTAAATCTTAAGGACTTATCGTCATGATTCATGTATTTGTGGTTCTTGTTGGGAATGTTGGTTACATGAATCAAGTGAGAGAATGTTAGAAAACCCCCTCCCGTTTGGATTTCTTCCCGTTGATGATCCACGACAGTTGATAAACCTAATCCCTCCCTTAATCAAAATTTTGAAATTCCTACCGTTGATGGAACGGTAAATTTCACCTATAAATAGGGCTTTGGTCCCTCATTCTAATCACTCGCAATGTCCGGAGGTGATCCCCTTTTCTTCCGCGTAGATGGTGAAATTCATCACCATATGGCTTATAAGATAGGCATAGATATAGAGGAGAAAGTAACAAATAACAATAAATAAATAAATAATGACTACACTGTGGATCTTACCCAGAAGCTGTGGTTACATACACCAGCACCTTCTCCATTGAGCCATAAAAAGATAATGATGACACAAGAATTATCTTATTTTCTTGCACTGGGCAGCTGCCCAAGTCAAGTTGTACATAGTTATGCCCCAGCTCAGCCATAACAACAAACAGGCAAGGACCAGGGACAGCAGAATACACCACGGACTCTCCTGGATGTAACAAGCAGTGGTCGACTTCAAATTCATCAAACAGATGTGTGCAACATGAGATGTGTGAGCGTAAGGAAATCGCTTGAAAGATTTCAGGGAAGCCCTGCATAAATTTGAAAAATGAGAATAGCAAATCATAAATGGCTGATCCATAATTGAGAGGTGGAAGAGCATTTTATAACACAAATCAAACAGATACACCAAGGCCAAATTTGAAGCTATGTACTCTGCTAGGCATTTCACTAGTGTGTGCTTAAATTAATAAATTATGCTATACTTTAATTGATATTAAGTGTCATGAGCAATTCAAGAGACATAACAAGTTAACAACCACTATATGTTAACTACCTATCTCTCAAACAGATGTAATGCTGCTGTCCTCCCAGAAGAATATCAGATTTAACTTCACTTAATACAGGAATGGACTCATTTCATGTAAGTACAAGATTGATATACATGCGGAGCATCAGAAGATTTATCGCCTGCAGAATCTCATGTTCATGCATCTGGTCTCTTGGCAAAGATACCTTTGAAACTTATGTCTTATGCATATGAGCAAGAAAACAGAAAGATCAAGCTTTTTCAATAGCACTAAAACAACTATTAATTGCAGGACATGGACACTGATGCTTCTTAATTAAAAAATAAACTATAGAAAGTATGCAAGATTCCCTCGAGCCCCAAAGTGCAAACTCAAAATGATCGTTCCAGCTTGTAGACATGTGCATTCATAATGATCCATGTACACAAATACTGAAACATCAATGAGAAGCATCTAGCTTCCTACCTATAATCTTTCCTTGTGTTTTAAACATGAAAAGATTGTGATCAAACTTGGATGATAACCAATTTAGTTTGTATTCCGAACTATTGCCCCAATCTGGGTTTGCTTGTTGATATGATAACCTCACCAATTTGACTCTCATATGAGCACGGTCTTGCCGGAACAAGTGGTATCAAAACCTGATTATGGCTCAAGAGAGAGATTGGAGTACAATGCGCAGCCTGGCAAAACCAGTTTACATTGTGTGTTGAAGACTTAAGCCATCTGTACTATTCCTCTTGTATGCATCTGATGCGATTGGGGTGCGACGAATTCGGATGGTGCATCGAACGTGAACGTGATCTCATTTGAAATGATTTAATGCGAGAATCGTGTCATTTAATGGGAGAATAGTATTAGAACTTTATTTGGCAATATTTTAAATATGGATAATGATTTAGTCCTTTTGACTAAATACCTAATTAGTAAGAGTTTTATTATAAATAAAGGTGAGATCTAGATAGGATGGTTTATGTTGATTTTGAGATAATATTGATTGTAGATGTGAGATTATCCCTCGTTCTTCGGGAGAGTGCGGACGTTCTCTTTAATCGACGTCTTGGTAGGATGATCGTCCCTTTAAATGTGATCAAGATATCTTTTATTTCAGTTTTTATTTAATAAAAATCAGATCTTTTTTGTTCCTATAAATTTGGTACCAGAGCACGACGATTCTGCGACCAAGAAAGAAGATCATCATGTGTTTGACGAAATGCTACAAAGAGATGATGTGCTACGACAAGAAGGGAACATGCTTTATCAATATGAAAAATTTCAGAAGACGGCTAACAATTATGTTCTCGTAAAAACTCATTTCAACAACATTCTCACGACTAAGGGTCGAACTCGACATTCACGATGTCTAGTTAAATTGAAGTGTTGTTATCTGGTGAATGAATGCTATCATAGTTACATTGCATTATGTTCAGAGATCTTAACTTTTGATCCAAAGAATGTTACAGTTTTTCTTTATAGAGAACAAATTTATAGAGCACTTGGTTTTCTTGAAGCTGCTAACTCGGTGATGATGAAATTTTATGGGATTTTTTTGAGGAGGATACACATTCGAAGGGTGACATGATATCAAACCTGAACAAAGACGAAGACAACGGCAGAGATGTGGAACAAAAAGTGACAGCTTTGGAAATGGACAATGACAAAATCATCTCTTTAGAAAAAGATGTCCAACAAAAATAAGATCCAGCTTCAGATCTGAACACAGCTGACGACTCCGACGAAGATCCAAGGCATCCCGACCATCGGAAGGATACGAAAGGGAGCAGCGGCTCCCTCGCAGGTCCCCAAGGCCCTGTAGTCCCTCTGCAGGGCCGGCAGGGCCCCTGCCTGCGCTGCAGAGCCCCCGTGGGCCCTGTCCTGGTACCCAGGAGCCTCGCAGAGCTTCAGAGGTAGACATTGGGCTCATTCGGGTCTTGCGTTTAGTTTCATGCCGTGTTGAATCCATAAGGAACCTTAGTGGTTGCTATAGCTTCTTTCTGAGCTTCGTGTAGGACGATTGATACCTTAGATGGCCTTTTAATCCAGGAGGAGATAAGCACATCAGTCGGAGATGGGTATCTTACGCAATTCATGCACCACCTTGAAGACAATGTGGTTCTTTGGGGTGGAGTAATGATGCGATTGGGGTGCAACGAATGCGGACGGTGCATCGAACATGGACAGTTCGACAAATGCAGATGGTGCGATGAATACAGATGGTGCATCGAACGTAGACGTGGTCTCATTTGAAAATAATTTAATGCGAGAATCGTATCATTTAATGGGAGAATAACATTAAGACTTTAGTTGACAATATTTTATATAGGGAGTGTGATTTAGTCCTTTTGACTAAATACCTAATTAGTAGAAGTTTTATTATAAATAAAGGTGGAGATCTACAGAGGATGGATTATGTTGATTTTGAGATAATATTGATTGTAGATGTGAGATTATCACTCGTTCTTCGGGAGAGTGCGGACGTCCTCTTTAATCGGCGTCTTGGGAGGGTGCGTCTTGGGAGGGTGATCGCCCCTTTAAGTGTGATCAATGTATCTTTTATTTCAGTTTTTATTTAATAAAAATCAGATCTTTTTTGTTCTTATAATCATCCCATGTATGAGAGATTATTGGAAAGCCTAATGTCATGTAAGACTGGATTTATTATAACCCCCTAATGCGTCCCCGAGTGTGTGAGGAATTAGTGATCCATATAAATCATATTGGTCACACATGAAGGGGGGTATTATTAAGGTCATGTATGACTAAAATAGTCCCACATTGAAAAAAATAGCGAAAGACGATAGACAAAAATTAGAATCATCTCTGCCCATTGGCTTAAGATTTAGGCTAGCTAAGGTTCCAACGATATTTATATCATCCCCAATTTGACTCCCATATAGATACGATCATATGATCATGTCATAATATATGTTTCACCTCACGAGTGTCCAATGCTTCGCCTTATGCTTTCATTTATTTGAACTTTGATTTTATCATTAAAAGTACAATTTTGCTATCTATAATTGAAACCATTTAGAATGGACACTCATACATGATGTCATGCCAGACACATGCACGTATCATGTGTATTTTTCAAAAGTTGACACATGTCAATATGGTACGTCCATAATGGTGTGGCCCCATCTTTACAACATAAATTATCAATTATGGTTTACAACCATGAATAATGGAATAGAGAATAGAATTTTTAAGATCATTCATGATATACGATGTGGAACAAGAAATGAACGAATACTATTTTATTTTGGAGCCGAAACATTCATGAAATTTCCAAAAGGATCAATTTGGAGAATTAGAGTCAGTTGTGTTGTGACTTCTTGTGTTTCTTTTTGGGATTTTTGTTATTTATTTTATATTTATTTGGTTCAGAGTTTGAATCAAATTAATATTTTGATTAATTAAAAATACATAGAATAAGATTTCTGGAAACAAGATAAATGAAAGCATTAAACAACTAATGATATCATTAAACATAAGCAAGATAGTAAACAAGAAAAAAAAAGCAGAACAATACATAGAATAAGAGCTCTGGAAATAGTACATCAATGAAAAAGTTTAAATAATATAGAATCAAAATTATACAATCAAAAGTACCCATTAACATGTCTATTTCCTGCTGTTGGCCTTGTGCACACAAGTTTATACAATCAAAAGTACACATCAACATGTCTATTTTCCTGCTGTTGGCATCATGCACACAAGTTTACCATGTAGCATTGACCATTGCACCTCAATTTGTACATGAGCAACAAGATTCACCTAGGTCGAAAACTTGACACCTTCCCTCGTTACATACCCTATTACGAGAATTTCCAATGAAGACACTGACTTATTAAAAAATGAATCAATCTCATCAATTTGCAAGCTCCAACACATAGCACATGGTGTTTTTCCTTTCTCAAATTTGACTTCTTCCTTTTCTTTTTGTGGGTGGATTAAAGTATGGCGTCATTCTTTAACAAATGCCGTGTGGAATATAGAGAAGAAGTGCGCCATTACCCCGCAAAAACATGATGACACTCAGTAAACTCATTATCAATTCCACTCCAATCATGCTTGTTGCTTGTCATACTGAATAATAAGACGGTGTGTCCTACCCTTGAGCTTTTCCCATACAATTAAGATATCAACAAATTTTTAGTCCCAATTCTCAGGTTGGAGAAACAAACTCCTTTTTCACCATTTCATTTGGTATCACTCAAATCCTCTGTTAAATACTAAATTGGTGATCCTTCAATTACAATCCCAGCATTCTCCTGAATGGTGTGCACCCTTTACAATCCTTGCACATGTTGAAATAATCTACAATTAAAAATCTACAGTCCTTGTACATGTTTAAAAAGTGAAGTCAGATATATCAACCCGAAACTTTCCTGTGATTTTGCTAGTAAGATGTTTAGATCCATGTCCAGTTTATCATCTATTGACCTTCAACTCAATAACTCTTCCAATTAACACCTTGCAAAGTTGAATATGTCAAATCTTCACCAACCAAAGACATGCCTTAGCGTAATGCGATTAGTTAACTTTCTCCGTGCTAAAGCCATCAATTAGCGAGAAGGTTCATACTTCATAGCACTCTCCAACACTAAACACTAGCACTTTTTCAAGCTCATAGTTCATAAGCAGTCAAAGCAGTTAAAGCAGTCCACAAAAAGCTTTCCAACCTTAATAGACAGAACCATGTATAGAGAAACTACAGAGGTGACGATAAAAATCACCAGTGCATATTAAAACAGCAGTTGCTAACTATTTTACGATTTCACTTTTTAAAAATTTTTGTAAAAATCAACTTCCATAATAAACACACCAGATATATGTTAGTGCTGACGAAACCACACCGAGCTTTAAACTCTGTGATGGCAATTGACATCCCTGGCTTATGGTTCGGGTCCTTGTAAATGTCCGGATGCATCTCGTTCAGTACATTTTGACAACTCCATATTTGGATGCACTTGTATTGACAAAGCCTTCACTACGGACAAAACCTATAACACAAGTAATTAAAGAAAAACTTTAGGAAATATTCAAGAGCCAACAAAAGAGCTTTGATCAAACACAGAATGTAGCCTGACAACTCAAACCTCAAAAAAAAAAAATTGGGGGGGAGACAAAATTAAATAGGACTTGGAAAGTGCGAGTAAAGGAAGAAAGGAACAAGCCTAAGCTTGATTGGGGAATCATAATCAAATGCTCACAATACATAGGAAGATAATTTAGTTTGTTATTTCTTCCATAATCAAATGCTCACTATAATTATGATATGGCAATAAGCATCCATTATATAAAACACAACTTTTTTGAATTGTAGGGCTGACTAGGACAAGCTGACTAGGACAAACAGGTTGATAGAAAGACGCCTCAGATTTAATCTTGATGTGTGAATAGTTGGGATGATAGTATGTGAAAAAAAATTCGGGAGAACTTTTGGAGGGGTAACTAAATTTTTAGTGCAACATTATTGATATTCATTTAAATTTAATGCATAAAAATTTGTCCTCTGCCTTTGAAACTTGGGCCAACCTCTTTCAAAATTTTAATGGTGAGAATTTAATGTACGGCTCAGATTTAATCTTGATGAGTGAATGGCTGGGATGATAGTATGTGAAAAAATTGGAAGGAGGGACTTTTGGACATATTTTTGAAATGTCTGAGACTTCACATCTCTCCATTGAAATTATGAGAGAGAAACTGAACTATGCTTGAATGGAATTTAAAAGGTCAATCTGTTAAATGCTTTGTACGGTACAATTTAATTGAATGGTAGAGGTAAATGAATGGCTCAATGTGTCCTGCAGATCCTAAATTGTGAGAAAGTAAGCCGAATTTAAATGCTCTAATTTTTTACATAGTTTTTGATTTGAACCGTGCCCGCACCGAAGCAAAATTTTTGTTCGTTTAAATTTTAGAGAGGAAAATAATTCTTGGGAATAACAAAGATTTTGAGGTGATATCTTAAATGAACTGCATCGAAGGCGCCCGCGGCGTCGAATGCGTCCGATAAATTTTTTTACGCTAATTTGTTATTCCGTACTGAAGGCGTCTGCATCGAATTTGTTGTTCCGTGTCGAATGTGCATGCGTTGAATTTGTTGTTCCGCGCCGAAGGAGTCCACGCCGAAGGTGCACGTGCCACTAAATATTTTTACGCTAATTTGTTGTTCTTTTAAATTTTGGCTGTGGAAATAATTTTTTGGGAGACAAAGATTTCGGGTGGGGAAATCTTAAATCTTAAATGAACCGTGTCCGCGAGCAGGGGTTATGACTAGTGCACCCTTACAGGATAAGCTAACATATAACTCTCCTCCAGACTACAAAATTCTTTCTACATTTCAAAGTAGTGAAAGAAATTAACAAGTTACACTTCTCTCTCCTCTTAACCAAAAAATTTTACATAACAAACCTTGACATAAGAGAAACGATAAAGCACAACCCAAATTCTTAGTAACTTAATATCTATAGTTAAACAAACAAATAAATAAATGGAACATCTTCATCTTCATCATCTTATCCTTCATCCAAAAAAGTGGGATTCTATGCTTCTATATAAGCCTATGATCATAAGGGTATGACAAAGTATTTTGCTAGATGTTATTGTAGTGGTGGCAAACGGGTCATGTCGGGTGAGATACGGGTTGGGCAGGGTTGACTCGACCCGTTTAGGGATATACCCGAACCCAACTCGGATTGAATCCGGGTCGGGAGCTTAAAACGCGTATTCGACCTGACAGGTTGCCGGGTTACCCTAATACGGATTCAATTTAATTTTTCAGTCAAAAAATTATGTTTCATAAAAACAGCTTACAACGCGGCTCGAACGGGACCCAATATTTACATGGCCACTGGACTACCCAACTGAACTAAGAAGTGTTTGTTATATAATGTAGATCTAAATTATTTAATACATTTAAACGTTATGGTTTGGAGTTAAAAATCAAAACATTTTTTCTATAGAAAAATTAGGTTGAAATAAACACAGCACATCACCAAGTCTTGAATCCATGACCAACCGTATACATGAACAAAAGCACCAACCAATTGAGCTAGAAAACACGATATCAATTTGCTAAATTTAAATTTTTTGTTTCTCATATATATTTATAAACATTAACCAGGTAGAATCCGGTTCAATCCGAGTTGACGGGTCAACCCACACCCGACCCAGATTTTATCCGAATCGATCGGATTGACCTGAATGCGACTCGACCCAGTTAGCCCTCTAACCATACGCGGTTAAGGAGGCCACGTTCTGGTCTGGTTCATTTTACCACCCCTAGTTACAAACCTACAACACAACCATCCTCCTTTATCCGGTTTCGGGTATATCAGAAAGATGGCAGGCGGAGTTTAGATAAATAAATGGACCAAAGAATCAAATTCATTTGCTTTTCCAACTCATTCCAAGCAAACCATTATGTTTGTATATGTAAATTGAGCTAAAGATTGCTCTGCACCTCAAAAGACAACTACAAATACAAGAAGCATATCAATGGATTCATTTGTTATTCCCTTTTAACAAGAACAATAAACAGCAAAAAAAAATATTAAACTAAACAAACTTCCAACCACTAAAAACTCAATCGAAGAATCAAAAAATAAAGATGAAAAAATTACCTTAAACAAGAAAGGAATATCATTCCCCCGCTTCTCCACCACTCTGTCCCACAAAGCCCCGGGATTCTCCCTCACCCAGCACTTCAACGTCTTGGTGGCGGCCGCGGGTTCCACCGCCGAATCAGCGAGGAACGAGGCCCGGAGTCGTGGGTCCCCATCCAGAACTCAGCATAAGGTTTTTCCAGCTCGATCGCTTTCTCCCAATTCTTTGCACACAGTCTGGCGATCGTCGATTGATCTCCATTAATCCGTCAGGTGTAGTTTTGACCGGAACAGCGGAGGAGCCGGACAGCGACGGCGACGGGATTGGCCTCCGTTATCTCGCTCCCCATTGAGGACGATGATATTATTAGTTGTCGTGGTTGTTGTCAACAAGAGAAGAAAATTATATGGATTGAAGTTGAGAGGCCTCGCCATGAAAGGAGAACCTAGGGATGACCTTTTTTTCCTTACTTTTTCTTCCTTTTCAAATTGGGACTGTACAGTTGTAAAGGAGCTAGTCTCATGGTGTCAAAATGGCCCGGCCGGGCCGGCTCGGCCCGGGCCCGGCCGGGCCCATCGAAAATCCGGGTCGGGCCGGCCCGGCCCAACCGGGGAGAACCCCGGACCGGCGGCCCGGGCCCAGCCGGGCTGGGCCGGCCCGGCCCGGCTCCCCCACCCCTTATTTTAGCCTCTCTGAGGCATATTTAAAAAAAACCCGGGCCGGCCCGGGTACGGGCCACCGGGCCCAGGCCGGGCCGGCATGCCCCGGGCTGTTTTAACACCATGAAGCTAGTCTCCGGTTATTCCCCCCCTAAAAAAAATTTCGTCCAAAAATTATTAAAATTTAAAAAATAATATATTACCGTAAAAATACTTAGGTCTCTTCGATGCGGAACAATAAATTCGGTGCGGACGTCTTTGACACAGAATAACAAATTAGCGTAGAACAACAAATTCACACGGACGCCTTAGACGCAGAACAAGAAATTAGCGTTAAAAACTCGTTCCCGCAAGGATGGTTCATTTAAGATCTTTCCTCTCGAAATCTTTGTTCACTAAAAAATTATTAAAATTTAAAAAAACAACAAATCAGCATAAAAATATTTAACGGTTCATCCGCCTTCAACGCGAAAAAACAAATTCGCGAAGAACAACAAATTTAGCATCGACGCCTTTGACGCGGAACAACAAATGAGAGTAAAAAATTTAGCGGGCGCCGATTTAGCAGTACGAGCGCCTTCGACGCATAACAACAAATTCGTGTTCTCCCTAAAAATTAGTTTTCTCCAAAAATTTAGCTTCGTCGTGGAACTGTGCCCTCGGGCACGGTTCATTGAAGATATCTCCTCAAAATCTTTGTTCTCCCCAGAAAATATTTTCCTCTCCAAAATTTAAACGAACAAAAATTTAGTTTCGGCGCAGACCCGTGCCGTCAAAATCTTTGTTGTCCCCAAAAATTATTTCCCCCTCCTTAATTTAAACGAACAAAAATTTAGATTCGGCGCGGATCCGTGCCATTAAAATCTTTGTTGTCCCCAAAAATTATTTCCCCTTCCAAAATTTAAACGAACAAAAAATTAGCTTCAACGCGGTCTAAATTTAAACGAACAAAAATGGACAGTTGAATGGAAATGAACAAATAATTATAAAATAATAAGACAACACTGTTGTGAATAGATATTACTGAACTGGTTAGGATCACGGCTTATCTTATAGATAAGACTGTATCTATTGTATCTTATCTCTGTACGCTGCTCCTACTGCTATAAATAAAGAGCTGTGGGTTCCTCCATCAGATGATGATTCATAACACATTATCAGCACGAGTCTCTAATAATATTTCCACAAATACCAATCGTTGCGAAAGCGAAGGAAAGGCGGGAGATCCACACGCACGGCGTTATCTACCTCAAACGGACGTCGTCATCCACGCGTAGGCTTCGTTCAACCGTCGCTTGATCCGGATGACGGATCTAGAGGTATTTCTGGCTAAAAATCTAATTTTTATCATGCGCATAATCGTTTTATCCATAGATCTTGCAAGATCGAAATGGAAATAGGACTAATCGCCCATATCGACGATTTTTATCGTCTAAAAATCATGTTTTATCATGCTTTTTGATCTAAAATAAAATAAAAACAACCCCCCCCCCCTCTCGATCACAGCAAGAGAGGGGGCGCCGTCCCCAACCCCCCGACCCCCGGTTTGGATGGCAAACTGCCCTGGAGGTCTTCATAAGGGCGAATTTCGAGCTAGAGCCCTTCTTCAATCCCCTGTCCAGGTTGGTTAGCGAAGTCCGACACGCCATGGGTAGCTGCACCGCGACCTGCCCCGGAAGTCTTCCGAAGGGCGAATTTCGGGCCGAAGTCCTTCTTCAAGCCCCTGTCCGGTTTGGTTAGCGAAGTCCGGCACGCTATGGGTAGCTGCATCGCGATCTGCCCCGGAATTCTTCCTGATGGTGAATTTCGGGCCGGAGCCCTTCTTCAAAACCCTGTCCGGTTTGGTTAGCGAAGTCAGGCACGTTATGGGTAGCTGCACGACGACCTGCCCCGGAAGTGAATGTTATGGGTAGCTGCACCACGACCTGCCCCGGAAGTCTTTCTGAGAGCGAATTTCGGGCCGGAGCACTTCTTCAAGCCCCTGTCCGATTTGGTTAGCGAAGTCTGGCACACCATGGGTAGCTACACCGCGACCTGCCCCGGAATTCTTCCTGAGGACGAATTTCGGGCCGGAGCCCTTCTTCAAGCCCATGTCTTGGTTGGTTAGCAAAATCTGGCACGCTATGGGATAGTTGCACCGCGACCTGCCTCGGAAGTCTTAGTGAGAGCGAATTTCGGGCCGGAGCCCTTATTCAAGCCACTGTCCGGTTTGGTTAGCAAAGTCTGGCATGCTATGGGTAGCTGCACCGTGACCTGTCCCGGAATTTTGGTTTGTGGCGAGTCAGCTCGCCTCCAAGGATCGGGCAGATCTCGACCTAGGATTTCTCGCACACAAGAGAAAACTAGAAGAGGATGTAAGTCGAAACGTAGCGACATAGATCGGAGATAGAATAAAACCTGTGATTTTATATACTATGTCTTTCTGTGGGACCTCTTGTGGCGAGGTGGTCCGCTC
Source organism: Scilla litardierei (assembly GCA_030789695.1). Taxonomy (NCBI): domain Eukaryota; kingdom Viridiplantae; phylum Streptophyta; class Magnoliopsida; order Asparagales; family Asparagaceae; genus Scilla; species Scilla litardierei. The sequence goes on from CM061132.1 coordinate 4,023,149, forward strand.
CAGATGACCAAGACGACCTTTATGGAGGTGCTTTTTATCATGGAGGGGATCTGAAATTGTCATTCAAACAACATGTCGTTTGTACAAACGTAAAAACAAAAATTTTATTGATAATACTTTAAGACGGTAGGATCAGAGGACGCCGGGTAAACTGTCTCTCAATCTACGCACAGGATCGGCCTTGTGATAGGATGGGCGGCTTGCTCGGTGTTCTGGGCATGGGTCAGCCGAGAGGTTCTACGTGAATTCGCCCTTCGCGCATCTGGCCTCCTTCTTCGACGAACCTCTGAAGGTGACCGCCCTGTATGAGCTGCTTTATGTCCCTCTTCAAGGTGAATCAGTTGTCGGTATCGTGGCCATGATCGCGATGGTACCAACAATACCTTTGTGTGTTCCTACAGGTGGGCCTTGTCCGCATCTCCGGTGGCGCGTCCCTGAGAAATCCGCCCGCCAAGGCCGCCGCCATCACCTCCGCCAGGGGGGGCGTTGAGTCATGTGTTGCTGAGCTCCTACGGCCTTTCGGGTCCGCCTCCTGGAGTAGGGTTCCTGAGGGCAAGGAATCCCATCAGCGGTTCGGAGCGATCTTGACCATGAGGGCCGCCTTGGTTGCGCCCTCGAGGGCGGTCTTGGTCGCGCCCTTGGGGACGTTCCTCCTGCCACGGCCGTTGGTTGGGCCTCGTCCTAACACGGGGGGCTTTGGCTGGTGCGGCCTCCTTCTTCGCCACCAAGGCCCCCTGGCTCAGCATGAACTTCTTTGCTCTGACGAAGAGGTCATCGAGGCTGGTTGGCAGATCATGGAGCAATGACTTATACAGACTCCTATTCGCCAGCCCTCTTTTGAAGGCCGCCATGACGAGCTCATCCTCACAGCTCGTCACACTGAGTCTCTCCTTGTAGACGCGCTTTAGAAATCTGCGGATGGTCTCCCCCTTCATCTGAACCATCGTGAACAGATAGTCTGATGCCCTCTTCTTTCTCCGCCCGCCAGGAATTGGTGGCAAAAATTCCGTTACAGGTCACCAAATGAATCAACGGAGCCATTGGGCAAGCCGTTGTACCACTCCAACGTCGCCTTCTTCAAGGTCGTCCGGAAAGCTCGGTAAAGGAGGACGTCACCTGCCCCATGGATCTCCATAACTCCTCGATATAGCTGCACATACTCCAAGGGATCGCCCGAATAGTCATACAATTCAATCTGAGGTAGCTTGAACATATTGGGTACATGGGTTGAGATCACCCTTTGGGTCAGCGAATTGGCTTCTTCGGGGCAGGGGAAGGTGTCGGCAACCTTCGAGGAATGTTCATGCTGCTCCGATGCTCCCGCCACTGGTTGGAACTGTTGGATGAGCCACCTCGGCGCTCAGAGGTGTTCATCCCTTTCTTATGAGGGGTAGGATTGCGGTCACAACTCATCCGTCGCCCGTTTCCATGCCTAGGAGAGCGGTGATCTTGTCGGGGGCTCCTGCTACGATGTTCGTGCCCGCCTCGCTCGGGCTAGGGGATCTCCCGCGACGATAGCTTTCTACAGGATGGTCAAGTATGGCGTTCCTCCGGACCATCGAGGCCGACGCCAGGGGGACTCCTCAGCTCCCCTCTTGAAGCCTCTCCCTTTCAGCACCGAGGAGGTGAAGCCATCGAATGGACGCTTCCTCCTCTAGTCGCCTTCGATGAGCGGCCTCCTCCTCCCTATTAATCTTCCTCTACAGAGCGGCTACCTCCGCTTCTTCGAACCGCATCTGTTGTGCTGCTACTTCTCCGTCAAATTGGGAGAGGAGGTCTCTCCTCACATTGCAGAGCTCGGAGGGGCCGCCTGAGATGGTCCCGCTTGTCGGGCAACGATCCACTCCTCCATCATCTTGGTGAAGCTTTGAAAGCTCTTGTGGATGTCAAGGGCCGCGGCCGACCCCGCAGGGTATTGATTCATAGGGAAAGTTCTTCTCAGAGAACGGGGCTCTTCGACCAAGGGTGGCCTCATGGTGTCGTTGATGATGGTCTCAAGTCGACCTGGCCTCCTCAGAGGCGGATGGGGGTGTGACGTCGGGCAACTTCTCATGGCGAGAATTGCGGTAAGGACGTGTGGAGCCTGACATGGGTATAACCTATAGGGAATTGGGCGTTCCCTTAGGGCACAAAAAATTCTAGTCCCGTCCTAAGTCGGACGGAACCTAGACAGAGAAAACAAAAGCAGCGGAAGAAAAACTATGTTAACTAAATTAACATGCAAGTTAAAACAATTTTAACTTGGCCCTAAGGTCCAAGACCCTATGCCAAGATCTATGCCGACTTGGGATGGGTCTGACCATCCCAAGAAGGATCTAGCCTACTGCGATTAAACTAAACTAATGCTAAAAATACTTTAACCACATACCCGGAATCTCAGCCCTGGGGCAGGCGAGATGTTCCGCGCCGTCTTCCGAGCTGCTCCCGTCCCACGCCGAGCCGCTCCTTGAACCGCTCCCCGAACCGCTCCTCGAACCGCTCCGCATCCCGAGGCGATCAATCCCCGTGCCGCCGAGCCAACCAACCGCCGAAGAAAGTTTCACGCGAGTGAAACCTCCGTCAAGATTTCGGATCCAGAATCCGAACTCCTTTGAGGCTTTGCTAGAGCCCGCAGGAGTAAGGCAGAAATTTAGGGAGATAGAGAAATATTTAATTTAAGCTTAGATCCGAGCGTGCTCCAACATTTACGAGAGCCGCTCAGATCTAGAGCTTGGGACGAGTTTTGAGAAAGGGGGGAGACCCTTATTTATATAGGCGGCGGACTCTCCCCTTTTCTCAAAATCCGATGTGGGACTAAAAATGAGTTAATTAAAATCAAGTTAGTTTGCACTTCACAAAGTGTAAACTTCCGTGAATTTTAACTCACTCACCGTTGAGCTTCAGGATTGATACAACCTATCAATACGACAAGCGTTCAACGGTGAACGCATAGGAAAAAACCGTTCGTCAATCGGAGTTCGTTTGACCCTCCAATTGACCGTCCAAAGATCAGCCCAAGAGTCAATTTTCGCAAAAACTGCAGCCGTCAAGATGATTCTGCCTAGGGTTCGCAACCCTAGGCGTGTGGGGCCCACCAGGGGCCCCACGGCCTCAATCTGCGCGCGCAGCACAGCCTGGGCAGAGCCCAGGCCGCGCCTGGGCGCGCCCAGGCCCGCGCCTGGGCAGAGCCCAGGCTTGTGCCTGGCTAGCCCAGGCAGCGCCTGGGCTAGCCCAGGCAGCTTGTTCTGCCTGGGCCTGACTTGGTCTGATGCTTTGGGCTGTTTTGGCTCTAACTTGAGCATTTGGCGTCCGATTTGGACGCCGTTCGAACCTGGGTTTAGACCGGGACATTCCCGTCTTACCCGTGAACTTTTTCTTGCGTTTATATTATTAAATTATTGTATTAAACAATTTAATACACATTTAATCGATTTTGCATCAAATGCAAAATAGTCCCTATCTAAGCTTAAATTATCATATTGCATCAAATGCAATTATTTCATCCCTTGCATCAACAATGCAATTATTCTCCCTAACTAATTTCTACCTATTACTAGACGAAGCGTTACACTCTGTGTGAGACCCTACAGCCTGACCCTTACAACAGGTTGGGCTCGAAGCCCTATACGGCAGTGACCACGAGCAGTGGTTGCCGTCCCTGCTTCAGGAATCATCATTATGTGGTTGACTCATTGACATGAGTATTTTCGGGACCACCTGACTGTTTCCGTGATGAATTCCGTAGTTATAGTCTCTTCGTCTAAACGGTGTCGTGTAGATCAAGTCTGGGGTACGGTTAAACTGTCAACCCCAATAATTTGACTCCGGTTAGTTTCGATCAATCTTTAGTCAATAAATGTTGGACTTCTTCCAACATACTCTGCGCAGAGTTTTTACTAAAGACCGAACTAACTCTACGACACTAACTCCCATCGACCGGGAGAGACGAATCCTCTCTTGATCATTACTCGCCTCGTACGTTTCAAGTGACACCCAATCAAAAGACCTTTCGACAGGCCTTGCCTCGAAGCTAGGTCAGTTGATCTAAGTGGCACCGTTCACGCACAGGTTTGTCAAAATGACTTCAAGTCAAAAGACCAACTATCCTATCATCACTCAGAGTTATCACTGACAGATTGGTCAATATAACCATATGATAACTCTAGTGGATCGTTCAGTGAACTCATTCTAATGAGTACCTGTGTCTCGTCTTCGACTTCGCCAAGTCAAGCGATCATGAGATCATCGCCACCGCTAAACGGTGAAGACTAAGACACAATGGTCTATCCGATGTTTCGATATCCTTGTCTCGAAACATCTACGACCTCGAACCATTTTAGACTTATGCTACAGACGGTTAAACGTTTCTCCATGATCGAGATACTCATCTCGATACCCGTTTGACCTTGCATAAAGTCTCAGGACTTTACCTAAGTTGATATCTAATGTTGACTACATTACAATATGACTTAGATAAATTATTACCAAACAGCTTACTGTTATTTCGAACAAGATGTTTGTGCTATTCACACAGGAATAAATGGCCTCGAGGGCATCATATTCCTACATAACCCTTGTTCCCACAGATAGTGCCAACTGTTGCGGGTCAGATCCGCACACATTGAGATTTATTTGAAGTGGAAATCACGGGTGCAATGATTTACAAGTTTTGTGGTAATGGAGAGGTTAACACGACTAGAAACTCGCTTCAGAGGTGAAGGATCCAAGGTCGCCCGAAGGTCGCCTAAAGATCGCTGTCTCCCGGTAGCTGAGGCGATCTTCCTGCAAGAACAGCAACTTATTAGAAAGGTAGGTCTGGCTGTTAGCCCGTAGCCTCTCTGATGCCTAAGTCGGCTCGTAAATGTAGTCGTCGTGCACGCTTGGCTATCTTAAGACAGATCAGCGAAGTGTGACGATCTTGTGTGGAAGGCGCAGATATGTGGAAGATATCTCACCTTTAATATGAAACTAAGTTAGATGATTTCACCGACCAACTCCCTCTATGGAGGCATGAGGGGGGTATTTATAGGGCTGAGAGACGGTTGTTTGTCATCCTGTCAGCTGTCGAATCAACCTTGCTAGCACTGGAGTGCTGAAGCGATAGGTTGACGAGCTGTGTCGGGATATTTCCCACATTAATGGTGTCAGATGGTATCAGGTGTATTAGTGAAACGCGAGGGGTGGTCATCAATTCTCGCCCTTAACATTTGGCATTAATGGAGAGTAGTTGAGCATACGTTACACTGTCAGAGATATTTACGTCAGGCCGCCCTCGGGGCGAGCCACAGCTCGTGATTAAGCTCGGCTCCTCCGGACAGTGCTTCTTGTTGGAGGGTAAGTGAGCTTGTCCTCGACATGGCGAGCTTATCTGGTCGACCTTGGAGGCGAGCTGGTGGCGGGGTGAGGCGAGCTTCTCCTGATGGAGGCGATCTTTAGCTCGGGCTAGTGTCCCAGCCGGGGGTTCGGTAAGGTGTTTGCTTGGGCCCCTAGTGCATATGGGCTTTAATTACATGGGCCGGCCTTAAGGTCGTAATAGTTGCAATACAATGATATGAAAACTACAAGCTTGCACTGATCAAAAAAAGCCACCAAAAACCTAATCTAATATACCCCTGCTCCTAGAGCTGAGAAAAAAATAAAAACGGAGGACTAAAACACCTCCAAGGGTCGGCCCCCGTCAAAACAGCACAAAACCCCCCTTTATTGTGGGGATTTTCACGGTCACTTAGGGCATATTTACTAATCGTCCTAAGTTGGACGAACAAAAATATGAAAGAAACAGCGAAAAAATCTTATTAAACTCATTTAATAAAGACTACCCTAAGGAAACATGCGCCCTAGCCAGGATTATCTACTGACTCGGGTTAGGTCTGACCAATCCGAGAAAGGTCTAACTACTGCAACATATGAAAAGCATAATAAAAGAACTCGCCCGGAATCTTAGCCCTGGTTCAGGCAAGATGTACCACACCATCTTCTCGCACCGCGCCTTGAGCTGAGCCGCTTTTCGAACCGCACCGTGCATTGCCTTGAGCCGAACCGCCTCCCGAGCCGCCGCACATTCGAGCCGATCACTTGCCAAAGAAGGTTTCACTTGAGCAGACCCACGCCTGAGATTTCTGGATCAGCTCCAAACCTCCTCGTAGTCCTGCTAGGACCCGATTGGATGATAGAAAGAACTATAGAGGAAGAATAATTTAAGTCTTGATCGAGAGTGCTCAAAAGTTTCGGAGCACCTCAATCAGAGACTTGGTGCAAAAAACAAAGAAGAGAGTGCACCCCTATTCATATAGGAGGCCGGGTCCTCCTCTTTTGTCATGAGCAATGTGGGACAAAAATTAGGGAAGATGTCTTGAATTAATTTAATTAAGTTAGAGAACCTTTCTCAAAGGCCAAATTTTAATCAATTAAATCTCACTCACCATTGAGCCCTAGAGACGATATAAGTTATCATTTCGAAGGGCTATGAATGGTGAACGCGTAAGAACAAACGCGACGAAGTCCAAGCTTGTTTGACCCTTCAAACAATTGCTCAAATTTAAGCAAAAATCACATGTTTCGTAGCCGTCAAGGGTTTCAAAAAACCCTAACCCAAAAACGACTTAAGTTGCGGACGCGTCCGGTAAGTTTAGCGGGCTCGCCAGCCTAAGGCAATGGGCACGCCCAAAGGGCGCACCCGAGCCGGCGCGCAGCCTGCTGTCCCCAGTGGGCCGCACCTGCTGGGTCAGCGGGCGGTGCCTGCTGTACCCAGTGGGCCGTGCCCGATGTGAACAGCGGGCCACGCCTGTTTTGTCCAAGTGGGTCTCATCCACTTCTTTCTATTGCATTTCTTGCGTTTCTGGGCTCATATGAACTCCATTTCCAATAGGGTTTGATCCTGTGGATTCCACATGAAATCCACTCCAGTCCCAAATGCTCTAATCTCACAACCAATTTGTGAACTTAACAATCTTATTGCATCAAATGCATTCCTTTATACGATCTTCCTATTACTAAGACATGAATACTACTCGGTGTGAGACCCTACAGCCCGACCCTAATACAGGTTGGGACTCAAAGTCCCTAGACGATAGTAACCGCGAGCAGCAGGTGTCGTCCCTGTTTCAAAATCATACTTACGTGATTGACTTGTCGACAAAAGTGTCGTCGGAATCACACTGACTGTGTCCGTGATGAATTCCGCAGTTTTAGTCCCTTCGTCTTAACTGTGTCTCTAGCTTAGCCTAGGCTATGGAACTCTGTCAACCCCGCTGCCCAACAGTGGTCAGTATTTATCGTCTCTGGTATATTTATGTTTGTACATCCTACAACACACATTGGACAAGATTTTACCAGAGCCGTTGTCACACCCCGTTCCCCAGAATACCCGGCATTTAATAAAAAATTTTCCCAAGTATCCAGGAGAGTGAGGGTGAAGGGAAAGGAAAAAGGGAGAGAAAGATGAAACTGAATATGCAGGCCACTGTGCACATTCTGGGATAGTACAAGTGAAGCTCCACTAAAATATCAAACAGTCTCACAGAACAACAACAACATTTTATATATAACATATTTCATTTTTATAAATAGTCCAAGCACATCAATACATATATACAGCCACTCTCCAACTCCAAAGACAACCATGCCACACTGCAAGCTACATCACTCACCCAATGCTACACCTGAGACCAGACTTCAAGTCACCACCAACCATACTTCCCCTGCTACCTGAAAAATAGGGAGGAGCACGTCAACGCGTGCCCCAAAAGGAACCAACTTGGATTTGGAACACCGTTTTAAGGTTATCAAATCACAAGTCAGGAAAGAGAAATAGAGCATGTAACTAAGTGATATAATGAAAATTAAATAGCTAAAACAAGATAATCATACCTGCGGTCTAATGTCGAGTTACTACAAGAAAAGGATAAGCACGAATAATAATAATAATAACACAAGTGTTTAAGCCACCAATATCTAATAAGATAAGTGCAAGTGCCTGAGGCGTAATTCAGAGTCACAAAGAAACAGGCAAAGGGAAGAGGAAGTGCTGCCAGCAGTAGAAATAACACATAAATTCTTATTTTTATTATTTCATAATTGAATTAATTAGAACTTGGGTAAACTGTGTGATACCAGGACCAGGACTTCACCCCAAATTTGGGGTGAAAATAGCACACGACGCAGTGGACACTGGCACTGTACGTCGGGCCTCTCAGCTCCCCCGTCCCTGGCAGGAGTGAGGCTCTCCACATAATAACACAACCTCCGTAAGTCCCCTCCAGTCCCGGTAAAGGCGAGTGGGTATAAAAATCCCCTCCACTCCCGATAAAGGCGAGTGGGTAAAACTATCACATATCACATAATCATTCCCCCCAACTTCTTAGTCCAGGCCTCATATCCACAATTTACTCAAATCCCACCTAAAACCCGGGTTTTGCTAACTCACACTCATTACATAGGACTGAGATATATCCAATTTTATAATTTAACACCATACATAACACGTTAGGGGTCATGATGGCATGGGTATGCACATATTACCTCAGCTGTCCATCATTAGACATATGGTCATACACTCACGTGACATGCACTGTATCACAACACATCATCCACTCACAAACATGGTGTTCACATGCCATTCAAGCCTCTAACTTCACCAATTATCAATGTGGCTCAAGGCCAATACTAACACATGCACGTTACTCAAATTGTCGGATATTGACTTCGTTGAGGCATTTCATCGAACACATGACGGGCGTCATTCATATCAAGGCAACACAATATAATTTACATGTGACTAGGGCATGAACATTCATTCCACCACAAAACCAAAATCAGCAAGAATAATGATGGCCAGTTAACCACAATTAATGAATAAGAACAATACTTAATGAATTCAGCATGCTGAAATTGCAGGAAGTGACAATACATGAACATATAACATCAGTTTCCATTGCGAATTTGATAAATTGTCCCAATTGAAAGTTATAGATATACTAGTCCTGGATTCACAAATACAATTTCATGCAAACATATTAAGTAGGTGATTTATGGTGAATTATTTGGTGAAGTGTGTCAAATCTGTTTTTCAGACAGATTTCAGAGTCTGCATTTAAAGCCAATTTTGGGTATGTTGCAGCCAGAAATTCAACATATAATCACTCTGATGAATATTTAGAAACAATTGTTAACTTCTCAACAAGACCAATAACACAAAATTTCATTGTGTGTGCAGGTGTCTAGGCCAATTTTGCTAAACTGTGTCAACACTGAAAATCAAACAGACACGTTGTTAAGATGGATTTATTTCTCTTAATTTCTGAATTGACCTATGTTAAAATTTATATGATTTTGGGGTAGAACTTCAAGATCTACAAGCTCATATTTGTTTCGAACCCTAATTCGACCTACAGTAACCATGATGAAGGAACAATCAGACATCAAGATTTCTAAATGTTAAAGGAGATGTGTTTGCTAAGAATTTCAAAGGGAGAATTGTGAAATTGAACATGATACATAGATTTTTGACTATCCATAGTACATATTAGGTTAAATCATGCTATAAAAACATGAGAGCAAGAACAAATTAATGGGATTCCAAATCTAAGAGGATTCCTACCTCAAAATTCGATTTTTCCTCTTCTCCTTCTATTCCTCCTCCTCTTCTTCTTCCCCCCTTTCCCCTTTTTTTAAAGAATTTCAGCCATGGTTAGGGGAGGTGGCCGGCCATGGTAGGGGGGAGAGTGGAACGGAAATGAGAAAAGAGAAGAAAGAGTTAGAAATAAAGAGAAGAGTGTGGAAAGAAGAGGGTATTTATAATTTGTAGTTTCCTTCTCATGCAAGAATGGAATATTCCATGGGAATATTCCATGAGGGCAATGACTAAAATACCCCTTCACCTTCCAAGTATTTACAAGTTTGTCATTACTTTATGCACCGGCCTCTTAAGTATGTACGCACATCAAATTTAGTCCAAATGACTGTTTTGCCTCTAACCTTTCTAAAAATTTACGGGGGTTTTCATTGACCCCTAACCCCTCCCACACTAGCATGGCTCTTCCTACACACATCCACGCACATCCATGCATGCATACATGCTTCACACACACACGTCTAACCCATTCCTGTTGTTTTACACCCAGGACGTCTTTCGCACTTCTCCGCATTCACACTTCGCATTCACTTCCCTTAGCCACGTATTACGGCCCAATCCCCCTTGCACTACGTTAAATACATCAATATCTACACTTATTTCATGTCTACACATGTATCGTAAGTCAAAATACCACGTGTGTTCAGTAGAATACACGTATAGTGCTAAATATGGCATGACATTCTACCCACCTTAAAATAAAGTTCGTCCTCGAACTTCCTAGGGTGTGAACCATGCCCGAGGTCAGCTAGGTATGATGGTCTTACTACCCACGAAGTATAAACAAGAATACACACCTACACCATACCTATATACATTATATACTTCATTATCACCCATACGTATCCGCATCACATACATATCACGGGTACATCCTTCTATTCATTTAGTAGCACATCCATATCACTATATGCATTCACTACACATATATATACGTACATAGGCATCCTTCACATAAATATCTAAGCACATATATACACACTACCAGATACAGCGCACACACATACCACAACTAGATCTCTATACGTATCATTATACGTATCCAGATCACTACTCATACCTACATGATATGACATCACATCATGTCCATATCATGATCCACGAGGTACTCACACAGGGTACGTTTTCATGTTTACCATAATACATTCAGATATAAGCGACTTACGTCCTACCTATTTACATATATACAAATACATCTATATCCATGCATAAACACGCAGCAACACACGTTAATTTACACACCATTTCTTGATAGACAAGATCGCTATCACGGCATCACACCGTATGCACCCTAATCCACATACACCCAATACTTAGTCATACAGACTCACTCCCATGTATGGGTACATAAATATCTATATACACTCATTACTTAGTCACATCCATACATACATTCGCGTGCACGTACTAACATATGCATGATCGAGTCACATAAGATTCACAATTATATTATAAATAAGTATACACATAACCTCACATCCCTAGCAGTGTACCTACTGCCTCACACAGAAAGGCACATATACCACACACAATACACACAAGAGTGCACAAACATAACACATCCCCTGCCATATGATATATATATATAATTACCTTTGCACATCCTACGCACATACTAACATGACAGTCAAATAATTATAATATCCATATACACCCCCACACGCGTATACATATGCAAACAATCACACACATCTCAATACCTACATACCGAACAGTTTCATTCACCTACATTCATCAAATATATTACACATATATATTCCATATCTATCACATTTACATCCACATCGCATATGTATATACAGACACACATGCTTTGGTACATACCTATATATACACACATACACGCTGAAATACATTTATCCATGGCATACCGATATACATTTGGATAGACAACCCTATATGATAGATTAAAAAGTAAACAAACAAGATATGTAAAAGTATATATATATATATATATATATATATATATATATATATATATATATATATATATATATATTCATTCATCCAATATACACATCATTTCATATACTCATACTGCACACTACACATACATGAACGCATTCCTACACTCCATTGTGAAATGTGTAATAGAAATCCATACAAATATGATACATAGTTACGTATATGTAACAAATAATACTCCACATAGATACTCCATACACATATTCATTAAACACCCATAGATGTATAAGTATCAAATCCACATATAGACAAATACATGTACACACATAGACACAAAATTACTATACTAATAGTAGATATCCACACAAACATGCTTATATATACGTATTAGGACCCATGCACCATGCACATACATTACCATGTATTGGCACACGCACACATTCACATATGCCATACATGTCTTGCTATTACACACCTATACAGTCAATCTACTCAACAACACTATCAGGTAGTCGGTAGCTACCCATACCACTGTATATCTAACATTCTATATGTCCACACTATTACCAACTTACTAGTATATACACAAATAAGTGTTTTTCAACATTCATACACATTCAGTAGATAGTCATACTCCATATACGTACACATTCATATAACGATAGATGTATATCAGGATAGGGATCATCCACATACACATATACGTATAACCACTCATACGACATACACCAATACACATTCAATAATAACAACACGTGCACACAATCACACCGCACTTGCTACAACATCTACATACATACAAATATCTCATATGCTAATACACAATCCCTCCTCGTGCCATTATATACGGAAGGGCACATACACTACATATACATCCAAATGGTCCTATAAACACCATTCTACGGGGTAAACGTATACACGCATATATACATATACCGTAACTCCACTTAACCGTGCAAACCTTTAGCCATCCCACTTACACACGCACTGTATAATCTCAAATCCTCATATCCATCACATCTTACATGTGTTACACGTCACACTTATATCCTTATCACATACTAGGCACGGTATAGAGCTAAGTGCCTAAACTTAGGGTGGACGGGTCTAAAGCACTCCTACCCACCTTAGGATACATATACCCCAGACACCCTGGAGCACTACTCATACTGCCCGTGCATCCATAACTTATATACGTCGCTACATACACGCTATGTATAGCCATAGCACAGTACCTATCTGCACTCAATAATATAACCCACAACCATATACCAGATTAAGACAATATACCAATTCATATAAACACATGGGCAGTACATAGGCATACTCACAGTTAGTTAAATTTTAACACACTAGGAATTCATACATCAGCAATGCAACACTGGTGATATATATGCACCAATGTCCCAACCTATATCTACACCACCTACCCATACAAGCGCACATATATTTACATGCATGCACTTTCCCACATATGTCCAAAGACAATGTGGACATCCCACTACTCTATCCATACAAGGATGGACATACGCACATTGGTGCTTTCCCTGCATGGGAACACAACTATAACACAATAGATAGGAAAATGCATATATGCACTCATATCACATACGTACATATCCCCACTCACACCTCAACAAGGTATATATCCCCACTAGCTGTTATGTATCCACTAGTATACATCCACTAATAAACATATAGTTATCACCTATACCTCAGAGTCACACAAGTATAACACATACATACTCACATACCAGTATCATGTATCTATATAGAGACAATATATGTATATGCTCAAGTATTTACCCACATAGTACAAACACCTACACATATCCATATACCCCTATAACCATTCAAGATACATGTAATTTTCATGTCATTCAAATATAAATACACATATTAAACACAAGTATACCACAACATATATAGTTCAAATCTCTAACCACAACAACTGCACTTATACACACGGGTTCACACAGTTATAGATACACACGTATACCCCCAAAAATACACATATAGTGCAATACACTATAGAAAGTTCATCCCCGGACTCCCTAAAATTAGGGGTTCAAGGGTGGATCACTAAAAGCTCTAAGATCATTAAGGTCACTACCCACCTTGGGACAAACCTATCCCAATCACCTAACGAAGCATTACATTATGCACATCGCAGTGCGGTGACATGTATGGGCCGCCAAAAACTGTCACGCCCAGTCCCCCAGAATATCCGGCATTTAATAAATTTTTTTTCCAAGAATCCTGGAGAGTGAGGGTAATGGGAAAGGAAAAAAGGGAGAGAAAGAAGAAACTGAATATGCAGACCACTGCGCACATTCTGGGATTGTACAAGTGAAGCTTCACTAAAATATCAAACAGTCTCACAGAACAACAGCATTTTATATATAACATGTTTCATTTTTATACATAGTCCAAGTACATCAATACATATATACAGCCACTCTCCAACTCCAAAGACAACCATGCCACACTACAAGCTACATCACTCACCCAATGCTACCCCTGAGACCCGACTCCAAGTCACCACCAACAATACTGTCACTGCTACCTGAAAAATAGGGAGGAGCACGTCAACGCGTGCCCCAGAAGGAACCAACCTGGATTTGGAAGACCGTTTTAAGGTTATCAAATCACAAGGCAAGCAAGAGAAATAGAGCATGTAACTAAGTGATATAATGAAAAATAAATAGCTAAAACAAGGGAATCCTACATGCTATCCAATGTCGAGTTACTGCAAGAAAAGGGTTAGCACGAATAATAATAATAATAATAATAACACAAGTGTTCAAGCAAGTGTTCAAGCCACCAATATCTAATAAGATAAGTGCAAGTGCCTGAGGCGTAACACAGAGTCACAAAGAAACAGGAAACGGGAAGGGAAAATGCTGCCAGCCGTAGAAGTAACACGCAAATTCTTATTTTAATGATTTCATAATTGAATTAATTGGAACTTGGGTAAACTGTGTGATACCAGGATCTGTATTTCACCCCAAATTTGGGGTGAAAATAGCACACGACGCAGTGGACACGGGCACTGTACGCCGGGCCTCTCAGCTCCCCCGTCCCAGTCAGGAGTGAGGCTCTCCACATAATAACACAACATCTGTATGTCCACTCCACTCCCGATAAAGGCGAGTGGGTATAAAAATCCCATCCACTCCCGGTAAATGCGAGTGGGTAAAAATATCACATATCACATAATCATTTCCACAACTTCTCAGTACAGGCCTCATATCCACAATTTACTCAAATCCCACCTAAAACCCGGGCTCTGCTAACTCACCCTCATTAGAGAGGACTGAGATATATCCAATTTTATAATTTAACACCATACGTAACATGTTAGGGGTCATGATGGCATGGGTATGCACATATTACCTCAGCTGTCCATCATTAGACATATGGTCATGCGCTCACGTGACATGCACTCTATCACAACACATCATCCACTCACAAACATGGTGTTCCCATGCCATTCAAGCCTCTAACTTCACCAATTATCAATGTGGCTCAAGGCCAATACTAACACATGCATGTTACTCAAATTATCGGATATTGACTTCGTTGAGGCATTTCATCGAACACATGACGAGCGTCATACATATCAAGGCAACACAATATAACTTACATGTGACAAGGGTATGAACATTCATTCCACCACACAACCAAAATGAGCAAGATAATGATGGCCAATTAACCATAATTAATGAATAAGAATTGTCACGCCCCGCTTCCCTAAAATGGAGGCGAGACGTGAAAAGGTCCGCACGAGAGTGGAGCTGTGAGGCCCCAAACCCGATAAGCGTCAATAAAACATAAGCAGGTCCCTGTAACCACAAACGGAACAACAATAATAACACAAGGAGAGACAGAAATAAAATCTCAAATCTCAGAATTTGTCCAACATTAAAATAAGTTCAACATCACAGAAAATCCACCAGGCTAAAGGAAAGAGTCTAAAGGCCCAGAACAAGGCCAACCAGAGCCAACACTGCACAAGTATTGGTGCTACGCACCGACAACAAAAGCAGTTTAAACAACAACAAAACAGTCTCTACGACTGATCACCCGTGTCCACGAAGCTCTCGTCAAACACAGGCTCGGGCTCGGCGTCCGCAAACACCTCGTCCTCAACAATGAACTCAGGCTCAGGATCTAACATGTGTCACCCAAAAGAGTAAAGGGGCACATGTCAGCAAGTCTAAGAGACTTGGGCAAGGAAACTGAAAGTAAGGTAAACTAACAACCTAGCAGTTATAGTATGCATGACATGGCAATTTTGGTATGAGAGCACGAGTAAGGCATGTTGTAACAATAGGTGCAAGGAAACAATTATCACGGCATGTCAAGAATAGCCAAGCTACTAACAATCTCGATCTTTTCACTAGTCACGTTTCAAGTTGTTTGTAGATGTTTACGCCTTACAGCTGAACTGTTTGACATTCACACTGATTGACCGCTTAACACTACCTCAGAACCCAGAGTTTACGCCTTACCACTGCAGTTGCTGATCGGGCAGACTCCCAGTTGATTGGCCACTTAACCCTTACCCCATCCCACACGTAAACAAGCCAGGGTCCCTATACACGATGTTCAGTAAATGAGCCAGGGTTGCCCCGCACAAGAGCTTGTTGTCTAGTTCACAATCAATAAGTATTTCTGGCATAGGATGCACCTAGCCTCATGAATCTAGGCGTTGGGGTTAGCAACTCATTTAGCCCGCTTCTGGAACACGAGCCAGGAAACACATGTATTGTAGCATGTGCTACGAATGCGACATTCAACACGGATGGCATGGCATGTAGTAAGGCGTACAGATAAAGAATTAAACATGGCAGTTTAATATGCATGAACAACAAGTTAAAGGGTTGGATCTAGCTTCGTTGTCCAGCTAGATCAATTGAGGTGACGGATCTAGTTTCGTTGTCAAACTAGATCAAATAGGCGTCTAGCCACCTATCATTTCACTGGCTAGTCTCTTTTACGCTACGACAAGCAAATGGCCTAAGACATGGCCTAAAACCCTAGGTGGCAAGTTTCACTTGCCTAGCACCGAGGATGACGAACAACGAGGCCGTCACACAAATGCTAACTACGGAGATGAGATCGCTGCCATGGCAAAACAATATTAGAACAACATCCAACCTAGTTTTATTAGGGTTTCACAAAAACACAAATGGGTTATGAGAACATTAAAGGATCGAGTTATTACCGAGTTGTTAGTGGAAGAACGATGCCGAGCAAGCACAGCGACAGAAGAAACGATCTGGGGAAACCTAGGGTTCAGATCTGGAATGGATGGAGAAATCTGGAGAAAATAGGATTTTGGGGGTTTTAGGAGTTTTCCGGCGACCTAGAGGTGGTGGCCGGCCAAAATGAAGAGGGGGAGAGGCTTTTGATGAAGGAGGAGGGCTAGAGTTAGATGGAGGATGATTTGGGGAAGAAGGGGGCTAAGGAGAAATGAAAGAAGAAAAGAAAACCGTTTGGGGGTTTAAATAGGCACACCAAAAATTAGGGTTTCTGGGGTGATTAGTCGGTCAAAGAAGGTTGGCTGATCGACTAGTTTAACAACTAGTTGGTCGGTCGATTAACTGTGACCAATTAACACCAAACAGTAACTCAGGTCGACAAAATGATCAATGAATTAGTCGGTTAAAGAACAATGGCTGACCGACTAGTTTGCAACCTAGTCGGTCGGTGGTTGTTCTTGGACCGACTAACGATAAACAGTAACTCAGGTGAAATTGATTGAAGGAACTAGTCGGTCTGAGAGCAAGTTCTGACCGACTAGTTTCACATCTAGTCGGTCGGTGGTTATTCTTAGACCGACTAAAAGTAAACAGTAACTCCTGTACATTTAACAAAGCCCACTAGTCGGTCCATGAAGGTTTGCCGACCGACTAAATCGTCATCTAGTCGGTCGGTTCCCCTTCTTATACCGGCTAATGTGCACAGAAAGTTCCGTAGTGGAGCGCGAAGCTCCGGGATTGATTCCTAAGACTCCTAGGCTTGATCTAACAATAAGATATGACCGATATGAAGCCCGTCACGAATGACTTACTCCGAAATCGACGATCCTAAGGAAGAAGCTAGAAAATCACGACGAAACGATCGAAAGTGAAAGCTACGGAGACGAAAACCACGCATAAGGAAAAAATCCACCAAAACATATATTATAATATAAATAATATAGATATTCCAAGTACATGAAAAACCAGTCGTTACAAGAACAATACTTAATGAATTCAACATGCTGAAATTGCATGAAGTGACAATACATGGACATATAACATCAGTTTCTATTGAGAATTTGATAAATTGTCCCAAATGAAAGTTATATATATACTAGTCCTGGATTCACAAATAAAATTTCATGCAAACATATTAAGTAGGTGATTTATGGTGAATTATTTGGTGAAGTGTGTCAAATCTATTTTTCAGACAGATTTGAGAGTCTGCATTGAAAGCCAATTTTGGGCATGTTGCAGCCAGAAATTCAACATATAATCACTCTGATGAATTTTTAGAAACCCTTGTTAACTTTCTAACAAGACCAAGAACACAAATTTTCATTGTGTGTGCAGGTGTCTAGGGCCAATTTTGCTAAACTGTGTCAACACTGAAAATCAAACAAACATGTTGTTAAGATGGATTTATTTCTCTTAATTTCTGAATTGAACCTATGTCAAAATTTATATGATTTTGGGGTAGAACTTCAAGATCTACAACCTCATATTTTTTCGAACTCTAATTCGAGCTACAGTAACCACAATCAAGGCAAAATCAGACATCAAGATTTCTGAATTTTAAAGGAGATGGGTTTGCTAAGAATTTCAAGGGGCGAATTGTGAAATTGAACATGATACATAGATTTTTGACTATCCCTATTACATATTAAGTAAATCATGCTTTAAAAACATGAGAGCAATAACAAATTAATGGGATTCCAAATCCAAGAGGATGCCTACCTCAAAATTCGATTTTCCTCTTCTCCTTCTCTTCCTCTTCGTCGTCGTCGTCTTCTTCTTCCTCCCTTTTTTTCTTTTTTATAAAGAATTTCGGCCATGGTTAGGGGAGGTGGCCGGCCATGGTAGGGGGAGAGGGGAGAGGAAAGGAGGAAAGAGAAGAAAGAGTTAGAAATAAAGAGAAGAGTGTGGAAAGAAGAGGGTATTAATAATTTGTAGTTTCCTTCTCATACAAGAATGGAATAATATTCCATGAGGGCAAAGACTAAAATACCCCTTCACCTTCCAAGTATTTACAAGTTTGCCATTACTTTATGCACCGGCCTCTTAAGTATGTACGCGCAGCAAATTTAGTCCAAATGACCGTTTTGCCTCTAACCTTTCTAAAAATTTACGGGGGTTGCCATTGACCCCTAACCACTCTCACACTAGCATGGCTCTTCCTACACAAATCCACGCACATCCATGCATGCATACATGCTTCACACACACACGTCTAACCCATTCCTGTTGTTTTACACCCAGGACGTCTTTCGCACTTCTCCGCATTCACACTTCGCATTCACTTCCATTATCCATGTATTACAGCCCAATCTCCATTGCACTACGTTAAATACATCAATATATACGCTTATTTTATGTCTACACATGTATCGTAAGTCGAAGTACCATGTGTGTTCAGTAGAATACACGTATAGTGCTAAATAGGGCATGACATCCTACCCACCTTAAAATAAAGTTCGTCCTCGAACTTCCTAGGGTGTAAACCCTGCCCGAGGTCAGCTAGGTATGATGGTCTTACTACCCACGAAGTATAAACAAGAATACACACCTGCACCATACATATATACATTATATACTTCATTATCACCCATACGTATCCGCATCACATACATATCACGGATACATCCTTCTATTCATTTAGTAGCACATCCACATCACTATATGCATTCACTACACATATATATACGTACATAGGCATCCTTTACATAAATATCTAAGCACATATATACACATTACCAGATACAGCGCGCACACATACCACAACTAGATCTCTATACGTATCATTATACGTATCCAGATCACTACTCATACCTACATGATATGACATCACATCATGTCCATATCATGATCCACGAGGTACTCACACAGGGTACGTTTTCATGTTTACCATAATACATTCAGATATAAGCGACTTACATCCTACCCATTTACATATATACATATACTTCTATATCCATGCACAAACACACAACTACCCAACACACATTAAGCTACACAATATTTCTTGATAGACAGTGTCACTATCACGGTATCACACCATATGGACCCTGATCCACATACACCCAATACTTAGTCATACGGACTCACTCCCATATATGGGTACATAAATATCTATATACACTCATTACTTAGTCACATCCATGCATACATTTGCGTGCACGAACTAACATATGCATGATCGAGTCACATAAGGTTCACAATTATATAATAAATAAGTATACACATAACCTCACATCCCTAGCAGTGCACCTACTGACTCACACAGATAGGCACATATACCACACACAATACACATAAGAGTGCACAAACATAACACATCACATGCCATATATATATATATATATATATATATATATATATATATATATATATATATATATATATATATATATATATATATATAGGGCAATCTTCGGGTGCGAAAAATCCCGTGCGAAAGCCGTGCGAAAACTTTTTTTTTATTTTTTTGAAATTTTTTTTTTCAAAAATTCTTTTTTTGATGTTTAATCCATACAATTATATACCCCAGGGAAAATAATGGGTGAACCCGTTGGGCATTAGAGCACACATCCACCCGTTACAAATTTAACGGTCTCAAAACGTGCGAATTTGATGAAATGGCTTGATCGAAGGCCAAATGACATTATTTCTCAACCATTATTTTTTGAGGGGGGTATAACAACATATAATGAGGGTGGAAAAAAGAATTTTTGAAAAAAAAAATTTCAAAAAAAAGATAAAAACATTTTCGCACGGTGCGAAATGTTCTCATTTGAAAATTTTCCTATATATATATATATATATATCTATATATATGTGGCAATCTTCGGGTGCGAAAAATCCCGTGCGAAAGCCGTGCGAAAACTTTTTTTTTATTTTTTTGAAATTTTTTTTTTCAAAAATTCTTTTTTTGATGTTTAATCCATACAATTATATACCCCAGGGAAAATAATGGGTGAACCCGTTGGGCATTAGAGCACCCATCCACCCGTTACAAATTTAACGGTCTCAAAACGTGCGAATTTGATGAAATGGCTTGATCGAAGGCCAAATGACATTATTTCTCAACCATTATTTTTTGAGGGGGGTATAACAACATATAATGAGGGTGGAAAAAAGAATTTTTGAAAAAAAAAATTTCAAAAAAAAGATAAAAACATTTTTGCACGGTGCGAAATGTTCTCATTTGAAAATTTTCCTATATATATGTATATATATATATATATATGTATATATATATGCAAAAAATGTACCTAAGAATGACCTCGGGTAGAGATACCTGAGCACACCCCCGCTGTTCGGGGGTTTGTGAGTATTTTTTTTGAA
This sequence comes from Scilla litardierei, assembly GCA_030789695.1. Classification (NCBI taxonomy): domain Eukaryota; kingdom Viridiplantae; phylum Streptophyta; class Magnoliopsida; order Asparagales; family Asparagaceae; genus Scilla; species Scilla litardierei. The sequence continues at coordinate 4,044,257 of CM061132.1, forward strand.
AATTTTTTTTGCAGTAGGTAGATATACATGTTATGTAGCTCTCCACAAAATTTCAGCTCGATCCGACACCGTTTGAGCCTCCATTCATCGATTTCAAAAACGTTGCGCAAAACTGTCCAGAATTTGGACAGTTTTGCGCAACGTTTTTGAAATCGATGAACGGAGGCTCAAACGGTGTCGGATCGAGCTGAAATTTTGTGGGGAGCTACATAACAAGTATATATACCTACTGCAAAAAACATTTTCAAAAAAAAATACTCACAAACCCCGAACAGCGGGGGTGTGCTCAGGTATCTCTACCAGAGGTCATTCTTAGGCACATTTCCCTCTATATATATATATATATATATGTATGGGTAAACTGTGCATGTGCACAGCCGCAGGGAGCTTCCCTGTGGTGATTTTCATCTCGGCCGTCCGATTCAATCGGATAGCACAAATAAAATTATAAGTGCGAAGATCGCTGGGAAGGATTGAATTCGGTAAATTTACGAGTGTGCCACTCCCATTCAATCAACGCAGCAGCAGCTCCTCTCGTTCTCCCCTCTCGCCTAGCTCCGATCTCCTCTCCCCCAAGATCCCTCGTGAGAGCCCACGAAAAAAACCCTACCCAGGAAAAACAAGCTGCAGCTCCCTCGTGCCCCCTCCCACCTCCTGAACACCCCCTTCCCTCTCCCTCTCAGGATCAAACTCTCGCCCAAAGATCAGCCGATCTCATCAAAACCCTAGCGAAAAAAATGCATCTTCACAAAACCGAGCTCCTTCAAGCGATTGCATGGCGGTCTCCTTCACGTGGCAGCTCCCCCGAGCTCCTTCAAGTGATCTTCTCTCGAGAAGAAACCCCCAAGCTCCACGGTTTTTGAAATCTGTCATGTTCGTAAATCGTAGTTCATTGTTCATGCCAAGAAGGTGTTTGATCTTATGACTCATTGATTGCTTGTTGATTTAGTTAAAGAAGTAGAGACCACAGCCACAAATCCGGTATTGGTCGAGGAGGAGAAGCAGGCTGCTGTAGCCAAATCCCCTGAGAAGAGGGCTAGTGCAATGATGTCTTCTTTGTCAGGAAAAGCCGATGCCGAAAGGGTAAATCGGGCCAAATTCTCTTTTGTATATATGCCATTAGTCTGGATTTTGAGACAGTTTGTTTCCCATTATGTGAAATTGATTTTCAGACCATCGTTAACACGAACTAGATTGGTGTTAAATTGATTTGCATGATTTCTCTTTCATGTTTGAAGGTGGGATGCTGATAGGATTTCAGATATGGGTTCTTGCGAAGATTAGAGATTCTTCAACGAAGTGAGCACGACAAGCTGAGCAGGTGGATTTATAATAAGGCCATGAAATCAGAGATCAAGACTCGAATGAAGAAGGTTATGTTTGTTTGTAAGACTGCATTCACTTGTAAACATATGAATTCTACTTGCGGTTATGTTTGTTCGCTGACTCTAACATCACGAGATTAAATTCTATATACATCAAAGGATTCAAAGAAAATAACGATATTTGAAGTACAATGGAATCGTATATCTCAATTACAAGCAACCAAATAATATAGATCGGGCTTGCAATTTTTATAGTTTGTCTTCATGAATTCAGAAATTTGTGAGATTTAAATTAAAAATAACCTATGCTACCAAATGACTTTCTGAGAGTAAATTCTTGTGCAATATCTCACCCAATATAATGTACTAGTAGTCCAGATCAGAAAACCTTGTTAGTATTATCATTCCCTTGAAAGTTTTTTTTCTTTTTACGAAACAATCATTTTCACTGCTAGTGGATATCTTGTTTCATATGCACAAATCCAATGCATGAACAGTTTGTTACACAGATTCATATTTAGTTCTCTTCGAGGAATGATATTTGAAAACTACTTATTCATGTATTCATGGATATGCCAGTGTTGTTTAATTCACATGGTGTGTGGTTGGATGATATTGAAACTCGGGTCAAATAACTTTTGACATGGAAGACGTTGATAAAATCCAGTATTCTTCTACTTTTAAAGGAAACTTTAGTCTGTCATATTCATAATAAGCCAGTTTTGCAATACCATTCTGCAATTTTATTATGATAATACTCTGTTGTCTGATAACATGTAGGTTCTGAAGAACATATGCAATCTTGCTAGAATGCCTATTGAATGGATCCACCAACCATGGAAGGCTCCAAAATTTGTAGGTGACGCTGTTGGTGTTGAGTTAGGAGTAAACTACTCAAATCCTCTCGTCAATATGGATCAAGCACAGGAATGCCTCAGTGGTGATGTGCCCATGATGTGGAAACTGGATAGATCGGCACAAACCGAAAACTTGATGGATCAAGTGAAGTATTTGATGACAATTTGCTCAGCTTGAAGGGGTTAGATATCCCGAAATCAAAGACGATCAAAAAAAATCTGAAGTAGATGATGGCAATTTGATCTACGAGTGACTTATGTTCGAAATCTGAAGTCCAATTTGCATGAAAGAAGATCAAAAAACTTATGACCTCAAAGATTGTTGAAGAATGTTGTATTTCTGAAAGTTTGTATTTATTGAAAATCTGTATTTTTATTGGAAACATATAATTTTGTGAATGCTGGATGTTTGAGTATATTGTTTTGTGAAATTTGTATCTTGTTTGAGTATTATTTTGTATCATTTTGTTTATGAATGTTGGAATGTAAATCTGTGGTGTGGTTTACAGAACAAGCTTCCATGTGTCAGAAAACTATAGCAACAAGCTCCAACCATGGCTCTTAAACCATTGCAATGCACATATGGATGTTGTTTGTATATGATATCAAATAGAACGTAATATGGAGAACCATAAACTGGCATTGTTTGCTTAATATGCGATATTGCTTGATTTCATCATAATCACAATGCAGGTTCTGGAAAAATACACTAAAGTATTGTAGCAATGAGACATCATGTTGAATGCAAATATTCACGCAAGGAAAACAAGCAAACTAGTAGAAGACAAGCATAACACCACAGCCTGCAAATATTCCAATGTCTTTTCACATCCATGGCGGAATCTAAGCATTTAAATTTCCCTGGGTGATGGGAACATGGAGTGTTCAAGCAATATCACACTGCAAATACGATCCCAAGTGATTGAGCTTCGCACAATACTCAGATAATGCTAGATGGTGAAGTACAAAGAACCCAGAAAACGTCAAGCGTGGATAAATTAAGGTCATTGTCCATTGTGAAATTATTCTGTACATAATTGCCGACACCAAGCAAACAGAGAAGAGATAGGCTTACAAAATGACAAGCCCTCAACTATTACCGATACAAACCATTTTTCATAGTTGTCTTTGAAAATAGACTTGTGATAACTTACAGGATGAATGAATCAACACAACTTTACAAGAATGAATCAACACAACTTTACAAAAGTACAATGATCTACATAGGACTAATTAGACCGCAGTTGTAGAGCCTAGCAAAGTGTCCCATCTTTGAAATATAATCCTGCAATATAATCCTGCACCACATTCATGCACACAATCAGTTCACGTGTACATAAGATATTGGATGATAGATGCCAAAAAATGGATATGCGAGAAAGTGAGAAAAAAACAGCTTCCATGTATCAACAATCGCAATTCAATTTCTGTTACAAACGAATTCATCAGAAAATGCAAAGAATTCTATTTTGTGCGAAAAACTCCGTTAACATTTCTGATTCTTCCAAAATCAAGAAGTCTGACATTAACAAAACTTTCACAAATATTCTCATAGATTGGTACCAAGAAGTTTTTCTACACAATTAGAATCTGTAGAGGCTAGCATACTCGATCACTACTTGTATTTTCTAAAGTGTCAATGATAAGTAACTGTTAGATTTATAATCCATGGGAAGTGTTCAATTCCAGTTCTATAATCCATGGGAAGTGAACTTGGATATGCAGATGCTCAACAAAATAGGTCACCTGTAATGCTCCTTGATGGTTATGGTTTATCAGATGAGAGGTTATAATCGGTTAAAGTTGTTTCATGGAGTGTATGAATATGAGCGCTGTTCATTCTTGTTCTTCATCTGACATAATTATTGTCTGGAAAACATCTATACTTTCCTGATCATGTTGTTTAAGCTCTTGCAACGGAGGAGCAACCTGCCAAATTCTCCTAGATTAAGGAAAACTCTAACTTTTATGCTAGAATCTGTAATCACTATCTACTACATCTTTTTTTATACAAGTCTTTGTGAAGTCTGGGGCTTGCTTTGCTTTAATTTGCTTTGAAAATTTACTTCTTTGAATGTTTAGAATCCAAGGAAAGAGGCAACTACTGTGCTAAAGAAGAAAGCAGAATATTTTGGAGATATTGTGATCTTGCCATTTATGGATCGTTATGCGCTTGTGGTTCTGAAGACAATTGTCACGGGCGAGTATGGGGTGTGTTCTACTTGCTTCGCTACTCTTACGCATGCCACTTTATGTGTCATTACAAGCTAACTAGTTCTCACTTCTCATTTTGTGATATTTTATAGTATCTTCCACATGGCAACCGAGTTGATGATAGCATGAACAGATCATGTAAAGAACAGAACTTGTTAGCTGTTACACTATGATTCAATAAAGAACTTGTTAATCATATATGAATAAAGGGCAACGAGTCCTATATGATCAAAATAACAGGAATGACAAGAAGTCGTATATGATCAAAAGAGCAGGAACGACAACAAGTCCTATACTTGTTGATACAATATGAAATTTAACATAATGGGAAAAAACTGTCTCAAAATCCAGGCTAATTGCATATACAAAAGAGAATTTGGCTCCGATTTACCCTTGCGGCATCGGCTTTTGCAGCCAAAGGAGACCTCATTGCACTAGCCCTCTTCTTCTCGGGGGATTTGGCTACGGCAGCCTGCTTCTTCTCCACGACCAGTACCGAATTTGTGGCTGTGCTCTCTATTTCTTCAACTAAATCAACACGCAATCAATGAGTCATAAGATCAAACACCTTCTTAACATGAACAATGAACTGCGGTTTACGAACATGACAGATTTCAAAAACCGTGGAGCTTGGGGGTTTCTTCTCAATAGAAGATCACTTGAAGGAGCTCGGGGGAGCTGCCACGTGAAGGAGACCGCCATGCAATCGCTTGAAGGAGCTCGGTTTTGTGAAGATGCGTTTTTTTCGCTAGGGTTTTGATGAGATCGGCTGATCTTTGGGCGAGAGTTTGATCCTGAGAGGGAGAGGGAAGGGGGTGTTCAGGAGGTGGGAGGGGGCACGAGGGAGCTGCAGCTTGTTTTTCCTGGGTAGGGTTTTTTTCGGGGGCTCTCACGAGGGATCTTGGGGGAGAGGAGATCGGAGCTAGGCGAGAGGGGAGAACGAGAGGAGCTGCTGCTGCGTTGATTGAATGGGAGTGGCACACTCGTAAATTTACCGAATTCAATCCTTCCCAGCGATCTTCGCGCTTATAATTTTATTTGTGCCATCCGATTGAATCGGACGGCCGAGATGAAAATCACCACAGGGAAGCTCCCTGCGGCTGTGCACAGGCACAGTTTACCCATATATATATATATATAACTACCTTTGCACATCCTACGCACATACTAACATGACAGTCAAATAATTATAATATCCATATACACCCCCACACGCGTATACATATGCAAACAATCACACACATCTCAATACCTACATACCGAACAGTTTCATTCACCTACATTCATCAACTATATTACACACATATATTCCATATCTATCACATTTACATCCACATCGCCTATGTATATACATACACACATACTGTGTACATACCTATATATATACACGCATACACGCTGAAATACATTTATCTTGGGCATACCGAGATACATCTGGATAGACAACCCTATAGGATATATTAGCAAGTAAACAAACAAGATATGTATAAGGATATATATATATACATATATATATATTCATTCATCCAATATACATACCATTTCATATACTCATACTGCATACTACACATACATGAACGCATTCCTACACTCTATTGCGACATGTATAATAGAAATCCATACAACTATGATACATATTTAGTATATGTAACAAATAATACTCCACATAGATACTCCATACACATATTCATTATACACCCACAGATGTATAAGCAACAAATCCACATATAGCCAAATACATGTACACACATACACACAAAATTATTATACTAATAGTAGATATCCACACAAACATGCTTATATATACGTACTAGGACCCATGCACCATGCACATACATTACCATGTATTGGCACACGCACCCATTCACACATGCAATACATGTCTTGCTATTGCACACCTATATAGTCAATCTACTCAACTACACTAGCAGGTAGTCGGTAGCTACCCATACCACTACATATCTAACATTCAATATGCCCACACTCTTACCAACTTACTAGTAAACACACAAATAAGTGTTTTTCAACATTCGTACACATTCAGTAGATAGTCACACTCCATATACGTACACATTCATATAACGATACATGCATATCAGAATAGGGATCATTCACATACATATATACGTATAACCACTCATAAGACATACACCAATACACATTCAATAATAACAACACGTGCACACAATCACACCGCACTTGCTACAACATCTACATACATACAAATATCTCATATGCTAATACACAATCCCCCTCGTGCCATTATATACGGAAGGGCACATACACTACATATACATCCAAATGGTCCTATAAACACCATTCTACGGGGTAAACGTATACACACATATATACATATACCGTAACTCCACTTAACCGTGCAAACCCTTAACCATCCCACTTATACACGCACTGTATAATCTCAAATCCTCATATCCATCACATCTTACATGCGTTACACGTCACACTTATATCCTTATCACATACTAGGCACGGTATAGAGCTAAGTGCCTAAACTTAGGGTGGATGTGTCTAAAGCACTCCTACCCACCTTAGGATACATATATCCCAGACACCCTGGAGCACTACTCATACTGCCCGTGCATCCATCACTTATCTACGTCGCTACATACACGCTATGTATAGCCATAGCACTGACCCTAACCCTAACCCTAACCTATCTGCACTCAATAATATAACCCACAACCATATACCAGATTAAGGCAATATACCAATTCATATAAACACATAGGAAGTAGATAGGCATGCTCACGGTTATTTAAATTTTAACATACTAGGAATTCATACATCAGCAATGCAACATTGGTGATATAAATATGCACCAATATCCCAACCTATATCTACACCACCTACACATACAAGCACACATATATTCACACACATGCACTTTTCCACATATGTCCAAAGAGAATGTGAACATCCCACTACTCTATCCATACAAGGATAGACATACACACATTGGTGCTTTCCCTACATGGAAACACAACTATAACACAATAGATAGGAAAATGCATATATGCACTCATATCACATATGTACATATCCCCACTCACACCTCAACAATGTATATATCTCTACTAGCTGTTATGTATCCACCAGTATACATCCACTAATAAACATATACTTATCACCTATACCTCAGAGTCACACAAGTATAACACATACCTACGCACATACCTACGCACATACCCGTATCATGTATCTATATAGAGACAATATATGTATACGGTCAAGTATTTACCCACCTAGTACAAACGCCTACACATATCCATATACCACTATAACCATTCAAGATATATGTAATTTTCATGTCATTCAAATATAAATACACATATTAAACACAAGTATACCACAACATATATAGTTCAAATTTCTAAGCACAACAGCTGCACTTATACACACGGGTTCACACAGTTATAGATACACACGTATACCCCTAAATATACACCTATAGTGTAATACACTATAGAAAGTTCATCCCCGGACTCCCTAAAGTTAGGAGTTCAAGGGTGGATCACTTAAAGCTCTAAGATCACTAAGGTCACTACCCACCTTGGGGCGAACCTATCCCAATCACCTACTGAAGCATTACATGTACTATCCTTACGCACATCGCAGTGCGGTGACCTGCATGGGCCGCCAAAAACTGTCACGCCCCGTTCCCCAGAATACCGGTATTTAATAATAAAAAATTTCCAAGTATCCTGGAGAGTGAGGTTGATGGGAAAGGAAAAAGGGAGAGAATGAAGAAACTGAATATGCAGGCCACTGCGCACACGATGGGATAGTACAAGTGAAGCTCCACTAAAATATCAAACAGTCTCACAGAACAACAACATTTTATATATAACATGTTTCATTTTTATACATAGTCCAAGCACATCAATACATATATACAGCCACTCTCCAACTCCAAAGACAATCATGCCACACTGTAAGCTACATCACTCACCCAATGCTCCCCCTGAGACCCGACTCCAAGTCACCACCAACCATACTGCCCCTGCTACCAGAAAAATAGGGAGGAGCACGTCAACGCGTGCCCAAGGAGGAACCAACCTGTATTTGGAACACCGTTTTAGGGTTATCAAATCACAAGGCAATAAAGAGAAATAGAGCATGCAACTAAGTGATATAATGAAAATTAAATAGCTAAAACAAGGGAATCATACATGCGGTCCAATGTCGAGTTACTGCAAAAAAAGGGTTAGCGCGAATAATAATAATAATAACACAAGTGTTCAAGCCACCAATATCTAATAAGATAAGTGCAAGTGCCTGAGGCGTAACACAGAGTCACAAAGAAACATGCAAATGGAAGGGGAAATGCTGCCAGCAGTAGAAGTAACACGCAAATTCTTATTTTTATTATTTCATAATTGAATTAATTGGAACTTGGGTAAACTGTGTGATACCAGGACCTGGACTTCACCCCAAATTTAGGGTGAAAATAGCACACGACGCAGTGGACACTGACACTGTACGCCGGGCCTCTCAGCTCCCCCGTCCCTGGCAGGCGTGAGGCTCTCCACATAATACCACAACCTCCGTATGTCCCCTCTACTCCCGGTAAAGGCGAGTGGGTATAAAAATCCCCTCCACTCCCGGCAAAGGCGAGTGGATAAAAATATCACATATCACATGATCATTTCCCCAACTTCTCAGTCTAGGCCTCATATCCACAATTTACTCAAATCCCACCTAAAACCTAGGTTCTGCTAACTCACACTCATTAGAGATGACTGAGATATATCCAATTTTATAATTTAACACCATACGTAACACGTTAGGGGTCATGATGGCATGTGTATGCACATATTACCTCAGATGTCCATCATTAGACATAGGGTCATGCACTCACGTGACATGCACTCTATCACAACACATCATCCAGTCACAAACATGGTGTTTTCATGCCATTCAGGCCTCTAACTTCACCAATTATCAATGTGACTCAAGGCTAATACTAACACATGCACGTTACTCAAATTATCGGATATTGCCTTTGTTGAGGCATTTCATCGAACACATGAAGGGCGTCATTCATATCAAGGCAACACAATATAATTTACATGTGACAAGGACATAAACATTAATTCCACCACACAACCAAAATGAGCAAGAATAATGATGGCCAATTAACCACAATTAATGAATAAGAACACTACTTAATGAATTCAGCATGCTAAACTTGCAGAAAATGACAATACATGGCCATATAACATCAGTTTCCATTGAGAATTTGATAAATTGTCCCAAATGAAAGTTATAGATATACTAGTCATGGATTCACAAATAAAATTTCATGCAAATATATTAAGTAGGTGGTTTATGGTGAATTATTTGGTGAAGTGTGTCAAATCTGTTTTTTAGACAGATTTCAGAGTCTGCATTGAAAGCCAATTTTGGGCATGTTGCAGCCAGAAATTCAACATATAATCACTCTGATGAATTTTTAGAAACACTTGTTAACTTTTCAACAAGACCAAGAACACAAAATTTCATTGTGTGTGCATGTGTCTAGGCCAATTTTGCTAAACTGTGTCAACACTGAAAATCAAATAGACATGTTGTTAAGATGGATTTATTTCTCTTAATTTATGAATTGAAACTATGTCAAAATTTATATGATTTTTGGGTATAACTTCGAGATCTACAAGCTCGTATTTTTTCGAACCCTAATTCGAGCTACAGTAACCACAATCAAGGCAAAATTTGACATCAAGATTTCTGAATTTTAAAGGAGATATGTTTGCTAAGAATTTCAAGGGGAGAATTGTGAAATTGAACATGATACATAGATTTTTGACTATCCCTATTACATATTAAGTAAATCATGCTATAAAAACATGAGAGCAAGTACAAATTAATGGGATTCCAAATCCAAGAGGATTCCTACCTCAAAATTCGATTTTTCATCTTCTCCTTCTCTTCCTCTTCCTCGTCCTCTTCATCATCTTCTTCTTCCCCCCCTTTTTTCCTTTTTTTAAAGAATTTCGGCCATTGTTAGGAGAGGTGGCTAGCCATGGTAGGGGGAGAGGGGAGAGGAAATGAGAAAAGAGAAGAAAGAGTTAGAAATAAAGAGAAGAGTGTGGAAAGAAGAGGGTATTTATAATTTGTAGTTTCCTTCTCATGCAATAATGGAATATTCCATGAGGGCAATGACTAAAATACACCTTCACCTTCCAAGTATTTACAAGTTTGTCATTACTTTATGCACCGACCACTTAAGTATGTACGCACAACAAATTTAGTCCAAATGACCGTTTTACCTCTAACCTTTCTAAAAATTTACGGGTGTTGCCATTGACCCCTAAACCCTCTCACACTAGCATGGCTCTTCCTACACACATCCACGCACATCCATGCATGCATACATGCTTCACACACACACATCTAACCCATTCCTGTTGTTTTACACCCACGACGTCTTTCGCACTTCTCCGCGTTCACACTTCGCATTTACTTCCCTTAGCCACGTATTACGGCCCAATCCCCATTGCACTACGTTACATACATCAATATCTACGCTTATTTCATGCCTACACGTGTATCGTAAGTTGAAATACCACGCGTGTTCAGTAGAATACATGTATAGTGCTAAATAAGGCATGACAGCCATACTGACCTGTGACACTAACTTCCCATTAACGGAAGAGACGAATCCTCTCTTGATCACTACTCAGCTCGTACGCTTCAAATGTCACCAGCCTGAGATCTTTCAGCAGGCCTTGCCTCGAAGCTAGTTCATAGAGCTAAGTGACATTGTTCACACACAGCTTCGTACAATGATCTCAAGTCCTAAGGACCAACTTGCCTATCATCACTAGAGTTATTAATGACGGTTAGTTAATATTAAAACATTTAATAACTCTATGGGTCGTTCAGTGAACTCATTCTATAATGAGCACATGTGTCTTGTCTTCGAATTCATTAAGTTGCATGATTATGAGACCAACAAGACAAAGACACAATGGTCTGTCCGCTGTGCCGATATCATGTCTCAACACATCTACGACCATGAACGCTTTTAAGACTCAAGCTCATATCGGTCAGACATTTCTCATAATCGCGATCTTTATCTCGAAACATGTATGACCTAACTTGGAGTCTAAGAAAATTATCTAAGCAATATATAAGATAGAAAATAACTCAGACAATTTGTACCAAAAAGCATACTTTCATTTATGAACAAGACGTTTACAAAGATAAATAGCCTCGAGGGCATACAAATCTCTACATCTCCCACTTGTACTCATGGCCATATATCTTGGTATCTCATACCACATTTATAGACTAGTCTCTCTAGATGATCGCGTGCCAACGCCTTCGTAAATAGATCTGCTAAGTTTTATTCTGAACAGACTCTAAGGAGTTCTATATCTTTCATCTTTTCAATATCCCGTATCAGGTGATACTTCCGAAGAATGTGTCTGGATCTCTTGTGAAATCTTGGTGCATGAACCGGACTGATGGTTGCATTGTTGTTGCAATACAAAGGTATTGGATCTTTAACTGCAGGCACCATATCCAACTGGTTTATGAACTTCCTCATCCAGACTGCTTCCGTTGCTGCATCGTTGGCCGCTATGTACTCGGACTCCATCGTGGAGTCTGTGACAATGTCTTGTTTGGAACTCCTCCAACTGACTGCTCCTCCGTTGAGAGTGAAAACATATCCAGAGATTGCTTTGCTATCATTTATATCACTCTGAAAGCTGGAATCTGTGAAGCCTTCACCCTTGAGCTCTTCACTTCCATAAATCAAAACTAAGTCTTTAGTCCTTCTTAAATATTTAAGAATTGTCTTGACTGCTCTCCAGTTTCTTCTCACTTGTTAGACTGATATCGACTTACTGCACCAGTGCATAAGCGACATTGGGTCTGGTACACATCATGGAATACATGATAGATCATACTGCGGAAGCATATGGGATCTTACCCATGCGATCCTTTTCCAAGTCAGTTTTTGGAGACATCTTCTTGGAAAGGTTTATTCCATGATTGGCTGATATTAAACCACCCTTGCTGTTTTTCATGCTAAACCGTTATAGCACGGTGTCAATGTACTTGGGTTGGGAGAGTCCTAGCATCCGTTTAGATCTATCTCTATAGATCTTTACACCTAATATGTAGGATGCTTCTCCCATGTCTTTCATGGAGAAGTTAGTTGCTATCCATTATTTAACAGACTTCATCATCTCTATGTTGTTACCTATTATCAGAATATCATCCACGTACAGTACGTGGATAACTAAAGAATTATTACTTGTCCTTTTATAGATGCATGGATCATCCTCATTTCTGACAAAACCAAACTCTTTGACTGTCTTGTCAAAACAGATATTCCAACTTCTTGAAGCCTGCTTTAGTCCATAGATGGACCTGTGCAGTCTACATGCTTTTCTTTTGCTCCCACTGACTTCGAAACATTTTGGATGGGTCATGTAAATCTGCTCTTCTAAATCACCGTTTAGAAATGCAGTTTTTACATCCATTTGCCAGATTTCGTAGTCATAATGGGCAGCAATAGCGAGTACAATCCGGATAGACGTGTGCATGAAGACTGGTGAGAAAGTCTCGTCATAATCTAATCCTGGAATCTGACGATAACCTTTCGCAACCAGCCTAGCCTTTTACGTTTATATCTTTCCATCTGCACCAATCTTCTTCTTGAAGATCCATTTGCAGCCAATAGGAGTGCTTCCCTTGGGCACGTTTTCTAAGGTCCATATCTTATTCACATGCATGGAATCTATTTCAGATTTCATTGCATCTAGCCATTTGTTAGAGTCTCTACTCTTTATGGCATCCTGGAATCTAATAGGATCATCATCTAATATGATGTTATCCTCAATTCCTCCGTCTACGAGAAAACCGTAGTACCTATTAGGAACTCGAGGAATCCTATCAGACTTTCTAACGACTGGTTAGGAGATATCAGGTTCTGATCTCCCACTGGTTCCGACACTTGTTCTTGTGCAAATACTTCTTCCGAACATTCATCCCGATCAATCACCTTGCCAGTTGACTCCTTCACACAGAACTCCTTTTCTAAAAAAAGTGGCATGTCTAGAGACAACAATTTTTTGTTGCTCTGGATGGTAAAAGATATATTATAACGAATGTCTCAGATACCTAATGAATTTACACAGAATAGATCTGTCTTCCAGTTTGTCTGGATTATGCCTTTTGACGTATGCAGGACAATCCCACACCCTTAAGTGATTAAGGCTGGATTTCTTGCTTGTCCATATCTGATATGGTGTCATCGACATAGACCTTAATGGAATCTTATTGAGAAAATATATAGCAGTTTCCAGGGTATAGCCCCAGAGGAAAGTTGTTAACTCGGCTTCACTTATCATGGATCGCACCATGTCTAACAAGATGTGGTTCCTCCTCTTTGACACACCGTTGTGTTAAGGCGTGTAAGGAGGTGTGACCTGAGAGAGAATCCCATTCTCTTTTAAATATGAAAGGAATTTATGGCTCAAGTATTCTCCTCCTCAATCTGATCGAAGGATCTTGATACTTTTGCCAGTCTGTTTTTCAACTTCGTTACGATACTCTTTGAATTGCTCAAGGGTTTCGGATTTGTGTTTCATCAAGAACACATGTCCAAATCTAGAGTGATCATCAGTAAATGTAACGAAATATGAAAATCCTCCTTTGGCAAATGTAGACATGGGTCCACATACATCAGAATGTCCTAGACCCAAGAGTTCAATAACTCTCTCCCCTTGACTCGTAAAAGGAGTTTTGGCCATTTTACCTTTGAGTCAAGACTCGTAAGTGTCGAATGACTCATAATTCAAGAGGCCCAAAAGCCATTCTTTATGTAACTTGTTGAGTCTCTTCTATCCCATATGACCCAGTCTACAATGCCAAAGGTAGGTTTCATTAAAACCTGATTCCTTACGTTTTCTTGTATTAACGGTTAATACAACTTTATTACTCAAAGTGTATACGCCATTGTTTAGTGTCCCAAAACCTAGCAACTTACCATCAAGGAAAATGTTCATAATATTTTCGTTGATAGCAAAATTATAACCTTCTCTAGCCAAAGTCGAGACGGAGATAATATTGCATAGAAAGTTTGGGATATAGTAACATTGCTTCAAAAGCAAGTTAGCTCCACTAGCTAATGTATGTTTTAGATCTCCCACAGCTACAACAACAACATTTACTGTGTTGCCAACTTGGAGAACGATTTCATTCTTTTCAAGGGTTCTAATAATTCTCATTCTATGTAACTGATTACAGATATAAGAGCCTGCACCAGTATCCAATACCCATGCATTAGAATTCACAAAAAGAATTACACTTTGCATTATTGAAGTTGAGGCATTAAAATGCTCTTTCTTCGTTTGTTCCCGTACTGCTATTATTCCCCTTAGTCAGTCCTTTTTACTATTACCAGTTAACATATTCTTATCTTGGATATATTTAGTGTTACTCGTCATGCTGCAAAGATTAGAACTCCTATAATTAGCATGTGTTCAATATATTTTAAATATAATTAGAATGGTTTTTATCCAATTATACTCTCCCACTATTATAAAGATCATATAAGCTATAACATAATTAAAATTTTAGTGGGACATGAATCCGACAACCCTGAGTTGCCCGACCTTGAGTGTAGCTCAACAAGTCATTTGACTCTGCTGTTGGTAGACGAACTCTTCGTCAATCATATCGTATATGACTCCCTATTTGATTTTTACCCCTAGTCGTTTGTGATCATGAGTGTGCTCATCCAAATCATTATAACTTGTCTAGTCAGATCTTTGTTTTCGCGTCTAGCTTGATTTACGCCGACGCTCGGTGTATTCACGACACGACGGTTTGGGTCAAGTCTAGACTATATCATTGCCTTAACTTACGCCGACGCTCTGTGTATTCACGACGCGACGGTTTGGGTTAAGACACATGTATGAAGAAATTGGTTTCTGTAAGGTTGTCGTATCACAGCTTGAGTGTAGCTCAACAACTGTAACATGGATCCTACAGATTCCAACGTCTAAAACAAAGAGGGCTACGAATTATCTTGTAAAAGATTTATTAACGTATTTGATTAGATATAGTTGACAGCATTGCATAATAATGATTCACGTCCTTGCGGTCCAACAGACACGACCAGGGAATTGACCAAGCCAGGACCACTTAACCCCTAGTTGAGCTAGGGTGATCCAGCAAACTTAGCCAAGCACATTGACCGATATTATGGTCCATTGAATGTTTCTTGTGTAGGATCCCATCATGCGATGATGGAGGATCGAAAGAGAACTTACGTTAGCGTACGTTGCGCTGTAGTCTCTGAACTTTGCCCTCGGATTCGCCACAACGGTCGGTACTTCGTCACAGAGGATCGGAGCAGCGTTTCACTGTCTAAATCTCTACTTGGATGAAGAACTTTAATGGAAGGGAGAAGAGGAAAGAAGATTGCCTTATGCAAATTTATGGCATGAAGGATTAGCCTTAAAAGCCTTACCCTTGGGTCCTATTTATAGGCTTTAGGGGTAGTTATTGTAGGAAATAACTACATATAAGCTTATTAGCTTATATTAACACCCTTGCTTATCCTCTTCTTCATGCACTTATCAAGTGCCTTTATGCACTTATAAAGTGACTTTTTTCACTTATCGAGTGGTCCTTTTCACACATGAAAAGGTTCCATTCGCACATGCTTTCATGTACGCGACATCCGAGGTCCATAGACCCTCATACATCCCCTCATGGATGTATATATATCGTCCATATCCAACATCTCCCACTCACACTTGAGGGGATTGTAAGGAAACATCTTTTCCTTTAGTTCTTCTATTTATCATACTGAGAAATAGACCGTGTGACCGTTATGCGCATAGAGTCCGCTGTTGTGCACTTGTTAGAGATACACAACACTCCTTGGGGTGCAAAGTTGAGTAGTTCAACGCATATTTTACCCTAGATTATTTCTTCACATTTCTTATACTTTACATTCAACAATTGAATCCCATCTGGATTACAATTGGCTGGCCAGCTTTGAATCTCTAAAGTCCAAATGTGAATATAAAATTAATCTTCCTCTTCTTGCGATCCTTTCGATCTTGACTTGACTCGCTTTTCTAACATGCCCCGCCGGACCGAATCGACCATATTTCATAAGCAACATGCTAAGATAGCGATCACCCAGTCAAATCTAAAGGAACCAATTAGAGTCCATAAGGGCAAGAAGTTGAAGACCCATGTGGTCTTTGGGTCTCATATAATAGTAAACACAATTACTATTCTAACCCAATGGTCAAATGCATACGCAGTATGAATACGTATTACAACATCACTCCTTTCCCAGGGAGCGTATGTCTTAATGATGTTGTAAGGATGAATGATAAGACACCACAATGTCTGACTTTGAGTCCCTTTTACTACTCAGTAATTTCCTGGACTCACATCCCGCACAAGACAGATAAGATTTCAAAAATCTTCTTAGATCTTTTGTAAGCATCCATATGATGCAGATCTTTCATACGACCATTTTGTTTAAGTCGTGACTCTAAATCATCCGTCTGATGATTTTGACTTTTAAACAGGTCTCATATTTATCTTATCCGTCTGATAGAATAAAGGCGGTTGCTCATGTGAGAGAGCCAACCTCAATCTGTCCGACATAATAGAAAACATAGCTGAGATTAAAAGGAATGTACACAAACATTCTCAAGAAACTCATATGCAATGTCGAAAAGAACTTATTCTTTTATTAAATTTTGATCTTTCATAGACATGGGAATAAATTGATACAACTCAGCTCTTACGCAATCCTTGAGATGATAAGTGTTTGTAAAACACATCTCTGGGGATCGCCTTCGTAAGCAGATCCGCTATCATCTCATGCATAGACATGTACCTTATGTCTACCTTCTTGTTCTTATCATAGTCTTTTGCAAATTTGTAGCGGATATCAATGTGTTTGGTCTTACAATGGAATTTTGGATCTTTGACATAGGCTATAGATGCTTGACTATCACTGTATATTGGTACAGTACCTGAGTCACTTGCATCAATTAGCTTGTCTAAGAACTTCTTAAGCCAAACAGCTTCTTGGACCGCTATGCTAAATGCTACAAATTTGGCTTCCATAGTTGAAAGTGCGATGCAGGATTGCTTTTTGCTACTCCAGGATATTGCACCAGATCCGAGTAGAAAAACATGTCCTGAGGTCGATCGTCGCTCATCGAGATCACCCGTCCAATCAGCATCAGTGTAGCCTTCGAGCCTCAAGGCATTTCCTTGATAGCATAAAGCATAGTCCGCAGTCCCTTTAAGATACCGCATTATCCTCTTAACCGCTTTCCAGTGTGCTTGCCCTGGATTGGATTGGTAACGACTTATCATTCCAACGGCAAAACAGATGTCCGGTCTTGTACACATCATAGCGTACATAAGACTACCAACTGCACTGGAATATGGAACTTTTTCCATAATTTCCTTTTTCTTTTGGTTCTTTGGACACATTTTCAGACATAAATTATCGCATTTGCTTATAGGAGTATCAATGGACTTACAGTCATGCATATTAAAACGTTCTAGAACATTCTTTATATAAGTCTCTTGTGAAAGAGAAAGAAGTTTCTTCGAACGATTCCTTGAAATCTTAACTCCAAAGATATATGCGGCTTCTTCCATGTCTTTCATCTTAAATACTGATGAAAGCCAAGCCTTGATATCCATCACAAAGCCCTTGCCATTTCCGGCTATTAAAATGTCATCTACATATAGAGACATAATTGTTGGATCCTGTGGATGGCAAGCAACACTAGAAGGGGGGTTGAATAGTGTTGATCAAATAAAACTTTTTCGCTCACAAATATTAACACAAATAAATTCCTTCTAACGTTGCCTAAGAAACCAAGTAGAGTGATCTACGCTTGGTTCTTAATCAACAATATAATTTTAAAGTGCACAGCGAAATTTCACAGCAGGTAGTTGACTCCTTATGAGCAGTAGTCGACTCCCAGAGAATATGTTAGAATAAATAAGATTACAAGTATGAATTTCAGCGTATAGAGATAAAATTGATCTTTGCAGTAAATAGAAGATATAAATGAAAAGATAATCAAACACAGATCAACAATCGCAAACAAAAGGATTTTATCCTGGTTCCCCGCAACCCGGGTACGTCCAGTCCCCGACCAATCCGGTACGAGATTTCCACTATCTGCCTTGACAAATACAAGCACCTAACTTCACTCGTTAGGATTTCCAACGACCTAGCCTTGACCAGGATTTCCGATCACAACACCTAGACTTGTCTAGGGTTTTACCCTTGCCTCACAAACCGAGGACTTTCCAACTGGCAACAACTAGACTTGTCTAGTGTTCCAACAATCAACACAATAAGAAATTTGTCCAATACTATACAATATGTGATAGAGATTGGTAAATACACCCGATTCTATAGCCAATCAAAAGATAGACAATTTGTGTAGTGGCTTAATAGAACGATAGTCTAGATCACACAAAGATACGAGATAAGTTCTTTGTGATCTAGAGCTTTTTTCAAAAATCCTTCAAATAAAATTAGAGAGAAATAATAGAAAGGATTTTGAAAAACAATTTAGCCAATAAAAATAATAATATGATCTTCAAAAAGAATTGAGAAAATTTTGCAAGATCAAAACTGAAATTAAACTGGCTAGAGAGAAAAATTAGAGAGCTTTGATTCACGAGAGCTTTCACGAATTTTGATTTTCAATGTTGTTATTTTCACAAAAGAATTTAGCTCTATTTATAGGGAAAATTTGAGATTTGAATTTCAAATTTCGTTTGACTTTTGTCCCAAAAATTTCGGAGTAAATTGCTCAAAAGATTTTGAAATTCAAATTCAAAACGTCTGAAAATTTCCAGCAGGTAGTCGACTCCCTCATATAGGTAGTCGACTCCCAGAGGGATCCAGGAAATTTTCATCCCTGAGAGGTAGTCGACTCCCTACTTTTGGTAGTCGACTCCCAGAGGAGTTTTTCCTGTTTGTTCTAGTCAAAAGGGTAGTTAGCTCCAGGGTGCGTGGAGTTTCACTACGAGAATTATGAAGTGACTAGAAAAGGTCTTGAAAACTATTTTTGAAGATAGTTAAAAATTGTTTCGAAATCATTTGTGTGTGTGTGTTGTCTATTTGATATGGCTTTGACAAATACCCTAAAAGACACGACACACTCACACTAGACTCTGAACATATCTTCGGAAGTTTAGTCAACTTGATGAAGTGAAGGTGAGCTTCTCTTTGAGCTTCTTGTACTGTTTGAGCTTGAGCTTCATCACTTGAGTTTAGCCATGTTCGTCTTTGTCGTGGAGTATTGATGCGTGCTTCTTTGGAGTATAAATAGAGCTTCTCGAAATCTGCACACTTTTAAGTGTAGTGTAGTTAGTACACTAAGCATTCATTTGGTGTGCTCATCATCAAAATTACTTGGGGTGGAATTCAATTTCCATCACTCTCCCCCTTTTTGATGATGACACCCAAATAATAAAAAAAATGAAGTAAGATATGAATATGAATAATATTTCAAACTTACTCCCCCTGCTTTGATGCGGTTCTCCCCCTGCATCGAAGCTATTAGAAATACAATTCATATTTTTTTTTCATTTCATATATTTTTCTCCCCCTTGTCATCAACAAAAACAAACGTAATATCTACAGAACATTAAATAAGAGGAATTCAATTCCATATGCCTGCAAGGGAGATGTTAGTTCATAGGAACAACTGAGTATAGCATAGTAGATAACTTCATAATAGCTAGCATCACACAATAAAAGTTATTACAAACCATAGTTTAGAGAATCATTGTAAAAAAACGAGAACCATTGTTTTGAAAGAGAAGTTCATGAAGCTAAGGATGACCGCTGTTCTTTTTCAGTTCCTTGATCTCTTCAAGGATCATAACAAGCGTCTCCTCAGTCATCTTGTTGCTTTTCACGACGATTTCCTTGAGGTCGTCCACCTTTTGATTGAGATCTTCAAATCCTTTCTCTTGTGAGATCTTCAATTTTCCAATCTTCTTCAGAAGCATTTCCTGAAGTTCAAGAATGTATGCCGGAACTTCTTCTTCTTCTTCTTCTCCGCTTCCTCTTTCTTCTTCTTCTTCTTCAGAATCTGAAATAACAACTTTCTTACCTCTCCTTGAGGATGATGATCCTCCTTCGGCAGCAATTTGTTCTTCAGGGACATTTTCATCAAGATCATGGTGGAGATTCATTCTCCCAAGAGCATGAACATCAAAGACACGGGCAGGTTCTAGAATGGTTGTTTCATGATCCAATGGCACGTTAAAGCTAATGAACAGAATGGTCAGATAGTGCCCATGAGAAAGAGTGGAGGAATGTCTATCAGATGAAGCTGAAAGTAGGATGGAATCCATGATGACTTTAGCCCAATTAACACGAATGTTACCTAGGATGGCGTAGATGCATTTAGCTTGTTTTTCAGACAGAATAGCATGACTCCCAGATTTTTGAGTTATGTTATACGATAAAATATTAGCCAAGATTCTTGCCGGATAGCGAAGATGGCTGCAAGGAAGTTTGGTTTGAAAGTGTTTACCGGGTTGATACATTCTCTCTAGGATATTCTCATCAGTCATCTCAATTTTGTCAAGGATCATACCGGAGTATGGGATTCCTAGGGCTTCACCTAGGGATTTGATAGTTATTGCAAGTTTGGTATCCAGAACCTTAGTTATGAAACGACTTTTCACGAGATCATAATCCATGTTTGCATAAAAGAGATGAACAAGCCTAGGATAACATAGATACACATTTTCAGAAGAGAACAAATTTGCTAAGTTTTGGAAATCTAGCAGACTGTCAATACCGTAATTGATGACATCATTAAGTTTGACAAATCTTTCATGCAAGATTGGTTTCTTAGAAACTTTAACAAAATGTTCATAGGTAGTTGATTTGAAGAGATATGGTAGGATGATTTCTTTCTCAGAATCAACATCAGCAGTAGCAGTTTTTCTTTTCTTAGAGAAAGCTCCTTTGAAAGGCATCTAGATAGAGTAAAACAACAAAAATATATTTTTACACTACTAGATAACCAAGAGAGATGAAATAATAAAGTTCATGGAAGTAAAAAAAAATTTTACCTTGGAGTAATTTTGAAGGAAGATGAAAAAAAAAATTGCTCCAAAAGTCCAAGCTCCAAGATGAAAACTCAAGAGAGGAGAGGGGAAAAGGAGGTAGTCGGCTACCTCTAGGGTTTTCTTGGGGTTTTGTTTGAAGAAATGAAGAGATGGAAAGAAGTGAGAGCCATTAGATCTAGATTTGGGTGGCTAGGATGAGTTTTAGGCTAAGTGGGTAAGTTGTCTTAACGGATCTTAACCCATCCACTCAATAGAACCCATTAAGAGTTAGTAAAAAAAGAGCAACCCAGAAATTTACGCCCTGGTAGTCGACTCCCTCCTGTAGGTAGTCGACTCCCTGCTGGGTTGAGTCGTTTTCTCATCCCAGAGAAGGTTTGGTTCAGGTTGAGCGTGCTCTTGTAACAAGAAATATTTTTAGCAATAAAGTACAATCATACATATAAATTAACTTATTTCAACTCATTTAAATAATTATATAAATATAAAAATAAAAGCATTTGTTCCGATTCAGCCGCTTTGACTCCCTGAATTTTCTTTATTGTTTTCCTCCTTCTTAGAGCACCTGAAAAATAAGCGTTTTATGGTACTCTTTGATTTTGAGTCCGAGGAGTTAGTCTTTAGGAAGCCAAACCCAATACGGTTTAGTTCCTTCATGAACAATATACTTATAATTTTTGTTAAAATGAATCTGTTGAATAAAGTTAGTGGCGTACCTTTCTTTTTGCTGATCAGATAATCTCTTTGGTATCCAGATGCTTAAAACATTATCATTAACATGATGCATCCTAGTGTGTTTAACCCGTTTCTTGGTATGATGTGAATCATAGCCAAGTCCGGTTTTGCTAGATGAAGCTTTTTGATTATCTATTATATTATCTAGCTTCCCTTTTCCTTTATTAAAATTCTCAATAATTTTCATCGTAGCGTCGTATTTATCTTTGACGGATACGAGAAGATTATTCAGACTTTCAACCTTTTCATTTACTAGCAAAATATCTTTTTGTAGAATATCATTTTTCTTTTTAAGAAGACTATTTTCTTTAATTTCTTCTTCTTTTTCCTTAGTCTCTCTTTTAACATTTCTAAGTGTTTTTCTATGTTCTTTAATGAGCTTTTCATGCATCTTGCATAGCTCCTTATATGCTCCCCTATAGTCCAAGTCTTCATCATCGCTTGACGATGACTCATTGTCGCTAGATGAATCATGATGCGAGCTTACTTTGGAGGATGTAGATGCCATGAAGCACATGTGTGCCGTCTCTCTTCTTTCATCATTATCTTCTTCTGAGAATTCGTCGGATGAAGAATCGTCGCTCTGGTCGAAGGCTGCATAAGCTTCTTTCTTTGGTCGTCGAAACTTGTTTCTTGTATTGGTTCGTCTTTCATTATTCTCTTTGTTCTTCCCACGATCTCTGGAATCACGGTTGTTTCTTTCCAATGGACAATCTCTCTTGACATGCCCTGGTTTATTGCAACCAAAACAAATAATACCGTTAGTGGGTCTAAAAGATCGTTTTCCATACTTACTTGTGATGAACTCTTTAAAGTTCTTTGAGATGAACACGATGTGATCTTCTTTGTCCGTGTAGTCGGAATCTTCTTCTTGAGCTTTGAATGCAAGATTTTTCTTCTTTGGTTTTTCTTCGATTTTCTTGTCTTCTTCAAGCTCGATCTCATATGCCATGAGATTTCCCATCAGTTCTTCGATGGTGAGGTCCTTTACATTATGAGCTTCTCGAATGGCCGTAGTCTTTCCCTTCCATTCGGGTCGGATGGATCTTAGTATCTTCATTACCTGTTCATACTCGGAAATTTTCTTTCCTAGTCCTGCAAGCTCATTTGTAATGTTAGTAAAACGAGTATTCATTTCGGTGATACTCTCTCCTTCTTCCATTTTAAAAGTTTCGAATTTTGAATGTAATACATTTATACGAGATTCTTTTACCTTTTCTGTACCTTCGTGACTTACCTGAAGAGTATGCCAAATTTGATGTGCTGTCTCACATTGGGAAACTCGATTGAACTCATTTCCTGTATCAGCGCAAAACAAGGCATTCATTGCTTTTGCATTGAGATTAGCTCTCTTCTTGTCGTCGATAGACCATTTTCCAAACTCAATGTCGGTGGGTGCAATGTACGGGACTTTGGTGACAGTCCAGGCTTCAATGTCCAATGACTCTAGGTGAGTCTTCATTCGGATCTTCCAGCTGGCGTAGTTGGTTCCGTTGAATAGAGGTGGTCGCATAGTGTTCAGTCTTTCGGAGTGAAAAGATGTTGACGCCATCACTATTATAGCCTCGCTCTGATACCAAGTGTTGGATCCTGTGGATGGCAAGCAACAATAGAAGGGGGGTTGAATAGTGTTGATCAAATAAAACTTTTTCGCTCACAAATATTAACACAAATAAATTCCTTCTAACGTTGCCTAAGAAACCAAGTAGAGTGATCTACGCTTGGTTCTTAATCAACAATATAATTTTAAAGTGCACAGCGAAATTTCACAGTAGGTAGTCGACTCCTTATGAGCAGTAGTCGACTCCCAGAGAATATGTTAGAATAAATAAGATTACAAGTATGAATTTCAGCGTATAGAGATAAAATTGATCTTTGCAGTAAATAGAAGATATAAATGAAAAGATAATCAAACACAGATCAACAATCGCAAACAAAAGGATTTTATCCTGGTTCCCCGCAACCCGGGTACGTCCAGTCCCCGACCAATCCGGTACAAGATTTCCACTATCTGCCTTGGCAAATACAAGCACCTAACTTCACTCGTTAGGATTTCCAACGACCTAGCCTTGACCAGGATTTCCGATCACAACACCTAGACTTGTCTAGGGTTTTACCCTTGCCTCACAAACCGAGGACTTTCCAACTGGCAACAACTAGACTTGTCTAGTGTTCCAACAATCAACACAATAAGAAATTTGTCCAATACTCTACAATAAGTGATAGAGATTGGTAAATACACCCGATTCTATAGCCAATCAAAAGATAGACAATTTGTGTAGTGGCTTAATAGAACGATAGTCTAGATCACACAAAGATACGAGATAAGTTCTTTGTGATCTAGAGCTTTTTTTCAAAAATCCTTCAAATAAAATTAGAGAGAAATAATAGAAAGGATTTTGAAAAACAATTTAGTCAATAAAAATAATAATATGATCTTCAAAAAGAATTGAGAAAATTTTGCAAGATCAAAACTGAAATTAAACTGGCTAGAGAGAAAAATTAGAGAGCTTTGATTCACGAGAGCTTTCACGAATTTTGATTTTCAATGTTGTTATTTTCACAAAAGAATTTAGCTCTATTTATAGGGAAAAATTGAGATTTGAATTTCAAATTTCGTTTGACTTTTGTCCCAAAAATTTCGGAGTAAATTGCTCAAAAGATTTTGAAATTCAAATTCAAAACGTCTGAAAATTTCCAGCAGGTAGTCGACTCCCTCATATAGGTAGTCGACTCCCAGAGGGATCCAGGAAATTTTCATCCATGAGAGGTAGTCGACTCCCTACTTTTGGTAGTCGACTCCCAGAGGAGTTTTTCCTGTTTGTTCTAGTCAAAAGGGTAGTTAGCTCCAGGGTGCGTGGAGTTTCACTACGAGAATTATGAAGTGACTAGAAAAGGTCTTGAAAACTATTTTTGAAGATAGTTAAAAATTGTTTCGAAATCATTTGTGTGTGTGTTGTCTATTTGATATGGCTTTGACAAATACCCTAAAAGACACGACACACTCACACTAGACTCTGAACATGTCTTCGGAAGTTTAGTCAACTTGATGAAGTGAAGGTGAGCTTCTCTTTGAGCTTCTTGTACTGTTTGAGCTTGAGCTTCATCACTTGAGTTTAGCCATGTTCGTCTTTGTCGTGGAGTATTGATGCGTGCTTCTTTGGAGTATAAGTAGAGCTTCTCGAAATCTGCACACTTTTAAGTGTAGTGTAGTTAGTACACTAAGCATTCATTTGGTGTGCTCATCATCAAAATTACTTAGGGTGGAATTCAATTTCCATCAATAATAACATACTTGCTTTTGATCCTCTTGATGTATACACAGTTATCTTCATCAAGCATGGTAAAACCATTTGATAAGACAACTTCTTGAAATCGTATATACCATTGCCTCGAGGATTGTTTAAGACCATATATGGACTTACGAAGTTTACAAACATTATGTTCGTTTCCTTCTTTTACAAACCCTGTTGGTTGTTCCATATAGATCTCCTCGTCCAATTCTCCATTGAGAAAGGCAGTCTTTACATCCATTTGATGTAATTAGAGGTCTAAGCAAGCTACCAAAGCCAGAATCAAGCGAATCGAGGTAAAACAAACAACAGGTGAGAAGGTCTCTTCGTAGTCTATCCCTTCCTGTTGCGTAAAACCTTTCGCGACAAGGCGAGCTTTATATCTGTCTATAGAACCATCAGCCTTATGCTTGATCTTGAGAACCCATTTGTTCCCAATAGCTCTACGTCCTCTGGGTAAGTCAACCAAGTCCCAGACTCAGTTAATCTTCATGGATTCTAATTCCTCCTTCATCGCTTCCATCCATTTGTCTTTTGCATGGCATGATACAGCCCGTTTAAAAGTAGCAGGCTCGTCATCTTCTTGTAGTAAAGTCATAAAGGTTTGTGGGAATTCATCCTCAAATATTAGAGGAGTTAACCTTGTACGACTACTACGTCGTATTTGAGATTCTTCAAGTCCTTGAATTTTCGTCTTCACCAAGAATTCTCCCACTCGAATGAGGTAATCCTTCTTGATCATAAATCTCAAATAGAGATAAGTCCTGACTTATATCACGCCCCGCTTCCCTAAAATGGAGGCGAGACGTGAGAAGGTCCGCACGAGAGTGGAGCTGTGAAGCCCCAAACCCGATAAGCGTCAAAAAAACATAAGCAGGTCCCTGTAACCACAAACAGAACAACAATAATAACACAAGGAGAGACAGAAATAAAATCTCATGTCTCATAATTTGTCCAACATTAACATTAAGTTCAACATCCAGAAAAGCCACCAGGCTAAAAGAAAGAGTCTAACGGCCCAGAACAAGGCCACAAGGACAAACATAACAGAGTATAGGTGCCACGCACCGACAACTAAACAGCAGTCTAAAACAAAATGGGAAAGCTCAACAAGGACACTAGGACTGGTCCCCAGTGTCCACGTACTCCTCGCCAAACACAGGCTCGGGCTCGGCGTCAGCAAACACCTCGTCCTCAACAATGAACTCAGGCTCAGGATCTAACATGTGTCACCCAAAAGAGTAGAGGGGCACATGTCAGCAAGTCTAAAAGACTTGGGCAAGGAAACTGAAAGTAAGGTAAACTAACAACCTAGCAGTTATAGTATGATGCGTGACATGGCAAGTATAGTGTGGAAGTGACAAGTAATGGGAAGCACAAGTAGCAAGTGACAAGTAAGGCATGGATAACAAGTTTTACAAGTAAAACACGGACAAGTACAGGTCAAGTAGTTCACGTCTAGTGAACATGTCAAGTAAACACGTCAAGTAACAAGTCGTGCACAGAGATTTCATCTACTGGCTAGAGTGGCTGATCGGGCCAACTCGTAAGCTCAGGTGACCGCTTATCCCTACCCCTCCACGTGTATCAAGCCAGGGCATTACCCCCGAACACGGAATGCTCGCTTCTGGATCACAAGCCAGGAAGTGTATTTAACACGTATGGCGTAGGGTTATGCCCACGAAAAGTGGGTGCCTAGCCGGAAACTAGTAGGTCGGGCATTGGCTATCAACCAACTCACGTAGCCCGCTTCTGGAACACGAGCCAGGAAACACAAGTATTGTAGCGTGTGCTACGGATGCGACATTCAACATGGATAGCATGGATGACAATTAATTCGCGTACCGTTAATTGAAATTAAACATGACATGGTAGTTATGCAACATGATAAACGACGGATCTAGCTTCGTTGTCAAGCTAGTTTCTGAAATTGTGCCTAGGCGACTATCATTTCGTCGGCTAGTCTCTTTTGCGCCTACACAAGTAAATGGCCTAAGACATGGCCCAAAACCCTAAGTGGCAAGTTTCACTTGCCTAGCACCGAGGATGACGATCAACGAGGCCGTCACACAAATGCTAGCTACGGAAAAGAGATCGCTGTCATGGCAAAACAACATTAGAACAACATCCAACCTAGGTTCATTAGGGTTTCACAAAAACACAAATGAGCTATGAGGATATTAAGAGATCGAGTTATTACCGTATCGGAAGCGGAAGAATGATGCCGAGCAAGCACGGCAACGGAAGAAACGCTCCGGGGAACCTAGGGTTCAGATCTGGAATAGATGGGGAAAATCTGGAGAAATGGGGTTTTGGGGGATTTGTTGAAGGTTTGAGGAAGATGAGAGGTAGAATGTGTTAAGTGAGGGTTTGGATGATGGATTTTGGTCTTGGGATGAAGGAATAAGGGTTTGAGGTAGTAGGGGGCTCAATGGCGGAGAAATTAGGTTTAGAGTTGAAGAAAAAGAAGAAGAAAACGTTTGGAGGGGTATTTATAGAGTTTGGTGGCGACTAGGGCAAAACTAGGGTTTACTGCACTGATTAGTCGGTCAAGGAACAACTGCTGACCGACTAGTTTGAGAACTAGTCGGTCGGTTGACCAACGCAGACCGACTAAGCGTAAACAGTAACTCCTGACGAAAACCTGAACTAAGAGTTAGTCGGTCAAAGCACAACTACTGACCGACTAGTTTGACATCTAGTCGGTCGATGAACGTTCTTAGACCGACTAAAAGTGAACAGTAACTGGTACCAAAAATAGTTAATGAGTTAGTCGGTTAAAGAAGCATTGCTGACCGACTAGTTTGCAACCTAGTCGGTCGACAAATGTTCTTAGACCGACTAACGATAAACAGTAGCTTCTGAACATTTTAACAAAGCCCACTAGTCGGTTTAAGAAGGTTTTCCGACCGACTGGATCGTCATCTAGTCGGTCGGTGCCCCTTCTTACACCGGCTAATGTGCACCAAAAGTTCCGAAATAGAGCGCGAAGCTCCGGGATCGATTCCTAAGACTCCTAGGCTTGATCTAACAATAAGATATGACCGATATGAAGCCCGTCACGAATGACTTACTCCAAAATCGACGATTCTAAGGAAGAAGCTAGAAAATCACAACGAAACGATCGAAATGAAAGCTACGGAGACGAAAACCACACATGAGGAGAAAATCCTCCAAAACACATATATAATATAGATAATCCGGATACATGAGAACCAGTCGTTACAACTTATCTCGCCATGTCTTGGAAACTCATTTTCCAAGAAAGTAACATCCCTCGACTCAAATTCAATCAGTCCTCCATTGTCTTCCTGACCAATGAAAACATAACCTTTGGAGTTTTCTGCATATCGTATAAAGATACATTTCCTCCCCCTTGGCCTAAGTTTGCCATACTTATGGGGGGAAATATGTGCGTAGGATGCACACCCCCAAGGTTTTAATATGCTTAAGTCAGGAGACCTTTGGTTCCACAACTCATAAGGAGTGGAGCTAACTGATTTCGAGGGTACGCGATTCAAGATGAAAGTAGCCGTCAATAATGCATCACCCCAAAAGGTGATTGGCAAGTTAGCTTGCACCATCATTGAACGGACCATTTCCATCAAAGTCCTATTCCTCCTTTCAGCAACACCATTTTGTTGTGGAGTATAAGGCATAGTTATTTGATGAACTATGCCCTTTTCATCACAAAGTTCCTTAAAACTTGCTGATTGATATTCACCGCCTCTATCGGTTCGCAAGACCTTAATCTTGCGATCTAATTGATTTTCCACTAAACTCATATAGTTTTTAAAGCAGGTTAATGCTTCACTTTTGTGGGATATCAAATAGATATGTTCGAATCGGGTGAAGTCATCAATAAAAGTGATGAAGTAGGACTTCCCACGTCTTGTCTTGACATTCATCAGACCACATATGTCTGAATGGATGAGCAGTAATGGAACCTCGGCCCTTGTGCCGGTTCCAAATGGCTTGCGACAAGATTTTCCTACAAGGCAATGTTTGCAAGTCGACATTTCGACTTTTGAAACATTGGATAGAAGGCCACGTTTGGCAAGTCTATCCATACGTGTTGGTCCAATGTGACCAA
Source organism: Scilla litardierei (assembly GCA_030789695.1). Lineage (NCBI taxonomy): Eukaryota > Viridiplantae > Streptophyta > Magnoliopsida > Asparagales > Asparagaceae > Scilla > Scilla litardierei. The sequence goes on from CM061132.1 coordinate 4,073,913, forward strand.
GCCTTGCGTGCCAACAAATTACATCAGATTCATAAATCGAAGAATTTGTAACAAGGAAATTTTCATTAAAATTCGAGGAATCGTACATCGTATTTAATACAATGAATCCTTTGAAAACATACCCAGAACCAATTAAAGAATTATTACAAGATAGGTCCAAATTACAATTATGAAAGAACCAACTATAACCAAGACCCATTAATACAACCACAGATATAATATTCCTTCGAATATCTGGAGCGAAGAGGACATCATGAAGTAAGATAGTGCGGCCGTTGTCCAAGACGAGCTTGCACGGCCCAACGCCTTTCACTTCAACACGTGTGTTGTTTCCTGCATATATCCACTTCGTTCATTGGGGTATCCGGTGATACTCCACGAAGGACCGTCTGTCCCTTGCTATGTGGTCGGTGGCACCTGAATCAATTATCCAAAAAGGATTAGATTCTACAAGAAATATTGAACTAGAAACACATATGTAACTAGTATTATTACAAGTTACCTTGTCACCTCCATCCGTACCTGAACGAGCATAGTGACCTAACTTGTTGCACTTGAAACACTTGATCCTCTTCAAGTCTTTCTTCTTGTGCCATTTCTTGTTCCCACCCTTCTGTTTGGGTTTCTTGGTAGTCACTGGTTGCTTTTGCTGGTCATGAGCAAACTTCCAGTGATGTTTACGTTTCTTTCCTCAGTGTGAGAAACTAGCAACCATGTGCACTTCTGCACTTGGCTTGGCAGCCACAAGCCGCTCTTCCTCTAACTCGAGGTGCTTAGAAACATCGCTGAAATTCTTGATGCTCTCATTATGAGTGAGATGCATCTTCATTTGTTCCCATTCGATTGGTAGGGAACGTATGACCGCTTGGATTTGTTGCTCATCAGTGAGCACACTGCATCCTTTAACTCTGAAATAAGATTCGCCATGTGTCGTAGATGCATTCCCATGGAATGATCTCGATGCTTTTTGTACGAATCGAATCTTATAGTTAAAAAGCGAAGTTTGGTCACCGAGGTGCCACCAAACTTCTCCTCTAGCTTGGACCATATGTCCATAGCTAGGTCATATTCTCAGAAGATCCGCATTATGTCGTCTGTCATACTTGACAGCAACGTGATGCAAGCAATTTTGTTCTTCCGAGACCAAGCATCGAAAGCTTCCTTGTCTCTTCTGTGTTGGGCCGTAGTGCCTAACTCAGGTTCAATCATTATGTTCTTCAGAGTTTCGAGCACGTCTTGCTCCTCTAGAACATATTGTATCTTCATGGACCATAGTTTGTAATTATCGTCGTTGAGTTTTTCACCTTTGTTTAACTCAGCGACGATGTTCTTATCAGCGGAAGACATTTCAGTTTTAAAATGCTGCAAAAGACATAAAACAAGTTTGATCAAAAACATTGCATAAAGTTTTCATTTGATAAGTTACTTTCGAAAAATATTGAAGATGTTGCCCTAGAATCGGAAAGAACATCACGATGCCAATCACCATCTAGAACAACTTTCAATATTTCCCCATCACTTATCAAACAATAGTACTCTTATAGTACTTGCAGCGGAAAAACGTTCTTGAAAAAACGTATTTTGAAAACGTATTTTGCAGCGGGAGGTGTTGGCCTGCCCCGGCCATTGCCGGGGTCGAACCGTGGCAGTGCCAAGGCCGGATTCTCCCAAGTAGGGGTTTTGCCGTATGCGACTGCCGTCGGTCCCGTATGGGCTGGCCATGCGGACCCCCCCATCCCTTTGGGGTTGTGGCCGAGGCCAGGGCACCTCTGCCCTGGCCGGCCGTCCGGCCGGCCCTGGCCGATGCCAGGGCCGGCCTCTGCCCCCTGGCAGAGGCCCTGGCCGGCCAGGGTGCCTCTGCCCTGGTCGGCCGGCCGGCCCTGGCCGATGCCAGGGCCGGCCGGCCCTGGCCGAGAGGCCAGGGCGGCCTCTGGCCCTGGCCTCCGCCAGGGCCGGCCATGGCCATGGCAGATGGCCAGGGCCGGCCAGGGCCCGGCCCTGGCCGAGGCCCGGGCCGGCCTCCTTGGAATCCGGCCGCACACCCCCCCATGGGGTGGTGGTCATGGTGGTTATTGGCTGAAGCCAACCCCCTTCCCAATGGGAGGGGGGTGCATAGCCATGCACCAATGTGATACGTGTTCATCTTCTCCGATGAGAAGTATGAAACCACCTTCTGCTCCAATGAGACACCCGTTCATCGAGAAAGTAATTATTCTTTAATGGCCGTGTGCCAAAAAAAATAACACACCTTCAAAACCGCAAACTTCACGCTCTACATGAAGAGAGTTCACTTTCCCTATTGAATGGAGACTCAGCATCCATGAGGAGTGCGAGTTTGGCGAGATGAACGGTCAGTTCTTCCCGTCACGGAGAGTTCTTGCCATATCCGTAATGACAAAAGACCCTAACGTGAAAAGAACAACTTTTGGCGTTCTCTCCGTCACGATGCGCTCCGACCATATCCATAATGGAAGGAAACGCATTCGTGAAAGAGACAACGCGTCATTCATCGGTGAGACCGGAGCGAACCTTTATGGCTCTGATACCAATGTAGGATCCCATCATGCGATGATGGAGGCTCGAAAGAGAACTTACGTTAGCGTACGCTGCGCTGTAGTCTCTGAACTTTGCCCTCGGATTCGCCACAACGGTCGGTACTTCGTCACAGAGGATCGGAGCAGCGTTTCACCGTCTAAATCTCTACTTGGATGAAGAACTTTAATGGAAGGGAGAAGAGGAAAGAAGATTGCCTTATGCAAACTTATGGCATGAAGGATTAGCCTTAAAAGCCTTACCCTTGGGTCCTATTTATAGGCTTTAAGGGTAGTTATTGTAGGAAATAACTACATATAAGCTTATTAGCTTATATTAACACTCTTGCTTATCCTCTTCTTCATGCACTTATCAAGTGCCTTTATGCACTTATAAAGTGACTTTTTCCACTTATCGAGTGGTCCTTTTCATACATGAAAAGGTTCCCTTCGCACATACTTTCATGTACGCGACATCCGAGGTCCATAGACCCTCATACATCCCCTCATGAGTGTATATATATCGTCCATATCCAATATCTTGTCATTTATATGCGTACAATCAACTAAAGGCTTTTATTAATGCTAGTTAATCCTTATCAACTAGTGGATCCTAAAATTCAGAATTTTAAGGATTTGCTTAATGATTTTTATTAGGTCCTTATCAACTATAGGGATTGGAGTCAATATGTCGCTATCCTAATCGTCTATTAGGCATTAAAACAAATTTTAATAAATAGCAGAAAGAATCTAAAAATTATCTTATAATAATTAGATGATTTTTAATGGCTAACCTAACAAGGTATTCTTGTGTTATCAAATAAGCAAGAATAATATAAACCATTTAAAATACTTAAGAGGCATCACATGAATTAAGTTTCTAATTATCTCATAATTAACATGCAAATCATATTTGTTGCAGCATTAGAATAAAGTAGACATGGCTCTGATACCAATGTAGGGATTTTCAAGGTCCCTTAGGGCATATTTACTAATCCGTCCTAAGTCGGACGAACAAAAATATGAAAGAAGCAGCGGAAAAATCTTATTAAACTCCTTTAATAAAGACTACCCTAAGGAAACATGCGCCCTAGCCAGGATTATCTACTGACTCAGGTTAGGTCTGACCAACCCGAGAAAGGTCTAAGTACTACAGCATATGAAAAGCATAATAAAAGAACTCACCCGGAATCTTAGCCCTGGTTTAGGCAAGATGTACCGCACCGTCTTCTCGCACCGCACCTCGAGCTGAACTGCTTTCCGAACCGCACCGCGCTTTGCCTTGAGCCGAACTGCCTCCCGTGCCGTACCGTTCATTCGAGCTGATCACTTGCCGACGAAGGTTTCACTTGAGCAGACCCACGCCAGAGATTTCTGGATCAGATCCAAACCTCCTCGTAGTCCTGTTAGGACCCGATTGGAGGATCGAAAGAACTATAGAGGAAGAATAACTTAAGTCTTGATCGAGATTGCTCAAAAGTTTCGGAGCTCCTCAATCAGAGACTTGGTGCAAAAAACAAAGAAGAGAGTGCACCCCTATTTATTAGGAGGCCGGGTCCTCCTCTGTTGTCATGAGCAATGTGGGACACAAATTAGGAAAGCTGTCTTGAATTAATTTAATTAAGTTAGAGAACCTTTCTCAAAGGCCTAACGTTAACCAATTAAATCTCACTCACCATTGAGCCATAGAGACAATACAAGTTATCATTTCGAAGGGCTAGGATTGGTGAACGCGTAGGAACAAACGACGACGAAATCCGAGCTTGTTTGACCTGGCATGCCTTATTTTGCACTATACGTGTATTCTACTGAACACACGTGGTATTTCTACATACGATGCATACGTGTGCATAAAATAAGCGTAGATATCGATGTATGTGACGTAGTGCAAGGGAAATTAGGTCGTAATGTGTGGCTAAGAGACGAGAAAGTGAGATTGAGTGCTAAAGAAGTGTGAAAGACGTCGTAAGTGCAAATCAACAGGAATGTGTTAGCCGCGTGTGTGTGAAGCACGTATGCATGCATGGATGTGCGTGGATGTGTGTAGCAAGAGCCATGCAAGTGTAAAAGGGGTTAGGGGTCAATGGCAACCCCCGTAAATTTTTAGAAAGGTTAAGGGCAAAATGGTCATTTGGACTAAAGCTGATGTGCGTACATACTTAAGTGGTCGATAGATAAAGTAATGGCAAACTTGTAAATACCTAAAAGTTGAGGGACATTTTTAGAAGGGTATTATAGTCATTTTGAGCTATGCATGGCTTATGGAGCAAGTAAGGAGAGTGTAGAATCCTCTTTAGTTTTCTTTCTTTTTGCTTTCTTTTCTTACATCTTCTATTATCTTCTCTCTTTTTCCCTTTCTATCTTAGCATATGGCCGGCCACCCCTCTTCCATTTCCACCTCTTTCTTCCACTCAAAACCCCTAATTTCTAATCTCAAATAGAAGGGATTCAAGCTTACTTCAAGGGAGAAAGAAGAGGAGAAGAAAGTAAGAGAAGAAAGGAGGAAAATCAAAGCTTTGAGGTAGGAAACTTCTTGGATTTGGAATTCTATAAATTGGTTCTTGTGATTATAATTTAATAGCATGTTTTTACTCAATACATGATAAGGATATTTAAATTTGATATGGCTCAATTTTACAAATTTCCTCTTGAAATTCCTAGAAAAATCAACTCTTTTGAAATCCTGAAATTTTGATGTCTGTTGTAGCTTCCATTCCAGTTACTGTAGCTCGAATCATGTTTCGAAAAAAAATATACATGTAGATCTTGAAGTTCTACCCCGAAATCATATAAATTTTGATATATGTTCAATTCAAAAATTAGGAGAAATAAATCCATCTTTATAACATGTCTGTTTGATTTTCAGTGTTGACACAGTTTAGCAAAATTAGCCTAGACATCTGCATACACAATGAAAATTTGTGTTCATAGTCTTGTTGAAAAGTTAACAAGTTTTTCTAAAAATTCATCAGATTTCTTATATTTTGAATTTCTGGCTCCAACATGACCAAAATTTGCTTTCAATACAGACACTGAAATCTGTCTGAAAAACAGATTTGACACACTTCACCAATTAATTCACCATAAATCATATAGTCCATATTTTTACATGAAATTTTATCTGTAAATCCAAAACTGTCATATATTCAACTTTCATTTATATAGTTGTCAAATTCTCAAGAGAAATGAATGAAATGTGTTGATCTATATGGCTGTTCTTGCAATTTCCAGCAAGCTGAAATGTTAAGAGATGCTATAACTATGACTTGATGCTAAATTTTCCTCTATTATGCATGTGCATTATTGTTACTTGAAGCAGAAGTTCATTGTGATATTTGCTCTTGGATTTACTCATGTTATAATGGTCATGATATTGACTCCGTCACGTGTTCGATGAAATGCCTCAATGAAGGCAACATTCGGTAATTTGAGAAACGTGTATGCGTTAGTATTGGCCTTGAGCCACATTGATAATTGGTAAAGTTAGAGGCTTGAATGGCATGGATACATTGACATTTGGAGTGGATGATGTGTTGTGCTAGAGGGCATGTCACGTGTGTACATGACCCCATGTCTGAAGATGGACATCTGAGATGATATGTGCATACACATGCCATCATGAACCCTAACGTGTCACTTATGATGTTAACTTATAATATTGAATAAGTCTGAATCCTCTCTAATGAGGGTGAGGTAGCAAAGACCGGGTTTTATGTGGGATTTGAGTAAATTGTGGATATGAGGCCTGGACTGAGAAGTTGGGGGAAATGATTATGTGATATGTGATATTTATACCCACTCGCCTTTACCGGGAGTGAAGGGGATATTTATACCCACTCGCCTTACTGGGAGTGGAGGGGAAGAGGACATACAGAGGTTGCGATAATGTGGGAGAGCCTCTCTCCTGCCAGGGGCGGGTGAGCTGAGAGGCCCGGCGTACAGTGCCCGTGTCCACTGCGTCGTGTGCTATATTCACTCCAAATTTGGGGTGAACTCCAGGTCCTGGTATCACACAGTTTACCCAAGTTCCAATTAACTCAATTATAAAACAATAAAATAAGAATTTGCGTGTTACTCCTTCTGCTGGCAGCACTTTCCATTCCCTTTGTCTGTTCTTTGTGACTCTGTGTTATGCCTCATTTACTTGCACTTATCTTATTAGATATTGGTTGCTTGAACACTTGTGTTACTATTATTATTCGTGCTAACCCTTTTCTTGCAGTACCTCAACATTGGACCGCAGGTATAATCCTCTTACTTGGTTAATTACTTCCATTATATTACTTAGTTACATGTCTTATTTCTCCTGCTGTGCTTTGTGGTTTGATAACCTAAAAACGCTATTCCAAATCCAAGTTGGTTCCTACTGGGACATGCATTGACGTGCTCCTCCCCATTTTTCAGATAGCAGTGTTAGCTTGGTTAGAGGTGACTTGGAGCTGAGTTCAGGGGTAGCACTTGGTGTGAGCTGTCTTGTGGTGTGATATGGTTGTCTTAGGAGGTGGAGAATGACGGTGTATATGTAGTGGTGTACATGGGTTATGTATATGAATAGAAGTTGATATATGTATGTTATGTTGTTGTTGATCTATATATTCATGAGGTCGTTTTGATGTTATTGTGAAGCTTTACTTATACTATCCCAGCATGTGCGCAGTGGCTTGCTTATTCAGTATCTTCTTTCTCTTTCTTTCCCTCTCTCTTCACCCTCCCCCTTCATGATACTTGGAAAAAAATTAAATGCCGGGTATTCTGGGGAACGGGGCGTGACATGACCCTTCAAACAATTGCTCAAAGTTGAGCAAAAATCACATGTTTCGTAGCCGTCAAGGGTTTCAAAAAACCCTAACCCAAAAACGACGTAAGGTGCAGGCGCGTCCGCTAAGTTTAGCGGGCGCGCCCACCTAAGGCAATGGGCACGCCCAAAGGGTGCACCCGAGCGGGTGCGCAGCCTGCTGTCCCCAGGGAGCCGTGCCCGCTGGGTCAGCGGGTCGTGCCTGCTGTACCCAGTGGGTCGTGCCCGTTTTGTCCAAGTGGGTCTCATCCACTTCTTTCTAGTGCATTTCTTGCGTTTCTGGGCTCATATGAGCTCCGTTTCCAACACGGTTTGATCATGTGGATTCCACATGAAATCCAATACAATCCCAAATGCTCTAATCTCACAACCAACTTGTGAACTTAACAATCTTATTACATCAAATGCATTCCTCTATACGATCTTCCTATTACTAAGACGTGAATACTACTCGGTGTGAGACCATACAGCTTGACCTTACTATAGGTTGGGACTCAAAGTCCCTAGACAACAGTAACCGTGAGCAGCAGGTGTCATCCCTGTTGCAGAATCATGCTTATATGATTGACTTGTCGGCAAAAGTGTCGTCGGAATCACACTGACTGTGTCCGTGATGAATTCCGCAGTTTTAGTCTCTTCGTCTTAACTGTGTGTCACGACCCGCTTCCCTAAAATGGAGGCGAGACGTGAAAAGGTCCGCACGAGAGTGGAGCTGTGAAGCCCCAAACCCGATAAGCGTCAATAAAACATAAGCAGGTCCCTGTAACCACAACGGAACAACAATAATAATACAAGGAGAGACTGATATAAAATCTCACATCTCATAAATTGTCCAACATCAAAATAAGTCCAACATCCAGAAAAGCCACCAGGCTAAAAGGAAGAGTCTAAAGGCCCAGAACAAGGCCAACAAAACCAATGACATAACAAGGTATAGGTGCTACGCACCGATAACAAAACAACTGTCTAAGCAAAAGTAAAACACAACGAAGACACTAGGACTGGTCCCCAGTGTCCACGTACTCCCCGTCAAACTCAAGCTCGGGCTCGGCGTCAGCAAACACCTCGTCCTCAACAAGGTACTCAGGCTCAGGATCTAACATGTGTCACCCAAAAGAGTAAAGGGGCACATGTCAGCAAGTCCAAAAGACTTGGGCAAGGAACTGAAAGTAAGGCAACTAGCAACCTAACAGTTTTATTATGCATGACATGGCAGTTATAACATAAGTGCATGAGCAAGACATAACGGGGCAATAAGTACAAGAGAACAATTAACGGGACAAGACAAGAGTGGCCAAGCCACTAACAATCTCAATCAATTTACGATGTTTGAAGATGTTTAAGCCCTTCGCTGAATGGTATAAAATTTCAGACCGATCGACACTAAAAACTAATCACGTTTTACTGTTGTTTGTAGATGTTCACGCCCTTCGCTGAATGGTATAACATATCAGACCGATCGGCACTGAACACTACCCCACCCCCAAAGAGTTTACGCCTTACAACTGCAGTTGCTGATCAGGCAGACCCCCAGTTGAATGGCCGCTTAACCCTCACCCCATCCCACACGTAAACAAGCCAGGGTCCCTGTACATGAGCCCAGCAAGTGAGCCAGGGTTGCCCCGCACAGGAGCTTGTTTCCTAATTCACAATTCATTATCGAGCGTTGGGGTTAGCAACTCATTATGCTCGCTTCTGGTCACGAGCCAGGAAACACAAGTATTGTAGCGATGCTACGCAATCACGGAATCACTTAAAGAATGCAATGACATGACAATTAATTTGCGTACCGTTAATGGAAAGTAAACATGACATGGTAATTGTGCAACATGATATATGTCGGAACTAGCTTCGTTGTCAAGCTAGTTCCCCAAATTTGCGCCTAGGCGAGTATCATTTCGTCGCCTAGCCTCTTTTACGCCTACAACAAGCAAATGGCCTAAAACATGGCCTAAACCCTAAGTGGCAAGTTTCACTTGCCTAGCACCGGGGATGACGACCACTTCGTCACACGGATGCTAATCTACGGGGAGATCGCTGTTATGGGGGAACAATCATCAAACAACATGAAATTTTATTAGGGTTTCATAAAAATACAAATAGGTTATAAAAACACCAAGGGATCGATTTCTTACCGAGAGGAGGCGGAAGAAACACTCCGGAGAACCCTAGGTTCAGATCTGGAAAAGATTTGAGAAGTTTGGAGAACTAGGGTTTTTGGGGGATTTTGGGGATTTGATGGTGATTTGGGGAAAATGAGAGGTAGGAAGAGTGGATGGATGGTTTGGATGATGGATTTAGGGCTTGGAATGAAGGAATGAAGCTTGGAGGAAGATGGGGGCTCAAGGGGGAAGTTTTTAGGGTTTTGGGTCGTGTTGAGAAAGAAGAAAACGTTTGGGAGGGGTTTAAATAGGATGGGCTGGCGGTTGCCCAGAAATTAGGGTTTCAACACAGGTTAGTCGGTCAAAGAGCAACCACTGACCGACTAGTTTGGCAACTAGTCGGTCGGTCGACCAACGCAGACCGACTAAGAGCAAACAGTAGCTACAGGCGAAAAACTGAACTAAGAGTTAGTCGGTCCATGAACAAATACTGACTGACTAGTTTAGCATCTAGTCGGTCGATGAACGTTCTTAGACCGACTAAGAGCAAACAGTATTGATACTAAAATTTAGATGATGAGTTAGTCGGTTGAAGAAGCATTGCCGATCGACTAGTTTGCAACCTAGTCGGTCAACCAACGTTCTTAGACCGACTAACGATAAACAGTAGCTTCAGAATAATTTTAGAAAGCCAACTAGTCGGTTCAAGAAGGATTTCCGACCGACTGGATCGTCATCTAGTCGGTCGGTGCCCCTTCTTACACCGGCTAATAAGCACCAAAAGTTCCGATACGGAGCGCGTGGCCCCGGGATCGATTTCTAAGACTCCTAGGCTTGATCTAATAGTAAGATACGACCGTTATGAAGTCCGTCACGAATGACATACTTCGAAATCGACGATCCTAAGGAAGAAACAAGAAATCACGACGAAACGATCGAAAATGAAAGTCACGGAGACGAAAACCACACAAGAGGAGAAAATCCACCAAAACATATATTATATTATAATAAATCCAGATACAAGAAAAGCAGTCGTTACATACTCCCCAACTTAAGAAAAATTCCGTCCTCGGAATTTCCAAACACTCACGGGTCCGGAAACAAAAGTGGGAAACGCTCTCGCATCTCATCCTCATTCTCCCAAGTAGACTCTCCAGGTGAGCCGTGTCGCCACATCACCCTCACAAGATTGACAATCTTGTTCCGAAGCGATTTTTGACGCCTGTCCAGAATCTGCACTGGATGCTGGTCATACGTCAAATCGGGGCGAACGGTAATCTCCGAAAAATCCACCGCATGAGACGGATCGCTAATGTATCGACGAAGCTGCGACACATGGAAAACATTGTGAACTCCTTCCAAAGATGGCGGCAAGGCCAAGCGATAAGCTACCTCGCCAATTTTCTCCAGAATGTCAAACGGTCCAATGTATCGCGGGCTCAACTTCCCACGCTTCCCAAAACGAATCACACCGCGATTCGGGGAGATCTTCAAGAACACATGGTCGCCCGGCTGAAACTTCAAAGGACGACGTTTAGCATCCGCCCAATGCTTAAAACGGTCCTGAGCAATCCTCAACCTCTCCCAAATATTCCTGACGATCTCCACAGCCTCTACGATCATCTCAGGTCCCAACAGCTCCCGATCACCAACGTCATCCCAACTCAATGGCGATCGACATTTCCTCCCATAAAGAGCGGCGAAAGGCGCCATGCCAATACTCGCCTGGAAGCTGTTGTTGTAGGAAAACTCTACCAGATGCAGATGGTCCTCCCACGAACCCTTGAAATCCAACATGCACGCCCTCAGCATGTCTTCCAAAATCTGAATCGTCCTCTCGGACTGGCCATCCGTCTGCGGATGGTACGCCGTGCTGAAACTCAGACGCGTACCCAAACTTTTCTGCAAACTCTGCCAAAACTGAGATGTGAACATCGTGTCTCTGTCCGACACGATACTCACGGGGACCCCATGAAGTCGCACAACCTCCTGCACGATTCATGTTACATCACTATCCGAACCAGGAAAAGAAACAAAAATGGAGAGTAAAAGAATTTTACCTCCATATATCTCCTCGCTAGCGCCTCAGTGGACTGTCCCACTCAGAACAGAAGAAAGTGCACGGATTTGGTCAATCGATCTACGATCACCCAAATCGCGTCATTCTGCTTCGGACTCCGAGGTAGTCCAGTCACGAAATCCATAGTGATGTGTTGCCATTTCCACTCCGGAATCGGAAGCGGTTGTAGCAACCCGACCGTACGCTGATGCTCCGCCTTCACTTGCTGGCAAACCAAGCACTTGGCTACACTCCGAGCCACGCTTCTCTTCATACCATGCCACCAATAATTCAGACGAAGATCCTGGTACATCTTGGTGCCACCAGGATGCACATAATATGGCGAACTGCGTGCCTCCACCATCAATTCCTCTCTAATATCCCCAGCTGGCACACACAACCTGGCTCCAAACCTCAGCGAGCCATCCTCATGAATCAAAAAGTCAGTCCGCAGACCGGCTTCCACCTGCTCCCGAATCCTCACCAGCTTCGGATCCTCAGCCTGGCCAGCCTTAATCCGATCCACGATCGTCGACTGTACCTGCATGTACATCAACGACGAAGCCTCCCCAGGAAGAACAATCTCCACACCAGACTCGCAAAAATCCTGCTGCAATCTCCACTGCGAGGTCAAAATCATCACCGCTGGAAGCCTACTCAGCGCATCAGGAACCACATTCACCTTGCCAGGGTGAAACTGCAAATCAATATCATAATCCGCCATAAGCTCCAACCATCGACGCTGTCGCATGTTGAGCTCCTTCTGAGTGAAAATATACTTCAAGCTTTTGTGATCGGTGAAAATCTTCACTTTCTCACTCAGCAAGAAGTGCCTCCAAATCTTAAGAGCAAACACAACGACAGCCAACTCCAAATCATGCGTCGGGTAATTCTTCTCATAAACCTTAAGCTGACGGGACGCATACGCCACAACATGTCCGTGCTGATGCAACACGCAACCGAGACCCTTGCCAGAAGCATCGCAAAAGATCTCGAATCCACCATTGCGATCAGGCACAACGAGAATAGGGGCAGTCGTCAACCTCTCCTTCAGAACACCAAAAGCACTCTCACAATCACCCGACCAAACAAAAGGAACATCCTTCCGCGTCAACCTGGTCATCGGCTCAGCAATACGGGAAAAGTCCTTAATGAATCGCCGATAGTAACCAGCAAGTCCAAGGAAACTCCGAATCTCAGACGCGGACGACAGAACAGGCCACTCTCTGATGGCCCTAATCTTCTCGGGATCCACAGAAATTCCATCTCCAGTCACCACATGCCCCAGAAAAGCAACTCTATCCAGCCAAAACTCGCACTTCGAAAACTTAGCATACAAACGATGCTTCCTCAAAATCTCCAACACCGTCCTCAAGTGCGAGGCATGCTCTTCCTCCGACTTCGAATAGATCAGAATGTCGTCAATAAAGATAACGACAAACTTATCCAAAAAGTCGTAGAAAATCAGGTTCATCAGATTCATGAAAACTGCGGGTGCGTTAGTTACGCCGAAAGGCATAACCACAAACTCATAGTGTCCATACTTCGTCCTGAACGCTATATTCGGAACATCATCCTTCCTCACCTTCAACTGATGGTAACCACTTCTCAAATCCAATTTAGAAAACACCCTCGAACCTCCAAGCTGATCAAAGATATCATCGATGCGAGGCAACGTGTATTTATTCTTAATGGTCACCGCATTCAACTCCCGATAGTCCACGCACATGCGACGCGAACCATCCTTCTTCTTTACCAGCAACACCGGTGCTCCCCACGGAGACACACTAGGGTTGATATAACCCTTCCGCAAAAGCTCATCCAGCTGCTTCCGTAACTCTTCCAATTCTGCAGGTGCCATACGATACGGCGCCTTCGAAATCGGCTGCGCACCTGGAACGAGATCAATAGAAAACTCTAAAGCTCGATCAGGTGGCAATCCAGACATCTCCTCAGGAAAGACGTCATCAAAATCCCGCACAACCGCTGGCCTCTCCAGCTCCATCTGCAAAGCCACAGCCTCTATCGGACTGGCCCGGAATCTGACAGGACCAAGCGGGCTACTACCACGACTGAACTCAAATACTGGGTGTCCGGGAATCTCGAACACCGCCTTCTTCCTCCTGCAGTCGATCGTAGCATAGAAGCTCGCAAGCCAATCCATCCCAAGGACCGCATCATAGTTGATGATGTCGTGGACGATGAAATCAGCATAAAGCTCATGCCCACAAACCACCACCGAGCAAGAATCGCAACCAAGATGCACCGAGACCCCACCATTCCCTGTAACGATATTCCAACTCTTCGGAAGAGGGGACGTCGACAAGGAATGCCTCTCCACGAAGCTCCGAGAAATAATGCACATCGATGCACCAGAGTCAAAGAGGACTCGTGCAGGAAATGTGCAAACCAAAACCACACCTAACAATCAATTATCAATCAAACCCTAGTCTAGCAAACAACCATGTTCAAGCAAACAACGCAATCTAATCAATCAAAACAAGCTAGAGAAGTAACAGCTAGAATGATGATTACCTGCGATAACCTCATCCACTGCTCCGTTCTCCACAGCGGTCATCAGGAAAGCCTGCCTCCTTGGCGGAACAGCCTGCTGAAAAGCCTGCTTCTGTGGAACAAGAGCTGCTCCACGACCAGCAGGAACAGACGCTCGCTGCTGCAACGGCTGTGCTGCAACAGGCGCTCTCCGCAGCTGACCCGCATGTCGACAATCCCTCGCGATATGAGAAGCATCACCGCAAACCAAACACTGGCCCAAAAACTTCCGACACTGATCCTTGACGTGGCCAGGCTTGCCGCAAAAATGGCAAGACTTCAGAATAGGCCCTCCTGGCCTCTTGAACTGAACAGACTGATTAGGCCTGAATCCAGGTCTAACCACAGCTCTGGCCTGCTCCATAGGCCTCTTCCCAGCACCAACAACAGACCCCCTCCTCTGACTCAGGTTCAGCTCCTGCCTCCTCGCAGCGACCAGAACCTTCTGATAAGAGTCCAGATCGGAGGAAGACACAAAACTCTGGAGCTCCAAAGCAAGTCCCTGCAGGAACCTCTGAGCCCTCTCATCAGCATCCTGCACCATCTTCGGTGCGAACCGACTCAGCCTAGTGAACTCTTGGTGGTACAGATCCACCGTTAAGCTCCCCTGCTTCAGATCGATGAAGCGCTGCAGCATCTCCTTCTTCGCAGCCTTCGGAAAGAATTCCTCATCAAACCTGGACTTAAAGGTAGCCCAAGCTATCGGCTCCACCAACATCTTCTCTTCCGCATCCCACCAATTCCGAGCATTATCCTTGAGTTGCCTCTTCGCCAAATCAACCCATCCAGCCGGGGTGATCTTGGCCATCTTCAGATTGTCCTCAATGTTCCGAATCCACTCATCGGCAGCCAGAGGACCCTCAGAACCATCAAAATATGCGGGACGCAGCTCCCGAAATTGCTTCGCTCCCGGCTCAGAGCGAGGGGCATCCGGAAGAGCCCGGGCAGCTCGAGCAGGTGGAGCATTCTGGACTTGCGGGAGCACGCCCTGCTGCACCTGCATCATCTGGAGCATCATCCGCATCATCTCACCGCTGGTGGGTTCCCGCTCAGGCTCCTCATCATGAGGGAGCGCACCACTACCCCCACCACGGGTGAAACGCCTTCCTGCCATCTAGTGACACAGAGAACGAATCAGATTAGACTCATAGCTTATAACATCGGACGTCGAACTTAGTCTATTGGACATTCTAATATTATTATCGCTATTCCAAAAATCGCAGTTACAGAAGGACCTGCATGTGCCACCAACAAAACCTGTCACGACCCGCTTCCCTAAAATGGAGGCGAGACGTGAAAAGGTCCGCACGAGAGTGGAGCTGTGAAGTCCCAAACCCGATAAGCGTCAATAAAACATAAGCAGGTCCCTGTAACCACAACGGAACAACAATAATAATACAAGGAGAGACTGATATAAAATCTCACATCTCATAAATTGTCCAACATCAAAATAAGTCCAACATCCAGAAAAGCCACCAGGCTAAAAGGAAGAGTCTAAAGGCCCAGAACAAGGCCAACAAAACCAATGACATAACAAGGTATATGTGCTACGCACCGATAACAAAACAACTGTCTAAGCAAAAGTAAAACACAACGAAGACACTAGGACTGGTCCCCAGTGTCCACGTACTCCCCGTCAAACTCAAGCTCGGGCTCGGCGTCAGCAAACACCTCGTCCTCAACAAGGTACTCAGGCTCAGGATCTAACATGTGTCACCCAAAAGAGTAAAGGGGCACATGTCAGCAAGTCCAAAAGACTTGGGCAAGGAACTGAAAGTAAGGCAACTAGTAACCTAACAGTTTTATTATGCATGACATGGCAGTTATAACATGAGTGCATGAGCAAGACATAACGGGGCAATAAGTACAAGAGAACAATTAACGGGACAAGACAAGAGTGGCCAAGCCACTAACAATCTCAATCAATTTACGATGTTTGAAGATGTTTAAGCCCTTCGCTGAATGGTATAACATTTCAGACCGATCGGCACTAAACACTAATCACGTTTTACTGTTGTTTGTAGATGTTCACGCCCTTCGCTGAATGGTATAACATATCAGACCGATCGGCACTGAACACTACCCCCACCCCAAAGAGTTTACGCCTTACAACTGCAGTTGCTGATCAGGCAGACCCCCAGTTGAATGGCCGCTTAACCCTCACCCCATCCCACACGTAAACAAGCCAGGGTCCCTGTACATGAGCCCAGCAAGTGAGCCAGGGTTGCCCCGCACAGGAGCTTGTTTCCTAATTCACAATTCATTATCGCATGGTCCCTGTACAAAGAGTTTACCCTAATTCACAATTCATTATCGCATGGTCCCTGTACCCCAAGCCAGGGTCTCTGTACAAAGAGTTTCACTTGCCTAGTGATCACTCCTTATTTTACACCTTTTTTTCCGCATGTTTGCATGCCATTTAGATCGCCCAAATCATGTTTTTCATGATATATCGACGATATTGCGATGCTTTTCACGCTTTGTTGTTTTTGTCGCATTTCAGGTGATTTGGCGCGATTTGGAGTGATCATGAGATGCGCTCACGATAGACGGCCACCGACGACCTCCCCGAGGGGTATTTTGCTGTTGGAGAGGAGCGGAAGAAGAATGGACGTCGCAGGAGCGACGAGGAGGCCAAAACAATCAGTTTGGGCATTTTTTGTGTCCCACTCGGCCGAGTGGAGGAGCCACTCGGCCGACCAGCGAGACACTGCTCGGCCGACCCGTTCAGACACGATTTCCATGTGTACTCGGCCGAGCGACGGAGACCACATCGGCCGAGTGACGATACCACGTCCGCCCGAGTGGCGCCCAGACGAAGCCCCTCCAGAATATCGAAGTTACTGTTTTTCGGCCATCTGAGCTTCAGAAGACCCACTCGGCCGAGTGGATTATTACGTCCGCCCGAGTGCCTTGAAGCCATCGGCCGAGTGACGACAACTCACTCGGCCGAGCCGCCCCCGAACTGAAGACCCCTGAAGCCCCCGACTTACTGGAAAAATGACAGGGTTTTCACTCGGCCGAGCGACTTTTGTCACTCGGCCGAGTGCGATGCGCTGCCTGTAGCGAAATTTGCGGAAAACAGGCTGTGCAGGGGCATTTTGGTCAGGATTTTTAGACGATTTTTGGGGCTATTTAAGCTCTGTTTTTACCCTAGTTTAGGGAGCCATCTCTCAGATTTTTTGCAGCTTTTTGGAGTTTACTTTTTAGCTTTATTAATTGTGATTGGAGAGGAGAAAAACTTGGATTTTTGTTGGATTAGTTGAAGATCTACATTGGTTTGCATTGTTCTTCCCCAAAAACTCTATTTTTATTGTTTATATCATTGTTGTGATGAATTCCATTGCCTATTTCATTGATTATTTTTTGTGCTATTGCTATGATTTGTGAGTAGTCTCCACGTCTCGGGGCGTGGGGATGAACCCTACAAACCCTATTTCCTATTTGTGTTGAATTGGTAGAAATTGAGCTAGGACTGTTATTAGGGATTAGATTGGGATCGAATTACTACGGATAGCTAGGTATTTATATCAATTGGGATTTGCAAGAGATTGGATCCCAATCTGATAGGAAGCCCTAGAAATCCGAATTGGGTTGGAGTCGGATTTCCGAAGTATCGGTTTGCAAGAGATTTGACCGATACTAGGACCTCCGGTTGCGATTCCGTGCCGATACCCGTTTGCAAGAGATTGGACGGGTAGGAACTATCCCAATTTAGATTGTGGACCGGGTTTGCAAGAGATTGGGCTCGGTGCGCAATTGAACGATGATGTTGATCCTAATGCTAGCTTCCCTAGGCTAGGGTTTGCAAGAGATTGGACCCAAGCCTAGGATAGCTATAGACCGGCAACAGCGCGAGAGCGTGAGCTTGGTTCCACATTTAGTTGCAACTAGTTCATCCAAATTCTCATACTAGCGATTTCGATACCGGCGAACCACACTTATGAAATACGGTGAGTAGTGGGGATTCCCCTTTCCCTAGACGTTCTTTATTTGATTTGATATTTCGCAAATTTGTCTGACGATTGTGACAGGATCGCCCAAGGCAATTATCTCTCTCTGTTCATAAATAGCCAGGTGGATCAGGAGCAAGCACGGTCATTCGTCCTCCCTGTGTTCGATACCCGCTCGCCGCTATACCGTGCGCTTGCGGTAAAACTACAACCGTCGCCTCGGGACGTGTATCCGGGGTGCGATCAAGTTTTTGGCGCCGTTGCCGGGGAGGCGATTGCGTTTGATTCTTTTTCACCCTAGCTATTCTTCTTCTTTTTATTATTATCATTATTTTTATTTCTTATTTCTTGCCTAACCCTTCCACGGTATTAATCATTTCTTTGAAACTCTGTTTCCCCTGTGCATGTACACGAGATCTACGGCGGACCCAGAAGGCTTATTATTTGATCCCGAGAACGAACGTACCGCGCGGAGACTTAGAGCGGAAAAGAGACAAGATCCGGAAGGGAGGTATATGACCAACCGGGAAACTCCTGAAGAATTGGCGGCAAGGATGGCAAGGATAATCTCTACCCCTTCACGCTTAAGGACAAGGCACTCTATTGGTTGAGGACGCAAGCTGACGGAGTCTTCACTACTTGGGACGAGTTGGCGAGCGCATTTATTGACAAATTCTATTCGCCATCCAAGACGGTGAAGATCCGGAGCGCTCTCATGTCCTTCAAGCAAGGACCACAGGAGACGCTCTATGAAGCTTGGGAGCGATTTAAGGATTTACAGCACCAATGCCCGCACCACAGTATAGAGGACTGGGAGCTAGTTCATAGCTTCTACAACGGTCTCCAACCGGGGACCAAACAAATTATTGATGCCGCGGCAAATGGTGCAATCTTGTCAAAGACTCCCGAGGAAGCTACGGCCCTAATTGAGGAGATGGCCTCAAATAACCAACAATGGGGCGATGAGCGAGGACACTCCACATCCTCCTTAAAGCCAACTAGCATCTACGAGGCGAAGGCCGTAGCAGAGATCACGAGCAAATTTGATTCTCTCCACAAGGTGGTGGAGAGATTGGAGAAATATATCACGGAACCCCAAGGAAGCCCATCCACCTCCGCACCGACCAACCAAATGTGTGATTGGCAAGACCAATCTCAAGTCATGTACTCGGGAGGAGAGCAAGGAGAAGGATCCTTGGAGCAAATACAATATGTTGCGGGGAACCAAGGGTATTGGTCCAATCCGGCCGCAAGAAATCATCCGGGATTCTCCTACGCCAACAATGAAGGAGCCTTGAACCCGCCACAACCACCGCCTCAACAAGCTCGACCACCACCACCCCAACAACAAAACTATCCACCGAGGGGGCCTCCGCAACAAAACTTTCCACCGAAGCAACAAGTCCCACCGTATAGGCCTCCCGGATACAACCAAGGGTGGAGGAATCAAAATCAAAACCCTCCACAAGCTCCTCAACGAACCGACTTCGAATCTAGAGTGGAGGCGTTCATGGTCGAGCAAAATAAGGTGAATGCTACTTTGAAGGCGGGGCAAGAATCTCTCAATACCGTAGTGGCTCAAATATCGGAGCAATTAGCGTTGCTCAATCGGAACACTCAAAGATTGCCGGCGCAACCGGAGCAAAACCCACGGGGCAACACGGGCCACATCAACGCCGTAGTTGCCGTCACTACTAGAGGCGGGAAGGACACCACCCCCGCCATGATTCCTATTGAGGAGGCCGTGGAGGAAAGTTTGGAGCCGGTTGAGCCGATAGTCGAGATTGAAAAGGAGAAGGAGCCACGAGACAAGGAGAAATCTAGAGCGGAGCAATTAATTGAGGAGAGGCGCTTCATGCCACCGGTCCCATTCCCCCAAAGACTAGCGAAAGCGAAAATGGAAAAAAGGCTAGCGAAATTCCTCGAGTATCTAAGGGGAGTTAGCCTCAATATTCCCTTCCTCGACGCCATCGTCGAGATCCCAACGTATGCTAAATTCTTGAAGGACTTGATTTCGGGGAGGAAAAGGAAGGAGAAGATAATGCTAGCCGAGGAGGGCTCTTGGTTCACCAAGAGAGAGAAGGAGCCGGCAAAATTTAAGGATCCGGGGAGTTTTCGGATTCCTTGCACCTTGGGCGGCGTGCCTCTTCAAAAGGCGTTGGTCGATCTTGGGGCTAGCGTGAGTCTCATGCCCCTCTCCATGTTCTTAAAGCTTAACACCGGGACAAAGTTGAAGCCCACCGACATGCGCATTCAATTAGCCGATGGCCGGATAACAAGGCCGGTGGGGATTGCCGAGGACATCCCACTTCAAGTCCCGGGTGGGATATGCTTACCATGTGACTTCGTCATCATGGACATTAAGGAGGAGGGAGACACCTCATTGATACTTGGACGCCCCTTCCTCGCCACCGCCGGAGTCATCGTCGACGTGCGCGAAGGTACACTTACTTTAAACGTCGGCAACATCGAGGTGGAGCTCCACATTCCTAAGGCAATGAAACACATGCCTCACCACGAGGAGCTCGATTACATGGACCTCCTTGATGAGGTGATAGAGGAGGCGATTCCTCATTCAATTGGTGCCCTCTTTGATGAAGAACTTGATGAAGGCCCGGATTTAGGCCAAGATGAAAAGATTGAAGACGATTCCCCCGACTTCTCCGCTGATGAAGATGAAGGCGACGCTGATGTCGCGAGGATTCGAGAGCTATGCAAGCTCTCGAAATTAAAGTCTCCAAAGAAAGCCCCGCCGGCACGGAAATCGGCATCGCCGGTTAAGCCGTTGACCGGGGCAAATGCTAGCTTGGGGGAGCCTCCCCCCAACACCATTCGGGACAAGAGACCTCCGAGGGAGACCGCTACGCCGCCACGTCCAAATCCAAGCGCGCTCCCCGGGAAGTTTGACGGGTGCATCTCATATGCACCAAACATCCCGCATTGATTGAAAACTATTGGGGGTCGAGCTCACGACCTAAAACGAGCGCTTGTCGGGAGGCAACCCGACGGTTTTTGCTTTATTTTTTTTTTTATCTTTTTCTTTATTTTCGTTTAGAAATTTTTAGTATTTTGAGTCACCCGACCAAAAATTTTGTGATAACGGGTCCTATTTTTCTTGACAGGGGAGAAGATAGGTAGATCATCATGAGGAGGATGAAAGAGACGATGAGGAGCGCCCCAAGAAGGCGTTCGACGCTTAGGAGGAGCATGAAATCGACTGGAGAGGGAAAGACGGAGTTTAGAGCCCAAACGAAGACAAACAGCAGAATACAAGGCTCACTCGGCCGAGTATACTAGTCACTCGGCCGAGTCCAGAAGTTCGTCCGGCCGAGCCGCTCACGAACGAGGGAAGTCTGCTGTACCCAACTCTCTGTTTATTTTCTCGATTTCGATATAACTGCTACTCGGCCGAGTACATATATTCACTCGGCCGAGTAAAACGGATACCCTCCTAGGGCGAGTCTTGCCGAGTAGCTTGAGTCACTCGGCCGAATGGACTTACTCCACTCGGCCGAGGCTGGCAAAGCCACTCGGCCGAAGCGATATCGGGGAGAAAATTTCTATTGCCTCGCTCGGCCGAGTGACCACGTCACTCGGCCGAGTCGTAACTTTCTATTATATAAGTGACGAAGGGGCGCGGATTTTGAAATCTAAATTCCCAAATCCGCCCGCGCCCCTTCGCCTACCCTCGCCCGATTCCCCTTCGCCCAACCCTCACTCGCCCGACCACGCCCGCGCGCGCCGCCGCTCGGCCAGCCACCGCCGGCCGACCGACGCCGCGCCCCGCCCGAGTCGCCGCCGGCGACCTCGTCTTCGATCGCCTCCGGTATAGCTCGATTTGCCCATTTTCTTCTCTTTTTGCGTAGTTTTCGAGGATCCGTGTATTAATCGAACCCCTAACCCGAATCAATTCCCATATCTATCTATTATACCCCTATTGCTCCATACATTTTGATTATTACTCGCTGATATCACTTTTCCATGCGCAGGTTGCTTTTTGGAGCTTAGGGGAGCTCAGGGGAGCTTCTACGGGCTGTTTTGGATTTCGTGGAGGCGCGGACTTCGCACGCTTCCACCGCTTAGCACTCGCGGCGTGTTTTGGTACACTCTTTCCACTCTTTTTGCACACGCTGCACTTTTTCACTTTTCGGCGCGCTCGGGGCCGATATGCCGCCCCGGACACGGCCTCGGACGAGGAGACCTTCCGCTAAGCGGAAGAGGTCGGATGACGCCGGCCCCGCCCACGAGGCGGAAGAGTCTCCTCCTCCTTCCCCCGCACACCCCGCACAGCCTGCAGGCCCCGCACACCCCGCACAGCCTGCAGCGCACCCACAGCCCGCACAGCCTCTCCCTGCCGATCCACAGCCACCACCACCGGCCCCACTGGTCGGGCCGCTCGGGATTACGTTCCGAGAAGACGCACACCGCGCCGTCTTCGAGCGTATCTCCCAGTGCTCGATCGTACCCTCCAGGTTCGCACACCCCGCTGACCTAGGACGCCTGGGGGTACTTGAGGGGATACTCACGTTGTACGACAACGTGGGTTGGCGCGACTTCCTTCAGGTGTCGGCGGATACTTTTACCCGCCCGACACTTGAGGTTTTGAGTTCGATCGCCCGGACCGATGAGGGATGCTCATTCCGGTTCATGGATCGAGAGTGCCAGGTCACTCTCGATATGATGAGAGCATTTTTCTCTTGGCCCGCCGTCCCCGGTGCCGATCGCGGTTACGGCCCCACACATATCCCTCCACCCTCTTTCGACGCCGGTGCCTTCTGGGCACGTATCACGGGTCTCCACGCCGCCTTTGACCCTAGTAGGGCCAAGGCCTCAGCCATCGTACATCCCTGCCTTCGCATTGCTCAGCGCCTTATGGCGACGACATTTTTGGCCAGATATGAGCCGGGCACGATGTCTACGCCAGAGCTTTACATGCTCTATGCGATGACCCGTCCCAGAGCTCTATCTAGGGATGGAGATGAGCTTGTCCCCCGCCGTCGTGATCGATATCGCGGCATGGTACTTAGACCGCATCATTGTATCGGTGGGCACCCGCTCACCGATATGCTGCGGTGGCCTGATTACCCTGCTGGCTCTTATGACCGGCGAGGACTTCCCCGACGACCTGCGGTGAGTATCGGGCCCCACCTCTTTGTCGATAGACGTTATGGCCCGGATGAAGATGCTTCGTCCGCATGGTGAGCGTCACTGGGTCTGGTTGCACGGCCCCTATGGGGCCGATTACATGATTCTCCCGAGCCCTGCTCGGACTCTGATTGCACCAGCCCACGTTGACTGGATTCCGGTGGCGGATGTCCTCATCCCCGCTGCGTACGTGCTCGAGGCCGAGGAGGCCGAGCAGGCCCACGCTGCCCACGCTGCTCCCGCAGACCCTGCTGCACACCCTGCCGAGCCTGCTGCCCACCCCGTCGACCCTGCGGCCTCTCAGCCTGTTCCTGACGTTTCCACTGCTCTTGACACTTCTGTCCCCACCTCTGCCTGTGTCGAGAGTACTTTTGCTGAGCCCACTTCCACCACTGTCACCACTTCCGAGGCTGTCCCCACCACTCCCGCTACCACCTCCGGCCCTCTGTCCATGGAGCCTCTTTGCTCCGCTCTCCCCCAGCGCCCGCAGACCTTTGTTGAGAGTGGAGAGCCCTCGTTCGCCGCGGTCGTGGAGACCATGGCTAGCATGATCTCCGCTGGGATTGCGCCTTTTGGTCCACACACTTCCGCCCCAGCGGGAGATTCCTCTCCCTCCACAGCTGCCGTATTCTCCGAGAGCGTCGTGGCGTCTGTCCACACTTCTGGGCCACTGACCTCTCTTGCCGCCTCGCAGCCGCTTTTGTACTCTTCTTTCGCTGCCGCTGCCTCCACTTCCCACCGCCCGTCCCGACCTCACACTGAGGCCCGGCCCACATTTCCAGGCGCGGCACCTTTCGTCCCCTTCCCTGCTGAGCCCGTTACATACTCCACTCGCGTACGCCAGCCTCGCCCTGCGCAGCCCCGACAGGTGCGTCCCTCTGCATCACCCCCGCCCGACACTGTACTGCAGAGCATACGTGCTCTTGAGTTGGCGGTGAGTGGTCTTAGAGGAGACCTTAGGACCCTGTCCGCCACCGTCTCCGCGATGGCTGGACGCTTTGACCTGATCCCTCACATCCACTACTGCCTGACACAGATCTTAGAGCGTCTTCCGCGCGTACCCCCGCCCACCCAGCAGGTTCCCACACACCCTCCCACACACACTAGACCTGCTTCCACTTCCACTTTCACGCCCACCCCAGCTCAGCAGCCTGTCCAGCCTACACCACCACCACCTCCTCCGCCTCAGGACGGAGACGGCGCGGCACCGCTTTCTTAGGCACTCTTGATGCCTTGATCCATTCCTGCCGTTGTGCTGCCCGTCTCTGCTGGGTCCTGATGCACTTTTGTACACCCCCCCTCCCCTCACTTATTTTGGGATTATATTTTCGATCATATCTATTTGTGCTTATCGTATCATATCTACTTGGGATTCTCATTTTGATCACATCTATATATATCTTTTTGGGAGAGAGGGAGAGTTTTTTTTGGTGCCTCATTTATTTTCATATCACTCCTATCTGTGCATGCATCATTTCCGCATCATATTTTCATTTCCTTTTTTTCCTTTCATTACCTTTTTTTTTCTTCCCATCATGCATGCATCCTCACTTGCCCCTCACATTACTTCTCTCTCTGTGTGCCACACTTTGCACACTGAGGACACTGTGCCGTTTAGCTTGGGGGAGTGAGTTCTCACTTTCTTTTTTCGATTTGCCACCTTTATTTTCAGTTTTTCACACCGCTTTTCACTTTTGCACTCATTTTTCATTATTTTTCTTTTATTTTGCCATGCATCACGTTTTCCTTACTTTCCTGTGTGCCGCATTGCATAGTTCTATTTTCCTTTTATCTTTACTTCCTTCTTTTTCATCTCATGCTAGAGATGAATTTTCTGTGATGATGTCCACGTGGAGTTAGCTTATTCTATATGCATGCTATATTTGTCATGTCTTAGACTTCATTTCTGATATCATATGCTATGACTTGCTTTGCATTTAGGAGTAGTAACCCACATTTTTTTTCCCTCATGAAAATGGATGAAATTTTATTATTAGCTGAGCCTGAATATTCATATGTATGCTATCACAGAAAACACACCAAGATTCACGCATTGAATGCCTATGTCTGGAGTAATGACTTCTTTTCCTTTATCACTTCTATATGCATGAATTGTACACTTCACTTCCGGATGATTGAATGATGATTAGCTAAGATATATCTGGATTAGTTAGCTTTTTTGTGATCGAAACTGAGTAGATTAGATTACCCCGCTGAAGTTGTCGTGCATGTCTTATAGAGTGAGCCGAGAGTTATATTTATTTCTTTCTCCACAAATCTTGAACATCATTTCTCTACTTTTAAAGATCATTGGTGAATCTCCCCTTAGTGACTATATTTTATGGCATTTCCCCCGCTATTAATTCCTAGCTCCAAACCTCTCATTGATTAAAAAAAACAATAATAAAAAGAGAGGAGAACATTCTTGTATATCATTATCTCTCTTTGAGTTGGGATCATTGTATATATCTTATATATATAAAAAAGAGAGAGAAAAGAGGAAAAATCCTCAATAAAAGATCCCATCTCGCTTACTTTCTTTCTTCTTTCTCTTCTTTGCCTTTGGAGCTATATAAAAACGGGGATGTAAATATTTTTGTGCCACCACGCTTTTAGATAAGCTTGGGGGAGGGGATCCATTGATGTGTGAGAGAGTGACTACTTGACATTGCACGACAACCTAGGCTAAGTAATATTTTATACTCGGTGAGATTGTTTCTAGCTTTACGAAATCCAGAAATCTAAGCCTAGCATTCATTTCATGAAATCCATACTTTTCTATTCTCTCTATTCTATGATGTGATACTCTTACACTCCAGATAGAAAGCGTTTAATTGAAAAGTGTGTGATCTGAGATTTGTATACCGCTTTAGATGATTCAGGCGATGTTAATTTTAAAATTATTCCGTTTTTCATGATTATACCATCGTTCGTGGGTTTTCTATTTTCTACTTGCACTATTATACTATGATGTCAAAATGAGGTTCTTTGACATGTATTTCTCGCTCGATGCATGCTATAAGAGTAAGAGAAACCCGCGTCCTGAGAAAATGATCTAGCATCCTATCTTTCTTTCTTTCTTTCTTTATTTTCGTTTGGTTTTCATTCTTCTTCGTTTTTCATTTTTTTCGTTTTTTTTTCGTCGTTTTCGTATTCCGAATCCACCGGGTTCGCCTTTTACTTATCTTCCTCGAGGACGAGTAAGAGGCAAGCTTGGGGGATTTTGATCACTCCTTATTTTACACCTTTTTTTCCGCATGTTTGCATGCCATTTAGATCGCCCAAATCATGTTTTTCACGATATATCGACGATATTGCGATGCTTTTCACGCTTTGTTGTTTTTGTCGCATTTCAGGTGATTTGGCGCGATTTGGAGTGATCATGAGATGCGCTCACGATAGACGGCCACCGACGACCTCCCCGAGGGGTATTTTGCTGTTGGAGAGGAGCGGAAGAAGAATGGACGTCGCAGGAGCGACGAGGAGGCCAAAACAATCAGTTTGGGCATTTTTTGTGTCCCACTCGGCCGAGTGGAGGAGCCACTCGGCCGACCAGCGAGACACTGCTCGACCGACCCGTTCAGACACGATTTCCATGTGTACTCGGCCGAGCGACGGAGACCACATCGGCCGAGTGACGATACCACGTCCGCCCGAGTGGCGCCCAGACGAAGCCCCTCCAGAATATCGAAGTTACTGTTTTTCGGCCATCTGAGCTTCAGAAGACCCACTCGGCCGAGTGGATTATTATGTCCGCCCGAGTGCCTTGAAGCCATCGGCCGAGTGACGACAACTCACTCGGCCGAGCCGCCCCCGAACTGAAGACCCCTGAAGCCCCCGACTTACTGGAAAAATGACAGGGTTTTCACTCGGCCGAGCGACTTTTGTCACTCGGCCGAGTGCGATGCGCTGCCTGTAGCGAAATTTGCGGAAAACAGGCTGTGCAGGGGCATTTTGGTCAGGATTTTTAGACGATTTTTGGGGCTATTTAAGCTCTGTTTTTACCCTAGTTTAGGGAGCCATCTCTCAGATTTTTTGCAGCTTTTTGGAGTTTACTTTTTAGCTTTATTAATTGTGATTGGAGAGGAGAAAAACTTGGATTTTTGTTGGATTAGTTGAAGATCTACATTGGTTTGCATTGTTCTTCCCCAAAAACTCTATTTTTATTGTTTATATCATTGTTGTGATGAATTCCATTGCCTATTTCATTGATTATTTTTTGTGCTATTGCTATGATTTGTGAGTAGTCTCCACGTCTCGGGGCGTGGGGATGAACCCTACAAACCCTATTTCCTATTTGTGTTGAATTGGTAGAAATTGAGCTAGGATTGTTATTAGGGATTAGATTGGGATCGAATTACTACGGATAGCTAGGTATTTATATCAATTGGGATTTGCAAGAGATTGGATCCCAATCTGATAGGAAGCCCTAGAAATCCGAATTGGGTTGGAGTCGGATTTCCAAAGTATCGGTTTGCAAGAGATTGGACCGATACTAGGACCTCCGGTTGCGATTCCGTGCCGATACCCGTTTGCAAGAGATTGGACGGGTAGGAACTATCCCAATTTAGATTGTGGACCGGGTTTGCAAGAGATTGGGCTCGGTGCGCAATTGAACGATGATGTTGATCCTAATGCTAGCTTCCCTAGGCTAGGGTTTGCAAGAGATTGGACCCAAGCCTAGGATAGCTATAGACCGGCAACAGCGCGAGAGCGTGAGCTTGGTTCCACATTTAGTTGCAACTAGTTCATCCAAATTCTCATACTAGCGATTTCGATACCGGCGAACCACACTTATGAAATACGGTGAGTAGTGGGGATTCCCCTTTCCCTAGACGTTCTTTATTTGATTTGATATTTCGCAAATTTGTCTGACGATTGTGACAGGATCGCCCAAGGCAATTATCTCTCTCTGTTCATAAATAGCCAGGTGGATCAGGAGCAAGCACGGTCATTCGTCCTCCCTGTGTTCGATACCCGCTCGCCGCTATACCGTGCGCTTGCGGTAAAACTACAACCGTCGCCTCGGGACGTGTATCCGGGGTGCGATCAAGTTTTTGGCGCCGTTGCCGGGGAGGCGATTGCGTTTGATTCTTTTTCACCCTAGCTATTCTAATAGGGTTTCATAAAAATACAAATAGGTTATAAAAACACCAAGGGATCGATTTCTTACCGAGAGGAGGCGGAAGAAACACTCCGGAGAACCCTAGGTTCAGATCTGGAAAAGATTTGAGAAGTTTGGAGAACTAGGGTTTTTGGGGGATTTTGGGGATTTGATGGTGATTTGGGGAAAATGAGAGGTAGGAAGAGTGGATGGATGGTTTGGATGATGGATTTAGGGCTTGGAATGAAGGAATGAAGCTTGGAGGAAGATGGGGGCTCAAGGGGGAAGTTTTTAGGGTTTTGGGTCGTGTTGAGGAAGAAGAAAACGTTTGGGAGGGGTTTAAATAGGATGGGCTGGCGGCTGCCCAGAAATTAGGGTTTCAACACAGGTTAGTCGGTCAAAGAGCAACCACTGACCGACTAGTTTGGCAACTAGTCGGTCGGTCGACCAACGCAGACCGACTAAGAGCAAACAGTAGCTACAGGCGAAAAACTGAACTAAGAGTTAGTCGGTCCATGAACAAATACTGACCAACTAGTTTAGCATCTAGTCGGTCGATGAACGTTCTTAGACCGACTAAGAGCAAACAGTATTGATACTAAAATTTAGATGATGAGTTAGTCGGTTGAAGAAGCATTGCCGACCGACTAGTTTGCAACCTAGTCGGTCAACCAACGTTCTTAGACCGACTAACGATAAACAGTAGCTTCAGAATAATTTTAGAAAGCCAACTAGTCGGTTCAAGAAGGATTTCCGACCGACTGGATCGTCATCTAGTCGGTCGGTGCCCCTTCTTACACCGGCTAATAAGCACCAAAAGTTCCGATACGGAGCGCGGGGCCCCGGGATCAATTTCTAAGACTCCTAGGCTTGATCTAATAGTAAGATACGACCGTTATGAAGTCCGTCACGAATGACATACTTCGAAATCGACGATCCTAAGGAAGAAACAAGAAATCACGACGAAACGATCGAAAATGAAAGTCACGGAGACGAAAACCACACAAGAGGAGAAAATCCACCAAAACATATATTATATTATAATAAATCCAGATACAAGAAAAGCAGTCGTTACACTGTGTCTCTAGTTTAGCCTAGGGTATGGAACTCTGTCAACCCCGCTACCCAGCAGTGGTCAGTATTTATCGGTCTCTGGTACATTTATGTTTGTACATCCTACAACACACCTTGGCCAAGGTTTTACCGAGAGCCGTATTGACCTGTGACACTAACTTTCCATCAACGAAAGAGACGAATCCTCTCTTGACATTACTCAGTTCGTACGCTTCAAATGTCACCCAGCCTGAGATCTTTCAGCATGCCTTGCCTCGAAGCTAGATCATAGACTTAAGTGACATTGTTCACGCACAACTTTGTACAATGATCTCAAGTCCTAAGGACCAACTTACATATCATCACTAGAGTTATTAATGATAGTTAGTTAATGTTAAACCATTTAATAACTCTATGGGTCGTTCAGTAAACTCATTCTATAATGAGCACCTGTGTTTTATCTTCGAATTCATCAAGTCGCATGATTATGAGACCAACAAGACAAAGACACAATGGTTTGTCCGATGTGTCGATATCCTGTCTCAACACATATACGACCATGAACGCTTTTAAGACTCAAGCTCCTATCGGTCACACATTTCTCATACTCGCGATCTTCATCTCGAAACATGTATGACTTAACTTGGAGTCTAAGGAAATTATCTAAGCAATATATAAGATAGAAAATAACTCAGACAATCTGTACCAGAAAGCATGTTATGAACAAGATGTTTACAAGATAAATAGCCTCGAGGGCATACATCTCTCTATATTTATAACTCGTTGAAAACCCTAACGGGTCGAGAAAAACTCGACCCGACGCGGCTACATGGAGCAATCCACGCGGTCGCATCAGAATCATAGCCTCGTAGACTCGTCTTCCAG
The DNA here is from genome assembly GCA_030789695.1 of Scilla litardierei. Classification (NCBI taxonomy): domain Eukaryota; kingdom Viridiplantae; phylum Streptophyta; class Magnoliopsida; order Asparagales; family Asparagaceae; genus Scilla; species Scilla litardierei. The sequence continues at coordinate 4,104,093 of CM061132.1, forward strand.
AAAATATATAAAATCACTCCGATCTTAGACAAATACAAATAAATATGCGTTGGAATCAGGACGTGACACTCTTCGAGGAAAAAATTAAAGAGAAATGAATATAGATACAGAGTTGTGAGCAACCTTCAATCTTTGCAAGGCTTGTGCGCTTTCTTGGATGTCACGGTCGTGTGGGGTAACCACGCAACCACGTGTCTCCTCTTCTCTTTGGCTTATGTTGAGTTCCTCTACATGGATACATCGATGAAGTGACGTGACCGTTTCGTCAGAGAGTAAAGGGGCCAAAATTTCCAGAGATTCGACCAAACATTGTTGCCGCGTCGTTTGGATGAAACAACAGTGTCGTGCTTTCTTGTGCCCTTCCTTGCTCTCTCTTCCACGCAGTCTTATGTGATAGCCACGTGACCGCGTCGATGGCTCCTTAGCTCCATGATATCTTTGGGCGATGCGACCGTTTATGTCACCACAAACGGTTGCGTGGGCCATGAAAATCACCAACTTCAATGCTATCGATCTCGTTTCTCTGCCTCGCTTTTTTCCTTGTACTTATTTGACTCAAATTGGCTCCTGTTAGCCATATTTTGACTTGAAACGCACACGAACACCTAAAGAGGGAAAAGGAACAAAAAATGTGGTAAAGTGGTGTATAAAATGTGGATTTGTGTGACATAATGCATGGATAAACCCCACTAAATATGTGTAGAATAATCTCTCATCACATCATTTAGCGGTCTCATTTACCGCTTCAGAATTTCCTTTCTTTCATCAATTTGCCGATGTTGTGTTTTCTAACTACGAGCATCATATCAATAATCATTGTACATCACATGTTTCCAATTAACACATCTAATATATGCTTTCATCATTCTTCATATGAAACATAGCATTCTTGCATTTAAGACTTGAAGCATTGTACTAGAATATGCTACATGTCAAGGAGTATGGCGTGTCCATGTCAACCGTTGTTCAATTTGGAGACATAATATGACACTCGGCATAATGGAAACATTTCACATATGCTTTCTAGCATAACAAATGGGGTTAACTACTTGGCATAATAATCATATGGCATTAGAAGTTTGCTAAATGAAAGTTAGTACTAACATGACATTAATAATACTGCAACATTACCATGGACCAACAAGAATATTCATATACATGAACATGGAATCAACATTTCATACTTGTGGCTACACACAACTAAAATGAATTGTCATGACAAATAACAAATCGTTGAATACTAACTTGCCAAATGCAAGTATATTGACATGTGATAGCATAATAACACACTTGCATGTATAAAACAACATAGTATCCTAACATACATCATAGCATATCAACATGACATTGGTTATTTTATAATATAACTCAACATTTTGTAACTAACACAACATGGAGATTTTCAACAATCTAGCATATTAACCTGACTAGGAAGTAATTTTAGCATGGTCAATATTAGCATGAAAATTACATACTTGCATATACTTAAGCATATATATTGCATGAGTCTTAGCATACTACTCATTAGGAAAACAATGGCATATCCACATGCTAGCAAAATTTGATATATTACCATATTAACTTACTCATTTGTGTCATGTCCTTCTTAACATGGACTGAGGCATAATGACATTTTAGATCACAGTGAACTTTCATTCTACACCACACAAAAACTCATATTATGCATTTTCATTATCATCTTTCTATCAAGAAAATTTAAGCTACCCATTTTAATTATCCTATCCAAATTTCAAAACTTGAAAGCTATCTAGAGTGATTTGAACTTCTACCGCACAAATCCTAGAACTAGAACCTAACTAATGATATTAGAAATTCTACCTTTAATTAGTACTTCCGTCAATCTTTTGCCCTTTTTCTCCTTAAGGGCCTTTAAGCTTCCCTATTCTTAAGCTTCTTCTCAAGTATCATCTTCTTCAAATACTTGATTATGGTGATTATTTTGGCCTCGGTGGATGATGGGAGTTTGTGGCGTGCATGAAGGTTGTAGTGAGAATTTTAATGGAGGTTTGATTTGGTAGTGGGAGAGTAGTATGTGGTGGAGTAGTGGTGGGAGAGGTGGAGCAAAGGGAGGAATGGAAGGGTGTTGTACGTCCAAGAGAGGGAGAGAGGAGCACGTGAGAAAAAAATTTCTTTTTCCTTTCCTTTTTCCCTTTTGTATTTCATCCCATTTAATCTCCACCACTCATTTAGTCAAGGCTAATAACACTTGTAATTAGGAATGCATGCATAATGACACCTAACAAGGCTAGGTGTCATCTTAATAATTTTCAAAAAATTTAATTCATTGAAAATAGAAATACCTAATTAATACATTATACTATTCCAAATATATGGTATTTCATTCAAATAATTATCCATTTAAATACAAATGGTGTTTAAAAATTATTTTATCATTACAACAATTAGGAAAAATTCATAGAAATACCCAGAAATTTATACGTACACATATGCCCAGAAATACATACATTATACTCGTATATTAATGATATGGGTCTTACACAAATGTTGAGTGACACACTTCAACAGTTCATGTAACTACAACAAGCTAAGAATCAACAACTTCAACACTAGCAACAATCACAATTTTAGCAGATGCAACAACTTCAGCAGCAACGACAGAACTAGCACACACAATTTCAACAAATGAATGATAGCATCGCCAAGCTTGTGGCCACACCAAAGAAGGACAAGCTTCGGCTCAACTACTCCCCAACCCCAACACATGCTCATCATCTGTAGGCAACAACATCAAACCATGTCAAGCGATGACAACATTGCGTAGTGGAAGGGAAATTGAAAAGCATGTGACATGACGATCAGGCGATATCAAACCATGTCAAGCGATGACAACATCGCAGACTGCTCAGTGATCGAGGATGTAAAAAGACCTCGTGAACTACTCGGCTATAAGATCGAGGGTCACTCCCCCGCGAGCCGATTTAGCTATACGATTAGGCATCACTCTCAGTTGACCTCGCATCGACTGTTGAGCTCCAGGCGATGCTTGTCACATAACCCGACCTCAACCGCTACAGTAGTTAAGCTCGGGAGATGGGGGGCCATTGATACATCATTATTATCGGCTCTAGCCTAAAAACCCAGAGGCACTCACGTCAGGCTAATCGTTTCATCATTTAAGGCGACAGCCGAATTGACTACTGGACTTCTTCATTTAAAGGATTCTATGACTGATCGTTATGCTTGCCCTCAATAGCGATAGCTTGGACCAGAAGTAAAAAAGGATCGGCCGTTACCCTCTAATGTCCCGCTTATAGATAGTCTATTGGACAATGAAAGGGGGAAGATTCGCAAGTTGAGACAGCTCGTAGACAATTCATACTCACACAAGTCAGATACTCCTGTTCCATGATCTGCTCTGACTCAACTTTCTACGCTTCCTACATAGATCGGTGCGATTACTATCAGTTGATCTCCAAACAGATCGGTCATAGTTACCACGGGCATCCTTTGAGTAATCAACTGACTTAAGTTTCAGAGGGGATTAGGTCGGACCCTAGATCTGACACTCTTTAACAAGCTTTTTTGTTGCATGAAGTTAAAGGTAGCCAAGAGATAGCTCAACCCTGGCTCCCAATAGCTCGAATTGAGGTCAAGACCGAAGTCAGCTCGTCCAGTCTCTAACCATCTGCCAGTAACCCGGACTTAGCCAACACCGGCTCACACTTGGCTGAAATAACTCGGACCATATCTCTTCCAACAGCTCGCCCAACATCCAGCCAGCTGCAAGTAGCTCTCACAGTCTCCAGACAGTTGTTAGTAGCTCACCCAGTCAACATCCCACATTCGGTCAGCTGAAACCAAGGTACATCAATCCGGGTTTGGCTCGTCCGGCATCCGGTCAGCTGACAACGGATGTCATCGACTGCAATCCCGTCATCATCTAACAACACCATGGGTGATAAAACACCCATAGACAGGGAGTACTACTGCCTCATCATTATAAGCAGTTTCATCATATTCCTCGCGTCGACAGGGAGTCCTGTAATATCAATGTTTTTAATATGGAAAAGAAGAAGACCATGAGGTGGTGATGGCGGTAACAGGCCTGATGATACAACGCCGTTGCCACCTCCTCTTCATAGTCTGTTATCACATTAAATCTTTGAAAGGAGGAGGAGTAAGAGGAGAGGGGACGAGGAGAATGGAAGAGGAGGATGAGGAGGAGCGACAACAACAGGAGGAGGAGGATGTAGCCGGGGTTGACGTGTGAAGGTTAAAAATGGAAAACACTTGAATGCAAAACTTGTAAATAAATAGAATACATGTAATGGCAATTTGGTATGTATGCATACCAACTTCCCCAACTAGGGTAATTCCATACACTCGTACCTAACATCACTGACCTAGTTTAATCTCACACAAATTTAATGATCAGTTTTTTTTACTTTACACACCTTATATCACCAAATTACTCATCTCCTCTTCCTCCTTGCCCACTTTTGACACTGCCTCGCAGCCCCCCCAACTTTACTCGATGTGCAGACTCCGCCGACACCTCGCAGCCACCCACCACACATGCAGTGCTGCCTATGCCGACATCCTCTTCCTCGTCCCCTCTCCTTTCCAGCAGCTTCCTCATCCCCTATCTTCATCCATCCCCTGTTGGATCGTTAATCCAACGTTGGGCTTATATGTAAAATAATTATGTAATGCGAACTGTCAAGTCAAGTCAAGCAAAATAAAGTGATCGAATAAATTAAGTGGGGTTTAATATATCATTTATGGTGTGGGTCTTTAATGTGTAGAGGCTATGGGCTTTCTGGTTTAATGATGGGCTAACCCTGAAACCCAATAGGCGTTATGTTTTGCCTATATTTGTGTGGTCATTGTCCCCAGCTCGCATGAACGAAGAGCCATATTTTCTGCATCCATTCGACATATTAGAGCCAGAGAAAGCTAAATGATTTCTCGCGTGGAATCGTGTAGATCTGGAAATCCAACCACACAGATCTAAGGTTTTTAGCACTATTGATTCAGGTACACTTCCGCTTTCAGATTCGGTTTATTTCTAGTAGATTTGACATGAACTGGCTCTGCTGCCATTGTTATCCTGAACGAGTCTTTCAAGGAACCTAAATAGAAAGTCTCTTTATAATCAATGCCTTATTTCAGTATCAGTTTTTTATGACAAGACAATACTTATATCTTTACACATTACCTTTTGAATCCCACTTGGTCATAAAAGTTCATTTACTTATCTTGTTTGGTTTTGAGATGAATTTGGTTGATGAATGTGTATACCATAAGTTCCGTGAGAGTAAGGTTTCCATTCTGGTTTTATATGTCGATGCCATATTGCTTGTCAGTAATGATATAGGCTCATTGCATGAAACCAAGATATTTCTTTCTAAGAACTTTGAGATGAAAGATATTAGTGATACATCTTTTGTAGTAGGGATCCATATTCACCGCGATCATTCTCGGGGTATTCTTGGATTATCACAAAATGCCTACAACGAAAAGTTTCTTCAACGATATGACATGTAAAAATGTAATCCATGTGATGCCCCTGAATCTAAGGGAGACAAGTTTAGGCTCAATCAATACCTTAAAGTTACTTTGAAAAGGTAGGCAATGCAAAAAAATCCATATGATTCAGCAGTAAGGAGTCTGCTATCGTCTCAAATTTGTTTGCAATTGCTTATTGCAAACATTACATGGATGTTAGGAAGATTCTTAAGAAATTCAAAAGTTGGCCATTTGATATCAGCCAAATGAGTCGTGCGGTTCTTATAGACCACAAAAGGCTACATTCTCATGAATCAGATGTCAGAAAAGTTTGAGATCGTTTGGTATACTGACTCTGATTTTTATTCGATGCAAAGAAGTGTGAAATCTGTGTTATGAGGCGCCATCTACTATAAGAGGGCTAAATAGTCTCTTTTATATCATCTTCAAGCATGACTGCAGATTTCATATCAAGTTGTGTGACATCCAATCATGTAATAATACTACATAATATTGTCATATGGCTGCAAACTATGGATGGTATGTAAAACTACACATGTTATTTTATGACAATAATTCTGTAGCTTTATTCCAACAACAACATGAACTTGACAAAGTTAAGGTATTCAGAGATCAAGTTTCTGGCTGTCAATTAAGAGATTCGGAGCGAACATTGTCTATAGAGCACAACAGAACAAACTATATGGTTGTGGATCCACTTACCAAGGGTTTGTCACCCAAAAGGTTTCATGAGAGCTTTGCTCTTATGTGTCATATGAGTTAAGGATATTCAATTCTAGTGGGAGTTTGTTCTTTTGGATACTCATGTAATATTGCCATTTTCAGTTTTCAGTTTAAGATTATTTTCGATAGAAATGAAGTTTTATGGTTGGTTACACTCCGATTCTGATATGGTTTTGATCCCACTAAAGTTTAAGGGATGATCAGTTGGAAATATGCATGTTAAGATCACATTATATGAAATTTCCATGCTACATATCCGAATCATAATTCATGTCATTCAGTTATTTTAGCTTATGTGACCATGAGGGTCAAGTTACATTAAATTTGACAAATACCGATTTGATCATATGTTAAGATAATCGATGGACCGAATTGGGTTTGATACATTCCAGTTATGACAGCATATTAAGTACTCATTCGGTTATTTGTGCATAACATAATTATAAGGTTGACATATAGACCAAGTGGGAGATTGTTTGATCGTTAATCCAACGTTGGGCTTATATGTAAAATAATCATGTAATACATGCTGTCAGATTAAGTTAAGCCCAATAAAGTGATCTAATAAATTAAGTGTGCTTTAATGTATTGTTTAATGGGTGGACCTCTAATGTGTAGAGACTATGGGCTTTCTGCTTTAATGATGGGCTAAACCGAAACCCAATAGGCATCATGTTTTGCCTACATATACGTGATCATGGTCACCAGATCGCACGAACAAAGAGCCATCTTTTCTGTATCCAGTCGACAGATTAGATCTAAAGATATCTAAATGATTTCTCACGGGGATTCGTGTAGATCTGGAAGGCCAACCACACAGATCTAAGGTTTTCAACGCTATGGATTCAGGGACGCTTCCTGTAACGGCTTGTATTTTAGGCGTGTTTGATTGCGTGTGTGCCTGTATTTTGGTTCGGTCATCCGAGTGTTTTTTTCGTCCGTATGTTCTTTTCTTCTATGTGTCGACACGAGCGCGTCAATGTTTTCGGAATTTTTCAACATAGTTTAACTAATTACTATTAACCCTAACTAATTACTCTAACACCTACTTGATTAGCCAACCCCACACTCTTTAAACGCCTCCCTTTGACAGATGAGATCCGAAATCTTAGGATCTCAAACCAAAAGGAGTAGACGCAAGAGGAAGCCTAAACGGGACCTCAACCTGGGTGAGACCCAGGGCAGAGAACTCAAGAGAAGCCCAAGGATCACGGCTTCCCAAGATCTCAGCCAAGCGGCGGTAGCGAGGGTGGCGACGAGGGTTGTCGCCAAGGCCAAAAATCCCAAAACAAAACGTCGAAGGGCCATCGGTGGTTGCGGATCCACGGCGGTAAGGGCTGCGACTGGCTGTCGATCCATGGCTGGGCTTCCGATGTGGGGTGGAGCGGAAGCTGGCGGTGCTTTAGGTGAGATGGCGAGCTCGCTTGGGGAAGAGGCCGGGAGGAGGAGGGGCGATGTCTGAGTGAGAAAGGAACCACGGGGTGGCTTGGGAAGGAAGGAGAAGATGGGTTAAAAAGAGAAGGGGGGCACCGAAAGTCGTCGGTGTTAGGCGGGAACGGGGATCGAGGTGGGGAAGCGGACAAAGGAAATAAATAGGGGGCGCCGAAAGTCATGGGTAGGTAGTATAGGGTAGGCGGGAACAGGGCTCGAGGCAAGGATGAGGACAAAGGCAATAATGAGGGGAGGTGGTAGGCGGGAAAGAATTCCAACACGTGGAAAAAATTTAGGTACGAGATGAAAGTAGGTTCAGAAAGGAAATACGAGTTCAAAAACGTAACAGTCTATACGCTACGTTTGGCTCGTCTCAAAATCTCCAGCATCATCCTCGAATACTTTTGAACGTCCTTCGATCTGCTTTAGTTGAGGAATCCGAACTTCTGATGACCGAAAACTCGAACACTACCCTCCTTAAAATAGACGTGGCTAGGGTTCAAGCAAACTAGAAAGATTCTAAGAAGGTGAAAGTTCATCAAGCTTAAAGGAAGGTTGATAGTGAATAAGATCGATGACGTCACATAATCATGATTCACGTCCTTGCGGTCCAGCGGACACGGCCAGGGAAGTGACTAAGCCAGGATCACTTATGCCCAGTCTAGCTAGGTTGATCCAACAGACTTTAGCCAAGCACATTGACCGGTATCATGGTCCATTGAAGGAAGATTATCATTGATATGAGTGCCACCGATACAGAACGATTTTTTTTAATTAACAACTAGTTAATCCTATCAAAATTTAGGTTTTGTTAATGACTTCTAATTAAGGCCGGATAGGTCAACTCCATTGGGGCTCTCCGAGATGTTCACGTCCGTCTTTCGAGTGTCGAACCTGCATCCATAGAAATGTCAGCTTAGTTGAGTATCGGATACGATACACCCTGGTTTTGCTACACGGTTCACGAGGTATTTTGCACGGACCTGCGTGGGCCACCAAACTTGTAACGACCCGCTCTCGGGGCCAGTTACTTATTCGATTTATTTGCAGGTTCCGCAGTTTACCAGTGAATTCAGCATAACCACAACGCAGAGATGTACCAACAACACTCAAACCAGCTTACAGACGTTATTACAGTCCAAATTAAAGTACAACAACAACCATCACTCTCTCACACCAGTACATGAAAGGAAATACTGAAAGGAAATCCAGAAAAAGAAATACATAGTACAATACACACTCCTGACAGAAAAGTAACTAAAACTCCGCGGCCTCCGGGTCGTACGCATGCTCCTCGTACTCTGGAGCGATCTCCTCGATCAGGTCGTCGTCTGTCGGTGCCACAAGTGGAACCGAAGGTAAGTCACAAAGATTCTAAACAAAGAAAAGGAGTACTGTACAAGTATGACAAGCAGAAGTAAAGTACGGTGTAGTGTCTGTACAAGTGCAGAAAGTAGAGTGCTACAAGTGCAGAAAGTAAAGTGCATGACTGTAAAGAAGTAACTGTGCAAGCTCCACTAGAAACTACGTGACTCAAGTCGGAGAGTACAATATGTGACCGTTCAGTTCGTCTCTTGCCTGGGTGCTACCCAGACGATTGCCGGAACCCAGGCAGCAGGATGGTTTGCCGAAACGCAGGCAGCTAGACAGGAGGCCGAAACACAGGCAGCTTGACATGTAGATCGAACTCTAGTCACTCCCGTACTCTCGCAAACTATGAGTTACCCCAAAACCCGGTGTTGTGTCAAGTACAAGTTCTTTACATGAACGTTCCACGGGATGTTCCAAGACAAGTCCAACACAAGAAAGTGGCGTATGTTTCCGTGCTTCGAGCACGTAGTAGTGCGGTGCTACAAGTTCGTACGAGCACAGTGGCTAGATTTCTAAGGTTAGAACCTATCGTGACTTACCAAAATTAATACCGTTGTAGTAAGCCGGAAGAGGATCTAGGGCTTCCTCAGAAGTTGGTACACCAGAGTCTGTACCTGCAACACAAAATACTTATTTTTAGAAAAACACGACTTTTTCCTATTTAACAATTAGGTTAGTTTGATTTTTAAACTCGTTAAAACGGTGTCGAAAAATATTTAAAATTTTTATATAAACCTAAAATAATTATTTAGATTTTACTGCAAGAGGGGAGAATTTTCAGAAGCTTTTGTAATTTCTTATAATTTTTAGAAACGTAGAAATAGCTTAAAAATCCGAAAAACTTAAGGAACGTGTATCTTCCGTAATTTCTTACGGGAGCAATACAAATCGGAATTACATGAATAAGTAGTCAAAATGACCGTCTCGAAGTCTATTGTCACATATAATTTTATCAAATATTAGTATAGGTAAAACCAGAGAGTTACGATTTTTAGAGTGAATTAAACCTATTTAATTTTTAGGTTCGAAAAATCATTCCGGAAAAAGTAGGCGTCTGGTCGAGGTGAGACCAGCGCCAATGGCTCCGAAATGTCGTTTCTGATTTTCTGGGGATATCCACACATTTTTCTGGCCCCTGTATAATTAGTTATGGATTTTACGCCATAAAACCCACATTATTTAAATTCGAAAATACGGAAATACACGTATTTATACGAGTATATACCCATTAAAATATTACAATAAACTTTGAAAAATCATAACTTGAAAACTAAGTATCGGATTGAGACGAAACTGGCGCCTACACGTTCGTGACGAAGGCGCGGATCTTCTGGTGGTATCCGTTGCTCCGTCCGATACCTATATCAAAAGGTTACTGTTTAAACTTATATAATATTATATTTTTAAAGTAACAGCTCGTTTTCATTTTACCTCACAGGCAATTTCGAACTGTGCTTCGTTCTTTCTTTTTGTGTGTGCGTAAGCTGTTCTTTTTGTGTGTGTGCGTAAGCTGCTGCTTCCTTGCGCGCGCGAGGGAGCTGCGGAGGGTGGCGCAAGTGGCTGATGAGGTGACCGGCTGATGGGGGCACAGTGGATGGCGTGCGGCGACGATCGTCGTGATGGTTGGAAATAGTGACGAGAAGGGGCAGAGCTTGGGGTGGCTCCTGGCGAGTGGTGGCGACGTTTGCCGTCGGGGTCTCGGTGAAGTGGAGCAGAGGGGCGCGGTGCTTTGGGTGGGCGACATCGGATGTCGCTGGTCCTCGGCGTTCGGCAAGGAGGTGGAGACCGGAATGGGGCCCCGGGTTGGTGACATCGGGAAGAAGAAGAAGAAGGAGAGGAACAGAGGAGCTTGTGGGTGGTCGGCCCAATAGAGAACTTCTGAGGGTCTGTGTGTGCATGATGAAGGGAAGAGGGGATGTCCTTAAATAACCCAAATAATAAAGTTGGCAGTAGATGTTGGGGTTTTAAATAATGTTTATTTATTAGGGGGGTTAAACGTTGGGTTTAGTTAGTCAAAACTATTAATTAGGTTAGGTAGATAATTTGACTAAGTTTAGAAAAAGAGTTGGTGTTTTCCTCGTGGGTGCTACGGATAGGGGTTAGGTAATTTAATTAATTAGATTTGGTTAATTAAGGTAAGTAGTAAAAAAGTAAAACCCCATTAGTGAAAGTATTTGGTAATATACAAGAACGAAATTACGATTTTGTCCCTACTAGTAAATGTGTCCAAAAAATTACGAAAACATACCCACGGGATCGTATCGTCGCTAGGATGGCGAATACAAAGTCCGTTTCAGGGTTTGAGCTACGGGGATATTAGTTTTAGGCCAAAACGTTTAGGAAGCGGGTTTACGGGTTCTCTACTGATTTGACTTCAGAAAATTACAAAATAAATATGGGAAGCCCTAAATGATCATTGAATGTTACTGTAAAAGTTTGAAAACATTTTGAAGATGTTTGTATAGAAAATAATTTCGTCGAATCAAAACGGTAATTTTGGAAGGTGACTTTTAACAGAAATGTTTTGGGTATTTTGAGGAAATCGGAAATTGCTGAAATACTTTATAATAAGTCTAGTGTTTCAAAATATTTTTATAAGAATTTTTGAAATCCGTTTAAAACTCCTGATCAAGCATTACAAAACACAATTAAAAATGAAATTACTTCAAATATTTAGCTTAAATGTTTTGGAAAAATTCAGGTCGTTACACCGCCACCGCCAGCTGCCCCACGCCGCTGCCCTGCCTGAGCGCGCCGCCGCCCAGAGCCTCGCGCCGCCGCCTTGCCTAAGCGCGCATCCGCCCAGAGCCCCGCATCGTCATCCTGCCTGTGCGTGCCCCGCTGCTAAGCCCCTATGCCCTTTGATCTCACCTGCATCAAAAAAGGAAAGAAAGAAAACAAGAGAAGAGAAGGAGGAGGCAGAGGGTGAGAAAGAAAGGTCAGTGTTTTATTTAAGTTATAACATTATAATATAAGTGTTAATTTATATGTATTTAAGTTATGTGTTATTAGTTTAAGTTAATATATATTTGTTTAAATTATTTAATGTAAAGGTGGTTTTATTTTATATAAATTATTTTAAGTTAAAGCTAAAGTTTTGTATTATTATATATAAGGTTTCTTTTTATATATAAGCTTGTATAACTAACTCGTCTTGTAACACATGTGAACACATGTATCGCTACCATGGATTGAAACACATCTTTCACGACAGTCGTATCGGAAACTCATCGTACCCTAGTTATGGGATTAAAAACTATTGATGCATGCTAAAACTAGTTTCATTTCGTTAGTAAAGTGTTTCATTTGAACAGTTAGATAAGTTTGATAAACTACACAGTATCGTAAAAGACTCGATCGGACTACATGTCATACTTGATTGTAAAAAGTGTCAATCTAGAAATGAATTCTCAATTACAAATATGATAACATCACAAACACTTGGGGTTTTGGAGTAACTTATAATAGCTGGAGTGCGTGAGCGACCAGTTCAAGCTTTATTGTCATCGACCGAGTTCTAGCAACCCCTTCAAAGTTCGTCGGTGACAAATTCACAGAATTGATCACAGATTCGTGAACAGTATTGTATTGATTGACACCGTTTTGGTTTAATCCGGGTACGCACACCCGTGGTATGAGATGGACTCTTGGTTGCTCACTGTACTTCGCATTATAAGTCATGATTTAGGTTTGGCACAGTTATACTATCGTAACCTTATCATCTTTAATAATGTTTCATTTAATTGATGATAAATTGTGAATGTCGTAAATCTGCAAAGTTATGTTTCTGCTCTATTTCCATACCATTATTGTATGCACTTTTACTTCTAGTCTCTGCTAGATTGATATGCTTACGTATTGTTTTAATTTCTATGCCAGAGATACTTTGAGTTACGTCTGATCCTGGCGACCCTTCTTTTTGTGGTGGACCTGCCAGATACCTCACAGGTTAACGAGGTGACACCTGAATTAGTAGACGCTGAGCTTGCAGTTGAATTTGATAAGGATGACGCTGATTACTTAGAGCGAGTGTGTGGGTGTTATGTTATTTTATGCGTTTCAGAGTGTGTCTTGGTGTGTATTTGTATTCGAATTGTATTTCCTTTTATGTACGCTGCTGTTTTGTAATAATGTTGTATTTCATTTTCATGTATGAGTATTTGATATATTTCTGCAACGGATCATGTATTGACTTTCATTGGTGCCTAACAGGACTTGCGCATGTATCAAACGGTAACGGACCTCGAGAGTTTGTCCCCCAAACATCCCATACCCCTCCCTAGATGCGTTAGACGCCAAGTGCGAATGAGGGGATGTGGAAGAAAAGTATGGAAAAATTTCAATGGTAGACTTGTAAATAAATGGTCTGTTTGTTCAGCAATTATGTATGTGTGCATAGCAACTCCCCCCAAAATAAGGCCTCGCATTTCGGCGATGACCGCCATGTCCGAAGAATACCAAATTCTTAAAAAGTTAGGGCTTTTATTTTGTTTCCCCATTTCATTTCGATCTAGAATTTTGAGAATTAGCCTGTAAATTGGATTCTATTTCGTTACTTGTTCACTGAATAAAATAGAAAAAAAAAGAGAAGCCATAAGATGAGGTCGGAGTTCAACCTCGCAGCTAGCGCTCCCAGGCTTCACATCGACAATCGTATATCGCTCCGTTACTACTACAGGATTGCCCATGCTCTGATTAAACAGGTTACGTTGGTTCTTCAATCCTATGATTTATTGTGTTTCCCCTCTTTTTTGGGATACTTTGAATGTTTGGTGTTGAAAATCCGAAAAATGTGATGAATTTGGTAAAATTCTGTAGGGTTTATGTCAAATTATGTGGAATATAGCACAGTTTTAAGTGCTTTGATCATCAATTGAAGAACGAATAGAAATTTTTAGTTTGCGTCCCAAACGAAACCTGATGCAAATGTTCTAAGATGAAGAACATATTCTTTATGTGAATCCAAAATAATTAGGCACATTGCAGCGTCTCAAGAACTTCAACGCAGCGCAAACGCATACACGTGAAATTTATGTTTTTGGTCACCATGGTACTTGTCATGACGTGGATCATTGTCATGGTGCAACTTGCAACTGACATTTTATTAGATAGCTGGGTAAAATGTTCATCGAATCCAAATGAAGGGCTTGTTTGATGGGGAATTTGGATTTATTGCTAATTTAGGGTTATTTGGATAGGGCATAAACCTTGATGTACCGAGCCAAGACTACAATTTATCAAAGGATTTAGACAAACATTAGGATTGGATTATTTGGGTGCAACCAACCACCACCACCACACCCACCCATCTACCTATCGGCATGCCTACACACACACACGAGCAGGGATTACACAAAGAGAGAAGGTTCATGCCATGACCATATACGAAGGTTGTAAAAAGCAGGCTTGTGACGAGGCCTTGCTTTGGTTGGGCCTCTGCGTTTGAACAAAGTGGCCGGGCCACTTTGTTCTTGCAAAAATGCCCACAAGTGGACAAAAACAGGTCACACTAATAAATAGCAGCCCGCTTTCACTTAAGCAACCCGGTCACATTTAGTATCTTGGATGGTGTTGACATGTCCCAAACCCTATTCCTATACATAAAACAGAAAAAATCAAAAAAAAAAACCCCAAAACCCTTGATATCTTGTAACACGTTCTCTTTATCTCTGTGTTGATTGGGCAGAAAGTGGGGTCGGTTGGACGTTGATCAGGTAATTTTTATTTTTTAGAAATACGTTTTTTTGCAAATACATTTTAAAACATTTTTCATTATATTCTTTTTCATCATATCCTTTCTCCATCGTTCTACTCTTCCTCTGACCATATCCTTATCATCCCCTCCCATTGCTTCTCTTCCTTATCCTCCGCTTCTCATCCTCCGAACTCTCCTCCTTCTGCACCACCACCACCACCACCACTTTACTAATTTGATCCTCCCATTTTGTTCTGCTATTGCTGAGAAGCAGTGGCCAACATTGCTTCTGTGACCATCACAAGCAAGCCACTGTTCTCCCACCACCGACCATCACAAGCAAGCCACTGTTCTCCCACCACCACCAACAGAACGTTGTGGGATGAGAGAAATGGGCGAAGACCATTGCTTCTCTTCTAATCATCCTACTCTGATGTTGCTCATGCATAATAATGTTATTAGTTAATTAGAGATTTTGTATTGTGACTAGGATCGAAATGTAGTTAATTGTATATTTTTTCCTATTCTTTATTATTTGTACTTTTTAATTGGTGTTTGTCCACTTTTCCTTTCTTAAGCATTGCTTAAGCAAAATATCAGTTCACCGTTTTTTCTATAGTCGCTTTCTACAACATCGCCATCTACTATCAACGTCAAGATTGAGCTCGATCGGGAACCTCTTTTGAAATCTAGGTTTATTACAATTGAACCTTTGCTATTTTGGGATGGTTTGATATTGAGACGTATCAATCATATCATATTTGATTTCAAACATGCTGATAACTATCCATTTAGAATTGAGCGATATCACTTATATTAACTAATAGGGTTATTTAGTACCGACCCCCCTGTGTTTTCTCCAAAATTAGTACCACCCCCCTATGGTTTCAATAATTAGTAAGACCCCCCTCTGGCACCTCAAGTTTTTCGCCACAATTAGTATCACCCCCCGGTGTTTTCTCAAAAATTAGTATCACCCCCTATGGCAGTGGGGTCTTACTAATTATTGAAACCATAGGGGGGTGGTACTAATTTTTGAGAAAACACAGGGGGTCGGTACTAAATAACCCTAACTAATATCAACTAATACAATAGGAGATTAAGGTGAGGTATCAAAAATTGAAATCGTGACTTATTCCATGCAGTGGTTAAAAATCTCATTCTAACGGTCAACAATGAGAAATTGACAGATTCCAATACCTATTCACTACTTTGGATTGAATTTGTAGGGAATATCCTTTTATTTGTGCCAAGTGAAACTCTTGAAGTTTTGCATATGCACATATAGTACGGATTGATTCAACTATAATAGTAGGCTAAAACATCAGTATTGGAATGAAAGTAAACTGAAATTGAGCTGATTGATGTAGATAATAACTTTCATGAAGATGATTAGTCGATGGATGTGATAGAGAAATAGAGAATAGTGTCTTGGATTTGTAGGGAACGAGACACTACCCTTTAGCAGTGTTGAGTGAAACTCTTAAGTTTTGTCAAGACACGTATAATATTGGATTATTTCAGCTATAATAAGAGGTTTATGCATCAAACATTGAAATGATAGCAAATTGAAGTTGAGATATGATTTAGATAATATCATGAAGATCATCATTACATGCAGTGAGATAGAAAGAAAGAGAATAATGTCTTGGTTGATAGAGATAATCTATGGATAAATGAAGCATTTATTAAAGATGATGCTTTATATGTAGCCGGACTAACATAAGGTAATCACTATTTAAAGTTTGATATATCCGTCATGTATTGCCTAATACATTTGATACAACTGATACAACTGATGCACCCAATACCGTAAATTACCAATCGATTTGTAGATTGAAACCGATATTCCAAACCTTGATGATAATTTCATTTGTCATCAATGCAAAACTTGTTTTCCATGGATTATGTGATTCCTCCAACATTTATACTTGCTATCAAGTCATGCACATATTTTCATCTACATATTCATCAAATTCTTCCTTCTCTATACCCGCACTGCATTGCAGAAGACGGTATGGATGTAAGAAGAAAAATTGGTGCCAAAACTACTAACCAATTTTTAGATTCCATATATGATTGCTAGCTATGGTCCGTAGATCATGCAAAGCCTCCTTGGAAATGTCTTAAATTATCTTTTATTATATAAGATTTCTAGAGTAGTTGATTCAGATTTATGATGGGGATCAATAGTTGAGGTTTTCTTTATTATGTGTGCATTTGGGAGTATAGAATCTTGCCCCCTCCCAAAAGAAAAAAGATGGAATAAGATGTCGCAGGAGACTATTTTATGTCTATAACTAAGCTTATTCTGCAGCCAGCATATTACACTTTGATTTGATGAATGGAAATTTGTTGACCATTGATTCAATTGGTCTTGTACGTGACAGTTGTGCCCCCCTGATTTTCTACTTTCTCTGGTTTATCATACCTCTCCCCATTTCCCCAGATTATTCGGCCAAACCTTCTAGTATTAGGTCGATTGCTTGATCAGAGATCTCTTTGGTGTTCGAGAATTGAAAAGTGGGAACTAGTTGCTTTTACTAATGTCGGATATCATTTAGATTTTCTTACACGACAATAAAGTTAAGGAGTTGTTAGGCATAAACACAATATCAGGTTTTGGCATAGCATGCACATATGGATCATACACCAATGAAAAGGTCCAAGGCACTAATCAAACTATTGTTTATTCTTTTGTGAGTTGTTTTCAATAACTTGCATTTTGATCAGTGAACACTTGGTTATAAATAAATTTGTCTTTTTAGAATGAACATCAATTTACAAGGATTTTTTAAAATTCAAATATGGCAGTCCAATAGCATGTCATAAAGTTGATAGAACTCTCCTGTTAGATTATAAAAATAAAATCCTCACCCCTTATCACAACTCCGGAGTTCTAGTGTAGTGGCAGGGATTTTAACATGATATTAGTAGAGTCCCGGCCACCACACCAAAACTCCAGACTTGTGGTAAGGGTTGAGTGCTTTATTATTATATTCTAACATCTCCAAAAGAGTTGACAAAGTTGAATTATTTCTGGTCACATGATTTTGACCTCTATAGAGAAGTGGCAAATTACTAGCTATGTCACCCACAAGATTTCGATGGATGGTTGCAGGCATGAATTACTATTTTCATCTTTGATTTGGTTATCAATATTTGCTATTCTATTTTAGTTTGTAAATTATTGATCATCAATTATCTGCTGTATCTCTCCGTCCTTCCCATCAGTGTATGGTTGCATGCTTATAAGATGATATATTTTATTGTCTCTTCCGTATTTTTCCCATTTGTCATTTTTTCCTGTTGGAATGGGTTTTTTCAGCTTCTGTTATGAACATCTCTTTATGTACTGGCTGCTCTGACTTCATCTTGTTATGTTGACTTAAACAACGCTCGCGATCGTGTATGCCAACAAATACCTTAGCTAGTCTTTGTAACTATGTTACTTGCTCTTTCCCATTTTATATTCCGAGCAAGATATCGATGTTCTTTTGAGATTTTTTTCATCTATTGAGAACAAATCTTACTTATTTTTCTTGAGTTGCTTTTCTGATATCAAGAGGATGTTCATGATTATATTGTGTTTACATGCCCTTGCCATACCGTGGAGAACGTACAAGTCTCACCTAAAAGTTGGTGATGTGCAGGCTGACATTTATCGCCAGGAAAAGAACATAATTGATCTTTATGTAATGCTCTTGCGGTTTTCAAGGTCAGAGAATGTTCATATATATAATGCATTCTGGTTTGAGGATTTATTTATTTATTTAATTTTGGATTTGAATCACGTTAAAATGTGACTTTGAAGCTTATAATTTTTCTATTTTCATACTATCTTTCTTTGGTCTTTCTAATTGTGGTCATTTGTTCTCTATAACCTAACAATAATTGAGTGGATTTGAATATTCTGCAGTTTGATTACTGAGACCATACCATTCCACAAAGACTACCAATTATCTCTACAAGATGAGAAGCTCTTCTTTCGGAAGGTACGTCCAAACTATTACTGTTCCTGTTCTTATTCAGTTGGAGTTCAAATTTTTTGTCTCTGGACTTTGTTGAACTTTAGTTACTTGATGTGTACTTTGTGCCATTATCATGTTGAATTCCTTGTGTAACACTGAATGTAATACTTCACATTTTAAAAATCTTCGTAGATATTATGTACTGACATCACATCTTTAATCATGATGAATCTTGTATAGAGATTATTGAATGCTCTAAATGAGCTAGAGGCATTGAAGCCAGACGTACACCGGCGGATCGAAGAATTAAACTGGAAATCCAGAAATCAAGTTAGTAAGCGGGATCGAGCTCAACATAATTCTTTTGTCAATAATTCATTGGAGTGGCCTTCAACACGAGAGCAGATCCCAAGAAACGAGGTTAGACAGGTAAAGTCAGTTGTGATTATACTACTATTAAGAGTCTTATTTGCACGATTATTCACTTCTTTAAATGACATAGATAGGTGAAATAGTGTCTTACAAATGATGTATTTATCATAGCCTGGATATGTCTCTTTCATATAGACTTCCCTTTTGACTAACCGCCTGTATGATTGTGGACATTGCAGATATATCAGGTTCCTGGACAAGATCGCTTCTCTAGGGGTGCAGTCAGTCAGCATTACAGATTAACTCTACCCAAGACTGTTGAGGAACAATTTCACAAATTGTAAGGGCCAAAATCTGTGTTATTATTATTATTATTATTTTACAGCTCTGGTATAGAGTACAAACTTAATGACTGCATAATGCTTCTGCTAGGATATGTGAAATTACATACTTCATGCTTCTGTATCCTGGATGAATTAATTGCTTAGTACAATTTTTTGTTGACTCAATGGCAGCATCACAAGCCTGGCTACCAACCCTTTTTTGAATAAACTCGGTTACAAACTTACAGCGTATGTTACCAATATGGCTTAACCTAACTCCTTTCATTAGTGTAGTGTCTATTTTTCCTTTATTCCTCAAATCATATGCTCTGATGTAGCAACGTGTTATGCATCTATACTTAGCTCGGCTATTTGGTCTTGGTTCACGTTGGGTGGAGATGCAATGGACATGAGATTTTCTCTATAACATGTGAATAAATTAGAGAGAGAATTCTTGAGCAATTTAGGGAGAGCTATTTAATTTCTCATCTCTCTATTAATTTTACATATAAACCCTTAACCCTTTTTACATGAAACACCTTAATATCTCATATTTCACATGTCAACACTTCAAGTTGAAGCATATATACCACTCATATTCAGCTTGTCACACATGCAATTCACTCTTTTCCCAAAAGGATTGGTAAGCATATCTTCCTGTTGATTTACCAATCTTACTTGTTTCGTCTCTATGACCTTCTTGTCACATTGTTGTCTCATTATATGATAACAAATCTTAATGTGTTGTCTTTTCACGAAAGATCAGGTTGTTAATGATGCATACAGTATAGCAGTATAGCAGTATTGTTAACAAATACAATCTTGTAGACGTATGTGTCACAAATCCTAACTAAAAAGAGCAACTGCTGTACCATAATAACTCACACGTGACATTGGTTAATGCTATATAATCTGATTCTGTACTTCTGTACTGGATCAAGAAATGTTTGATTGTTTTTTAAGACATCAAATTGTCTCATATAAAAACATAGTAACCCATCATTGATCTCTTTTGATTAAATGGCAACTATTTACAAATGCCAGATTCCTTCTGATTAAAGGGCAACTATTTACGAATGCCACAACTCTTTAATGGCAAAAGTTTGAGTATAGAATTTCTCTGTGTGATGCATTCTTCAAGGTACTTAAGACTTGTTCTGGATCATTTTGATAGGAACCAACTAGATCTGAAATTTATTAGTATAAAACTGAAAAATAAAAGAGATAGATTGATCACAATTATATGGATGATCGTCCTCCCAAGACGCCAATTAAAGTCGACGTCCGCACTCTCCCGAAGAACGAGGAACTCTCGTCTCTCTTTATCAATTTTATTCTCAAATTCAACATAACATTCTCTTAGCCGTCCCTAGCTTTAAATAGAGAAAAGTTACAGAATGTAGATTTTTCAAAATGTCTCTAAAATCCGAAATTTTCCAAAACACCTCTAATGGGCCCAAACACATAAAAAGTCCAGATCTAACATTATTCCGCCCCGAAAATCTATCTTGTCCTCAAGGTGGTGCGTAAACTCCATGGACTGTGCTGCTCCAAGCGGGTCACCGAGGTCTTCCTGTTGTTGACGGACTGCAAGAAGTGAAGCCACTCCAACCATCTCCTTCCTGTAAATTTCCTTCCTGAGCATCTCGATATCTCTCCATCAAGCAGTTCTTGAGCTCTTCTCATGAACGTATAGGACGTCTCTGCTCTCTCTACTGCAACCAAGAGAGTGTCTCTCCTTTAAAACAGACGCCAGCCACCTCCAATTTTTGTTTCTCAGTCAGACGTGCCTTTGCAAAGAATCTCTCAGCTCGATCGATTCAGACATAAGGATCACCCCCATCAAACAACGACCTTTTCAGTTTTCTCACTCTGCCTCCAGTCCCAAGTCGCTCCCGGTTCACTCGTCCTTCTGCCTGTCGGTAGTCAGGGGGAGTGTAATAATTGTCGTGTTGTACCTCTTTGCGTCTCCCATATCCCCTACTAGGATTGTCTCTGTCGACATTACCTTCCCAATCATGCTCACTCCAAGCATAGTCATTAACTTTCTCCTCAAAGCATGGATCATTGTCATAATCGGTCTGAAATTCCTCGTAGGTTCGAAGTACTTTGCGTTGTCGCCTCTCTGCCGCATATCGAGGCCCATGAAGTCTCGGGACCTCCTCTACGTCATCTTAAGGCCTCGAAAGAAGCCCAAATTTCGAAGTCTCGACAGGCTTCCCGCATGTCCCGAGATCCTGGATCATCCTTCCAAGGCTCAAGGTGTTTTCGGCGGGCCTGCATGAACCGTTCAGGACGCTGGCAGGCTTGCACTCTCACGGTAGGGACTTGCAGGCTCACTGCAGAGGGTTGTAGGCCCTGCAGCAGGCCTGCAGGGGGCATGCAGGCCCACTGCAGAACCCTGCTGGCCCTGTAGTGGTTCACGAAACCCCTGTGACGGTTAGGATTTTTTTGATCCGTTGGATGTTCTTTCGCTCTATCTGATCCTTCCTTCGCGTCAGATAGATGGCCTCATTTGAACTCTTCTTCCATCCTTTTCTTTTTTGTCAAGGTTGCCGTCGTTTGCCATAGATCTGAATTTTCATTCAGATCTGAATTTTTCGTCAGAGTTGCCGTTGTTTGCCCTAAATCTGAATTTTTCGTTAAAGTTACCGCCTTTAGATCCGCGAATTGTTGCATCATGATTTGCATGAATGTTTCAAATTTTTTATTCATTCGCGCCTCAAGCCCTTTTATCGACGCCTTGACCTCAGATCTGAGATCATCCATAGACTTATTCAGATCTTTAATTTTGCCATCAAATCTTTCCTCCAAAGCTTCAATCTTTTTGGTAGTAGTCGCCTCCATGGATGCCAAGATCGTCGCTCTGATACCAAAATGATAGGAACCAACTAGATCTGAAATTTATTAGTATAAAACTGAAAATAAAAGAGATAGATTGATCACAATTATAGGGGTGATCGCCCTCCCAAGACGCCAATTAAAGAGGACGTCCGCACTCTCCCGAAGAACGAGGAACTCTCTCCAATCTTTATCAATTTTATTCTCAAATTGAACATTACATTCTCTTAGCCGGCCCTAGCTTTAAATAGAGAAAAGTTACAGAAAATTACAGATTTCCCAAAATGCTTTAATATGATCCTTGGATCGGACATCTACCGACTCAAAATACTTACTAAAAGGGTAATGTTACGACGTATTATAGTAATGTAATTTAGTTTTCAACTACTATCTTCTATCACACAGAATCATGCAATGGATCCTCCTGATTCGATATGAGTATGGAGTTTGAGTCTAAATGTGAGGTGATAGGCTAACATCCCAGTATCCGTCTATGATAACATATTCAAAGCATACTTTTGTTGTAATAAATAGATGCCTTTCTTCGAACATGTCATCTCTACACTAAGAAAAATATTTAAAAGGCCTAAGAACCTCATTTTGAAATTCCTTCTGATAAATTGTTACAACTCTGAAGTTCGCAAAAAATCATATTTAGTGATCATAGTATCATCAATATATACCCACCAGCAGGATTTAACTTTCCTAATATGTTTAATAGAAGATGGACTGATCAGTGTGACGCTATCTGATGCCAAATTACCATATGGAATTTGCATGGTTTCCAAACCAAACACCCAGTGATTGCTTCTGATATGCAACGACTCCTTCAATTTGTAAAGTTTCCATGACTTCTAAGCAACAAAGCCCGACTGTTGTTCTATGTATACTTCTTCAAGAACAGTGTAAAGAAATGTATTCTTTACATCCAACCGACATAATTGCTAGTGATGAGAGGCAATCAGAGATCAATAACACCAAGATAATCTTCACAACTGGAGAGAACGTCTCGTGATAATCTTCATTATGTCTGTGAATAGCTTTTAGCAATCGGTTTTGCGTTCAATCGAGCTAGAGAGCCATCATGATTCAACTTCACAATATAGATCAATTTGCAACCATTTAACTTATTGACTGTTAGAACCGATACAAGGTCCTAAGTTTCATTAAGCTCAAGTGTATTTATTTCTTCTAGTGTTAAGGCTCGCCAACCTGGATATGATGAAGATTTTAAAAACCAAATGGTGTTGTAAAAATCAACAGTTGAGTGAAAAATTATATATGGTTGAGAAAGATGTGCATACGATACATATTTATAAAGAAGATGAGCTGTGCATATTTATAAAGACGATGAGCTGTGTAAGAACGAATAGCTTTTCTTTGAGCAATCAAAATATTCAAATTAGTAACCAACTCAATTTTATTTATGGAGATTGCAAGAGGACCGGAGGAGAAAGATTTGATGCAAGATTAGGAGCATTGGGAATTGAGATCTGAGAGCTGAATTCTGATCATTTATCGTTGGTATACTTGTGTACTCTTAGATTTTTCTTAGTAGCAACATATAAAGTAAATACTAATCAATGTTAGGGCTTAACGATCAATGTTAGGGCTTAATGATCAGCCAGTCTTTTTGTTTGGTAATTCGGTTGGAATTAAAAAATTTAACATCATTAGACATTTTATCGTGCGATAGTAACACTTATAACCTTTATGTATATGTGAGTACTTTAAAAACATACACTTAAGAAACATGGATCAAGTTTGAAATCATCAATGGTGTAATTATGCACAGAACAAACATCTAAAATCTTCGCTAATAATAATAGAAATAGCTCTATCTCAAGAAACAAGTGATAAGAAAATTTACCTTAAGAACAGTCAAGGGCATATGATTAATAAGATAGCAAACAGTTAAATAGCATCAGACTAAATTTTTTGAAACATTCATATGGAAAAGTTCATGCAACATCTAAGAGATGTCTATTTTTAAGCTCTGTCACCTTATTTTGTTAGGGTATGCGCGAACGTAAATTAGTTGTATAATTATAAATTCTAATATAAAAGATGTAAATTAATTACTAAAATATTTATTTGCATTACCATTTCGTAAAATTTTAATGGAAATGCCAAACTAATATTTAATTTCATCATAAAAATTCTTAAAAAGAGCAAACACTTTAGATCTGATTTTCATTAAGTAAACCTAGGTTAAATGTGAAAAGTCATCTTAAAAAAATGACAAAATACCTATAGCCAAATCTAGACTTGATACGATAAGGTCCACATACATATGAATATATCATATTTATTAATTCATGGTTGACACGACACTCGATGGTATTTTTTCAATTGATAATACACACTTTAGATTAGACAAACTATAAAACTTAGGATGCAAAAGATTTAAGTTTTGAGGTGGTAGATTATCTAATCTATGGTTAGTGATGAAAGGAAAGTAACATCAGAGTAAGCCAGAGTAAGCCACTGATCTAATTTGTGCGTCCAAGGAACACATCCATCTAGGTTCATACCTTAGACTAATCTTCCTTTTTATTTCAATCTCCTAGAATACATAATGATCAGGAATGGATGTTATGAGATGGTTCAAAAGATCGTGTCAACTGATTAATTAAAAGCAGGTTAACTGGTAAATTCGACAAATATAAAATAGATGTCAAAGGTAAGCATGAAATATTATTAACAAAATCAATACATATAACAATTGATGTGAGTCATATGTTAGTGTCACCGTCTATTTATAAGTAGATGGATCAAAAGAGAATAATATATCCGATTCACCCATCATTCGTTGGAAGGCCTCCATGAATTTAACACCCAAGTCCGAAGACTTGACGTTGAATTGTATGCAACTGGGTTACTTGAGTTCAATGGTAAAGGATGAATGCAAATGAGCTTCTTGACATACATTGCTACCTTCAGTCATCGTTGGACATCTAAACATTAGACTTCAATTTTGACTTTGAATCTGTCATCTTAATACATCCATAAATCACTAATTAAACACTAGAAATCACCCATCGTCAAACTCTCAAATGTCAGAAATTATCAAATGCCATATTCCAAAACCAAAACACTAGAAATCACCAAACATCAAACTCTCAAGTACCAAAAAGTGCCAAACTAATACAAACACTAGAAATACGAACACCCAACTAAGCAGCAACCAGACGTTAACACCGAACTTCAATTGCCAAACAACTAAACCGAACCATCAAAGAAACATCAACCGCTTAACCAAGCACTAACCAGACACCAAAGAATAATACCAAACACTTCAACCAAACACAGCCTAACAGAGAACTAACCAATCACCACAAAATGCCAAACGCTCAACCGAACACCACGCCAACCTTCAAACGTCAGGTAACTCAAACGTTAGATAACTGAATCGAACCGTCAACTATCATTCACTCGTAATCTTTAGCACATAAGAGAAAGGAAAAGAATTTTTTCTATATTTTTAACAATAATGTTTTTCATATACAATATACCCACACAAAATTTTCCTTTTTGTTCTTTTTAAACTTAAACTAATAACTTAGTTTACTATTTTCAATGGTGAAACAATGTGATACGAACTAGGGTTTCGTATCAATTAATTTCAGAATTTAAAGAGGAAAAATATAAAAAGGTGGAATTTTTGGATCTTAAATTGCGAAGAACGATGAAAATAGTTTGATAAATGAGCCTCTTTCGAGAGGAGACTCGCTCTCCTAGCTTTGAATGCACGGAACAAAGCCTAAACACCCTCACAAATGACGCCTACAATTGTTCTTCACAAAATAAGCATAAAATAAAATAAAGACGGCTAGCCCTAATTTATAGAAAAGTGGGGAATTACTAATCTAGTCTAAAATGACTAGAATACCCCTAACTAACCCTCCTATGCCGCACGTAGGTCACTAAACGTGGGTGGGTCCCACCCATGTAGCCGCCGGCCCTTGGGGTTGCGGATGCGGGTCCGCATCAATACCGCCCCCCTAAAAGATCCACCTTGTCCTCAAGGTGGAGATCTGGCTTTGAAGGCCCCCGAGGGAAAACAGAGGCTAGGGTTACCTGTCAGAACCACCGTGCGACCCCCCTCCTGGAATTCCATCCTAAGCTGCTTCCAATTCATCTTCACCTCGCCCAACCCCCTCAGCCACTGCACGCCTAAAATCACATCGATATTGTCCAACTCTAGGGGCAAGAAGTCTTCCACGATCTGCACTCCTTGTAAGGTCAGACTCAGCCCCTTGCACATCCCACTGGTCTCCTCCCTCCTTCCTGTCCCGGATAGGACCGTAAACGTCTCCAAGGTGCTCACCTGCAACCTATGACGATCCACCAAATGTCGAGAGATGAAGTTGTGGGTAGCCCCACTGTCTATGAGTACCGTCACCGGCGCGTCGTCCAATCGCCCTGACAACTTCATGGTATGGTTCGTGGTTACCCCTACCAAGGAGTTCAGGGACACCTCCGCTACATCCAGATGTGCGTGCTCAACCTCGCTCTCTTCCGTCACCACTGGCTCTCTATCCTCTGCATACTCCCCCTCGTCCGGCATTATCACGATCTGCATCAGCCTGCTCGCACATCGATGACCGGGATTGAACTTCTCATCGGCGGCACGCCTTGCCCTCATATCAGCCTCAGTCATCCGCCTACCAGGGATCACTGGTCGGGTTTCCTCTTTCTTCATTTCCGCGTCCCCTGGTGCTACTGTAACCCCCGGAGGTGGGACCGGTGCCGTCTGACTACGCTGGCTCTGGGCTCCCCAAGTTCCCCGAGTGCTCCTCTCCTCCGTATGCTTCTCCTCCGCCTTGTGGGCCAGGCGAAGGACATCCTCCAGTGTCCCCGGGCTCTGCATCCTCAGCTCTGCTCGTATGGAGGGCTTCAGTCCCCTCATGAAATTCCCGATCATCACCTCGTCGGTCACCCCCTTCACCCTACTATTCAGCATCTCGAACTTCTCTACATAATCCCTGACC
Source organism: Scilla litardierei (assembly GCA_030789695.1). Taxonomy (NCBI): domain Eukaryota; kingdom Viridiplantae; phylum Streptophyta; class Magnoliopsida; order Asparagales; family Asparagaceae; genus Scilla; species Scilla litardierei. The sequence continues at coordinate 4,131,325 of CM061132.1, forward strand.
GTTCCCTCCTGCCTCAGAGCAGATAACTGCTCGTAGAAATCTCCCCCTGGAGTATCCTGGAACCGGTCTAGTATCAGTGCGGACAGCTCCTCCCAAGTGCGAAAGGGGGTCCGCGCCACCTTCCATCTGTACCAGGCCAACGCCTTGCCCTCGAAGTAGATTCCGATGGCCCTCAGAACCTCCTCCTCCGTCAGCCGCATCACTTGGAAGTAACGCTCCGCCCGGTAGATCCACCCATCCGGATCCGTGCCGTCAAAAATCGGCATCTTCAGCTTCATAAGGCGGCGGTCTGCATTAATGTCTCCCTGTGGACCCCCATCTCTACCGCGGTCTCCCCCACGGCCGAACCCTCCGCCGACTGCCTCAACGGGTCCTCCTCCGTCAGCCCCGTACAACTCCTCAGGCCACCCGGGTCGCTCCCACGCCTCGGGCTGGTAGTGGTACTCCGGAAACTCCTGCTGTCGCACCATCATGGGTCCTCCGGCTCCTCTGGGCTGCTGTACCGGCGTTGTCCGTCCTCCAAAGTAGCCCCCCGGGCCCTGTCCCCGCTCCGGAAAGCCATCAAATACCTGTCTGGGGTCCACCTGTGGTCTCAGTACCTGTGGGTGAGCCTCTGGTCTCCAAAATTGGGCTGCTGGAGCCCCAATCATCGTGTCCCGGGCCCATCCGCCTCCATCTGGCCCCCATGGTCCTGTCTGCGCTACCGGGGGCCCTCGGAAAGTAGTTGGCGTCGACGCGGGCCCCCAGGGGGCCGCCTGCACCTCGGCGGGCCCCCAGAACTGGGCTGCAGGCCGGATCGGGGCTGCTGGGGCAGCGGCAGGCCGGAATGGGCCTGCCGATGCCGCAGCAGGCCCGTCCGGGCCTGCAGCTGCTGCGGCAGGGCCCAGTGGGCCCTGCCGCAGCTGCTGCGACAGGGCCCAGTGGGCCCTGTCGCACTGTCGCGTGCTGCGCAGGCCCAACAGGGCCTGCTGTACTTTCCGCAGGCCCTGAGGGGCCTGCTGCAGTGGCCGCAGGCCCTGAGGGGCCTGCCGGGTCATCCGCAGGCCCAGGAGGGCCTGCCGGCCCTGTTTCCTGCTGGCCGGCCCTCCTAGGGTTTTGGGGGGCCGCGTTTCGCCCCCAAAAGGTCGCCGTAGCCATCATCCCCTCCGGTTGCTCCCAAATTGCTGATTCAAGGGTAGAATCTCCTTGATTTTCTCCCCCTTGAATCCCCTTGCCCCGATCTCTTCCCCTCTCCATCGTGAGGGCTTGGAGCATAGCCTTTATCTCCGGAATTGACGATGTAGCCTCCCTCAAAATTTTCAGATCTGAAGTTGCCTCTTTCAGATCTAAAGTTGCCTCCTTTAGCCCTTGGATGTCGCGTCCCGCTTGCGCGGCATCCCTCCTCATCGCCCGAAGTTCGACTTGGATGTCCTCCTGTGAATGCGCATGGTCTTTGATGGATTCTCCTAGGGTTTTCTTCAACCCCTCGATCTCCCGGTTGAATTCTTCCCGAAGCCCTTGTACCTTCTCATCTACGCCATCCGCCTTTGACCTCGTGCTCGTCGCCATTGGATCTCAACGCTCTGATACCAATTTGATACGAACTAGGGTTTCGTATCAATTAATTTCAGAATTTAAAGAGGAAAAATATAAAAAGGTGGAATTTTTGGATCTTAAATTGCGAAGAACGATGAAAATAGTTTGATAAATGAGCCTCTTTCGAGAGGAGACTCGCTCTCCTAGCTTTGAATGCACGGAACAAAGCCTAAACACCCTCACAAATGACGCCTACAATTGTTCTTCACAAAATAAGCATAAAATAAAATAAAGACGGCCAGCCTTAATTTATAGAAAAGTGTGGAATTACTAATCTAGTCTAAAATGACTAGAATACCCCTAACTAACCCTCCTATGCCGCACGTAGGTCACTAAACGTGGGTGGGTCCCACCCATGTAGCCGCCGGCCCTTGGGGTTGCGGATGCGGGTCCGCATCACAATGTCAAGGGGGGAGAACATCAAAGATTCAAAGGGGAAGAAGAAAACATAGTGATGCGATTTTATTTACTGTCTGGGGGCAAAGTAAGGTTTAGTTTTGGTACACCATTTTTAATTATTGATTAAGGGGCGGGACTGTCCTAATCAATTTATAATCTAATTAGGTTGAGGATTAGAAAACCCAGAAGATGATGAATGAAAGGTCGAGGCAGATGAAGGAGGTGAGCATCAATGATGACATCATCTGGATTAGGCCGATGGCAACAAAATCAGATACGTGCAGAGAGTCTCGAAGAAGGGTGACAAGCATGATGTAAGAATAGAAATGGCGGAGAATTATTGGTGATGGCCTGAATCAGTTTAGCTAAAGGAGCTTAGATCTGATTCAAAAAGGTCATGATAGTGCTTGGTGAAGCTCAGATATGTTCAAGAAGGGGTGAAGGGGTGGCACTGCTTAGATTTTGTCGAAGCTGGATGAAGGTTAAACGACTACATTTGATGGTTATATAGATGTGAATATGATAACAAGATGAGTATTTCAGGGCTGGCGTGAGGTCAGTGATGGGGTTTCTTCAAGCAGATAAAGGTTATGCGGGCGTATTAGGGGTTGAGATTATGATTAAGATTAGGATCCCGAGTGGGTTGGTGTTGGTTTGGAGAAGATGGACAGTTTTTTTTTAAAAAAAAGAGAGCTAGGGGGTTGGATGCAAAATCGATGGTTCTGATAACACGAAGAAACTAGAGACATAATTCTAGAGGGAAGTTTTGGGAGAATTAGTTAATTTCTACTCTCTTTATAATAACTAGAAAATACACATGCACATAGGGTACTGGGGCTGAAAAAATCGGAGGGAATCAGGGGGCCAAAGAGAAAACAAAGTGGTTGTGTGAGGGAATTGTGTGGGAGTAAAAACGTAATTTAATGGGTTTGACGGGTGGTTTTTGGGTTTTATTAAAGGGAGTGGCACACTTGTAATTAAGAGGAAGAAGGGGGCTTTTTTTGTTGGGGGAAGCCATATGGCATGCCACATGGGACAAACTTTGTCCACTTGGGACCAAGGCGGGGCCCATACTTTGTCCCATTATGACAAATTCCTCAATTGTAAGATAGATATTTCTAATATTGTATTGATTCATTTTACATAAAACCCCATTAACCATTTTTACATAAAATACCTATCATTTCATACATTACATCTCAATATTGTTATTACATCTCAAGGACATACATTCCAATGATGACAAGAGCCTTAGCGAGCTATGCTAGGTGTGAGACCTACCGATTCTGCTGATGCTCAAATTAGTGTTCGGATAGTAGCCATTTAATAGTAGTAAGTATTAATGCTGGTGTGAATAATTGAGTACCTGCTTCATGTAAGTGGGCTATAGGAGTGGCCATGGACATTATAGTAACTTCACCCCTAGCCAGTTGATTACATTATGAGCTGATCTAGCCTCTTTACTCATTAATGGGGCTTGATGGTTCTGGATCCTGACGGCGTTGACTGGCCTTCACGAGCCATCGTCTAATATTTTATATTGACTCGTGTTAATAAATATATCTTAAATTCAATATGATATTCTTTTGACTGGTATATTTTTTACTCAAGTGAGTTTTTAAATGAAAATTCTTTTTAGTTGCAAAGTTGGACCAACCTCATGATGGCAAAAATACAATAATATCGTGTTCCAATGACAAATGTAAGGCTTATTCTAATCAGGATGCTTTAGTGTATTCAGATATTTGAGTTATGTTTTTTTGGCTTTATACCAACTTCAAAGAATTGGAATAGAGACATTGTTTTCCTTCTCATCAATGTGAATTTTTTTACTCGAAAAATATTTTATTTACATGGTTTATTGTTAGAACATACAATTATAATCTACAACTCATCAAAATTGTGGAGTTTTGGTGTAGTTGCATGGACTTTAATATGCTATTAAAGCAACCGAAGATCAAATCTCTTTGGGTGCACATAAAACAAGAAACTTAAAAAATACTGTAGTACAAAAGCCCATGTTTTGGGCCATAAAATGGACATCCAACCTAAATGTGCATGTTAGAACAGAGAAATATAATCCTCAACTTATCATAAAGTTAGTGTTGTGGCAGGGACTTTAATAGGTTCGTAAGTAATCTCTGTGCATGTCTGTGTCCTTATCCTGAATGGGTTTTATTTCTTATTTATTTAGTTACTTTTGGGGGCTTTTTTTTGGCTTGTGTACAAAGAATTTGACTCTTTACTCGGCCAGAGAATCTTTTTCCCACTTATGTGATGTAGTCTTACAACAACGGGAGCCTGTTGTCCCAGTTCTATGGTGTTTATATAGTTTCACCTGGCAAATTAAGACTGGATTTAATTATTCGCCCATTAAATGTTGAAGTACAACATTTGTTGCTCCTGCTTGCTTAGAGTAAGAGAGAAAGATGTGTATCCACAACAGTGCGAAGCCTGATTAGTCATTCTATTTCTTCGTACCAATGTAGAATTTAATTAAATTTTTTTAAGACAAACTGTTTAACTTCACCATACCATAACCCACTTTATTTTAGTCCTCTAAAGGTTTTCTAGTGAAACCAAAGTATTATTCATATATTCTAGCATGACCAACTCAGTTCGATATGTATCTTGTTAGCATATAAATAAAATTTAGAAAGTTGATATGAGGTTGACAAATGGCCACAGATTTTTGTCAAATCCATCATGTAGTCTTATGCTTCATAGTTGACGACACTTCACTGAAACCACTTAGATGGTGATAATTTCTCTGAAATAAAAAGATTGTGCAAACAGTTCACATGAGTCGCTTTAACTACATTTCAAATAACAACTTCAATTTGGCGAGCAACAATAATAAGAACATTAGAAGTACCTTTAGATGAATAATGGGCAACAATTGTTGATAAAACATTTTGTAAGGAATACATATTAATAATTTTCAACTTACTCAAGAAGTGATAGACGAGTAACTTCAACTGACCCTATTTTCATGACGACTAATTTTCACCTCTTTTTAAACAAAGAAATATCAAAAACTTGCTAATATAGAACACTATGTATGAGAATGCAAAATTAAGATACACTCTAGTATAGCTGCTTATTTATTTGCATGTACATGATTTTATACTATTTCACTTTTGTTAGTTACACACACACACGAGGATAATGGATATGTGCTATCAGTGCATGAATTGTTTGCGTTAAATACACAAAACCTCATCCTTCGTATTTTTGATTTTTTTGTCTAAGTTGTACTCATTCTAAAACATCAAAACTCTAAATATGAGTGAATCTTAGATGATTTGACCCTCTATCGACGCAATACAAAAAGTTTTGTCGTTCTGAAACCGATGAATTTGCAACAATCTGATTGGTGTCACATAGCGTAGGATTCACTTGATTTTTTTTGTATATTGATCAATCATGATGTAGAATGCATCTAAAGAAAAGTTTTAAAAAGTAAATATAAATGGTGCATACGTACGTCAGCGCAACGCATGAAATTTTCCTACGGCGACTTGACATTTTATTCATACGCACACACATAGAAATGAGTATCTGATGGCCATGGAGGAAATCCCTCTTTGACCAGCGTCAAAAGCACCACACCCCTTATTTTTTTTCCGATGATTGGTTCCGTTCATTTATATTTCATGTTCTAAAATCTCAAACCATTAATTTTCAAGTGAACATCAGGGGTTAGCTTGTTCAGGCATTTATCGCAAATTTAATAGTTTTGTGTTAATAGAACTTTTTGCAACGGTTAGATGAATGCACAAAATCCTTTGGGTTCATTTAAAAATTGACGGTTTAGGGTTTTAGACTATGAAGATCAAAATGAATGGAGTTGATCATAAAAAAACAAGTGTGGGATTTTTACTGCCATATATATAGTTATTTGGTTATTAATTGGCTTTCTCGTCTCCTTTTCCTAATCCCAACCACCTACCACTCCCCAAAGAAAGCCACTATCGGGGAAACCCCAGACGAATCCAAGTTAAGAAGAAAATGAGAAGGAAAAAATATTTAAAAACATGACTTCTTCATCTTAGTGTTGTTGAGCATGGATTTCTATCACATGTAAAATATCCCGAAGTAATATATTTTGTTGGCAACTTCGGTTCAAGCAGAACTGCAAGCAGAACTGAGTTTCCATGGCAAGTGTTCTGTCAATGACGTTTAAATACTTCACGAATCATGAAGCCGTGCTTGTTTGAATATGTTTTTCCTATTGTTGACTTGCTGGCATCTTCTTAAAGGTTTATTCAACTTCAACATAATCATGTAACCACATTCTCCACTTTTGAATCAGCTTACTGGCTTTTTTTAATGGTTCCTATTACGAGAATCTTTCTTATATCTGATGGTGCATTTAAGCTAATGTTTTGTTGTTATAAAATGCCCTATAACTTATGCTTCATGCAGAGTCACATAGATGCATATACCCTAGGGGTTATGCTGCATGTGAGCTAGGGACTATTTGGAAGACAAGATAACACCAAAGTCTTAGGTTCCCCAACTGTTTGTCTTAAACACAATATTTTGCCTATGAAAATGGATGGAGTCTATAAGACTTTCTACTGTGGTGGTCAAGTTGAATCTAGACAAATGTCTGTTAACCGTATATCACTCAAAGCATTGTGAGTGTTAGGCCTCCCATGTCACCTATCCAACACCATATACTTTTACTCTATAGGCTACACAAGTTGATCTCTGTCCACCAGTGGATTTTATGGGACTTTATATATGTATGTGGATTGTATGTTAATACTATGGATGCAATGATTTTGATTTTGTTTGAAGATATTAGACGAACAAATGCTTCAAACTATTTTCGGCCACTCTCTTTTCATTGTGAAGCTATATGATGTGCGTTAGCTGATGCAGTTGTAGCACCAAAGGTTATTTCGCTTATGTATTGCTATTATTAACGGAATCTACGAAGTGGGAGAACTGCATGTTATCTAAATGGTTTTGCTTAAAATAAATTATCTAAAGATGTCGCTTAGCATACATAAAGAATTTAACCATTTTAAAATTGGATTTGTTTTACTTGGTTATTTGTTGCAGATCTGAATAGTAACATAACAACTGAACTTTTTCAGTAACTGAAATTTTTGGTTTTCTTTTCTTTTCCTTCCTGTTACTCTTGTTGTTGGTGGCTTTGTTTTCCAGACACTGTTTACAACGCTCTTCCTGGATGGTTGCTGAAATTTTCTTTAAATTAGCATTCATTTTTGGAGATCTACAATTAGAATTCTTCATGAACTTGAATGGGGTGTTGAAGAGAATTGTTTCTAGAGAGGTATATTTTGCAGGACACATGTGAAATTGAATAGGACTTCTATAAGATGGCTATTAGATCATCCAGGCTTAATGAGTTAGAATTAGAATGTTCTGCAATTGTTGAATGCATCGAAAACTAGTGAGTTAAATCGAGAATGTTGAGAAGGAAATGATTACAGTAATAATATTGCGGAATGGCTGCCAGCTGAGATGTAATAGTGAATTTATGCAATAATAGAATTGTTATGGTTACTGATTGAACAGAGAAGGTGAAACAGAATGGAGAAGGATTTATGCAGCCAAGCTTGGGGACATGCAATAAAGTTCCCACACACCCACCTTAAAAAGGAAACAAAAAAAGAAATCACTCTTTTCCCTATAAAGTTCTATAAATCTAATTTGAGTTCTAATTGGGTTGGGTTTCTTTTTTATGTTTTTTATTTTGTGTGAATTTTAGATTATTTAGCAGTCTAATTTGGTCTACTATTATGAATAGTAGTTTAATTTGATTTATGAGTCTTTGATTTAGTATAAATAAGGGTCCTTAGATCCAATTGGGCTAACATATTTTTGTGATAATTTGTAAGGGTCTATTGTGATGTTTTTGAGAGTTTTTTGAATTTTGTGTATTTTGGGATGTGTATGTAATATAAAATTAGGAGAAAAATCATCTTTAAAGCTTATATAGAAAATGAAGAAATTGCTGAGAAATTATAGTTACTATATGTTGCTGGTGATTTGATGATATTTTTTAATTTTTGATTGATGCTAAGTTACCATACGTGCCATAAATTTGATCAAGTTGACAGATCATAAAGTAAGAACGTTACCGTATGAGGTATTAGTTAATTACAAAGTAAGCAATGTAATGTTGATAGTTTCTGAGGTGCTGGTAACCACAAAGCAAGGAAAGTAAGTTTGATGCACTGGTTAAGACTCAAGTCAAATCGGATTACAAGAAAAATTGTTGTGTAAGGTGGAGTATATCTATACTCAAAGCATAATTATTTGTGGTTTTTTTTGAAGGTTCTAGCATGATAGACATCGACTGTCTAGATGAAGATGATTGATGAATAAAGGTGAATATTGTTAGGATTTAACTTAAAATCTAATTTGAGTCCTAATTGAGTTGGGGTTTTTTAAATATTTTTTGCTTTTGCGAGTTCTATATTATTTAAGAGTCTAATTTAGGTGACAATTATAAATAGTAATTTAATTTGGTTTATGAGTTTTTGGTTTAGTGTGCATAAGGGGGTTTGGATCCAATTGAGCTTATGTGTTTTTGTGACATTTTGTAAGGGTTTCTTGAGATGTTTGGTGAGTTTTTTGTGTGAGAATTGTGTATTTTGGGATGGTGGGTGATGATGATTGCAAGACTATTGCATGCAACTTGTTTCTTATTTTATGATGTCGCATTTTTATGCATAAATAATACAAGCACTTTAATTTATGGTTTAAAATGTCATAGAAACTCATTTGTTATATGGGCATGCTTTCCCAATCTAGGGATTTTATGTTATAGGCTAATAACGAGTCTTTCTGAATCTACAGTAACAAGGGACGTGGAACTCACGGTGGCAATATACCTGGCTAAAGCATAAAAAATTGTCTACTGGTACAATAAAGTTAAAAGATAGGTAGATAAGTTAAAACATCATGATGTGCATAATGGATCTTATCATGGATATTTGATTTAATGTGATATTTATGCCATATCAAGCTATCTTTTTCTGTGGCTCGGCTTTCAGTTGAGTATTTTCACCATGATGTTCCACCAATGGCATGATTTCAAAGAATTCCGAGAATTGCTCAAAATGGTTGGATTGAATTTTTGGAAGTGAAACCATGGCCATAAATGTTACAAAGCCATTAAGTTGGGTTGAAATAAATCTGGAGGAATTGGAGAAAAGTTTGTATCCTTAAAAAGTAAATTTGTAAACGATTTTGACAATGCAGTGCAATTGATAGGTTTCTGATGAGCCTGGCATTTGGTGATTAGTATTTTAGGGGTAAAAAAAATTATTGACCTCGTATGAGTTTTCTAAGTTCTGCTTAAATACGTTGTTTGCATTTTTTTGCAGATCTCTTAGTGTCCCTCGTCCTAATGAGGAGACTTTATCACGGCATTCCATCTTAGGTCCAAATGGACTCCATGGACGGTGGCAACCACCAATTCCTAATCGCGGGGTAATGTGCCTCTAAGACATTTTCCCCTTTTGCAGATGTTTTAGACATGACTTTTTTACTTTCTTATTTATTCTATTTCTTTATTTTGCAATTTTATGCAGATACAATACCCAAGCAATCTAGATTTGACTCCAGTTGACATCCCAAGGTTAAGCTTTGTTCATTTTCTCAAATATTCTTTTTAGCTCTGGGATGGAATTGTCTTTATCAACCAATTAACACACTGACCAACTTTTGAAAGTTTTTGGTTGATAAAAGTTGGTTTTAAGTGTTAGGTATGCTAGTGAAACATCCACTATCATATACACAGCCTTTACATTGGATACATGATCCTTACATTGCTTTTTGAGAAAGGGGAATACATATAGAAATTTCACAAAAAGGGAGTGTGTATGGACCTCCCACAGGTTGCTACTTTGGCAGTCATGTGCATCAGGGAGATTCGGGACTCGGGTGCTTTTGAATGTTTTAAGAAATGAACCTAGTAGTAGTCGACTACTTGGTTGGAACTAGATTATCATACATTATCTGGTTTTTGCATGACTATCTTCTCTCAGTGATTTATCAAATTGTGATTGCTTATAGAATTACATATTGATGAAGTTATATTCTCTATATTATGGTAAGCAGTCTTCAGCCAATGCAAGATGAACCTGCGCCTGTAAAAGAGAGCGGTGCATTTGAACATGAGAAATCTCCACTTGAAGAAGTTCTTTCATTGCATGATAGTGGAGCATCGGTAGAAAATAAAGAACCAAGTACACTGATTACATTAGATGTTACAGAAACTCCTACAATGGATATCATCAGAGAACTTTCTCCTCCACCTGTTCGTGCAGAAGTACACGATTTGGCTGCTCCTACTTCTGAAGTTTCTCACTCTATATCCGGACAAACAACTGCTTTCCAGGATGAGATAGTCCGCACAGAATCTCCTTTGCAAGTTCACATAGTATGTTCTGCCAAATTTTATTGGCAACATAGATATTTTACTGATGTTTTCCCCAGCTAAAAGCATTATCTGTATGGTTACCCCCAATTGCTGTTGTATTTGCACTTGCAGTCAACAACATTGATGGAAAGCTTTTTGAGGGTTGCTAAGTCTAATACTGATAGAAGTTTAGAAACTTGTGGAGTTCTTGCAGGTTCACTGGTAATGGGACCAGCTTTATTTATTTATTCATTTATTTCATAAAGCTTCTGTTGGATTGATGTGACAATTCTTTTCATATTTGCAGAAAAATAAAAAGTTTTATGTGACGGCTCTTATCATTCCAAAACAGGAGTCGACTTCTGATTCGGTAAGAGCTCTTTATAATTCTTGGATTGGTGAATACTGCAGGTACCAAATAATAATTATTATATTGGTCATTCAGTGTCAGACAACAAATGAAGAGGAAATATTTGACTACCAGGATAAGCAGTCTCTTTTCACCCTCGGATGGATTCATGTAAGTATTTTTACTCATACACATGTGTCTTATTTTTGCAGTTATATTTTTCGTATTATTGACAAATAATCAAGTTTAAGGTCTGCTCCGTGTTAGTTGTATTCATTTGGTTGCCACAAGGTACCCTTGAGAACAATTCATATGGCGTGGTCTAACAAATGTTGCAAATTTATTTTCTTCTTTGCTGGTATTAATCCTATTCTTCGCACATTTCTTTGATGCGTATGTCTTTGAAACTTCACTGTATTAAGCCCAGGACTCTTCTTGCGGTATGGGATCAAGGTTTTAAACATGCTACAAATGAATCGTGTTCATCTACCAACTGCTTACTGATCTTGCTACTTAAGTATTTTAAAGTAATTTTTAGTTTGTATGTGCTTTCCCGTACTTGTGTGCTAAGTAGGCAGTATATTTATCACAGTAAACATCTATTATATTTTTTCAGAAATTCTTGATATGTATAAGTTATACTGCCCTTAATTTGTATACAAAAAAACTTCATTGGTAGGTGATAGTTACTCATCTTGCTGATGTAGTAACGTTCCATTACTCATGTATACTTACATAGATATATTAGACAGATTTTGTATAAAAAGACGGGATGTGTATTTCTTGATGTGTAAGCTTATATTGCAAAGTTATTCTGGTTATATTGGTGCAACTCTTTCAAGTTGATAATTGTTTGATGGAAACCTAGAATATTGTGCCATGCAGATTATTATTAATAAAAGTTAATTATGTTTAATTATTATTGATAACCATGAAGTTGAAACATTTAGTTGTTGTTTCTCCAATTATTATTAGAAGGAACTACTTAGTTTGTTCAACAAGAATTATAAATTTCAATTTATCTGAATTAGCCTTGAAATTGTTAATGGCAGCGGGAAATATTGAATGCGGCAGTTGATTTGAACAATGTGCAGATTATTACTGACATTAGGGCTTGCATTTGTGGCTTAAAAGTTTAAAATACAAATTTTTCCCGAGAGGCGGCTTTATCACATATGCCTTGTTATTCAATCTGTTTGTCATCTTTCTGTGAGATTTTCATTGTCATTTTCATGTCTTCTGATTTTATTTGTGTTCTGCAAGCAGATGTTAATTAGTTTATAGTTAGAAAAATAAATTAATTGTTAGAGGTATAATGGTTTTATGTTAGATATACAAGATCTCAATTATCACCACCTAACACTATGGGAATGCTACATGTGTGGTTTGAGCCCTTTGTTATTGGTTCTTGGTTGGAAACTTGAAATGTAGGCTTTGTAAAGATATGATATTCAGAAGATCTAATTGTATTTATTCTTTACTAATCAGTTCATAACGTGTCAGAATAGTTTAATGACCTTTATTTAATTCGTTTATGATTGTTAACATATGTTGTTTGTTGTTCACTTTAAGAGATAATGCTGCTACCTTTGCTATTAGATTGAAATCTATCCTTTCCATTCCTTTTAGATGTCAGTACTGCTGTGTTACTTACTCAATGCCTACAATGTGCAGACGCATCCTACACAATCGTGTTTCATGTCATCAATCGATGTCCACACCCATTACTCATATCAGGTGGGTGATGTTTATTATCTTAGTACACTCGTGGTCCTATTATGCTGTCATTGGATGTTTGGATGTATACATTTATATTTTACTTGTTTGTACCATCAACATTTTGTAGTTTCAAGATATGCATGCCAATCCAATTATAGGATCTAAAATTGTGGTTGAAGTAGATTTTGAAAAGGTCAGCTATTTAACTACTTTGCTGGGAAACAATCTTCTTTGGAAAACGACTACCATGAAGGAACCGGACTCTAGATTCTCTAACAAAATAATCTAAAAATATGAAATGTTAGAAGGATAACCGATTACATCTGCTTTTAGTCTGTTAGCTAGACTTGCTCTTCTTCCATACTTTACCTCGAATAACTTTTTCTTTTCCTATTTATAGATTATGTTACCTGAAGCCATTGCAATTGTTATGGCACCAAGAGACGGTACACGGTAAGTCTCTTCCCTTTTTGTCTGTTGTGTACATTTTGTTTTTGCTTTACACATACAATCACTTGCTTCCTATATGGATGATGCATAATATTCAGTTCAGAATGCATGATATGTGATGGGTCCTTATAAAAAAACTGGGGATCTTTAGCATTCAATTGGATTCATTTGATATAGGAGCTTCTTAAAAACGCTTTAAAAGAAAAACCATTAAGTGGTTCTTTTCCGTTTAATCAGTTAAAGGCATACTTAGATGGAGAGAGAGGCAACAGGGTAGCAGTTGACGATAATTTTGGATGCACTTCAGCAATATTATTCTATTTATGGATTTTGTTCCATTTTTCTATCATTCTGTTTGTTATTATTATGGGCAATTTCGTTGCATTAAGTGTGCTCAAAATAAATGGATGACTATGTACAACGACATCAGTTTCTTGTTTCAAAAAGAAATGTGTCCTGTTTTAACTAAGTTGCTGCAGAGATCAACCAAGTTACGGGTTTATTAAATAATTCCCGCCACATTATGGGAGGTCAATTTGACTTTTGTGGTAGTATTCTCTTATTTATTAAAAGAAATATTTTTCATATTGTTGTTGGGAATTTAACCGGAAATTTGATCAATTTTAAATGCCTTTTCCACAAGAAAAAGATAAAAATAAATCAGGCAGGCAGACCACTGTTAAGAGCAAGGTTTTAGGTCTCGGTTTCGGTCTTAGTATCGTTCTTCCCAAAATTTAGGTTTCGGTATCGGTATCGCCTGTTTCGGCGGTTTCAGAAACTTGGTTTCGTCCGTATCGCTAGTTTCGGCAGTTTCGTTTCAAGTATCGGTTTCGGTTTCGGAGATACTTTAAATATGTATATACTATATACACACAGTGATGGTTTCAGAGGTTCTTAAATCTAAACCTATCAAATACTATTAAATACTTAACAAATTAAAATATTAATCAAATACTATCAAATACTAAATACTAAATAGAAAGACTAAATTTGAGTTCGCAATCATATCAAATACCGAATGCCTAAAGTTTGGTATTTAAATACTAAATATTAGATAAATGAATAGATCCTAAAGCTTGTCTTGCGCACCCACCGTTTTACCTCGCGCACATACCACTTATTTATAAGTTTGCCAAAAAAAATCACCGAGCGTTGCTTTGTGCACCTACCATTTTTCTTTGCGCACATACCACTTATTTATAGGATTGCCACAAAATATCTGCTTGATATGTGCACCGACTGTTTTACTTTGCACACATACCACTTATTTACCCTTTTAAAGAACGCATCATTTTCTGAAAGCCTACTCGGGCCTCTCTCTCTCTTTGCTCTTTGCTCTTTCTGACTATCACGCTAGATGGTCGAGGCGGGTTCGGCGAGGCAGGATGCAGGTTCGGCGAGGCGGCGACGCGATGAGATGAGTTCAATTTTTTCATCATCTTCCTTTTGTCACTTTTCTTCTTTTTCAGCAATTTTTTCTTCATTCTGCCTCTTCTTCGTCTAATTCTTCATCATTTTCAAGCCAAAACCCTAGGATTTTCTCCTCTCTTTTAACTGAGCTTTCTATGCAACCTATTGATTCACGAAATTTTTTGGGTTTTTAGAGAATTTTATTTAATTACACATTCTTTCTCCGTCTTCGACCGTTACTGAACGGTTTCGGTCGGTATTGGCCGAAACTGACCGATACCGTTCAGTATCTGCCGATACTGAAACTAACTCTTGGTTTGCATATCGTCAACTGTCGATACCGATACCGATACGATACGGCCGATACCTAATGGTATCGGCTGATACCTCAAACCCTGGTTAAGAGTGTGAATAATATCCAGTATGCAGTGAAAAAGATCGCTTATTGCCAGTACCTAACTACATGACTTTTGGCTTCCTACTGGAAGCTTGTCTCTTCATTATTCTATATTCCGTAAGAACTTCCCTAGATCCTATTCTTCCTGTCAGAAGCTTGTATTTTTCATCATTAAGAAGTTCTCCAGCTTCTATTCATTTATTTCTCTTTTTCGTCATTAAAAAGCTGTTCTCCAGGTCCTACCCATAAACGAGGCTGATTTATGGAGGCTCAATTAAAGCCCCAATTTGTTTTTAGACTTGAAGATAGCTGTCTAATGGGAAAAATGAAAAAAGAGGTAAAATTTCTTAAATTGTGTCAGAAACTTGTTAGTTGTGATCATATTAATTATATAAATACCCAAAGGAGTCATCCAATATGAATTCTTAACCGAATCAGTTATGTTTTCAATTAAGTGGTATAAAACCTAATCTTGATTGTGAAACGCAGCAGTGCAATATTATTGTTAACCTTGGCTGTCAGGCCTGGTTCATTGTTATCAATATTGGGCAAATATACAAGCTTTTTTGTCCAATGTGATGGTGGTCGAAATCAATATGTGGGATAATTATCAGCCGATATCTTCGCTTTAGATCGTAATGCATGGAAAACGAGTATCCGACAGCATGATCCTATATGATCATGATCCAACATTCTTTCTAGAGACCACGAAATTGACCCTATTATTTTTGGGGGGGATGAAGGCAAGGATGGTGATGATATTTGCGTATCAGAGTACAAATACAATACATATTGTACAGTATGACAAATTGGTCCAATAATCATCTGGCCGCACTAATGGGTTCAAACCCATTTAAAACATGTTAGAACCTGCTCTCTTCCAAATTTTTGAGGTCAAACTCTTGATAGCCGATTCTGTTGGGTCCGTACATTCTCAAATCTGACCTTTCTACCGCTCACTGATAGGGTCCCACTGCATCTCCGCTTCCGCAACGCTTGTTAATTCTCTCTGGTTGTTGCTAAGCCTCTTTGTCCATGATTGGTACCATCTCTCTCGGTCTCTTGTTAGTACTTTGTCTGCCGTATCCGGCTCTTTTCTCTCAACTCACTCTTTCTCAAAGGGATGTCTCCTCTCTATTCGTTCTGCTCCTCTGTCTCCTCTTTGCCAAGTCTCTCACTCTCACTCTCACTCTCACTCTCACTCTCATGTTTTCCTCGTGTTAAAGTTTAAAATGGTTAAACTTGAGGATGAAATTATTTAGGACCGTGTTTATGTGTTTATGTTTCGAATGACATCTCTTACATAGTACTGATTTTTGCAGGACTGGATTTTTTTAGCTTTCTAAAATTTCTTCTCCGGTTTTCTTTGTTCTATGTTTAGATTTCTTAATATTTTTTGCAACACAATTAGTTGAGTAATATGGGTATCAGTTACTATAGGAGGAAATTCCCCTATGATGGAAACAAGCGTACTCCACATCTTTTTGAATAATGGGCATGGTTCAGTTTGATTTTTATATCCTAAAACTCAAATACACTAAAAATCTAGTGACCTCAAGTGATTTGCATGTTGATTTAGCGTTGGGAAAACTTTTATTGTCTTTTGAAATCAGTAAATTTTTTTTTGAAATCGTTAATTTTCAACAACTTGATGCATGGGCAAACAGTATGAAACTACAAGATTTATAGTGGAATTTGGGTGTACGTATGTTTTAGGACTTGTGGATAATCATGAAAGGTGCTCATCATCAAGAGGAAATAAAAAAGGAATGGACTTTCCCCCTCTTATGGTAGTTAATACTCGTTATCTTTATTTAATTATAGAGAATAATTGGTATCATATGGCATATGAGGCATCTCCTCATATACCAAGACACAAAAAGTGGGCGGGTACAACAAGTACATGTCCATGTGGGTTTGTACCCGCCCACTTTTTGTCTCGTATATGAGGGGATGCCTCATATGCCATATAATACCCATTATTCTCTAAATTATATGCCTAATTTGCTTAAGTATTGCACATGATAACCTTGCGATATGTGATATGATATGATATACGATATGTGATATGATACGATAATCGAAGAAAACGAGAAGCGATCGATTGCATGACGTGACGTGACAACATAAGTCTGATTCAACTAATCTATGGATGTGGATTTTACACAACTGTGCATTTCAATTATCATAGAATTCTTTGGATGCGCCTTTGCAACTAGAAATATAAACGATGTTCTTTGCGTTAAAATGTCTGAATTCTCTTCATTACTTGCCATGTGTGGTTCCCCCGTTTCACTGATCCATAGCGATGTACAGTGTTCTCTTGGGCATCCAAACCATGTGAATTGCCTGTATATCCTTCTCATCATTTGTTATGCATCTGTGGAGACCATTTTGAATTTCTCAACAATCTTGTTTAAATGCTCCACTTGTCTGAACTTGAATGAATTCAGGAAGCACGGGATATTTCGGCTGACAGCTCCTGGGGGAATGTCTGTTATAAGGCAATGCCAGCAGCGCGGCTTCCATCCTCACCAAGAGCCACCGGGTGGTGGTCCAATCTACGAGAGCTGTGCTGATGTGTACATGAACCCGAAGCTCAAATTTGATGTCGTGGATCTCAGATGATGATAAGCTCATTGAACAAACCATACACTCTCATTGAATCTCATGTAACTATGAATTCTTTTGCTGTACATCGGACACTGAGGTGTCGGATCACTGATCCCGCTCTTCTTGTACATAAGTATCAATTTCAATGGCCCGAAGATTGGATAAATCAATTCTCCATTTGTTCGGGTAATATCATTTTGTGAACTGAATTCATTTCGGCAGATCTTTTCGTTCTTGTTCAAACAACATAGTATTGTCAGTGTATAATCCTACATGTGTGTTATCTCAATGGCTTGCTGTTTGGGTGAACTAATTTCTCCATTCATGAAATGAAACCCTTCTGAGAATTGGTTAATGTTAACCGGTCCAGTTTTTAAATTGCTTTTGAGTCGTGGAGCTGATCATAAATATCATGCAAGGGGTTGAGTTCTTGCCGGGAAACTATTTAAAGAACGCACAAAATGATTTTGTTTTATTATTAATTAGCTTAAAATATTCATTTTTAAAATGATAGAGAATAATTTTTTAGATTAAGCGTACTTATATTAATTTTTGCATATATACTTACAATTTTTAGAATTTTTAAGATTTTTAGAATTTTTAAGATTTTTATTGAATTTTTTTCAACTTTTTATAACTTATTTGTTCAAAAATTAAATGGGGCGGCCCGGCCCGGGCCTCCTTGTCAACCGGGCCGGGCCGGCCCGTGGCCCGGTCAAGGCCCGCCCCGGCCCGGCCCGATGGCCACCTTCAAATGCACGTAATCAAAATGATTAGGTGCCGCATATTATCCAGTAATCTCTTTATTTTGTAATGATTAAAGTCATTTAAAAGTACAATACATATATTTACTTTAGCACAACCAGTGTAAGACCGTAACACTGCAGCTGCAGCTGATCAAATTAATCAGTTCCCACATTACCCAATAAACTCTTCATAACACGCATTGTAAATCATCTATTTTTCATATTTTTGACACGCATTTAGTCGTCACAGAATAAAATACAGGCGCTTGAAGCAATCATATCATATACCGAGTTGTTTTACCTATAAAACCAATTAATCATTAATGCTCAGGGTACGTAATATTAATTCCTTCGAAATAATTTTGGCCTATTTGACCAGAAATCAAGAGTCTGTAGAAAAAAAGGGCCACGTGAAAATCTCACCCTTGATATTCAACATTTATGCTACCATAACATTTGATGATGATAATTCTAGTAGCAAAAAAATTATTAAAATGAAGCAGTTAAATTAACACTTGAAACAAACTAATAATCACAACCCCCAAGCTAATACAATGACAGCAATTATAATAGTTTCTTATAGCGAGGACGGATTCAATGATAAAATTCCTAATCAAAAATGAAAAGAAGAACTCGTTAGTTTGGCAAACAGTCAAGTGCACGGCATAGAATACACTTAACTAGTTCGAGTTCAAAGAATCCAATAACAAAAACACATGATAACCATTCAGATACCAAAAAGTGCAATGACAACAAAATCATTTTAGAAGATCTATCATTTATCAATTTGTTCAAAAAAAAAAGGAACCATTTAATCTCAAAACCCAAGCCACTGCCAGCTAGTTGAATCTAATCTGGTACAAATGGCGTTGCTAATACACTTGGGACTGGTTCAAACGCTTCCAGCGGCAAATAAAATGAGGTGAGACATATGGCACATCTTTAGTATACAATTTAACTCAAAATTTTAAAAAAAAAGGCTGCAATAATTGAAAGGCATCTATCTGGTGATGCACGCATCTCTGCTGGAGTTACCAATTCGCGCTATTGAGACCTCCTCCATACACATCATCATTTTTTAATCCAGATTTAAGAATATGTCCAGTTTGCACCATGAAGTGCATCGGTTGTGCATCTGTGTATTGCCCCTCGGCTGGCCAAATCATTCTTCTTCTTTGATGATTCTTCGCTTCCTGAATGGTTGGGTCTTCAAGCTTCCGGGAGCACTGTGAGCTCTCCTTTTCGCTTCTTTCTTGTTCTCTGCATCAATCATAGTGCGCCTAGTACTAACTGCCTTGTATATAGATTTGGGCAAGTGCCGGTGCCTGCAGAATGCATCATCAGAGAATTAGTCATTTCTTGTATCCAAGGGCGATCATGGAAAGAATTTTGCATATTTGTGCATATATATTTAAACTTGTTTATTAACCAAACATTTCCAACCAATAGTATCACTTATGAAGCCACATGTTTCAAACAGCTTGTAACTGAGGGGGGAACCACATTTGCTGCTTACCTAACTATGCGCTTCACCTCTGGAAGGTGTTTGTACCGTTCCTTGACAGAATCCAGATATTCCAGATTCTTCCGTTCCCGTGGCAGAAGCTGCATTGTCAACAAGTAAAATGGTCAAGAGAATTGTTTCCTTCGTGTTTTATTCAGATAACAGAATAAAAAATAAAACCAGAAAGAACTCCAAAACACTCGGCCCTGGCTCTGGCAGAAACATGCATGCAACTTTATCACAGATGCACCACTGTAACTTTCTTCTCATCAAAAAGATAAATGAATTAACCAAAAAAATTGTAGCATGCTCTAGGGGAAGTAGGTGGTTGACCGCTCACAGCAGAGAATTAAGTAACATCTCACTTGATCACATCAAACCCAAAAAAATTCCGAAGGAACTGATATGAAGAAGGCACAACCACTTGGGAACATTTGAAAATATTTCGGAATCAATTTTTGTCCCATCTATAACTTCTTTTGCCGAGGGGTTTGACAGTTCAACCATTTAAGTCATTCAGTTGTATCTTGTGTTCTTGTGTACCGAAATAAAAAAGAAATAAAAATGATCAAAATTTGACACAGATGAACATTTGTATGCTCATCTCGCCCCTACTTTATATCTTGTGGTGCGTGCATAAAACGATATATATTAAAAGTTAATTGAATAATTTAACACAGATGAACATACCAACAATTTTTCACCTCACTATTTGTTGGTTATACCTCAAGGCTAAGTATTCAAAAGCATTTCCCTCGTATAATATTTCTGAAATTATTTTTCTACATATTTCTAAGATCTAGATAATTATATCTGTAAAAGGGATCAGCACAGAATATAAATGTTCTATTGGACAAATCTGTAAATGGATCTACGTCTTATAAACAGAATCAAGTCAATTGCGGCAGCCAGAATCTACAAGAAATGGAAATGTAATAAATAATTAAGCAAACATAGAATAATTTTGCATTGTATTTATGCCCGGAAGAGTTGCAGGGAACCTATGATGCACAAGCACTTCAAAATGGGCGCCACGTCAACATCGGTCATGCATATGACACCATCACTTGCACCAGACACCGTCACTTGCACGACACTTACCGAAACCTTTATCGGACTCCGAAGTGTCCAACCTGACTGACCCAAAAACTTGTGCCCAAGCCATGTATGGTTTTAAATAAAAAAATAAAAGCAATGTGTCAAACCCTTTAATGCCACGTGTGTGTATGACCTTTTACTTAAGTGGGTATCAAACGAGCTTAAATATCACTTGAAGCATATTAAGCATCGATTATATCTTTTTTCCCGGTCTTCTTTGTTTGTTGTAGTTATATATTATACAATTGCGGGATGTTTTTGAATGGAGTTGCTGCCTAGGACAAAAGGGTGGATAAAAAGACGGTTGGGATTTGAATCACGAGGAATAAATGGGTAAGATGGGCGTTTATGAAAATTTCGGGAGGAAAACCTTGTAATTTTGGAAGAAACTAAATCTGAAGATAACTAAATTTTGAGGAACTAAAATTTTAAATTTACGATGGAACTAAATCTGGTTGGAACTAAAATTTTTGAAGAAACTAAATTCTCTGGGAACTAAATTTTAATCCAAATTTTTGGGAAAAAATAAATCGGGAGAGATCAAAAATTTTAAATTTTGGTGAGAACTAAATCTAGAGGGAACCAAACTTTGGGGGAACTAAACTTTTTGGGGGGAACTAAGTTCTCTGGGAGACTAAATTTTGGTTTGAATGTGTATAAATTTTTTTGTTGGGTGGATTATTTTGAAGATGGTTCCATTTGGGGGATTGAAGAGACTGGGAAAATTTTTTGGAAGCGATTTTGATTGAGTTGAAATTTTTCGGAGAAATATTTTGAATGCCACATGACCTATGGTCACAGGTTATGACTAGTCAGATTACAAACTATGGATTATTGCCATTGAATATATAATTTTTAATAGAACACGTCATAATAAATATGGGCTTTGATGCATACTATATATAGATAAACTGTAAAAGCCCATTTTTTTAAAAAAATCCGGCCCAAATCACACACACTCCTTTTCTTTCTCCTTTTCCATTTCTTTTCGTTTTTACCGGCCCAACCAAACCGCAGCCCAAACCCAACTAAACCTTCACACCCCTCTCACGTGCCTCCCCCACCAACTCCCAGCTCTCTTTCTCTCTCTCGTGATCTCTCCCAGCAGCGATGAACTGACTCTCTTCGTTCTCTCCCCCCTCTGTTTCCTTCGGCAAGAAGAAAAGAAAAATGCAGCAACCCGAGGCCCCTCTCCCTCTCCACCTCACCCGACATCTAGCATGGCTGCACGAATGTTCCATGCCATAAATCGTGCGATGTCGCCACGACCACACAGTTCCGATGTCGATCGACTTCATGGAAAAACCACAACTTCCCATGCCCCCCTCTTCTTCTATAAAAGCTTACATAGGCTTAGGGTTTCGGTTTTCAAGCTTTTCAAAAGAAATTTCAAAAATTCTTTCTTTGAGTTGGGATTTAGTGTTCAGTTTTCCTCTCCTTCTGCCGAGGATTACAGCCGTCCCCAAGTTCTGCATCGATCTTCGATTTCTGGTAAATCACTTTAATTCCTAAAGTTTTGGTTTTAAATTTGTGATTTTCGCTTATATGCTTGCGATGATGAATCTGAGCAATCTCGAGTGTCTCCGGGGCTTGGCGACGGACCCCCGCTACCGCCACATGCCACTGTCATGGCTGCCCCGTGTTTTTATGAAGAATTCACCCCTGTTGTGAGCTTAATTTTGGGCTTCCAGCCCTCTGCCGAGGTTGTCGTGACTTCTGGGCTCTCTTGCTACTCTGCCATGACACTGTGGGCCCCTCCTAGCCCCTTCCGTGACTTTTCCTTACCCCTGTCGTGACTGATCTTGGGCACTAAGCCCTTGGTCATGACTGAACAATGGCTTGCCTTTTGCCGTAACTTTGAATATTGGTATTTTGATTTGGGATCTATATGATGTTGGGTTATTGCATCAGATTGGTTGGTTTGGTTTGGACTATAGACGTGCGTGTAGTGTTGGTTTCATGATAAGCTTTGAACTTTGGTTTGTTCCGTGATGTCGAAATTAGGTTGCTCTATGATTGTACATTAGGGTTTGGCCCTTTGTGGCAGTTGGACTATAGGATTACTGCCTGCTGGATCATGGATTAATGCCTGAAGGTTCATATAAAACCATGAACATATGGTTAAGTCCCGTTAAATGATCAATGATGAGAATTATCTGAGATCGACACAGTGTCCCCCCACCATATTTCTAATTGATGCACTGTTAGCTACTTGACATTCAGGTTAGCTTCAACTTACTACTTATACCTCAGATTTAAACTTTCTAGCATTCTTATAATATTTTAGCTGTACCTAAAACACATGTGCTCCATGATATATGTTTAACTTAGTATAACACCAGTTGCATGCTATATATTTTATCATTTCAAGTATTGCATCACATGTTCCCTGTATTTAACTACAGCGCAAAACCATTGAAAATATTAATATGTTGAGTGTGCTATGAAAACCAAATGTAATTGGAATATCATTGGAGCATGCTGTTATTGTCCTATTGAAACAACTTATTGGAATATCTTGTTGAAACACACTGTTAAAATAGTTTGATGGAATAGAATCTTGAAAATCTGATTGGATCTGAAATGACATAGCACACTAACACATGGACTAGTTTCAATGTGACCCTAAACAAAAGCTTTACTTCTTAAATTATGTATAAATAAGTAAATGTTACCAACCTAGAACTACTTATGGACTATATCACCGAAACACTGAGAGATGTATACTTGACATACATTTGGCACTTCAGACTCACTGGGGTTTGGAGGTAAATTATATTAGTAATAGTGCAAAAGTGATTGGAGCCTTGCTCCTATCGACATGACCGCATTAGGTATTTCGACCGGGTCACATCATGAATTCGATGTACCCTATTGGTATCGTCGGACTTAATTATTGAGTCCTACGCTATTACTCTTTTAGACTCATAGCCCCTCACGATCTTACTTTGGGCCTGACCCGGATGAGCGCCCTCGTGGTACGAGGTGGACTCCTGGTTGCTTAATATACTCTTCAATGTTATTTGCATCCTAGGATTGACACAGCTGATAGAATCATAATAAAACAACCAAAAGTTGTTGCATGCCCATTTTACTTTCTGGTTCCTACCTGTTGATTGTATTAATTATCCTGATCCTAGTTTCCAGTTACAGTTTCCTAGTTAGTTATATTTATGCTCTCATAAATGTTTAAATTTCAAAATTCTAGAATCACTGACCCACTGGCAATTCTTCGTTTTGTTGCACCGTCAAGTGCTGAGACAAAGACGAAGGAGTCCCCGGTGTTTAAGGATACAAACTTTGCGATGGATACCGCAGATTTTTGATCTTGAGATAGTGAATGTATCCAAAGTTTTAAAACGCGAAGGCGCGACGCGAGGCGTTTTTTAGGTCCGTGAGGCGAGGCGTAAGCCTCAAGGCGTAAGGCGTAAGCCTTCTGCGTGTTGTGAGGCGTAACAATTTATAACCATATTTCTTAAGATAGTTAGGAATTTGAGCACAAAAACTAATATTACAATAACACTCCAAGAGTCCAAAGACAAATACAAAGCATCGAATAAAACATCCAAAAAAGATTAGAGTATTTGAGTTGCAAAATAAGACTCTAGAATGTAAATCTACTCTTCCACATCATCAAATGCGGATTCTTCACTTAAGCCATCTCCCTCCCCAAAACTTCCTCGGCTACTAACATCGTCTTCATCTCCATGTCCAAAACCAATCTGATCATCATTTTCATAGATATGTGGAGTGTCCTCAATTTGGCCCTTGCCCCTATCAACTGCACTGTGAGATCCACGTCCAATATCACCTAGATATACACCAATTATGCACAAAGTTACTAACTTTTTATGAAACAAGACATTAAAAATAAAAATAGGCTAATAATGTCAAATAGAATGTACTTACCATGATTCTTTTGAGTTTTTCTTTGATAAGTAAGTGGAACTGGAAGTGGCACTTGAGTGGCACTTCTTTTCCGTGCATCAGCCATGAACCCGGTACTAGGAATGCGACTCGGCGTACTCACCAGAGGAATGCTATTCGGCCTAGCTGCACGAGGAATGCCACTCTGCATAGTCGTAGAAGCAATGCTACTCTTCCTAGGCACGGTCACGGGAGGAATGCTACTCATCATACTCGAAGGAGGAACACTAGTAGCAATAGGAATTTCTTCTTCACATTCCTCTCCTCCAACACCAACCAATCTTATAGAAGGAACATTCACATCTAAGCTTTCATCATCTAACCATCCAACTCCAGCAGGAAGGAGTGGTTCTTGTTCTTCTGTAATCCACTCATCATCCGAATCTACAACTTCTTTTAGGATGTGATCGATATTATTATTTACCGTGGCTATCCTCCTCTTGTGTCTTTCTCTTAGCTTCAAGTTGTACATGACAAAAACTAGAGCATGGAGCCTTTGTTGCTCCAAGCGATTTCTCTTCTTCGTGTGCACCTATTTATCATGCAAGTTACTATATTAGTTAAATGTAAATTGCATAAAATACATAAATGATACGTTATTCGCTTATGAAGAGAAAACTTTAAGGTTACATGTTCAAACGCACTCCAATTTCGCTCACAACCCGAAGCACTACATGTGAGGCTTAAAACCCTAACAGCAAACCTTTGCAATTCTGGAAAATCACTTCCATACCGCAGCCACCAATCAACTAAATCATCAAGTTTAGAGTTAAACTATGAAATATGAATAACTTGAAGAAGCTGTCAGTTTGACATAATAAAATAAATAGATAACTTTGTGTATACCTGGAGAACGCTTTCCTCGTGTTTTGATGGCCATGTCGCATCCAAATTCTCCCAGTGCATTATCATAAGAATCCAACTGAAGATCGGCATTAAGTCTTTCATCACTATCTGGTCCCATCATCCTATCCATGGTTGCATATAAACCTTTCCTTACTTCTTCATCGGCATTGAAATTTATTTCAAATCGAAATTGAGGATTAAGGTAATACCCCGCTGCATGAAGTGGACGATGAAGTTGATTGTTCCATCTTTCATCAATCTTGTTCCAAATTGGCATGTAATGCCTCTCGGTGTTGCCACATGCATCTCTAATCCTTTCTTTAGCAGTATCCATCATCTCATACAAGAATGGCATCGAAGGCCTTCTATCCGAATCAACCTTCCTCAATACTGCAACAATTGGAACAGTTGATCTCACACAATAAGAAACATTGTTCCAAAACTTTCTGTCAAAAAGTATTGTATGTTTTGCTTCTACTCCTTCAATATGGTTTGCCCAAACACTGGAGTTCCATTTCTCTGATGAGAACATGGCTTGAAGATCTCTTTTACGCTTGTATAAACTTTGCAAAGTGAGGTAAGCAGTGGCAAAACGAGTAACAGCTGGGCGTATAAGCTCACGCTGATGGCTACAACTCCTCATGTATGCTAAAACCCAAGCATGCCAATAGATAAACTTAGTGACCTGCTTTGCCTGGGCTAGGGTGGTTGCAAAAATCTTCATTGAACCAATGGATTCCAATATCAAATCAATGCAGTGAGCTGCACATGGAGTCCAAACAAATGCGGCCTCTTCTCCATTAACTTCTTTCATGCACTCACATAATTTGAAGCATTATCAGTAACAATTTGTACAACATTCTCCTCGCCAACTTCTTCAACAACTTGATCCAAATACTTGAACATAAGGCTCCCATCCTTAACAGTATCTGATGCATCAACAGATTTAAAGAACATTGTACCAGTAGGAGTATTCACCAAGAAATTAATCAAACATCTACCCTTCTGATCAGTCCATCCATCAGACATAATTGTGCAACCATATTTCTTCCATGACAACTTGTACTCTCCCATTAATTCATCAACATGCTTCACCTCATCAGCTAATATCCATGTTCTAACATCATGCATAGAAGGAGGTTTGAATCCTGGACCATAATTTGCTATTTGCTCCACCGCATGTTTCCAATAAGGATCATTCATTAAATTGAAGGACAACGCATTTGCATAAATAAATCTACCTACTGCTTTGCATACCTCTTTGCGTTCCTTTTTCTTCTCTTTAGTATTCAAAACTCTCGAGCTTGGGGTTGAAGATACAAATTGGTCCATTGCACCCCTTGGTCTTGGCGCTAATGATGTTGTAGGTGTAGGTACATTGTCATCGGACATAGACACATCAAAGGGTTCATCCCCAATCGACGAACCTCTACTACTCGTACCGGCCCTCCCAATGCTTTCAGTTAACTCTTCATTTTTTTTCTTTTCTTTAATATAACCCAACAAACCAGCTGCACATTTGGCCTTTACATCATCAGGGACTTGAGTACACGGCGCCATTCCGTGTCTAGTTCCAGCCAAATGGTTTTTCAACCTATTAATTCCACCCAAACATTGCTTGTTACAGAATTTGCAAAGCAAATACCCCTTAGGTTTACCGACTACTTCACAACCATATTCCCAAGCAAAGTCCTTTTTGGTGCTCATCCAGATTCCTACATTAACAAGAACAAGCATACATTAAGATTTTAAAAGGAAAAACAAACAACTTACAACAAAAAATTTAGACTCGCATCTATGTATCAAATTATCAATAACTAAGCTTTATGGAAAAGATTGGCAAAATTATTGACGTAAGTAAAATTCTGATGAGTCTACAAGGTAACAAATTGATGTGTGTTACAACTTACAAAGATTGGTTTTTGTACAGCTTCGATCCTCATATTAAGTTATTAACCAAAGATTGGTTTTTGTGTCATTTACAAGCTACAGCCAGCTTGATAGCCGAACAGTGGGAGGCATTCAGCAAGGCAGTATGGGGAACTTGAGGCTGGTCACTGTTTGTAGACCATCAATATGAAAGTATGGGGGAACTTGGGGCTGTCTTGTTTGCTCTCATGTTCTTAATGTTACTAGCAGAAGTGCATGTGGTGCAGTACAATGTAGGCATGGGGTACTTATGTGCAACAAAGAACTTGTTCACTAAAATTAAGTATTGTTCAGGGATTATGAAGTTTATTTTCTTGGGCAGTTGCAAATAATTTTGGTTTTTCATGTGTTTCACTACTGGCTAATATCCAGCTGATTGCCTTGAACTTGAAGTATTCAGCAGATTCATATGCAATTTGCTACTGTGTGCTTGATACTAATGTATGATTTGTACCTCCATACAGACAAAATTGTTCTTTATAATAACTATCTACATATAACTTTCCCCCCTGAAAACAGTAAAAAAAATTAACTTGATTTGATACATAACAATTTTTCCTTTCTTTACCGTTCATGTCACTTTTCAGCTAAACAAATAAAAAATAAAATTTCCATCAAACATCATATTAATCACATATGGAGAGAAAACAATAATAATATCATTCTCTCAAGCACTCATCCAAATCTTCCCCTTTTTGCCCCATATGTATTCATCGTCAACCAACAGAAACGAAAAAAAAAAATGGGCGGCGACGAAAAAAACAGCAACGAAAAAATACAAATGAACAGAAAAAAAATTCCAAACGAAAAAAAAAAATTAACGGCGGAGAGAAAAAAGCGGGGCGACGAGCGACGGAGAAGAGAAGGGGGGCCGAGAGAAGAGAGGGGGGGCGCCGAGCTACGGAGAAGAGGAAGGGGGGGCGCCGAGCTACAGAGAAGAGGAAGGGGGGCGCCGATCTACAGAGAAGAGGAAGGAAGAAGAACGAAAGAAAAAAACAATGGAGATACGAAAGGAAAAAAAGAACGATGAACTGGGCGACGAGCATCAGCAGCAAAAAAAAATAAACGAAAGAAAAAAGAAACGAAAAAAAGGCGACCGATCGAAGAACTTACCTGGGCGACGAGCAGCAGCGGCGGCGGCGTCTTCTCCTCTCCTTCTCTCTCTCTCTGTGTTTTAGCTTTTATACGCTGTGACTTAAAATGCCAAAAATAACCTTGATACAAGGCGTTTAAAGCTTACGCCTCAATCACGCCTCCAGCAGAGGCGTACGCCTCCAATCTGAGGCGTAGCGATTTTTAACGCCTCCGATGATTGAACGCCTTCTCCACTGCGCCTCAGGGCGCTGAGGGTGCGCCTCGCCCTGAGGCGCGCCTCAAGGCGTAAGCCTTTATAGCCTTTCAAAACTTTGAATGTATCCATATTGTATCTTTTAGATATATTTTGTTAACATGTGGATAGTATGATGTATACGACTTTGTAAACTCGCAAACATATACGAATGAAATTTTTCTTAAGCATTTTGATGCATCTCTACTCGTGTCTAGATTGTTTTCACTGGTTAACTACAGAACACGCCACTCTTTGTGAAACATGCTGCAACCCTAGGTTGCGGGACGTGACAATACCGATGCACACATACATCGTTATATTGCCGTGTTCACGTAACTTATTTTTAAACAATCTGTGTTTTTAAACAGATCTGCCGTGTCCCCATATCTGCCGCGTCCAAGTCTCTTGTCTGTGCTTCATAGCACGAAAGCAACCCCTATTCCCCACCCTCCACCCATCCCTAAATCCCTAAACAAAAGAATAAGAAAAAGAAAAAGAAAAAGAAAAACCAAAACCACAAACACGACTTAGCAAACAACACTTTTGTGTTATATTTATACCCAAACGAGTTGATTGGGAGCAAACTCCTTGAGAACACACACACACACACACACACACACACACACACACACACAGAGAGAGAGAGAGAGAGAGAGAGAGAGATAGAGAACCGACCCCCTCAACCCAAGTCCCTCCACAAAAAACCCAACGAACCCCCAAAACTATATCTCCTCCTCTCAATGTGTGAAGCAACTCCCTCAAGCACCAACCCTCTCTCCCCAAGAGGAACCAAACTCATCTACTGGAGTGGAATTGATTGGCAAAATTCACACCATGACTATTTAGCTGTTAAAACCAATTTTGTCCCTTCCCTTACTGTCCCAACTTCAATTCTCCCCACACACACCCCCAAACAAAAAACAAAAAAAATCTCCTCTCATTGCTCATTGTGTGGAGTTGATCACGAAGGGTAACAAGACGTTACCCTGCATATTTAGTTTTTGTTTCCCTTTTTATTCTTTAGCTTTTTCATTCCCATTATAAATAATAAAACTAAAAAATAAGAAACATCTTGCTAAAAGTAAAACTAAAATCATGTGTAACCTTGTCTAAAAATAGTTCCAGTTAACACGCATTTGATCTCACAGATATTTAACACATGCTATGGGAGTTTGATAGAAGGATGTGGTTGGGGCCTTTCCACAAAATGATATGTTAATGGCGGTGGAAGCTTTTGAAAGACACAAGAAATATGGAAGGAACAAAAAATCAACCTTTAACCTCGAATGAAAAACCAACCTCGGAGAAAAGGTAGGTCTTAATCAGAGAATTCATGGAAACCAAGTCAATCCTTACCCCGTAATGGAGAAGAGGAGAAGCAATTCTTAACCATGAAAACTAAGCTCCAAATAATAAGATTTCATAATCCACCAATGTACCCCATATTTCCGTAACTATTTTCCCAAAATTATTGCCAATTTTCAAATATTTTTTCCTAGATTTCTCTCCCTTTTCTTTTTTCCTCCCTCTTTTCTTGCTAGACACCCCCCAGCCCCAAACCAACAGGTCGATATCCCCTTCTTTTTTTCTTTTTCTCAGCCCACATAGCACATGACATACTCTTATTTCCCTTCTTTTTCTTTTGCTCGAGTCCAAAAAGCCAGGCCCAAGACCACGGCCCAAACACCATAACCCTGACCCATTCGTCTCAGCCCTCAGCCCCACCCACCCACACCTGACTCTTTCTCTCTCTATCTCTCAGCCTCACTCGAGGAAAAATCCCTAAGCCCGAGTAGTTCCTATTGAGCCATATTTGCGCCTACCCTTCGACGCTAGTCCCCAAGCCCCCCTCTTCTCTCGAACCCTCAGCAGCCCGAGCCCTTCTCTCCTCTCGCAAGCAAACCACATTACCCGAGCCCTCTCACTCACTCTCTTTTGCTCAGCATCATGAAAGCCACGAGCCTTTCTCTTCCTTCAATCGACTCAACCCGAGTCCCGACAGCCACGAGGCAGCACCAACAGACCCCTAGCACTAACCTCTACTGCTCGAGCCCTTATTTCCTCAGCCCTAGTGGTCGTCCTGCTTGACGAATCAAATAGTCCTCTTTCTCTCGCCCAAGTGGCGCCTACAACCACTCGACATCTTATTAAGTCCATCGCCTTCGTTGTTCCCCCCATCAAATCCACCACTTTCCCCTCTAATCTGAGGCTCCATCTTCCCCTCTATATTTTCCACTTCTCTTCAGAGGTTTTTCTCAACAGAAAAATGCGATCTTTCAAAGATCCTAGGGGTTTTCTCTGGAGTTGAGTTAGGTTTGAATTTAGTTCTTCAGTCTCATTTCTTTCCTTTGGCAAGCGAGCCGCAGCCGACCTGTGGCACGTCGGCTTCTACATCCACACAACGGCACGACTCGACGATCCCTGACGGCTCTCCGGTTTTGATAAATTCATTCTAAATTCTAGTTTTCGGTTAGTTTCGATTACTTTCATTGTGATGATGTTTTCCTGAGCCGAAGGATTTCTGTTTCTTCTTCAAGACTTATCAGCAACCCTCGTCGCCGCCCCCACACCGCTATTGCGGCTAACCCCTGATATTTGGTTTTCTCCGGAGGATTTGCCTCTTCCGTGACCCCTTTGAGTTCTGTTGATGGTGGTTGTATGATGGCATTGATGTTTGGCTTGGCTTGGTGCTATACTACTGATGTTTGTTCGGTTCTGTTGGTGTTGGTCATGTTCTGTTGATGTGAATGCTGGCTGTTGGGTTTCTTTTAGTGCTTGGCTTGGAGTCGGGTTGGACCATTCCCCTTGATGTTGGGATTGGGCTTTGCCCTTAGTGTGGGCTTTTGGCTCATTACTTAGGATATATCCAGCCAGATGTGCCTGAAATTATTCCTTGATGATATTTGTGGCCGGAATAATATAAAGCCAGCATAAGATGGATTTGACCCTTAAGCACGATCGGTGTGGAGACTTCTCTGAGATCATTTTGTTGACCCACCTCCCATTTTTAAGTATTATGAGAATTATCTTGGTGCATGCAGATGACTTGGTAGTACTATCGTGTTTGGTGGAAATTTGACATTACGGGTTTTGAGGTAAGCTATTAAAGTTTTCATGCATGCTTAAGGGATCATCCTTTTAGTATGTCACATTGTTAGACTAGTTAGGTTTTGATATCCCTATACACATGCCATATTGTTAGATCTGTTAGATACCACCATCACATTTCTTGTGGCATACTTTTCGACTTGACGTTGGGTGTTGCTGTAGGACTTGGTGGTGGAAGTTATTGTTGGACATTGGCCTTGGTGTTGGTATTGGACTTGATGTTGTTGTTTGGACTTGGGTGTTGATTTTGTTGTTAAGCTTGAATTTTGTTTAGTGTTGCCCATGGTGATTGGTGTTGGTGCTTGGAGTTGTGTTTGGACTTGAGCCTCGCCCTTAGTGTTGGAATTTGGCCTTGGCCTTTTGCTGTTTGCACATAGGATTCATGCTTAGCTCAATGTCATTCATGTTTAGCTTTACTTCATACTTATATTATTCATGCTTATCTTTATTGCAGTTGTCCCCCCATTGTTATCCCATGTTCTATACCACTACATTCTTGCAGCATGTTATCCACGTTCTAGTTTACCGTACCACTTAACTACACGCTCTCCATGATCTAGATTGTTACATCTCTTATTGCATGATATCCATGTCTTAGACGGTTGTCACTTGATACATGATCTCCATGCTACACTATTTGCTGAATGCTAAACATGTTTTAGACTGTTACACCACTTGGTGCATGCCATCGATCATGTTGTCACGTAATGCTTGATATCGATTATACTAGAATCTCGATTATGCTAGAACATCATAACACCAAAACCTAGCAATATGTGTGGATGTGCTATGATGAGAAACATGATCTTGAACACATAGTTATCATTCCTGTACATGACTTGTTACACCACCTTATAAGTGGCAAATTCTTGATACTGGGCATGTTGGCAATAATGACTCCTGAATTTACTTGAAACATGATACATGACTGGACTTGAATCACATAGCACACCAACCATATTAGCTAGTTTTGTTGTGACACATGTACTTGTTTCTCAATGCATGTTTAATAAACAATATGGGTCTTTTAGAATAACACTTGTACTACACTACTGTGACACTTAGATATGTACACTTTAACATGTACTTGGCACTATGGACTCACTGGGTTTTGTGATAATCATATTAGAGGGCGTGCGTGAGCGACTAGAGCCATGCATCTGAATTTCTGACAGCATCAGGTCTCCAACTAAGTCACATCGTGTATCTGATGCGATCTTTGAGTATCGTCAGACGTAATATTGAGTTCCTCCTAATCCTAATATGACTCAACGCCCCCATTGGTTTCTATGTAAAGGATCGGCCCGGGCGAGCATCCACGTGGCTTCAGTGGACTCCTATTTACTTATTGTACTCTCCAATGTGATTCACGACTTAAAATTGGTATAACGGCTAGAACAAAGATAGCTTCACTCTAAATTGAAAACTGATGCATACATGTCTTTCCTGCTTATTTCCAGTACCTGTGTACCTTGCTTGCTTCTAGTTTTGTGTACAGTTACTTGTTTGTCTTGTACTCCTGCCAATATTAGTATGCATGTCTGACACTTATTACATATTCCTGCTTTATGTTGCCTTCAATGCCTAAATTGCATTTCTAGAATTATTGTCTGACTGCTAGCAACACTGCGTCTCGTGGCACCAGTTAGGTGCCATACAGGATTACGAGAAGACTACATCATGCAAGGATGCTAGATTAGTTGTATGTGGTACGAGCTGCATAGGAATAGGCCAAGAGTGGATTCTTTTATGCATTTTACTTTGTACCTCGAGACATTATATTTTCCTTCGCATTGTATCCAGATTTGTACTTGAATAAGAAATTGACACGGGTATGTTGGTACATGTCTACTATTTTACCCTATTGTTTTTACTGGTAACCAGCGGGACTTACAACTCTTGCAAATCGTAATGGCCCCCGGGAGGCGGGTCCTTACAACCAATCTCTATAATTTTGGGTACAAAATAATCATTTTTATAAGGTTTATACATTATTGAATCATAATTCAGCTAAAACTCTAATGCATAATAAGTTCTAACCATTAAATATTCTAATCAAAGACAAACAACAAAAACAAATCCTAAACAAATTCAAAGTCTAAGTCATTCTTTTCCTAATCAAACTCCCAAATGATTCAAATTCTAATTTTTAATCCTAATCAAACATAAATTCAATTGAACTAATTTTCCTATCTGAGCTCAAACTCTTTTAGCTAATTCCAAAAAGTCTTAGGCATCCTTAACAAATCTTTTATGGAACTCAAACTCTTTTAGCTAATTCCAAAAAGTTTTAGGCATCCATAACAAATCTTTTATGGCAATTGGTTTCTGCATCAGCCACATAAAATACAAATTAGGTCAAGGAAGAGAAAAGAGGAAAGATCAGTGGAGATAACATGAGTCTCCATGTTATTTGGTTGTTGATTATGTTCAAAAGTATGGGAGACAACGAAAGGCATGCTTGTTGTGGGTCCCCCTTTTTACTCTCTTTTCCTTGTATTTATGGGGCTCAATGGGGTGCATTTTTCATATGATGGATTTTGTTTTGATCGCTAGTGAGGGGTGTAAATAAGAGAACATAGCCGGATTGAGGAGAAAAAATAGGTTCAGGATGAAACAAGAAAATAAATAGCTTCAAATCTCACCAGTGGTTTAATCACCTCATCCAATGTGTCAAAGGACACAAACCAAGAGCATACATAGTATCTATGTTGTACGAACATGGCTATGGCGATACATGGACATGACAAGTTGATATCAAATTCTCAAAAATGCATATGATATGGGCGTCCTATTCGTGTATCTGACACGTCCAACATGGCACAGCTTCATGATTGAAGTGGACGTAGACAAATATGATTGATGACCATGACTCCCAGAAATGCATGCACAGAACAGCCGCAGAAAGAGAGTCCCAATAGAAAGTTAAAGAATATCAGTCTCACAAAATGAGGAGCATTTATGTGTATCCACCAGAACATGACAGTAAAATAGGAAAAGAAGCTTACGACTCCCAGCTGCTCCGAAGCGTTAGCTTTCCATAATCTAAGATTTGTGTCATCACTTCCAGAAATAATGTAAGACCCATCGCAGCTGAATTTTACACAGAATACCCTAAATGGACAAGCACAATATACAGAGTTAGGTAAATAATGTGAGCCAAATAGAACTACTTAGAAAGCATTCACACGTTGAGAAAAGCCAGTTCCCCAGTACAAATTGTACCGCAAGTAAACTTTATATCATAAAGTACAAGGAGAAAAAGCATATACATGATCAAATTCATATTAAATCCAAAGACTTGACATTCAACATTGATAGAAAGCAACAAAAATGCAACAGCTGAAAGATGGCAAGTTAGGAAATTTTAGCGTAGGAGAATATACACATAATACCTTTGCATTCTCTTTGTATGGTAAATTTCTCTGCTATGGCCTCCGTTGTACGGAAAAATCCTGACCTGCATATGTGAATGTCAAATTAAAAAATAAACAATGAAAAATAGTTTATTTAAGGAAATAAAAACAAGGAACTTGTTCTGTAATAAAATAATGCAACCACTGAAACACCAGATACAATAAAGAGCCTAACTTACTGTCCGGTCATAAGAACCAGTAACAAATTCCCTGCCAGTCGGAGAATAATCAATATCCATCCTGATACCAGCACAATGCAAAATACTTTTAGCATACATGTAACTTGAGTAGTTTTCAAACAAAGACAGCGTAATGATAAACTCGGATATTTTAGACCATGATACATACACGGCAGATGTGTGATCTTTATGGACACACTTGGCCTCGTCCAGTTTTCTAGCGTCATAACTGTAGCAGCTGGTATCTTCATTTGCCTGTAGCACCAAAAAGATCTGCTTAAAAATTTCTGCCCAGCATGTATGCATTGAAATTTCAGGTGACAAAATAATGTTTAAATAGTTAATTATGTTAATAAATTTTAAATTGTTAAAATGATTAAATTGCCTTGTATTTTCAGCAAAGACAGCTTATTTTAAAAGAGCCAGAATTTCAGATCAAACAACAAAATGAACAGATAATCACATAAAGCAGCTCAAAACAAAACCAATCATACTATTGTTTTTGGAAAAGCATAGTAAGTTACAAGAAGAGAAATATGATGTAAATAGAATAGGCCTTTGCTTGTATGCTTACAGCTGTAAAGTTCATCGGCTCCATTGGGTTCCATGAAATTGCATTGGTTCTCGTCTGTGCCAAGAAAATAAAATATAATCTCATTTAGCAATAATGGTACGATACATTTGACTATTTTAAAACAGACAAACCTTTAACATTAAATGGACAGAAGAATGTACACTAATTAACAATTCTATACATGCACTTTCTTACAAAGAGAATTGGGAGATTTTAAAAGACCAAGCTTATCTGACAGACATCCATAAATGTTGATCTAGGGTGGCTATGAAATTGTTCAATAGATAAAGGTGCAAGTATTATGCTTCTCAATTACTAAATTTTAAGGAAAGAAATTTTGTTATACCTGAATTCTCAAAATCAAGTAGCAATTCATTAAAGAATACAAGGACTGCGGACCTATGATTCGTATAAATGGACAAGGCAATCCTCTAGAACCCACACACGAGGACATGGTTATATGCAACACGCGCGCGCGGGAAAATAATCGGTATATCATATGACAAATGAGCACTTGTGTCATGTGACGCCCGAAAAGTTCACCTCCACATTTTTTTAACAATCAGATCTATTCATTTTAATCACCATAGTCTAAAACTCAAGCATACCAAAGAGCTAATCAACTGAAAGCCAGTGAACCTAAATTTTTGTGCTTATCAATTTAGGGATTAAAAAATTCTACTGTTGTAAAGCTGTTAACTTTCAAACAAGTAGACCAATGAGTAAAAAGTAGGGCTTTAGAATATGAAGGTAAATGACATATGAAAATAATAGGTATCATATGACATATAAGCATGTTTCATATGGCGGCCTGAAAAGCTCACACATCACAATCTTTTTGGTACGACCAAACACCGTTCAGTTTGGTTTTCATATTCTAAAACACAAACACACCAAAGCTCTAGTGAACCAACATTTTTACCCATTGATTAACTTGAAAATTAACGAATTTATAACAATTTTACTTTTTTCACCCGTAGATAGACAAGCCAAAAATTTTAGTTCACTAGCTCGTTGATCTGTTAGTTTGTGTTTTTAGAATATGAAGATCAACATGAACGGAGCCGATCTTTAAATAATCGAGGTTGGACTTTTTGAGCATCACATGACACAAGTGCTCATATATCATATGATACATATTCCTACACATACGCAAACATATGTTATTATATGTGTGCGTGTATACTATTCCTCATTGGGCAGCTCACGGCCCACCCATCCCTTGGGTTTTTTGAATTTTTTAGGATATATTCTGCACCTTATGGATGGTCACCACACCAAAAATCAAGTGAATCAAATGCTATTTGACTCTCGATCTATCAGTCACAAATTGAACTGTTGCATAAATAGAACTTTTTGCAACGTGTGGATCAAGAGTCAAATACCTTTAGGTTTCATCCATATTTACGGTTTTGAGGCATTAGAATGTGGGCCGTGAGTGGGCCAAGGTGGATTTTCCTCCTTGGCCTACTGAGACCCATTAAACTCTATATATGTATATATATATATATATTTACATTCATGGTATACTATAAATGTTATATCTATGTATATGTATGTATGCAAATGTATATATGTACGTATGTATGTGAAAGCATATATGTTAGAATAAATATTATTAATATGTATGTGTATCTATGTGTATGTGTATGTGTGTATAGTTGAATGATACATTTAAGTAGACCAAATACGCAGATTCAACACATCCAAATTTAAAATTGGCAATCCCAATGATAAATATATTTCTTTTGATGTGATCTAACACATCTAAACCATCTACAAACATAATTTCAGATGATTTTGATATATTTTACCCATGCAAAATGTGCTTGTAAAATCAACATTTTAGAATTATCATAAAATTGACTAATTTTTCGCCACATGATGTATAGATATAACATATCTAAATCATTTAAAATTTTGTTTGTAAGTAATTTAGACTTGTTAGATCGCATCCAAAAGAACGAGTTCTAATTGGGTTTCCTAATTTTAAATATGAATGGGTTAGGTCTGCATGCTTAGTATTACTCAAATTGATAATAATCCTAGTCAAGCTATATACACACACATACAAATATACGTAAATAATATATTTAGTTATTTACACATACATACGTTTATATCTTATATGTATGTGTTTGTATATATACAAATACATACATAATAGTACATATACATACTTCAGTGTGTACATATGTACATAGATCTATATATATACACACATGTATACCTGTGTATGTATGTTTGTATACGTGTATAGATACACCTATAAATGTTTACACACACGTATACATACAAGTATATATGTATATACATGTATCCACACATATATACTTATGGATATGCATATATGTGTGAGTACAAGTATAAATATTTATACATGTATATCTATAAATATCTATGTACAAATGTCTGTGTATCTATGTACATGTGCATATGTGTATGCATGTGCTATGTATGTAAAGGTCTGTATCGATATAGATGCACAATAACTTTGGAAAGTATTTTTTAATTCAATAACCCCCTTGTCTGAACCCCACAAACTCCTACATAGAAGAGACTGACTCTTGTCAAATGAGCTAACCCAATGTGGTGTGTGCATGCAAGCATGCGTGCATATATATGTGGGCGAGGGTGGGGGGATTTTCAAGTGAGAAAAGTCCTAGTGCAAAAAGAGTTTTAAGAAGTTTTTTCAACTATCCAAACCATTGAATGTGTTCTACACATGTTAATACACACACCAAAAATAAAGAAAATCTCCCTCCCCCGATCCCGATTTGCCCCTCAATCAGATCGATACAAAATATTCTATTGTTATGAAACCGTTAAATTTGTAACGGCTTG
The DNA here is from genome assembly GCA_030789695.1 of Scilla litardierei. Classification (NCBI taxonomy): domain Eukaryota; kingdom Viridiplantae; phylum Streptophyta; class Magnoliopsida; order Asparagales; family Asparagaceae; genus Scilla; species Scilla litardierei. Next base: position 4,170,145 of record CM061132.1, read on the forward strand.
ATCAAGGATCAAATCCCAATAGGATTCACCCATTATTTTCCTGGGGTATATATATGTATGGATTAAACCATGAAAAAATGTCAAAAAAAAAACAAATTTCAAAAAACATAAAAAAAATCGCATGATGGTTAGTACAAAACTTTCGCACAAGAAAAACCGCCGCCCAAATATGTGTGGGTGGGTTTCACATGACATATGAGAAAGTTCTCTAATATGTTGTGACATGGCACGATCTCATTGGTATAAGAAAGGGTCACATGAGGTTGTACTCTTTGTCACCCTTTCTCTCTTACCAACTAGTTCGTGTCAAGTTATCATATATGAGATATGATCCACCCTTCAAATTTTCTACATAGATGTAAATTTAACTTCTATAAATATACAGTATGTTGTTTTATACTATAAAGAGCCAAAAACAATGAAGTGATTCATGAACCATTAGCTTTTGTGGAAGGAAGCATAACATACTTCGTGGTACATATTTTTTGGGTAAAAAATTGTTTACATTATTAGAAGTCCGACACGGATGGACACGTATGTTATGTCTGAAAAAGTGCCGGACACACCTTTTTTTGTTGGGTGAGGTATCCCACATATTAAAGCTACATATCATAGCTGCATACCCATAGAATAATAGAAAATGAGCAAATGAGCAAAGTTTTGTTGCGAAAAATATAACAGCATGTGCAAATATGAAATTTGACAGCAACATAATGTGTAAAGCATTTTGAAATAATGAGCATTAACATGAAAAGACCTAAATCCTATCTAAACCCTTTTTCTGTGAATTGAAAAGACTATGTAACACGAAGACTTCAAATATGGAACCATGTCCGACACCGACACCTGGACATGCATGTTGGACACGACATGATAGTTTCGTTTTAAGTATTCCTCAATGAGGCGTAGCTTGCAACACTGCCTACTCACACATTCCCCCCCCCCCAAAAAAAAAAAAAACAACAACAACAAAACCGCAATGATGTTGATGATGGTAAGAAAAAAAATGAAAAAAGGATGGTAGAAAAGGCAAGAGTTCAGATAATACTAAAAATAACAATAATCATAATAGTTAAAAATTTAAAATACATGCAGTGCGAGAAATGGTTTCTTACCCTCATGATTAGCTTTCTTGCGGGGGAGGACATGCGTAGATCATAAAGTGTTATGCCACGATCACTACAAAATCACATAAAAACTTTCAAAAAGCCAATAACGTAGCAGCAAAGGCAGCTTAATACGAAATCATTAGAGTGATGTACACCACAAGAAAACGAAGGGGATATCATGTCCCTGATGGTAGATGTTAAGCATCAAGCAACCAGATAACACACATACCATTAAGACATGCAGCAAATTAGATGTATAAGAAATGTCTAGTGGTGAGATTCGGTGAAGATAAGTATAAAGAACTTTGTGGTACATGAAAGACTGCAATGTATTGTTGAGACAAAGAAGATTGTTAGCTAATAATTCAGTGAATTCAATATATCTATCCCTTCCTGTCCTTTCATCGTTTTTCTTCTTTTAGTACTAGCATTTCCAGACTGGTTGAAAGCTGCGCCTAAACTTTTGACTATATTTTTGATGAAACTTCAAAATAAAGAGTGGCTTTACACAGGCAACAACAGTTTGGCAAAAAACACTAAGATGACGATAAAGCTTAGGAAAATTTTGGCCTGATAATGAACTGTGTCCTCACCAGGTGAGAACACCGCAGGAAATAGTTAATGATAAAAATTGAAGAGGGATCATGGTTGTTAGCAAGGTTTGAGGTCTCGGTTCGTCCGTATCGGTAGTTTCAAAAATTGTAAGTTATATATAACTAACCATATTAGTTAAAATTTGTTACTAATAAAATAATGGCAAACTAATAAAGATAATTTGTAACTTATAACATAATTATGAACAATATTAGTTAAAAATATGCTATTCACGTTAACCATTTAGCTAAAAACACTCTCTCGTTAGTTACAATATGGCAAATTTGTAAATAATGCGTAATATATTTAGACAAATGTAGAGTGTGAATTGCGTGTCAATATCTCATTTTTGGGGTTTTAGAGAATTTTTATTTAATTACACATTCTCCTTCATCCGTCTTCGATCGCAATTGAACGGTATCGGCCGAAACGGACCAATACCATTCAGTATCGACCGATTCTGGAACTGACCCCTAGTTTCGGTCTCGTTACCCACCAATACCGAAACGATACGGCCGATACCCAAGGGTATCGGCCGAAACCTCAAACCTTGGTTGTTAGTATTGTTTTTAAACTTGGAAAGAAATACATATTGCATGCAACTAACCTAGTATATCGTCAAATTTGCTGGTTGTTTAGTAGTTTGTAATAGTTTTGTTCCACATAGGTACCGGCTCTTTCAAACAAGACATACATAAATGACTATCTGCAGTCAATTTATCATCTAATATTTTATTGTGTATTGTTTTATTCCCAAAAGGTCAACTTGAAAAACCTAAAACATTCATGATTAAGGTTAGATCTTCAATGCTAGATTTCACCATTGGAAAACATAATGGCAAAGAAATTATGCACCATTTATGTGTTCTGCTTGCAGGACCTGAGCTATCAAGCTTTGATGTTAGTCATATTGGGAATATAGACACTGCACAAATTATTTCACTATTCCTAACGCACTTAATTCTAAAACATCTGATGCTGAAAAGACTATAGGCTATTATTAAGAGACGGCTCTTTATAATAATGATCAAAACAACCTACAAAAGAATCAAATACCCCTATATTGTTTTTTTCCTGAGTGCTGTGTTAGATACCAAAAATTAAATGGTACAATTGATAGTATCAATTTAGTTACACAGGCTAGTTCTCAAAAGAACTTCGCACTGTTTTATTGTCCTGGAATAAACATCATCCATACATGCCCCCTATGTATTTCACAAGGATGTCACAGTCACCTGGCCCGCCCACCTACTTCTGTATTAAAATGGTCTAGATGCCTGATCTCCAGAAATATTGGGAAGCATAATTCTTCTCATACTTTAAGATTATGAAAATGAATATAAACTAAAATTAGTCGTTGAATGCCATATATTTAGGCATGATTGAGTGAAATATGTCTGGGGTTAGTTGAATCCTCAGTGGTTGTTGATGGTACAGCTGCATAGTCTCAACAAGATGGATAGAAATGCAAGTATCCACGCATACAGCAAATTTAAAAACTGGAAAAAAGAAGTTGAATGTCAAATCAACACTAAACATTCAACGGGCCTTTTTGCACTGACCAATCCTGAAATGCGTTCAACTTGTGAAAGAAAATGATGTACCATTTACAAACCTTCAAAGCAACAAAACCTAACGAACCAAAAAGGGTCCGAAACCGAGTTCTCAACCCTTGCTTTAGATGAGGATCTAGGCACATGTAGCAACATCAGAAAGAAGTAGCAGTAGAAGAGGTAGAAGAAGAGGATGCAGAAGACTCGACGCCTGCACCAGCAAGGGAATGATAATCATCATCCTCGCGAGGAAAAGGTAAGGCGTCAATGGCTGTAAGCGACAAGGAGTATTAGCAGTTGCTAAGGAAGAGCAAGAAATGATCCAGCAAATGTTGAGCCTCACACTCCTCTTTTCCTGGACTTTTGCCTAAATCCGTCAATCCTTTCAGGTGCAGTTCGAACCATCAGCCCTACCTTGGATTGGTAAGCAGACACAAACTGATGCTTAGTTAATGATGTCATTGAAAGAAACTTTCAAATGACCAGTTCGAACCATCCAGCTACAGTTCGAACTCAATTCTTTAGCTGTTACAGTTTCTGTTTCAGTGTCTATTTCTTTTTTCTGTATTGATTTCTTGCATTTTTAGTTATATGCTGAAACTTGATTGATTTCGTCTCATTATCTTGCTTAATGTATTCTACATTTCTTTAATTTATCTTGTGTTTATTAGATATTATACAGTCTCCCCTAGATGTGCAAATCTATATGCTATGATTCCAAGTGAGAGAACAACTGCAAGTTTGATTATTTGTTGTAAAAATGCAAGTTTGACTGTTATGTTGTTTTAAATTTGCTTCTTATGGATACAGATTTTGATAGATTGCTTTTTATGCAATCATGGTTGCTGGTATACATTAATTGTGCATGTTTGTGCGTGATGGTATACATTTGTGAATTATTTGTCGACATTATTTGTGCATGTTGTGTGCAAGTTTTTGATGTCATCTTTGTGCACCTATGCATATATCTAGGGGCACATTGCCATTATTTCTTACATACATATATGACACTAATTGAGATAAACTATTTAGCACTTTTTCCAATATCATAATTATTAAGTTTCGTTGTCTATACCAGTGTAGTCAAGGCGCAAGGCGCAAGGCAAGGCGCACAGGTCCCTTGGAGCCTGAGGGGCACTTAAGGCGCGGGCTTTTTTGAAAAGGCGCACATTGTATAAAAATTGGATATATAACCGCGAAGATGTATGATATTTCAGAAATAAATTTGCATAGGAACTAGAATTAATCATGATTAAACCATCAAAATATAACATCACATATCATATATCATAATGGGTTGACCAAGTCAAAAATCAATAATCCATAGTACGATATCCATAACCGATATCCAAAATAGAAAAACAATAATATACTAATCTGTCCATCGACCACGATCCATCTAGCAATAAAGAAAGATCAATCATATTCATCATGAAAGTCGGACTCATCCTCATGTGTCTCATCATCATCATCAACTGCGTCTGCATCATTGTCTGTCAGTGCTGCTTCTTCCTCTCCAGAGCTCTCATTTCTAAGATGAAAGGATGATGTGGAGGCTCTCTCTAGTGCTCCAACTCTCCTCCTAGTGAAAGTGATGTTGATAACTCTATCTGATGCACTTGGCCTTGTACTAGAAGTTGACCCTATATGTCCATAACATAGAAAAAAATGTTAATAAACTTATCAAAACTCGTGAAAATAAAGACATGAAATCTTACCAATTTTTTACGAATCACCTCCTCCTGCATGATCCACCTCTAAATCAGCCACCCCCTTTCTATTGCAACATGTCCTTAACGTCTCCTTTCTTCAAGCCATGACTCATCTTCCTCCAATTCTGCCGCACTTGGAGGGGTTGGCGCCACATCCATATTCCCTTGAGTTCCTTTAATTCATTGAAATAGTATTAAACGTGCTTATTAATAAAATATAACTAGTACATGTCTCATAAATGAAAAAAGTAATGTATGGATGGCTAGCTCACCAATGGAAGTAATACTATCAATGTCCACAGCTCCACTTTCTTCCTCCTCGAGTGTCGTTCCCGTCGTCTACTCATTGCTATCTTCAAGTAACTCAGCAAGTGAGATAGGATCAAGCTTGTCACCCATCTTGAATCTCTCTTCTAAGATAGTGTTGTATTTAACAAACACAAAGTCATTCAACCGTTGAGTTTCAAGCCGATTTCTTTTCTTGGAATGAATCTAGTAAACAATAAAAGATTATTGGTTAATATTTACAAATAGGTAAACACAAAAATAATATCAAATAGATTGTCTTTTAATTACTCAAATACACTCCAGTTACGTTCACATCCGCATGCACTATAAGTCAAACTAAGTATGCGGATCGCAAACTTCGCCAATTGTGGAGCAGTGGCCCCATAAGACTTCCACCATTCCGCTGCCAATTTTACAAATGTGAGTAGTTGCCGTATAAGTTTACCTATAATTTAAGCTATGTATGATACATTAAATAAAATGTAAGTTACCTGGTGCTAAGTCCTTTCGCTGCATTATAGCAAACTCAATCCTAAATAATCCACTTCCAGCCTTGTATAGGGGGAGCTGACCCAAAACAAGCTTCTGATCTTCAGGAGGCACAAGCTTTTTCACACAAGCATATACACCGTTCATCACATCAATATCCAGCTGGATGTCTTCATCATCATAAAACGTCGGACGGCGAAGCTGACACTCCCACCTCTTATCAACAATGTTGATTGCCTCACCAAACTTGCTCTCATCATTGTCCAAAGACTCACGGATGCTATTCTTTGCCATTTCAATGGCCTTGTACATGTAACCCATGGCTGGCTTCTTCTCACTATCAGCTAGCCTTAATACTTTAACAAGTGGGTATGCAATCTTCAATGCTAGCACCATCCCATTTCAATAGCTCTGAGAAAGAATAGTTGCTGCAATTTTCTTCCCCTTCTTATCATTTGTTGCCCAAGTACTAGATAGCCACTTTTGAGACCTAAACATCATTTGCAATTGACGTTTCTGATTGTAGATACTCTGCATAGTCAAAAAGGAAGTAGCAAACCGTGTTTTTGCTACCTCATTAGCTGTCTATCATTGGTGAAGCCCCTCATCATGCTCAACACCTTCCCGTGGTTATAAATGTAACCACCGAACTCCACAGACTTCTTGATAGTCCTTCATTATGTTGGGTAATTTCACAATATCTTCCAACATTAAATCAAGACAATGTGCTGCACAAGGGGTCCAGAAGATATTGGGATACTTCTCCTCTATCAACTTCCCTATCACGTTGAGAACAAAAAATAATGAATAAAGGATACAATAAGTTAAATAAAAGGCTTAAAGTATGTCAACGAAAAGGAACGAAGGATAAATAACTTACCAGCTTCCAGGTAGTTCGATGCATTATCGGTGATGATTTGAACTACATGTTGTGGCCCAACCTTCTGAATCATCATGTCCATCAACTCAAACACTTTACTCCCCGTTTTTGTGTAGGCTGAAGCATCAATAGATTCCATGAACACCGTCCCTCTAGGACTGTTGACCAAGAAGTTCATGAGAGACCTATTTTTTTATCAGTCCATCCATCTGACATAAGAGAACAATCTGTCGTCTTCCACTCCTTTTCATGCTCAGCCAAGAGAGCTCTAGTGATACCAACTTGCTTCTTAAGCAATGGAACTCTCAGCTCATGATAGCTAGTCGCCTTCATGCCATGACACCAAGAGATTGCATCAAACATTTCTTTGAAGCTATCAAGTCTTACTGCATTGAATGGAATGCCTGCTTGATAGAACCATTTAGCCACACATGTATTAGCATACTCAACCTTTGCAGGATCCAGACATGCATCTAATGTCGACTGTCTCAAAGGTTGTGATGTAGTTGGCCTCTTTGAGAAAAACTTATCCATGGTGTTACCAGTTTTTCTTTTACTGGTTCCAACACTTGTAGTCTCCTCCATGGCTCGGCCTTCCTCTCCCGAAACATTCATATTAAATGGATCACCAGCATTTGAAGCAGCAGATGATGCAAAGGACTTCTTCCCGCTTTTTGAGTCCATGTAATCTTGAATCTCCTTTTTAACAACATCGGGTACATGTTTGCATACAAGGCCATTTCTGTTTCCTCCAACAAGGTGTAGCTTCACGCGATACACGCCTCCTTTCAACTCTCTTCCACAAAAATTGCATTTCAAGTCGACATTAGGTGAGTGTCTGAATCCTGCAAAGGTTGAGTATGCTAATACATGTGTGGCTAAATGGTTCTATCAAGCAGGCATTCCATTCAATGAAGCAAGACTTGATAGCTTCAAAGAAATGTTTGATGCAATCTCTCGGTGTCATGGCATGAAGGCGACTAGCTATCATGAGCTGAGAGTTCCATTTCTTAAGAAGCAAGTTGGTATCACTAGAACTCTCTTGTCTGAGCATGAAAAGGAGTGGAAGACGACAGGTTGTTCTCTTATGTCAGATGGATGGACTGATAGAAAAAATAGGTCTCTCATGAACTTCTTGGTCAACAGTCCTAGAGGGACGGTGTTCATGGAATCTATTGATGCTTCAGCCTACACAAAAACGAGGAGCAAAGTATTTGAGTTGATGGACATGATGATTCAGAACGTTGGGCCACAACATGTAGTTCAAGTCATCACCGATAATGCATCGAACTATGTGGCAGCTGGTAAGTGATTTATCTTTTGTTCCTTTCCGTTAACATACTTTAAGCCTTTTATTTAACGTATTTTATCCTTCATTATTTTTTTGTTCTCAATGTGATAGGGAAGTTGATAGAGGAGAAGTATCCCAATATCTTCTAGACCCATTGTGCAGCACATTGTCTTGATTTAATGTTGGAAGATATTGTGAAATTACCCAACATAATGAAGGACTATCAAGAAGTCTGTGGAGTTCAATGGTTACATTTATAACCACGGGAAGGCGTTGAGCATGATGAGGGGCTTCACCAATGATAGAGAGCTACTGAGGCAGCAAAAACACGATTTGCTACTTCCTTTTTGACTATGCAGAGTATCTACAATCAGAAACGTCAATTGCAAATGATGTTTAGGTCTCAAAAGTGGCTATCTAGTACTTAGGCAACAAATGATAGGAAGGGGAAGAAAATTGCAGCAACTATTATTTCTCAGAGCTATTGGAATGGGATGGTGCTAGCATTGAAGATTGCATACCCACTTGTTAAAGTCTTAAGGCTAGCTGATAGTGAGAAGAAGCCAGCCATGGGTTACATGTACAAGGCCATTGAAATGGCAAAGAATAGCATCCGTAAGTCTTTAGACAATGATGAGAGCAAGTTTGGTGAGGCAATCAACATTGTTGACAAGAGGTGGGAGTGTCAGCTTCGCCGTCCATTACATGCGGCTGAATATTTCTTAAATCCAGGTACGTTTTATGATGATGAAGACATCCAGCTGGATATTGATGTGATGAACGGTGTATAAGCTTGTACGAAAAAACGTGTGCCTCCTGAAGATCAGAAGCTTGTTTTGAGTCAGCTCCCCCTATACAAGGCTGGAAGTGGATTATTTAGGATTGAGTTCGCTATCATGCAGCGAAAGGACTTAGCACCAGGTAACTTACATTTTATTTAATGTATCATACATAGCTTAAATATAGGTAAACTTATACGGCAACTACTCACGTTTGTAAAATTGGCAGCGGAATGGTGGAAGTCTTATGGGGCCACTGGTCCACAATTGGCGAAGTTTGCGATCCGCATACTTAGTTTGACTTGTAGTGCATGCGGATGTGAACGTAATTGGAGTGTATTTGAGCAAGTAAAAGACAATCTATTTGATATTATTTTTGTGTTTACCTATTTGTAAATATTAACCAATAATCTTTTATTGTTTATTAGATTCATTCCAAGAAAAGAAATCGACTTGAAACTCAACGGTTGAATGACTTTGTGTTTGTTAAATACACCACTATCTTAGAAGAGAGATTCAAGATGGGTGACAAACTTGATCCTATCTCACTTGTTGAGTTATTTGAAGATAGCAATGAGTGGGCGACGGGAACGACACTCGAGGAGGAAGAAAGTGGAGCTGTGGACATTGATACTATTACTTACATTGGTGAGCTAGCCATCCATACATTACTTTTTTCATTTATGAGACAAGTACTAGTTATATTTTATTAATAAGCACGTTTAATACTATTTCAATGAATTAAAGAAACTCAAGGGAATGTGGATGTGGCGCCAACCTCAACCCCTCCAAGTGCGACAGAATTGGAGGAAGATTCATGGCTTGAAGAAAGGAGACGTGAAGGACATGTTGCAATAGAAAGGGTGTGACTGACTTAGAGGTGGATCATGCAGGAGGTGATTCGTAAAAAATTGATAACATTTCATGTCTTTATTTCACGAGTTCTGATAAGTTTATTAACATATTTTTCTATGTTATGAACATATAGGGTCAACTTCTAGTACAAGGCCAAGTGCATCAGATAGAGTTATCAACATCACTTTCACTAGAAGGAGAGTTGGAGCACTAGGGAGAGCCTCCACATCATCCTTTCATCTTAGAAATGAGAGCTCTGGAGAGGAAGAAGCAGCACTGGCAGACGATGATGCAGACGCAGTTGATGATGATGATGAGACACATGAGGATGAGACCGACTTTCATGATGCATATGATTAATCTTTTTTTATTGCTAAATGGATCGTGGTCGATGGACAGATTAGTATATTATTGTTTTTCTATTTTGGATATCGGTTATGGATATCGTACTATGGATTGTTGAATTTTGACTTGGTCAACCCATTATGATATATGATATGTGATGTTATATTTTGATGTTTTAATCATGATTAATTCTAGTTCCTATGCAAATTTATTTCTGAAATATCATACCTCTTCAGGGTTATATATCCAATTTTTATACAATGTGCGCCTTTTCAAAAAAGCCCGCGCCTTAAATGCGCCTTGCGCCTCAGGCTCCAAAGGACCTGTGCGCCTTGCCTTGCGCCTTGACTACACTGGGCACAATACTCAAAGAATGACACAAATGCAGACAGACAGGGATTCAGGCATTATTTTTCCCGGGACCTTAGCTATGCATTATTTTTCTCATAAAAGGGTGAACTGAAGCTTTTGGAAAGTGATGGCACCGTGCGGCCAACTGAGAAACAGAGAAGGAACCAGGATTAAAAAAACACAACCTACTGGGAATCTCTCTGTCATGCTGCGTGAATTGCAGTGCTATTGTTTCAGGCTCTGTGCTGGCTTCTTGTTTGATTTGTAGCTTCATGACCAAAAAAGAGGGGGAGTTCTAGAGATTTTGGCATTTGGCAGAATAAATGAGGGGTCAACAGGGAATGCACATCTGTTGTAGTCTGAGGCTCTGACCTTTTGGGTCTTCTATGATTGGAGCTGAAGAAAATTTTATTTGAAATTTAGTTCTCCCTTTCTGAATGTACTGATAAAGAGAGCATCTTCAGAACCCCCCCCAACTATCTCTCAAGGCATCCAAAGTGGTTGTGAGTCCATGGAGTCACACAAGGCATTATGTAAAAGAGATTAAAAGAGATTAAAAGAGATTAGTATCTAATAATCAGAGGATAGAGCATCAGTTCTCTGATACATAGACTCCTCTCATGAATTTAGACAAACTAACAGGAAGAATATAACTAAGTTATCTCATACAGGAAAAATTCCCCAAAAAATAATCAAATTTTTGTACAAAGAAGTCGTATATGACAGTATACTAACTAAAATGATAACTCTCTGATAATGTGATGGTTAGTTATAAAAATAATCGAAAATAGAAGAATAAGAAGAACAAAGACCAACCCCAAATCTTTGGAGTCATCTACATTAATCATTTATCAAGGAGAAGCTAATCATTTTCGTATGTTACGGAGGCAACACGAGGCAACACTCAAGCAAATTCTAAAGAGCATACTAAAAAACTAAATTACATTCACGGAGATGCAAAAAAAAGAAATAACAGTAAAAGATAGAACGAATGATTGGGGGAGAGGGGGGAAGAGGACTCACTTGGTTGCACGAGAGAGAGAGACGGTGAGAGAGAAACGACAAGACTCGAGAGAGAGCTAGGGCGAGACGGCTAGGGCGAGACGGCGAGAGAGAGACGGCAAGAGAGCTAGGGCTTTCAATGCGTGAGCACCGCTTCTGTTCGTAACTTCGTAAGATGACTGGGAATTTTGGACGGCTGGGTTGGGCGTTTAGGGTTGAACTGTTGAAGGGTGTGGGCTTATGCAACAACGTAGAGGAGAAATGGGCCCAGAACTTGCGGGCTTTTGGTTTGTGGGCCGAAAAAATTAGAAGATGGAAAAGAGACAGAAAAGAATGGGAAGGCGCGCGCCTTGGGTCGCCTCGCCTTAGGTCCAAGGCGTGCGCCTTGGGTCACCTCGCCTCGCCTTCAACTTGCATGGAGCCTGGCCTTAGGCGAGGCGCGATAGGTGGGCCTCGCGCCTAGGCGTGCCTCAGGCGCGCGCCTTTGTGCGCCTTAACTACACTGGTGTATACATATAAAAACGTTATGCGGTACTAACATTTTGAGTAACAGGTGATAAGTACCATATACGCTTGGGTGAACTGTTTTGTTAGCAAGGTGTAAGCGATAACTACCCTTCATTTTGTGCGCAATGCTAACAATTTATTTTTGATATATATTTCTGTTGATTTTTGTTTCATGTGTAGTGTTATATATCAAATTTGATGTGCTATAATCATCAAAAGAGAGAGACGATTAATCTTATATTTTGAGTAATGAAACAAATCAAGTTTGTGATACTAAATAAATCATGAGTACCTTAACTTTTAAGACAAGTCATCTATTAAGGTAAAGGTTGGTGGAACACTGCGCTTAAGAGTACACATCTAAAAGAGGATGGATGAACTCAAGGTGTCTAACATTATAGTATACTCGTGTTCAACGCACATTCAAAAGGAACCACTAGAGAACAATAAAGGTTTTATACTTTTATTATATCGCTAGAATGTATGATGTAGATGAATTCACTAGTATGACACAAATTCCTACATATATCTTAGGATTCTCTCTGTTATTACATTCATTAACTCCGCTGATTTAAGAATCTACTCTTATACTGACATGTTCTGAGAACATGATTTGCACCGCAACTACAATGTTCAAATCATCTCGGAAAGAATGTTAAAATATCCATTTTTAAATATATATATATTTTATATTTAAAATGGATATCGGTTTATTGAATTCTCTTTGAGGGGTTTAGAAATTATAATTTTCATTCTTACATGTTCTCTAATGAATATTATGGATTTTATAAAGCGTTCACTTTGTATTATTTGAATTGTGTTATTTTAAATACCTTTTTAATTCAAATAATCTTCCAAATCAACCGCATTTATCTCTGTGTTAATTAGTGATCAAATCACAACCATCTAGCTAAAGGATAGTTTTTACATGTGCTTTAATTTTTTATTCTATACATGGCTCTCAACCATGGTTGGAACAGCCTACTGCACGGTTCAAATCACGGTCAGAGAACTAGTAAGATTACTTCTATTATTTTGAAAATATATGCGTTATAACTTTCTTAAAATATTCCATAGCCGCTAGGTTCCTATACAAATTATATTTATCTATGTTGCAGCGATGTTTTAAAAAATCAACACGAACAAATTATTATTCAAACAAAACTATTCAAAGAGATCCTTCACTTTCAATAAATGCTTTTTAAATTATCAATCTTTCGTTTGTCAAGGAAATTCAAGATGACTTTCATTCAATTTCATATCATCATCTTCAACTATCTTGTATCTCAGCATTCCTAAACTCAAATTCATTATTATTTTGATATGTTGATTGTATCTAACATTTTATATGTTTAAGTTATATTGATATACTAAAAAATAGCTGTGTACAAAGTGCACGGGCCCAGAACCCACATCCCCCTCACATGCCACGGGTCCCGCCTGGACTTGGGTATCCTTGTGGGTGGTGGTGGGGTTGGGAGGGGTGTGTGGGCCCCACTATACTCATCCACCCCAGGCCCAACCACAGATACACCCACCCTCACACATACACTAACCCTTCTAACGAAATCCCGTGCACTCAAGGTCTCACACACCCCCTGACCCCGTCAAAACCCATCTAAGCCATCCACCCCTCCATGCTGAGGTGGCTAAATCCTGACCATCACTCTACCAACACCTAAGTCCATGTCAGCAAGATTCCTTCCTCTTTTGTATAATAGATTCCTAAGATTCATCGTGTGTGCTCGACTATTATATCTTTAAGACTTACCTTGTACCATTGACACACTTTGCAAGTGACTCATTATTCATCTTAAAGATTTAAATTGTAATTTAAGTGATATTTGTGATGTCTTAAAGTTCTTAATTTATTATAAGAGAACGTCAGATTATTCTCGTTATGAGTGTTGCTCTGCATCTCAAGGTGAGGATTAGTAGAGTGGTGAAGTGAAGGGTTGTAACACTTGTGAAAAAGATCACATGCCTTGCGTGAAGGGAGCGACCGAGGTAAGTTGACGATTGATTAATAGCGAGAATCTTAAGAAGGAATCCTAGATGGTGAATGTACACAACAAGCGTTGTAAAACCATCGTGACCAAAACATTATGTTGTCATCTTTTTTCTATGCGATAATCTACCATGTATTTACAACTAACACTCAATAAGTGTGATTATCAACTACATCAGTTATTGTTTATATTGTAATATTCTACACTCTGTTGGCACAGTTCGAACAGCTCACTATACTATCATTAGTTCGAACCACTTTCAGTATTCAAATTATTTTTGTTCTGAACTATAACTATTATATTATCTTATGTTTGCTATTGTGATTTGATATAGTTGATATTCCTAATAAATTGGGGTGCTTGATTTAGTTAAACTTTATTTCAACATGTTTTAATTTCGTAATCAATATTCATTGTATTTTTATCCATATTCACTCCTTTTAGGGATCTACCAGGTGTTAATGGTGTTGCGGTAAATTTTTATCAAATGTAATCTCTCAAAGTATATATTGAATAACAGAAAATACTTTCATGTGCAACATGCCACTGATGTTAATAATTTGGTCGTCATCGAGAATTAAGAAGATTGACAATACAACTAAATTAATTCGATAAAGCATCAAATTTGTAAAAAGTTCAGCCCAGCACCAGCAAACATTTTGAAGTGTGGCAATTCAGCATGGGTTGAACATTCCAAAACATGCATCTAATGATGTAGCGGCAAGATGGAACTCAACCTTTTTAATGTTGGAGTGTGACTTGAAATACACAGAAGCCCAAGTATATTAAATGTCTAACTGAAGATGAACGGGAACAGGCCAAAACACTATGTGATTGCTTAAAGGTTTTTATGATGCCACTAAACTCTTAACGGGCACAGATATCATACTTCAAATATTTTCTTCTTAGAATTTTGTAAAATTTAGCTGCAAATTAGTGGGTCGGCAAAAAGTACAAATGATGTTATTGTTTCTATGGCTAAAGCAATGCAAGAGAAGTTCAAGAAATACTGGAAGAATCATAATAAAATACTAGTGGTTGCATCTTTCTTGAATCATTGTTTCAAATTGGAAGGTTTAGAATATAATTTTAAAGAGCTATATCATGAATTAGATGATATACATCAAATTCAAGATATTTGTGACTTTCCCCAAAAATCTTTATAATGAATAGGCAACAAATCATATATTGACTTCGTTGGATTATTCTGAAGTTCAAACTGGTTATACAAACCCGTCACAAGGTGTGAGAATAATGAGACGTGAAAGGGGTTCACAGAATTTGTGAAAGAAAAAACAAACTTAACTGAGAAAAATAGATATGGATCACTACTTAGAAGAAGATGTTCCACCGGCTGAAGGACAAAAGCAAACTTATGATAGTTTGAATTGGTGGATATTAAATGCAACGAAGTGTCCAATTTTAGGAATGATGGTGCGTGATGTATTGGTGCTACCAGTCTCTACACTGAAATCTGAATCTGTGTTCAGCACAGGTGGACATGTCATTGATGAATAGGAAGAGGCTTGCTGAAGAAACCGTTAAGAGTCTTAAGACTCTAATATTCTCACAAAAAAGGTTGGAAAGTGAGATGAAAGGTAATTTTAATTAACTGATAATTCTATTTTTAATAACAATTTAACTTTTTAAATAAACGTATATATGAACATTACATGTTAAGCCAATTATGGACGATTTGTCTTATTTTGAGTTGGGCTATTCCGTTCCTAATCTATAGGAGAATGCTTTGGTAGAAGAATTGGATGGCACTCTGAGTAGACAGATTTTTGTGCAAGTCATGTATGGTATTCAGTTTTTTACTATTTATATATGTAATAAATTATACATTTATATGCACACAATTTCATGATTGCGCAAATGAACCATGATTTTGTAGCTAGGAATTTAGTCCTATCAAACTATTGGCATGGACTTGAGATTACTATTGCTTAGTTTATCATTAAATCTTTAGGCATGCACTGATATGGAATTGTAAGACTACGTAGATTGGAATGTTTATGATGGAAAATCGTGGGTTTATTTAATATTGATTTTATATGTTTTTTTAGTTTGCAGTGCTATTTCCCATTTGCATGTTACAGGCGTTTAATTTATATTATGCTCGTTAACAGATTTTGGTGCTTTGAATGACTTATCTCAGGAAGGATATGTTGGCGTTCAATGTAATGGTTATAGTCTGTGAATGCGCTGTTATTCTCTCAGGTTCTAAATTTTGCAGAAACTTTCTAAGCTTCTCAAAGAACTAATGATATAATATTTGCAATTGTAGATATTAGAATCACAGAATGGAGTTGTTATTATAATAGTCTAGTGTTAACAAGGAAAAAGCCAAAATCTTTCTTCGAGGGGAACTCCACAGTCAAGTAAGAACAACTGAATCTTATATCTATATTAATAGCGAAGATTTTTCAACCATTAAATTCTTTAGCATAATTACTATCTGAGTCAATATCTTTGGATGAGATTGGCACTAACCTAAAATAAGGTTGGGTGTAAAGTTTGCTGTTGGAACATGCATAGAAAATCAATTTTCCTACTACTTCGTTCTTTTATTTACTGAAATGTGACTGTTTATCCATTTTGTATTGATTTATATTAACATATTACATCCTGGTTATATGTGTATCCGTTCGTAACAGATACAGGCAGCATCCATATACGTATCCGTTTTTTTCAAATCAGTTCCTGATACTGATATATATTTTATTCCGTAAACTATACATATTTTAATTCTTATCAGAATAAAAATTTCGGACACTGATATGGTAATATTTGATATCTGATCGGTATCCAGAACATAAACATCCTTGCTCATATGCCCTTCCATTTCACTAAAAACGACTGATTCATGGGTTAGCAAAATCCCAGTTCTTTTGTGATAGGGTAAACTGCATTTAAACCCCCTGAACTACAAGCAATGTGGCACTAATACCTTCTAACATACGATATTAGCATACAAGCCCCCCACTCAACTAAACATGTTAAAAATCACAATTTTCTCACGTTTACCAACCAGACATATTGGCACTAATACCCCCCCCCCCCCCCCCCCCCAAAAAAAAAAAAAAAAAAAACACACACACACACACAGTGCTCCATCTCTTGCTTTCTATTATCTCTCGTGTGAGAGATGAGAGGGAGAAGGACCATGAGAAAGAACAGGAGGAATGAGAGAGGGTGAGATGAGAGCAATGATAGCAGTCAATGAAGAAAGGGTAAAACTAGACGAAAAAATAAATTTTAATGTTTTTCTGTAGTTGTGGATGCATGATTACTAATTCATATATTAGTGAATATTAATGGAAATCTACACATAGGTGAGGGGGCTGCGTGCAGGCACCCAAAACCCCCCACATTTACAGGACGTAGGACCCAAGCCAAGATGGAAGGAGAGATAAGAGTGGGTGTGGGTGTGTGCATTATCTTGGGGGTTTTGGGTTTTTTGATTGGGGGTGTGAGTGTGGGTATTGTTTTGAGTGTTTTTTGAGTGGAGGGGTGGTGGGACCTACCTATTGAGGTGGCCAATGTGATGTGACACTCTACCCCTCTCACATTTGTCCTAGTCGGCATTCCCCCATAGAGAAATGCGTGTTTTGCATAAAGGATTGGAGCACTAACAACTTTGCTTGACGACGACTTTCATGGCATGTCAAAGTTTAATGCAAACCACATTGACATTTATGGGGCTTAAGACAATACATTTACTTTAAGATTAAAAGCGATATAACAAAGGTTTAATCTATATCTATTATGTTAGAGGCATCAAAGAAGAATGAAGAATCCATTAAGATTGTAGACACCTTCAAGGAAGTTAAAATTGCATCCATGAGATTTTCTTAAAGTTTGCAATGCAAGAATTATTTTTTGAAAAAGTTCACACACTTACAAAAGAAAGACATTTTACCAAGTGTCGGTATAAATAAAAGTAAGCATAAGAAATAGAAATTATGACAGTTTTATAAGAGCTATCACATGGTGTAACAGATATTTATAGTAGAGAATATATGTATTGTAAGGAAAAAGAATGAACAAGTCTCTTGAGCACTAAACCTGGAACATTTAAATGTGACAAACAAATGGAAATGAATATATTACGTACCTCCCTGATGTTGCCAGTATGTCTGGTTCTCCAGGATTAAATCGTACAGAGATGACTGTGTCATTGCCCCATGTGAAACTGTTCACTGGCTGTGACCTTTCCACAGAAGATAGCTTGCATTATCCAGTAATGGCATTATTCATTGACTTCTTATAGATGGAAGTGAATCAAAATCAAACCTGTTATGATCCCAGATATCAACCTGTGCACCAGCAGTTGCAAAGAGACTACCATCCCACTGATGGTCAACAGCCCTGGAGTTGGAACAGAAAACTAAATATTAATCATACAAGCTTGTCTAATCTATGATACAATTGATGGATGTTTTTGAATGGGGGTGTTGACTAGTACAAAAAGATGTGTAGAAAGACGATTGAAATTGAATCTTGAATTCGATGGGTATGACAAGAGTTTGCAAAAATTTTGGGGGAAACCCAAAATTTTTGAGGGAAATTAAACATGGATGGAACTAAATTTTGGGGGGGAATTAAAAATTTTGGTAACTAAAATTAAATTTTTTGGGAGAAAATAAATTGAGAGTGAACTAAATTGTCAGGGGAATTAAAATTTTAAATTTTGGGCAGAACTAAATCTGTATAGAACTAAATATTAAGGGGTAACTAAATTATAGTTTCAATATGGTTTGAATTTTTTTGGGGAGAATATTTTGAAGGTGGATGTAATTTTTTCAGTGGGATTTTGAATGGAGTTGAATTTTGGGGGTAGGTTACTTTGAATGAGGCTGCAATTTATTTTGGGGGGTGGGGGAGACGAGATTTTAAATGAGGTGATTTTTTCGGAGGAATGTTTTGAATGTCCCGTGACCTATAGTCATGGGTTATGACTAGTTCTTCGATAATCATTAATCAGAACGTTTGTCATAGTAGAGTACAAGCTAAAGGCAATATCATAAGAACGGGACACAAACAACCAGTTGGATCTGGTCCGACCATGACTGAGCATATTGCTGGCCTGGTTCAGCAGAGAACGGGAAATGCTAGAAAACAGCCTGAACCAGCAAGCTCATACAGAAATTGAGTGATCCAATCAAAACCAAAATTGCTGGTCTGGTTTTAACTGATCCAATCGAAACCAAAATTCATTAGAAACGAATGGTTTTTAGTGCCTAAAAACTTAATAACACCTAATATAAACAAGAGGTAATATCATTTAAATGCACTAACCAGAAATACATTTCACCAACTTTTATAAGTAGAATCATATTATTATATTTTATTTGCAGACTTTGCTCATGGTTATCTCCCCTCATATAAATGAGGCTTGAACCCGGTGAACCAACATTTTGGAGTCATAAAAAACCATACCGTCCACTTCAGTTTTAACAACATCGCACAAAGGATAAGAAAGCTCCAAAACATAAATGAAAAGCTTTTACAACCAACCATCAAGATTATATTATACAAACCTTATAAATTGGTCATCAACATTGGAAAACGTTCAAAGCCAATTTGCTGCTATGCAACTGTTAGGCAGGTCATATGGAGGATGCGGTCCAAGTCAAACAAGAGAACCCTAGGGGCAATTTTGTAATTTCCGGAGCGACGGTTCGAGACCATAAGGAGGGGCAATTCTGTAATTTCGGGGTGATGGCTCATTAGGGATGATTTTATTATAATTAGGAGGGGAAAGATCAAGAGGGGATTATGCGGAAAATTGTGAGAGTTTAATAGTTATTATCTAGATTAGTTAGCCCTAGGTTATTGGGAGAGTGGCATTCCTCTCGAATTGAGGCCAAATCTTATAGTTCTACTTATTAACAATAAAAATCTCATTTTTTGCCATTAATCCTTCACCGATATTATCAAATTCGCATCAGAACCGTCGATTCTGGAATCAATGGCGGCAACGGTGAAAAAGATAGATGCTTTAGAGGAAAAATTAGAGAACGAAATAGATGTCCTGAAGAAAACGATGAAAGCACGGTTTTTGTCTCTGGAAGCCCTGATGAAATAATTATTGGAGATGAATAGCCGTCCACTACCGGTGATGGCATCTGTCGAAAGACTCGAAACGGATCTAAACGATAGGGGCACAGTAGAGGGCGACACAGCCACAGATAATGCCAATATTAAGGGAAAGATCATCATCATTGAGGAAGAAAGTCGACCCTACGACAAATCTGACAAGGTGGAGTAAGGCGGCGAGTGTTTCCCACGTGTGTGTGGGTTGAAGCCACACCACCAATCAGCCGAGGAAGGCAGCAGGGGCGCCTAGGCCCAAGAAAGAACCTAGAAGAGGCCCCTCAGACAGTCGCCATGGGGCACAAGGAGCTCTTCTGGCCATATACAATGGGCATCTATGACCTTCTTGCGCAGTGGCTCCAAGCTGCCCTTGTTGGCGGCCTACGCTAATTCGTTGGACTGAGGATGAGCTATGCAGGCAAAATGTAGTTTGATTTTCCATTCTGAATAGAACTCTTTGAAGCCCGCGCAGTCGAACTGTTGTCTATTGTCAGTGACTATGGATTGAAGGATACCGAACCGACAGATGATTGATTTCCAAACAAAGCTCTTGATGTTCTTCCAAGTAATGCTAGCCACGGGCTCAGTCTCTATCCACTTTGTGAAGTAATCCACAGCTACAAACAAGAACTTCCTTTGTCCGCTTACATGGGTGAAGGGACCGAGTATATCGAGTCCCCATTTGGCGAAAGGTACATGATGATAACTTGAACTATGTCAGCTGCTGGAGCCGAGTTGTACTTTGCAAACTTTTAACACTCTGGACATTGTCGCATATGCTCAGCTGCATCATCGACCATAGTGGGCCAGTAGTAGCCCCCTCTCAATGCCTTCAGAGCAACCTTCCTCCGTAGTGATTTCCACAGAGGCCTTCATGGATCTCTCGGATGATGTACTCAGCCTTTTGTGGCCCCAAGCACTTAAAATAGCGAAGGGCATCGGACTTGGCACAGCGCCTTCGGTAAAGTGCACTGTCATGGAGTACGTACCTGAGAGCCCTCTGCTCTAACTTTCACGCTCCTGCTCTGTCAATCGGCACCTCACCAGAGCTAAGGTATCTGATAATGGGGTCCATCAAAAATCGGTTCATGGTCGGTGCTAATCAACTCGTCTTCACATATGCTAGGGCTCGGGAGGCTTTCGACATAGACACCTTGCTCCAACTCTGTGGGTGATGATGAAGCTAATTTGGAGAGAGCGTCTGCACGGACATTCTCTGATCTAGGCATGTGATGGACCCAATATGCATGAACTTAAAGAGCTCGGCCTTGGTAGTTTTTAGATAATGCTTCATTATATCTTCCCTGGCTTTGTATTCCCTCTGCAACTGATTATTGACGAGTCTGGAGTCACTGAGCAATCAAACTGTGTGCGCTCCTAGAGCATGAGACAACCTTAGGCCATTAATGACGGCCTCATACTCCGCCACGTTGTTGGTCATCATGATGTTGAATCGAAGAACATACTCCATGATGTTCCCATCAGTGGCTTGAATGACTATACCGGCTCTCCTACTCGACTTAGCTGACACGTCTACTTGAACGACGCATACCCCATCCTTTTCTGAAGAGGTGATGGGTAGGTCGTCGGTAGCCGGAAAAGTTGGGAGATGAGCAGATACCAAGCTAACAGTTGATTCCTCAACAGGAGACGGATCATCTGACGTATACTCAGCAATGAAGTCCGCCAGAGCTTGGCATTTGATGGTTGTCTTCAATTTGTAGCAAATGTCAAATTAGATCAGCTCGACCCCCTCAGTTCAACATCCTTCCTAATCGATATAGTCTCTTCAAGTTTTGACTGAGCTGCGTCGATCAAGACTAGGATTGTATGTGCCTTAAACTAGGGTCAGAACCTTCTTGCAGCTAGGATGAGGGCATACACCAACTTCTCTATCTGGCTATATCGGACCTCAGCCCCGTGAAGGATCCGGCTTGTGTAGTAGATCGGCCGATGTACTCATGATTCTTCTTTGACTAAGGCCGAGCTAACTACTTATTGGGTAACCGCCAGATAAATGCTCAGTGGCTCTCCTTCTTCGAGCTTTGTCAAGAGCAGTGGACTACAGAGGTATTCTTTTAGCTTGACGAAAGCATGCGCACAGTCTTCATTCCATTCTGAAGCCTTCCTCTCGCCCACAGGTTTGGTGAGGGCATTCTTTAGAACTTTGAAGAACATAAGGGACCTCTCTGCTAATTTCAACAAAAAGCGCTTAAAGGCGAAAATCTGCACATTCAGCCTCTGGAGCTCTTTGCTGATTACGAGCTCCTTCATGTTAATTAGGGCCACGGCATTGTCAGGATTGACCTCAATGCCACGGTTTGTGATCATGAAGCCAAAGAAATCAACAGATCAGACACTGAATGTATACTTCGTGGGATTCAGCCAGAGGTTGTAAGCATGTCATCACATCCATAGTTAACTTGTAAGCCTGTAACGAATTAACATGTAAAAAGTTGTAAGCATTTATAAAATAAATCTAATAAGTACAAAATACAGCTAACTTTTATGAAATACCTCTAAAGATCTGCCTACCTTTTTCTGTATTTTTTTGGATTTCCTATATTTTTCTGGATTTTTTCTGAATTTTTAGATTTTCTTGTATATTCCTGTATTTTTAGAATTTTTAGTAGTAATTTATGTATTTCTAAAGATCTACTAACGTTTAGTAGTAATTTTAGAAATTTTAGTATTTTTATTTAAAATTTGTAAATAAAATCTGATATTCACATTAGTATTTTAAGTAATTTCTTTAATATTTTCTAACCTCTTTTTTATAATTTATAAATTATTAATTAATAGAAATTTTAGTATTTTTTATTATTTATTAGTATAAACTAGAATCGAGGAAATACTTATATAATTTGTAAAATGTATTGATTTCTAAAAAAATTATATTTTCTAACTTCTTTTTTATAATTTCTAACATTAATTTCTTTAGTATTTCAGGTATTTTTTTACTTTTTACTATTTTCAGTATTTATGTAGTAATTTTTAGTATTTCTTTAGTAATTTTTATAGTATTTAATAAATTTTTATAGCAAGTTTTATGGTAATCTTTATAAATTTTAATATTATTTAATAATTTTTAGTATTTCTTTAGTAATTTTTATTGTATTTATAAATGTTTTTATAAATGTTTTATAGTATTTGTCTAACTACACCCGCACTAAATTATCTGTTAATGAAATACATCTAAATTGTCTAGTCTAAATCTCAAAGAGAGTTGCTTAGCGCACCCACTGTTTTTCTCCAAGCACAGACCACTATTTACAATTTTGCCATTTTACTCTACGGAGCACATGCAAATTGAATGGCAAACTTGTAAATAGTGGTCTTTGCACAGAGTAAAACCGTCGGTGCGCTAAGAAACTCACTGTTTATATTTTATAATCCCCAACGAAATGAATCGAAGCCCCCTTTACATCTGGATCTGATCGACTTCGAGCCTTCGAGGGCCTCTGATGCACTGTCGAGTGACTCGAGTCACTTCCGGTCTTCGACGGAGGTCAGTGACTTCCGACGCGCCTCCGATCGTGTTCGCGCCATCTGATCGGGTTCCAATCGTGCCTTTGCGCCTTCGATTTCAGTAATTTCGAGTTCCGATCGTGTTTGCGCCTTCGACCGAGCTCAGGGGCTTCGACGGAGAGCTCAGTGACTTCGACGGAGCTCAGTGACTTCCGATCGTGATTTCAGCGGCAAGAGGTATGTAACAAATCTACCTCCCCTCTTTTTATAGCTTTTTCTTTCTCGTTTCTATTCACTCATGATGCTTTCGGCTCACTCGCGGGTTAAAGGGTACTTTCTGTGTTCGTCTTCTTCCTCAGTAGGCAGTAGCCTACACCAACCTATTTTTTTACTGTCTGTTCACCCTAGGGTTACCGGAACCCTAGGGTTTCGGCCGATACCGATACTAGGTGATTGTTTTGGTACCGGTAGGAGCGGTACCGGTCCGATACGACCGATACCAGTTGGTATCGGTCGATACTTCAAACCTTGTCGTCAACATACACCTCCAGATTCCTCCCGATTTGAGAACTGGAGACCTTATTCACCATCTGTTGATAGATTGTCACAGCATCCGTTAACCCAAAGGGCATCTTTCTGTAACAAAAAATGCCGCGGTCGGTGATGAAGGTATTTTCTTCTTCGTCAGGAGCCATCCAGATCTGATTGTAGCCAGAGAATGCATTCATGCAGCTTAAGAGATCGTATCCTGAGGCATTGTCCACGAGCTGGTCGATCCGAGGTAAGGGGAAACTATCTTTTGGGGCAAGCCTTTTGAGATTGGTGAAATCTACACACATTTGTCATTTGTCATCAGCCTTCTTCATCATCACCACGTTGGCTAACCAGTCTGGATACTGAACTTCTCTGATGAAATCGGCTTTCAATAGCTGATCTACTTCTTCAATGGCCACCCTCATCTTTTCACCCCTCTTCTTCTGCTTGACAGGCTTGAAGGTCAGATTGACATGCAGCTCATGGGTGATCACCACGGAGGTCCACGCCTGGCATGTCATCTGGCGAACAAGCGAAGATGTCTACGTTGGCTCTCAAGAAGTCAATCAACTCCTCTTTAGGTCGGGAGCAAGTCATAACGGAATGGACACAGTCCTTTCCTCATCCGAAACTGACCAACTCGGATTCCTCGACTGGAGCAGGTCGTCGATTAACAGTCCTCCTTGTTGTCGAGAAAGTCCACTAAATAGGTCTACGTGGTTCCTCGTGCTTTGGTGGAAAGGAGGTAGCACGACTTCAAGTGAGTCTGGTTATCCTTCACTCTTCCGACCCCCGGGGGAGTTTGGAACTTGATCATTTAGAGAAAAGGAAAACCCACAGCTTCGACCAAGATGAGAAGTGGTCGACCTATTATCCCATTGTAGGTCGAACCGACTTTCACCACTATGAACTTCGTCATGCGGGTGACTATTTGTGGGTGCTTTCAGAGAGTGACCTGTAGAGTGATCATACCCGCTATTAGGGTGACATGACCTGTAAAGCCAACTATGGGCATGGAGCATACCTCTAGGTCGGACGAGCTGAGTCCCATCTTCTCCGGTGTCGACATAAACAGCACATCACAAGAGCTGTCCGTGTCAACAAGCAGTCGTCGCACCTCGACCGAGCCAATGATGGTGCTGATAACGATCACATCATCATGTGGTAGCTCCAGATCTTCGTGAAGATCTGAAAAACAAATACGTGGTTAGAGCGTCACTCGGCCTCTTTTGACCCACACTCATGGTCATCACCCATCGAGCATACGACTTTCATGCTGAGGAGGATAGCCCGCCTAATGCTGGTCTGCCAGAGATCATATCAATGATCCTAGTTATGGTTTGGGCTATGGAAACTGTTTTCCCTCTGTCCTCTGCCTTCGAGGTGCCTTTCTCATGTCTTGATTTTGGGACATCGACAAATTTCCTCAAATGCCCACGCTGAATGATGTGCTCGATATCCTTCTTCAGCTGCCAACAGTCCTCAGTATCATGACAATGGTCTTGGTGGTATCTGCAGAACTTGTGCTCATCTCGCTTGTCAAACTTTCCTTTCATCTTTGGGGAAGATCGGTTAAAGTAGCCCTCGCCTTGGACATATGCCATCAACACGGTCTTAGGAGCATTGAGCTTCGTAAAGACCATGTCGGCCCTTCTAACATGTCCCAGTGACTTATATCCCGTCTTCTTTGGCCCCTTTGATCTGAACGGGCCCATTCCTTAGGCCGAGCTTCTTTCTTTACTTCAGTTGGGGCTTTGGAAGTGCCCCATCACAGGTGGCCAGCGCCTCCTCTGCCATCATATACCGTTCCACTCTGGTAAGGAGCTGATCCACGCTGCAGGACGTTTTATGATGCAGAGATTTCATCAAATCCTCACGTCGAACCCCCTTCTTGAGTGCAGCGATGGTCACCTCGTCACTGCAGCTCTCGACATTCAGCCTCTCTGAATTGAAGCGCTTTAGGAAGCTTCTTAATATCTCTCCTTCTTTCTACACCATGATGAATAGGTGGTCTGACCTCCGCATCCTCCTCTGCCATAAATTGCTGGCAGAAGACTTGGGCCAAACTCTTGAACGACCCAATAGACCGATTGGAAAGTCCATTGTACCACTCCTTCGTAGCCTTCCTTAGTGTTGTTTGGGGGGGTAGAGAGCAATTCTTGGACAGATACACGCGCCTAGCTAGAAGAATAATTACTCCATTGGTACACCACCTAAGCCCGACAGAGGAGAGAGTCGACGGGCCCCCTTTATCTTCATCACTCCTTTATAGTCTTGGACGTGTTCACGCAGATCGTCCGAGCCATCATATTTGTTTAGGTCGGACATATTGAATCTTGACGGTAGTATAGCCGAGATGATTCTCTTCTTCAAGGGGGTTTGCTCCTCATTTGAGTTCGACGACGAGGAGTGATGTCGTATATCACCTCGATGCCTAGATCTTCTGAGCTGGCTGTTGGAAGCACTAGAAGAGTCGCCTTGATCCTCATCCGAGCTGTTAGAAGAGCTCGAATGGCGGAGGGTGTCTCTCCAAGCCTTCATGTTAAGGCCTGTGTGAGACCTACGATGAGGGCTACAACTTCCACCCACGATGGTTCTCTCTATATCGATCATCAGTCAGAGTAAGGCGACGGCCCTTAGCTACACCAAGTGAGGGCTGCGAGCCCCTGAAACCAGCTGTAGTTGAGATGTGAGCCTCAGTCTCACCGCCCTGAGCTTCTTCAAGACGAGGGGAGATGGAACATTGTTGTTGCTATGGAAAGAAGGCAGGGTGAACCATCGCTCCAGGTTAGGAGGTACGGTTCCTTGGCCCACTGGCGTGGCAGGTGACACTTCTGGGTGCTACTGAGAAGGAGTTGGGATAACTGATCTGCTCGCGGTTGGCTGGGTCTTCGAACCCGTTAATCATTCTATCGCAACAGCCAGCGATTAAATATTGACGCTCACCTCCAGCGAGAACGCATGGAACTGCTCCAAAGTCACTAATTACGGCTCAGACATTCCCTGAGTAGAAGAACTGAGATCCACGGGTGCGGCGTAACATCTTCCGCCCCTAAGGTAACTGGACTTTCAGCCCCTTGATTGGTGGGTCAAGTCATCGTCGGTGTGGCTAAATGTTTACGGGTGTTTTCTCACCAATGATATTGTTGGATAATTCTAAATGATGGCACGATTGCAGTTGCTGGTGTACGATAACGTTGGCAACTGACTGGGTACTGGGCGAGCTAATCCCGGGCTAAATAGACCTCAATTCGAGCTATTTCAACCAAGTCCGAGCTATTTCCGAACTACCTTCAGCTTCCTGCAACATGGAGAGCTCATTAGGAAGGGATCCAACCTAATCCCATCGATACTTAAATCAGATAGTCACTCAAAGCATGCCCGTTGTAACTATGACTGATATGTTAATAGATCAACCGATAGTTATCGTGCTGAGCTATGGATGAAAATATAGAATTTTTGGTGGAGCAGATACTAGTATATGAGTAACTTTTTGGTTCCCATGAATTGTCCCATCTACCATAGTCCGAGAGACTACTTATAGGCAATTACTTTTTAGGGACGGTACAGGGTACCATCTGAGCTTTTAAACTGCTTTATTGATTTTGGCATGAGATGTCGCCATTGATGACGAGCTTAACGGTCAATCATTGAATGCCTTCATTCTGAGCGGATGCTTTAAATGAAGAAGCCCAACGATCAACTGGGTTGTCGTCTTAAATGAAGAAACGGTCAACCTCACGTGAGGGCCTTTGGACTGTTGGGCCAAAGATGTGGGCTTTACTGGGCTTTTGGGTATGTCCACTCAAATAAACAATTGAGTGATCATTGGGCCGGCTCAATGATATATCAATACTAAAGAGCAACAATCCAAATTCCACACCATTAGCTTTGGCCCAATGGCATCCCTCCCCTCTCCCAAGTGGGAGGTCATGGGTTCAATCCCCACATACCTTGGCATATGTTGTAAAGTTGTGTAGTGTAGTGGGTTGCTCCTAGAGCAAGCCACCTGTCAGAAAAAAGGATCCAAATTCCACTCTGTTAAAAGAGTCTAGAGAATGAATGATATAAAGATCTGACATGGTCAATAAGATCTGACATGTCAAGCGCTTTCAACCCATAGCAAAGAACTCAACTGAGAGCTAAATGGAGTCCCAAGTCATATCTAAACAATTTATAAATAAACTAATCAAAAAATGAGTCAATCATTCTAACAATAATAAAGTAAAGCCGCACACATGTATTGATCACTTATGCCAAGATATTAAAGGAGTTAAACCTCACCAGAAAGCATGCTTCCACACATAAACTGCATGCGGCTGAAACAGAAAAGGACACAATTAAGAAAGATAAGACGCCATAATACAAGGAAACTAGAATTAACTATGGAATATCACTGAAGGTAAAGACCTCTGGAGCATTTATGCCTGCATCATCAGATTCCATCATTTTGGAAAGAGGAACATTCCATAGCCTGACACTGCCAAAAGGAAGATAGCTGATTTACCATCAGAGTGAAATATTCCAAGAACATTCTCACTTGACCACTAATAAAGCAAGGACCTACTAGACCTACTACAGATATTGTTTTGACAAAAATTAATTTAACCAACATGATACAACTCTCCAATTCTTTATTCTTTTTTACATGTCAAATATCAGTAGTATACGGAGGTTCAGTCCCTTTTCTCCCTCACCCTCCACGGAAGGGATGTTCACTTATGTTGAATCATATCAGGTAAAAAGTACACAAAGAACATTAAACTTACGTGGAATCTGTGCCACATGATATGAGAATCCTGCCATCTGTAGATGCAGCTAAGCCTTTGACAGCACCCTGATGGCCAGGAAACTGACAAACGGTCTTCCTGTTTGAAATTTTAGAAACAAAATCTCAATCATTTGGGGCACAAGAAAAGAAAACATAACTAGCAGTAACAAATGCAATCAAAACACTGAACAAACAACAAGTAATGAGGACAGACGGTAATAGAGTTATCTACTGCACACACTTAACCAAGAAGCAAAATGGAAATTTGGCATGTTGCTTGAAATTTGAATCAGCTAATGCTAATAAAAAGCAGTATATGTCAATACACAAAAGCTAATGTCATTTATTTTGCTGTTCATACCTAGTAGCTACATCCCAAAGACGAATATCTGCAACAACAAAAAAACAAAGGTGAATTAGACCATTGATCTAACATGCTAAAAATGATAATGTGGACATATATGAACATAGGTTTGTTGGCCAAAAAAATGAAACATCAAGAATATAGGACTATGAAATTGAAAAAATTCTAAAATCATTCATTTTATCGGAAAGACATCATATAGTCTGAGGTGTATCATCAGTTCAAAGCATGCTAATTGGTACTAGTGAAGAGGTACATGCATTAATGCCTACAAGCATACCATAATTTTTTTTCAAACTGCATGTGTAAAACGCAATGAGAAGGCACAACCAAGATGGCATGACATATGTTAGCTGCAAATTTTTACTCTATGCAGATGTCACGGATAAATAAGGCACACTAAGATGGTGACTAAATAGAAGCATATAGTTCAAGCACATTAATTTAACTGGAAAGGATTCATACATCACATATGCGAGTCTTTTTCTGGATGAATATGGATGAGGATGCACTCAGAAAATTACGAAACCCTTGTGCAACATAGAGGTAAATGTGGGCCCACATTGTTTGTTGTGTGCATGGTTGGCTGGATATGCACTCCGCACCTAACCAATGAAGCATGCAACAAGGTAAACTTTGACCGTTTAATGCGATACTATATTGACTATTAGAAAAAAAGGTATTGAGAAGTGCATGTTGCAGTTATTTCCGTGAATATAACTTGCGATAGTTATATTTGACATCTTCCCACTTCATACAGACTCCCATAATCTTCTTTAATCTTGAAGTATTTAGGTTGAACCGTGAGACCTATGTGTCTTCCAACCTACCAATTAACCTTTCATGCTTTATCACAAACCACCTGAGTTTCCTCAGCCAAGATGTAGCCAGCACTAAATGTGGGATTAGCTGAAGATTACAATAATTGATGGACCGCTAGTGAAGTCATTTCAAGTTAGAGTACTTTTCCATAACCAGCACATTTTCCTAGGATTGAATGTATTAACAGCTATATAACTTAGGGAGAAAATTTGTGTAGATAGCCTTCTTATTGCATGATCAGATTATGACACAATCAAATAAGAAAGGGAACCTATCAATTAGCAATCAAAAATCTATTATACAATTGAGGGAGGTTTTTGAATGAAATTGCTGACTAGGACAAAAGGGACAAAAGAGTCTGTAGAAAGACGTCTAAGATTGAATCTTGAGGAACCAATGGTTAGGATGAAAGTTTATGAAATTTTTGATGGGAAACACAAATTTTGGGGGAAAACTAAATCTAGATAGAACTAAATTTTGAGAGAATTAAAATTTTGGATTTTGAGAGGAACTAAATCAATTTGGAGGGAACTAAAATTTTGAATTTTGAGAGGAACTAAATCAATTTGGAGGGAACTAAAATTTTAAATCTGGGAAGGAACTAAATTTTGGGAGAACTAAATCTGAAGGAAACTAAACTTAGGTTGGGATTATTTTGAGGGTGGCCCTAAATCTTTTAGGGTGATTTTGAAGGTGTTGCAATTTGGGGGGAGAGATTTTGAATGGGTTGAAACTTTTCAGGAAAATATTTTGAACGCACGAAAATATTTTGAATGCTTTGTGACCTATAGTCATGGGTTATGCCCAGTGAAAATAACAAAACAACAACGGTCAAAGGATTTTGGGTTGAGTCCCAAAGATAAAGCTGCAGGGTACACAAAAATTGTAAAATATCAATAGGTAATATAATTTTCAAATTTGATATCAAATACAAGACCAATGCAGGCCAATGGACCAACACTGTTCATGAATAGCATGTCCATGGAAGAAGATACTAAAGACATGATGCAGAACAAAGTCACATCCAAAACCTTATTCTGAATATGCTAAAACACTCTCAACTTGACTGTACCAAGAGTAATCCTAAACAAAGCGACAGGCATGGAAATGTCTCACAAATTTGATGCCAACCAAATCAGCACACAATGGGACATGTCTCATTGGTATTACCTATGTAGCATGGGTACTCAGTTGTGTGGCCAAATGTCAAGCACTTACAAACTGTGTCTGTAGTTTTACAATATACTCTGTAAGTCTGGGTCTTGAACATTTACCAATCATATCTTGGGCATATACGCTTTACTAAACATTCATCACTCACAAGTGGTTGATGCGCCAAAGACTACATTTTCAAGAAAAGGATGTAAAATAGTATTTTACAAAATTATAGCAAGTTTAGCTTATATTTCTATATAATCGGGGAGCATATGCAGATAATTCCATTGGAATCCGAATAGCCAAGGACATGTCCTAGAGAAAACAAATAAAACATATGATATGTCTTTGTTTAGCAAATAGATATAAACAGTATGTGGTATTGTATTATTGAAATGAGTCGGTACCTTAGCAAAACTTGCTATAGTAAAAAAGGGTGGAAATTTGCTCGTAGAAAAACTTGTTATACTTTCAAATTGTAATTGATTCAATGACTAGTGCCTCTAAAAAATTAGCTTAACCACATCTTCAATCACAAATTGGCAACTAAATAGACAATTAAAATAAGGTTGAAATTCCTCACAAAGATAATGCATTTGTTGTTATCTAGTAGACTAGTTTTATTCATTTCATATGTCATAAGTGGCCAACAGAGATTTATCAGACACTACATAGAGACGAAGAGGAATGCCCCAGGTCGATGGTTTGGGTGGTCGATGACTCGATGGTGTGCACATGCTACGCTGAAATATCAGGAAAAAGTCTTGTTTCCTGGTTGTGAAAAGTTAAATACACATCCTACATGTGTTTAATATATGGTAGCCCACATAAATTAGGTGCTGGCTCTGTCCCCAAAAATACATGCACAAATGGGTGTTTCTATTTTATGTTCTTACTTAGTTTTATAAACCTCATATAGATACGGTCTTAGCTGAAAATAGAAGTTGCAAAAGCACTGCAGAAAGTAGAAACAACCAAATCATATAAGTAAAAAAGAAATCACATCACAATCAAATTGTCAACTTCGTCAAGTGAAATTTAACTAGCAAGACCCTGAAAGTCAGATAGAAGAACAATAGAAAGCTAGACCAAGCCTATGGTCTGCTTGCACAATTAGTCAGATCGACAATGAGCCTTACATGAACATAAACTCAGGCAAGGCCTATGTTCGATATCACAGCTATCAGATAGAATTTGCAATCAGTTGCTCATGCAAGTAATAGGGTCAAGATGTAAGTTTATTGGTATCCACACAATTTATTCTAGTCACAAACAAGAGTGGGATCCACCCATATAATTCGACCGAACAATGCACAATGAACATTGCAAAAGGTTGAGCAGGAAGTAAAGCATTAACTTATTCACAGGAAACCAATCCCAATCAACAAACTAATTTAAAACAAATCCAGGTGATATAAAACTACTTCACGAAATTACTGTACTCTCATTCAAAAAGAAAAATTAATATTTAAAATATCGGCCGATACCAATATATATTGCTCATACTCTATCGGACATCAAGTATGTCAATATAATTCATCCGAAACTAGACGATACTACCGATACTAAGTAATTATTAAAAAATATGAGAAGATTTTGGGGTTTGAACTAAAAAACTTAAATTCATAACGGTCAATAATATCATTTAACAATCAAAATTATGATTCAATCATTATTGGATGATAACAACACATACCATCAATTTTAGATCAAATTTGTAGGGATGATGAAACTAGACCAACTTTATTGGCGCTAGGTAAGACGGTTCAAGTTTGACAGAAACAATTTATACCTTGTTGTTTCAATAATAGTATGAGACTGAACTCAAAATGAAAACAATATTAAGGCGAACAGCATGATTTAGACCATTATATTGATTAGATCATTCATGAAGATGGCTCAAAAGATAAGATCCTAGATGATAGAGATGATCTACGGATAGATGAATCACTTACTGAAAATGAAGATCCCCCTCAACTAATAGCTATGTCATGTTGAGATAAGTAACAGGCATCTAAAGTCCGATACTTTTGAAATGTGTTGCTTGAAAATTTATAATCTATTATCTATGATCTATAATATATAACTACTCTTAAAAGTAACTTGGTAGACACCAAACCCCCCTTCTTTTTTCAATCATGGGTACATTTGTAATATCGTATTTATAAAAGTGAAAATAATTGACCAAGCAAATACAGCAAATACCAAAAGGCAAGGTTAAAAAAGGAAATAAAATTTTAATTAGCCTCTATGGCGGCAAGTACTAAGCGTAAATTTTCTAGCATGAATTAAAATGCTAATCAATCTCTCTCCACATATGTTAAAGGTTTCGGTTTCGGTCTTTTAAAAAAATTAGGTTTTGATCGGCTTTCATTCATTTCAGTGGTTTCGAAGTTTCGTTTCGTCTGTATCGGTAATTTGTTTTTTATTAAATAAATACTATCAAAATTGTATTAGTAATTAGTAATTACAAATTTGTATAATTACTAAGAATATTTTAAATTAATAATTTTTTAATTAAAGTTTCAACTTAAGATCGCAAACCATATATATAACATTTAAAATAAATGAACTAATACATAAAAAAGTACAAAAACTAAATACCTAAAAATTATAATATAGTACCTCCAAATCAAAATTTAATATAGTTTAGAAATTCAATCAGCTTAAAAAGGAAACATGTAAAAACATAGAACTTAAATTCATATTAACTTAAATTTCCATCCATTTGAAAAGAAAATATATCATAACATAAATCCATTAAGTTAGAATCATAATCTACTGAAAACCCTTAATAACATAAATAGAATTCTAGGCAAATTAGAATAGTAATAATTATATTTTAAGATTAGTATATTATAATTGTAATGAAAAATGGTAAGAAATAATAAAATTTTAATTAACAAATAATTTTAATTAGTAAAAACATAGAATAAAAATCGTATCAAAGTACACTTCTAGACAACTTAGAATTTCATTTGGTTTTAAAAAGGAAATATGCAACAAAGAAAACATAAAATGGACATTCACATTGAAATAGAACTAGGATTCTATCCAGCTCAAATGAAAGCACATCAACCACAAGGTCAATTAGGTTATAATATCAATCTAATAAGAATTTTAAATGAATACAAATTAAGTAGTTTACAATTGTAGAGAGTTTTTAACATGCAACGCACATTTCTAAAACTATTTTTGAGTCAACTGATACCAATACTATAAGCTATCAACAAATACTGAGCCCGAGATTCCAACCCTTGGAAGATATACAAGAAAGAGGTCATACAGTTTACCTTTGAAACAACGCCGATGTGCAAATGTAATCCATCGCAACGTGCTCCTTGAATTGACCAAAAGACCAAATATAAGGCCCTTGGGAATTTGATTGGGATATCAAATACTAAGATAAGGTAAGGAAAGAAAAATGATGTGGGTTTTTTTGCTAATAAATTCAGAGAGAACCCTCTTCTTACTTCAATTCCCGTTTTTATAGGTTCTAAGATGTTTTTTGCGGAAAGTAAGGCCCAGTTGACTTTTTATTTCTCTCTACACTCTCCCAACCTTACAAATGTGTGTCGATCCATTGCGCACACCAATGTCTCGATTCCCAACTGAACTTCAGCACCTTGCCCAAGTTTCACTTTGGCATCTCATCGTTCATTTCGGTAACCTTTGCTGAAAATTTGTGTATCAAGACAGTGAGATAAAATTGAATAGAAACTGCTCTAGGAAGTCATCTATTGGAGGCTCTTTGGAGAAGTGGAACTAGAAATAAGATCTAAAGTAGTAAATGAAGTATGCTAAATATCTCGTGTGAAAACCCCTGGGAGCAGCCAGATGGACTAAACGACTAAAAATATCTTTTAAGTTGCCTGCTTGTGTCAAACAAACATGTTATATCAGACATCTGGCCCGTAATAATCATCACATGACAAGCTATCACCTAACGCATGTAGCAATAGAGATGTTTTCCTACACAATTTCAACCCTTATCTAGTTAGCACAAAATTTGTGGATATAATGTCAAAAAAGAAATGAACCACGAGCCAACCAAGATAAACATTCTTAAAAGTCCAAACGCAACAAAAGTGCACAATGAAGACGTTATCATATTTGCCTAAGAATAACATTCACCAATCGGAATAATATTTCAAATGGTGGTAAGAAAATTAGCACAGCAAGCAGCATTCTACATGCTTCCATAAGTAAAATTCAAATGTCAATCTGTATGTCCAAAATCATGCCATTTAAAAGTGTGTAAAGCTCCAGCGAATCATCCGCATTGCTCTGGGAATGTCAGCATAAATGTATAAGGATAAGCCACAATTAGGAAATCAATATATTATTTTCAATTCAATGTTAGTAAAGCGTGATACTGTAAAATTTGTAGATCTCGTACCTCCATCCATCGAGCCGGAAAATATTCCTCTCAAGTGGTTCGGGTTTTTCGCCATACATGAAATGGCATCAATGTGCCCATCCATCGCTCCAATAAAAGGCCTCGCAAATATCTAATTACCCCAAAAAAAAAGAAGATTACTTGAATGAAAATAAGTAAACCCTTTTTACATCCCTCTAAAAATCTTACCTTCTCCAACTTTGCAGCATTGAGAGCCCTCGTGTACTCTGTAGCTCTCTCTTGCGGCCGAAGATTTGGATCATAATTTCTGAAAACTTTCTGTTGATAAAACGTGTTTTAAAAGTAGCGTTGGAAGCTAAACTCTTAGCCAGGCATGTGATTTCAGAGAAAGCCCTGAAACGATTCTAACTTTCCGCAACAAAAAAAGAAGAAGATGCTAGTAACCTGGAGATCTTGGCTTCGTTCACGCGTGAATTCGTCCGTGGACCGAGATATGACCTTCACCTTCATCTCGCACTCACTTTTGTTTGCGTGGCTGGGGGAAAAAACCATAAACCCTTCCCCTTGATTTCGAGCAGCCGAAGAGAGAGAACGAACGATGAAAAGGGTAACGGGCTCGGGGTTGGAACACCGAGTGTTTAATGAGCTCGGGTTTGGGCATGCCTAGGGTTGGCAGCGCAGCAGACTAGGCCTTCCAACTACTAACCCTGCAAGTATCATCCAACTGGGCCTCCATGTGGGTTTGCCCCCCATTTGTAAATGGGCCGGTATTATTAGCGGGTGTTGAAAAGATAAGGCCACATGCGACTATGGGTCAATTAGTGTTTTTACCTGTGAATAACAAGCGGCTAACAAATAGAGCATTGTGACGATTTTAACTCTAGGCCGTCAGCCGGCCAAGGAAACACCAATGAG
This sequence comes from Scilla litardierei, assembly GCA_030789695.1. Lineage (NCBI taxonomy): Eukaryota > Viridiplantae > Streptophyta > Magnoliopsida > Asparagales > Asparagaceae > Scilla > Scilla litardierei. The sequence goes on from CM061132.1 coordinate 4,206,400, forward strand.
CTTTATTACGAAAGAAGAGAACAAATACAAATCTTCTCTCTTTACAATGAAGAAGAAGCACTCTGGATCTATCCAAAAACTCTCAACATAATCTCTTAAAGTTGGCTCTCTGCAATGGCGGCTCAAAGTTCTCTCAATATGTTCCTCCAATGAAACCCTCACCTAAACACCCTATATATAGCTCTAGGACAATATGTGTTCTGATAGAAGAGGCATTCCCATTTGATAAGAACTTCGACTCTAACGGAATTCTGATCCAATCACAACTCTACTTCGGATAAGACGTCACGTCTTATGGTGGCCCCCCTCCGTGCTACCGAACTTCATGCTAAAGGCAGCCGAAGTGCCGAGCAGAGCTTATCTGAAGCTCGGACTGTATAGTTACCGACCTATGAGCCTTCGATCATCCGAATTGACTGCGAAAGTCCATTAACTCGGCATCCTCGTATCTGACTTGTGCAGAGTCAAATAGGCAGGATCCGAGCGCATGCGAGCTAGCTCCACATGAGATAGATCGGCTGCACATCTCCAATTCTTCCTCAGCGCCTCAATTGAGCCAACTTTCATAACTTTATCTTCATCCGTCGCATCTCATTTGATGTTCCATCCCTTTAAAGCTCAAGCAAAAACTATCACCCTCATCACTATCTTTGGCGAGGTATCCAATGATATTCGATGGCAACATTCATCTTTGATGAATGGTAGATCTCTTGAATTACAATTTATGGTCTCGATAAACACGGTCATTGTTGAGGTATGATAAAGTTACATGATCTTGATTGTTGATTATATTCATGCCTTAATGATGATGATGACTAGGCTTCAATATTTTCATGTTGTCTTACCGCTTGAATATTGATTGTTCCATGCTTTTGTTTTGCTCACAGATCTACTCATTGTCCGTGTGTTATCGGGTTTACTGTGCCATTGCTTCCCTTTCTATTGGGTCCCCTGTCCATGCTATCATTGTGCTCAACAATGTGCTTCCCTCACTATCTTTGCTTGATTCCCTATCTTGTTGTTATTTGGTTTGCATCTTTTGTTGTTGCCTTTTTTGGTTCTGTTTTGCAATTATAACGTCGCGGGGGCCCTGTCGGCCCTGCGAAGGTCGTACGCCCCAGAGGGTTGACAGGGCCCTTTGCGAGCCCCTGGAGACCTGCCAGTGGCCTGTCGAGTCGTGGGATCAGCATGCAGGTCCCGCACCGTCTGGGGGGCCCGTCGAGACTTTGATGAAGATTTTCAGCGGCTTCTGAGAAGAGAGAACAACGTGGAGGAATTTCAGGGGTTCCATGGGCCGTGATTTGCTGCAAAAGGCGTCGACGTCAAGTCCTACCGGCTTACGAGGAGTTTCGGGATGAATACAATGAGGCTCCGGGCTTTGAGGGTGTGTACGGCTACAATTGGGAGGAGAATGAATGGATCGACCATGAAGACAGAGGCTGTGGGTTTTTGAGGGGCTATGTGTGACACAAAGAGGACCATCATGACATTTTTCAACCCCCTCATTATGGACGACATGAGATTTCAACACCAATAGCATGATCCAGAAGCTAATGATGCTCATAATTGAGGGGGAGGACACAGATGGGCAGATTTATAGGGCCGAACGGTTTTTCGAGGTCTCACATATTTATGAGACGGAGTGGTTAAGGGCCGTGGGGGTGTGCTTGGAGGGGGAGGCTCTATCTTGGTACAGATGGAGGCCGCATCAACGTCCGTTTCGCTCGTGGGAGGAGTTCAAGGTCTGCCACCTGGATCGGTTCAGGGTGACCCATGGGATGACATGTACGAGTAGCTTTAGGCATTGAGGCAGGAGGGAACGATCAGGGACTACATAAAAATTTGAGATGCTGGCAAGACGTGTCCGTAGTGTTCAGTAGAGTCCTTGGAGGGGTTCTTCATGAAAGGAATAAGACACAGCATTCGAGCAGAATTGCGAATATAAAGGTCCAGATGGCTATTAGATCGGATGCGACTGACCAGGATGGTGAAGGACAGACTAGCAGAGGGGCGGCGGTCTGTGGGAGCATGGAGCAGATCCACTTCTCGCAGACAGATCGCGACATGGAAGGAGAAGGCAACATCAGGTTGGCTCCAGTCCAGCCACGAGAAGAATATCAGGCTACAGTAGGCGAAAGTGGCTCACAAAGGCAGAAATACAGGAAAGGTGCACAAAGTGACTCTGTTTTCGCCGTGGTGAGAGATACGTATCAGGACATCGTTACAAGGATCATGCTCGTTGCACGTATCTGACATGGATCGCCCATGAAATTTTAATCTGCAGATACGTTGAGCCTCTTCCGATGGATTTATCTACAAAGTTTGAATTTGAGAAGATGATCACATGACATGCAATCCCATCAAATTTCATCCCTGCAATTGAGAAGGGTTCCAGAGAAGCTGCCAACTCGTGAGTTACAAAGAAGAAAAGAAAATAAATCTCTTCACGGAATTGTCAGAAAATCTTGATAGGGAAAATATTCGTGTAGTCTTGGCAGATGGAGCCTCACATGCCGTGGGTTCCAGTTGTTAGGAATAAACTCTCTTGTATTATTCCAAGGGCAATAGCCTGATATATATAGAGTACAGGCAATGGTAAATAAGCACAAAAGACCCTATACAAAAGGGGTATATACATATACATATAACACCCCCCTCAAACTCATGATGGATCAACAACACTGAGTTTGGAAAGATAAAAACTGTGCTGTGCTCTAGTCTGGGCCTTTGTGAAGAAATCCGCGAGCTGATACTTAGAAGGCACATACTGTAGAGCAATAACCTTATCCCGTACTTGTGAATGCGTAAAAGAGGCGTCCACACCAATGTGCTTGGTGAGCTCGTGCTTCACCGGGTCACGAGCAATATTGATGGCACCTGTACTGTCAGACAACACAGGAGTAGGTGTGGAAATAGAGACGCCAAAATCCTCAAGTAACCAACGGAGCCAAATAATCTCTGCTGTCAACAAGGCCATAGCACGCAACTCAGCCTCTGCACTCGATCGAGAAACCGCCTGCTGCTTCTTGGTCTTCCAAGTGATGAGAGAGCCACCCAGGAAGACGCAATAGGCAGATAGAGACCGACGATCAGAAGGATCACTGGCCCAAGTCGCATCAGAGTAAGCATGGAGCTGTAAGGGACCAGAGCGTGGAAAGAATAATCGACGGTGGCTAGTCCCGCGCAGGTAACGCATGACACGAATAAGGTGGCTATAGTGGAGCTGAGTAGGTGCAGAAACAAACTGGCTCAAGATGTGCACGGAATATGAAATATCCGGTCGAGTGATCCCAAGATAGACCAGGCTGCCAACAAGATGGCGATAACGAGTGGGGTCCGGAAGAGGCTCACCGTCAGTAGAGCGAAGATGTACATTCAGCTCCATCGGTGTATCAGCGGTACGCTGATCAACAAGAGAAGCCAGATCAAGAATATCCTGAATATACTTCTCCTGAGAGAGATAGAAGCCATCAGGTGTGGAGGAAAACTCAATCCCCAGAAAGTAACGAAGAGGGCCAAGATCCGTCATAAGAAACTGCTCGCTCAGCCGTGCTTTCACAAAAGCAATATACTGGGGATCATCTCCAGTGATAATCATATCATCCACATACAAAAGGAGAAGCGTCCGACCACGAGATGAAGTATGAACAAAGAGAGCAGGATCATGATCACTCGCAATAAAACCAGCAGCAGTGACGACAGAAGAGAACCGCTGAAACCAAGCACGTGGAGCCTGCCGAAGACCATATATAGAGCGAAGAAGGCGACAAACCATGCCCTCGGGGACAGAATAACCATGTGGTAGTCGCATATAAACCTCCTCATCAAGAATGACATTGAGAAAAGCATCCTTGACATCAAGCTGGGAAATAGACCATGAACAAACAGCAGCAACAACAATAAGACTGCGAACAGTAGTCATGTGAGCAACAGGAGCAAAAGTCTCCTCAAAATCTATCCAATGCTCCTGCTGAAAACCGCGCGCTACAAGACGAGCCTTGTAGCGCTCCAGAGTACCATCAGATCTGGTTTTGACCTTGTAAACCCACTTGCACGTGATAGGACGAACACGGGAAGGCAGGGGTACAAGATCCCACGTACCAGTACGCTCAAGCGCAGCAATCTCCTCTGCCATAGCATGTTGCCACTCCTGGTGAGCAGCGGCATCCCGATAAGAGGTCGGCTCGGTAAGAATAGCACTCAGAGAAGTAAACCGACCAGGAGGGCGTAGTGACTCACGATCACGAAGGTGGTAACGAGGAGGGTCACTGGATGAAGAGGGCAACTCAGGAGGGTCACTGGTGATGGAGGGCATCTCATGAGAAGGCACTGCAGGAGGATCCTCGACTCACTGACGACGAGTGTAGTGAAGAGGAAAGGGAGAAACATGTCCTGGGGTAGGTGCAGAGGTGGCCGGAGGCACAGGGGGCACTGGTGGTGGAGCTGAGGGCACATGTGATGGGGGTATGGATGGTGGAATGGTGGATAGTGGATTATCAGGAAAGACGAGAAACAAGAGAGGCTCAACAATAGAAGCCGGACTGGAAGATGAAGAAGGACGAGGGAAGAAGGGACGAGACTCATCAAAAGTCACATCACGAGAACTCCGCATCCGTCGAGCTACAGGATCCCAACACCGATATTCCTTGTGCACAACACTATATCCAAGGAAGACACACTCAGCAGACTGGGCTGTCAACTTGGTGCGCTCACGAGGGGCCAACAAGACATAGCAGACACAACCGAAAAGACGAAGCTCAGGATAAGACGGCAGATCTGGAGGTGGTGTAGGAAGGCGCTCAAGTGGAATCGCACCCTGAAGAGGAGAGGATGGCTGCATGTTGCTGAGATATGTAGCAGTAAATACAGCCTTAGCTCAAAACTGAGGGGGAACAGAGGAAGCAATCATAAGGGCACGAGCAGTCTCAAGTAAATGACGATGCTTGCGCTCAGCAACGCCATTCTGGGCATGAGCCCCAGGACAGGAAAACTGTGAAAGAGTGCCCTGGGTATCAAGAAAGGCACGAAGGTGCCGAGATAAGTATTCTCCAGCAGAGTCAGCACGAAGAATCCGAATGGGAGTGCTATACTGTGTACGGATCATGGTAGCAAAAGATTTATAAATAGACAAAACCTCAGTACGAGAGGACATAAAGTATATCCAAGTGTAGCGAGAAAAATCATCTATAAATATAATATAGTAGCGATGACCCCCTTTCGAAACGAAGGGGGCCGGACCCCATACATCTGAGTGAACAAGATCAAAAGGACTCTGAGAGACAGACTCACTAGTAGGATAAGGTAGCTGTAACTGTTTACCAAGTTTACAGCCCATACAGTCTAAAGACATATCACCAGAGACAGACCATAATAAACCTCTACGAACCAAAGAAGAAAGACGCGAACCACAGAGATGTCCTAAGCGATGATGCCACTGGGCAAACGAACCGGTGGAGGATGCAGCAGAGGCGGCGGTAATAGTGGTGATGGGAGGATTGGCAGAGGCAGCGGAAGGAAGATGAAGCCAGTCAAGCTCCCAAAGACGCGGAGAATCACGCCTGCGGGGGCCAGAACCAACTAGACTGCCCGTGCGACGATCCTGGATAGTACAAGAGTCAGAATCAAGAATAACACGACAGCCATGATCAGTAAGTTGGACTGTCGACATAAGCTGCATGGTGAGTTTTGGAACGATGGACACAGCAGGGACATGAAAAGTGGGATTAGAAAGTGTGCCTAGCCCTGTAACTGAAAGTGGGGTGCCATCTGCAGTGAGAACTGTGACAGGGCTGGAGGGAGTACTAATGGAATGTAAAGTGGTAGAGTCAGGAGTCATATGAAATGAAGCACCAGAGTCAAAGATCCAAGGAGAGGTACCTGAGGTGGTGGAAGATGGTGTCGCAGTACCTGGAGGCTGACTGGCAGAAGAAGCAGAGCCTGATGCCCCAGAAGCAGACATCCGACGAAATAACTTGAGAAGATCCTGCTCAGTATCAGATGGGGTAGTGCTCCTCTGACAGGGGGAAACCCCCAGTGTCAGTCTCCTTCTTCTTCTTGGCAGCAGCCTGATCCCTCCGCTTCTTGTGACACTGCGCCTCCACATGTTTGTCTCGGTGGCAATAGGTGCAACGTCTGGTGTCACCTCGCACGGGTGCTGTAACAGAAGGCAGATCTGGTTTGATAGGAGCAGAAGAAGCAGGAGCACGGGTCGCCAAAACAGAAGCAGAAGGTGCCACAAGACCAGCAGTACGAAGACGAGTCTCCTCAGTACGAATAGCAGCAAGAACCTCCAAGAACGTCACGCGTGGGTGACGGGCAAGCAGCTGGGCACATATCTGCTCGAACTCAGGCCGAAGTCGGGTCAAAAAGTCATAGACCCGACGAAGCTGCAGGTGGGAGTGCTGATGCTGATAACACTGGCAGATACGACAGATCGCTGGTCCCAAAGAGTCGAGCTGACGCCAGATAGCAGATATCTGTGCATAGAACTCATCGACCGTGGCATCACCCTGCTGAAGAGCATGCTCCTGTCGGACGACAGCAAGGTAGAGGGAGTCACCGGTAGGCTCATAGTGAGAGCGAAGATGATCCCACATCAGCTGAGACGTCGCCAAACTCACAATGTCGCCAGTCAGGGACACATCAATGCTAGCAATGAGGATGTTGGCGGCACGAGCATCGTCATCACACCACCGCCGATAGAGAACATCCTGAGAGGAATAAGCAACAACAGTAGTCGCATACGCATCGGTTGCCGCCTTCTTGGTGGTGTCATCAGCAATGGGGGGGAGTGGTGTCTCGCTGGGAAGCACCGGTCGCGGTGGGCAAGGACGATCGCCGGTGAGAAGGTCCCAAAGGCGCTGACCGCGCATATGGAGACGAATGTGCGGTATCCACTCCTTATAATTAAGGCCATCAAAAATCAACGAACACCGAGGGATAGCAACATGATGATGATGAAGAGGTAGATCCGTAGGAGACGCCATATGAAGGGGGCACCGGCAGCGGCGCGGCGCGGATCGAGCGCGGCGCGGATCGGGCTGCAGGCGGATCGGGGCCGGCGCGTGGGGGGCCGACGCGGATCGGGCGCAGGCGGATCGGGGCCGGCGCGTGGGGTCGCAGGCGGACGGGGCTGGCGCGGCGCGTGGGGACGCAGGCGGATGACGGGGCGTAGGACGATGACGGCGCGTGGGGGCGCAGGACGGGGCAGGCGCGGCAGGCGCGGCGCGGCATGCGCTGGCGGACGGGGTCGGCGCGGCAGGCGTGCGGCAGGCGCACCGGTAGGTGGATCGGGCGCGGGGTCGGCGCGGGCGGACGGCTCGGGTGGGAGACGCGGCGGGGGAGAGAGCAAAAAGACGGCTAGGGTTTAGGTTAAACCTAGCTCTGATACCATGTTAGGAATAAACTCTCTTGTATTTTTCCAAGGGCAATAGCCCGATATATATAGAGTACATGCAATGGTAAATAAGCACAAAAGACCTTATACAAAAGGGGTATATACATATACATCTAACACCAGTGAGCTTGCTTTTAAGTTGGCATCAATCTATGCGTTTAGACAGGTAAATTGCTTTTGGTTTTTTGGCAGCAACCTATGCATTCGGACGGCAATGCATGCATCATGTGCTGGTTCATTGTTTTCTGAATCAAATGATGACTTTGTTTGGACTTGGCACAGTGTCATACTGCAGCAAAGCCTATAATGTTGGTAGAACTGAAAGTGCCGATGGAGTTCCAGGGTACAGAAACTGGTGATATTAGCAAGTAGGCATCAATTATGACAGTGTTTGTTGCTAAATATTTACCATCTCAGGTACAGCTGAACAACATGTTCGGATATTCCACAGCTCTTAGCTCAACGACACAGGTGAAGCTTATACCATAATCATTGGAAACATGCACGCATCATTAAGTGGAATTTATAGCGTACTCATTTTCCAATATCCATGAGTCATCTAATGCTATTCAGAAGCGAGAAATGAATCGTCATGTTATTGATTATCTGGGTCTCTTCTGCGTGACAGGGCAAGGGTGAGTTCACCATGGAATACTTGGAGCACGTACCTGTCTCTCAAGATGTGCAGATGCAGCAGGTAAACACTCACAAGTCCAGCAAAAGCCCAACAGAGTAACTGCATACGCATCAGCATCAATACTTTGCTGGTTCATCATTGAAAAGCTCTCTCTTGGCATCAGCATCAATATCAAGGATTGGTATTCGGACTATGAGGTGGATAAGGACTATAAAAATTGGCAAAGAGATCGATGATGATGATGCCACTGAGATTCTTGATTGCTGGGGACTGTTGCCTTTGGTTTACATTTCCCAACCAGAGAATTAATCACAAGATTAGAGTCAGACTCTGAGAGAATTCCTGCCAGCTAAAGATCAGCGGGTCTCTATGTTGAGGGTCGAATTTTGAGTTTATTTGTTTACATGTATTCTATAGAACAAGAAGTCTGGGAACAATTTATCCTATCTAAAAACATTGTGACCCACACCATCACATAAGAAGACGAAACCATAGAAACTATTTCAAAAGGAAAACACGAAACAAACGGAGTCAATACAATAAGAGAGAGAGAGAGAAGAATATCAATCATGTTGCAAAGATGTTTACCGCCAAGGCACTGAAGATAATAACATGGTCAAGCAGTTATCACAGACTAAAAGCAGATACTGCCATAAACTTCTGATATTTGCCTATTTGACATTTAATTGTGACTGGATCCACTACACAAACTGAAGTTTGCTTAGAACTCCCCACACGACTTCCTGTACCCAAAAGGCTTGAAGATTTATGCAGACGATTTTTTTTTTTTGGGAGTTTGGTTGGGGGTGTTATTGGTTTACGACATTGATATGGGATTAAGACATTTACCTTTGATGTTATTGTGCTGAAATTTGTCCTAGAGAATTTTGATATGCAAAGATGGTCGCTGTGTCTCTCTCTCTCTTATAAAATGCCGCGGGCAATGGGCAATCAAACGAATATGGTAACAATTTATTTTTTACTTAACAATATTATTTTTAAATATTATTTAATAAATGTAAGTTAATTTAATAATTATTTAATTTTTCATTTTTATTAGCTATTTTACTTGTTCTTTGTTTTGTTTTGTTTTGTTTTGGGTTGGGGGGGATAGGGGGATATAAGGCCGGGTCTCAAACTCGAGGACCCAAACTTATTTTATTAAGAGCAAAATGTCACCACTAATTCTTCTTCTTCATCATGTCTTCATCGCACAAAATTAGGATCGGCTTCATGAACTCATTAGAAAGAATGTCGGATCGTGATGTCAGATACTTGTTTTTCAAGTGATGCTTTCTCTTCTATCAAACTATGATCTTTCATATCCTTTCTTATCACTGCTATCCATGTCTTATTTGGTCTACCTCCTTTTCTCTTTATATCAACATTCATATGTTTTGTCTTTCTAACAGGCGCATCAATAGGTCTTCGGCATATATGACCAAATCATCTCAAGTGATATTCTACCATATTATTCTTTAGGGGTTTTAGCATATCTGTCCCTTAAATCTTGCGTATTTTGATATCTGTCCCTCAAATCTTTGTATTGGCACTCAAGTCCCTCAAAAGTTCGTATTTAACCTTAATAGTCACTCTCACTATCTGTTAAAAACTGAACGAAAATGTGAATATTCCATTAGGTTTGGGCTTAAAGACGTGGGGGGTTCTGGGCGCCGTGCTAGGGTGAAGCGGCGACGGCGCCGCCGCCGGAGGAGGAGGGGGAGGGGGAGCCACCCCTCCCCTGCTGCTCTGGGGGAGGCGGCGACTCCCCCTCCCCCTCCTCGTTCTGGGGGAGGGGGCGTCGTCTCCCTCCTGTTTTCTGGGTGGGGTTAATTACCACTTAATTAGGGGGTTTAATGATTAATTAAACGTAATTTCTTAATTAACTAACTATAATAGTTAATTAATCGTTAATTAATATAACTTTTTAACAAAAAAGAGGATGTATGTACTATTAAGGTTAACGTTTAAAATTTAAGCGACTTATGAGCAAATATCAAGATTTGAGGGACAAATATCAAAATACGCAAGAATTAAGGGACAGATATGCTAAAACCCCTATTCTTTATATGAATCATTCATATCTTAGCTCGGATATCTTCATTTTTTATTTTTTTTATATTTCCATACATCTTTCATAACATTCGCATCTCTATCACATCCAAACTTTGTTCATGTTTCTTGGTAATAGCCCAACGCTTTGAATCATATAACAAAGCTCATCTAATTGTTTTTTATATAAAATATATCATTTAACCATAACGATACAGTTCGATCGCACAACACTCATGTATCCTACTTTAATTCTATGATCAACATCTTCCTTGCTCTATACATCCTCCCAGATAACCAGCCCGAGATTCTTAAAGAACTTACCGGTATACTTTCCTTATCTAACTTCATCATAAGGTATAATCTTCATGTCTCACTCTACTAAACATTCATTTTATACACTCAGTTTTGTTTATCTTAAATCTGAAACCTACAATCTCCGATATAAATATCTGCTTTTACAAATTTAATTTCGCATTTACATCACTTTTGGTCTCATTTATCAAAACAATATCGGTTGCAAATAACATATCACCTCATCTTGAATATACCTAGCGAGCTGATCTATCATAAATTAATTTTCAGAATATTTAACATATATTTGTACGATAATATAATACATAAAGCTATACATCAAATGTTCTATAATAACATCCCAATCCAGTCCCAAAATGTTCCAGAACATGTCATAAAACCGCATTAGTGGAATTTATCCCAAAATTTGTCCACGGATAACAGCCATGTACGTTTTTTTCGGAGATTACAAACACATATCAGGTTTTGAAACAAATGTTTCTATCAAAACCAACCTTCACATGGAAGGTTGATTCACGACCGGGTTTAGGTTTCACAAAAAAAATATATTTGCTGAGCAAAATGCACAAAGATTTTAAAAAATATACACGGAACCAGAACCCAGGCTGCAAGGTGATTTGAACAAATGAAGATTCACAGGAAACAACTGCTGCTATGCATTCTAGTGTTAACGCTTCTGAAAACACACCAATGCGATTTGAATTTAACACTGATCATGAGAACTCAAGAGGAGTGTGAAACTTTGAATGGCCCAAGAAACAATAAAACAGATTCACAGTTACCAATTATTAATAACTCAACTCCGTATGCATGATTGAACATATCATATCAGATATCATTTATTCAAAAAGTTGTATACTTGTGTTGCGAGATGCAAGCTATGCACACGTTGCTTAAAAGTTCAAGCAATAATATACACCGTTTTATTCTATAACACTACTTATTCTTAAAACAGAACCATAAGAAGAATCCGTATACCTGATTTGTTTATACAGGAATACCGTTAATTATGAGCACAAACCATGCAGTTCTCTTCTACCACACTCTTCGAATCCAACTGTCATTGCATTGGTTTCTTCAGTGATGTCGCTTGCTTTCTTTTACATTCTTTTATTGAACTATAAGATTAATTTCCACTGAAATTTGGTGTTCATTTCAATATTTTTTTCAGAGATGGGTATATACGACACCATGAGTGGAATTTATCCCAATGTTCTATAATAACATCCCAATCCAGTCCCAAAATGTTCCAGAACATGTCATAAAACCGCTGTAGTGGAATTTATCCCAAAATTTGTCCACGGATAACAGCCATGTACGTTTTTTTCGGAGATTACAAACACATATCAGGTTTTGAAACAAATGTTTCTATCAAAACCCACATGGAAGGTTGATTCACGACCGGGTTTAGGTTTCACAAAAAAAAAAAATATTTGCTGAGCAAAATGCACAAAGATTTTAAAAAATATACACGGAACCAGAACCCAGGCTGCAAGGTGATTTGAACAAATGAAGATGCACAGGAAACAACTGCTGCTATGCATTCTAGTGTTAACGCTTCTGAAAACACACCAATGCGATTTGAATTTAACACTGATCATGAGAACTCAAGAGGAGTGTGAAACTTTGAATGGCCCAAGAAACAATAAAACAGATTCACAGTTACCAATTATTAATAACTCAACTCCGTATGCATGATTGAACATATCATATCAGATATCATTTATTCAAAAAGTTGTATACTTGTGTTGCGAGATGCAAGCTATGCACACGTTGCTTAAAAGTTCAAGCAATAATATACACCGTTTTATTCTATAACACTACTTATTCTTAAAACAGAACCATAAGAAGAATCCGTATACCTGATTTGTTTATACAGGAATACCGTTAATTATGAGCACAAACCATGCAGTTCTCTTCTACCACACTCTTCGAATCCAACTGTCATTGCATTGGTTTCTTCAGTGATGTCGCTTGCTTTCTTTTACATTCTTTTATTGAACTATAAGATTAATTTCCACTGAAATTTGGTGTTCATTTCAATATTTTTTTCAGAGATGGGTATATACGACACCATGAGAAACATTTATGGGATTAAGCAACACATCTTTATGCAGATAACTTTTAAGGAATTAAGCATGACTAAATTTTGTAAAACTACCATCAACTTTGGCCTAATTTCATACAAATACCCTCAACTTTGAAAAAACACAAACTTTTGAAGTTTCAGAAACTACCTGAACTTGGTAGTTTTGTTTTTTAAAGGTAGTCTATGGCATTAGGCCATATTTCTATAGTTTTATGAATTCAGGCTAAATGCAAAAGTTTATGGTAGTTTTACAAAATTTAATATAATGTAGTTTTTGAGTAGTTTTGTTCAGAATATTTTTATAAATGTAATATCTTGTAGTTTTGAATAGTTTTTGAGTAGTTTTGAATAGTTTTTGAATAGTTTTGTTCATGATATTTTTATAAAATCAGAGCAAAATTTAACCAATTAAGCAACATATCTCTATGCAGACCTTAATCTTCGCTTCACCTTTATCTCTGGCTTGTCATAATGTGTACTTATTATGTCCCTATTACACACTTCACCAATTCGTCCCTGAGCACCAAATACCCCAATATCCCATCATACTAAGCAAAGAACCATATAGAAAAGTATACCTGCCGGTCTAATGGTTCATCAGAGATCCATTATAGGATATCCATTATAGGAAATTGATGCAATAGTGTACTGTTAACAACGACAAACTGCCATCTCTAATATCTATTTCAGTGCTTATCCCGAACACTTCAATTAAGGAGCTGTACCCAGGTCTGATACTTCGATATTCCAGTACTTGCCAGATTCTTCTTCCAATGTGTCCAAAAATTTTGCATTGTATCCCACAAATGTAACAAAGACTAGGAAGTCATGGGTCAAGACTATAAATGATGGTTCCACATTTTCATGTGATTTGCAGTTTCATTAATATATTTTTTGATTTTTTTGATTTATTTAATATCTATTATACAATTGATGGATGTTTTTAATAGGGTTGCTGACTAGGACAAAAGAGTACGTAGAAAGATGGCTGTGATTGAATCTTGAGGAATCGAAGGGTCGGATGAGAGTTTAAATATGGAGGGAACTAAATTTTGGGGGGAGCTAAATTTTTTTGGAAATTAAAATTTAAAATTTTGAAAGAAACTAAATCTGGAGGGAACTAACTTTTGAGGGGAACTAAAATTTTAAATTTTGAAAGAACTAAATCTTGAGTGAATTAAATTTTTTGGAGGAACTAAATTTTAGGGGTAACTAATTTTTTTAGGAGGAACTAAATTTTAGTTTGAAAGAGGTCAAATTTTTTTTTTTTTGGGGGGGGGGATAATTTAAAGGTGTCTGCAAATTTTTTCGAGTGGATTTTGAATGATGTTGAATTTTTTATAGGGGGAGATTTTGAATGTGTTGAATTTTTCGGGGAAAATTTTGAATGTCATGTGACCTATGGTCACGGGTTATGACTAGTACGATTATAATTGTTGGTGGTGATAATTAATGCATATAAATTGAAGATATATCATAATATCAAACTTATAAATGATTATTAATTGTCTTACAAAATCATGTTAGGGGAAAACACTAACTCATACACACAGAGAAAAGTTTATATTGTTGATGTATGAATCCCCAATGAACCTATACCTTGAACTTTTAAGTTTTGTTCTACCCACATACTTGTACTGTATCATATCTTAATTCTGTAGGCACGAGTGAAAAAGAGTTCACCACTTACATTCATGCGTCCAGCAAGCCATATACATCTAGAATCTGCAATGCATCATCAATTCATCCCCAAGCACCAACTATTTTAGTAGCCACTGCCCCCTTCATAAAAACATAAGAACTGCTTAAAAATGTGTAATAAAAATCAGGTTTAGTTCTTCAGACATCTATAATTCTATTATAGGAAATTAACTCCATTATTCCAAGTTTCCAGCATAGCAAAAGCTACCATCTAAATATATCACCACTTACAATCAAGTCTCCGGCATACGTTTTCATCCACAAACATCCATCCAGTTTCTAGCCGATATAACCACTTCAAATTGTTCTCTATAAAAGTCCCGACTGAAATTACGTCTAATGTTCTACCAATTTTGATCCTAAACCAATGTGAATGCCTAAACAACTTGTAGCTGAACAATCAGAATGCACCATAAACAGTAATGAAGTCCCTTTGATGAGGATCAACCAGAGAAAGCAAGTCAGCATTCAACTGTCTTCCAACCCACTAAATAGCATGAAGTTGAGGCAAACATTTTAAGATATTCTAAATAACAGTGGCACTAGTCTAGTTAATATGGATTTCCGGATACAAAGAAGTAGAAAAATAAGTGCGTGCGTGCGTGCTTACATACATTAGCTAAATTTTGACTGGTTTTGCATCTATTATTTTTATTATGTGAAAAAGCAGCCAAAATTTTGATACTCCTCAAACTAGTTTTGGACACTTCTCAAAAGTTCCACCAATTATACACTAGCTATAATATTGGTTTTGGGTTATTGGGTAAATGTTTAAATTAAATTATATTGAAAAATGCGTTGGAATTTTCGGGAATATGAACTGTAAATGACGAAATGAATCAACATGTGAGTTAAAAGGTATGTGATATAACCTATTTCACTTGTTTAACTTGATTATATCGCTTCTTAATACACAAAAAAATAAAGAAGATTGACAAATATGGATTTGTAAATTTATTGTGATTTTTTAGAAATTTTAGAATTAGTGTTAATTTTTTTCTATAATTTTTTTTTATTTTAATATTTAAAAATGCCATGACCACACCATGACCCCTTAAGGCCATGAGCCCGTACGGCCATGCCGCAGCCACCATTTGTAACATTGAGAATCAGCGATAGGTTGTGATCGTTGAATGTTACTAAATGAATTGGAGTGTGTCTGGATTTTAGATTCATGATGTATATTTATGAAAGTACATATGCACTCTCTGATTGTTATTTATATAATCCAGTCTCTTGTTGCCATGTCCCCCTGTTGTACTTGTTAAGGTTTGTGTGTTTGTGACGTGTCCTGCTAGTGCTACATGACATGCTTCTTAGCTTCCAGCAATAATACATCATATTTCATTCTAATTATCATATGATTGTTTACAGCAGCTAAAGATAAAAAACAAGGACTCATGCAACTTACATTCAAGATTGTGGACAAATGATGCACAATTTGCCTGAAAAGTGATACCGTTAATAATCAAACCTAAGCATAGGCCATGCAATTTTTAATATCAGCTCCATCTACAACTTCTTAAAGATTAAATTCCGGTAGACTTGGCTATTTATATCTGTGGATTTAGAAATAGATACAAGCAACATTACATGAAACTTTTATTGATTACATCTATGTAGATAGTATACCATTTCTAGAACTTGAGGAAGGATTAAACAAGAAATCCAAAAAAAGACTTGAAATTCTACTCAATGGTTTCAATTTACAAGATCGGTAGGGGTATGGTAGTACATGCTAACAAAAACCCACAAAGATCAAAGGAACCATCAGCAACCCAAAAACACAGCAAAAATCTTTCTCCAACCAAACACCATATATTGAACTTCATCTTGTACAGCCAATCATACAGATTAAGATGACTGCTCACCCTTTAGTCGTTCGTTTTGTATGAATCAGCTGTTATCTCAAACAGCCACAATCCAGGAAACAGCCTCTGCAAAAATATTTACAGATGATAAGAAAAAAAATAAACTGATAACATCTAACAAGAATAAAAGAAGATGAAAAGCTTCAATTTTTTTTACACCAAGACAGTCAGACGATAATGAATCAAGTAGAACTGAAACGGTTTCAGCTTTTATGGGATAAAGAAAAGCGAGTCTTTCGCAAATGGAGTCTCAATTTCATTAACACGCTAAAAATTATGATTGTTAGTTTCTGTTTACACAATATAATTTTCATATATGCACAGTTTGAGTTCAGTGGGAAAATAACAGAACCTTATCTTACCTCTCTCACACATAATAATACCAATTCTATCAAAATGAAACTAAATCAAGGGAATTTTTTCTTTTCTTTTCTTTTCTTTTCTTTTTGTTTGTGTGTGTTTTTGTGTTTGTGTGTTGCGGTGGGTAACCGTATAAAACCTAGCTGCAAAGAAAGCCGAAATTGGCCGGTGTTGGCCGGTTGTTTTGTAGTCTACCAAATTCGGATGTGTGATCTTACTTGGCGAGAAGTTGTTTGGTTCTTTTAATTAAATTTAAATTTGATCAGTTTTAAAAATTGTTTCTAATTTTTCGACTTTTTTTGAAAATTTGTATTTTCACCGTCGTCTCTGCAAACAATACATTAGTGATTAGTCCATTAATCCACGACTATATCTACAAAAACAAAAAACAAAAAAAACCCAAAGCAAAAAACAAAAACCCAGAAAATAGTTTTTCTCGCTAAAATAAACAAATTGAAATAAAATTGATAAATAGATCAGAATGAACCGAAATAAAAACAACTAAATAAGAAATCAAGAAGGATACAATGAACACAAAATTAGTCATTCAAACTCCATGGTAAAGAAAAAGTCTGAATTTTTCACAACTCGAACTTTCCCTACGATCATTCTCGATTTCAGTAATAGGCAAACATTACGATTCTCAGTGTGTTGCTTAAACAAGTTTTTTTTTCAATAAATGTAAAAAAAATTTCACTTTAAAACTTGGTTGACCTTTCTCTGCAAAGAATATCACCAATTCTAACATAAAACTAATAGAAAGAAAGAAAAGAAAATTTCAGGCAAAGAACAAAAATAACACAATCGTGATGTGCACTATAAAAACCCAGCAGCAAAACCTTTTGTTCGCGTAGCAATTCCCTTCCACAAAAGTGTCCAAAACGATAGCATAATCGAGAACTAAATCACAGCAAGGCGAAAAATTATTAGAAAAATCGCAACCAAGGTTTCTCAGAAAAGAACTTACCACTTTATCGATCACGCATTTCATCAAAAATACCAAATTTCTTTCTTAAACACCAAATTAAAAAGAATCGCCAAGAAAAATTGATTCACAAAATGGCAAATTATTCAGAGAAAATGTCAAGCTTGCAGAAAAAGTAAGCGGGGAAAAAAAATTCAAACATAAGAATCTCCAAAAAATCTGGACATCTATAGCCAGGATTCATCACTCAAAAACACAAACAACAATCCACGAAACTGAATCAATTGGGAACTTGGTAATCGCGCAATTAAGCAAAAATAACATTTTGAACCAAAGAATCTTCAAGTAATCTGAACCTCTGTTCTCACTCGAAAACACACTTTCGACAAAACCGAATCTTTTCCACTAATTAGTAACCACACACTAAATCAAAAGAAAATGAAAAGTGAAGAAAATCACTACCCCATCTAAAAGCAGAAAACAATTCAAAAAAGCCCAAATATTGCAAAAAATTTTAACATTTCAAACTCACATCAAGTTTTCTCTGAACGATCCTAGCTCTCTTCTTCGGCCGCCGCTGCGGCTTCGTCCCCTTCATCATCAAGAAGTCCTCCTCGATCTCCTCCCTCGTAAGCGATACCGAGAACCTCGCCCTCACCGATCCCTTCTTCTCCTCGATCTTTTCCTCCGGGGACGGCGAATTACTCACCACCGAATTGCTCCGATTCTTCCCGTCGATAGCAGCAGCTTTGGCGTTATGATTCGTTAGAGAGGGTGGCGGCGGCGGCGCGTTACCAGACGATCGGAACCTCCTAGTCCGGAGATTCCACGGCGATCTCCCCGCCTCGGTGTGGTGAGATTCCTCCTCAGCGTTCGGGTGTGGTTTCTTCCGGTGAGCGGCAGCGGCAGTGGTGGCCGGGCTCTTGCACCGCATGATCCGCTGGGCCCCCCAGCGGAGGCTTGGGAACGAGAAGTTGTGGAGGCGGTGACGGCACCGCATAGGGGGCGCGTTCCGTTGCTCCGCCGTGAGATCGACACAGCCGCCGCCCGCGCCGTCTGAGGACGGTGTCATCGTGCTCTCGCTGAATGAGAGACAGAGAGGGAGAAAGAGGCTGAAATAACTCAGCAATTATGTCTGTGCGTTTAGTTACCCATATTTCAGTCAAGAATGACCAACGGGCCCATAGTAGGCCGGACGAACCACGACCAGGGTTCATTCTTGCGTCGACGTACAAAATAGATACAAGGCTTACCCAAAACCGGCCCAAACCAGGCCCACAAGTAACTGAGATCGGAAAGACGAAATGCTTTGCTTTAAATCGTTCTTTAAAGTCTATCGAAAGTTAAGCCGCCCTCAAATTTTATCTCCTCTTGGCAGTCGGCTGCCCAAGCGAAGGCCCCCGAAAGTCCCAACCTTTTGAAACTCTGGATTTGTCTATCATTGATCCCCCCAAAGTAAGTTCCTTTTCTCGATTCTATTTCCACATCCTATTTCAGTTATTTATAGAAGATTAAGTCCAATTATTTCTATAGTCACGAATTTGACATTTGCCGGGTGAGCATTCAAGGGTGTTAAATCTGAAGGGTCTTGAGCGAAAACTATCTTCCTTGCGTTAAATCTTGCTAATCTTGCAAGCTAAGCTTTCATATAATCTCTATGTATGTTTTTTTTTGAATTGGGTCGGGTAATTTGTAAATCTGACATTGTATTAGTATTAGTTTGTTCACAAGTCATGATTTCAGCAAACTGTAGACATATAGAAATATATGCAGGGGAAAACATACATGTATTTATCATTCAACATAAAGCCTTTGAATATGATTTGGTCGGAATTGGATTCCATGTTGATATTTGTATCTTGGATACGTATGTATGTGGTGTTATTTTCACAGATTTGGTGTTTATTTTTTTTGGATAAATTTAGAACTACGGGGAAGAGAATGGATGGTACTGATAGAGAATTAATTTTTATATCAATTTGTTAATATTTATCTATGGCACTAAAAAGAGAGTGTTTATATATAATAATATATGTATGGTGTGTGTGTGTGTATGGAAAAGTGTTTCTACGGCGACTCCTAAGGAGTCATCTTAATACATACAATGTATGAATTTTATGGATGATCTGATCCGTTCATTGTGATTTACATGTCATCAAATGATTGTTTGTAGAAAGCCTTTCAATTTTAATGTGTTTTAATCATGTGTTATGTAGTTGCAAAATGAACGGTTTCTTAATAATAGAACAAATAATTTCACTTGATCAACCGTTAAAAAGTGTCTAAATCACATGATTTTTTATGGACAACCATTTTAAATTTTGGAGAGCATGATGTACGAAGTGGATCGTCCATAAAGTTGTTTGATTATATGATTTTAGGCCAACTTCTTAAATAATTTCTTAAAAGTCATCTTAGGAACACCTTTTCCATTTATACATATATATATATATATATATATATATATATATATATAGGAATATGGGCAGCTGCTAGCCAATAAAAATAATTCCT
This sequence comes from Scilla litardierei, assembly GCA_030789695.1. NCBI lineage: Eukaryota > Viridiplantae > Streptophyta > Magnoliopsida > Asparagales > Asparagaceae > Scilla > Scilla litardierei. The sequence goes on from CM061132.1 coordinate 4,226,260, forward strand.
CCTTAGTTCTCGTTAAAAAATCCATTTCATTAATTTTTTAGACAATCAGAACCGTTTATTTTGATCTACATAATCTAAAACCCTAAAACATTAAATATTTAGTGAACATTAGGAGTTTTGCTCATTCATTTATTCGTTGCAAAATGTTTTATTACTGCAAATCTTTTAAATTTGTGATGAGTGGATGAACGAGCAAACCCTTTGGGTTCATTAAATATTTGATATTTTGGTATCTTAGATTTGAAAAATTAGAATAAACGGTTCTGATCGTCGGAAAAAAATAGTGAAGAATAGATTTTTTGATTGAGACAAGGAAGGAAATTTCTCCTTAGCTAACAAATTCTCATATTCTTAATATGTGTAGTGGTTGATTAGAATCCATTCAAATTGACTAAATATGTAGATCTATCCCACTCAAATTTAAAATTAAAAACCCACATAAAATTTCATTGAATTGAATGTGATCTAACAACATTTAAACTACCTACAACTAACATTTTAAATGATTTAAACATGTTTTACCTATATATCAAGTGGCAGCAGATTAATTCATTTTATGACAATTTTGAAACTCTGCTTTTGTGCCTACATTTTTCATGGTTAAATAAATCAAAAACATTTGAAATATTGTTTCTAGAGAATTTAAAGATGTTAGATCACATTTAATATGATGGAATTTTCATTTAGGTTTTTTCATTTTAAATTTAAATCGGTTGGATCTGCATGTTTGGTCTACTCGAATGGATCATAGTCAAATTTTATCTATCTATGCATTTTTTTTCAGAAATGTATCACAAATAAATAGTAATTATTGTTCTTTGGTATAGGTTTTGATGAAAAGCACTTGATATTTTGCAGATTTTCCTTTTTCCATAAACCATGATACCTTCATTGAGTGCAAATGCTTCCATGGTGACACCTTCTATGTGCTCACTTGGTATGTGATCAATTTTATATTTTGTTGCTAATTATGTTGAGAGGATGCTGATTTTTGATAAATATTTGATTCGAAAATTTCACTATTTACTTTGTGACTCTGCATTGCTACTTTTTCCGATAAATGGTTGTTCTTTTTTGTCAATTCTAAATATTTTTATTAACATGTTGTTTGAGTTAATAACTCAAGTGCATCTCAGCATTGTTGGAAGTATCTGATCACGCCAATGTTATATATATATATATATATATATATATATATATATATAGAGGGATTAATGGGTATCATACGCCATATGAGATAGGCTCTCATACGCCTTCTCACATAAAGCAATCAAGTACAAACCCACATGGGCTTGTACTTGGTTGTACTTGGTTGCTTTATGTGAGAGGGCGTATGAGAGCATATCTCATATGACGTATGATAGCCATTCTTCTCATATATATATATATATATATATATATATATATATATATATATATATATATATATATATATATATATATATATATATATATATATATATATATATATATATATATTGTTGAGTATTTTTTCTTAGATGTATATTGAATCAATAGCATTCCAATGTATACGGGGCAATGGTTATTCATGCTGTAAGGTTCAAATTCATTAGTTGACAAGGTTCTTTAGGATTGCCCGCGCTTATTTTGGCTATTGACATATTTGATGATTTTCATGTTGGCCCACTGTAACAACCTTCTATACCAAAATGAGGAGTGGTGAGCCTGAAGAAAATGAATGTAGACATCAGTTTTTCTGCTTCTAGCATCGGTAAAAGATGTGGTTGATTGGATGCCAGTTCCTTAGTCATTGCTCTAAAGAGTGTCACAAGGCATATGTCACAACATATAAGTACATTTAGCATAATAGTCGTGTCTTGGCATATTAAGAAAATATCATAAACATCCAAGCATACTTACGTTCTATTAAAGAGTTCATTTATTATTGATTATTGTTATTGTACCAAAATATATTCAATTTTTGTGACAATGCATGAATATTATCATGGAAGTGGTGCTTAATCAGTTTTTTTGATACCAACATTTATGTAGTCGTGCTATGCATGTTTTATGTTCACATCATGAATAAATTATGACAAGAATTACACGAATGTAACAAGGTGTAGTTATACGACTTCAGTCCTCTTATGAAAATCCAGATTTATCTATACTGCTAGGAAAATCTGGGTCCTTAGCTTTGTTAATAGCCTGTACGTTTCAAATTTTGGGGAAAACCCATAGCCTGGAATTTCTGCTCATTTTGTAATATTTGAATTTTCGGCTATATCGCTTATGATAGAACTATGATTAAGCCCTGAACATGAGCATTATAATTATATCCAATTACGTTAAATTTAGATTTACGCGCTAATTGTATCAGTGTCTATTTTATATTATCGATTGATCTTATTCGCAAACAGGGGCGGACCCACGTTGTTGTTGTTGTTGTTTTTTTTTTGGTCGGGGGGTTGGCCCCCCACCATCCCCCTACTCCCCACCCCCCATTGTTTTATAAGTTTCTAAATTAATTCTAACCTTAATTTATTTTGTAAATATAACCTACATATATAATTTTACCACGTTCCTAATACAGAAATTGCCTACGGCAGTGTGGCTCAGGCGTTGCTTTCCCGTCTTTGAGGTCCCAAGTTTGAGTCTCGCTAATGTTAAAAATTGTGTTTTGTTTTTAATTCTAAGTGCTTTCCTATTAAAACAAATTTTCCTAAGTTAGACACAAAAGAGTGCCTATGTCCCAGCGGGTAAAGCCTTGGTTCCATGCCCTTCCAGCGCGAGTTCGAGCCTATCAGATGCCCATCACTAATTTCTAAATATTTTCATATTAGACGTACAAGCTTATTTTGGCCATAACTTCTTCTACACACATCCAAATTACGTCTTCTTTATATCATTGGAAAGCTCTTGAAATATTTTACCAAACCATATGAAATTAAGAATTTATTTTCAAGTAATCAATTTTATAAAAATCATTTAAAGTTACAAGTTTCTTCTAAAATTTTGGAAATATACAACATATTATTTTGGCCATAACTTCTTCTACACTCATCCAAATTATGTGGTCTTTATATCATTGAAAAGCTCTTGAAATATTTTACCAAACCTTATGAAATTAAGAATTTATTTTCAAATAATCAATTTTATAACAATTTTATAAAAACCATTTAAAGTTAAAGTTTCTTCTCAAATTTTGGAAATATACAACATATTATTTTGGCCATAACTTCTTCTACACACATCCAAATTATGTGTTCTTTATATCACTGGGAAACTATTGAAATATTCTACCAAACCATGTGAAATTAAGAATTTATTTTCAAGTAATCAATTTTATAAAAATCTTTTAAAGTTACAAGTTTCTTCTAAAATTTTGGAAATATACAACATATTTTCATGTCAAACTTTCTATATTTGTTCCATGTGGAATCAACCACATATGACTAAAATTTCTATATTCGTCATCGGCCCCCCTGCCATCTCATCCTGGTTCCGCCACGGTTCGCAAATTACTGATTCTGTAGCACATGCATCGCAAGTGTCGAACGGGTTTTATGGTTTAAATAAGTGTTCCAATTCGGTTGGCGCATATGTAGACATCAGCTGATTACTAAGACTTGTTACTATTAAGCAGCCGTGTTTATCAATTTGACCTTCTTGCCTCATTAAGAAGAAATGACGATGTGCTTCCATGGCTGAAAGCAACTAGTCTATTCACTGCATCAAGTATATGCCCTTATACATGATCAGTATATTGAATCTGTTAGCTGTATTGTGTGCACGAGATATAGTTAAATGTGTGGCTTCCATGGCTGAACATAACTAGTCTATTCACTGCATCAATATCTTGAATTTGTCAGCTCTATTGTATGCAAGAGATAAAGTAAAATGTGTTCCTGGGGTAAGTGTGCAAGTATAATGCTAAACATCAAAATTAGCTTTTGTCCATTTTTTTTCATAGGATTATTATCTTAGCGTATGAGAATTTTCTAGAGTTGTGTATTCCAGTAGATTACAATATTGTTCAAAAAGATATCCCCTAACTCGTAGGAGGTATCTGACAGGTGATAACAGCTGGTCCTAATATTTGAATCAATCCATTCACAGTCTTTCCTGAATTAGAGTTGCTAGAGCCTACAGGTAATGATGGTTGGTAAAAAGATGTATTTTATTATTTATCATTGGTATTCTTTGTGTCTGATATCCTTCTGCCTTAAGTTCAATCACTGGCACAGTCATTGAACATCAACTCCAGGGTCATGAAGTCATTTGTATTCCCTAGCATTTGTTTGATATATACAGATACTCACTTCTAGTTGGGTAGGTAATGCTTCAATCCTCTTGGGCCGGTTGGAAGTGATCATAGCATGAGTGGTCATATAATGCGACGAGCTACCAATAGAAGGGGTCCCTGCATTGCTTTTTTTGTAGGGGTCTCTCTCTCTCTCTGGTTTTTTTTTTTTTTTTTTTTTTTTTTTTTTTTTTTTTTTGGGGGGGGGGGGGGGGGGGGGGGGGGGGGGGGGGGGCAGGAGGATGGTGGAGGGGAGCCAAGGTATCCCAGCACCCACCTGGCCCCAATTCAACAGGCACATGCTAGCGTGGAAAGACACCCATATGGACAAACATCCCAAACTGGCAAACAGGAGTTTCTGGACAAACTGCAGAGTTCTCATGAATCAAGAGCTTCACTGATGTTTCTTAGCACACCGACATTTAGAAAATTGTGTCGTATAATATGTATAGCCATCTTAGAGGATAGAAAGATCTTAACCCCTTCCACCAATTACGCTGGTTATACATCCCTGATAAAAATAAAAGAAAGAGGAAAGTGATTTTACCCCATACTTGAAAGGATAAATAATCCTATGGCTGTGGGAGAGTCTCCTTTTCATGTAGCTATTTGAATTACTTTTGGAAGGGCTTCTGTCTATTGTATTAAGTGAAACAAAATGACAAACTTAACAAGTATGATTTAGTTTATTCCTAATGTGCCTATCCAAAAGAACAAGGTCACACACGCACACACACATAGAGAGTACAGCTTAGTACTTTCTTCATCTCGCATGCCTCATCTTGTAACAAAACCCAATTCCATGCGAATTAAGCTCTCATTTATGTTTAAGAAAACCTCAACATCTTGTGAATGGAGTGGTGAATGAATGGTTTGTCAAAAAGTTATTTTATTTTCCTATCCAAAATAGGTTCTCTAGCAAACGAGCATCCATCCAAGTCCATCATGGTATGCAATAACATAGTTGTGGTGAATAATTTACTCTAAATAAGAATATGTCAGAATGATTATTACTTAATATCATCTTTATGTGCATAGGTATGTTCATTTTGGAGTGGAGTTCTTCAATTATGAATCACTAGAATCCTGGCATGTGCAACAGAAAAATTTGTATAAAAATAAAAATATTGTCATAATTTTTATGTAAATGCTAGCCGTAGAACAACATGCAAGAGAGTGTAGCCCCTTCAAGAATGAAATAGTGTGGTCCTGTCACATTTATTTGTACAAATTGAGTACATTATGTGATCTTATAAATTTTTGTTTTTCTTTCTAGAAAGAATAGTCCATTATAGTAGCCGCACTATTAGGAGCAGGGTTTGATCGGTATCGACATTTGCTGACCGAAACTGGCCGCACTACCAGTCGAAGACGAAATTCCTAGGGTTTCACAAAAGGAAGTTGATGTGCCTCGTCGAACCCGATGCGCATATCAATTGGATGTAAATAGGTGCTATGATAATCTTGTAAATAAGGCCTTAGGATATATTTAAGTATTTGATTTGATTATATTTAGTATAGTATATCTGCCGAAACCAGCGATCTTCCGAAACCACCGAGACGGACGATACCGATACCGATACCGAAACCTAAATTTTGGGAAGAACGATACCCAGACCGAAACCGAGACCTAAAACCTTGATTAGGAGGTTGAAAATCCTACATTGTTATTTTTGCTTTTTTATCTTATAGATTATTTAAACTTTTGTGCTAGATGTAGTTTTAAGAAGTCTCCCAAAACTCGTCCTCAATTTTTCTTTCCAATCTTACTTGCGACACACAACTTTGACATTACATCTATAAGTTGCAAGATTTGCGCTATATATCCACAATTTGGGAGAAGGCACATGTACTTTGGGAGAGGATCCTAATTCAACAAATCAGGTTTTATAAAAATAACATTGCAAATGCAAAAATCACTGAGAAGTTGGAAACATCTTCAGGGTCCACAACATCTGTCATCTCTTTCATGATTACATATGTTCATATTTTATTTTCATCATGTAGCCAGCCAGCTACACGGATTGCCCCCCCGCATAAATCCCTAAACCCTTTTGGGTTATTTATAGCAATGTCCCGCTTCCATTATTCAATCTCGTCACATTATTCGCTTGGTTTTCTTGTTATATTTAACATTTTCAATTAAAATAATTTTTAAAAAATATTTGGGACAACAAAAGATATAATATGATTACAGGTGCCAAAAGAAAGAGTTTTTCGCATGTTTAGTAAGCAGTAAGAAGACAGTATTTCAGAAAGAATAGCATGCCAAGTTTTGATAAACATATTCTGCCAGTTGCTCTTATGAAACGCTGGTAGTTTTTTATACACATGTTGATTCATTGTCCTTGCATTTCCCTCCGTGGTAACAGTAATTTTAGCCCTGATACTGGTAACTATATTATAATGTTGATATAAAAATGTTGTATGTCTCTTAACTTCAGTTTAATGTTGAAATTTTTTATTGACTAATCTCTATGTCTTGTTTATTTACCTGTTAAAGCTAACCTTTTTTACGTACGTTATTTTTAAATCAGGGAATACAGAAATTTGGAATGAAAGGGGTCTCCAACTCACTAGGCATGGTATGGCAGTGCCATGCAGTCAGCCTAGACCACTCAATGTTGCGCATGCTATTTCGTATGATCGAAAACTGCCAACGAGAACAGTGAAATGTTTTGCTGCACTGGTAAGTAGCTTTTGCTTGCATTTCTAAGTCACAGATATTTTATAATGTGATTCTGTGAACATTTACAATTGAGGTACACCATTAAACATGAAAGTGAACGGATCACCAAATTATGTAGTGGAATACCAAAATGTCGATGGTTATGTTCTTTGAAATTTCGAATAGAAGGATTTTTCAAATCCAAAAAAGGAAACTAATGATTGTTGCAGAAGTCATTTTATCAACTTTCTTGGGTAATTTGCTTTGATAGAAAGTCATTTCTTCATATGAATGCCTATATGCACCTCCATCTGTTCACTGATGGTATATGCTATATTTGAGATATATGTCTGTTTTTAGTTTTTTATACCACAGGTTGTAGTCTGAGCAACATTTCTTTTATTGATTGTGGTTCTGTTGGCAGTATTGACACTGCCAAGTGCATTATTGTACAAAAATAAAAATAAAAATAAACAAAAGGAAGCACATACTTATGTGGGATGAGAGAAAAACTGAAATGTGTGTGATGCTCCTCCAACTAGAAAATGGCATGTCTGATCCAGACATAACATGTGTATCCTCTGTGCTTGACACTTGAAAATATGTGATCATTATTCAACTTGTAAATATGTGAACGATACAGTTTGTTACACTCTCTTTTGACAAAAGGTAGTTATCTTACAATTCTTTTTACTAAAATTAGGTCCTTTTGTGTCATGGGTTAAAATGCATTTATATTAGTCAACTATAAGTTATATATTGCATGTTCTTGTGTCTGGGTTTTTAGTCAAGGTTGTTCCCGTTAACTGGTGACTTGTCGGATTAATACACTTGTCTCCAAGCCTAATCAATCTTTTGGAGTAAAGGTAAAGGATAGAATACAATGCTACCGCCTTAATGTGTTTGATCAGAGGCCCTAAAACTCTAGTAGGGTTTTATTTTTTCCTAAAGTTTTTTATTAGTTTATTGCAATGTTTGAAATCTTGGTATCAGGATCACCCGGAGGCTTATAATATTGGCATTGTCAATATTGGAAATTGCAACAATTATGGATTCGCCATACCTGGCTCTGTGTAAATGTGAAAAATAATGGTGATATGGCGGTCTATATATAAATAGGTTATTTTAGTTGTAGGGTAGATTTATGGCTAAAACTGCTTATAATTTTCCCTGAAAACATTATAATTTAATGGTAGATGGGAGACGGACTATTTAACACCAAATGAACAATTTGATGTTCGTGAGTTTTTTAGGTGTGAGAAGAGAGAATCTGAACAATTTTAACTCCTTGTCCTTTTAGATATTCAGAAATACACTCAACCTAAAAGCAATGTCTGGGTTAAGTGCTTGGCATACAATATTATTGGATGGTATCAAGCTTGTATGTTGGTCGATTTTGACCATATCTTATATTAACTAAATATCGACAATATCAATTCATTCAACCATAATCCAGTATTTGCAACATATTGACTATATCACTTTATAATGTCATCATCCAGTATCGCCCTGGTCCTCTCAAAATGTAGTAAGATATTCCTCATATGCATAAGAATCAGTCAATATTTGAATCTTTGGTTAGTTGTAGCTCTCTCCTTGTTCTAAAAATGATTGGTTCTTATTACACTACTTTTGCCCTCTCATCTGGAGGTTATGTTGGTCACGTGTTTGATGCGTTCTGCAAGGTGAACATCACCATTATTCCTGAAGTGGAATAGGGTGGCTTGTAGTATAAAAGAGAAAAGAAGACATTTATGTTGGAGGTGTGCAGAGAGCGTGAGAGATATATTTGGCAGCGACATCGAGTGTATAGAAAGGGGAAGGGGGAGAGTGAGGTGTAGTTTTTAAAGTTACATTCAAGGAAACTCATTTATGTCTTGTTGAAAAGGGGGTGTTTGACTGGCAGTAATTAGATTTACAATACCATATGTTGTGTTGATTTTTTTCACTGCATGATTAGTAGCAAGGTATTTCAATATGGCAAGTTGACTGCATGATTACTGCGTGAAATGTTGACTTTGATACACCGTTTAAATTATTTATGTGCGGTTTGAAGTTTAGAGCGTACATTACTGCTATACCCAACAAAATACGAATCTTAAATATATTATAATATGGTATTTCAAACACCACTTAGTATTTCCACTTCATTGTGCTTGACTCAGATGATCTATTGTACTTTGCAAATTACATATGCTTTTGATCTTTTCTGTTCAAGGTAATTTAGAATTAGGATTGACATTAAAGGGAAGTAGACATCGACAGAGATATGTTGTGGCCATCTGCTGTGGTCTTCATTATTGTTCTTCCCTGTGATTACCCAATCATTCAGCTAAGCTTTGTTTGTTGACATTACTAGAAAGGGATTGTTAAATATGATTGAGGACCTCTAATCACGGGGGTCCATTTTATTGTATGTGTTATTGCTTGCTTTTATTTGCTCTATATTTTCTTTTGCTGAAATCGTATTTTTCTGTATGAATTCCATCAGTTTGATCGTTAATGAAAATGAAATGTTAATGTATTATTTTCTGTGGCAGAATGCCAGGTGTGCTGAAGGGCAGACCCAAACCGTGACACGCCAATCATCAACGATCACCATTGCGCCGATTCAAGGTAAACTTATCAGCATAATGTGGAAACATCTTGCCTACTAGAATTACTTCATTATTTAGATGTGTGAAACAATATTGATCTCTCTCTCTCTCTCTCAACCACCAACATTGCATGTGCCAAGAGATACAGTTTTAACGATGCAAACTTGTTGGGTTTCAGGCAAGGAGAAGTCACCGGAACTCGATGACGGGGGCACAGGGCTACCCCCAAGGGACGATGATGGTGGCGGCGGTGGCGGAGGAGGGGGAGGGGGGCCTAACTGGTCCGGCGGTTTCTTCTTCTTTGGCTTCCTGGCCTTTCTAGGCCTACTCAAGGATCAAGAGAGCGAAGGACCTTATCAGGACAATAGAAGAAGATAAAAGAACTTAGCCAATTTCCTGCTGGATGATGGTTCTTGTTGTCTTTTGTATTCTATAGTGATATGAAACGATATCTACTGTTGTATGATTCTGCTTCTAAGGGTAACATTCATCGTTAAATACCGTGTAAAAGCAAAAGAAGGGTTAAAGTAGGTCTTTGCATTTTCAGTTTGCAAGTTGTTGATGGAAGATTCGAACTTGATATCACACAAGAGGAGCACGTTCTCTCGGTAACCCTTGCAGTCCGGTCTTAGTTTCGGTAATCCTTGTAACCCGGTTTCATTTGGATTCTTGGTTCCGCCCTTGTGTGTAGGGTAAAAAAATATAAAATAACAATTAACATCACACCAAAGTTCCAAGTTTGCTTTAAAAATTGAAGTCAAATTGTTTATGGGTTATTATTTTTATGTTCTCAAGCCACTAATCATGAAAAAATAAAGGGTTTTTACGAATTCAGTCCCCCAAAAAAAGAGATATTCGAAAAATATCCCTCAAATTATAGCATTTACGATTTAGTCTTCCAAATCATTTAACTAAATCGAGAAGAATCCCTTTTAAAGACTTAATTGCAATATTATTTAACCCGAAATAAATTCTAAATTCTTCAAGAAAATCATCTTTTTTTTATGAAGCTCATACTACTTGGCTCGTAAATGATACCCACAAGCCCAAATTAACAATCCTAACTGGGCCGTGATGGATTCCCCCATGTACATTCCCCGGCTCCGTAACCCCCACGCAATCTCTCGCACTTACAAAACTGAGAGGAAGCCAAATTGGACTTCCAACGAAAGTGACAAAAAAAGAGAAGAAAAGAAAATCCCCAAATCACAGAGCTAGGGTTCCGCTTAGTGTTACGCCATGCCGAAGAACAAGGGAAAGGGAGGCAAGAACCGCAAGAGGGGGAAGAACGAGGCCGACGACGAGAAGCGCGAGCTCGTCTTCAAGGAGGACGGCCAGGAGTACGCCCAGGTCCTGCGCATGCTTGGCAACGGCCGGTGCGAGGCCATGTGCATCGACGGCACCAAGCGCCTCTGCCACATCCGAGGCAAGATGCACAAAAAGGTCTGGATCGCAGCCGGCGACATCGTCCTCGTCGGACTCCGCGACTATCAGGATGATAAGGCCGACGTCATCCTCAAGTACATGCCGGACGAGGCGAGGCTGCTGAAGGCCTACGGGGAGCTGCCGGAGAACACGAGGCTCAACGAGGGGATCGCCGGCGGGATGGACGAGGAGGACGAAGGCGCCGGGGACGACTACATCGAGTTCGAGGACGAGGACATCGACAAGATCTAGACATCAGATCGATCTGGTAACGACTGCGTTGGCAATTTTAGGGCTTTATTATATACGATGTGCATCTTTTGAGGGTTTTTATTTTCTTATGACGATGGAGTAATAATCCTCTATTATTGTATCGTTGGCTTTCAATTTTCTCTTTTGTGCTGTGATGTGAAAAAAGGCAAGGTCGTTGCTTTCAGTTCCGTTCTTATCGCAATTTAGTATAATAGACTTTGTGCTATCTGCTTGAATTAGTCTCAGTGGGCTTTTGATATTCTAATGACGGTGGGTTAATAATCGTATATTTAAGTATCGATGGCTTTCAATTCTCTCTTTTGTGATATGATGTAAAACAAAGGCAATGTCTTTGCTTTCAAATTCGTTCTCATTGATATTTAGGAATCATTGGAATAATTGTCGTTGTGTAACACCGTATGCAATGTCTTTAGTATGACCACTGGTTCTTTTCTGCTATGGCAGCTTGGGGATATTTGATGTAATAATGGTTAGTTTTGGTTGCTTTTCACTTTGATTTCGAGTGGAATTGTTGAATAGGCTGAGGGCATAATTGAATTTGTGCTAGCTGGTTGAATTAGACTTGTTCGGCTGTTTACTTTTGATTGAGTTGATGTTGTGTAGAATTGGTGTATAATGGATGTGAAACTGAGACTGGCTAGTTACTGCATGAATGGGACCAAATCAGATATTTCTCCTTTTTTATTTGAGTAGTTCTGTTTCTATAATGATGATTTACAATCTGTGGCAGTTGATGGTCACTTTGGATATAACAAGTGTTTTGTTAATTGGTGACCTGAATATAATTTGTGCTCTTTTGTTTGACAAGCTGATAAACTCTCAAGGTTAGGTTTTGTGGTCCTTGGGGGCCACTTTATATTAGCTCTGAATTACTTTATATGGATAATCCAATGTTATTGAGTAGATAACTATCTAATGTTCTACTTCCCTTTTAAACCATGTTGACCGTGTAAATTCTGTATTTTCTGTTATTGTGATGCGATGAGAATTACAAATGTGGGAGTGATTATGATACCTGTTATTTCGGTGGTTATGATTGTGATAATCATCTGTAGATTTTTACAGTATATTGTATTTTTCCAGGTAACTGGATGTGTGTTGTGCTTCTATTGGGGTTTAATATAAAGTATACTCTCATGACTTTCGTTATTCAGTGCTAGTAGGCCAATAGACATAATATGCTGTAGTGCATCTTTCTTTCTGTTTTTTCTCTATTTGATTCTGTGATTACATTTGAGATTTGGAAATCTGTTGTTTCTTTGCTTCTGACAAGAGAGTTAGTCCTTGAAGTGATGCAAATTGCTAGGTTCTGTCCTTTTGATCTTGGGACGAGTCATTGAATAATTCCTTTTAAGTGCTTAGAATTTCATGGTTGCGTGTTTATCGAGTGAGTTGGTTATCTTTCATCTTCTTCTTGTTATTGTTCCAAGTCTTTGTAGGATTTATGCTGTATACTTTTACCCCCAGTGTTACTTATTCTTTTATCGGGGGGAATTATGGAAATACTTCCAGCCCCTAATACAAGTTGATCGAATGTTGAGTGCTTGATTTTATCAAGGTGTGTTATGCCATGAGGTGTGACTTGGTTGAAAATTAGGGTCGGTTTCATGGACTGATTTTGTCGGATCATGACATTGGATACTTGTTTTTCATGCATTACGATCTAAACTTTTCTCTTCCATCAAATCATGATTTTTCATATCCTTTCTTATTAGTTCTATCATAGTGGCAACTTGGCAACAAGGTACTGTCTTTAATGATTGGATTAACTTTCATATGGTTACTTGGATGCTTGCTTTGGAGTGAGTTTTGGATTTGATGGTGGCAATGATGGGAAGTAGCGAAGAAGTATTATTTATGCATTTATATTCAATGATTGTATCAATTTTGTTCTCTCTTCTAGTAGATCTTGTGGTTATTATTCTCGCCTTGATTGAGTCGATATACTAATCTAAAGTTCTACCTTAGAACCTTTGTTTTGTCCCATTTCATATCAATTTTGTGAGTGTGCAAAAAGGTCTATACTTTCCAATTGTTTACTGGTATGAACTTGATTTTAATTACATAGTAAAACTTATATGCTACAACGAGAGTTCAAGTAGGAGTGTTTCAGTTGCACAAGACTCTTGTGAGTGCTTGCAAGTTGCTATGGGATGACTGGTGTTTGTTCTTTGTATTGTGCAGCCCTAGTTTCTTCGGATGGCATTTTATTGTTGTGGTTGAGTATGCTATTCAAGCAAGAGGTAATTCATATGCATAAATTCATGGTCAATTTGTGTGAGATAAGGGGGTCAGCCCGACATTTGCATTATGTACCCAGGGTCTATAGCTGCAATACCTTTTCTTATTTGTCAATGTCTTTGTTAGATTGATGCTCATCCTAATCCGATCTTTGAAATGTGATAATACACACGAAATCTTTGGTTTGCGTAATGCCAGACAAGTTGCTTACTACATTACCACCTAAGATGGAGGTGAACTACGAGATCGAGTTGATATGGCACTCAACCACCACCTAGATGGATGAACATCGAAAGCACCTAAAGAGTAATTGGGTTGGGAGGTATATTCGACCTGTTGAATGCTCCTAATGATGCACGTGTTATTTCAAAAGAAGCATGATGGATCGCTTAGATTATGCATTGACCACATGGCACTTAACTAGATCATGATAAAGAACTAGTATCTTACTCCGTCAGTACAAACTTGTTCGACATGTTGGGTCAGGCGATGTTCAAGCTGGACCTAAATCCGGTGTTGCCCGAAACAAATTGCAGAAAGGGATGAGGGATGAACTGACTGCATACGTATTGAGTTATGGTTCATACGTATTGATCAGGTATGGTTCATACGAGTTCCTAATCATACGTACCAAGATTGGGATCCCCAAACCAAGGTTGACGGACTTGTGATCTTTCCTCATGTGGTTAACTATTAGCTGAGGTTCATATGATGGTATTCATTAATCGCAGATATGCGCAGACTTGTTGAAGAAGCACATGGCATATGAGTGGAAGATAAAAGTGCAGCCTTTGAAGCATTGGAGAGAGCACTATGATCAAGGAGCCGATTCTCAAACTATATTACTTCAAGGGGTTGTATGAGGTGCATACCGATGGGAGCGACTTTACCATTAGAAGTGCGAGAGGGGCACCCATACCTAAGCGATTCAAAAACTAAACAACATGAAGAGGCAATACGCCATTAAGAAAAAGGGATGATGATTTTGGTACATTGTTTGTGGCTATAGAGATCCTACTTGCTTGGTTCCAAGTTTGTAGTGAAGATGGATACCATGACCATTAGTTACTCTTAATCATAGAAGAAGCTATCCTCCAAGTGTGGCATGACTTTAAGTCGGCTACATGCTTAAATGAACTTAATGGAAAATGGCCGAGGCACAATGCAGGCATCATTAGCCAACCACGTCCCTACTTGACTGCCAAGGAAAGCCTAATGCGATCCTATGGCAAAGGCTAGAATATGCGAAGGATGACTCTTGTTCTGGTTAATGTCTTAAGGGAATGCTGTATATGTCACTCAATTAAGAAGGGAGATTTTGGCATGAGTCAACCATCTAGAATACCACACCCCACTACGCCAATATATATTAGTTCATTGTTCTTGCCGGAGCATACATTGATTATGATCGGCTCATCAAGGACTAATGCTTACTGGAAGCAGCTGATGATAAGAACGAGAAGGACAGCCCGGAGCCAAAATGGTTGAGCTTCTGAAAATGAACCCCAACCATTTTCATACGAACTACGTTAACATATACCAGCAGGGGGGGTCTGTTACTTCATGGCAAGACAACGAGTGTGCACGGAACCACTACACAGAGAGAATTAATGGAAGATGGGAGTTCGTTCAATAAAATGGCCGCAAACAGGTTGGTTTGTCTAATAATCATTCAAAGTACAATACTTCATCAAGTGAATACTCAGGATTGATCTTTGAAGGCTCTATGAGAAGATGAAGCGATGTACTCAGGTAGGTGGAAGGAATGTCATGGATTACTACCATAGCTTATGTGGTCTTACTGGGTTAATGATCATCGCATGGCGCTTTGGTAAATTCTTTTAAGAGTAATTTTTTGTAGATCATAGAAGGTTCTAAAAACCATATGTAACTGTTGGAGTAATAATGTACAAGGATCGTCACCATTAGTTGCCATGGGAGCCATTTGCAGAGTAATACAAGTTCCAGCATTTTCAGGTTTGGATCCTTATCGGGTCACATACGACTCCCTGAAAAACAATTTCAATGCATAGTTTCAACCTGACTCCAATCCAAATCCTGGTAAGAAAGAAGCAATTTCAGGTCCCAACCCAAACCCCAGACTCGCCGAGTCTGAATTTCTTATCAGATTTGGTTTCAAATCTTACATGAATCCGATCCAAATCCAACCCGTCTACACCCATAGCTGCCTCCATCAATCAACTTCCCTCATGCTTCCTTAATTTCCACATGTGGAGTTATTTGGCTTGAGTCTTTAACCATCCTTCTCCCTGGAGGCAGATAGAAGTTGACAAGCAAGGAGTAGGTTATTGTCACCTAAGACTAAATCATATATTATGCAGGCATTAGGCTATCCTCCAAAAATTGGAAGATAAGAACTTTGAATTAGAATTAAAATCAGGGGAGTGAGCACACAGCCACATCACTGAGTACATCTACTCTTGTCACTATGTAATAGATGCACGAGTTTAATTCATAAGCAGACAAATTGTTAATTAGGACTACCCTTTGTTGAGGTAAACTGAAACCTAACTTCTAACATCTATAGAAAATAAGGTTGATGGCTGCCACCAATTCAGTGCTCAGTTCAGTGTAAAGCTCTTCCCTGTAATCATTGATCAGAGACATGGTAGTTTAGTTGCAGTATCCTAGAATAGTAGCGTCGACGATAATTAGCAGAAACTGCAACTGAGAACAAAAAGAACATAGTTCAGCAATAATCACTTGATGAAGGAGCTAAATGCTTCTATGACCAAACAACCGTGATATCGTTATCGTTGATCAAAAGCCTTGGCAATTGAAAATGATCCACAAGGAATAGCTCAAGGATAGTAATTAAATGCCAGAATATTCAAACGTATTGACCCCTGCATTGTCCAACATTTTCCCTATTCCATCCAAATCCAGAAGGGGAAGGTCTACAGGTTTGCAAGAATTAGGTCAGTCGTCACTTTCAGGATTATACCATGTTCAATAACAATCTGGGCCGTCCATCACCCAACATGGATGTGGGCCACACACCCCGGCAGCCCAGATTGTGGCCCTGGAGGAAATCCCCTCCTTGGCTATATGATACTCATTTTTCTCTAATAACGAGGTTAATGGGGTCAGGTGGCAAAGGATATAATCCATGTTGTCAAAACTTGCTACATCTCTGTACTAGGAAAGGTACAACTCTAACTCACAATTTAACCAATAATTAGTCCTGGCCAAGTTCATAACCCTATCTTTGATGCCAAACTTGAAAATCTCCAGGTTATTCACAAATAGTAGGACTACAACAATGCCCCACACATTTCAATTGCCATCTCTTTCTTGAAGCGCCGGCCTCAAGACTTGATACTCAATTTCCAGCTTTGAAATCTGACGCAATAGGAAATTTTGCTACCCACCAAAACAGCACAGTCTACTGGCCAATCTCCCCTCCTCCCTCCCACCTCTCTTTTCTCATTCCTATATATTCCCCCGTTTGCTCAGCAACAATTCAACACAACTTATGCCTCTTCAAGAGACTCGCATGGATTCGCAAGCGCGCCTCCCTTGCGCCGGATGCAGGATGCTGCATCGCAGGTGTGGTCGCGACTGCATGTTAGCGCCGTACTTCCCTTCCCACGAGACCGAGATGTTTGCGGTTGTCCACAAGGTGTTTGGAGCCAGCAATGTCATCAAGATGCTTCAGGTGGGGTTTCTCAGGCCTATTTAACACCAAATAGCTTAAGCCTCAACTGCTGCATATAATACAGGCATATGATGCATATCAGTCTATGCCCAGCAATTTATATTCTAATAGTAGGCGGATTGTGTGCAGATGGTGGGCGAGCCATGGCGGGAGGATGCAGTGAAGAGCATGGTATATGAAGCGTATGCAAGACTGAGGAACCCTGTATACGGGTGCACCGTCGCCATTACCAACCTCCAGAGGTGCGTGGAGGAGCTGGAGGAGCAGCTGAGAGCAACGCGGGAGCAAATTCTCAGGTCACAGGAGCACACGGCGCAGCTATCGCTTGTCCAGGATTCAATCTATTGTCCAACTAGCAGCGTGCTGGGGAACGGAGACTCCTGTGATGACATGCTGATCCATGGCAATCCTTTTACAGTACCTATGGATCAGTATGAGATGCTATGAGATGCTGTAGTGAGACAAAATAGGAGGATATCAGGTCTGAAGATATCCAAAAGCAAGGAGTAATTAGGTTACAGATTTACAATGAACCATCCATAGCTTAAACCCAAAATAGCATCAATAGCTACTCTTTTGACCATGATCCAAATACTTGGTATTGTGTTGTGTTGACATTAGATTTGAGCATAATGTAGTGAGTGATGGTTTTGTTGTGTACATGTTATCTTAGAAATCACACTACAGCAGTTATTGCCAAATGCTACACATATTGTATGTCTGGATATATTATTTTGTTATTTGATATATTTTGAGCAGAGTGTCCGTTATAAAAAATAGTTGACTTAATTGTAAATTATTATAGTTGGGATGCTGATGATATTGATAAATGAATGGTTAGGCCTGATTTAAAGAGCAAGTGAAAGATGTGTTTGAAGGCGTGTACCACCCCTTTTTTTGGTACTAATGAAAGCTAAATACCGAAATTACAAACTTCGGAGGCTTAGCTCCTCTAACATACCAAACCCCTGCGGCATCCGCAGCCAGCAACTCATATAAACAAGCAGGACTCGACAAATACACTAAACTTTCAATATCCTGAGAAGTTCCCAGATCCGCTAGTCTATCAGAACAAAAATTCCATTCACGAAACGTGTATTGAACCCTCACTTCCCAACACCATTCCAACATCAGTTTTATGTCCGCCACCACCGCCATATATGGGTGAAACCTCCAGTTCTTACTAAGTAACAACGACACCGAACATCTGGAACCTGTCTCACAAATAACCCCTCTAAATCCGTTCTTCCATGCCAGCAACAGCCCTATCTTTTTTGCCGCAAGCTCCGCCAACAAACAAGAGCAAACCCCCAGAAAGAAGAAAACCCAATCAACCAAACACCATTATGATCCCTGATTAATCCTCCACCCCCTGCAGATTCAGGATTCCCTTTAGCCGCACCATCGACATTCAGCTTCACCCATCCCGTATCTGGCCTCTTCCACGACACCATCGCATGGCCTTTGTTCACCACTTCATTCTGAGCTAACTCCTGAAAAATTTCAGTCGCCATAGCCCAAATAATTTCGCACGACACCTCACCATATACAACATCACTCGCTGATTTAAAATCAAACATCACCTCTGTTTCCAAATACACCATAGTGCCGTCGCAAAAACGATCTTCCTCATCACATCCCCCTTCCTTTTCTTCAAAAACTCATCAATCCACCCCCCCTAAAGGAAGAGAAAAGAATAGGAGTTGCTCGCAAACCGGAATCAAAGAAGCACATACATTTTTGCTCTCCAGCAATCTCTCAAGGCATGAATTGTGTCTTCCTCCAATGCTCCGCACAACCCACACTCTGGAGAACCAGCTAAGCCCCTCCTTGCTCTAAAAGCTGTCGTCACAATTCTATCTCTGCATACAAGCCACACAAAAAATAGCTTTCTGCAAGGCATTGGAAGACGCCATAGCCATGCCCAATCTTCATCCACCCCATCTTCCACCATCCAACGGTAAGCCGACCCCGTCGAAAAACACATGTCCTGTGAGAACCTCCATCTATATCCATCCCCCTGACTGCTCACCTCCGCTAGTGGATAACCAACCACTTTCAAAGCCACTTCATCAGGTAAATACCTCGATAACTTGTCAATGTCCCACTTGCCCTTAGCCTTGAGGAAATCCTTCACTTTAGCATCAATAACCTCCACTTCAGTAGGCTCCGAAGTAAGGTAACTAGCCAAAGGCTTGTCAAGCCACTGATCCCGCTAGAAAGAGATAGACGATCCATTCCCCACCATTTTAATCATCCCCTTACTCAACTCTTTCATTCCCAGCATAATGGATCTGAACGAGAAAGACCAGCTATTTTTAAACTTATCCATACTTTCTGCCACTTTCAGAATGTCCCCCTCCATTTTATACTTAGCTTTAACAGTACTAATCCATAAACCAAGAGGCTCCTATAAAATTCTCCAAGCCAACTTCTGCAACATCACCATGTTGTGTAGTAACATGGATCTCAAACCCAAACCCCCCATGCGTTTAGGTTTACAGACATTCTTCCAACTTACCAGGTGCATCTTCTTCGCTCCACATCACCACCCCACAAAAACCATCTATTCACCTTATCCATCTCCCTTAATGAGTGCTCCGAAATCTTTGAAGTAAGCATGGTATAAGTCGGGATTACTGTAGTAACCGACTGGATCAATGTAGCTCTGCCCCCCAAACTCAGTAACTTAGCCTTCCACCCTGTCAATTTAGACGTGATCTTCTCCATGATCCCACCAAAAGTCTTCCTCCCCACTCACCCATGAACCAGAGGAACACCTAAATAATTCTCCAAATCTTTCGTCATCCCAATGCCAAGCACATTACTGATCTTGATTCCATGATCTCTCAACACTCCAAGTGAGATAAAACATCTCGACTTCTCCAAATTCACCTTCGCCCCCGACGCCTTACAAAATTTGTTTAAGATTTCCTTCGTGATTGAAGCTTGATCCAATGACGCCTGTCCAAACAAAAATAGATCATTGGCAAACAATAGATGAGACAAACATGTCGCCCCCTTATTAAACACAATCGGCCTCCATCTCCTCTTCTATATTGCCTCCTGAATCAGTAACCCCAACCTCTCCATGCATAAAACAAAAAGGAAAGGACTTAGCAGATCACCCTGTCGTAACCCCCTCTGCAGCTGGAACCAATCAGTATGACTATCATTCCATATCACAGCCATCGTCGTAGAAGATACACAGAACATGATCAACTCCACCCACTTAGCCGAAAACCCAAACAACACCAAATTCTCCTTTAGAAACTGCCAATCCACTCTGTCGTAGGCTTTCTCAAGATCAATCTTCACAGCAAATAAGCCCTCATTTCTCTTGGATTTCCTTATGGAATGGATAACATCTTGCACAATTATAATATTATCAGCTGCCTGTCTACCGGGAATGAAACTGGTTTGGAACGGGCTCACCAAACTTTCCAAAACACTACTCAATCTATTAACTAACACTTTCGTGATAACCTTGTAGGCCACAAGAAGTAGGCAAATGGGTCTAAATTGAGAAAGTTGTTCAGGATGAGCCACCTTAGGAATAAGCACCAACAGTGACTTGCCAAGTTCCGCACTAAAAGAACCAGTCTCAAAAGCTTTGCTGACCAAACACCACAGAGATCCCTTCACACTCGGCCAAAACTCCTGAAAAAATCCTGCATGAAGACTGTCACGCCCCGCTTCCCATTGGGCTTGGGAGCGAGGACGCGAACGGGCCCGCTTGTGCAAGTAAGGAGGAAGTACTTTTGCTTTTCTTCCCCCCTTGACTTAACACAATAAGCGTCTGTGTGAAAACCGTAGGTTCTTGCTTTGCATTACTCAAAACAACACAAATAAAAAAAGAATTATTACAATCTCCTTCGTCTCAAAATTACAGCAATGCAGGAATAGAAAAGAGGGGGTCTTATGACCCGTACAACAAATGAGTGAATTACAATGAAGGTTCACTAGTCAACGATCCTTGGCCTACTGGTTCAGCTATCGCAACTAGTCCTCCTGGTGCTATGGCTCGAGATCTGACATACATCCAAAAACATGAATGTATGTCAGCAAGGGTATGCAAAAAGGTGTTAGAACCCAAGGCAAGATATACAAATTTACATTGAATTTAAGAAGCAATTATAAATTAAACGAGATAACAATGAAAGTTTAAGCATGCTGATTTTAAAGTAAATGCATCCTATCATGCAGTTCTAAACAATCTGACAAGTAAAGTAGAGCACGTCAATGTCGCTGAGATAACAATTTCACTGAGGTAACAATTTCACTTTGCAAGTTTCAAGTTAGTGTCACACATCTATAATAGGGTTCTCGCCGGTAGGACGTGATGAGTGGGTCGTTCTTCACACGGGGGCTTACCGTGCTTGGCGCTAACCCACCGCATACGGGTGGTGCCCTTGAAGAGAGTACCCCGTCATACGCCTAGTGGCCGCACAACCCTAACCCCACCCCAATATTTGTGCTGGAACACGAGCCAGCCTAGTCAACTCACATGACATCACGAAAGTCACGATTTCGCCTTCGAGGCGCACGATTTCACGATGTCACTCTCTTGTTAGTCATTTTGAGACATGCAGCAATAATGTGACCATTTATCTTTACACAATAATTTCCATGGTTACAAGAGTATCGAACAATATTTACAACAATTTAACAAAATCCTGAGCATGTGAATTTAACGAATGCGACTTGAAAATTTAGTTATGGAACTTTGCATGCAGAAAGCTAAAAGAGCATTTACATTCACAAATTCACTATAAATTGCATACTTGCCTGACTTCGGTGATTTTGGTGTCGTTGGGTTTGTCCCGACGGTTACTTCGTTACGGTAATAGTGGTTCTCTGTTTTAGTTAAACAAATAATGAATTAGATATTTTGTAAATACGTGCAATATTAAATTAACACACGAATTGGGTTCGCCTAGGTTCTACGGCCTGTGCAACGTTGTATAGGGTCATAGTAACATGGCACGCCCGATTTTATTCTAATTTAATCAACCTAGCATTATTTAATTATACTAACATGGTGGAATCAAATAATACAAACAAATTAACATTTGAATCTCAACGCTAACAACCTATTTATTAATTCCACTAAGCTAGTTACACGGGTATCATGTTAATTGAACAGGTTATTAGCATGTTAATATTACATTAAAGGGGTATGCCTACTATCACAAGTAAAGACCCCTCTTACACAAATATACTAACATAATATATCTAAAACACTTCATTCTTTATTAATATTATAAGAATAAGGCTGACAACATGAATCCCTCTTTACTCATCTTTTAAGTCACTGTCCCCTAACTTTAATATCCCATTTCTTTTCCCTTTGCCTCTCTCTCAGTTCTCTCTTTACTGTCTTTCTCTTTCCTCCTTTCTTTCATTCTGTTATCTTTTTTTTTGTTTCCGAATACTTGCAGGCACAAGGAAGGGGCAAAGGGAGCTCACGCACGGGGAGGAGGGACCGGTGGCACGGGATCCGGCGGCGGCGGTGGCGCGCGCTTGCAGGTGGCCGGCGGCGGGTTCCCAGGCGCGGCGGCGGTGGCTTAGGGCCGGAGGGCGGATCTCCGGCGGTCGGCTTCACGGCGGGCGGCGCGTGATCACTCCTCATTTTACACCTTTTTTCCGTGTATTTGCATGCCATTTAGATCGCCCAAATCATGTTTTTCACGATATATCGACGATATTGCGATGCTTTTCACGATTTGTTGTTTTTGTCGCATTTCAGGTGATTTGGCGCGATTTGGAGTGATCTCGAGACGCGCTTACTCTAGACGGCCACCGACGACCTCCCCCGAGGGATATTTTGCTGTTGGAGAGGAGCGGAAGAAGAATGGACGTCGCAGGAGCGACGAGGAGGCCAAAACAATCAGATTGGGCATCTTTTGTGTCCCACTCGGCCGAGTGGAGGAGCCACTCGGCCGACCAGCGAGGACACTGCTCGGCCGACCCGTTCAGACACGATTTCCATGTGTACTCGGCCGAGAGTCGGAGTCCACATCGGCCGAGTGACGATACCACGTCCGCGCCGAGTGGCGCCCAGACGAAGCCCCTCCAAAATATCGAAGTTTCTGTTTTTCGGCCACCTGAGCTTCAGAAGACCCACTCGGCCGAATGGCAAACCACGTCCGCCCGAGTGCAGTGAAGCCATCGGCCGAGTGACGACAACTCACTCGGCCGAGCCACCTCCGAACTGAAGACCCCTGAAAGCCCCGACTTACTGGAAAATTACAGGGGTTTTCACTCGGCCGAGCGACTTTTGTCACTCGGCCGAGTGCGATGCGCTGCCTGTAGCGAAATTTGCGGAAAACAGGCTGTGCAGGGGCGTTTTTGGTCAGGATTTTTGGACGATTTTTTGGGGCTATTTAAGCCCTGTTTTTACCCTAGTTTAGGGAGCCATCTCTTAGATTTTTTGCAGCTTTTGAGATTACTTTTTAGCTTTATTATTTGTGATTGGAGAAGAGGAAAAACTTAAATTTTTGTTGGATTAATTGAAGAACTACATTGGTTTGCATCTCTCTTCCCCAAAAAACTCTATTTTTATTGTTTATATCATTGTTGTGATGAATTCCATTGCCTATTTCATTGATTATTTTTGTGCTATTGCTATGATTTGTGAGTAGTCTCCACGTCTTGGGGCGTGGGGATGAACCCTACAAGCCCTATTTTATAATTGTGATGAATTGGTAGAAATTGAGCTAGGATTGTTATTAGGGATTAGATTGGGATCGAATTACTACGGATAGCTAGGTATTCATATCAATTGGGATTTGCAAGAGATTGGATCCCAATTTGATAGGAAGCCCTAGAAATCCGAATTGGGTTGGAGTCGGATTTTCGAAGTATCGGTTTGCAAGAGATTGGGACCGATACTAGGATCTCCGGTTGCAATTCCGTGCCGATATCCGTTTGCAAGAGATTGGACGGGTAGGAACTATCCTAATTTAGATTGTGGACCGAGTTTGCAAGAGATTGGGCTCGGTGCGCAATTGGACGATGATGTTGATCCTAATGCTAGCTTTCCTAGGCTAGGGTTTGCAAGAGATTGGACCCGACCCTAGGATAGCTCCGGCGGTCGGCTTCACGGCGGGCGGCGCGCGCGTTGATCCGGCGGCCGGCGGCGCTGCTGGGGGGCGCGGGTGATGGTGGAGGCCTTGGGTGAGGGAGGAGGGAGGAAGAAGGAAGAAGAGGAATTGATGTTGGTTTGATTTCTGAAGTTGTTTCAGATCTGAATTTTTGAACAAATCTGAAGTGGTTTTAGAGTTGATGTTTTCCTCTTCTTTCAATTTCAGTTTGAATGTGTTTTGGAAATGGATTTTGATTTGGGTGGATTTGTTTGAGGGTTTGGGAAAGAAGAAGAACAGATTTGGGGTTTGGAAATTGTTTCTGGTTTTTCTTTGTTTTTGGCTTGGAGAGTCTGAATTTGATTTTAGTTGGGTTGATTTGGTGTGGGGAGAATTGGGGTTTGAAAATGATTTGCAGGGGAAAGAAGTGTTTACATGGAGAGGTTGTTGTTGGCCGGAGGAAGGAGAAGGAGACTGTTGGTTTGGTTGCAGGAGAAGTGGAAGCCGTAGTTTACTGTTTTAAGAATAGTGGGAGAGACAGTTTGGTGGGGGAAATCGCTGGTTGTGGGGAGAACGAATTGAAGGGTGTTGGATCTCACCCACCCAAACGGTGGAATTCATTAGGGGTTAATTAGCTAGGGTTAAAATTTCAGCCAATAGTAAAAGTTAATCAGTAATTAACTTTTAATGAGGCAATTAAAATGTAATTATTAAAAGTAAATAAATAAATTAGTGAAAATTAAAAGGTGATTAGCAATTAGGTAATTAGCGAGGATAATTAAGTTAAGGTAATTTGTTAAGATTATTATTCAATTAACGATGGCACGGTAAAACGAAGCGGATACGCGCTCGCGTTGACGCACAAACATAGAACTCGCACCCGAAACATCCGGATGGTCAAAACGAAAATATGGGCACGCACAAATAATACGCCTAGAAAATACTGGCCGTTACACTCTACCCACCTTAAGAAAAATTCCGTCCTCGGAATTCTTATCAACTAAGGAGCATGTAACAAAGATGGATAACGCTCTCGTATTTCTACGAGGTAAATTATGACCTGAATTCTTCGAGGCGAAGAAATGAAATTGGTTAGGAAGAGACACAAGTGATGTGATTAAGATTGAGTTCCAAAAAGAGGTTCGGATGACTAAGCACCATCGATGGCCTTAATCGCTAGCGGGCAAGAGAAAAGACTAAGGACGGATGCCCAAGATGTGCAGGGATGCGGATGAGTGATGAATAATGTATATACGTATCCTCTTAACAGCAACCCCAATATCTTAACACACATGTTGCTAAACTCACAACTTCAAACAAGTGTTACTAATATAAATCATCACTTCTCTTCTCGTCACTGAATAATGTTACAACTATAAGCATATTCCGAACTTAAATATGGGTCCAATACTTCCCTTTCCTTTTTGATTTCAATCTCATAATCCTTGCTTTAAACAATTAATACCTTAAACAAGGCAACCTCGGAAGGAAAAATATTAACTATCCTCAACCAATACTTCTCACAAATTTCCTCAATCCTTCACTCATCATTGCTATGAAGATAGTAACGTCTTTTCGGGGGTCTATAATGTACGGCATCCTATATACCCAAGTTCTTCAAAACTGTACATTGTCACATGTCGTCTCGTCCGTAATGTATCATCTCTTGCTCATTGTGTAACCTAACTCGTAGTAATATAATTGTGACATCCACAAATCCCAATTCTAATTTTATTCTTATATTAATCCATTGATATAACGGTGTTCTACCAGTCGCTAACATAAGACGACAAGTACAAATACGCCTAGTACACATCACCATCTACAATCAATATTTGTCCTCTTCCCATCATATTCTTCCTCGTGGCAACTCATAAATTTATTTCCATAATTAATAAACTACCTAATCACATCTTGCCATTTTTCACTGTGTCTTGTTCTAAACAACGTCAATCAATCCACATAACTATCCATTCTTATCACCATAACGTATCATTTCTAATATCTTCATCACCATATCCGTATAATTAAGTCTTGTTACTTCAAATATTCTACTCTTTTTTTTGGTCTCCATGAATTATAGTGCACCTTCATAGGTACTCTTTAGTTGTTACTGATCTGAATCTCAAATCTGAAATGTACTCGTCCTCCTGCGTATTAAAAAGAAACTCCATTGAATCCGTTAGGCATGCGTATTATCCAAATGTAAGTCTTGAACACATCATTCTATTATCACCGTATAAAATGGAGTAACCTAAATTCGTTGTGTTCAAAATCAACTAATCACGACTACCCTCATGTCATCTCACAATATGTCTAGCTGAAACATAATCTTATAACAATAATGATCACAACTAATGCTATAACAATATGACGATTAACTTAACACCGGTGATGATGAAATGAAATAGAAGAGAAAAATTTAAAGGGGCTATAACGTAAATTTAAAACGAATCTTGCTAAGGTTGTAATAAGTAATGACGAGCACTAATGATAACTAAACATAGTGTATGATTTAGAGTTGATAGATTTAACGGGTCAAGATTGTGATGAATGGTTTCAGGTGAGGCATAGATCGGGAGTTAGGTTGGTTAGGTAGTATAAAATAGTCATGATTAATCAAGTGATTAAGGAGAATGACGAGTATGCGAAAAAATAACGAAATGCGTAAATGGTATAAGTTAAACCATGAAATGTGATTTAGTTAAATAATGAATGAAAGGAGTAACATGCAAGGGAGTATGGTTAAGCAGCGATTGTTTTGTGAATGCAAATGGAGATAGATTTAGTAAAGAAAGTATTTTAAAAAAACATAAATGATAGGTTGTTTTGAAATATTTTAGTAGGTGTCGTAAGAAAAGAAATTCCTATATTTGAATTAGTGAAAAAGAAGTAATGTTTTTTTTTGAAGTTTATTATATGAAGAAAGTATAGTAAATATATGAGTATGGGTGTTATAGGTCAGAAAATCGTGGCGAGATAGTAACTAAAGGTTACGTCGAATAAAGTTTCAAAATCAAATAATGAATTTAGGTCAGCTGGAGAGTATGAGATCTAGGTATATACTAAGGATGTTTAAACGGAAATAAAGCTGGGCGAGAAATTCCACGAAAGGGATATCGAAAGTAGAATCAGTATAGTAATGTGAATGATTCGAAAGGATAATGTTGGCTGTCAGGAAGATCACGTGGATCGAGAGCAATGATTAGAGTAGGGTGATCAAATGCGAGTACCGGTAGGAAATGATTAGTGAAAGGCTACGATGGATTCCTAAGGTCATAAAGTGGAATGTAAAATGAAGGGAGATTAAAATCAAGGATATACTGATTTGGTTGACTAAGGATTAGGAAACTTAGGACTGGAATTTTCTAATGAAGTTGATCGGGGTAGAAAATTCTAGAGAAGGTGTTGTTTGAGAGTCAAGATTGTAATATTATCCATGCTGTTTTAGAGTATTTTGCATGAGCATAGACCTGCATGGGCCACCACTAAAACCTGTCACGCCCCGCTT
Organism: Scilla litardierei; assembly: GCA_030789695.1. NCBI lineage: Eukaryota > Viridiplantae > Streptophyta > Magnoliopsida > Asparagales > Asparagaceae > Scilla > Scilla litardierei. The sequence goes on from CM061132.1 coordinate 4,254,003, forward strand.
CCCATTGGGCTTGGGAGCGAGGACGCGAACGGGCCCGCTTGTGCAAGTAAGGAGGAAGTACTTTTGCTTTTCTTCCCCCCTTGACTTAACACAATAAGCGTCTGTGTGAAAACCGTAGGTTCTTGCTTTGCATTACTCAAAACAACACAAATAAAAAAAGAATTATTACAATCTCCTTCGTCTCAAAATTACAGCAATGCAGGAATAGAAAAGAGGGGGTCTTATGACCCGTACAACAAATGAGTGAATTACAATGAAGGTTCACTAGTCAACGATCCTTGGCCTACTGGTTCAGCTATCGCAACTAGTCCTCCTGGTGCTATGGCTCGAGATCTGACATACATCCAAAAACATGAATGTATGTCAGCAAGGGTATGCAAAAAGGTGTTAGAACCCAAGGCAAGATATACAAATTTACATTGAATTTAAGAAGCAATTATAAATTAAACGAGATAACAATGAAAGTTTAAGCATGCTGATTTTAAAGTAAATGCATCCTATCATGCAGTTCTAAACAATCTGACAAGTAAAGTAGAGCACGTCAATGTCGCTGAGATAACAATTTCACTGAGGTAACAATTTCACTTTGCAAGTTTCAAGTTAGTGTCACACATCTATAATAGGGTTCTCGCCGGTAGGACGTGATGAGTGGGTCGTTCTTCACACGGGGGCTTACCGTGCTTGGCGCTAACCCACCGCATACGGGTGGTGCCCTTGAAGAGAGTACCCCGTCATACGCCTAGTGGCCGCACAACCCTAACCCCACCCCAATATTTGTGCTGGAACACGAGCCAGCCTAGTCAACTCACATGACATCACGAAAGTCACGATTTCGCCTTCGAGGCGCACGATTTCACGATGTCACTCTCTTGTTAGTCATTTTGAGACATGCAGCAATAATGTGACCATTTATCTTTACACAATAATTTCCATGGTTACAAGAGTATCGAACAATATTTACAACAATTTAACAAAATCCTGAGCATGTGAATTTAACGAATGCGACTTGAAAATTTAGTTATGGAACTTTGCATGCAGAAAGCTAAAAGAGCATTTACATTCACAAATTCACTATAAATTGCATACTTGCCTGACTTCGGTGATTTTGGTGTCGTTGGGTTTGTCCCGACGGTTACTTCGTTACGGTAATAGTGGTTCTCTGTTTTAGTTAAACAAATAATGAATTAGATATTTTGTAAATACGTGCAATATTAAATTAACACACGAATTGGGTTCGCCTAGGTTCTACGGCCTGTGCAACGTTGTATAGGGTCATAGTAACATGGCACGCCCGATTTTATTCTAATTTAATCAACCTAGCATTATTTAATTATACTAACATGGTGGAATCAAATAATACAAACAAATTAACATTTGAATCTCAACGCTAACAACCTATTTATTAATTCCACTAAGCTAGTTACACGGGTATCATGTTAATTGAACAGGTTATTAGCATGTTAATATTACATTAAAGGGGTATGCCTACTATCACAAGTAAAGACCCCTCTTACACAAATATACTAACATAATATATCTAAAACACTTCATTCTTTATTAATATTATAAGAGTAAGGCTGACAACATGAATCCCTCTTTACTCATCTTTTAAGTCACTGTCCCCTAACTTTAATATCCCATTTCTTTTCCCTTTGCCTCTCTCTCAGTTCTCTCTTTACTGTCTTTCTCTTTCCTCCTTTCTTTCATTCTGTTATCTTTTTTTTTGTTTCCGAATACTTGCAGGCACAAGGAAGGGGCAAAGGGAGCTCACGCACGGGGAGGAGGGACCGGTGGCACGGGATCCGGCGGCGGCGGCGGCGCGCGCTTGCAGGTGGCCGGCGGCGGGTTCCCAGGCGCGGCGGCGGTGGCTTAGGGCCGGAGGGCGGATCTCCGGCGGTCGGCTTCACGGCGGGCGGCGCGCGCGTTGATCCGGCGGCCGGCGGCGCTGCTGGGGGGCGCGGGTGATGGTGGAGGCCTTGGGTGAGGGAGGAGGGAGGAAGAAGGAAGAAGAGGAATTGATGTTGGTTTGATTTCTGAAGTTGTTTCAGATCTGAATTTTTGAACAAATCTGAAGTGGTTTTAGAGTTGATGTTTTCCTCTTCTTTCAATTTCAGTTTGAATGTGTTTTGGAAATGGATTTTGATTTGGGTGGATTTGTTTGAGGGTTTGGGAAAGAAGAAGAACAGATTTGGGGTTTGGAAATTGTTTCTGGTTTTTCTTTGTTTTTGGCTTGGAGAGTCTGAATTTGATTTTAGTTGGGTTGATTTGGTGTGGGGAGAATTGGGGTTTGAAAATGATTTGCAGGGGAAAGAAGTGTTTACATGGAGAGGTTGTTGTTGGCCGGAGGAAGGAGAAGGAGACTGTTGGTTTGGTTGCAGGAGAAGTGGAAGCCGTAGTTTACTGTTTTAAGAATAGTGGGAGAGACAGTTTGGTGGGGGAAATCGCTGGTTGTGGGGAGAACGAATTGAAGGGTGTTGGATCTCACCCACCCAAACGGTGGAATTCATTAGGGGTTAATTAGCTAGGGTTAAAATTTCAGCCAATAGTAAAAGTTAATCAGTAATTAACTTTTAATGAGGCAATTAAAATGTAATTATTAAAAGTAAATAAATAAATTAGTGAAAATTAAAAGGTGATTAGCAATTAGGTAATTAGCGAGGATAATTAAGTTAAGGTAATTTGTTAAGATTATTATTCAATTAACGATGGCACGGTAAAACGAAGCGGATACGCGCTCGCGTTGACGCACAAACATAGAACTCGCACCCGAAACATCCGGATGGTCAAAACGAAAATATGGGCACGCACAAATAATACGCCTAGAAAATACTGGCCGTTACAAAGACCATCAATTCCAGGCGCTTTCCATGCTTTCATACCAAACAGAGCCTTCTTCACTTCCTCTTCCGAAATGCTCATATCCAGATTACTTCTTTTAGCCCGGGTCAGCTACAGAAAGAAAGAGTGGGAAATATGCACAGCCCTATGTTCCTCACCCATAAATAATTTCCTGAAAAAATTCCAACACAAGCTCTGCAACTGCTTAAGGTCCGAAATCCAACTTCCCGGCTTATCCTTAATCAGGTTTACTCTCAAAAACCTCCTTTTATTAAGAGTAGTCAGGTGAAAAAACTTTGTGTTTCTTTCCCGAATTAAGCCAATGACATCTGGACTTCTGAAACCACAACAACTCTTCTTGTACAAGACCCGTTTATAATTTCTAAGAAGATCCAGTTAAAAACATTGAAGCTGGTGAGTAAACTGCTCCATCAAACATCTTTGCACCCCTTCCATTCTCCTCCTAAGCCAACGCTTTCTGCGAAAAATATCCCCAAAACAATCTCTATTCCAAATCTGCACCTTCTGAACAAAAACAGTAGCATAACCCAAAAAGTCCCCCTCCGACCCCTTCCAAATGTTCTCCACAAACTCATGAAAACCCTCCTTCTTCAACCACATCGCCTGAAACCTAGAAATTCCGTGGTTAGAAGCAATATCAACTAACCCCTCACATCTCAACAGAATAGGGCAATGATCAGACAATATATGGGGCAAATGGCATAGATAAGCCTCCGGAAAAGGCTCACACCACTTTCCATTAGCTAAAGCTCTATCCAACCTCTCATAAACTCTAGCCACACCATGTCTGTTATTACAACAAGTAAATGGTGTACCCTTAAATCCTATATCCAAAAACTTACAGCTGGACACAAACTCCTGAAACCTTGCCATCCTCTGAAACGAAGTGGAAGAGCCACCAAATTTCTCAGCCTCCTTCAAATAATCATTGAAATCCCCCAACGCAACCCACGACAAAATCCACCTGGTTGCCAAACTCCTTCATTTTACCAAAAACCGCCACCTATCTGACATAATGGGCTTGCGTAAACAACCGAAAGCAAAAAATCTTCGAACGCAATAAGATGAACTATCCTATGCACAAACTGAGGAGAGGAAGACATCACTTCCAGATCCAGCACCTGATCATCCCAAAGCACCCAAATGCCCCCCGAATATCCCACCGGATCCACCACAAAGTAGCGTCTAAAATTCAGGTTGCTGATAACTCTCAATGCATGATCTCCCAAAATCCTGGGCTCTGCAATCGCCAATAATACAAGTCTATACTTCCTCGTCAATTCCCGCACCTCATTGATGAACAACTTCTTACCAGCCCCCTACAATTCCAAAAAAGACAATCCATAAACAACTGCTGCAAATATGATCAAGTTTACCTTCAAACTATGAAAAGTTTGGTCGGGGGATGCTAACATCCAACATCACCTTCTCCTGAACCATATCCATTCCATTCTCCTCTTCCATCCTCACCCTCGAGGAGAAAATCAAGTTACCATTGATGTCCGGAGGATGACTCATCGTACCACCGCTTCTGGTAGTCCCCTCTAAATTTGCCTCGCCCCTCTCATTCGAAATGTCCTTGAGCGGCCCGCGCTTACCCGAAGAAGGCCACAACGACTCTGAGTTCGAACTCAACCCACGAATAAAATTCTGCCCCAAACTATCAGCCGGCCCACTAAATTTCATCCCAGCCCAAGACTTACGACCCTATATATGATTTCCCCCCAAAATACCATACTGGGCCCCCATTCCTCTTATGTTGAAAATCAAAATTCTTTCCCTTATCCAGCCCAGAAAATAGTTTGGGCCTCTCTTCACCTGGACTGCTCGAAACGATCTGCAATGACCTAACGGCTGAATCTTTAAGCCCACCATCCCCATCTCTCCCACTCACCTCATCATCGTCTCCAATCTTCTCCTCCACAAGCGAAGAGAATCTCGACCCCTTCTTACTATCGAACCCCCTACCTCCACGTGTTTCCTTTGCGAAGGAATCTGCAGACGACGACCACGCCTATCATTTGGCATCAGCCAAGGATCAAACGCTTCCGAAGGTCCATCTTCGAACTTACCACTCCCCGGTTTCGATCCTGACTCCAAATCCGCCGAAAATCGTGCTTCTGCTTGTCCTTCCCGGTCTCCGACTGAAAAATGCATGGCTCTCTGTGCCCCGCTTTGCCACACTTGAAACAGATGGTCCCCAATCCCTCATATTGAACCTTCAGCCCTCTACCCTCAAAGAAAATCTGTGATTTCAATGGTTTATTCAAATCTACTTCCACACAGATGCGTGCGAATCTAGCCTTCTTCACCAATCGAGTATGCGAATCGAATTTCAGAGCTTTTCCAACGCAATTTCCCAAAACCGTCAACACCCTAATATCGTAATATTCCACCGGAAGCGAAGGGAACCTTACCCATACTGCCGTCGAGCCAATCTCAGCCGTCGTCGGTGAGAAATCAGGAATCTAACGCCGCACCGTTAAACAGTGCCCAAAGATAAGCTATGGCCCTTCCTCCATAACAAAAGCGAGGTCCTCCTCACAGAAAAATCTCACCATAACGAAGCCCTCCCCCAATTCAATAGACTCCAGATCCCCCTTGGGCTTCCATAGATCTCTAGCTCTTCCTTCCAGCATCCCAATAGAGATATTTCGCCCCAACAACTTCACTATCACTGCTTTCGAAAAGCGACGCCGGAGCATCTCCTTGAACTCCGGTGAGAGAGTCACCCTATCCCACTCACCGTTCGCCTCAACCTTAATGTTCTCTACCACATTTGGCAACTCATCCTCCACAGACATCTCCTCCTCCCTTTCTCCATCGCAGACCTCCTTGAAAGATCTCTTCACAGACGAACCCCCACCCTCCGATCTCGACTTCATCTTCTCGGTGCTTCTTTTCAATGCATCCTCCTCATCTCCCGATCTGCCCCGTCCTTCCGCCTCCGGCTGCTCCGCTCTCCGCATGACGACCGCCCCCAGAAGAGGGAAACCCTAACGCCGAAATCACAAAGAGCTCTACAAACGCACAATAGCTTACCTAAACTGCGCCTACCTAATTTTAGCCATTTGATTGCAACGAATGATTCCTACGCGTGTACCACCTTTGAGAGATTGTATTTTATCTAGTATTATGATATTAGATTGGAAGAGAAAAGATGTGAAGAGACATAAAATATCAAAAAATAATTATAAATTATTTTTATTTTTTTCTATTTAACGGAAAGCGGGATTTGATTTCTCGACCTCTCACACTGGGGGAGAGGGGATAACTCTGGGCTCGTTTTTAATATATTCGAGTTCAATCATATCTGCGGCCCCTATTGGTTAATCATACAATTGATCTACAATTTTGTTAGAATGATATCGTATTGTTATTAGTCAACTGTGACTAAGAAGTAGCTAGATTACATGCGAATTTATATGGGATTTTTTTTCATAATATTCATCTCTTAAATCATTCGTAAAAGCGGGATTTGATCCCTCCACATCTCATAATAGGAGGGAGGGGATACCATTGACATCTATATTACATTTGACAGAGTTTTTTGAATCCTAGGGCTGACTAGGACAAGCTGACTAGGACAAAGGGGTAGATAAAAGACGGCCAGGATTTAATCTTGGATAATGAACGGTTTGGATGAAGATTTGAGATGAAGGGTTTGTACTTTAAACATAAGTTTGCTTGGAAAACAGCTCCCTCACTTGATTGTGGTCCCAGTTTGTTGGTTGCGTGACCTCGGGAAGACCAATAGCCCATGTGTGACCTCGGGGAGACCAAGAGCCCAGCGTGGCCTTCATCAGAACCTGTTATCATTTCTTCCCTTCGAAAAATATTATTCAAACCCTCGGGGAGACCAATAGCCCATGTTGGAAAGGTTGATTCATTGATTTTTTCCTCTAAATTTTGTATTAACCCTCAAATTTTCATCCCAGTTTCTAATTTTTTTCATTGTTTGTTTCAGAGCAAATTGATTTCTCGCATCACCGGTTTCTCATGGAGCCCACGTCATCATCATCGCGAGGAACGGGTCAACGGGGCCGCCGCGAACTCTGTGAGTGGGAGAGGAATTGGGGAAGGAGAGCCCGTGTGGATGCGCTGAAGCTCGATCTCAGCTCGATCAAGTCTGTGCGAGCGTTGGAGAAAGATGAATTGGGGAAGGAGAAAGCTCGATCAAGTCTGTTCGCTGTTTTCCGGAGAAAGCTCGATCTCAGCTTGGGTCAACGGGGCCTCTCGATGGATCTCTGTGAGTGGGAGGGGAATTGGGGACGGAGAGCGAGTTGGAGAAAGCTCGATCTCAGCTCGGGTCAACGAGGCCTCTCGATGGATCTCTGTGAGTGGGAGAGGAATTGGGGAAGGAGAGCGAGTTGGAGAAAGATGATTATTTCCTCGCGATCAAGTCTGTTCGCTGTTTGGGTTCGTTGTTTTCTTGGGTTTGTTGTTACACTGTACAAATTAGTTCAACCCCTCTGTAAAGACACCATTACTGAGATTTGCATGCTGAAAGCCCAAGCTATTCTTTACAATCAATCTCAGTAATATGGTCTCATCCTATTGTTATTGTTTTTTTGGGTTCGTTGTTTTTTTGGGTTCGTTGCTTTACTTATGATTTTTATCTAACAAATATTTAGAAAAACTGTTTCTTTTGCTATTTTGTTTGTTTTTTCATTGAGTGCCGAAGTTTGTATTGTATTAGTTTTGGATGGTTTATATTCGGTATGTGTGATCCATTATTTTGAGAAAGATTGAGTTTTTATGTAGTTTTGATGGTTTTTTATTATTGGGACTTTAAATATCTGGTGAATTCAGAAGTCATTATAGCTGAAGGATTTCCATGTTGTGTGTTTTTCTGATTTTTTTGGTCTTATACTTTTTAGAAATTATGACTGAAGAGATGAATAATTTCTTGAGTGTGGACCTTCCAAGAGTGAAGGACGGGAGGAAGGCGAAGTTCGGACTGGTTGGGTAGTAGATTTTTTAGGGTTATAGATTTTTGAGGCAGCAAAGATTCTTGCCAATGCAATGAGTTTGTGATGGAGATGCTGAGAGTGGTCACAATGTATTTTATTTCTTTGGAGTGATCTAATTGAAAAAAGCTGACTTTTGGGCCAGTTTATTCATTTGTTTGCGAATGTATCCAATAGATTTGAAGTTGGCACAATTCGGGTTGAGGCACAGATATAATCGGGCGACTGTGAAGTTCAATGTGAATCGGGTGGATAACATGATGATTCAGGCTATTTTTTGCTTGATAACATGATGATTCAAGCTGGTCGAACAGGTCGTCGATGCGGGGTAGTGGGTACTTGTTCTTCACCGTCATCTTGTTTAGCTCGCGGTAGTCAACGCACATGCGCTGGGATCCGTCCTTCTTCTTCACGAGCAGCACTGGGGCACCCCATGCGGATACACTAGGTCGTATCCATCCCTTTTGTATAAGATCATCTAATTGAGCTCGAATCTCTTCAAGCTCGGGTGGTGCCATGCGGTAAGGTCCCTTGGACATTGGTTGTGCACCTGGGATAAGATCAATGGTAAATTCAAGGCCGCGATCCGGAGGCAAACCTGAGAGGTCGTCCGGGAATACGTCCAAGAATTCTCGCACTATCTCAGGCTTCTCTTGCTCATCTTCTGCTGTAGTCGCCATCGCTTCCGAAAGTCTGGCTCGGTACTTCACGGGTCCTTCTGATCGACTTCCGCTGAGGAACTCGAACTTTGGATGGTTAGGTATCTCGAATTCTACCCTCCTTTGACGACAGTCAATGGTAGCGTGAAATGTTCCTAACCAGTCCATCCCAAGAACAGCATCGAAAGTTGGCAACTCTATCACCATGAAGTCGGCGTAGAGATCTCGTCCACAGATCACAACAGAGCATTGGAGGCATCTGCTGGTTACTGGTAGAGATCCACCACCGGTCTCGACCTTCCAACGGGAAGTCAGAGGTTCTACAGAGACGTCGTGTGTTTGGACGAATCGACTTGCCATGAAGCAATGTGTAGCTCCTGAGTCGAACAGTGTGAGGGCAGGCTTACCGGCTACTAAGACGATACCTATGGTAATGAGAGTCACATCTAAGCTCACGATCCTTAAATAGAATAGTAGGTAGCTTAGTGAACGGAAATCTCATACCTGTGATCACCTGGTCCGTAGCTTCGGCCTCTTCCACAGTCATGGTATAAGCTTGACGCCTTGGAGGTGGCGCCTGTGGGCGAGCTTGCTGGTATACCTGTTGCTGGGGAGGGAGTGGCTGACGTTGTTGAGCAGGTGGTGGTGGACGTGGTGGCACATTCCTGGCAGGGACGTGGGCCGGAGCAGGGTTAGGTAGCTGAGACTTCCTCTCAGGACAGTCCCTTGCAACATGGTCCTTTGATCCACAGACCAAACAGAGGTTTAGAAAAGATCGGCATTCTGAGCGGAGGTGCCCTGGTTTCCCGCAATGATGACATATTAGGCGCGGTGGTGGTGGTGGGCCCTGCCTCTTGAACTGCGTCTGTTGAATGGGCCGATACATCTGATTAGGCGGGGGTCGTCGGCTAGGTCCAGCAACAGGGGTTGGAGGTGGTTGTCTTCTGTGAGGGGCAGCCAACCCACGCCTTTCTTCCCTTTCCACAAACTCATGTTCACGAGCAGCAGCTAGAACTTCGGTGTGGGTAGATAATGTACGTCCAACTAAATTCCGACGGATCTCTATGTTGAGACCCTGCTTAAAGCGTCGAGCCTGAGCTATTGGAGTGGCAACCAACTCAGGAGCAAAGCGGCTCAACATGGTGAACCGGGCGTCGTATTGTTCCACCGTCATGGAACCTTGCTTCAACCCAACAAATTGCGCCTCAAGCTCCATCTGGGCCTCCGGAGAGAAATATTGGGTGCGGAAAAGTTCCGTGAATGTCTCCCATTCGATTGGTCGCTGGAGACGCTTTTCTGCAGAGCCCCACCAAACTCTGGCCCCATCCGTTAGTTGGGACCTGGCAGTATCTACCCAGGCATGCCTCCCGATCTGGGCGGCTCTCAAGTTCTCTTCAGTACTTTCTAGCCATTCATCGGCCTTCATCGGGCCATCTTCTCCGTTCCAGGTCTTCGGGTAGAGGGAGCGAAATTGTCGGATGCCTCCCGTAGGGTGATGTTCGCCTTTGATAGCTTCGACCATTTCTCGCAATGCCAGATCCGAGATCTGATGCACTGTGGGAGTTGGCCCGTTGTCGGTTGGGTTGTTGGCTTCAGACTGATAGGCTCCATTGGGGGTCTTCGAGGTGTTTCCGTCCATTTCTCGAGCGCGAAAGACCTGTTCATAATGTTTAGTAAGAACGTGTATATGTTTAAGGAAATCTATTTAATATAAAAAGATTCCAAGAATGTCAAATGAAAAGGTCATCAAGCTTGAAGTGAGGTTGATAGTGAATAAGATCGATGACGTCACATAATCATGATTCACATCCTTGCGGTCCAGCGGACACGGCCAGGGAAGTGACTAAGCCAGGATCACTTATGCCCAGTCTAGCTAGGTTGATCCAACAGACTTTAGCCAAGCACATTGTCCGGTATCATGGTCCATTGAAGGAAGATCATCATTCATATGAGTGTCACCGACACAGAAGGATTATTATTATTTATTAATCCTATCAAAGTTTTGTTAATAACTTTTATTAAGGCATGATAGGTCAACTCCATTGAGGCTCTCCGAGATGTTCACGTCTGTCTTTCGAGTGTCGAACCTGCATCCATAGAAATGTCAGCTTAGTTGAGTATCGTATATGATACATCCTGGTTTTACTATACCGTTCACGAGGTATTTTGCACGGACCTGCATGGGCCACCAAACTTGTAACGACCCGCTCTCGGGGCCCGTTACTTATTCGGTTTATTGCGCAGGTTCCGCAGTTTACCAGTGAATTCAGCATAGCCACAACGCAGAGATGTACCAACAACACTCAAACCAGCTTACAGACATTATTACAGTCCAAATTAAAGTACAACAACCAACACTCTCTCACACCAATACATGAAAGGAAATACTGAAAGGAAATGCAGAAACGGAAATACATAGTACAATACACACTCCGACAGAAAAGTAACTAAAACTCTGTGGCTTCTGGGTCGTACGCAGGCTCCTCATACTCTGGAGCAATCTCCTCAACCAGATCTTCGTCTGTCGGTGCCACAAGTGGAACCGAAGGTAAGTCACAAAGATTCTAAACAAAGAAAAGGAGTACTGTACAAGTATGACAAGCAGAAGTAAAGTACGGTGTAGTGTCTGTACAAGTGCAGAAAGTAAAGTGCTACAAGTGCAGAAAGTAAAGTGCATGACTGTAAAGAAGTAACTGTGCAAGCTCTGCTAAAACTACGTGACTCAAGTCGGAGAGTACAATATGTGACCGTTCAGTTCGTCTCTTGCCTGGGTGCTACCCAGACGAATGCCGGTACCCAGGCAGCAGTATGGTTTGCCGAAACGCAGGCAGCAGGACAGGGCGCCGAAACACAGGCGACAGGACAGGTAGACCAAACTCTAGTCACTCCCGTACTCTCGCAAACTATGAGTTACCCCAAAACCCGGTGATGTGTCAAGTACAAGTTCTTTACATGATCGTTCCATGAAATGTTCCAAGTCAAGTCCAACACAAGAAAAGTGGCGTATGTTTCCGTGCTTCGAGCACGTGGTAGTGCGATGCTACAAGTTCGTACGAGCACAGTGGCTAGATTTCTAAGGTTAGAAACTATCGTGACTTACCAAAATTAATACCGTTGTAGTAAGCCGGAAGAGGATCAAGTGCTTCCTCTGAGGCTAGTACACCAGAGTCTGTACCTGCAACACAAAATACTTAATTAGTAAAAACACGACCTTTTCTATTTAAACAATTAGGTCAGTTTGATTTTTAAACTCGTTAAAACGGTGTCGGAAAATGTTTAAAATTTTTATATAAACCTAAAATAATTATTTAGATTTTACTGCAAGAGGGGAGAATTTTCAGAAGCTTCTGTAATTTTTTATAATTTTTAAAAACTTAGAAATAGCTTAAAAATCCGAAAAACTTAAGGGACGTGTATCTTCCGTAATTTCTTACGGGAGCAATACAAATCGGAATTACATGAATGTGTAGTCAAAATGATCGTCTCGAAGTCTATTGTCACATATAATTTTATCAAATATTAGTGTAGGTAAAACTAGCGAGTTACGATTTTTAGAATGAATTAAACCTATTTAATTTTCAAGTTCAAAAATTTATTCTGAAAAAAATAGGCGTCTGCTCGCAGTGAGACTAGCGCCATTGGATCCGAAATATCGTTTCTGATTTTCCAGAGTTGGTTTCACATTTTTCTGGCCCCTGTATATTTACTTATGGATTTATAACCATTAAACCCTATTATAAATCATTTAAAAATACGAATTTACGAGAGTTCATCATATTTACAAGTTTGCCACTGAGCAAACTTACGCTCAGCTCGTCGATGGCTGCCGGCGGGGGGGGGGGGGGGGGGGGGGGGGGGGGGGCTGTGGGCGACGGCGGGGCGGCTCGCGGTGGCGGCGGTCGGGTAGGGAAGACGACGGCGGGGCGGAGACGGCGGTGGCGACCCCCGGAGGCGACGGCGGCGGCGGAGGGCGGCGTGTGCTGGGGCGAGAGGGTTCTCGCGGCGGCGGAGGCTTCGGGAGACGGCGGCGGAGGCGGCGGGGGGCGCTGGCGACGGAGATGGCGACGGGGCAGCGGTGGGAGGCGGTCGGAGCCGGCGGCGGAGGTCGGAGGTGAAGGGAGGGAGAGCGTGAGTGAGAGAGAGAGAGTACGAGAGTGAGTGAGTGACGGCCTGTGAAAGTTTTGTGTTAAAAAAATTTACTTAGGATGTTAATGTAGAATTAGGGGGTATTTATAGGGTTAGTGGGTAATTAATGGGGGGTTAGGGGTTGTTGACTAACCCCAACATTTTTAATACGGTTGGTATTTTTTTTGACTAACCTAAGAAATTTTTGGAAAGTGTCTAAACGTGTTTATCATGTGGGGTTAAAGTAGTTAGTAATTAGGTTATGGTAAATAGCTAGGGTAATTAAATGGTGGTAAAAATTTGTAACGAAATTACGAATTTGCCCCTACTAGCAAATGTGTCCGAAAAATTACGAAAACATACCCACGGGATCGTATCGTCGCGAGGATGGCGAATACGAAGTCCGTTTTAGGGTTTGGACTACGGAGATACTAGTTTTTGGCCAAAACGTTTAGAAAGCGGGTTTGCGGGTTCTCTATTGAAATGTTATCAGAAAATTATGAAATTAATGTGGGGAGTCCTAAGTGGTCATAGGAGGTTACTGCAGAAGTTTGAAAACGTTTTGAAGATGTTTGTATAGAAAATAAATTCATCGAATCAAAACGGTAATTTTTGAAAATGAATTTTAACAGAAACGTTTTGGGTATTTGAGGAAATCCGAAAATACTGAAATACAATAGAATAAGTCTAGTATTTCAAAATATTTTTATATAATTTTTTTGAAATCAAAAACTCCTGACAAACCATTACAAAATATATATTAAATTTGTAATTAAAAGTTTTGAAAAATTTCGAGTCGTTACATCCTACCCTCCTTAAAATAATTCCGTCCTCGGAATTTCTTAAATAACTTTGTTATGAAGAAGCTCAAGCAAATAAATGATAATAATGGTCTACTAAATCAGGTTGTAAATAATATAATGTGACATCATAGCATCAAGAAAGCAAGAGATGATATTTATGAATACTTACTATTAATATTACGACCGCTTTCGTAACTAATCTCGTAACTAGTAGGATTACCTGATTCGGTAAATAGGTACGGGTAGCGTTCTCGCATCTCGTCTTCTCGTTCCCAAGTAGATTCTCCAGGTGAGTCGTGACGCCACATTATCCTGACAAGGTTGATTACTCGATTCTTGAGGATCTTTTGCCGTCGGTCCAGGATTTTGACTGGTTGTTGTTCATAAGATAGATCTGGACGAACAGCAATCTCGGAGTAATCCACAACATGACTAGGATCACTCACGTAGCGTCGAAGCTGTGAGACATGAAAAACTTCATGTACTCCTTCCAATGCAGGTGGCAAGGCAAGGCGATAGGCCACCTCGCCTACTCGCTCCAAGACATCAAATGGACCAATATATCGAGGACTGAGCTTCCCTCTTCGTCCAAAACGAATCATCCCACGATTCGGCGAGATCTTCAAAAATACATGATCGCCAGGCTGGAACTCTAAATGTCGGCGCTTTGCATCTGCCCAATGCTTGTATCGATCTTGAGCCAACTGTAGCTTCTCTCTGATGGTCCGGACTACTTCCACTGCTTCAACAATCAAGTCTGGACCAATGAGCTCTCGATCACCAACGTCGTCCCAACTCAAGGGGGAACGACACTTCCGACCATATAGCGCTGCAAAAGGCGCCATACCGATGCTGGCCTGATAACTGTTGTTGTAAGCAAACTCCACAAGATGAAGATGGTCTTCCCAGGATCCCTTGAAGTCCAACATACATGCACGCAACATGTCCTCTAGGATCTGAATGGTGCGTTCTGATTGGCCATCAGTCTGAGGATGATAAGCTGTACTGAAGCTTAATCGGGTCCCTAGACACTCCTGTAAGCTCTTCCAAAAGTGAGACGTGAATCGAGTGTCTCTGTCTGAAACAATGCTGACAGGGACACCATGCAACTTCACTATCTCCTCCATGTACTTCTTGGCAAGCACCTCGGTCGACTGGCCCACTCTGAAAGGAATGAAGTGTGCTGACTTGGTCAATCGATCAACGATCACCCAGACAGCATCATTGTGCTTCGTGCTCTTGGGCAGTCCCGTCACGAAGTCCATCGTGATGTGTTGCCATTTCCATTCTGGGATGGGCAAAGGCTGCAACAATCCGGCAGACCGGTGATGTTCAGCCTTCACCTGTTGGCACACTATACACTTCGCCACACTGCGTGCGACGCTTCTCTTCATCCCATGCCACCAGTAGTGTTGTCGCAAGTCTTGATACATCTTCATTCCTCCTGGATGAATGGAATATGGAGAACTGTGAGCTTCTTCCAATAGAGCTTCTCTGACGTCTCCAGATGGTACGCAGATGCGGTTGCCGAATCTCAAAGATCCATCATCATGGATCTTGAATTCAGGCCTCTGACCTGCTAACACCATGTCTCTGATCTTCTGCAGCTTCGCGTCTCCGGCTTGGGCAGCTTTGATCTTGTCCACCAGGTCGGACTTGATCTGAAGGCTGAGCAACGAAGACGTTACTCCAGGTAGTATGACATCCATCTCCATGGCTCGGATCTCATGTCGAAGCCGCCATTGTGATGTGAGAGTCATCACTGCAGGAAGGCGACTTAAAGCATCCGGTACGACATTTACCTTCCCAGGATGGTACTGAAGGTCAATATCATAGTCCGCCATCAGCTCGATCCATCGGCGTTGGCGCATGTTGAGCTCCTTCTGGGTGAACAGGTATTTGAGACTCTTGTGATCAGAGAAAATCTTTACGTGTTCGCCCAGTAAAAAGTGCCTCCATATCTTTAGGGCAAAGATAACTGCCGCCAACTCAAGGTCATGAGTAGGGTAGTTCTTTTCATGGATCTTCAGTTGTCTGGATGCATAGGCAACGACTCGACCATGCTGATGCAGCACACATCCAAGTCCTTTGCCAGATGCATCACAAAATACTTCGAATCCTCCGGTTCTGTCTGGGATGACCAGAATCGGGGCAGAAGTCAGCCTCTTCTTCAGCTCCTGGAATGCATCCTCGCAAGCTTTCGACCAAACGAACATCACGTCCTTCCTCGTCAATCGCGTCATGGCTCCTGCGATCTTCGAGAAGTCCTGGATGAATCGTCGGTAGTAACCAGCCAGTCCTAGGAAACTTCGAATCTCATCAAGCTTGAAGTGGCACATTGTCCGGTATCTAACGACCCGCTCTCGGGGCCCGTTACTTATTCGGTTTATTGCGCAGGTTCCGCAGTTTACCAGTGAATTCAGCATAGCCACAACGCAGAGATGTACCAACAACACTCAAACCAGCTTACAGACATTATTACAGTCCAAATTAAAGTACAACAACCAACACTCTCTCACACCAATACATGAAAGGAAATACTGAAAGGAAATGCAGAAACGGAAATACATAGTACAATACACACTCCGACAGAAAAGTAACTAAAACTCTGTGGCTTCTGGGTCGTACGCAGGCTCCTCATACTCTGGAGCAATCTCCTCAACCAGATCTTCGTCTGTCGGTGCCACAAGTGGAACCGAAGGTAAGTCACAAAGATTCTAAACAAAGAAAAGGAGTACTGTACAAGTATGACAAGCAGAAGTAAAGTACGGTGTAGTGTCTGTACAAGTGCAGAAAGTAAAGTGCTACAAGTGCAGAAAGTAAAGTGCATGACTGTAAAGAAGTAACTGTGCAAGCTCTGCTAAAACTACGTGACTCAAGTCGGAGAGTACAATATGTGACCGTTCAGTTCGTCTCTTGCCTGGGTGCTACCCAGACGAATGCCGGTACCCAGGCAGCAGTATGGTTTGCCGAAACGCAGGCAGCAGGACAGGGCGCCGAAACACAGGCGACAGGACAGGTAGACCAAACTCTAGTCACTCCCGTACTCTCGCAAACTATGAGTTACCCCAAAACCCGGTGATGTGTCAAGTACAAGTTCTTTACATGATCGTTCCATGAAATGTTCCAAGTCAAGTCCAACACAAGAAAAGTGGCGTATGTTTCCGTGCTTCGTAATTAGGTTATGGTAAATAGCTAGGGTAATTAAATGGTGGTAAAAATTTGTAACGAAATTACGAATTTGCCCCTACTAGCAAATGTGTCCGAAAAATTACGAAAACATACCCACGGGATCGTATCGTCGCGAGGATGGCGAATACGAAGTCCGTTTTAGGGTTTGGACTACGGAGATACTAGTTTTTGGCCAAAACGTTTAGAAAGCGGGTTTGCGGGTTCTCTATTGAAATGTTATCAGAAAATTATGAAATTAATGTGGGGAGTCCTAAGTGGTCATAGGAGGTTACTGCAGAAGTTTGAAAACGTTTTAAAGATGTTTGTATAGAAAATAAATTCATCGAATCAAAACGGTAATTTTTGAAAATGAATTTTAACAGAAACGTTTTGGGTATTTGAGGAAATCCGAAAATACTGAAATACAATAGAATAAGTCTAGTATTTCAAAATATTTTTATATAATTTTTTTGAAATCAAAAACTCCTGACAAACCATTACAAAATATATATTAAATTTGTAATTAAAAGTTTTGAAAAATTTCGAGTCGTTACAACATAGATCTATTTATTAAATGTTTATGCATCATACCTATATTTGTTATACTGTTTTAGTTCTTTGAGCTTCAAATGTCATTCTTAAATCTAAACAACTTATATTTTGTGTGTTCCAATTTATGATTGATCTTTGTGCCCATGAACGAAAGTACTTTCGGGTCATTGGAAATGATTCTAACCCCTTCAGTTAACTCCTTGACAATATGCACATCTCCTTGCAGTGCATTAATAAATCAGCATCATCAAAAAAAGTCAGAAACGCTTAGTGTCTGAGAAAGTGTTGTATATGATAGAAATGTCTGAGAAAGTGTTGTATATGATAGAAATGTATGAGAAAGGGTTGTTTATGATAGAACATTGGCAAACGAAATATACAAGGAGCAGACATGTATGTAATTCTTCGATGTTGTATGCAATTGTCAAATAGATCCAAACCAAAAAGATCACTAATCTAATCTAACTGAGGAATCACCAGCATGGCATTCATTATACGGTCTACATCAGCCATATCACTTATGTGCATGCATGAGATATTAAAATATCTGATTATCTATTATACATTTGTAGCCGAAGGCGCCCGCGCCGAATTTTTTTACGCTAATTTGTCGTTCCACGTCGAAGGCTCCCACGCCGAATTTGTTATTCTGTGCCGAAGACGCTCACGCTAAAGGTGCCCGTGTCGCTAAATATTTTTATGCCAATTTGTTATTTTAAATTTTGTCTGTGGAAATAATTTTTGGGGGGAACAAAGATTTCGAGGGGAAAATCTTAAATGAACCGTGCCCGCGGGCACGGGTGGGCACGGGTTATGACTAGTTCGTTAGTATCTGAGGAGGGAGTTACTATTAGCACCGCCCGTATTGCTGAGTTGACATATTGCTGAGTCACAGACCACTTAATTACAAATTTGCCATTAAATTCTCTTGCTGAGCTTTGCCCTTCTCCCCTCTCCCTTCGCGCAGCGTCTCTGTTTCTCCGCGTTCCACGGAGAAATTCGCCGGCTCCAGGTTGACATTAAATCTCTCTACTTTTCTTTCTCCTGCGATTTTTCTAATTCTAATTAGGCGGATATTTCATTAGAAGTTAATTCCGATCTTAAACTATCTCCGTCCATTGCTCAGATCCACATTTTTCTGAGCGTTGGCCTCTTTAATATTAAACGATGGACGGATCGACGCTTAGCATCAAGAAGTGGTCGGTGATCTACCCTGTCTACATCAACTCGAAGAAGACCATCGCCGACGGCCGTCGCATCCCCGCCGATAAGGCCGCCGAGAACCCCACATGCATCGAGATCAGCGACTGCTGCAACCACCTCAAGATCCCCTGCGCAGTTGAGGTAATTTGACATTATTATATCTGATTATTTTAGTGGAATTTTCCGTTCATAATTTAATTCTGATTCTGATTCTGATTTTGATTTTGGTTTGATATGTTCTGGTTTGAAGCTCGATAAGGCGTATCCGCGAGACTTCATGCAGAGAGGGAGGGTGAGGGTGATGTGGAAGAAAGAGGACGGGTCCCCCTACAACCCCTCGATCGCTTCGAGTAAGAGTCTACAAAATCCTGATAGATTGTTGTATTTTTTTTAAATGAGTTCTTTTTGATTAATTACGATCGACTGACTGTGAGTTTGATCACTAGTTGTTGTGTGTTTGATTTGTGGGTGCTAATGAGAAAAACCAAATAGTCACTTAAATTGCATGTCAAACCTCTGGAAACAAGGTTGCACATTTTTGGTTTTATGTTATTATCCGGGGAGATGCAGTGTGTATCAAACTGTACCGTGTCATGCTGTTAGATGCGTTGCGGTGAGGTTTCGTGTAGAGATGGAGGAAGATGGATCTTTGTTACAATCCAGTGATAAAGTGAGAGGCTTGAGGGAGAATTCAGCAAGCTAGTAGACTAATACGCACTGTGTAGCTTTGGATTGTAACATTATGGTAGCATGCAGGATTTGATTGTCCGTGCAGCACTGAATTTGATTGCTCGTACACTATTGGTATTAGTAGGTGATCGTAGTAGATAGTTTTCTTTTGTAAAGACGGTTTCTTTTTTATGCTTCATATATGAAGGATTTGGAAGTCTATCCTTTTTTATGAAGTCACAAGTGACAAATCTTAAGTTATCATTTGCTTTTTCATAATCTTGATAATTGAAGAGGGCAAGCAAACAAGTTAATAGCACGGACTTAGAACCAAACATGAAAATGAAAATGATGTTGTGTCATGTGTGTGTGTGTGTGTGTGTGTGTCATGCTTATTACATAGCAATAGTTTGTACTGGTTGGAAATATTTATTAATAAATGAAAATGTTAAAATTTTATTAAAACTATTTTATCTTATCATTATTTTATTTACTCATGACTTGGTCAAAATGTAATTGTTTGTGGATTACTGTAGGAATTATAGTATTTAGTGGTGCCATTATCATGATCTTTACGGCACATGTATGGTTAGATCTTAAAAAAAGGGTTTCATGTTACTTAAAAGAGAAGAAAAAAGAACTGAGGCATCACCTTTCAACAATTTCTTGCTATATCTTCCTCAACAAAATTCCTTCGAAAATTCCCTTCCATTCTGTCTTTTTCCCTGGACATATTTCACTTACAACTTGTTGTCTACATCCTTAAACCTTGTGCGCTAGAACATACCGATAGATATTGCTGCTGGGATATCTATGTTGACTGATCGCACAATATTAGTGATATACCTTTTACGGTAGCAACAGCCACATACCTCAAGGCCGGTAATTTCTTTTCAATTAATTTTATCCAATGATTATTTGATTAAATGTTAATTTGGTGTTAAATATCCAATTGTACTTAGAGCTGAAATTAATTAGACCTGAATTTAATATCTTTTATGCAAGGTATCTAACCAAAAAAACATGCTATGTGCGGGTCAAATAATGAAAAACATATTTGCATGTGTAATGAGCCTTTGCCATAGCGGTTCTTCTAGACTTCTATCAGTCTATGTGAAATATACATTTCCCCATGCCTATCTATTTTTGTCAGACCAAAAAGTTTTATGTTAAATGTGCCAATCTGTTTGTTAGACCAGGAGTGGATTTTAGATGACACTTATCAACTAGTAGATATTGAAGAACTATTGAATGCTCTAGGAATGTTCTCGTTGCTGTATGACTCTTTTATGCTCATTTAGGTACTTCTAGTTGTACCGATAAGCATCACCATTACATCCACATGTATTTCATGAAAGGTGTTATTTTGTACTAAGCAGTGACCAGATGATTTCCCTTTTGGGTTGAATTTAAGTTGTTCTGTTGTAGGCAGCCTAGTTCCTTTATAGATATCCTTTGTCTAGCCACCTTATGTTTCAATTTCCTAAGTGATGTTGCCTTTCCAATATATGACATAGTAGCTACAAATACACATTTGGTGTGTACTAGTTTTATTGGAACAATGGAAAACAAATTAAGAGTGTTCATAAGATGAGAAAGGATATTTTAAAATGGTTGGGACAATGTACTTAATGAGCGGGTGGACCCATGACTTGTAGACACGGACACGAGTATCTTTCTTTGTCATGGATGTGTGATGTTGGACACATCAATCCTTCAAAATCTAGACTAGAGGACATGGTTATATACGTGTTTTTTTGGGTCCACATGTATATTTAACTTATATAATCATGTACGGTTAGTTGATATTCAATATAATAAGTGATCCATGAGCAATTAGCTTTTGTCAAGAGGGGGCAGAGTGTTTTTGCCTTAAATGGTTGTGACATATATATATAATTAGAGTTTATCTGCTAGTAGATGTTGATGTTTCCTAGCTACCATCAGTGGTTGAATCGTGAAGGAAACATCATATTGTCATTTGATTTGTCAAGGAAATAACTTGTTTGACCACATCTGGTTACGTATCTACACCGTGTTTCTCATCCATGCAAGCATCATTCCTTAACATACATGTAGTTTCCTTCTGATTAGGAGTTCAAACTATATGCCGTTCATCCTCTTGTTCAGTTATGACTGAAGCTGGTTCGTACATGTTGCTGAGTAATTTTAGAGCCCCCCCCCAAAAAAAAAAAAAATAATAATAAAATAAAATAAATAAATAAATAAATAAAAATAAAATAAAAAAAATTTATTGTTTGTATATAGTTATATATTAAACTAATTTACCAAATTACCCTATTTAACCTCTTTGTTTTAAGGTTCTTTCATGGTCTAGATTTTTTCCGGCGAATTACATTATGCCTACTGCAGTAAAGATGGTAGGTTGATGTACATGCCAAGTAGCTTTTAGATGACTGGACGTAAGGTACACGGTAAGCCCTTTTTGCCTATAGTTGCCTGGAAGAAATTGAAAATGGCTTGTAGAATATTAATGATAGAGTTACAATCAGCTTGATTCTTTCATAGAACCTTCTACACTTCAGAGTTGTTCTCGGCACTTGGAACAATTGTAGGAAAAACTTGGCTGTTGATGAGAGATAAGTCGAAAATATTTTCTGAGAAGTGTGTTATAATAAAAAGGCCCATGTTCCCGTCAACATAAAATGAAAATTAGATTTCTTTGCAATGATTCAAAACTTTTTTAATCTTGTAAACCCGTCTTTTTAAGTAATATAGGGAAACTCATTCATTGGCTCACTGAAATATTCAGTAGGGAAGTTGTCAGTGAAATTTTGCAACCCTTCTGCAACATTCATTGCGATTTACTCAATCTACATACTGTCGCTGTACGTACGTATATCCCCACTCAAACTTAGGTATTATGTAGTGTGTGTGACAATTGTTCCCAACACAGAAAGACCCTCTGAAACTCGGATGGTCTAGAACCCGGTTTGGCTGGAAAAGGAGGGATCATGCCCAGCTCAGTATAGGCTGTAGAAAAACATAATAGATATACACATATGGATTTCATTATCAGGTATTTAATAAATGGTACCTTAGTGGTCTAAAGCTGAAAAATCTATTGGTAACGAATTTATCACTTACTCCGTTTCGACACCACTTGATCATGTAACAATCACCTCTCAGTTGTAAATGTGCCTTAAAAGTTGATGTACCATTATTCTATTTATTTCCAGTTAGGGTTTGCATTTTGCATACTTCCGAGTAATTAAAGCGATGATATGTTAAATGAACTAGAGAGTGGATTTAGTTTCACATTAAATAAATTTATAGATGAACATGTTAAATATGCCAGTACTTATGATACAAACACGTTAATCGTTTGAGTCAATATGTGTTTCAAGCATATTAGCCACGTCCATTTAAGACTGTGGGGTCCAGTTCATCCTGGTAAACTTACTGTTTGCTCCTAGGAATTGGTATCAAGGCCATTGTTTGTTGGACCTTTATTGTCAATGATGCTTGTTTGAGTCTTTGCTCACGGGATTGTTTGTGCTTGAGGTGAAGTCTCTACACCTCACCATTTACTTTGAGACTCAGTTAGCATGTGGTTGTTCGGGCTCAAGGTGGAACTTACATGTCTCATCGTCTATTGTATGTGTTGTTATGCTTTGATGTTGGGTGCGACCTGATTCGTCATATGGTGGTGCATCTTAGTTCATTGCGAAGTCCACGTGCTTGTCACATTTTGACTCTGCGAAGTCCACGTGCTTGTCACATTTTGACTCTGGGTGTGACCTGTTTGTCCATAAAGTTCTGATGACACTATCAACTTTTTGTTGGGTTTGAGCTATACAAGCCAAGGTGAATATTTGTTAAGATTTATGTCTTGCATTCTTCTGAGTAATTAAAATAATGATATGCCAAAGGAATTAGAAAATGGGTTTAGTCCCCACCGTAATTAAAAATAAAAGACAGACACAGTTAAATATGTGACTTATGCGTTATGACTTAAAAAGGTTAATCCTTTTGAGTCAATATGAATTTTAAGCATATAGCTACACCCGTCTAAGTCTGTAGGCTTAGTTCCATCTCTTGTGCTTACTCGATCCTACATTTTCATTCACTTACATTTCCCCTTATTTTAGTCATTTTACTTAGTCTAGAAGATTTTTAAGGTTCATCCTTGGTCATCCAAGCTTAGCACAACCTTAGCCTAGCATGAGTAGAAAATTAGACTTTCCTACATTCAAATTCACCTTAAAGGGCTTTGGTGAGACACTCTCTTTTGATCCTATATATTGTTTTCCTTAGGGAGTAGGCATAAAATTTGGAGAAACAATTTTAGGTTGATATACCGTCATCAAATTATGTCAAGTCTTCATGCATCTATTTGCTCCAATTTGACCTTATTTTATGATAGAAGTTAACGACGATTACCTGACCAAAACATATGGCAAAAGCATGATGATACAGGGCGGAAACGTGAATGGATGGGATATGGATTTGGGGAAGAAAAAATTAGGGATTTAATAACTTGCAGGCACCACATCACGGAAATTTAATGATAACTGCTCACGCTTCACACACAATTTTTTTTGGACTTCTCGTCCAAGCAATCAAGCCTACTTTCATGCACCAATGAAGAATATTTGATTTTTATGGAGAAACTAAAAGTTTACACCAAACCTTTTATTTTATTCTTTATTCAAAAAAATAAGTGTGTCCTTTATATATGCTTATAACCCGACTTTCAAAATTCACATCCAACGTGGGATAAAAATTCTAATATAACTAAAATATTAAAAATAAATAAAAGACTAAAAAAGACTCAGATTCTATCTTAAATAAAATAATCAAAAGATTCAAAATAACTAGAATACTCAATGGGCTCAAGCTTTATCTAAAACTTAAAATAAAATAAAATAGGGACACTATTTTAATTTCAAATTGAAACTCTAGCATTCTTTCCGGCTTGAGAACTTTATCACCTGGTGAATGATGAAGTAATAGCATAACCAGACAGAATTCAACAATCCCTTATAATTGAAGAAAATATGTCCGTGAACTTTGAAGTGTAACATGATATAGATTTGCAAACGAATATTTTCTGAAAAGTTAAATTACAAAAGAAATCAAAACATATAGAACCTGTTTATTGGTAGAATGTGGAGGATCTAGGATGACAAATTCGATGTGCTCAATTTTCTCAAATAGTGTTTGCAAGAAAAGTGCTGGCATATTATTAATGTGTGGCTTGGACTTTATCTCTAATTGCAGATTCATCTTAGATTTGTGGTCAAACTTACTTTCTGGTGGTACGGATGTAGATTTGGGTGCTAATTCGATCTTGGGATTTAACATCTATTTCAGGCTCTTGTTCGACCCTTCAAAGACTCTCATGCTCGGCTCATTGGATTTCAACCAATTTTGTCAAGCATCTTGAATCTTAGGTTGTGAAGGTTTCAACATAATTCTCTTATTATTAAATGTGAATGTATGTGTGTTTGACCTTTTTGAACTCTTCACATCTAGGTCATATCACTAATGTCTTTCTAACAAGATATGTGCTGCATTTATGGCCATAACATCACACCAAATGTAGTTATGGTAGCTTGCAAACTGGAGAGGCACTAAACATTAATGGGTAACCAAATTAGCATTCTTATCAATCTAAGTGAGGTTATATGTTAATGGGTGAAGTTGATTAGGTCCATTGTTTCTTTGGCTGATTTGACGATAACATTAACAAAACTACCTTTATCAATTATTAATGTAGGTAGGGAAAATACTGATCATTTGCCTATTTGTTATCTTCAAATGTTGTAGACAGACATCTAATGATATTCGCATGAGCACCAGATTCATATAAATCTTCATCAGCATCAATCAGCATCAGTAGTACTTTTAGGTGCATAAATTTTTTCAATCATTTCTTTAGATTGTATTATATGAAAGATGAACAGATCGGGGGTGACGATGGTGACAATAGATGTAGGTGGCGGTAAGGCTAGGAGTTGAGGTGGTGGGGATAATAAAAAGTTCTTTTCTTATTTTTTCTTTTTCGGAAAAATTCTTTTCTCTTCTTTTTTCTTTTTTGAATATTTTATATATCTCTTTTTATTTGTTTCTTATCTATCGTTTATGATTTTTTTCCTTTTCTTAATCTCTTTTCTTCTTTTTATCTCTCTTTTTAATCCCTCTTTTTTTATTTTTATCTTTTTTTTAAAAATATAATCTAAGTGGAAGAAAGAAAAAATAAAAACGAAAAAGAATGTCAATTTTTGATGACCGGGGAAAAAGATGAGAAAAATTAGTGTTTTTTGAATCTAAATATTAAAGATAAGAAGATGAAGAAAAAAGATAAAAAGATAGAAAATGTAAGATTTTTTGATTTTTGATATAAAACCTAACTAAATGAAAAAGAAAAAAAAAGTTTTTTTATGAGAAAACGATAAGAAGAAGACAAATTAGGTTTTGACTCTTGGCTTTAATATCAAGTTTAACGTAGGACGAAAACAAGAATGCATGTGGTGGGGATTTGGGAAAGAAGGAAATTAGGGATTTGATAACTTTTAGGCCTCGCACCGTGGGAATTTAATGATCGTCGATTCACATGCCTCACATGTGGATGTTTTTTGGACCTTTCGTCCATGCAACCAAGCACATTCTCGTACACCAATACAAAAGATTTGATTTTTATGAAGAAAGTAGAAGTTTACACCAAAAGTATATTCTTTTTTTCATTCTGAAAAATAAATAAGTTTATGGCCTTTATATAGGCTTACAAATTGGCTTTCAAAATTCACGTCCAATGTGTGATAAAAATTCTAAAATAACTAAAACATTAAAAATAAATAAAAGAATCAAAAGGATTCAAACTCTGATGTAAATAAAATAGTCAAAAGACTCAAAATAACTAGAATATTTAATGGACTTAAACTCTATCTGAAACCTAACATAAATAGAATAGAATAAGGAGAAAGGGAGGAGGAGAAGTTCAGCAACAACTCACCTAAACAGAGAGGAGGAGAGGAGGAGAAGTTAAACTATGGTTGGAGCTCAAACTCTCTCTTTATACTGGTTGAAATATTGGCTTATACCGTCGCTTGTATCATGTCAGATTTGAAGCATGCGATACAAGCCATTTGAAATATTACCGATGTTAACTAATACCAACTAATACAAGAATGAAATTTGGAGATTGAAGTACTAATTTTAAACTTCTAAATTATTTGATAGAATAATGAAAGAATCTCAATTAACAGTCAAGATCAACGTTTAAAAAACAATGGATACTAATACATATATGTTTATGATTGGATCTGTAAAGGGTGACCATACCATTGGATCGATTTGGTTATAAATCTACAGTATGAGGCTAATACTTCAAGCTCTAAAACAAAAACAACTGAACTTGAGTTGATTTAGGTAATAACTTTCATTATGATGGCCCATTGATGTAGTGCATCAGAGAATAAGGAAAATATATTGACGGATTGAGATAATTCATGGGTAGGCAACCATCTACTTGCAACGAATGTCCCTTCTGAAGTAAGGCATCTAATACTTAAAAGCTAGATACTTTCGGTACGGTAAGCACATTGTTGGATACTTCCAATACAACCGTTACCGATACTATAAACCAGAGACCGAAACCACAATCTCAAAACTTGCTTTTTTTACATTCGTAGGAGGTGACAATTATAAGATTGAGAATATCTATCTATTTATTTATTTTGGTCACTAGAATATCTACTTATTTACCTAGCATCAAAGAAGACTTGCATAAGTTTGCAACTGTCAATCACCATCTATGAGGTGACAGTATGGACTTCCTGAAGGATTCATGTATATACAATAGTATCTGTACGAAAGAATTGTCGATCTCTTTAATAGAACATATAAAAGCGCCTAGCATCAGGGGACCAATCCTTCATATATTTCTTACACCTCCATGATTATTGACTTTTAAACTTTCTATACATTGACTTTTTTACTTTCTATCTAAATAGCATCTCTCATTTTTGCTGAATTCATTAGCATCAGGGATCAAAACATTAGTTCTGTTAAACCCAAAAGAGGCATGCATATAAATAAAATAACTAATCATAATAATTTGTGTCATGCAATTGCAGGCTACATTATTTTCTCTTTGGTGCTAATTTGCATGATGTGGCTTGGAGGTTAAATTCTTTCTTTTAGATTGATTGATACAACTGTTATCACCTTTAATACTATCACCTTGGCTTGGGAGTGATGCAAGGGCCAACATCCAAGAAATTCTGCCCCGTTCCCATTGATTTTTCATTCTGTTTGTTAAAAAGTTTGGCTCCTTTCAGCAATCATTTGTTGACGAGCAGGTTGTATAATGTAAAGCTGTGTGTAACCCCTGCAGAGGCTGGCATTTAGGCAGCCGATTCAGCTCAGTAAATTCTTATCATGTAACTTGGCATACTGCACTGTTCATTATCATTGGAATTTTCACTGTGGTTTTCTGCTAAAATTGGGCTTTTATTTGTTTTTTCCCCTCAGAGAAGCAGCTGATGCTTCGTGTTGCTGAGTTGGTTCCCAAACATCCTGGAAGGACCAAGAAGCAGGAGGCGGCAAACACACCGGCTGCAGCACCTTCAAAATCTGGAAAGGGCGGCAAAAAGAAAAGATAATTGGATTCCTCTTTCTTGGCTTCGATCACTTGTTCTCTGGAAAAATACCGAAATCTGCAGGATACTTGTTTTTGTCTGTTGCAATTTGTGTTTTTCTTTTCCCTTTTGGGGTTGTAGTAAACAAGCATCATCTCCTTAGTTTTGGGGCTGGATTTTGTATGTTTAACGGATCTTTACTGCTTGGTACTATAATATTGATCAGACGCAGACAACGCAGACTCAGTTATCCTGCATTTTTTTGCTTTCTTTTTTCCATTAACGAATCATTCTTTTTTGTTTCAGTATGTCAGGCAGCAGGCAAATCCCTAAGCCTATAGGGGCAACAATCGAAAGTGTGAGAAGAAACAACTGCTAACTGCTAACTTGGCTGGTTGGATTTTTCTGTTTGACAATGTATTTGGAAGTCCTTTATGTTGTATGGCGAGAAACAACTGCTAACTTTAAGAACACTTGCAAAAGCTAACAAATTCGTAGCAAGGTACCAAAAATGGTAAATGAAATTTTTCATGGGTGGCCTGTTCGTTGCTAAACAAGCATGCTATGAACACAGATTTTGCCTAGGCTGCTTCAAATACAGCAATGCTCCTGAGCTGGCCCTTAACTGGTCGTGTTGGCTGCTCATTACTCTCCCCAACAAGATAAAACTGTAGATTGCTAGCTGGTGTATGATCTCGACAGAAGGCCTGAAATCAAGTATTTTAACATCTGGATGAAAGCAGGATTCATCGTTGAAGCTACACTGTACTTCTTTCAATAAGACAGACCACATGTAGCTAGAAACCAGAGGAAAAACAATTGAGTGAATGTGACAACAATATGCTCAATGGTGGCTTGAGGACTTAAAATGTAGATTTACAATAAATTAAGACTTGATAACAATCTGATACAATTTATTGTACTGTATTAGGGAGCAGTTTCAATGCCAGCAAGTTGCTGGCAGCAACGGGACATTGTCGAGCTAAGCATGGTATACGGCTCTATGGCGTAAGAATAGATTATATGCAACAGTGTGACAAACATTCAAGTGAAAATCCTCTCATCATTATTATGACCTCATGGCACGAATGAATACAGATTCCTATGGTCACTGTCCATTGTCCTTCTTCGGATATTCTCGTGCTCCAAATATTGTAGAACCGATTCTAACGTTGGTGCTACCCATTTCTATCTGCAAAGATCAACGATAAAATGTAAACTATCTGAATGTATAACGTTTAACCAATCATGGTTCCTTACCGCTTGCTCAAAGTCAGCAGACATTCCCATTGACAGCTCGCACTGATCCTCCGGTATTTCCAGTGCCTTACACACCTCAGTCCTGCAATTCGACAATGTCTGCAAGCAGAAGCAGATTAACAAAGAAAAATCTGCTAGACTAGATTGTAATCAGATTTTCCTGCTTAAAAAGGGTTTTAAGGATCACCATGAAATTTTCTGGAGTTGAGGAGTAATCGAGCATTCCTATTGTCATTAGGCCTGAGAAAATAAGATTTGGGCAAGCCTGCTTGACATGCTTAGCTAGTTCCACGCAACCCGATGGTTCGACGCCATATTTTGCTGCGAAAAAGAAAAAAATTAGAAGAAACCCCATTAACCGGCATTACAAAATTTGTACAGCATGGAGGACACGACAGTCATTAGAAACAATTTTGGAGCCCAGGGTCAATCGACAGCCGCAAGTCATTTAAAAGGCCATGCGAAGAACCGCCTTTCCTAAAGAATAAAGTGTGAAAAACAAAAAAAATCCTAAAAGAACAAGAAATATTGTACAAAACATGATATCCTTTTTTTGATATAATGGAAAAAGGATATTCATACATATCTTTTGTCTGGATAGTGTTTACAAGTAATGAGGGCCAGAATAGAAAACACATTCATGAGTTTATACTTACACTCTTCTCCGCTGGTATTTACTTGGACCAAGACCTTCAGAGGCTGCCTCCCCAAGTTGGCCACCGCACGATCGAGATGATTAGCAATCTGGAAGAATGGACTCAGATTTGTTAATGACCATACAACCTAGCAATTGCAGGTGCAATAACTGACTACTTTACAATTCATTACATGATTATTTGAAGATTTAGTTTACAGATTCTGCCATGAAGACATTTGTAACGTTTACCTTTTTTTTTCTTATTCTATTTGCTTTTCTTCGTTTTTATGATAAGCAGCAGGAAACATAGTTTGTCACGGCATAGCTATAATACAGTAGTTCGTTCACAGAACTCAGGGTCACATTTGGGTCAAGGTACCACATCATACTGAAAACCAATTGTCTGATAGTATAAACATAATCGTAAAATTGCAGAACGAATTTAAAGATTTCAGTTAACCACAGGCTGAAATTAAACTTAGGATATAAAATTTATACATCAGAAGCATTGACATTGGAAGACCACTGAACAGTGTACATTTTAAAAACATAAAACCAATATTTTTAACTAATAAAAACAAAAGAGCCAATGGAATAATATCATAATCACTTCATCAATGCAACAGTTTGTTTCTTTTTTGACGAAGCTACTACAGAATTGCTTTCGGCAGAAAAATAGTACAGAATTAAAACTTACCTTCTCATCATCTACGGTCTCTACAATGTAAAGGTTTGGGACAGCCGCTGCATGTCAAAAGATGAGCAGTGGTAGTTATCAGTCGAAACAAAGCCAATAGAAAAGTTGAAATATTTCAATCTTAATCAATTGATAAGAAACTGACCATTCGAGATTTTAAATATAATATAATAACAACAATTGAACTCATTATAAATCATAGAGGATACTTTGTCTCATTCAGTTCCAAGAATATGATATGATCCAAACCAAATCTGAAATTTATTAGCAAAACACTGAAATAAAATAAAATAATTGATTACACTTATAAGGGTAATCGTCCTCCCAAGACGACAATAAGCGAGGACGTTCGCACTCTCTTAAGAAATCTCGAAGAACTATCTCTTCTCTCACAAAATTATCAAAATTCGCATAACTAGGGTCGGCTAGCCTCCCCCTTATTTATAATAATCCAATTTAATGTCTAATGACCCAAATATCCCTACATTAATCCAAAATAACACAAAGCTCCCAAAATGCCCCTTTAATGGGCCGGATCTATCATTAATCCGACCCTGAAAATCCACCTTGTTCTCAAGGTGGTGCATGAGGTGTGTGGGGCTTCCGTTCCAAGCTCTGATTGCATGCCTCCTCCCGGGTCAAAAGGATGTGATTGTCCTCCACTGCTTTCGACGACGTCCTGAAAATTACCGTCGGGCCAAGGCGGGGCCCGAAGGGCGTCGTCGGGCTCCCACAAACAATCTGGAGGGTCGTCGTCGTCGTACTGCTGGAAGGACTCTGTAGCTCGCTGTTTTGGGCCCAAAAGGCCAAATCCTCGCTGTCCGGCGTCACGGAGGGCTCGTCGTCGCCGTTGAATGGCCAGCAGCCCCCATGGGGACCCAGGAGGGGCGGCAGCCCCCTAGGGGCCCCAGGAGGGGCTGGCCCCGTCATCCGATAAGCCGTCAACTTTGCAATTGCTTCCTCGTGCCCCGCAAGGGTTTCCTTCACACCTTTGATCTCGCCGTTGAATTTCTCCACCAAAGTCTCAAACTTGTCTTTGGATCATGTCGATGCTGCCATGAATCGAGATACTCTGATACCAAATTGATAGGATCCAAACCAAATCTAAAATTTATTAGCAAAACACTGAAATAAAATAAGATAATTGATTACACTTATAGAGGTAATCGCCCTCCCAAGACGCCAATAAGTGAGGACATCCACACTATCCTAAGAAATCTCGAAGAACTATCTCTTCTCTCACAAAATTATCAAAATTCGCAAAACTAGGGCCGGCTAGCCTCCATCTTAGTTATAATAATCCAACTCAATGTCTAAAGACCCAAATACCCATACATTAATCCAAAATAACACAAAGCCCCCAAAATGCACCTTTAATGGGTCGGATCTATTAGAATATGATGCGACCCGTCTGCACGTCTACAGCCGGAGGCGCGAGAGAGGCCAAGGGACGGCGGGACCTGCTTTCAATTGATTACGGAGGTATTTTATTAGTAGGGGATTTGGGTCTTTCACTATTTTTGGGGAGTTTGGGGATAATTGGGGCTGGCCGCCCTCTAGTGTTGGTTATGCTAATTTTGAGAAGAAACTCTTTTATTTTGATTATCGTTGCTTGGGGGATTTACTCTTTGAATCATTAATTCAAAGAGAGGGAGTAGATCTTCTCCTATAAGATTATTTATCTTGTTTCTTCGCATTTGATTATAAAATTCCACCTTTTAATCTTTACACTCATAAAAATATCATCTTTTGCTACTTTTTCCTTGAAGTTTGTATCAAATTGATATCAGAGCACTCGATCCTGATGGCGACGTCTACAAGATCTATGGATAAGATTGATGCCCTATAAGAGAAAATTGAAGGACGAATCGAAGAACTGACAAAGAGGATGGAGGAACGCTTGGTCAAGTTGGAGTCCTCCGTCGCTTTAACCAAGACGGAGTCAACGGAGACCAGAGATGATGTAAAGCGGACTCGTTTGATCCTTTTGTCGCAACCCCCGCCACAAAAGGAGACATATTTGACCAAGGACAAGGGTAAGTGTGTTGAGATCATCGAAGAGAAGTTTGAAGATGAAAATGAGGAGCCCGAAGGCTTCGAGGACTCATTGTAGGGGAGGCAGATCTGGCCTCTCCGGCCTCCACAAGCACATGGCGAACTCAGCGAAGCCAACGGGGATACCCTCGGGTTCGGTCGGCTTCCCTGGGCCCTTCCCGGGCTTCAGCTGGGCCCCACAGGGCCAGCAGCCCCCTCTGGAGTATCGGGCGACCCCACCGAAGGTTCGCGGCCCCTGGCCCTGGTCGCACGGCCTCCCCGGCACCCAATCCGCAGGCGGCAGGTCTTTTCAGAGCCTCCGGGGCCCAATCGGACCTCCGACAAGGCCTCCGGTCTTTCCGGACACCACGGCAGGGCTACGAGGACCAGGAGGGGCCTTCCCCACATTTTGGGGGCGTAACGACAATGCATGAGACTGCAGGCCTAGGCACATGTTGTGGATGAAACTTTCAGCGTACATGCCATGGAGGGGAGAATGGTCGTGGAATGCGAGGGGGTAGATTTGGAGGAGTCCCAGAAGACTTTCGACAGAGAGCACCTGACAGAGGAGTTGATGGAGGCCAGCAGGGGAACTTACATGCAGATCATCGTCACAAGAAGCTAAAGATGTCCAATTTGAGGAGGGAGATCCTGAGGGATGGATATTATGAACGGAGCGGTACTTTCAGGTGATGGGGCTCACAGAGGAGGTACTCCAGACGATTAGCATCTATTTTGATGGCAAGGCCTTAGCTTGGTACCGCTGGCGAGATAGTAGGGGACCAATGGAGACATGGTGGGAGCTGACTGAGGAACTATTGGAGCGATTTCAGGAGGGACACGGGGGAAATTTTTTCGAACAGTTGTATGTACTCAGGCAGGATGGCACGAATACGATCATGGATTACGTCAAAAGGTTCGAGACATTGGCAGGATGTGTGTGGGGAGTGTCGGATGAGTCTTTAGAGGGATGTTTCATGAAGGGAATGAAACCCTCTATTAGAGCAGAGTTGTGCATGCAAACCCCCAAGGGTTGTTAGGGATGATGCGCCTAGCCCACCGAGCAGAGGAGAAGCAGAATGAGGAGCTATGGACGAGGGAAGCATGTGGGTCAGAACTTCCGCACTCATCCTCCAGCAGTAGTGTCGAAGGCAGCTACAGGGGGAACAGTTGCCCCAGGAGGGGCCGTTAGCAGTGGAAATACACACCCTGGAGGACAGGGAAGACAGATGACAGATGCCGAGATAAGAGACATGAGAGCCAAGTGGCTGTGCTTCAAGTGCGATGAGAGGTCCACGTCGGGGCACCGGTGCGGGAGCCGTCTCCTTCAGTTGACAATCATGCCCGACACCCGACGAGAAGGATCAGGAGGAGGTAGCTGAGTTGGTGGCTGACGAGGAGGAGTATGTGGAGCATTTGCACTTAGACGTGGCGGCGGTGTCACTTAACTCTGTGGTGGGATTCACACTGAACCACACCATGAAATTAGTGGGACGGTTGACAGACGAGGCAGTGACAATGCTGATTGATAGTGAGGCCACCCACAATTTCATTTTCCTACGATTGATCAAGCGGCATGTGCTACAGCTCAGTAGTGAGGAGAAGTTCACGGTGCTACTGGGGACGGGCAGGATGGAGGAGAGCCGGGGCCTCTGCAGAGCGTTGTTATTGACCGTACATGGAGTGCAGGTGGTGGAAGACTTTTTGCTGTTGGAGTTAGAGAATGTTGACATCATATTGGGGGTCCAATGGCTAAAGCAGTTGGGGATGTGAAAATCAACTGGAAGCTGTTACGAATGGAGTTTCAGGAGGGGATCGGACAGTGGTGTTAGCGGAGGATCCCAGTTTATACTTTGCGTTGGTGGTTTTTTGATCAATGACCCGGGCTTTACAAAGGGAAGGCGGTGGGGTGTTGGTGGAGTTTCAGGGGATGGTGGTAGATGGGAAGGAGCAGAAATCGACAGTACCAGCTAAGGTGGAGAGGTTGTTGGGACACTTCAAGCAGATCTTTCAGACACATAATGGCCTTCCCCCTCGTGACCACGAGCATGCCATTGTTCTCAAGGACGGAGTATCCCCCATCAGTGTGCGACCCTACAAATACCCACAGATTCAGAAGGATGAGATCGAAAGGATGGTGCGAGAGATACTCCAGGCAGAGGTGATTCAGTCTAATGTTAGTCCTTTCTCCAACCCGATATTGCTAGTTAAGTAGAAAGATGGGAGTTGGCGTTTTTGTGTTGACTATATGGCTTTGAATAGGGAAATGGTACCTGATAAGTTTCACAATCACGTCATTACTGCGTTGTTGGATGAGCTGCACGAAGCAGAGGTGTACTCCAAGATAGATCTGAAATCAGGATATCACCAGATTCTAATGCGAGCAGAGGATGTGCCCAAGACGGCGTTTAGGACGCATGAGGGACACTATGAGTTTTTGGTCAAGCCATTTGGGTTAATCAATGCACCGGCGACATTTCAGGCCCTAAATAAGATTTTCCACCGCTACATACGAAAGTTTATTTTGGTGTTTTTGACGATATCCTCGTATATAGCAGATCCATGGAAGAGCATTTGGGCCACTTGAAGGTGGTATTCAGGAGCTGATCGCGAATTGGCTGTATGCCAACCAGGAAAAAATGCCTTTTTGGACAGCATCAGGTCGAGTACTTGGGGCGTGTCGTGTCTGCAGAGGGAGTAAATGCAGATATATCGAAGATTGATGCTATGCAGGACTGGCCCCTACCTACTACCCTAATGACATTGCGGGGATTTTTGGGGTTGACGGGCTATTACATGAAATTCGTCAAGGGCTATAGCACTATAGCATGACCGCTGATAGAGTAGCTGAAGAAAGACAACTTCAACTAGGGGGCCAGCTACGAAGGCTTTTAAGCTCTTGAAGGTGGTCATGACTTACTGCACCAGTGTTGGGGCTGCCAGACTTTATCGTTCCTTTTGTAGTGGAGACTGATGCGTCGGGGTATGGTCTGGGGGTGGTTTTGATGCAAAGGGGCAGACCGATTGCTTTCTTTAGTTAGGTATTATCAGCCAGAGCACGACAAAAGTCGGTTTATGAGAGGGAGCTCATGACCATAGTCTTGTCTATTCAAAAATGACGACCTTACCTACTTGGGCGGGAGTTCGTGATCAGGACGGATCCCCGAAGCTTAAAGTACTTATTGGAGCAACGCTTGGTCACCGAAGAGCATCAAAAGTGGCTTTCCAAATTAGTTGGCTACAAGTTCGATATTCAATATAAACCAGGCTGGGAAAAAATGGCAGCTGATGCCTTATCTCGGTGGAAGAAAGGGGTGGTATTGAAGGCGCTGACTTTACTTGATTGAGAGCCGCTCTTACAGGAGGCAGAGGCGGATTCGGGGATCGCGCAGATTAGGGTGACGATACAACAGGGATCGACTGAGCACCCTGGCTATACTATTGAGGGGAGGAGCTTGATGTACCACAGGTGACTGGTCATTTCACGTTCATCTATATATATATCGTCGCTTTTTCAGGAGTTTCATGACAGTGCCATTGGGAGGCATTCTGGAGTATATTAGACCTATATGCGCATGGCCATGGAGATTTACTGGATTGGTATAAGGAGGAACATTGCCCAACAGGTGGCGAGTTGTGACGTATGCTAACGTCACAAGTATATGTCGATGGCACCTGTGGGTTTATTACAGCCGTGGTATTTGCCGAAGAGAGTATGTGATGAGATCACCATGGATTTCATTGATGGCTTGCTGAGGTCCGAGGGTTACACTGTCATTTTTGTGGTGGTAGATCGGTTGAGCAAGTATGCGCATTTCATTCTGATAAAGCATCCATACACAGCCGTGTCAGTGGCAACAATTTTTATGCGGGAGGTGGTGTGGTTGCATAGTTTCCTGGGGGTTGTCTCTGATATGGACAAGGTTTTTTGAGTAATTTTCGGAGGAAGCTCTTTCAGATGCAGGAGAACATATTGAAACGGAGCACAATGTACCGCCCACAGACAGATGGTCAGACAAAGGTAGTCAATAGGAGCATTGAAACATATCTGAGCTGTTTCGTTTCCCATACACCGAGGCAGTGGGCGAGGTGACTTGCATGTGCAGAATATTGGTACAACACATCCTTTCACACTGCAGCCCAGATGACTCCCTTAAAGATCTTGTATGGGAGAGATCCTCCCCATTTGGTGCACTATGGACACACTTCGATACCGGTCTCACAGGTGGAGGAGTATTTAGGCGAGCGGCATTGGGTGCTGGAGGAGTTGAAGCGTCATTTGGAAAAAGCCCAGCAGATGATGAAGGCACGAGCGGATGGCCACCGCAGAGATGTCCATTTTGAAGTGGGAGATAAGGTCTATTTGAAGCTGAGACTGTATAGACAAAAATCTTTGGCACAATGGCGCAATGAGAAGATTGCAGCACAATATTATGGTCTCTATGAGATAGCGGCAATGATTGGTCATGTGGTGTATCGACTCAAGTTACCATCTTCTTATGTCATTTATCCAGTTTTTCATGTGTCTCAACTACGAAGGGCGATTGGAGATCACAGTTATCCCCTATTGTCGCATACTCTTACCGACGATATGGAGGTGC
Source organism: Scilla litardierei (assembly GCA_030789695.1). Taxonomy (NCBI): domain Eukaryota; kingdom Viridiplantae; phylum Streptophyta; class Magnoliopsida; order Asparagales; family Asparagaceae; genus Scilla; species Scilla litardierei. The sequence continues at coordinate 4,290,849 of CM061132.1, forward strand.
TCATGGAGCCTTTAGATGTTACAGCGGTGCGACAAGGGCTGGGCCGTGTGCGTGAGGTGTTCATTCATTGGCGCGGATTGCCAGATCATGATGCTACGTAAGAGCCGTTTAACGTCATTCATCAGCAATTTCCAGACTTCTACCTTGAGGACAATGTGACTCTTCCGGTGGGAGTAATGATGCGACGCGTCTGCGCGTTTACAGTCGGAGGCGCGTGAGAGGCCAAGGGACGGCGGGGCCGCTTCCACTTGATTAAGAAAGGTATTTTATTAATAGGGGTATTTGGATCTTTCATTATTTTTGGGGAGTTTGGGGGGATAATTAGGGCCGATCGTCCTCTTGTGTTGGTTATGCTAATTTTGAGAAACTCTTTTATTTTGATTATCGTTGTTTGGGGGATTTACTCTTTGATTCATTAATTCAAAGAGAGGGAGTTGGTCTTCTCCTATAAGATCATTTATCTTGTTTCTTTGCAATTGATTATAAAATTCCACCTTTTAATCTTTCCACTCACAAAAATATCATCTTTTATTGCTTTTCCATTGAAGTTTGTATCAAAATACGTGTGGTAATGAGTTAGGCATTAGTAGAATCGGAAACAATAAAAGGAATAATTTTTGGTACGATATTTGCAAAGGTGGCGTCAGCCAATCACCCTAAGCATAGATTACTACATTAGAGTTGAAATGCAGAGGAGGAAGAATGATCAGACGGGCCTGAGCTAATGGCCTGTTCTTTTGCATGGAAAGTTGCTGGGAAAGTTGAAATTTGCAATATTCATGGACTGTTCACCAACTTTCCACTATGGCCTGTTCTTTTGCTGGAAAATGAAAATGAGAAAGTTTGCTGACGTGGCGGGTTGATTTGATGTTTTTGGGATTCCTGAGTATGGTTTGTAATCCTAGCTTTTTGAGAGGAAAGTTGAAGAAAGTTGGGATTTGTAGGTCCCACTATTTCATCTCTCTCTATCTCTCTCCTCTCTCTCACCAACTTTCCACTTTCTCATTCCAACTTTCTACAACCAAAAGAACAAAGAAAGTTGGGTGGACCCCACTTTACTTTCCCAACCCCACTTTCCATATAACTTTCCACTCAAAAGAACACAAAACTCTATTTTCTCTCCTCAGATTCCAAACTTTTCCAAACTTTCTCATTTCAACTTTCAAGCAAAAGAACAGGCCCTAAGCATGGAAAGGGGTTGGAAAAGTTGGGATTGGCACTAGTCATGTACTTTCCAACCCAAAATTTTCATTTCTTGTTCTTTTGCTTGAAAGTTCAACTGGGAAAGTTTGCCTACGTAACGCTTGAATTGACCGGTTTTGGAAAAGTTTGTAATCCTCAAGAATTGTTGAAAAAGTTGTGGATTCCACATTTTTGTGGGTCACACTATCCCTTCTCTCTCTCCCCACTCCAACTCACCAACTTTCCACTTTCTCATTCCAACTTTCCAAATCCAAAAGAAAACAAGAAAGGTAGTGGACACCACTTTACTTTTCCAACCACACTTTCCATACAATTTTCTAACCAAAAGAACACAAAACTCCATTTTCTATCTCCTCAGATTCCACAACTCCACAACTTCCCTATTTCAACTTTCCAGCAAAAGAACATGCCCCAAGTGGAAAGGGGAAGATAAATAGTTAAGCTATATCATATGTGTCAAATTGTAGAACATAACAACAATGATGGGCCAAAAGATAAATGGCTTTTTTCGGACTTCTTGTAGACAAAATTCTGAAGAAAAAAGGGAAAAGCAAATCATTAACATAATCAAAACGTTCTAAATAATTGCAAAGCAAATTCTGTAAAGAACTTGGCCCAAGTATTGAAAAGATCAAACTCATTTACAACAAAAAACATTACTGTTTAGACAAGTGAAAACCAAATTAAATTTAGCCTCTAGTAACAGTAAGAAAATTACCGAGAAGGGATTTGACTTTATTGCTTTGCAAATGACCAATAAAATGCCATTCAATATCTGCAGGAAGCTGAGAAAGAGAATATTTAAGAAAAATGTATTGAACTTCTTTAAAAATCATTAAATTCAGTAATTTTCACTTATGAATTACAAAGTTTCCGTCCATAGGGATTTAAAAAGGTCAGTTTTGACTTTGATACATGCACTTGAAAGAAAATCAACTAACATTTGGGATATAGTTCTAGTATAAGCAAAACCGCAAAGTTAATTCCCATTGGTTGTTTTAAGGCACTAGCTAAATATTTTACAAATTTTACTTCATGAAGAGAAAATATTATGAACCGCAGTATCAACATAGAGATTCTGCCGCTGCATTGTCCATGATCAGATGAATCAAAAAAATAAACTGATAATATGGTTTTCCTTTGGAAGACCAGGCTACTGTTTTTGATCTGCAAAGTCTACTTTCATGATGAACCCCATTTCATTATTGCATGACGCTCCACATGATATTTTCCTTTCCTTTTCTTCATTCCTTTGTTTCCTTCCCAGACGCATATTTTGTCATCCATCCTCATATATGAAATGTTGCACAATTATTTTGTACTGTCCAATCTGCCTGAGTGCCAGGATTTGGCATTTGGTCCTTTGGTGCATCAAGCAAGTAGCCCTTTTTCCTCCCTATTTTTGGCATTGGATGCAATATACCAAGCAATTAAGCAACTTTAGAAGTAGGACTTATAGAGCCATTTAGACGAGCTAGATAATTCAAGAACATTTTGAAAAATATCCACGGTCCTACAAAACAACCAATGTGACTTAGGGGTGTTTGGCGATTTGAAATTGTAAAAGAAAGAGTAAAAATAGAGTATTTTCATCCAATATCAAGGAGAAATGATGTTTGGCACATTTAAGTGAACAGCGTGTAAGTGATGTTACATGAGTGTCACAGGTGACAACTTGCATTTTTTATGAACGTGCCGCTTTAGACATTTAGAGATGGAAAGTGGGAGATGAAAGAATGAAAGAAATAAATAATGAGGTTCACATGTGAGACAACTTTCTTGTGTCTTGAAAGTGAATCAATTTCATCCTTTCATCTACACTTCCAAATTGCCAAACACCCTCTAATCATAGTTCAGTTTTAAACAGGTCGGGAGTTACGCAAGTATCTTTGTGCCGTCTAAAAGGGTGGTAAGAGGAAGCTCTGACATTGGTCTGCTTGAATATGTACAATCTTGACTTCGTATGCTAGATTCCAACTTGGTGCTCCAGGCTTGAAGAGAATAATCTCATTACTCCGGAAAGGGTAATATTTGAAAAATAGTAATATTTGAAATGGTTAGTTCATCCAGATATCAAGGATTCGTTAACTTCCGCTACCCAAAAATATTACTAGTAAGGAATTCCCATCACAGTTCATAGCAGCTTCATCTAAAAGTCCATAGTTCCTCTTACAACCATTCCCCCTTCAGTCATAGAACGTCTGGTTAGAGTTCTCCAGATTAGGGCTAGGGTCAACAACTTCAGTTGGAATTACCGCTTCCAACCTCACCAATGAACAGATTTTCATCGTTTACATTGCGGTTTTTAAAGCATTATTCGCAACGGAACTATAAAAATAAATAAATTTATAGCTCTTCGTCCGATGAATTTCAAAGAACAGATTTTTGGGATGAAATGATACATTTTTATGCTATCCGCGTCACAATTGGATCAATAAATCAAATTAAAACGAATAACATAAAATAAAAAGATACAAAAAATCGATTAGAATTGAAACCTGAGGGGCCTTTTCGAGGAGTTCTTGAACGTAGTTCTCGCCGAAGACCCGGTGGCCGGCGTCGTAGACCTGGCGGATGAGGGAGACGGGCTTCGTCTTGCTGACCGCCACCACCCTGACCTGATCCGCATGCCTACCGGACCGCTCCGCTGCCTGCTGCACCCTCGACAGCACCGATCGCAGCGCCAACACCGCCGCCCCGTCCATCGCCGTAGCAGCCATGACGAAACTTTTTTTAGTTTTTTGCTAGAGGGTATTTTCAGTTTTGCCACTGCAGGAGACTGCCCAAATCATGGAAGAAGCTGATACGTTAGAATTCGGGTAATTCCAGGGGTGCAAAATCAACCCGACGCGAAACCAGCCTCCTTGAACGGGCATGACTAGGTAGCTAACTGGGTCAGTCGCATCCGATCCGGATGCTAACCGGATCGATTGCATTCGGGTCGATCCGGGTGATCCAGATAAAAATCGGGTCGGATGCGAGTTGGACATGCTAACCCAGATTGACCCAAATTCTACTTGTTTTAATTTATATTTGTATTTAAATTTATAGAAAAACTTAGGTACATAAGTTGCATTAAGAGTTTTGATTGGAGGTTTCAATTGTAATGCTGAGGTTTGAATCGTTATTGAAACTATTTTTTGATTAATTTTAAATCATAAATATTATTTTACACAAATAATTTGATACTTTACACAACATCATCCTATCTAGCTCGATTGTGGGCAAAGCATATTCATCTGCGTGACCTTGAGATCGAGGCTTATTATATGAATTTAATTCAAACTTCACTTTTTAAATTTAACTGAAAGATCAGGTTCAGGTGACCTAGATTATACCCGAGTTGGTTATGTGTTTCCTAACCTGACATGGATTCAATTCGAGTAGGGTCAAACTTGTTCAGACCCGACCCGACCCGACCCGACCCGTTTGGCACCACTATGTAATTCTATACACACAAAGGTAATTGTCGTACACACAGACAACTTTACACACACCTAGAAAATTTACTTGTTTTTTATTTTACACATAACCCCATATCCCAACATTATCCATACATTCTTCCTACTCCTCCCTCACTTCACGTGTTGACGCCACTAGCACCGTAGCCAGTCCACATTATGCATATCTTATTCCTACCCCCTTCACTTCCCTATTGATGCAGCCAGTGCTAAAGTCGGCGACTGTTGCGGCAGTAGCAGTAGCAACGGTCGCCACTGCATTCCTCGCGCGATCCCTTCCCATCCTCATTCCATATACTCTCCCTCTTCTTCCTCCTCTCCACACTTTCTTCCTCATCCAATCCACACTTCCGTTGCTGCCGCTTCTTATGACGGCAACAGTGATGGATGTGACGACGTAGAGGTGATGTGATGCGAAAAGAAAAGTAGGGGGGAGGAAGTGGAGTGAGATGGGATGGGATGAGGAAGGGGATGGGTGGATGCAACAGTGGCGGTGGAGAAGAAGATGAATGGAACAAAGAAGGAAGAGGAGGGTAAAAGAGGAATTTTTTCATCAATTAGGCCTGTGTATTAATCAATTATTTCTGTGTGTACATTGACGCCCTTAGAAATAAAACCAGCCTAGAGTTTTAGATTTCCAAATGGAAAGTTTCTTATTGAACTTATCCATTATGGGTTTTCAATCTGAATTTTTTCTGTCTGCATCTTTAAAGAGGGAGTCCCGATGTATGCATCTATAGAGGAGTCATCAAAGGAGTCATCAAAGTAGATGAGATGTGTTTTGCCATAAGTGATACCCAAGTAAGAAGCAGGGCAGTCAATCTCGATGAATGTTTTCTGTTGCCACTAGGATTGGACTTAAAATCTATAGATAAAAGCATTGTATCGTCAACAAATTAAAGTGATTTAATAATGTTCAACGCACATCTCAATTTGAGCTTACAAAGAAGAACACTTTCAACACAATTTTGAATCTACCTACCAAGGACATCCACAGCTAATTTTTGTAGGATTACCACAGACAAGTATATAGCATTGTTTCAGAGTGTTTTCTCACTATAGTATCGTTGACCGTGGACTGCCCGGTCAACGAGGTCAAGGGGCCGGTTAGGGTCCCTTGGGTGCGTCGAGCGCGTGTAGACGCGACGCGAATCGGAGATGTTGTCGACGCAAAGCACGTCAGCTGGGCCGGGTCTGGATCCTCGGCCTCTGGGGGGCTGAGGGGAAGCCTCGGCCCGGTGTGAGGTGCTCGGCCTCGGACATTCGGACGACGAGGGGAAGCCTCGGCGCCTTGGCTTGACGCGCGACCGACGCGGAGCTGAGGGGAAGCCTCGGCTCGGATGGGTGCGCTCGGCCTCGGTCGGTCGGTCGGCGAGGGGTAGCCTCGGTCGTCTCGCTTGATGCGCGGCCGACGTGGAGCTGAGGGGGAGCCTAGGCTCGGGTGGATGCGCTCGGCCTCGGTCTCTCCTGGCGTCGAGGGGTGGCCTCGACAGAGCGACGTCCTCGTGGTGGTGGAGGCGAACGGGCTCGGGGACGAGGGAACTCGGCTCCAGCTGTGATGGCGCGGAGGGGTAGCCTCGGCGCCATAGGATCTCCTGGACCTGAATAGACGATAGAGCTCGTCAGGGGGGTCGGACCTTGGTTCCGACCAATTCCCCTCCGATGCTTAAGTCAGAACGGATCTGTGTAAGGGCTCAGTGGGATCGAGTATGGCTCGCGGAGAGACCGATACCCGATCCTCGGGCCGAGTTATGGAGGAGAAATATTGAGGTGGAAAAAAGAGTAAAAGTGTTTGTATGCGATACCATTGTTCTCGATCGCGACGCCCACTGACGATGATGCCTCCCCCCTCTTCATATAGGCGAGTCCCATAGTAATGGGCCATGATGAGACATCATAGTCGATATTGATGAGGTCGTGCTAATGGGGAATGTTGACCCCAATAATTGCCATACTTTATGGAGGGATAAATGCCATGAAGGTGGAGTGATTGCATTGAAAGTGGCCGCCATCATTGGCGAGTCATGGCCATGAAGTCGGTTGCCATATTTGACGAGCCATGAAGGTGGCTGTCATAATTGGCGGATCATGATGGCACGGGGCGGCTGCCATATTTGGCGAAGGCTTCCTCGATTTGGGCCCTGATTTCCTCCACTACAGAAGTGGGCAATCTCTTGGGCCTTCGTCGTGGGTGGAGAAACGCGACCCGCCCGTAAGATCCTTGGGCCGGAGCCCGAGGCCGTAGTTTGGCTGGTTGACTGGTCGTGGTTGACTTGGCTCCTCCGAACCCGGTCAAAATAGTCGTATCAATTGCCCCCATCTTCTGAGCTCTACCATTGTTGAGGTGGAGGTCGGGAGATGTAGTATAATGGGGAAGAAGTTGCTCTTTCTGTAGAATTTGGTCCGTCATGCGGAGTTGGCTAGTGACGATAGATCGTCGGTCCGAGATTCGTTCGGTTGCGAGGTGAGTCGCCCCTCGACTTACGGCCGATGACGGAGTGGGTCGATCTGCTGGGGGAGTTGCCCCCAGCCTTACGATCGATCTCGTTCGTTCGGTGGCGAGGGGAGTTGCCCCTCGTCTTACGGCCGACGAAGGAGTGGGTCGATCTGCGGGGGGAGTTGCCCCCAGCCTTACAATCTATCTCGTTCGTTCGGTGGCGAGGGGAGTTACCCCTCGACTTACGGCCGACGAAGGAGTGGGTCGATCTGCTGGGGGAGTTGCCCCCAGCCTTACGATCGATTTTGTTCGTTCGGTGGCGAGGGGAGTTGCCCCTCGACTTACGACCGATGAAGGAGTGGGTCGATCTGCAGGGGGAGTTGCCCCTAGCACTGAGATTGAGCTCGCCTGTTTGGTGTCGAGGGGAGTTTCCCCTCGACTCACGGCTGACGAAAGAGATTCGTTCAGTGGCGAGGGGAGTTGCCCATCGACTTACGGCTGACGATGGAGATTCGTTCAGTGGCGAGGGGAGTTGCCCCTCGACTTACGGCTGACGAAGGAGATTCGTTCAGTGGCGAGGGGAGTTGCCCCTCGACTTACGGCTGACGAAGGAGATTCGTTCAGTGGCGAGGGGAGTTGCCCCTCGACTTACGGCTGACGAAGGAGATTCGTTCAGTGGCGAGGGGAGTTGCCCCTCGACTTACGGCTGACGAAGGAGATTCGTTCAGTGGCGAGGGGAGTTGCCCCTTGACTTACGGCTGACGAAGGAGATTCGTTCAGTGGTGAGGGGAGTTGCCCCTCGACTTACGGCTGACGATGGAGATTCGTTCGGTGGCGAGGGGAGTTGCCACTCGACTTACGGCCGACGAAGGAGTGAGTCAGCTATCCGGGGGAGTTGCCTCGACCCTTCGACCGATCCGTTCATTCGGTGGCGAGGGGAGTTGCCCCTCGACTTACGGCCGAAGAAGAAGTAAGAACCTTGTGAAGACTTTCGAAGATTCCATGGCGGCGCTCTGCCACTACTTCGTCCCACTCGGGTTGATGCAGGAGCTGTTCGGCTAGCGAGAACCCATCAGCACAGTCGGTGGTGCTTCGGCCAGATCGGCTCGGTCACGATCGGGGGGGGGGGGGGGGGTCTGGATGCTCGAACTCAGACGGTGGCGCTTTGGCCAGATCGGCTCGGCCACGGTCAGAGGAGCGGTCTGAATGCTCGAACTCGGACGGTGATGCTTCGGTCAGATGGGCCCGGCCACGGTCGGAGGAGCTGTATGGATTGAACAGGTGCATGGACCCGATAACTTCCCTCAGATCTTGCAGTGATGAGTATCTCTCAGGTTTGATCTTGGAGATGAGCGTCAGCGAGCATCTCCCCGGTTAGGCGACTCTTGAAGCTGAGATGCTCAAGAACCTTGAGATGCCTCTTGAAGTGTTGATGACGTGGGTGTCGTTTGGGAGAGCTTGTACTGGTCCGCTTGGAAGGCGGAGGTTTTGCATCATCGCCTCGGTTTCTGCTCCGTTGCCGTTGAGTGAGCTTGGAAGGCGGAGGTAGTCGGTGTTGCCCAGAAAGGTGGCAATCTCGATCCGTCGAAAATTTCATCGAGTTGACGCAAGTCGGCGGGCTCGGACTGAGGTAGGTCTGCTAGCTCGGCTGGTTCGACAGCTCCGTCGCAGTGGGGATGACTTTGTAAGCTCGACAAGGTGGCTTGGTGTTGAGACTCAGATACTTGGCAAGGCGGTCGGACTCGTCTGGTCGGCCTCCTCCTGCGTCGGTTGAACTGGTGTGGTCGGCCTCCTCTTGGATGGGACGGCCTCGTCTAGACAGTTCCAGTTCTATTTACAGCTTTCTGTCTGGATCGTATCTCCCGCTCCCGCTCCAGCTCCAGCTCCAGCTCCAGCTTTTGTCTGGATCCTAGCTCCGGCTCTGACTCCAGCTCCAGCTTTTGTCTGGTCGGCGGCACGACCAAGGTAGCTCGGTAGGGGCGGCACAGTGGTGGGAGCTCAGCCCATAGGTCTGGCGATGGCAGCACGGTCGAAGGAGCGGTCTGGGCGCTTGAATCCGGACGGTGGTGCTTCGGCCTGATCGGCTCGGCCACGGTCGGAGGAGCTGCTCGGTTGCTTGAACCCGGGTGGTGGTGCTTTGGTCAGATCGGCTCCGCCACGGTCGGAGGGGCTGCTTGTAGCTGCTGATTTCGCCCGTGCACTGCTTGCCCCTCGACTTATGGCGAGGTCGACGACGATCGCTCATGAAGCTCACCTCGGCCCTGCTATGCACTGCTCCTCGTCGAGTGATCTGCTCGTTGTCTGCGGCCCCGAGCGCCCTGACGTCCCCCCTGCTACAGTCCTCGACGGCATAGTAGAGTGCGGGGGTTGAGGTTCGGCCCCTCGTCAATCACCGGCGATTTCACAAGCTCCACGTTAGGAGAGTCCAGCGCCTGGAGCAAGCTGTGGGTCTTTTCAGGCGGTCTTCCAGCTCAGCTTGCTCCATTAGCTCGGGTTGCTACTCAAGCTGGGCTCCTCGGGCCAGGCATGCTCCTCATGCTTGGTGTGCTCCTCGACAGTGAGTTGCTCAGAAGTTACCTCGGCTGGATCGGGGGAGGCGAGAGTAGTTCGATTGCAAGTCAAGGGGGGAGCTCGTCTGTGCGGCACATCGTAGCACGGCTGCAGGAGCTGCTCATGTGTTCAGAGGTGGCCGGGCTGCCTGCCGTGATTGCTCCCCGGTAGCCCGATCCCAGTGATGCGGCCTCGGAGTTACCACGCTGATTCAGTCGGTCGACGAACCACTGGATCTGATCACGGCTGTAGGTGGCGGGTCTGGGCTCGGTTTGTTAGGTCGACGATGGTGTGGGTCGACGGAACAGCAGTTAACCGAATCCCTCCCGTCCTGGACCTGTTGATGTGGGCCTTCAGTCTGTACGTGCCTGATCTGGTCTTCGAGGAAGCCCCAGACTTTGATGAGCTTTAGTTTAGCCATATGGATTTTCGATTGGATCTAAACTTCGATGGTGGCAGCATCAGCTCCTCACCGGCAGCAAGATCTGCAGTTGAACCCCTGGGCATCGATTGTGTCCAGAAGAATCCTCTGGGGGTTTCGAACGGCGTCCTTAGGCACTTAGAGTGTTCTAGGGAGCATCGTGGGCTAGGGATCCACATCTGCCTCCCTTAGACCCGTCGCGGTCTGAGGTCTAGTCGAAGGAAATGGGGGAAAAACTCACATCAGCTTTGTCAGGTTGCCCGGCAGGATCGACAGAGGGATCCCTTCGGCGTTGGCTTTGTCAGCTTGGCCGTAATGTTTCCGGATCAGTTGATAGATGAGTATGGGCCGCTCCATCCCAAGAAGTTTGGGAGGCCGGCGGATAGTCCAGGAGACCACCGTCGGTCGAGCTCCCCAAGGCATGCTTGGAAAATTGCAGTGAACAAGAACACCCAAGCTTAGCTATGTCGTCGGTTGTCCCTCTAGCTCGGCATGATCAGCCGCCCCTCTAGCATCGGCAGATGCTACCCGGATGGTCGGCAACCCTCCGAGTTCGGTTGGATCAGCTGGGAAGGGCTCGGACGATCGGTCTAGGCTTTGGATGAGGTGGGCTCTCAGGAGTTCATGTTGATTATTAGACCAAACTTGTAAATCATTGAAGAAGGGAAGGCTGTTAGAAAGGCACCTCTAATTTGGGGACAGAACCAAATTAATTAGTATATATGGAGGAAGGAGATAGGACGACCATTTCGGCGTATGCAGCAGCTTGATAAGTTGCCTCTAGAGTTGAATTTGGGCATCTCGATCGGCTAGCATGCTCGATAGGTCGGCGCTCGGATCAGCTAGATAAGTTGCCCTTCAAGCTCGGCATGTATAGCAGATGACGGCGAGTATGGCCGAGATCCTAGCGATGACATAGGAGGAAATGAGGACAGGGTCTGCTCTGTCTTTGTCATCTTGACCAGCGAGCTTGAAGACATCCGCGCCCCAGCTGAACCATACGAGACCCCACCATGGGGGAGTCTTCTTCATGGCATGCCCGCTCCTTTCCCCGACGTCTGTTTCGTCCGACAGGTGAATACGAGCAGTCTCCCTGAGGATAACCTCCAGCAGAGCGAAATTTGGGAGTATTGACTCGCAAGCAAGACGATTTTAACCCAAGACCGAGTCAATCTCCTCTTGGGCTTTTCAGAGGAAGCTTTGGTGACTTATCGTTCCCAATAGCACCCGTTCGACGGGCGTCTGCTCCCGTCGTCAACAGTCCTAAGAGCGGGGCCTTGATGTCGTCGGAAAGAGTGCAGCAGGGGAAGTGTGGGGGCGGTGATCTGATCTGCTCGCGACCGCAACCCCCGTGCTTCTTTCTGGATCTTCCTCGAGGCTCCTCAGCTACGGAGAGTGGAGGGTGATTGAAACGGAAAACGCGCAAGTGCACGCCTTCCGCTCCCAAGCGTAGGAGTGTCAATGCAATAAAAATAACCGGTGAGTACCGGGTCGGATCACAGGGACAATTCGTTCTACGTTCACAAAATCGATCGATAAAGAAAAATAAAAGTGTTTTACAACTAACTCGCTTACGATGGAAATGTCGGAAACGTGAAAAGAAACTAAAAATCTAATCTATCCTAAGCGGCTAGGGTTAGAGAGCCAAAGGCGGAGTTTGGGAAAGCTAGGAGAGAGAGCATGGGTTGTGGGTTCATTAAAATTGGCGTTAATCAAGTCCTAATTACCGCATATAACACAATCGGTCATCCGGCTAAGGAAGCCCAATCGGAATATTTAGCTTTCATGAACACGAAATTTTGCAATAGGGATGGATAGATTATCGCGACACTAATCAAATTAAGCACATGGATTCTCTCAAATTTGCCCTCTCGGGACTTAGCCAATTAAATTTGTGCCCTAAGAATCATCCAACATTCACATTCAAAATTTGGCAATAGGAAATTAGGGCAAGAAATTAACATCCAACCCAATGAATCACAACCCAAGCACAATAGCACTACTCAATCATACTAAACAAGATGATATTCATAGACAAATTCATCCAATGTTCATTACAAAATGAGAGATACAAAAATACAAAATGGGAGAGGAAAGATTTCACCAAGGTTTCCCCAAACGAGCCCTAGCCTCCTCCAATTTGCTCCTCCACCAAGCTTTTCCACCCTCCAATGGCTTCCAAGCCCTATCCCAAGCTTTGGGGAGGAAGAGCACTCCCCAAGCCCTCAAAATCGCCTCCAATCGCAGCCAAAAACACCCAAAAACCGAGAGATCCCCTCCAAAATCGCATTCAGCCCTGTTATAAGCATTGCGGGTCGGATCGGGTCGGATCCGACCCGCCCACGCGCGCCCGCCCGCTCGAAACAAAGCAGCGCGCGCGGGTCGCCTGCTCGCGGAAAAGGGCCGCCCGCCCGCTCAATTTGAGCGGGCGCTGGGCCCGCTCAAATTGAGCGGGCGCTGGGCCCGCTCAAATTGAAACGCGGGCCGGCCACAGTTGGGCCGGCCCGCAATAATTAAAAAAAAAACTTAATTTTTTTTAAAGAGCGCGCGCCTGCTGCTTACGCGGAAGGGGCCGGCGGATCTGCGCCACGTGGCGCATTCAGATTGCGCCACGTGGCGCCCAACTGATTTTCTTTTAAATGGGCTTTTCTCCCCTGTTTTTCCTCCAAATAATTCCCGAAAAATATCTAGAAATCTCAGAAAAATCCCAGAAAATTCTGGAAAATCCTCAAGACTCCCACAAGTACCTGAAAAATATAGGAAGAGGAAATTAGTCCATTTGATGTGAAAATAAATATAATGACTATTAAAAACACAATATTGACCTCCCAATAAGCTATATAAAATATTCCAATGCTCAAATAATTCCCAAAAAATGGAGATATGATCAAAATAATGGCATGAGTATAGGAAAAATAATGGGAAGCCAATAAAGACGATAAAAACCGTATTTTGTGCCAAGAAAGAGAATAAGCTCTAAAATCGACATAAAGCGAAAATATACCCAAAAAGAGCGACATTAAGCCGAATCTTTAGCACAAAATGGGGATAGTTAGGGGGTAAAAACATACAATTTATATCCCGAATCACACCCCCCAACTAGCTTTTTGCTAGTCCCTAGCAAAATATGCGAAAAATTCGGATTAAATTGAAAAACATGCACCAAATCCACAATATCTTCATGGCACACCCATAATGATATTTCCAAATGATTTCAAAGCCAATATACCAAATATATGAAAGTAAATAACAAATGACATTCTCCTCAATCCAATTCAAAGAAAAGTGAAGAAATAAGCCCCGTATCACACGTATCGGGATATCACGATGTCAAAATTTCCAATTTTCATGAAAGTGGCCAAAACAAAAGAATTTTTCTCTAAGTTGTGGGAGATGAGATTGCATCACTCATGTTGCTTATTCTTTCATTTTTTTTTCTTTTTCTTTTCTTTTTCTCTTTTTTTTTGTTTTTGGATTTTTCATGTTTATGTTTTGCATTCAAGCGATAACGCTATAAATGCAAACACGGCCACCAATACCTACACGCGATAACGCTATATAGGCAAAGGGATGGAATGATCCCCTAAATCTCATCTTTGGCGTCCTTCCCAATGTTTCGTGGGGCACCGGCTACTCGATTTGATTAGGAAGAAACATTCACTTATACTAACTTTCTTTTTCATTCCAACACAAATTAGCAACTCATCCACCCACTCCTAAGAGGAAAACGAAGCATGCACAATTTGGCCACCCCTAATCCAATTAAAAACTACACCATTCATCCCAAACATGAAATCGCTTACACCAAACTTTTCCAAAATTATCTCAAAGAGAGTATCACAACATATAATGTAGTTCATACATGGCATATTAGCATATGAATCCAAAATGGAAAAGAAATGAAACATGCCAATCCAACATCAAGAAATCGATACCAAAGTAATAATCCGAAAAATTGCATGGCATTAAGCATATAGGGACAAAACAAAGCTAATGGCGTAGGAACGAGAAGGCCAAATATGATATGCAATAACATTCATGGAATGAGGCGAAACATGGAGGAATCTCAAAAAAAAAAAAAAATTAGGCCAAAATCCTAACAAACCTAAAGATGCTAACACTCTCCCCCAACTTAAAATAAGCATTGTCCTCAATGTTGGGAGAGTACTAGATCTCACAAAAGATCCTAGAAAAGAAAAGAAAAGCACACGAAAATACTAAAATAAAGCTTTTATTTATTTACACTACATGGAAAGAACACACCGTGGCAAATGGCGGATCTCGAATGTATAACGGTGGTGGCAACTGCTCGATCATATCCTTACGCTCCTCCGCGAGCGTCGCCACATCCAATGCCCTACCTCCATTGCGGGCATCAATGGCAAGCGACACAACCCCAAGCATCTCCTTGTGATAGGTTCCTGCAAAATGGGGGAGATAGGTCGTGTCAAAAATAATTGGGCGAGAGCGCCCATCCAAGTGAAAAGCTTGCCAAAATGGGTCGTCGAAATGAATAAAAGAATTTACGATCAAATGACGACAATCCGAATCATTATGATATGGAAGTAAATAATTTGATTCGGGAGTGGAGGGAAAAGAAAGATGGGAACTTCCCTGAAATGTGATGCTAGGCTCTGGATGATGCACGGCCTCAAGAGGAGGTGGAAGTGGCTGCAGAGAGCAAACTGGAGTAAGAGGGAGCTCGGGCTCAATATATACCATCTCGCAATCCCTGTCGCTATCCTCTTCCTCGAAATCAATATCAACACCAACAGTCTCTGCGGCACTCCCCACAACTGGTAAATGCTCCTGACAAACCTCCTCGATGACTGGCAAGTGCGCATCCTGAGGCGAGGGAAGTGACATCTGTGATAGGACTGGAGGTAGACACGTCTCGGGCAAATCCAAGCACGCATCATCCTCGCCATCCCAGAAATAGCTCATCTCAGTCGTCCTCCCAAAATACTCAACCGCCTCGACCTGTGAAGCTAACTCTGAAGTGGCCTGTGGCTCAGGCTCCATGGTGTACTCGATCTGCTCTCGGCCATCATGCACATCCACCTCATCATCAACCTCAAAATAAAAATGCATCGTGTCACCGTCGTGGTCGACACGCACTCCATCATCTATCTCCTTAGACTCATCAAAATATAATCTGTCAATATCCTCTACCTGGCTCTCATGCAACCCATCCTCCTGCTCTGCTCTGTATCCCATGGGGTCGTAAGAAAAAGAGCCCAAAGGTGGCTCCTCAAGCTGACACTGGACCTGCAGCTCTGCATCCTGAAATGGAAACTGGGACTGGCCATCATCCTCATATCCAAGTGACTGCTCTCCAAATGGCTCAGTCTGCTCCCACTCTGCAAGGTCTCTCAGGTACAACCAAGAATCCTCGGTCGAATAATCAAAGAACTCTCCACCGCAGCTCATCTGCACCAAATCTTGCCCAGATGGCGATAACCCTGTGTAGAAGATCTGCAGAAGATGATCCTCGTGAAAGCTCTGGTGTGGGCATGCAAGCACCAAATCAGTGAACCTCTGCCAAGCCTGATGGTAGGCCTCCCACTCAGCCTGGATAAATCTCGCTACATGCTCCATGGCCTGCCGCCCATGTACCTGCTCCAAAAAGATAGGCAAAAATACCCGGAGAAATTCAGCCTGAAATGACAACCAAGTAAAATGTGAGTCCAGAGACAATGAATCAAACCAAAGTCTAGCATCATCCTGTAAAGAATCGGGAAAGAATCTAAAATATATGCAATCATCATCGATATTCCCACCAAGACATGAATACATCCAATCTTCAAAATTTTTAATATGTAAGTGAGGGTTCTCCCACTCCGTGCCATGAAAGTATGACGGCAGTGGGATATCCTCCAAATCAAAGTCCGAAAAATTTGAAGGTGATGCCATGTTGTTAAAAAAAAAATTTTCACAAAACAAATGAAAATAAACAACCAAACGACTCAAAAAGTGGAAAATAAACAAATAGAAAGACACACACTAAGAGATAGGAGTATCACACTAAAAATTTCGAAATCAATCAAAGATTGCTAATAATAAAAACCGTTGTCCCCGGCAACGGCGCCAATTGATTGAACCGGAAAACGCGTAAGTGCACGCCTTCCGCTCCCAAGCGTAGGAGTGTCAATGCAATAAAAATAACCGGTGAGTACCGGGTCGGATCACAGGGACAATTCGTTCTACGTTCACAAAATCGATCGATAAAGAAAAATAAAAGTGTTTTACAACTAACTCGCTAACGATGGAAATGTCGGAAACGTGAAAAGAAACTAAAAATCTAATCTATCCTAAGCGGCTAGGGTTAGAGAGCCAAATGCGGAGTTTGGGAAAGCTAGGAGAGAGAGCATGGGTTGTGGGTTCATTAAAATTGGCGTTAATCAAGTCCTAATTACCGCATATAACACAATCGGTCATCCGGCTAAGGAAGCCCAATCGGAATATTTAGCTTTCATGAACATGAAATTTTGCAATAGGGATGGATAGATTATCGCGACACTAATCAAATTAAGCACATGGATTCTCTCAAATTTGCCCTCTCGGGACTTAGCCAATTAAATTTGTGCCCTAAGAATCATCCAACATTCACATTCAAAATTTGGCAATAGGAAATTAGGGCAAGAAATTAACATCCAACCCAATGAATCACAACCCAAGCACAATAGCACTACTCAATCATACTAAACAAAATGATATTCATAGACAAATTCATCCAATGTTCATTACAAAATGAGAGATACAAAAATACAAAATGGGAGAGGAAAGATTTCACCAAGGTTTCCCCAAACGAGCCCTAGCCTCCTCCAATTTGCTCCTCCACCAAGCTTTTCCACCCTCCAATGGCTTCCAAGCCCTATCCCAAGCTTTGGGGAGGAAGAGCACTCCCCAAGCCGTCAAAATCGCCTCCAATCGCAGCCAAAAACACCCAAAAACCGAGAGATCCCCTCCAAAATCGCATTCAGCCCTGTTATAAGCATTGCGGGTCGGATCGGGTCGGATCCGACCCGCCCACGCGCGCCCGCCCGCTCGAAACAAAGCAGCGCGCGCGGGTCGCCTGCTCGCGGAAAAGGGCCGCCCGCCCGCTCAATTTGAGCGGGCGCTGGGCCCGCTCGAATTGAGCGGGCGCTGGGCCCGCTCAAATTGAAACGCGGGCCGGCCACAGTTGGGCCGGCCCGCAATAATTAAAAAAAAACTTAATTTTTTTTAAAGAGCGCGCGCCTGCTGCTTACGCGGAAGGGGCCGGCGGATCTGCGCCACGTGGCGCATTCAGATTGCGCCACGTGGCGCCCAACTGATTTTCTTTTAAATGGGCTTTTCTCCCCTGTTTTTCCTCCAAATAATTCCCGAAAAATATCTAGAAATCTCAGAAAAATCCCAGAAAATTCTGGAAAATCCCCAAGACTCCCACAAGTACCTGAAAAATATAGGAAGAAGAAATTAGTCCATTTGATGTGAAAATAAATATAATGACTATTAAAAACACAATATTGACCTCCCAATAAGATATATAAAATATTCCAATGCTCAAATAATTCCCAAAAAATGGAGATATGATCAAAATAATGGCATGAGTATAGGAAAAATAATGGGAAGCCAATAAAGACGATAAAAACCGTATTTTGTGCCAAGAAAGAGAATAAGCTCTAAAATCGACATAAAGCGAAAATATACCCAAAAAGAGCGACATTAAGCCGAATCTTTAGCACAAAATGGGGATAGTTAGGGGGTAAAAACATACAATTTATATCCCGAATCAGAGGGGCCGTCGTTCGCGATTTGATGTTGGAGGCCGACCGAAGACGGGGCGCTTCGATGACTTGGCTCCGACGGTGATCGTATCAGCGAAATCAAAAAGCTGAATTATTGATCCGCGACAGGACTCAGCGTGTGTGAGACCGGCAATGGGGTCGAGATCCAGGAGGATTCCATTGCGGTGGCGGTGTTCCGCTCGAGAAGAGGACGAGAAATGGAGGGCTTGACGCCTCGGATTCATGGCTGGATCCCGACGCCCAAAGGGCTACACGAAGCGGAACTGGTCTCTTCCCTTTCCAAGGCAGAGGAGAAGGCGTGAGGGGTCCACTACTGGGTGGAGCATCCATGCTTGAGGGACCCCCTTTTTGGAAAGAACTCAGATCTCTTCTCCTTGGATCTCCTCGGGCAAGAGAATGATACAGAGAGATTTTTACTAAAGGGACGAATCATTGTCCATGTAGTTGTTTCGCGGATGTTGACTCGTTCCCACAGACGGCGCCAGATGTTTCAGAGTGTTTTCTCACTACAGTATCGTTGACCGTGGACTGCCCGGTCAACGAGGTCAAGGGGCCGGTTAGGGTCCCTTGGGTGCGTCGAGCGTGTGTAGACGCGACGCGAATCGGAGATGTTGTCGACGCAAAGCACGTCAGCTGGGCCGGGTCTGGATCCTCGGCCTCTGGGGGGCTGAGGGGAAGCCTCGGTTCGGTGTGAGGTGCTCGGCCTCGGACATTCGGACGACGAGGGGAAGCCTCGGCGCCTTGGCTTGACGCGCGACCGACGCGGAGCTGAGGGGAAGCCTCGGCTCGGATGGGTGCGCTCGGCCTCGGTCGGTCGGACGGCGAGGGGTAGCCTCGGTCGTCTCGCTTGATGCGCGACCGGCGTGGAGCTGAGGGGGAGCCTAGGCTTGGGTGGATGCGCTCGGCATCGGTCTCTCCTGGCGTCGAGGGGTGGCCTCGACAGAGCGACGTCCTCGTGGTGGTGGAGGCGAACGGGCTCGGGGACGAGGGAACTCGGCTCCAGCTGTGATGGCGCGGAGGGGTAGCCTCGGCGCCATAGGATCTCCTGGACCTGAATAGACGATAGAGCTCGTCAGGGGGGTCGGACCTTGGTTCCGACCAATTCCCCTCCGATGCCTAAGTCAGAACGGATCTGTGTAAGGGCTCAGTGGGATCGAGTATGGCTCGCGGAGAGACCGATACCCGATCCTCGGGCCGAGTTATGGAGGAGAAATATTGAGGTGGAAGAAGGAGTAAAAGTGTTTGTATGCGATACCATTGTTCTCGATCGCGACGCCCACTGACGATGATGCCTCCCCCCTCTTCATATAGGCGAGTCCCATAGTAATGGGCCATGATGAGACATCATGGTCGATATTGATGAGGTCGTGCTAATGGGGAATGTTGACCCCAATAATTGCCATGCTTTATGGAGGGATAAATGCCATGAAGGTGGAGTGATGGCATTGAAAGTGGCCGCCATCATTGGCGAGTCATGGCCATGAAGTCGGTTGCCATATTTGGCGAGCCATGAAGGTGGTTGTCATAATTGGCGGATCATGATGGCACGGGGCGGCTGCCATATTTGGCGAAGGCTTCCTCGATTTGGGCCCCGATTTCCTCCACTACAGAAGTGGGCAATCTCTTGGGCCTTTGTCGTGGGTGGAGAAACGCGACCCGCCCGTAAGATCCTTGGGCCGGAGCCCGAGACCGTAGTTTGGCTGGTTGACTGGTCGTGGTTGACTTGGCTCCTCCAGACCCGGTCAAAATAGTCGTATCAAGCATGTAGAAGAATGAAGAATCCTAGAAATCTATTGGTACTAGTTAAGTTCAAAACCATGAAAGAAGTTGTAATATGAATTTTCAAAAGGCACAACCACATGTCTTTTTGAAGTCAATTTAAAGATGAGAAATATCCAGATAATTTTATGAGCAATGTCTATGTAAGAAAGGGTTATTCTTGTATTTTGGAAGGGGATGACGATCATATGAAGATTATTGCATTGGAGTTAAGAATTCACAGGAGATTGATTTGACCAGGTTGTAGCATCTCAGACATGGACATCCCATGATTACGAGCATGGAAGCTTTAAGGAAGCATGGTTTGATCAAAAGAATGAACTTCAAATAGTTGGAATTTTTGCGAGGAATGTGTTTGTAGTAAGCAGATGAAGGTTAATTTCGATGAGGGGAATAATGACACAAAAAGGATGCTTGAGGACGTTCATACTCATGTTAGGGTCTTGCATCTGACACTCTTTGGACGGAGCTCGTTATTTCATATCGTTTATCGATGATTTCTTTAAGAAAGTATGTGTGTATATAAGATAAAAGAAAAATTGGAGGCGTTTGAGAAGTTCACGGCATGGAAGGCTCTGGTCAAGAGTCAAACGTGAAAGAAACTAAATGCATTAAGATTCAATAATAATGGTGAGTTTACCTTTGTTGAGTTTAAGGAATTTTATATGGGAGCAGACAGTAAAGAGGCACTTCCTTATACCAAGAGAATTGCAATTGAATGAAAATATGGAGAGGATGAATAAGACACTTCTAAAGAAGGGGATGTGTCTTACATTTATATCCGGATTTTCTAAGGGATTTTGTGCCGAAGTTATATCAACTACAGCTTACTTGGTAAATAAAAGTTCATCATAGGCTATCTATGAGAAAATTCCAGAGGAGGGTTGGACAAGGAAACTAGTAGCTAAATTATCTTTGGGTGTTTAGGTGTCTAGTTTATGTTCACGAGAAAGGTGACAATTTTGGTGACAAGGGAAAGAAGTGTGTTACGTTGAGATACATGTATGATGTTAAGGGTTACATAGTTTGGAGTCAATATGTGAAGAAGATCTTAATTATTTGACACGTGACATTTGATGAGTCAGCGGTATTGCAAGGAAAGGTTTTAGGAAGTATCAAAATATGTAGATGTAAGGAGATGCCAAATTAAGTGGAGGTGTTTATTTCAAATTACTGGATCGACATAGGAGTTAGTAAATGAGTGACAGTTGAAGGGAGTAGTCTACATGAGGATACTATTGTATGCAGTAACAGCGAATGTGGTAGTGTGAGTTCTAATCGAGATGGAGATCCTAGAGCTAATGTGAATGCCTCAATTGTTGGTAGAATAGGGTGGCGCACCATGAAAATCCTAGCTTGCTATGCAAACAACATGAATTTGACCTACCATTGCATGCACATGAAGATTTTACAGCTAATAGGTTTGTGATGGATGCATTGAGTTTGGATGCAAACTCAGGATATATGTGTTCTAGAAAAGATCTCAACAAGATAATGCATCCTAAGGAAATTCAAAAAAGAAGAATCATGTGGTGGATAGATCGGTAGTGAAGTTTGAGTGGAGCTCAAACTTATTCTTCTTAAAGAGGTACTAGGGCGCTACGATGTGACATGGAGATATACTTGGGTTTCCTTCACGTTGTGGATTCAGGAGACATGGTGAATTTGGAGATTCAAATTAGAAGGAGGTTCTATTTAGTTGGTTATGTTTAGTTGAAGCTCACTAGCCAAAGCGCCGTGGTCTCACATTGAGGCAATTTATTTTGAAGATGTAGGATTTGAAAATTTGAATTGGCTAGGTTTGTATTTGTATCAAGGTGGAGTGTAGAAAAATATGATATAAAAAACTCAGAATATTCTGTAATTAATATAGAATTTATAATGATCTTTTGGAGCCCAAAATAACAAGTTTTAAAGCCCAAAAGTAGATTATTTAAGACTTTTCCCTCGGCCTAGTCGAAGCGCAGTGCGGCCCACATTCAACGTGCGGCTCGCATGCGCATTTGCGCGGCACATAGTGTGCTGGCAACACACACGTGATTACGCTTGGGCGATCGCTCGATGTGGTGACGAGTAACGAGTCGTCATTAGATCCCGAACACAACAAACATCTACACGATCCTGCGACAGACAAAGTGGGGGTGGAAGTAGCAGCTCAAGCGGGTTGGAATCTGATCCTGACATGATTCGGTTACCGTGTTGGAAATCCTTATAGGACACGAAAAACATTTATTCGCCCCACTTCAATTTGACCACACACTAATCTAAAGCGGATTTCAGTAATGTGCATTCATTTATGGTGTTGAGTCCAATGTCATGAATCTTATCAGATCAAGGTCCAAATATTATAAATTTTAACAACTTCTCACCAGCGCCAATTGTCTTCGGATCTTGGGGGTCGATCTTAGTTTCCAAGAAGAAACAAAGAACCACCAAACATGTTACTTCATCTTGCCAAATAAATGAAAACAATGTAGGACATATCACCTTATGCAACCCACTTAATCCTCTTCTTTCGTGCTCCATTTCGATGCATCTTTAAGTATATGAGACAATTTGTGTTTGAAAATAATATTGTCACAATACATAATTCATTCAACCCTATAGGACGGACCGTGCCCGGGACTCTATAATGGCCCGAAGTCTTATCGGACCGGGCCGGCCCAGTCCTTTAAGAAAACCGGGCCGGGCCGGCACGGCCTGATAAGACCGGGCCGGCCCGAATTGCCACCCCTACCGTGTTGCAAGTTTTGGGTTCTATTTAAGTATGTTTCGGCCAGGGTTTCTCTTAGGTGTGAAAGCCAATCTATAGAGGCTATTTACGGATCCTGAGGCATCTTTAAAGGGTAAAATAAAGAGATTTGTGGATTGTTTGAGAGCCAAAGTTAGTTTTTTACTCTTGATTTTCTTCTCCAAATTCTATCAGATTTGATTTTCTCTACTTTGTAATGCAAGATTATTGAAGCATTAATGAATTGGACGTGTACTAGGAGTTGAGTGTAACCAGTATAAATCTTGGTATCATGTGCATATTTTTCTTTTGTTTTTTGTTTACTTTCATATATTGCTTATTGCTTGTATTGCAGAGTTTCCCAGGAAAAAAAAAATCATTAACTTTGTTCATCTGTTCATCAACGATTCTCGATTGTCTTCTTCATAATCATATCAAGCGGTTATAGGAGCCCTACAATTAGTCTCAAATATCATCAGCAACAAGCATATACACGGCTACAGACGGATCTTAAGGAGACGAAAATTTCCAATTCCATTTTTAAGTGTTCTTTCTTCTCCTCATCCTTCCAATCAACACTAGTTTTACCTTAACACATAAACATCACCCAAGCAATGTCTCCGTGAATAATGCCATGAACCAATTTTTTTTTTATATGTGCAATTCAAACTAGATCCAGTCCACCCCCGAAAAATATGCAACCTTCAAATGAAATCAAACCCTAACGCGTCCTTTACCTTACTTTATGTGCATGTAATCTAAGCCTATGCCCAAATGTCAACCATCATGTCTCGTGCAAGAATCCTCAACTCTACTCATCTTCCTCCTCCTCTCCCATATAAAGGTCCACATGCCCCCATTGCAAACTCAACAAAACAACTCCCCTCACACCCAAATAAGGCAAAAAAAAACCTTTTGGTACCATATAAGAGAGAACTACACCACATTAGCTCCCTTCTGTCATGAGGCAACCAACCATCATCCTCATGGCAATCGCCTTCGCTTTAGTCCTCACCGTCGCAAGCTCGCTGCCTCCTGCATGGCCGCCTTCGAGGAGAAGCCGCTTCCTTGCCGGCAACGGCAACGGCAACGGCAAGGGGCCGAAGAACAAGAAGTGTAGCATCGATCCATCGGTCTGCGACGGGTCCGATGCCCGAGGATCGTCGTGCTGCGGAGACTCGTGCGTCGATACACAGACCGATCCGCTCAACTGCGGGGGCTGCGGCAAGATGTGCAAGTTCACCGATTCATGCTGCGATGGCAAGTGCGTGGACTTGAACTTTGACAAGAAGAACTGCGGGAGGTGCAACAACCAGTGCGAGAAGAGCTCGCATTGTTACTACGGGATGTGCGACTATGCATAGATGATCTCACAAGTGAAGTTGATTGCAATGTTTGGTTTGTGTAGGAATAAAAGGCACATATATGGTTGCTTGTTCTTCATTGATCTTATACCTCCAAATAATGTATCCATATGGTTTATCAAAATATATGTACTATGGTACGGTATACATGTAATAATCAAAATTCTAATACAATGAATTTTCCAAATATTGTTTTTGGTTCTTACTGCACATATCTTTAATCCTTGCGGAAACTAAAGAAATTGAGAATATTTCACATACATTAAACTTGAATTATACAAGCCTAAATGTTTGTACCCCTAAAAATACAACTGTTGATATAAATCCAAGAGCTGAAATCAAGATCAAAAGCAGTCATGACTTGGGGATTAACAAACATGGATGAATAAATTTTTTTTTTCACAACATAAGAATAAAATTCACAGATCATTTTCATAGAATTTTGTGGTGCACCTCAACTCGAACAAATATTGACCATGAATAAAGTGTGCTTTCAAAGCTCATGCATGAAGCATCATCTCACGTAAAAAAGTGCAGCTTTGGAGGAGCAAAAAGCAAGCATGAGCTTATGTATAATTGAAACATGAGCAATCTTGAATATAACCATTGACTTAATGACAACCAAGCATTAACCAAAAAATAATTAGAATATGAAGATGTGATTATTTGTAATCACTCAGTATCACATGCATCTGCTTGCAAATGCTTGTTCGGTTCCCAATCGTGTCACGTGCACTTGCAAGTGTTTAGCAGCAAAGGTGGCCAAATTCACATGGACCTGGCTCGCACACACGCGCTTGCTTCGCCCCGGGATTAGACTTAGACTCAATCTGCTGCTGCTTCAATCCGAAGAATGCTCCCTCGATTTTGGAGGTGACAATGAAAATTGGACGTATGGCCCCCCTTCTAAGTCAGGATTTCGACCCAAATTTATATATTTTGATTAATGATTTTCTATCAAAGAAGAGAAAAATAAAATTTATTTATTTTCTTATATTCTCGCGTTATATTTTAGACAAATCCAATAAATCTAAGTGTATTTGGAAATGGAGTGTGTGCAAGTTGTATATTTCAAGACCTGTGCTTTCGGAACTTCCAGAACCATCGGGCTATATAGCTACGGAGCCGCTAACCCCGGTTCAATTCAGTCATGATACGCTTTTTATTTATTGGGAGAACCCAAATACTCTCTTGTGGATCCATGCAATATGTTTCATTGCCACGCCTTCATAACTTCAAATATCCGGATTCAATGATAGCATCATGGATACAACTGACCAAAAACAAAAAAAATACTTGATATGCAAATTTATTTTTAAAATTTGCAACCACACAAGCCAATCCGTCCACCGCCATTTGAATTGACATTCAGATAAAATCTCATTCCAATTGAATTGGCCAGTTCAGGTACTATACATTAATTCATCTCATTTTTCACACAAATCAATTTTCTTCAGCGCCATTGATCTATGAATACCAGCGGATCAGGCGCCAATACTATTCTCTTTCACAATGGCTTCTGCACTTCCCTGATTGCTGATAGCATACTCCAATTGATCAATGACCGAAAATCCAACAAGCATCATAGATTTGAAAAGTGCTTGTTGAATAACGTCATCGTAGACTCCAGGTACTTATCCTTTGGATGCAGACACGACTTGGCAACATCGATCAGCTGAGCGCATTTCAGATGAAGTTGATGATTTGCCTACATAAAGATCAGAATTAGAACGCATCTCTGTGTATATCCATTGATTTTCCTGAATAAAGATCATATTTAGAACGCAGCATCATGTATATAGTGACTACAGAAGTATACCCTTCTACAAAATTAAGTGTTGGAAAGGCCGTTAAAACTCAATGATACACACACAGTTCATTTTTATCTGCACGTGTTAAACCTGTGCTGACGTTAAGGGCCTGTTCTTTTGTTAGATTCTTGGAGAGAAAGTAGTTCAAACGCACTATTCATCAACTATTACTCAAGAATCCTGGCCAACTTTCTGAGGGTGTGTTCGGATGCAAGATTTTGAAAATTGAGAAAATAGGCTGAGTTGGCACAAAATTTGGGAACCTCAGTTTGAGTTTGTATCCTCCGCGTTTCACGCGGATTACAAAGGAAAGTTGGCCAAAGTGGGGTCCCGCCTCTCTCACGGGCCAATCGCGTTTGCTGTTGTTTTTCCCCTTCACAACTCCGAATGAGTGGGCCCCGCTCCTAAAAACAAATGTTAATCCGTCAATTTTTTTGTGCGAGGGAGATAGACAGCGGTAGCGGTGCCCCGGTGATCGTTGGGAGGATGGCATCGAGGCGGTGGTGCTCCGCCGAAGGCGAGGGGCACGAGGGCTGAGCTTAGAGGCGGGGCAGCGTGCGTGGGTGTTCGGAGTTCGGAGTGTATAGGGCGGATGGCGCTCGGAGGGGCGTGGTTGATGGTGGTTGCGGCGTGGGTGGAGGAGGGCGGACTTGTCGAACGAGATCGGAGGGAGGCAGTGCGGGCGGGGTTCGCCGGTGGAAGGGGAAGGGAGGACGAGGACGAGGGTAGGTTTGATTCGAGAACAGTGAGGGGGAGAGATCGATACATGGACCTCACATTTCACAATTCGTTTGTTTATTAATTTAGTTTAATAATTAATAGTTTAGTTTATTAATATATTAATATTACTTAATTTTAAGTAATATTGTATGATATGATAGTGTTATGTAATTAATATCTTTAACTAATGTTTTAATTAGTGGTTAATTAAGTGTTAATTAATTATACTAGGCTAATTGCTCATAATTAATTATTTCTAATCCGTGGACCCCACTCCAATCTGTCTTCATCCAACTTTCTTCATCCAACTTTCTTCAACTAAAAGAACAAACTACACAGAGTGGGTCCCACAATCAACTTTCCAACTCCACAATCCAACCCCACTTTCCTACAAAAGAACACACTACACACCAATTTCTCTCTCATCAGATTCCACACTTTCTCAACTTTCCCACTTATACTTTCCTACAAAAGAACATGCCCTAAATCCCGTGATTAGGAAAGTCTGACCCCTGTATGACTTGAAAACAAAATAATCTGCTTTCCAATTCTAGAAAGCTGATCACTTTGGACCATTCATGGATATTTCTGTCGGGGACATCAGAATGAATCCTGAAAATTGCCGTCGGGGATGTCTTTCCCCATGAATTTTTGGGCATACGCAATGAATTTGTCCTATGAGATACTCATTTCTTCGGTGGCGCATTTAGCTTATAATTGGATTTTTTCAACCCATTGGCTAAACCTTGCATATGAACATATCTGGACAGCACACCATGTGCTTCTATTGGCACATCCTAGCTCTTTAGCAAGCAATTTTCAGGTTTAAAACATGTACCTCGGTAGCAAATCTCTGGATCCAATACCCTAATACAGAAAACTTTGGTGTTTGTTTTGGTTAGAAGCTCTGATACACGAAAAAGTTCCTCAATTTAGAAGGCTTCACATAATACGAAAAATTAATTCTTCTTTGGTCAAGTCGCTAAAATAGGTAGTTGATAGAAAAAAATAAAAATTTAATAGCAAGGAGAAACATTTTATTTTATTTTAAAGGGAAAACATGACTATTGAACCAATAATTTATATGCATTAGCTAGAAATTCGATGACGAACTATTATTAATAACAGCAACAGTGACGAAGTATTACCTTATCTAATCAGCAAGAGTGAAGATGGAGAAGGTGGGATCCACAACACACACACACACACACACACACACACACACACACACACACACAGCAGAGCCGACCAAATCCAAATAATATAAACATGAAGTGAATGCAGACCTGAAGCTTAGCCAGGGCAGTGCTGAAATGTACAGTGCATGAGGCTCTGGGTCTTTTCCTCATCTCATATGCAGTACCCAGACCAAACCAGACCAAAAACTCACACTTTTATGCAGAAAGGACCATATATTTATTTTATTAACATTGAACTTGCACAAACCGTTAGTACTCTACCATAATTCTTCCTACCATAACTATTTGCATGAATCAAGATCAGAATAGCATATTACATCATCAATCGTCTAAATTGCAGACATGCCTTACAGTCCATTCCTAAATTTAGAATACAGATGAAACCATAACGTATTAAAGTTTTACTGCAAAATTATGGGAAAATTCATATTTTTCAGATTTTTATACGGATTCAA
Source organism: Scilla litardierei (assembly GCA_030789695.1). NCBI lineage: Eukaryota > Viridiplantae > Streptophyta > Magnoliopsida > Asparagales > Asparagaceae > Scilla > Scilla litardierei. The sequence continues at coordinate 4,318,770 of CM061132.1, forward strand.
GTGCATGGAGTTATAAGCCGTATAGTAGTTTATTGGTTGTTTTCCGAAATTTGGCCTGCACATGTGCTGATCTTGATAATTAGAAGTTCATATATATAAACAGTTCATACCTAAAAAGTGCAACACATACTACCTTAAAAGAAATGATCAGGTAATTGCAAGCTTCAAGCGCCAGTTTCCCTTGAGTAACCTTTTGTGAGCATATAGACAACCAAAACAGCTCAGTGACTGACAAATTTTTTGGCTAAAATACAATAGGATTAAAGATGGCTTACTGAATGAGGTTCTCGCTCAATGACATCCAGTTTCTGGAGTGCCAAATTGGAGAGTGACAAAAGTTCTTGACAATAGGATGCATCTCCGTAAAATAGTTGGTCATTGCTAACAACCTAGACATGGTAAACAATACAAAATTAAGAGAGAGAAAAGACACCATGGCAGTCAGCATGGTCATCAATAACACAATCCTTTTATTTGAAAAAAGTTGTGAAACATTGTAACTGAACAATGTGCAAGCACAAACATATACATAAAGAATGGAACAACAACCAAGCTATACATGAGAATGCAAGAAAAATCAAAATATATGAGTTCCAATGTGAGTATATGAAAAATCAAAATATCTTGGTACTCTTTTCTATTGAGTCCATGAGATTAGTCAAAGAGAGTGATATCACTCAATAGGAAACCAAACCCATTTGGGTCTAGACTTTTCATCACAAGAAAATCTATAATTTCTATTAAAATAAACATTGTTCATGAAACTATCAACGTATTCATCCTTCATTTGGATGGTCCCTCTCTTGGGTATCTAAACTTTGACAAATCCATTTTTAGTTCAATGAACCCTAAAATGAAGAGTAGTCTTAGCTTTTTGAGTGGTCTCATTATATCCTAAGCCAAATTTGCTACATGAGGGTCTTTGTGAGCTAATCAAATTTTCTAGTTTTTCTTTACCCGTATTAAACCTATCTACCCGTATTAAACCTATCTACATTTTTTACATAAATCCTTATGTTTAGCCTCCATGACTGTCATAGTCTTTTCGAAGTCACTAAACAGATCACTTGGATCTTTTTACTCATTACTAAGCAATCTATACTTTTCTTCTAGCTCAGTATTCTTACTACTCAATTTTACATTTTCTTCGCTTATCTTTTCTGATTCAAGATTAAAAGAATCGGTATTACAAATTTTATACTTTTTCTTAAAAGTCAATTTCGCTTAATTTGTTCTCATATTCAGCATATAACTTGCGACTCTTCCTCCTAATCACACTCATCATCATTACTATCATTATCACTAGAGTGTGAGTCGAAATATACATTGTCGTCTTCCATAGCGATGCCGCACGAGTAGGCTCACTCACTCACTCACTTCTTCTTCTTCTTCTTCTTCGGATGAGGACATCAGAGCTTCCTTCCCTATCACTTCTATCCCAGCCGTATAAGCTTCTCTTAGGGTTCTTGAACTTTGCTATACTCTTTCCCTTCCTTTTTTCTTCGAGCATAGTTATTAGGCAATCTCTCTTCAAATGCTTCGGCTTAGTGCGGTCAAAACAGAAAGGAGATTCAGTAGATAATCTATGTTTTCTTTTCGAAACCTGACTTGAAAAGTTTTTCGAAACACTTGAAAAAGAGACTAGTTGCTCTTCAACTTCATTTCTGGTCTCCGAAGTGGCTTTCAGGGCAATGCATTTCTTCTTGATTTGCTCCTTATTTTTCATTTATTATAGTCGGAGCTCGTATGCCATGAGATTGCCAATCAAGTCTTCCAATGTGAGCTTGAAAGGATCGTTTCCTTCTTCAATGGCCTTGACTTTCCTTTTCCATTCGGTTGAAAAAGAGATTAGAGAAGCTTAGTCATATGGGCACTTTGTGAGTACTTCTTGCCAAGTCAAGCAAGAGTGTTGATCTCCGTGAAGCAAGTGTACATGTCTGTAATTGATTCTCTCGGCTTCATCTCAAAATCTTCGTACCTACTAACATAAAGAGCGGTTTGTGAAGTTTTAACTTTAGAATTACCTTCATAAATTATCTTGAGAATTTTCTAAATTTCATGGGCGGTGGTTGCTCAAGACACCCGGTTACATTCCTTATTGGTGATGTGATACGATCCGGTAGATCGTATACTCAAATCAGCGTTTAAAAGTGGAAAATATGAAAAAAGAGGAATTTTTATAGTAATTTCAGCGAAGAACAAAAGATAAATTGGGCCTCTTTCGAGACGAAACCCTATCTCCTAGCTTTGGATGAACGGACCAAAGCTTAAGCACCTTCACAATTGACACCTAGTTGTTCTTCACAATTAGGCATCTTCTAATCCTAGCCCACGTCCTCACTTATATAATGTTTAGGCGTGGTGCGTACAGCAAAACTAGCAAAACTTATTGTGCATAAAGAAACATCGCCCAAACAGTCGGTGCGCATAGCAATTACTCTTTCGGCCTCCTCTCGTACGTAATGACCGCATCATTACTCCGCCCCTAAAAGAGCCACCTTGTCCTCAAGGTGGTGCATGAAGTCCGCGGAGGCCCTACTCCAAGTGCGTGCAAGCCTCCTCCCGGATCAAAATGATGAAAATGATCTCCACCGTTTTCACTTATGTTCTGAAGAAATCCAGATCTGAAAGATTCAGATCTGAAATCTTGAAGATCTGGATTTGAAAATTCCAGATCTGGATCTGAAACTTCCAGATCTGGATCTGAAAATTCCAGATCTGGATCTGCAAATTCCAGATCTGGATCTGAAACTTCCAGATCTGCATTTGAAACTTCCAGATCTGCATTTGCAAATTCCAGATCTGGACCTGAAACTTCCAGATCTGAAAATTCTAGATCTGGATCTGCGACTTCCAGATCTGGATCTGAGACTTCCAGATCTGGATCTGAGACTTCCAGATCTGGATCTGACATTTTCAGATCTGGATCTGAGAATTCCAGATCTGGATCTGAGACTTCCAGATCTGGATCTGTAAATTCCAGATCTGGATCTGAAACTTCCAGATCTGGATCTGAAACTTCCAGATCTGCATCTGCAAATTCCAGATCTGGACCTGAGACTTCCAGATCTGGATCTGAGACTTCCAGATCCAGATTTGATTCAAGCGTGGAATCACCCTGAATCTCTTCCTCTTGGATCCTCTTGACGTGATCTCCTTCCTTCCTGGCCGTTAAGGTTTGTAACATCTCCATTATCTCCGGAATTGACGCCATGGCCTCCCTCAGATCCGAAGTAGCTTCCTTCAATTCTTGGAGATCGCGTCCCGTCTGCGCGGCTTCCCTCCTCATGACCTGAAATTGTTGTAGCAAATCATCCATGGATCGTAGATGCTCTGATACCAATTTAATACGATCCGGTAGATCGTATACTCAAATCAGCGTTTAAAAGTGGAAAATATGAAAAAAGAGGAATTTTTATAGTAATTTCAGCGAAGAACAAAAGATAAATTGGGCCTCTTTCGAGACGAAACCCTATCTCCTAGCTTTGGATGAACGGACCAAAGCCTAAGCACCTTCACAATTGACACCTAGTTGTTCTTCACAATTAGGCATCTTCTAACCCTAGCCCACGCCCTCACTTATATAATGTTTAGGCGTGGTGCGTACAACAAAACTAGCAAAACTTATTGTGCATAAAGAAACATCGCCCAAACAGTCGGTGCACATAGCAATTACTCTTTCGGCCTCCTCTCGTACGTAATGATCGCATCATTGGTGATGACACAAAGAAGTGTGTTTATCTCTTTGAAATTCAACGCTTTTCGCTCTCTCGACTTTGATCCATTCATTCACTAGCTTTGTCGGTTTTGCATATTGATTATCCCCCATGGTCCACAAGTCATAGAAGATGGCCTTACACTACATCATGAAACAATATTTCAAGTCACATAATTTGATGCAGTAAGCAAAGGTGGATGATTGGTGGATTAGCCTTCGGGGTAGGCGTCGTTGTTTGTTAACGCAATCCTGTAATAACTTACTCTGATAACACATGTTAGGATTCTGTAGATGGCAAGTAGACACTAGAGTGGTGATTAGTGTATAAAAATTTAGTAAATATACCTAAAATTACAATTGGTGTTACGTAATTTAATCCTAATCAACAGTAATTATCAATTGCAAGGAGTATGCAACGGAAATAATCATGCAAGAGATAAGCAACACAAAAATGTAGAACAAGCGCACACAAAAGATGTATCCTGGTTCGAATACCACGTATGCTACTCCAGCATTGACGTCCCACTTGGCTAGTTCTACTATTATCACAAATAGTACAACACCTCTTCCTAAAGGATTTCTTACAACTAATCCTTCCTAAGAGAAACTTACCGCCACACAAATGAAGATTTCCACTTACAATGAAAGTTGATACACTTTTACCTATATAGCCTTACTTGAAGCTCTTATGTATGTGTAGTGGCTATAATGGATCTCCAAATAATGTGAAAGTAAGAACTTTGAGATAAAGAAAAATTTTGGCCAAAGGATTTAAGAAATCTTCAAAACATAGGCCAAAGAAAGAGGGGTTTTCTATAAGACTTTTGAGCATAAAAGCGTGTATCTCTTTTGAAATGATCTTAAAACCTTAGCTATAAAATCTAAAGAACCCTCAATATATAGAGGAACATTCGGGTCCAAATTGTTGACCAAGATGCCCCTCCAACAGTCAGCAGATAAAATCTAAAAATATGACCGTTGTAGGCTGCCAGCAGAGCAGGAGTCGACTCCTGTATACTTGGGAGTCGATGTCTAGCTCAAGTGCCGACTTCTTGCAGATTTTAGAAAGTCCCAAGAGCAGCTATTAGCTAGAAGTCGAATACTATACATCTGTGAGTTGACTACTTTTCAGATACGCAGATTTGTATCAGAAACGAGTGTGATACACTATCCTAATCAATTTAAAATATTTTTAAAATATTTTTAGTGTATTCCTAAGTGTGAGAGAGCTTCAAACAAGGCTTTAACATGTTAAAACAATGAATGAAAAATTACATCATAAATATACTTAGTACATTGAAGTCCATGCTGCATCTTTGATAATTCAAGCTCCTTGTCTTGCTCTATTTGATTCATGGCCTTGTTAAACTCACTAATCCATTGAGTGATTCTTTGATTTTCCTTAAGCTCTTATACATGCACTCATAGATATTAGACGATATATTTGTTTATCATCAAAACTACACAGGATGTGACTTAATATCACAACAATATCTTCTTTTGTTAATTCTTATTAATATATTACACTATTTGTAGACAATTAATAGTGTGGTGTGTTTGTTCTTTATTTTGTTTTGATTTTTAGTGCACACTCCAAATGATCTTGGGCGGAGATCAGAGAAGGTCCATGTTTTCAAACAATCTCTCCATTTCTTCATCATGGATAAGATATTGGGTCACCAGATCTAAGCCCATCCCAATTAAGTGGGAAATAATGGGATCATTAGATTTGGGGGAGAAAGATGAAAAATATGGGTTCATAATATTTTTGGGGGCAAATCAACGATATAAAGTGGTTCATGAGCTTTGAAGTTAGAAAGAGAGGAATGGGTTATTTCTTCTGTAGCATGTGAAAATAAAAGAGTAGCATACTTCAATAGCTTTATTCAACACAGATACCAAACGAAATTTATTTAAAGAAATATGTAGTCAAACTGGGAAGTTTGCTTCATGAAGAGCGAATATATGCCCACCAATAACGAATGCCAGTTAGCCATTTAAATAAGTGTCTTGTGGTCAATCTACAATGAGTCCCTAAACCTTCGTGTTGCATACGCTAGAGTAATCATGGTTAGCTCCAGCATGATGCTTTATTTAGGTGACTTTTGCATGCCCATACCACAGCCTCTTATGATATAATGGTGACATAAGTAAACATAACTAACAAACTTCCATACACATTTGTATAAAATATTTAATCTTTTATATGATATCATATGTGTTCACATGTAAACAAGGGGTCATTCTTTAGTGAAAAAGCTACACTGCTCTATCTTCTCCCGTATTCTCATCATATAAACTCTTTGCCGGAACGAGTCAAACTCAAACATAAAAAATATTTATGGCTCGTGAAACAGGAACGGCCATCTTTATCCATAAATGCATGCTGATCGTGGGCAGATGCAAACTAATTCAATCAAATATTTGTCAACTTTGATGACATTTTATGGTGCCCGCCTATTCAATCTTGATCTGTAAAGATCATAGAGTTTGAAGGGAGGGATACAATAATAGTCAAGCATGCTATAAGGAGTATAAAATGAAACCATTGGAATAAAGTTGAACCGAGTAAACCATAACCAATTAGAAGAATCTTAGCGATAAATCTCATCCATTATCTATGATAAAAAGCCAACCAAATTACTGTCATACGACAAAAAAATCGACAGCAATGACTAGCAAACATGCTTAATATAGCCTTTATGGGTTATTCCTTTTGTTTTTGGGAGGGGAAGATAAGAATAGCATATATTATTTCAGTCTGCACTGTGAGCAAACTACAGGTTCTTCATACAAATGAGTAGTCAAATAACATCTTAAAATTATAGAACTCAATCATACCTCCACACTGCTTCCATGATATGGAAGCTTATTTTGAGATAAACTTGATGATAATGATATTATCGAACCAAGTATCTTCATCTTAATCCTTGGTGATGTCCTGCAAGAATGATAATAAGCTATGTGATCTACGTGCTTAGAAAATAACAAATCTGTTATTGTGGTTTGGAGATTACAGTGATTGAAAATCAACAATTGATATCAAGTATCGGGGCAAGACAGTACACCCTCCTTCGTGAATACCTGCCAAAGTCCATATAAGAATAAATAAACAAATAATAAAATGCAATGTCATTTTTCGGTACACTGTTTTTCTCTTATGTTGAACAACAATTGAGCTTGTTCAGACATTTTGCATTTCCCAACAGGACTATCACTTTTATGGATCAAACCGAAAATAATTTCACAAAATCCAAAATTTGAATCTACTGTATCTAAATGTATAAAATAAAAGTGATAAAAAACCACCATATCATAATGTAACCATTGTTAGAATTTAAAAATAAAACCGTCAACACCCACCACCTCACCACAACTCCGAAGCTTTGGTTCATTTGTGAAAGTCTGATTCGAGACAATCTCTCCTCAGTAATGGTAGGACTTGATAGGATATAAGATGAAGATTTGTTAGGAATGTATCTCTATGTCCTAGTAAAATGCATCGATATTGCAAGGAATTAGAGAGTTTATTCCCACATCGAGTAAATTAGAAGATGAACATGTAGCTACATATATTAAGACTCATTAGTCATCATTCAAGAAGGATTAATCCTTTTGAGTTTAAGTTTCAAGCATATGAGCCACATCCATCTCACTACATGGGTCCCAGCACCTTTCAGTGATACTGTTATTCTTACAAATTAACTTGTTACCATAAGATCAGGTTCTTCAAGGAGTCAAACCAATGAAAGTAGAGAACTAAAACAAAGAATTGTTCAAACCCAAATGCTTATGATGATGGTAGTCGACTAACTTTCAATACATATCCTTTACTTTTACTCATCACTATTATAATCACACATGACCCTAAACAATCTCACCCTTTCACGTGTGATGTGTCCACAATGATGTTACCAACTTATCCTTTCATGTGTAATGAGTCCATAGGATTTAAATGGGCCCACAATCCTTCATGGGGATCCACAAGAGGGCCAGTACAATCCGACACTTTGGCGGACATATGTATTATATGGACAACACGAAGTGCATAAGCAACGTGCCTCCAACACTTGCTACAAATCTGGTATTATTGGGCCTCACATCAGATCGACACTCCTCCTTAGGTCATAACTTATACCAATTTGTTACGATAAGATCGGAACCTTCACGGAATCAACCTAAAGAAAGGTATGACTTGAGTGACATTTCTAGCCCAAAAGCTTAAGATGATAGGTTAATGACCAACTTTCAATATGTCCTTCACTTTTGATCATCTTTCCCATGTGAGACTATTGTGATCACACATGATCTGCCTGTTGTGGTAATCACACGACCATCCACTTTGTCGCCACACTGGAGACAACGGACAAAATGGAGTAATTTCCAAGGTGGGTGTAAAGGGAGGGTGATTTTGAAGGACATCTTTGAATCACAAGAAGGGGAATTTTGGTTCAGGGGAGCGCAACAAAGCTTTGATTTTAGGAGGGAGGGGGTTATTGTGGGTGCTTTTTGTGTTCTTTTTCCTTTTGTTTCAATGCATGTTGAGGGGCTTTTATTGATGGAATAGTCAACATGTAGGTGACAAGCAAATAATGCAGTAATTTACTTCCCCTTCTCCATTTTCTCCCAGTGTTGTGGTAGGAGACCATCAAGGCAGTTATTGCAGTGGAGGGATTGATGACATAAGTAGAATGAGTGTTTAAAAGGCCGAGAATGGGATGGATGCCTTTACTGATTGACAAAGGAATTCTATTAGAGGTGTACAGAATTATGACAGATAAGGTCCCAAGAGAGATCAAATAGTGTGGGAGCTAGTTTAGTTATGCACAGAAGATAACAACAAAAACCTAATATAAATTGGAAATTTTGTTTTTCCTTTATAGTGGAGATGGCTCAAATTTAAAGTCAGCCAACCCTCTACAGTAAGCAGAGTGCTTTCTACAGAACTTGGTTGGAACGCAATTAAGACCAATGCAGGCCCACTTTGGCTACAACACTTCACTGCTTGAAAGCAGCAGACTAAAAGGAGGAGACAACTAAACTACAAAAAGAAAAAATTATTGAATACTGGCTCTTGAATGGGTTTTTAGTTCCAAACTCATTTTCAAAGAATTCATAGACCCACAATGAGCTTTGGACGAAGCTAAACCATCAGAATCTGAGGCCACAATGAAGTTGAGAATTTTTGACATTAATCCTCAGTTTTATAAAACGGATCAATAAACACAGAGTAGGCAAATATTAGAACAGAGGGACGAAGTTATCCTTTATATCTACAATATAGCAAACAAACGGGCTGAGCAATTGGAAGTGGTATTAAGGTGACATCACAGTAAGTGGGGGAAAGCTGATATGGAGATGTGACTTTATCTTGAAACGGCTCAAAGTGGGAGATATTGTCCTTGCACAGTGATGATGTTTGTTGCCTTAGCGAGAGTGAGCATACTATAACAAAAGTTGAGAGAATGCCTTCATTGGCAAGAATTACACAAAGGCCTGTAACAGCATGTGGAAGCATGGCCATGACTGCAAGAGGCGGCAACAAAAGGTGGAAAGGGGTAAGAGAGACCAATAAAGGGCAAGAGTTGATGGCAGAAGGAGAGTGATGTTTGTATTTTGAGAACCTGCAGGTTATATGTCTAATGCCAAGGCAGCAAAGAGATCTTTGCCTACTGTGGTAGTCACAAGACCATCCACTTTGTCACCACACTGGAGACAACCGACAAAATGGTGAAATTTCCAAGGTGGGTGGACAGGGAGGGGGATTTTGAAGGATATCTTTGAATCTCAAGAAGGGGAATTTTGGTTCAGGGGAGCGCAACAAAGCTTTGATGTTAGAAGAGGGAGGGGTTAATTGTTTAAGGGGGCGATTTTTGTGTCCTTTTTCCTTTTGTTTCGAGGCATGCTGAGGGGCTTTTATTGATGGAATAGTCAACATGTAGGTGACAAGCAAATAAGGCAGTAATTTCGGGATACCGCGGAAGAAGGATAAGGTAGTGGCGGGACAAAGTTACGAGGCTGACATGTGTGATAGTTGGAGGCAAAACCACATGGGATCAGGTCAAGCAAAAACAGTTGCCAACTAACTTTTGAATGAGGCAGAAGAGGAAAGAGAATGGGATCAATGTAGTATTACTCCAATCATTATTCCTGGTACACGTAAAACAATGGTTTACAAATTACATACGAGTGATGAACTAGATCCAACCAACTGACATTAAAAAGGATCATAGAAAATGTATAAATGCGCGTAGAGTTGGATGCGCTCTGCAATTTTGGCCCATCAAGGACGTTTTCGTAATTTTCGGGTTTCTAAAGGCGTTTTCGTAATTTTTAGTCTTATAGGTCTTTCTGTAATTTTCATAATTTCAGTTTAGTATTTTGGGGCAAAGGAGGATTAGAGGGGATGTCGAATATTGAGAGAAATCTTGTACGAGGTTAATAAAAATCCCTCTTTTATTGGAGAGCGCAACCCCCCTCTCGAACCTGCGGCTTGGGAGAGCGAGTTCCTCTTGAAAGAACTCAACCTAGCTTTTTATTCCTTCCTTATTTCAGTTATTTATCAATAAAAACAACTTTTTCCAAAACCGTTCTTTCTAGCCCTAAAGATCACACTTTTACCTTCAAAATCCACATTTACTCTAAAAAACTCATCTTTCTACCAAAACCCTCTTTTTATCCAACAAAGCCTAGGAAAATCATATAAAATGGTATCAGAGTGCTTAGTGCTACGATCCATGACGACGATGGCTTTTTTAGATCTGAGGTTAGGGCAACAATCGAAGAGCGGAGGGCACACGAGTCAAGGATAGATGCAAAGTTTGATGACATCATGCAAACCCTAGTGCAACAAAATGCTTCCATACAAACCCTAATTCAACAACTATCTCAACTATTTACAAATCTAAAAGCGGCGAAGAATTCAGATTTGGACGAAAATCTAAATCTAAGATAACAGGTGATAATTTTGGCGAAAGAAAAGAACAAAGAATCCAGAGAACAACTTCTTCTCGACAAGGAGGAGTCGGACGAAGCGGAAGATGTTCACACGAAGGGTGGGGACCCCAGCCACCTTCACCGGGGACCCCACGACTGTCTGCAGGAAGGCACATCCACTACATGGCTCCTGCAGGGCCGGCATGCCCTGCAGTCTGCCTGCAGGGCCGGTTGGGCCCTGCTGCTAGGTCATGCAGGCCCCGCACAACAATCCAGGGGCATTTCAGGCTCCCGACAGCAATCCAGGGGCAATGCAGGCCTCTGACAGCAAACTGCAGGGCGCGAACAGCCCCCCTGCAGGCCCAGGACAACAATCCAGGAGCACTATGTGCCCGGACAGCCACTTACAGGCACATGCCAATAATCCAGGAGCACTGCAGGCCCCTGACAGCGAATTACGGGCCCTGCCAGCAAGCAAGGAACCAACAGGCCCATTGGAGTTGACGAGGGGCCCATTCAAGATTGTCGACTATCTTCGAGGCGCGACGGATCCACGAGGAACTTTGGTTATTACCGTAGCTTCCTTCCGTACATCGTTAAGGGCGGTGGAGACCATCCTATACTTTTGATTTAGGAGGGGACGAGCATTCCACTTGGAGTAGCATGCTCACGCACTTCATGCACCACCTTGAGGACGAGGTGGATTTTTAGGGACGGAGTAATAATACGTTCGGTAATTTTGGTCCATCAGGAACGTTTTCATAATTTTCGATTTTAGGGGATTTTTCGTAATTTTCAGCTTTATGGGTCTTTTTGTAATTTTCTTATTTTCAGTTTAATATTTATATGGGGTGAAGGGGGATTAGAGGGCGTATGTCGAATCTTGAGAAATCTTGAGTGAGGTGATAAAAATCCCCTTTTTATTGGAAGGCGCGACCCTCTATCGAATTGACGGCTTGAGAGAGCGAGTTCCTCTCGAAAGAACTCAACCTATCTTGTATTCCTTCCTTATTTCAGTTATTTATCAATAAAAATAGCAACTTTCTCCCAAAACCTTCCTTTCTAGCCCTAAAGATCCCACTTTTACCCTTAAAATCACACATTTCCACTAAAAATCTCATCTTTCTATCAAAAACCATCTTTTTATCCAACAAAACATAGAAAAATCCTATCAGAATTATATTTTAACGTTGTTGGAGCCCCCTCCCCTTCCCAAACAAAAAAAATTCAAACCAACAAAGCAAAACAAAGCAAAACCACATCTAGCGAGGGAATATATAAATAAAGAAATAAAAGGAAAAAAATTTGTGACTGCAAAAAAATATTGTGCATAAGAAATAAGGCTTCATAATAATAAAAAAGTTTTGACATATACAACAATATCACAAAAACCCTGAGAAATGCTTATTGAGAAAGCATAGCATAGAATGCAAATATTACATAAGCTTTGCACCATTATTTATGATGGGATAGACCATGATGTCCAGATGCTTCTGACAGTGTTGTATTGAATAAAACATCAGAAAGTTTTAGGAAAGAATATAACTTCATAAATCTTTTTATAAATTAAAATGAGAATTACCAGGTAACGTAACCATCATGCTGCACAACTTGCATGATAAGGACAGAACATGATCAACATCGCCTGATTTCAAAAATCCTGCAGATAACAAATATATCCTTATCTCCAAGGAAGACTGGTATATATTATCTGGAAGAACATGCAAGTTTTGTGTAGTGATGTTGGGGCGGGGCCAGAACAAGGTGACTTAAAACCTTACAAACAGCATACAAACATGTCTATTTATTATTTACACAAAAAGGAATATGCTAACATATAAAGTTGACAATTACAAAGGATTAGAGTCCATGCTACTGCACCAAAACTTCAAAGTTACGGTGTGGGTTAATGGTTATATTTTCATATTCGAATATGCCCCGGTGGGTAAAGGACCCTTTTTCATGGAAAGAAACTTGGGCGTAGCATAATAATATTTAAAAATTTTGCTATTTTTTAATTGCATGCACAATAGGTTTTAAACATGGGTTTCTATACTCCCATATTAGAGTCCCTCCAACTACACCAAATCTCCAATGTTGTGGATAGGGTTAAGAGTTATATTTTTATGTTCTCACAGTTTACCTAGACAGTCCTGAGTCAAGTAGGCCCTTTAGTTTATTTCATATAGATGAAGATTTCCTAGGACTTAGCTCACATCTAGGGTCATACACAACATTAGCTTCAAGTCCCCTGACAAGTCCAATCCACCAATGGAACCATTACTTGATGAATACATTTTCAAAGAACTGTGATAGATTTAAATATCGAAGAACTCGCTGAAATTGATATAACAGTTCTCTTTATAAATAAAACAACATATTCATAGTTCTTAATTGTTAGAAATAGACATGGTAACAAGGGCCCATTGATGCACGATGTGGTGGGATCTAAGGATTTGGTAGAGAATTTTAGGTTTTCGGTGGATGATTTGGGGAAGAAGGGGATAATTTAAGGTTCTTGGCTTCGCACCAAGGATTCCAAGGCTTTGCACCAAGGAAGAGGGGACATTTCACATGTGGAGAAACCCCTCGTAGATTTTGGAGAAATTTCTCATTTTTTCATTCATTGGTTGATTTTCAAAGATACAACTTTAGAGCCTTATATATGCTTAAAATCCAACACTTCACCTAATCCATCCGATGTAGGACTAAACTCACCCAAAAGACTTGGCTCCTAAAAGACTCAAAATAAACTAAATATTAAAATACAAATATAATCCTGATCGTATTCCTATCATTCTTTCCCACTTAAGAACTTCACCTCCTTGTGAAGGTAAGCAGAAGTGGCACACCTACACAGAAATCAGTAGTCCACGACAGTTGAAAAAGACGTGTCTATGAAATCTAAAGTGTATCATAATGCCGATTGGTAGAAGTATGCTCTTTGATAATTTCTCCCAATTCACGAAAGATACAAAAACATTTAGCATATGTTTATTGGTTAGGAGAGGAGAATCTGGTATCATGAACTCAATGTCCTCAATCGAACCCAATGGTGCTTCTATAAGCAGCTCTGGTGCACGCTCCACAGATGGCTCTAGATGAGGCTCAAGCTCAGGTTGCATGACTAGATCAAGTTCTGTTTCAGGCTCAGACTGTAGTACTGGATCAGTCTCATGTTCAGGCTCTGACTCCGGTCCAGATTCAGGTTATTGTGGGGACTCCAATACTATCTCAGGCTTCAAGTCAACCTCATGCTCTAACTGTGTCTCAATCTCTAGATCATGATCAGCGCGAGCACTTGTTCATGCTTACACTTTCCCTACGGATCTGGATCAACCTCTGCCTTAGGCTTTGTCTTAACTTTATATACTTGAAAAAGAATGTCGCGTATCGCATGTATCCGTTCTATAGGATCCTCTCTTACGTTCGGTCTTGAGGATTACTGGGGTGCTTGTAGAATATACTGATACTTAAAGGAATAATGATCTTAAAGACAGAGTTTGAATACTGACCATCGTCGACTATGATGTGGAAGTCGACTATACCAGGATCATGCTTCTCATTTGAGCGTGTGATATGCACACGTGTATTTCTGTTCTTTTGAAAAATAGAACTTAAAGAAGAAATATGCTAGATGTGATTCCCAATCTTCATATCCATAGTATTCTTCGAAGCCATTAAAATATGGAACCCGATCATACATTGCCTTAGGAGAATAGCCCTTGTAGACTTCATCGTAATAATTAGTGTGGTATCCCATAATCTAAAGCTAATTTTCTTGTACGAATGATACCTATGCGTAGTCTGAGTCAACTATCCACTGTCGCAAACTGTTCCGAATTTGGGCTTCAAACGGTCCAAAATCTTTAAAAGAGCGGGACTATGCAGAAAATTCCAGAAAAATCCCAGCAAAAATCGCCAGACTGTTTGAGTCGCGGCTCACTGCGGACCCATTGACCGGGTCAACGAATTGGGCGAGCCGTTGGCCAGGTCAAACGACTTGGCTGAGTTGACTCAGTTGTTGACTTGCTAGCTCAATCGGCTCTAGCCGGATCTCGGTCGGCTTGCCGAGCCGATGAACAGTGTTGGCTCGGCGCAGGGTCGTGGTCGGCTCAGTCGAGCCAACACCGTAGCGACATCGACTCGGTCGGCACCGATATCAAATTCTGACGAATCCGACGGCGGGTTACATCCGGTCTTCTTCCTGGAGGTTCACCGTGACCTGGGGGTTCCTATGGTAGGGTCGGTTGCATCGGCCGGCGCCGGTGGTGACGCCGGTGACTCTTTGAAGTATTGACGGCGGCGATTATGACGGTTCAGACGGCCGTTCGTCACCAAATCAGTTGCTGTGCATTCGCCTGTGAGTGGCGAATAACTTGAGGGGGTCGTCGGCCAAGCTCGTTGTCGGCGATGACGTCGATGAGTTTCGAAAAGCCCTTGGGCGGTGGCACATCGAAGTTTTGTTGATGGAGTTGGTGACTTGATGCCGAAAACGTCATCTGGAGGAGAAGCGGATGGTGGGGTCGATGGCCCTGGCCGTCGCCAGAGGCGACGCCGGCAAGAGTCTCAATGTCGACGGAGGTGGATTCCAGTGGTTTTGATCGATGGAGGTGAAGTTTTCGGTTGGAGCTGGATGATGGCTAAAGGCGGCAGTTGGAGCTGAAACTAGGGTTTTGATGGAAGAGAGGAGGCAGTTGAAAATTATGGTTAGGTATTTTTTGTTTTTTTGTTTTAGAAAATGGAAAGAGTGAAGATAGGATCTTCGGCTCTAATACCAAGTTAAAATCTGATCAAAACAGCTTCAATTTGATGTTTTTTGTGAGTATATCGTAGCTTTTATTTCTATGGATCTGCGTTAGTGTGATGCTTTAGAAGGAGCTTGGGGTTATTTAGATGGAGGTCAGGATTTAATAGATGCAATTGAAGATGATGATGATGATGTCGGCGATGATGGTTGAGAGAAGATGGATTGGAGCATAATTAGAAGATTGGAATTAGGGTTAAGATTGTATGTTAGAACATGACGAGATTGAGAGGGGGCCCTCTATTGATGATATTGGTGAGGACATAAATTGAGTTGAAACCTTATCTAGCACAAAAACTTAAGCCAATGAGTAGATGCCTATTTGCTAATTTATATTCCTCATTTTCTTTATACTTTTTCATTGTAGGACTATTATTTTTTACACCACCTTCAAACTCCATGTGAAACCTTGTGTTTGGCGATGACAAAAGGATCATCAGTTTCAGGGAGAAAGATGTTAACAATGACTTAGTGATCATTGGCAATGACAAAGGGAATCATCAGCATCAGAGAAACATTGTTGCTGCTGCGAATGAATTCATCATGGTTAAGAAAGGAGATTTCCACAAATGAGATCGTTGTTGATACCATGTTAGAGCAAGACATGGGTGATATGGATACGATCAGGATTGTTCTGTATTTTAGTATCTAGTTTATTTTGAGTCTTTTAGGAGTCTAAGTCTTTTGGATGAGTTTAGTCTCACATCGGATGAGTTAGGAGAAGTGTTGGATTGTAAGCCTATATAAGGCTTTAAAGTTGTATCTTTGAAAATCAACCAATGAATGAAAAAATGAGAAATTTCTCCAAAATCTGTGAAAGCTTTCCCTACCTGTGAAAGGTCTCTTCTTCCTTGGTGTGAAGCCTTGAAATTCTTGATGCGGAGCCAAGAATCCTAAATTATTCACTTCTTCCTCAAATCATCCACTGAAGCCCTAAAATTCTCCACCAAATCCATATACCCCACCACGTCTTGTATTAACTTGGTATTAGAGCCGAATATCCTATCTTCACTCTTTCCATTTTCTAAAACAAAAAAACAAAAAATACCTAACCATAATTTTCAACTGCCTCCTCTCTTCCATCAAAACCCTAGTTTCAGCTCCAACTGCCGCCTTTAGCCATCATCCAGCTCCAACCGCCTCACGTCATCCATGTGTTCTCAATAGGCATCTACTCATTGGCTTAAGTTTTTGTGCTAGATAAGGTTTCAACTCAATTTATGTCCTCACCAATATCATCAATAGAGGGCCCCCTCTCAATCTCATCATGTTCTAACATACAATCTTAACCCTAATTCCAATCTTCTAATTATGCTCCAATCCATCTTCTCTCAACCATCATCGCCGACATCATCATCATCATCTTCAATTGCATCTATTAAATCCTGACCTCCATCTAAATAACCCCAAGCTCCTTCTAAAGCATCACACTAACGCAGATCCATAGAAATAAAAGCTACGATATACTCACAAAAAAAACATCAAATTGAAGCTGTTTTGACCAGATTTTGACTCAAATCCATACCATTAGGGATTTTCCGATATATATCGATGGATTCTAATAACTGATTGGCAATGTTCTGATTTCGTTCGACAAGCTTCTACCCACTTCCGACGAGATCAACAAACATCTTCTTGTACTGACAAGTCTTAAAGGAATTTTTGCCATGATCTGAAGAGCTTCAACCCATCTCACGTTACCGACTTCACCAGGGATTCAATCTCACATGCGTAGATCAGCTATGGTATAGTTTAATTGAACAGGCTAAGTTCTAAGTCATAAAAAAGAATTCTTTTTACCAGTTTTTTCTTGGAATGATTGGTCAGTATTTCTGCTCTGTTTGGATGTTGCCTGTTTAACTCGACTGGCTGGATGTTCTCATCATCTAGGTCAGGTGGTCTAATTTCTGGCTACTATCTTTGGCTTTTGGTTTTTTTTCTAATCCGATATGCCTTCATCAGGTAATGATAAGACGTCACCGTTGACCATTACTGATCTTGCAATTTTAAAAACTCTATTCTACTATAGTGAAGCTATATGAAACACATTATCTATTGAATCTATTATGGGTGTAGGCCTTTAGATTCTTCATTGGCTCACAAAAAAGAATCATTTACCGATGACCCATCAACTTCCAAATCTAATAACTATGATGACTTGCTTGCTAGCGGTGGCTGTCATAACATGTATCTTGAACATGAAGGAAAAAATAAATGCAAGCATTATGTTTGACGTTCATGTTCAGAAACATAAGAGTGACTCTGTTCTATCTGTGTCTGCTACCATATCATATGTTTGACGTATTGTTGTCTCTAGAAGGTCGGTGACAGTGACTTATCTAAAGACAGAGAACTATGTTATACTAGCTTATAGACATGGCTGTAACCAAGAATGTGAGTTTGGAAGCGGGCGTGAAGGCCAAGGTGGTCGAAAGTCCATAGTTGATAAAGGATCATTACATTATACTTCATGTGATCGGAATAATCATGTATCAAAAAAAATTGAACAAAGGTTGAGAGACTCGATTAGGAACAGACAGCTACTACATGGGCACCTTCCACTGTCTCATCTTCTGCAGAGTCTGTCTCCACTTCTATCCTGATCGGAATAGATTTCACATACCGAGTATGCGAGATTTCTATAACTTCAATCATCTCAGTCATTGGCATCATATTTCACTATTCATACACCTGCTTCAAGTACTAGTGTACTACTACTTTCATTGCTCATCCAATAAGCCTTGTGTTTTAGATTCTGAAGTATCATCACATAAGATAGGTACCAAACACTCATTTCATTCTATATCATTTTCTACTTTCATTTATCCTAATCATATAACTGACATTGCATCGTATGTTGTTTCTGGTCAGTAAGTAGTTCATGCTACTCGTACACTGGTATTATTTGATGTATTATATGTGCCTAAATATTTTTGATCTTGTATTAATTAGTCAACTGATACGTTTCGCTTGTCGATTAGATCAAAACAGCGATTTAAGGGGGAAAAATATAAAAAGAGGAAATATATTGAGAATGATTTGCGAAGAACAAAAGATAAATGGATCTTATTCGAGACGAGATCCTGTCTCCTAGCTTTGAATGTACGGATCGAAGCCTAAGAACCCTAACAGATGATAAATCAAAGTGTTTTCACAAATCAAGCATGCCTCTTCCTAATGACGGCTAGACCTAAATATAAGAAAAGGTGATTTACTAATTTGGTCTGGAAAGACCAAAATACCCCTGAAATGACTAATTCCCGCCCCCACGTCTCCTCCTGCGAAAGTACGTGATCGTGGGCTCTGCTCTAGCCGCTCCCCCCGCGTGTGGGCTTGATGCGTCCGCATCAATACCCCCCCTAAAAGAGCCACCTTGTCCTCAAGGTGGAAGCCAGTGAACTGCTCCTGTATCACGTCATAGACCTCCCACGTCGCATCACAGTCCAGTAGGCCCGTCCAATAGATCAATACCTCCTTACGCCGTCCCGGGCCCCGCCGAACCGCCCTCACATCCATGGGCTCGAGTAGCACCTCGATGTCCTCCGTCAAGGTAGGAGGCAAAGTGGACGAAACCGCCTGATCCCCAATTGCCCTCCTCAGCTGCGACACGTGGAACACCGGGTGTATCACAGCAGAAGGGGGCAACTCCAACTTGTACGCCACCTGGCCAATCTTGGCCACCATCTTGTAGGGACCGAAGTATCTAGCTGACAGCTTCTCGTTCTGCCTCCTCGCTAAAGATCTCTGCCGGTAAGGACGCAGCTTGAGATACACCATATCGCCCACCTGAAAGTTGACATCACGTCGATGCCCATCAGCCTTGGTCTTCATCACCTGTTGAGCCCGTAATAGATGCTTCCGCATCTTCTCTAGTAAGCCATCCCTGTCCCCCATGTACTCCTCTACATTGGACACTGGAGTCTGCATGTCACCAAAACGGAGCAAAGGCGGTGGATCTCTCCCGTATAGCACTCTGAAAGGCGTCGTCCCAGCGGCAGAGTGGTACGAGGTGTTGTACCAGTACTCCGTCCAAGCCAACCACCTATGCCACTGATGAGGCGTCTCTGAGGCGAAGCACCGCAAATAAGTCTCTATGCTGCGGTTGACAACCTCTGTCTGACCGCCGGTCTGCGGGTGGTAGGCTGTACTCCTCTTCAGGACCGTACCCTGTACCCTGAATAGCTCCCGCCAGAAGCCGCTCATAAAAACCTGATCCCTGTCGGACACTATGGAAGCATGCACTCCATGCAACAGTATCACCTCTCTCGTGAATACCGTAGCCACCGACACTGCAGTGTAAGGGTACTTCAACGGAATGAAGTGCGCGTACTTACTCAGGCGGTCCACCACCACAAATACCACCGTGTAGCCCTCTGACCGGGGTAACCCATCAATGAAGTCCATCGTCACCTCCTCCCAGACCCTCTCTGGCAACGCCAGAGGCTGTAACAGTCCTGCTGGGGCCATGGCCATGTACTTGTGACGTTGACACACGTCACAAGCTGCAACCAAACGCGCAATCCTCCTCCGCATTCCAGGCCAATATAGCTCTCTGGCCATCCTCTGATAGGTCTGCTGTACCCCTGAATGGCCCACAGTCACTGAACTGTGGAACTCCTGGAAAAGGACATGTATGAACTCTGAGCTCCGTGATATCACCATCCTCCCCTGGTACAACAATCTGCTCCCTGCTAACGAGTACCCAGTCGGCCCCTCCTCGCCACTCTGCAGCCTCTCCCGGAGCTGCCTCAACTCCGCATCTGCTTCTACCTCCTGTAGCATCGGCTCCCAGTCCAACCACATAGGCCGCGACAGCGCCCTCAAATCGATGCCCTCCTCCCGACGTGACAAGGCATCCGCAGCCTTGTTCTCCAATCCGGGCCTGTACTCGATATCGAACCGATACCCCACCAGCTTGGACAACCAATGCTGGTGCTCCTCTGTGATAAGTCTCTGCTCCAGTAGGTACTTGAGGCTCCTCTGGTCCGTGCGGACCACGAACTCCCTCCTTAACAGGTATGGACGCCACTTCTGTACCGAGAAAACTATGGCCATCAGCTCTCGCTCATAGACCGATTTCAGTCGTGCTCTAGCAGTCAGCACCCGACTGAAATAAGCGATGGGCCTACCCTCCTGCATAAGCACCGCCCCTGGCCCGTACCCCGAGGCGTCCGTCTCCACCACGAATGAAATGCTGAAATCCAGCAAGGCTAGAACTGGCGCCGTCGTCATGGCCACCTTCAAGGCCTCAAAAGCATTGGTGGCCTCCTCCCCCCACTTGAACCCGTCCTTCTTCAACTGCTCGGTGAGAGGCCAAGCAATCGTGCTGTAGCCCTTGACGAACTTCCTGTAGTAGCCCGTCAGCCCTAAAAAGCCCCTCAAAGCTCGTAATGCAGTAGGAAGCGACCAATCTAGCATAGCTGCTATCTTCGACCTGTCGGCCGCAACCCCCTCTGCTAACACTACATGGCCCAAGTACTCAATCCGCAGCTGCCCGAAACTGCACTTCTTCCTGTTGGCGAAGAGCTGGTTCGCCAACAGCTCCTGGAATACCACCTCCAAATGGCCTAGGTGCTCCTCCATATCCCGACTGTAGACCAGGATGTCATCACAAAATACAAGTATGAACCGCCGTAAGTAAGGCTGGAACACCTTGTTCATGAGGACCTGGAACGTCGACGGAGCATTCGTCAACCCAAAAGGCATGACGAGAAACTCGTAATGCCCCTCATGGGTCCGAAACGCGGTCTTCGGCACATCCTCTGGCCGCATCAGTATCTGGTGGTACCCTGCTCTCAAGTCGATCTTCGAAAAGACCGCTGCCCCATGTAGCTCGTCTAACAGCTCGTCAATTACCGGAATAGGGAACTTGTCTGCGACAGTCTCCCTATTCAGCGCCTGGTAATCGACGCAGAATCTCTAACTCCCGTCCTTTTTCTTCACCAACAGCACTGGGCTAGAAAAATGACTCACACTGGGCTGTATTACCCCCGCCTGCAGCATCTCCCACACCATCCGCACTATCTCATCCTTCTGCGAATGCAGGTATCTGTATGGCCGCACGCTGACTGGAGCCCCATCTCCCCGTAGCACGATCGCATGCTCGTGTCCCCTCTTTGGAGGCAGCCCCTGTGGGCTTTGAAATACCTCCTGGTACTGCTCCAATACCGGCTCCACCTCCTCATCGGTCTCTGTCTGCTGCTGCTCCTCCTCAGTCGACAACCCCTGGCACTCCACCAGGAACCCCTCACCCTCATCCCGCAATGCCCTAGTAATGGCCTTGAAGGCCACCACCGAAAAACAGAGTGTAGGGTCTCCGGTCAGCACCACCGTCCGCTCGCCGTCCTGGAACTCCATCCGCAGAAGCTTCCAGTTCACCTTCATCTCCCCCAACTTCTTCAGCCACTGTACTCCCAGAATGACATCCACATTCCCCAACTCCAGCGGCAAGAAGTCCTCCACTATCTGTATGTCCTGCAACATCAGGCACACCCCCTTGCAGAGCCCCTTGCTCTCCTCCATCTTTCCTGTCCCCAGCAACACTGTGAATCTCTCCAACGTGCTCAGCTCCAGCCTATGACACTCCACCAACTTCTTTGAAATGAAGTTGTGAGTCGTCCCACTGTCAATAAGTATGGTCACTGCCTGCTCTGCTAATGTCCCTGATACCTTCATGGTATGATTCGGAGTGAATCCTACCAGAGTTCAGGGAAACCTCCGCTACGTCCATGTGCATAGGCACCTCCTCCTCGACCTCAGCTCTGGCTCCACCACCACCACCTCATAGTCCTCCTCGTCGGGTACGATCACGATCTGCAGCAACTTGCTCGCACATCGGTGACCGGGGCTGAACTTCTCATCGCATCGGAAGCATAATCCTGCTGCACGCCTCGCCCGCATGTCTGCCTCCGTCAGCCGTCTGTCGGGTACCACTCCTGGGCGGACCTCTCCTCTAGGCTCCGCTGGTGCTCCTGCTGCTGGGCGTGGAGGGACCGGTGCTGTCGGACTGCGCTGACCCTGAGCGCCCAAGTCCCTCTAATGCACCTCTCCTCAGTATGCTTCTCTTCCGCCATATGGGCCAGGCGAAGGACATCCTCCAAGTCGTTGGGCCTCTGCATCCGAAGCTCCGCCCGTATCGAGGGCTTCAGTCCTCTCATGAAACTCCCAATCAACACCTGATCGGACACCCCCGTAACCTGCTGGCCAACATCTCGAACCTCTCCACGAAGTCTCGAACTGTCCCCTCCTGCTGCAGTGCTGAAAGCTGCTCATAGAAGTCCCCTCCTGCATTCTCCTGGAACCTATCGAGGAGGTATGAAGAAAGCTCCTCCCAAGTGCGAAAGGGGGAACGGGCTGTCTTCCATCTGTACCAGGCCAGGGCCTTGCCCTCAAAGTAGATCCCAATAGCCCGCAGGACCTCCTCCTCTGTAAGCTGCATCACCTGGAAGTAGCGCTCCGCTCTGTAGACCCAGCCGTCAGGATCGGTACCATCAAACGTCGGCATCTTCAGCTTTTTCAGCCGTCGATCCGCATTTATGTCTCCGTACTGTCCTCCATACCCCCCACGGTCGCCTCCATGCACCATCACGCCCCCCTGCCCCCCTTCGGGGCCTCCGTCGCCTCCCTCGTACAGCTCATCAGGCCATCGAGGCCTATCTAAATCCCCCTCAGGGATGTAGTTCCCCAAACACTCCAGTAGTCGTGGTGGCTGCGCAAAAGTGGGCTCTCTAGCCCCTCCGTGCTGCTGAACGGGCGCTGTCCGGCCCTCTAGATGGCCCCCTGGGCCCCAAAATTGGGCCGCAGGAGCCCCAATCGTCATCCCGGGAGCCCCTCTTCCTCCGTCGGGTCTCGTCGTCGCTCCTGGGGGCTGAACAAACCCCTCCATGCCCCCAAAAGGCCTCAGTGGTCTCGCCGGGCCTCCAAAACGCGTCGCCGGGTCCCCAGGAGGGGTGGCCCAGGCTGTGGCGCCACCCCGAGGCCCTACCGGGGCTGCCGCACCCCCAAATGGGGCCGCCCAACCTCCAGCGCCCCCCGTTGGGGGCGCGCTGCCTCCAGTGCCCCCCGTTGGGGGCGCGCTGCCTCCAGTGCCCCCTATCGGGGGCCACCGCCTCCAGCGCCCCCGCCAGGGGGTGTCGCCGTCGGGGGGGGGGGGGGGGCGACAATGCCCGTCGAGCCCCCCAGGCCCTGTTGGGCCCGTCGAGCTTTCGGCAGGCCCAGTTGGGCCTGTCACTTCCGGCAGGCCCAGTTGGGCCTACCGTGCTTGCCGCGGTGGTCTGGTGGGCCCCGCTGCCTTCCCCCGCAAACCCTAGAGGGTTTGACCAGCCGTCGCATTGGTTTGGAGAGTTGGTAGCCGCCGTTTCGACGATAAATCCTTCCGGGTTTTTGCCTCGATCTCCTCCGATAGGCGCCGAGATGGTCTGGAGCATCGTCATCATCGTCGGAATCTGCGCAACCTCTCTCGCCGTTTTCGCCGCCTCGATCCTCATGTGTTTGAGTTCGACTTGGATGTCCTCTTGCGTATGTACGTGATCCTTGTTGGAGATCTCCATGGCCGTCTTCAATGCTTGAATATCATCGCCCATGGATTTCTTCAATTCTTCCATCTCACGGTTGATTTCTTCACGAATCCCTTGAAGCAGTTCTTCCGTCGCGCCGCCTCTTGTCCCTCCCGCCATTAGGTCTCACGGCTTTGATACCAATTTGATACGTTTCGCTTGTCGATTAGATCAAAACATCGATTTAAGTTGGAAAAATATAAAAAGAGGAAATATATTGAGAATGATTTGCGAAGAACAAAAGATAAATGGATCTACTTCGAGACGAGATCCTGTCTCCTAGCTTTGAATGTACAGATCAAAGCCTAAGAACCCTCACAGATGATAACTCAAAGTGTTTTCACAAATCAAGCATGCCTCTTCCTAATGATGGCTAGACCTAAATATAAGAAAATGGGATTTACTAATTTGGTCGGGAAAGACCAAAATACCCCTGAAATGACTAATTCCCGCCCCCACGTCTCCTCCTGCGAAAGTACGTGATCGTGGGCTCTGCTCTAGCCGCTCCCCCCGCGCGTGGGCTTGGTGCGTCCGCATCATCAACTTACAAAATAGAAAAATTATTTAGTAACATTCTTTCCTTTATACTATATCTTTTAGGACCTTCGAATTGGATGTGGATCGGTTTAGGTTATGAGAACGGATGAATCTACTACCTACAAAATCGTCATTCACATGTTGGTTTGCATTATCCTATTTTGATACCATATTACTGTTAGTGGTTATGCCCTAGACCAAATGTTTGGACCTTTTTGTTATGTCAATTTTCATTTATAAAATGTTTCTCTTAATGTTATCGTTATATTACTTGCATGTTTCATAATAATACTAATGATTGAATAGCTATTTTATGTTGATGTAAGCATCCCTAGTCATTCATCGTTAAAGGTATAATGATGAATTAAGACTAGTATGAGTTTGGTTGATAATTATGAGATAATTATATGTTAGTGATACAAATCAAACTTATAGGTACTTGTTAAAGAATAATGTATTGGATAGAATCGCTAAGAGATCATTACATAGATTAGTGTCATCAATGATCTCATAATAGTTATGTCATAGAATCCTTAAACATGAGATTATATGTTTTGACATAAACAAATGTTATGATTAACATGATGAGAATTATACAGAGGAAAGTGAATGAACAAGATGAAATTTGTTACTCTCTTATGAGAGATATCTACTTGACCTCTCGATAAGTAGGACTGAGAAATGCATGGTCGTGCTCAAATGAATTTATTTGATTTTATCAGTCTACTTAGTAATCGAGAAATTAAATGTTTGAACAATATAAGTAATTAAGTATGACAATGTCCATGACTTATGTTCAAATCAGATATCGTGTGACAAAATGATTATGACATATTCTATTAGTTAGGTTAATATCGTACTAACGATATTCATATTAATTGGGCAGTCCTAATGGCTTGCTAGAGACCAATTATGATTTATGGGGTTTTAATGGGATTATGCACATTGCCAATTTGATACGAGCCTATTGGATCGCACACAAAAAGCGGAATGGATGAGATATGGTTTTAAACGAGATTTCGAATCTGATTTGAAATTCGAAATAAGGATATATCTTAACTGTCAGATATTGTATCTTGATAAGATATTATCCCTAAGATATCTCTGCGTAACTGAAACGTGTTAAAGAGTTAACAAACAAGATATTATCCCTAAGATATATCTGTATAACTGAAACGCGTTAAAAGGTTAACGTGGGACTATATATATATATATATATGATATAGAGAGGATTTTCAGTTAGTCACGCATTCAAATTATCTCTCCCATTTTTAAGAAAAGCGAATATCTAGAGAGAAATCCTAGTTACGGAGAAGGAGCTATCACCCTTGCAGATCCCGTTTGTGACGTTCGCGTGTGGATATTGGTAGAGTGTGGTCGTTCGTTGAGCAGCACATATAGTCCGATACATTCGACTGGTCAACAAAGCTTAATAATCGCATCGAATCAATTTGAAGCGCATAGATCTTGGTAGGTTTCTATTTTTCCACTGTGTATAAACTTGTTATGCATGGTAGAAACCTTAACAATTGCAGTGATATTGTCGGTTAGGCCATTTGCCTCTTCAGAACTTACGCGAGGTTTTACCTATCGAGTCGTCTATTTCTTATTAGTTAGAAAGCATAAATGAACTTCATACCTGCAATATATCGGCGGTTATAGTCATTTCCTTTAGAATTGGTCCATTTTGATGTATGTGGATTGTGGACCAAGTCATATTTCTTCTAATAGTCATAAGTATTTGTTAGTTTTAGTTGAGGATTTTCCTAAGTTGACTTGGATTTTTCAGCTAGAGGACATGTTTTTAATACTTGATATTGTTAAAAAATTTATGAAATAAAGACCCAATTTCATACCACTAGTTGTATGTTACGTACAGATAATGGTCTTGAGTCTATGTGTAACGGCCCAATTTTGGGCCCATTTAAATAAACCCCCTTTTCTATTTTTTGGTTTTGTTTTTTCCGCAGGCCCCTCTCGGAGAAAGCCCGCTCATCTTTGGGGCTTCCGAGCCCTCTCTGTCCTTTGTACTTGCCGAGAACACTCGGAGCCCCTCTCTGTCCTCTCGTCAGTAGCTCTGCGGTTCCCCATGCTCGCCTTGCTGACTGTAGTCTCTGGGCTTGCCGCGTTAGCTATATATCCATCTTCGCCCGCTCCTCTTTGTTACAAGCACTATAATTTTTTCCCCAATTTCTTTAAACAGGTTGTTGATTTCCGTTGTTTTGGGGTTGATTTCGTGTTGGTTTATTTGGGTGATCTGCTGTGGATTTTGAATCTTAAATTTCTTTGGCTCTTTGGCTTCGAATCGGTAGACTTTATCACCATCTCTTGTTCAGTTTTCTTCGATGTTTTTGCATGCCTTTGCTGAACTAAAATATTGGGGTTTTGAGAGAAAAATGGGATTTTTACAAAAAGAAAAGGATGATTTTAGAAAGTGACGTAGGGTTTGAGTCCATACGGTAATTTTTGTGGGGTTGGTTTCCCTCGCCTACCTGTCGTGGGGTCACGGGGTCCTCGTTTTGGCTGTGCTGGCTGCAGTCTACCCCTTTTGCTTGCTGTTTTGGGGTTCGGTGGCTCTGTTGCTTGTGGGTTGTCTCTTGCTTGCTGGATTGGAGTGTTGCAACCCCCTCTTGCTTGCGGTCTGTGGCCCCTTGCTGACTGTGCTTGTGACTTGTTTCCTACTGTTGTTTGAGTTCGGCTGAGGGTTTTGCTTGTTTTGGGTTGTTGTTGAGGTTTACTTGGGGATATGAGCCCCGTTCTCCTGTTATTTTGACCAGTAGCCCCTAGTCTCTTGCTAGAAACCCCGTGGATTTTGCCGTATGCACGGGTCCCCCTACTGCGTGATGAAAAGACATCCGATCTGATCTCAAATGGCCTAGAGCCATTATGAGTTGACTTTTGACTTTTTCCTTATCAACAGATGTGATGTTTACTTGTTTACTGGTTCATTGCATGAAACGTTGGTGCTTTATTAACAATTCAGTTTGGAATATCATGCCATGAGAAACATCCATATCTTTACTTTATCACATGTCAGTTTCATTATCATGTTGTCTCTTGAACCTCTAGTGCCATGAAGTTTAATATTGTGACTAAATTGCGTAGTCCCTGAGTTGTTATATGTACGGTAGTGGACTATCTTGAGGTTGATTCTTGACATGATATGTTGACTTATGACTTGACTACACAGTTTGCCTAATATTAAACTTAAAACACCTCATGACACTAAAAGTAATAAAATGTTAATTTCTACTTGACTCATTGACTACTATTAAACTTAAGACACCCCATGACATTAAAAGTAATAAAATGTTAATTTCTACTTGACTCATCGGGTTTCAGGAAACTTATGATCGAGTGAGTGCGTGAGCGACGGGGACCTGATCTATAGCCCCCAGGTTAGGGGACGTCCATCATTCAGATGGGTCCTGCGTCCGGGGGCAGACATGGACGACCATCTTGATGAGTCCTGAAGCCCCCATGACAGGTCACAGTGTTACAGCTTTTACAGTACGATACTTTCTTCTTTTGGACTTGGCCCGGGGTCGCACCCTCGCGGTTCAGGTAGCTCCCAGTTGCACACCGTGCTCCCCTTCATAAGTCATGACCTAGGACTGTTTTACAGTAGCAGTTACCCCCTTACAGTAGTTGAGACATTAAATGCGTATTACATACTTTATTTCAGTACTATGTAATAATAACTGCTTCTCATGTTTCCTTTCTGTACTATTATTATCATGCTGTCGTTTGGCTAGATATTGTCTACTCTTCTGAGCTGTGGTACAACTTCGGTTGTCCACTTAGGTGACGTACATGATTACCCAGAAGTGTTGGAGTCGGAGTTTCCAATTCAGGACGCCAGGCGTTGAGTTTGGTCTGCTCGTGAGTGCCCTCGTGTCTCTCCTTTTATACTTTTGGGTTTAGGCTTGGAGCGGGCTCGTGAGTTGTACTTTTGTTTCCCTGTTTTTAAATTCAGTTTTATATGTGAGTATTTCTTTACCTTTCTGTTTGTTCTCTTTGTTTTCACTGGAACATGCGGGACCTTTGCACACACTTTCACAATTGTGGCGGCACCCGGGAGGCGGGACGTTGCACTATGTAAAATGATATAACTAAATTTTGTACGGCTCATAGCATTCTACATCAGACATCTTGTTCTCATACATCCCAAGAGAATAAGGTTATTCAACAAAAACCTAGACATATTGACATTGCTAGGGCACTTCTAATTGAAATGAATATTCTCAAATATTTTTGATTTGATGTTGTGCTAAGTATTTATTATTTAATTAATTGAATGCCACCATCTGTACTCAATGGTTATATTCCTTTTTCATTTTTGTTTCCTAATAAACTTATTTGTAGTCTGTTTTCTTGTATTTTATGCATACTTGCTTTGTACAGAATCTTCAACTTGGACTTGATAAGTAATCTCTTAGGTCCATCAAATATTATATTGAGGGATATCCTAAGAAACAAAAAGATTATTATTGTTACGATCCTATGCATCAGGTATCATGTGTCTACTGATGTTACTTTCATAAGAGTTTGTTCTGTATTTTTCTAATAATTCAGAGACTCCACATTACTCAAATGTTTATTCTATAATGGGTGTCTGGTTCTGAAGTTACAGAAGTATATATTGTTTCTAAAGATTTGCAAATATATACAAAACATTGGAGAGATACCATCAAAGTTGTTTTCCTGCTGATCATCCGTATACAACTGCAGGTCGTAATCAATATGTAATCAATCTGTAAAGCCATCCGTCTTAAATCTTCATATTGCTAATTGTAAGGAGTAAATGTTGATCATTTTACATCATATGTATCGTTTTATCTCTTATGATCATCTTAACCCTCTTTTTAGCATTTTACTGTGTAATTATTATCATTGTTTCTATATTCAAGAATTATCAAAAAGCTTTGAAGAATCGGTATTGAAAGCAGACTATAGATTAGGAAATGAATGCATTGATGTCTTGTGGAACATAAGAGTTGGTTTTGCTCTCGCAAATAGGATTTTAGTTGTCATTGGGTATTCACTGTTAAGTACCTAATAATGTTGAATATTGAGTCATCCTATGTATGTTTTGATGATGAACAAACATATTAAATACTAATGATATTTGAGTGTATAAAGTACAATGAAAATCAAAGCTACATGGAGTCAACCAAGGATATTGAGACCAAAGGAATCAAGGCAAGGCATATAATCAACAGATTGCATGAAGGAGCTACAAGAACACTAAATTTTCTTCTTATCTTGCTTAGATTGTTAAATGCTTAGTTGACTATCTTACACACTTAAAAACACTTAAAAACTACAGAAATTTTTTCATAAATATTTTAAAAAGATTTCAAAATTATTTTCTAAGTTTTAAAACTCAAAAATATGATTTTGCAGGATAACCAGTTGACTAAACATCCTGGTATTAATGCCAGCTGAGTATCGGATATTAGTCGTCAGTTAACTAGAGATCAAGGACTAGTCAACTAACTCATGGTCTAGTCGACAAGCCAATAATCATTAGTTGACAAACTACAGGCCAACTTTCTGCATGTTCTGACTATATGGCTAGTCGACTAGGTGGATGAATTAGTCGACTAGTTGAGCCACTAGTCGGCTAATCTGACTACTCTAGTGGACTAATAACTAGCGGTTAGCCCCCTGGGATTTTCTCTAACCGTTTTGATCGTTTAGAGGGTATTTTGGTAAATTGTTTCCACATGTTTTTCACCTTATATATAGAGGGTTCTTCAGCATTTATTAAGCGCAATTAAGATCAATAGTTTTAAGTGAAATTATTTTTGTACTCAAATTCTTTCAAAAGAAAAATCTTCTTCTTTGGCCTTGTTCTCAAAAGTTTCTCAATCTCGTTCTTGGCCAATTCTTGATCTCAAGAGCTTTAATTTGCAGCATCATTTTAGAGATCAACTATAGAGTATAGACACACTTCAGCAGCACAAGCTTCAACTTGTCTAGAGATAAATTTGTATTCAAAAGAATTGTAAATATCTCACTTATGTGTGCAGTGTTTTCTCTTAAGCGGAGAGGTGTTGTTTCTCGAGCATTATTTGAGGTGTTTTCTTCCACCGATGTGTGGTGTATAGGAGGTGTT
Source organism: Scilla litardierei (assembly GCA_030789695.1). Taxonomy (NCBI): domain Eukaryota; kingdom Viridiplantae; phylum Streptophyta; class Magnoliopsida; order Asparagales; family Asparagaceae; genus Scilla; species Scilla litardierei. The sequence continues at coordinate 4,349,444 of CM061132.1, forward strand.
GTACATTTTCTTCCAACTAGAAGGTGTAAGTGGATAAACTCAGGTGAGGCCGAGGCCTGCGGATTGGATGTAGGACAAGGATGTCCGAACTAGGATAATTCTATTGTGTTTGTGATTGTCTCTCTCTATGTTGATTTTTATACTTGTAAATATTCTAGTTTCCATAATTCATCTTACTCGTCTTTTGCAAGTAATATATTGTTGAGTAAGAATTTTCTTGATAACTCAAGTTGAATACTTAGGCAGAAACTTTAGAGTTTGATTAAAATTTTATAAAACACTATTCACCCCCTTCTAGTGTTTCTGCTTGCCACCTCATTATCCCAACAAATAACACTATTGACAAATATAAATCTCACTTGGTTGCAAAAGGGTTTTATAAATACATATAAAGTTGACTATTTAAAAACTCTCTCTGGTTGCTCAACTCAACTCTATTCAAGATATCTTATATCTAATATTTAATCAACAGCGATTCATGATTTATTTAGATAAAAAAATACATTCTTATATGGTGATATGGAAGAAGTATACATGAAGCACCTTCCTATTTATGTTGCTTAGTGGAAGAATATGGTTTGCAACCTTAATAAGATTTATGATCTTTAACAGAGTTTCTCGGGCATAGTTTGATAGTTTAAGCAAAATGGTTATAGCTTTTATCTTTTACAGCAAATCATTTTGATTTCGTTTATCAGCTCGTCTAGATCAATAATTCTAGTTGTTTATGTTGTTGATATTCTTTTCATAGAAAATAATCTTACTAGAACGGAAAAGATAAGTAGTATCTGAGAAAGCACTTTGTTACTAAGAAAATGGGAATACCTAGGTATTTCTTTAGGATTGAGATTGCTCATAATAAGTGTGGATTAGTCCGTTCTCAAAGAAAATACGCCTTTAACTTTATTGTAAGAGACTAAACTGCTTGTATGCAAGCCTATAAGTACTCATATAGATGTTAATGTTGACTTTAGGATACTACTAGCAAGTTTATTGACAATGAATAACCGTGTAGGAGGCAATTTGGAAAACTCATTTATCTTACAATTATCAAACTAGACACTACATTTGATGTACGTATGATCAGTCAGTTCCAAGGATTGAAAACTTAGGTTTAGTTTCACCATTGAATTTTTTTAGGTTTCGAACATTTTCACCTATTTTGTAGGTTTCGTCTTAGTTTCGAATTTGTATGTAATTGTATGTATATATTTATATAACAATGCATTTAAAATAAATTTTGTAAAATGTTGATAAATTTTCAGAATGTTTACAATATAATTTTTAGAATTTCAATAAAATTTTAGAATTTTAATAAATATTTTTATGTATATGGTAAAAATGTGTTCCTGTATTTAAGCTCAAACTAATATTCGGTAATGGGTAATGGCATGTACTTCCTCTATTTTTTAAAATATATTATATCCATATTTTCCCCTTTTCAATTACTATTATTATTCTTGTTACTATTATTATTATAATATTTTCTTTTGTGTATTCTTTCTTTTCATTCTCTACTCTTTTTTTCCTTTCTTTTCTTTCTTGGCCAATAGCACTTTCTTCTCTTTCTTCTCTTTCTTTATCTCTTTTCTTTTCTTAGTTTTTTTGAGCCCACAATCAAGAAGCCCAAACCCACAACTGGCCCATCCCCATTTATTAAATATCACAAACACCCCTCCTTTTCCTAACCCCACGAGGAGACCAAGCCCCCTGCGCTCGCAAAAGGCTGCCGCCTCTCCTATCTCTTCGAAACAAACCCTAACCCTAAAAATCAAGCCGCCGATCCCTCTCCTTTGGATTTTTCGAACAGTAATCTTAACAGGAAGATCCTCTTCCCTCCTCTCACGCGTTCCTCTATCCTCTACATATATCTTCTTGGTTTCTAGGGCACAAGGTATGCGAAAATTAATTTTTTTTCTCCTTTCCAAAATTGTTCGGATCCATTTGGGGATTTCGGATCTCTTCTAAGGCTTCTTTTTCTTGGAATCCTTCAAACGACTTCGGTGAACGATATATTCAACCCCTCTAAAGCTTTCGATTAATTTTTTAATTGTGTTGTATGCATGTGTGGTTCTCCGGTGATCTTTGTCATGACTGTGTTTTACTTCTTTTTGGTTGTTTTTGTGTTGGGGCGTGATGTAGGGTTAGAATAGAGGGGATACCCCCTAATGGTTCAATATCCCCGACACCCTGAGACGCGTCGGTGACTCTCGCCGTTGTCTCCCTTATTTTCTATGGTCGTTTCCCTTTTCGTTTCAACCCCACAGGCCGTCGGGTGAGGTTTTTCCGCCGGTCGGACATCGCCGCCATGTCTACTTGGCATCTTCTGTGGATTGTTTTTGTGGGCTGCTGTTGGTTTCTTGATGGGCCGTGCTATGAGCTCTGTTGGTTGTTTCTTGTGACTGTGTTTTGTTTCTGTTGGATGTTTCTTATAGTTGTGTCCTGCTCTGTTGGGTTTTCCCCTCGGTCTTGTGTGTTTTTCATTCGGCTGTCCCAGTTGGGTTTTCCCCTTGGGATGCCCTAGTTGGGTTTCCCCTTGGGCTGCCCCAGTTGGGTGTCCCCTTAGCTTGCCACAGTGGGTGTCCACTGTCAGTTTTCTGTGGGTATTTGTGGGGCTGTTTGGAGGCTGTTTGGTGTAGTTTCTGGTGGCTGTTTTGAGCAGTTTCTGGTGGCTGTTGGGTGTAGTTTCTGGTGGATGTTTGTGCAGTATGTGCTGGCTGTTTTGAGTAGTATTTGGTGGCTGTTGGGTGTAGTTTTGTGGCTGCAATGTGGCTTTCTTTCGAGACTGAACTGTTGGGTTTATACTGAATTGCTGGGCTTTTTGTTCGGGGTATGAATTCTTTTTTACTATGTAATTTCTGAAACAAAATATCAATTTTTGTTTTTTGGTTTTATACTGGATGTGGCGAATCCTCCCACTGAGCTGATAGGTTATTGGTTTGAGTTAGGTTACCGAATCTGATCACTAAAGTGTCAAAATTTTAATTTCTTTTTATTTAAAACTTTTTCTTGATTGTTGAGTTTTGACATGAATGCCTGCAATAGTTGATTTAAATGGTTAGCTGCTCTGCTATATGTAACTGAATGCTATACTTGAATCACACATTATACAATCTACTAGATTACATAAGTTAAAGGCTATATTACTTGAACTGAATGCTGGATACTAGATACTGGACAAATGTACTTGACATGCTACGTGAAACATACAAATTCTACATAGCGCTTAGCTATGTAATTTAGGAATTATGGACATGAGACTCAATATAACTTAGAACTAGAACAACTACACTTGACATGACACGGATTTTGAGGTAACTTATAATAAAGAGAGTACTGGAGCGATTGAAGCCATGCTTTTAACCACTATCTAAGAGGATGTCCATTTATGTATCTTGAGTTCTTACTACAGTTGACCTTTTTACTCGGCCCGGGGTAGTGCCTTGCGGTCCAAGGTAAACTTCACGTTGCACCCCGTGCTCTCCTATTATAAGTCACATCACTAGTTGATTAGTTGTTTTTCTTTTTAGTGGCTAGACTCTTACTGCTACTAGACCGTGTCAGGTTAGTACCTTTCTTTACTGTTTTCCATGTAGGCATATTAAATTTCTGCATGATATTAATTGACTGCTTTAGTGAGGTTAAATCTACCATATTAATGGTGGTTCGATTTCTATTGTTTCTGCTAGGTGACGATCATATCGATGAGAAGGCTCCACATTAAGAGGAGTCCAAGTTTCCAGTCGAGTACGCAGATTTCTGAGAGTTGGTTTTAGAAGGAGAGTATTTATCGTTTTCTCTTATTTATTTTCCTTCAGTACTTTACCGTTGAGAGATGTAGTTTCTTTTTTGTTCAAGCATTGTACTTCTTTGAAGGATGAAATAAAATGAGTATTTTCACGTTTGTTATAAATAATTCTTGTTTATCTCTATATTGACTTCACTGGTAACTGCAATATCTGCATAAATATTGTAAGTGTGACGACACCCGAGTCAGGGGAGTTACATATTCTATGGTAAAGAATAATGAAGTGGTTTCGGTCGAAACTAATCGAAACTGGACAAAACCGAATTTGAGCAGCAGTTTCGTATCATCCCCCGTTGATCCCCTTTGTTCCTGAAACGAAACGGTCGAACCCACTTGGTTTCGGTTGAAACATCATTTCTTGATCAATTTATAGCAAAATTTATTGGAAAACAACTTTACAGATATTGATGTATATCAACAGCTCTCTTGGCATAGGTTTACTTATCAAAAGAATGTGCACTTAAGATAGATACTTCTTATATCTCGAGTTATGCAGAAGATAAAAGAGGCATGCGATCTACTTTCTACTTCTGGATATTGCGCGTATGTTGGAGGTAATCTTATTAATTAGAATAATAAGAACCAAATTTTGTAACTCGCTCTAATGCTGACATAAAATATCAACCCATATTTTATACTGCTTGAAATATGATGTGGCTTTAAACATTGTTGTGTGAGCTTGGTTTTCAAGACGACTACCTTATGCATATGTTTGTGATAATCTAAATAGCTAATAGTTCAGTGTTATGATAATATATATAGAAGTAGATTAATATTTTGTTCGTAATGCTGTAGATGCAAAGTTGGTTTGTACTCTTTTTATTTGCACTTAGAACGGTTGGCAGATAACTTCACCAAATTTTCTTCTTCAAATGTGTTTTCTTTTTTGGGTGACAATCTGTGCATAATTAACACACATGCTCAGCTTTAAAGGGAATGTTAAAATTTATGTGGTATTTATCTATGTGGGTATTTGCACTCTTCTAGACCCGTACGCATAGAGTGCTCATATGCTATTTGTATTCATATGGCGCGCGCGTGCGCGCGCGCACACACACACACACGAAAAAAAGTGTTTCTATAAAATCTCCTTATATAATTATCTAAGGATGTGGTCCAAGAACACAGGATAAATCTTATCAATGATACGTTTCGTTCATTATGATATACATATATCCAAATTAATTTTTAGAAAAAAATCATTTACTTTCTATCTATTTTAACCATGCATTAAGCTGTTATAAAATGAATGGGTTTTCAATAATAAGACAAATAAGATCATTTAATCAACAGTAAGATATCACCCAAATCGCATGATTTTCATAGCAATCATTTTAGAGCATGTAGATTATGACATACATGGCGGAACATCTATAGGGTTTACCATGTTATAATCTTAAATCGTCTCCTTATATAATTATTGAAGGAGACACCCTAGGAACACTTTTTCATGTGTATGTGTGTGTAAAGTGGAAAGAAAATTAACCTAAGTAGAAAGAAAATTAACATCTCTTTTCCCTAATTTTCTCATTAATATATGAGAATTATATGAGAACTGTATAAAGCTATGGTAATAGCATTTACGCTGAGCCTTGAATTTTAGTTAGAAAGGCAAAGCATCTGTTATGTACGTGGTAAAACTTGGGCAAATAAAATGGATAATGGAACATGAACTACAGAAGTAAACCTGATGTCATGAATAAATTTTGAAAACAACTGATTGCTGAATTAACAAGTTCTTCCGTATGAGAAATTAAGCCTCCAAGTAATGACACCTGATAAGAAAACAAAAGTGGATTAACTGAGACACTAATAGCAGATTACAAGGAAATGTCTTGATCTCATTGAGAGTGTAACAAAATTACCTCAGCAGTCTCAAGATAAAGATTCATCTGCCTCACGTTGGACGAGATAGATGGGATTGTAACTTCATTGAATGCTACACATGCTTTAAGGAAATTCATAAACTTTTTAATGGTTTTGATAGCTTTCACAGCTTGGTTGTTACTCAAATGAACAAGAGTGTCCTGCAAATGACACAAATTCATGGAAACATTTAACAAAACAGTTAAAGGTGTGACAAATTACTACTAACATAGTCCTGAAGATTGTTCAAACTTGAAAGCTTTTACCCTGACACATCAAAATCAGATCTTCTCTGCTACACATAAGGTACTGTACAAGTAATCATCTATAATGCAGCACTTACTATAGCATGTAACCAAAATAGGTCCTGTTGTGTGATCCTGTAGCAGTTAGCATGGTGACTGAGTTGGCGTGGCATGTTACTGTAGTTATATGTGTGGTATAACCGGATACGTGTAAATGGTCGACAAATTTAGTTAAGAATTTATGTACATGATATGCACTTAATGGATAATATAAAAGAGCATTTACAGAATAAAGTATGCTCAAATGACTAGTATCTGTCATATGATTTACAAACTCTGCTAGGTAAGACACCATCAACAACACGGTGATTATACTACAACGAAAAATGGCTAGGTTTCAGTAAACGATTGCCCAATGCAGAACCAAGTATTTGTAGTCAGCATTACTTTCTGAAGCAGACGGTCCAGGGAAATGTGGCATCATGTCAGGAAAATCAAGAGTAAATGAATTGGCATATTATCCCGACAACTGATCCCACAAGTTGGCTACTTGTGCGTCTGTTCTTGCAGTCTATACCTTCCTGCCCTTGTTCTGCAACCCTCTACAACAAATCTAATCAACCAACTCCCAATAAGTTTCATTTGTATCTCGAGTATTTCCACAAAGTGTGGCACTGCAACCTAGGGCTGTGGTCATCAGTTGAGACATTACATCATAAGTTAATGTTCATCAGCAACTGGTTTCATACCAATCGCCCAATAACGATACGAAAGGCATTCTTATTGATTAGCTAACAGTACGAGGCTTATGGATATTTAATATCACAACTAGTACCATTCCTATCATTTTTGCAGACACCATAATATTCATATTCCATGGACACCTATGGTGAACAAAGTACTCCTAAAATTAGAGAATCTGGAACTTCTTTGAGAATCGTTCACCATTTAGGTGCTAGGTCCTCCTAAGTAAGACGGCCTTTTGAGGAAGACTACACATCTAGTGCAGGGATGGTAAAGCCACTAAATTCTGAGACAAAAGAACTGCTAAGCACCCCTACTCAACATCTATCATATGCCATCTGATCATGCAGCAGAAGAACTTTGCACAGCACATTCCCAAGCCTTAACATCTATCTATTCCATCTGATCATGCAACTAACTATTTTGCACAACTGATTCCCAAGCCGAAGTGTCAATATTGAAAGTATAGTCTGGAACATACAGTTAAAAAAAGCTAACTCATGTTGTGACAAAGTTGGACAAAATCCCTTCGTGTTGAAATTCGATCATGACCCCAGACAATGGAGAACTTCCAGTGAAAAGAGACTCTGTCAAGAGAGTATACATAATTGAGATATCAGAATCCATAATATCATATTAGTGAGCAAATTCATAGACCGTGTGATGTGTGAAACCAATAAGGTATCATATAACAATAGCAAATACATTAGAATGACTCGAACATAGTGGATTAAGATCAGAAAGCTGAAAACAATATTGTTTGATGGTTTTACTTATAATATTCCATATGCACATGATGTCAGGGCAACCGTGTCTGAGATTGAAAAGATAGTGATAGAAAGAAGGCATGCATTACTGCTTGCAGTTACCCAAGCATTTTAACTACATAATTAAGCAGGAATAGGGAAACAGGAAACCATCACAGTCCCCGTAAATGTGGATACTGACCTTAAGCTCATTAATTCGACCAAAAGCTGCACGACATTCAATCAGAAATGTCAAATACCGCTCTCTTTCGGCTCCAAAGTCAACCTAGAATGCAGATAATACTTCTTGACCATTTTAATTTCTCATAAGATTTCTAAGGTGATTTAATAATCTGAGTTCAAAGGAGCCAAAAACTAGTTTTTAGCTTCTGATCTAAAGATTTACTGGAATGTTCACTTACCATTTGAACAAAAGTGGAAATGAGACGAGATCTCTGTTGATCGCCTTCCATATTTGACATATCAAGGCTCTCATGAACGGATTGAGAAATTTCAAAAAGAAACTGGATGGTTGTGGGATCAGATATGACCCCAGTCCTGTGACTGCCATTAACAAGTCATAGATCAAGGACATGTTTAAATAAAATCATTAAAAATAATAAAAATTAATTAATTAATTAATTAATCCAGTGTAAGTTTCTTGTTATGAAATTTTTTTATGGAACAAAAATTTGGATGATTAAAAAAACTATATGATCCTCTCTTTTGCCTATGGATGCTGGTAAAGTTGAATAGGATATCCAGAAAGTTAATAATTTATGTTTTAAAAAGAGATGTGACAGGAAACCAATTTCCCACTTTTATGCAGGCTTCCTAGCCAATTGGAACTGGTATGCAAAAGTTTAGTTCCCAATGTAAATTATATGCAAAATGCAGTTATGATATTGCCAATTGAGATAATAACCAAATAACACACATGACTAGTACCCAATAACTGCTACAATAGTCGTTACTAGTTCTGAGCTTTCACCATGAGAGATATAAGAACCTTATGAAACAATGGGAATTGTAATGGTCTCAAACTGTTTGTGATGATTTTTGTAAAATTACGTGTTTCTGGATCAAAATATGGTAAATGAATTTTAGTAATTTTTTGTATTTTTTTTTAAAAATTCAAATTTTATTTCTATTTTATTTAATCAAGACCAGTTAGCTTGTTAACTAAACACATTTAATAAAATTGTAAATTAATTTCAAGTTTTAGTTTTAAAAATTAAATCTATCTTTGAAATATAAGATTAATTAAAACTTGATTACAAAAAAGTTATCTTCCATCTCAGAATCGAATCCTAACTGAAAATGAATTCTAATTCAAATCAAAATTTAAATCTAAAACCTAATCCATTTACACCTAATACTGTTAATAACACTGACCCTATAAAAACAAATCTGAAACAAAATCCCCCAAAACCCTCATCAAAAAACAACCTCTCTTTCCATGCAGACTTCAGAGAAGAGAACAGGTGCTGAGCCTGTCAAGTTCTGATTCTTCACCTAGAGAAATAAAAGAGAACAAGAGAAGAGAAGGAAAGAAGAGAACAATAATAAAGAGAAGAAGAATCTTACCTGGGCCGTCGCCGCCTCCTAAAGCTGCCACTTCCTCCTCCTGCAAGAGGCGAACCCAAAGAAACCCACGCACCTTGTAACATGCCCTTTTTTATCCCCCTTTCTTTTTTTTCTTCTTTTCTTTTTCGTTGGGCCCAGCCCATTTGCGAAGCCCGCTCGGGCTCCGTTTCATTTCATCGCCCCCTCTCGTGCGTTCGATCATTCGATCGATCGAGCCCGCATGGCTACGATGACGGGGCAATCAACTCTCTCTTTGTTCGACGAAGCCTTATCCCCTCTGTCCTCGTTCGACGCCTGCGACCCCAAGCCGCTACTCGCCGTGCCCTCTCGTCCTCTCGTACGGCCCTGCGGAGGCCATCACCCCCTTGCTTCGACGTCATGCATCCCCTCTGCGAGTTCCTTCGCATCCTATAAATCTCCTTCTCCTCCTTATACATGTGACAAAAGCTCTGCAAATGATTTTATGTATTTCTGGGGCTTTTCCAACCGATTCTTCAGCTTTTATTGAATTGATCCTTGTGGGATTCTTGATGTGGCTTTAGTTCTTTAATTTTCTTGGTTTATCGACAGCTTTTTCGGTAGACTCTATTCCCTACACTTCAGTTTTAATTTCGATTTTCGCATGCATGGATCTGAGTTGAATCGTTGGGATTTTTGTGAGAAAAATTGGATTTTTACGAACAATAGAGGATGATTTGGGAAAATAGAATAGGGTTTGATTCTCTACGATTATCTAGTGAGGTTGGTTCCGTCGCCTGCTTGTTGTGGGGTCCCGGGGTCTTTGCATGGGGCTATGTTGGGTTCAGTTTGTCCATTGCTTGCTGATTTCGGGTTCGGTGGCCTTCTTGGCTTGCTGTGTTGGGCTTTTGGTCTTCCCTTACTTGCGGCTTTGGGCTCCTTGCTGGTTATGGATTGTGGCTGGCTTTTCTGCTTACTGATGGTTGCTGCTGTCTTTTTCTGCTGCTGTTTGGGTTCGGTTGGTTTCCTTACTTGCTGTTTTGGGTTTCGGTATGGTTTACTTGGGATCTGAGTCACATTCCCCTGTTATCTTGATCGTTAGCCACTGGTTCCTTACTAGACACCCTGTGGACTTTGTCGTGGGCACGGTTTCCCCCCACCACGTGATGAATGACCCCAAATTTGATTCCTCTGGTGTAGAACCTCTAGAGCCATTATGAGTTTGACTTTTGGGTTTTCTTTATCAAAACAATTATTGTGTTTCCATTGTTTTTTGGTTCATTGCATAGAAAGTTGGTGTGTTATTTTTTTGATATATCAGTTCAGCTCTGGAATATCATGATATGGGAAGTATCTCTGCTTCACTTTATCACAACCCTAACTTTATTGTTATATCATTTATTTATCTCTTTGAGCATGCCTGCCAGTACTAGGATGTTTGATATTATGTTAAATTGCGTAGTCCAAGAGATGTTATTTGTGGTATCACTATTGAGAAATGACTGGTGGAATCGAGATTGGCTCTAACATGTCTGGTTGCGACATTCAATTATTGTCTATGAATTCCCTCTTGACTACGTAATTTAAATAATATTGAACTTGGACCCCATCACGACACTAAACCTGATAATTAATTAATTTGGCTTGACTCGTCAGGTTTTGGTGAAACTTATGATTGCGAGAGTGTGGGAGTGATTGGAGCCTGTCTTTTGGCCCATGTCTAAGAGGATTTTCATTCCATGATCTATTACTTTTCCATGTATTAACAATTGAATGAATCTTGAATAGTCTGTTACTCGGCCCGAGGTACCACCCGTGCGGTCCAAGAAGGTCTACGAGTTGCACATTGCAATCTCCTTTAAAAATCATGATCTAGTATTGGTTCACTTTAGTGAGTACCATCTTACAGCAGTTTGTAGCCATTAAATAATCATAGCATGTTACATTTCTGTACCGTACTATTATAACTGTTGCAGTCATATCTCCTTTTTGTGCCTCGTTATTATTCTGTCGCTTGGATAGATATTATCTGCTCTATTGAGCCGTGGTGTGACTGCTGTTGCCCAACTAGGTGACACACATGATTGTACGGAGGCGTCTGAGCACGACAAGTCCGAGCTTCCGATGCAGGACATTAAGCCTTGTGCTGGCTGAGTGTGAGTGTTGTATTTACGTTTCAGTTGTAGTGTAAGATTGTAATGTTATTTCATGTTCACAACTGTGGTAACAAGTTATGTTATGAATATCTTATTCCTTTCTGCTCTGCTCCACATTAACTTTACTGGCACCTGCATATATCTGTTTTAAACTGTGACGGCCACATGAGAACGTGACGTTACAAAGTGGTGGCCCCATACAGGTCCGCGCAATCGTCTCGTGATTAATGTAGAGCAGGTAGGAAGTACGATACTCGACTGACTCGATCTTGCATTATGGATATATGTGTGTATGAAAGTTTTCATACGCAAGAGACGTAAAGCATCTAAGAGAGCGACTATGGCTACAAACGCTTCGGTATCAGGATCTGGGTCAGGCAACGTTGGATCGTACACGGTGCATCAGATCTCGGACTAGGTTTTGCGAGAGATGATACATGCTATACTGGAAGAACCCAGGCAGGATCGAGGAGTGCAGCAGTTCCGATCGCTACGCCCGTCGATTTTTACTGGACGAGAGGACCCTCTGGCTGCAGAAGTAGCTGCGATCGATCACCGACAAGCTGAAGGCAGCATAGACACCTACAGCTTTGTGGGTTAGCATGGCGAAGCTACAACTGACTAGAGAGGCCAGAAACTAGTCGGATGCCGCAGAGGACAGACTGGAGTAGCCAATCTCCTGGAGTACTTTTAAGGAGACATTCAATGCTCAGTACTTCTCACTAGATGCACAGATGGAGTTGAAGGCACGGTTCGTGGGCCTGAAGTAGGGCTCCATGACTGTAGAGAAGTACGACGCTGAGTTTTCTAAACTCAGTAGGTACGTAACTTGATACGTGACCACTAACCATACTTTGTGTTTGTATTTGCTAATAATTGGTGTTTCAAGTTTGCCAAGGACATGGTGTTCTACCCCTTCGGCTCAGGTAAGAGGTTTCAGCAGGGCCTGGACATCGATATTCGTGACAAACTGGTCAGGTTCAAATTGAAGACCCATGCTGACGTACTCTCCACAGCTTGAGAGTATGAGTACATGCAGCGGGAGCGGGAAAGAGAGCGACAGGTAAGAGTCCCTCCAAGACGACCACCACCGACTGTTGCTGCAGAGCAGAGCCGACGATCTTCAGCACCACCAGTAAACGCTCGCATCGGAGAAGGAAGAAGTCCACCCTACAGACGGAGCATACTACACCATTTAAGAAGATCGGAATGGAGACCAGCACTCGACGTCCTGTGATATGCGACTACTATCATCGATCCAGACACATGAATATAGATTGCCGCCGCTGGAACAAGTTGTGGCTGATATGCGGTGCATCAGAGCACTCCATTAGTGACTGTTCAAGACGAGTTGAGTAGACGACGACTGCCAGTGCCAGTCAGTAAGAGCGACAGCCACCACCCCCATCCCAGAAGCGCCAGGCTTATACCATGTCAGCGATGGAGACAGACACCCCTAGCTCTTAGATTGTGTTATCAGTTGTTTGGACTAATTTTCATTTTGTTGTTGCTAGTTGTTTGATGGATTTCTTTTGTGTTCTGTTAATATTCTCGTGTTCCAGAATTTCGAGTACGGAATTTTTTTGTAAGGTGTGTAGAATGTAACTGGCCCCTTTTAATCCCCCTCTTTCTTTTTTTCTTTTCTTTTTCGTTGGGCCCGGCCCACTAGCGCAGCCCACTCGGCTCCGTTTTATTTCGCCACCCCCTTTCTCGCATTCGATCATTGATCCATTCGATTGATCGAGCCCGCTAGGGCTACGACGACGGGGCAATCACATCTCTCTCTTCGTTCGACAAAGCCCTGGGCCCCTCTGTCCTCGTTCGACGCCTGCGACCCCATGCCGCTATTCTCCGTGCCCTCTCGTCCTCTTGTACGGCCCTGCGGAGGCCATAACCCCCTTGCTTCGATGTCATGCATCCCCTCAGCGAGTTCCTCCACCTCCTATAAGTCTCCTCCTCCATGTGACATGCCCTGTAAGTGATTGTCTATATTTCTGTGGCTTTTCCGACTGATTCTTCGGCTTTTATTGAATTGATCCTTGCGGGATTCTTGCTGTGGCTTCGGTTCTTTAATTTTTTCTTGGTTTATGGCAGCTTTTTCGGTAGACTCTATCACATACACTTCAGTTTTTAATGTCCCATCATCATTCCTCTTTTGTATAAAGGATTTTTAAGGAAATGACAAATCTCCATGAAGTTTATACTGCTGCTGTCTTAAATATTTGATTAAATCTTTCACCAAGTTGGGGAGTTAAAAATTAACCAGAGAATCAATTTCATAATTAGGAATAAGCTAAAATGCATATGTTGTATCCACACAACAGATTGACTTGACAAAATATAAGAGGTTTATGATGATTGTTATGCCAAAGGGGAATTTTTCTATTGTCAGAAAAAATTGTCAAATACCTCAGTTCTTCATAAAAACAAATGATGTGGATTCCTTGTCATAACATAGTTAGAGATGACTGATGAGAGAAGGATAACATAATTCATATGCAAACCGATTATCAACTTCAGCTAGCACTTCACAATGCACTGAGACTTAGCCGCTAAATAACAACTTAAATGCAGTTGCTGAAGGAAAATTTAGTTTGCCGCTGATAAATATTAGTAGGCATGGCATGCTTACAGAAATTATATAAGATTAAAACATACACAAACCAAGAATACCTTGTAGCCTTTAATAGTATTTGCATATCTACCATTGTGCGTGAGCTTCCATGTAATAGTTCAAGGATCCTCATAAACTGATTCTACACAAGGCCAATGGTGTTGAATCACCGTCAGTAATTCGGTCAAAAGTTCCAAAAGGAGAGAAGCTTCATTACAAAATGAGGGATGAGATAGATATACTAAGTGTCGAAGAGATCCCACTGAAAAGCACATTATTAATATATTGTTTGTCACCATAACATGAAAGACAGCAACAAGACTAGTTGCTGCAAAATTTACTGAAAAGTCAAAAAAAAAAACCAAATAAAAATAGGTCAAGCTGCATGAAATACATCAAACTCTCACTATATTCGGAAATATTTGGACCATAAGGAATTTGCAGTGTTGGAGACCTATCCAATGAATAAACAGCAATTAAGCCATAAATAACACTGGTCTGGGTAGGCATTATATTTCTGCCCTCTCCCAACTCCTGATGACCAGAGTCACGCCCATAGGTAAGAAGGTCTGATTATCAAATATGCCAAATTTAGTATTGTGGTTTATAATAGCATGCATGTATTGAGCATATATATCACTTAATCCAACATCCATTAAAGATGACCGATTATAACAAACTAGCTCACGGTGGAAATGGGGTAGCAAACTTCTCACACAGAGAACAACAGCTTTTAAATTTGTTTAAACTTACGGATAATGCTAAGGTCGAAAGGTAAAAGATGACCAAGTTCTACAACAAGAGGAGAATTTGATTTTTTTTTTCATCATGCCAAGGAAACAATGAGAAATGGAGAGTATTGTCATATAACCGTTATGCACAATTGGTGGATACTAGTTCAACATTTTGGTCACTCAACTTAAGCCTATGCAACAAAGAAGCTATACCCTAAACACAGGACTTGGAAGTCTAGAGGAAGACGTAATAATTTATGCTATAACTACAAACATCGCTTGCTAAAGAGCAAAACGGACTTACATTTGCGCGACCCTAATGCTTTGCATTGATCATTCGTGTAAAAGAAATTTTATATTAATCAGTTCGATTGGTTCAAGTAATAAAAAAGAGAGAATAAATATATGCTCTTTACAGCTGAGTAGGGCAAGCGGTGTTAATGCAATGTTAGATATGTGGAAGCAGACACTGAAGACTCGAGATTTCAAACTTAGCAGCAACAAGACCGGCATATAGAAAATAATTTTGGTAGAGTAAGACATAAATATCATGTCATGATAAAACTAGATGTGAAAAGTATATCGATAAGTGCTTTAAGCGGAATGATTGAATTGGAGAATTGCAATAGGAGTGTTGTGCGATCGAAATATCTTGTTGCAATCAAACAATAAATTTTATAAGACAGAAATTAGGCCAATTTTGTATATAGCACAAATGTTAGGCTATTCCTACAAAGCATGAACAGAGTTTGGGTATAATAAAAAGGCGAATGTTATGATGATAGGTGGAAACATTAGAAAAGATAAGTTAAAAAATAAGGATATATGAGCGAATGTAGATGTGATCTCTATAAAGGATAAGATGATAGAACATCGCTTAAGATTGTTTGGTCAAATACATCGAAGACCTTTTGAGACATCCATTAAAAATACAGAACATATAAATATTAAAAACCAAGGAAAAAAGGGACCAAAGAAGATACATATGAAAGTAATAAGAAGATATATGAAAGAACTTGGTTAGACAGAAGAGAAAACTTTAGATCGTAATGCATAGAAAAGAATATCCGACTTCACGATCCGATGTGATCATGATCCAACATTATTTCTATTGAGTACATGAAACCGACCCTAATTTTTCTTGATGAATGCTAAGATGATGATGATGATGATGATGATATGACTAGGGCAAGGATCGACCATTTGTTTAGCTAAGCTTACCCGTCTATATGCTTGGGCAATAATGCATGGGCTCAAAATAAAAATACAATCATAAAACTACATAATGACATAGCCCCCAAAATTTACTAATTTGCGTGAATTGTTGTTTTTCTATATTTCAAACAAAGTAATGACAGCTCTTGGAATCTCTCAGCATGTGATTATGTTATGGTATGATATTAATTATGAACAAAACAAAACAAAATTTCCTCTCTATTATAACTGTAATGAAGAAGAGAATTATAATTTTATTAACAAAGTAGAATGACCAGTACGAATCAAATGTAATCAGATATAAGGTACATATATCATCATTGTCAGTTTCACCTCATTTTGGCCAGAATTGTGTTTCCAGCAAAGTTCGCACATATCTCATCTCGGTATCACTTTTCTTCAGACATGTTCTACCTATGGACATCATTTCCCTTATCTAAAGATTCATGCTCCATCTTACGATCTATAAGCCAATTTTGGTTGCACTTCATATGCAAGAATCTATTCAAAAATTTGAGATCATTGCATAAATTCTAAACACATAACGTCCATGTCATATTGCCACAAAATGAGAAATTATGTTTTTCTTTGTGACACCTATTATAGAATTATTATGTATACTTCGTTGCCAAAAAAGTTCACTCTTTTTTGTTTATTTTTCTTTCCCTTTCTATTGCGATATTGTTATTGCCATAAAGGTCTATCCTATTCTTACAGCCAGAGTGCTTGTGTAATGCCCCGTTTATGGGTGCCGTCATAATTTATACACGTATAGGTAGGTCATGCATGTGTCAGTGAAGTCAATGTAAAGCAGTGAAGAAAGAAATAAAGATACTCTTATCATAACATGTTAACAAGGTTCTGAACAAGAAAGATCAGTATAAACTCTCACTACAACTGAAACATAAATACAACACTCACACTCAGCCAGCTCAAAGCTCAATGTCCTGCATCGGAAGCTCGAACTCCATGTATGCAGACACCTCAGTATGATCATGTGCATCACCTAGTGGGAACAACAGAAGTCTTACCACAGCTCAATAGAATAGACAATATCTAACCAAATAACAGAAATAACGACGATGCACAATAAGAAGACATGATAGCAACAATTATAATGGGTATGGTGCATGATATTTTAATGTCATCTAACTACTACAATGTGGTACTTTTGCTAATGTGAACCAATCCTAGGTCGTGATTTATGACTAAGAGTATGATGTGCAACCCGAATACCATCTTGAACCGCGTGGTGCTACCTCGGGCCGAGTCCAAAAAGAAGGAAGCGTGACATGGATTCATGATCCATTTAAAAAATAGAACATGGAATGGAAATCCTCCCAGATACGTGCCGAAAGACAGGCTCCAATCGCTCCTGCACTCCCGCAATCATAAGTTTCCCCCAAAACTCGGCAAGTTATGCTAAATTAATTAGTTAACAGTTTTAGTGTCGTGAGATAGCCTAAGTTTAATATCATTTAAACTACATAGTTAATGGGGTCCACTGTCAACAATCGAATGTAGTAGCAACCAGACATGTCATGAGCCAATTCTCAATTCCACCAGTCGTCTATTATCAGTGATATCACGAGTAACATATCATGAACTACGTAATTTAACATAATATTGAACTTTCCACACGCATAGAAACAACTTCCCAAAGGGGAATATTCCATGTTGACCATCAGTTAAGCTAAACATGTGATAACTGGAAATAGAGGCACAACTAGACAATAGATGTACCAATATTTATTTGAAAAGAAACTGAAATCTGAAATCTTTAGTATTGCTAAAAATTACAAATAGAGGGATCAGATTTTGGGTCTTTCATCACATAGTGAGGGGAACCCAAGCATGCGATAAAGTCCACGTGGTTTCTAGTAAGGTACCAGGGGCTGACGACCAAGACATCGAAGGAATGGGGCTCAGATCCCAAGTAATCCACACCGAAACCCAAAACAGCAGGCAAGGAAACAAGCCGAACCCAAACAACAAGTAAAAGAAGCCATCCGAACTTAAACACTAAGCAAGAAACCCCAAATAGCAAGCAAAGAAGGCCACTGAACCCAAACAGCAAGCAAAGAATGCCACCGAATCCAATAACAACCTAGGAAACCATGGCAGTAAGCAAAGAACATGCCAAATCCCCAAGCCGAACCCCAAAATAGCAAGCAAGGAAGCCAGCCGAACCCAGCATAGCCCAACGCCGAAACCCCACAGCAAGCAGGCGAGTGAACAAACCCATAAAAGAGTCGTAGGGAATCAAACCCTAACTTATCTCCCAAATTATCCTCTCCCGATCCGTTAAAAATCTGATTTTTTGCACAATAATCAACGATTTCAACTCAGATTTAAGCATGCTACAATCGAAATAAAAATCGAAGTGTATGAGATAGAGTTTACCGTAGATCACCGAAGAATCAAAGAAAATCAAGAACCGAAAACCCACAACAAAATCTTGCAAGGATCAACTCAAGAACGCCAAAGAATCAGTCAAAAAACCCCAGAAATTGGAGAAATACTTACAGGTGATGTGTAACCAAAGAGGACGAGAAATGACATTAATAGCAGTCGGAGCAACCCCAGAGGACGCATGTCGTCGAAGCAATGGGAACATGGTCTCCGCAGGGTCGTACAAGGGGAGAGGGGCGACTGTAGTGTCACGGGAGACGACGAGGGGAGGGGGCGTCCGCATCGTACCACAGAGGTATGCGAGAGGGAACGAAGAGAAAGCGAGCGAGCGCTGGCTCGTGTATTCGAAGCCCTAGCGATGGGCCCGTGTCTGCATGAGAGAGAGAGAGAGAGAGAGAGAGAGAGAGAGAGAGAGAGAGAGAGAGGGGCTTGTGGCATGAAAATGAGAGGGATGGGAGAAATTAATGAGGAGCCCGTGTGGGCTTCGTGAATGGGCTGTGGAAATGAAATGGGGGGATAAAAAATGGGCCCATTACAACTTGTTACCATGGGTGCCTTTTTTACCAGTGTTGGCATCACCATTACCCCCTTACAGTCATGGTCATTGTTTATGTCGTCAATTCAATGTTCATATATCTCTATTCATATTTTAAGCAAACCCTTATCTATGGTGCATTCACAGACTACCCACGAGAATCAATGTGTCTACTTGATATCAATTATAGGCATATGTTTACATATGATTGGTTATAATTAGCTTTGGAATAAATATAACTATCCATATAACCTTGGATGCACGTTATTCATGAACTCGCCCACTGCAGGAGATCGAACAAGTAATAATCCTGGTGAGTCCAGGTATATCCACGGGACAACTGACCTGCAAAACCACGAACTTCAGTTTGTAAAAAATAATAATACGGTAATAACCAACCACATAAAGATATGGAAGTATGGTATTAAGAGTTCAAAATAACAAAAGAAAATCCTCCGATAACTACGGGGAAGATAATATTGGGGTATCAATATGAAGAGTATGTGTTGGTTGTGATTTTGTTAGGATCTATGCAATCAATGATTATCAATACATTTTCTATAACTCAACGTTTCGTCCGGTTAGGGCACGAGAACGTTGGAAAATATAACGTTAAATGAACATCGAAAAGTGCCTTAAGTATCGCATACAATAATAGTTCATGAGGAAAATAAGCTTATGTGCCTGCAAGGATCACGCCACAAATAAGTCTGCAAGGATCGTATTCAATCCAGGTACACCAACAACGAATATACTTGAATAATACATGTAGAAACTAGCAAAATACGCGATATAACATGCAAATTAGGGCGAACAGATATTAAAATCAGAGATTTCAGATATCTAACTACATCACAACCAGCACATGAGGGTATTAGCCATGCATGGAGAGAAGAGAATCAATATTCATAGCCAAATACATCATCAATACATCAAAATACGAGCTAAATATACCAAATACGAGGGTAAAGTTTAGAATTTTATTACCAAATCTCTACAATTGAACCCCAAACTCCTTCAGAAGATAGACCTAGCCTCTGTCCCAGGGCCTCCAAATTTCATGACGAAATACGGCTCCTAGAGCCTCCAATACGCCAGAATACGCAACAAAACCCTAGAAAATACCTTAAATACAAGCATTGCGGGTTTAATGGGCTTATCTGGTTCAAACCCGCATTCAAATCCGCATCCAATTACCGCTGCAAACGTCGACCGCTCATCCATGCGGGATCGCACTTGGGCGCGCCACGTGGGCTTTGAGATTTGCGCGCGCACGCTCCGCAAGCTTCGATACGAACTCGATTCGGAGTTACTTTGTGCCGTTCGATCACGCATCAAGGGTGCAAAAAGGGCCACGTGCGCTTTAAAGATCACGCGCTGGCATCCGCTTCGCAAACGCAGCTTGGATTCGCCTATAGCCGCCCGATCGTGAAGTGAACCGTCACGATTTTGCCACGTCGCCCCGCAACCGCTGTGCATCCGATGCGAGTTGAATGCACCATCCGATCGAAGCGGAACGACTCAGATAGAGCCACGTAGACCGCTGCTTCAGCTCGCTTTCGATTCAAACTCGGGCTGATAGCAGCCGTTGGACCAGAATCCAACGGCTCATAGAACGCCGAGTCGCCGCTTCCTGGATCGTTCGATATGGACGGGACACTCCAGGATCGCGCCACGTGGCGTCGAGATGCCACTCCGCTCCACTTGATTTGAATTTGTTGGAAATCGTTGCGGGCCGTTGGATATTCATCCAATGGTCAGTGTTCTTCCGCGTCGATCTCCTTATTTCCTCCGTCTGATAAGGCGGGAGCGGCTCCGATGGCTGCCACGTGACAGCAGCGAGCGTATTTCTGCCGTATTTCTCCAATTAAATGGTATTCTGCATTCAAAAATTCATAAAAATTAGCACAGATCTCAGAAAAATACAAATAAATAGTCGTTGAAATCGTGAGATCGAGACCTAGCCATGAAAAATATAAAAAATGCAGAAATACTCAGTTTATTGCTGTTTTGTGCTCAAATCAAGTGATTGCTCTAATAAATGAAGATATACACAATATGAACGTATTAGAGACCAATTAAGCATCATATAAGCACAAAATAGGGCTAAATGTGGTGTTAAATATACAATATTCACCTCAAATCACACACTGAATCACCCAATGCTTTTCATAAGAGTCGGAAAGAATCCTAACAATGTTAAATAAGTAGTCAGATTTGACTTTTTGCACACGGAGTTATTGCTCAAATAACATGATAATTAATTATCATTTGCGGCCCACAAAGATTTTGTTATTCGGTCATGCATGAATTTCTTTCTTCCTTTATATAAGCTTCTTTTTCCTAGTATGGTTGAGATTCCTTCCCCTCTATTTTGTATTCTATGAAAAAGAAAAAAAATAGTCTTTTTTATATTGCAATCTTTAAAACAACAAAGGTAAGAATAAATGGAAAAGAAAGAACTCAAAATAGTAAATCAAGTTATCCTAATTTCCTTGTTAATTATAATTTAATTAAATAAATCTTTAAAATTTCTGGCTAGGGAAAAAAGCAAATAAAGCAAATAAAAAAGGTAACAAAAGACATTTAAAATGTTGTATTCAAATAAATCTTTAAACCTATGAATAAGAAATAATGAAAAAAAGACCAAAAAACAAAAACCCAACATTTATAAAAAAAGGAGAATGTAAAATAAATAGGAAAAATATCGAATGAAGGAAAATCAGCAAATTACTACACGACGGCCTAATTTAATGTGAACTTAACAATATACCTTCAAAAATAAAATATAAATAATAATATGCCATTTCTCCCGAAGCCACTTATTGAAATTAATTGATACATTTATTTCTGGGTACATGATAATTTCAACTTGCAAGAGATAAGAGAGGGAATGTTTTGAGATTTAAATTTTTAAAAGAGGAGAAAGAGGTGCCAAAATCATGTTGACAAGAACATGTAAGATTTGAAAACTCATTCGGCATGTTATTTTAATATTTGATAGTTGACATACGGGGTACGACACTTAACACAATAGTAAAGAGTGCTCCCTCATTTTTATTCTATAGGATAGAGCATTGGAGAATAGAAATATGTTTTAAATTAATTTTTTGAGAATGTGATTCACACCGAGTAAGAAATTTGAGTTTCAATTTTGGATAGAAACACCTAAACCTTTATATGAGTATTATGGGCAAAGAGAAAGCAAGGTGATGGGTCGGAACTTGAAATCATTTTTTTTCCAAAATAGTTCTTTTTAAATAAAATTATATATTTGACACTTGACTATTTCAAGAGAGGAGTGTTTTCTATATTTGCTAAATATTGTTTAGTAAAAGGATGGAGGAGGGTTTTCGATAGATCTGCAATTTTGGCCCACTAAGGGCGTATTCCTCCAAATAAAGTTCATCTTCAATAAAGTCACAATTTTCCCCCCAAATCCCTCTTCCTAGCCCTAAAAATCCCATTTCCCCCCGAAAAATTTCTCCATCTCACCAAATTTCATCTTTTCTACATAAAACCCCAAGAAAATCCTATCAATTTTCTTATTGGATATTTAAATTTTTATTTTGGAAAGGGAAGAGAGAGATGATGGTCGTAGCGGGATAGCTCGAAGTGCGAAGGCTTAGAATTTTGAATTCCAAGAGCGTTTGGAGAGAGAAAAGGGATAATGGTCATGATGAGATAGCTTAAGGAGAAAAGAATTTGAATTTTGAATTTCAAGAGAAAGAGAGCTTAAGAGTGTCGAAAATCAGCTATGTATTTCAAAGAGATTTTTGTTGTTGTTTTGTAATTTTAAGAGGGTGATGCTTGTCACAATAATAGAGCAACTCCTTTTTACTTAGTTGATGTGGCACCAATTCTAATTTGGATTCAAATTAGTACTTTTGTAATTGAATCTTTTTTAAATTTTATTATTTGAGTGTATTTAAGACCTTTTAGAATTTCTTTTTCGAAAAGAATTTAATTCTTTTAGAGTTTCCTTTGCTAAAAGAATTTGAGTCTTTTTTGAATTTCCTTCGCTAAAGAATTTGAATCTTTTTGAAGTTTACTTTAAAAAAAGTTTGAATCTTTTTTGAGTGCATGTTCTAAAAAACTATTTTATTTTATTTAGAAATCATTATTTGAGTTTATTTAGAAGTTTGAATATGAATCAAATTAATCTTTGTATTAGCATATACACATGACTTTGGAGTCAAATTTTTAAATATGATGGATAGAATAAATTTGGTGTAAATTGGTGTAAATTTTTAATTTGCCAAATTAGATTTTTTGCATCGGGATGTGATGTGCTTGGTTGCCTGGTCGTGAGGTCTGAAAAATCTTCGCGTGCAAGACGTGTGAGTCGATCATCATCTCTCTGAATTGTACTGCTGGAAATTTTATCAAATCCCTAAATTTTCCCCCAAATTCCGCGTCACAACCCAACTTTCTCTTCCATCTTGTGTCATATTTAGTATTAGAGAAATTTTTTGATCTTTTTTTTTTCATCATTAATTTATTCTTTTATTTTTAGTTAGGTTTTAGATTTAAAAAAACAAATGATAAAATTGAAAATTGAAAAATCAAAAATAGATAGAAAAGAAAATCAAAAAAGAGAAAAAAATCAAAGTGAGGGAAATTTGAAAACCAAGAGATAAATTCAAGGAAGAAGAAAAAATTCAGAATGGAGGGAAAAAACAAGTTTAAAAAATTCAAAACTTTTTTCCCTTCGGTGCAAATTCTAAGTTTTGGAAAAACTTCTGGATTTTTCCAATTACTATAATAACGTTTGCCACTTTATGAGATTTTTGGATGAATTTCAGCCAATGTTTGCACAATGTCCATCATTTTAATTTATTTTGGAACCATTTCAATCCCAATCGCTGATCCTTTTAAGCTATATGTAAGCTAATTTGAACCAAAATCAGATTTGAAACTATCTTATTTAGTTTTGAACAAATTGCCTAGAATATCATATATTTCCTATGGATTTTCTCAAGCATCACCCAGCTAAAGCAAAGTATGATTTTAGTGTCTTAATTTTCTACGATTTTGATGGTTCTCAAAGGTATGAAGATTGGGAGTATCGTATTAAGAGATTATTTTTTACATGCTGCAACCTAACTGAGAAGAAAATTACATTTACGCTCGACTTAAACTCAGAATAGAAGCCTACTATTGGTGGAAACATTATGATGAAGGATGTAAACAATGGGCACAAATGAAACCCGAACTTTAACATTGGTATTTTCCCAAGCATCAATCACCTTCACCGATATCAAATTCAAGGGTTGAACGCAATTGAACATTTGATGAGATATAATAGTTATGCAATAAGCTGCACTACCCGAAGCAAATACTACAAGCAGGGTCAACATTTGAGATATATTTTGACTTTTGAGCCAAAACTAGATTCCAAACCTGTCACAGGGTAAACATGAGTCAAAATTTGAACCAAAGTTTGAACCAGAGCCTGAGTGCACATCCAAGTATACGATCAAGATTAAGCATGTGATCGAGTCCAAGCTCGAACCTGAGTCCGAACCTGTGTCTAAGCAGTGGTTAGAGCTTAAACTACACAATGATTCTAAGTCAGATTTTAGCTTGGAGGTCCCACTAGAACCTATTGCATACGTTCTTCATTATTCCTAATAATCATTATTAGCGAACGAACAAGTAGGTTTTACATGCTTTTTCATCTTTCATGATTTGAAAATATTTTCCAGAATATATTCATTTACAGATATATATACTGCTACACTTTAAGATTCATAAACATATCTTTTCTAATTACAAAAGTCTACTAATTTCTATAAGTTATGCTCTTCATGTCACCATTCATCATGTGATGAAATTCTCAAAGTCGGAGAGAATGATGGGGATCCAATTTTAATTTGGATTCAAATTAGTATTTTAATATTTGAGTTTTTTAGATTTTATTATATGAGTTTATTTGAGTACTTTAGAAATTTTTTCTAAAATAATTTCAGTCTTTTAAAGCTTATTTTATAAAGGAATTTGATTTTTAGAGTTTCTTTTTAAAGAAATTTGAGCAGTTTAGAGTTTTCTTTTTAAAGAAGTTTGAGTCTTTTTAAGTTTCATATTCTATGAAAAAAATTTATTTTATTTAGGAGTCTGTATTTGAGTCTATTTAAGAGTTTGAATATAAGTAAAATTAATCTTATATTAGCCTATAACTATGACTTTGCATTCACCTCTTTAATTATAATGGGTGGGATAGAATTTGAGAAAATTGACATAAACAATTTGTTTGCCAACTTAAAATTTGTATTGAAGTGTGAACGTGGTTGTAGCTACCAAGATGCGAAGTCCGAAAAATCTTCACATGCGACATACGTCGGTGATCATCAGATCTCAGATCTCTAGGGTCTGAAGTCTAAATTTTTTATCAAATCTTTAAAGTTTTCCTTAAATTCCCCACCACAACCCTTTCTCCGTCATCGTGCTGATGAGAATCTAATTTCGATTTAGATTCAAATTAATGTTTTAGTATTTGATTCTTTTTTAGATGTGATTATTTAAGTTAATTTGAGTCCTTTTAGGATTTTTAAAGAAATCTGAGTCTTTTATAGTTTCTTGTTCTAAAAGAATTCGGGACTTTAGAGTTTCTTCTTCTAAAAGAATTTGAGTCTTTTTAAAATTTTCTTTTTAAAAATTTGAGTCCTTTTGAATTGTCCTTTTTATATGAGTTTAAATATTTTTTGAGTTTCCTATTCTAAAAACACTTTTATTTTATTTAAGAGTTTTTATTTAATTTTATTTACGAATTTGAATATAAGTCAAATTAATCTTTGTATTAGCCTGTAAATATGGCTTTGTATTCAACTTTTTAATGATGGACGGAATAGAAGTTTAGAAAATGGGGTGAAAATTTTTTGTTCGCTAAATTAAATCTTTAGTATTGGAGTGTGAGAATGAACTTGGTTGCATGGGCATTAGTTTCAAAAAATCTCCATGCGTAAAGCGTGTGGGTTAATAATCATCAAATCTATAAGGTGCAGAACCTGAAATTTATCAAATCCTTAAATTTTCCTCCAAATTCCCTACCACACCCTCCATTCTCTTCAATCATGTGTCATTAGTATTACTGAGTAGAGATGAAGGTTTGAATGGTCAACACAAAGTTTAGAATACGAGACCCATGCGAAGAAACAACTAGTGGATCACTGGTGGCTTATCCGCATAAGATCTTACCATCGTGGGCTGAATGCCATAACTTTAGTGTACATGATCAATGATTTGGTTTCATCCAACACACTCTCCATTTGACACTTAAGACTCCAAGTGATATGAACATAACATATAGCTTAGATTTGGACAATTTAGACCGAGATTCAAATCTAAATCTCCCGTGCATCAAAATAGAACATAATTATAAAGGGTAAAATTTTATCTTTATAATGGAAATGGTGCAAGCAACTGCTAAAATGTTTTAAAAGGAAAAAAATTAGAGGACTACAGTAGCAGAGGTAATAACTAACGTGATACATGGCATTAATCAGCAAAGTGTAAGTTGGAGATCCTTTCAGCAATTATGCCTTTGAATAATATAAAACAAAAAGGGAAAATGATGTGGATCAAGCTACATGCACATGCGAGACTATTAGGAAGATTAAAGCAAATTTTACATATGGAAGAATTTAAAGCATACATGGAAAAGTCTTAATTATTTTTAAAATTCCTTTTGGGTTTCCGTTAAAATTAGAGTCGAGTTGGGAGTTTCCTTTTTATTTTATTTTTTTATCTGATTTAGAGTTTGAGTCAAATTAGTATTTTTAATACAGTTTTATTTAGAGTTTAAATTTGAGTCTTTTTATAACCTTATTTATAAAAGGAACCTTTGAGAATTCTAAAAATATTAGTTTTCATAAGCTTCCAAGTTTTGTTTTCCTATAAAAGATGTTTATGCCTTTCAATGTAATAGATGATTAAAGAGTGATGTAAAGAATAAAGAGAGGCATGTTAGTTGTTTGCGATAAATTTCAGTTTCTTCTTTGAATCCCTTTACATACGAGGTTCATACATAGGATGTGCATAGAGTGGGTCAGTGATTCGCTAGTATGTGAGGCCCGAACTCTATCCATTATAATTTTATCTTCTAGTTATTAAACCTTAGATTTAGTTCTTCCCTTAATCCCACCACAAAACCTAGTACTTTAACTCCTCCTCTTCCATGTCCCCGCCAGAAAATGAAATAATTATTAGAACCAGATGAAAACCAAACAATGTGACAAATGGAGTATTTACCAATGTATTTAGCATAAAAAAGAATGAATTCAAATGCCCGCATCTACCTTTGCTGCAATTGAAAATTGCTAACAATTAAGACATATGGTACACCGAAAATACACCTGACATTCATTATCGGTCAAAAATCAAAATTGTCAAATTTTGACTTTAGTAAAAAGGTTAGGGATCATCTTAATTCAAAAAGGATACAAGTTAATCACAGTTCAGATATAACTAAATCATAATACTTCCATAACTGGTGAAAAGAAGCCACAACTACGAATTCAACTGTTTATGCTCAAGATACAGTTATATAGCAATAACCCCACAAATTGCAGGGGTCGTTGTCCACCAATGCACGTGTTCAACCAATAACATAGTTCAACCAGTTAAAGCTGAACAAAAATAGGACAAGAACCTAATTTGTTTCGAAGTTAATTTTGGATTAGCATACACAGACATGATGATATGATAATTTTGAAAAGAACATAGACTTTAAAGATGGAATTAGATTCTTTGCCAGTGTAGGGTGTCAGTATAGTAAATACTGAATTATGAACTGTGAAGCAAGAAATAAAACTTGAAGAGCTTTCCAATCGGTGACAGTGACAGTGACTGATGTAGGATCATGCCTAAAGATAAGGTGCATCAAATTTCTCACAATTTCTTGAGTATACACTTGCACATGTATGCATCCATCTCCACCAGTCTGCTGGTAACAATGCAGATGAATGGAAGAAAATTGTGGATCAGAGAACCTGCAACATTCAGGTTTCACTATCATGCTGCTTTTGCGTCAATTTTAGCCTGCAACATTCAGGTCTCTCCATTGTGAGCAGTTTGGGTCGATTTAGCAACTCATTGACATCAGGCTAAGCAACAGAAGTTGGCATGTTCTTTGGAGGTATGGTGTACAGTTGACAGGTAAAATCATGACATGGGAACAGGGTAGGTGGTCCAAAAGAATTTCTATATAGAAATACAAGAAGCATACGTCCTCACACTGTGGCTGCTGCTGTTCCCAGCAACACTGCAGGAGGGAGGGATCAAGAAGTTAAAGAAATATGAGCAAGATTTAAGCTATTCTCTGGATACTCATTACATAAAATAACACTACTTCCCACAATATAAGTTCTTATAATTTAAATATTTCTTTAGAGCCAACATATGGCCCCCCCCAAACCAGGGAAGTCATGTCTCCGTGGCTAGCAATGTTACGAAAGGAAATAATGTTTTGCATGCTGTATGAGCAAGCGAATTGAAGAATCAGATGGAAAGAGAGGTAAATATTGGTAGAACATGATAGACTGGGAGGGGGCCCACCAAGGTTGGATAACACGGTTTTGGTTTGTCATTTTAAAATTTTTTGATTTTGACAAGTTTCGCTCGTTTTGTTAAATTTCGTTTTAAGTTTCGTTTTTTAATTTATCTATATTTTTAATATATAATTGTATCATTATGCAAGTTTTAAACCCAAACACACTACTAATTTAAACCCAAACCCATAAACCAAACCTATGCCTAAATAATAACATCCAACCCAAACCAAAACACAAACCAATAAACCTAGAGTTCCTCTAGCTTTACCCAACGTGCCCCCACGTGGGGGCACATGCATACTTCCCTTTAAACCCATCTCTTACTGAGACCAGCGACCAAAATCAAAAAAGCCCTAAATCACCATTGCATCTGATAATAAAGGCTGCATAGCGTGATGATGCTGGATATGGAAGGTATGGAACTCGAACATGTAAGTTGCTGCTCTTTTCTCTCCTCCACTTCTTCTAATTCTTCTTCTTTTTTCTTTTCTTTTTTGTTTCGTGTTTTCAAAAACTAGCTTCACTTCAATGACTTTGATGTGGAATCGAGGACGCGACATGTGATCGAGGCGATATCGAATTTACGAGATTGAGGCCAAGTACGTTCTTTTTCTGTTGTGGCTACTTCTTCATTTTTTTCTATTAAGCCTGCTGTTTATTATTTCTACTGATGCTTCTACTTTTTTTTCCTGTTGTTTCTATTTTAAGGCTTTTTCTATAGCTCTTTTTAAGTTTCGATCCAAAACCAAATTGCAGCCATGGTTCCATGATGGACCCTTTCGAAACTAGTACGAAACGTCTAAAACTTAACGGTTTCAACCGAAACTTCAAAGTTTGGGGCTCACAATTAATGATATTGGTGAAGAACTAAGTAATGTTTGAAACCATATCTAGTACGAAACGTCTAAAACTTAACGGTTTCAACCGAAACTTCAAAGTTTGGGGCTCACAATTAATGATATTGGTGAAGAACTAAGTAATGTTTGAAACCATATCTAACCTAAAAGCTTAAGTCAATAGATAATGGTCACATCACTAATATATAGACATCACATTCTTTTCATATATGAGACTATTATTCTTAATACTCCCTCAAGATGAGAACCTTGAGTTTCACATTTTTTAAGACTAGGATGAAACCTATGAACGGACAAGATGAAACCTGTGATACAAGATCGGATTACAAGATGATGTCATTAGGCTAGTAATACAAGACATGATTACAAACGAACAGAATGGAACCTGGGATACGAGATCGGATTACAAAGCAATGTCGTTAGGCCAGGATTGAGTCTGAGATCCGGTATCATGTTAGAACATGATAAAATGTGAGGGGTGCACAACTAATGATGCTGGTAAAGCCACAATTAGTGATTGAAATCATACCTAACTTAAAATCTTAAGCCAATGGGTAGTGGCCCAATCACACTACTACATGACCATCAAATTCTTGCAATTTTTCCAACACTGGACTATTATTCTCAACAAATATAAAGTTTAGTCAGCATGAAGCTTATTTCACATAGACAGATAATCAATGTTTTGATGGTCAAAACTATGATCATTGGATGCCAAAAGCAAGTCAAGAATTACGCATAAATGGCGCTTTCAGAAAATATTTACCAAAGAGAGAACATGTTCTAAGCCATCAAAGTGATTGATAAGCTTGACAAGAATAGATCGCAGTGCATCCAATTCATTTTTATCCACCGTTGTATTTTGAGCTCGTTGTAGAATACCGTCCAAAACAGTAGACAGATAGTGATCCTAAAATTTATGAAAAGCAAACTTCAGTTGTAAAATCAAGAATATAAGTATCGATAGAACTTTAAAGCGTTCATAGCCCATGAACTATTTCCAACAGAATCCTAAAGATACCTACCAGGATTTAGGAAAAAATTGACATAGCAAAATGAAGGAAGATACAACATGTTAACAAGTGCAAAAAAGTAGGGATGCTATATTAATAGTATAATTTCTACTGAACAAACTTTGGAAGAAATTCTGCCAAAATCTACCAAATATATCTTCCTACTTGAAAGAATTAAATCTTAAAAATTAAAATGCATATGTGTCACCAAACAATAGTATGAACGGTGTACTTACTGACCGTCAAATGCGATAAAGTAGAAAGAAACTAAAACAGAAGTCTTATTAATAGGGTTACAGGTAAGTCTTAATCCACATGATTCAATCGATTATATTCTGGGGAATAATCACTAGTTATTCTAGATGTGGAACAGCAACCGTGAAACTCAACTACCAACCCAGCTGTTAGCGGGAAAACATTGCAGGATACTAGAGCTAATACAATCAACAAAGAATCTTTAAAGAATGTCCAAGACTAAATCTGCTATAAGGAATTAGGAATTCACTTGTGCAGCATGTTATAAGGAACAGATCCAGTAAAAACCAGTTCAACGTGGTGCATAATCTGTTCCAGTATCACCTCATTTACTCAATTACACACACACACACACACACACCCCCCCCACAAAAAAAAAACACTGGTGGGGGGAGCGCACATTTAAATACAAATAAAAATACCCCCACCCCAACTCCTTTTCAAATTGTGTTCTTGTTCATGATGCATTCCCAATCGGGATAATCAAAGATGGGAACCTAGGAATGAATAGAAGAGCGCCAATTGAACTAGCTATTTTATCTCATTGAGAATATGTAATACGAATATTGTAACGGCCCAAGCCCAGCCCGAGCCCATCAGGCTCTCTTAATTTCCCCATTCTCTCTCTTCGACGCCCGATCTCCCCCTTGTGGGCTTTCAATAGCAATCGCCCCTCTCTTTTCCGCAGCGAACGAGCCAGCGAGGGCTTCTTCACACTCGCAGCGAAGCGAGGAGCCCTCATGTCACTTCAAACGTGTCCCTCTCACGTTTGCAGCAACCGCTATGGATTTGACAACGCCTCGTCCTCTCTCACGTACGACAGGCACCCCCCTCCGTCCTATCTCCCGTGCAACGAGCAGCGCCATGCCCCCCTTCCTCTCTCTTGTCCTCGCAGGATGGGGGCATGGCGCTGCTCGTTGCACGGGAGATAGGACAGAGGGGGGTGCTCGTCGTACGTGAGAGGACGAGGCGTTGTCAAACTCCTCTGACCCCGACAACGACTGCTCCTTCCTCTATGGCTCTCCGACAGCTATAAATCCCCTCTCCTCTCCTCCTCCTTTGTGGCAAGCTCTGATCTGCGGTGGCTCCTCTTGCTTGCGGTCTGTTCCTTCCTTACTTGAGTTGGGTGCAGTGGCTCCACTTACTTGCGGTTTTGGGGTTCCTTATTGCTGATGGCTACGACTGGCTTTTTCTACTAATTATTGGGTTCGGTTGAATTCTTTGTTTGTTGTTTAGAGCTTCAGTTCTTAATTTTCTTAGTTATTCGGCTACGATTTTAGGTAGACTCTATCACATATAGTTCAGTTTTTGTTTCAATTCTTGCATGATTTATTTGAGCTGAAATCGTTAGGGTTTTGGTCGTCTTTTGCTTGCTGATTTAGGGTTCTTTGCTTGTGTTGGGGTTTTGATCTTCCTTTGCTTATGTTTTGGGGGTCCCTTGCTGATTGGATTCGGTGGCCTTCTTCTGCTTGTTGTCTTGGATTGTTTGGGTTGTTATTGCTTATGGCTTGGGCTACTTGTTGTTGTTGGGTTGTCATAGGTTGCGGCTTGCTTCCTTGATTGTTATCTACTTGCCGTTGGATCGGCTGGCTTCTTTACTCACTGTTTTGGGCCTCCTTGCTTGTTGATTGGGTTCGGTGGCTTTCCTTGCTTGCGGGGTTGGGGACCCTTGCTGTATTGGGGTTCAGGGGCCTTCTTGGCTTGCTGCGTTGGGGTTTGGCTTCTTCCCTACTTGATGCATTGGGCTTCCTTGTTGTTGTTAGGTTGCGGCTGGTTTTATTGCTTGCTGATTGGGTTCGATTGGTTCTCTTCCTTGCTGTTTGGGGTTCCTAGGTTGTCGATGGGTTCGGTTGGCCCTCCTTACTTGCTATTGGTTGTGGCTGGCTCTCTGCTTGCTGATTTGGCCCTCCTTACTTGTTGTTGGGTTGTGGCTAGCTCTTACTTGCTAATTTGGCTCTCCTTGCTAATTTGGCTCTCCTTGATAGTTGTGGATTGTGGCAGGGTTTCTTTGCTTGTCGTTTTGGGTTCTTTGCTTATGGTTAGGTTAGGTAGATTCCCATGCGTGTTATCTTGTGTCCCTGAGTAATTGTTGGACTCGGCTGGTTTCCACATTTGTTTTGGGTTCCGGTGTGGTTTACTTGGAATATGATCCCTCTGGCCTAGAACACCTGACGCCATCATGCGTTTGACCTTCGTGCTTTCTTTATCAAGCAATTATCATATTTCCTTCGTTTCTTGGTTCATTGCATAG
Organism: Scilla litardierei; assembly: GCA_030789695.1. Classification (NCBI taxonomy): domain Eukaryota; kingdom Viridiplantae; phylum Streptophyta; class Magnoliopsida; order Asparagales; family Asparagaceae; genus Scilla; species Scilla litardierei. The sequence goes on from CM061132.1 coordinate 4,381,991, forward strand.
TATAGTTGGGTGTTTTTAATATAAGTGCAGAGTTGGAATAACAGGATATGAGAAATATACATGCCTTACTTTATCACATGCCAGCTTTATTATCATCTCTTTAATTATCTCGAGCATGCTAGTGCAGGAAGTTTAATATTGTGTTAAATTGCGTAGTTCAAGGGATGTTTACTCGTGATATCATTATTGAGAAATACCTAGTAGAATTGATATTGGCTCTTGACATGACATGTTACTATTACATGTACGGCAGTGGACCCCTTTGACTACGTAGTTTACATAATACTGAAGTTGGACCACATCACGACACTAAAAATGTTAGTTAATTAACCTAGTTTGACTCGTCCGGTTTTGGGAAAACTTATGATTGCGAGAGTGCGGAAGCAGTTGGAGACTGTCTGTCTGCCTAGTCTGAAAGGATTTCCGTTCCACGATCGGGCATGATCGTTCACAATCCATCATTTTCAACATTTGAATGGATCCTAAGTAGTCTGTTACTCGGCTCATGGTAGCACCCTTGTAGTCTTAAGAAGGTTTTCGGGTTGCACATCACACACTCTCATAAGTCACGACCTAGAATTAGTTCACAATAGTGAGTACCACCTTGCGGTAGTTGGGGATATTAATAAACGTAACATGTTACTTCTTTGTACCATACCATTAAAACTGTTGTTGTCATATCTTCTTTTTATACATCATTACTTTTCTTATCATATGGTTAGATATTGTCTACTCTATCGAGCTGTGGTGTGACTTCTGTTGTGTGAAGCCAATTTGTTTTTTTGGGCCCAAGGACTTTTCTTCTAATCTTTCTTTCTTATCTTTCTTTCTTTCTTTTGTTTCTTTCTTTCTTTCTTTTGTTTCCGGCACAGCCCTCAAGGCCCCAAACTTAACCCCTCTCCCTCTGTCTTTTTCTCTGTCTCCCCTCCCGATCTCTCCCATGTACCTCTCTCGCGAAAATGCACAGGAGCGTGTTCGTCTCACGTACGATGGGAAAAAAATCTGATCTCTCTCTCCTCTCCTCTACATGCCAGCACATCCTTGGGAGCAAATCAAAGCTCCCCCTCTTCCCTCCACCTCCTACTACATGTGTTGCACCCCAACCCCTAAAATCTGAAGGTTTTGACACGTTTTGCTTCAGATCTGAAGCTAAAAGCTTAGTGGCATCTCCTCAGCTCTTCTACAAGTCATCTAGACTCTCCCATTCTCCTATTTAAGCTTGGGTAAGTCCAAAAATGTCAGCTTTTAATCAAAAATTTCGTTTACAAAGAAAAGTTGTCTTTTTATGCGATTTGGGGGTTTTCTCTCTTGCTTGGGGACTGATCTAAATTCTGGAGTTGGGATTTCTATTGTGTTTATCCCATGAGTTCGAATTTTGGGTAAATCACTCTCAACTTCTGTAATTTTGGTATAAAATGTTTATGTTTCATTGCTATGATGTTTCCTGAGCGTAAGTTGGGTGTTCTTGGGCTTGGTGGCAACCTATGCCGTTGCCCTAGTCATGTTGTGCTTTTATCTTGTCATAATGTGCCTTTTTGGCTCTAAAAATTTCAGCTAGGCCTTCCTTGGCTCTGTTTTTCCCTGTTAAGCAATTTTGGGTATTGACATGATCCTACCGATCTCTTTTTGAGCATGGTTGAACCCTCTTTTGTTCCAAGGAGACCATAAACCCATAAACCATGACTTATTGGATGATTAGTTGTCTTATAAGCTATGATATACACTTTACCCCTTAAAATTCAGAATGATGTTAGCTGAGGGTTCCGACTCTTAAGTCCCTCTGTGAAGGCTTGAAGTCATAAAATTAAACCATGAACTTATGGTTTTGACACTTAAGTCCTTATGTTTGCGCAAGGATGAAATTAAAAACATGAATATATGGTTAAGCCCCCGTAAAAATGATCAATGATGATATTTACCTGAGATCACTACCAATGATCCTTTTCCAATTGAAATTCCACCTTAATTTCAAGATGAAGTACCAACAATCGCATGATTCTCAGATTCAGGTATCTAGTACTTAATTAATGCTTTAGTTCAATTAATGCTCATATGAAATAATGTTCATAATATCTGTTATTTATAGAATGCTTGTTTAATTAATAACATGACTGCTTCCATGTTACTTGTCGTCGTGCTAATAATTCATGTTTCAAGCAATTGCTGTTTGCTACATGTTATTATGGTTATGTCACTGATTGCACTCTAAGTCTATGGCATTGAAGTTAGTGTTATGATGAGTGTGCAATAATAACTACGGACACCAGAAGAAAGTCTTGTTGGAATGTCCCGTTATGAGTATCCCGTGCAACATCTTGATGGAACATCTTGTTAAATACATGGACATGAAAATGTATGGTACCACATAGCACACCCAAATATGGTCTAAATTCAACGAGGCTGCAATTGATTTAAGAAATTGGATACTTCCCTCCTGTTACAAATAAAAGAAATAGTATCAACCTAGCATGACACATGTGACATTACTGAGAGGTTGAGTGATGTTGAGTGATGTACACTTGACTTTCACTGAGCACTTACGACTCACTGGGTATGTGGTAAATCATATTAGTGGAAGTACAGGAGCGACTAGAGCCATGATTTGTTCCATAATACAGTTTTACTCTGGTTGTTAATGTGGGTCAAGTGGGTCAATGTGTCTGTCCTCCTGTTGTTTCTGTGGGCTTAGCCCGGGTGAGCGCCCCAGTGGCCTGTAGTGGACTCCTTGGTTGCTTCTATATTCCCCAATATGATTCAAGGCCTAGATTTGGCTTAAATTGTAGAAAGTAAGAAATCTATCACATAATGATGCATGTTACCTTATTCTCTGTTAGCTTGAGTAGTTAGTTCCTTGGTAAATTGTACTTTCGTTATTTTGAGCTTTGTTTTCAGTAGTTTTACTTACACTCACATAAACGTTTAAACACCAAATTTTTTAAAGTTATTGTGATTTACCTGGTGTTCCTATTTTGCATTGAACACCATGTGTTGGTAGTTCTGAGGAGTTTCCTATAGTCGGAGTTCTGGAGCCGAAAGTGGAATCCGCCGATCCTTGACTTAGAGATAGTCATATGCTGATTTGTTATCTTTGTAGAACTTTTTGGTGTATCTAGGTCTTAAAACGTGATCCTACTTTGTGATGTATATAGATCATGTTCTGAGAGCCTTTTTTGTAAACTCGTTTATATAAATAAAATAAAGTTTTTTCCTTTACGTATTTTTATACATGGCTGCTCATATAGCTTAGATTGTCAACACTGGTTAACTGCAAGACCTGTCAACCATGTAAAACATGCTGCAACCCCAGGTTGCGGGGCATGACATGTTTTCTTGGTGGCCCATGAAGGTCCTCGCAACAACCCTCGTGGACAATCTAGGAAGAGTAGAATGTATGGTAAACAATGCGTAAAAAGAACTAACCTTGGCCTGTAAATGCAGGCGTAGGAAAGTTTCCAATCGACGTATGCATACAATAGAGATGGCTCGAAACACCTTTGGATGTGGTTCAGGTCATCCGACGGTGCATCAGATTTCTGATCAAGATCTTTGGGAGCTTGTTCAGGCTCTACGGAATGAGCCCAAGCAGGATGGAGGAATTCAGAGGTTTCGATCCTTACATCTGAAGACCTTCATGGTTGAGAGGATCCTTTGAAGGCGGAGGAGTGGCTGAGAAGCACTATTGATGATTTGATGACTGCAGATGTTGCCCCAGAATCATGGGTCAAGATGGCTAAGTTACAGTTACTGGAGGGAGCCAGGATTTGGTGTGATGCCGTAGAAAATCGATTGGAGAAGCCAATTTCTTGGGATACATTCAAGGAGCAGTTCAATGCTCAGTTTTTCTCACCTGAAGCCCAGATGGAGTTAGAGGCTCAGTTGACCAATTTGAAGCAAGAACCATGACAGTAGAAGAGTATGATGCCGAGTTCTCCATGCTCAGCAGGTTTGCAAAGGATATGGTATCCACTCCACTAGCTCGGGCCCGTCGCTTTCAACAGGGCCTGAATATCAGGATTCAGGAGAAGATGGTTAGGTTGAATCTGAAGACACATGCGGAGGTATTGGCAACCGCTCGTGAGTTTAAGTATGTCCAGAGGGAAGTCGAGCGGGAGCGTCTCATGCTTGTATCCCCGAGGCAGCCATTACCTTCCCCAGCAGCCACTGAAGGGAACCGTAGGCAACCCATGCCACCAGCTAGAGCTATACACCGGCCAGTGCAGCGGATTCAATTCAAGAGGTCGGCATCTCCCCAGTCGAAGCAGCAGCAGCTAGCATATCATTACTGTGGGAAGCCTGGGCACATTAAGTCAGAATGCCAACTACTCTTAGGACTTTGCTTAGTCTGCGGATCGAAGGAGTACAGTGCTAGAGACTGCCCACAGAGGGGATTGCGACCAGTGGTTCCAGCAATTCCTGCATCTGCGCCTGTTTCTTCTTCAATAGGATGTGCACCACATAAACCACCACTTCCTTCCTAGAAGAAGGCTTTTCAGCAGGCTAGATCACAGCCGCCTCAGCCAAAGCGTCGAGCTTTCACCATGACTGCAGTCGAGGCTGAGGCCACTAGTCAAGTGATTATGTGTAAGATTTATTTGCTTTCAGTAATTACTTTCATATCTTTTCATTATTTGCTTAGACTTAGTATCTTTGACCTTAGGTACCGTATTAGTTTCTGGTAAGCATGCTCTCACATTGTTTGACTTGGGAGCTTCTTATTGTTTCTTAACAACCTGATTCGTCAACACACACTCCCTGTTGCACACTTAGCTTCTTGTTGGAATATCAACACGGGCAGTGGTGTGATAAAAGCCACTAGTGGGTATCCTCAGTGTCATGTAGTTATTTGTGGAAGAGAGTTATATATAGATTTTGTAGTGATTGAGTGCCAAGCTTTGAAGCAGTATTTGGAATGGACTGGTTAAGAACCTTCCATGCTATCATAAATTGTCGTCAAAGAAGGGTAGTGTTTGAGATGACCGATTATCCAAGATTTGAGTTCATTAGTAGAGATAGATCTGAAGGACCAGTTCAATTACAGGGCAAGTCTATTGAACATATAGTAGCTGACATAGTAGCTAACATGGGGTTGAGCCAAAGGTTCCAGAGGTCGTGCGAGAGTTCATGGATTATTCCCAGATGATCTTTCTGGGTTACCTGTAGAATGTGACATTGTGTTTGTCATTAATCTAGTTCTAGGTGCCCAGCCCATATCAAAGCAACCATATCGAATGGCACCACCGGAATTAGATAAGGTCCGGAACCAACTGAATGATTTGATGAAAAAGGGTGGATACGACCTAGTGTGTCTCCATAGGGTGCACCTATTTTATTGGTTAAGAAGAAGGATGGATGCCAGTGCATGTGTGTGGGCTACAGGAGTTGAATAAGGTAACGATGAAAAACAAGTATCATCTCCCTCGCATTGATGATATCTTTGACCAGCTCGGAGGATCTAGTGTCTTTTCGAAAATGGATTTGCGGACTGGATATCATCAAGTAAGAGTGGAGAAGAATGATATCTCCAAGACTGCATTCAGAACAAATTATGTGCATTATGAATACCTGGTGATGCCGTTTGGTGTAACCAATGCACCTGCAGTATTCATTAGTCTGATGAATCAGGTGTTGTATGAATTCCTCGACAAGTTTGTGGTGGTTTACATTGATGACATCTTGATCCACTCAAAGAATGCACATGAGCATACTGAACATTTAAGGAAGGTATGAGAGACTTTGAAACATCATAAGTTGTTTGTCAAACTCAGTAAGTGTGAGTTTTGGTTAAACAAAGTGGCTTTCTTGGATCATGTGATATTATGAGAAGGAATCTCTGTGGATCCGGAGAAAGTAGCAGCTGTTCAGAATTGGCATGTTCCTCGATCAGTGACTGAGATTCGGAGTTTCTTGAGATTAGCTGGATATTACAGGAGATTCATTAAGGATTTCTCGAAAATTGCAGAGCCTATGACTCGACTGACGAGGAAGGATGTATTGTTTATTTGGTCTAAGACTTGTGAGGAGGCTTTTTAGGAATTGAAGAAGCGTTTAACTTAGCACAAGTCTTACTTATTCCAGATAGAATATGGGGATTTGAAGTGTTCTATGATGCATCTGGTAGAGGGCTTGGATGTGTATTGCATCAACATGATCGGGTAGTAGCTTCCATATCCAGCAGTTGAAGAGCCATGAGAAGAATTATCTTACCCATGATTTGGAATTAGCAGCAGTTATATTTGCATTAAAGATATGTAGGCATTTCTTGTCGGGGGAGCATGTGAAGATTTTCACAGACCACAAGAGTTTGAAATACATCTTCACTTAAAAGGAGCTTAATATGCGGTAATGCTGATGGATTAAGTTGTTGGCAGATTATGACAATGACATCAAATATCACCCTGAGAAGGTCAACATTGTACCAGATGCATTGAGTCGTCTTCCGGCAGTGATGACACTTACGACTCAATGGAGACTGCAACAGGAGATTAGAGACATGGAGATAGATGTGATTTTGTCTGGGTTGACTACCTCACTAATGAATATGAAAATTCAGTCAACCCTGGTAGAACGGATCAAGGCCGCTCAGGCAAGTTATGAGAAGTTGCAGAAGATTAGGAATCTGGTGATGTCAGGACAAAGACCCGAGTTCAGGATTCATGAAGATGTGTCTCTGTGATTTGGCAATAGAATTTGTGTACCGTCTGAAGATATTCGAGAAGAGTTGTTGGCAGAAGCTCATAGTTCTGCATACTCCATTCATCCAGGTGGAACCAAGATGTACAAGGACCTGAGACAATATTATTGGTGGCATTGCATGAAGAGGAGTGTTGCCAGGAGTATGGCCAAGTGTATGATATGTCAGCAGGTGAAAGCAGAGCATCAGATGATTGACGGGTTATTGCAGCCTTTAGCTATTCCATAATGGAAGTGGCAACACATCACCACGAGTTTCATGACGGGATCACCAGAAGCACGAAACACAATGATGTTGTCCGTGTGATCGTTGATCGGTTGACCAAGTCAGCTCACTTCATTCCATTTAGAGTTGGCCAGTCAACAGAAGTGCTTGTCAAGAAATATATGGAAGAGATTGTGAGGCTGCATGGTGTTCCTGTGAGTGTAGTTTCAGACAGAGATACTCGTTTACCTCACATTTTTGGAAAAGTCTCCAGGAGCATCAGGGAACCCATCTGAGTTTTAGTACAGCATATCATCCACAAACAGATGGACAGTCAGAGCACAATATACAAATATTGGAGGATATACTGCGTGCATGTATGTTAGACTTCAAGGAATCGTGGGAAAATCACCTACATCTTGTGAAGTTTGCATATAACAACAGTTACAAGGCCAGCATCAGTATGGCAACTTTTGCAATATTGTATGGAAGAAAGTGTCGCTCACCTTTGAGTTGGAATGACGTGGGTGACAGGAAGATGGTTAGACCGGAGATGACCATAAAGGCTGTAGATGTCGTGTGTACCAACAGTGAGAAGCTTCAAATAGCACAAGATCGGTATAAGCACTGGGTGGATACAAAGCGCAAACATCTGGAGTTCCAGCCTAGTGACCATGTCTTTCTGAAGATTTCTCCTACCAGAGGTCTGATTAGATTTGGACGGAGAGGGAAGTTTAGTCCTCACTACATCAGACCTTTTGACATTTTGGAGCGTATAGGAGAAGTGGCATACAGACTTGTGCTACCTCCATGTTTAGAAGGAGTACACGATGTTTTTCACGTGTCTCAATTACGCAAGTATGTAGGGGATCCGACTCATGTGATTGATCACTCTGAGATCACAGTGAAGACTGATTTGACATATGAACAACCAGTATGTATTATCGATAGTCAGCAAAAGGCTCTCCGAAACAGGGTACTCAATCTAGTGAAGGTGATGTGACACATGGATTCTTCTGGAGAGTCCACTTCGGAAAGAGAGGAAGAGATGCATGAGCTTTATCCATATAAGCTATGTTATACACTTTGCCCCTTAAAATTCAGAATACCCAATGATGTTAGCTGAGAGTTCCGACCCTTAAGTCCCTCTGTGAATGCTTGAAGGATTATAAAATTAAACCATGAACTTATGGTTTTGACACTTAAGTCCATATGTTTGCCCAAGGATGAAATCTGAATATATGGTTAAGTCCTGTAAAATGATCAATGATGATATTTACCTGAGATCACTGCCAATGACCCTTTTCCAATTGAAATTCCACCTTAATTTCAAGATGAAGTACCAACCGTCGCATGATTCTCAAATTCAGGTATCTAGTACTTAATTAGTACTTTATTTCAATTAATGCTCATATAAAACAATGTTCACAATATCTGTTATTTGTAGAATGCTAGTTTAATTGATAACATGACTGCTTCCATGTTACTTGTCACCATGCTAATAATTCATGTTTCAAGAAATTGATGTTTGCTACATGTTACAATGGTTGTCACTGATTGCACTCTAAATCTATGGCATTGAATTTAGTTTTATGATGGATGTGCAATAATAACTACGGACACTAGAAGAAAGTCGTGTTGAAATGTCTCGTTATAAGTATCCCGTGCAACATCTTGATGGAACATCTTGTTAAATCATGGACATGAAAATGTATGGTACCACATAGCACACTCATATATGGTCTAAATTCAATGTGGTCGTAATTGAATTAAGAAATTGGATACTTGTCTCCTATTACAAATAAAAAAAAATAGTATCAACCTAGCATAACACATGTGACATATCATTGAGATGTTGAGTGATGTACACTTGGCTTACACTGAGCACTTGAGACTCACTGGGTATGGGGTAAATCATATTAGTGGGAGTACGGGAGAGACTGGAGCCATGATTTATTCCATAATACAGTTTTACTCCGGTTGTTAATGTGGGTCAAATGACTAAACGTGTCCGCCCTCCTGTTGTTTCTGTGGGCTTAGCCCGGGTGAGCGCTCCCGTGGCATGTAGTGGACTCCGGGGTTGCTTCTGTACTCTCCAATATGATTCACGGCCTAGGTTTGGTTTAAACTGTAGAAAGTAAGAAATCTATCACATAATGATGCATGTTATCGTATTCTCTGTTAGCTTGAGTAGTTAGTTCCTTAGTAACTTGTACTTTCGTTATTTTGAGCTTTGTTTTCAGTAGTATTACTTACACTCATAGAAACGTTTAAATACCAAAAATTTTGAAGTTATAGTGATTTACCTGGTGTTCCTCTTTTGCATTGAACACCAGGTGTTCGTAGTTCTGAAGAGTTTCCAGCAGTCGGAGTTCTGAAGCCGAAAGTGGAGTCCGCCGATCCTTGACTTAGAAGTAGTCATGTGCTAATGTGTTATCTTTGTATAACTTTTTGATGTATCTAGGTCTTAGAACGTGATCCTATTTTGTGATGTATATAGATCATGTTCCGAGAGCCTCTTTTGTAAACTCGCTTATATAAATAAAATAAAATTTTTCCTTTACGCAATTTTATACATGTCTGCTCATAGCTTAGATTGTCAACACTGCTTAACTGCAAGACCTACCAACCTTGTGAAACATGCTACGGCCCCGGGTTGCGGGGCATGACATATTGCCCCACCAGGTGACGCACAAGATCGTACGGAGGCGCCTGAGCACGAAGAGTCAGAGCTTCTGGTGCAGGATATTGGGACGTGATCTGGCTGCAGGTGAGTATTATATTTACATTTCTGCTGTAGTGTAGATTGTATTGCCTTTTTCCTGTTTATAACTGTGTTGCATGTCATGTTTTGAGTATTTCATTTTTTTCTGCACTGCTTCACATTGACTTCACTGGCACCTGCAGGACCTGCATGTTTCTGTTTTAATTGTGACGGCACCCAGGAAGCGGGCATTACAATTGGTGGCTCATGCAGGTCCGTACAATCGCCTCGTGAATAGTGTAGAGCAGGCAAGAACTATGATACTTGACTGACTTAATCTACCTTATGAGAATTATGGGGACGAAATTTTTTGTACGGTATGTAGAATGTAACGGCCCAAGCCCAGTCTGAGCCCATTAGGCTCTCTTAATTTTCCCATTCTCTCTCTTCGACACCCGATCTCCACCTCGTGGGCTTTCAATCGCGAGCCCCCTCTTTCGGCAGCGAACGAGCCCTCGAAGGCTTCTTCACGCTCGCAGCGAAGCACGAGCCATTGTGGCACTTCAAATGCGTCCCCCCCTCTCTCGCACGTTCATAGCGACCGATAGGGCTTTGACGACACATCGTCCTCTCTCTCGTATGACGAGCACCCCCTACGTCCTCTCCTTCGTGCGACGAGCAGCGACATGCCACATGTTCGATGTCCCATAAGTGCACGGTGTCGATAGCTTTGTAGTATAGTAAAGGTTGTCGGTCCACAAGGAGGTGATTGGTATGGGTCTCGGGCTATGGTTCTGTATGATTGTGTTAGTTGTGAGGTGCATCCACTCACGGTTATCTCTCTTTTTCACTAACAATAAAAGGGAACTAGGACGCCAGGAGTCACCACTAAGATTCGTTAGGTGTCGATACTAGGGCATAATTCTTAGATTAGATTTGGTACATAGGACGAGATTGTCGCATCTTGAATGTGAAATCGTAGCCAACTATCGTTGAACTACTCATCTAACGTGCCACGTGCTTAGCCCCACCATCGTGGATGGACTTACACGTGATGTGTGCATTACGGTCGACAAATAATTCTCAATCTCCGTTCATGTCACTATTGTAAGTTAGAGCCTCGATCTGTGATGTGATGGCTGTTATTGATGCTACTATCGTAGGTCATCAATTAGGAATATAGGACATCTCTGGAGAACATAGAGTGAGTATCACTATCGTAGATCACAAACCCTAAGTGAATCCATTAATGACCCTAATCAAGCCTATATGGCAATATCTAGGGCAAGTGCCACTATGTGGATCACAAACACTAGATGAGAGCCCTATAAACTTGGGCAAATCAATCACATCACAGCCCTAATCACTAATCAATCCCAAGAATCATGGTTTTAGCATCTAAACCCTAAAATCCTAGTGCTCATCCATTAGCCCTATATAGAACTATTCACTAATCATGATAAAAGCAATAAAAACAACAATAATAAGAGGCTTAAACATCATAGCAGCAAGTAATATCAAAAATAATGGAGATTCAATAGGAATATGTAAGAGATTCAATACCAAACAAGGAGAACACAGAAATCTATTGACAAACTAAAGAACCCAACAAAAATCCAAGTTTCCAAGCTCCAAATCCTATCAAAACCCTAATCTTAGCTCAAGAGAATTAATGGCGGCTCAAAAACGAAAATAAAACTCCACTTTATATTCTTCTTGAACCTAGGGTAGTCATTAGGTTTATATACAAGTGGGTTTGAACCCATTAGAACAAAAGAAAACCCAACAACGAGCTCAAATCTACGCTGGCAACCTGATCGACTCGTCCGAGTGACAAGCCTACTCGGTCCGAGTCGGCCCAAACAATTGTTGACTCTCGGTCTGAAGCCTTTGGTTTTCGATCTGAAATAGTAGCCACTCGGACCGAGTCACCTAGGCACTCGGTACGAGCACAGAGGCTCGAAATTTGCTTGAAAATGGCCTTCTGCCATGATTTTTGCTCGGACCGAGTAGCGGTCCGAGTGCCTTTTTGGCTTGCATAGCTGCTAAGTCCTTAGCTCCATTTCTCTCCGCTATACCTACTCGGACCAAGTGGAAAAGTCCACTCGGTCCGAGTGCTCTGGAAATGCTGATAGGGGGTTAGCTTCCATTCTTTGCATCTCTTCTCCTTCCTTCCTCTTCTTCTCCTCAAATCTTCTTATCCATCATGTCAAGCACCTAGCAAGCCATGCCATCGATGCTCCGGCTATCTCGGATGTGTCCATAGCTCCGTTTTGCTCCAAATTGCCTCGAAACTCCTGAAAATGAAATAAAAGCTCTGAAAATCATTTAATCCAACAAACAATCGATAAAGCGATAAAAACGAGTTTCAAGCGACTAAAATGATATGAAATGATGCGATAAAAAACTAGAAAATATGGACACATCACCCTTCCCTCTCTCTTGTCCTCGCAGGACGCAGCCCCCTCACAACCTCTGACCCCGACGACTACTGTAGTATAACCCGCGTCCTTCCTCTAGGGCTCTACGACGGCTATAAATCCCCTCCCTTCCCCTCTCCTCCTCCTTAGTGGCAAGCTTTGGTCTGCGATGGCTCCTCTTGCTTGTGATTTGTCCCTTCCTTACTTGAGTTAGGTGCGGTGGCTCTCCTTGCTTGCGGTTTTGGGTTCCATGTTGCTGATGACTACGACTGGCTTTTTCTGCTGATTGTTGGGTTTGGCTAAATCCTTTATTCGTTGTTTTGGGCTTTGGTTCTTAATTTTATTAGTTCTTTGGCTACAATTTCAGATAGACTCTATCTCATATACTTCAGTTTTCATTTCAATTCTTGCATGCTTTATTTGAGCTATCGTTGGGATTTTGGTCGTCTTTTACTTGCTGATTTGGGGGGTGCTTTGCTTGTGTTGGGGTTTTGATCTTCCTTTTCTTGCGTTTTGGGGGTCCTTTGCTGATTGGGTTCGACGGCCTTCTTCTGCTTGCTCTCTTGGGTTGTTTCGGTTGTTGTTGCTTACGGCTTATGCTCCTTGTTGTTGTTGGGTTATCGGCTGGCTTCTTTACTCGTTGTTTTGGGCCTCCTTACTTGTTGATTGAGTTCGGTGTCTTTCCTTACTTGCGGGTTTGAGGTCCCTTCCTATATTGGGGTTCGGAGGCCTTCTTGGCTTGCAGCGTTGGGGTTTGGCTTCTTCCCTGCTTGCTGCCTTGTGCTTCTTTGTTGTTGTTGGGTTACGGCTGGGTTGCTTGTTGATTGTGTTCGGTTGGTTCTCTTCCTTGCTATTTGGGGTTTCTGGGTTGTCGATGGGTTCGGTTAGCCCTCCTTGCTTGCTATTGGTTGTGGCTGGCTCTCTGCTTGCTGATTTGGCCCTCCTTGCTTGTTGTAGCTGGCTCTTGCTTGCTGATTTGGCTCTCCTTGCTAGTTGTGGGTTGTGGCTGGCTTTCTTTACTTGCTGTTTTGGGTTCTTTGCTTATGGTTAGGTTTGGTAGCTTCCCATGTGGACTATCGTGGGTCCCTGGATTATTGTTGGGCTCGGTCGGTTTCCTCACTTGTTGTTTTGGGTTCCGGTGTGGTTTACTTGGAATATGATCCCTCTGGCCTAGAACTCCTGGTGCCATCATGAGTTTAACCCTCGGGCTTTCGTTATCAAGTAATTATCATGTTTCCTTCGTTTCTTGGTTCATTGCATAGTACAGTTGGGTGTTTTTGATATCAACGCAGAGTTGGAATACCAGGATATGAGAAATATACATGCCTTACGTTATCACATGCCAGCTTTATTATCATATCATTTAATTATCTCCTCGAGCATGCTAGCGCAGAAATTTTAATATTGTGTAAATTGCGTAGTTTAAAAGATGTTACTCGTGATATCATTATTGAGGAATACGTGGTGGAATTGAGGTTGGTTCTTGACATGATAGGTTACTATTACATGTACGGCAGTTGACCCCCTTGACTATGTAGTTTACATAATATTGAACTTGGACCACATCACGACACTAAAAATGTTAGTTAATCTAACTTGACTCGTCGGATTTTGGAAAAACTTATGATTGCGAGAGTGCATGAGCAACTGGAGCATGTCTTTCGATCATGTCTGGGAGGATTACCATTCCACGATTAGGCATGATCGTTCACGATCTATCATTTTCCAGGTACTAACATTTGAATGGATCCTAAGTAGTTTGTTACTCGACCCAGGGTACACCATTACGGTCTTAAGAAGGTTTTCGGGTTGCACATCGCACTCTCCCTCATAAGTCACGACCTAAAATTGGTTTACTTTAGTGAGTACCACCTTGCGGTAGTTGTGGAGCAATGTAGTTGTGGACATTAATAATCGTAACATGTTACTTATTTGTACCATACAATTATAATTGTTGTTGTCATATCTTCTTTTTATACATTATTATTTTTCCTTTCGTCTGGTTAGATACGGTCTACTCTATTGAGCTGTAGTGTGATTTCTGTTGCCCCATCAGGTGACGCACATGATCATACAAAGGCACCTGAGCACGAGGAGTCAGAGCTTCCGATGCAGTATATAGGGACAGGAGCCGACTGCAGGTGAGTATTATATTTACATTTCAGCTGTAGTGTAGACTGTATTGTCATTTTTCTGTTTAGAACTGTGCTACATGTCATTTTTGAGTATTTCATTTCTTTCTGCACTGTTCCACATTGACTTCACTTGCACCTGCAGGACCTGCATGTTTCTGTTTTAATTGTGATGATACCCGGGGAGCTGGGCGTGTTTGTATTTTTAAAATTGCTAATTGGTAGAGAAAGAAAGTAAACCATTCTTCCCAAATTTCCTCATTCCCAATTTACATGGTATCAGAGCCATAATCAAATTCCAAACTCTAATTCTGATCCTAATTAAATCCCTAAACCAATCTTAGTTAAATCAATGTTGTTTTCCTCTTCTTCGTCTCCAAGACACAACGCCATCATCTCGTCTTCGTCACCTCCACAACCTCACAACGCCATCATTGATCCGCCCTGATCCTCCCCGACGCCATCCACTTCTTCTTCATTGCATCACATAGATCTGACAATATTTACTGGCGTACAACCACATCTAAACCTCGATCACATCATCCTAAACCACCTCGACATTGCCATCCTCGTCTCTGGCCAGATCCGCGCATCCCCGACCTTATCCATATCATCTCCCGCTTTCTCAAACCCATCAGCCTAATCCCCAATCAGATCCGCTCATCCCCCACCTCGCCCATACCATCTCCAGACACCCTTGACCTCATCTGAACTGATTCGATCACCTTTTACTCTCTCCGATCACTTTCCAACAAATTCGTCCTCTTTCCAGCCATTATATGCCCCTCCCACCACGTTCCAACTAATTCAACCTCTTCTGTGCCTCCAATTCCTTCTGTTTCACCAGAAACATCAAGTTTGTAAAAAAAGTAACATCATAATGTAGTAAGAAAAGATTAGTAGTTTGATATGACTGAGTATTACGTTCTTTTGGTTGCATTTGTTAGACACTGAAAAATGATCATAAATAGTTGGGAAAGTCTTCAATTGGATCCCGAGGAAGAATCGTTAATAGATATGGTTGTTAGATCCTAAAGGAAGATAATGATTGGTGATTGATTGTATTGGAGGGTGTAATCCCAAAAGAAGAGCACATGTCGTGGCAGTTGAGAGATCCAAAAAGAGGATCAGGAGGGTCGTGTCAGTGCTTGGAGCTAGAGGTCTCCTGTGAAACAGTTATGCTTGAGGTAAAGGACGTGAAACTATCTACGGTTAGTTTCTATCGAAATCACCGAGTGAAAGTTAAACTTAAAGAATTTTTTAAATATGAAAGAGAATTATTGAGCTTAATCTGAAAGAAACTGGTAAAAGTAATACTTTGACGAATGATCATATTAAGATTCTTTAACACAAAAGCAATGGGAGCACTCTGATAGTCAGCGTTTGAACTCGATGGAGCATGTGATACATGACTCCATGATGCATTGTGATATCGTAAAAGATTTATGAAATAATTTGGAGGTGAAGTTTTCTGGAAAGCACAATTCTTCTCAGGCTTATGATGTATCTCAAATCTTCTGAAGAAGTAAGCATGAGAACAAGCCCCTTTCACAGTACTATGCAAACTTTTACACGTCCTTTAAGAGTTGAATGCCATGGTCTCGCTTTCTGGTGATGTTGCATAGATGCAGGAGCATAGAACAGTTGGTTCTCTTGATTTGATGTTTTTGGCAGTGTACAATCTGAGTATGAGACATCACGTTTACAAATTATTAGTAACATGTTCATGAAGTCTCTGGTTAAAACTTTTCATGCTTTACAACAGATTTATTAAGAAAGATCACAAATATCTACATATAATCGACCAGCTTTAGCTACTACGTCATTTGTTGGTGATACCATTAGGGAATGAAATGAACAGGGATGAGCTTGTAGACCAAGTAGAGAGAGATATGGAGGAGGTACACCAGGTCGCTCAGAAGTCAGACCACGTGGATAATTTGAAGGCAGATGACTTCAAGTGGTCGATCCTATTCAGAAGTATGATACATTTGCAACCAAGATGAGCAAACCAAAGCAACTTGCTAGACAGAATATAGGCATACCAGATGGTTAAGCACATGTAACCTCTCTGAATATAGGCATACCAGATGATTAAGCACAAGTAACCTCTTCTCATAATAGCAAATCTACACCACGGAGTGTTAAGATGTAAAAAAAGGAATGGAATTAGTATCAGCAATCTCAAAAATTTCATGATGTAAATGATGCCATCATTTTTACATCTACGTTAGGGAGGACATGTAATCATATTGCATGTTTATCTCCATCCTCACTCAGAAATTGTATTACAAATACAAGGACATCTGGTCATATGACCGTAAATTCATGCATACTAAAATCTTTTAAATATGCATCTAGCATTTATATAGTAATATTGATGTCATCATCGGTTGAGGTTGAGACACAGCTAAGTCATCCATATCTTTTATCATCATCAGTTGAGGGTGTAGACTCAGCTAATGTCATCCATATCTCATATCTTACATCTTTCTAAGTTTTCCCTAAATATGCAACATGTTGGTAAATTGACTCGTTTCTTGAATTGCTTGATAAACGTTTACCCTATTTATTCTATCTTGCAAGATATTAGAACGAAAAGAAAGATTAGCATATGGTAGAATAGAATGGAGTATCCCATTTGGATACCGGATTGGCACCTTAGCTTGTTCTATTCAGGCTACACCACTTACTACTCATTGTTGCACAAGACATCACTCGCTGCATCGTTTGAAACCTTTAGCTCCTACACTTAACAAATTATCATGTTTCGAGTGTGAGACATATCAGTTGGAGAATTCCAATTGTAACGGCCCGTATTTTCGAGGAGAATTTTTATGGATTTAATCCAAAAAAAATTCTTCTTTCTTTTCATTTTCTTTTCATTTTCTTTCTCCTTTTTCTTTTCTTTTCTCTCTTTCTCTTGGCCCAATTGCAGAAGCCCAATCTTTCTTTTCTTCTTTCTTTTCTTTTCTTTTCTTCTTTCTTCTTTAATCAAGCCCAACACTTTTCCTTGGGCCTGCCCACTCACTTTCACTCAAAACAAACCAACCAAACTCACCCCTTCACTTTATCAACCCGATCTCCCTCTCTCTCTCGGCAAACACAGCCGACGGCGGTAACAAACCCTAACCCTAATTCTATCCATCACCGCGTCCTTCAAGAAAAGTTTGACTCGAACTAAAATTCCTATACGAGTGATAAGATTCCCTCTTCTGCCCATCTTCTCTCCTATTAAAATGATGGAAAATTTAGGGTTTGTTTCATATGAATATTATCTCTCTTCTAAGTTTTCGGTTTGATCATTTGATTTCTAAGGGTTCTTCCGGTTGGTTTCCGAGCTTTCTTGCTTGGGTTTTGCACGACTTCGGTGAACGGTAGATTCGATCTCTCTAAACTCTCGATTAATTTTATCTGTTGAATTGGTTGCTTTTTCCGACGATCCTCTCCGTTACTACGTTTCATTTATTTTGGTTTGTTTTATGTGGGATATGACGTAGAGTTAGATTAAAAGGGGTTTCCCCTAATGATCCCAAACTCCGGCAACCCGAGATGTACCGGCGACCATCACCGTTGTCTCCTCTATTTTTTGTGGTCATTTTATTGTTCGAACCCTCATCGGCCACCTGCTTGCCGCCGGCTGTGTTTCTTATCGGTGTTAGTCAGTTTCTCTCTCTGATTGTTTCTCTGCTGGGTTTTCTTGCGGGCTTGCCTTGTCGGCTTCCTGTTGAGCTGTGTTGTAGGTTGTTGTAGGCTTCTGTGGCTTCCTCTGTGTGCATTGATGACTAATTTCTTGCAAGTTTTCTGTTGACCTTTTGTGGGCAGTGCTAGGTGTTTTTTCCGTGGGCTCCTTTTGTGGGCATTACTGTCTGACTATTGTGGGGCTTTTATGTGGACTGGCTAAACATATTCTTGTTGGGTTTTGTGGGCTTGAAAAAATGCTACAGTTTTGGGCTGTTGCGTCTGTATTTCTGTACAAATTTGTTCGGTTTTAAATGACTAATTTGTGGGTTTATACCAGATGTGGTGAATCCTCCACTAAGCTGGTAGGTTGTAGGGTTAAGTTGGGTTACCGAACCTGATCCCACAGTGTCAAAAAACTTTAATTTCCCTTTAATCAAATTTTATTTATTGTTTTCCAAAATTCATTTTAAGTATTGTTTGTTTTGATATGAAATGCATGTGATAATTGTAAATAGTCAACTACCCCTAATACATGTAATTGAGCATATCACATGACTTGAACATTGGACTATTCACTAAATTACATCAATTAAAGACTATGCAACATTAACTAGATATAACTGGACTTGACACTTGTACAAGACACATGAGATGCTACCAATGTGACAATTCCTGCACATCACTTAATTATGTATTTAGGGATTAGAGACATGACACTCAACATACCGTAGAACTAGAACAACTACAAACTTGATATGACAAGGGGTTTTGGGAAACTTATAATTGAGAGTGTAAGAGTGACTAAAGCCATAATTTCGGTCCTTATCTGAGAGGATTTCCGTCTATGTATCCTAAGTCTCTGTCACAGTTGACCTTTTTGACTCGACCCGGGGTCGCACCCTGTGGTACAAGATGGACGTCACGTTGCACATCGTACTCTCCGTTATAAATCACAACACAACTGTTTAGCTACATTCCTTTAGCTGATAGACTTGTATTGTTGCTAGTCTGTGCCAGGTTAGTATTCTATGTTTACAGCTTTTCCATTGCATGCCTTGTTAATTCCTGCATGATAAATTAATGGAATGATTAGTAAAGATTTAATCTACCTTATAAATAGTGGTTCAATTCTTATTATTTCTGCTAGGTAACGAGCAGTTTGACGAGGAGCCTCCACAATACGAGGAGTCTGAGTTTCCTGTGAAGGACGCAAAGTTTTGAGTTTTCAGGCTTAGTAGAAGAGTATTTACAGCTTTTCTTTATTTATTTTTCTTTAGTGCTTTGTAGTCTAGAGTTGTAGTTTTCTTTTCTGCTACAGACATTGTACCTTCGTTGAAGAATGAATAAATGAGTATTACTATTTCATTATAATATTTCCTATTTATCACTATATTGTCTTCACTGGTACCTGCAGAACCTGCATATTGAGTGTAACGGCACCTGAGCCTGAGGTGTTACACCTATCATTGCTCTTACCCCATTCGTTTAGTTCATTTAGATATTTATGGTTCTTGCTCTATCAAGTCTAAACTTGGCTTCCATTATTTCATTACTTTTATGGATAATTATTCATATATAATTTAACTTTATTTTTGAAAATTGATCTTAAGTGATTTTTTAAAGATATTTTATGCTAACATGAAAAATTAATTGGTATGTATATATGTATTTTGCGAAGTGATAATGTGAAAGAACATTTTAATGCAACCTTATATCAAATTCAAGTCTCCATATGGCAATGTTTATCTGCCTTCATCGGGCTTCTTATTCTCATGCTCCAAATGGATCAGAACAAAATGGAGCTATAGAAACATCAGAATAGACACTAGAGATAGCTAAGACATTACTAATTCACGAGTGTTCATAAATTTTCCTAAAGCTGTGTTCATACTGCACGTTATTTAATCAATCGTATATGTTCGACTGTTCTTAAGACATTACTAATTCACGAGTGTTCATAAATTTTCCCAAAGCTGTGTTCATACTGCACGTTATTTAATCAATCGTATATGTTCGACTGTTCTTGACGAATGTATTCCTCATAAGATATTTTATCCCACTAAAAATCTTGTTCTTTACCACCCAAGATTGGTGGACGTGTATATTTTGTTCATGAACATTCTCCAATCAATAGTAAACTTGATCATAGATCTCTAAAATGAATTTTTTTGGATACTCTTGGACTAAAAGTGTTATAAATATTTGTGTCCAACAAATTAATCCTTTGTGATAACAGATGTCATCTCTTTTGAGTTGGTCATACTTTCTAGATAGGAAACATGCGTTCAAGATCAATCATCTGATGACTAACCTGGATAATTCATATTTCTCTCATTTCCATATTTTTGAGACATCGTCAGCCTTCCATAATCCGAGATATCGTTAGCGGGATCAAATTCACTACCATCAACGTGACCAAAATTTACCAAAGCTACATGAGATATCTAAAGAATTACATTACAGATCCATGACATGTTGGGTCTTGTTCGGTTGTTCCTGCTCTTTGACAATAAGTTATGGTTAACTTGATTATGATCTTGATCTTCTCATTGCTTTACATAAAGGCATTCAAATTTAATCTCATACGATGGTCGATCACCTTCATTCAGTGCCTTTATGTTATCCATTAACTCGCATCCCCTTCCATAGTCAATCTTAATGTCATATCTAGGGGTGGCAAACGGGTCGGGTTGGGTTGGGTTCGGGTCGGATCGGATTTGACCCGACCCGGATAGGGGTAAACCCTAACCAACCCATATTGAATTCGGCGCGGGTTTGGGTTACCCGAAAAATACCCAGGTCAGGTTCAGGTTAACCCGTCGGATTAAGATGTGACTTACACGCAACTGCTCCTTTTTTGATGTATATGTATTTATTAAGTGTCACCAGTAATTTATTAAGTATTGCATAATTTCCAACAGCTCGTCGCTTAAACCTCACTGATGACAGCGGGAAAATATAATTACCGTTACCATTTTATTAACGAAAGTAATAAAATTAACTAAAAAGTTTAAGGTAAAGGGAATTGAATCCATGACCTCTTAAAGAAGAAGACAACAATTCAAACAGTATAAGCACAACTCCCCTTGCAATTGTGTGTTGAAGTTATTATATAAATTTTTATATATAGAAGGTAAATCGGGTAATTCGGATTGACAGTCCAAACCCATACCCGACCCAGATTTTATCCAGGTTGAGTCGGGTTAACCTGGATTCTACGACCCGGATTGGCCCCTACCCATACCCGGTTAAGGAAGCCGGGTTTGGATCGGTTCGGGTCGGGCTCATTTTGCCACCCCTAGCCATATCTTATTGAGGTTGGCATAACGCTACGCTAGAAGAAGTGACAACATTAAGAGCAAAACATCACTTAGGATCTAGTTAATGATCATCTTCATAAGAAGGGTGTCGCCTTAAATATGATTTGACACGTTCGCAAATACTATAAAGGATTTTGACCTATGATGCTGTAAAAGTGAATCATTTTGTTTTTTGTTTTCAACACTATTAAGACCAGAAGATCCTCTTGGTAGTACATGTGGAAAATGGCGATCATTAAGGATGATGACAAGGGCATCTGGAAATTTGAGTTTATTCGGTGCATGTTACAAACGAATATCTTGTATCTTTTTGATACTTATTGAGTGTTGAAGTAGATTGAGCAAGAAAAGGTATATACTTGTTGCAGCAAAAGTATGCACATAATATGCTATCAAGGACAAGGATGTTGGGATGCAAGCCAATGGACATACATATGGATCTGAACTCAAAGCTTATACCAAATCGGGGCAAGTCTTGAGTCCTAGTAGGTATATAAGGATAGTTAGGAAGCTAAATTACCTTACCGCGACTAGGCCAGGCGTTGCTTATCTAGTAAGTGTGGTGAACTTGCACATGTTTGATCCCTGCACTGGACATTAGGATGCAATCATACGAATTTTGAAATATCCTAAAGATGCTCCTGATAGGGATCTTCTTTATTGAGACTATGGATAAAGTCGGATTGTTGGATTCTCATATGCCAATTAGACATGCTCGCCATTTTACCACAGGTCTATGACAGGATACTGTAGTTTGTAGAAGTAAATATTATGTCATGAAAGAGTAAGAAGTAGTTAGTTGTCTCTAGGTCCAGTGCAGAATTTAAGTATTGGGCTATAGAAAACACTCCATGTGAGTATGCATGAATTAGCCAGCTAATTGATGAACATGTGTTTGTGTTGTTTGCTCTTATAAAATTAAATTGTGATAATCAACTAGCTATCCATATCACAAACAACCTAGTATTCCATAAGAAAACAAAACATATTGAGGTCGAATTTCGCATTGTAAGACATAAGATTGAAAATGCAATTGAGATAAGATGTGTCAGTTTGGCAAATCGGGTGGCAAAAATGCTTACAAAGGTCCTTGGAAAGTTTGATTTGAGTTTATTTGTAGCAAGCTAATTATGTATGCTGTATATGCTTCAGCTTAACTTGGAGTTTGAAAATATGTAACATGAATTTGTATAGTGCTGTATTTTTGTTAGTGCTAATACTATATATAATATATATATCAGTAGATAGAGTAACTAACTCTCTAACACTACTTTTCAAATTTCCACTTTCTCAGTTTACAAGCACATTTTAATTGCATGAGTACCTTAGCTTTTTCCTTAATAA
The DNA here is from genome assembly GCA_030789695.1 of Scilla litardierei. NCBI lineage: Eukaryota > Viridiplantae > Streptophyta > Magnoliopsida > Asparagales > Asparagaceae > Scilla > Scilla litardierei. The sequence goes on from CM061132.1 coordinate 4,404,490, forward strand.
ACCTATTTATGGTTTTAAGACTTACAATATGGATTTAAAGTTCTGAATTTTCATTTGATTATTTCAGGTAATTAAAATTGTGATCATATTTAAAGTAATATTGACATCATTTTTTAGCATTTGAATATGACTCGCTTTGTAGATATTAAAAGATGAAGTTTGTACTATCATACTCCTTAATTTTACATATCTTAAAATGTGCATGCATGTCTCGTCTTTGCGCACATAATTATCCAAATTACCCTTGTGAATGCACATAAGTTCACCTGACCCAAGCAACAAGTCAGTTTAAAAATAGTGAAGCTTGAAATTTATATGCTTCTTATTTTAGGCACAAGAAACAGAATTTGAAATATGAACTACCAACAGACCGCTCCCAAATATTCACCAGTGACAAACATGAGAAAGAAATGATAATACCAATAACATAAAAATACCAAATACAAATATTAAATCAAAACATAAAAGTCAATAAGATAGCCCAGGCTTCAAAATTACCAATGAATAGTGAAGGATAGTGTCTATGTATGCATCAGCCACCATCAAATACTCATCAAGGCAATTATACTGATTAACCACCTGGACACAATACAACATAAACAAATGAATCCCCATGAAGGAGAAATAACCTCTTCAAGATAGGTAGAAAATAAGATCAGTTGACAAGTTACTAATATGACATAAAACTCCAGTGACTACACAACAGAAACCAAGAATAATGTGTCACTGAAAACTAACCAACATGCTACAGTGACAGCAAATGATATAGCAGTATAGTATGCATGTATGTCCATGCCTGTGTTCATGTATTAAACAAATAGTATCATTTGTCAGCGTTAGCTGTGTGAGGTTGTATCTGAGTGATGATATAAGTCGCACATAAATAGCAGGTTACACAAACTAATAATTTAGACATAATACAGTCAGTGTAGCTGGAAAAATGATCAGAAATGAACAATTAAAATTTAGAGCCACCTCTGACTTTCCTCAAGGAAATTTTAGTACCTTAGTAACTTGGTTCAGAACAGGTTTGACTAAACTGACCATGGGCGGACACTCAATGAGTTTAAGACCAAGCAGCCTGTAATTAAGATGCTGCATGTTGACAGTCAGTAATACAAATAAAAGAGGAGCAGAAAGCATCGTAGATATTGTAGACTATTCAAGATGCAGCACATTTATTAATACAGAGATACAGAACATACCTGGTCAAGAGACATATCCTTGTTTTGCTCAAAAAGCTCAATGATCTCTAGGGCATTCATGCTGATAAATTCAGCTGGAAGTTCCTTGAGGAGATAATGAAGAATCATGGAAATGGTTTGTCTTTTATTAGCTGAATCGGTCGATTCAGAAAGTGTTGGGCAAAATCCAAGTTGTGCAAGTACATCACCCGGCTTCTATGTTCAAAAGATTTTTATAAGGTTAGCAATATGCAATACCGTCCAATGTATAATTGAAATGGTATAAGAAGCGAGATCACCAGTATGAAACGTATCATGGGTGCAATTCACACAAAAATGTTAATAAATAAGGTCAAAATGAAATAATTTGCCTTAAGAATAATGCTCCAGAAAATGCTATATATTGTCAAAACAATGTTTATAGTTATTAATCCAAAATCTACTTTTGCTAATCTAATGGCAGTGCCTGAGAAAATTAAGGTTTTAATATTTTGCATAATGAGATTAAATACAGACATGAATTCATCCTTTACAGCCTGTAAATTATACAGAGCACAATAATATAATTGCCCATATTATGTCGAAAATTTTCTACCATGTTAACCATCGTAGCTACTGTTACCTAAAGTACTGATGTCGATGTATGAACATACTATCCTGTGAGGTGGAATGAGCAGGCACCGTATTATCAAAATCTCCAAAGGCTCCCACTACAGGATAAGGTATAGAATATTGGGACATGGCCCCAAATAGGACTCTGTTACCATATGCCAACATAATATTGGGGCAGGACGTAATGGCAATAACAAATCAATGGTCAATAAAGAAAATTCACTTCTTGGAGAAAATATCATGGACATAATAAACTATGTGATTATCAATATGGTAGTACAAAACACCATAGGAAAAGCATGTAATCATGTATATGTGTCATGCATAGCCTATATTTAGAAAAATGATGCATCTTCGACCATGCATTAAGCTTTATGCAGTGTGTTAAACCATGCACCCTATTGGTTCTTCCAATAAACATTGACATTGCATTTTATCTTAATATACCATGCTCAGTGATAAGTAACCCAATTTGAAAAATGCATGGATCGCAACAGTCAGCTTATAAAAACTACAAGCAGCCTTACACATAAGTAGTTAGGAAGATAGATATGTGTTACACTAATGAACAGAAAATTCAAATTGAAAAGGTTCAGTTTGAAATACTATAGTAAACTCATGCATTTGCATCAAATGTTTGAGCATGGTTGCAAGATATTAGAAAAACTATGAGAAAATACAAAGGTTACGGATATGCTAACCTTATTATTGCAATCGATTAATATACACTTTATAATCCACTGAATGGCAGGTTCCATTAGAGTCATGAGCATTTTTGTATTCTTGTAAGAATGACTATCGACGGCTTCTTTGCCCACAATCATCCGCTCCAGCATAATGGTCATATCACTTATGGATGTAATGAGATAACCTGTCAGAAAAAAAATGCCAATAGTAATAAACCAAAATAATGTATAGAGCACTGCTGAGTGTACATACTAGAACATCCAACAAAAATGAAACAATTGTTTCATTTTGAAAGTTTAGAGAAACCATAACGAACTTAGATGAGCTCATTTTCGCAATGCCAGTAACAATGTTCAAATAAGTACAGAGATGTGGTAGTTACAATAACTTTCAATATGCGCAAACACACACACACATATCAACGTATCTTTAAAATGTTTTTTATTCAACCAAGAAAAGTTCAATACAGCGCCACCAGAAGGTCGACACGATTGTTAATTCAGCCTGTTTTCAGTCGTTAATTGCATCAGGTCAGGAACAGAAGCATTCCAACCAAACTTCAACAGCATGCATACTAAGGGAACTAGTTTAAAATCTGATCTAATCAATATTCTGATACGGATGGGGGTTCGATGAACGTGGACAGTGCGTCGAACGTGGACGGTGCGACAAATGCGGACGATACGGCGAACATGGACGTGATCTCATTTGGCAATGATTTAATGCGAGAATCGTGTCATTTAATGGGAGGAGAATAATATTAGGACTTTATTTGACAATATTTAAAATAGGGATGGTGATTTAGTCCTTTTGACTAATTACCTAATTAGTGAGAGTATTATTATAAATAACGGAGGAGAGGAGAGGAGAGGAGAGGGGGAGGGTATGTGGAATATGATGAAGAAGATTCCATCTAGGAGCGTACCCTAGTTCTGTGAGATTTAGGCTTTAGTCTCGAAGTTAAAGCTTGGAGAGCGGCATCCTCTCCTAAAGAGGCCACATATCCCTTGTATCACCCTTTCAATGAATAAAAACACCATCTTTCTCATCTTTCCATTATAAAAATCATTCATTTCTCGTAAGATCGTAAGTTGGTATCAATTCACCAAGAAATACGAGAAACGAATGATTATTATAATGGAAAGATGAGAAAGCTGGTGTTTTTATTCATTGAAAGGGTGATACAAGGGATATGTGGCCTCTTTAGGAGAGGAGGCCGCTCTCCAAGCTTTAACTTCGAGACTAAAGCCTTAATCTCTTAGAATTAGGGTACACTCCCAGATGGAATCTTCTTCTTAGTTCATCATATTCCACATGCCCTCCCCCTCTCCTCCTTCCGTTATTTATAATAATACTCTCACTAATTAGGTAATTAGTCAAAAGGACTAAATCACCATCCCTATTTAAAATATTGCCACATAAAGTCCTAATATTATTCTCGCATTAAATGACATGATTCTCGCATTAAATCATTTTCAAATGAGATCACGTCCATGTTTGCCGCACCGTCCGCATTTGCCGCACCGTCCACGTTCGTCGAACCCCATCCGTATCATTACTCTGCCCCCGAAAAATACATGTCGTCCTTAAGGTGGTGCATCTAGTCTATGGGCCGTGCTACTCTGAATGAACGTACACGTCCCCTCCAGGGTCAAAAGGTAACCCGAGGTCTTCACCAATTCCTGCGAACCCACCAGAAGATCGGCCACGTCCAAAACACCGCATCCAATGCCCAATAAGACCCCCAGCTGCAGAACGAGGCCTGCATGCCCCCTGAAAAGTTCACTGGGGCAAGTTGGCCTCAAGGTGGGCCCGCGCAAGGGTTCACCCGAGTCGAGACTGTTAGGGTTTCTATCATGCATAACTAGTTTATACGCAGCGGAAAATAGAAACCTACCAAGATCCATACGTTTCTACTTGATTCGAATATATTACTAACCTTTGTGACGATCTGAATGTGACGGACTACAGGTGTTGCTCTACAAACGACTATCCTCAATCTGTATCCACACGCGAACGTCACGAACAGGAATTGCGAGGGTGCTAGCTCCTTCACCGCAACTAGGGTTTCTCTCGCTCTTTGTTTTTCTCAAAAAGGGGGGAGATAGATCGAAAAACGTAAAAACTGAAAATCTTGGTTCTATATCTTATATAGAATATCACGTTAACCCATTAACACATTTCAGTTACGCGACGCTATCTTAGAGATAAGAATCCCACGTTAACCCATTAACGTATTTCAGTTATGCGACGATATCTTAGGGATAATATCTTAACGAGATACAATATTTGACAGTTAAGATATTTCGCCTTATTACGAATTTCAAATCAAATTCGAAATCATGTTTAAACCATATCCTATCCATTACGCTCTTTGTGTGCGACCCAATAGGCTTATATGAAATTGGCAGTGGGCCTAATCTCATTAGAAGCCCACAAGTCATAATTGGTCTCTAGCAAGACATTATGACTACCCAATTAATATGAATATCGTTAGTCCGATATTAACCTAACCAATAGAACATGTCATAATTCTTTTGTCACACGATATCTTATTTGAACATAAGTCATAGGCAGTGTCATACTTATATTGTTCAAACATTTAATTTCTCGCTTTCTAAGTAGGCTGATAAAATCAAATGACCACGGCCATGCATTTCTCAGTCCTACTTATCGAGGGGCCCATTAGATATCTCTCATAGGAGAGGGACAAATTCCATCTTGTTCATTCACTTTCCTCTGCATAATTCACATTATTTTCAATCATAACCTTTATGATTATCTGATTAAAGATAATGTTTGGTTATGTCAAAACATAATGTCCTTATGTAGGAATCTGTGATGATCTCAGGTCTAAGGATTTTATGACGTAACTATTATGAGATCATTTATGACACTAATCCATGTAATGATCTCATAGCGAGTCTATCCAGTACATGTTCTCCAACAAGTAACTATAAGTTTGATTTGTATCACCATACATATAATTATCTTATAATTATCAACCAAACACATACTAGTCTTAATTCATTATTAAACCTTTAACGATGAATGACTAGGGATGCTTAAAATAACATAAAAAAGATATTCAAATATAATTATAAAGAAACATACAAGCAATATAATAATAATAATAAGAGAAACATTTTATAAATGAAAATGACATAACATAAAGGTCCAAATATTTGGCATAGGGCAAAACCACTAACAGAGACAACCCTCCAGGGGTTACCCAAGTTCGAGCGGCCCTCAGGTGGGCTGGAATCTACGTCGATGTTCACCTTCTTCTCCAAATCAGATAGATTTACGCCTGAAATCTTCAGATCTGGTGTCGAATCACCTTGGGAATGGAGCTCCTTGCCGAAAGGCACCACCTTTGTCCTTATATTTGCGCTGCTGGCCTCCTTTTCGGATCTGGTAGATCTAGACTCGTGGTCTTCATATCTGGGCTAGCGGCCTCCTCGTGTCAACGGCGACGGTAGATTTCGAGGTACTCGTAGATCAGCTTCATCGATTCCTCCATTTCCTTCCTCGACTCTTCCAAATTCTTCATCACAGATCTCAACTTCACCATCAAGATCGAACCATTCTGATACCAATTTGATACAATCTTCGCCAAGAAATACGAGAAAAGAAGGATTTTTATAATGGAAAGATGAGAAAGATGGTATTTTAATTAATTAAAAGGGGACACAAGGGATATGTGACATATTTAGGAGAGGAGACCATTCTCCAAGCTTTAACTTCGTAACTAAAGCCCAAATCTTCAACTATGATTCGCTCCTAGAAGAAATCTTCTTCTTCATATTCCACATACCATCCACATCTCCTCTCCTCCGTTATTTATAATAATAATCTCACCAATTAGGTAATTGATAGACCCGTGCGGGTCTACACATGGGCCGGGCCCATTAGTAGCCGCCGCCCCCTCCTTCGATTGTGCGCGCGCGCCCCTTTGCCCTATGAACCCTAGTTTCTTTTATTTATAGGGGTTAGCCGTCATGTGTAATTTTTATGCTTGATATTGGATATTTTCTATTGAGCGTCTTTAGTTTAGATCTTAGATTAAACGAGTGCGGACGTCCTCTTCGGCGTCTTGGGATGAGAGCGCACCTTTTTTGCGCTCAATTATTTTGTTCTAGCTTTGATTTCTCTATAAAAATTGTCTTTTTATTTTGGAACCTAACAGTAATTAGTCAAAAGAACTAAATCACCCTCCCTATTTAATATATTACCAAACAAAGTCCTAATATTATTCTCTCATTAAATGACACGATTCTTGCATTAAATCATTTTCAAATGAGATCACGTCCAAGTTCGCTGCATCGTTCGCATTCGTCGTACCGTCCACGTTTGATGCACTGTCCACGTTCGTCGAACCCCCACCTGTATCATATTCTTCTAGATGAAAGAAGAGATTAGGATTTCCAAATAAATTAATGGGCATTAGGTTATCATCAAGTCATGATCTAAACCATCATTTAGAACTCTAAAGTAAGAAAGTCCCAGTAGACACCGGTGGTAATCCGTCCCAAACAGTAACATGGGAAACATCAAAGTACTTAACTATTTCTCAACCCCATCAATTTCGTGCCACGTGTGCAAAATTGCCTCATGAATAATTCTTGATATTATAGTGCAAGCTAAACATCTTTGCCATAAAGAGTTGCTGCAAGACTATTCATTTTTGGGTATCAGGGTTCATGTGATGGTCCCATCATTTATTTCTTCCTGTGCAGTATCTTCACATCATCTAAAGTAAGCCTCAATAATGGTCGTCCTTCGCACACTTCACGGCATTATGATATTTTTTGGGATTTCACTTTGGTGTTATTGTTTTAGAATAGGGATTTGAAATTCTAAAAGGTTTGCTACTAGTTGATAGAATTGGGATCGGGATTACGATTAAAATGTCTCGGTTTACAACCATGATATTAAATACTTTGAGCCCCAACCTAAAAAAGTTCAAATGCTTCATTTGGGGGGAGGATGAGGAACTGGGGTTTTGGTCTCGCTTCTCCAGTCACCAATGCGACCCAGACAGCATGAGCCCCACCCGGCTGATGCTGCCCATGGGAAGAGACTTGGATCAAAATAGGAAGATACTTGGATCAATAATTTCAAAGAGGCTCCCACTACCAAAAACAGTTTAAGCACCTAAACAAGATTATAATCGTTTGCAAAAATCTTAATAGAGGGCATGTTCACATGTCAAATTGATACTTAACAAATAAGTCCTTAATTAAGCTTATTATAAAAACTTACAAGATTGTCTACCATGAGAAATTTTACTTCACAATGCTTAACGTGAGATAAACAGTATCTTTATGTTAAAATCCCAGGTACTTCACTAGATAAGTCTTGATAAGTATCTCCAAATATAAAATACATCTTTGAAAGATCCAACTCAAGTAGATGCAGAACAATTCTATTTGAACTCTGTAACTGAATAATAGTTTCATGTTTAGAATTAAATATAGTTTCCAAAACAGAAAATAAGGAATTAGAGTTTCTTGTAGGAATCCGAATAAGAGTTGTAATTGTATTTATAAACATCAGAATGACCCAGCACTGGAGAATGGCCTTTATTTCAAGTTTCAACATGGTCTTAGAGCAAGCCACCTTCCCAGTTCTCTCTTCCTTTATATAGAATTAAATAATATTAACCTTCAATCCAAACCCTTGTAAAATCTAAACCCAAACCAAACCTCAGCATCAGCCTAATAATATTCATCACCTGACCTAGCTAGTGCCTGATTGTTGTGTGCAATCAGCATCGGCGTCATTACCGGCCTGATCATCTCACACCCAAGCTCAACACCGCATCCAGTGTATCATCCTTCTTCATTACTCAAAACCAACCCCAAATTCTAACCCAATCCAAACTCACCCTTTCATCAGTGTCACCTCCCATAGTGATTTCCGTAGTCCAGTACCACCATCATGGCATAATCCACATCACCAACATCCATATCATCATCCTCAATCAACTACACTGCCATATCTATCCATGTTTTCGACCCTCAATTTTGACCCGCATCATGATTTCAACCTGACAAAGGAGCAAAGCCCAAACCTAAAATTCAACCCGCAATTCAATCAACCAGAATCAGGACTTTAACCTGACTCAAGAGCTCAATCTGCATCTCAACTTCGACCCACATCATCTCCTCCAACGTCGCATCATGGCTTCGACTCATGACTTTGACGCGTAACTTCTTCAGCATCCTTCTCTCTGTTCTAAACTAGTATAGGGACTATTTTGAGTGAAGTAATTAAAAAGGTAACTTCAAAAAGAGTTTAAAACGACTTTCTTTTAGGATTGGGTGGGATATTGTGATGATTAAGGAAATTAGCAAGCGATTTAAGAGTTTGATTTTATTTCAAGTTGTTTTGGAATGATCTTATTTCAACGTTTGAAGGAGCATTATTTGTACTGGCAGAGTTAAAGTCCAAGTCCAAGGCTGTAAATTCATAACTTATTTATAGTACGATTTTGGTCAGAAGTCAGTCAGAGGAAACTGTAGAAGAATATAAAAATTCATCTAATCGGAAGAGGAAATTGGAGTTATCTTACCAAGGATCCTCTGATTCCCAGATCTGATGCATGCTAACAAGATAAGGGTATGATGTTTGGTCAATTTTTAAATGCAATGGAACCCAAATTTTAGGATTTAACAAGTCGTGCATCCAATGGGAATGAGTCATGGCAGCATGCAGAAAAAAACAATCCTAATCCCGCGTTTGATGTTATTTGGGAGATGTTTTGGCTGTAAGAAAGGGAACAATACCATGTTTCAGCACTATATTGATTTCAAAAAGGTCGAGTTGCCCTATCATGATATATATGGTTTATCGTCTTCGACAATTATTGTATCGTATATCATATCATATTGCATACTATAAGATAAATTTAACTTGTGTAATCTATTATAGAAAAGAGGGAGTTCCCGACAGCTTTGTCATATGTGGCAAAGTCACATCAGCCGTGAGAGAGCTCCAGCACCCAAACCCCCCCCCCCCCCCCCGGCCCATTTAATTACGGGTTTGCCACTGGAGTTTTTTTAACCCTAAAACCCCATCCCTCAGCCCACTTAATTTCAGTTTTGCCATCGGGGCCTTTTCAAATTTAGCCCCCCGATCTTTTTGCACTTTAACCCCAGCTTTTCCTACTTTTTACTCCGAAAACAATACTCACACCCACACCCACTCTTCTCTCTCCTTTGCACATGGCCGTGGGTCACGCACTCTGTGTGGAAGTTTTTTTGGGTTCCCGATTTTTTGGATGCACATGCACTATGTGCATGGCTAATTTCTAGTAATTAAACAGATCATGCAAACAACTAACTATATTACAAAGATATATAGAGATAATTATAGAACAAATAATACGAAAACAAGATAAAAGTCTTGAAAAACATAGTTACGAAAGGTGACATGCATTAGCAAGTGTTGGGGCCACTGCCATCGTGTGTCAACAAGGATTTTTTAAGCTCTACGATGGTAGATAAGTCCTCTTTGAGGGTATGCAAATCTCAACAAGCCTTTTTGAGTTTTAAAGATGGTCCACGCGATTGGCAAACATTGAAAAGAGGCTATAAAAATTAATGAGCGTCAACAAGCCGAAAGGAGCTGAGACAAAAGATTTGTGTGTCTTTCATTGAGAAGAGAGAAGTCGATCAATTTTAGCCCGAAATATGAAACAAGTTGAACTTAAAATCAAACCCGATCTGATAAAATTAAACATAAATTCAATTTTTGGCTAATGATATGCATCGATTGATGTGAATAATAGCTAATAGATTTTATGATTGTATCAGTCAGATATGACAGTCATATCATAAGATGGTTTACAATAGCCGATACGGTTATCCGATATTTATCAAAAGCCCATTGTATTGTATCATAACTTATGTATCGCATATCATAAGATATTGATAAACTGTATCTTCAAGGAGCTGAAAGTCTTATTTTCAATCACATTAAATGTGAAGATGTAGTAGTAGGACCAACTAGCAGTATTGACATTCTTAGTCTTAGGAAGAATGCTGCTATAGTACTCCAGCAATGACCATACATGAAAGGAGGTTCCATTATTAATTCTTTTCCAAAGATATCATTTTTTTCAGAGTGTTTCCAAAGGAGTCTAATAATCATAGTGGGATTGAATCAAATGAATGGTCAACTTTAGCCACTCATTACAGACACTTCGTAGCTATTGAATGACAAAGGGGACATAGATACTATCATGGTTAAATTGTGGTCAAAAGGGATACTCAGTCATTAAGGTCATCGATTTGGAGGAAGATTTAGAGGTAAATGAACAAAGAATCCAAAGATCTACGGATTTGTTTCATTGTTAGGAGGATAGACATACAAATTACATGTGTCTTAAGTTGTATAGAAAATCTGCATATGGCTTGCATTTCGAAAAAACATGTTACTTCATAATCCGCGAGCGTGACCGTGACAAACAATGAGTTCAAGTGATATCAAATGTTTTAGCCGTGTTAAACGGCTCATGGTATACCATCATCATCCAAAGATGGTATTCTTATTTATCTTTGATAAAAGTAACAAGATATGTGGCCTCAATTCAAGAGGCCACTCTCCTAGCTTTGTATTGAGATCAAAGTCTTAATCTCCCAAATCTAGGGTGCTAATCAACTCCTAGATGATTTCTCTCATAATATTTCACATAACCCCTAACCCTAGTTGTCATCCCCTTTTAATCATTGTTTTTTTCCAGAATTACAGAAAATTACCAAACTGCCTCTAGAGACCAAAATCACTAAAATGCCACTAGACCAGCCCGACCAATCCCTTGCCTTGCTGCAACTCTTTTGAGTCTTCTTCTCCTCCTACAGTAAATCCAGTAAATCCGGATAGCATCATTACTCCGTCCCCAAAAACAACATTGTCCTCAAGGTGGTTTCATGAAGTCTGTGAGCATGCTACTCGAAATGGATGTGCTTGTCCTCTCTCGGCTCTTCCTCTTCAACTACATTGCCTTCTTCATCCTCGATAATCAATATCTAGAAAGCACGATCCTTGCAACGATGTCTTGGACCGAACCCCTCGCCACAACGAAAGCAGACCCTTAGGGCGCCTGTCCTCGATCTCGATCTGTGTGAGCCGCTTAATCCTATTGTCTGGTGGAAGTGCACTATTTTTCGCTTGGCTGGATTGGATTCCTCCTGACAATGCCTTCTTGTCCTCTGTCTTTACCTGACTGCAAAAAGTGGGTCCCCCAAACCCCATTGGCCCGCCGCTCCTCTGCAAGCAGATACTCTATCACCTAGGCCAACTCCATGGTTTTTGGTATCCATCTAGGTCTCTGGATGCGTAGCTCTGAGCAAACGTTAGAATTGAGACCTTTCATGAAACACCCTTCCAAGGACTCCTCAGACAGTCCTCGCACACGGCCCGACAGCAACTCAAAATTTCTGATGTACTCTCTGACTGTCCCCTCTTGTCTAAAAGCAAAGAGCTACTCATGAAGATCTTCCCCTTAGGTGTCCCAAAATTGGTGTAGAAGGCAATCCATAAATTTTGGTATCGGTATAACAGCGATGACAGTGTGGATCCCGTGGTGCATCATATAGTCTCCAAATCTGTCTCCAAATCTGTATCCCTCTTCTCCTTCGTCATCCTCGCATCCGTCATCTCCCCAATCATACCTGCCTCCATCACCCTCGTAATCCAAAACGTCATCATGGTATCTGTCAAACTTCTCGTAATTTCAAATTGGTTATCGAGTCTATCAGCAGCAAACCAATGGCCAAGGACCCCTAGAGGTCTTCTAGGTCATTGCCAGGCTCTGGGGCTCTATTCGATATTCATCGAGGTCTTGACGGGCTCCCGAAGGCCTGGGCCCCGGGCGACCAAATCCTTGCTCTCCGAGCCTCTGGCAGGCCGCCAAAACATCATGATGGGCCTGGTGTCACGCCCCGCTCCCCAGGACGTAATTATTTTTCATATATGGTGCAGGTCCTGCTAGTTACCAGTGAAAAACATATAGGCTACGAGCAAGAATATACCAATATACTCATATGGAATTTCTCATTAAATTATACAAGAACTGTAAATACTTACAACTTTAAGGTCATAATTCTGTGACTGCTATGGCGAAAATCTGTGTCCTCAGATGCAGTGGTCTCCTCTGACTCAACACATGGTGGTGCAACAAAACGAAGACACACCAGGTAATTCACGGTAATTCTATAATTTTGGAATTTAAACATGTGAGCATAGAAAACTCTAAATAAGAAAGCAGGAACTTGAAACAGATAACAAATTAATAAGTTCTATGGGTATGCATTGGAATTTAAGACAAACGTGCAACTCAGTTGATAATTAAAAGTGATACTAACATGGTCCTATCAATTTATACCAAACCTAGGCTGTGAATCATATTGGAGAGTACAGTAAGCAAGCAAGGAGTCCACCTCAGTACCACGAGGGCGCTCACCAGGACCAGGCCCAAAGTAGAAACGATATAGGCCATGAGTCCAAAAGTAACAGTGTGGAACTCGTAAATTAAGTCCATCGGTACATTAGAGGTCATATTCTGATTCATGATGTGACCCGGTTAGAACACACGATGCGGTCAATCTCAATAGGAGCATGATCCAGTCGCTCCCTCACTCTCACTAGTATGATTTACCCCAAAACCTAGTGAGTCTGAAGTGCCAAGTGTAAATCAAGTGTACATCTCTCTGTGTCTCTATGAAACAGTACAGGTGTAATTCTATGTAGTTCTAAATTAATGTTATTTTATAACAAGATTTCCAAAGTAAAGCTTAAATTAAATTTTAAGGCCACATTGAAAGTAATTCATATGATGGTGTGCTATATCATCTAAATTCCAGTCATATTTCAATATTCATTCCCATCAAACTAACAGTGTGATTCAATAGAACATTAACAGTATTTTCCACTGTTATTCATATCCTATTTGTTTCTCATAGAACATCCAACCATATCAATTATTTTCAATGTCATGGACAACTGTGCAAGTTTATAATATGTTTATTAACATCAGTGAACATGGAGCATATAGTGATGGAAACAATGAAACATTTAACATGTTATATATGATACATATGATATCATAGAACACATGCATGACAGGTAACAGTTTAAAATATTCTAAGCATGCTGGAAAGTCTAAATCTGGGACATAAGGCTAACCTAAAAGTCTAGTAGCGAACGTTGATGCACTTTTAGAAATATAAGGGGATGTACAATGGTGGAAATGGCAATCTGGTGATCTTAAATAATTTTCATCATCGATCGTTTTCGGGACTTAACCATGTATTCATGGTTTTATATGATCCTTCCGGTAGTGATTTATGATCCCACATATAGAAAACTAAGATCCTTCAGGCAATAACCGGGTGTATGATCCAACAGGCAGTAATTTCCACAATTCCATCGGCCTTTAGAGGCCAAACCCTTATCTTCAATCATCGGGTAATTCCTAAGCCAACTCCGATAAGTGGGGTAAAGCCACAAGGTTTTCATACTATCCCATAGCCACCACCAAGCCTCAAAAGTAGCCAAAATATCACCAAATTATTATCTACAGCCGACACCCAAGAAAACCAACACCGAAAATCCCCAAAAATAGTCATGACAGAGGGTAGACCCCAACAATTCGTCACAGCCAGGCATAAGAGCGCAGGGCAAACACATCATAGGCATTGAATCCCTAAAACCAAGGTTTGAGGTTTCGGCCGATACCCTACGGTATCGGCCGTATCGTTTCGGTATCGGTGGGTAACGAGACCGAAACTAGGGGTCGGTTTCGGTATCAGCCGATACCGACCGATACTAAATGGTATCGGTCCGTTTCGGCCGATACCGACAGATACCGTTTAGCATCGGTCGAAAACGGAGGAAAAAATGTGTAATTAAAGAAAAATTATCTAAAAACCCCAAAAATGAGATATCGACACGCTATTCACACTCTACATTTGTTTAAACAAGTTACGCAATATTTACAAGTTTGCCATATTGAAACTAACGAGAGTGTGTTTTTAGTTAAATGGTTAACGTGAATAGCATATTTTTAACACATATTATTCAAAATTATGTTATAAGTTACAAATTATCTTTATTAATTTGCCATTATCTTATTAGTAACAAATTTTAACTAATATTGTTAGTTACATGTAACTTACAATTTTTGAAAATACCGATACGGACGAACCGAAACTCACTTCCGAAACCGCCGAAACGGGCGATACCGATACAGAAACCTAAATTTTCGAGAGAGCGATACCAAGGCCGAAACCGAGACCTCAAACCTTGCATTTTTCAAGTAATCCAAGCCTTCATGTTCATGACATGTGCCAATCGTCATTTGCATTCTACTTATGTGAAATAATTATTAGAAAAAATGTTACAGAGATAGTTAAAAACATGCAAGTGTACTAAGAGAACACATTGAATGGAAAATTTGAAATATAATATGCAGATGACAAAGACAAAAATGAAGCTGTAGTAATTTTGATGTGATCCGGACTTACCATGAGGAGAAGGCTCGAGGGAGTTGCGGCAAGGCAAGGGATTGATCGGGGCTGATTGAGGGGCATTTTAATGATTTTGGTCTCTAGGGGCAGTTTGATATTTTTTGTAATTCTGATAAAAACATGAATTAAAAGGGGATGGCGGCTAGGGTTAGGGGTTGTGGAATATTGCGAGAGAAATCATTTAGGAGTTGATTAGAACATTAGATTTGGGAGGTTTAGGCTTTGATCTCGAACACAAATTTAGGAGAGCAGCCTCATCTCGAATTGAGGGTGCCTATTTTGTTACTTTTATCAAAAATCAATAAAAATCATATCTTTTTCCCAAATCTTTCACAAAAACCCTATTTTTATCTCTATTTCTCTTTTTGATCACATGAAATTGGTATCTAAGCACTTTGATCTATGGCGGCGACAGAAGTAAATAAAAATGTTAAAGCTTTGGAGGAGAAAATCGATGTCGAAGTTGAAGGATTGAAGAAATCGATGAAGAAGATGCGATCCGACGCGAAGGCCTTGTAAACAAGGATGAACATGGCATTGGAAGCTCTCGTACAATCAAATCAACAGATCTTGCAATAAGTTGTTTCGTTGGCAAAAGCAATGAATTCAGATCTGGACGACAACCTCGATCTAGAGCAAAAGACGCAATCTTTGACGAAAGAGAAGGAGACAGACGAAGAATTTAGAGAAGGGCTTCTAACCAACGTGGAGGAGGATCACGAAAAGAAGCGAAAGAAGACCTCGTGCTCGTGAGGGCCCGGCTAGTCTCCTGCAGGGCCGCCAGGGCACTGTAGTTGTTTATCCGGGCCTCCATGTCCCTAACGAGCCCTGGCAGGGCTGCCAGGGCCCTGTTAGCCTCCTGCAGGGCCATCAGGGCCATGCCAGCCATCTACATGGCCGCTAGGCTTAAAAGCCCAATTTTACGAGGGGCTAGGCCTAATTCTTTCCTTTATTTTTCTCTTCCTTTCGTTTTCTTTTCGTTTTCTCTTCTCCCGGCCCAGCCCACCATAGCGGCCCAAGCCTATCCCTTTTTCTATCATTTCTCTTTTTCTCTCCTCTCTCGTTTCGCATAGACAGCGGCGGCGAAAAACACCACCTACTCGCGCATTCTCTCTCTTACGCTTCTCTCTCCTTTTTCATTCGACTCGAAGGAAAAAACGCAGCGACCAAGGACCCCCTCTCATCGCTCCATGTGCACACGTGTTATCCTCCTTTCATTTTTTGCGCCCTAATCAAAGGGTTTCGACACAACCATCTCAAAATGACGTCGACTGTCTTTGTGGCGATTCCACGGTTCTTCTCTTGTTTCTGAGCTCCACAGCTCTACTCCTCCATCTATAAATTCAGGTATGTATTAGTGTTTGGATTTTAAAAAAATTATTTTCAAAAATGATGTTATGGTTTTCTGTTCTATTCGAGCTCGGTTCTAGTTTTTGGGGGCCCTAGTAGCTGTAGCCACCCACGACAAGGCTTCGGATTACCGACAGCCAACGATTTCGGTAAAATCACTTTAATTCTCTAAGTTTTGGTTTTTAAATTTGTGATTCTGTTTCCTTTAACTGCGATGATGAATTTCTGAGCCCCGGGCTTGGCGGCGACCTTCGCAGCCCCTAAACGTGTTGTGACTATTCCACTGCCGCCCCTCCCCTTAACGACCATCATTGGGATTATTCCCGTTGGTCGTGAGTTTCTGGGGCTCCCTCATCCCTGTTAGTGACTTTGTAGGCCCTCTGAATTTTTGCAATATCTTCACTGACATGGCCATGAATGTTTTGGGCATCTTTGCCTAAGCCGAGATTGTTTTAGCCTATCTACTATTAAAATATGTTCTCTTGTAGCAAAAATAAAATATATCCATTTGCACATCCGAAGACTTATTGGAAAAGTAAATTACCTTGCGATGACTCGACATGATGTTACATAACTAGTAATTGTAGTGAGCCAGTTTCTGTCTACCCTGTGGATGAGTCATTGGGATGTTGTGATCAAGATGTTGCAATATCTGAATGGTGTTTTATGCAAAAAAAAAAACTTCTATAATTTGATTGTGGGTATAGTTGCTTAGCTAGGTTTTTGTGATGCAAATTGGGCATGATATCTGGTAGAAAGGAGATCAACCACAAATTTTGTTTTTATCAAAGGAAATCTCACATTTTGTTTCTATCAAATGTCATGAAATGTATTTTGGTACATTATTTATAATATTCTCTTTTCCAATTGTGTTATAACAATTTTTCGCTAATATTTTCTAACTATTTCCTTTTCCTTCAGGCCCATAACTTAAACCCAATCCCATATTTCTCTTTTTTTCCTCCTCTTTCTCTATTCCTTTCTTTTATTTTCTTTTCTTTTCCTCGGCCCAATCCCAGCCCATCGAAATCTTTTCCTCTTCCCCTTCTCTTTCATTCTTTCCTTATTTCTGTCAGTAGGGCCTAAAAGCCATCTCTCCAATCTAATTAATTAAATTAATTTTTTCAAAGCCCGCAACTAAAGCCCAAACCCATTCAATTAATTAGCCCTAACACTTTCCCTCTTCCACCCCACTTCATTTTTGCTCAACCATAGCCGACCCCCTCTCGTTGCCGTTATGCCCCATCGCCCCATGATTGCGCGATAGCACGGTTTTCGCCTCCGATCATGCGTAACCGACACCACAACGGCTCCTCCTCAAACTTCTGATTTTCCTCAGATTGTGTGTTTTTCTATCTTGATTTCGGGCTCGATTCTTCTCAAAGCTTTCGCCTTTTTCCTGATGAAGCAGCCGCAATCGCGTTCTTAGTGAGGCGACGAGTTTTTATCGAGTTTTCATAGGTTTTCGGCATTTCATATTCGGTGAATGGTTGATTTACTCTGTTCAAGTTATTTTTGGTTGATTTTCCTTGGGAAATTTGTGTGGTTTGATAATTTTTGCTTGAATATCTTTTGGGAAATAAAAATATGATTTTTATCGCATGCCATGATAACAATATTTATGTTTATTAACTCATGATATAATTAGTGGTTTGTTAAGCATGAGATCTTGATGCTTGGGATTATTTTTGAGGATTTCTCCTCTTTTTAGAATTATTGAGGGATTAAATCCATGTGATTTTGACACCTCAGCCATTCTTAGGGATCTGCGGTGGTCCTCGTCACTGCCCGTCACTGTCTTGGGAGCTGTCGTTGATCCTTGCCTCTCTTTGGTTGTGGGCGTTGCCCCTTGCTCCTGTTTGGTTGTGGGCCACGCCCCCTATCCATGTTCTGCTAGGCATGTCTTGCTCGGCCTATTCTGTCGGCCATGTGTGCTTTTGTTGGGCGTGCTATGCTCTGCATGTCCTTGTTCGGCCGTGACATGTTTCTTTTAGGGCTGCCTGCGTTTTGTTGTTCCTCTGGGCTGCCCACGACCTGTACAGTTTCTATTCTGACCTCGTTTGCTCAAGTTTTCTGTAAAAATAAATTTAATTTTGATTTAATTCTTAGCTATTAATTAATGGTTATGTGATGGAACGGAACCTAAATTCTTAATTATTTGGTTGGGCTGAACTAGTAATGATTGGAAGAGAGAATTGATCCTTACGTTCGAGGATCAATTCAACTCTGAGATCAAAGCATGACACCGAATCTTAAATTATTGTGCAATTACTTTCTAAGCATGCAATTGATTAAAAAAAATTTAACTGATATCAGATTAGGATGCATGATTAGGTTTGGGGATATGCATGAACGTGACATTGGATTAAATGGATATTACTCTCATGTGTGATATATTGTTGGCTATTTGAACTTGTTGAAAACTTAAATGTTTGACCATTAAACTGTTGGAATCATGGACTTTGAGATGATCTAGAATGCATACAAACCCTGGCTATGTAGACTAACCATGATGTGACACTTAGACTTGTTGAGAGACTGTCTCATTTTTATATTTATATGATGCATGCTAAGTAACTCCCCCACAATAAAGAAATTTCGAGAATACAACACTGTTACTTGAAATGACAAGTCA
The DNA here is from genome assembly GCA_030789695.1 of Scilla litardierei. NCBI lineage: Eukaryota > Viridiplantae > Streptophyta > Magnoliopsida > Asparagales > Asparagaceae > Scilla > Scilla litardierei. The sequence goes on from CM061132.1 coordinate 4,423,494, forward strand.
CTAATTACACCAACATTATGACATTCTTCATTACAAGTTACTATGGACATGATAACAATTGACATTAGACACGTCCCTTGAACAACACTCAGATGGATACTGAAACTGAATATTTTAAACACTAAACTTAACATATCAGACTTACTGTGGTTTTAGGATAACTCATATTAGAAAGAGCGCAAGAGCGACTGGAGCCATACTTTTGACCGTATTTGATGGATCCAATTCATGTATCGGTTATCCAACCGGGTCCACATTCTTGTATCTGTTTGGACCTATAGTGTATCGTCAGAAAATCCTGAGTCACATCTAAGTGTCTGTTTAGACTCGGCCTAGGTGAGTGCCCCCGTGGTACAAAATGGACTCCTTGGTTGCATACTATACTATCTAATATAAGTCACGGCCTAGGAATGATATAACTGCTACTTTCACTTGAAACAAGAACATTGATAATACAAAACAAAATTGTTTTTTGATATGCATGCATGTCTTTAGTCTTATTATAATATCACTTATATGCACATGTTTTTGTTTTACTTCAGTCACATACACTTATAATTCCAAAAATTCCAAAAACATGATTTATTGTAAGTCTACTTCTAACCTAGTGGTTCTATTATTCTTATTATTTCTGTTAGGTGCCAACGCAAAGTTTGAGAAAGCTCCAGCCTTTGAGGAGGTAGAAATTGATGTTCAAGATCTAGAGTTCTGAGTTTTAGGTCCTGGAGTGTAGTTTACGCTATTTTCATGACCGTGAGACATTGTATCTTTTATATTGTATTCAAATTTTGTTCTCGTGTTTGAAGGAAAAAATTTATTCAAGTACGCTAGTACATTTCTGCTTTTGGCTATATTGTTTTAACTGATAACAGCAGGACTTGCTCAACATATATAAATGCCACGTATTCCGAAAAGCGGGGTGTGACATCAAAGGAAATCTCGCATCCTGAAAAAGTAAGAAACGATGTGTGATGTTTAGATCAAGTGCAAGGTCAAGATATCAAGCCATGGCAAATATCATGCATCGATCAAGTGCATAATCAAAATATCAGACCATGATAAATATCACGTATCGAGCCATGGCAAATATTACAATGAACTTGTGTGAACATGGATATTCCAATTAAGATGGACTTTGTGTTTCCACTTCCTATGAAAATCATGTGTTCCATAAGCGAAATAAGTACATCGAAGTAGATTATCATTTGGTTCAACCAAAGTCTGATGTATGTGTTATCAAACCAAGACATATGTCTTCTACTAATTGGTTGATGGAATCATTAACCAAACCACTTGGAAGAGCTCAAATTCAGTTTATTTATGACAAGCTAGGCATGTACGATGTGTATGCTCTAACTTGAAAGGAGTTTCAACAAAATAAAGTTTCTAATTTAGAATTAAGAATTATAGTTTTCAATTCAGAAAATAAGATATTAGAATTTCTTTTAGGAATCCGAACAAGGGTTATTTATTTCTTATAAGCAATGGGGTGTGACCTATATTTCAAGTTTCAATAAACTCAGGCGCCTATAGAACAGAAAACATCTTGACTGTTGGTCATTACTATCATCAAAAAGCAGGAAACAAATTGTGAAGTTACAAACGTCAAGTCTAAACTTGAACTCGGCTGTAGACTATCCAGTGTACATATCACATGCATATATTAACAGCACAAACATAAAGTAGTTCCAAAAAAATATGAGCCAGAATTATATATACGTGTGTGTGTTTGTGTGCATGTGTGTGTGCATGAATGATTGGTGCATGTGATGACAAAAGTATAGCATAAAATTTCATCAGCAGAAATTGATGTGTTCAGTTAATGCATTATAACACATATACCTCTATCCCCTGGGTTCAATGCTTCAGCACAATGGGCCATATAAAGACGACAATATGCAGATGCAAGTGGATCTGCAAGTCCTCTCATCATCAAAGTAAGGCGATGGATATTACACAAATGATTATCTTCCAGGAAACGCCAACAGCGCAAAATAGCAAGTTCCAAGTATCTGCAAGGTAAATAAATGAGAACAGGTTACATATTTTCTCCATAGAACTGTTAAATAAGGTTGTGAAAAGTGGAAAGTGGAGTGAAGCCAGGCTTTAGGGGCTTCAGCAGCAAAAACGTCAAGTTATTGTTTTCAAAAAAAATAGGGGCAGAAAATCATACCAATAGACGAACAAAAGGGCAAAAGTATGAAATGAAGAAAAATTTATATGTATATACACACACACACCAACGGTTTCCTAAAAAATCAAAGATAAAAAGTTCTCGCAGAGTTCTCACAGGCAAATGTTCTCAAAATAACATTCTCAAAATACCAACGGTTTGGAGCAAAAGGGAATACTTTAGCTGTGGGGCGTCTATGCAAGCTAGTTCTCTCTGACGTGGTCTGGCACATCTGGAAGAAGAGGAACAACCATGTTTTCCTTGGCCAGGAGGGCCCTATGTCGTCTCTCCTGGCAAAGATCTCCATGGATATTACAGCTGCGGTATCTTCTTCGGTGTTGGATGTGGACGACCCCGGGGAGACTATCATCCTTAGTAATTGGGTGTTGATCTGACACCTCTGGTGGCCCTTTTCTGGTTTCTGGGCTTGTATTTTTTTGTTTCAAGTGTTTGGTGATTGCTTCCTGGCCTCTCCCAAGCCTTATTACTTATGTTGCTTGCCCTAATATGGTTCTGTACGTTGGTACATTTATCCATACATTCTTATATGAATATACCCACTTACCTTTCATATATATATATATATATATATATATATATATATATATATATATATATATATATATATATATATATATATATATATGAGAATAATGAGTATCATATGACAATAGAGACATCTCCTCATATACCTAGACACAAAAAGTGGGGTGGTACAACAAGTACAAGCACATGTGGGCTTGTACCACCCCACTTTGTGTCTAGTACATGAGGAGATGCCTCACATGTCATACTACTAGTCATAACCCGTGTCCGGAGGGCATGGAGACAGTCGTCGTCCGGACGCAAATGCGGAGAGAAGCGGTCGTCAAAATGCAAAAAGCGTGTATGTGTGTAAGAGGAGGGTCGGGAGAAAAAAAGAGGAAAAGCCGGGAGTAAAACGCAAAAAAGAACCAAAAACCCACCCAAACCCAATTCCAGAACCCCACCCAACCCCCACGTGGCGTCCCAGTCAGCAACCAAAAATATGACTGGGACAAAACTGCCACGTGGGACAAAACTACCACGTAGGACAAACTTCATGAATTGTATAATAGATACACATTATTATATTATATATATATATATATATATATATATATATATATATATATCCTTTTAATGATAAGTGCTATTGGGTCATAGAAATGGCATGCAATAAGTCGACATTCTAAGATAACTGTCTAACAATTTCAAGCTTCAATTATGCGACATTAATATGTAGTGTAAAAAGTAAACAAAATTGAAAATAAAATCAAAAATTAAAGAAGTGCATATTCAATAAAGCAAAATATAAAAATTATCTATAAAGTCATAATGGCATGGCTAAAGCATTCCGAAAGCAGAATGCATAACCGGGGGCTTAACTGGGACTTTAGTGTGCTTTTCGTTTATACACCAATGACCACTAATGTAACAAGTCACAAGGTAAGAGGAAGAACAAGTAACGATCTCAAAACAATGGAGAAATGAGAGGCATCATTTATATTAGTGTGATGTCTGCAGTATCTTAAATAAGGTTTAACGTAATATGGCTTTTCATTTAAGCGATATGTAACTACTGGAACTTCTAAACTTGTGGATGATCATCTTCCAATACAAACGTAAGAGACTGAGGGTGGGCCATAAGTAGATACTACATTAGCACCTGCTGAACAAGCTAGTCCACCATGTAACTTACATCAGGTATCCTGGGAGTGCCCCCCCCCCCCCCCCCCCCCCCCCCCCAAAAAAAAAAAAAAAAAAAAAAACAACAACAACAACAACAACAACAACAACAGCCCAAAAAAAACCACTCCACAGAAGTAGGGTGCATCCTTTCCCCTTGACCCTCCACTATACTACCACTCCAAAGACCACCCAACCTACCTCTTCCACAATCTAGAAAAATGCAACCTCTACCTCGACACTGACATTGTTAAACTGGGCCACGAGAACTGTCACTGAATATAAGCTAAGGCTAACCTCTCGATAACCTAGTGCATAATCTGGTGGTTGCAGGCCTCCTATATATATATATATATATATATATATATATATATATATATATATATATATATATATATATATATATATATATATATATATATATATATATATATATATATATATATATGCAAAATTCTGGACAGTTTTGCGCACCGTTTTTGAAATCGATGAATGGAGGCTCAAACGGTGTCGGATCGTGCTGAAATTTTGTGGGGAGCTACATAACAAGTATATCTACCTACTGCAAAAAAAAATTTTCAAAAAAAAATACTCACAAACCCCGAACAGCGGGGGTGTGCTCAGGTATCTCTACCCGAGGTCATTCTTAGGCACATTTCCCTCTATATGCAAAAAATGTGCCTAAGAATGACCTCGGGTAGAGATACCTGAGCACACCCCCGCTGTTCGGGGTTTGTGAGTATTTTTTTTTGAAATTTTTTTTTTCAGTAGGTATATATACTTGTTATGTAGCTCCCCACAAAATTTCAGCTCGATCCGACACCGTTTGAGCCTCCGTTCATCGATTTCAAAAACGTTGCGCAAAACTGTCCAAATTCTGGACAGTTTTGCGCACCGTTTTTGAAATCGATGAATGGAGGCTCAAACGGTGTCGGATCGTGCTGAAATTTTGTGGGGAGCTACATAACAAGTATATCTACCTACTGCAAAAAAAAATTTCAAAAAAAAATACTCACAAACCCCGAACAGCGGGGGTGTGCTCAGGTATCTCTACCCGAGGTCATTCTTAGGCACATTTCCCTCTATATATATATATATATATATATATATATATATATATATATATATATATATATATAGAATAATGGGTATCATACGCCATATGAGAGGATGTCTCATATGCCCGCCCACATTACAGGGGCAAGTACAAGCCCACATGGGCTTGTACTTATTGTACGTGACCCCCTTTATGTGAGAGGGCATATGAGACAGCCTCTCATATGGCATATGATACCCATTAATCCCATATATATATATATGAGGGATCAAATAACCCCCTATCAAAAATCCTATGCCCCCCATTTTTTCGGAAGATCCGAACCGTTCATCTAGATCTCCACTCTCTAAATACCTTACCCACCAATTTTCAACCCGATCCCATGTGTTTTGCCCGTTCATCCATCCGACCCAAATTTAACGGTTTCGCATGAACAGAACTTTTGCGAATGGTGGATGAATGGGCAAAACACATGTGATCGGGTTGAAAATTGGTGGGTAATGTATTTAGAGGGTGGAGATCAAGATGAACGGTTCGGATCTTCCGAAAAAATGGGGGGCATAGGATTTTTGATAGGGGTTATTTTGGAGGGTTATTTTTGGGGGTCATTTGATCCCTCCTCATATATATATATGAAACGGGAAATGGGGTGTCACAGAAGAGAATCCTCTCCTGTTTCATTCAAAAACTCCAATCTTCACATGTTTTTTTGGAAGATCCGAGCCGTTCATCTCGATCTCCACCCTCTAAAACCCCTACCCACCAATTTTCAGCCCAATCGAAGGTGTTTTGCCCGTTCATCCATCTGACCCAAATTTAACGGTTTTGCATGAATAGAACTTTTGCGAAGGGTGGATGAACGAGCAAAACACCTTCGATTGGGCTGAAAATTGGTGGGTAAGGGTTTTAGAGGGTGGAGATCGAGATGAACGGCTCGGATCTTCAAAAAACATGTGGAGATTGGAGTTTTTGAATGACACAGGAGAGGATTCTCTCCTGTGACACCCAATTTCTTGTTTCCTCATATATATATATATATATATATATATATATATCAAGACTGTTAAACGGAGCCTCGACCAGTTTCTTCTACTCATTGAAAGTGTTAAGAACTTGGTCCTTTGACCTCAGAGGAAACACCTACGCCATGCATGAGAAGTCATAGATAAACGATACAAAGTAGTTTATTTCCTCCCCATGAGGCCGACCTACTCGGCCCCATACATCAGTGAGTACATAGTCGAGCACTCCCTTCGTATTATAGATGGCTATCCCAAATGAAGCATGTGTCTGTTTACCGAACACACACTGCTCGCATAACTCGACCTTTTCGCTCTTGGCACCCTTCATACGATCTTTTCTTGATCAACTTCTGCAAAGCTTTCTCACCCACATGGCATAGACGCATGTGCCATAACATTGAGTCATCTCGGTCAGCCTCACGAGTCAGAGTTGTTGTGCCAGTTACGACCGAGCCATCCAAATAGTAGAGATTGCCTTTCTGTGTTTCCTTTATCACGATCATTGCTCCTCAGGTCACCCTCAGAACACCATTCTCCATCGTCACTCGGAAGCCCTTGGCTTCCAGTGAACCGAGCGATATAAGTTTACGCCTTAGGTCGGGAACAAAGCGCTCAGCATCGATGTCTCGTGTAACACCATCGTCCATTCTCATCCGAACAGTCCCGATGCTTGTCATGTTGCAAGCTCGGTTATCGCTTAATAAGAGCGCACTTCTACCACCTTCATGAAAAGAAGTAAAGTACTCTCAATGTGGCGTCATATAGAACGAGCATCCAGAGTCAAGTACCCAACCATTTGTAAAGGCCCAACTCTCGGTTTTTTTCCTTTTGTTTTAAAGCACAAGGCCTCAAGGCCCACCTCCTCTTATTTAAACCCCCTTTTTCTTTTACTCTCATCCCACTCACCCCACCGAGCCCAAAAGCAAACCCCAATCATTTTTCCTTTTTCCGTTCCTTCGCTCGACAGCAGCGATGAGCCCAAACCCTATTCGACGAGCGGTGGCGATCAAAAACCAAATCGTTCGGTTTCGATTTGAAACCCTAGCCTATCCGATGACTCGTGATCCTCTCACGAAGAGATCACGACGATTACGGACTCCTGATCGTCACGCGAGATGTCCCCTCTCTCCCTCTATTTATACAAATGGATTTTCTAGGGTTTGGATTGCGAAAATCATCTCTCTTCGAAAGTTTCCGATTTTTGCTTCTGAGGTTTCGATTCTTGTTTTTGGTGGCTTCGACCTTACTCATTGGGTTCAGATCTTGCTTTTGGGGGCTTCGACATCACCCTTAGGGTTCGGTTTTGCTCCTAGGGCTACAAATTTGCCCTGGGACTTTCAAATTTGCTCCCAGGGCTTTCGGATTTGCTCTGTTGGCTTCGGATCTATTATTTTTCGTTTGCAGATTTCGATTCAGGTAGATTTGATCTCTATTGAACCTTTAATTATTTTATTTTTGAAATGGAAGGGATGATTCATGTGGATTTTTGAGAGGAACTTCCTCCAATGAATATTTTTGGCACCTAGTTAGATTTACGGTGTCATGGCCGTTGTTCCTTGTTTTCCGGTTAAGACCCTTGCGTCGATTTTAGTAATGGTCTACCGTCGAGGTAGAAGGCTCGGCTGTGGGTGTGGTTGGTTGTTAGCATGTTGTCTTCATTCATGTCCCTAGTTGTTATTTGCTGATTCTCGCTTGTGTGCTTGCTGGATGTTGTTTGATTGCATGTTGTTATCATACTTGTTTTCATGCTGGATGGTGTCTGATTGCCTGATTGTATCATACTTGTTTTGCCAGCAATCTTTTTGGGGTTTCAGTTGCTTGATGAAATATGTCACTGGTTGCTACTGGTCCATTGGCAAATAAGTTCAATTATAAAGAAGTAAATCTATGAACCTTCATAGTAAAGTTTTGGTCTCAATTGGTACTCCATTTTTATGTGATCTTTGGGCCGAGTAACCCCTCTAGGCAGGTAGACCACGGCCTATTAATGGTGCCAAATCATGAATCTGATCCATTGAGTTTTTACCAAAAAATTTCAACACTTTTCATATCTTCCTTATTGTACTTATAAGTTATTTTAAAATTATCTTTTCTCTGAAAATGTTAATTTCAATTGTTAACTATAATGTTCCTGCTTATGAGATTAGACATGCGAAATATTGAAAGTTTGGTTTTCTTGGCTTATACCAAATTACATGATTAGAGATTATGCAACGAGATGATACAATGATATTGGTATGCATGATATGTACACAAGATCTGACAATCCGGAACATAGTTTGCATATCTCTCTCTAATTATTTAATTTAGGGATTAAAGGCATGAACACGATACTTGACACCCTAGCACTAGAACAACTATGCTTGACATCATGGGTATGGTGTAACTTATAATTGAGAGGGTGCAAGAGCGATTGAAGCCATGATTATGGCCCCTATCTAAGAGGATGTCCTTTTATGGATCCTGAGTTCTCGGTACAGTTCGACCTTTATACTCGGCCCAGGGTAGCACCACGGGTCCAAGGTGGACTTCGTGTTGCACATCGTGCTCTCCTCTTATAAGCCACATCACTAGTCTTTTGATTAATTGTTTAATTGTTTAATTGTTACTGCCACTTAAATCATGTCAGGTCAGTAGTTTTCATTTACAGTTCTTTTTGTGGCTTTTTAAATTCTTGCAAAATAAATTAATTAACGGTTTAATATGGATTCAATATACTTTATTAATAGTGGTTCAATTCCATCAGGTGATACCCAGCTTGAAGATGAGGCTCCGTAGTACGAGGAGTCTGACTTCCCTGTTGAGGACGCGGATTTTTGAGCTTTTGTGTTATCAAGAGAGTTTTTACCCTCCTTTAAGTTATTTTTCTTTTAGTATTACTTAGTTGAATGATGTAGTTCATTTCTGTTTAGATCATGTAATTCATTTGAAGATTAAATAGAATGTGTATTTCTTTATTCTTGTCTTAAATATTTCCTGTTTAAACTATATTGCCTTCACTGGTATCTGCAAGACCTGTAAAACTCTTTAAGAGTGTGACGACACCCGTTTTGGAACGTTACACCATCTGACTTCACGCCCTCTGAAGCAATGACTAGTACCCATTCCTCAACCTCAACGCCCTTGACAACGTTGGCAGTTGCGTCGTGCTTCTTCTTCACCTTCGGACCGTCTCTGACCCAATGTCCTCTTTCTCTGCAAAAAACACATTGGTCCTTTCTGATCTCTTTGCAAAGTGGAGCTTTGTTCTTGTCTCTGGACTTGGATAGAAAATACCCCTTTCGAGCTCTACACTTCTCTGCACTATGACCTCTCACCACCGTAAGAGCGTCACCAGCTCGACTTGTCGTGTCACCATCGTTCTTCCTGAACTCGTTGCTCGTCAAAGCATTAGATACTTCAAAAGTGATCGGTTCCTTACCATAGGTACGAACCGACACCAAGTACGCATACTCAATGGGCAGAGAGTTGAGGAGAATCATCGCTTTGTCTTCATCATCATGTCCATGTTCCTTAAATCGGTGGGAAGTTGTAGTAGTCGAGGTGTTCATCCATAGAAACCCACTCGGCCAACTTCAACCTGAAAAGCTTCTTCTTCATGTGTAGTCGGTTCTGGATGGTTTTCTTCAGGTACTTGTCACCGAGCTCCCTCCAGGACTTGCTTGCATTTGTCTCCTCGATGAATGGATATTTCTTCTCCTTCGACATATACAATTGGATCGTACCACATGCATTCCGATTAAGAGTCTTCTACTCTAGATCGGACATGCTCGTCAATTTCTCGTCTAACGCGATATCTTGACCAAGTTGGTTCAAACATCCAAGACTTCGCATCTCCATATACTGAAGTTGATCTTCCCATCAAACTTCATAATTTCGAATTTTGTGTTAACACAATAGTCCAAGCCGTTGAAGAATACCCAAAAGTCGACGCATTTGAGGAACTGACATCGACCCAGAAGTCGACGCATTCGTAATAAATCTTCGTCTTCTTCGTTGATCTTCGGAACCGTCAAGCTCCGATACCAATTTGTTGTGCGCCTGCGCGAAAACTCGGTTCGCCAAAGAACGTCGGAACTTGGACGAGCAATCTAACAAATAGAGCACTATAAAAATTGCTTTTAGTCCATAGACCGACCAAGGGAGAACACCGATAAGCTTTATTACGAAAGGAGAGAACAAAACAAATCTTTTCTTCACAAACGAAGAAGAAGCACACAAGATCTCTCCAGAAGCTCACAATACAATCTCTCAAAGTTAACTCTTATAAATGGCGGCTCAAATTCTCTCAATTTGTTCCTCTCAGAAACCCTAGACTAAGACCACCTATATATAGCCCTAGGTTACAATAGGTGTCATCATTGGTTACGAATTCCAAACGATACGAATCCCGACTTTAACGTAATTCTATCCAACCACGGCTCTACGCAATTAATGTGCAACACCCTAATGTGCATCTGCCGCATCCTAGTGGGCCGCATCCTAGTGGGCTCCCTTCGACAGACCGATCTTCTTTCTGTACCGAACGACCGAAGCGATGAGCCGAGCGTTCGAGCTATTCGATAGCTCGAACTAGTAGAGTTGTTGATCAATGAGCCACCAATCGACCGAACACAGACTTCAACCGAGTTACGACCGAACGAACCAATGCCAAACGAATGACCATCACAACATGGGCTTCAACCGAGCGGACAATCAATCGACCAACTGCGTTGTAGAAGACCAATAGCTCAGCATCCTCGTATCTGACTTGTGCAGAGTCAGAAAAGTCAGACCCAAGGGCAGCCGAGTTACCTCTGCACAAGATAACTCGTCAGTTTGACCAATGCTCCTTCAGCAACGAATCAAGCCAACTTCCACATTTTTAAGCCTATGTGTCGGCTGAAAGGTCCCTGGCTATGAGGAAAACACTAGAAGAAGGGTTGAATAGTGTTTATACAATTTAAAATGATAATTACACCAAATTAAATTCCTAACCAACAATTAATGCGGAATATAAATAAACCCTAAATTGAAACAATGCTAACACAAGGATGTTTCAAGGGTTCGGATTACCCAAGTCAACTTCCAACGTGTTTCTGGTAATCCTACGTCACTTCCACCCGGATACCTCCGGATACTCAAGTTAGAACCCTAACTTGAGATTTTCTTTAAACCATGGTTTTAGGTTTCGGCCGAAACCCTAGGGTTTCGACCGTATCGTTTCAGTACCGGAGGAGAACGAGACAAAACTAGCCCATTGGTTTCGGTTTTGGCCGGAACGTGGCCGTTCCGGCCGGAAACCGGCCGAAACAGCCATGTTCCGGCCGAAACTAAAGAAGAAATAAGAAAAAGAGAAAAAGAAAGAGGAAGGAGATCAAATCATAAAGAAAAATGAAAAAAAACCATCAAATTCTAAAAAAAGAACAAAAGAACAAAAAAAGAAGAGGAAGAGGAAGAAAAGAGAGAGAAAGGAAACTTACCTCCGCCACCCACCTCTAGCCTCCATCCACATCGCGTCTCCAGGCTCCTGCTGCCTCCAACAACAAGGAGCTAGCCCTAATAATGGGCGCTGCAGTCACGTATATAGTTTTGCAAAACATATTGCATTAATTTACACAATTACAAACACATTACAAGTTTGCCCTTTATCTATCGGTAGACCCAATAGATAGTGCTGCAAATCACATCACACATTTTCTAAAACATACTTCATTTATTTACAAGTTCCCCATTGAATGGCAAAGCTTGTAAATAAATGGAGTGTGTTTAGAAACATGTGTAATGTGAATAGCAGCACTATTTGATATGCGTACATCATTATTTGATATGTGTAATATTTTGGGGGAAGAGTTGCTATGCATACAGACCATTTTGCTTGGTTTACAAACAAAATTATTTACAAGTTTGACATTCATTCTTTACATGTAACAGATTTAGCAACTAATGTAATATATTTTTATATATTTCGTAAAATCTGTAACTAGTATATTTGATACTTTAGTATTTGGTAGTATTTGATAGATATTTAATTATTTAAAACTACCGATACGGACGAACAGAAACTCACGTCCGAAACCGTCGAAACGAACGATACCGATACCGAAACCTAGATTTTCGATAGAGCGAAACCGAGACCGAAACCGAGACATCAAACCTTGCTTTAAACCCACTTGTAGCAACCCTACAAGTGAAATCGAAATACACTCGATGTTCTTGACTCACACAACTTGGGAGCAAGCAAAACCACTCTCACAAATCGAGAGTTAATCTAATAACGAAAGTTATGAAATATTGAAATGACAACACTTACAATCACCTATGCCTTGATAGAACCTGACGGAGCAAGTGTGTTGTGTGTTGATGTCTCTCTTGGAAGTGTGAAAAGCCCTTTCTCTTGTCACCACCAATTGCCTAGAAGATATCTCTTTGATTCTAGGTTGGAGAGCAAGAGAGTAATAGATTGGAATTCTAGGACTTTAGGACTTGAGAGCTTGAGAAGCTTGAAGATGAAAGCTTAGGGTTTCAATAGATGAGTGAGTAACATCTCAATGGAACAGTAGAGGCTGCCTTCATAGGTTTCTCAAAACCCTCAAACTAAATCCCCAAAAACCCCTTTGAAATCTGTGGAGAAAAAGCCAACGGATAGAATTTACACGTCGACAATCGACTGTTGAGCAAAACACAGTCGACTGCTGCACTGTGTCAGTGGTAGATGAGAATTCAAACGGTAACTTACCACGTGGACAGTCGACTGAAGAAGAGAAGATAGGCGACTGTAAATTCTTCTACAGGCGACTGGCCGCAATAAGGGTAAGCTAAGAAAATCTCAGAAATTTTTGGGAAGACATGTTACAGGACAGGCGACTGATGTGGAACACACAGGCGCATGTGCCATATGCAGGCGACTGTGAAACCAACATCAGTCGACTGTCACAAACCTGACATTTTCCAGAGAGCAAAGTCTGCAGAGAGTTCAAAGACAGACGAATGTTAAAGCATTGACAGTCGACTGTACCATTGGACAGGCGACTGTAAATACAACATCAGTCGACTGACACTAAAATGTCTAACATTCCAGAAAGCAAATTCTGCAGAGAAATCATGGACAGGCGACTGTTGAAGCATTGACAGTCGACTGTGCCTTGGACAGACGACTGTCAATACAACATCATTCGATTGGCCAGATGAAAATAAAAATGATCTTTGGGCTAAAGATAGACAGGCGATTGATTAACAAATCACAGTCGACTGTCTCTTGGACAGGCACATGTAAAATGTACAGCAGTCGTCAGAAAGAGTTAAAGCTTAGAAAGCCTAAAAATCAACTGATTAAGTATGTGCATAACAGACGACTGTAAAACAAATCACAGTCGACTATTTTGAGACAGGCGACTGTAAATCGTTCAGCAGTCGACTGTTGAAATCACAACATGCACATACTTGATAGAAATGAATTGGAGTCTAAGAAAAATTGATCTAATGATTTCCTAGGACATAAATGAAGATGTGTGTGCGCTCCAACATAGTTCTACTTCTAAGCTACATACTAGAAGAGAATAAAAAGATTACATTGTGTAGAAGTCTCTCTTCTATCCCAAGTATGAGCTTGAAGTCTTCTAGGAGCTTCAATCACCATCTTTGATCATCCACTCCACTTTTCTTACTTTCATTGATTTTTGAGTGACATCCATTGCTAATTGATTTTCATGATATGCTTAGGCAATAGATTAACTGCAAATAGGGGATTAGTCACAAGTATTTATGTTTTCTCATAATTAACACAAAGTATGGAGAAGTCAAATACTCAACACCGGCCTATTGATAGGCTAACCCCCGAGCTTTTTGCACATAATTCACCTAGTTATAACTATAATAGCCGCTAGAAATGCATTACTTGCTAGTAATTAATAAGCACTCAAAAGATTAGGTAATAAATAGTTCCCAGTAAAATCAATATTTATACGTATTCAATCAATATTGAGTGCTTCTATTTGCCTAATGCACCACACTTCTAAACACACTGCACAATTTGTTGTCTTTTTAAAATTGCTTAGCACACCACATTTTTTCAAAAATTTCTATTTTACCCATTCTTCCTCTGACTCTCTTCTTCCTCTCACCAATTCCCCCCTCCACCTCCAACGCCTCCTCTTCATCCACCCCTGTCGCCTCCTCTCGCAATTAAACCTAAAAAATCTAAAAAAAATTAAACCCAACAAGGTCAATTAAACCTTAAAAATCCAAAAAAATCCAACTAAACCTAACGAACATGAAATACAATAAAAATCGGTTAAATTCAATTAAAATACAAAAAATCGACGTGCTCGACCTTTCAAGAATGAGTATCATATGCGATGCTTGGGCTTATATCCCCAAACATCACATAATGTTTGGGCATATAGGCTCCAACGTTATATTTTCCGGAAAAAAATTCAAATATATAATCCAATGCAAAAAAATTTAACATGCTAAAAATTCAAAAAAGAAAAGAAAAATTATTGCTCGGGTCTCGAAAACCTAAGCACCCAATAAGGTACTCGACATATAGGCTGGAGCATCCAATTGGGTGCTTGTGTTTATGAGGCCTGAAAATCATTGCCAACAAGAAGGTGAACGAGGCGATGGGGGATGTGTAGAGGCAAATGAGGCATTGTAGTTGTGGTGGGAGATGGTGATGGCGGCAGAGAAGGTAGCGAAGCAGAGGAGAGGCAACGGTGGCGGCAATGGTGGGTTAGGTTCAGTTGGAGGAGGAGAGGATGAGGGGAGGAGAGAAATGAGGGGGAAATGTAATTTCATTTAGGGATAGAATAAGTATTAAGGTAATGGTCAAGTTGTAAATAAAGTGGAGTGTGTTTAGATATTTTTAAGTGTAAATAGAAGCTCACATCAATATTAGAGTACAATGGTAAAAAACTAAACTTAGGATGAGACCATCCTTTTGTTTTTTTGGCTTCACATATATTCTTCTCTTAACACCCGATATATTGCAGTTCCTCTGCATTTTTGCTCTCTGCAAAATTTATTTTTTGAATACTATGTCTTTTTACTTGTCTTTTTTATGATAGATAATGTGTGATCTATATTTATTCTTAGTTTGTACGATTTCATATTTTTTAAGTAAATTTAGTTATTTCTTTACATTTATATTTCTTTTGTTCCTATTACAAAGTTTTGCTTATTAATCATCAAAGTACATTTATAATAGTTAAATTTGAGAAAAAATTGATTTCTCCTTCCTAAATGTGGTCACACATTCATGTACCAAAATGGACAACTTTTTTTTACATACCGGAGACTTATATGGGACACCTGGGCTGTTATTCCTGGCTCTGTCCATGTAAGTAGTGTCATCGACTACAATCCAAGAACCCCCTCAGTTGGCACCCATCAACCTCTTTTTACATACACACGCGCACATGCCTGCACGCGTGCACTCAAAAACAAAAAAACCACATCACATTACTATCCCCCTTTTATATGCTACCTCTAATATCCAAGGAATGCACTAGTTTACTCTATATCTATATGTTTATCTATATTCACACACACACACACACACACACACACACACACACACAGAGAGAGAGAGAGCACAGCACAGACGCTCCTGATTATCCATTCAGCATCCTCTTTTCATCTACCCATCTTTTGTACATGTTACTTGATTGAACAACATTCTGATCCATAAGCACATATTGTTTTATACAAATTTTAGAGGATCCTTCCTGAAACTTCATGGGCTTCCAGCCATCACGGTATAGCCAATAAGCCCTCCTATATACTTGAACCATCATGCCAGATTTCTACTGACATGTCTTCAATCCAACTTTGTGATGGGTTTTCAAGGATAGTCTAGAAGAATTATTAAGAATATAATGCAGAGACCATATCAACTACAGGAACAGTGAAAGATGTTTCACATGCGTGGAAGAAGCTCATGAATTGAACCAATCTTGCAGAACCAGTTGTGACATGTATCCTTTGCCTCAGAACAAACATCACTAGATACAAAAGTGTCTGCAAACAACAAAAAACATAAGAAGCTTCAGCATAATGTAAGAGTAACAAAAATAAACAAGACATTTGAAAATAGAAAGTTACATGTATATTAGTTACTATTGAGAAACACAAGAAAAGGGAAGTGAATAAAATAATAAGCACCTAGCTAATGGAACTTGAATGTTGAGCCCTGAGTAATTGTAAATACAAGAAGCTTTTATTGTTAACGAATAAGTCAGCTTGGTCCAAACAGATCTGGGCCCACACCACTTGCCCGCTGCAAGAGACTTTACCAGCATTGCCCAAACACTCTAAATCACTTATAATCCGTGATCCAAATCACGCGTTTCAAATTGTAGTACATATGGAACAATATAATCAATATTTTGGATTTTAAATAACTTTGAAGACTTAATAAAAGATCATTGTGATCAAGATGTGTATGCTGGCTAAATTTTATGATACAAATTAACAGTGGTGTACATCAAGGTTTGAGAACTTGATTTCAATTCTGATTTCAGCCGTTGGAAAAACATCGGGTTTCGAATGGTTTTGCCCGTTTCTAGGTCCCGTTTCTAGGTATCATTGAGCTTCAGTTGTGGGTTTATATGTAGTTTTATGTATATATTTTTATAACAATGCATTTACAATAAATTGTTTTTTGATTAATTTTTGGAATTTTATAATAAAAATTTTAGTTTTTGAATAAATTTTTAGAATTTTTAGAATTTTTAAAGTTTCAAAAAAAATTATGTACATGTAGGTTCGTATATTTAAACTCAAACTTATATTTTATTGTAAGAGTGATATTTCGGCTGAAACCGACCGACCTAACCAAAACCGAGTTTCAACAATTGTTTCATACCGTCCCACTTCCAAAAAAAGGTCGAAACTAAGTGGTTTTGACTGAAACCTCTTTCCTGATATACATAACCATAATATGTGAGAAATACAATAACTCAACAACAATCTCGTAAAAATTTATTTTTTCTTCCAATTAGATGTATTTTGCTCCGACTAACCATCCAACAAAACCGACTCTCAACATATCATGTTATATACTAGTAGCATTCTACATATTGTTTTTGTTCCATGTACTAAAGCAATCCACATTCTTGATAGCTTTGGACTTTACTAATGTGGTCCAGTGCCACTTGCAATGCTAGAAGATTTAGCTGCATAAAACTTCATAAAAGGTCAAACAGTGGATGATAGAGATGAGTATGACTTTAAAATCAAAGTTACATGCGACCATAATTGGAGGTCAAGCTATAAACAACTTTCATTCATTAATCCTTTGAAATGCAGAAAGAGAGAGAGGTGACATGATAGTTCAGTAATTTTGGCCCATTAGTGACGTTTTCGCAGTTTTCAGATTTCTTGAGCCTTTTTCGCAATTTTCAGTTTGGGTGTCTTTTTGTAATTTTCAGTTTTCAGTTTATTATTTATAGTGGATATAAGGGATTAGGGATTATCATGCTTATTTTATGAGAGAATTTTTGGGAAAGGTTGAGAATTCACTCTATTTCGGGGGATTCGGGGGAGTACGATCGTCCCTAGAATTGGTGACTTGTGAGAGCGGTTGTAACGATTCGTTTTTAAGGCCCAGGCCCACTTCCATGGACCTTTCCCGTTTATTTAAAACCCAATAACTCTCCCTCCCCACTCATTTTCATTTACCGTTCCCTTCTCTCTCTCTCTCTCTCTCTCTCTCTCTCTCTCTCTCTCTCTCTCTCTCTCTCTCTCTCTCTCTCCCCCCCCCCCCATGAAACCCGCACCTCGTTCTCTTCTTCGCGTGCGCTTGAAGCAACGATCGACGATTTCGATTCGAAACCTTCACCCGATATCTTTTCCTCCCACGCGATGAAGATCCGACCGTCCCCATTTGTCCTCTCACGTACGTGATGAAAGTAGCAATCGACGACATGATCGACCCGGTAGGGTTTTCGAAAACCCGAGACAGATTCGACTTTGTTCGGTGCCTATTTCTTCGGGATTGTTGCCCCGATAAGATCTCTTTCCCCTTTGTCTCTTACGCAAGTTCTCTTTTCTATTTAGTCACGCCAGATCTAGGGTTTTGGGGTGCAAAAATTGATTTCCCCTCTCAAGGCTCTCTGATTTGGTTCTATCTGGTTTCGATTGCTTCTGGATTTTCTTTGGGTGCTCTCGGCCTTGGTTTTCTTCAAGATCGGTAAACCCCATTTGCTTTAAATTTCAATTATACTCTTTTGTGCTTCGATTTTGTTGCGAAAATAGGGTTTGATCTAGGAAATGATGATTCAAGAATAATATGAAAGAGAACTCCCCCTGTGTAAATTACGGCATTCTTAGGACGAGGCGACAACTTTGTCGCAGCCACCGATTTGGGGTTTTGGGTCCTGGGGTTGGCCGCCGAGGGATTTTTTTCTTTCAGACAAACTGATGGCTTTTGCGATCCTCTTTTTAGTTGGCTGATACGTTGCAGTTTGACACCTTGCGGCTGTTTCCTTAATTGTACCTCTGTTTGTGTTCAGTTATTATTCTTCTGCCCTGTAAATGATGACATTTTGCCCATGTGTTGTACTGTATGATGTCTGATGTTATTGGAGGGGTTCGGTTAATAATTTTACTGTAGCATATGGGTTATTTACTGTTGATACTTACAGTTTTGAGGAGATCTTCCCTCGAGCTGGTAAACCTTAGAAAACCCATCACGGATGCCAAATGAACCGAATCTAATCTTAATAATGTTAATCCTTTTAAAGCATTTTAGTCTTCAGTTTGAATGGTTCGAAAGATCCGATTGCTTTAAATATGTTTTGGAATGTTATAAATAAAGCTTTACTTTCGTAGTAATTTATTCATAGCATTGTTATGGTTCGTAATAATGTTGGTGCACTTAAATGTATTAATTGTGGACTATTGACACATCGGAACGATTGCTATATACACTACAGGTTTGATGCACTATTCATGTTACATAGCTTGGAGAGAATAGAACTAGGTGACAATTGTAGTTAGAATGACATTGGGTTTTGGGAAATCATAATTAAAGTTAGAAAGGGTAGCAAAGACTACACTCATTGACAGAATTGAATGACTTGATTGGGTTCCTTGATGATCACCTTGGACAAATAAATTTAGGGCACTGATGAACTCGCCTGTGAAACCCGAGGTTGTCTTTAGCTCACTCTTTCCCTTTACAATATAAGTATAATAAAAGAATGAAGTGTTCTAGTTAGTCAGATACAGTTTAGAGTTTAGTGTTATCAACTTGTTTAGGACTAGGGTTGCATGAAAGTTATAATTGTTGTGTATTGTAAATATCGTTTACTTTATCCTTTCAAATGTTTTTTCAACAGAGACTAAACCAAAGTACGAGGAGGCTCCAGCTTTTAAGGAGACCGAATTCCCAGTGGAGAGTGATGACTTCTGAAACAAGGATTAGTAAGGAGAGTGTTTTTCTTTATTGTTTAGTCGCTTTCAATTTGTTTAGAAATAAAGACTAGTAGTTTATCTTTAGTTATACTTTTGTACCCTCTTTGAAGGATGAATAAAGTTAATTCTGTTATGAAATTCTATGTTTGCTCTATGTTGGCTTCACTGGAACTTTGCAGGACCTGCACAAATAAGGAAACCTAATAGTACCCAGAAATGTGGCGTTACAGCGGGCCACATTTTTAATGTTGCCATCATCTTGTATCCTTTCTATTTTCAAATATTTATCAATAAAATCAATGATTTTTCTCCAAATCTTCTCTTTCTAGCCCTAAAAATCATTCCTTTACCCTAAAAACCCCACATTTCCACCAAAAACCCTAGCTTTATCCATCAAAACACTAGAAAACCCCTAAAATCATATTTTTATCATCAAAATTTTAGAAAAAATCTATCAAGTGATATCAGAGCACCCACGATCCATGATGACGACAAGATCCAAGCTCAAGTGCAAAGCTTTGGATGAAAAGATCAATGGCAATGTCAAAGAATTGAAGAAAACCATGGAAGAAAATAGGGCAATGTCGAATAAAAAATTTGAGAAGGTGATGCAAACTCTAGCACAAATAACGCGGACAACTTTCCAATCTCGACGCGTCAAAGTAATCCGACGTGGTCGACAATCCAAATCTAGGGCAAAAGGCAAAGCCTTTGGAGAAAAGGAAGGAAAAAGAAAGATTCTGTCGAATGGTTATTATCGAACACGGACAATTATTTCAAAGAAGCGGTGGACAATTATTTCGAAGAACCGACAGATAACAAGATGGATGACAACGAGCCACTTCAGCGACCCAAGAGACTCACCGGCCTAGGGGCAACCTTGCCCAGGGCAAGCGAACCCCGAACAGGCCTTGTCGACGGCCTACAAGGGTCCTGCCAAGGCCTTGCAGGCCTCATACAGGGCCGACAAGGCCCTCACGGGCCCTTAGCGACCCGCCAGATGCCTGCCGAGACTTCTAAGGAGCATCCGGGGCCCCGCGATGTCTGGGGGGCCCGTCGAGACCTCGACAATGATTTTCAATGACTTCCTGGACCAGAGGATGACGAAAAAGAATTTTCGGGGTCCCACGGACCGCGCTACACAGCAGAGATGCGACGACGTTGAGTACTTCTAGCTTACGAGGAGTTCCGAAAAGATTATGACGAGAACCAAGTTTTCAAGAAGGGTTTTGAGGAGGGTGTTGGCAACGGCGCTTAAGAGGAGGATGTCAGAGGCGGCCATGGAGACAGAGACGGAGGCCCACTGAAGGGCTATGAGCGTCACCGAGAGGTACGGCGTAACTAGTACCATCCTCCTTATTATAGACATGCAGAAGGACGTGCAGATCAAGGGAAATTTAGGGTGGACAGTCGAGTAAGGAAGCTGAAGATGCCTATATTTGATGGAGATGATCCCCATAGTTGGATTTACAGAGCTGAGAGGTTCTTCTTATTGACGCACATAACAAAAGAGCAGAGATTAGAGGCGGATGTAGTGTGCTTCGAAGGAAAGGCATTTTCTTGGTTTCTATTGAGGGAGCAAAGGGAGCAGATCCGATCATGGGATGAGCTCAAGAACCGTCTGGTGGACATGTTTCGGAATACCCAGTGTGAGAATATCCAAGAGCAGCTAATGGCACTAAAGCTAATGGCACTAAAGTAGGACATTTTTCTCCAAATCTTCTCTATTTTAATCGATGTTGTTAATCAGCGCACTTTCATTCCTTTTGCATGGGCCAAGAGACTAAGCCCAAATGCCCTTCACTACCACCCAAACCCACTCTTAACTATTTTGGTTTCCCTCTTCAATTTCTTTGGGCCGACCCACTACACACTTTTTATTTCCTTCTAAAGCTTACTCCATTTGCTGAAGCCCACATCCCTTGCAGCTGAAAACAAAAAGGGCACAGCCCCATCACATTAAACCAAAGCAACAAAGCCCACTTACTTTCCTCTCAAAACAAATCATAGAAGGCCTTCGAATCCCTCAGCTACTCCTCTCGTGCGACGAACGAACCCAACCCTCTCTCATTTCTTTCGATCAGAACGAGCAACCCGCGACCCCTTCTCTTAGAATCGAACGATAGGCGTGCATCAACTCGAACCCGCCCTTCTCTCTCTTCGACGAAACGGCATCAACGCCGCTCCTCTTCTGCATTCGAAGCGATACCCTAACCGGGTCCTTCGCAATCGATGCCGCCTCCCTCGATTTCGAATCGGATCCGCCGTCTCTCTCTCTCTCTCTCTCTCTCTCTCTCTCTCTCTCTCTCTCTCTCTCTCTCTCTCTCTCGGGCCGCCCTCTCTTAGGGTTCGAAAACCCTAATCGCCATTTGAAACGAGATCTGATCCGACCCAATTGGGATTCTCCGTAGAACTCGGGATTTAGATCGATTCGGACTCTTTTCTTTTACGCGTCTTCTCTTCTATTTATATTTGATGGAATTCTCGGGTTTTTCATGCGGAAAATCATCTCCTTCCTCTAAGTTTCTGAATTTCGACTTGGGGTTTTCAGAGCTTTTTCGTGGTTGGATATTAGGGCTTCCGGGTCCTTTCGATCGCTTCTATTAAGGTATATTTCATCTTCTTCAGTTTCAGTTTATATTTTCCTATGGGATATGATGATTAGATCGTGATGAGAGGGTTTTCCTCAAGAATTCATTGTTTCCTTTGGCAACCAACGACTTCATGGCACCTTCTGTCACTGCCCTGCTCTTTCTCCATATTTTTGGGATCCTTTTTTACTATGGTTGGCCACTAGAGGGATTCACGTGATGTTGAGGCCGTCGCCGTTGTTCTTGTGGTGATTCTCACCGTTCGGTTACTGTTTGGTTTTGGTCCCGATCACGTATTTGGGCCCTTCTTTCTACTTGGGCTTACTGTTGCTGATTATCCTTTTATTTACTTGGACTTGCATGTACTGCTTGGGGGTTACTTGGAATCCCACGGCTGAGTTATTGAATCTGTACTGTCACCATCCCTAAAACACGGTGAAATCCCTCTTTGGCCAGTAGACCATAGAAATTATTGTTGTTTTGGGTTGCCAAAATGTAAATCTGATCCAATCACCCCTTTAAAAACAAATTGAGTTATCCATTGTAACTTTTCAGTTTTGTTTTTAATTATTAAATCTTTCATTTATGATTGTAAGCAATTATTTCAGAATTCTTATTAGTTTTAATTTATTTGTTATCCAATTATAGCTCTTTAGAGCATGAACACTTTCGAGAACTTGAACAATACCCGACATCGACAAACCATGATATCGACCGAACAATTAGAATGACTTTGCACCTAGCTCATTGTTTAGGTGATGTGATAGTGATTATAGACAAAGTATTCGTTTTATCACTCTCTTGATGGAAGTGGGGCATATTAGCAATTTTCCTCCTCTTTTTTAAGGGACGAAGGGTTTAATACAATTTTCCTCTTTTATCTGAAATGAGGGTTCCAATATCCAATTGTCAGCTATCCACACTAATAGCGAGGTTACAAAAATGTGTTAATGAACATCACTCTCTTGGACATGAGTCGCAATATAGAATGGTTAGTTAACTTTAACCAACCCTTTAAGACATTCATAACTTAGTAGATCATTTCTCTTGTTCAGAGATATTGTACTTGTATTGTTTTCGATATATATAAACTGTTAAGATTGGTTTAGATATTATTTACTTCTAATTTTGTCGTATACCTTCTCCGCAGGTTTAGCAGGAGATTTTACAGTTTTGATCGTGCGTCAAATTTCTAAGACTAATCGTAGAGGTATGACTTTAATTTCGGTATTAATTTCTGCTTAGTCTTATTCTACTTTCACAGGTAACCAGCAGGATCTGCATAATAATTGTATATTGTGATGGCCCCGAAACCGGGTCGTTACAATTAGAGAGCATCTTTACCTAATACCAATTGATTTTGGGTTGGATGCTAACTAATACTTAACGATTAGGGTGTGAGCCAAGTGTTAAGGGCCTAGTATAGGATGTGTTCTTAGCTATGTTAGTGTTAAAGACCTATTATAGGCTGGGTCTCTAACTAATGGGCTAGTGTTAGAGGCCTAGTATGGGCTGAGTCTCTAACAAAGTGCTAGGGAATTCAAAAAAATTGTTTTAGGAAGACTAAAAATTCAAACACACCAACAAGCTGTTCGGGTGTTCTGACATCAATCCCTAAAAAATACCATGTTTGATATTAGTCCTCAGAAACTAATATTTACATACAAGTAAGGTGAGACCCATTAAATATAAGCCCCTCCATTACTTTACCAACCCTGCTTAAGACTAGACAACAGTTATTAAATGACACTTTGTCCATGCTCTCTTTTATTATTACCATTTCCACAAGACCATTCTCTTTGCAAAAAGTAGAAGAGAAACAAAAATCATGGTTAACTTCGATGCATAAATATAAATATAAATATGGTACTAAAGATAGTAACAACCCCTTCTAATAAGAAGAAAAAAGAATTAAACTCCATTTTCTCTCTCTTTTTAATCTAAAATTTGAACTCATGGCATAATGTTTAATGATTTCACCTGAAGCTAACAAAGAGAAGACCTTAAGGAAATGAGATGGGGGGACTGGCATATATGAGGATGGAACAAATGAAGATAGAGAGAGAAACAATGGATATGGATCTACTGCATGATCCTCAATACTTACGAATTATGCTTGTGAACCCTTAAAAGATTGTTTATCTTCCCAAGCCTTGTTATATATGAAATTTCAAAGCTCATCTATTTATGGTCTTCCTTTTACACTGTTACTTGTTCTTTGCTTTCTCTATTTAGATGTTAAATTGTTTCATAGTAAAAGGCATAGTTTTAGGTTTCGGCCGAAACCAGCCGGTATCGGCCGTTTCGGATCGGTATCGGAGGGGACCGGTCCGAAACCACACTTCAATTCTCGGTATCGGCCGTATCGGTCATGGTATCGGCCGTATCGGCTGTCGTATCGGTCGTATCGGTCATGGTATCGGCTGTATCGGCTGTCGTATCGGCTATATCGGCCGTGGTATCGGCCGTATCGGCCGTGGTATCGGTCGTATCGGCCGGGTTTCGTCCAGTATCGTCCGATACCGGCCGAAACTTGGTTGATACCCAGCTAAAACTTTAAAAAATGAAAACCAGAAGGAGGATGAGGAAAGCAGCATCACCAAAATCCAAAAAAAGAAGAAAAAACGAAGAGGAAGAGGAGGGAAGAGATGGAGAGAGAGACTTACCTCATTGTCGCCCGCCTCTCGCCGCATCCCCGAAGAAGCCCGCCTCCTGCTACTCATCTCACACATTTTGCTAAACATATTTCACTTATTTACAAGTTTGCCACTCTCTTTACCATTTTAATGGCAACCTTGTAAATAAATGCAATATGGTTAACAAAATGTGTGATGTGTCTAGCAATTTATTTTAAAAATTAGGCAAACTTGTAAATAAATGCAATATGTTTAGCAAAATGTGTAATGTGAGTAGCAGTTAGTAAAAATTATTTCTGGTTATAGATAAATGTGAGTATGCCAGTATTTAAAAATACCGATACGGACAAACCGAAACTCACTTCCGATACCACCGAAACGGACGAAACCGATACCGAAACCTAAATTTTCGAGAGACCGATACCGAGACCGAAACCGAGACCTCAAACCTTGGTAAAAAGAACTTCATCATTCTCCTTGTTAAGCCAGTATTTGGACTGTATGGGCAAATGAATCTAGAGATGTGATAGAAGAAAAACATATCAAGATAACAAATGATGGACAAGAAAAATGAAAGAAAAAAATTTAACAAAAAGAGGAGGAAAGAATAGAAGAAATAAGAAGCAAATGTTGGCAAACGGACGACAGAAGGTAGGGAAATGAAAAGCGGGGAGGGGAGTATGAATCAAGGTTTTAGATCTCGGTTTCGGTTTCGGTCTTTCAAAAATTTGGGTTTCGGTATCGGTGTCGCCCGTTTCGGTGGTTTCGGACGTAAGTTTCGGTTTGTCCAAATCGGTAGTTTTAAATATGTAAATACATATCAATTAATTATCAATTTGTATTACTAATATGTATTCATAAATTTGTATGTGTGTATATATATCTTAATAAGTTTGCCGTTATAAAACAAACCATTTCATTTATTTACAAGTTTGCCATTACAAAATCTTACAGCCGGAGGTTTTAATCTGCACACATACCACTTATTTACAAGATGGCCATTAAACACGAGTTGTTTTGCACATCCACCATTTTACTGTGTGCACATACCACTTATTTACAAGTTGACCATTACATAACTAAGGAGTTGCTTTGCGCACCCATCGTTTTACTCTGCACACAACACTTATTTACAAGTTAGCCATAAAAATCTAGGTGAATAACCCGTATTTACAAATTCACCATAGCCCCTCTCTCTCTCTCGTGAATAACCCGTATTTACAAATTCACCATAGCCTCTCTCTCTCTCTCTCTCTCTCTCTCTCTCTCTCTCTCTCTCTCGACAGAAGCAGGGCAGCGGGAGAGCAGGTGGTGTTGCATGGCAGCAGCCGCGGCGGCACAGTAAGCTCCGGCGACGCGCGACAGGCAAGGTAAGCCCTCATCTCTCTTCCTTTTCATGATTTCATCTTCCTTTTCCGTTTCTTATTCTTTTTTTGGATTTTCTTCGAATTCGACTTCTTTTTCGTTGTAGCTCGCCGCTCGCCGGTATCGGCGGAACCGCCGAGTTTCGGCCAGTTTCGACTGAAACTGGCCGAAACTCGACGGTTTCGGCCGATACCGATGAAAAGGGGAGGTTTCGGATCGGTCTCCTCCGAGACCGATCCGATGCGCCCGATACCAAGAGGTATCGGGCGATACATCAAACCATGGTATGAATTGTTGAGTGCTGGATACCAATCAACAGTTGGCCTCAAGGTTGGAAAAAAACCAGATGGAGAAACTTTGAGGGTGGGATTATTTTCATCAAACGACAAGCATATGTTATCCCCTAAAAATTCTAAGAACATAACATAGTGATCAATTACCTATAGACAAAAGAGACTCCACGAAACTGAGGAATCTTAATGCTGGCATAAGAACTTTGGTACATATGAATGATGAACTATGCATATGGAAAACAGGTAAAAGTTACGAGCACCATTCATTTGTTATGCCATGTTCATTTATTCGAAATACACTCTTCCTTGAAGCACATTTTTCAAAATGCTGAAGATATTTTGAAAGACATGGCATTCTTGTCTCAAAATATAGCAAACGTGAACACATTACATCAAGGATAAGTCTTTAGAATTGAAGGGGAAGTATTCTACTTGTTAAAGAACAATTGTTTTACCTATGGGCATGTAATATTTCTTGATTATGTTGTCTCTCATAGACACTATCAAGCAAGACGGTGATAAAAATCATTTGGGTAGCTATATAAGGGTGTTTTACTCTCGTAATATAGTTTACTAATGTTAAACACTGGACTCATATGACCCCATTAGCCGTGCCTTGAATTTAGTGTATTATCAAATTGTATATTTTAATAGTCTTTAAGTTACGATAAAGATAATTCAAAGAATAAAAATAGAGCACAAAGTTTGTAAAAGAATATCACTAATTTTATTAGATCGCTCATAAATCCAAATTTTCTACAAACTATACAAACTCCCAAAGAACATCTCAAACCCACCACAAAAACTCTCAAAAAATTTTACAAAACCCATTACCATACTTGACGCCAAGGGCCCTTATTTATAGTAGAAGCAAATATTCCTAAACAAAACCAAATAACTACTCATAATTTTAAGTAAACTTAGACTCATAATCAACATGGTAATCGTATAAAAGAAAATACATATAAGGAAACACAATTTTAATTTGGACTCAGATCAGATTTTAAGTCAAATCCAGCGCTTTGCTCTAGCTTACAGAAAACAAATGCAACCCTGAATCCAGGCCATTTTAGTCAAAGAATGTATGTCCCTTCTTTTAGTTTCGTTTACTGTTTCCACTTGTGCTGGTGAAAAAGATCATGTGTAAAGCTAGTAAGGCAACAGGAGAAGTCATATAGAAGAAACCATGGATGCTACATTCTCATCTCCTGTCATTTTGCATTTTATCTGTAATTTTATTTAACAATGTAAAAAACTGTGTTTAGAAAACTGATTTCCAAAAGATCGCTCATCAACAAGATATGGAGGTTCACAACAATGATGTCTTAACCAACTTTTTTGAAAATGTTTTATCTATGTACATGATATTCGCATCACAGTCAAAGTAAAGCCAAAGATGTGTTGAAGAAGGCGCTAGGGGCCTGTGCGCATTGGCCCAACGCCTACGCCTAGGCAGTAAGAAATTATAAAAAAGAAGAGGAGAAAAGATGAAGAGAATAATTGACCTTACCTTCACCTCTTCTCACTTCTCCCTGACTCCAGTCGGCCATCACGAGCTTCTGCCATTGCCGGAGCTCTTGCCCACCTTCACCTCATATTACAGAAGGAAATGGGAGAACGACATGGAGCGGGACAAGAATAAAGGGTTAGGGCTCGAGCCCTAACCCCATTTAAGAAAAGCAAGTCGGGCAATACCCACTTCTCTTAACTCGGCCCTGTTATCATTCTCTCTGTGACCCAAGGCAACGACAGGCAGGAGTTTCGATAAAGGTGGCAGGCGACAATGGTCTTGCAGGAGGCAACGAGAGGTGGAGAGCGGCAAGAGGAGGCACAAATGGGAGACGGGTAATCTTGTTTTTTATAGTTTAAGCTCAGCACCAAGCTCTTACGCCTAAGGTCAAAACATGCAGCCTAAGGAGCTGCCTCCTCGCTACCTCGGTAGCCACCCAGGCCGCCTTTTTAAAATATTGAACTTAAGATAAAACAAGCATCTATATACCATGACCAGAATTTTAGAAGAAAAATGCCTGGCAACTGGATTAAAACACAGCATACTGTTAGATGGAGGGAAGCTGCAAACTGTGTTTTCAAACTGAATAGGAAGACACACTGCAACAACATTTCCTATGCTGAATATATCTTGAACATACAAAGAGAAACATTGAACAAGCAAAAGAGATGAGCATGCTGATAGACCCGCCTGGGTCTATACATGGGCCGAGCCCATTAGTGGCCGCCGGCCCTCCTTTGGGTTGCTTGTGCGCGCGCGCCCTTCCCCACCAAACCCTAGTTTATTTTATAAATATAGGCTAGCCGTCATGTGTAGTTTTTATGCTTGATATTGAGATTATTCTATTGCGCGTCATTAGGAGTAGTTCTTAGATTAAACGAGTGCGGACATTCTCTAGGCGTCTTGGGAGGAGAGCGCACCTCTTTTGTGCTCAATTATTGTGTTTGGCTACTTTTTATCTATAAAAATTGTCTTTTTGTCTTGGTTCCTAACATTTTGGTATCAGAGCACGTGACGATCCATGGCAGCTACGACAAGATCCCATGACAAAATTGAAGCTTTGGAGGCCAAATTCACGAGCGAAATCGACGGGATCAAGAAATCATTGTCGGCCAACGACGAATCCATGGCAAAATTGACGGCCTCCGTCAACCAATTGACGGCAAATCAAGCGAAGCACGACGACCAATTCGCACAAATGATGGCAACCCTAAATCAATTGACGGCGAACAACAAAGGGGAAAGAAACCCTAAATCGGGGGGAAAAGGCGGCACCTTTGAAGAAGGAGAAGGAGAAAGTTGGAAGCTTTGACCCAAAAAGTGATTTTTTGGTGGAAGATTTGGCCGACGATGATGAAGAAGAGCCGATGAAGGTCAATTATCGAGAGGAGATTAGGCGAAAGGCCGGGTTGCCCAAGGATGGACCGGCGACCTCGATCAAGCACACGGAAAGGCACGCAAGGAGGGCGGGGGGACAGCGACACCCCCCAGGGGGTCATCGGCCCCCAAGTTAGCCGTAGGGTGGCGGCTACCCCTGGGCTCGCCCAGGGTCGCCAGGCCCCCGAGCCCAGGGGCGGCGGACCCCCCAGGGGGTCCGGCGACCCCTCCCGACCAATGGGGGGCCGCTGGGACCCCCAGGAGCACCGGGGGGCCCGGCAAACCCCCCCAGGGTCGGCCGGGGGCACCGAACCCCCAGGAGGGTCCAACGACCCCCGTCGACCCCCGGGGGGCCGCTGGGGCCCCCAGGATTACCGGGGGGTCCGGCGAACACCCCCTTGGTCGGCAGGGGGCGCCGAACCCCCAGGACGGTCCGGCGACCCCCCCGACCCACGGGGGCCGCTGGGGCCCCCAGGATCCCCGGGCGGGGCCAGCGGCCCTGCCCCTGGCAGGCCGCGGCCCCGCCAACCTTCCCAGACTGACGCGCGACGTGCCGAGGGTTGTTGGCGGCGATTTCGGCACTTTTCAGCAGGGGCAGCCACGTCGAGAGGCCCCGGCACATGACTTTGAGGAGGATTTGATGCCCGGGGATTTTCAGGAGCACGGAGACTACGTCGAGGGCTATCGGGACCCTCCCGACCCTCGTTTTGACGATGGGGGTAGCAGCCACCGCCCCTCCATCAGGAGAGACGCATAGCAGGTACCGGAGGGAGGTACGGAAACTACCAGGAGTGGCCGGAGGGCAGTCTTAGAGGCGACGAGGGGCTCGGAGACCGAGGAGACTATGGGGGTCGCGAAGAAGGGCCACCGAGGCGATACGAAACTCTGGACGAGAGGAGACAGCACTACCGTCCGCGTCAGAGAGACGATGGGAGGCCCGAGCAGGGGCACTTTGGAGGAGATTGCAGAGTCTAGAAGCTGAAGATGCCGATCTTTTCTGGGGAGGATCCACACGCCTGGTTGTTCACAGCGGAGAGGTATTTCCGGCGCATCACATGACCGAGGCGCAGAAGCTGGAGGCGGCAGCCATCTGCATGAAGGGAGAGCTTTGGGGTGGTTCCAATGGAAGGAGAGGAGACAGCAGATCCGGAGCTGGACGGAGTTGAAAGACTTGGTTCTTGAGAAGTTTCGAGACCCCCGCTTGGGGAACTTACACGAGCAGC
Source organism: Scilla litardierei (assembly GCA_030789695.1). Lineage (NCBI taxonomy): Eukaryota > Viridiplantae > Streptophyta > Magnoliopsida > Asparagales > Asparagaceae > Scilla > Scilla litardierei. The sequence continues at coordinate 4,453,846 of CM061132.1, forward strand.
TATTTGCCCTCAGGCAGGAGGGGCCGATACGGGAGTACATCGAGAGATTTGAGACACTGACAGTACGAGTTCATGGGGTGTCGGACGAGTCACTGGAGGGCACCTTTCTGAAGGGGCTGCGACCTAGTCTTCGAGAGGCGGTGAGGCCCTACAAGCCTCGGTGGCTTTCAGATGTCATCGAGATGACGCAAATGGTGGAGGACTCCCGAGCTGAGGATAGACGAGGCGGAAGCGGCTACAGTGGGCAGATACAGCGGGGCACCACGACTGGGGCAGGCGGAGCAGGGGTCACTACTGAGACAGTTCCGGCAGGGCTTGAGAAGACGGGTGAGCAGAACCCACTACTGGCCGGGGGTCCATTCCGATGGATGACCGATGCAGAGATGAGGGAGAAGCGGTAAAAGGGGCTCTGTTTCAGATGTGACGAGCGCTTCACTCCCGGACACCGCTGTGTGGATCGAAAGCTGCAAGTATTGATAACGGAAGCCGACAAGGAAGAGGACGTGGAGTACGAACGGATCGACGAGGAAGACGACTCCCACTCGGAGTAGTACCACTGGGGCTAACACCACCTTAAGGACAAGGTGGTTCTTTGGGGGGAGTATTGATAGACCCGCCTGGGTCTATACATGGGTCGAGCCCATTAGTGGCCGCCGGCCCTCCTTTGGGTTGCTTGTGCATGCGCGTCCTTCCTCACCAAACCCTAGTTTATTTTATAAATAGAGGCTAGCCGTCATGTGTAGTTTTTATGCTTGATATTGAGATTATTCTATTGAGCGTCATTAGGAGTAGTTCTTATATTAAACGAGTGCGGACGTCCTCTAGGCGTCTTGGGAGGAGAGCGCACCTCTTTTGCGCTCAATTATTGTGTTTGGCTACTTTTTATCTATAAAAATTGTATTTTTGTCTTGGTTCCTAACACATGCGTGAAAAGACAGTAATATAAACTCAACAACTCAAAATAAAAAAGACAATTGCATGTCATTTGGTCCTCAAATGCCATAGTTTTTTAACTTGCCAGTACTCTCATATTGACCAGTGAGAGGTACTGTAAATTGGTCCTTGAAGCCTTAAAGGTGCAGATGAGTAGGCTTCGCATTGTATCCCTATGTAAATGCATGCAACCTTCTGATGGCAAACCAAATTAGTTAGTAGTTCACAAGCAGCATCAAGCACATTGGGCACTTCGCTACAATTTTCAACCAGTCATTGATCTATGATAAAAAGTTGCAGTCATTCAACATGGATCCATAACATGGATGTCTTCAGTATTCTGATCCGAGAACAATCAATTGTTGTTGTCTTGATGGTATATCAATCTCTATTGTTGGTATGTATGTAGGTACAATGAGAATACGACCTATTAGTGATATGGATCCGATTCCAATTGAGATAGGAATTTATTTTTATTTTTATTTTATTAGAATGTTAGTTATTTGGAATATTTTATTTGTCTTGAGAGTTTTCATTGTTTAGGAGTTTTCGTCCCACGTTGGGAAAGAGGTGTGTTGAGTTGTAAGCCGATAAAAGACCCTAAACTTATTTTATTTTCAATCAATCAATAAATAGTTCAATGGAAAATTTTCCTCAAACCTCACAAAGGTTCTCCCCTCCATGCTGAGAAGACTCAGAATCTTGGTGAAAAGCCAAGAAACCTAAATTTATCATTTCTTCCCCAAATATTCTCCAAATCCACCACAAAAGCGTTAAATCCTTCTCGTCCTACATCAATTAGCTTGTAGCATCGGTTGCTGCTACAAAAGAAATACATGGTGAGCCTGATTAGCCACAATTTATTCAATGACAATTTTTGCAAATATGCCAAAAAATTTTGGAAAATCGACCTATTTTTTTATTTAGCAAAACCGACCTCTTTTGGTTTTGGGACCAAAAAGGGTCGGTTCTGGTCCGTGGTGCACGTGTGCCCTACGGGCCGCATCTTAAGAGTGCGGCCGAGAGCCGCACTTTCAGAGTGCGGCTCTGGGCCGCACTCTGCAGGTGCGCCCCAAAAATCCCCAATACAGAGAGCAAAACTTCTACTGTTGTTTTTGTGCTGCTGCTCCCTCCTCTCTGTTTGCAAACAGCTGATGTTGATATTGTTGTTGCTCCTCTCAATATCAGCAGATGCTTCTGCTCCTACTCCCCTGATAATTCACCCATGATTCATCACAGCATATGCATATAAATCAAAACGTGTCACAAATAATTCTCGCAACCATAGCGTTTCACAAATATCGCAAATAGTACAACACATCACATCGATATCAGAAAGTTCACATAAATCAAAACACACAGCACATCGAATTCATCAAACTCACGTAACACATATATCAAACAACATTGAATTCATCAACCATAGTAGTTTCAAAATACATATCACGTCGAATTCAACAAACTTACATAAAACATATAGCAAACATACATAAAATGACCCTAACACATCAATCATGACCCTAACACAACATTCTCTGTAAAGTAACATCCACCATTGCATCATGTGTGGGATCTGCCTCAACATTGAGATGAAGACCCGCGGCCTCGAGATGAAGACACGTCGCTTCCTTGAGATGAAGAGCCACGGCCTTGAGATGAAGAGCCAACGCGGCCTTGAGATGAAGACCCCGGCCTTGAGATGAAGACCTAAAAGATAAGCATAAATTAGATCATATATATATATACAAGAAATATATGAATTGCAAAATCAACATACGTGTGTTAGAGGAGGATTTCGACAGCGTGATTTGTAATGCCCGAGTTGAGCACAATTGCCACATTTATTCTGTCGGCTTCCTTCACATGGAATAATATCCATTGCCCTCCAAATACGTGTAGATGTAGGCCGACCTGGAGGTCTTCTTTTGTCGGGTGGAAGTAATTTGGGACCATCCCAGCCTTCCAATACCGTGCATCGGGTATGTGGTAAAATAACGGTTCATATGCAAGGTGATATCTGCTAACCATATACCATGGCGAACAGAATGGCGTATATGCTATGTTGGCATCATATTCTTGTCTGGACGTTGCAGCGATCACATAGGCACATGAGATGTGTTGAAGCAAAGGAATATTGCAAGTACATCTGCATTTCTCGTCATGCAACTTAACAGTATAACAGAGACCATCGTTGTCAGTCACCTGCTACTCACAATCACTAAACCTTGTGAGCATAAATGTTCGGGCATCTTCCCTCCGTTTCCTAATAATGTCCATTGTTGTGGGAACAAAATCTGTCGTCCACCCTTGCCCACAAAATCTGTAGTCCATGTGCTGCCTCTGAAAAATCCACCTCCTGGTAATCCCCCAATACCAATTCATATAGACAGTGACCGATACCACATCCATGCACAATGTGATCTGCTCTATTGATCCACTGTGCAAGAGGATCCCTGATTACAGTAACATCTGCTGGCTGCGATGGTCTTGTTTTCCCCGCCAAAACTGGGAGTGAAGCTGGGATGTGTTGACGTAAACAAAATTGCCGCATGACGCGGTCTAATGCATGCATAACCCGTGTTTTCCAGCAGAATATGGGTACCCTCACATGCCATAACTCGGAATGTACGCAACATAACACCGGCAGCTGGTCGAGTCGCTCTCTATAAGGCTCCCAGGTAACCTATTAGGCATGAATGACACGAATATATCAGTATACTACATTATATATCAATTGATCACCGACGTTATAAAATTTGCATATACAAACATTGTACTCTCTAATATGTCAAACTGGTCTCTGTATGTATCAAGGTTCCCATGAGCAGTTTCCATCAATGTTTTTCCTGTATTCCACCTGAACCCATAGGGAACGGTGTCAGCAAATACATCTTGCAGGAGCCTTGGTCGTCCTATATACATTCTCTCCCAGCTCCAAGCCTGTAAATATGAATTTTTTTCTCAAAATGTGAAAAATATATATATATATCACTATTTTAGCTAACGAAAAAAATTATACCTGCAACAAGAGACCGCATGCATATAAAGCCTTTGTCTGCTTTAATGTCACCTTGCTGAGCTCCGCGTACAAATGCGCAAGCACCGCACTTCCCAATGAATATTCACCGGCCTCCTCAAAATTATCTAATTTTGCCAACCAATGGAGATTTATAGATCCTTTGCTTGGATCTGGAACCAGTAAGGTTCCAATCATATGAAGCAGATATGCCCGTGCATACTGCTGAATGTCATCGTCATCTGCATCCTCAGGCAAATCATTAAATGCATGACGCAACCAAGTTTTACCTTGGCTGCTTTCCTTAGTGAAGTATCCTATCCAAGTAGCCTTTCCATCAATGCACCCCAGCTACTATCTCGCATTTCATATTGCAATATGAGTTCCCCATCAATGGGTTGGCATGTGATGACTACCACGTCCTGCAGTGTGATTGTTCCCTGGCGCATGTGAAATGTATTTGTCTCTGGCCTCCATCTTTCAACCAAAGTCGTCAGCAGTGTGTGGTCCAACCGTACCCAACGCAAGCTCGCACATATGTGTAATCTGGAGGCTTCAATATAAACTCTCTCTCTCTCTCTCATCTAATCTCCACTTTGTATGTTTTTGATCATGATCCACAATTCCTATCGATGTCTGCAAACATATAATTCACACATTAATTATTTTACTTCCAATCATAATTAATTACTTTGACTATTAATTCTTTCTAAATATCTGCCCTTGCACTAAATCGGCAGAACGATGACGTGCTTGGTCATACAAGACCACATTAGTTATGGATCCAGCCTCCTCCATTTTATAAAAACCTACAACATACAATTAATTTTCATATATCACTACAAATTTCACCAATTATAGAATCATCTCAAAACCCCTAAATTTCAATCTAGATTGTACAATAAACACAAAAAACACAAAAAACATTCAATAATATAAAATAGAGGCTAGAAATTACCTAAAACAATGCCGATTTATCATCCAAAAATGAAATGGATCGCCGGACTCTGAAGAAGCAGCGGAAATAGGTTTAGTTGAGTAGTAGAAGAAGAATAGCAGCAGCCCGCAATCTTGCGGGCGCTGTGTTTTGGGAATTTTTGGAACGCACTTGCAGAGTGCGGCCTAGAGCTGCACTCTGAAAATGCGGCTCTCGGCCGCTCTGAAGATGCGGCCCCACGGGGCACATGCCACGGGCCGCGACCGACCTCTTTTGGTCTCAAAACCAAAAGAGGTCGGTTTTGCTAAATAAAAAAAGGTCGATTTTCCAAAAAAAATTGGCCTATTTGCAAAAATTGTCCTTTATTCAATACAGATTCATTGATGCATAGATCATCCCTCATTACACGATCTGAAAAGGCTGGTTCCCAAATTAAGTCAATTGAAACCTTTAGAGAAAGTCAAGTATGTGAAACATCATGAGGTATCATTCCTACCTAATGTCAATAGACAAACTTTTGGTCTTTTTGTTTTAGTTTAGACATTTGGAGTCCACATCGTGTTACTTCAAATTTAGGTTTTAGGTCGTTTGTCACATGTGTAAACGATTTTTCTTGTATTACAAGGATTTATTTAATAAAAGATTGTACCGAATTGTTCCCTTTTTTGGTGTTTTCTGTTCTAAAATTCAAACTCGGCAACTTGATAATGCAAGAGTCCTTTTCTTAAGAACTTAATAATTTTATGACGGCACATAGAATTATTCATCAATCATCTTATTCATACATTCCACAACAAAATGATATAGAAGAACGAAGAAATAAACATCTTTTAAAAGTTGCTTGAGCTTTGGCATTTCAAATTATGTTTCCAAAAAAATTTTAGTGATGTAATTCTTTCAGTACGTTATTTGATAAATCAAATGACGTACTCCGTTCTTCATAGTTAATCTTTGCATTTGCTTCTTTTTCCTTGGGAGTGTATTTTAGTTATTTCAAAAAAAAAATTGGTAGCACTTATTTTGTTCATGAGCATGATCATAAAATACATAAGTTGATCCCTTGAGCCATTAAATACATCTTCTGAGGATATGCACATACACAAAAAAGGGCTATAGGTGTAATAGTCCAATACCTTATCACTTTTGCTAGTACAAATTTACTCTCTTTGAGTCCACTCCCTATATTACATCTTAAAATACATCAGATCTTATGGAGTTACAAATGTTCTCTTTCTATACCTCTTTCACCGTCTACTAAACCACCATAGTGTTTGCAAGCACCACTTACACTTGCTGAACCACCACATTATTTAACTCCATCACTTTTCAGTTAGATCCACGGGCCAAGGGGGACCGCAGGCCGACGCGCGCGCAAGGGGAAGCCAACATGCGGCAATTGCGACTTTCCTTGTTTTAATTATTTTGTAGGGCATATTTGTCATTGTTTAGGAGAGGGGTTTCTTATTTAAACTAGGGCTAGCCGTCATTTAGGGGTATGCTTGATTATTGATATTTTGATAGAATTCTTCGAGAGTTCTTAGGTAGATCTAGGAGAGTACGGACGTCCTCGCTTAACGGCGTTTTGGGAGGGAGGTTACACCTATATTGTAGCCATTTATCTTCATTTTGCTATTATTTAATATAAAATCAGATCTTTCTTTCAGAGCCTATCAATTTGGTATCGAGCACGTGACGATCCATGACGGCACCAACGACGAGATCGAAGGACAAATTTGACACCGTGGAGGAGAAATTCAACGGCGAACTTGAGGGGGTAAAAAGATCGTTGAAGGGGAACGATGAATCAATAAAGTCTCTGACGGAATCCATCAACGAATTGAAGGCGATTCAATCAAAGCAAGGAGACAGACTTGACAAATTCATCGATCTATGGACGGCGAGCATCCAAGACAGGGGAAACCCTAATTCATCATCAAAGGCGGCACCTTTGACGAAGGGAAGGAGAAAGAAGAGGATTGAGAGACGGATCGATCCTACGAGAAGGCGGGATCACACGAAGGTGACGAGGAGGATCCGTGGAGGGAAGAGTACCGCAAAGGCATCCAGCGAAAGGCGGAAGAGGCAAGGCAGGGGGGTCGGCCAACCTAGCCGCCGCCCCCAAGATCGGCGCAAGGCAGAGGAGCTCCCCATGGAGCCCTTGGACGGCGGGAAGGAGGCGGCGGCCCCCTCAGCCTCGCCAGGGGCCGGCGAACCCACGCCGGCCCCGCCGGCCCCCGTGGGGCTTTCCCCAGGCTGCGGGGGGTCGGATTGGCCTCGTCAGGCCCCTGCGGGCCTGGGCGGCCACCGCCAGGCCCCGCGGGCCTGGTACAGAGCCGCGAGGGCTCGAGGCAGTAACGTCCGGGTCTCGCGGGCCCTCAGCCCTTCCGAGGAACTTTCCACGGGCCATGGCGGGCCGCCGACGTGCCCGACAAGCCGCACGGACGACAGCAGCAGTTTGAGAGGGGAAATTCAGCCCTATTTGGAGGACCCGGCGCGTGATTTTGGCGGGGGTTTTGACTCCGGGGAGGGACAGTGGTACTACGATGACGGGAGAGGTTATGTGGCTGAATTTGAATATGACGTAGGATGAGACGACTTTGAGAATAGGCGTGAACGTCCTCGAGGGGACTATGGTGGTCGCGGAGGAGTGCCATCTAGAGACCCAGGATGAGAGGCGACAGCACTATCACCCGCATCACTGTACTGAGGGGAGGCCCGATCAGAGGCACTTTGGAGGAGAATGAAGGGTGCAAAAGCTGAAGATGCCACTGTTCGAAGGGGAGGATCTGCACGCCTGGTTGTTTACAGCGGAAAGATACTTCGCAGCGCACCACATGACCGATGCACAGAAGCTGGAGGCGACAGTCATTTGCATAGAGAGGAAAGCCTTAGGATGGTACTAGTGGAAGGAGCGGAGGCAACAGATTCGCTGATGGGAGAAGTTGAAGGATCTCGTGTTGGAGAAGTTCAGAGATCCCCGCCTGGGAACCTTCACGAGCAGCTTTATGGCCTCGGGCAGGACGGACCAGTACGAGATCATATTGAGAGGCTTGAGACCATGTCCGGACGAGTACACGGGGTCACGGATGAGTCATTAGAGGGCACCTTCATGAAGGGCTTGAAGCCCGAGTCTTCGAGCGGTAGTGCGGCCATACAAGCCCGGAGGCTGACCAAGGTCATCGAGATGGCGTTGATGGTAGAGGATGCCCAGGCAGATGAGAGGAGAGTCAGGAGCAAATACAGTGGCCACGTGCAGCGGGGTTCCACATCCGAAGCCGGAGGGGTGAAGATCATTACCGGGACAGATCAGACGAGTACGGAGAAGACTGTGGAGTAGAGCAGCACACCACCAGCTGGGGGCCAATTCCGGAGGATGACCGACATCGAGACGAGAGAGAAGAGGCAGAAAGGGCTCTGTTTCAAATGCGACGAGCGCTTCACCCCCGGTCACCGCTGTGGGGGGTCGCAAGCTGCAAGTGTTGATAGCGGAGACAGACGGGGATGATGACGTGGAGGATGAAGGGATCGGAGGGGAAGATGACTCCCACTCGGAGTAGCACCGCCGGTACTTTCATGCACCACCTTGAGGACAATGTGGATTTTCAGGGGCGGAGTAATGTTAGATCCACGGGCCAAGGGGACCGCGGGCCGACGCGTGCGCAAGAGGGAGCCAACCTAAGGGCAATTGCGACTTTCCTTGTTTTAATTATTTTGTAATGCATATTTGTCATTGTTTAGGAGAGGGGTTTCTTATTTAAACTAGGGCTAGCCGTCATTTAGGGGTATGCTTGATTATTGATATTTTGATAGAATTCTTCGAGAGCTCTTATGTAGATCTAGGAGAGTGCGGACGTCCTCGCTTAACGGCGTCTTGGGAGGAAGGTTACACCTATATTATAGCCATTTATCTTCATTTTGCTATTATTTAATATAAAAATCAGATCTTTCTTTCAGAGCCTATCAATTTCCTACTTCGTTCCTTCTGATAAGTCCCGTTCTTGTATTAATGTGACTGATCTTAAGGTTTTTCACTTTTTAGCAGAAGAAAGTTGATTCCACTCATGTGGATTCATGCTTTATGCTAATTGTTGATTTTTTTTTACATTTAAATTCTAATGAAGCAACAAATTCAAACATTCCAATCGCACTGGACAAAAGTAAAATGTGTATGCATTTCACATCCCATTTTGAACCTTGTTTTCTATGAAAAAATTCCATTTGTCGTATTCTTCATTTCTCTTGATAACATATTTGGTTCTTCATACTTAAGCATGTCACTACTTAAGCATGTCAAGTTTTATGTTACCTTGAATGAAAATCTGCAATGAATGATGACATGATTGCTTTGTATCATTCTAACAAATTGGTTCCTCTTCCTCCGAGCAAATATGTTGTGGGTTGCCAGTAGGTATATACTATCAAAGTTCATATTGATCATTCTTGAAAAGTTTAAAGCTTGTGTAATTGGTAAAAATTATAATCATATTTATGACATTGATTACTACGAGACTTTTTCTTATGCTAAGCTTCTTATCTCATTCGTAGTAGTGTTTTCCTGACCTTTACATCAACTTAACTAAAAACATATGTATTCATGATAATCTTCATGAGGAGGTATGCATAGATCAACCTTCTCGGTATGTTGTTTAAAACAAGAAATGAGATTTCGACCGATACCGCCTGGTCTCGGCCGTTTCATATCAGTTTCAAAGATGGACAGACAAAACTGGTTTCTGCCAGTTTCGATCGGTTGATCGGTTTCGGCTGGTTTCGACTAAAACCAAATGGTTTCAGCTGAAACTCACTCTTTACGATATGTGTGTTTTAGTTTAAATACATGAACTTAATTTAACCATATACTTAAAAATTATTTATTAAAATTTTAAAATTTATAAAAACTCTAAAATTTTATTGAAATTCTAAAAATTTAATTATAAAATTGTTAAAAATCTTAAAAATCTTATTATAAATGCATTATATAGAAATATATACATATAAAAACATATAAATTTGAAAATGAAACTCAAAACAAAATCTACAAAACGAGTGAATTTGTTTGAAACTTAAAATTTTTCCAACGGCTCAAGGCTTAGTTTAAAAGGAGTTTTGAATTAGTTTGTCATCTCAAGTAATTCTTATATGGTCTCAAACAGTCTCCACAAGCATGGTTTAACAGATTTATCAGTGTTATTAAGTTTGAAATGTAACTTTATTATAGATCATTTTATCTTCTATCGAAAGGTATCCGTATGTTGTATGTCGTTACTATTGTTACTGATGTATTGGATGATAGTCATTAATAGATATGACAACAATATAGACTAGCTTAATACTTTTCTACAAAGTTTCAAATAAAGAACGTAGGCCAGCTATGATATTTCTTAGATATTGAGGTTGTTCGATATTATAATAATATTTTTTTTATCGCAACGGGAATGTGTGCCGAGTTGCTAAGACAGAGATGTTGGCTTGTGAAACCATCAATATTCTTGTCAATGAAACATACAAAATTGTGGCTTATACACATGAGATGTTAAAAGTCCCAAGCAGTTATAGCAGGTTGATAGTTATGGTTAATAACCTCACAGTTACGTATCTATATCTATCTTCTGTTATGAATGTTAGTCAATTAGATGCTCCTCGTACAACTCACTAGGTGTTATCAATTTAGATGCTCCTCGTACAACTCACTAGGTGTTATCAATTTAGATGCTCCTCGTACAACTCACTAGGTGTTATATAGGTCGCATACTGCAATATTTGAAGAATGCTCCAATAAGAGAGTTGTTTTATCAATATCATAAAAATCTTCAAATTGAATGTTACATTGATGCAGATAGAGCTAGAAGAATAAATAATCGATAACCTGCCACTAACTTGTGTTTGCCACTAGCTTGTGTTTTTGTAAAAAAAAAAACTAGGTGTCTTGAAAAAGCAACTAGTAATCTCTCGATAAAGGTATAATCTATAAAGCCACAAGAAATAGCACATATAGTTGGTATGGTTGAAGTATTTATTAGGAGAACTTGATTTTTCAGCTTGCAGAGCCTATGATCTTTATGTATGACAATCAAACCACCATCTACTTCGCAATCAATCTGTATTTCATGATAGTACAAAATATATAGAGATTGATAATCATTGTATCCGAGAAATGTTTGGATGAGATGATTTAAACATCACATGTCAACCCATATAATCAAGTGTCCAACTTATTTACAAACCTTTAAATGGTTCTAGGATAAAGTATGTTTCTACCAAGTTAGGAGCACATGATATGCATGCTCCAGCATGAGAGGGAGTATTGGGGTTGCATTAGAATTAAAAGTCAGGAAGGATATACAAGTAATTTTAATATTTTCTGGCTAATATATATAAAAAGAGAAGGAATCTCTCTGGGTTGAGGGTTTTCAATACCAAATTATTGCTTGTATTTCATTATGATCATTTTATGCTAAAATTATTCCAAATGAATACCATGCCCTATGATAACTCATATCAACATTCATCATATTGATGATGACTCATTAATGCACAGAAGCATCAAACCCTTGAGTTTTTTTTGCCTATGTTTAAGCGCATAATTGTTTCTATATATCCATTGGGATTCTCCACTTATCATTATGAAATTCTAAGATACTGACGGAAGTGAGGAATATTCCTCAACTCATAGTTACAGCTAATATTGGTTGGATAATTGTAATGGTCCAAAAAATTTAGTAGGAGTGGTGTAAATTTTCTGTAATTTTCTATAATTTTCTATAATTAAATTCCTAACACTTTTTCTTTCTTTCTTCACGTTCTTTTTCTCATTTTCTTTTTCAAAATCCTAGAGCCCACCGACCCAAACCCAAGAGAAGCCCAGACAAACTTTTGTTCCCCTTTCACTCTTCTTTCTTTTTCTTTTTCAACTCACGGCCCAGCCGGAGCTTTATCTTATTTTTCTTCACTTCAAGCCCAAAGAAAACCCCAACAGACCCGTCCCACTTAGCTTAAATCCAATAAGAAACCCAACACCCAAAGCAACCCTCTTCCCTAAAAATCAGCCAGCGCGCTCCAGTGCTCCTCTTCACTTCGACAACTAGCAGAAATAGAAAACCATATATCAACCTAGCCGCTGCTCCTCTCTTTGGAATCGGCACCCGACCAAACTTCTGGACGCAGAATTCCTATACGAATCAAACTCTTATGCTTATCCCCTTACACGTTTTCTCTCGCCTATAAATATATTGTAATTCATGGGGGTTGTATATACTAATATATCTTTCTCTTCTTCAAAATTTCTTTTGATTTAATTTCTTCGATCTTGTGTTTTTTCGAGATTTCCGAGCTTGATTGGTGTTCATTCGGTAAAGTAGATTAATTCTTCCCAATGCTTTCAGTTAATTTCGTTTGTTTAATTTCTGAAAATTGGTTTTAATTGTGAGCATTGTGAATGACGATTATTGGGGATTTGTTGGTTTGTTTGTTATGGGATATGATGATGGAAATTGTGTTGATGGGATTTTCTCCGATGATTCACTAATTCTGGCAACCAATCGGGCTTCTCGGTCATCTTTGCCACTGCCCTCATATATTTTCTTTTTTGCTTGGTTTCTTTTTCGGCTGCTCAGTTGGCCGCTGGGGTAAGTTTCTATTCCAATGCCGTGGTGGTTTTTTTTCTACGGCGAATTTCTCATTGCTAGTTGTTATTGAGATTGATCTTGTTCATGGGCCTTGCCTCGCTGCTAATTTTTCCTTTGGGTTGCCTTGAGTACCTGGTCATGGGGCTTATGGCCCGCTACGTTTTTCCCTGGATTTTGAGTCTGTTGTCTTGTACACGTACTCGGTTTAAATTTCTGGTTGTTGAGCCTTCAGGCTTGTTATTGTTCATATATTTAAATTAGTGGGAACCCCCCTTGAGCTGGTAGACTAGTGTTAATAAACTAGGTTGCGTCATATTAATCTGATCCCAATACAAATTATGTTTTTCATGCAATTATTAATTTTCTGTTTTTGGTTCTGATTATAAATATTTGTTCAGATTATTTCTTAGCTGTAGTTAAATTGTTAAGTAAAGATTTATCTTTAAACATGAACTTGACTACTTAACATTCATGCCAACAATTGGAATTATTGGAACACATTATTAACTTACGTAGTTAACGACAGTTCATAATTATACTGGAATGACTATTCATGACTTGATACTGGATATTGTCACATGACTTGGTATAATGTTGACATCATTATTAGAACATTGACTAATGCACAGAACCCCTAACAACGTATCATAAATCCTGGACATTTTCTGAGGACTACAAGTAAATACCAACATTGATACCTAGGACAGTAAACCCTTGAGAACATTTAGACATTAAGAAACCAGTCACAGAATCATACCATTACACTTGGCGTATAAGGTCTTGGGGTAATCATATTAGAATGTGAGCGACTGGAGCTATGCTTCAGTACAGTTTCTGGTCTGGATCCACTCATGAATCTATTACCCATCAGAGGGATCACGAATCCTATCATAAATATGTTTTCTGACGAAGAGATCCAGAGATATTTCACAGTTTACACTAATCCTCTCATGAATATGTTTACCCGACGAGTCTCCCTCATGATCTGTTGGACCGTCGAAGCGATCCTGAGTCCCTTTTCATGCATCTATTTGGACTCGGCCCGGAGTAGCTCCTCGTAGTACAAAATGATCTTTGGATTGCATAACGTGCTCTCCAATATGAACAGCTTAAGATAAGTACAACAATCACTTGAACTGAAACAATTATAACACATTAATAAATTGCAAACTCTTATACATGCTTTTCATGTAGTTTATTACACTTTTGTACTGTAGTGAGTTTTTACATGTCTAGTGTTATCATATTCTTGTTTCATACATAATCGTTTACTTGGAGTAGACTTAATCTACTTTTAATTCAGTGGAACATTTTGCTGGTATAGTACGAAACTTCAGAATTCTAGGACTAGCTTTCTTTCCTTTGAGCCGTGCACCGAGTTTTTGAGACCATTCATTCAAGAATGGTTTTTAATTCGATATATTTCAATTTTGCATACTCTTTTTTCACTGGTAAACAGCATGACCTGCACATTCTTGTAAATTGTGATGACCATTAAAACCAGGTCGTTACTTTGCAATAATAATTAGGGAGTTACTTTGTGCACATACCGTTTTACTCCCGTGCACAACCAGATTTCCACGTATTTACAAGTTTGTCATTCAAAGTTTCTCACCACGCATAACAAATTCTAATTCTCAAACTGACCTGTTATGCACGGTAAGTAAAACGACGACCACTGGCAGAATCCCCGCCCCCGTCGACCATCTTCATCTTCTGACGCCCCATCCATCGCCCCTCCCCTCTGCCGCCCCCTCCGCCAACCATCTTCATCTCCCCAACCCCCTCCACTGCCCATGTCCCATCCGTCGCTCCCTCCTCTGACTACCCATCCCCGCTCCCTCCTCCGCCCATCTTCTTCTTCCCCAGCCCACTCCGCTAACCCCTCTGTCGACCATCTTCTTCTTCCCCAGCCCACTCCGCCAACCCCTCCACCTCCACCGCCCCCTCCTCCGACAACACAGCCCCTCCCACTCCCATCTTCCCCTCCGCTCATTCCAAACTCTAAAAATCCGTCAGCGGGGGGTGGTGGCGGCAGGGGGCGGGGGCGACGGGGTAAAAGGAGTAAATGTTGAATGGCAAATTGTAAATAAGTGGTTGTGCGTGCGAGTAAAACGGTTGGTGCGCAAAGCAACTCATTAATAATTATCCTTGCAGAATTAACATTTTAATACTTGTTAGCTATGCAAGTATCACTAAGAATTTAGCAGGTACTTGCAATACAGAATAGTTTACCAAATAGAATTGGTCAGCTTTCCAAAGAAGATAAGGAATCAACTTCGCAAAACTCTGTGTGGTTCTTTCCTTTTCTTTCTTCATTTCTGTTTTTGTTGATTATGAGAAGAATTTTTATGTTTCCATATTAACTCGGATATTTTTAAACAACTAAGCTCTTAATGAAGGAAATTATACATAGATATGCATAATTGTCCATTGTAGAGTAAACTACTATGATTTCTCCCAGAAAAGAAATAATTGAATATTTAGATGCTAAGGTACCGATCCGGATGGCTAAGCTTGTAAAGAAGCATAAAAGCATCTTCTAGTTCTGACTGCAAATATTTTTGTGCAGAACATATATTTATTGATTAATGAAATGGTATTACTCATTGAAAAATAGATGTCCAAAACTTTTAAGATTTGCAGTAGAGAATTTAAAGTAGAGACAACAAATACTTCCCCAAACAATAAAATAAATACAGTTCAAATCAAGTACAAGGAACGCAGCAAACCTGGCAAAGAGTGAAGTAGTATCCCATCATCAGAATATTCAGCCTTCCTCATAATCCGTTCCCACACCAAATCACCAAGCATATCCAGCACTTCTATAACCAGAATGAACAGTGTTGGATAAAATTGAGAAAGAGTCGTGTCCATTAGAAGTTTTGCAACCTACAACAGATATTTGTCACCATAATATAAGGCAGAAAATACAGTCACAAGATATGCATATCCAAAATTATTAAAGGTACATTCTGCATGGACATTCTTATCACAATAAATCAAATGAAGTCAAAAGCCTTGAGACAATAGAAAGATGTACTTTGGTTATTTAATTTTCCTCCACACCATGAAGAAACCATGCCAACTCAGGGATACTACCTAAATCATACATAAGACAACAAATGTCTAAAAGTTTATAATTCACTACGTGGTATTTTAAATGGTCAAGTTACTGCTGTTATAGAAGAGGATTGTTAGTGTGTAAATTGTACACAGATATTTGCTGTTATGAAATCTGTACTCTGATTGACTGACTTCTTTTTTATACATCGGAAAGGAATCGAACCCTCGACCACTCACTAGGGAGGGAGGGCGAATACCACTAAGCCAATTGGCTCGTGTGATTGATTGACTTTTCTAAAATGAGTTGGGTGTATTTCTTGAAGGACAGAGCACAAGTTACTAATATTATTGAAAAATTTTAAATGAAATAAAAACTCGATTTTCTGTATATATTCATGTTTTGCATATAGATAATGCTCTCAAGTTTGTGTAAAAGGATGTATCTCTGTTTTGTCTAAGGTATTTTGCATCAAATTCAATGTCCTCACACTTCCCAGCAACATGGGGTTTCCCAACGTAACCATTGTCACCTTCTGGATGTTGCGAGGACATTGATGATTGATATGAATGTACCCAAATATATTTGGGCAGATGTTGCTGTGTGCACGCCATTTGATTAAAATAATGCCTTCTAATGTGCTTCATGGTGATGTGCCATTCCCCGGTTTGCATCCTAACAAATCAAGTTTCACCGTTACACCACAAGTTCTTGGATACATATTTTGTCCACAATATACAGCAATAAAATAATTGTTTGTTGGTTACTCTAGAAGTATGAAGGATATTGTAGTTTTTATCTTGTACAGCAGAGATATTATGTCTCGACTGACTTTACTTTTTGAGTCAGTTTCATACTTCACTACTGCTTCAAAGCATGTCTTCCCTTTACCTCAGCTTATGTCTAGCCCACTGGATGCGTCAACAGCATCAAAATCATTGCTGATGTCTTTCAGATAAGCAGTTCATTCAGAAAGAGTTTCAGACTAAGTACCTTGAGCCTCTCGGATATTTTATTGGGATAAAGGTGACACACTCAAGAAAAGGCATATATTTATCCCAACAAAAATATCTTGAAATATCTATCAATGATATGAAGGTCAATGTGTAGCCATGCCACTTTGCATATGGATCCCAACTCCAGACATGTACCAAATCAAAGGGAATTGTTGCATGCTTCAAGATGGTACAAGAGATTAGTTAGCAAGCTAAACTACATTATTATAATGCATCTTGGTATTGCCTTCTCTATTAGTGTGCTAAAACCAGTCATGTCTAACGCAAGAATTTCGTATTGTGACGATGTGATTTTAAAATACTCAAAGAGTGCTTTTATATTCTGATTGTGACCATTGCAGAGTTGTAACTTTCTCTGATACAAACTGGGTTGGTTCCTTTAATCGGCGATCAATAACTGGTTATTAATTATTCGTACGAGGTAATTTACTTTCTTGAAAAAACAAGAAATAACTAATTATCTCTCAATACAGCCCAGAGTCTGAGTATAAAGCGATGGCAAATACCACTTGCGAGTTAGTGTAGATTCAGTAGCTACTTTTTAGGACAGGGTTATGACACTGAATCATATATATTTGTATTGTGAACAATACAGTTATATATATCACTACTCATGCCTTCCATAAGGTAACAAAACACATTGAGATCGATGAGCACAAAATGAGGTATCGGTGTAACAAGAAGGTGATTGAAACAAAACATGTTCAAGAAGGTGGCTGACACAAAACATATTGGTCCTACAAACCGGTCAATGTTAAGCAACCTTTGCATATCCTGCTGAGAGCCCAAGTCTTCAAGTGGTGCCCTCTTGGTCACTTGACAGATATGCTTACCAAGGCTTTGGGAAGGAAAGAGTGAGATACATCTGTGACAAGATGATCATATGTGACATACATAATCTTGCTTGAGGGATAGTGTTGAGAGAAGTAACAGTTAGTAGTTAAAAGGGTTTTATGCAAATATCACAATATGGAAGTAATAAAAATAAAAGATCATAAGAATAGGAAAGAACTCCCCTAAATCTTTCCCTTTAGAAGAATCATATTTGATATTTTCCCGTGCCCGTGCCATTTTATGGAGTGTCGGTGGCTGACACGTGTCCAACATGGTGCAGGAAATCAAGAGTGTCTATGTTACATGGTAACCTCCCATAAATGACTACCCAATTACAGGGCACCATTAAACAATTGAAGGCTTTATGAAATAGACAGATCGGAAGTTGAT
Organism: Scilla litardierei; assembly: GCA_030789695.1. Taxonomy (NCBI): domain Eukaryota; kingdom Viridiplantae; phylum Streptophyta; class Magnoliopsida; order Asparagales; family Asparagaceae; genus Scilla; species Scilla litardierei. The sequence goes on from CM061132.1 coordinate 4,471,661, forward strand.
ACCAAACAAAAAAATGAGTTCACCTTGATGGATAATTTAAGCGCTTTGATGTGATCATTAGCCCTCCAAGACTGGAGTATCTCAGCTTTAAGTTCTTGTAACCGAGAAGCATATTCCTGTCTAGTAACAACTATTTTCTCCTCTTTTGAAACCATTTTGGGGTCATCAAGTTCTTCCATGTGCACATCTGCCAAAGACTTGATATGTTCTGCAAATTAACATCATATCAAGAAGAACGGTCGGACCCCAGCACTAATTGCTTTCATCGATAAAAATTTCAGGAAGAAAGCAATAGGTTCGTTACGTAATAAATATGTCAAGACTGTCAAGAAAATAATGAATCATACCTTTAGTGCTTCTCACGACAACATCCAATGTCTGCAAGAGTGGTTCTAATATCACAAAGCCATGAATGAAAGATAAACAATATTATATATTCACGGAAAAATTCAGAGTTAAACTAAAGCCAAACTATCCATGATTTCTGATTTAATGAAAAAAGTGAAAATCCTTAACAAACACTACATGTGATATACTATAGAACTATTTCTTTCTTTCTTTTTTATTTTTCTTTTCTTTTTTTATATTGGGAGGATAGGAGGATAGGACATATGACTAACTTGGATCATCGTAATCAAATTTTTGCAGACAACAGAAACAAAGATCCATAAACCCATTAGCTCGAAGAACAATAGGGCCATAGGCTGTGCTAACAACACTAGCTAGAACTTTTTGAACATAAGTAACATACCAATGAGATAGGTATTTTACTGTTGTAAGCAAACCTCTGCACCAAGAGACTGCTAAAAACATTCCACTCTTTACTTGAGAGACAACCAGCTTTGTCAGAGTGTCTTCTCCTTGAAGTACTATTTAAATACAATCCATCTGATTCTGTTACATTCTCGCTTTGCACTCTCAAAGGATCAGCAAATTCAACCGTTTCAGTAGTAGTCGCCCTCACCTGTAAATTAGCACATACTTTTAAAACACAACAACACAACAAGCAATCCATGAGCACAAACACTTGAGATCCTCAGGAAATATAAATGAGTTAATGCACAAGAATTTTTTCCACATGTACTACGTTAAGCAATCTCATTTAATGATCATAGTTACAAGTACCAATAAATATGCTACCAACATTGGCATTGCTAGTTAATTATACATATTAGAGAAACAGACTGATTTAAATAGAACGGAGGGACACAAGAAAACATAAACCCGTATCACTCCCAGAACTTCATGACAAGCATTAGACGATTGTGGTGATGGTGCATGTAAGATGTGGAACGGATGGGGGTAAGATGTGGTGGAGAGATTGAGGAAGAACAAACTAGTGATATGAGATAGGATTTCAGGCCTTGCACCGTGAAGATCTGACGACCACCAATTCCAATTCCTCGCATGTAAGGATTTTTTTAGACATCATGCCGCCCAGGCACAAGCCCACTCTCGCACCTCTCATGCTTAAGATTTTCAAGTGACAAACATTCGACAACTATAAAATTTTATTCAATATTTAATAACTAAAAAGTTGAATACAATGCCATATATATTTTTTTTTTTTTGAAAACCCAGAAAAATCCCCAACCCCCTCCCCCTGCCTTCGGCTTTTTTAGGAGGGTAACGCGAGAGCCCGGTCGAGACTATGCAAACTGGGGGGTGACCGCCGTGCCCCCAACGGCCCCCGGGTTAGTCCGAGAGGGGAGATGTAGCCCCAGGGTAAATAATTCCACAGCAAATTTCACAATAATTACCAAGTCACGGCGGCCATAGGCCTCGAACCCCGCACCCCTTGGCTTTGGAGCGGAATGACTTACCACTAGGACACCCTCTCGTGGGCAATGCCATATATATATATATATATATAGTGATCTTCGGTTGCGAAAAATCCCGTGCGAAAGCCCGTGCGAAAACTTTTTTTTATTTTTTTGAAATTTTTTTTTTCAAAAATTTTTTTTTTGATGTTTAATCCATACAAATATATACCCCAGGGAAAATAATGGGTGAACCCGTTGGGCATTAGAGCACCCATCCACCCGTTACAAATTTAACGGTCTCAAAACGTGCGAATTTGATGAAATGGCTTGATCGAAGGCCAAATGACATTATTTCTCAACCATTATTTTTTGAGGGGGGTATAACAACATATAATGAGGGTGGAAAAAAGAATTTTTGAAAAAAAAAATTTCAAAAAAAAGATAAAAACATTTTCGCACGGTGCGAAATGTTCTCATTTGAAAATTTTCCTATATATATATATATATATATATATATATATATATATATATATATATATATATATAAAATAAAGACTAATTTGGTTCATACTTAAACTCTTAAATAGACTCAAGTAAAGACTCTTAAATAAAATAAAAGAGTTCCATAGAATGGAAAATTCATAAAAGACGCAAATTCCTTAGTAAAAGTAACTCCAAAATGATTCGAATAAGAGAATTCTTAAAAAACTCAAAGATTAAAATACAAACTAACTCAAATACTAACATATTAATTGGAATCCAAGTTGGATTCACGTCGATACATGTGTATAAGGCTCAACAAGGAAATTTATAAGCGTACCTGTAAAAAAGTAACAACAACAACAAAGATTTTATACTGAACATCACATCCATATGAGTTAATCTTCTTGAGAAAAGTCTGATGCGGATGCGGATCCGCACTCCGCATCAACCGGCGGCTACATGGGTGTGACCCACCCACCTCTCGTGACTTACGTGCGACGTAGGAGGCGGGGTACCACGTAGGTGGAGGTTAGGATAGGGGTATTCTAGTCTTTTCAGACTAGATTAGTAAATCCCCTATTTTCTATTTATTAGGGCTAGCCGTCTTTTATTTTCTTTATGCTTATTTTGTGAAGAACAATTGTAGGCATCGTGTGAGTGTGTTTAGTCTTTGATCCGTACATTCAAAGCTAGGAGAGCGAGTCTCCTCTCGAAAGAGACTCAATTATCAATCAATCTTTGTTCTTCGCAACTTTATTCCACCTAAAAATCCACTTTTTACATTTTCCTCTTTTAAAAATCTGAACTTTATTGATTCGATCCACCGGATCGTATCAAATTGGTATCAGAGCCCTAAATCCAAATGGCGGCGAGCACTAGATCGAAGGCGGATGCGGTCGAAGAGAAGATTCAAGGGCTACGGGAGGATCTCAACCGGGAGATCGAAGAACGCTTCGAAGGATTGAAGAAAACAATGGGGGAATCACTCAAGGATTACGCCCATTCACAAGAAGACATCCAAATCGAGCTTCGGGTGATGAGGACGGATGTCGCGCAACAAGGACGGGATCTCCGAGAATTGAAAGAGATGATACAAGCCCTCGCGGTGGCGAAAGGGGGAGATCGAGGCAAGGGGATCCAAGAGGGGGAAGATTCTACCCTAGAATCGGCCTCCCTAGGGCAAACGCAGTCGACGGCGGGCTTCCCACATCAAGGCGACGGCGCGGAAGGGGCGAAAAGGGCGGCACGGCATACCCTAGACCCATGCGGGTCAAATCAGGGCACGGCAGGCCCTATCGGGCCTGCCCAAGGGCCGGCGGCCCCGCCCAGGCCTTCCCAGGCCTGGGCGAGGCCGCCCGGCCCTCCGGGGGTCGCGGCGCCCCCGGCGAGCCCTCCAAGGCCTTCCCAGGCCTGGGTGAGCCCGCCGGGGCCACCAGAGCCCCCGGCGGGCCCCGACGGGTCTTAGGTGCAGGCGGCACCCCCCGCCAGGGCTGCGGGGGTGCGGCACCCCCATCCGGGGGTGCGGGAGGCGGTGGGGGCCCATTTGGGGGTCCGGCAAGTTGGGCCGGGCCTTCCGAGGGCCCGGCGGGTTGGGCCGCCCCTCCTGGGGGCCCGACGACTACTTCTCGACCTTTTGGGGGTGTGGCTGGGTTCGTATCCCATCATGGGGGAACCCCAGGGACAGTAAGAGGCGGATGGGCCTCCGGGGCAGCTATTGGGACCCCGACGGGCCAATTTTGGAGAGCGGAGACCACCCCACCTGGGCCAAGGCCTAACTTTGCACGACCACCAGAGTTTCCCGGGCATTACTACCAGCCCGAGGCGTAGGAGAGACCCGCATGGCCAGATGAGAGGTACGGAGATGACGGGGGAGGACCTGTTGAGGCAGTCGACGGAGGATTCGGCCGTGGGGGTGATCGCGGGAGAGATGGGGGACCTCAGGGGGACATCAATGCAGATCGCCGCCTTCTGAAGCTAAAGATGCCGATTTTTGACGGCACAGATCCGGATGGGTGGATCTACCGTGCGGAGCGTTACTTCCAGGTGATGCGGTTGACGGAGGAGGAGGTTCTGAGGGCCATTGGAATCTCCTTCGAGGGCAAGGCGTTGTCCTGGTACAGATGGAAGGTGGCGCGGACCCCCTTTCGCACTTGGGAGAAGCTGTCTGCACTGATACTAGACCGGTTCCAGGAGACTCCAGGGGGAGATTTCTACGAGCAGTTATCTGCTCTGAGGCAGGAGGGGACGGTCAGGGATTATGTGGAGAAGTTCGAGATGCTGAATAGTAGGGTGAAGGGGGTGACCGACGAGGTGATGATCGGGAATTTCATGAGGGGGCTGAAGCCCTCCATACGAGCAGAGCTGAGGATGCAGAGCCCGGGGACACTGGAGGATGTCCTTCGCCTGGCCCACAACGCGGAGGAGAAGCATGCGGAGGAGAGGAGGATACGAGGAGCTTGGGGGGGCCAGGGGTCCCGCCCCACCCCCGCAGCGGCAGCCCCGAGAGCACTCACAGCTGCACCTGAGGCTAGAGGAGAGAGCCGCCCTGCGACCCTGGGGCGACGGATGACAGAGGCGGAGGTGAGGGAGAAGCGTGCCAAGGGGTTGTGCTTCCGTTGCGACGAGAAGTTCACCCCTGGACACCGGTGTGCTAGCCGCCTACTGCAGATCACTATGGTACCGGACGAGGAGGGGTACGTTGGTGATGAGGAGGAGTTCGAGGTGGAGCAGGAGGCGCCAGTGGAGGAGGAGAAGTCTCACCTAGACTTCGCAGAGGTGTCCCTAAACTCTGTGGTGGGGTTCACTCTGAACCACACCATGAAGTTAACGGGGCAGTTGGGGGACACGACGGTGACGGTACTGATCGACAGTGGGGCCACCCACAATTTTATATCCAGCCGGATAGTGGAGAGACATGGGCTGCAGTTGAGCACGCATGAGAGGTTTACCGTGCTACTGGGGACAGGGAAGATGGAGTTGAGCAAGGGACTCTGCAAGGGTCTGTGCCTGACCTTGCAGGGGGTGCAGATCATGGAAGATTTCCTGCCACTGGAGTTGGGCAACGTTGACATCATTTTGGGCGTACAGTGGCTGAAGAAGCTGGGGGACATGCGGGTGAATTGGAAGCGTCTCAGGATGGATTTTGAGGAGGGGGACCGGACGGTGGTGCTCACAGGGGACCCGACCCTATGCTTATCGATGGTGGCCTTCAAGGCCATCACTCGGGCCTTGCAGAGAGAGGGGGAGGGGTACTTGGTGGAGTGCCGTGTAGCAGGGGCAGAGCAGGAGCCGCACGCAGGGGTTCCCGAGGAGGTGGAGCAGGTGTTGGGGCAGTACCAGGAGGTCTTTCAGGACCTACAGGGGCTACCACCAATGAGAGGGCACGAGCATGCGATAGTCCTGCGGGATGGCGCAGCACCGGTGAGTGTGCGCCCTTACCGCTACCCCCACGTGCAGAAGGATGAGATAGAGCGGATGGTCGGGGAGATGTTGCAGGCCGGGGTGATCCAGCCCAGCGTTAGCCCGTTCTCGAGCCCGGTACTTTTGGTGAAGAAGAAGGACGGGAGTTGGCGCTTTTGCGTAGATTACTGGGCACTCAACAAGGAGACAGTGGCTGACAGGTTTCCGATCCCAGTTATAGATGAGCTACTGGATGTGCTGCATGGAGCAGAGGTGTTCTCCAAGATTGACCTAAAGGCGGGGTATCACCAGATCTGATGAGGCCAGAGGACGTGCCGAAGACAGCCTTTCGCACCCACGAGGGCCACTACGAGTTTCTCGTCATGCCGTTTGGCCTGACGAATGCTCCTTCTACATTTCAGGCGTTGATGAACGATGTCTTTCGGCCGTACCTGAGGAGGTTCATACTCGTCTTCTTCGACGACATTTTAGTCTACATCAGGACCATGGGGGAGCACGTGGACCATCTGGAGGTATTGTTTCGGGAGTTGCTGGGGCATCAGCTATATGCCAACCGAAAGAAGTGTAGTTTCGGTCAGGGACAGATAGAGTATCTGGGGCATGTGGTGTCGGCCGCAGGGGGTAGCAGCAGACCGGGCCAAGATAGAGGCGATGTTGGACTGGCCGGTCCCCACTTCTCTGAGGGCACTACGGGGATTTCTCGGTTTGACAGGCTACTACCGGAAATTCGTGAGGGGATACAGCACCATTGCCCGCCCATTGACAGATCAGCTGAAGAAAGATGGGTTCCAGTGGGGGGAGGCAGCGACCAAGGCCTTCGAGGCCTTGAAGGAGGCGATGACCACGGCACCGGTCTTGGCGTTGCCCGACTTCAGCGTCACGTTCGTGGTGGAGACTGATGCGTCAGGCGTCGGGTTGGGGGCGGTCCTGATGCAGTTAGGGCGGCCGATAGCCTACTTCAGTCAGGTGCTTTCAGCTAGAGCACGGCTGAAGTCTGTTTACGAGAGGGAGTTGATGGCTATCGTGCTGGCGATTCAGAAGTGGCGGCCCTACCTGATGGGCAGGGAGTTTGTGGTCAGGACAGACCAGCGCAGTTTGAAGTATCTGCTGGAGCAGAGGATGGTGACAGAGGAGCACCAGCGCTGGCTATCCAAGCTGGTAGGATACCGGTTCGCCATTGAGTATAGACCGGGGCTGGAGAATAAGGCGGCCGACGCCTTATCGTGCAGAGAGGAGGAGGTGCACTTGAGGGCACTCTCATTGCCCGTGTGGATAGATGGGGAGCCCATGCTGCAGGAGGCCGAGGCGGATCCGGAGTTGAGACAGATTCGTGAGCAGCTGCAGGGAGGCGGGGAGACCCTGCAGGGGTATTCCATGGAGGGGCGGAGGCTGTTATACCGGGGGAGGTTAGTATTGTCGCGGACGTCCGTATTCATACCCGCGTTATTTCAGGAGTTCCACAGCTTGGTGGTTGGGGGACACTCCGGGGTGCAGCAGACATACATGAGGATGTCCCGGGAGGTTTATTGGCCTGGTATGAGGAGAGCGATCGCACATTTGGTTGCCGCTTGTGACGTGTGTCAGCGTCACAAGTACATGGCCATGGCGCCAGCCGGGCTTTTGCAGCCCTTAGCACTACCTGAGCGGGTCTGGGAGGAGGTGACGATGGATTTTATCGACGAGCTACCCAGGTCAGAGGGGTACTCAGTGATTTTTGTAGTAGTGGACAGGCTGAGCAAGTACGCCCACTTCATACCACTGAAACATCCGTACACGGCGGTTTCAGTGGCTGCAGCCTTCACTCGAGAGGTGATACGGTTACATGGGATCCCAGCTTCCATCATCACAGACAGAGATCAGGTGTTCGTGAGTGGGTTCTGGCGGGAGATATTTCGTGTCCAGTGGACAGTGCTGAAGAGGAGTACCGCCTATCACCCTCAGACCGACGGGCAGACGGAGGTAGTGAACCGCAGCATAGAGACGTATCTGCGGTGCTTTGCGTCGGAGACACCACGACAGTGGTATCGGTGGTTGGCCTGGGCGGAGTATTGGTACAATACTTTGTACCATTCAGCAGCAGGGACGACACCCTTTCGGGTGCTATATGGGAGGGACCCACCAGAGCTACTTCGATTCGGGGAGAGACAGACACCGGTCTCCCAGGTAGAGTACTACATGAGGGAGCGGGAGAGTATTATGGAGGAGCTGAAGAAGCATCTATTACGGGCTCAGCAGGTGATGAAGACCAGGGCAAATGGCCATAGGCGAGATGTGCACTTCCAGGAGGGCGACATGGTCTATCTGAAGCTGAGACCTTACAGGCAGAGATCGTTGGCGAGGAGGCAGAACGAGAAGCTGTCAGCGAGATTATATGGGCCGTTTGAGATTTCGGCCAAGATCGGCCAGGTGGCTTACAGGCTGAGGCTACCATCGACTGCGACGATACACCCCGTCTTTCATGTGTCGCAGCTTCGACGAGCTATTGGGGAGCAGACGGTGTCCTCTACCCTACCGCCCACACTTACGGAGGAGATGGAGGTGATGCTGGAGCCACTGGAGGCTCGAGCCGTTCGGCAGGGGGCGCGCGGACAGAGGGAGGTACTGATACACTGAGCGGGGCTACCGGACTGCGATGCGACATGAGAGGCATATCGAGTGATCCAGGAGCAGTTCCCCGACTTCCACCTTGAGGACAAGGTGGCTCTTTTAGGGGGGGTATTGATGCGGATGCGGATCCGCACTCCGCATCAACCGGCGGCTACATGGGTGGGACCCACCCACCTCTCGTGACTTACGTGCGCCGTAGGAGGCGGGGTACCACGTAGGTGGAGGTTAGGCTAGGGGTATTCTAGTCTTTTCAGACTAGATTAGTAAATCCCCTATTTTCTATTTATTAGGGCTAGCCGTCTTTTATTTTCTTTATGCTTATTTTGTGAAGAACAATTGTAGGCATCGTGTGAGGGTGTTTAGGCTTTGATCCGTACATTCAAAGCTAGGAGAGCGAGTCTCCTCTCGAAAGAGACTCAATTATCAATCAATCTTTGTTCTTCGCAACTTTATTCCACCTAAAATCCACTTTTTACATTTTCCTCTTTTAAAAATCTGAACTTTATTGATTCGATCCACCGGATCGTATCAAAGTCCTTCAGAAAACTTGATTTCCTTGTTCCATCTCTTAATCCAACTCACCAGATCATAAATTGCATGGATATTCTACGTATAAAGCAAACTTAAGGAGTCGTGGAAAGGTCGTATGTCTCCCTTTCATTTTGATGATGGAAGGTTTGTTTGTTCTTTACTCCAGCATCACTACAACTACAGGGCTAAAAGCTACTCTAATTAGACAATACACTAATAGTTAAAACTTAAAAGCATTGCAGTGATTGTGGTATATGTATAGATAGTTTCCTCCCAAGTAGCAATCCAACTGGTAGTTTAGAGAAACGATGTTTTAAGAGAGTTTTCTTTAAATGAAAGGTCTAGAAAGGATTTTTCTGGCCAAGGCATGCGGTGTGAAATCAATGAAGTTCCGCCTGTACAAAATGAAGATATTCAAATCTATCCCATATAAGGCACTCATCTTCTGTCGATTATATTTTAAAAAGGTATATAGTTTGACAGCTAGTGTCTCCTTTTAATATCAGTATTACAATTGGGAAAAGCTATTGTTAGCACCAAGGTCTCCATAAGTAGGCATAACAACGTTTAAGGCATAATGAAGATTAATGAGTATACCAGTTAAGGACTGAACCAGTAGAGCATTTGGCTTCCCCGACATCTGTCAGCTTACACAACCAGTGCTCCAAAAAGTTTTGCAGCCATAGTCCTTAATTATCACACCATTACACCCACCCCCACCACCCTTCCCCAATAGAACCCCACCAACCCTGATGACTCAAAACCGAAAGAAATAAAATTTAGCTGATGTGTCCGCAAGTTAATTGGATTGAGCCAAGTTCTGCTTTGACACATGCAATTGATGGCTTATCACGGATAGGAGAGCTTTGCACACATGCATCATGGGACTACGTCCATTTAGAACTTGGGTTATGTTGTAGACTGTTTGTCCTATTTTACTCAGGAAATCAAACTTCAATCAAGGAAGAGCAGCACATGCAAGTTTATTCAAGATGGCCACAAAGAAGTCAAACCTGAAGTTCAAAATGGAGACTTTGCTAGCAAAAATAACTTCGGATTGTGGAAACTACAGGTCAATCATCTATATCCAACAAAGTCTGCACAAGGCTTCAAGTGGCAAGCCTCAGAAAGCAGCACTGGTGACACTGTAAATTGGGAAAATCTTGATTTGATATCATTAAATGGGATACATTTACGACTAGACAAATGAGGTTCTTTGCAACATTATTGGTAAAACACAGCTGTTAAATTGTGAAAGATGCTTAACAGCTTGTTCATGACTAAGTCATTAATGAATTGGCTTTTTTTAAAGTATCAATCATATAAATTGTCCATTATGGAAGGCACACCAATTCATGACCATCTCAAGTTATTAAGTTACTTTTGATCTTGTTAGCATTAAAGCTAAGATTAAGGAAGAGGAGAATTTCTTCATTGTTTGTCTTTCCCTCAATCTCATGAGCATATAAATACTGCTTTGAGATAATTATTCGATTGGTATCGAGGAGATTACAGATGTAGTTTTATTGAACAAGGTGACAACAAGACATGCCCAGAAGAATCACAACCTCATGGATAAAGGAACTAAAAATAAAATCAATGAAGATCCAGATCAAATGAAAAATCTAGAAACTTGTAGTTATTGAAAAATAAATAACATGTTATAAATGATTGCTACAAACTCAAAGTAAAAGAGAAAGCTTATGATACCATGAGTGTAGCAGAAAATAGCTCCAACAAAGATGTTAATTCAGTTCTCACGTCCTATTGTAGCATAGATTATTCAACGGATGCATGGATTGGAGTTCGTGTTCTTATCTTTTGTCCTCAAATAAATTTGTTTACATCACATCGTTCTGTTGATGGCAGCACATTTCTTGTGGGAAGTAATGTTGCATACAAGACGACAGAAATACAAACAGGCATGATCAAGTTGCATGATGAAGTCGTGATGACAATTACTTACAGATTCTCTAATTCGTCTAAGCTAAAGAAAATTCTCCACGTTAGCCATTACGAACTCCATTGGTGGCACAGTTATGTAAATCTTTGAAGGCGTCCTTTGACATATAAGGTAACCAAACAGACTGAAGGCAAGTGGTTGAAGTCTCTACAACCAAAGGTGGTAATTCTAACTTGACACGGCCATAGCACAAGATAGGACCACATGAGTGAGCGAGCTTTCGCTGCTGCTTAATAGAATCAAGATGTGCAAGCAAGAATTTTCTAACATCAATGTTTTGCGTGAAAGCAATTCATCGTATCACGGGTAATTTATGTTACATTCTATGTAACAATAGTACTTCTATCATGAAGCCATATTTATACTAGACACGCCAATAATCGTACATAACAGACCAAACTTTCTTGGACACTCCTCGGACACGTGTTTATCAATTTTCAAACATGTCGCTAATTATTTGTTATATCTTCTACTTTAGAACACTTTGCAACCCCATTAGAGAAAACATGACTCATACACTTCTTTCTTTGCATAACATGTTCTTATGTGTTTGAAATATTTATTTAGTTATATTAATATATGAATAAATATGTATTAGTGGACTTATTGTAAAAATGTTTGAAAGTATGCCGAGTTTAAATATATTTCGATAGAAAAAATCAACATACAATAAGCTCACATATACTATAGGAAGTTGAAAAGCCCAAGACAATTCTGCTTTTTTAGCCATGAAAATACATGATAGGTTGAAAGCATTGCATGTAATATATGATTACAAAAGTATTTGTACTTTGGATGCATGGACATGTTCATATATGAATGTATAATCTCTCTCTCCCCCCTCCCTCCCTCCCGCCCGCCCGTTTATACTTATTTTAATACCTTGTCATCATGTTCCTGTGGGCTACATTTATGAAATTTCCATGTCATGTACATGTATCAGTATCATGTTCATATCCCAGGTATGTGTCCATGCTTACTATGCTTACTGAAACTTATCTAAATTATGTGTTTAAAGAATACATTGTTTGATATCACATTTTACGTTTTTTGTGTATGTGTATATAGTATAACTGTATAATATAATATTTCATATAGAACTTAATTATAATGAATTTGATACCCCATGTACATGGGTATGAACATGATATCGATACACATACATGACATGGAAATTTCATAAAATGAAGGTGTATTTGATACCCCGTGTCCTACATTTTAAGTTTATAATATTCTTTGTCGTGTGTATTTGATATCCCATGTATATATCCCTACCTTTTACAAATTTGGTGTGTCCCATGTCTATATCCATACCTGTACCCCATATCTTTACCCGTATCTATGCTTCCTAGATTACATCCATACTGGTGTTTGGGGCCTTGAACTAGTTAGGCATGGTTTTGACAACATGACACCTTGCACCTTAATTATAGTGAATGGAGAACGAGAAATTTGTAAAGAAACAATGCATGAATGTAGTTTATCAAGTAAAACATAGACTATGGAGGAGGAGATGGAATCTCTTGACAAGAACGGCACATGGGAGCTTATTTAGTTATTTGAGATCAAAATAAGCATTGCTTGTAGTTGGGTGTTTGAAAGAAGCTATGCGCTGGATATCGGGTATGGTTTGCGACTACAAGCTATGCTTAGAAGAAAAGGCTCACATGCAACCGTGTTGAGAGAGGAGCCCACACAAACCTACTCAAAAACTTGTTCATGAACCTTAGGGGATGTTTAGCAAGCGGTGTTACTAGACAGTGTGTGCTGTTCATGAACATTGCAGCCTTTGTTCGGCTCCCATTGAGTTAGTGTTCATGAGTATTATCACTCGTTCCTTCTTCTTCTTCTACACTAGCTGTAGAGAACCACATTCTCCTATGATGCATTATATAAAACACTGATCTAAACAAACACGCTAACACTAATTTGATGTTCAAATACCTAATAGCAAAGCTCCCAACAAAAATACTAACGTTTTTCCTCAAGGGTCTCCTAACCAATATTATCAATCAATATTAACCATTAAAAATATTTAAAGGTTCAATCAAAATACCTAATTTAACGTCAAATTGACGCCCAATTCACTACAACATATGAAAGTGTTTTTTATTGCAAATTTAGGCCCGGTTCGGGAACGGTGATATAAAATGCCTCTGATAGGAATGGATTTTCACACCCTCCAGTTTTAGGTCAAAATTTTCAAATGTCAGATGTAAATTACCTCTAAAATTTGGAGGTATGTTGACTAACCTCCGTCTCAAACGGGGCATTAAAGACACAGAGAGAGGCTTGACCTGATCGGTTAAGGGGGTAGACAGGCGGTCGAGCGGGTGGTCGAGCGCGGGGCAGCGAGGGAGCGCTGCGGCGGACTCTTCGGCGACGTAATCGCGAACCCTGAATTCCATTCAGGACCCCTCTCTCTCTCTCTCTCTCTTCCTCTTTCGTCGTTCTTTGCCAAATGAGATACTGAGACAAGAAGTTTAAAGCACGTGAGAAACACGTGAGGCGGGTGGTTAAAACGGAGTTGCTATGCGCACTGACACGCTGCTCTCTGCACAGATCACTTGCTTATCAGAGTACACGTGTACTTGGACATTGAATTTTTTTTTCAGTGTCATCGTGAAAATGCCATTCGCCAATATCCCAACCAGCGCAGTGCCGAGTCTCATGTGGCCACTCGGAGCTCAGTCATTTGCCCATCTGTATCCATTCTTGTGGTTAAAACTAAGGGGAGCTTGTCATTGTGCATGGTAGCTTTCAAATTTTTCTGCTAACCAATTAAGGGCAATATTTGCAATAAATGTATTGCCAATGAATTTAGGATAAGATTGGTGTGGGGGAGAATAGTGAATAAATAAAATTCACAAAAAATACAACTGGCCAGAACTTACTTGAGAGTCAAATCAAGCGAGAAGGTAATGAATTGGGTTTCTTCTGTTTTTTTGTGGCCGTGAGAGGCTAAAAACTCTAGCTCTTCTTTCGACTGTAGTTCATTTAAAAATATCTTCTCAATTTTATTGTTGCGGCATTTTAGATTGAAGGTGAATAATTCGACCTCGTTTCGTTAAAGAAAAGATAATATCAACAAGCATGCAAAGTTGCTTTATGTGTGTTTTTCGTCACTGATGCTGTCGGATGATCCTTGATGATGATAAGATTGCATGGAATGACGTTGGATAGACGAACTAATATCGGGCTCGATAGACCTCAATCCAAACTGTTAGAGCCAAGTCCGAGATGTCTTCGGGCTACCTTCAGCTTCATACGACACGAAGAGCTAGTGAGGAAGGATCTGAGCTGATCGTGCAGTTGGACAGGCTAGAAGGCATGGAAACTTCGAGAGCTTATTAGCATTCAGCAGCCCACAAGAGGGACAAATGCCAAATATTGCTAATGGCCCCACCCAGGTTCGTCCGCATCCGAGGACGTAGCTATAAGTAGTAGAAAGAGCCCCTTGAGGCTGCGAGCAACTCATACTCTGATAATTCTCTGTATTAGATATAGAGTGAAGGAAATAAAAAAATAAGAAAAATAAAAACATTGCAGCGGGAGGGGAGGAGTGTAGATGATCATCGGGGCGATCGGCGGCACGGTCGGAGGGATCGTCGGAGGGAAGGGGAAGGTGGTGTTGATGGGGAAGAACGCACTGGACTTGACTAACTTCGGTGGTGGCGCCGTCGTTAGCGAGGCTTCGGAGTGCCAGGTGCAATCAATCTCCGCTGCTGGTCATCCAAGTGAGCTCTCTCTCTCTATCTCTCTCTGTGTTCTACTTGGGGGATCGGGTTGGCTCTTATTTGTGTAGGACCATGTAACTATTCAACACGGTGTGGATTGTTCGATCAAACTTTTTTTTTGTCCCCATCTTCCATCTCTTTTTCTCAATAAAAGCTAATATTTTTCTTTTTCTGTACTTTTTTTTGACCCGAACTCCCGTACTGCCTCACAAGTGGAGTGGTTAGGCATCAAACCAGGGTAGCTGATCCACATCATGCATACCAGGTTAATCGAGAGAATTAAGCGAGGTAGCCATCGGTCCTCGATCCCTTGCCACTCCGCTGGGAGATAGGGGAACGCACTTTCCACTCAGCCAACCCCCTTGGATCATTTTTTCTATACTTGACCTAATTAAAATGAGAGAAATATCAGCTAAACTAATTTCTCTCGTATTCATATAATATTTGTGTTGATTTAGCAGAATTAAAGAATTTATCATTTTGAAGAATCCATGAAGAATTCATGAATTTGATCCAAAAATTGCAATTAATTCGTGAATTTTTCAATGAAAACTTAAATCGTAGCCGAAATTTATTTACAAATTTCTTGAATGACTCGTGAATTAATTAAGCAATTATTATTTATTGATGACATATTCATCAATATTTTTAAATAATTAAGATCCAATAATATTATCACTTTATGTTAAGCCAAGAGATTATTTCCAAGAACTTCTAAATATACCTATTATTCATGAATTAAATCCTAGAAATAATCTAGCGAAACTACGTCTAAATTTTTTATTTTCGGCACAATAATAAAACTTTCCAACAGTCTTCTTGTATCATCAACGAATTATATTATAATAAATAAAATTTCAGAAGTCAGTAAAAAAAAGAAACTGATAATAGATCACATATGATATTTAAAAAGGGTAAAAGAAAAAATTTTAAATGGCAAACCTGTAAATTTTTAATGGCAAACTTGTAAATAAAAGTTCTATTTGTTCAGAAATTAGCTATGTGCGTATATCAACTCCTGCCTGAGAGGCGGATAAATTACTGTGGAGTATTCAATGGGCCGGGCTTCTCATATAATTTTAAGTCTCTATATTAAGACAAATATTGGCCCAAGCCTTGCATACTAACGGGCTAGTAACTGTCTGATATTCATCACTGGGTTCAGAACCTCATGGTGGCATTCTCATCATTATCATCTAATTAGCGGAGGTTTATTTCATCATTATCATCTAATTAGCAACCTTAATTTTACATCTCAGATCTCGTCTCAGTTAGAAACACCACACCACCGCCTACCAAAGCCGTCGTCGGCGTCAGATCAACCGCTCCGACTCAAAGCGTATCGTCGATCACGAGGTATCAATCAATCATCTAATCATGAATCATCTGTTTGCTCGCAGCCTCCATTTCTCAATTCAATCTTTCACACTAATTTCTCTGCCTTCAACTTTTTTTCGCAGCAGAAGCCCGTTGTCTCGACTCGCACCTCTGGACGCAATACTGTTCGATCTCGATGGAACACTCTGCGACTCAGACGCCATCAATATCCACGCATTTCGCGAAATGCTGCTCGAGGTCTGATCGTTTAGACTCTCTTGGTTTCCATCTAGGGATGAGAATGGGCATGTTCAAAGTCCGACTGAGCTTCCAATTAGTCATGCCACATCATCATCCCTACAAATCATTCACTAATTAATCTAGTGAATGATTTGTAGGGATGATGATGTGGCATGCCTAATTGGAAGCCCAATCGGGCTTTGGACATGCTCATTCTCGTCCCTAGTTCCATCGCATTAGAATTGTTGTAACAATGAGCGCGTTGTTGAATGATGACAGATGGGGTATAACAACGGAGTGCCCATAACCGAGGAGTTCTTCGCGGAGAACATAAGCGGAAAGAACACCGAGGCCATCGCCAGGTTCCTGTTTCCCGACTGGGATCACGAGAAGGCCATGGCGTGGATGGACGACAAGGATGTCACCTTTCGAAGGTAAAAGCTACGGTTGAATTTTTTATATACATCGGAAAACAGTAAAGCATGTGTTGGAATCATGCAGGGTGGCTGCGGAGCAGTTGGA
This sequence comes from Scilla litardierei, assembly GCA_030789695.1. Taxonomy (NCBI): domain Eukaryota; kingdom Viridiplantae; phylum Streptophyta; class Magnoliopsida; order Asparagales; family Asparagaceae; genus Scilla; species Scilla litardierei. Next base: position 4,488,244 of record CM061132.1, read on the forward strand.
GCCAATAAAGGGCCTTCAAGAGCTGTGCCAGTGGGTCGACCGCCACGGCCTCAAGCGCGCCGTGGTGACGAACTCTACGCGGATCAACGCCGAGTTCATGATCACTAAAATGGGGCTCGACGACTTCTTCCAGTTCCTCGTGATTGGGGACGAGTGCGAGAGGGCCAAGCCGTTTCCTGACCCTTACTTGAAGGCGCTTGAGCTGCTCGATGCCTCTCCTCAACACACGTTCATCTTTGAGGTTTGTTCATCGACTTACATTGCTGTTGAGAATCAGTATGTGTTGAGACCAACCAAACCTTGATGGTTGTGTTTCCTTTGGTTGAAGGATTCGGCTTCGGGGACGAAGGCCGGGGTGGCGGCCGGCATGCCGGTGGTGGGGCTGACGGCGAGGAATGCAGAGCAACCGCTGTTGGATGCGGGCGCCACCTTCATTATCAAGGACTACAATGATCCGAGGCTGTGGAAGGCGTTGGAAGAGCTGGAGCCAAAGAGCAGCACCGTCGATTTTAAGTATTGAAACGTGTATGTTGTTTCTCCATGTGCCTGCGATGAAAGTGCATGTAAAAAGAGTAAGCCAAATAAGCACGGTTAGAAGGCCAATACAAACCTTGGTTAAATCTTAAAAGGTTGTGTGTGAATGGTTCATTAAGTAACTTTGTCTTGTTAGGATGCTTAAATCAGCTTGAATCTCTGAGATCCTACACTCGATATCTGATCAATATACTTTACATTTCCTCCATACCTCGGCTTGAGAATCAATGAACGGCCTCTCAACGGGTTGGACATAGTTCCACTGAGCCTCTTCAAGTCATCTACGAACTTAAGCATAGGAGGAGGTTATGTCGGCCCCATATCCGACCCACTTGTCGAGCTTCCTGTGTTGTAGATAGATAGAAGACTGCTCCGATACGGTGTTTATAGCTCGGATCGGAGTCCCGTTAACCAGAGATTAGCTCGTCTAGCGTCCAAAGAGCTGCCCACGTTCTCCACGTCAGCAGCTACATCCAGACTCTTTTCTAACAAATTCCTTGTTGAGAAAACACCCCGAGACATATGCTACTTCCTCTTCAAATCAGTATATGTAGAGGTAGTGGCATGGAGCATTTTGGTAATATTAAGCCGACCTATTAGTAGCTTGATGGGCCCTAATTTGGATAATATTGTTGGGTTAGGCTTAGTTGAAGCATTGAGCCTTGTCGAACCTATTATGTCCTGGTCTGGTTACACACCAACATGGTTACTTTATCGATTTCTCAAAGTTTTTATTTTGATACATCGAAAAGCAAGAAACGAAACCTCGACCTCTGACAAGGGAGGAAGGACGAATACCTCTAAACCAATTGGTTCACGTCAAAGTTGATGGTAGAGTTGTGCATTCAGGTGGTTTGATGAAAATAAAGACAAACGGAATTAAAATTCAGCCCAAACCAAAGCAAACCAATTTTTTCATTATTTAGTCTAGCTCGGTTAAAACGGGTTACGTCTTTAGTTAGTGTTGAGTATTGGTGTTTCATACCAATCTTATTTTGATGATGATCACAACATTATATTGTTGCTAATGAATCTTATGTTTTAGTCTCTCAATTTATTTCAAGGATATCTTTCTTGGAGACTAATCACTTGGTGTAAGGATGGACATCATGTAAAGAAGGGCCAATGTTTGGACTCAAGGAGTGCCGAAGCTTGGAGATGATGGAGAGCAATCAAGGCATGAAGATTGAAGACTTAAACTCTTTTGAAAGCATTGTAATCCATGTAATTTACTTTATTGTTTTCTCTCTCTTTTGAGTCTATGGTTGATGTAATGCCTTGCTAGATGGTTTACTCATTCATGCACATGCATTTAACCATCTTAGTGAACCTTAGGCTTATCATAGAATCCAACCCAATAGGTTCACTCTTTCTGTCAGTCGCCTGTTGAGGGAAACACAGTCGACTGGGTGATTTCCAGTCGCCTGTAGATCCTTCTACAGTCGCCTGATATGCACTGCTCAAGTCAACATTTCTATTGACTCACACTTGAGCTTTACGCACAGTCGTCTGTCAATCAGTTCCCAGTCGCCTGTATATTTACAGTCGCCTGAGATTTGGCCAACAGTCGCCTGTATAGCGTAAGTGCAATCTCTGCATCTCTTTGTCTTCTCTCCATACTTTACAGTAGTCGACTGATGAAGAATATACAGTCGCCTGACTATTCAACAGTCGACTGTAGTATTAACACCAGTCGCATGTGCGAAGAATTGGAGAAAGAGTGCAGCTCTCTCTGTTTTGATCCATCCCCTACAGTAGTCGTCTGCTGAAGGATTAACAGGCGCATGTCCTATTTGTCAGTCGACTGTATTGACTTCGTCAGTCGACTGTCCTGGCTCAGATTATAGTCGTTGGATATTTTCTAGCTGTTGATCAGTCGACTGTCTTATGATCATCAGTCGACTGTTCCTGTCGTTTTCACCCAGTTTCTAGCCGTTGCAGATTTGATTTTCTGGCTGTTTCTTTGGGTTTTTGGGCTTGATATAGGATTCCTATATATATGAGTGTGCTGCCTTTCTTGAGAACTCTTGACAACATTTGATAAACTCTTGACTCTACAGAAAATCTCAAGAGATCAATAAGCTACTCTCAAGCTCCCTCATTTCCCTCTATTTGAGCATTCATCTTTCTTCATGCATTGAAGTCCAGCTCAAGGGAAATCATCCAAGTGCTCTCAAGCATATTCCAACACTTGGAGATCCTCTTCCATGCCTTGCATTCATTCATGAGTAAGCATCTCAAGGCATAGGTAAGAGTATTTACTTTACAGGGTGTAAATTGTTTTCCTATTTCTCTTTGTGGGATTAGGACTTTCTCTCTTTGTGGGAGTTTCTCTCTTTGTGGGAGGTTGTCTCTTTGTGGGACTTAGGATACTCTCTTTGTGGGAGTAACTCTCTTTGTGGGAGTTTAGTGTCCTAGTGTCGGGCTAACCCTAATTCTCTGAGTGGGAGTTAGTGATTCTCTTGGTGGGAGATATTAACTTCTCTTGTCGATCCCTACAGTTAGCACATGGACATCCTAATTTTAAATAGAGAATTGAGCCCTAAGAATCTATAACATGGGCAACTATTAGCTTATAATGTTAAAATACATTTTAAAAACCACAACATTCTTTCTATTGAGTCCACCTTAAGTTCTGAGGTGAAGGTTAAGAAGATGATGATTATTAATATAACCACATAGATACAAAATACATAATAGCTTAACGCAAAAGCTCGGTAAAAACCAACATGTCCCTCACCCAAAGAAACTCAAAACGACATGATGGACAGAAGGCTCTGTGGTTGTTAGCTCGATAGACTGCTAGAAATCCCAAAATTCCAGCAGCCCCTATAAAAGGATGGCAATGTCATGGGTTATTGGCATCGAAAAAAATTGAATCAATATATGATCTCTTGGAAGTTCTAAGAGTATTTTGAGAGCCATTCTTCTGAGAGCTATTTGAGATTTCTTTTGTAACTTCATTAGAAATCAATATGAAGCGTTTTTACTTGGTCGATCTTCGACTTAAATTTCGTGTGCTCTCCCTTTTTCTTCTTTGTTTCTAGTTACTTCGATGGTCTCGATTGCTTCCACGACGCAACGGGCCCTTCCCATCCAAGAGGATAAGTTGTGATGCTTTGTAATCCAATCCAATCCGAGCACCTTCGGAACCTGAACCCAATTGTCCAAACTTCAGTTGCTCGGCCATGTTATACGGGCTGAATTGAAATACGCAACACTGCTAGTTGTGTTGCATGTTGGAGTTACATTTCAAAGTTAGTGAAAGAGGTGTGCTAACTTTCCTGTAACTAACTCAGAGTATCAACCAAGTCCAATAAAGTCTAATCTTGCTCCGCATCTAGAAAAACATATTGCTATGTTGTTTGTGTCACTAAGCAAAAATATTTGATGAACACCATAGTTTTGCAAATTCAAAACACTACAAAATTTGAACTTTTAATTTGGTATCTACTAAAGTTTACGAATTTATAATGAAAAATGATGATTGAACTGTTATCAAGAAGAATAATGTATAAGATGGAATTGCATTTCAAATATGTACAAATTATATCCAAATAAAAAAACCAGTTAACATGGAAAAAAATCGTATGACCCATGTAAAAAACTTACCTGCAGAAATCATTGACAGCGTAATGCTTATGATCGAGGGATTCTTGAAAGGTAGAATGAGCAAGAAATTCCTCCACCTGAGAACTTGACAGTGTAAAATGGCGAACGAATGAGTTCTGATTGAGATGGAAGCATGTGCTGCTGTGCATCGGCATTGGCTGCAGTGGGGTCGGAGAGCAATGAGAGTGAGGAGAGGGGGAGGTCTAGGGATTATATGATAAGGTTTTGGATATAATGGTGGGCTCTGTTCTCTGTTTGATTGAAGTGTTTGTGTTTGTCTTTTCTTAGTTCATGTCAGGATACTGAAAACTATTCCACCTGCAGTTTGGCCGATGCTCTCGTTTTGCTTGTTCACTGTTTCTGTATAGATCTTCTGGCCTCTTGCTTGTACATATTAAATTTGCGACGGGTGAATGAACGGTTAAGGGTCCACCCGATATTCGATGCTATGAGGTTTTAGAATATGTAAACCGAAACGGACGGTTCTGATTCTTCAAGAACTAACGATTGGCGGAGTTTTAGAGCTCGCATACGACTAATATGTCATATGATACCTATTATTCCCGACAAAGTTCCTATAATCAGCAAAATTAATCTGACAGCTTGAAGAGCAATCAATAATATTCTATTTTTGCTTATAATGTCAACTCTTTTTTTAAAGTTTATTGAATTTCAAATGTGTTGGACAAATATACCATTTTCTAAATCTGTCTTATCTACTGGAAAGACAAATACTTGCATATGTCATTTATCTAATCGAGTTTGAAGCTGTACATAAGATTGGCTCATTTGGGTTACACACAAGTTTGAACAAGCTTATACTGATGGGTGGATTCAAGCCAAGTGTTGGGTTTCTCGAGCTTATTTGCAACCTTATAATCTAACAATTTATTATGAATCAATCATAGATTTACCATGAATAAGTTTTGCTCGAACATGTAACTCGAGCAAGAGCTTGCCTTAAGCTTATTTAAGCTTGTTAGGGTTGAATTTCTGCTGATATTTGTTGGCATTAGTGGCACTATAGATGGAGAGATCTGTTTGAGGAATCAGAAGTGTTTTTGAGCAGATTGAGCAGTAATGTTGAACATAATGTCGTTCAACAAAATGTTCAACATTCGGGAGCTGGAATTCTTGTTCGTATGCAGAAACGCTGCTTTGGTTTCAGATCTGATTTGCTGTCTAAAATAACGGGGATTTCTGAATTGATTGTGGAATATCTGCTTGAGAGATTTCTGGAAAGCCCTTCCTAAATTTGTTGCTAAATTGAAGGGATGTTGGGTTGATATAGAAAGAGAATATCTTGCAGATTTGTTGGTTGGAAAGATTAATTGCTGCATATCTTTTTATTGTTGCTATTTCCAGAAGATTTGAAAGAATCATTTCCTATCTTGGTTCAGCTAATTGTGGGTGAGCTGGAGATATATTTGGAAGCTATTATCTCTCGTTATTATTGTTGATTCGGTTGGAAAGAATCTCGCTCGGTTGGAAAGAATCATTATTGTTGCAATTGAAGATCTGTTGGAGATATAATTGGAAGTTGTTATCTCTCGGGATTTGTTATTGAATTTGTTAAAGAGATTTTCGTCCGCAAATATTGTTTGGAAGATCTTATTGAAGATATTGTGGAACCACTTGCCCGAAGTGATTCCTTAATTTGTGGACTGCCGATTCTGCATGTGATTTTTAGCGAGCGACCTTCCTTATCTACTCTGGTGATTGAGGGGGAGCGTGGTATTGAACGGGTGTGCGGTTTTGCGGCGAGGGACGACTTTTGCGAAAAACTTGATCGAAGAACTCCGGGAGGAGGCCGACGGCTACGCACGTAAGATCAAGGGAGTTGATCTAGTCGGTTGTGCAAGGGGAGCTTGCGGGCAATGGGAGCTTGCCGAGAATACTCCATGGGTTGGTAGAGACCACCCATCACGGTTTGTATTGAGGGGGAGGTTGTTCCTCCTAATAGAATCGCGATAATTAGTGATTGTACTCATTGATTATTTTAGTGGAGTATTCTGATTTTCTGGGCGTGGTCCCGCAGATGTAGGTGTGCGCACCGAACTGCGTTACCAAGTTTTGGTTGTCGTTCCTTGATTCTTGTGTTGTTATCTTTGTGTTTTATTTGTTGTGACCAAGTACTGAACTTACAATTGGTATCAGAGCAAGTCACCCGTGTATCTTTGTTAACAAAGAAGGCGTGATCTTGGATTTCAGTACTTGAACATGACAACACGAGAAGGTGCCTCCGTTGTTCGTCCTCCACTGTTCACCGGTACAAACTACACTTACTGGAAGTCTCGAATGCGTGTATTCATCAAGTCCATTGATGAGAAGGCCTAGATCGCTGTCGTTGAAGGATGGACACCACCGATCGAAATTGACAAAGATGGCAAAGAACACCTCAAGCCGGCAAGAGATTGGAGTCGGATTGATGAACATGCGGCCTTGTGCAATTCTAAAGCAATTAATGATATTTTTTCGGTTGTAGATGAAGAGCAGTTCAAGCTGATCTCCACATGTGAGTATGCCAAAGAAGCATGCGATATTCTCCAGAATGTTCATGAAGGAACAAGTACCGTAAAAGCTTCCAAAGTCCAGATGCTAGCTTCTCAGTTTGAAAATCTAAAGATGTATGACAACGAGACTGTTGCCGAATTCAATGGGAGGTTGAGAGATATAGCCAATCAGGCCTTCCAACTTGGGAAGAAATATTCACAAAAGAAGTTAGTTGAGAAAACCTTGAGATCTCTTCCAGACAAATTTTCGGCCAAAGTTGCAGCCATTGAGGAGGCCAGAAATACGTCCACCATGAGGCTGGATGAACTTATGGGGTCACTTCAGACCTATGAAATAAATCTGAAGCAGAAGAACGTGGACAAAGTAATGGCCCTGGACAAAGTAATGGCCCTGAAAGTTGAAGCTAGAGATGTCTCTAAAGAAGATGATGTATCGGGTGTAGATGCGGATATTGCCGTGTTGACTAAAAACATCAGTAGAATGCTGAAGAAGATCAGTAGTAAAGGGAAAAAGAAAGGAAAGGGATGCAGTGTAGAGTATATAAAGGATTTGGGCATATACAGGCTGAATGTGCAAACACTCTGAAGAAGAAAAAAGGGAAGTCCTCGACCAGTACCTGGAGTGAAGATGAGTCTGATAGGAGTGCTGAAGATGACCAGAAATTACATTGCCCTCGCAGCCTCTCAGAAGAAGCGACCTGATTACAACACTAGCAGCCATATTGAATCTGATGTTACAACATTACATACAACATCAGCCAACAAATCAAACAGTGTCAGATCCAGTGTTGCAACATCAGGTTCAACATCATCCGCAACTTCTACAACTGAATCTGAGTCTGAAGTCGATAGCGATGAGGAAGTTAGTGAAGATGATATCTGAAAAGCATACCAGATGATGTTTGAGAAGTGGGTGCAAATCTACAATATCAACAAAGTCTTGAAGGTGGAGAATGAAAGACTGAAGAAAGAGGAGGAGGTCAAAATCAAATGTCTGAAAGTTGAGGAAAATTGTAGAGAATTAGAAAGCAACTTCAGAAATGTTCTTCTCAGGGCAGAGAAAGCCGAATGCACATTGGATAAGTGGAATTCTGGGAAAGCAAAGCTGGATGATATCTTGAACATGGGTAAGATTTCAGGAGATCGCACCGGAGTGTGATACAATAGAGGAGCTTTCTATAATGTGTCTGCTGAAAGAAGAAGTCAAGTTACCAAAGAACTTGAAAGAATGGGTCAGCACAAGGAGCATGATCAGAAGAAGCAGACTAGAGGCATAAAAGGTGGTCGTCCTACGTGTGCTTACTGCAAGTTCATAGGCCATACAGAGAGAAACTGCTTCAGTCGCATGCAACATTGGTCAGAAGGAAGAAATGTTAGACACCCTGATATGAAGATGAAGAAGCAATGTGTCAGAAAGTCTGAATTATACAGCAAGAACACTACAGCTTCATAGAAAGCATTTCATGTTGTGACTAATGTTGTAACATTAGATACAACACAGAACAATGTTGCTGCAGATGTTATGACACCAGACTCGACATCTCCCCTCGACAATCACTGTGAGCAACCTGCGCCAAAGTCTCATGAATCTTCCTCCAGAAATATCAGAGTGCTATCTCACTGCTCTACTCACTGCTCTTCCTCCACCGGTGCCATTGGATCTTCACATGTACCCTCTGTTAACACCGTCGATGTTTTCAATTCTCCAACTACTTTTCGGCCCCTCGGAACTAGACTTCTACCCTGGACATCATTTCATTCGTCACCCTACTATCAGATGTGAGGTATAGTGTTCTCTCTCTTATTCCGCTGTGCCTGAGATTTTATTTGCTATTAAGAGAGACAGAGGAGCCTCTGGATGTGCCTCGGTTGAGTTTTTCTGAATTTTCTTTTGGAGTTGTGAGGCTAGCTAAAAGGGGGAGAATGTGGTGTCTTTTCTGAATAATTTGGCTGTATTTTTTGCGGTGATCACTGCTCGGGTTGCTCTAGTAAGGGGGAGAATGTGTTTTGGATTATTGTGGCTCAAAGGGGGAGAATGTGTGCTTGGTTGACGCATGCTTTGGTTTGTGCCACATAATGCCAAAGGGGGAGATTGTTAGGGTTGAATTTCTGCTGATATTTGTTGGCATTAGTGGCACTATAAATGGAGAGATCTGTTTGAGGAATCAAAAGTGTTTTTGAGCAGATTGAGCACTAATGTTGAACATAATGTCGTTCAACAAAATGTTTAACATTCGGGAGCTGGAATTCTTGTTCGTATGCAGAAACGCTGCTTTGGTTTCAGATCTGATTTGCTGCCTAAAATGACGGGGATTTCTGAATTGATTGTGGAATATCTGCTTGAGAGATTTCTGGAAAGCCATTCCTAAATCTGTTGCTAAATTGAAGGGATGTTGGGTTGATATAGAAAGAGAATATCTTGCAGATTTGTTGGTTGTAAAGATTAATTGCTGCATATCTTTTTATTATTGCTATTTCCAGAAGATTTGAAAGAATCATTTCCTATCTTGGTTCAGTTAATTGTGGGTGAGCTGGAGATATATTTGGAAGCTATTATCTCTCGTTATTATTGTTGATTCGGTTGGAAAGAATCTCGCTCGGTTGGAAAGAATCATTATTGTTGAAATTGAAGATCTGTTGGAGATATAATTGGAAGTTGCTATCTCTCGGGATTTGTTATTGAATTTGTTAGAGAGATTTTCGCCCGCAAATATTGTTTGGAAGATCTTATTGCAGATATTGTGGAACCACTTGCCCGAAGTGATTCCTTAATTTGTAGACTGCCGATTCTGCACGTGATTTTTAGCGAGCGACCTTCCTTATCTACTCCGGTGATTGGGGGGAGCGTGGTATTGAACGGGTGTGTGGTTTTGCGGCGAGGGACGGCTTTTGCGAAAAACTTGATCGAAGAACTCCGGGAGGAGGCCGACGGCTACGCACGTAGGATCAAGGGAGTTGATCTAGTCGGTTGTGCAAAGGGAGCTGTCACGACCCGCTTCCCTAAAATGGAGGCGAGACGTGAAAAGGTCCGCACGGGAGTGGAGCTGTGAAGCCCCAAACCCGATAAGCGTCAAAAATACATAAGCAGGTCCCTGTAACCACAACGGAATAACAATAATAACACAAGCAGAGACTGAAATAAAATCTCACATCTCATAAATTGTCCAACAAGAAAATAAGTCCAACATCCAGAAAAGCCACCAGGCTAAAAGAAAAGAGTCTAAAGGCACAGAACAAGGCCAACAAAAGAAACGACATAACAAAGTATGGGTGCTACGCACCGATAACAAAACAACTGTCTAACAAAAGTAAAACACACGAAGACACTAGGACTGGTCCCCAGTGTCCACGTACTCCCCGTCAAACACAAGCTCGGGCTCGGCGTCAGCAAACACCTCGTCCTCAACAAGGTACTCGGGCTCAGGATCTAACATGTGTCACCCAAAAGAGTAAAGGGGCACATGTCAGCAAGTCTAAAAGACTTGAGCAAGGAAACTGAAAGTAAGGCTCTAGCAACCTAGCAGTTTAGTATGCATGACATGGCAGTTATAACATGAGTGCACAATTTAAGACATGGCAAGACAATTTGTACAAGAGAACGATCATCGGGACAGGACAAGACAAGACAAGACAAGACAAGAGTAGCCACGCTACTATCAATCTCAATCAATTCACATTGTTTGCAGGTGTTTACGCCCTTCGCTGAATGGTACCACATTCAGACCGATCGGCACTAAACACAAATCACATTTCACTGTTGTTTGTAGATGTTTACGCCCTTCGCTGAATGGTACAGCATTCAGACCGATCGGCACTAAACACTACCCCACCCCAAAGAGTTTACGCCTTACAACTGCAGTTGTTGATCAAACAGACCCCCAGTTGCCTGGCCGCTTAACCCTTACCTCATCCCGCACTAAACAAGCCAGGGTCCCTGCACATGAGCCCAGCAAGTGAGCCAGGGTTGCCCCGCACGGGAGCTTGTTTCTTAGTTCACAATCCAATATATCGAGCGTTGGGGTTAGCAACTCATTATGCTCGCTTCTGGTCACGAGCCAGGAACACAAGTATTGTAGCGATGCTACGCAATCACGGGATCACCAAAAGAATGCAATGACATGACATTTAAATTGCGTATCGTTAATGGAAAGTAAACATGACATGGTAATTGTGCAACATGCTAAATGTCGGAACTAGCTTCGTTGTCAAGCTAGTTCCCCAATTTGCGCCTAGGCGAGTATCATTTCGTCGCCTAGCCTCTTTTACGCCTACTATAAGAAAATGGCCAAAACCATGGCCTAAACCCTAGGTGGCAAGTTTCACTTGCCTAGCACCGGGGATGACGACCACTTCGTCACACGGACGCCAATCTACGGGGAAATCGCTGTTTTGGGGGAACAATCATCAAATAACATGAAATTATATTAGGGTTTCATAAAAATATAAATAGGTTAAGAAAACAACGGTAGATCGATTTCTTACCGAGAGGAGACGGAAGAAACACTCCGGGGAACCCTAGGATCAGATCTGGAAAAGATTGGAGAAGTTTGGGGAAACTAGGGTTTTTGGATGATTTGGGGATTTTGATGGATTTGATGGGATTTTGGGGAAGATGAGAGGTAGATAGAGTGGATGGATGGTTTGGATGATGGATTTAGGGCTTGGAATGAAGAAATGAAGCTTGGAGGAAGATGGGGGCTCAAGGGGGAAGATTTTAGGGTTTTGGGTCGTGTTGGAGAAGATGAAATCGTTTGGGTTGGGTTTAAATAGGTTGGGCTGGCGGCTGCCCAGAAATTAGGGTTTCAACACTGGTTAGTCGGTCAAAGAGCAACCACTGACCGACTAGTTTGACAACTAGTCGGTCGGTCGACCAACGCAGACCGACTAAGTGCAAACAGTAACTCCTGAACGAAAAATAGGATTTTAGAGTTAGTCGGTCCATGAACAAATACTGACCGACTAGTTTAGCATCTAGTCGGTCGATGAACGTTCTTAGACCGACTAAGAGTAAACAGTAGCTGATACAAAAATAAGATGATGAGTTAGTCGGTTAAAGAAGCATTGCCGACCGACTAGTTTGCAACCTAGTCGGTCAACCAACGTTCTTAGACCGACTAACGATAAACAGTAACTCCTGAGAAATTTAGAAAGCCAACTAGTCGGTCCAAGAAGGATTGCCGACCGACTGGATCGTCATCCAGTCGGTCGGTACCCCTTCTTACACCGGCTAATGAGCACAAAAAGTTCCGATACGGAGCGCGGTGCCCCGGGATCGATTCCTAAGACTCCTAGGCTTGATCTAATAGTTAGATACGACCGTTATGAAGTCCGTCACGAGTGACACACTTCGAAATCGACGATCCTAGGGAAGAAACGAGAAAATGCGACGATTCGATCGAAAATGAAATCTACGGAGACGAAAACCACACAAGAGGAGAAAATCCACCAAAACACATATTATATTATTTATATCCAGATACATGAAAAGCAGTCGTTACATCCTCCCCAACTTAAGAAAAATTCCGTCCTCGGAATTTCCAAATACTCACGAGTCCGGAAATAAAAGTGGGAAACGCTCTCGCATCTCATCCTCATTCTCCCAAGTAGACTCTCCAGGTGAACTGTGTCGCCACATCACCCTCACAAGATTGACAATCTTGTTCCGAAGCGATTTCTGACGCCTGTCCAGAATCTGCACTGGATGCTGGTCATACGTCATATCGGTGCGAACGGTAATCTCCGAAAAATCTACCGCATGAGACGGATCGCTAATGTATCGACGAAGCTGCGACACATGGAAAACACTGTGAACTCCTTCCAAAGATGGCGGCAAGGCCAAGCGATAAGCTACCTCGCCAACCCTCTCCAAAATGTCAAACGGTCCAATGTATCGCGGGCTCAACTTCCCACGCTTCCCGAAACGAATCACACCGCGATTCGGAGAAATCTTCAAGAACACATGGTCGCCCGGCTGAAACTCCAAAGGACGACGTTTAGCATCCGCCCAATGCTTAAAACGGTCCTGAGCAATTCTCAACCTCTCCCGAATATTCCTGACGATCTCCACGGCCTCCACGATCATCTCAGGTCCCAACAACTCCCGATCTCCAACGTCATCCCAACTCAATAGCGATCGACATTTCCTCCCATAAAGAGCGGCGAAAGGCGCCATGCCAATACTCGCCTGGAAGCTGTTGTTGTAAGAGAACTCTACCAGATGTAGATGGTCCTCCCATGAACCCTTGAAATCCAACATGCACGCCCTCAGCATGTCTTCCAAAATCTGAATCGTCCTCTCGGACTGGCCATCTGTCTGCGGATGGTACGCCGTGCTGAAACTCAGACGCGTACCCAAGCTCTTCTGCAAACTCTGCCAAAACTGAGATGTGAATCTCGTGTCTCTGTCAGACACGATACTCACGGGGACTCCATGTAGTCGCACAACCTCCTGCACGATTCACGTTACATCACTATCCAAACTAGGAAAAGGAAATAAAACGGAGAGCAAAAGAATTTTACCTCCATATATCTCCTCGCTAGCGCCTCAGTGGACTGTCCCACTCCGAACGGAATAAAGTGCGCAGATTTGGTCAATCGATCTACGATCACCCAAATCGCGTCATTCTGCTTCGGACTCCGAGGTAGTCCAGTCACGAAATCCATAGTGATGTGTTGCCATTTCCACTCCGGAATCGGAAGCGGTTGTAGCAACCCGGCCGTACGCTGATGCTCCGCCTTCACTTGCTGGCAAACCAAGCACTTGGCTACACTCCGAGCCACGCTCCTCTTCATACCATGCCACCAATAATTCAGACGAAGATCCTAGTACATCTTGGTGCCACCAGGATGCACAGAATACGGCGAACTATGTGCCTCCACCATCAGCTCCTCTCTGATATCCCCAGCAGGCACACACAGCCTGGCTCCAAACCTCAGCGAGCCATCCTCATGAATCAAAAAGTCAGTCCGCAGACCGGCTTCCACCTGCTCCCGAATCTTCACCAGCTTCGGATCCTCGGCCTGGCCAGCCTTAATCCGATCCACGATCGTCGACTGTACCTGCATGTACATCAACGACGAAGCCTCCCCAGGAAGAACAATCTCCACGCCAGACTCGCAAAAATCCTGCTGCAATCTCCACTGCGAGGTCAAAATCATCACCGCTGGAAGCCTACTCAAAGCATCCGGAACCACATTCACCTTGCCAGGGTGAAACTGCAAATCAATATCATAATCCGCCATAAGCTCCAACCATCGACGCTGTCGCATGTTAAGCTCCTTCTGAGTGAAAATATACTTCAAGCTTTTGTGATCGGTGAAAATCTTCACTTTCTCACTCAGCAGGAAGTGCCTCCAAATCTTAAGAGCAAACACAACGGCAGCCAACTCCAAATCATGCGTCGGGTAATTCTTCTCATGAACCTTAAGCTGACGAGACGCATACGCCACAACATGCCCGTGCTGATGCAACACACAACCGAGACCCTTGCCAGAAGCATCGCAAAAGATCTCAAATCCACCGCTGCGATCAGGCACAACAAGAATAGGGGCAGTCGTCAACCTCTCCTTCAGAACACCAAAAGCACTCTCACAATCACCCGACCAAACAAAAGCAACATCCTTCCGCGTCAACCTGGTCATCGGCTCAGCAATACGAGAAAAGTCCTTAATGAATCCCCGATAATAACCAGCAAGTCCAAGAAAACTCCGAATCTCAGACGCAGAAGACGGAACAGGCCACTCCCTGATGGCCCGAATCTTCTCAGGATCCACTGAAATACCATCTCCAGTCACCACATGCCCGAGAAAAGCAACTCGATCCAGCCAAAACTCGCACTTCAAAAACTTGGCATACAAACGATGCTTCCTCAAAATCTCCAACACCGTCCTTAAGTGCGAGGCATGCTCTTCCTCCGACTTCGAATAGATCAGAATGTCGTCAATAAAGATAACGACAAACTTATCCAAAAAGTCGTAGAAAATCAGGTTCATCAGATTCATGAAAACTGCGGGCGCGTTAGTTACGCCGAAAGGCATAACCACGAACTCATAGTGTCCATACTTCGTTCTGAACGCTGTCTTCGGAACATCTCCCTTCCTAACCTTCAACTGATGGTAACCACTCCTCAAATCCAATTTAGAAAACACCCTCGAACCTCCAAGATGATCAAAAATATCATCGATGCGAGGCAACGGGTATTTATTCTTAATGGTCACCGCATTCAACTCCCGATAGTCCACGTACATGCGACGTGAACCATCCTTCTTCTTCACCAGCAACACCGGTGCTCCCCACGGAGACACGCTAGGATTAATATAACCCTTCTGCAAAAGCTCATCCAACTGCTTCCGCAACTCCTCCAACTCTGCAGGTGCCATACGATACGGCGCCTTCGAAATCGGTTGCGCACCTGGAACAAGATCGATAGAAAATTCCAAAGCCCGATCAGGCGGCAAACCAGACATCTCCTCGGGGAAGACGTCGCCAAAATCTCGCACCACAGCTGGCCACTCCAGCTCCATCTGCATAGCCACAGTCTCCACCGGCCTGGCCCGAAATCTGACAGGACCAAGCGAACTGCTACCACGACTGAACTCAAACACTGGATGTCCGGGAATCTCGAACACCACCTTCTTTCTCCTGCAGTCAATCGTAGCATAGAAGCTCGCAAGCCAGTCCATCCCAAGAACTGCATCATAGTTGATGATGTCGTGGACAATGAAATCAGCGAAAAGCTCATGTCCACAGACCACCAACGAGCAAGAATTGCAACCACGATGCACCGAGACCACGCCATTACCTGTAACGATATTCCAACTCTTTGGAAGAGGGGACGTCGACAAGGAATGCCTCTCCACGAAACTCCGAGAAATAATGCACATCGATGCACCAGAGTCAAAGAGGACTCGTGCAGGAAATGTGCACACCAAAACCACACCTAACAAGCAATTTACAATCAAACCCTAGTCTAGCAAACAACCATGTTCAAGCAAACCACATAATCTAACAATCAAAACCAGCTAGGAAAGTAACAGCTAGATTGAGGATTACCTGCGATGACCTCATCCACAGCCTCGCTCTCCGCAGCGGTCATCAGAAAAGCCTGCCTCCTCGGCGGAACAGCCTGCTGAAAAGCCTGCCTCCTCGGCGGAACAGCCTGCTGAAAAGCCTGCCTCTGCGGAACAAGAGCTGCTCCACGACCAGCAGGAACAGACGCTCGCTGCTGCAACGGCTGTGCTGCAACAGGAGCCCTCCGCAGCGGACCGCATGCCGACAATCCTTCGCGACATGGGAAGCATCACCACAAACCAAACACTGGCCCAAAAACTTCCGACACTGATCCTTGATATGGCCAGGCTTACCGCAGAAATGGCAAGTCTTCAGAATATGCCCTCCTGGCCTCTTAAACTGAGCGGACTGATTAGGCCTGAATCCAGGTCTAACCACAGCTCTCGCCTGTTCCACAGGCCTCTTCCCAGCACCAACAACAGACCCCCTCCTCTGGTTCACGAGCAGCTCCTGCCTCTTAGCTGCTACCAGAACCTTCTGATAAGACTCCCGGTCAGAGGAGGTCACAAAACTCTGGAGCTCCGAAGCAAGCCCCTGCAGGAACCTCTGAGCCTTCTCCTCAGCGTCCTGCACCATCTTTGGTGCAAACCGACTCAGTCTCATGAACTCTTGGTGATATAGATCCACCGACGAGTTCCCTTGCTTCAAATCGATAAAACGCCGCAGCATCTCCTCCCTGGCAGCTTTCGGAAAGAACTCACCCTCAAATCTGGCCTTGAAGGTAGCCCAGACGATCGGCTCCACCAACAACTTCTCTTCCGTATCCCACCAATTCCGAGCATTATCCTTGAGTTGCCTCTTCGCCAAATCAACCCATCCAGCCGGGGTGATCTTGGCCATCTTCAGATTGTCCTCGATGTTCCGAATCCACTCATCGGCAGCCAGAGGACCCTCAGAACCATCAAAATATGCGGGACCCAGCTCCCGAAATTGCTTCGCTCCTGGCTCAGAGCGAGGGGCATCCGGAAGAGCCCGGGCAGCTCGAGCAAGTGGATCATTCTGGACTTGCAAAAGCACGCCCTGCTGCACTTACATCATCTGGAGCATCATCCGCATCATCTCACCGCTGGTGGGTTCCCGCTCAGGCTCCTCATCATGAGGGACCGCGCCACTACCCCCACCACGGGTGAAACGTCTTCCTGCCATCTAGTGACACAGAAAACGAATCAGATTAGACTCATAGCTTATGACATCGGACGTCGAACTTAATTTATTGGACATTCTAATATTATTATCGCTATTCCAAAAATCGCAGTTACAGAAGACCTGCATGGGCCACCACTAAAACCTGTCACGACCCGCTTCCTTAAAATGGAGGCGAGACGTGAAAAGGTCCGCACGGGAGTGGAGCTGTGAAGCCCCAAACCCGATAAGCGTCAAAAATACATATGCAGGTCCCTGTAACCACAACGGAATAACAATAATAACACAAGCAGAGACTGAAATAAAATCTCACATCTCATAAATTGTCCAACAAGAAAATAAGTCCAACATCCAGAAAAGCCACCAGGCTAAAAGAAAAGAGTCTAAAGGCACAGAACAAGGCCAACAAAAGAAACGACATAACAAAGTATGGGTGCTACGCACCGATAACAAAACAACTGTCTAACAAAAGTAAAACACACGATGACACTATGACTGGTCCCCAGTGTCCACGTACTCCCCGTCAAACACAAGCTCGGGCTCGGCGTCAGCAAACACCTCGTCCTCAACAAGGTACTCGGGCTCAGGATCTAACATGTGTCACCCAAAAGAGTAAAGGGGCACATGTCAGCAAGTCTAAAAGACTTGAGCAAGGAAACTGAAAGTAAGGCTCTAGCAACCTAGCAGTTTAGTATGCATGACATGGCAGTTATAACATGAGTGCACAATTTAAGACATGGCAAGACAATTTGTACAAGAGAACGATCATCGGGACAGGACAAGACAAGACAAGACAAGACAAGAGTAGCCACGCTACTATCAATCTCAATCAATTCACATTGTTTGCAGGTGTTTACGCCCTTCGCTGAATGGTACCACATTCAGACCGATCGGCACTAAACACAAATCACATTTCACTGTTGTTTGTAGATGTTTACGCCCTTCGCTGAATGGTACATCATTCAGACCGATCGGCACTAAACACTACCCCACCCCAAAGAGTTTACGCCTTACAACTGCAGTTGTTGATCAAACAGACCCCCAGTTGCCTGGTCGCTTAACCCTTACCCCATCCCGCACTAAACAAGCCAGGGTCCCTGCACATGAGCCCAGCAAGTGAGCCAGGGTTGCCCCGCACGGGAGCTTGTTTCTTAGTTCACAATCCAATATATCGAGCGTTGGGGTTAGCAACTCATTATGCTCGCTTCTGGTCACGAGCCAGGAACACAAGTATTGTAGCGATGCTACGCAATCACGGGATCACCAAAAGAATGCAATGACATGAAATTTAAATTGTGTACCGTTAATGGAAAGTAAACATGACATGGTAATTGTGCAACATGCTAAATGTCGGAACTAGCTTCGTTGTCAAGCTAGTTCCCCAATTTGCGCCTAGGCAAGTATCATTTCGTCGCCTAGCCTCTTTTACGCCTACTATAAGAAAATGGCCAAAACCATGGCCTAAACCCTAGGTGGCTAGTTTCACTTGCCTAGCACCGGGGATGACGACCACTTCGTCACACGGACGCCAATCTACGGGGAAATCGCTGTTTTGGGGGAACAATCATCAAATAACATGAAATTATATTAGGGTTTCATAAAAATATAAATAGGTTAAGAAAACAACGGTAGATCGATTTCTTACCGAGAGGAGACGGAAGAAACACTCCGGGGAACCCTAGGATCAGATCTGGAAAAGATTGGAGAAGTTTGGGGAAACTAGGGTTTTTGGGTGATTTGGGGATTTTGATGGATTTGATGGGATTTTGGGGAAGATGAGAGGTAGATAGAGTGGATGGATGGTTTGGATGATGGATTTAGGGCTTGGAATGAAGAAATGAAGCTTGGAGGAAGATGGGGGCTCAAGGGGGAAGATTTTAGGGTTTTGGGTCGTGTTGGAGAAGATGAAATCGTTTGGGTTGGGTTTAAATAGGTTGGGCTGGCGGCTGCCCAGAAATTAGGGTTTCAACACTGGTTAGTCGGTCAAAGAGCAACCACTGACCGACTAGTTTGACAACTAGTCGGTCGGTCGACCAACGCAGACCGACTAAGTGCAAACAGTAACTCCTGAACGAAAAATAGGATTTTAGAGTTAGTCGGTCCATGAACAAATACTGACCGACTAGTTTATCATCTAGTCAGTCGATGAACGTTCTTAGACCGACTAAGAGTAAACAGTTGCTGATACAAAAATAAGATGATGAGTTAGTCGGTTAAAGAAGCATTGCCGACCGACTAGTTTGCAACCTAGTCGGTCAACCAACGTTCTTAGACCAACTAACGATAAACAGTAACTCCTGAGAAATTTAGAAAGCCAACTAGTCGGTCCAAGAAGGATTGCCGACCGACTGGATCGTCATCCAGTCGGTCGGTACCCCTTCTTACACCGGCTAATGAGCACAAAAAGTTCCGATACGGAGCGCGGTGCCCCAGGATCGATTCCTAAGACTCCTAGGCTTGATCTAATAGTTAGATACGACCGTTATGAAGTCCGTCACGAGTGACACACTTCGAAATCGACGATCCTAGGGAAGAAACGAGAAAATGCGACGATTCGATCGAAAATGAAATCTACGGAGACGAAAACCACACAAGAGGAGAAAATCAACCAAAACACATATTATATTATATTATATCCAGATACATGAAAAGCAGTCGTTACAGGAGCTTGCCGAGAATACTCCATGGGTTGGTAGAGACCACCCATCACGGTTTGTATTGAGGGGGAGGTTGTTCCTCCTAATAGAATCGCGATAATTAGTGATTGTACTCATTGATTATTTTAGTGGAGTATTCTGATTTTCTGGGCGTGGCCCCGCAGATGTAGGTGTGCGCACCGAACTGCGTTACCAAGTTTTGGTTGTCGTTGCTTGATTCTTGTGTTGTTATCTTTGTGTTTTATTTGTTGTGACCAAGTACTGAACTTACAAAGCTAAATGTGTGCGAGTTTGAGTAATATATGTTCATGTCTTTTCATTTATTTTATCGAACACCTATTATACATTTGACAACGTTTTTTGAATTTTAGGGCTGACTATTACAAGATAAAGAGTGGTTGGTATTTGATCTTGGGACATCAATGATTGAGTTTGGATTTTATGAAAATTTTAGTGGGAAAACTTAAATTTTGGTGGGAAAAGTGTCTTGAAAACCAAAACTTTGAAATTATAAGTGCATTGAGAAAGATTGTGGAGATTAAATTTGGGGGGAAAAGTGACTTGGGAACCTAAACTTTGAAATTAAAAGTGCTTTGGGAAAGATTGTTGAGACGCATGATCCATTAAATTAAGCGTAAAAAATTTAGCTGAACACAATTTAGCGGAACAACAAATTAGCGTAAAAATACCCTGAGGTTTGTTGTTCTGCGCCCGCTAAATTTTTTACGCTAATTTGTTGTTTTACACCGAAGGCGCATGCACCAAATTTGATATTCGACGCCGAATTTGTTGTTCCGCGCCAAAGGCCTAAATTTTTTACGCTAATTTGTTGTTCTGCGCCGAAGGCGTGGGCGCCAAATTTGTTGTTCGACGCCGAATTTGTTGTTTCGCGTCGAAGGCGCCTGCGCCGAATTTGTTGTTTCTCGCCGAAGGTGTCCGTGCCGCTAAATATTTTTATGCTAATTTATTGTTCTATTAAATTTTGGCCGTGGAAATAATTTGTTCGAGGAACAAAGATTTCGCGGGGGAAATTTTAAATGAACCGTGCCCGCGGGCACGGGTTATGGCTAGTCTATATTACATTTGACAGCGTTTTTTTGAATTCTAAGGCTGACTGGGACAAGTTAGAGTGGGTAAGATTTGATCTTGGTAAATCAATTGTTGAGGTTGGATTTTGTGAAAATTTTAGTTGGAAAACTTAAATTTTGGTGGAAAAAGTGTCTCGGGAACCAACACTTTGAAATTAGAAGTGTCTTGGGAAAAATTGAGGAGATTAAATTTGGGGAGAAAGTGCCTTGAAAACTTAAACTTTGAAATTAGAAGTGCTTTGTAAAAGATTGTTGAGAAACATGATCCATTAAATTAAACAAAATAAAAATATTAGTGTAAAAAAATTTAAGTTAAGACTGTCACCCAAAAATACCATGGGGCTTGTTGTTCCGCGCCGAAAGCGCCCGCTAAATTTTTTTACGCTAATTTTTTGTTCCGCGCCAAAGGCCTACACCGAATTTGTTGTTCTGCACCGAATCCTCTCTCGCGTTATTCCGCGCCAACAAACGACACTAGCACCGAATGCGTCCGCGTAATTTTTTACCCTAATTTGTTGTTCCGCGCCGAAGGCGTCTGCGCAATTTTTTTATCCTAATTTGTTGTTCCGCGTCAAAAGCGTCCGCGTCGAATTTGTTGTTCAGCGCCGAATGCCCTCGCTTGTTGTCCCGCGCCAAATTTGTTTTTCCGCATCGAATGCGTCCGCACCGAATTTGTTATTCCACATCGAAGGCGCTCGCGAGTTGTTCGGCACCGAAGGCGCCCGCGTCGAATTTGTTATTCCACGCCGAAGGCATCCATGCTGTATTTGTTATTTCGCGTCGAATGTGTCCGTGCGGCTAAATATTTTTACGCTAATTTGTTGTTCTTTTAAATTTTGGATGTGAAAATAATTTTTTGGCGAATAAAGATTTCACTGGGGGAAATCTTAAATGAACCGTGCCCGCAGGCACGTGTTATAATTAGTAATAATTTTATGTTTAAGCTTGCTTCGGTTAGAAGCTGAAGGAATAGCTTCTGACGAGAAACCCTAAGCCAAGCTTTGAGAGCTGTAGAGCTTTTTTACAGCCATACATGTAATTCCCCATTAATCATTTCATCCGCGTGATGTTTTGGCTTGTCATTATTAAATGTACAATTTGATAATTCTCAATTACCATCTCACTTATATATAATAGTAACAAACGATCTCACTTATATATACTAATACTACAAATAATCCGTGTATACAGTGCACGGCATTAAAAAACCATCATGGAAAAGATATGGTGCATGTGCAAAACCAAGAAGAATAGAAAAGAGTGGGTGTGTGCGGGAATCGTCGAGGGTAAAATGGGGGAAATCAGGTTCTAAATTGCAAAAACAAAACTATTGGGGGCAATGTGCAACAATACCAGTGGCAAACCCGTAAATATGTGGAAGTGGATGTATATTTAAGTTTGATGAAGAATTATGTAACTGCATGTATTTCTAGTCATATTTGTATTGTTGTCTGCCTGTATTTCTTTTACTTCAATCGTCCGGATATTTCCGTCCGAGTGATTTTCATCCACACGTCGACACGAGCGCGTCTTGATTTTAGTTTTTACCGTAGCGTAACTATTGGCCTATTAGCTGCAACTAATTACTTTTAATTAAGATTGACGACTAATTAACTGATTACTATTAACTAATTTAAATTACTAATCACTTTTTCTTAATTACTTTTACCATAATACAGTTACCCCCCCCCACCGTACCCACCTACCCTAATCAACCCTAACCCTACTCATTTAATCCCACCGAAAATCTTGGCGAGATCCGACAGGCCACAACCCCTAATTTCCCTCAGATCCAACATCACATTCAATCAGCCATCCCCTACCTCCAGACCAACCTCTTCAAGCTGTCCCCCTCCACTTAGTTCTTAAACCAACAAGAACAACAACAACAGCACAAGCATCATCGTCATCACCAAACCCACATTACACCACCACAACATCAGCCATCCCATCCTTCATACAACAACAATCAGCCAGTCCACATCCTCCATTCAAACCAAACCAACAAAACCAGAAACCAAAATCAGGAATTGGAGAAACCAAAATCAAAAATCAATCAACCCAATTGGAACCCTATTTCAGATCAACAAACCCCAAATCATCTCCCCTCCTCCTTGCCATCGCGAGCTGCCAGAGCCCCGAACCGCCGCCGACTGCCACGATCCGTCGCCGCCGCACGCACTGCCAGCCACCGTCGCCCGTGAGCCGTCGTGACCCCCGTGCTGCCATCGCTGCTTCTCTGGCCACGCCGCTGCCCCGGATCGCACCGCTACCCCGGATCGCGCCGCCCCCGAACCGCCACCACTTGCCACACTAATCGTCGCTGCGCCCGCCCCTTGCCGCCGCCGATCCGCCCCGCCGTGCCCCAGATCCCGGCCGTCCCCGGTCCCCCTTGGCCGCCGCGTCTGCCCCTTCTGTCGCCATGAGCTCCTGCGTAAACAAAAAAGAAGAAGAAAGAAGAAGAGACGAGAGGAGAAGAGACAGTGAGAGAGAGCAGAGAGGTAAGTTAATGTTAATGGTATGTTAATATTTATTATAAGTTAAGTTATATAAAATTATATATATATATTAATATAAAGTTAAGATTTTTATAGTATAAGTTAAGTAAATTATTTCATAAAGTATTAAGTTAATGTTAGTTTTTTCGTTATATAAAGTTAAAATATTAATTAAGTTAATAGTAAAATGAATAATTAAGTTAGTATAAGTTAAGTCATATTAAGTTAAGTTTATATTAGTGTAAAGTTATTAAATTAATCATCGTTAGTTTAAGTTGTAAATTAATTTCTGTTATAGTATTAGTGTAAGTGATTAAGTTAATAGTTGATGTTAGTTCTCTTAAGTTAATGTTACTTCTAGTAAGCTAGTTTAAGTATTTTAACTAGTTGTTGACCATTAGGCTGATATCACAAATCTATTGACGCAGATAAAACACGCATTATGCTACGACCACCTGGACATCCAAACCCACGTCAAGGCAAGTATTTTTGGCAAATGAATTGCAAATCGGGCGGTTCAAACTTAGTACTAAATCTTATTTCAATATGCTTGTCGACTTTTAGTAGCCAAATAGTGTGTTTTTATTTTGCTTGTTGTCTTCTAATTTAAATGGACGAGACACATTAATGTTGATCATTTGGAACAATTCACTACATGCCTGTTATTAAATTGAACTACCCGTACTACCTGCATGCTAGCAAGTTGAATTGATTTGGAAAAAGAGCATGTTATAAACTCGAAACACATTTGTGATATCCATCGAATACAGATGTGGTGAAACCATCGAATAAAATTGGGTGAAACCTAGTCGATGACTAGACAGACACTTTGGGTGGGGTTGGTGCAGGTGGTAGAGTCCGTAAATGTTGCTTGACCACTATACGGCTACCTCCATAACAACATGAATGGAGGCAAGCATCTTGGTCATCTTCCAGGTTAGGAATGACAAGAAGCGTCACGGTAAACCCCGATGATGGGGTGTATCGAGAACATTTACCTACTCAGACATGGACTTATCACGAGCACAATTAATCAAATACTCAATATACAACTGTTTCCACTTTTAAACTGCAAATCCATGCATGCTCGTACTTTACTTTTCTGCACTCATTATTCATAACTGTGTACTAGCGCTCTTTTGTCCTTTTCTAGTTGTTCCTTCATTTCATTACTTTAAATATCTTGCCGAGATTATTGCTGACATATATTTCAAATGTGTTGATGAAATATATGTTTGTGTCAGAGACAGAGTACCTCGAGGACCCTACTTTTGAGGATCCCATCTTAGAGGTGGACCCCATCGATCAGAGCTACGAGGACATTGAGATCCTCCCTGCGGAAGGCTAGAGCGAGCTATTTCTATTCAGTTGTATTATTTAAATTTTTGTTTTCAGGTGTGTTTGCTTTCAGCAGATTGTACGGCCATTCTAGGCCTTAATTGCTTGTGTACTTTGCTTTGAACGCTGGTATTTGTAATGTAATGACTATTTATGCTGCTTCTGAGAAATTCGCGTGAAGGGACCTGCTTTTGCTAATTAACGCTTACTGTGCTTAAGTCAAAAAGAGAGTAAAAAAATAATAAGCACCTCTTCTTTACTTTAAGCACATGCAGACCCGCTCGCGTTCTCGCTCCCAAGTATAATGGGAAGCGGGGCGTGAAAAATTAATTTCAAGCTAGCAAATAAGGGGACTGGGGGGGGGTCATTTAACCCAACTCCCCAAAGCCATTCCCCAGAGCAAGCTCAAACTCTCACCCAATTCCAACTGGCCCCATTATGATGAGGTGGCAAAAACGTAGGCCAATCCTTTATTCTATTGAATTTGTCCTAGTAGAACAAAGGCCATCAATTGTATGATAGATGACATTCTTCTCCACATAGTATCATACGGTGTATTTTTTGTCTTGTATACTCTTTGTAAACGAGAATGCGTGCCTTAATTGTATATGCCAGAAATCTTTCATGTCATATCATTATCATATGATAACTATCATTCTCTTAATAAAGAATCAATTGTATACTTCTTTTGCAAAATAATTCATAAATCATAATGGCAACAACAAATTTGTGGAAATTTTAATATTATTTTGGTGGAAATTTTTTAGGGTTTTTCAAATATTAGTGTCACGCACCTCTCCCCAGAATACCCAGTACTTATAAATTTTTTACCAAGTATCCTGAAAAGTGAGGGTGATGAGAGAGAAAAAGAAAGATAAAGGGGAAACTGAACAAGCATGCCACTGTGCACATGTTGGGATAGTACAAGTGAAGCTTCACAGTAACATCAAAACAACCTCATGAATAATAAAGATCAACAACCACATATCATACATATAACATCTTCCATTAATATACATACTCCAAATACACCACTACACATACACCACCACTCTTCACCTCCCAAGCCAACTAGGTCACACTATATAGCTACAGCTCACACCAGACTCTACTCCTGAAACCCAACTCCAAGTCACCTCCAACCACGTTGTCCCTGCTACCTGAAAATAGGGAGGAGCACGTCAACGCGTTCCCCAGTAGGAACCAACTTGGATTTGGAACACAATTTTAAGGTTATCAACCCATGAGGCAAGGCAAGAGAAATAAGACATGTAACTAAGTAATATAATAAAAAGTGAATAGCTAAACAAGGGAATCATACATGCGGTCCGCTGTCGAGTTACTGCAAGAAAGAGGTTAGCACGAATAATAACAACAACAACACAAGTGTTCAAGCAAACATTATCTAATAAGAAGAGTACAACTGTCTGAGGCACAACACAGAGTCACCAAGAAGCAGGCAAAGGGAAGGGAAAGTGCTGCCAGCAGTAGAAGTAACACGCAAATCTTATTTTATTATTTCATAATTGAGTTAATTGGAATTTGGATAAACTGTGTGATACCAGGTCCTGGACTTCACCCCAAATTTGGGGTGAACTAGCACACGACGCAGTGGACACATGCACTGTACGCCGGGCCTCTCAGCTCCCCCGGCCCTGACAGGAGTGAGGCTCTACAACCTCCTTACCCATCCACTCACGGTAAAGGTAAGTGTGTATAAAAATCTCCTCCACTCCCGGTAAAGGCGAGTGGGTATAAACTCCACACATCACATAAACATCTCCCAACTTCACAGTCCAGGCCACATATCCACAATTTACTCAAACCCCACCTAAAACCCGGGCTTTGCTAACTCACCCTCATTAGAGAGGACCAAGACATTCAAGAATTTCATTTTATCAGTTTATGTAACGGTCGCTTTCCGACCTTGTGAGTTTCTTCGTGCACGTGCTTTTTCGTGCACGTGTTTTATTTGACTCTTTCTTGGTTTCGGTATATACAATGTGATATGTCGTTGTGATCGTATGGGAGTTTAGAATTTTATAGTAATTTTTGGGAACGTCATTTCACGGCTCGTTTCCTCGCAAAACGACCTTGAATAAGAGGGGCGATTTGGTCTTTTGGCACCAATACGCGGTTCCCGATTTTACGATAATTTCTGATAGGTGTAACACGTGATCGGACAACGTAGCTCCGTACTTCTCGTCTCCACGATCGTCCCGGTATTTTCGGATTATTTTTCCGATGCCCGTAGTGGAAGATATCCCTTAATCAATTTGCAACCATTGATAAGCCTTTAATCTTTTTCAAATTCTAAATATTAAACAAATCATTAGAGAATCCCTCATACGTAGCATGGGGGATTTCATTTTCTACACACACCTAAACTAAACCCCTCCCCTCTCACATACCATCTCTCCTAGTCACCTAGGTCCACTCCTTTTAACACCCAAATAGCAATATTCCCATCTTTTAGAAACAACCCAAAATTTCAGCCATAACATAGGCATGCACGGAAGGAAAACCCCATCTTTGGCCGTCGACTTCTTCTTCGTTTTCACCCTCCTCGCCACCGGCGAGGCACCACTAGCACCCCCCAACTCCGGCACCCTCTCCTCCTCCATCTCCTCCACTCCAAGACCTCCAAAACCCATCAAAAACACCAAGTATTCACAGCCCATGCCAGAACTGCGCCCCGCCGAAAAACACCACCGGCCGGCCACCTCCGGCCACCCCCGCCGGCGAACACCACCCTCACTTTGTTCCCCTTTGACCCCTCTCCGCTCTGCAACTTCCCTCACGCTCATAGCCCACCTGTAGCTCCCGGAATCCTCGTCGGAACACGCTGTATCGGCTGTTTTTCACAGATCTGGAAGCTGAACTTCCACGCCGGCTCACGCCCGCCTCCGGCCACCCCCTCCAGCAATCTCCACCACCATCAAACTCCTCTCTGACCCTCCGAGCATCTCCAACCCCCCTTACCCTTTTTCCACGTCTCGATCTCCTCGAAAACCCCATGGAACTCAGATCTAGCCGCAGTTTTACAGATCTGCGCCACCTCCGGGAAAACTCACGCCCACCGGCCATCCGGCTACCTACGACGACCACCCTACTGCCGTTGGATTTCTATCGAAACTTCCTACCAACTGCAACTTCCCTCACGCTCATAGCCCACCTGTATCTCCCGGAATCCTTGTCGGAACACGCCGTATCGGCTGTTTTTCACAGATCTGGAAGCTGAACTTCGCCGCCCGCGCACGGCCACCTCCGACCACCCCCGGCAACAACTCCACTGTCGTTGGCTTCGTCTTGAAGTCCTTTACCCATTGCAACTTCCCGTTTCCACTGTTCGTCTCTGAAATTTCACTGAGACGCGCGACAACGGACGTGGCGCGAATCTGTCCTCCCCGGCTTCTCACGGCCGTCCACCGCCGTGCGCTGGCGTCGTCGGCCATCCACCAAGCCGAGCATCTTTCTTTGGTCCCACTTCATCTACCAACAGCCCCTTTGGACTCTCAGAGTTCACGTGCGTTGTCGCACGCACGTACTTTTAGCCGACGTCGCCGTTATCGTGAAGAACCGTTGCGCTACTCGCAACGGGAGGAGGATCGCTGATTAGCTCGCTGATTTCACGCCGTCACCCCCACTGTCCAGAGGTACCTCGCTGCGCTACCCGCGGCCGAGGAGTTCCAGACGACGTCGACGTTTCGCCGTTTAGACCCGACTTCCGCTTGTTGGACGACATCACGAGGTTAGTTTCCCTAATGAGTAGTAAAACCCGCACCGTAGCTAACCAAAACCTAAACTAAAATTGGTCAACTTGAACAAAATTTATTTTCAGCATCTGTAAAACGTTGCCCACCGTAGGAAAGATCGACGATCGAACAATTTTTCTGTGCACATAGGGTAGAAGTCGATCTAGGTTGAACGAAACACCAAAAATGTGATTTCTGACGAATAGGATAGTCCCGATAACCTAGACAAGAACCCTAATAGGAATTACTGAAAAGGAGACCTGACCCCGTCGACGTGACACTATTTCAGACGGACTACCGCTGACGAGACGCTTGGACGAGACGCTCCGGGAGGACGACACACTCGCCACCGCAGGCAAGTGTACCAACTTGCATTTTTGACCGCGCCTTGGTCTTAAATTGTTAGAATTGTTAGACTGTGAGTGTATAGAACCGGACGTGAAATGATAGCGTCCGGGTCGCCCTGACGGCTTAGACTTGACGACGAAGTCTAAGCCCGACAAACAACAACTTTTGACACCGTAGGATTATCTTTTGTGTGTGTGCGTGCGTGTGGACACCCTATAATAACATCTCCCGTACACTGGTCGTGTCATGTCCCTGTTACACAAAAAGCCTTCGGGCGTTTCAGATGCTCTCCACGCGAGAGTGATCTCCGTGACTGTTACACAAAAATCTTGCGGGCGTTTCAGATGCCTCCCTAGCGGAAGTGATCTCCGTGATACAAAAAGCCTTCGGGCGTTTCAGATGCTTCCCTAGCGGAAGTGATCTCCGTGATACAAAAACCCTGCGGGCGTTTCAGATGCTTCCCTAGCAGAAGTGATCTCTGTACTTCTTGTCCTGAGTTCCTGGGTTTGGGGTAGGGTTGAGCGTGCACACGGGGAGAGGGTCTGATCCCCCTCAAACCGTAAGGCGTGAACCCTTCGTGTCTCTCGTGTCTTGTCCGTCGTGCCTTGTCTAGTTCCGTCTTGTCCTGTCACCTTTATGATAGTCCCGTAGTCGGTAGCACACGCTACGACTACTGTTTGCAGCGGTTTACTTTCCTGCTACGTTACTTCTTTTGCTACTCTGTTATAACCCCATCATGCTAATCAACCAGTAAACTGTTGTTTAATAGTTCAGTGCACTTGCGGTAGAGTCTAACCCTTTTTGTAGACTTTGCCTGACATACAGTTCCTTTCTTTTGGGTGCTGTACGTTAGGTATCGAGCCAGAGTTCGTGGACGAGGTAGACTTACCGGAGTACGTGGAGCCCGAAGACGTCGACCCAGAGTACGTGCCTGACAAGGACCAGACCTTGGAGACTTTTCAGTCGCCACCTTTCTGAGGTTACTACTTTTAGCTTCTCTCTTTTGGTAGTTGTTGATATGCTTAGGCTTCCCTTTTTAGACTTTTGTACTTGATGGATATTAACTCTTATTGTTAATGAATGCAACTTTCTTCCTGTACTTTCTGTTGTTTCGAACTTTATAAATGCAAGAACCTGAAAATTTTTAAATGGTACCCCCCTACAGACGCTTATTGAGCCCGGGCTTCACAGCTCCGGCCCAAGCGGGCCTTAGTCACGCTTCGCCTCGGTTGTTTTGGGAAGCGGGGCGTGACAGTTTAGTAATGAATGAGTCATGTTGCATGACGTCACATACCACATTCATACCAACATGGGTCATGCACCGAAGTGTCATGCCCTCCATCATAGCCATATCAACCCATCATCACATCTCATAGTGTACCAAGCATGACATGCTCCCAACATCACATATTTATATCAAATCTCATATCTTAACCATAGAACTGAGTATTTCACACATTTCTGGCATTTGCCTTCACTTAGGCATTTTTACGAACACATGGTATGCATCATGTTCTATGTATCAATCACATTAGCAATTTAATAGTATATCACACGAATCAACTTTCTTTTAGGTAATACCAACAATCATGGACAATAAGAGTATAAATGGCAATATTACACAATTCATATCACCATGCAAAAACTTCAGCTTGCAGGAAATGCATATGCTTTCATAAAGAGTGACTGATATCATCCATTTATATATAGAATTTAGAAACACTTCCTGAATGAAACATGTAGATATGATAAGTTATGGATTCACAGATAAATTTTAATGGAAAAATATTAAGTATATGATTTATTGTGAATTAATTGGTGAAGTGTGTCAAATCTGTTTTTCAGACAGATTTTAGGGGCTGTATTGAAAGCCAATTTTGGACACGTTGGAGTCAGAAATTCAACAAATAAGAACTCTGATGAAGTTTTAGAAAAACTTGTTAACTTTTCAACAAGACCAAGATTATAAAATTTCATGATGTGTGCAGGTGTCTAGACCAATTTTACTAAACTGTGTCAACACCGAAAATCAAACAGACATGTTGTAAAGATGGATTTATTGCTCCTAGTTTCTGAATTGAAACTATGTCAAAATTTATATGATTTGGGGTAGAACTTCAAGATCTACAAGATCATATTTTTTTCGAATCCTAATTCGAGCTACAGTAACCACAATCAAGGCAAAATCAGACATCAAAATTTCTGAATTTGAAAGGAGATGGGTTTGCTAAGAATTTCAAGGGGAAAATTGTGAAATTGAACATGATACATAGATATATGATTATACCTATCACATATTAAGTGAATCATGCTATAAAAACATGAGAGCAAGAACAAATTGATGGAATTCCAAATCCAAGTAAATTCCTACCTCAAAAGCTTCATTTTCCTCTTCTCCTTCTCTTCTTTCTTCTCCATCTTCTTCCCTCTTCAAGGAAACTTGAAACCCTTCTAATTGAGATTAGAAATTAGGGTTTTTGAATTGAGGAATGAGGGGAAAAGGGAGGCATGGCGGCCGGCCATGGCTAGGGGATGGAGAGAAAGGAGAAAAGAGAAGAAAGAATTAGAAGTAGAAAGAAGAGTATGGAAAAGAAGATTAATTATAATTGAGTTTTTTCTCATGCAAGAATGGAATATTCCTAGGGAATATTCCATGAGGCAAAGACTAAAATACCCCTTCACCTTCCAAGTATTTACAAGTTTGCCATTACTTTAGGTACCGACCACTTTAGGATGTACGCACAGCAGCTTTAGTCCAAATGACCATTTTGTCCCTAACCTTTCCAAAAATTTACGGGGGTTGCCATTGACCACTAACCCCTTTCACACTAGCATGGCTCTCCCTACACACATCCACGCACAACCATGCATGCGTTCATGCATCACACACACACACCTCTAGTATATTCCTGCTGTTTACACCCACGACGTCATTCGCACTTCTCTCGAATTCACATTTCGCATTTCCTAACCTCAGCCACGTATTACGGCCCAATCCACCTTGCACTACGTCACATATATCGATATCTACGCTTATTTCATGCATACCCATGCTCCGGAAGTAGAAATACCACGTGTGTTCAGTAGAATACACGTATAGTGCAAAATAGGGCATGACAATTAGCCCATTTAAAAATGCGTATTTTGATATTTGTCCCTTAAATATGTTTATTTGCTCTCAAGCCCCTCAAATCATAAACTATAACCTAAATAGTCACCCTCCTTAATTTTTTGTTAAAATCTAACGTGAGAGGGAATATTCCATTAGATGTTGATTACGGCTTAAGGGGCCTTTTTTTGGTGTGTGTGTGTGTGTGTGTGTGTGTGTGTGGGGGGGGGGGGGGGGGGTCCGGGCGGCCCACGGGGAGGAGGGGGAGGCGGTGTCGCTGCCATCACCCACAAAAACCGACGAAGAGGAGGTCAGAGGAGACGACAACAACCTCTACTCCACCCTCCTCATCGGGCAGCCTCCACCCACAAAAAACTGACGAAGAAAATGGCGGAGGAGACGACAACCGCCTCTACGACGCCTTCCTCATTGGTTTTTTTGCAGGCGGGGGCAGCGCCGCCGCCACTGCCCCATCATTTTTTGGGGCGGAGGCAGGGGCAGCGCCGCCGCCGCCGCCGCCCCAGCATTTTTGGGGGCGGCGACGGCGGCAGCACCGCCGCCGACCCATCATTTTTTGGGGGCGGCAGCGGCGGCAGCACCGCTGCCTCCCCCTCATGAACAACGGAGGAGTGGGAGGTGACGGCGGCTCCTCTCCACCAGTAAAAAATCCGACGAAGATGGGGAGAAGGCGGTGTTGCCGCCTCCTCTCTTCTCGGCTGTCTTTGTGGGTGGAGGCTGCCACCCAAAACTAATGAGGGGGTGTTTTGGGTGTTGGTTAATTATTAAAGAATGTTTAATTCTTAATTAATTAACTATTAAGCGTTAATTAATTTAAGTTATGTTAACTCGTTAACAGAATATAGGATGGATGGACTATTTAGGTTAAAAGCTTAATATTTGGTGGACTTGAGAGCGACCACATATATTTAAGAGATAAACATCAAAATACGCATTTTTTTTTGTAAGAGATGAATATACGAAAAACCCAAAATTCCAAATTTTAATATTTTAACACACGCCTTGCACGTGCCAAGAAATCAGAAAAAGCTGGTAAGTCGGAAGAAATCATGCACGCAATAATCTACTGAATCCAACGGCGGCTATTCGTGCAGGACGTAATTCGCGCACCCAAAAATCGCACACATATTTGTGGGCCCCGATAGTGGGTGAGAAAGCGGGTGAAACCTGAGCCCCCACCTGTTCGGTTTTCCTTCTAGAAGCAGTCCTTCTAGAGCAGGCTAATACAAATGCAAGCAAATCTCTGTAATAATTCTCGCAATTTTAATCCTTTCCAAATCGTTCCGTCGTTATTAATAAAAAAATAGAAACCTAAAAAAAAGGAAAATGATTTCATTCTCTTTATAAGATGAAGAGAGCTCAAAATTGTTGGTGAACATTGCGTTAGCTTCGGTACAAAGAGAGGAGGGGACAAAAGCCGCACCAAAAAACCGACCAAAGGTGACCCACCTCTCTCTCTGTCTCTTATAAACAAATTATTAAATCATTTTTTTTCATGAAACCCTTAGTATTGAGTACGTGAAACATAGTGAGCGATGAGAGAGCGAGGAGCGAGGAGCGGCGCCACCGACGAGAAGGTGGCGTTATACAAGCTGTTCACGTTCGCCGACCGGAAAGATGCGATTTTGATGGTGATCGGGGCGGCGGCGGCGGCGGCCAACGGGCTGATGATGCCCTTGTCCTCCCTCATCTTCGGCCAGCTCATCAACACCTTCGGCGGGTCCAACGTCGACGAGATCGTCACCGGCGTCTCCAAGGTTCGTTTCCATTTCCAAATCGATAATAAAGACGAGTTCATTATTGTGTTCAGATGTCGAGCATTTTGGGATTTTATTTGGATTTATTGCTGAAATGTCGAATTTTTGATTTATCGTGGTAAGCATTTTTGGTCTTAGGGTTTTAGGATTGCATGTGTTTGGATTTTTAATTTGAAGTATGTTTAATTTTTTTCCCACTGAGAAGTATCGGTACTAACACTGTTTTATTAAGGCGTTGTTTGGAATTCCACGTTCTTAATCATAATGTGATTGAAATTAAGGATAATTATTGATTATTATGCTTGGTTGATTGGTTAGGGATTATGAATATTTAGCGAATAATCATGCTAGCTAGAAATCTTGTATTCTAGTTCAAGTTTTTGGTGGTTCCTAACTGTGAGCATTTCAACTTTTAAAAAGTGAAGTTATATGGCCAACCCCTTATTTTGATTGTGACTGATATATGTTCCATTTGTTCTCTTTTTATTCTCTTCTTTTAGATAAGAAAATTCCAATATGCTGCTTTACCATGAAGAAAAAGTCTAAAACGAGAAAGTTCGAATACGCTTTTTTTGGGGAATTTCATTTCCATTTACATTCTTTCAGCATATGCTCATGGTAGCAATATATGCATGAAATGGTTGGAAGATAGAAGGGTATGCATTTTTTTTGACACCATACTGTCATTGTTGATCTCAGCATCCGAATTACTGGTTTAAACCTGAGTGTTTACTAAGGGGCTGTTTGGTTCTCAGGAACCCTTGGTTGAAGTATCAGAAAGCTAAAAAAATGCCTTTTAAGTATTTTGAAAAAAAAAACATTTCCGCCGTTTGTTTCTGAAAATTTTCAGGAAACGCCGGAAGAAAAACATGTTTTAAAATTTTCTTTTTTGTTTTACAGATTTTTCAATAAGTGCATAAAATGAACACACTTTATTATTAATTAAACCAAATGATTCCTTTTAAATGGAGAGAAAAGATTCTTGTTAAACTAATGAAATAATCATGTGTTAGGTTTCCAAACTTTTTCTGGTCAAAAAATTTTGAAGTCATTTTCCTACAAAAGCTGCCTTGGTTTCCTAAAAACCGCTCTTTTCCGGACACTTTTCCAAAGCATCCAAACAGATGAATGGGAAACAAAAATTCTTGAGATTCTGATAAGAAAAGTTAGCTGGCACACTCAGAAACCCATTTCGGAATGGGTTTTCGCAGATCCAAACATCCCCTAAATTTCAAAAACTGAATAACCTTAAAGGATAACATTTGAATTATTACTTTTACAGAGTATAAATACTTGATTTTACCCATTTAGTTTACTTGATGAGTATTAAAGTACTGCATTTTGGAATCTTGATTAAGGTTGCATGCAATTATTGTGTATAAAACTATAATTCCTTTTAGGCATAATCTCAAGGGGATATAGAATGTCATGATGACATCTTATACCAAGTAAAGTTTGAATATGTTCTTTTGGACGTTGAAGGAATAATGAGGATGGCAAGGGACAAAAGTTGGGTATCTATTTATGCACAGTTTCTTGGGAATTGCCTATATCCAAATGGATGAGAGAGATTTTTTTGGTTATAAGAGTCACAAGTGTACATCAGAAGATTAAAGCATTTGACAAATATAAGAGGAATAAAAGTTATCCCCCCCCCCCCCCAAATTCTTTTTTTTCTCACTTTTCATACATGACCTAGTGCTCTTCCATGGGGGTTTTACTTTTTAACACAAAGGGGAATATACCAATCTTTTTTTTGTTTTTGGACCTTAAAATGATGGACGGATGTACATCAAGTGAAGCTTAAAGTGTTTGACAAGTATAGAAGGAATAAAAGTTCATATACCCAATTAACTCTCTTTTTTACACTTTTCAAACTGGGCAAATTGTCATTGAACTTAACCATGTATATTTTTTTTCTTTTCAACACAATGGTGAAGATACCAATCTTTTTCTGTTATTGTATCTCAATATGATTGTTTATTTTGAAAGAAATCCTTGACCGAAACCTTAGTGAACTAGAATGCAACGACTTCTCTCGATGAGACGCCCTTCTTTCTTTACTGGGATATATGAAAGGTCCTTAGTGGGTAGAAATCTTAAATTCTAATTGAATTAGAACCGCATCTATCGGCAAAA
Source organism: Scilla litardierei (assembly GCA_030789695.1). Taxonomy (NCBI): domain Eukaryota; kingdom Viridiplantae; phylum Streptophyta; class Magnoliopsida; order Asparagales; family Asparagaceae; genus Scilla; species Scilla litardierei. Next base: position 4,523,823 of record CM061132.1, read on the forward strand.
CTCGAAATGTTTCTGTTAAAATGTTTTTTTAAGAAATATTGGTATTGTTTAGGGGCTGTTTATTTGGTGGAATGTGACATGAAAAGTAAATTTGGAATTCTAAAATGACACTATTCGTAGGCTCCATACAGTGTTTTCACCAACTTTTCACCCTCCATCCGTTCGTTTGCGAGGAACGTTTGAAGAGAATAATCCGAGCTGTCGATGACATGGCATATATGCCACGTCAGCATTTTTCTTAACTCCACAATCTGCATGAAACATACATATTATGGACAAAACTCTACTTGTGGTCCACCCACGTGGGCACTGCACTCAATTCGATGGGCCAAACCTACGTGTGCATTGCAGTCTCTACGCATGCGCTACTTCTCTCGCCTTTGCCGGCTTGTCATCTTGCTAGCAAAACCCGAGCATATCCGACCACCCGCTCGTGATCTACGCCTGTCCTCCCTCACTCCATCCCTTGCTTGACTCCAAATATGAGGACGATGATACACGTAATCGATCTTGCCATCCCCTACGCGACACAACAATAACTATAGGCTAATTGATTACGTGACCCCATCATCGAGCTTTGATGACAATGTTGACATCGACATCGATGCTGATACTCGAATCAGACCTTAACGAGGAGGGTTGATGCTGATTGACACTGTCGACCAGGGGCAGAGCCAAGTATGGGTCTGAGGTGGGCTGCAGCCCGGGCTCTGTCCGTACCCCGATAACACTTTTAGCCCTGGTTCCTTCCTTGCAAACCATACTCCTTGTAACCCTTATAGCCAGGGCTTAGTTTCGGTAACCCTTGTAGGCCGGGTCCTTTTGGATTCTTGGCTACGTCCTTGCTGTCGATGACCTCGATTCAACACCACGATGTCCGATCTCAGTCCCGACTGATCTCATTCTCGATCTCACTCGATGCACCTGATCTCGACTATGATATTCTAATCGATCTAACTGTGGACATTAACATAGGGTTTTACTGTTCACCCAAGAATATATTAATTAAAAACCTATCAAATAACAACTTCAGTGTTTTTATTATGGTTTCTTACTAAAAATGTTAGTTAAGATTAATTTTTCACCTCATGGAAGCTTTCCCCGACCCTTGCTTTGTGCTTATTGCCATAACCAAAAGAAATGCTCCCCCTAAGGTGTAATTATGTGCAGATTAGCAGGTTGAATGGTCTTTTGATGCTAAGCAATCTTCTGTGGTGGTGTTCTTGTATAGTGTGTTGTGATGGTAGTATGCATATCTGACTTAGTGATTTCAAACATATTTTCAGGTGTGTTTGAAGTTTGTATATTTAGCCATTGCAGCAGGTCTTGCTTCCTTTCTACGTAAGTGCATCAATTATTCACTCATTGATAATAATATGATAGTCTGTCCATTTTATGTTTCAAATAAATCCTTTAATTTCTCTATTAATTATTTGTTGGATACTAATCAATTTTTTTGTGCCGTATTAAATTAACATGTCACATAATTTGTAGGGATTATTGTAGGACAAATGCCACCTGACCAACTTGGGTCAGGTGCACTGACGTGGCATCCTCTCATTGGCCGTCCAAAAAGCAATTGCTTTTTGGACGGCCAATGAGAGGATGCCACGTCAGCGCACCTGACCCAAGTTGGTCAGGTGCCATCCTTTTGACATTATTCTCTAATTTGTATGTCATGTAGGTGCCATGATAGTATAAAATATATATAAGAAGATGCCTGTCCAAAGGAATATAGAAACTAAATTTACATAATAAATAGTTTTCCGCATGATTTTTTTGATGACAGAAAATCTCTATACGAGTACATTCATGCATGTGTGTGTAATGAGTATCATATGTCATATGATATGAGAGACCTCTTTCATACACACACATGGTACAGTCTCCTTCACATAGTACATGTGAGACAAAAAGTATACCCATGTATGTAACATGTCATATGATACCTATTATTTTGTGTGTGCGTGTGAAGTCAAAATAGGGGAAAACAGTTAATATTGTCAAAAAACCCAAATTAATTAATGTTAAGAAGGGGTTGTAACCAATATTTCCTTGTCTTTTCTGACATTTACATATTTTACCTTACCTTTTGCATATTTTCACAAGTAACCTGGGGTTCTTTGAGTCATCTTGCGGATGCACCCTTTGCCAAAACCAATACATAGCAGAAAATGAAATTAATGATGAACTTTAGCAAACTAATTCATGGTCAAGTTGGCTCTTGCTACCTACTACTGAAGACTAGGTCGAACTTATTTAATTGTTACTATTTTACAAGCTTATCTCTTTAATTTATTCAAATAACTACTGCATCGGAAAGAATAGAAAAGGTGATACACCTATTGAAAGTAGGGGCTCTACCTAATGCCTTGAGGTTTTGGATTAGTGTGTCTCCATACTAAAAGACCTTACCTTCGCTTGTTAACTTGCCATGCCACATTCCACCTACCCTCAATTGAAACAATAAAAAAAAATTGAATGACATATATTGAAAGTTAAGCTTCTACCTAATATATTAGGATTTTGTGTTGGATTGTCTCAACAAAGATTATGCCTTCACTAGTTAACCTCAATGGCCCCCTCCCTCTGTTTTCTATCTTGGTTTAGCAGCTACTGTGGTTAATCAACTACCATAGTTATGCTCTTGTTGAAATGGTATCAAGATGGATAAATGTATGATTTCTTATTTTTTATTACATTGAACAAATTACATGAACGACATGTTAGTTCCTTTAAAATTCATCATCTCTTCAATTTTCAGTGAATTTTAAGTTGATAATAGTACATGAAGTCATGTAGGGAAACATATATATTAACTGCTAGTGAAATGTGTTGGTTTTGTAAAACATAAGAACATACATGCTAATAACTCTGATTACAATGTATACGAAATCACATGATAGGTGTATTGTTTGGGTAAAAATGGTGGAAACGTTTGTTAGAGTCAAGTGTTTGACACAAATAAACACCAGTATTTTAAAAAAAAACCTCCTTGCTGCCACCTCGGGGCTTAGGCGGGTGGACTAGCTATCCAAGAGGGCCTTGGTGTCAGCCCCCTTTAACATGTTAATTGTTAAAGACTTGAATATTAAAATATTAAATATGATATTTATTTGACGGAAGAGGGAGCTTTAGAATGTAATGTGTAGATAACGAGTATTTGGCGGCGGCATCACGATCTGACATTCTATTGAGTCCATGAAATTATGCCCAATTTGTGAGATGAAGGCTAAGATGATGATGATGATGATATTTGTTTTATGCTTTTATTATTCTTGGTATAATTTTTAGAATTTTAATATATTTTTTCTTTAAATTTTAAATGATCATTTATGTTTAGGTCACAATAAAAAGTGCCTAGGCAATGCCTAAGCCCCACCTAAGCGCTTGGGCACTAAGCTCTGGCTTGGCACCTTGCCTCTGCACCGCCTCCGCATCCGCCTTCCAAAACATTGATAAACACATGTTGTGTCGTATATGGAGCACCTCATAACTTTTTGTGAGGCTTAACTCCCCTACATATCGTGGGGTTTACCATCAGTAATGTCCTTGCTAAACAACATGTTAGGTCCTGGAAATGGAGATTGTTTGCGTACTGCTTTGTCATTTTAAGCTTGAAATGGTTGAATGAAGATTAATTCCTCCTCCCCCCCCCAATGGCAGAGGTGTCGTGTTGGATGATTTCGGGTGAAAGGCAGGCAACACGTATTCGTGGCTTATACTTGCAGAACATATTGAGACAGGATATTGCATTTTTTGACAATGACACTACAACAGGGCAAGTTATTGGGAGAATGGCAGGTGACACTATTCTCATTCAGGATGCCATTGGAGAAAAGGTACCATATTTTTTGAATAAAAGTGTCCCACTTTGCCGCCAGCAAACTTCCTTAAGCTAATGTTCATTTGAAAGCTAATGCAAAATCCACTAATGATAAACATGACAGTTATGACCTTGATATTCCTAAATCTTAATCATATAAATAAATGAACGATTCCACAATCATCATAAGCAAGTCTGATCTGACCGTATATAACTCTGATTTGATAGAATTTACTTGCTACTTTTCCTTTATTGTATTTGTTGCTCATTCTTGGCAATGGTTACGGGATCTTGCAAAAATTAGTTTGACTCTCGACCTAACTGAATGTGTGTAGTGATCAATTATGAATTAGGCTTCCTAGTCATTTTCAATGAGAAATGCTCTCCGGTTATCCGTTGTATAGGTAGGGAAGTGCATTCAGCTCGTTGCAACGTTCTTTGGTGGCTTCATTATAGCATTTGCAAGAGGATGGCTTCTGACAGTCGTCATGCTGTCAAGTATTCCGCCTGTTGTTATTGCAATAGCAATCATGTCACTCATGATGTCAAAATTAGCAAGCCGTGGACAGAAGGCATATGCTGACGCCGGCACTGTAGTTGAACAAACTGTCGGTTCCATTAGAACAGTATGTACTAACGCTATGCATCCTTCTATTTCGTCTCACATTTTATTTGAATATGCATTTTAAACTTCTTTTTCTGCATAAACGAAAAAGGTTGTGTCGTTCACTGGTGAGAAGCAGGCCATTGAGAGTTACAGTAAATTGGTTAAAAGTGCATACCGGTCTGCTCTTCATGAAGGGACTGCTGCTGGCTTAGGTGTTGGGGTTGTCCTGTTAATTGTATTCAGCAGCTATGCTTTAGCGACGTGGTATGGCTCCAAGTTGATCGTGCACAAAGGATACAGTGGTGGAGTAGTCATTAATGTCATGATGTCTGTCATGATGGGTGGAGTGTAAGCCATATATCCAATTCACTTATAATTAACAGTTGATATACATTGAATTACATTTAGTTTTTTTTGCCTGAATTTTGTTGCAATAGGTCCTTGGGTCAGGCATCTCCCTGCTTGAGTGCGTTTGCTTCAGGACAAGCTGCAGCACACAAGATGTTTGAAACAATACATCGGAAGCCAACTATTGATGCTGATGACAAGAGTGGAATTGTGTTGGAAAACATCAAGGGTGACATAGAGCTGAAAGATATTTACTTCAGCTACCCAGCAAGGCCCGACCATCTGATATTTGACGGATTTTCACTGTATATTCCTAGCGGCACAACCATGGCTTTAGTTGGAGAGAGTGGTAGTGGAAAATCAACTGTGGTTGGCCTGGTGGAGAGATTCTATGATCCACAATCTGGTGAAGTTATGATAGATGGCGTGAACCTAAAGAAGCTGAGGCTTAAATGGATAAGGGATAAAATTGGACTGGTTAGCCAGGAACCCATCTTATTCACCACCACTATTAAAGACAATATTTCTTACGGGAAGGAAGGCGCAACGGAAGAAGAAATCAGGAGAGCAATTGAGCTTGCTAATGCTGCAAAGTTCATCGACAAGATGCCCAAAGTAAGAAGCTGACCATTTACTTTGATGTCTACTTCAGTTCCATGGTTACTAGTCCTGATGCTTGAATTCTTTTCCTGAAGGGGCTAGATACGATGGTTGGAGAGCATGGAACCCAACTCTCCGGTGGACAAAAACAGAGAATTGCAATTGCAAGGGCCATTCTGAAGAATCCCAAGATCTTGCTCCTTGACGAAGCAACGAGTGCCCTGGATGCAGAATCTGAAAGGATAGTTCAAGAAGCATTAGTGAGGATCATGGTAGAAAGGACCACCATTATTGTTGCCCACCGTTTAAGTACTGTGAAGAATGCTGATCGTATATCGGTTGTTCATCGGGGAAAGCTCATAGAGCAAGGTAACACTTTATACACAACATATATAATTCTAAATTCCCCTTAAAAAGTTACATAATTATAAATCAATTCCTGTGAAGGACATTTTGTATATATACTTCATAATGAAGAATGGAAAATATGTGAATCCAGTTCAGTGCTTCTTGTATGTTCTTAACAGCACTGGTTCCATATCAGTTGTCCCTCCTTTACACACTTTGAATTATCACTTAACCCACTCAGTAACTCTTAAGTTATATAATTAGTCATAACAATATTTTTATCGAAATATTCATCACGGTATCTATCTGTTCAAAGTTTTCTTCCTGAATGTAAGTATTCAATAATTTGATATATGATCTTTTGAACAGGTTCCCACTCAGAACTGATCAAGGATCCTAATGGCGCTTACTCTCAACTCACACGCATGCAAGAGATAAATAATGAATCCGAAAAAGTATCATCTGCTGAAGCAGGAAAATTAACTTCAACAAAATCTTTTGGCAGATCTGCTAGCCATGGGAATTCCTTTAAAAGATCAGTTAGCAGAGGCTCATCACACCTCGGAAGCAGCAGGCGTTCTTTTGGAATCCCTTTCAGTTTGCATGGTTCTGCTCCACTCCGAGATGAGGGCAACATTGGACATGAATCTGCAGGAAAAAAACACGATGATGTTAAGGAGGAACGCAAGCGAGTTTCTATCAGACGACTATTCTACTTGAACAAGCCGGAGTTCCCAGTTATGCTGCTTGGAGCCATTGCTGCTATTGTACATGGTGTTATTTTCCCAGTTTTTGGAATATTGTTGTCAAGTGCCATCCAAACATTCTATAAACCACCACATGAGCTACTGAAAGGCGCTAGATTTTGGGCACTTATGTATGTTGTGTTGGGGCTCGTCGCTCTATTTGCAGTTCCTGTGCAACATTTCTTCTTTGGAGTTTCTGGTGGGAAGCTAGTAGAGCGGATCCGTTCCTTGACATTTGCGAGGGTGGTACACCAAGAGATCAGTTGGTTTGATGAACCTACAAATTCGAGGTAACCTTAGGTCTTATCTCATTTTTTTTTCTCTTATACTGATATCATACTGAGCTGCATAAGTTCTACAAAGTCCAGCAGTCATCGAGTTTATGTTTTCCATCCAGTGGGGCAATTGGTGCAAGGCTATCAGCAGATGCTTCAACGGTGAAAAGCCTTGTTGGAGGCAATGTGGCACTATTAGCTCAAAACGTATCCACACTCACAACTGGGGTTTTGATAGCCATGATTGCTAACTGGAAGCTAGCCATTGTTATCTTGGTATTGCTGCCACTGGTGCTTTTGCAAGGATTTTTGCAGACGAAATTTCTCAAAGGTTTCAGTGCAGATGCCAAGGTAAAGTTTCGATCTTCTTGATGCGAAGATGTCTGCTTCCGTAGCTATGATTATAAAAATTGGAACCGTATGGAAGTCGGCTTTCCGATGACACCAAGTTTGCAAGTTTCGCTGCAGGTAATGTACGAAGAAGCAAGCCAAGTTGCAAACGATGCAGTCGGTAGCATTCGTACGGTTGCTTCTTTCTGTGCAGAGCAGAAGGTAATCGATACTTACAGAAAGAAATGTGAAGGACCCATGAAACATGGAGTCCGACTGGGACTCGGAAGCGGAATTGGCTTCGGCTTCTCAAACTTGATGCTCTTCTGCACATATTCCCTTTGTTTTTATGTTGGAGCTCGTTTTGTTCACAATGGGACTGCCACTTTCGGCCAAGTTTTTAGGGTTGGTGACACGATATTTCCCTCCTTGAAATTCATGTCACGTTTGCTTATCATGATGCATCACAAGCCTTTTTTATGGCAGGTTTTCTTTGCGTTAACAATGGCTGCGATCGGAATTTCCCAGACAAGCACATTCGGTCCTGACGCCAACAAAGCCAAGGACTCGACTGCGTCCATTTTTGCAATCCTTGACCGCAAATCCAAGATCGATTCAAGCGTCGACGATGGTACTGTATTGGCCAATGTGAGAGGCGACATCGAATTGAAGCATGTCAGCTTCAAATATCCAACCCGCCCTGACGTGCAGATCTTCAAAGACTTGTGCTTGAACATCCCCTCTGGCAAGGTATGCACACAATGCAGTTGAATTAGTCAAAAAAAGATTCAAATTTATTTCACGCTAATTTTTCAATTTTGTTTGCACAGACTGTTGCGCTGGTTGGCGAAAGTGGGAGCGGAAAATCAACCGTAATTTCCCTACTCGAGAGATTCTATGATCCTGATTGTGGGGCGATACTGTTAGATGGAGTGGAGATTCAAAGGCTCAAAATCAACTGGCTAAGGCAACAGATGGGGCTGGTGAGCCAAGAGCCAGTGCTATTCGGAGGCACCATAAGGTCCAACATAGCCTACGGAAAGAAAGGGGACGCCACTGAAAATGAGATAGTCGCCGCTGCCGAAGCCGCGAACGCGCACCGCTTCATATCGGGCCTGCCTCACGGCTACGACACCAACGTTGGCGAGAGGGGCGTTCAGCTCTCGGGAGGGCAGAAACAGCGCATAGCCATAGCGAGGGCGATCATCAAGAACCCAAGCATACTTCTCCTCGACGAGGCCACGAGCGCCTTGGATGCTGAGTCCGAGCGCATAGTGCAAGAAGCACTGGACAGGGTGATGATGGGCAGGACGGCCGTCGTCGTTGCTCATCGGCTGTCTACCATTCAGGGGGCTGATATCATTGCCGTCGTCAAGAATGGGGCGATCGCGGAACAAGGGAGGCATGAAGTTCTCATGGATTTGCCTGATGGCGCTTACGCTTCTCTTGTTGCACTTCATTCAAGCTCAAAGTCGTAGGGATGATAGTTGCATAATCAGAAAAGCTAGATGGAACAGCCGTAGTGATATTGTTTCTATTTCTTTCTGTCCCTTGAGTTTGTGGGAAAAATGAAAGAAAAAGAAGGAAATTAGTTAGGAAAACCAATTTTTATTGTTTGGTTGAAAAGAAGAAGGAAATGAAGGAACCAGTGGAAAATAAATATTAAAATTGTTGTTTTAGGTGTTTTTTCCTCTTGACCTAATGATGAAAATGAAGGAAAATGAGTAAAATTAAATACTATTTCATTCATGTATTAGTGTTTTTAGCAAATATAATTAGTTGCTAATTTTAAAAACTTTATGCATAATTCATGATTTCTTCAGAAAATTTCATGCATCGTTGTGAAATTTTGAAATTTTTATTCGCGAATTGTTAGAAAATTCATAATTTGTTCATGAATTGTTCAAATAATTTGTAATATTTCATGAAGTTTTAAAAAAAATTATGCATTATTTGTATGGGAGTTGCTATTAGCACATACCTCATTGCTGAGTTTACATACCACTTATTTACAAATTTGCCATTGAAAATTCTTTGCTGAGTTCACATACCACTTAATTACAAGTTTGCCATACTCCTTCTTGTTTTGAATCTGGAGATCGCCGGCGAGATCTCAAGCTCAGCTCGACGACGGGAGACAGGGGCGGCGAGGGGTTCTCGTATCTCTTCGTTCCACAGGCGTTGACGAGGGCTTGAGAAGGGGGACGCCGAGCGGAGAGGCTCGCGGTTGTGCTTGGAACGGCGTGGCTCGCCGTTCGTCGGAGGGCACCGAGGAGAGGGCGGATGGGGCAGTGTCTCCGGTGGTAGGAGCTGCACTGGGAAGTGCGACGGAGAGGAGAGATTAGTTGTAACTGAGTGTGTCAAAAGAAATATAAACGCTCAAGTTGTATCTGATCTGGAAATTGAATAAAAATTCTGAGCTTCTCTCTCTCACTCTCAGACTTCTTCTTCTTTGATCTTTATTTCTCTAACCCTAATTTCTTCTCAGTTCTATTCAATTCGAGGATCCATGTGCAAGAAGGTTCGTCGTAAGGAGGAAGACAATGCGCCATGGGAGACGAGCCCTCTACATCGGAGCTCGATGGAGCTCAGCGAGGGTTGTGGGACTTCGCCATGGCTCCGGCGATCGTCGGCGATCGTTGGGGGTTGGAGGAGGGCAAGCTTGTAAATTAGTGGTCTGTGAACTCAGTAAAGGATTTTCAGTGGCAAATTTGTAAATAAGTGGTCTGTGAACTCAGCAATGAGGTCTGTGCTAATAGCAACTCCCTATTTGTATTCACGAATTATTCGTGAACAAATTTTTCAAGTAGCTTACGGAACATTACCAACCTTTTCAGGTAATTTCATATAATTTGTAAATTATTCACGTACTATTTAATAACAAATTGTTTTTGAATCATGATATTTATAAAGGTAGTGAATTATTTGTTATAATTCACAAATTATTTGCTAACTTTATGAATCATTGTAACAGTCAACAAGTTTTTAATTTAAAAATGAAATTTTAATTTGTTATAAGGCTAAAAGGATTTGAATCCACACATCCTGCTTGTAAAGAGAAACAAACTAAGCAATATGTTACTAGTATTTATTGTTGATATATTCATAAATTATTTTAAATAGCTAAGTTATAGCAATTTTATCATTTTATATTAAGCCAAACCATTGCCGAATGGGATGGAATTATTTGCAAGAACTTTTGACTACTTATATCTTTCATAAATTAAATCCCAGAAATAATTTAGTAGAAAAACCTCTTAATTATTTTTTCATATTCAATGAACAACATAATAGAAAGAAATTTCCTCATTTCCCTTTTTACCTTTCTTCACAATTTTCTTGATAACTAAGTTAATTTGCTCAGTAGTTTTATCATGTTAGGCGTAATAACTAATAAGAGCCAACTCTAGCCCAATAGGCCTTAGGGGTGGCAGTTTTCGGTCTGGCACGGTAGAACGGTACGGGCACAACACGATAAGACCGTGCTTGGCCAGCAATTTTGACACGAAATCCTTATCAGGCCGGTCCGATACGACACGATTCATTTTCGTGCAGGGCCCTGGCCAAACTATTCGGCTTATTGGGCGGCACGACACTGCACGAAATCCCTTTGAGTTTGCTTGATTCAAACAAAGTAGCTCGATTTACAAAACAAAGTAGCTCGATCATAAACCAATTTTTGAACTATACAATTATCACAAAACAAAGTAGCTCGATTCAAACTTGCAGACAAAAAAATAAGCTAGATGGACATCATGTGTATAGCTTGAGTTCATATTCTGAAAATTCATTACACGAGAATTTAGTCTGAAAAAAAGCTCATATACTGAACTATCAATTTATTCTAGAATTTGCTTGTAGATTGCATTCTAAATTAAATTCTATAGTATTTAAAGATACATCATTAACAGAGAGAGTGTGGAAATCTAATAAACAATAAAGCCCAATAATACTTTCAACCCTATTAGATCAGGCCGGACGAATCGAATTTTTATCTGATCGTGCCCGGGCCGCACCGGAATGGCCCAACGTCTTATTGGGCTAGGCCGGCCCGGTTCTTTAAGAAAATCGGACCGGTCCGGCTCGGCCCGATAAGACCAACCCGATCCGAATTGCCTTACACCCAATATGAGCCCACTTCGAGGGCAAGATCTTTTCCGGGCTGCTCAAAAAACATCCGAATCTCACCGCAGAAACAAACTCAAACAGCAGCATATCTTGCTGGATTTTACATGCTAAAATGATCCACTCCTGTTCACACTCAAACTCAAACAAAGTGCAACAGTCGAATCAAACTATCAACAACTCTGCTTTTTTAATGTCTTCATAAATCAACCAAAAGTCCTTTCCAGTCCCCACACGCATGCTCTTCCCCTCATCATTTTCAAAAAAAAACATCATTAAATTCTCTATCTTTTATACCCTCTCTCTCTCTTGCTGCTTCCCACAATGGAGAGGGTGAGCTCCTGGGTTGCTAGCTTGCTGATTGTGGGTTGCTGTGCGTTTAGCAGTGTGAGGGGAGATCAAGGGGAGGATTACGTGTCAGCTGTTGGGGATCCAGGGATGAGGAGAGACGGGCTGAGAGTCGCGCTTGAGGCCTGGAACTTCTGCAACGAGGTCGGGAAGGAAGCCCCTGGTATGGGCAGCCCAAGAGTCGCCGACTGCTTCGATGTCGAGAAAATCTCCCCCTCTTCCTCAGGTCTGTTGTTGAGAAAATCCCTCTGTTTTCATCAGTTATTTTCTTTCATTACTTGGAAATTGGGTACAGCTAATCAAGGTTTTTGATTGATGACACTATGATGCTTATGGCATAATGATGCGTGCACTATTGCTTCAAGATTAGATAATTATTTTGGAAATTGCTACGCTCACCTACCGTTTTACTCTGCGCACGACCGCTCATATACAACTTGTCCACTTATTTACAAGTTTGCCTTTGAAATTACTCGTCGACGATGGGCGACGACGCTAGGGGAGAGCACGGTCTCAAACCGGCGGTTTGGGACCTAAACCGAACCAGACCATATAAGTAGCGGTTTCTCATATGCCAGACCAAACCAGACCGCCAGACCGACGATTTTCGAGCCGACGAAAACCGCTTGGAGCGGTTTGGTTCGGTTTGGAACCGCGGTTCAGACATATGATGACGAAAGATCCACTCGTATACCCAATTTTGCTAAATATAGACTTTGTCATTAAAATAATTTCATGGCATGGCTTCATTCCTATGCTCCTTATCAAACCAGGAAAAATTAGGCACTGTATCGCTTGCAAGAGTTCTAACTGTGACTGCGACATGTGCGGTTATTATTGTTCTATGTATTTTCATTTTTCGATAGTAGTTAGGGTGCATTCATCACTAAAAGTTGTATCAAAATGGTATTTGATGTTGAATTGACGGTCAATTGCGTCGTTGGAGTGGAAGTAATGACGTCCTTTTGAGAACTTTGGGTCAAAATATGAGGGTTAGTCACAACTAAATGAAAATGGAATGAAATGCGTTGCTGCCTGCTCGTAATGCAGAAGAAATTAAGAGGACAATCAGATTAAAAAAGAGAGAGAATTATAGATAACACGATAAGGAAATATTGAGCTCACAGTCAATCGTACTTAAGCGTAGTAGCGCTAACCAAGATGAACTTCTCTTTTTTGAGACAGTGCTCTCCACTACTAGGGTTAAAATCCCAACAGATTTCCAACACAATATATAATATATGTTAGGAGTCGGTTCGGTTCGGTTTAAGCGGTTTCGACAGGGTGAAACCAAACCAGACCATATAAGTGGCGGTTTCCAACGATTGAGACCAAACCAGACCGATGGAGAGCGGTTCGGTTCAGTTTTTGGCTCGGTCTGGTTCGGTTCGGTTCGGTTTGGGCGGTTTGAGCAAACCGTGCTCACCCCTAGACGACGCCGTCCCCACCTACGACATCCCCAGTCCCACCTCTCTTTTAACCTCCTCAGGCCCCCTTTTAAATCGTTGTCGGAGTCTTTGTCGGTGGTGATAGAGAGAAGGGTTAATGGCAAACTTGTAAATACTTGAATTGTGCGCAGGAGTAATGCCAAACCAAAAATTTTCATCCAAGGGTTAAAATGGTGATTATCCTACTCAAGAAGTCGATACACAAATTTTTTCCCTAAATCTCTGTTCAAAATTTTCCTAGATTCATCAATAATGTCACTTACTCACTTATCGACGCAACCCTGATTCTTCCAAAGGTGACGACGACGACGACGACGAGTGCGGCAAGACACCTTACAGGGTCATACACAAGGTGACCGAGGCCGACAACAAGCTGAGCGTCGGCCAGCCATTCGACGGCGGAGAGCTCGACCAGCTTCAGAACGCAGACACCTACGCGGTCCAGAAAGAATTCTACCTGGGCAAGAAATGCGAGGTGAGGGATGACCCCCTGCACCCGTGGCAGTTCTGGATGGTCATGCTCAAGAACGGGAACATGGACACGTCAGCCGGCCTCTGCCCGAGGGACGGCAGGAGGGCGGGGCCGTTCCCGCCGGAGCCGAGGTTTCCGTGCTTCTCCGCGGGCCGCTGCATGAACCAGCCGCTGGTGTACCACAACTACACCGAGATCGAGCGCGGCGACGTGCTGAAGGGTGGATTCTACGGGACATGGGAGCTCGACGCCGATATCGTGGCGGCGCCGGGCAACGTCTCGTACTACTCGGTGAGTTGGGAGAAGGAGATCGGCGGAGGGGGGTGGAGATTCCACCACGTGCTCAGGACCTCTCAGAGGTATCCATGGCTCATGCTCTACTTGAGGTCCGATGCTACCAAAGGGTTTTCTGGAGGGTATCACTATCCTACAAGAGGAATGACCAAGATCGTAAGAAAAATTGAACCATGAAAAAGTTTCAGCTCCTTTTAACTTCTTTTGATTCGTTTCCTTTGATGATGTGTTGAAGGTTCCGGAGTCCCCCAACTTCAAGGTGCGACTGACGTTGGACATCAAGAGGGGAGGAGGCCCGAAGAGCCAGTTCTACCTCATGGACATGGGCAGCTGCTGGAAGAACAGCGGCGAGCCCTGCGACGGCGACGTGACCTCCGACGTCACGCGGTACAGCGAGATGATCGTAAACCCGGACGTCGACGCGTTCTGCAGGCCCGGCGACCTCACCAACTGCCCCCCTTACCACACCTTCGCCAACGGCACCCGCGTGCACCGCGGTGACGCCCGCCGCTACCCCTACGCCGCGTACCACGTGCACTGTGTGCCGGGGAACGCTGAGAGGCCCGAGGAGCCGTTCAGCGTTTGCGACCAGTACAGCAACCCGCAGCCGCAGGAGATAGTCCAGATATTGCCGCATCCGGTGTGGGGGGAGTACGGGTATCCGACCAAGAAGGGGGAGGGTTGGGTTGGGGATGCGAGGACATGGGAGCTCGACGTTGGGAGGATGTCTCAGAATCTCTATTTCTATCAGGTATCAGATTGATATACAAATTAGGTCCATTTAAAATGTTTGCGTTGATGAGTAAAACAATATGTTTCCCTTTTTTGGTGCAGGAGCCTGGCACAGCTCCAGCAAAGAGAAGGTGGCCTTCCCTTGATGTAGGAACTGAGATCTATGTTAGCAACGTTGACGAAACGGCTGAATGGACAGTGAGCGACTTCGACATCATAATTCCAAAGTCTGTGTATGGTTCTGCTTAGATTCAGATGGATAGCATTTATACGCAAGTTGAAAGTGAGAAATTTGTTACTTTTCCCTCTTTTTTCCTTAGTCTTTGTGACTACAAAATCTCAGAGGCCAAATAGCTCATTTGTGCCTCAGTACGATCTAATTAGATATGAAGGGCTTTTATTTTTGGACGTGAAATTGTCATCTAAGTCGATGGCATGAGTTTTATTCCTCTTTGTGAGTAATCGTCAAACAATTCTTTGTAATAGCACCGCTTTCAATGTGTAAGCTTCGTTGCATTTGGTAGCGAGTAGTGATGTTTTAGCCAGATGTCTTTTGTATGGCAATTTCATTGCAGGATGCAGTTCAGAGTACAAATAAGCATTCATTATTTCGTCCAATATCCTAGCATATGAATGACACAAGACTTTCTGAAGTACATGCATCTATAGATTTACTTGTTTGATGACAAGCATAAACGATATCAATTTTTAATATATTGAGGTCTAGCAAGGATCGTTAATTTACTAAAACTTCTCAAAACTTCTCGATATTAGACTAAAATCATTGCTTAATTTGCCAAACATATGCAACACTATCCACTGACTTCTAACTTCCCAAACAAAAAATCTATAATGTAAACAGAGGTAAGAAGGTACAGTGGAGATTTACAAATCCTCGAAGAAACTGTAATGTAATCTTTGTATCAGTCTCCTCTCCAATGGGGGTAGAAGTGATATATATACTCAACAGATTGCATGTGGTACAATGGATGTTCCTTTCTTACAACTATCATTCTACATGAGAATGGTAATCAATTACAATATAAAATTACAACACAAAAACTTGCAAAAAAAAAAAGTAAAAGTAAAGAAAGGGGAAGAAAATCTTACATCCTATACATCTGTAGTATGGTTGCAGGTTAAACTGCAGATAGGCTTGCAAGTTTTCCAAGCTCGTAAGGGTCAGCATAGTAGTACAACTTGATTCTGTTGGACAAAGACAATCCTGAAGCCAATGGATTTGCCTTAAAATTCAAGTCATCCTGTTCTGATATATCGTCTGCGAAGGCAGGGACGTCGCCAAGCAGCCTTAAAACGAGCCGTCTGGCCTGTATTGGACGTGGGAAATCAAAATAAAGGGCCGTTCCGGCTCTTACTTCAGGCAAACGATACTCCCCAACAATGACATGCTTCCGTGGTTCCTGGCTTCTTGGTTCCTTTAAAATAACAACGAAACTCAAGTCAATCTTGCCTGAAATATACATACCATAACAAAAAGTGCTGAAATGATTAAGCGAATAAATATTTGGTTTAAACTCATAATGCAGTCCAATAAATGTGTGGAAACTTCATATTAACATTAGCATTAGAAGACAGTTGTACACCTCAATATAAAGGGGTGACAGCAGTCTATCATTCTTGGATCGAAATATGACTTTTAGGTGCTTTTTCTTCTTCTATTTTTTCCCCATATGTTTTTTTCTGGCGGCGGCGGCGGTTGTTGTTTTTTCCCACCTTTTCTCTCTCTTTTTGGTGTTATTGTAAAAGCAATAGCTTAATCCATTTTTTCCAGTGTAAGGTTAGGTATGACACATCGAAATCATCAAGACTTTCAACAATTTAAACCTACTTTTCAGCAGCTTGAACCTACTTTCTTATAACCCCGCTCCTCAAACTCTTAACACACAGCTCTTGCCTATGCTACTCACTACATGCCTGCTTATTTACAACACACAGCTCTCACCTATGCTACTCACTGCAAGACTTCTTATTTATTGTGAGTTTGAGGTAAACTTAAAAAAATCCAACCTTTATTGGTAAATAAGGAGGTGTGCGTCCCCTCCTGGCTCTTCCTCCTCAACTGCTTTGCCTTCTTCATCCTAAATATCATAAATGGTCAATACCAGAAGAGCATGATCCCGACAACGATGTCTCGGCCCGAACCTCTCTCCACATCAAATGCATAAATCCTTGGCACGCCTATTCTGAATCTCGCCTCTGTGAGACACTTGAGCCTGCTGTCTGGTTGAATCTTGTTCTTCTATTGGCTCATCGAACCCCTCCTGGGTGGGGCTTCTATATCTCCCGTCGTAGCCTGGGTGCGGAATGTGACCGTACACATCACTCCCTTGGCTCGTCGCTCTGCAATATGCATATCCTCAATCATCTAAGCCAGCTCTATCGTGTCCATTAGCCCTTTCTGTCTCTGTATGTAGAGCTTGGCTCGAATGTCTACATTGAGCCCCTTCATGAAACTCCACTTCAATGTCGCCTTGGGTACCTGAAACGATTTGCTTCTAAAAGATAACAAATCAGATTTAACTAGAAGAAAAAAATTATAAAGTCGAATTTTATATTGGATATAGAAGATAGAACGATCCTTTTCTGGAGTGGATCTCTCCCTAACTTGTGTTAATGGAACAAGTTTAATCCCCCACGAACCCCAACAATATTTCTAAACAATTGATCATTCTTCGATAAACAAAACTAGGGCCGATGTTGGAAGCAACGATCTAGGATCTTTAGTTTGATGATGACAAACGTGTGTTGCTATTTAACGTGTGTGCTAAGTGTGTGATGCGGAGCCTGACCCGCATCCGCACCCAATAGGGGCCGGCGACTGTGATGGTGGGACCCCCCTCCTTTAGTTACTTACGTGCGCCGTAGGAGGCGCGGTACCACGTAGGAGGGTTAGCCTAGGGGTATTCTAGTCATTCTAGACTAGATTAGTAATTCCTCACTTTTTCTATAAATTAGGGCTAGCCGTCTTTCTTTTATTTTATGCTTATTTTATGAAGACATTTGTAGGCATCTTTTGTGAGGGATTTAGGCTTTGTTCCGTGCAATCAAAGCTAGGAGAGCGAGTCTCCTCTCGAAAGAGACTCATTATCTATCAAAATATTGTTCTTCACAATCTCAAGTCCACTAAAAATCCTCTTTTTATATTTTTTCTCCTTTAAAAATCTGAACTTTATTGATTCGATCCACCGGATCGTATCAAATTGGTATAAGAGCTCTAGATCCAAATGGCGGCGAGTACTCGATCGAAGGCGGATGCGATTGAGGAGAGGATTCAAGGGCTACATGAGGATCTCAACCGAGAGATCGAAGAGCGATTCGAAGGGTTGAAGAAAACAATGGGGGATTCACTCAAGGATCACGCCCATTCGCAAGAAGACATCCAGATCGAGCTTAGGGGGATGAGGACGGATGCCACGCAACAAGGACGAGATCTCCGAGAATTGAAGGAGATGATCCAAGCCCTCGCCATGGCGAAAGGAGGAGATCGAGGCAAGGGAACCCTAGAGGGGGGCGGATCTACCCGAGAATCAGCCTCTCTAGGGCAAACGGGAACAACAGCAGCAACCCCCCATCAAATCGACGGCGCAGAAGGACCAACGGACCCGCGCGGGTCCGTACAAGTTGCGGCAGGCCCAATCGGGCCTGCCGTAGGGCCGACGGCCCCGCCCAGGCTCCCCCATGCCTGGGCGAGACCGCCCGGCCAACCGGGGGCCTCGGCGCCCCCGGCGCCCCCGGCGAGCTTCCCCAGGCCCTCCCTGGCCTGGGTGGAGCCGCCGGGGCCACCAGGGGCCTCGGCCGACTCCGGCGGGCCCGGTGTGCAGGCGGCACCCCCATCCGGGGGTGCGGGAGAGGGCTGCGGCCCATTTCAGGGCCCAGCGAGTTGGGCCGGGCCTTCCGAGGCCGTGACGGGCTGGGCCAGCCCACCTGGGGGCCCGGCGACTTCGTCCCGCCCTTTCGGGGGTGTGGCGGGGTTCGTTCCCCATTCTGGGAGGACTTTGGGGACTATGGGAGGCGGATGGGCTTCGGGAGCAGCTATCGGGACCCCAGCGGGCCAGTTTTGGAGAGCAGAGACCATTCCGCCTGGGCCGAGACCCAATTTTGCACGGTCACCAAAGTTTCCGGGGCACTACTACCAGCCCGAGGCGTGTGAGAGACCTGCATGGCCAGAGGAGCTGTACGGGGTTGACGGGGGAGGCCCGAGGGAGGCTCGGGGTGGCGAGGTGGTCCGGGGTGGCGACCGAGGCGGAGATAGGGGGCAGCTAGGCGACATCAACGCAGATCGGCGGTTGATGAAGCTGAAGATGCCGACCTTTGACGGCACCGACCCTGATGGGTGGATCTACCGAGCAGAGAGGTATTTCCAAGTGATGGGGCTGACGGAGCAGGAGGTCCTGAAGGCCATCGGGATTTACTTTGAGGGGAAGGCTCTGGCTTGGTACCGGTGGAAGATAGCACGGTCCCCCTTTCGGACCTGGGAGGAGTTGTCAGCGATGATCGTGGATCGATTCCAGGAGACGGCAGGGGGGATTTCTACGAGCAGCTGTCGGCCCTGAGGCAGGAGGGGACAGTGAGAGACTATGTAGAGAGATTTGAGATGCTGAATAGCCGGGTGAAGGGGGTTACCGACGAGGTGATGATCGGGAACTTCATGAGGGGGCTGAAACCGTCGATACGAGCTGAGTTGCGGATGCAGAGCCCGGCTACCTTGGAGGACGTCCTTCGCTTAGCACATAAAGCGGAGGAGAAGCACACAGAGGAGAGGCGGATACGGGGCGCTTGGGGGGCACAGAGCTTCTGCCCTACTCCACCAGCCACGGCACCGAGACCACCTGCGGCCGTTCCCGAGACGCGAGGAGAGGGCCACCCAGCTACCCTGGGGCGACGGATGGCGGAGGCCGAGGTGAGGGAGAAAAGAGCCAAGGGGTTGTGCTTCCGTTGCGACGAGAAGTTCACCCCTGGGCACATGTGTGCGAGCCGTCTACTGCAGATCACCATGGTGCCCGACGAGGAGGGGTACGTGGGTGATGAGGAGGAGTACGAGGTGGAGCAGGAGACGCCAGTAGAGGAGGAGAAGTCTCACCTAGACTTCGCGGAGGTGTCCCTAAACTCTGTGGTGGGGTTCACTCCGAACCACACCATGAAGTTGACGGGGCAGCTAGGAGACACGGCGGTGACGGTGCTGATCGACAGTGGGGCCACCCACAACTTCATCTCCAGCCGGATAGTGGAGAGACATGGGCTGCAGCTGAGTACGCAGGAGAAGTTTACCGTGCTGCTGGGGACAGGGAAGATGGAGGAGAGCAAGGGGCTCTGCAAGGGTCTGTGCCTGACCTTGCAGGGAGTACAGATCATGGAGGATTTCCTACCCCTGGAGCTGAGCAATGTTGACATCATCCTGGGCGTACAGTGGCTGAAGAAACTGGGGGACATGCTGGTGAATTGGAAGCGACTCAGGATGGAGTTCGAGGAGGGAGAGCAGACAGTGGTGCTCACTGGGGACCCGACCCTATGTTTATCGATGGTGGCCTTCAAGGCCATCACTCGAGCCTTACGGAGAGAGGGGGAGGGGTACTTGGTGGAGTGCCGTTTAGCAGTGGCAGAGCCGGAGCCGCAGGCAGGGGTTCCTGAGGAGGTGGAGCAGGTGTTGGGACAGTACCAGGAGGTCTTTCAGGACCCACAGGGGCTACCGCCAGAGAGAGGGCACGAGCATGCGATAGTCCTGAGGGACGGCGCTGCACCGGTGAGTGTGCGTCCTTACCGCTACCCCCACGTGCAGAAGGATGAGATTGAGCGGATGGTCGGGGAGATGTTATATGCGGGGGTGATACAGCCCAGCGTTAGCCCGTTTTCGAGCCCGGTCCTTTTGGTGAAGAAGAAGGACAGGAGTTGGTGCTTCTGTGTAGACTACCGGGCACTGAACAAGGAGACAGTGGCTGACAGGTTTCCTATCCCTGTCATAGACGAGCTGCTAGATGAGCTGCATGGAGCAGTGGTGTTCTCCAAAATTGACCTGAAGGCGGGGTATCACCAAATCCTGATGAGGCCAGAGGATGTGCCGAAGACAGCATTTCCTACCCACGAGGGCCACTATGAGTTTCTCGTCATGCCGTTTGGCTTGACGAATGCTCCTTCTACATTCCAGGGGTTGATGAACGTCGTCTTCCGGCCGTTCCTGAGGAGGTTCATACTCGTCTTCTTCGACGACATTCTGGTCTACAGCAGGACTATGTGGGAGCACGTGGGCCATTTGGAGGTGGTGTTCCGAGAGTTACTGAGGCATCAGCTGTATGCCAACCGAAAGAAGTGCAGTTTCGGTCAGAGGCAGATAAAGTACTTGGGACATGTGGTGTCGGCCGCAGGGGTAGCAGCAGACCGGGCGAAGATAGAGGCGATGTTAGACTGGCCGGTACCCACCACTTTGAGGGCACTACGAGGATTTCTCAGGCTGACAGGTTACTACCGGAAATTTGTGAGGGGATACAACACCATTGCCGGGCCACTGACAGATCAGCTGAAGAAGGATGGGTTCCAGTGGGGAGAGGCAGCGGCCAAGGCCTTTGAGGCCTTGAAGGAGGCGATGACCACAACACCAGTCTTGGCGTTGCCTGACTTCAGCATCACATTCGTGGTGGAGACTGATGCGTCAGGAGTAGGATTTGGGGCGGTCCTTATGCAGCTAGGGAGGCCGATAGCCTACTTCAGCCAGGTGCTTTCAGCTAGAGCACGGCTGAAGTCTGTATACGAGAGGGAGCTGATGGCTATTGTGTTGGCGATCCAGATGTGGCGGCCGTATCTGATGGGCAGGGAGTTCGTGGTCAGGACCGACCAGCGCAGTTTGAAGTATCTATTGGAGCAGAGGTTGGTGACAGAGGAGCACCAGCGCTGGCTATCCAAGCTGGTGGGGTACAGATTCGTCATTGAGTAGAGGCCGGGATTGGAGAATAAGGCGGCGACGCCTTATCACGCAGAGAGGAGGGGGTGCACTTGAGAGCACTCTCGTTGCCGGTATGGATAGACAGTGAGCCCATGCTGCAGGAGGCCGAGGCCGATCCGGAGTTGAGACTGATTCGTGAGCAGCTGTAGGGAGGCGGGGAGGCCCCGCAGGGTTACTCACTATAAGGGCGGAGACTATTATACCATGGGCGGTTGGTATTGCCGCGGGCGTCCACCTTCATACCCGCATTATTTCAGGAGTTCCACAGTTCGGTGGTTGGGGGACATTCCGGTGTGCAGCAGACGTATATGAGAATGTCCCGGGAGGTTTACTGGCCTGGTATGAGGAGAGCGATAGCACATTTGGTTGCTGCTTGTGACGTGTGCCAGCGTCACAAGTACATGGCCATGGCGCCAGCCGGACTTTTGCAGCCCTTAGCACTACCTGAGCGGGTCTGGGGGAGGTGGCGATGGATTTCATAGACGGGCTACTCAGGTCAGAGGGGTACTCCGTGATTTTTGTTGTGGTGGATAGGTTGAGCAAGTACGCCCATTTTATACCACTGAAACATCCGTACACGGCTGTTTCAGTGGCTGCAGCCTTCACCAGAGAGGTCATACGGTTACATGGGATCCCAGCCTCCATCGTCACAGACAGAGATCAGGTTTTCCTGAGTGGGTTTTGGCGGGAGATATTTCGTGTCCAGGGTACAGTGCTGAAGAGGAGTACCGCATATCACCCTCAGACCGACGGGCAGACGGAGGTAGTGAACCGCAGCATCGAGACATATCTGCGGTGCTTCGCGTCGGAGACACCACGACAGTGGTATCGATGGTTAGCCTGGGCGAAGTATTGGTACAATACTTCGTACCACTCAGCAGCAGGTACGACCCCCTTTCGGGTACTATATGGCAGGGACCCACCAGAGCTACTTCGAATTGGGGAGCGATAGACACCGGTCTCCCAGGTAGAGGACTATATGAGGGAGCGGGAGAGCATTATGGAGGAGCTGAAGAAGCATTTGTTGCGAGCTCAGCAGGTGATGAAGGCTAGGGCGGATGGGCATCGGCGGGATGTGCACTTCCAGGAGGGTGACATGGTCTATCTGAAGCTGAGGCCTTATAGACAGAGGTCGCTAGCGAGGAGGCGGAACGAGAAGCTATCAGCGAGATTCTATGGACCTTTTGAGATTGCGGCCAAGATTGGCCAGGTGGCTTACAGGCTGAGGTTGCCATCGACTGCGACGATACATCCGGTTTTTCATGTGTCGCAGCTTCGGCGAGCCATCGGGGAGCAGACGGTGTCCTCTACCCTACCGCCTACACTTACTGAGGAGATGGAGGTGATGATGGAGCCACTGGAGGTCCGAGCTGTTCGTCAGGGGCCGCGCGGACAGAGGGAGGTGCTGATACACTGGGCGGGGCTACCAGACTGTGATGCGACATGGGAGGCATATCGAGTGATCCAGGAGCAGTTTCCCCATTTCCACCTTGAGGACAAGGTGGCTCTTTTAGGGGGGTATTGATGCGGAGCCTGACCCGCATCCGCACCCAATAGGGGCCGGCGGCTGTGATGGTGGGACCCCCCTCCTTTAGTTACTTACGTGCGCCGTAGGAGGCGCGGTACCACGTAGGAGGGTTAGCCTAGGGGTATTCTAGTCATTCTAGACTAGATTAGTAATTCCCCACTTTTTCTATAAATTAGGGCTAGCCGTCTTTCTTTTATTTTATGCTTATTTTGTGAAGACATTTGTAGGCATCTTTTGTGAGGGATTTAGGCTTTGTTCCGTGCAATCAAAGCTAGGAGAGCGAGTCTCCTCTCGAAAGAGACTCATTATCTATCAAAATATTATTCTTCACAATCTCAAGTCCACTAAAAATCCTCTTTTTATATTTTTTTCTCCTTTAAAAATCTGAACTTTATTGATTCGATCCACCGGATCGTATCACAGTGTTTCAGTGATGGCGAGAACGTAAATACACAGACGATGACTAAGTCAAAAGATGTAAGAATTGCTATTCACGTAGCAAATGGGCTTGGTCAAAGAGCTATACACTTAGCAAAGAGGACTTGGTCAATATGGGGGGAAGAGAGAGGAGGAGAGATCAATTCAAATCTTTTGGATTGACTCATATCAATTTGTGATGATATCACATCCATATTTCTAGATTCAAATCTTAGACCACTTCACATTCAAATCATATATAAATCCCACATCTCATATTCAAATCCTAACTTGATCAAATCAAATTCTTTTTGTGTTGCAAAGTGATAGAACCAAATCTTACTCAATCTCTATTCAAAACTTGTATGGGCAACTCCTCTTGCTGCACCCCAACTCAAAACCCTAGTTTAACCTATATAAGCGACGTTTGCTTCAAGGGTTGGGTGCGGGGTAATCATAAAAAAAGCTGCTTACACGAAGAGGAAAAGAGCGGCAAAAAAACCCTAGGGCAGCGGCAAACAAAAATAAAAAGAGAGGAGAGGGCTAATACCAAAACTCCAAAGATCTCACGCAAGCCATCTCCCAAAGTCGTATAACCAACAAGGAGTTCGAATTGCTTCAAACCATCATCCACATGCAAGCACAACTCCAAGAGACAACCAAAACTTTAAAAGAAGAGAGTAGCAAGGTGACCATCAACAATAGGAGGTCACGCATCCAAGAACATCACTGCCATCATTGAGGAGGCTTCATCGAAGATTGTCGCCATGCTGCCGTGAAGGAGATCAAATAAGGAGTTGGAGTCGGGGTTAAGAGGGCCGTCGTCGCCGCTGTCGTTGCTGCAATCGAGAAGTCGGATGCGAGTCGAAGCCCACTGCTGTCCAAGAGCGCCGACGAGAGATTGCTGTTGTCGGAGAAGGCGAAGTCCCTTCGAGCTGTGAACGAACGTGGTCGGAGAAGTCGAAGCATCGTCGGAGAAGTGGACGACAGCCGCACGTCGGGGTCGAGGGGCTATCGTCGAAGACCTTTACCAAAGAGCTCGTCGCCGGAGTCGTTGTTGTGTCATCCAAGGAGAGCCCACCGCCGTCGTTGTTGCCACCATTGGTCGAGAGTCCACCGCCGTCGTTGCCGCCATTGGTCGAGAGACCGCCGCCGTTATCAGCCCGCTGTCGAAGGGGGGCAGTCGGAGAAGACCAAGAAGCTTGCCGTCAAAGTAATTGCGGCCGTCGGAGAAGGAGAGAGCCTCGAGTCGCCGTTGGAAGTGTCGCCGTCGAAGGAGAGTAGTTGGAGAAACTCAAAGCGCACGACGATGGAGAGAAGTCGGACGGCGAAAATAATTTTCGTTGCATGCTCTAATACGGAACGAAAGAATAGAAAACGAACGGAGTTTGCTGACGTGGGGTTTTAAGTGAATTGATGTGCGTACAGACCGAGCTATTAATTATTTTGAACTAGATTGCTATACGTACAGACTAGAGTGCTTTCCAAGATTGAAGGGCTACAACTTGACATACATGAGTCAGACCGAGACACCGTTTGTGTCAGATTGGAGCTGACGACGTGCTGATTGACAGAGACGACTACACGGACACGAACTGAGTATTTCTAAACCTTTTACTCCTTATATTTGTGTATTAGTGTAACGATCTCTGTAGGAGAAACTTTACCTATTTTGTGACTTCATTTGGGACTTGTCTGGTTGGGGCTAGACAAGAGGGTCTTGACGTGTTGGTGCAGTCAAGATACACATTTACTATGTTGATAGTGTTCTACACTTTGGTGAGCGTGGTACAGTCTAGGTGGGGAGTTGGAGCTAGGACCCCATTGTAGGCGTACAGAAGAAACTTATTAATGCTAGTATTTGCTTGGGGCTGGATGTAGGTCGTTGGTGCGACCAAACCAGAGTAAATCTGTGCGTACTTTGTGATTGTCTCTTATTTACTCTGCTTGTGATTTTAACTGCGTGTAATTTCTCGTGGGTTGCGCGAGAATATTTTTATAAGCCTATTCACCCTCCTCTAGGCTAGATCCAGATCCAACAGCCGGCTCCGTCGACCTGGCCCGGACTTGGCCCACGACTTAGGTCGCGCGCCGCCGCCTCCTGATGTAGACCCGGACTTCAACATTACTCCCTCCAAAAAAGAACCTTGTCCTCAAGTTTGCAGTCTGATAATTGCGTCAATCTTCTCTAATCTAAGTGTGGACGAGGCAGAGTTTAAGTGTGGGCGCGTCTCTGCCTCGTCCCCACCTCCGTCAAGCTCTACCACAACATCCTCCTCCTCTGCTGCAACCTCCAGCTGCATGGCCCTCCATGCGCAACGGTGCCCTGATGTGAACCTCTCGTCACACTTGAAGCAAAGGCCATTGGCCCTCCGCTCCCTCATCTCTGCCTCTGTTATGCGACGAGTCTGCCCTCCCGGTCGTGTCTCAGTAGCATCCTCCTTGCCGTTGATGGTGCCCCCACAGTGGTCTTGGGTGCCTCAGTAGGTGCTGAATGGCGGTATGTCGATCCGCCCCCAGCCCCCTCAGACTTCCTCTCTTCAGCCAACATGTCCCCCACTCTCCTCGACACTTGCATCATGGCAGTTAACCCCTGAGGGTCCTGTGCCCTCAGCTCAGCCCTAATCAGGGGCTTCAACCCTTTTAAGAAGTTCCCTCCATTGATTCGTCAAATACACCTTCTACTCGGCTCGAGAGTCTCTCGAACTTCTCTATATATTCCCGCACCGACCCGTCCTGCATCAAGGTATACAACTGCTTGAATAAGCCTCCCCTGGATCTCCTGAAATCTCTCCATGAGACACTCGGTTAACTCCCTCTAAGTCCGTATAGGCCTCTGCTTCTGGGTCCACCTGTACCAAGATAGTGCTTCGCCTTCGAAGCTTAGTGCTACTGCCCTTAGTCTCTCTACCTCGGTGAAGCCTGCGACATCAAAGTATCTCTCAATCAGATGCAACCACCCATCAGGATCCGTCCCGTCAAAGAGGGGCGCCTTCAACTTCCTCATCTTATTCTCTGGGTTGACTCACCTCGTGGTGGTCCCTCCCTGTTCGCCGCCTGGCGTCTATGATAAGGGTGCTCCTCAGTGCTCCAATGCGCTCCAGGTATCTGCCCTTCGTACCCTCGTTCATCTCACCGGGCCCTCTCGTTGGTGAGATCCCCTACATCATCCCACTCGTCAACTTACTCTCGCCGGGGTCCCCCTTGCAGCCACCCTCCTTCGACGCCCCCCAAACGAGGCGAATCTCCTCCCGTGGGCCCCCGATAAGGCCGCCACCCATCGACGCCCCCAGGGAGGGGAAACCCACCCGCGGGCCCCAGGTGGGCCCGCCTGTCCTCGCCGCCCCCAGCCGGGGGTGGCCCTCCTCATACGGGTCCCAGGTGGGCCTGCCAGCCCTCGCCGCCCCCCGGGGGCGGATCTCCTCCTGCGGGCCCCTGATGGGCCCGCCAGCCGTCGCCGACCCCCGTCAGGGGTCAAATTGCCGACGCGCCCCCAAATGAGGGCACCACCCTCCGCCGCCCCAAGGGGGCGGATCTGCTCCGGTGGCCCCCGGAGGGGCCGCCTACCTTCGCGGCCCCCCGCTGGGGGTGGATCCCCTCCGACGGCCCCCTGATGGGGCCGCCTACCCTCGTCGCCCCTTGTCAGGGGCGGCAGACCTCCTGCAGCCCCCCAGTCGAGCCGCCTGCCTGTGCCGCCTCCCCAAGGGGGAAACCCTCCCACAAACCCTAGGGAGTTTTGTCCACCGCCGTCGTTACCCGGGGTCATCCAAGAGATCAGATCTGAAGATCCGGATGTTTTCGGATTTGGATCTCGCAGAAAAAACTGTTGCTGAAACATCTTCGACACCTCGGCAAACCCGTCTTTCATCTTCTGCGAGTTTTGCTCCGTGATCCGCTTCATGCTCGCCTCAAGGAATGTGTTCAGATCTGCCTTCAACTCGTCCTTCAAATCAGTCATCTCCTTTCTCAGCCCCGAGATCTCGGCATCGAGTCACTCCTCCAGAGTTTTTGTCGCAGCCACTCGTGTGTTCCTCATGGAATCGAACGCTCTGATACCAAAATGATACGATTTGCTTCTAAAAGATAACAAATCAGATTTAACGAGAAGAAAAGAATTATAAATTGGAATTTTATATTGGAAATAGAAGATAGAATGATCATTTTCTGGAGTGGATCTCTCCCTAATTTGTGTTAATGGAACAAGTTTAATCCCCCCACGAACCCTAACAATATTTCTAAACAATTGATCGTTCTTCGATAAACAAAACTAGCGCCGGCTCGTAGGCTTTAAATTCCCCTCCTAACACAAAAGATAATGAAAGACTAACAATCCCCTCTAATTACTAACACACAACTAAAGAAATAAGCCTAAAGAGATAAGTCACTCATCGGGTCAAGTAGGATCCGAGCCCACGACTTGGCCAACGATTCGTGCCGCGCAACGCCGCCTCCTAGTGTAGACCCGGACCTGAACAGTATCCCCCTCACTCGGCCCAATAGCACCTCAAATCTCTTCATGTATTTACTGACTGTGCCCTCTTGCCTTAGTGCAAGAAGCTACTCGTGTAGATCTCTTCCCTCAGTGTCTCGAAATTGGTCTAGCAAGCAATCCTTAAGCTCCTTCCATGAACGCACAGTCAACTCTGCTCCCTCCACTGAAACCACGATAACGACTTTCCCTCGAAGCATATACCGGCTGCTAGCAACTTTTCCTCCACTGTCAGGCGGGTAACCACCAAAAATCTCTCTGCATGGTAAACTCACCCATATGGATCATCCCCTCAAATATCAGCACCTTTAGTTTCCTAACCCTGTCTTCAATGCCAAAACACACATTTCCTACTCTCCATCTGAGCCGCCCATAATGGTATGGCTGGTAGGCATCCTGTCATGTCCTTGTGCTAGGAGAGCGTTCCTACTCTTGAGGCCATCTATCTTTATTTTTTGTTTTATTATCAATAAAAAAATCGCCCCACAATCCACTCTTTTAGCCTTAAAATCACTTCTTTGTCATAAAAATCCAATATTTCCATCAAAAATCCCATTTTAACCCCAAAACCCTATAAAATCCTAACAAATTGGTATCAAAACGGTTCGATCTTGATGACGACAAGGAAAGTCAATACTTTGGAAGAAAATTTAGGGTACGAGATAGAAACACCCAAGGATCAAAATAAAAAATTAGGAAGCTAGGTGGAAACCCTCAAGGTGAGGTTTCCTACGATGAAATCTATATTGAATGAGCTCTTGGATATCAATCATCACCCACATCATGAGGAATTGATAAATGTTGGCGACTTTGAGGGCAACCCACTCAGATTTAGGGCTAAAAGAGAGGATTTGGAAGAAAAGACGATATTTTTATTGATAATAAAACGGAAATACAAAGATAGGTGGCCTCTTTCGAAAAAGGACTGCTCTCCTGGCCTTTGATTCGAGAGAAAATGCTTAACTCTCTATAATCTAGGGTTCTACTATACTTCAATGTTCTCACGTAATTTCAACATCCCAAACAATAGCCCTCGCCCACTTCTATATATAATGGACTAATTTATCCAGAATCACAAAATTACCCCTGAAGCCCAAAATTACTGAATTACCCCTAGATCATATTGCTGCCACAACCCAAGTCTAACACTCAACCACTACCATAAGAAATACAAATCATGTTAAAACAGACTGTAGACTGTAAACTTGCGCGTAGGAACTAGATTTTTTAAACTGACAGCATCTGATTCTAAAGGTATGGGACTAGCAATCATGATAGCTAGAAGGAAATACAAATTGTTCATCTAGATACATTTTGTTATCACTAGTGCACCCTCAACATGTAAGGCTCCACCTTTAATAACTTCACGGTAACCTTTCTTGTCCAAGGTGCCTAGAGAAATTAGATTTTTTTCCTTAAAATCTGACACATGTCGAATTGCATTAAGAATCTGTAGCTCACTAGCATGCATCCTGATTTTGATAGTCATAATATCGATTATCTTTCGAGATGTGTCATTTCCCATCAACACAACTCCTCCACCAATCTTTTCATATGTGATGAACCAATCACGATGACAACATATACAAAGGAACATCCAAAATCCAACACCTAAGCATCAATTGAGATAGCATGATCTAACCGAAAGAACTGTATTGACATCATCACTGGAATCTTCTTCCACAATGCTAACGATAGGTGTGTCATCTTGTGCTTCCTTTTGATCCTTTACCTATTTATTTAGCCAATCATATTTCATATACCCTTTATACTTGCACTAGTGACAGTCAATGTTCTTCGGCTAAGATCTTGACCATTATTTTTTGAATGATGAAGATTCTGAATCCTTTTCTGATCGATATC
The DNA here is from genome assembly GCA_030789695.1 of Scilla litardierei. Classification (NCBI taxonomy): domain Eukaryota; kingdom Viridiplantae; phylum Streptophyta; class Magnoliopsida; order Asparagales; family Asparagaceae; genus Scilla; species Scilla litardierei. The sequence continues at coordinate 4,553,574 of CM061132.1, forward strand.
AATTTCCTAAATAAGATCTCTTTTAAACTAAGGCTCATGCTTGACCTCCTCAACAATACTGAAACTGCATATTACAACTTGAGTGAAAGTCGATCTCATGACTTCGAGGATAGAGTGTCTCAAACATAAATTATAGAATTAACAAAATAATTAAAAGATCAGAGGTAAAGATCATGACAAAATTGATATAGAAGTTTCATCTATTTTAGCATCTATATTTTTTAGATCCATCAAAATCTTATTCAATTCATCAATGTATTCAGCAACATACATTCTTTCCTACGAAGAGTGTTCAGATGTTGCTTCAGGCATAACTTCTCGTTATAAATCTCTCATTTGCAACCTCCATGAGAACTTCATCAGACAAGCATATCTAGCATAACTGGATAATAGCGAGTACATTGACTTTGGTGATAGTTTTCTCAGCTCAGATATTGAACATAGCATCTTGTCCTTCTTGGCAAGTGTCTGCAACAGATCTAGCTATGTCAACAACGCATACACATTGATGCGTTAAAGACAAAAGCTATTCTTTCCGTCGAACTTCTCGATCTTGTGCTTCATTGACAACATATTTGTACTTGATCAGGTAACCGACGTTATCCTAATAGTTTGTTAAGGACACCGGAAGAAACCCAAATACAAAAGCAAATCTAAAATGCACAAGAAAGATATAGTTTACGTGGTTTGGTACTATAACATCCTTATTATAATTGATGAATGTTTTTGAATTTGTCCCATGTGGCAATGTCACATCGCCACATGGGACAACCTTCTTAAACACAAAATCCAAAAAAAAAAACCCAAATCCCCACCCAACCCCCCAAAACACCCAAAATCACACTCCTAATAAAAAAACCAAAACCCCCAAGACAATACACACACTCAAACACACTCTTCTCATTTTCACCCGGTTTTGCACTCATCGAAACACCGGTGTAGGTCCCGCGTCCTGATTGTGTGGGTTGATTTTTGGGGGGTGTCCATGTACTTTGTGCACGGGTTATTTCTAGTACATCTACATGCAGCAACATTTGATATTTTTGTTATACAAAAAGAATAATAACAGAGTGATTATTTACTACTCTCATAGACCTACAACCGACCTTAAACCCCATAACTAGAAGCCCACAAAAGAAATATTTAAGTTTCTTGGGTAGGAAAAGTTATAGCAAAACTCTCAAATTTTTTAGACATGAGAAGCCAATTAAATAACCTTAGATTTCGTCAGCTTCTCTCCTTCCACACTCGGGTTACACTGATTTCATCCGAATTTTTTTCCATTTATGAGAGTTCTTCGGCTACCAATTCGGCACTGCAAACATCATCATGAAGATGATATTTCAATAACAAAACCAACAAGGCTTGTGATGGGACCCGAGTTTATACCCGGAGGCGGACCCGCGTCCAGACCGAGCCGCGCGCGCATGGGCAGCCAGTGCAACCCTAGGGGCATTTTCGTGAACCCCTCTTTGTTAATATTTTAATGGCAAACTTGTAATTGTTTTAGAGGGGGGTTTAGTCTGAAGCTAGGGCTCACCGTCATTAATCTTTTATGCTTACTATTTTGATATTTGTGAGAGTTCTTCGATAGTTCTTCGAGCAATCCAAGGAGAGTGCGGACATCCTCGCTTATCGATGTCTTGGGAGGGTGGTTGCCCATACAATTGTAGCCAATTATCTTTTTATTCGCTGTTTTTATTAATATAATTTCAGTTTTGATTTGAATCCTACCAATTTGGTATCAGAGCACGTGACGATCCATGGCGGCATCAACAAGATCGAAGGACAAGATCGATACATTAGAGGAGAAGGTCAACGACGAGATCGAGGGTGTAAAGAGATCTTTGACGTGGAACGAGGAAGCCATTACGAAGTTGACGACTTCATCACCAATTAACGGCGAGGCAAGCGAAGCAAGAAGAACAATTTGCTCAGTTGATCTTCTAATTGGCGGCCAACGCGGGGAAGGAAGCAAAAGGGGATGTGAACCCTAAATCAGCAACAAAGACGTAACCTTTGAATAAGGGGAAGGAAAAAGAGGAGATTTTTGATGCGGATCTCGCATACGAAGAGGAGGAATTTAACGAGGAAGAGACGTGGATGATGGATTACCGCGAGGTGATACGACGAAAGACGGCGGAAGCGAAGAGAGGGGATGGCGAAGCTAGCAGCCTGCCCCCAAGATGTACGGCTGGCGGAAGGGGGTCCCGTGGGACCCTAGGACAGCGCGCATGGGGTGACGCACCCCCAGCCCCACCGGGGGCCGACGAAGCCACCTCGGCCCCTGGCAGGGCCGTGGAGGCCCCGGCTTCCAGCGACAGAGCCCCGCGGCCCCTGTACAGGGCCAATGGGGCCTTGATCACCATCGGCAAGGGCCCGCGGCCCCTCAGCAGGGCTGCGGGACCCCCGCCGACCCCAGGCGGGCCCCCCACTGGGGGCGGGACGTGTCGCAGCAGCAACAGCAGTTTGGGGGGTTTTCCGCCCTATTCGGAGGGCACGGATCGTGGTTTTGATGGTTGATTTAATCCCGGTGAAGGGTAGGAGCACTATGATGACAGTTGGGGGTTTTAGGGCCCTCCCAACCCTCGGTACGGCGACGATAGAGGGAGTCCATCACCGCACACCTATAGGGGGCCAGAGACTACAGAGGAGGATACGGGGGCTATGAGGAGTATGTGGTTCAGACTGGAGGCTACGGTGGGCGATGAGATGGGCCCCGAGGGGGGCATGTAAATCAGTGGAGGGGATTGCAGGGAGGATACGAGACGCACCAGGAGAGGTGGCAGCATTACCATCAGCCTAGATATGGCGGAGGACGAGCGGACCAGGGATTTAATATGGACAGGCTGCGGAAGTTGAAGATGCATGTATTCGATGGGGTGAGCCCAGTTTCGTGGATCTACAGAGCGAAGAGATTCTTCAGAGTCTCACGCATGACAGAGGAGCAGAAATTGGAAGCAGCATGTATCTGTCTGGATGGGAAGGCACTCGCCTGGTTTCAATGGAAGGACACGAGGCGTCCTTTCCGATCGTGGGAGGAGATCAGGGATCAGATGGTGGAGAGGTTCAGGGACCCCCACTTGGAAAACGTGCGGAAGCAGCTGCTATCACTCAGACAGGAGGACACGGTGAGAGATTACCTAAAGAGATTCGAGGCCCTATTCGAACAGGCGCACGAGGTGATAAACGAAACGATGGAGAGCACCTTCATGAAGGGGCTGAAGACCACTATTCGAGCTGCGGTGCACATGCAGAAGCCCCAGAGTCTGATGGAGGCCATAGAGTACGCTCAGATGGCGGAGGATTGTCAGTTGAAGGAGAGGAAGGCGATGGGCGGCTGGAGTGGAACAGTTTTCCGGAGTCAGACAGCGACAGGAGGGCAGCAGAGGGCCACTACGGGGGTAGATCCGGTCACCAAGGAGAATGGTGGAGAGAAGAGCAGTGTACCGCAGTCTGGAAGACAATTCAGGCGGCTGACCGACAAGGAGATGAGGAAGAAGCGGCAGAAGGGCCTGTGCTTTCGTTGCGACGGGCAGTTCACACCAGGTCACATATGTGCAAGGCGCAAGCTCCAGGTACTGCTGCTAGAGGATGAGGAGGACGAGGCTGACGTCGGGGACGAGATCGCTGAGGCAGCAGAGGAGAAGCCTGAGGGCCAACAGTTAGACGTGGCCGATGTGTCTCTTAACTCTGTGGTAGGGTTCACACCGAACTATACCATGAAGTTGAGGGGAAAGATCGGCGACCATGAGGTGACCGTGCTTATTGACAGTGGGACGACCTACAACTTCATTTTCAGGAGAGTGGTGGCCCAGCAGGAGCTCAAGTTGACTGACTGTGGTAGTTTCAGTGTTATGATGGGGACGGAAAAGAAGGAGAGCAGTCAGAGAGTTTGCAGAGGGCTGATACTGACACTACAGGGGATACATGTGATCGCAGACTTTTTGCTTTTAGACATGGGGAGCACCGACGTCATCTTGGGCATGCCATGGTTGCAGACATTGGGGGTGATGACGGTAAATTGGAAACTGCTCAGGATGGAGTTTCGGGAGGAGTGGAGAGCAGTCGTACTACAGTTGGACCCCAGCCTATGCAGAGGATTGGTCTCCCTGAAGACCATGGTGAGGACCATCCAGACGGAGGGTGGTGGATACCTGATAGAGTTACACTCATTGACGGGAGAGAGAGGTGCTGAGGCCAGTGATGAGTAGCCCATTCCAGGAGAGGTACAACGTCTGATGGAGCAGTTTGAGGTCTTCCAGGAGCCTAGGGGTCTTCCACCCCCGAGGGATCATAAGTACGCCATGTACTACAGGAGGGCGTGTCCCCCATCAGTGTGAGACCCTACTGTTACCCCCAGCATCAGAAGGACGAGATCGACATGATGGTGGCAGAGATGATGCAGGCGGGGGTGATTCAGCCTAGTGTGAGCTCTTTTTCTAGTCCAGTGCTGTTAGTGAAGAAGAAGGATGGGAGCTGGCGCTTCTGCGTAGACTACAGAGCATTGAACAAGAAGACAGTGCCAGATAAGATCATTATACCAGTTATTGATGAGTTCCTGAATGAGTTACACGGGGCGTCCCTATTCAGCAAGATAGATATCAAGTCGGGCTACCATCAGATCAGGATGCGGCAGGAGGATGTGCCCAAGATAGGTTCAGGACGCATGAGGGCCACTACGAGTTTCTGGTCATGCCTTTCGGCTTGACAAACGCACCAGCTACCTTCCATGCCCTAATGAATAAGGTATTCCGTCCTTACTTGAGGCGATTCGTACTCGTTTTCTTCGATGACATATTGGTGTACAGTAGTACCCTGGACGAGCAATTGGACCACCTGCAGGTCGTATTTCAGGAGCTGCAGTACCATCAGCTATTTGCAAACAGAAAGAAGTGTTTATTCGGACAGCCACATGTGGAGAATCTGGGACATGTGGTGTCAGCAGATAGGGTGGCAGCAGACAGAGCGAAGATAGTGGCGATGCTAGACTAGCAGTGCCCCACCACATACAGGGGGCTGATAGGTTTCCTGGGCTTGACAAGTTACTATCGCAGATTTGTGGATGTGTATGGGACGATCGTCTGGCCACTGACCGAGCTATTGAAGAAGGACCAGTTCCATTGGGAGGAGGCGACGACAGCATTTGAGGCCCTGAAGAGGGCCATGACTAACGTACCAGTTTTGGCGTTACCAGATTTTTTCAAGCCCTTTATGGTAGAGGCGAACGCATCGGGACATGGGCTGGAAGCAATATTGATGCAGGAGCAGCAGCCTATTGCGTATTTCAGTCAGGTGTTAACCGCTAGATCCAGACTGCGGTCTGTCTACGAGAGAGAGCTGACGGCCATAGTCCTATCTATTCAGAAGTGGAGGCCGTACTTGTTGGGGAGAAATTTTCTGGTGCGCACAAATCCGTGGAGCCTCAAATACTTATTAGAGCAACAGATGGTAGCAGAGGAGTATCAGAAGTGGCTGCGGAAGCTGATAGGGTACATATTTGAGATTGAATATCACCCGGGGCTAGAGAACAAGGCGGCTGACGTACTTTCACGGCGAGAGGAAACAGAGTTGGCGGCGCTGGCAATTTCCGTGCTTCAGGACTGAGAGCCACTACAGCAAGAGGTTGAGAAGGAGCAGGAGTTGGCAAACATGCGGCGACACTACTGCAGGGATCTATCGAGTACCCGGGATATTATATTCAGGATGTGCGGCTGCTACATTGGGGGAGATCGGTTCTGTCGAGGACTTCGACATATATACCGGACATACTCCAGGAGTTCCACAGCAGCGCCGTAAGAGGACATTTTGGGGGTCCTCAAGACCTACCAGAGACTGGCGAGGGAGGTTTACTGGAAAGGGATGAAGAAGGATGTGGCGAAGAGGTTGCAGAGTGTGACGTTTGCCAGCGTCACAAGTACCAGGTGATGTCCCTGGGGAATTACTACAGCCGCTGTCCTAGCCCGATGGAGTGTGGAAGGATCTCTCCATGGATTTCATTGATGGACTGCCGAAGTCGGGAGGATATACAGTCATATTTGTTGTGGTCGACCGCCTCAGCAAGTATGCGCACTTTGTACCACTTCGACATCCTTACAGCACAATCTCGGTGGCAGATGTATTAGTTAGAGAGGTCATTCGCTTGCATGGACCCCCAAAGTCCATCGTCTCTGATAAAGACAATGTATTCCTCAGTAGGTTCTGGCAGGAGCTTTTCAGGGTACTGTGTTGAGACGGAGCACAGCCTACCATCTGCATACATATGGACAGACTGAGGTAGTCAACAGGAGTGTGGAGCCCTATCTGCGGTGTTTTATCTCAGAAAATCTCAAGGAGTGGGCCCGTTGGCTGGCATGGACAGAGTATTGGTATAAAACATCTTATCACACTGCAGCTCAGACGACACCTTTTATGATCCTATATGGCCGAGACCCTTCTCATTTACTGCATTATGGGGAAGAGACGACGCCAGTATAAGATGTGGAGCGGTATTTGGCGGAGAGGGATTGGATTTTGGAGGAGCTGAAGCTCCACCTGACTAGGGCTCAGCAAGTAATGAAGACGAGGGCAGACCAACACCGCAGAGATGTGCAGTTTGCAGTGGGAGACATGGTGTACTTGAAGATGAGGCTCTACAGGCAGAGATCATTAACCCACATGAGAAATGAGAAGTTAGCGCCGCGATACTATGGACCTTTCGAGGTCGATGTGAGAGTGGGATCAGTGGCTTACAGGTTGAGTTTACCTCCAGGATCCGTTATTCACCCGGTGTTCCAGTCTCACAGCTTCGCCAGGCTATCAGAGACCACACCCCTTCACCCACCCTCCCGGAGACGTTAACAACAGATATGGAGGTGCGGTTGGAGCCAAAGGCACTGAAGGGTGTCCGTAGAGGGAGCACGGGAGAGCGTGAGGTCTTGCTGCAGTGGAAGGATTTGCCAGACCACGAGAGCACGTGGGAGTCCATGTACGTGATGACACATCAATTTCCAGACTTCCACCTTGAGGACAAGGTGGCTCTTTGGGGGAGTAATGATGGGACCCGAGTTTATACCCAGAGGCGGACCTGCGTCCAGACCGAGCCGCGCGCGCATGGGCAGTCGACGCAACCCTAGGGGTGTTTTCGTGAACCCCTCTTTGTTAATATTTTAATGGCAAACTTGTAATTGTTTTAGATGGGGGGTTTAGTCTTAAGCTAGGGCTAGCTGTCATTAATCTTTTATGCTTATTATTTTGATATTTGTGAGAGTTCTTCGAGAGATCCTAGGAGATTGCGGACGTCCTCGCTTATCAGCGTCTTGATAGGGTGGTTGCCCCTACAATTGTATCCAATTATATTTTTATTCGCTGTTTTTATTAATATAATTTCAGTTTTGCTTCGGATCCTACCAGCTTGTTTCTTCAAATACCTTATATTGCATGGTATAGTAAAGCAAGGACATAGCTAGTAAGCCTTATTGAAAGTGGGGGATGAGCCTTAAAACAAATTGTCTGGTTGTTGGGTTGTGCTCGTTTAAAGCATACCCAACATCATGGATATTGAGAAAAGGATAAAGACGCACTTGATATCTCTATCCACCCAGCAGCTTGATTCCAAAACCTTCTTTTACTAATATGGCCAACAATGAGGCGGCGTAGAAAAATTTCAGCAGCCAAGACAACAATTATTGATTGTGCAGAGGCCATTTTTTCAGCTGTGGAGCTCATGAATAGTATTTACTCTGGAGATGTTGAGACATGAGACGTTTTCCATGGGTGAATGATGACGATAAAGGAGGGTGAAATTGATTGAAGAGGCTCATATTTCAGATCCCACAATTTTGCTTTTGGAGGATCATAAATTGACTAATTAGTGACTAGTTAGAACTAAATAGTTAATAGTATCAATTTTCTAGTTACCTAATCTGGCTAGTAGCTATGTTTTCACATCCCTATGTCCAAGTGACAGCTTATTAGTGAGACACATTCTGTGAAGACCTCTTTCCTTGCAACCATGAAGATATTGAACTTAACTAGTAGCTTCTACATATGTGAAAGAAACCAAAGCACCTAGGAGCGGACAACGTCCATCATATTTCCAATTTCAAAGTTTTCCAAATTTCCAATACTTGTATCATAAATACTTGATCCACACTAGGAAAAGATATAAGCTGGATAGCGAGAGGTCAAGAGGTTGGTCCATACTCGGTTTAGTGAGGACGGGAACCAAATTGGTTGTAACAATGACGGATGAGAATAACAGAAATATCCCCTTTGCTAAAGATACAAAGGATGCAACACATGTCGGTGCATAGTTAATGCAGGGGAATAATCCATAACAGGAAAATTTGTATTATGGGAATGATATTGCTGTGAGGGTTATTAACAAGCTAATGGATGAGGTGAACTTTTGCACTTCAGAGAGTCCACAGAGGAAAATCAAAGCTTCTTCAGCATCAATCAGCACGAGACCCACACCTATTTTTGCACTTTAGAAGGGCCACAACATGGAAAATCAAACCTTCTTTGGCATCAAAGTCAGCACATAGGACCCACGTCTAAGTGAGAGGGGAGAGGCTTTTAAAGAGGACTGACATTCGAATGAAGAGGATATCCCACTAAATGATGATGATGATGATGATGATTATTGAGTAGAGATGCTTTGAGGGACGTGATTTTATTGCTTAGTGCTGCTTCTGATGATGATTCACTTAATGAGTCATTCAGGGATTTAATTTTGAGCCTTTTGACTTGTGATCAATTAGGTTTGGATGTGTTTATGGACTTTAGTCTTCCTACCAGGATCTCAAGATTCTACCATTTAATATCTAAGCTATGCTTAGTTATCTTAGTAATTAGTATGCTAGTTGCTTTTGGACCTTTCGTTTTGTCACATGTAGCTTGCAAGTCTATCATTTTATGGTGATATGGCTCTGGATATGACTTATGTTTATAGAGATGTTTATGCTGATGATGAATTGGTGTTACGACTTTACTCGATTGTTTGTGATATTAGTACGGAAGAAATTAAAAAGACATAAAAGATTTGCAGCCTTGTGTTGTGTGATGAGATCATACTGGTGCAGTCAACGAACCAAATATTCTATATACAGTGAAACAAGTGTCTATCGAAAACTGGTGAACAGGGAGGACTGCAGAACCCAAGGATATCCAAGTTTCTCGAGCATAAAACAAATATAAAACAACATGATTGCAAGTTATCCTGGACATTGGTTGGTCAATGAAACAATGTGTATGTTAAAATGAACAATAATGCACAAACAGATTGCAAAATGAAGTATTTGAGATCTATATTAAACTGTATATTCTAACTTCTGTGTAATCAATAACTTCAGGGTAGTTTCATTCCTAAATACCTGAACAGCAGAAACTTGGATATACAGAACTGCAGGTGATATGTGCCTGTCTTCCAGACATGTTAATGAAGACTGCCATATATCCACATCCATAGGAGAAGGTGAATGTGTAATTCGTGGTTTTATCGCACTAAGAGCATCCAGTCGAAATCCTGCTATCCCAGGAGCCATAGGAGAAAGGTACTGCTCCAAAACAAGGTCGTTATTAGTCAACCTTTCAGTTTCAACAGGAACCTGAAATTATAATAAAAATCAATCAATAATCAATCTTATAGCAAGGATATTAGTCACAAACAAATATTGTAATCGAAATTCAGCAATACTAACTCTGAAGCGACCCAGTTGTGGTGATCTGTCTAATAAACTTCTCATTTTCATCAGTTCAGGGCTCTGTAATAATGCACCCTGGCTCATCTCTTTCTCCACTGAACTCCCAAACACCAAGATTCTTTTTGCATGGATAAATGCATCACTTTTAACAGTTTCATCAAAAGTAGAGTGGTTAGATTTTTGGAATGAACTTTCATCCAATGAAAGAAGGTCATACTCTTCTACTAAATTAAACGAAGCTGAACCAAGCTGTGGTAGAGTTAAGGTTATCCAGATGATCCGACAACGAACAGGATTGTGGAAAAGAAATTTTACATGCCTAGGGACATCATTATCATCATAAGATGTTTCAGGCCCATAAAGTTGTGGGGATGATGATGCCAATGATTGAACATCCCATTTACCGATGCATGATCGCTCCTCCCTGTGTATTTTATTGCTTGCCCAAATTTCTACCTGAAACATAAATCAATAAGAAGCTTTTGTCATCTAATGAAAAGGCAGGTTTTCTATTATGATACAAGTAAAATGCAAAGTTTACAGCAGTTTAAACATTATGAATTATATGATCGATGCACCCTATAAAATATAGTCTGCATCACATAATCAGTGTCTCCACTGATAGAACATAAATATAATGTATGAACTTGATGTTTTACAGAAACAAATATTTAATAACAAAAAAAGCATAAACTAATAATATGATTGCCTTTAACATATTTACATTATGAAATGGTTTATGCATATGACAGTGAAACACTTGGAAACAACCCAGACGTGGCTTCTGAAGCAATATCTTGAAGAAATGTGTGAACCAAGAAAAAGATAAAGCAAACATGATTCGCAAACTTGCTTCACACCTGTTTCTTTCAGTAGAAATGTAGTATGAGCAACAACATCGTGGATAGAAAGATCATGCAAGTGTAGGATGATTTCGACCCCCCATGAGGGGAGGATGTGGTGCACTGACCATCACCATTAGAACACATGCATACTAACTAGGTATATCCTCTAGAGAAATAGCAAAAACCGATGGGTTCTGGGGTTTTTGTGATGCCCTAAAGTCACTAAGCCTAATAATCTGCTCTGCTTTCGAAGTGCTTCTGACAATCCTTCAAAGGATTGTTTGGGTAATTGGAATGAAAATCCTTCGGATTTTGGATGATAATTTAGTGGATTGCACACGTTCCAAAATATTAAAATCCTTTGAATTATAATCCAATAGGTTTGTTGTGAATGTCATAATAACTTAACTATCTAGCTTCTGGCAGAAGCCTTAAAGGCTTAAACTTTACTCTAGCTTCTAGCATAAGCATTAAATCATATTAACAAACTATTCTGACTATTACCCCTTATCATCACAGCATTCCCGTTTCAACTACTTTCATCATGCTCGGATGCATAAAACTTCTATGAAACTACAGGAAAGCTTACAGCTTAGGAAATGGATATAATGGATATATTTAGCTGTTGAATCTTGACCTATGCTTTCTTCCTTGGAGCAACCGCGCACTTAAGACATTTTGGAAAAGATGAATCCTGGATCCATGGAATAACACTATAACTAGCAATCCCTATTTATGTGTTACAGCATCGCCTTCACTGTACAGTAGAAATTATTGGATACACCAATAACCGACAATTCTGATCTTCAAGTTACTCCATTGAAGACAAATGACAGTCAATATGTATGCATTTTCTAGCATCCCATGTCTTTTCAATTACATCATGTGACTGCCTGAGCAGACTATGACCCGTTTGTCTTCACTTTCCTTGGCTGTGATGACTTCCAGAACAAACATTAAGCTTTTGAAAGCAATTTATTATATTGAAGGCACTTATATACTAACTTCATACATTATTGATAGGAACTCGAACAAATCTGAAATTTATTTCTAATAAACTGAAAATAATAGAGATAAATTTTTTACAATTAAAGGGGTAACCTCCCTCCCAAGACGCCGATTGCAGAGGACGTCCGCATTCTCCTATAGAACGAGAAACTCTCCCTCGCAAATATCACAATAATCAAATTCAGCATGCCCCATGGCCGGCCGGCTTTAGGGTATAAGTAACTCTCCCCAAGTGCCAAAATTACCCATAACTCCCTACAATAATATAACATCACAAAAATATCCAAAAGGTTTACGAATATGTCCATAATAGCCCCAAAACTCATAGGCGAGTGCCGAGTCTAACATTACTCCATCCCCAAAAACCACAGTGTCCTCAAGATGGTGCATGAATTCCTTGGTGGTCCTACTCCAAGTGGGGATGATCATCCCCTCCGGGCTCTTCCTCCTCCACTACGTCCTCCTCGTCGTCCACAACTATCAGCACTTGCAGCTTGTGTTCCCCACAATGGTGTCCTGGGTGAACCTCTCACGCATCTGAAACACAACCCCTTCTGCCTCTTTTCCCTCATCTCGACGTTAGGCATCCTCCTAAACTGACCCCCACGTCGGCGGTGCGTTGTTCTTCTCCCAAATCTTCTCATTAATCACATGATCTGTCCTTATAGCTGCCTTATGTTCTCCTGTCGCTATCGAAACACTGAGCGAAACATGTCAACTCCAGCTGTCCCTGGACCTTCACTCCTCCATCTGGTGATCATCTACCATCTGAGCCATCTCCAATACCTCCAACAACCACTGAGGCTTATGTGAACAAATTCCCGAGCGGATAATGTGCTTCATGCCCTTCATAAAAGTACCATCCAGTGACTCATTAGAGATTCCCGCACTCGCCCTGAGAGTGTCTCGAACCTATCTATGTACTCCCTCACAGGCACGTCCTTCCTGAGTGCGAACAGCTGCTCCTGTAGGTTTCCCGTGTGGGACTCCTAAAACCTCTCCAATATGCAGTCCTTGATCTCTTTACAAGAGAGAAATCGGCGCCGCTACTCCCTCCACTGATACCACCCAAGAGCCTTGCCCTCCAGACATACTGATGCCGTCACCAACTTCTGTGTCTCAGTCATACATGACACGGTGAAGGACCTCTCCGTCCTGTAAATCCACGCATGGGGATCTTCTCCCTCGAATATGGACATCTTCAGCTTCTGGACTATATTGTCCACACCAAAGTGTCCTTGCTTTGCTCTCCCTTCGTGGTGCCTCTGGCGATTGGGATGATAGGTGTTTCTGTGCCCCTCGAAGCCCCCCTTGGGCCTCCTCTTTGGCCACCATAATCTCCCCAATCCTCATCTCCTGCATATGCTCCTTGCCCTTCATCTCCTGGATAATAACCATTGGCGTATATTTGTTCTGGAGGGTCGTGGAGCGGCTGAAATTCATCGTAGACACCGTAATGCACATGTCCCTGCCTTCGTGCTGCTGTCCGGGACCCATGGGGGTCGGAAACACCCCCCCACGGCTGCCGAGGCTGCTAGGCCTGTCGAGCTCTATGCAGGCCCAGGCGGGGCTGTTGGTGGGCCGACAGGCCCTCTGGAGGGTCCAGCATGGTCGGCTGACCCTGCTGATGGCCGGCATGGGGCTGCAGACCCTGTCGATTGTTGGGAAAGGCCGACGGGCCCTCTGGAGAGTCCAGCAAGGTCGACCGACCCTGCTGATGGCCGGCAGGGGGTTGCCGACCTTATCGGTTGCTGGGGAAGGTCGGTCGATCTGTTCTAGCCCAGTTCTGGGCCAGCCGGTGCTCTGGGTTGCTCCTAGGGTTCGGCCGGACCCCCTCCACCTTCCGATGAGTCGTGGCAAGGTCCTCCTCCATCCATGACTCTCTCTCGTTGTCTTCGAAGTAGTGATCGGCATCGGAAAGAAACCCCTCCACGTAGTCTTCCACGTTTCCCTTTCTCTTCTCTAAAGGTGTCGCCTTTTTCGTGTGATTAGGGTTTGTGCCGTCGTTTCGACTCTTCGTCGTGAGGATCGCATGTTGTTGGACGATATGAGCAAGGGTCTCGTTTTGTTTGTCGTGAGACGCCGTCAACTTCGCCAATGATTCGCCATTCCGTTGGGGTTTTCTTCATGCCATCAATCTCACCATTGAATTTTTTCTCCATCGCGTCGATACAATCTTTGGATCTCGTTGGTGTCGCCATAGATCATTGATGCTCTGATACCAAATTGATAGGAACTCGAAGAAATCACAAATTTATTGCCAATAAACTAGAGATAGATAGATTACAATTAAAGGGGTAACCTCCCTCCCAAGACGCCGATTGTAAAGGACGTTCACACTCTCCCGTAGAACGAGGAACTCTCCCTCGCAAATATCACAATAATCAAATTCAGCATGCCCCATGGCCGGACGGCCCTAGAGTATAAATAACTCTCCTAATTGCCAAAATTACCCATAAACCCCCTACAATAATATAAAATCACAAAAATATCCAAAAGGTTTACGAATATGCCCCTATTGACTCCAAAACTCATAGGCGAGTGCCGAGTCTAACAATTATCTGCAATATTTCACGAAAAAATGGTCTCATAAAAATCAACAACACACACAAAATTTAGCACGCACTTTTTTCTGCAGAGATTTGATATAGGTAAAATAGTTTGTTTTTCGTATCTTTTGCAGTCAACCACTTAACTGCTAACCACAGTAAAAAGTAATAAAAAAAAGAATGATGTAGGGAGAGAATATAGAACACATAAAGTTACAATAACATCTTCTACCTCAACAATAAGAACTGCAAGAGACTGGAAGTGGATGTTGTCAATTCCCTAGATCCAATTGATACATAATGAGCGCTGTTAACAGCGTAAGAGGAGATTTCTTTTGGGACAACAAAGAACCAGTACAATCGCCAAAATCAACTTCACAATCTAGCATTTCCTTGGGACACTGGACCCTGTTGAATGACATTTAGGCTATTTAGCGGCAGCTACCCGCCCCTACATTGCTATCTTGACAATGTTATCAGAGACTACAGAAGCTGGGGTATGAAAGAACTAATCCTGGAATGGCTGGTTGTATACAAGCTTTCTGCAACTATTAGGGACGTATAACATAGTTAGTAGACCACAACAATAGCTCGCACAGTTTCTAGAAGCACTGATCCAATTTAACCATTTTTTTGATTCAATAAGCCAAAATTGTTCTTATAGCCATCATGTTAAATAATTGATCATAGATAATGGTGTGGTCATCCTCACCTATACATTTCCACAGTCAATCCTTTACATTGTCACCCGAGCTACATTCAGTATCTTTTGCCTTCGGCCTGCTAATTCCTTTGTTTAGACGATGAATCTTTTGCAATCCTTTAAACATTAAATTATCCTCTCTAGTCCCAAGAACTAATACAATATCATCTGCTAACATGAAAAATGTGGGCATCAACATAAATATGCCAAGAATTTTCATTCAAAAAATGTGAAGAGATCCCAAATATTAATGTAAGCTATGCTGATATGGAGAAGATGCTAGAATCTTTTCAGTACGGTGCAAGGAAGAATGGGCACTGCAGCCATGAAACCATGTCCTGTCACACACCTGTCAAACACACATGTTGGACAAACATATGTTGATATCTTTTTTAGAGTTTGCTTTAGATTCATCATGTCATGCCATGCAGGAGCAGTGGTTCAATGGAAGGTATATAAAATGCTCTTTCTCAGTAGGAAGAAGCATGCTCTATGTAAGAAAAATGGTGGAAACACAGAATTACTAACAGTAGGGTAATATTTTTTCAGGTGAGTAGGAAACAAGGTTCAGGCCATGTAAAGAAAAAGTATCGGGTTCAATTGAAATTGCAAAGCAAAGGATTGAACAGAGAAGCGAGACTGGAGACACAGAATTTGGAGCTTCAGCATGAGGTATCTGATTTCTCTGCCATGGAAAGAACACTAGCAAGAATTATCCAGAATCCCAGATATGACAAGCAAGTGAATGGGCAAGTGAATTTCAATGTACTTTGATGCCAACAAACAAACTATTTGGTTCTACCATAAATAAAAGGGGAAAAAGTTGTATCAAAAGGAAAATAACCTTATTACAATTGGGGAGGGAGACAAACCTCTATGTCCCCATGGGACAAAATGCGGGCCCCACCTTTGTCCCACTAGGACAAATGATTAGCCTTGGTTGAGCCACATGGGCAATGTGGGCCCCACTTGACGGAGGGTGGTGGATTGGGTTAGGGGTTTGAGGTTTGGTTGTGGAGAACGCAAACAATGCCCCCCCATTCCTATTAATTACAAGCTTGCCATTACTTTTTCATAAAAGCCAAATACCCCTTCCTTTTTCACTTATGTACGGGGTTGCCATCAATCTTTTTTTATTTTGGCCCCTTGCATTTTTTGCACTTAAACACCTACTTTTCTCCCATTTACTCCCTTGGTTTGTGGTGTGATTTATGTACTTTGCCCTCCAAGTTTTTTGGCAATTTAACCCCTTTTACCCCCCGACGATACACACACCCACACTTCTCTTTTTTTCGGTTGCACGCGGGGCCCGCCTTCTCCCGACAATACACACACCCACACTCTTCTCTCTCTTTTGTCGGTTGTACACATGAACTGCATACTGTGTGAGGATTTTTTCTTGGGTCACTGTGCACTATGTGCACATGTTATTGCTTTTTAATGAAAACCAAATGTATATCCATGTTCCACTTATTTACGGGTTCGTCATCAGTGTGTTTTCACTTTGTCCCCTTACTTTTTTTTGCACTTTAACGCCTGCTTTTTCCCCTTTTATCACTATGGTTTGGGATGGAATTTATGCACTTTGTTCCCCTCAAATTTTTAGCAATTTAATCCCTTTTACCCCCCGGCGATACCCCCACACAAACCTACACTTATCTCTCTTTTTCGGTTACGCACGGGTCCCCCCTCCTCCCGACGATACCACATACGCATCACACACTTCTCACACTTTTGTCAGTTGCATGCGTGCACTACATCGTGTGTTTGGGTTTTTTCTTGGGTCACCGTGCAATATGTGCACAAGTTAATTATATTTGACAGCATTAGTATAGTTAAGCAATTTCCCCAAAATAGTTAATTTTTTATGTTTTGTGATGCTCATGTCCCATCCTCAACGAGGAGTCGAGGACAACCAAATTTAGCAAATAAACTACCTTATACATAGATTAGAAGTTTAGCCCAAATTAAATATCCAAATCTCTTAATCCGGATTATGTTGAACCTTTTTTAAGAATATAATCTTCAAGTATTGTCAATCAAAGTAATTAGCTGTTTAGTTCGACCATGAGTTAAAATTGTAACACAGCCACCGAAGGATGAAACCTCTTTTTTCCCATATCTAATCTGCTTAAACCTCTTAATCCATGGTTTAACCTATTGTCAAACGGAACCTTAAAAAGGCATAATTTCCCACGAAAATTTCTGTGTGAAATTATTTTTATTTTTATTTTTTTGAATTTTTTTCAAAGATTTTTTTCCTCCTTCACTTCATACATTTGTACACCCCATAAAAAATAATGGATGAAAAA
This sequence comes from Scilla litardierei, assembly GCA_030789695.1. Classification (NCBI taxonomy): domain Eukaryota; kingdom Viridiplantae; phylum Streptophyta; class Magnoliopsida; order Asparagales; family Asparagaceae; genus Scilla; species Scilla litardierei. The sequence continues at coordinate 4,570,677 of CM061132.1, forward strand.
TAATGAGATCTAATCCTCGATCAATGCATTGCAAAAAGTTGTATTGTTATGAAACCATTCAATTTTGTAACTGGTGGATCGATGCTTAAATCCCCTCGAGTTCACCCATTATTTTCCCTATGATATATAATTGTATGTATTAAACATAAAAAAATTATGTAAGTAAAATTTTTTGTAGGGTGGATTATTTTGAAGATGGTTGCAATTTTTTTAAGGATGATTTTGAAGTGGCTGCAAATATATTGAGGGAAGATTTTGAATGAGTTGAAATTTTTCAGGAAAATATTTTGAGTGCCACGTGACCTATGGTCACGGGTTATGACTAGTCTATTATACAAAAGAGGGATGTTGATTTAATGTTTTTCCTAATATAACAAACCGGTTGATGGAGAGGTGATCTATATTTGACCACCTCATCATGACGGTGCCCACTTGGAGGTGAGTGTGGAGTTGGGTGTGGTTTAAGGTGTTGTTGTGGAGCATCCAAAGAAAAGTCCCCTTCCCATGAATTACGAGGTTGCCATTGCCAAATAAACCTCTCTCTCCCACCTATTTTATGGGTATGCCATTGGGATTTATGAACTTTGCCCCCAACGTTTTTTGGCAACTTAACCCTATTTTCCCCATTTTTACACACCCACACCCACACTTCTCACTCCTTTTCGGTTGCGCGGGTGCACCGCATCCTGTGTGTGGGTTTTTTCCCGTACACTCTATGCATGAGTTATTTCTAGTAAGTATCCAAAAAACAGGTTTAAAATTTTTCAGAGACCGCAGGGAATGTTTGAGAGCAAATAATTGACAAAAATATAATTATAAAAGGAACACCATGAATCAGAATGCAGTTCAAAACTCCACCAAAAGACAAGCCTAAATGAGTTTAGAGACTAAAAGAGGATTTAAAAAAAGCATAAAACATGATTATCATGGTGTCCAGTAGTAGATTATAATTGCATTGTCTTAAGAGTGTGATTATATGTGAGTTTGGATAAATGTAAGTATAATATCAAAATAAAGTTCGGCAGATGGATGCTTAATGGAAATCTATATGTGCTGCAATATGCAATCTATGTACAACACTCAGTACATATTTGTTCCTGAATTTGATATAACTACTTTTCTTAATGGTGATATCATGAGTTAAGTTAATATAACTAGGACTTTAACAATAATCAACAATTTGTTGGCACGGACACAAGTGTCATATTCTGACACAACCATGAGGTATCAGACACACGGCAACAAATCCTAGACAAAAGGACAGTTATGTATGCATGTTTTTACTACATGGATATGTTTTTGATTCATAGAAGTATATTCAATTGGTTTTTTTATAGCAGCACCGAAAAAGAAAATGATCCATAAACTATTTGCATTTGTCAAAAGGGAGAATAACTCATACTAAGATCAACTATGATATGTAGGACATTTCTCCCAACCGAAATTTAGAGTCCAACACATCCGGAGATGACACACATGTCCAACCATGTCTGACACTTAACAAATATACACATTGTTATTCAGGTAAAAAATATGCACCATATGAACTATGTTCTGCCCTCACCTGACAAAAACTATTGTTTTATAGATCATTTTACTAAAAACATTAGTTCTTTCTTATATGAATGAAGTCCCAATGTGTATATATGAGTCAGATATGCATATATGCATAAGAAACATGTATATATAACTGTTTTCTTGTATCTAGAGTTTGGATGGTTGCTATGTCCAACTTTGTGTCTGTCGAAATGTGACACCCATGTCTGTGTCTCCAAATCATAGAACAATAACATACGCAAAGAAGCTATGATTAGTAAACAATAATATGGGTGTCCTACGCCAAAACAGACATGGGTATCAGACACTTTAGCTATCCAAATTGTAGACATGCAGACCCAGTTACCTATGCATTTTTTTCTATACAAACATCTACTTGACTCATATAAGTGTATGTATTTGGTTTTTTCACACAAGGACCTAGCAGTAAAATGATATAGACACCATTTGCTCTTGTCTAAAGGAGGTAAAGCCCCTTCACATTTGCATATTCTTAAGGTGAGTAAAGGGTTTGCACTTGAAAATGTACAACACAAGTAGACAAGTGTGCCATGACCAGAACTATCAGACATGTCAATTTTTGATAAGGATAAGTGTCCTACATATCATAGCTAAGAAGAACAAAATTTTTGGACTTTTAGAAGTATATGACATGATTTGACACAGGTGTCATGACCAAAATCATCAAGCATGCCAAAATTTGGTTGGAAAAGTGTCCAATATATAAAGCATTACACACTCCAAATTTTAGTTGGGGGAAGTGTCTAATATATCATAGACAATATAAATGTAGACACTCTAAGTGCTATATAAAGCATTAAGCATTAAGCACGCTAAATTTTGGTTGGGAGAAGTGTCTAATATATCGACAAGTGTCCAATATAATGGATTTGGTGTTGCTTGCTATGTATCCCTATTTCTTTTTTACAAATAAATAAATGTAGAGCGGAAACTAAAAATAAAGAAATAGCTAATCATTTAAATGGCATGCCCTTCGCACAGAAACAAAATATATAAAACAAAAACAATTAAAGCATGCCATAAAGACTCTTACAATAGGGCAGTCAAATTTTGAATAGCCGCATGAGCTGACAACCAAAGCAACACCAGAAACATCAGATAAGCTTCCAAGGACAATAGAAAATTCTACGCTAGAAGAACTACTGGGAGCTCTCCAGTAAGATTGTCGCTGTCCAATACCAAGGGGTGCAAGTAGTGACAGTACTGGTTCTGACTGGGATGACGTTTCAACCTGAGAAAGACAAACTGGCAAATCAATATAACCATCAAGCTTTGTCCCAACCATCAGAAGTCAACAAACTAATTAATAATGCGCCGTATCACAGAATTTGCAGAACATGTTTACAAGATCTACAATTTATCAGGATGTTAGAAATTAACATTCACAAACTAAAATTGTATGAGTTTTATGGCAATACCAACTGCAATAGGCTTGCATACGGAAATTCAGCAATGGACTCCTCTCCATCCAGTAGCTTTCTTAACTTCCTCTTGGAGATCTCTTGATCTTGCCAAGAAGCATACATTTTCTGCAAGTCATGGCCTACGACTTGTGCCACAGCCTCACGGGCAGCACTATCTGCACGGTCTCGCCTTCGAAGACTACATAAAACCCTGACATAGTCGACATACAATGCATGAAGGACATCTTCATTGCAGCATGATTTACATATAAATCCATCGTCGAGATTTAAGTAACTACTGTAAGCTTGATCACCTAACCCACCATAACCAGATCCACCCTGACCTGAGACACCATTGTAGCTTTTCAACTCTTTATTACTACTGCTGAGCAATAAGCTAGCTCCCATCCCAGCACAGCAAGATTTGCATGCCTTTCTTCCACACCGAGAGCACTCCAGAAGCAAAGACTGACTGTTACTAGAAGTATATGAAGAGCTTGTCTGCTGTTGTAGTCCACTACGAACCTCGCACAACTTGCCAACACAAGTTTCTTCAAATTCATTAATATTCCAGAAATCTATGACATTCTTGTCGACAATGTCAAGGCCAGTGGAAGCATTAATCCTATCTTCAAATGATGTCTGCCCCAACAGAGCTAGGCTGTCAGCACAGTTGCATAATCTTACCATGTCCATGTCATTAAGTAAGCGATTTGGATCTATAGTTGCAGGATCAACACTGATTGATAATAAAGCTTTATCCCGTTCAGCAGCAGAAAGATTTAGGCGAAGGCGTTCAACTTCAAGCTTCATGGCTTGCAGAAAGCCCAGTTCTGTCCCCTAAATGGTCAATATTGCAATTAGAAAGGCAACTAATTGCATAATAAAAGATAAGGAATGTCAAATATGTTTATTAAATAAATAAACAAAAACCAAGTGACATGGTCCAAAGGGGTAACAATCAATCCATGAATAATAATAAAAATTTTATTCCAAAATAAGCATCATATATTTGAATATCACGGCATCATTTGGAGATTGCCTTTGAAAACTATTGATGCAGAATGATCACATGATCATGGGCTACATTTTGAAATGCAAATACAATATTAAAGTTGTGTTCTAGTCGAGTAGAATTTAGATTTTCTTTAGAATTTCACATTTTTAAAGTTGTTTTGAAGACTTATTTATAGACAATTCCTTTTTTTAGAACTATTTAGAATTTTATTTATTAGGAAAACTTTGTGTAGCCCTATCTATAACAGAAAAGGCAATTTGAGATAAAGAATACTTCCTAAATTTAAGGACGTAGGGTTTTTTAATTTTTTTTTACAAGTCCCTATTATTATTAAAAGGCTTTAACCCGTTCTTTTGCAAGTTTGTGATTGATAATAAAGAATGATGTTCTCAATGCTTGTTTTTTCCTTCTTCAACCAGTCATTGGCGACTTGTAAAGCCAATGTTAAGGCATGAAGCCTTTGACCTTATCTATCGGTTTCTTTCTGAATCTCCGTAAAATTATATCTGCCATCTCTCCCACTCAAGCCCTAATTCTCATCATAAGATCCATTCCCATCAACTATGTACTAGAACATGTTTATAAAGATGAATAAAACATAATGCACTTTTACAATAAAAGCTAATCAATCTCCATGCTCATTGGCTTCCAGGTAATATGTAATCAATTTCAATCCTTTCTCGTACCTTTAAACCTCAATTGACGGACTTAGTTGAAAAAACAGCCAACAAGACACAGCTAACAAATAAATAGTGCAGTGTGTTGCAGGCATTAGCGAAGCTTTCCAAGTTAAAAACTAAGACAAATAGATAAAAGAAATTAATATATAAGTGGCATGTTATCATCGCCTATCCTCAATGTACAACTAAAGCTCTCTTTGGATAGAGAGATTCTTGAAAGCGCGGGAAAACCCCTCATCTACTTTCTTAACATCACATAATAATTAATAATTTTTTGCGATTATTAACAGCATTTGCAAGGATATCAACCTCTAAGGTCATATCTAATGAATGTTAAATGATGAAGCATGTGTGCGCACTGATTGATAACGAAATAAATTAACTACAAACAATGGGAAAATGGGAAAAAGAAAATAAGATTGTAGATGGAATCGAGGCAGGTTTTGAAAGAAAAACCAGAGAAAGAATGGGCAAAACTATAGAGAAGATAAAAGGGCATTGTTGTGCTTGGAAGAATGATTAGGATAGGAGGTACAGCTTTCTTTATAATTTACCCAGCCATATATTTGTAAGGAAGAATTTTTTTTCCTTCTTTTTTTCCTTATTTGGTTTTGTGTTTGTGTTTTTTTTTCAAGGTCTGTGTGCCTGTGTGCAAGTGTATGGGATGCGGAAGATGTAAACTGGAAGATGCAGCATCATTAATTCCGCCTCTACCTGTTACTAACTGTAAATTTCCTATTAAGGCACAAGAACAATGACAGATGTTCCTGTCAATAGTATGGTATAATGCAGAGACCATATTTGTTAAGTCAGCTTTCTCAAATTTTCCATATAACCTGTTTAAAGAAGGTAATGCCAATATGTTGCTAGTAATCATATGCCAAGTATGATAAAAGAGTAGATGTATACAATAAATTTAAAAATGATTCTACAATGACCCAACTTCTTGTTATGAATACGTTCGGCTAGATTCAAATAATAGTTCCCATGTGTCACCAGCTCCTCAGCATTTCCGAGCTACACCTAAATGATATCTATGGTCAAGGCATGAAAGATTATGTATGATTGTATAAACATGGTGTAGGAAGGAATGTCTTTTCGCTATAAGTGTGTGTGGCCTTACAAACAGAGTTCATGACAGTTTTTCTTTTAAATGTAAGTGCATAGATGGCTTAGTATACAGTATGTTCATTCTAACGACCTTGGTAGGCATAGCTAAAACCGGTCAAAGACAAATATTGCAGAAGAGAATGAACCGATTATCAAGAACACGACTCACAACTGATGCAGAACAAAAAATATATGGCCCCTAATCTTATACATCCCCAAAAACTTCGCAATAATTCTAATGCCACTCTTTGTAATTACATCATTTTTGAGGGATGCGGTGGGTGTTAGGTGGGGTTGTGTAACTTGTGGAAGCGTTTCTTAATCTTTATGCTTCTCTTTTATCTTTATGGGCAGTGAGTGTCAGTCAAAAAAAGGTTTCAAACAGTGGGGCCGCTTCCAAAACCAACCACAAAGGGTTCATATAAACCACAAAGATTTAAGAATATGTGTCGCTAAATTATACTTGTGGTTGCAATTTTCAGTCTCTTAAACCACACTTATCTTGAGTTTCTAAAACTCACGACCCTGTGCATTAGGATATCACTGACACAACCATAAATTATTTTTACTTATCTACATCATTATGGTAATCAGACTTTCTCCATCAAGCTAATAACAATATATTAAGCAATATAACTTTGTCCAGAATTATCATGTAATGCTATAATGTAAAGCATATCTATATCTATATTATTATAAAAATGCAACTTTGGCCTTTGGGTCTGCTTTTACCTCTTAATCCGTAGGCTTACAAAGCCCCTAATGGAGAAAAGAAACTCTCATAATGGTAAATTAATTCTACAATTAACTTCTACTTTTTTTACCCGAATCACAATGAATCTCCATAAACCACTTTAATCTCCGTGTAGCCTCTATCGCTGTAAATCCAAATCATTGTGTTGCGTGATGAATTTAAACATCTACATTTTTAGTTCAAAAAAATCACTTCCATAATGCTGATAGGGAGACTCAAATCCATAATTTCCAACAAGAAAAGGACTAGTATATAACACTTCAGAAAAGCTCGGTGCATGTCGTTTCTAAGTCAGTCCAGAGAAGATCTTAGTCGTTGATTCGTTTGGACAAAACCAAACCGTTGAAAAAAAAGAATGCAAAAAATAAGCATCTAAGAATTTTAACATAACTTACAATATTTTAACTCTATCTCTTACTACAGAGAAATCGGATCAAACCAAAATAAGAAGTATTGTAAAATAACTAAAACAAGAATCTAACAATATGTAATTTAATATGTATTTCTTTATATTAGATGAATGAAATAATAAGAAAACTTTCAGTCTTATGAAACTTTTGCACCATGACTAGCAGATGACAAGAGTTCATACTGCTTTTAAAAAAAATTATTTTTTTATTAAGTACTCTTAAATTGGCATTCAATTACTAAATCTTAATTAATTAGAATTTACTAACCAATAATAAAGAATTTTTGTCACGACCCGCTTCCCTAAAATGGAGGCGAGACGTGAAAAGGTCCGCACGAGAGTGGAGCTGTGAAGCCCCAAACCCGATAAGCGTCCACAATACATAAACAGGTCCCTGTAACCACAACAGAATAGCAATAATAACACAAGGAGAGACTGAGATAAAATTCACATCTCACAAATATTGTCCAACATCACAAATAAGTTCAACATCCAGAAAAGCCACCAGGCTAAAAGAAAAGAGTCTAAAGGCCCAGAACAAGGCCAACAAAAGAAACGACAACAACAAAGCAAAGTATAGGTGTCACGCACCGATAACAAAACAACTGTCTAACAAAAGTAAAACACACGAAGACACTAGGACTGGTCCCCAGTGTCCACGTACTCCCCGTCAAACACAAGCTCAGGCTCGGCGTCAGCGAACACCTCGTCCTCAACGAGGTACTCGGGCTCGGGATCTAACATGTGTCACCCAAAAGAGTAAAGTGGCACATGTCAGCAAGTCTAAAAGACTTGGGCAAGGAAACTGAAAGTAAGGCAACTAGCAACCTAGCAGTGTAGTATGCATGACATGGCAGTTATAACATGAGTGCACAATTTAAAACATGGCAAGACAGTTTGTACAAGAGAACAATCATCGGGACAAGACAAGACAAGACAAGACAAGAGTAGCCACGCTACTATCAATCTCAATCAATTCACATTGTTGGTGTTTACGCCCTTCGCTGAATGGTAAACATTCAGACCGATCGGCACTAAACACGATTCACATTTCACGGTTGTTTTGTAGATGTTTGCGCCCTTCGCTGAATGGCTAGCATGTCAGTCCGATCGGCCCCAAACACTACCCCACCCCAAAGAGTTTACGCCTTACAACTGCAGTTGTTGATCAAACAGACTCCCAGTTGAATGGCCGCTTAACCCTCACCCCATCCCGCACTAAACAAGCCAGGGTCCCTGAACATGAGCCCAGCAAGTGAGCCAGGGTTGCCCCGCACGGGAGCTTGTTTCTTAGTTCACAATTCAATATCGAGCGTTGGGGTTTCCAACTACAGGGCTCGCTTCTGGAACACGAGCCAGGTAACACAAGTAGTGTAGCAAAGCTACGCAATCACGGGATCACCGAAACAATGCAATGACATGACATTTAATTTGCGTACCGTTAATGGAAAGTAAACATGACATGGTATTTGTGCAACATGCTAAATGTCGGAATTAGCTTCGTTGTCAAGCTAATTCCCCAATTTGCGTCTAGGCGAGTATCATTTCGTCACCTAGTCTCTTTTACGCCTACAACAAGAAAATGGCCTAAAACATGGCCTAAACCCTAAGTGGCAAGTTTCACTTGCCTAGCACCGGGGATGACGATCAACCTCGTCACACGGATGCTATCTACGAGGAAATCGCTGTTTAGGGGGAAACAAACGCCAAACACATGAAATTAATTAGGGTTTCACCAAAATTATAAATAAGTTATAAAAACAACGGTAGATCGATTTCTTACCGAGAGGAGACGGAAGGAACACTCCGGGGAACCCTAGGATCAGATCTGGAAGCGAATGGAGAAGTTTGGGGAAACTAGGGTTTTGGGTGATTTTGGGGATTTGATGGATTTTGGGTGTGATTTGAGGAAGATGAGAGGTAGATAGGGTAGATGGATGGTTTGGATGATGGATTTAGGGCTTGGAATGAAGCAATGGAGCTTGGAGGAAGGTGGGGGATCAATGGGGGCGATTTTAGGGTTTAGGGTCGAGTTGGAGGGGAAGAAAATGTTTGGGTTGGGTATTTATAGGCTAGGCTGGCGGCTAGGGCAAAACTAAGGTTTACAGCACTAGTTAGTCGGTCAAAGAACAACCACTGACCGACTAGTTTGACAACTAGTCGGTCGGTCGACCAACGCAGACCGACTAAGTGTAAACAGTAGCTACAGGTGAAATTAGGATTCTAGAGTTAGTCGGTCCATGAACAAATACTGACCGACTAGTTTGGCATCTAGTCGGTCGATGAACGTTCTTAGACCGACTAAGAGTGAACAGTAACTGATACAAAAATAATTTGATGAGTTAGTCGGTTCAAGAAGCATTGCTGACCGACTAGTTTGCAACCTAGTCGGTCAACCAACGTTCTTAGACCGACTAACGATAAACAGTAACTCCTGAGAAATTTAGAAAGCTAACTAGTCGGTCCAAGAAGGATTGCCGACCGACTGGATCGTCATCTAGTCGGTCGGTGGCCCTTCTTACACCGGCTAATGAGCACAGAAAAGTACCGATACGGAGCGTGGGGCCCCGGGATCGATTCCTAAGACTCCTAGGCTTGATCTAACAGTTAGATACGACCGTTATGAAGTCCGTCACGAATGACTTACTTCGAAATCGACAATCATAAGGAAGAAGCGAGAAAATACGACGAATCGATCGAAATGAAATCTACGGAGACGAAAACCACACAAGAGGAGAAAATCCACCAAAACACATATTATATTATATTATAATCAGATACAAGAAAAGCAGTCGTTACATCCTCCCCAACTTAAGAAAATTTCCGTCCTCGGAATTTCCAAAAACTCACGAGTCCGGAAACAAAAGTGGGAAACGCTCTCGCATCTCATCCTCATTCTCCCAAGTAGACTCTCCAGGGGAGCCGTGTCGCCACATCACCCTCACAAGATTGACAATCTTGTTCCGAAGCGATTTCTGACGCCTGTCCAGAATCTGCACGGGATGCTGGTCATACGTCATATCGGGGCGAACGGTAATCTCCGAAAAATCCACCGCATGAGACGGATCGCTAATGTATCGACGAAGCTGCGACACATGGAAAACATTGTGAACTCCTTCCAAAGATGGCGGCAAGGCCAAGCGATACGCTACCTCGCCAACCCTCTCCAAAACGTCAAACGGTCCAATGTATCGCGGGCTCAACTTCCCACGCTTCCCAAAACGAATCACACCACGATTCGGGGAAATCTTCAAGAACACATGGTCGCCCGGCTGAAACTCCAAAGGACGACGTTTAGCATCCGCCCAATGCTTAAAACGGTCCTGAGCAATTCTCAACCTCTCCCGAATATTCCTGACGATATCCACGGCCTCCACGATCATCTCAGGTCCCAACAACTCCCGATCACCAACGTCATCCCAACTCAATGGCGATCGACATTTCCTCCCATAAAGGGCGGCGAATGACGCCATGCCAATACTCGCCTGGAAGCTGTTGTTGTAGGAAAACTCCACCAAATGTAGATGGTCCTCCCACGAACCCTTGAAATCCAACATGCACGCCCTCGGCATGTCTTCCAAAATCTGAATCGTCCTCTCGGACTGGCCATCCGTCTGCGGATGGTACGCCGTGCTGAAACTCAGACGCGTACCCAAGCTCTTCTGCAAACTCTGCCAAAACTGAGATGTGAACCTCGTGTCTCTGTCAGACACGATACTCACGAGGACTCCATGAAGTCGCACAATCTCCTGCACGATTCACGTTACATCACTATCCAAACTAGGAAAAGGAAATAAAAAAAACGGAGAGTAAAAGAATTTTACCTCCATATATCTCCTCGCTAGCGCCTCAGTGGACTGTCCCACTCGGAACGGAATAAAATGCGCAGATTTGGTCAATCGATCTACGATCACCCAAATCGCGTCATTCTGCTTCGGACTCCGAGGTAGTCCAGTCACGAAATCCATAGTGATGTGTTGCCACTTCCACTCCGGAATCGGAAGCGGTTGTAGCAACCCGGCCGAACGCTGATGCTCCGCCTTCACTTGCTGGCAAACCAAGCACTTGGCTACACTCCGAGCCACGCTCCTCTTCATACCATGCCACCAATAATTCAGACGAAGATCCTGGTACATCTTGGTGCCACCAGGATGCACAGAATACGGCGAACTGTGTGCCTCCACCATCAGCTCCTCTCTGATATCCCCAGCTGGCACACACAACCTGGCTCCAAACCTCAGCGAGCCATCCTCATGAATCAAAAAGTCAGTCCGCAGACCGGCTTCCACCTGCTCCCGAATCCTCGCCAGCTTCGGATCCTCGGCCTGGCCAGCCTTAATCCGATCCACGATCGTCGACTGTACCTGCATGTACATCAACGAAGAAGCCTCTCCAGGAAGAACAATCTCCACACCAGACTCGCAAAAATCCTGCTGCAATCTCCACTGCGAGGTCAAAATCATCACCGCTGGCAGCCTACTCAAAGCATCCGGAACCACATTCACCTTGCCAGGGTGAAACTGCAAATCAATATCATAATCCGCCATAAGCTCCAACCATCGACGCTGTCGCATGTTGAGCTCCTTCTGAGTGAAAATATACTTCAAGCTTTTGTGATCGGTGAAAATCTTCACTTTCTCACTCAGCAGGAAGTGCCTCCAAATCTTAAGAGCAAACACGACGGCAGCCAACTCCAAATCATGCGTCGGATAATTCTTCTCATGAACCTTAAGCTGACGAGACGCATACGCCACAACGTGTCCGTGATGATGCAGCACGCAACCGAGACCCTTGCCAGAAGCATCGCAAAAGATCTCAAATCCACCGCTGCGATTAGGCACAACAAGAATAGGGGCAGTCGTCAACCTCTCCTTCAGAACACCAAAAGCACGCTCACAACCACCCGACCAAACAAAAGCAACATCCTTCCGTGTCAACCTGGTCATCGGCTCAGCAATACGAGAAAAGTCCTTAATGAATCGCCGATAATATCCCGCCAAACCAAGGAAACTCCGAATCTCAGATGCAGACGACGGAACAGGCCACTCCCTGATGGCCCTAATCTTCTCGGGATCCACAGAAATACCACCTCCAGACACCACATGCCCCAGAAAAGCAACTCGATCCAGCCAAAACTCGCACTTCGAAAACTTAGCATACAAACGATGCTTCCTCAAAATCTCCAACACCGTCCTCAAGTGCGAGGCATGCTCTTCCTCCGACTTTGAATATATCAGAATGTCGTCAATAAAGATAACGACAAACTTATCCAAAAAGTCGTAGAAAATCATGTTCATCAGATTCATGAAAACTGCGGGCGCGTTAGTTACGCCAAAAGGCATAACCACGAACTCATAGTGTCCATACTTCGTCCTGAACGCTGTCTTCGGAACATCTCCCTTCTTAACCTTCAACTGATGGTAACCACTCCTCAAATCCAACTTAGAAAACACCCTCGAACCTCCAAGCTGATCAAAGATATCATCGATGCGAGGCAACGGGTATTTATTCTTAATGGTCACCGCATTCAACTCCCGATAGTCCACGCACATGCGACGCGAACCATCCTTCTTCTTAACCAACAACACCGGTGCTCCCCACGGAGACACACTAGGATTAATATAACCCTTCTGCAAAAGCTCATCCAACCGCTTCCGCAACTCTTCCAACTCTGCAGGTGCCATACGATACGGCGCCTTCGAAATCGGCTGCGCACCTGGAACAAGATCGATAGAAAATTCCAAAGCTCGATCAGGCGGCAAACCAGACATCTCCTCGGGGAAGACGTCGCCAAAATCACGCACCACAGCTGGCCACTCCAGCTCCATCTGCATAGCCGCAGCCTCCACCGGCCTGGCCCGAAATCTGACAGGACCAAGCGAACTGCTACCACGACTGAACTCAAACACTGGATGTCCGGGAATCTCGAACACCACCTTCTTCCTTCGACAGTCAATCGTAGCATAGAAACTCGCAAGCCAATCCATCCCAAGGACCGCATCGTAGTTGGTGATGTTGTGGACAATAAAATCAGCATAAAGCTCATGTCCACAAACCACCACAGAGCAAGGACTGCATCCACGATGCACCAAGACTACTCCATTCCCTGTGACGATATTCCAACTCTTGGGGAGAGGGGACGTCGACAAGGAATGCCTCTCCACGAAGCTCCGAGAAATAATACACATCGATGCACCAGAGTCAAAGAGGACTCGTGCAGGAAATGTGCACACCAAAATCACACCTAATCAAGCAATTAACAATCAAACCCTAGTCTAGCAAACAACCATGTTCAAGCAAACAACAAAATCTAACAATCAAAACCAGCTAGGAAAGTAACAGCTAGAGTGAGAATTACCTGCGATAACCTCATCCACAGCCGCGCTCTCCGCAGCGGTCATCAGAAAAGCCTGCCTCCTCGGCGGAACAGCCTGCCGAAAAGCCTGCCCATGCGGAACAAGAGCTGCTCCACGGCCAGCAGGAACAGACACTCGCTGCTGCAACGGCTGTGCTGCAACAGGAGCCCTCCGCAGCTGACCCGCATGCCGACAATCCTTCGCGACATGGGAAGCATCTCCGCAAACCAAACACTGGCCCAAAAACTTCCGACACTGATCCTTGATATGGCCAGGCTTGCCGCAGAAATGGCAAGTCTTCAGAATAGACCCTCCTGGCCTCTTAAACTGAGCAGACTGGTTAGGCCTGAATCCAGGTCTAACCACAGCTCTCGCCTGTTCCACAGGCCTCTTCCCAGCACCAATAACAGACCCCCTCCTCTGGTTCACGAGCAGCTCCTGCCTCTTGGCAGCTACCAGAACCTTCTGATAAGATTCCCGGTCAGAAGAGGTCACAAAACTCTGGAGCTCCGAAGCAAGCCCATGCAGAAACCTCTGAGCTCTCTCCTCAGCGTCCTGCACCATCTTTGGTGCAAACCGACTCAGCCTCATGAACTCTTGGTGATACATGTCCACCGACGAGTTCCCCTGCTTCAAATCGATAAAACGCTGCAGCATCTCCTCCTTGGCAGCCTTTAGGAAGAACTCACCCTCAAATCTGGCTTTGAAGGTAGCCCAAGCTATCGGCTCCACCAACAACTTCTCTTCCGCATCCCACCAATTCCTGGCGTTATCCTTCAGCTGCCTCTTCGCCAAATCAACCCATCCAGCCGGGGTGATCTTGGCCATCTTCAGATTGTCCTCGACGTTCCGAATCCACTCATCGGCAGCTAGAGGACCCTCAGAACCATCAAAATATGCGGGACCCAGCTCCCGAAATTGCTTCGCTCCCGGCTCAGAGCGAGGGGCATCCGGAAGAGCCCGGGCAGCTCGACCAAGTGGAGCATTCTGGACTTGCAAAAGCACGCCCTGCTGCACTTGCATCATCTGGAGCATCATCCGCATCATCTCACCGCTGGTGGGTTCCCGCTCAGGCTCCTCATCATGAGGGAGCGCTCCACTGCCCCCACCACGGGTGAAACGCCTTCCTGCCATCTAGTGACACGGAGAACAACTCAGATTAGACTCATAGCTTATGACTCGGACGTCGAACTTAATTTATTGGACATTCTAATATTATTATCGATATTCCAAAAATCGCAGTTACAGAAGGGGACCTGCATGGGTCACCACTAAAACCTGTCACGACCCGCTTCCCTAAAATGGAGGCGAGACGTGAAAAGGTCCGCACGAGAGTGGAGCTGTGAAGCCCCAAACCCGATAAGCGTCCACAATACATAAACAGGTCCCTGTAACCACAACAGAATAGCAATAATAACACAAGGAGAGACTGAGATAAAATTCACATCTCACAAATATTGTCCAGCATCACAAATAAGTTCAACATCCAGAAAAGCCACCAGGCTAAAAGAAAAGAGTCTAAAGGCCCAGAACAAGGCCAACAAAAGAAACGACAACAACAAAGCGAAGTATAGGTGCCACACACCGATAACAAAACAACTGTCTAACAAAAGTAAAACACACGAAGACACTAGGACTGGTCCCCAGTGTCCACGTACTCCCCGTCAAACACAAGCTCAGGCTCGGCGTCAGCGAACACCTCGTCCTCAATGAGGTACTCGGGCTCGGGATCTAACATGTGTCACCCAAAAGAGTAAAGGGGCACATGTCAGCAAGTCTAAAAGACTTGGGCAAGGAAACTGAAAGTAAGGCAACTAGCAACCTAGCAGTGTAGTATGCATGACATGGCAGTTATAACATGAGTGCACAATTTAAAACATGGCAAGACAGTTTGTACAAGAGAACAATCATCGGGACAAGACAAGACAAGACAAGACAAGAGTAGCCACGCTACTATCAATCTCAATCAATTCATATTGTTGGTGTTTACGCCCTTCGCTGAATGGTAAACATTCAGACCGATCGGCACTAAACACGATTCACATTTCACGGTTGTTTTGTAGATGTTTGCGCCCTTCGCTGAATGGCTAGCATGTCAGTCCGATCGGCCCCAAACACTACCCCACCCCAAAGAGTTTACGCCTTACAACTGCAGTTGTTGATCAAACAGACTCCCAGTTGAATGGCCGCTTAACCCTCACCCCATCCCGCACTAAACAAGCCAGGGTCCCTGAACATGAGCCCAGCAAGTGAGCCAGGGTTGCCCCGCACGGGAGCTTGTTTCTTAGTTCACAATTCAATATCGAGCGTTGGGGTTTCCAACTACAGGGCTCGCTTCTGGAACACGAGCCAGGTAACACAAGTAATGTAGCAAAGCTACGCAATCACGGGATCACCGAAACAATGCAATGACATGACATTTAATTTGCGTACCGTTAATGGAAAGTAAACATGACATGGTATTTGTGCAACATGCTAAATGTCGGAATTAGCTTCGTTGTCAAGCTAATTCCCCAATTTGCGTCTAGGCGAGTATCATTTCGTCACCTAGTCTCTTTTACGCCTACAACAAGAAAATGGCCTAAAACATGGCCTAAACCCTAAGTGGCAAGTTTCACTTGCCTAGCACCGGGGATGACGATCAACCTCGTCACACGGATGCTATCTACGAGGAAATCGCTGTTTAGGGGGAAACAAACGCCAAACACATGAAATTAATTAGGGTTTCACCAAAATTATAAATAAGTTATAAAAACAACGGTAGATCGATTTCTTACCGAGAGGAGACGGAAGGAACACTCCGGGGAACCCTAGGATCAGATCTGGAAGCGAATGGAGAAGTTTGGGGAAACTAGGGTTTTGGGTGATTTTGGGGATTTGATGGATTTTGGGTGTGATTTGAGGAAGATGAGAGGTAGATAGGGTAGATGGATGGTTTGGATGATGGATTTAGGGCTTGGAATGAAGCAATGGAGCTTGGAGGAAGGTGGGGGATCAATGGGGGCGATTTTAGGGTTTAGGGTCGAGTTGGAGGGGAAGAAAACGTTTGGGTTGGGTATTTATAGGCTAGGCTGGCGGCTAGGGCAAAACTAGGGTTTACAGCACTAGTTAGTCGGTCAAAGAACAACCACTGACCGACTAGTTTGACAACTAGTCGGTCGGTCGACCAACGCAGACCGACTAAGTGTAAACAGTAGCTACAGGTGAAATTAGGATTCTAGAGTTAGTCGGTCCATGAACAAATACTGACCGACTAGTTTGGCATCTAGTCGGTCGATGAACGTTCTTAGACCGACTAAGAGTGAACATTAACTGATACAAAAATAATTTGATGAGTTAGTCGGTTCAAGAAGCATTGCTGACCGACTAGTTTGCAACCTAGTCGGTCAACCAACGTTCTTAGACCGACTAACGATAAACAGTAACTCCTGAGAAATTTAGAAAGCTAACTAGTCGGTCCAAGAAGGATTGCCGACCGACTGGATCGTCATCTAGTCGGTCGGTGGCCCTTCTTACACCGGCTAATGAGCACAGAAAAGTACCGATACGGAGCGTGGGGCCCCGGGATCGATTCCTAAGACTCCTAGGCTTGATCTAACAGTTAGATACGACCGTTATGAAGTCCGTCACGAATGACTTACTTCGAAATCGACAATCCTAAAGAAGAAGCGAGAAAATACGACGAATCGATCGAAATGAAATCTACGGAGACGAAAACCACACAAGAGGAGAAAATCCACCAAAACACATATTATATTATATTATAATCAGATACAAGAAAAGCAGTCGTTACAATTTTATGCTAAAGAAAAAGCTTTGAATTGAACTTCATTTATAATCAAAACTTATTTTAGCTTAAAATCTTAACTGATAATCATAAATTAATTATAAATTTGTAATTGGTTCAAAAAATGATTAAATAGAAATCTAATTGTAACTAACAATATTTGGGTAGGATCAAGTAATTATGAATTCTTATCTAACTGGAAAATATGTTAAATTAGAATTAATGTATAATTAAAAGTCCATTTAAATTATTTTACTAAAAAGTTTGAAATAGATTAATTCATTAAGAATTGTTAGTTAAGTAAGAATCCAATCAAATTAATTTTTCAAAATAAGTTTTACTGATGAAATTTTTATTTGATTGTGATTTCCTGATTATATTATGGAAAAATCTTATTTAATTAGGATTAATTTTTTAATCTAAGAATTTTTTTTTTATAAAAAGCTTTATCATTAATATCATCATCGTTAAACCACTAACACACTGGTAAAACAAATGATGAGTTGCGACAGGTCCTAAATTCAAAATCAGGCTTTAATTTTGTAGAAAAAATATATAAGCAATAACCAATGTGCAAACTATATTATTATTGTTATTATGGTTGTTATTCTTATTGTTATTGTTGTTCTTATTATGATGGTGATCATTGTTATTGTATTGTTATTAGATAAATCTACACATGTGCATCAAATGTGCCCTAAAGGCTAGTGACAAGATAAAAAAGGAGAGATATGTTTGAGATTGAGAATCATTGGAAAGATGACATGGAGACAACAATGATGATGAGAAATACAAAGAAAAAGTTCACAATTTTCTTTCTAAAGGAAGAAAATGGTTAATATCGAAGAAGCGGAAGAAAAAGTAAGCAGATAGAGAGAGCGCAACATAATGATCCATTTCTATTGAAGGGAAACTCAAATCATGAATGTCATTTCTATTGAAAATAAATGTCCTCTTGTTGAGGCCAATACCCATATGTGAGAGTCAATATAATCAAGCCATCTTAGAATTTCAGAATTTAGTAAAAACTGAGCTAATATGAAAAGAAATGTTCTCTTATTGAGAAGGATACCCTCCTTCCCCTCACACAAAAGATTTGAGCAAGTTAGCATCATCTATTCCATTTTATCTTTTCAGAACCTTTTCAAATAGGGATTTTAATTTGTTAGGCCTTCATTATCCAATCTTGATTTAGTTTTAGATTCCAATTCGATGTGTCTTTTTTCTTATTATCTGATTTGATTAGCTTATTGCCACTTGATGAATTGGTAAAACTGTGGAAAAATATTTGGTTTTTAGTGTGCTCAGGAGGGAGTATGATAGTTGACCTGAAAAATCTTGTTTGGTACGTTGCAAATGGTTTCTATGCCTAATGGTTTCTACGCCTAATTGTTTAGGGTATGCTGTCCTTGCAAATGGTTTCTACGCCTAATACTGATCGGAGGTGTGGGAAGTATGTGACACGTGAAACAAAGTGCTCAATGAAGCAAAGTGTCATGCCATACGGATATAGGAAACCCACCTCTTGAGTCCGTAGGAAGGGGCCAACTCTATGATCCCACATCACCCGGTAAAGTATTAGAACAGCAAGGACAGCATACCCTAAACAAGAGTATGTGATACCCCAAACCTTGAGGAATAGTCCCACAACGAATATGCAATAATGACTTTTCCGATATACAACCAGAGTCCAATGAACTTAGCATTAATTTTAGCTATCATTTTTTTAAAAACAAGTTGTGGATAGATATATGGTTAAGCGTGCCCAGAGGGTGAAATCCTAGGATGCTGACCTCCTAAGAAGTCCTCGCTCACTGCATTGGAGATACATACACATGCAGAGAGAAAGAGAGGGACTATGATAAGATCAATCCCCCTAAATTTAGAAATAAAAAACCCAAATGAGAAATCAATTTGGTTGGATGCAATCTAACACATTTAGTCTATTTAAAATTCTAATGATTCCAATGTTCTACTCATTCAAATATAGAAACAATATCAATGTTTCAAAATTGTCATAAAATTGTTTAACTTATTGCTACTTGATGCATCAGTAAAACACACTAGAACAACTTGAATTTTAATTTATGAATAGTTTAAATTGTGTTTGATCATAATTCGGTGGAACAGATTTTTCCTTTTGAGCTGCCAATTTTTAAATTGATGGTGATAAGATTTATATTCTTTCGAGGGTAACATGGTCAATATCTTTATTACAATTAAGGGGGAGGCCCCACAGATTTGTCCGACTAAGCAGCAATGGGGAATTCCTCTCCCAAACAAAAGCCACCGCCTGGCCCCCCTTTTATACCCCTGTCATTTCCCATTCATACATCCAAAGGCCACCCCCAAAAAAACCCACTCTGGCCCATTTATTACGGGCTTGCCACTGCCTTTTAATACACAAAAAAACATCCCATCCATCATGTTAATTACATGTTTGCCATTGCGCCTTTTTACACTTTGACTGTAATGACCCATGTCTTTTATATAAATAATTTTTTTCTTTTGCTACAATCTTTTAATTTTCCTTGTTTTCCTTTTCTTTTTTTAAAAAAAATCTTTTCTTTCTTTATGTTTTAACAACACAAGCCAAGCCCATTATGCAGGCCCACACGGGCCACACCCTCCCTTTAATTAAACAAACCCTTTACACTCTCTCACCCGCTCAGCTCTCTTACCCGACCCGATCTCTCCATCCCTTTCTTACTTGCGAGGCGATCAACAGGAGTCGACCGCACCAGCTCAACAAAACCCTAACCTTAGCCTATTTTTCCAACCATCGCCGCCTCTAGATGAGGACCCCGTTCGATCTTGGACTTTCCTACTTATCTACTTGCGCGGTTTTTTTTTCTTCTTCTATTTAAAGCAGTCAATCTTTCTTTGGGGTTTGTTTCATATGAAAAATTATTCTTTCTTCAAAATTCTTACGAGGCAACGGGATTTTTGGGGTTTGATCTTTCTAATTTTCTTAGATTTGGTCACTACGGTGCACATTAGACTCTATTTGCTCTAAACTTCTATTATTTCATTTCATGCATTAGATTTGTTACAGTAATTATATTCGAAAATTATCGTTGGGGTTTTTCTTTTTGTGGAGATGATGATTCCACTAAATTATGAAGGGAAATTTTCCCTATTGAAATCTTTGGCATCCGATGAGCAAGGCGGAAACTTTCGGCGTCACTCCATACCGTTGGCTTGTGTTTGGGATTTTATGGGTTTATGGGTTGGTCGACGTAGGGTTTTTACTTGATCTTTCCATGTAGCTCCGACGCTCTGACTGTCGGCTAAGCCGTGAACTTCTCTGTTGATTTTTATGTTCTGTTGGCCCCTATAGGATGTGTTGCGGTTCTTTTTTCGGTGGCTTTCCGTTGGCTGAATTGTGGGGTTTCAATCGGCTAAACTGAGGATTTTCATGTGGGTTTTTTAGATCAGTTCTACCGTAGCTTAATGAAACCGTTGGGTTTTAATTACCGGTCTGAGATCCGTTTCTGTTTCAATCCTCGGAAATTTCAGAAATTTCCATTCGAGCTGGTAAACCCCAAAATTTACTCATGTATGCCAAAACCTTGAATCTGATCCAACGAGTGTTTTATTCTTTTCAAAATGATTTCTTTTTTAGTTTCAATAGTTTAAAGATTTGATTGGTTTGAACTGTTTTGGAGTGGATTGTGTTGGGTTTTCCTTTAGTATTGAAATTGATTGATAAAATGGTTATCGTTAGAGGATAAATTATGTAATTAAAATTGTACAGTTAATGGCATTGTTATTGGATTATTGACACATTGGATTGATTGACATGGGCACTACAGTTTCGCGCACAATTCTATGCACATGGTTTTTAGACATAACATAACATGGATGTTGAAGATAAATGAAATAGAATTCTAATTAGACTGAACTAACACACGAGTTTGAAACTCATAATTAAATATAGAAAGAGTGGCAGAGAGTCAGAGACCATACTCATTGACCGACTTGTTTGATCCCATTACCGACTTGACTAGGTCCTCTAACGACTTGTTTGGGTCATGGATCTAAGGCCCGGGTGAGCTCGCCTCTGTGGTATTAGGGCGGTTCTTCATGTCACTCTCCTCCCTTTCATTAAATTAATAAAAAATGTTTTAGTTAGATAGTCATTGATTGTTGATTAGTTTGTAACTGCCCTGCCATGTTAGTAGTAGGTTTGCATGTGAATGTTATACTTGTTTGTTCATTGCAAATATCGTCGACTTTATTATTTTCTTTCGATGTTTTCAACAGGCGACGAACAACCTTACGAGGAGACTCCAGTATACAAGTTAGTGTTTCCAATAAAGAGTGCAAATTTCTGAGCCAGTTTTAGTAAGGAGAGTTTTATCTATTATCTTTAGCATGTTTTCTTTTATTGTCGGGTGAGAGACTAGTAGTCCTTTTTAATATATACTTTGTACTCTCTGGAATGATGAATAAATAATATTCTCATTTATAGAATTTCCTATTTCGTTTTTATATTGTTTTCACGAGTACTTGCAGGCAGTGTTCTAACACAAGTTATATGCGGCCGCATATAAGGATGCGGCCTTTGACCGCATGAAAATTAAGATATGCGGTCGAATTATGGGGTCGGCCGCCTAATCGACCGCATAAATGTTATGTGACCACATATGCGAATATACAGGCACATAATCTGCAACTAAAAAATCCCAACCCATTAAGGAACACAACCCGTTAAACATAAAAATCAGTTTTTTAATTTTAAAATACTTATGTTTGACATGCTTTTGATTTGGACGTAAAACAAAATAGTTATGTTTTGTGTGTAGATTGCTTTAGACGTTATATTTTAGTTATTTTATGTATTGATCGTCATAATGGCGCTGATGTTTTAGTATGAATTAATCCATATTTTTAAAAGCTACTATGATTTTTTTCCTTATTCCTATGATTCTTATCTTTTTTAATTTAATATACACAAACACATAAACTTGTTACTTATTTATATACTAAATTATCCATTTTCGCGTAAACCGCGTAAACCGTGTAAACGGTCGCATAATCCGCTTATGCGCTATGCGCTCATAGACCGCGTGCATAATGAAACCGCCTTTTATAACACTGCTTGCAGGACATGCATAAATATCGAAAATGTAACAGCACCTGAACCAAGGGCATTATAAGTAGTGACCCATGCAGATCCCCACAAATCACCTCGTGAACAGTATAGAGAAAACGTAAAATACACATAATGCTCAGTCGAACTGACATCCCTTTTTGAAATACAAAATGTTGAAAGCATGCACTCGTCACAAACGTACGATTGGAAACAATTCAATCAATAATCAATGACAATATGGCAGGAGATCAAGGTGATAGGAGAGGATCTGGTAGTATCAACGTCAACAACAATGTCGGCCACATCCTCCATGGAAACGTCGACAATGGCTATGGGAGTAACCGCGACGTCAACAACCAACCCAATGACAATGTCGACAACAGTAATGTTAGCAACAACAATGACAACAACATTGAACAGCCTCCAGCGACGATCTAGATTTCGAATCAGACCCTACGAGAGATGATCCAAGCTTTACAAAAGGAGTCAAGACGTGAAGGAGTACTGCCATTTCGATCATTGTGCATGCCAATTCCGATATGCGCCCTGACCAGTACAGTAGACACTTTTCAAAAGGTTGGCCCCACAGCAGCCACATCAGCGTCGACAGCAGATTGTATACCACTACTGAAAGAAGCCAGGACACGTCAAGTCTGAGTGTCGATATCTCCTGAACCATCGTCTGATTTGCGGAGCAGATGACAACACTGCCAGAGACTGCCCCCAGAAGGGACAGAGACCAGTGACTTCAGCGCTGACAGCTGCACCAGTTACAACTACAACTCCAAGAGGGAACACTCAGCGTGGACCCCAACAATTGCAAAAAGGATTTCAAAAGGCGCGACCATAAGATCCATCCCTATGCGTCAGACTTTCACCATGACAGCATAGGAGATCGAGACTACATACCAAGTCATTACAGATACGAATTTACCATTTTCTTTCGATTTGTTACAATGTATATTGTGCTTATGCGTAGTCTTCACGACCGTAGGTATTGTGATAATAGCTAGTAGACCTGCTCTTGCGCTTTTCGATTCAGGAGCTTCACATTGCTTCATGTCGTCATGTTTTATCAACCAACACGATATTCCTATTTCGTCCTCGCTTCTGGTTAGGATGTCAAGACAGGAAGCGTTGTGTTGCAGACGACTTGCGGATATCCAGATTGTCTCGTAGTTATTTGTAGACGAGAGCTCTACGCCGACTTTTTACTAATCGATATACCAAGTTTGAATGTCGTATTTACAATGGAATAAAGTAACGGTGAAGAATAAGTACCATATACCACACATCAACAATTTGTTTGGCCATCTTAGGAGATCATGCATCTATCGAAGTTCGATCTGATGCATCTTTTCGAAGTTGGACCTGAGGCGCAGATAACCATCAGTTAAGGTCAAGCGGGAGGACATTCACACGACGGCGTTCAACATCAAATATGGACATTACAAATTCTTGGTAATGTTGTTTAATGTGACCAATGCACCAACGGTATTCATGAACCTTATGAACTAAATGATGTACAAGTATCTAAATAAGTTTGCGGTAGTTTACCTTGATGAAATTTTTGATATATTCGAAGAGCAACCAGGAGCACACATCACACTTGAGGATGGTTCTAGATACATTAAGACGACACCAGTTATATGATAAGTATAGCTAGTGCGAATTCTGGATGAACAATGTGAGATTTCTAGACCACATGGTATCAGGAGAAGGAATTTCAATAGATTCTGAAAAGGTAGCTGCCATTCAGAAGTGGCCAGCTCCTAAGATAGTGTCTGAGATTCAGAGTTTTCTAGGTTTGGTTGGTTATAACATGATGTTCATTCAAGACTTCTCAAAGATTGCGGAACCCATGACCCGATTGATACAGAAGGATGTAATGTACGTTGGTCTAAGGCTAGTGACCACACATTTCAGGAGCTGAAGATGAGATTGACTACCACGCCAATGCTAATTGTTTGAGAACGAAAGAGATGATTCGAGGTTTTCTGCGACGCATCCAACAAAGGTATCAGATGTGTACTTCATCAGCATGGGTGTGTGGTAGCTTGTGTATCAAGGCAACTGAAAAATCATGAGCAGAACTACCCCACACATGACTTGGAGTTAGCAACCGTCATTTTCGTTTTAAAGATTCGGCAGTATTTCCTACTCAGAGGGAATGTAAAGGTATACACTGACCATAAAAGTTTAAAGTACATCTTCACCCAGAAGGACCTTAACATGCGACAGAGGCGATAGATCGAATTGATAGCAGATTATGAAATTGATCTTCATTACCACCCAGGAAAGGTCAATATCATACTCGATGCACTGAATCGACTTCCAACGGTGCTTACCCTTACGACTCAATAGAGACTCTAGTAAGAGATACAGGAGATGGAGATTGATGTGATTCTACCAGAGTGAACTTCATTGATGGACCTTCAGATACAATCCACATTGGCCGATATGATTAAGGCTGTGTAGACAGGTGAGACGAAGCTACAGATGATCTGGAAGTTGGTGATGGCCAGACAGAGACCGGAGTTCACGATACATACAGACGGATTTTTGAGGTTTGACAACAGACTATGAGTACCTTCTGGTAATATTCGAGAGGAGTTATTGAAGGAAACTCATAGTTCGCCTTATTCCATTCATCCAGGCGAAACTAAGATGTATCAAGATTTGAGGCAACACTACTGATTGCACTAACTAAAAAGGAGTGTTGCACAGAGCGTGGCCAAGTGTATATGTGCCATCAAGAGAAGGCTAAGCACCAATGAGTTGCAAGATTACTACAGCTACTGCCTATTCCCATGTGGAAATGGCAGCACATCATTATGGACTTCGTGACCAGACTACCCAAGAGCAAGAAGCAGAACGACGCCATTTGGGTAATTGTGAATCGATTGACGAAGTCAGCACACTTCATTCCTTTCAAAGTTGGCTAATCTACGGAGGTTTTTGTCAAGAGATATAGAAGAGCTTGTGAAACTGCACAGAGCCCCGGTGAGCATAGTTTCAAACAGGAATACCCGGTTTACATCACATTTCTGGACAAGCTTACAGAAAAATCTGGGTACTCATCTAAAGTTCAGTATTGTTTATCCCCCCAGACAGATGGAAAGTCAGAGCGAACAATTCAAGTTTTGAAGGATATGCTGTGAGCATGTATGTTAGACTTCAAGGTGTCATGGGAGGATCGTCTACACCTCTAAAGTGTGCATATAATAATAGTCATCAGGCGAGCATTGAGATGTTGCGATTTGTGATGTTATATGGAAGGAAGTGTCGGCCGCCCTTGAGCTGGGACGATATAAGAGATCGAGAATTGATGGAGCCCAAGATAATAGTAGAATCAGTTGATGTAATGCAGACGATGAGAGATATTGTGGTTGGCACAAGACATGTACAAGCATTATGCAGATTTAAAGCGACGACAGCTAGAGTTTCAACCAAGAGACAAGGTCTTCTTGAAGTTTTTGCCGAATCGGAGTTTGATTCGTTTTGTTTGACGAGAAAAGTTTAGTCCACATTATATTGAACATTTCGACGGGCTTGAGCAAGTGGAAGAAGTGGCGTACAAGATTGCACTGCCTTTATACTTAAAATGAGTACAAAATGTATTACACATATCTCAGCTACGTAAGTATGTGGGAGATCCAACGCATATGATTGACCATTAGAGATTTCAGTACGCCCAGACTTGACGTATGAGCAGCTGCCCGTGGAAATTATTAATCGACAGTAGAAGACTTCTAAGAACAAGATTGTTAACTTGGTAAAGGTATTGTGACATCGTAACGCGCCAGGCAAGTCCACTTGGAAACGAGATTAATAGATGAAGAAACGTTGCCCTTATCTATTTGAGTCTTAGTCTTCCAATTCCGAGTACAGAATTTATTTTAAGGGGTTAGGATGTAATGACACAAACCTTCAATATAAATAATTTTTTTACTTTTACTACACTCTTTTAATTTTCCTTATTGTTCCTTTTCTTTTTTTTAAAACTCTTTTCTTTCTTTATTTTTTTAACAACACAAGCACAGCCCACTATGCAGGCCTACACCCTCCCTTTAATTAAACAAGCCCTTTACACTCTCTTACCCGCTCAGCTCTCTTACCCGACCCGATCTCTCCCTCCTCTTACTCACACGGCGATCGACAAGGGCCGACAGCAGCAGCTCAACAAAACCCCCTAGCCTATTTTTCCAACCGTCGCCGCCTCTCGACGAGGACCCCCTTCGATCTCGGACTTTCCTACTTATCTACTTACACATTTTTCCTCTTTAAAGCAATCGATTTATAGGGTTTGTTTCAAGAGAAAAATTATTCTTTCATCTTCAAAATTCTTCTAAAGCAACGGGATTCTTGGGGTTTGATCTTTCGAATCTTCTTGGATTTGGCCACTACGGTGCACGGTAGACCTTATTTGCTCTAAACTTCTGTTATTTCATTTCATGCATTAGATTTGTTAAAGTAATTAGATTTCGAAAATTATTGTTTTGGTTTTCCTTTTGTGGAGATGATGGTTCCACTAAATTATGAAGGGAATCCTTTTCCTCTTGAAATCTTTAACATCCGACGAGCAAGGCGACAACTTTCGTTGTCGCTCCGTACCGTTGGCTTGGGTTTGGGATTTTATGTGTTTATGGTTTGTCGACGGAGAGTTTTTACTTGATTTTTCCACACCGACGCTCTGACTGTCGGCTAAGCAGTGAACTTCTCTGTTGATTTTTCTGTTTTGTTGGCCCCTGTCGGCTGTGTTGCAGTTCTTTTTTCGGTGGCTTTTCGGTGGCTACACTGTGGTTTCAATCGTCTGAACCGAGGATTCTTCCTGTGGTGTTTTTAGACTAATTCTACTGAAGCTTAATGAAACCGTTGGGTTTTAATTACCGATCTAAGATCCGTTATTGTTTCTATCCTCAGAAATTTCAGAAATTTTCCCTCGAGCTGTTAAACCCTAAAATTTATTCATGTATGCCAAAACTTTGAATCTCATCCAACTAGTGTTTTATTCTTTTCAAAATTATTTCTTTTTAGTTTCAATAGTTTATGATTTGATTGGATTGAATTGTTTTGGAGTGGATTGTATATGGCTTTCCTTTACTATAGATTTTGACTGATAGAATGGTTATCGTTAGAGGAAAAACTATATAATTAGAATTGTGCAATTAATGACATTATTATTGGATTATTGACACATTGGATTGATTCATATGGACACTGCAGTTTCGCGCACGATTCTATCTACATGGTGTTTGGAAAGAATAGAGCATGGATATTGAAGATAAATGAAACAGAATTCGAATTGGACTAAACTGACACACTGGGTTTGAGAACTCATAATTAAAGATAGAAAGAGTGGAAGAGACCATGCTCATTGACCAACTTGTTTGATCCTATTACCGACTTATCTGGGTCCATTACCGACTTTTTTCGACCATGGATCTAAGGCCCGGGTAAGCTCGCCTATGCTATCAGGGTGGTTCATCAGGTCACTCTCCTCGCTTTCATTGTGAGTAAATTAATAAAAATGTTTTAGTAAGATAGTCGTAGATTGGTGATTAGTTTGTTTTTGTCATGTTAGTAATAGGTTTTGCATATGAATATTATTATTGTTTGTTTAGTGTAAATATCGTCTACTTTATTGTTTCCTTTAAATGTTTTTCAACAGGTGACGAACAAGCTTACGCGGAGGCTCCAGTGTACGAGGAGTCAGAGTTTCCAGTAGAGAGTGCAGATTTCTGAGCCAATATTAATAAGGAAAGTTTTATCTATTATCTTCAGCAAGTTTTCTTTTATTTTCCGAGTGTGAGACTAGTAGTCCTTTTTAGTATATACTTTGTACCCTCTTGAAGGATAAATAAAATATTATTCCCATTTATAGAATTTCCTGTCTAGTTAATATATTGTTTTCACTGATACTTGTAGGACCTGCATAATTATCGAAAATGAAACGGCACCCGAACCTGGGGCGTTACATTGACCCCCTGGTTTTTTTGCACTTTCACCCCCGACCTTTTCCACTTTTACCCCCGGGCAATACTAACACACACCCACTCTTCTCTCTTATTTCCTGCTTTGTTCGGCTCCCGCATCATGTGGGTGGTTTTTTAGGTCCATGTGCGCTATGTGCACAGGTTATTTCTAGTATGTTTGTATGAGCACACACATAGATGCATAGAGAAAGAAATTAATGGGCATTAAGTGGCATCTAGGAAAATTTCCTCATGTGTCATCCAAAAGTCCACTTTCCGGTTGGCTTTTGGACTATTGGGTGTTGAGGAGGATACCCCTCTTTCCCTCCCTGTCTTGTGTATGTCTCTCTGGGTGGTCCAGAGTCTGCGTTCATATCTACAATTCATGGATTCTGATACGAACTAGGGTTTCGTATCAATTAATTTCAGAATTTAAAGGTGGAAAAATATAAAAAGAGGATTTTTGGATCTTATAAATTGCGAAGAACTAATAGAAAGATGGATAAATGAGCCTCTTTCGAGAGGAGACTCGCTCTCCTAGCTTTGTTGCACGGAACAAAGCCTAAAACCTTCACAAGAGATGCCTACAATTGTTCTTCACAAAATAAGCATAAAATAAAATAAAGACGGCTAGCCCTAATTTATAGAAAAGTGGGGAATTACTAATCTAGTCTAAAATGACTAGAATACCCCTAACTAACCCTCTTACGTGCTACCGCGCCTCCTACGGCGCACGTAAGTGACTATAGGGGGGTGGGTCCCCCCTAGGTAGCCGCCGGCCTCAAGTGGGTGCGGGCTCGGGCTCGGGTCCGCATCAATACCCCCCCTAAAAGAGCCACCTTGTCCTCAAGGTGGAAGTGGTGAAACTGCTCCTGGATCACTCGATAGGCCTCCCATGTCGCATCACAGTCCGGTAGCCCCGCCCAGTGTATCAGCACCTCACTCTGCCCACGCGGTCCCTGTCGAACAGCTCGAACCTCCAGTGGCTCCAGCATCACCTCCATCTCCTCAGTAAGTGTAGGCGGTAGGGTAGAGGACACCGTCTGCTCCCCGATGGCTCGCCGAAGCTGCGATACATGAAAAACCGGGTGTATCGTCGCCGTCGATGGCAACCTCAACCTGTAAGCCACCTGGCCAATCTTGGCCGCAATCTCAAAAGGCCCATAGAATCTCGCTGATAGCTTCTCGTTCCGTCTCCTCGCTAGCGATCTCTGTCGGTAAGGCCTCAGCTTCAGATAGACCATATCACCCTCCTGGAAGTGCACATCCCGCCGATGCCCATCCGCCCTAGCCTTCATCACCTGCTGAGCTCGCAGCAAATGCTTCTTCAGCTCCTCCATAATGCTCTCCCGCTTCTCATATAGTCCTCTACCCGGGAGACTGGTGTCTGTCGTTCCCCAAATCGCAGTAGCTTTGGTGGATCCCTGCCATATAATACCCGAAAGGGGGTCGTACCTGCTGCTGAATGGTACGAAGTATTGTACCAATACTCCGCCCAGGCTAACCACTGATACCACTGTCGAGGTGTCTCCGACATGAAGCACCGCAAATATGTCTCGATGCTGCGGTTTACTACCTCCATCTGCCCGTCGGTCTGAGGGTGATATGCGGTACTCCTCTTCAGCACAGTACCCTGGACACGAAATATCTCCCGCCAAAACCCACTCAGGAAAACCTGATCTCTGTCTGTGACGATGGAGGCTGGGATCCCATGTAACCGTATGACTTCCCTGGTGAAGGCTGCAGCCACTGAAACAGCAGTGTACGGATGTTTCAGCGGTATAAAATGGGCGTACTTGCTCAGCCTATCCACCACCACAAAAATCACGGAGTACCCCTCCGACCTGGGTAGCCCGTCTATGAAATCCATCGTCACCTCCTCCCAGACCCGCTCAGGGAGTGCTAAGGGCTGCAAAAGTCCGGCTGGCGCCATGGCCATGTACTTGTGACGCTGGCACACGTCACAAGCAGCAACCAAATGTGCTATCGCTCTCCTCATACCAGGCCAGTAAACCTCCCGTGACATTCTCATATATGTCTGCTGCACCCCAGAATGTCCCCCCACCACCGAACTGTGGAACTCCTGAAATAATGCGGGTATGAAGGTGGACGTCCGCGGCAATACTAACCGCCCCTGATATAATAGTCTCCGCCCCTCTAGTGAGTAACCCTGCGGCGCCTCCCCGCCTCCCTGCAGCTGCTCACGAATCAGTCTCAACTCCGGATCGGCCTCGGCCTCCTGCAACATGGGCTCGCCATCTATCCATACCGGTAACGAGAGTGCTCTCAAGTGCACCCCCTCCTCTCTGCGTGATAAGGCGTCTGCCGCCTTATTTTCCAGCCCCGGCCTGTACTCAATGACGAACATGTACCCGACCAGCTTGGATAGCCAGCGCTGGTGCTCCTCTGTCACCAACCTCTGCTCCAATAGATACTTCAAACTGCGCTGGTCGGTCCTGACCACGAACTCTCTGCCCATCAGATACGGCCGCCACTTCTGGATCGCCAGCACAATAGCCATCAGCTCCCTCTCGTATACAGACTTCAGCCGTGCTCTAGCGGAAAGCACCTGGCTGAAGTAGGCTATCGGCCTCCCTAGCTGCATAAGGACCGCCCCCAATCCTACTCCTGACGCATCAGTCTCCACCACGAATGTGATGCTGAAGTCAGGCAACGCCAAGACTGGTGATGTGGTCATCGCCTCCTTCAAGGCCTTTGAAGGCCTCAAAGGCCTTGGCCGCTGCCTCTCCCCACTGGAACCCATCCTTCTTCAGCTGATCTGTCAGTGGCCCTGCAATGGTGCTGTACCCCCTCACGAATTTCCGGTAGTAACCTGTCAGCCCGAGAAATCCCCGTAGTGCCCTCAGAGTGGTAGGTACCGGCCAGTCTAACATCGCCTCTATCTTCGCCCGATCTGCTGTTACCCCGGCGGCTGACACCACATGTCCCAAGTACTCTATCTGCCTCTGACCGAAACTGCACTTCTTTCGGTTGGCATACAGCTGATGCCTCAGTAACTCTCGGAACACCACCTCCAAATGGCTCACGTGCTCTCCCATAGTCCGGCTGTAGACCAGAATGTCGTCGAAGAAGACGAGTATGAATCTCCTCAGGAATGGCCGGAAGACGTCGTTTATCAACGCCTGGAATGTAGAAGGAGCATTCGTCAAGCCAAACGGCATGACGAGAAACTCATAGTGGCCCTCGTGGGTACGAAATGCTGTCTTCGGCACATCCTCTGGCCTCATCAGGATCTGGTGATACCCCGCCTTCAGATCAATCTTGGAGAACACCACTGCTCCATGCAGCTCATCTAGCAGCTCGTCTATGACAGGGATAGGAAACCTGTCAGCCACTGTCTCCTTGTTCAGGGAAATGATTCATCGAAATAATGAGTCACCCGTTCCATTGATATGGGCACATCTGAGATCAAGAAATACTCGGGAGTTCCTCTATTCAATCCTTTTCCTTCTTCTTGTTGCTGGATATCTCGTTCGTATCCATCTTCTCTTTGTTTCCCGAGCCTCTAGTGAGTTACAGACAGAGTTAGAAAAGATCAAATCTTTGATGATTCCATCGTACATGATTGTGGTAGTCTACACAGAAGCGCCAACTCCCGTCCTTTTTCACCAGAAGGACTGGGCTCGAAAATGGGCTAACGCTGGGCTGTATCACCCCCGCCTGTAACATCTCCCCGACCATCCGCTCAATCTCATCCTTCTGCACGTGGGGTTAGCGGTAAGGACGCACACTCACCGGTGCAGCGCCATCCCTCAGGACTATCGCATGCTCGTGCCCTCTCTCTGGCGGTAGCCCCTGTGGGTCCTGAAAGACCTCCTGGTACTGTCCCAACACCTGCTCTACCTCCTCGGGAACCCCTGCCTGCGGCTCCTGCTCTGCCCCTGCTAATCGGCACTCCACCAAGTACCCCTCCCCCTCTCTCCGTAAGGCTCGAGTGATGGCCTTGAAGGCCACCATCGATAAACATAGGGTCGGGTCCCCAGTGAGCACCACTGTCCGCTCCCCCTCCTCGAACTCCATCCTGAGTCGCTTCCAGTTCACCCGCATATCCCCCAGCTTCTTCAGCCACTGTACGCCCAGGATGATGTCAACGTTGCCCAACTCAAGGGGTAGGAAATCCTCCATGATCTGTACTCCCTGCAAGGTCAGGCACAGACCCTTGCAGAGCCCCTTGCTCTCCTCCATCTTCCCTGTCCCCAGCAGCACGGTAAACTTCTCCTGAGTACTCAGCTGCAGCCCGTGTCTCTCCACTATCCGGTTGGAGATGAAGTTGTGGGTGGCCCCACTGTCGATCAGCACCGTCACCGCCGTGTCCCCTAGTTGCCCCGTCAACTTCATGGTGTGGTTCGGAGTGAACCCCACCACAGAGTTTAGGGACACCTCAGCGAAGTCTAGGTGAGACTTCTCCTCCTCCACTGGTGTCTCATGCTCCACCTCGAACTCCTCCTCATCACCTCCGTACCCCTCCTCGTCTGGTACCATAGTGATCTGAAGCAGGCGACTAGCACATCGATGTCCAGGGGTGAACTTCTCGTCGCAACGGAAGCACAACCCCTTGGCACGCTTCTCCCTCACCTCCGCCTCTGTCATCCGTCGCCCCAGAGTCGCAGGTCGACTCTCTGCCCTAGCCTCTGGCGCGACTGTGGGTGCTCTCGGTGTTGCCGCTGCGGGGGTGGGGCGGGTCCCCTGGGTCCCCCAAGCGCCCCGTATCCGCCGCTCCTCTGTGTGCTTCTCCTCTGCTTTATGTGCCAAGCGAAGGACGTCCTCCAAGGTAGCCGGGCTCTGCATCCGCAACTCAGCTCGTATCGACGGTTTTAGCCCCCTCATGAAGTTCCCGATCATCACCTCGTCGGTAACCCCCTTCACCCGGCTATTCAGCATCTCAAATCTCTCTACATAGTCTCTCACTGTCCCCTCCTGCCTCAGGACCGACAGCTGCTCGTAGAAATCCCCCCCTGCCGTCTCCTGGAATCGATCCACGATCATCGCTGACAACTCCTCCCAGGTTCGAAAGGGGGACCGGGCTATCTTCCACCGGTACCAGGCCAGAGCCTTCCCCTCAAAGTAGATCCCGATGGCCTTCAGGACCTCCTGCTCCGTCAGACCCATCACCTGGAAATACCTCTCCGCTCGGTATATCCACCCATCAGGGTCGGTGCCGTCAAAGGTCGGCATCTTCAGCTTCATCAACCTCCGATCTGCGTTGATGTCGCCTAGCTGCCCCCTATCTCCGCCCCGGTCACCACCCCGGACCATCTCGCCACCCCGAGCCTCCCTCGGGCCTCCCCCGTCAGCTCCGTACAGCTCCTCTGGCCATGCAGGTCTCTCCCACGCCTCGGACTGGTAGTAGTGTCCCGGAAACTCTGGGGGTCGTGCCAAATTGGGCCTCGGCCCAGGCGCAAAGGTCTCTGCTCTCCAAAACTGGCCCGCCGGGGCCCCAATAGCTGCTCCCGAGGCCCATCCGCCTCCCGCCATTCCCGAAGTTCCCCCGGAGTGGGGTACGACCCCCGCCACACCCCCAAAGGGCTGGAACGTCGTCATCGGGCCCCCGAATGGGCCGGCCCTACTCTTCGGCCCCCCAGATGGGCCTGTCAACCAAGCCGGACCCCCGCCTGGGGTCGCCGAGCCTCCCGCACCCCCGAAAGGGGGTGCCGCCGCCTCTGCGAAGCCCCCAGGGCCTGTCGTCGCTCGAAACAGGCCCTGCGGCCTGTTTGCACCCCCGGATGGGGGTGCCGATGACTCCCCGCCCCCGTAGGGGCCTGCCGACACGTCCAGACCCCCTCCGGGGTTCGCCAAGTGCTCCACGCCCCCGGAGGGGTTGCCGGTGGCCGCAGGGGGCCTGGCGGCCTCGCCCAGGCCTGGGAAGGGCCGGGCTGGGCCGCCGAGGCCCTGACAGGCCCAGGCGGGCCTGTCGACGTCTTCCCCGACCCGCGCGGGTCTGCCGACGCCCAGATGGACTCGCGCGACCCTAGGGTTGGCCCCACCGGCCCTCCTTGCTCCCTCGGGTGGTCGTCTTGTGTTGGAAATCCGCTGGGGGCTGATTCTAGGGTAGAATCCCCCCCTTCTTGGATCCCCTTGCCTCGATCTCCCCCTTTCGCCACCGTGAGGGCTTGAATCATCTCTTTCAATTCTCGGAGATCCCGTCCTTGTTGCGCGGCATCCGTCCTCATTCCCCGAAGTTCGGTTTGGATGTCTTCTTGTGAATGGGCGTAATCCTTGAGTGAATCTCCCATCGTTTTCTTCAATCCTTCGAACCTCTCTTCGATCTCCCGATTGAGATCCTCCCGTAGCCCTTGAATCTTTTCTTCGACCGCATCCGCCTTCGATCGAGTATTTGCCGCCATTTGGATCTAGTGCTCTGATACCAATTTGATACGAACTAGGGTTTCGTATCAATTAATTTCAGAATTTAAATGTGGAAAAATATAAAAAGAGGATTTTTGGATCTTATAAATTGCGAAGAACTAATAGAAAGATGGATAAATGAGCCTCTTTCGAGAGGAGACTCGCTCTCCTAGCTTTGTTGCACGGAACAAAGCCTAAAACCTTCACAAGAGATGCATATAATTGTTCTTCACAAAATAAGCATAAAATAAAATAAAGACGGCTAGCCCTAATTTATAGAAAAGTGGGAAATTACTAATCTAGTCTAAAATGACTAGAATACCCCTAACTAACCCTCTTACGTGCTACCGCGCCTCCTACGGCGCACGTAAGTGACTATAGGGGGGTGGGTCCCCCCTAGGTAGCCGCCGGCCTCAAGTGGGTGCGGGCTCGGGCTCGGGTCCGCATCAGATTCCATGGAAGATATGATGCACATTGTTTCTCTATTTTTCCGTAGGAGGTTGCATCGAGGATAAAAGAGAAAGAAACATACGTTTTATGTGTGCTTGTCAATCCTCTTTTCCTTTAACTGCACTTATAGGTTCAGAAAAATCATGATATAATCATATTCACTAGCCCAAGATTTATGAACCCATGATTCAAATACTTTCAAATTAATGTCCTAGAAAATACTAGAGTTACTTTACCACGTGGAGTTGGCTCACTCCCCCTTCTCCCTAGAGGGATTGGATCTTCCTAGAATGAGAAACCGCAAGCACAAGCACTATATAAAAAGGCATCAAACAATAAATGAGATTTTAAGATTTTATGTGAACCCAAAATATTCCAAAATATTTAAGAACATATGGGTCAAATGTATTACCAAAT
Source organism: Scilla litardierei (assembly GCA_030789695.1). Taxonomy (NCBI): domain Eukaryota; kingdom Viridiplantae; phylum Streptophyta; class Magnoliopsida; order Asparagales; family Asparagaceae; genus Scilla; species Scilla litardierei. The sequence continues at coordinate 4,606,078 of CM061132.1, forward strand.
AACATGTCTAAGAATAGAATATTCAGCATAGACACAAATGCATCTAGATTGAAGATAGCTCAAGAAAGCTTCAGTCGGACACTATAGTGCAATGCTGACATTATGGCATGTCTCCTTGGAGAGAGAAATGTAGAAGTGTGAACATACCTTATTAGAAATGGATAATGATTTGAAAATCTGTATGTAACGGTCAACATTACTGTGGTTGTTGCCATTATCATCACGTGGCGGCACAGGTGAGTTAGAATTTCCTTGTAACCGATGACCAGCACCAGCACTATCAAGAAAGTCGATTATGCCCTGACTATTACATGCAGCACCATCCGTAACACATGAACCCTCTGGTTGAGATGTGGAATTGGAAAACAAAATATCTCCAGTAAGAAGGTCTATTCCATGGCTCAATGCACTTTTTTGAGTAGATTCCACAGCACCCCCCTTATATGATAATGTTTCATTATCGAAACTTGGACATGAGTCATGAAGAAAAGGATTTCCGGACTTGTTCATATCTGAACCACAAAGAACAGAGTTGCATTGCTGGGCTGTTTCTTGCAAACAATTGATAAATTTTGAACCAATTTCGTTCTGAGTAAACATGCCCGTCCAAGGAAGTGATACCCCAAGTATTTCAATCTTCAAAAGTGTCATGCACAAAACACACAAATCATAACCATCAGAATGAAATAACTGAAGAACAGCTTAAACTAATGTTTCAATCAAAAAGAGCATCAGAAAACAACAGTAAGATGTTAAATCTCATTTCTGGAAGCAATAAAGGACTCCCCCCCTAAAGATTTCAGGTTCAGCCACTTCAGTAAGTTTTGGAAATTTCACTGAAGAGATACAGTTTTGAAGCTTCACATTGATATCAATTTTAGCATAAAATAAAAATAGCAAAAAATAAATGTTACAGGTTGACATAACTAATAAAGTCTTCAGTTTGGTCCAAATATTTGTCTAATCATGTAATAAATGATGCAATAATATACAATATGATACATTTGTAATAATTTTGAATTCCATAACTTTTATAATTAAGTTTTATGTTCTATGAGCTTGATGTAGCTTACGTTATCTCTTAGGTCAATATCACATAGAGGTTATTATTAGTTTCTTTTTTACTAACTTTTATTTAATTATTATAATATTAAACTAATATATATGTGATTGAACATGTTACCTAATACCATATTTTATTTCTGATATCTTATTAATAAATATTGTAGTCATCTCTTATACCGTGTATTATCATTGTTTCATGTCAAATTGTTAACCTTACATGTTCAAGACTTCCAGCGAACACTTTTACTTAGAAATACAAAATGACATTTATTTTATTTATATACAATTTCGTACATTCATACTTCATATTTCATATTTATATAAAATTTCTTACATGTATTACTCTATGGTGTTCATATTACATATTCTTACAGTATCTCTTAGGTCAATATCACATAGAGTTTAATATTCTTATATACTAGGATATACTAATTAGTAATGTTACTTCTGTTGACTTTTCATATGCATTCTTTTGTTTAGAATTTTTAATTTAAAAAAGCAAAGAACTATATATGAAGACTTTAATTCTAGAAGGAAGAGCATGCCAACGGCATACTTGAAGAGCATAGATGGAAAAAAAGTTTTTGTCTAATTAAATGTTTTACGAGTAAGATGTAAAGGTACAAAGGGAATGGAAGGAGCACATATGCAAATAAAATGGTGCCGGTGCATACCTCCAATAGGAAGGAGATCGGGGAGAATTGCGAACATGGTAGAAAGCTCCCTGCTTCTAGTAATAATATACTCGGAAGCTAAATACGACCAAAAAATTATTTTTTAAAACGCTGTGTTGAAGGGTATGGATAGGTTAGGGTCATGTCATCCTTCCTTTCCCGGCCTTCCTGGTATTTTTCTCCAATTACATGCTTCACCAGGATTGTGCTATATCGTCAAGTGCAGAAACCATGCATAACGACACACATCATGCATGCTTCATGTACCATTTTAATTTATTTTTTTCATGGTGTAAACAGCTGAATATCAATTCTTAAAACTCTATTTAGCATGGAACTAATTGGGAGGCCATGTTGTGGCAGGCACACATATGATGTATATCTGGACAGAAACTGAGGTATGTCATATCATCATATTGTTGTGAAGCCATGTTGTGTCAGGACTCAAGCACGCATATCATGTGTATTTGCATAGAAATTGAGGAACGTCATATCGTCACATCAACGTGTTAGTATCCATGAAACATAGTTGAGACTAGTTATGCTAAAAACATGATAAACAATATGCAATGAAAAAAGAAAAGAAAAAATTAAGAAAAATGCAATTGGCATGAAGAAAGATGATAGCTAAGTTGATGAAATATTAAACTTATGTTCATTAGCTTTCTAAAGGGGTGAAAAGAGAAGACCAATAGTATTGCATAGGCTAGACATTGATTGCATAACCAAATAGTTATGCGCGACAAGATAACAATCCACCTTAAATAGGCTTTGAAATTACATAACAAGTGAAAGATATCAACAAATGATAAAGCGGATTATACAAAAATTATCACTTAATTAAGATGAACAAAAGGAATTGAGACTAACATAGAAGAATGTTGATTACAACAGTTTAGATTACAATGTTCGATGTGTACCTCACCAAGAGTTAATGGAGTTCTTCCCGGGACAGAAGGATAAAAGGTTAGTGCCACGACACGAGTAAGAAAGTTCAGCTCTCCCTCTAATTCTTCAAAATTGAATAGCAAAGGTAGGTAGGAGCTTTCTTGAGCATGCAAACGTGCACTATTACCAGTGACTGCCATATCTTCTGGGTCAACTCTTCCCGCTAAGGGAATCACCAGGTTTGTTCCATTTGAACACTGTGGTATACAAGCACCCTACAGCAGTAAAACATTTTATTTCAAATGGTGGATTACGTCATGTTATGCAACAAAAGAAAACTAGTCATTCAAACAAAAAAACTATTAAGGTAGAAGATTCTGGAGCTCAAGTAGGGTGATATAATCATTAACAAAAATCCATTGGCTAAGCAAAAGGAAAAAATGCATCACTGCCCACAGGTTTGGTTGAATGTGATTCATGTAGCATTTGACATACCTACAAGCAAGAAAAAAGAAAAGCGAATGACACAAGAGGAACACAAAAAAAGTAAAATATGGGAATAAAAAAGGAAAGCGGACAGCGTAAGAGGAAGCACCATTACCATGGGAAAAGGAGAGAGTGCCCAGCATCTCATAAATGGAAAAGAAGGATTATCTACCTTATTAAAGTAGAAAAAGGGAATCGTGAAAGACCAGGTACCGAAGGCCCTGAAACCTTACTAAGGGACCCCCTTCTTATCACTTCTAATCCGTCTGTGCACGGACTCCTTTCCCAGCATACTGGTACCAAAATACATTCCACTAAAGAGACACGCTTTGAAAATATTGGGTTGATAACTACACAGATACAGAAGAAAGAATGAAATAGTAGATTCGGGATTGCAGAAAAAACACTAACACAACTACATGTTGAAAAATGAAGAGAAATAACAAACAAAGCTTGCATCTGTGTGAAGCATAGAAACAAAAAAAGAAACATATGAAAACTGGTTGCACCTAGGAAACAGTTTAAATAGATTATAGAGTAGCCCAATACATCTTAATATTTACTCCTTATGACCCAACCCTTCATTCCTTGTAAATAAATTATTAAATGGGTAAAAAGAACATAAAAAGAACTGCTACACTCCTTCGGTCTGAACAGATTCAAGTATCTGCACAGAAAATCCAACTTTGGTGCATCATACCTGCACAGAGAGTGACAAGGCATGGTTCATGTATCAAATTCAACAACAAAATTAACTAGGGTGCTAATCTTGAAAACTAGCACGCCTGATTCCACAAGTAGATTCCAACGAAACATTTTAAAAGGAACCAACACCAGTTTGATTGGTTTCATTGCCGTCTCATTATGGCCTTATAAAAAGCAAATATTCCATAGGCGCTTAATCATCATTACCAGAAAGCTAATGCTAAAGTGCAGAGAGATAAGAAACAAAAATACAAACCTCTAGGACAAGTTTGAGCCCATCCAAATTGCATCCAGTTCTAACATCTACCGTTGACGGATAAGAAGAATCTTCCGTGCCATGTGAGACTGTCAAAAGAAGCTGAGAGACATGGCAAGGTTCACCTAGATAGATAAAAAGTTCAACAACATCTGCAGCTGGTGGGCAGACCTGTTGGAAAAATTCAAGTGTCCTTCAGAACTAGATCTCCATGGCATGCAAATGATAGATAACAGTGAAAACTAGCCAACTCTTGGAAAGATATCTGACTATCAAGATAGTAGATGAAGTGTTATATACCCAAATTATGTCCTTCCTCTTGAAACTGAGAAGGTTGGAACCACCATCTGCAATTTGTAACACACTTGGGACAGGTTTCAGGAAGCAACCTGCTGGTCGTGATAACACCTGCATAAAACCAGGAAAGGCCACTTAAAACCAAAATGAATGTTCAAGGAGCAAATAAATGCTAAATGAATCTTCAAAAACTATAGGTAAATATTTCTTATCTATAAGCATACAATACTGAAAAAGCAAACTACATTGTGTGTTATTTCAAAAAAAAAATCAACAGTAACCAAAGGACACTGTGAGTAGGGACTATCATACAAAATTACAAGGCTCTGCAATTTAGCACTCACACCTAGATAAGAAAATGCTTGTATCCTAGTGACCAAAATTCCACTAAGTTCATTGTACAGAAGTATGAGGCAAGGTATAATACAAATGAAGCAGTAAAGAATCAAATTTGAATATGATGGTTTTATCCTTAGACAAAATGAAATGATGAAAAGAAAGTTCTACGACAATAAACTTTTATTGTCATTGGTAGCTTCATGTTTTCAACACAACCAGTCAACACTAACCGCACATAAAACATTTAGTCTGCACCAACAGCTCGTCTTTTGGAAGTGGGAATGCTTTAAACATTTTCATAGCTAAGTCTAAATTCAAAATAATGACCTAAGTCCAATAAGAATTGCATACAGCATTTGGACTCCAATATAGAGGTAAGCTCTCTCAGCAATTTGTTAACAACGTTGACTAACACAAGAGTCTCAGCTGACACAAAAACAGGCAGGTTACGTTCTCATCTATGAATAGTCTGGGAATTCTTAGATGGAGAGTACTAATATTGTCAGACAAGATGCCGCAACCATAAGATAGGTTTACAAAATCAGCAGCATTCAACTCAACGTTACCTCGTAACTGGATCCCCTTTCATAAATCCCTTATAAAGAATAACCAATAGAACTCCCTGAATTATACGATAAACAATAATTATTATTCTGTCACATGTTTTTAGGGATCACATAAGCAGGACTATCACTAAAACCCTAAGCATCCCCCAATAACCAGATTGCCCTAGATTTCTGGGCATCACAAATAAGCTAAAAACAACCAGATTAAGGATTTTCCCCTTGGAACTGAATATCCCCATCCTCCAAAAGAAGCAAGCTCGATAGACCATTAAGATACGACACTCTTACTATCAAAAAAATTTTAAGCCATGTAAGCAGTCAGCCCAGACTTCATAATAAAAAAGGCATCCCTGAATATCAACATAAACAAGTTGCAATTGCAAAACTCTTCACTTTGTGAAAGTTCTCATTCTATGCTGTTCAAAAATTTATTAATTACATGCCAATAACATGAAATGAAATATCATAGATACTTGCATTAATGTAAAGATACACTTCCATTCAGAATATCAATAGTATCGGAATTCGATAGGATAAGAATGCATGATGCAACAATTCTTCGAAAGATTGACACAGTAAAGTAGGGATGTATAGAGATGAGTGTGTACAAGGCAGGTGGAAATACACTTCAAGAGATCCCTGGGAATCATCTCATTTCTGCTGTTCAGACTCTTCAGAGAACTCCAACTATGAGTTTGGAAAAGGGGAGAATGTTGCAGATCCTCTCCGAGGAGTTCGCTCTTTTATTCCCTTCCATGTTTCACGTTTTCACATCCCCTTGGTTCCTGACTTCCTATGCAGTAAGCATGGAATCTAGTACATTCGTGAACATATTCTCCTGATCCCAGAACATATGCACTTTGGTGTTTATATCAATAGCGGATGCTAGGGAACACGGGCAATGCTCCGAATTACGGGTATACTGCAACGCTGCCCTGTAACCCTTCAAAACTCCATGAGGTAAATTTTAACTCTACTTTGAATGCATATATAACCTAATTCATGTCCCTGAGAAACAAAGTTACCTAGATTCTATGAAGTATTGTATTGGTGCTTATATGAATTTATAGAAGGAACAAAAGTCTACTAGATATCTAGTTTGCTAACATGAACAGCAAAGAAAATGGAAGAGACTTCTATGACTAGAAAACATATAGAAGAGTACAATATTCCCCGGCACAACCAACCAACCAAACAGTAAAAAACATTCCACAAGAAGTCTACATTTGCCTCCCTTCATTCCATTTCAATTGGATCTAGGTCCCTAGTGAATGAACATTTTACATGCCCCTATATTTGCATGCATCCCTTAGTTCCTTTTACAACTAAATTTATCTTTTGGTTCCTAGTTTGGACATGGACTTGCACATAACCATTGGCAAACTGGTCAACAAGAAGCCAATAGGCAGTGTTCAAAAGGCACATTCAACAGAATATATCTCCATCATGACTGCTGATCCATTGTTGTCACACCAAATGGATTGTCATTCTAGGTTAAAACAGTGTTCTAAAAGGTTTCCTCGGTGGCAGCCTACATGTCCGCCAAGGTAGAGCGGTCCTAGGCCAAGCCCAAGGGAGTGTGTTACGATCCCACTTAGTCCCATATAGGAAAAGAACAAAAGAAATAAAATGTTTAAGTATTAGAGAGCTTCTCCACCTAATATCAATTGGTTTTAAGTTGGATGCTACCTAATACTTAACAATTGGGGTGTGAGCCCAGTGTTAGGGGCCTATATGGGATGGGTCCTTAGTAAGACTAATGTTAAGGACCTGGTATGGGCTGGGTCTATAACAACTGGACTAGGTTATAGGCCTAGTATGGGCTGGGTATCTAACAAATGGTATCTGAGCAATCACCATGCTACGACTCACGTTACAGAAGGAGCGACCTGGTGAAGAAGCGTCCTAAGAGGGTGCAACCTTATAAACTGCCAGAGTGGACCACTTAGAGTGGACACCCCAGAGGGGGCCGCCGTGGACGACGGTCGTCGGAAGCGGAATGGACGACCTGGGAAAGGAGCGACCTGGGAGGGGACGACATGGTGAAGGAGCGACCTAAGAGGAGACAACCTAGTAAAGGTCGACGTGGGCCACTTAGAGTGGACACCCCAAAGTGGGCCGCTGTGAACAGCGGTTGTCGAAAGCTTGGTGGTATGTTACGATCACACATAGTCTCACATCAGAAAAGAACAAAAGAAATGAAATGTTTAAGTATTAGATGGCCTCTCCACCTTATACCAATTGATTTTGGGTTGGATGCTATCGAATACTTAACAATTGGGGTGTGAGCCCAGTGTTAGGGGTCTAGTATGGGACGGGTTCTTAGTAAGACTAGTATTGGGAGGCTATTATGGGTTGGGTCTCTAACAAATGAACTAGGTTATGGACCTAGTAAGGAGTGTTTCTCTAATAAATGATAGAATGATGGGATCGTCGAGTTCAGATTTGCAGTTTTTGGCCCGTTCGGGACAGTTTTGTAATTTTCAGATTTGTAGGGGTCTTTTCGTAATTTTTAATCGTTTTGGATTAATCTGCAATTTTGCATATTTCTGAACTCTATTTATAGGTGAGAGGTGCTGAAGGATTTTTATACTTAATTGAAGAGATAAACCATAAGAGAGGTTGAGATTTCCCTCTTTTCATTGGAGAGTGCAGCCCCCACTCGAATCGAATGGTTGGGAGAGCGAGATCCTCTCAAAAGGTCTCAACTTTTATTTGTATCCCCTTTATTTCAGCTCATCTTCAATAAAGTTACAAGCTTATCCCCAAATCCATCTTCCTAACCCTAAAAATTACATTTTCACCCTAAAAGTCTCTCCTTTCCACGAAAAATCTTTTTATACACCAAAACCCTAGAAAATCCTTTCAATTGGTATCAAAGCAATGAGATCCATGGCGACGAAAAAATCAAAAGGTAAGGTGAGAAATACAACAGCGAGCCTGATGGGATAAGACAAACCCTAGCGACACAAGGTGAAACCCTAACGAAGCATGGTGATGCTCTAGCAAAGCAAGGAGTAACCCTAGAGAAACATGGGGAAGCCCTAGCCAATCATGGAACATCTTGTGAGCATCTCGTCGAATTTAGGCGAGTGGCCTGGAAACCCTAATCAAGGACAAAAGGCGTCGACTTGGAAGAAGGTCAAGGGCAAAGCGGTGGAATACGAAGAAGAGATGCTTTCCGATGTCGACCAGTATTACACAGAGGATGAGGAGCCTACGATTGAAGGTGGCGACCCCCGAACCCTAGGAAGACTCGACAGGAGCACCAGGCCCCCGACAATAAAACAAGGGATGTCTCCCCTGCTGGACCCCCTACAAGCGTCTGTACAGGGGCGCCAGCCCCTAGCCAGAAGACAGGGGCTTTCGCCCCTATTGGACCCCCTGCAGGGGACTGTACATGGGCACCAGGCCCCTGGCCAGAAAACAGGGGCTGTTGCCTTTGCTGGATCCCCTGTAGGGGCCTGTACAGGGGCGCCAGCCCCGGGTCACCAAACAAATGTTTCCACCCCCGTGGGGCCCCTGTAGGGGCTTTTCGTCCCTGCCTACCCACCGCAGGGACGCACCGCCCATGCAGGGCACAGACAGGTGCGAACAACCCCTGTCGTGCCTTGGCAGGGATGCGACGCTATTTCAAGGGGTCGCCGAGGGCCACGTGATCCCCCGGTGATGTGCTACGACGCCGATGACCCTCTGGAGTACGTGTGGGAGCCTGGCGACAACAAGAACAATTTTCAGGGCACCCACAGGCCCTGATATGTTGCAGAGAGACGATGACGTCATATTCCGATCTACAAGGAGTACCCAAAAGGCGGTGGTAAAGACTTGGATTTGGAAAAAATGATCGATGCTCCGTTTTTTAGACAAGGATTGGGGTGGCTTTGTGGACCGAGATGTAGGACATCGACGAGGATTAGAGTAACATAAAGACCGGTGCGATACACTTATCAACCTCATCATCCCAGGCACGTTGGTGGACAAACTGATCAGGAAAACTTTAAGTGGAAGATCGAGTGAGGAAGCAGAAGATGCCCATCTTTGAGGAAGATGGCCCATATGGCTGGAATTACACAACTAAGAGATTCTTCGCAGTGACGCGCCTGTCAGAGAATGACAAGTTGGAGACAGCGAACATATGCTTCGTAGGGAAGGCACTTTCATGGTTCAGGGGATGGAGCAGAGGCAGCCCTTCTTCTCGTGAGACGAACTCAAGGATGGCTTAAGGCACAAATTCCAGGACACTCGAGGGGGAAATCTACATGAACAGTTACTATCGCTCAGGCAAAAAGGGACGGTGAAGGAGTAAAGGAAGACGTTCTGAGGCGCTATCAGGACGAGTATGAGGGGCCCAGAGGAGACAATGGAGGGGAGCTTTATGAAGGATTTTTAGAGCCATATGCTAAGCTTTGCATACAGAGACCCCATGGATTAATGGAGACTATAAACTTGACCCAGTTGGTAGAGGATCGACTCGTAGAAGAGTAGAGGTCTCCAGAACGAGGGGCGGATCCTCTTGTCACAACCGGTTAACGATAGGACATCAAGCATCGATAGGGATAGAACATACCAGCAAGGAGGAGAGCGAAGTGCCACAATCAGGTGGACAGTTTCGAAAGATGACTGATGCAGAGATGTGACAGAAGCGGCTAAAGGGGTTATGTTTCATGTGATGATAAGTTTACCACATGGCACCATTGTAAAGTGCACAAGCTTCAGTTGCTGATAGTGGACGAGAATGAGAAGAATACAGTGGAGGAGGAAGAGCCGAGAGGAGATGTATATCTCCACTTAGAACATTGCCGCTATAGACTTCATGCATCACCTTGAAGACAAGGTGATTCTTTCGGAGTCGGAGTAATGATAAGATCGTTGAGTTCAGATTTGCGGTTTTTTGGCCCGTTAAGGGCAGTTTTGTATTTTTCAGATTTTTAGGGGTATTTTCATAATTTTAAGTTTTTGAATTTTTCTGTAATTTTGTATATTTCTGAACTCTATTTATAGGTGGGAGGGGCTAAAAGGATTTTTATACTTAATTGGAGAGATAACTCATAAGAGATGTTGAGATTTCCCTCTTTTCATTAGAGAGCGCGGCTCCCTCTCGAATCGGCGGGTTGGTAGAGCGAGATCATCTCGAAAGGTCTCAACTTTTTCTTGTATCCCCTTTATTTCAGTTAATATAAAGTTACAATCTTTTCCGCCAAATCCCTCTTCTTAACCCTAAAAATTCAATTTTCCCCCCTAAAAGTCTCTCCTTTCCACCAAAAATCATCTTCAATACATCAAAACCCTAGAAAATCGTAGCATGGTGTCTAGGAGCTGAACAGAAAAATAAAAACTAAAATTAAAATAATTTTAAACGGACCTTGACAGTATTTCCCTCCTGCGCCTACCTCGGCCACCCTCCACTACTTGACTTGGCCCGTTGAGGCTCGGATGGTGAGAGATAAGAGGGGTCCCCCCGCGCCCCGGCCCCCAAAAAAACTTGTAGAAGCAGGTCATGTCAATCAATGGTTGACGGCATGCTAATGCCAGTAATCACCATTCAAGGTTGCAGTTAGTTTTCATGCAACCATTAGTTACACCATTTTTCCTCAACACCCACAAAATTTTCTTCCAGTGGTGTACAGCAGTGTATCTTTCTATCCAAATTCATTAAGACAACTTGTGGATTACTCTCTCTCTCTCTCTCTCTCTCTCTCTCTCTCTCTCTCTCTCTCTCTCTCTTAAGCAAGAGATTATTTTTCCTCTCTTAATTAAGACCATCCTAGCAATCGAGAAAATATAGTTTAAAGCAAATCCGCCATCAAAAGTATATTGTAAGGAAGAAAGCTGCAAAAGGTTGCATTAGAGTTGCTGTGAAAAAAGAATCATGCCACAGTTGACATTAAACATATTATGCCACATTTGCTAGATACCTTCCCTAAGTGGGTTCCCAGCTCAAGGAAATAAGTTGCCCAATTTTGGCTGTCAAAATATATATTATGGCAGAGGAAACAGAGTTAAGACATAGCACAATCACAATATTTAAGCAATGAACTGCTGCACTTATAAAAATATGATGACAAATGAATTTAGCAAGTCTTCACAGATGAATAGGAAAGAGATGGCTAGGCATGCCTACTTTTAGAGGATGAACAGGCACAGAAGGGAGATGCTTGAAGAGCCTTATTCCCAGAAACATTTCCAACTGCTTTTGACGAGAACTGTCAACGAGAACATTCTGATATCTTCTCTGCAGCGTAATTTTAACATTTTGGGCAGCCGAGAATTTGCTGAACTTCCCACCACCATCTTCGCTGAATATATTGAGGATTTGACTATGCATGGCTTTAGAACCGGTATACATTGTTGCATGGATGTCACCCGCTAAAAGGAAAAGATCTGCTAGCTGATTTATTGGAGCTAACATGGTTGAGCTTTTGAACTGATCGAATGTCATATCAAATCTCTTCCAAGGCTTGTCCTGGCATGGATGCTCCCACGTGGTTTTGCGTGTGTTGTGATCAATGTAGAAAGGTTTCCCTGTTACCGCATCAGAACGTTCCTCCCAACCTGGAGGCAATGTACCGGTTTTTCCGCCATAATTACTTAATTCTGTGTATTTATTTACTGATGAAAAGCCAAATATTGAATCTCTGTCAAGAGATACCCCTAACCTTCTACACTGTTCTACAAACACTTGAAGAGCACCAAAATAACTAGCCGCGTTGGTTCGGTCCAAGGAATCTGCACAATTGAAGCGTATTACCCCATTTTGAAGTGATCTTAGGCAGAACCCACCATCAAAGTCATCACTACAAACAACTGATCCTTTACATTCTTTAAGACGCTGTGTTGAAGAAAAATAATTTCCTTCGCAAAACCCAATAGCTATCGTGGGTGCTTTGAGAAGTTTCCATAGTCCCTCTACAGTCTGTTGCTCGCCTTTTGACTTTACAGTAGCATGCCAGTCATAATTAATCAACTGAATCCATGTATGTGGAAGTTTCCCTGTCGATCTGATACATTTTAAAGATTCTTTAAAATGTTCAACTAAAATTGTTTCTGACTTTCCGTCTGCATTTCTAAGTAAGTTAACACATATGATAGGCACCAAAGGAGTTTTCTTTTGCCCAACTGTGCTTAAATGAGGATCCCTAGCAGCATATCTACGGCTTAATCTCTCGTAGTACTGAAGACTTCCTTTATAAGGATCCTGAGCCGAAACGTATATTTCAGCTTCCACAGCCGAGAATTTTAATTCAGCCCCCCACCATATCGGTATGGTGCCTCGTCGCCATATATATGAGCTAAATGGAACACTTTGCCCATCCGTCCGAGGAACCCACACAAGTTGCTCGCACTCTACTTCATTCCCTATACAATACCAACGAGAAAATAATATCACTGCTGAAGAAAACCATTTTGTTGATGTATGACAAAATACCAACAGAATGGTTTTCATTGATAGAATGCATAAGAAATTAACTTCTGGATGACAAGATGGCACCTGTCGTACACAAAGGCAGCCCAACCTTATTCTTGTTGTATAGCATAATACCAATGTGCTGGTGCGAGTGTGAATGAATGAAATGAGTGAGAAAGCAGAAGATTACAGCTGACCAAGTGCAAGAAATGGATGCTATTTATTTTAATAGGATGGTTCAAATAAATGCTTTGAGCAAGAAATAGGCTGTGCATTGAAACAAATTAAAGCGTGGAGAAGGACAGGAACAGATGCAATTCATTACTCGCGTCATACGTCAAATAGCTTGTTATCAGCATCAAGACTTCTTTCATGAAGTCGTGTCCACCACCGGTGTACAAGTACAAAACTTATCTGACTTGGTTCATATTGGAGACTCGTGGATAATTGCATGGCATTTCTTTTGTGTGTCCTCAATCGTGTATCCAACCTTGTTTTATATTACACTTTCCATGTCTTACCTTATTTCTACAATACAATTCTAATTTGTTATGTTCTTTTGACACTAATTAAATACTTTAGAAATGCATTGCACATCTAAAATGCATAGTTTTATTTGTATTCCTTTGGGCATCTCTGTGTTGGCATGACCATATCCTACATAAGAACATACATACTTTGAAATGTTATTACTCTTAATCAATCGAATGAGTGAGCAGAAAGTATTTTGGCAGCATGGAGCACCAAATACTTATGTGTTACTGATTTTATCATAAAAGAAATCGTGTATACAGGTAAGTAAATAAAACATACTTGATATAGTCAAAGAATATTAGCTGATTGAGCTAGGAAAATTTTAATAGCATTTATGTAAGCCACAGACCCACCTGTGACCTTATCACAACAAATTTCAGAAGATCTGGGATTGAATAATAGAATCCAGCTACATGGCTAGCTAAAGCAGGATGAAGTGTCCATATAATAATATGGTACAAAGAACACTCTCTAAGTCATGGACATAATTATTTTGAGAAATAGCCATGGCATGTTTAAAGTTTATACCTTCCAACTAAAACAACAGCAAATCATTTAAAATTTCCATTTCTCATTATAAGTGAAGAATTTCCTAGATCTAACTCTTATGCTTTTAGTCTCTTAAATTCTTGGGAAACAATGCAACTACTTTCTCCAGCAGCAAAGCTTACAGAACTATTTAGACTTTTTGAGTCTCCTTCAGCATTTATTTCCAGCAGTGACCACCAGACTGTGCATCCTGCCAAACTGGGTTTTTGATGTCCCTAATGATCGACCATATACAGATGCAAAAAACAAGTACGCCTAACTGGGAACTCAGTTAGACTCAAAAATTATCGAATTCACTGCATACAAACAAGAAATGCTTCGAGGGAAGGCTACATTACGAATTGGTTAAAACATTTGTAGATGATTAAGTCCATAAACCTAAAAGAGAAGAAACCAACATATTTATGTTACAAGCATTTAATGTCCACCTCATCTTAGTAATTGATAGTTAAGCAGAGTTCTATTTTTTTAAGGAAATCTCCTGGATTCATCCTCCTAACTACATAAAAATAATGATGGTCAAGGATCTGTGACAAAGGTCATAATGGTTGGATGAACACACAGACCTAAGTTTGCAATGATTTTGATAGGACTTGGGAAAAAACTAATTTTTATTCAAATAAAATAGATAGTTGGCCACAATTGAAGAGGTGGACCGCTCTCTCGAGACGCCAATTAAAGAGGGCGTCCGCCCTATCCCGATGTAGAGATCCACCTCTCCTTTGAATATTCTCTCACAAATAGCATAAGCAACCCCTAATCCCCCTAACCCCCTATAAATAGTAAAGTGAAAATAACAAATTGCACAAAAGACGTTCTAAACTGAAAATTACGAAAATGCCCCTAAAAATCTGAAAATTACAAAAAACACCCCTAATAGGCAAAAAATGCAGATCTATCATTACTTCGTCCGCAAAAATCCACCATGTCCTTAAGATGATGCATGAAGCCTATGGCGGCCTAATTCCAAGTGAAGATGCTCATCTCCCCGGGCCCTTCTTCCAACACCCTATTGTCGCCGTCGTCCTCTAGCAACAGTACTTAAAGCTTGTGTACGCCACATCAGTGCCCTGGGGTAAACCTCTCATCGCATCAGAACATAACCCCTTTTGCCTATTTTTCCATATCTCAGTGTCAATCGTCTTCCTAAATTGTCCTCCTAATTGTGGCTCACTGGGCTTCTCCTTGATGGCCTGGTTTACCCATGAAGATGATTGTTGCCCTCCTGTCGCAGGCATGTTGTGAAAAGAGAAGCCGCCCCCCAATCCCTCTAGATCTCGGCTCCTCCATAAGACGATCCTCCACCATCTCGGCCAACTCCATGATGTCCATCAGACCCTGGGGTCTCTGCAGGCGTAGCTTTGCATGAATAGTGGGCTTCAGCTCCTTCATGAAACCGCCCTTCAGTATCTCATCCGAGATCCCCAAACTCACCATAATTGTGCCTCAAACCTCTCCATGTACTCCCTCACTATGCCATCCTGCCGGAGAGCCAGTAACTGCTCCTGCAAATTCCCTCATTGAGTCTCGTGAAACCTCTCTACAAGGCAATCCTTGATTTCCTCCTGCGAGTGGAAACGACGACGCTGCTCTCTTCACTGAAACCACGAAATGGCCTTCCCTTCAAAGCACATCTAACTGTCTCCAACTTTAGCTCCTCTGTCATGCGGGTCACTGAAAAAATCTCTTCGCCCTGTAGATCTAGTCATAGTGATCATTTCCCTCAAAATGAGAATCTACAACTTCCTTACACAACTATCCACCCCAAAATTTCCATGCTCAGCTCACCCCTCGAAGTGTCTAGGACGATTGGGTTGGTAGGTGTGTCTCTAATGATCTATGTGTCCCTCCAAGTCCCTCAGGTGGCCTCTATCTCTGTCCAAGTAATCTCTCCTGTCATCTCCACCAACATAGGAGCCACGATCATCCTCCTCCAAGTTCCAATTCCTGTCGACATATCATGGATACTCCGCATAGGTCGGGGACGGACGTCATCGTCTCTTTGCGGCAATCGGGTCCGTGGGGCCCTCGAAACTCGTTGATGTCGTCGCCGTACTCCAAAAAATCCCTCCAAAAAGGTAGTCGTCATCATGCACTGTCACTGGGAGACCGCGAGGCCCTCGTCAGGCTGCCGAAAGGTGGCCAGAGTTTGGCCATTCATTACCTAGGGCCGGGCGCCCCTACTCGGGCCTTGTAGGGGCATGGCGGCCCTGCAGGGCCACGACAGGGCTTGGGCAACACTAAAGGTGGGCCGCCAAGCCCTGTCGGGGCTACCATGGGCCCGTGCAGCCCTGTCGATGGTCGACAAGGGTCGCTGAGCCCCTCCTGTTATCGGCAGGGGTAGGGCACCCCTGTGGGTGAACCGTAGGGGTCAGCCAACCCTACCGACCCTCTTGGAGGGCCGCACGGCCCTGCAAGGAAGCTACAGGGGCCGCGCAGCCTTGTTGGGGCCTTCTGAGGGGTCGACTAGGGCTGTCGACCACGTGGGGCTCTTCATCCGCCTCCGACGACGTGTCTTCGGCATCCTTAAGCTTTCCGTCTTTGTATTCTGTCGACTTACCCTTGCCCCTGCTCTTCTCCAAAATCGACGTATTTTTCGCTCGATTATGGTTTTCACCTACATCGTTCAACTTCGCCATGATCCCCGCAAGTTGTTGCATGATTTACGCTATGGTTTCTCCTTGTTTCTCTAGGGCTTCTCCATGCTCCACTAGGGTTTGCTTCACATTCTCAAGTTCGCCATTGTATTTCGCTTTAAAAGTATCGAACTTGTCTTTAGATGTTGTTACCATCGTCATGGATCTCACCGCTCTGATACCAAATTGATAGGACTTGGGAAAAATCTGATGTTTATTAAATAGAACTGAAAAATAGATAATTGGCAACAAGTGAAGAGGTGGACCGCTCTCCCAAGACATCAATTAAAGAGGACGTCCGCACTCTCCCGATGTAAAGGGTTAATCTCACATCTCTTTTGAATATTCTCTGACAAATAGCATAAGCAATCAATAATCCCCCTAGCTCCCTATAAATAGTAAACTGAAAATAACAAATTACACAAAAGACCGTCCAAAACTGAAATTTACGAAAATGCCCCTAGAAATCCGAAAATTAAAAAACGCCCCTACTGGGCCAAAAATGCAGATCAATCAAATTTGCAGACAAGAGTTCAGATAACAATTTGTGGACTCACCTGTGCTTGAGCATGCATTCAGCCCTCTAGCTAAATAGCGAGTGCCTGGGTGCAATCTACTACGACGTGCCAGAAGAGCAACCCTTGCTCCTTGAACTGAGCTTCCAACACTTCGAGACTCGGCAAATCCCTGAAAATAGGACATCACTGAGATCAATCATAGTTCAAAAGTCATTGCATGACTCGCTGTGAAACCAAATTAAGAACAGACAATCAACAAAACTTCACAAGCAAATAGAATAGGGCAGACCTTCATTTGTAATAGAAATGCAATAATTGAAAAAAAGAATGAATGAAAAGAATGAATCATAATGTATTATTAACATTAAAAGTTTCATCGACGTTCAAAGGGCAGTGGGACCTCCCCCTCATATCACGTTGCTTTACAGTGAAAATCCTGCCAGCTAAGGAACAAAACAAAATTAAGAGAGTTAGCCAGCACACATCGTTTGATCACCACTAGAATTCAAGAACCTATATATGGAGTAGGACAGAAGTTTTCAACATGCTCGTTCAATAATCTCTGTCGTGATATATGGCTCGTCACTGGTCCTCCAGCACACTCTGTTTATTGGGAGCTAACAAGCTCTTTTAAAAAAAGCAGATATTGTAATTTAGCTGTTAGATCATATGTTGCATGCCCGCTATATTATGTTGATGTTTCCAAGTTCACCAACCGACATAGTTATGACTGATTTAGAGTAATCACTGCTTATACCTCACCTCATCTAAGGCATGAATGCAAACGAAGTCTTCAGTCCATTAGCCCACCAAACGAGAAGATTGAGAAAAAGAAGTCAATTTTTGTTTAGGACTTAAAACTAGTAACTGGTTATGTGGTTGGGGAATTCAATTTTTTAAGTGTCTGGGCAACTTGGTTAGATGGGATTTGATAATTTTTTTATACATAGGAGTTGAGTTTATAGTTTTCTTCAAAGTCAATGAATTACATTTAATTGTTTTATCAATTTTATTTTATTTATTCGTAATTAATTTTCTTGTGAGCATTTAACTTCTGCATTAAAACTTTCTTCCTACAAATTTTCCGTATGATTCTCTCTAGTCCGGTTTGTGTTTGTATTAGATCACAATTCAACCCAATCATAACCACAAATCAACCTAGATACTTCCTCATTCAATTTGAAGCCACACTTTGCCATCTTAGCACCTCACTCATATCACATTTTAGATCATGGACCCTCTAAATGGCATTGGCAATAATTCTTAATGTAATAATTTCTACTGTTCTTGCAACCTGCAAAGAAGACAGCCGCATCCACTATACCAAAAACCCCAAAAATAAACAGGTTTATATATATGTCCCCAGATTGCGTCTAATTTAAAGAGTCCACAAAACATATGATTTGTAATTTAGTCTCCCAAATCCATGAAGCCGTTAGGAATTAGTCCCACTCGTTAACTTCCATTTTGTAGAGAGGATATTATATGGAAAGTTAAGGGAAATATGAAATTCACAAAGTACACCTCCTTTCATCTTGCCCTCTCTTCTTCAACAACCCAATTCCGGCCTACTTCCTTGAGCCCATGGATTCAAATGCTCCCTCTCCTTCTTCAACAGCCCCCCCCCCCCCCCCCCCCCCCCCAAAAAAAAAAAAAAAAAAAAAAACCAAACAAAACACCCAAAAAAAACAAAAAAACAAAAAAAAGAACAGCTTTCATGAAATCTTACCTTTTCCCTACTTGCTACTGCAGAAAATTGATCAAACAACCATGAAATTGTACTGTTTCCTAATTACTGATGCAGAACAATTGATCAAACAAAGAGGGGATGTCAAGAACAAATGGGAGAATTTGGCTGTAAACTTCAAAAGAAATTTTTAAAAGCTGTTTTTACTACCCATCAGATTTGAAATAAAAATTAACAATTCTGTCCTAATCTTTCACATTTTCGCCCGCTTTCACTTCCTTGATGGTTACTAATGATGTTCCCAACAAAGATGAGAGGGCTCAAATTAGGGTTGTCATTCTTTTGAAAGAATAGAGAGAGAGAGAGAGAGAGAGATGGAACAGAAGAACGTTTAGAATGGTGAGAAAGACAATGAGACATGAACCACCTCCACCCCCTCCAAAGTTAATGGGTTGGCCAGAGCCGAATTAAAATTTTGGATAATGAATAAGTATGTCCTGATTTCTAATAACTTGATAGATTTAGGGGGGATCAAATTGTAAATCATATGATTTAGCGAAACCTTTGCAAATAAAAGTTAAAAAACTGTTGAACTATGACCGTAAGGGGTTCGTCGCGCAGATTTCCAAATAGAATTTGGTACATTTAAAGGAGTAATTTTTTAGTATTTGTCAAATGAAACTGGAACTTTTTTGTGGTGTTAATCCTTGTTGCAACCGGAAGAATGGGAGCATATCATATTGCTAGTTCAACAATGTTAAAAAAAGAGATGTTTCACCTTGCAAACTTCCTAACCTTTCTCTGGAACCATCAAGTACCCCCCCCCCCCCCCCCCCCCCCCCCCCGCCGCGGGGGAAAAAACAAACAAACAAACACCCACACCCACACCAAAGTTCCCTTTTCGAACTCTCCCCAAGCTAAAGCATTATAATCAGGACATTCTATTAATGCTGACTTACCAACAATAATTGACTGTGAACAATTAGTATTGATATTTATTTGTATCAATAACTACTATACTAATTATGTGTTAAAAGAATTATATGTTTTAAACTATTTTTTAGCTCTATTTATTTATCAATAATTACTGATTAATAACAATTTATCACACCACAAAAATTATTATGATTATTAAAGAGTAATCTTTATTCACACCAATAGATGATAATCTCTTCTATAAATGAGGGAATTACTAAAATGACATTGTCCTAGGTGGCATGTTTCTCCAATGTGGCAATGTCACATCGCCACATGGGATGCCACCTCACCCCTCAAACAAACCCCCCCCCCCCTCCGCATACCTCTAAATTACATGGTTGACATTGCCCTTTCAACATCCCAAACAACCCCCCTCTCAATTATTTACATGCTTGCCATTCCTTTTTCATAAACAACCCAATTCCCACAAAAGTTGTTAAAGATATGTTTATTAAAAAATAAATACTAATGCAATTATTATTTATATTTTAGTAATCTATGATCATTTATTCTTAATAGTTTCTATTCGTAATTATTCATTCCTAGATCTTTTTAATACCTTTGATCTATTCCATTCATGCTAATTATAAAAAAATTAATATATATTTGGCCTAATTCACAATTTTAAAAATAAATAAAGGGTAACATACAGCAAACCTCCTTCATGTTTACCCTAATTCGCAAGTAACCCCTAAATTAAAAATTGAACAAATAACTCCGAGATACATTGCCATTAGTCACCAGAAGTGTTGCAATACGACAATCATGTGACCTCCTTTTTTAATAGTAATTTTACACCTTGTATAAAATGAAAGGAATACCTTAAACACAAAAAAATTAAAAATTCTAAAAATTCTGAAAAATAAACGGATCCTTGATAAATCTTAAAACTAGAAAAGGATTATATATATTTGACTTTCAAAAGAGTTTAAACATACTATAATTTGATTGTATTTTTCTCATCTTCCAAAGAATAAAAAAACTTACAAAACCCTTATTACAAATGTTCTTGGAAACTTAATTTAAATTCTTAAAAAAATATTTAATTTAATTTAATTTAGTTATTGATTCTTTTGGGATAGAAAACTTCTAGAAATTTTCAAAAAATGATATTTTTCTTTACCCTTTTGATTCCTTAATATTTTTTATAATCTCAATTTTCTCTTCTAAAATTCTAATACGTCTTAAATTTTGGTTTTCTTTCATCTTTCTTCCAAGGACAAGAAATTTCTAATACTCCCAAAATTGATCTTTCTTTTCATTTTTAAACTTCAAAAATTATAAACAAATCATAAATCTGATCTTCGTCAATTGAATCTACTTTCAATCTTGATTCATTAACTTTTGTTGATACCTAAAATTCTTTAATGGCCTAAAGCTTTAAAACCCATATTCTCAACAATCCCCGAATTTGATCCCTCTTCTTTCAACAACCCAAAAAATATCAGATTTCATGATAGATTGTTGCTGCCATTGATGAAAAAGAGTTGCTCCTACTATTATGATGAGCAGACAAAGTATCTGAAGGGAGAAATAAAAGGAGAGAAAAATGTTGGTAGATTTAAATGAGAAGATGAAGAAAATGATAAAAAAGATTAGCATGAGATAGAAAGTGTGTTTCCTAGAAGAGGAAGGGAGAGAGATAGAGAGCGCACAAGAGAGGCGGGGATGGGTTTTTTTTTTCCTTTTCTCTTCTTTTGTTCTGTTAAGCTTCCTGATGGGTTAAAGGGAAAAGAAGATGATAAAAGATATAGATAAGGACACTATGTTAATATTTTTTTATTAAAAAATATTTTTTTCAACTGTCATCATCTTATTTAACTGAAGAGGTGTGTTATGCATAGATAAGAGGGTTTTTTGTTCGGAAATAATGCATGAGGGGGTTAATTAAGAATCGAATTAAAGATGAAGATGGTTTATTTTAATTTACCTATAATTAAAAAAGTGAAATAATAGGTTAGGGGGCTAATTAAGAACGAGATAAAGCGAAGATGGTTTAATTTTATATATGATAAATAAAAAAGGCCAAAATTTTAAAAATGAATCTTATTAATCTTTACTTAATTGTTAGTAAATTAAACAATAAATAAACTAAAGTGGCATACAATCAAAATTTCCAATTTAAACAACATTTTCCTCCGATATTCCACCCAAATATTCCGGTTGCAAAAATATATCATGCCTGGAAAATCGCTCCACCTCCACTCAGAACTAACGGCATGCAAAGTATGTCCCTTGTATCCTTCTTCATTTCTACATCAATGTTATTCCTTTCTGTAAGGAAAAATATACGGAAGAAAATATGAGTTTGCATGAAACCTCGTTCAAGCACGTCTATGATTTCAAATCTATTGCAACCACACTAGCCTCTAAGTTGTCACCACACATCCTCAATGTGCCTCCACTTGTTATTAATGTTAACCCTACTCAACGAATTCACAACCATCATGTGAAAAACAATAGCCTCTTAGAGCAATTGATGCAAGGTACAACATGAGAGCCGACGGTACACAGATTTGGAAAAAAAATTAGGTTGTCTTAAAATGACCCTCTTATGACCCGATCATAAGGAGACACCCCCCCCCCCAACACACCACACCCCCCCCACCCCAAAAAAATCACTTCTAGTTGATGCACATCAAGTTTTACAAGAAGCAATGCGGCAACTACATCATCTTAGATGCTTTCATTGTCTGTTCTATAAAACAATCGAGGCCAACACATCACGTGTTCCAGCCTCAAACAATGCAACTATTCATCTTCACCATACAAGATCCTATCTTTCTTGTGAGCTTTCTGATGCTAATACACAGATTTGAACAAAAAAATTAGGTTGTCTCAAGATGACCCTCTTACGACCCTATCATAAGCTATGCAGTTAAGTCGGTGAGTCGGCAATGAGTCAGCCAAGTACCAACTCATGACTAGTCGAACGAGTCGGCTGCGACTAGTCACGACTAGTCGCACCCAGATGTTAACATATTTTATTTCATGTAACAGATATTGCTTCTTTTTTTAGGTTTGTACTGAGCATATAATTTTCCAGCTTAGATAAATTCTTTGAAAATTCACAATTTTTTTAATCTTTTTCCTGCATATTATTGCAGATACTGTCATATTAGAGTTCAATCAGTATACACCTAGTTCGTGATGAAGGCGGACAACCATCATTCGAAAGGATCGTAGGGAAGCAGGCAATGAGACAGTTGAATTCATGGCAGAATCAGGAAAATATACGCCAAGAATGAGATCTCTACCTGGAAACGGATGTGGCCAGTCGTAGTTTTAGAATGAATATTTTCTAGAGTTCATTACTGATGGTCATCTGCTGAAAATCTCTTGGTAGGGAGAGTTTCAAAGCCTTCTTGGCTTCCTCTTGGAATTCAACTCGATCCACTGTGAATGTTTTGATTACCACGAAGTTAGAACGGGAGACAAACAATTTTCCCTCTTGTATTTTGATTGTAGAAGTATGCTGAAAAAGTTGGCCTAAGTCAGACCAAGTCGGACCAAAAGTCGGACCAAATCAGTCAAAAAGTCGTACCAAGTCGACGCCTAGTCGATGTCCGACTCACCTCCCGACTTTTGAAAATTTTCAAGTTGGTCATCCACCGACTCTCGACTAATCGGTGACTAGTCGACGACTAGTCGACGCCTCGATAGCATAGATCATAAGGACACCCCCCTAACACCCCAAAAAATCCCTTTTAGTTAATGCACATCAAGCTTTACAAGAAGCAATGTAGCAACTACATCATCTTCGATGCTTTTATTGTCTGTTCTATAAAACAATCGAAGCTAACACATCACTAGTTACAACCTCAAACAATGCAACTCTTCATCTCCACTATACAAGGCCCTCCACCGACAGTACACATATTTGAAAAAAAAATTAGGTTATCCCAAGATGACCCCCTTATGACCCTATCATAAGGACGCACATACGCACACCCACCCCCCACCCCAAATCCCGTCTAGTTGATGGACATCAAGCTTTACAAGAAGCAATGTAGCAACTACATCATCTTAGATGCTTTCATTGTTCGTTCTATAAAACAATCGAAGACAACACATCACTTGTTCCAGTCTCAAACAATGCAACTCTTCCTCTCCACCATACAAGGCCCTATTTTTCTTATCTTTCTTGTGAGCCTTCTGATGCTAATACGTCTTAAACCTTTCCTCCAAGACTTGACCCCAAATACTTTTCCATCACTCCAAATACAATCCTCTTATTCCACCCCAATGCAACCCACATTCGAGCGGGCTACTTCCATCGTGCCCCTCCATTCGTTCACATCTTCCATATTTTCCTTGTTTAAGAAATAGTTGTCTGGCCAACAAATGCAACATCCTCATTTACTCACCTACATATACCACATTCAACCCCTCACTAGTCATGAGTGCACCTTAAATTGATCAATGACAATACCCGATGACAATACGTGTACCAGCTTATCATCCACTTGGACATTATACTGTGATCCAAGACTAAAGAGTAGAGATTTAACCTCCAAATTCTAGGCGTCGGATGCTAAGAATAAGAAACAAACTTGGTAAAGAAAACATTCTAAGAGTTGTAATTTGGGTTTACAATACGCTCATTTTTCCGTAGTTTTGTTTCTTTTTCTTTTCGATTGCAACTAAAGGGATTCTTCTTTTCCAGGAATCCAATTTGCATAGGAAAAGAACACCTTTTTCTAGTACAAATACAATGCTTTAATAGTATCAAGTCCCCAAAAATTGGACTCAAAATCCTACTCTGGATAAACTCGGGTCCTAATCTGAATTTGACTGAATATGAACAAGCTAACATGTCTGAATTGCTTGGTTGGTAACTTTCTCATCCGACGTCAGTTTAGAAAAGACTTGGACTCGTTTAAAAACTAACGAATCAATCTTTCTATTGGAATTGTTTCATCGAAATGCCTTCTGAATTTTTCTAATTACGCATGAAATTTGACTAATTTTGCAAATTCCCACTAGAACTTGAATTTGTGAAAAGATCTGATTGGATCATGATGCCAATGGGAAATCAAAGTAAAATTTCCTAAATTTAAGGGTGGCATATAAATTTTTGAGAGTTCCATCAAATGCTATAAATTATTCAATTCAGAGCAATAGATGCAGCAATTAAGTTGATGGGAGCGACCAAGGGTTGATGGTAACAAGGATTTAGTCATGTGTTCGGTTAGGCTGGGTTGAAGGCACTCCTTAGAACATATGTTCTTCGCCAATTACTGCCAAAGCTTGTTTGGAAGTCGGTGAAAACTACAGAGACCAAGCAATTAGTAGTTCCACTGAATAAAAAAACTAATAATACTTTTTTCTTCTCTTTTTGTGAGGCAAGTGACTTTCATAGTTGGTGTGCTTTTTAAGATTGCATGAGTTGAAGGAAGGCTTAAGTGCATACATTGTAAGGTAAGGTCATCAAATTCATGATTACATTGCCATAGCTAGACTTGATCATTTTTAGAATATGTAAGGAACAACAGCGTTGGGAGAAAGTCTAACAGCGTTGGGAGAAAGTCTCTCTCTCTCTCTCTCTCTCTCTCTCTCTCTCTCTCTTCATAGATAGATAATAAGAAGAACCCCTAGACACACAAAGATAGGAAGGACCTAAAATAGCAAGTCATATAAAAAATCAATCGACCTAAGATAACAAGTTCCACAGAGGAAATTAGAATTCAAGACAAAAAATAGGAACTCTTAAAACCCCCACAAACTTATGATAGATAAAACCTAGGGAGTTTGGAGGAAACATATACCACCCGATAGGTGCAGTTCGTGAATCTAGAAGCGACCTAATCTGGAAGATGCCACTAAAACCCCCAATGGTCGCAAAAGGTTATGGGAAAAGTTCAGGTAATCCACAAAAGAGTATAGTGCGATAGAAATCTTGACAGCTGACACAGTCGATAATGGCGACAGTTAAAACTTGACAGGAAAGAAGATCCACTTATCGAAGGAGAGAATGGCGGTAGAGATTTAACTATGGGAGTAGATTGACGACTGAAGTTGATATCTTAATCTAAATGAACATGAAACAGTGGAACGAGATCAATGATTGAAATCGTAATTTGAACCCATATAAAGATCAGAGATTTAAGAATATATGACATCTTAATTGCAATTTGATATCTTAATCTCTTTTTTTATGAATAATGAGAATAGATGACATATATGTAACAAGACCTGAATGACCTATAATAACAAGCATAATTTTAAGACAGCTGACTAGGTAGGGGCGAACTTGTTGATCATCTGCTCAGAGCATAGGCAGCTAGCATGGGTAAGCTAATAGTCTACGTGGGCCAATGTGGGCCATGGCAGGCCAAGTGCTTGCTCAAAGCAAAGGCAACCCGATTTAGGCTAAGTGCCACTCCAAATAAAGAATGACGTAAAACTTCTTGCACACATTCCATCCTATTAGAGGCCAGCCAAAGCTTCTACATGGCTCAGGCTGCTTTGCCATTATTGTTGCCTCGTCGCCCTGGACAATAAAGAAATATCAAAAGCGAGTTAGGGGTTCGGAAACCCAATACCATTTTAGATAAAGGGGGTTGTTTCAGCCCACTTCAAATTACTTAGCCAATTTTTAGGTCAAGAAGCTTCATTTTTTCTTCTCACAAATCGCACTATATATACGTGTATGTGCTTATTTTTTCTCTTCAGACTGCCTAGGCAACTCAACGCTAGATGATGGTTATGACGCCTACCCTACCTAGCACCTTTATAATTACTATGGCTAGAACTCCCATTTGAAAACATGATCAAACTTCATATTGCTAGCATTAAGAAATTAAAAGGCAAGGTTAAGATTGAAGAATCATCATATCAAAAATCAAAAGAGATCCAATGATATAAATGTTATAAATATGGTTGTTTTATCCATTAGTACCCCGAAAGAAGTATATGTTGGAGAGATTCACGATGATAAAACAGTTAAGATGTGTGTTTCATACGATGACACTAATGGTGTAGATGGAACATATAGTTTAGTTTTTATTTGTATGTCGTCAGGTTTCTAGCTACCATACGTAAGAGTGATGAGGATTGACGAATCAAGAATGTTTCTTCACCTACATCAAAATTAAAGAAAAGTATTTTCGAGTGATAATTAAAGAAACTAATTGTACCAATCTAGATGTCGCGTCAGCTTTAGGGAAAATGGAACTTGAAGATGAACATCATGAACAGCAATACAATATTACTTTGGTTGATGAGAACCCCTATATTGTTACCCAACATTGTTTAATGCATAATTAATGTTTACATTATAAAAATCATATTAGAGTTTTGCTAATGGATACGGACACATCTTATTAGATAAGCAATGGTGGTACTACTCAGACATTTACATTCTAAGGGTTTCAACACATATATTCATATGTGATGAAAAGATAATTATGTTAACTCCGTACAAACCAAAAGTGTAGTTGCCAATCAAAATATATAGTGGTCGTTAACAAGCCACATACATATTCATGTCACCTCATGATCTTAAGTTCTTTGGAGTTAGGCATTGATCATGAATGGATGAACCTAATGCATTTTTCAAGTATCCTACATATCATTTGAGTGACATGCATTTCAAGACTTACGAAAGCATTATAATTAACTATGGTACTCATAAATTAGTTACAGAATCAAATAGAACTTTGCAGGAATTTACGGTTTGAGGATGACAAGGTAGCTAAAGTTTACCTAGAAAGGTTTATCCTTAAGCCTATGATATGTGTTATGCACGCCGTATATGTTTTCGATGAGTTCTACATAGGATTAACTCTGATATGACTGAGTTGACTATCCATCATAGCTTGACGATAGCCATTCACTTACAATATTGGCTTCTGGTCCTTCCCTACCATTACCTTGAACATGGCAACTCAAATTTACATAGTCGTGCATTATCGTTGTCATTCATCAAAAGGTAAAATTCTTCAAAACCAGAGAAAATGATAAGAATCCAAGTTTAATTTTAGAGTTTGAATCGACTTAGACTACTTCAATTTTTGAGTCTCTTTGTATTTCTTTCTATGAGCTCTTTTTTGTGTCGCGCTTTTGGATTTTTGAGTTTCTTTTTTGGCAAGAGTGTTTTTTTTTTCTTCAATTCTAGAATTTGAGTTCAGTTGGAAGTCTACGGATGAGTCTAGATATGACTTTATTTTTTACTATAATGATAGATATATTTCAGTAAAATTAAAGATTGAATAAGAAAATTTAAGTTTGTAGCTCTTCCTGGATTGCGATAAACCTAACCTTTTAATTCTCTACTGCATGCGATGTCAAGAGTATGTGAGCAAGTCCTCTGGGTGTGAGGTCAAAAAACTTATCCCCTTTTATCAAACTCACTAATTTCAGTATCAATTTCTGTCATAAATCCTTAAAAAGCATCCCCACAAACTCTAATCTCTTCCAATTTCACTTCAGATGGTTCATTTTTCTGAAATGCTGGAAATTTTCCGATGGTTATGGCCATTTTCATAGAAAGGCAAACAATAAGAAAACAAGTCATTCTATAAATTTGTTAGATTGAATGGTTAGACATTGGTTCATTTTGAAGGACATACTACAAGAAAACATGTTATTGAATAAATTTGTTGAATTGAATACTTAAATATTGGTTTTTTTAGTAAAACTAAAAAAATGAGCTTGCATAAGATAATCATAAACAATTGTGCAAGAAAGGGAACAAAGTTTTTCGTCTTCATCTTCATAAAGAGCTTACTACAACGCCATGTCATGTCGGTCACATGTCAGACATGTGAGTTCCACACACATATGAAACATGACACTTCTATTTTCAGTAAATTTCTAGTATTTGCTTAAGTGTCATCATGGCATGCCGTGTTTTCTTCATGTTGGCATGTTCTTGTCAGGGCAACATTCTATACGTTCTGTGAGAAACACCGCCTAACTTTATTATATTCTAATATGCAGAATATCAAACAATATTATATAGCTTTTGGGAAAGGAAATTATAAATTCATGAAACATTGGATATGTATATGTCTAACACAAATACGAGAAATAAAAATCGTCATGTATCTCATTCTTAAGATCTAACCAAGTCCAAATCTCATTCTCAGAATACAAAACATTTCATCAACCTAAACAATTAAAAAATGATGTGATAAAACTTTAAGCATGATATAAGAATACAGTCTAATAGGGCAAAGATTTCGCATGCACAATTGACCTGCCAAAATTTTTACGAACTTTTCATCAACATTGACATTCAAGGCATAGGTTAATGATCATTATGCCACAAAAGCCAATTAACAAACAAAATGTGGCCCAGTGACATGCCAATGCGAAAGTAAACTACCTGCAGAAGAATGACACAATGTTTTGGAAGTCCAATATCTTTGAAAGGCTTTGAAAACCAACCATTCCAGACAAACTCATTATCCGGATTTTGGCAATTCATGCAGCTAGGAAAAGGCCGTGTGATGTCTCTAGTCTCACAAAAATAGTGTTTTCCGTCAATGTCTAGTTCTGCCAATTCCTGAACGTTCTTCAACTCGCCTTTACCTGTAGGCTGGGGATTTTGAAGCTGAACTTTGATCCACTGACTTTCTGTCACTGTATAAACACTCCCACCACCGGGCAAAGTAGTAATGGTAGCATTTAGCCTCGTTGCAACTAAAAGCAGTCCAAAGCTTCCAAGTGCTGCATAACCCAGCAACGCTCTAGCATATGTAGTACTCTTGCAAAGAATCCTTGATCCATCTGTAATGTAGCCCAAAGCTTCCCCCTCAGAACTGAAAATATCATATCCAGGCTTTGCCCGATAACACAACGCACCAGTTGTAGGATCAATATAGATTACTTGAGTATCATTCCTTGTCGACAAGCTGGTTATAATGTATACTTCGCTAGTTTCTAGCACGACAACAAGAATCGAACTATCCCTGAATCTATCATCTGCAAACCGACAAAAGAAAATTAATGAAGAACGGAAGTTCAAAATCAATCATTTCAGCTCCTTAATTACATCAAGGTTGAATTTTAAAGAGTGCATTGCATCTACATGTACATGGACTATTGAAATGTTCAGTTATCTTGATTTCTTCCTAACGATTTCAGAGTCAACCGGTCTTTCTCTTCGCATCTAATCATGATATTTGCAATCAACAAGCAATAAAATTAATTGAATTCGCACAATTACGACATTAAAAATAATTACCAGCGGATGCCATGGAAATCAAGAGCCAATATGGTTCCAACCAAAAGGCCCGAGATCTGCGAGATAAGCCAATGCCCAAAGAATCAATAAGAAAAAAGAAATCCACTCGGATCTTTTGGGATCGAAATTGAGAAGGAGATCGGACCTCTGAATGGATCGCTACTGGATCTTCGAAGCTCTTGTGTTATTTCAGGAGATTTCCTTTGTCGGAAGCAAAAGAAATAACACAAAATAAAGAATAAATATGATTAAAGCGGTGGAAATTTTCGAAGGGATGGGATAGGCGATGATTCTTTTTCCACGGGTGCGTTCGGTGGTCCGCCGGAGCATCATAAATCGTCTGGTTATTTTCATCCCCAGCGGGTGCTAGTGGGTCGGGTTTGGATGGGTTCGGCATTATAGACCCGACGTGCAATCGGGTTCGCACGTGTTCTGACCAACTTCTAAGAATGGAAATGTAGAATGATCTTCCTCCAAGGTCTCCAGTAATCTAGATTTCTTCTGTTTGTAATTTGAGTTTATCAGTAAATATACTTGCTAGCGATGAACTTTCTTGCTTCGTTTTTGGTGGTCTTCTTTGTTTTCAAATTCTAATAAAGTTTAAATATCAACCAACCCAAACATGTCTTAGGTTGGTTTTTTGGGTATTACTGTACTAAACTATGGCATACATCAAAGTAGCAAATATAAATGTAGCAAGAAATTTGTACATAAGCACCAATTAGACTTAGATCATTGACATGGATTACCTAATAACGCAGATTCATCACAGAGCAATATAAGGAGTGCTGTTATTTGCACCACATTGTTTTATGAATACAACACAAAATTTTTTGTTTTCCAATTTTAACCTTCACACATTTAATTTCACCAACACCACCCCCTCGCCGCACTCACCCACGCGCGACCACCCCCTGTCTCTCATCCATCTCACCGACTAAGGCCTCCCGCCACGATCTGAGCAGCCGTAACATTTCACCGACTGGAAGGTACCAAAATTAATGAAATGTGGTACAAAAATGCTTGCTCAAACGAAGTGGCGAAACCCAAAAAGGAGACCTGCTTCTTCTCACCTGGACCTCCTCCCGCCAGATCTAATTAATTTTTGTACCTTTTGACTTCCGCCACCACTTGCTCACCTCCTTGGCTGCCCTCGACGCACAAGATGCCTCCGATCGCCGTGAGTTCGACAAGGCCTCCCGCCACGATCTCACTCTCCTTCAGGCCAACCTCGACCAGCAATCCGCCGCTCTGCTCTACCACTCTCATCTTCAAGAGAGTTATTCTGACCTTGAGGATTCCGACGCGACCCGCTGGAGGCGGGCCCTTCTATCGCTGCCGCAGTCGCAGCCGGTCGATACTGCCGGCACCGGCGCCGTACAGAACAGTGACGCCGCCGCTGGTCAGAAGAGGCTATGGGTGAAGGACCGGTCTCGCATCTGGTGGTATCGGAACATCCACTCGAACTGCCCGGACTCAGAATTCCGAAAGGCATTCAGGATGGGGAGGGAAACATCTGATGTGATTGTTGGAATTAATGGCTCTTTTGGCCATTTGTTCACTCCCACTCTCTCTTTTAGTCCCACATTGGATAGGCAAACACACTTGTGTGGGTATATAATAAGCTTCTCTCATATGGGCTATTGGACTTATTAATTGGCTAGAAATTGGGGGTAGCTCGCGTGCACATGAGCCCAAGCAAGGGGCCGAGCCCAATCCGGGTTGAGCCGAATGGAAAATCTGGGCGTCGGATCCGGAAACCCTTAGCGTCGTGCCTGCGCAGGGGGGGTTCACGGGTGCGCGCGCGGAGTGCCCGAGTTTTGACTCGTGTTTTTAGCCCATTTTATTTTTAGAATTCAATAAGCCCATTACGTTTTTAATTTTCCCAACAGCCATTTTTTTCATTAAATTGTGGTTTAATGTCTCAACGGCCATTTTTTCCTCCTTATAAACTCTTTTGTATAGAGTTTTTCTAATCACTTCGGAAAAATCATCATTTCCTCCTTCTTCCTCCTGTGTATCGATCTCTGTGCAAACTCCACGCTGCTGGCCGCGAGTGGACGCGTTCAGCCGCGACTGCGTTAACCTTGGGGAGCAACCGGCATCATCCGATTACCACCACGGTCGGGCCGTAGTTGTTTTCAAGGCAGTGGCACAGCCACGGCGCAGTTCTTCTTCTCTGGCTAAGTTTTCCCCTTCTCTTCCTCTATTTGCTCCTCGGTTTACTCTCTAATCTTTTATCTCCCAGTTTGTTCCGGCAGTGTCATTGTTCTTACCTTTCAGGACTTACAGTGATATGCAAGGGGCTCAAATCGGCTGCGGAGAAAGAGGGCATGGTCTACTGCAGGTGTGGTGAAATTAGATGGGTTGGGGTTAAAATTGGAAAGCAAAATGTTTTGTGGTGTATTCATAAAACAATGTGGTGCAAATAACAGCACTCCAATTTTTTTTTTATTTCTTGATGCTTATGGATAGCCGTACAATATTTCCTACTAAGGCTCCTCTTTGTGCCTTAATGCTAACTTGATATTCAACTAGTTCATGATAAATGTTTCCCTGAATTCAATCTTTTTAAGGAAAAGAATGTAAGCAGATTTATTCACTTCAGGCTTTACCTTCTTTGTTAGGGGTTGAGAACTTTTTTTTTTGAGTAAGCGAAAGTTGGGATGGTTTAGTCAGCGGTCCCTATCGCGGGCCAGGGCAAACCTCCGGGCACGCTTGCAGAGGGATTTACAGATTACACACCAAACGCCTCTCAATTCATTGGCAGCGGGCCTCGAACCCACGACCTGGATAGTCGGGACCGAGCGCCTTACCAATATGCCAAAGACGCTGAGAACTTCGCCTCTTAGTAGTATGACACTATAGCTGCTTTTAGCCTAACAGAGATGGATACATGAAGATTACATTATACACAAAACCCATCTTAACGACCAAGAATTCAACTACTATTATTGCACTACAGTCCATTTCATCTCCCACTGTGACTGACAGAGTGATTCTTCCTTCAACCCCATAGTCTGACCATTGAATCAATCAAGGTGCTGGGGAATGACTTCATCTGGTTTTCTTTTATACCTATCTGGACAAATAATATAACTTTTTGTAACAGCTAGATCACTGGACAAATTCACATATGGTTCACCTGTTATTTTTCTTAGTATATATATAATCGTATGGATTGAATCGTAAAAAATTGAAAAGAAATTTCACAAAAAAAACATTACACATGGGTATTCGGAGTGCAAAATTTTCGCAGAATAATATCCATCAATGTGGGTGTGGGTGTTTGTGTGTATATGTCAATGGGTATGTGCTAACGACGTAGGAAATTTCATATGTCAGCCCACAAACCGCACACCAAACATTTTTTCTTCGAAAACTGCATGTCTGAAGACTGCTGCTCTGGACTGGCCTAGACATCTGGTCAAGTAGAGTACAAGCATTAGTCAACCAGTTGATGCCTAGTCGACTAGGAGATGTACTCTAGTCGACTAGCAACTAGTCGTTGTAGAAAACTGTTTTTCCATAACTGGCTGTTCTCTAGCTGATGGGAATGATATTTTGGAGCATTTCTCTACCTGTTCTTCACCTATATATGTTAGGATCATCACATGTTATTTATCAACAATTCATGGCAAAAATGGATGAGAAAGAAAAAGAAAATGAGAAAAAAATACATCATTGCCCTAAAAGCCATAGCTCTCATTATTCATTCTCTTGAGCTTAGTTTCTACATTTCCAAAGATCCATCACACGGAGTATAAACTCATTTTCCTTAGCCGCGCTCACTCATATGTGCTTCTTCTTCAAGGCGTAAGGAAATTGTAACTCATTATGCTCGAAGTGTACAACGTAGCGGAGAAAATTTCACGTGCACGAGGTGGTGGTGTTGCACTCATGGAGAGGATGTATGCTCATATTTGATCGAGTGGGTCTCCACGCATCAGCTTAAAGGAGCTTGTAGTCTAAAGGAGTTGGTTGTACTATTCCATTGAATAGTGAAAAGCTCAGGTGGGACTTGGAGACTGGATGTAGGTCAAAGGGTGGTAGAAGCAGTATGAGCACTTTGTGTTTGTCTTTTCTGTGATAATTTTTATAGTCTTTCACATACCCTAGCTTCTGCTATTTATTTTATTATTATTATTTGATTATTTGCAAGTTATATTGTTGATTAAGATTTAGCTAGAGTTTTTATTAAGTTTTATTAAACACTGTTCAACCATCTCCAGTGTTTTTGCTTGCCATCGCAAGGGCCTAACATACATGTCGTTTTCTTTTAGTCGTAACCTCAGTGGGATAGTATTGGTGAAAATTAAAGTTTACATGGCTTTGGATAATTTTGCTTGTTTAGGGCATGTTCCACGCGGGTTTCTTTTGTTGCTTTGGGTCGATAAAAGTGCAAATTTCGCACTGTAGAGGGTCTTGTCAGCTTGTTTTTGGGGGATTCCTCTCTTAAAATCTCTCGCGTGTTCCTCTGCGCTGCTGCTTTTCTTCGATGCTTTCCTCTCCTCCAGCGACTCATCTCTCCTAGCTGGCAACCCCAGCTGCCCCAGCTGAAATCCCCGGATTTCGCGGCGATTTCGCCATTTCTCTACGATTATTGGGCCCCACCGCTGTGCTCACCCCTCCTATCTCCTTCTTCCCGCGGGTTTCAGTTGGGTTCGACAAAACCCCTAGGCCAGGCTGCTGGAAGTGTTTATGGGTTTATGAGTTGTTAATTTTAGATCATTGTTTCAGGATTTTGGTCATTGCTCTATGTTGCTGGAAGTGTTTATGGGTTGTTAATTTTGGATCATTGTATCAGATTTTTGGGGCATGGCTCCATGTTATTGTAAGTGTTTAAAGGGTGTTATATTTGGATAATTGTTTCAGATTTATTGGGCATTTCCCCATGTTGTTGGAAGTGTTTATGGGGTGTTATTTCTGGATCATTGTTTCAGATTTTTGGGGCATGGCTCCATGATGCAGTTTGTGTTTATGGGTTGTTAATTTTAGATCATTGTTTCAGATTTTTGGGGCATTGCTCTATGTTGCTGTAAGTGTTTATGGAGTGTTATTTCTGGCTCATTGTATCATAATTTTGGGGCATGGCTCCATGATGCAGTTTGTGTTTATGTATTGTTAATTTTGGATCATTGTTTCAGATTTTTGTGGTAATCTCACCTCAAAACATTATAACCAACTTTCTCACTTTCCTCATTCAACTTTTCCAATACCACTATAACCAAAGAAACACATTATTTTTACTATGGGCCTCACAAACTAAACTCCTTCTCCACTTTTCAAACTAAAGCAACCAAAAGAAACACACCACTCCTCTTCTCTCTCCTCAAAATTCATCCTTAGATTTACTGTTGCGAAGAGTAAATTCCATCCCAAAAGAAACCCATTGGAACAGGCCCTTATGATAGCTTCATTAAATTGGCTGATAATTTTGGATAATTTTTGTAAATTAAGCCGACAAAAGTTTCGGTGGCCACTGGCCAAATTTCTTTTTTGCATGAGGTAAATGAACGTGTTTCCCTCCAAATTACGGATTATAAAAAAAAAGTTAACTGACAGAAAAATGAAACGCGGTCAGTTTAATTAACCAGTTTGGAATCCGGTATCAGATCCGACCTTAGCACCATGTTTTTTCGGTGTTAGCACAACAAACCCATTTGAAATCCGAATTCAGACCCGAATAAACGCACAGAACCCATCGGATCCGGTCGGATCCGGATCCGACCTGTTATCGCCCCCCATCAAACGCTCCCGATCCTCACCCAAAAAAAGCTAAAGAAAAACCACAACCCCAAATGAAAATAGATCCATGAAATCCGAACCCCGAACCCGTCACCGGCCGGCTCGATAACCGACTCCGGTAGGCGCTGTCGGGCGCGCGTTCGGATCCAGATCCGATAACCCGTTTCCGGCCGACTGGTAGGAAGAAGACGATCTCTGCTCAGAATTCCGAAATGCTTCCTGTTTTCTGAGTCCTTTTGCGAAAAGGGGAAATTCTTACTGTGTAACTTTCTAAATCTTTCTCTCTTTTGATGTTTATTTATTCTCCTCAGTGATTTTGTTGACTGCAGAAGAGAATTGTTGGGTCGAGAACTGTGATTTGAGCTGGTTTGATTCTCTAATTAGGACCCTAGAATTGTTAACTATGTGCATGCTGAACTAAGCATCAGAGTTGCGATATCTGTTCTCGTCCTTGTTTGTTGATTTTTTTAATTATTAGTTTAAGTTCTGCACTTGCTAGATATTAATTTTATGCAATTTGCTAGCTCTGACTACTTATCTTTGTTAGTTCATCATAAAGAAGTAGAAAAGGTTGTCTCAAGTATTTACCATTTTACCCCTCCTTTACATAAGTAACAAACTAACCATTACTGTATTAAACTGCAATTTGTTTCATTACATTTCTAGAAAAAAATCACTTAAATAACTGCTATTGGCCAACAAAAGCTCGAACTTGCAGTTAGGCAATGTGTTAAGGACAAAAATGAACCGTGACGAGCAAAATAGCAGTTAAAGTTTTTGTCTGAATCAAATTAAATTTTAAGCAGTTTTAGCGTTTGGATAATTTGTTTTGAAATTTAGCTATATGTTTGACAACTGAGAAAGGTTTAGTGCTTTTCAAGAGAAACAATTCAGGTATCTTTTGTCTATTTTATAACAATTCAAATCTAAGTCATTAACGAGAAAATCCAGCTTAGTAGATAACCCACACATATACGTGCATTAGTAAACCTCCGTTTAACCCGGTTTAAATATCCCAATCTCTAAACCCAGATTATTTAAACTCATTTATCCAAAAAGTTGTTTGTCAAAATAAACATGGGTTAAACTGGGGTTGCCAAGGATTAACTGAAATACTTACATACTCATATTGCTAATTGTATTATTATCTGGTGCTATTTTGGTACTATCATGACACTGATATGTCATATGTGAGGCATGGTTAGGGCCCACATGTTGTGCTTTTGAGTACCAAAATAGCATGTTATTTTTTATTAAACTCGTATTTTTTGTATACTCTAGCACTCGTTGTAAAAGTTCCATTTTATTGGGCCTAAACATGGCTTTCTGCTTAATGAAGTATACTTTTTGGTTAAGAGTTCAGCTTTGGCTACATCTCTTCTACACCTACTTTAAATATGCGCAAAGTTTACTATAAACATTGGGGATTGTTTTACCATTTTAAACTCCTTTCAATTATGGCAAACGTGTGGAGTTGACATGATGATTTTATGGAAGCTACTTTTGTACTACATGCAATTTTCATGTGGTCCTTACTAAGAGATGGTACTAACTTAAAATTCACCTTAAGTTGGATCCCCCCCGCCCTTTGTAATCTATTCCAATTAAGTTATTTCTTTGACACTGGGCTGCACTCTTCTATCCTAAATCTGGATTGTTATGTGAGGATAATTTAGTTAGTTTTTAAATACTGGATTATACAATATAAGATTTTGATCCTAGATGGGAATCTTACGAAGTGATAAAAGAGCTACAAAACTAATAAATTTCTTAAAATTAAGTGGTGAAAATTAAAAGATGATACATAAGAAAGT
This sequence comes from Scilla litardierei, assembly GCA_030789695.1. Lineage (NCBI taxonomy): Eukaryota > Viridiplantae > Streptophyta > Magnoliopsida > Asparagales > Asparagaceae > Scilla > Scilla litardierei. Next base: position 4,643,415 of record CM061132.1, read on the forward strand.
TATAAAGAAAGATGCTGATTGAAAGTTCAAGGGAGACAAGAGTGTTATGTGGATAAAGATGACAGACGGCATTGGAATGATAGCTACAAAGAACTTGATGTATATAAAGATATTGCACCATTAGGTAAGGAGATATCTTAGTATAATGAAGATGTGAAGATTGCTGGTAGAGAAAAACATGACTACTTTTGAAGCCTCAAGAGATGTAAAGATGCTGATGCATTGAAGAGATAAATTAGTTAAGAAGCAAGCTAAAGAGTTATCCAAAAGGTTAGATCTACAATGTATACCGATACTTATAATAAGTTAGTTATAGTTAATGAAGAGATGAATGCATATCGACTAGATCAAATGAGAGAGGCTCGAATGAGAGAGAAATAGCGATGGAACTTGTGTGCAGTTAATTACATTAAAGATGAAAATCAAAATTTTGGTTAAATATGAGGAGATTAGAGGTAAGTGGAGAGAATACATTGGTAATCTCTTTAATAAAATTCATACACAGAATATATGACATAATGCGCTTTTTTCGGAAGAGCTAAACATAGTTTTATGTGAAGAATTGGAGTATTGAAGGTTAGAGAAGCATTAAAGATAATGAAACCAAGAAAAATATGTGGATCAGATACGATTTATATTGAGGTGTAGGAATGTATATGAGATATAGCTGTGATATGATCGGTAAAGTTGTTGAATAAAATTTAGGAATCAAATAGAATACTAAAGAAGTAAAGAATAATCATTTTGGTATCTTTGTAAAAAATAAAGGTGATATCCAAAGTTACTCTTAGTATCATAGAATCAAGTTAAATATGTGATACCATGAAGTTATGGGCGAGGATGATTGAGTTTAGGTTGAGAAAAAATATCATCATATCATATAATCAATTTGATTTATATCGGGACATTCGACAACATAGACAATTAATTTCATCAACTAGACTATAGAGCAATACAGAGCAAACGAGAGAAAATTTATATATGGTTTTTATTGATCTGGAGAAAGCTTACAATAGACTTCTTAGAAAGATTCTATGGTAGGTCTTAATGAAGAAATGGATCTCTATAACATATGTTACTCTAATTCAAGATATGTATTAAAGAACAATCATTGATTTGAAGATTTGTGGAGGAATAACATATAACGTTACAATCACCATTGGTTTACATCAAGTCTTAGCTTTGGGTCCTCGCTTTGCTATAGATAGATCAACTCACTGAGCATATTCAAGATGAGGTGTATATTATTTGCAGATGATTGATAGATGATATCAAAAGTGATGTAAATTTCAAGTTAGAAATTTGGAGGTAAATAGTAGAGACTAAAGATTTTAGACATATCAGAAACATGACCGAGTATAGGAAATGTAAAATTAGTCGTATAAAACATGAAAATCATGATGCTGTGAAGCTGGATAGAAAAAATATTTGAAAGTAAGTACTTTAGGTATCTCGAGTCAGTTATCCAAGATGATGTGTGAATTTAGAGGATATGCGGATTTAAAAAGATGTTTGATCATAGAATCAAATCAATATGGTTAAAATTGAGAGCTGCAACAGGAGACCATTGTGGTTAAGTAGTAAATTTTATAAGATGATGATTAGACCAGCTTTGTTATAAGCTACAAAGTATTGAGCTATCACTAAAAACTATGAACAGAATACGAGCGTGGTAGAGATACAAATATTGAGATGGGTATGTGAAAATACTAGAAACGATAGTGTAAGAAATGAAGATTTTCGAGCAAATGTAGGTGTGATTCTTATAGTGGATACAATGCTAGAGTATCGCTTGAGATGGTTTAACTATATATGCTCAAAACATATTGATATGCCCGTTTGAAAGATGAAAAATATTAATGTTGAGACCAAGAGAAAGAGAGGTAGACTGAGAGGTAGATGAGAGGTAGACTGAAGAAGTCATGGATGGAAGTGATATAAAAATATTGGTTCGATGGAAGAGAAAGCTTTAGATCGTAATGCGTGGAAAACGAGTATTCGATCTGACGTGATCATGATCCGACATTATTTCTATTGAGTATATGAAAGCTGACCCTAATTTTTGGGATGAAGGCTAAGATGATGACAACGATGATGGACTACACCTTTTTTAGTTACTAGATTTTGATGTCATATGACTTCTGTTTGTCATTGTAACATTTGCTTTAGCAATGATTTAACATTATCTTTGTTCATTTTCTCCTTGAATTATATGATATACACGTTAACTCCATTTGGGGATGACGTTCAACGTTGATGGCTGCTGATGTTATGGACCTTGGTTTCTAGGATTATTGCTTGCTCTTTGAAGGCATCATTTTCCTAGTTATTTTATTATTCCTTCCTCTGTTTGAATTATTTTTGCATCATTAAGGAAAGCTTTTCTTCATCTTTCAAATACTAAATCATGCATTTTGCAGTTCTGCATAAGATTGCAAGGAAAGTCTGAACTGATGTTGTCATCAAAACTTGAAGACTCTATTTTGGTTGCATAAGATTAATGCATAACCAATAAGGCTTGTGTTCCTACCCACCAACTGGCCTAGGAGGTTCCATGGCATCTCTCTCTCTCTCTCTCTCTCTCTCTCTCTCTCTCTCTCTCTCTCTCTCTCTCTCTCTCTCTCTCTATAATAGATTTCTCGGCCAGTATTTCATCACCAAAACTTCGAAGAATTAAACCTTGCAAGGTTTGAGTCCGAATGATGGCCATTCATTAAATTTAACTTATTCATAGGGCCTTCTGAGTGCTAGTAGTACTTCACATCCAACTCTAGTTTGATGGAAGAAATCTTAAATGATAATGATGGTGCTGGTGATTATTATTTCCGTGTCTAAATTATCTACCTTCTTGCGTACCAAAATAAAAATTGCACTTCTAGATATTGATTGTGTGTTTTCTTTTGTCAGATTCACAATCGTTTTTAAAAAAGATTTAATTATTTCATTTTTCATCTTCAAGAATGCGGAAATCTTTGGAAACGGATGAAAATAACAAGATCTCTGTAGCTATTCCAGCACCAAATCCTAGAGCCAGAAAGTTGAGGTCATTGGTTTGGAATGACTTCACAAAAGAAAAAAGGGCAGATGGCGCCATGGTAGCTACCTGTAATCATTGCAAGAAACAGTTGACAGCAAGCAGTAGAAGTGGCACCACACATCTGAAGAACCATTTAGAAATCTGTAATAGCTCCAACATCCGACGGCCAGATAGAGCAGATCGCCGCAAGAGAAGAAAACTCGTCGTCCGCCGACCTATGCAGGTTTCTTATGAGGCAAACAATGACGGAACCACAAACCTTGAGAGCGCCCATTTCAATCAAGAACTAAGTCGCCAAGATCTTGCTCGAATGATTATTTTGCATGAGTACCCTCTCTCGATGGTCCATCATGCTGGATTCAGAACTTTTGTGAGAAATCTTCAGCCTCAGTTTAAATTAATTTCTCATGAGACAATTAAAGATGATTGCATGAAGATATATGATAATTTGAGGCTTAAGCTGTATGAAGTTCTTGACAAGCTCCCTTGTCGAGTTAGTCTCACAGCAGATATTTGGAGATCAGGCATCAGTGAGGAGGAGGAATATCTGTGCTTGACTTGCCATTATGTTGATAATGACTGGAAGCTTCAGAAAAAGATGATAAATTTCTTTCAATTTGATTCTCCTCCTTTGGGAGAAGAAATTAGTAAAGCCATTGCTGAGAAGTTATATGAGTGGCAACTGACAAAGAAAGTTGCAACTATGATCCTGGACAACTGTATCCACACTGATGAGGTGGTTGGAGAGATGCTTAAATTTCTCCGCCCAAAGGCTTCCCTCCTTTTAAATGGTGAATTGTTTCATGTGCATGGTTATGCGCATGTATTAAATCTTGTCATTCAAGATGGTCTGGAGGTTGTACCTGAAGTTGCTGATAGAGTCAGAGATGCTATCAAATATGTGAAATCCTCACAGGAAAGTCTGATAAGATTCCAGAAGTTAGCTAGGTTAGTTCAAGCACCACATAAATCTCTGGTTCTTGATGTTAAGGCTAATTGGAATTCAACATACTTGATGCTTGCAACAGCATGCGAATTTGAACATGCCTTTGAACGTTTGTCAGAAAGCGACGAAGATTTCTCAAATTTGTTAACATCCAAGGACATGGATGACGTTAAAGCTGTCTGTGAGTGCTTAGATGTGTTCCATAATGCCATTGAAAAGTATTCTGATACTATGGTCCCCACTGCAAATCTCTTCTTTAATGATGCCTGTGGCATTCGCTTGCTACTGAAAGACTGGTCCGTTAACCCACTTGTGGTTGTTGCAACAATGGCTTCAGAAATGCTTGACAAGTTCGAGCAGTACTGGGATGTAACTGGCAAGGTAATGGCTATTGCTTCCATTTTAGATCCACGGTACAAGATGAAGTCCATAGAGTACTTCTTCAAATTAATATATGATGGTGAATATGAATCTAAGACTAAAATTGAGAACATCCGAAAGAATTTGACCAGTCTCTACAATGAATATTTAGTTCGCTCGGCTTACACTTCAAACAATCAATCCCTTCTATTGTATGATGGGGGTAGTAGCGGCCGCACTAACACAACCAGTGCAAGTGGTGGAGGCTTGAAGACCTCTTCTCGTATCACATTATCTGATACACAGAGGGGACTTGATCAGTATCTTCAACAAACCTCATCAAGCCAGTCAATAAAATCAGATCTGGACATGTACTTAGAGGAACCAGTTCATCCATCAAAAGAAGGCCTTAGTGACGGCTTTAATGTTTTAGCTTGGTGGAAGTTTAATGAAGCAAAGTATCCAATCCTTTCTCTAGTTGCCCGTGATATATTGGCCATTCCAGTGTCAGCTGCATTAAACATGGATGGTAGATCACTTAGTCAATACCTGAGTTCCATTGATACAATGACAGTGCAAGGTCTGCTATGCGCTCAAGGTTGGCTAAGAGATGAAGTCTCAGGTAGGAGGATGGAGCTTATGTTTTGAGTTTATATTACGACTATTTTGTTATGCTACGTGTTTCTAGTTTAAATGCTTCAAATTTTCAACTAATGTATTGGCCATTACCATTTGTGCAGCTGGTAACATGGATGGTGACATGTGCATCGTGGCTACCACTGGGACTGAACCATCTCCATTACCATAATTGGTAATGCTTTAGTTTGACAAAATTCATTTCTCTCCTAATTTCATATTGTTTTTCCAATTAGATTTATGGGGCTCATTGTCACGTATGATTCCTTGAATGATATTTAATATTTGTTTGCTTATTTTGACTAAATAGGTTCTTTTACCCTATTGCATTACATATTTTGTACCTTGCTGCTTCACTCCAATGCATCTTCATATTCTTCAATGATTATTTTTGCAGGTTGGGTTGATGAATTAAACTGGAGTATGCTGATGCGTTCGGAATGGTAAATTAGGGTTAAGCTGATTGGTAATTTTGTAATTGTCTTTGTCAAACAACAGATATTGATATAGAACGTTGTAAACTTTAGAACAAGGTTTGGCCTCAAAGCTGTTAAATAATATTTCTTTGCATTGTTGAATTTCCCTTTTAACGCAACGGCTACTGTTAACTAGTGAAAACACAGCAGCTTTGCCTGTATAATATATAATCTCTTTTAAAATCCTCATCTTTTTCTCATCTTTTTAATATGAAAGGGAGCTATTTTCTTTTCTTTAGCTTCATCTTCGCATGGTCTCTTATTTATTTTTGACCAAAATCTTCTCTTATTATTCATACTCATGCTCGATGGTTAGAAAGATGCTGACACCAGGAATTATTTCTTTGTCTTCTCCCTTGGCTATTTCCCCCAATAGATTATGCATTTGACATTTTCACCTCTGATCTTATTTAGACTTTGAAGTCTATCTTCACGTCGGCAGTGCATGCTGGATGCTTTTTTCGCATATCAAATCACCCGGTGTATTCAACAATTTTTCTTGTATTATGTGTGCTCTATGTTTTCTGTGGGAACCTAAGGTTCTGATGTAGGAATAGTCACCTTATGGTAAATATTAGTAATTATGTTATTTTACTTAACACATTTCAATTCTTGTTCCTTGGATTCAATATTTCCATTGATCAAATGAAGCTGAAATATTTACTTTTTTGTCCTAGTGTCACAATTCCAAATTGATGCTTGGGAATTTCTATGCATATTTTACATAATCGTTATCCTAACTCACTGGTCTCTTCTTGATGTGTGACATGGTTAGTAGGTCACAGTACGCACATTCCAATGCAGTACAATATATCATAGTTTAATCTGCCATTGAATCCTCCAGGAACCACCTAGTATTGCAAATATGCATTTTAAATAATTTTTTTCTTTGAATATGTTAGGATAGGCTTTATCTTATTATTTGTTTGAAATTGATTAATGATAGAGTATATTCCAATTTTTATATTTGTTTTTATTAGAATAGGATGCTTATTTTCACAAGGGTTACTATTGGAAGTTTATGTTTAAATGGAAGGGTCTAATCAGAAATACTAGTGTGTTTCATGAATAAAACGTTGAACACTAGTGGAAGTACCGTGAGTATGGTAGGTGTTATGTAGGGTGTTATCTTTATGATTTGTTTATTTTTTTCTGGATTTTGATTTATAATAGGATAAATCTAAGATTGGATATTGAGTTGATTAAAGTGAAGATGCTTCTTTTCATAGTCAGATATTTGGCCTCATTTATAAAAGAGGTGTTGTGATCAGTATTACTTGAGTTTTGGTTGAGTGCTAGTTGCAGCAATGTGATTTTTCTATTGCTTTAAATTTTCTCTCATTTTGCGTCTCTGTCCATATCTTCATTTTCTCAATCTGTACCCTTTCTTTTTGATATACTCACTTAGAAATTACGCTCTATTAAATATGTCTCAGTAAATTCTTTAGTCCCATGCTTGTATATTCACACACATGCATAAACTCAATGACCACCACCACCACCACCACCTTATTTTTCCATCAAAATGTTCACTTATGGTCCTTATGGACAATGGTAGTGATGCGGACGCGTCGCTTGGGCCGGGCACGCACGCGGGAGATGCGGCTAGCGGGGAGCCCACGATTGTTTACTTTCGCAGGAGGAGACGTGGGGGCCGGTATTAGTCATTTCAGGGGTATTTTGGTCTAGTCAGACCAAATTAGTAAATCCCCTTTTCCTTTATAATTAGGGCTAGCCGTCATTGTGAGTTTCATGTTTGATTTGTCTCTGAACAATCTAGTTATCATCTTGATGCTGTTTAGGCTTTTAGGCGTTCAATAAAAGCTGGGAGATTGATTCGTCTCGAAGAATCCTTATCAAGTTCTTTGATTTCTCATTGTTTTTCCACTATTTTCCATTTTTCCACCTTTAAATCGCTGTTTTAATCATTTATTCGCTGATTTGATCCAAACGGCAAGCGATTCGTATCAAATTGGTATCAGAGCGGTGAGATCTAATGGCGGGAGGGACAAGAGGCGGCGCGACGGAAGAACGGCTTCAAGGGTTTCGTGAAGAAATCAACCGCGAGATGGAGGAATTGAAGAGAGTCGTGGGCGAGGATACTCAATCATTGAAGACGGCCATGGAGATCTCCAACAAGGATCACGCCCATACGCAAGAGGATATCCAAGTCGAACTCAAACACGTGAGGATCGAGGCGGCGAAAACGGCGAGGGAGGTGGCGCAGATCCCGGCGATGATGACGATGCTTCAGACCATCTCGGCGGCTATCGGAGGAGATCGAGGCAAAAACCCGGAAGGTTTTGTCGTCGAAACGGCGGCTACCAACCCTCCAAACCAAGAAGACGGCTGGCCAAACCCTCTAGGGTTTGCGGGGAAGGTAGCGGGGCCCACCGGGCCCTCGCGGCAAGCACGACAGGCCCAACTGGGCCTGCCGGAAGTGCGACAGGCCCAACTGGGCCTACCGAGAGCTCGACAGGCCCAACGGGGCCTGGAGGGCTCGACGGGCACTATCGCCCCCCACGGCAGCGACACCCCCTGTCGGGGGTGTCTGGAGGTTGGCGCCCCCGATCGGGGGCACTGGAGGCGGAGCGCCCCCTCCGGGGGGCGCGGGAGGCTGGGCGCCCCCGCCGGGGGCGCTGGAGGCGGGGAGCCCCCGCCGGGGGGCGCAGGAGTCTGGGAGCCCCCGCCGGCGGGCGCGGGAGGTTGGGGGCCCCTTTTGGGGGTGCGGTAACCCCGGTAGGGCTTCGGGGTGGCGCCACAGCCTGGGCCACCCCACCCGAGGACCCGTCGACGCGTTTTGGAGGCCCAGCGAGACCACTGAGGCCTTTTGGGGGCGTGGCGGGGTTTGTTCAACCCCCAGGAGTGACGACGAGGCCTGACGGAGGAAGAGGGGCTCACGGGGTGACGATTGGGGCTCCTGCAGCCCAATTTTGGGGCCCAGGGGGCCATCTGGAGGACCGGACAGCGCCCGTTCAGCAGCACGGAGGGGCTAGAGAGCCCATTTTTTTCCAGCCACCACAACCACTGGACTGTTTGGGGAACTACATCCCGGAGGGGGATATAGAGCGGCCTCAATGGCCTGATGAGCTGTACGAGGGAGGCGACGGAGGCCCCGGAGGGGGCAAGGGGGCGTGATGGTGCCGGGAGGCGGCCGTGGCGGGTATGGAGGACAGCACGGTGGAGGGTTTGGAGCACAGTACGGTGACATAAACTCGGATCGAAGGCTGAAGAAGCTGAAGATGCCGACGTTTGATGGCACCGATCCTGACAGATGGGTCTACCGGGCCGAGCGTTACTTCCAGGTGATGTAGCTGACAGAGGAGGAGGTCCTGCGCGCTATAGGGATCTATTTCGAGGACAAGGCCCTAGCCTGGTACCGGTGGAAGACAGCCCGCTCTCCTTTTCGTTCTTGGGAGGAGCTCTCTTCATACCTTCTCGACCGGTTCCAGGAGAAGTCCGGAGGGGACTTCTATGAGCAGTTGTCGGCACTGCGACAGGAGGGGACAGTTCGAGACTTCGTGGAGAAGTTCGAGAGGTTGGCTAGCAGGTTGCGGGGGGTGTCTGACCAGGTGTTGATCGGGAGTTTCATGAGGGGGTTGAAGCCCTCGATACGGGCAGAGCTTCGGATGCAGAGGCCCAATGACTTGGAGGATGTCCTCCGTCTAGCCCACATGGTAGAGGAGAAGCACACGGAGGAGAGGCGCATCAGAGGGGCTTGGGGAGCCCAGGGCCAGCGCAGTACGGCAGCACCAGTTCCTCCACGGCCAGCGGCAGGAGCCCCAGTGGAGCCTAGAGGCGAGGTCAGGCCAGGGGTGGTACCAGGCAGGCGACTGACAGAGGCGGACATGCGGGCCAGGCGTGCAGCAGGGTTGTGCTTCCGTTGCGACGAGAAGTTCAGCCCCGGTCACTGATGTGCGAGCAAGTTGCTGCAGATCGTGATCGTACCCGACGATGAGGAGGATGAGGAGGAGGTACTGGAGCCAGAGCAGGTGGAGGAGGAGGAGGTGAATGTACACATGGACGTGGCGGAGGTCTCCCTGAACTCTGTGGTAGGATTCACTCCGAATCATACCATGGAGTTATCAGGGACATTGGCGGAGCAGGCGGTGACGGTCCTTATTGACAGTGGGGCGACTCACAACTTCATTTCTAAGAAGTTGGTGGATCGTCATGGGCTGGATCTGAGCACACTGGAGAGATTCACAGTATTGCTGGGGACGGGGAAGATGGAGGAGAGCGCAGGGCTCTGCAAGGGGGTGTGCCTGATGCTACAGGGCATACAGATAGTGGAGGAATTCTTACCGCTGGAGTTGGGGAATGTGGACGTCATTCTGGGGGTACAGTGGTTGAAGAAGTTGGGGGAGATGAAGGTAAACTGGAAGCTCCTGCGGATGGAGTTCTAGGACGGCGACCGGACGGTAGTGCTGATCGGAGACCCTACACTCTGTTTTTCGGTGGTGGCCTTCAAGGCCATCACTAGGGCGTTGCAGGATGAGGGTGAGGGTTTCCTGGTGGAGTGCCAGGGGTTGTCGACTGAGGAGGAGCAGCAGACAGAGACCGCAGGGGAGGTGGAGCCGGTACTGGAGCAGTACCAAGAGGTGTTTCAGAGCCCACAGGGGCTGCCACCGCAGAGGGGACACGAGCATGCGATCGTGCTACGGGGGGATGGGGCTCCAGTCAGCGTGCGGTCATACAGATACCCGCATTCGCAGAAGGACGAGATAGAGCGGATGGTGCGGAAGATGCTCTAGGCGGGGGTAATACAGCCCAGTGTGAGTCCTTTTTCTTCACCAGTGCTGTTGGTGAAGAAAAAAGACGGGAGTTGGAGATTCTGCGTCGATTACCGGGCGCTGAATAGGGAGACTGTCGCAGACAAGTTCCATATTCCGGTGAATGACGAGCTGCTAGACGAGCTACATGGGGCATCTGTCTTTTCGAAGATCGACTTGAGAGCAGGGTACCACCAGATATTGATGCGGTCAGAGGATGTGTCGAAGACCGCTTTTCGGACCCATGAGGGGCATTACGAGTTTCTCGTCATGCCTTTTGGCTTCACGAATGCTCCGTCGACGTTCCAGGCCCTCATGAACAAGGTGTTCCAGCCTTACTTATGGCGGTTCATACTTTTATTTTTTGACGACATCCTGGTCTACAGCCGGGATATGGAGGAGCACATAGGCCACTTGGAGATAGTATTCAAGGAGCTGTTGGCGAATCAGCTCTTCGCCAACAGGAAGAAGTGCAGCTTTGGACAGCTGCGGATTGAGTACTTAGGCCATGTAGTGTCGGCAGAGGGGGTTGCGGCCGACAAGTCGAAGATATCAGCTATGCTAGATTGGCCGCTTCCTACTACACTACGAGCTTTGAGGGGCTTTTTGAGGCTGACGGGCTACTACAGGAAGTTCGTCAAGGGCTACAGCACGATTGCTTGGCCTCTCACCGAGCAGTTGAAGAAGGACGGGTTCAAGTGGGAGGAGGAAGCCACCAAGGCCTTTGAGGCCTTGAAGGTGGTTATGACGACGGCGCCGGTTCTAGCCTTGCCGGATTTCAGCATATCGTTCGTGGTAGAGACAGATGCCTCGGGGTACGGGCTGGGAGCGGTACTTATGCAGGAGGGTAGGCCCATAGCTTATTTCAGTCAGGTGCTGACCGCTAGAGCACGACTGAAATCAGTTTATGAGCGGGAGCTGATGGCCATAGTCTTCTCGATTCAGAAGTGGCGGCCGTACTTGTTGGGGAGGGAGTTCCTGGTTCGCACGGACCAGCGGAGCCTCAAGTACTTACTGGAGCAGCGGCTTGTCACCGAGGAGCACAAGCACTGGTTGTCCAAACTGGTGGGGTACCGGTTCGACATCGAGTACAGACCTGGGTTGGAGAACAAGGCTGCTGATGCCTTGTCACGTAGGGAGGAGGGCATCGACTTGAGGGCGTTGTCGCTGCCTCTGTGGTTGGGTTGGGAGCCGATGTTGCAGGAGGCAGAGGCAGATGCGGAGTTGCGACAGATCCGGGAGAGGCTGCAGAGTGGCGAGGACGGACCGGTTGGTTACTCGTTAGCAGGGAGCAGATTGTTGTACCAGGGGTGGATGGTGATACCACGGAGCTCAGAGTTCATACCGGTCCTCTTCCAAGAGTTTCACAGTTCGGTGACCGGGGGCCACTCAGGGGTACAACAGACCTATCAGAGGATGGCCAGAGAGCTATATTGGCCTGGAATGCAGAAGAGGATTGCACGCCTAGTCGCAGCTTGTGACGTTTGCCAACGCCACAAGTACATGGCCATGGCCCCAGCGGGACTACTACAGCCGTTGGCATTGTCAGAGAGGGTTTGGGAGGATGTGACGATGGACTTCATTGATGGATTACCACGGTCTGATGGCTACACGGTGATATTTGTGGTAGTGGACCACCTGAGTAAGTACGCTCACTTTATTCCATTGAAGCATCCATACACTGCAGTATCGGTAGCTACCGCTTTCACGAGGGAGGTGATACGGTTGCATGGGGTGCCCGCGTCCATCGTATCCGACAGGGACCAGGTTTTTATGAGTGGCTTCTGGCGGGAGCTATTCAGAGTGCAGGGTACGGTCCTGAAGCGGAGTACGGCCTACCACCCCCAGACCGACGGCCAGACGGAGGTGGTCAACCGTAGCATAGAGACATACTTGCGGTGCTTCGCCTCAGAGACACCACGTCAGTGGCATAGGTGGTTAGCATGGGCAGAGTACTGGTACAATACTTCGTACCACTCTGCGGCAGGGACGACGCCATTTAGAGTGCTGTACGGGAGGGATCCCCCACCCTTGCTCCGTTTTGGTGACAGACAGACTCCAGTGTCTCAGGTGGATGAGTACATGGGGGAGAGGGATAGTTTGCTAGAGGAGCTGAGGAAGCATCTGCTACGAGCTCAGCAGGTGATGAAGGCCAGGGCCGATGGGCATCGACGGGAAGTACAGTTTCAGGTGGGAGACATGGTGTACCTCAAGCTGCGTCCGTACCGGCAGAGATCGTTGGCGAGAAGGCCGAATGAGAAGCAGTCAGCGAGATATTTCGGTCCATACAGGGTGGTGGCCAGGATTGGCCAGGTGGCGTACCAGTTGGAGTTGCCCGCGTCCTCGGGGATACATCCGGTGTTCCACGTGTCTCAGCTGAGGAAGGCGATCGGAGATCAGGCGGTGTCTTCTACTTTGCCTCCTACCTTGACGGAGGACATGGAGGTACTACTTGAGCCTGTGGATGTGATGGCGGTTCGTCAGGGCCCGGGGCGGCAGAAGGAGGTACTGATCTATTGGGCGGGTCTACCGGACAGTGATGCGACTTGGGAGGCCTACGACGTGATGCGGGAGCAGTTCACTGACTTCCACCTTGAGGACAAGGTGGCTCTTTTAGGGGGGTATTGATGCGGACGCGCCGCTTGGGCCGGGCACGCACGCGGGAGATGCGGCTAGCGGGAGATGCGGCTAGCGGGGAGCCCACGATTGTTTACTTTCGCAGGAGGAGATGTGGGGGCCAGTATTAGTCATTTCAGGGGTATTTTGGTCTAGTCAGACCAGATTAGTAAATCCCCTTTTCCTTTATAATTAGGGCTAGCCGTCATTGTGAGTTTCATGCTTGATTTGTCTCTGAACAATCTAGTTATCATCTTGATGCTATTTAGGCTTTTAGGCGTTCAATAAAAGCTGGGAGATTGATTCGTCTCGAAGAATCCTTATCAAGTTCTTTGATTTCTCATTGTTTTTCCACTATTTTCCATTTTTCCACCTTTAAATCGTTGTTTTGATCATTTATTTGCTGATTTGATCCAAACGGCAAGCGATTCGTATCAGGTAGTTTGTTGTACGCTTTGGTACGTGGTACAATGAGGGCAGGGTGAGACGGGTCACGGTGTTTTGGGTCGTGGTACACTTTGTTTATACATGCATGCATGTATATGTGGATGCGCATGTATATATACTTGTATCTATACACATGTATATATATGAGAACTAGATTGAGATCCACATACAACTGTACATATGTAATTTCATATGATTGAAAATGATATATAAACAATTAAAATCTATCCAATTTTTCTTCTATACAAATGCAAATTCACATACAACTGTACATATGTAATATCCACATACAACTGTACATATGTAATATCACATGATTGAAATGATATGTGATTGTGATAGACCCTTCGGGTCTACACCCGACGCACCCATGGGCCCAAGCCCATAAGCCGTCGGCTTTAGCTTGTGCGCACACGCCTCCTTTGCCAAGGAACCCTAGTTTTTATTATAAATAGGAGGGCTAGCCGTCGTTTGGGTTTTTATGCTTAATGATTGAGATTTCTCTTGAGCGTCCTTGAGTAAATTTAGATTAAACGAGTGCGGACGTCCTCTTTGGCGTCTTGGGAGGAGAATACCCCTCTTTGGTATTCAATTATCTAGTTCTTGCTACTAAATTCTCAATAAAAATCGTGCCTTTTGTTAGTTCCTAACAATTTGTTATCAGAGCCAGTGACAATACATGGCGGCTTCGACAAGATCGCAAGACAAAATTGAGACTTTGGAGACGAAATTTACAAGCGAGATCGACGAGATTAAGAAATCGTTGGCGGCAAACGATGAATCCATGGCAAAGTTGACGGCTTCCATCAACCAATTGGCGACGAATCAAGCGAAGCGCGACGAACAATTCGCACAATTGATGGGAACTCTAAATCAATTGGCGACGAAAAACAAAGGAGATGAGAACCCTAAATCGACGGGAAAGGCGCCACCTTTAGCCAAGGGAAAGGAAAAAAGATGAGATTTTTGGGCCGGAAAACGACTTTTTGGTGAAGGAATTTGTCGAAGATGAGGAAGAGGAGCCATGGAAGGTCGACTACCGCGAGGAAGTACGGCAAAAGGCGGTGGAGAGCCAAAGAGAAGGCGGCGGCCCTAGCCGCGCGTTTTGGGAGGCGCGCGTCCAAGAGGAATGGCGACCGACCCCCCACGACAATTGGGGGGGGCGGCCGCCGCGGGAGAGGGGCGGGGGACCCCCTGCCTGTCGCGAGCCCCGGCAGGGGTGGCCGGGCCCTGCCGGGGCCCGCCCAGGTCCGGCGACCCTGCCGGGGCCCGCCCAGGTCCGGCGACCCTGCCGGACCTCCGGCAGGGCCCGTCGGCCCTGCCAGGTGGCCGGAGGGGCCCGCCAGGCCTGCCAGATGGCCGGCAGGCCCCTGCCGGCATGCACAGAGGATGGGAACCCCCCGGCAGCCGCCAAGGGGGGCCGACGGACACGGACAGACCCCGGAGGCCCCCAGGCAGCGGAAAGAGGGTCGGAGGGCGAATTTTAGAGGAGAAGACCCGCAGACAGCTTTTGGGTAGGTTTTTCGACCCTTCAGGACGGCGGCCAGCAGCGGAGGACCCCTTTCATGAAGACGGACACAGGAGAGACCATTATTCTGACGACGGGGTGGTTACGTGGCAGAGTTCGGCGATGATGCAGGGTGGGATGACTTCGATGGCCGACGTGGAGATTACCGAGGAGGCTATGAGGGTCATAGAGGAGTGCCACCTAGACGGTACGAGACCCAGTATGAGAGGAGGCAGCACTACCGTCCACATCACCGAGAGGAGGGAAGGCCCGAGCAGGGGCACTTTGGGGGAGAGTGCAGGGTGCGGAAGCTGACGATGCCGCTATTCTCTGGGGAGGATCCACATGCCTGGTTGTTCACAGCAGAGAGATACTTCGCGACACACCACATGACCGAGGCACAGAAGCTGGAGGCGGCATCCATCTGCATGGAGGGGAGAGCCTTGGGGTGGTTCCAGTGGAAGGAGAGGAGGCAGCAGATCCATAGCTGGGAGGAGCTGAAGGACCTTGTGCTGGAAAAGTTTAGAGACCCCCGTCTGGGGAACCTATACGAGCAGCTGTACGCCCTCAGGCAGAAGGGGCCGGTGCGAGATTACATCGAGAGATTTGAGACACTGGCATGGCGAGTACACGGCGTGTCTGACGAGTTACTGGATGGCACTTTCTTGAAGGGGCTGCGACCCAGCCTTCGAGCCGCAGTGAGATCCTACAAGCCTAGGGGCTTTCAGAGGTCATTGAGATGGCGCAGATAGTAGAGAACTCCCGGACTGAGGATAGGATAGGCGGTGGCAGCAACAGTGGGCAGATACAGTAGGCTACCTCAGCTGGAACAGGCGGAGCGGGGGTCACTACTGAGGCAGTTCAGGTGGGACTTGAGAAGACGTGGGAGCAGAACAACCCACCATCAGCTAGGGGCCAATTCCGAAGGATGACCGATGCGGAGATGAGGGAGAAGAGGCAAAAAAGGCTCTGTTTTAGATGCGACGAGCGCTTCACTCCGGAACACCGCTGCGTGGATCGAAAGCTGCAAGTGGTGATAGCGAAAGCAGACGAGGATGATGACGTGGAGGACGAAGGGATCGGAGGGGAGGACGACTCCCACTCGGAGTAGCACCGCCGGTACTTACATGCACCACATTGAGGACAAGTGGCTCTTTTGGGGGAAAGTATTGATAGACCCTTCGGGTCTACACCCGCCGCACCCATGGGCCCAAGCCCATAAGCCGCCGGCCCTAGCTTGTGCGCGCGCGTCTCCATTGCCAAGGAACCCTAGTTTTTATTATAAATAGGAGTGCTAGCCGTCGTTTGGGTTTTTATGCTTAATAATTGAGATTTCTCTTAAGCGTCCTTAGGTAGTTTTAGATTAAACGAGTGCGGACGTCCTCTTTGGCGTCTTGGGAGGAGAATACCCCTCTTTGGTATTCAATTATCTAGTTCTTGCTACTAAATTCTCAATAAAAATCGTGCCTTTGTGTTAGTTCCTAACAGATTGCCAACGAGCCGTTGCTCGGTTGGCATCCTCTTCCCCCTCCCTCCTGAGAGGCGATAGATCAAGGCCCGTCGCGCGCGCTTTAAAAAGTTTTCCGATGTATCAAAAAAAAATGATATGTGATTAATTAACAACCATCCAATTTTTTTTTGTTTTTATGTTAGTGGATCTAGATCTTCTTTCCGTCACATATATTTGGAATGCTCAGATCAGTATTTTTCGCAATCCGGTCACTAATGACCTATGAATCAGGCTACACGATCTGGATCGTGAGGGTGGTGGTGAATTGGGTTACTCTGTTTATGGTCACAATCCTTCAATACTTGGTGGAAATCTTTGCAGAACTCATGGTTGTGATTCTTGTGAACCTTTCACTGACTTTCTGAGTGTTTCCCCTAAATTGAGAATTATGAATAAAAGCAAGACAATAATAGAACTTAATAGGCATGTGGGTTGTAGATAAGATAAGCTGGTTAGTCTCACAAGACCAAGGAACAATCCTATATATTCACCTACATGGGTTAAATGATGTTAGAAGATAATAAGAGTATAGGGAATTGCGCTACTCTGTAAGGTAAATAAAAATACATCCATAGTATAATATACACACACATGCACACACACTCACATACACATGAACGTATCTACACACATTTACACATGCATGCATGCATAGCTGGCTGTTGTCTGTTGCAGCTAGCTTTACTGACATTAAAAAAAATTTGGTCCCATGCCATGCATAAAAACAAAGAGATCAAACAGTATTTACCTGTTCATACTTTTAGAAGACATACAACTGCACGCACACACTTTAAGTGGGCCATAAGAAACAGCTTACACTAGCCTTTTAAACATGCAGTTGCGGTGGATGTGCCAAAATGTCCTTGATAAACTGACATGGTGACATGTAAATAATTACAATGCATACATGTGGAAATCTTATTAATGCGTATAAACAAAATAAGCAAGGTATTCTGAAGGCTCTGCTACATAGTTCTTAGCTAGAGAAAGCTCTCATAAGGTGTAAATCGATGTATTTTAGCCTAAATACTACAGATACTCAGAATCCTAGTCTATAGACCTAGGGAATGTGCCACCTTCTTGGCCAGGGGAAGTAGTGTTGCACATGCATATGCACGCGCGGTGGCATGTATGATGATGTTCTTTTTATACTTTCACTTTTTTTGGTAGTGTGCTTTTTTCGGCGGGGGTTGGATAAGGAGAGATGTTGCTGCACATATTATGAATGTGCATATTGAAGCAATGGTCCACATGGATATATCATACCCCACCCAAAAAAAGAAGAAAACCATGCCAACATGCGATGCACGTACACAATTATGGATTGAATGATCGTCCATATGGTTATTATGCCGCATGCACCTATATTCTAGGTGCAACAGAAACAATAACACATACCGTCCCTTTTATTGTGGTTTCATGTTTGATTTAAATAATCAATGGATGGTGTAGATCGATCACTACTGAATACATACGGGTATATCTGTGTTAGTCCAAAGCAGGGATGGAGATAAAAAAATACCTATTGGGCCAACTATGTACTGAATTTAAGTTGCATGTACTGCAGTGTTTTCAGATGTTATTTTCTGGGTTGTCATGCCATTAAACAACAGTAAATGTGTGAAAAAAAACTATATATAACATTACTCAACGGTTTCTGCAAATTTAAACCATGTTATACTCTAGTTCATTACATGCTTAGTTTTCTTGTCTTCTCTACATGCAATTTAATTCGGTCCCTAGCATATTATAATTAGGCATGTAAAAGAAAATAACAGAATTTTTATGATCATTTTTGTAGAGAGCATGCATATTCTTCTCAAGTTTGGTGCAATTTATGATGGTAATTACGATCTTGAATTGGGTCTGGCAAAGGTCATTTGACTTAGAACGGAAGCGGAAATGGATATGGTGGGAATTTGGAGAGAAAGTAGAGTATGGATTTGATAAATTTTTGGGTATTGCGTCTTGGAAATCTTTCGATCACCGACTCACACGCTTCGCACGTGGAGATTCTTCGGACCACTCACCCATGCAATCTAAACGACACACACACACCAATGCAAAAGATTTAATTTTTGGATAAACTAAAAGTTTACACCAGTTTTCATTGAATTCTTTATGAAAAACCTAATAAGTTTGTTGCCTTTATATAGACTTACAACTTGATTCTCTGAAACTGATTAGGATTAGAAAGTCTAAATCAACTAAAACATTCGTAAAAGGCTCAAATAACAAAAAAGACTCAAATAACAAAAAAATTTCAACTAATTAGAATCATCCAAGGACTCAAATTCCATCTCCAATTCGATTTCCAATCGTTCAAACTCTAATTCGAATTCGATCTCTATCATTCTCCCTGGCTCAAGAACTTCACCACGTGGTGAACAACGATAGGAATATCATAGCCTTGAAGAATTCAGTAGTCCTTGATGCGTCAATGACCTTTGAAGTAAATAGGACGTGGATCTGTTGACGAACATCTTTTGCGAAATTCTTTCAAATAGCAAAAAAGGTGAATATATATAGAATCTTCTTGGGATGTGGATAATCTGGTATGTCGAACTCAATATGCTCAATTCACTTAAGCTTCTGTGAAATACTCGACTTAGTCACATTAAAATTGTAGCTCAATAAAGCTAGTCGAGAATCTGTATGATACATGCAAAGCCTCTTCATTAATTTTAGTACAAACCATCTAAGCAAACTCGAATCATCTCGTCATCTATTATTGTATATTCCTGTAAATTTCTATTTGATTCTGTAGCAGACTTGTGAGTATCATTGTTTATTACAAAAAATTCATAAGCCCCGATATGCAAGACACTCAAATCATTTGTAACATACTCGTGGAATACAGTGGGAATAAGGTCAAAGCTAGACCCTAAGGAATTGGGACTCTTATGATGAGATATTTGAATTAGTGTCTTTTTAAGGTTAACTCATTCTTTTGATTTTCAATTATGTTCTTGGGTTTACAAGGAGTCAAAACAGCTTTCTTTCCTTTAAACATGAATGTGTATGTGTTGGATCTCACAGAATGTGTAACACCTAAGTCATACAGCCAAGGCCTACCTAGGAAAATATGTGAAGCGTACATAGGTATAACATCACACCAAATACCATCGTGATAGCTCAAAAACTGGATATGCACTAAACAATGGCATAACCAGAAATTTTTTTGACCTTGGCGAAAGTAAGATAATTTAAAGAATATTTTTAAAAAAAATATCAAAACAAAAAAAATTAAACGTTAACATGCTTTAATTATTATTGATAATAGCTACAAAATAGTATTATACATATATTCAAAATATAATATATACCATATACCATGTCTATTTAAGTTAACAAAGTAGTATTAGACACGCATGCCTATGAAAATAATATTTGATAAACAAAGTAATAATTAAAGATTAATTTTTTACATTAATACATATACACATACACGCATAGAGAAATAATAATTAATATCGAGTTTTTTTACATTAATTTAGAGATAGATAAAAGTGATAGTTATAGAGAGAGAGATGAGAAAGTCAGAGAGAGATGGTGATTATACATAATAAATTTTTTATTGTTTTTCTTGCCATGAGCTGCTCAGGGTAAGCTATACACAGTTTCGTCCATGCGTGCTGTATTAGTATAGGAATCAAAATCAAAATAAAAGAAAGGAAAAAAGAAACACTATTAGAAGACAAAATACAATGTGCGCTTTAAATTACAAATTATGTATCTAATGTACAAAAGATTTTATGTGATAAATCCGTAATCATTGTATGTAAAAACGTAAAATTACCTTTTATTTAATATGCAATATCTTCTTGACATGTCTAAAATGATAATTAGTAACAAATTAAAAAAATGATAATGGTAACAAACATATTTAAAAATGATAATAATAACAAATAAAAAATGATAATAGTAACAAATAAAAAGGTCTTCACTAGGGATTAATCCCAGGATGTTTGGTACCATACACCAAAGCTCCTGCCATTGCACAATAATGAGATGCTAAAGATGCATGATAAAAATGTTTGCCCAGGACAAGTTCGACATAGTTCTGCTTGGCACTAAACAATATTGGGTAACAGAATATGATTGATCATCAATCCATGTAATTTTATAAGGCTGTGAATGTGTGTCAGCTTTTAGTCCCATCTTTTCAATAGTTGAGTTGTCAGCTAAATTGGTACTACACATGTCAATCATCACTTTGAAAAATTTATCTCCAATTTTGACGCAGATAAGAAAACATTAGTACTTTGCCAATCAATATCACTCTTAGGTGTAGTAGCCAACACCTAATGACTTGTAAACAAGCACCAGAATCCTTTTCATCATCATCAGGTATATCAGTAACATTAGGAGTATATTCTTACTCTGTTTCATCATCATTGTTGATCTTCCACAAGTAAGATTTTATTAGGACACTGACAAGCAAAATGACCAAAGCCATGACATTTAAAACATTGCATCTTTTTAGATTTTTGTTGTGATGATTTTTCTAAGCATAACATTTACATTCTTCTCTTTAGGGGCATTCGTTTCTCATTTAGTCATGTTGTCACTAGGCCGCTTTATTTGCTCTCCGGCTTTAAAAATAGTCTTCTTATCTATAGGGGATCTTATGGATTCCAAATTTAAGGCTAGATTAAATGTTTGTTGTGCATTGTCTACGTTGTGGGAAAGCATCTCACTCCTCATATCTACTCTCAATCCAAAACGAAACGTAGTAAGAGTATATCGTGGGTTTTCTTAAAGCACACTTAACAAATAAATCATTGGATCTAGTCAGATCTTTCTCAACAGTCACGTTCCATTGACGTATGTCGTTCAGCTTTTCTAGTAGGCGATCTCTATATATAGGAGTCAATTTTTTTCCTTTGAGCTTAATTTTCATTTTATTCCAATTCTGTATAGGTCTCAAATGATCTCTCTCTTGTGTCTTTCTATGAATGTTTAGAAAATTTTAGCAGACCATACCAGTTTGATCTTAGCAAATTGGACCTTTTGCTTGTTTGATAACTAGTACCACTCAAACAAATGATCTATCTTTGCAACCAATCTGAAAAATTCTGAGAATTATGAGTTCCATTATAGTAGAGAGCATCTGTCTTAATCAAACGTGCAATATTATTTTGTTCAAAGTTATCCTTAATATTCTCTTATTGTCTCCTATTATTTCGATTATTCCCGTTTCCGATCATCCTAGGTTCCTCATCGAATGTAATATATGCGTCATCGTCAAAATTTTGTTCTTTACCCAGCTTATTTTATGGTTTCTAAGCGATCTCATGTTCGATTTATGTCGACTTTTAATTCTAGATATATCTTTTGAAGTTGATTTTCTAACTTTTGAATTGCGTTATCATTCATGTCTTATCCTAAGGTTTTGCCACTACGCAATAACATGCAGCTAATCAGATGTAGATGCAAGACCCTAAACATCAACTAAATGCATATGCTAATTATGCAAATAAAATAAAATACTAAGGTCTAAATCTATATGATAGAATGTAATCTTAAATTTGCTAATGCGACACACAAATCGATACCAATAAAATATGCAATGCCAATGATACAACTAATCTGGAGTGCAAATTAGCTTTGTTGTATCATGCAAGCCGTATAGAACTTGTAGAGCTTTAATCTAGGCGAGCATTGCCGAAAATTTTGCCTGAAAAGCTTGAGAAATCATTAAAATATGCTGAAAATACGGCTGAAATTTGGTTGAAAATTCCTGAAAATTTGCAAGCCATACTGTGCAACCGTGGCTCGGAGATTGGCTCGGTGCTGGTGGCACAAGCTGGTGCTCGCGACTGAGGGACGGCTCGGGGGCGCACCAATGAACAATGTCGGCACGTCGGCTCGACTGCCTATCGAAGTCGGCATGATTGAGCCGACACTGTAGCAGGGTCGGTGCGATCGGTTCCGACTGCTTTTTTCGACAGTTCTGACGACGGTTCACTGTTGGAGTTGTTGTGGGTTTTCCTTGGGTTGGAGAAGATGTTGGTAGGGCTGGTGACCCCAATCGGCGTCGGTGGTGGCACCGGTGCGCTTGGAAGTGCTTGAAAGCGATGACGTTGCAAATTTGACTGGGGCGGTGCTGTTGTCGGTTAATGCCGTTGTTGTCAGAGGCGTGGGGATTTCGTAGGATGATGGTGAGGGTTACAGTGACCTCTTAAGGCAGCGATGACGGATTTTGGCAGCGGAGATTTGGGCGGCGATGGTAGAGATTGCTCTTGGTTGTGAACGAGGGCATATGAGTCGGGGGCGGCGGCGAAAGCGATGGAAGGTGCCGACAGGAGCGGCGGTAGGCAGGCAAGGCGGTGGCAGGCAAGCAAGTACATTTTAAGGTTTTGCATTTTTTTAACTGATATCCTTTTTCTTCTCTCTCTTTACCTCTATTTTTTGCTGAAAAATTCTCTTTTTTTGTTTTTGCTTTTTGTTGAAAATTCTCTCTATTTTTATTCCAGAAGTTTGGTTTTTGATTGATTTTTTAGATCCCGCCTTTTTTGATTTTAACTAAAAAGAATTTTATTTGAATCTAACTAAAAGAATTTTTTATGGTTAAGAAGAAACGAAAAACTAATCAGATTTAACTCTGATACCAATTTGAAGCAGAACGGAAGAAGGAATGGATGTGGTGGGACTTTGGGGAAGAAGTATATTATAGATTTGATAAGTTTTCAGATCTCGCATCTCGCATCCTGGAAATCTTTCGATCACTGACTCGCACGCCTCATACATGGAGGTTCTTCGGACCTCTCGTCCAGGTAATCAAACGCATCCTTGCACACCAATGAAAAAGATTTAATTTGTAGAGAAACTAAAAGTTTACACCAGAAACTTATTTTTATTGGATTCTTCATGAAAACATTAATAGATTTGTGGCCTTTATATAGGCTTATAACTTGACTCTTTGAATCCGATTATGACTAAAAATTCTAAATCAACTAAAACACTCAAATAAAAAAGGCTCAAATAAAAAAAGACTCAAATAAAAAAAGGCTCAACTAATTAGAATGCTCCAAGGACTCAAATTCCATCTCCAATTCGATTTCCAATTTGTTCAACCTCTAATTGGAATTCGATCTCTATCATCATTTCTTTAGAGAAATTTCCTGGATCGATTGATTTCATTGCCATCATATATTGCTAGCTCTCATTTTTGTGTACTAAATTTTACTGGTTTCTTTGTCTGTATCACACAATTTCCATATACATGAATTAATGGAGTATATATATATATCAAAATGGTAACATTAAATTTGAAGCAAAAAGTTAACAAATGGAGCAACCATTTTCTAATTATAAGGTACAAGGAAAGTGGGAATTTAAGATTGGATGAGTATTTACAAACAATTCCCATCCTACTGTTGGGAAACAAAGAAAAATCCCATTGTGCGGTTTTGGGGTTATAATTGAGACGAGGAAAGAAAAGTTAGGAACGAAGAGAAGGGTAGGAGAATACAGAAGATTTTAACCATCAAATTTTTGTATCATATCTCCTTTCCTTTCTTCTAGATAATTTTAACACATAGAAAGGTCTACTATAGTATCAAAGCCAACCATCAACAACTATGTAACCATATATTTGAATAAGCATGCCATTAAGCTAAATGAGTATGATCTATTATGGTCGAGTACGAAGTACGGTTTTCTTCTTTGTTTTGTATATTAAGGCCTGACTTGATTGGTCCCTAGATCCGCTGGTTTGCAAGTTTAATGGCCCAACTCTAGATCGACCTATATAGATCATATCATTCACCGGATCCTGACCGAATGTTTCATGCGGATTGGATGATCTTTTATGATCTGGGATCTTACATAAGATCCGGATCATCAATCATGACATCGTGATCACATATCTACTCTGACAAGTAAGCATATAATTCCATAGTTGGAACTGTGGACCTTGTAATGGTCCCGTAGTTTTTTAATTGAGGCTGCTACTTTGTGGGCTAGATTCGACTAGGTTATTTCATTAAGAGGCTATTTAAACACTATGGCTGCAGTTTTTATAAGTGTATTATCAGCACTGGTGGGTGATTCTTGAGTTCTTGTTTATCAGATGCTATATGGACATCTCCTGAATGATTGTACTGAAAAATTTGATGACGAGAAGCTTATGAAATCATGGTAATTTATCTGAATGTAAATGCATGTTTATGACTGAGCTGAAAGCCAATCAACTATTTTTTTTCCGGCGTTTAATTTTGGTGGAGTTAACAAAGTAGAATTGGTAAAAGAAAGACTAGAAGAATCTTTAGGTGCACACGAGTGTTATAGCGGAGAATCTGAATTACAATGAATGATGGTTTAATTATTCTGTGTCGCTGTGAAGTATATCTCATCCTCTTGTAAGGTTCTAAAGCACATATTTCTTATCATCCTTTACGGCAATGAGATTTTCTTCAATTTTTTTCAAACTTATTTAAATTGTTTGCAGAAGAATGTAAATTTTAACTTCTTTTCACTGTTGGTGCCCATAAATATAAGTTTGTTTACATCCAATGATATGTTGCAAGAATCTTGAGGGTATCATATGTATATTTTCTTATTAGTTCAAAATGAATTGTTACATGTCTTTATTGGGCATTATACCAACTTATGCTTATTTCATTTTGCTTATTTCAATTTCCTTTCTAGTGTACACAATGGTTCTCAATGTTGTAGGATTTTATATAGTTTGGGCCTTTCTTGTTGTCAGTTAAACTCCTTTACCAGGAATTGAAATTGATTCCAAAGTCTTTCAAGACCAAAAGAAAAGTTGACTAAATGGTAATAACTACAATACGTCACAGGTTCCCACACGTACACAAATAAAAAGATCCTATCAAACAGTATGATAATGCAGGAATGTGAACATTAGGATGGCTGCACGTCAGGTAATGAAGGATACAGCCATGAGCTATATTTATTGGGTGTGGCCACGTTGATTGTGACCTGTTATGTGTCCTCATGTAACTAAAAGAACTTGGTAAAAGACATTTAAATTTTACATAAATAGTCCACCGAGAGGATGCCAAGACCTAAGGTAGCATTTGATACAGTTGCCTGGGAATAATCAACAAAAGGTTCATAAGGTGGTCTATTGAACAGGGCTCAACATGTATGTGTTATTTAGATCTCCGTAGGAAATAGGTTTTAATTGATAAGCTGCATTTCCTTTATCTTCTTTGCTCTTACTTGTGTAACGGTTGTGAAGCAGAACCGAAAGGAAAAGATTGTGGTGTCGGAAATTGGAGATTGAAATTTTAGGGATTTGATATAATTTCGGGTCTTGCACCTTGGAGATCTGACATCACTGACTCTCATGCCTTGCACAACCGCATGTACAAGCAATCAACGCTCCTCTCATGCTTAATTTTTTGTGTGGAAAATAAATCTTACATAAATTTTCTTTCATCCATTCAATCTCATTTATAAAACAAGTGTTGGGGCCTTTTTATAGGCTTTCTATTTAAACAAACTTCTACCGCTACCGATGCATGACTTAAAAATAAGAAAAGTAACAAACATAAAAGAAGACTCAAACTCAAAGGAAACTGAATACTATAATAACAAATTAAAAGACTCAAGCACTACTAAAATGAATCCAAATTGTATTACATGGATCCCTATCATACTCTCCAGTTTTATAAAATTCTTCAGTTAGTGAATGGTGATTATGATGCACTATCTGACAAAAGTTAGCAGTCTCTAAGAATTAAAAAAATACTCGTCTTTGAACTTTAAAATGAAGTAGAATGTAGGTTTGCGGACGAGCATTTTCAAAATAAAGTATTAACGTCACAAAAGTGTAAAACCTGTTGGGAAGATAGTTGTGAAGGATAGGAGATAATAAAGTTGACGTGCTCAACTAACTTAAGCTCAATAAATGGCTCAGGTTATGGCATCAGTGTGGTCTCTGCTCAAGGCATAAATTTAGTATTGTCTCCAGCGTTACTACCTTTAACTATAGATTCATTTCAGACTCAGGATTTTGATAGTTACATAATAGGGCATGTGTTTGGTTTGGGTTCAAACTCTGACTCATGCTCATTCCAAAATCTGATCTGGAACTTTGGTTATGCTCAAGATATGCCTCGATTGTTAGCTCTGCTTGTAACCCTTGCTCTTATGTTTTTAACAACTTATATGGTGAAAAATTCATTAAATCTTCAATTGGTTTCAACCATTGAAGTTGGTGACGTGATTGATGCTTGGAAAGATATCGATATCCAAGCTCTTCTTGTATTAATGACCATGATGGATAACCTTGGTCACACTCAAATACCCAAGAATGAGTTTTGCCGGCTAATTTCCACTTAACAAACGAATACTTCTATTCATCTGATAGGTAGTTGTCAGAAAATATCCCTCTAAATAAGCATTATTGACTCTCATAAACTTTACGATCATAATATACTCAAAAAGTAGGGACAGTTGAGAACTGGTACTTAGAAAATTGTTAGACGATGACAAAATCATTATGAACCATTATGATACTGATACTTGTACCAGCCCATTAAAATATACTCCAAAAAACTTAAAAATCTACTTAAAATAACTCACAATACCCAAGAGAAGTAGTGTGTTGAACTAGCTAGCAATTGGTTCAAACAGAAGATAGCTGCCAAATCTCCAAAGTAATGAATGTTGTGTAAAATATTTAAAAGCCTCAGAAATCGCCAGAAATTTGCAAGCCGTATTATATCATGGCTTGGTAGTGTAGCTCAACTGGCGGCATGGTCAATAGCTCAGTCAACATTGTTAACTGGTCAATAGCTTATGGTTTAGGTCAGCTTGAACTAGAATTGGCTTAGCAGCTCGGCTTGTCGTCAAAAGTGACTCGCTGGAGCTGCTATTGTAGCAGATAGGAGCCAATCAATTTTTGTGATTTTAACACTGGTCTTTACCAAGGTTGAGTGGTTCGGACTCTATGTGCGATGATGAGACCTTTAGCGATGATGATATGGCCGTTTGAAGCCAGTGGTGACAGTGATGGTGTGATTTGTTGACGATGATAACAACGCCGGCAAAGGAGAATAATGATGACAATGCTGTAACGTTGAGTGTAGAGGATGAGGATGAGGATGACGTTTGGGTTGATTTTGGGTTTATGGCTAGGGTTCGAGGGAGGATAATGAAGATGATGAACAGATTTGTTTTCTATTTGTTTTTTTTTTGTTTTTTTTTTTCATTTTCTGCTTTCTTTTGAGTTAGAACTACAACTTTTTTAAATTGAAGCAAAGAACTAGGGTTTTTTAATCAACGTGGAAACTAACCTTATTTACGGAGGCAAAGAAAGAGGAAGATGATGACAAAGATCATGAATTTAGGCTCTAGGCTCTGATACTAATTTGATGCAGAATGGAAAGGAAAAAGTTTGTGATGTTGGAAATTGAGGATGAAAAATTAAAGATTTGATAAAATTTCGGGTCTTGTACCTTCTAGAAGTGATAATTATTGACTCACACGTAGAGCACGTAAAGATTTTTCAGAATTCATGCTCAGTCAACGAAGCCCACTCGCGTGCCTCTAGGCGACAAACAAAGTTTAAAGAAAATTTCATTCATTCAATATCTCTCTAATAAAACCGTGTTGATGCCTTTTTATAAGCTTACAACTTAAACAAACTTGTACCACAACTTATGTGGGACTAAAAATAAATAATGATTAAAATAAAAGAACACTAGAACTCCTATCAAAACGAAACCAAATACTCAAACAACAGATTAAAAGACTCATGTGTGCAAATTGCATTAGGTGGATCCATATCAGGTTGGCCATGTCGAGGTCCAAGATATGAAGTTCTAGCATAAATTACTTTGATGCAGTTAATCTCATCACATGATCTTGACTCAAAGATACCTTTGCAATGGTTGTTTAGACCTGATTGTAAACATCCTATTCCGACCCATATTTGTTGAACCTTGACGAATCCTGCACCTTCACGAAGCTCTTGTCGTACTCATTTGTGCAAATAGATTGATAGGCAGTAGGTTCTCTATATGTCTCCTTGGGTGATATAGTATCATACCTTTGCATGACCTGACAAAGTTCATAGATTTATTTATGCCCTTGGTGATATTAAAGAACCAAAATGATCTGCATACTCAATTCGACATAGTTGTTTCCAGGTCTCAGCCCATATAAATAGATGCCAACTTCTAGTGGAATATTCAGACTGCTGATGTTTTGGTATGAATCATGTGTTCTTGGTGATGGTATGATACTACTTATTTCGACGATGCCAGACCACACGATTACCAAAGCATATGTAATGAACTATTAATTGTGTATAGCAGGTCTATGTGTATTCAAATTTTCCTCAGTTCAAATTGGCAGAACAAATATGTATCTTGGTATTTCCTTGTTTCTGGTATATCACAAACATGAATCATGATCTTGTAAGCATCAGTGCGATTGTTGTGTAATCTGCGACAAATTATCAGCATTGTGACCGTATAGAACCATTATGTCATGTAACATTCATCACAGCATCAAGTGCGGATTTACTTTCTATATCCTGAGAGGCAGGGATCCTTGCAAACAAGAGCCATATCTGGTATCTTTATTGTCTTTGTACTTGTGAATGCATTGGCACTGCAAGCTGAACTGGAGTTAGATTTGAGCACCTCAATGCACCTCAATGATGCACATGGATTTAGCCTGTATAACTTATGAAACTACTGCTAGCTCGGCTGTTGTCTTCATGGGGAAGAATAAATGTTGGTCCTCTTTCCTAACAACATATTTGTTAGTTGCATTTTTTATGGCAAAAAAGTCCTATTACATTGCTCATAGCCTCATATCCATCGATGGGTTAATAGAAACTTATATATGCTCCTTCTAAAATAACTAACTTACATTGCTCATTGCTCAGAATGAGGAATTAGTTAGTTGATGGCATAAGGAAGTAAGGACAGGAGGCATTGGGGTTGGGATAGAGTAGAAGCCAATTCATCAGACATAATGCCACAAGCAGCTCAATATTATATCCTGAAGTGTGATGAGCGTGCAGATGTGGGAGTTGGTTGGTTGTAGCCCCTCTCTTGCAAGTAGCCATCAATTGTAATAGTAGCGATGTCATCAATGTAGCTTAATATGATTTGGATCCCTTTATCTATCGCTTTTGTTGTGTACCTGTCACTAGTTGACAAGTGAGCGAAAGGATATAAAAACAATTTGACTTTTGAGGAGGTCAACCAAAATTAGATCTCGGTGGATAGGCTGATATTGGGTCAAAAAAGTTGATCTAGAAAGGTGCTTTAGTTCAAAAGATATCTACAGTTGGTGGATGAATTGAATAGTACTAATCATCAAGATGCATATGTTATACAAAAGAGGGATGCTGACCGGGACAAACCTAGCCCAATCAGCAGCCTAGTCAACCGCCATCTTTCGAGTTTTTTGGGCTATGTTTTGGGGTCTTTTTACCCCGCGACGCTATCGACACATGCATCCACTGTTCTCACTCATTTTCGGTTATGCGCATGCACCGAATCCTGTTTGTATGGTTTTTTTTCGCGACAGTGCACGGGTTACTTCTAGTTACTTGATATTTGATAAACCTTCTTAAGTTACCATTATATAGAAAACTTATTTTAAACTTATTTTAACTGTTCTTGTTATGATTGATATTACAGCCTATACATTATAAGCAAGGACAGAGCCATGAATTTGAACTCATCCGGACTACAAGACTTATTAGAAAGTAAACTGGGCTGCAATGGTTCCAAACTGTGTGTTCGTCAGTTTGCCTTCTACGCACTACTTGCAGAACTCCAATCTTTTATCTCTGTCTTCAATCAGCTTCCTCCTACGAACCATATCAAGAGGCTTCTCGATTGGAATGCACGTAATCAAGCGACCCCTTGATGTTGTGTTTTGCGGTCCCAAAGTGTGTTCGTCAGTTTGCCTTCTATGCACTTCCTGAGAATTTCAATCTCTCATCCTTGGCTTCAATATGCTTCCTCATACGAAGCACATCAAGAGACTTCTCAATTGAAATGCACGTCATCAAGCGGCCCCTTGCCGCTGTGTTCTTCGTCCCAAACTGTGTGTTCCTACGCAATTCTCGCAGAACTCCAATCTCTTATCCCTGACTTCAATCAGCTTCTTCCTACGAAGCACATCAAGAGACTTCTCGCTTGGACGTCCTTGGCGAAAATGCGAGAACTTGGCCGACTCTTCACCACTCGAGCCCTGAGAGATACTAGCTTCATTCTCTACGGTGTGCACCTGTAGCACATATAAAATCTGTACCCTCCCTTTTCATCACGATGAGAGATCCCTTTGACACTTTCAGCAAGTCACCTTCAATGACTGTACTGTACACCATTACAGCTAGAGCTCCAATGGAAATCAGACTTTTCTTCAAGTCTAGCACATGACGAACATATTTCAGTGTTCGGATAACTCCATCATGCATCTTGATTCTCACTTCTCCAACTCCCACTGTTTTACAAGGCATGTTGGTTCCCATCAGCACGTTTTCACCTTCTTTAGAATAATATGAACTAAACCAGCTTCTATTCGGCGTAATGTGGCAGGAGCATCTCGAATCCAAGAGCCATGAGATCACATGATCTCCACATGTTGTTGCCATCAGAATTTCTCCGTCATCGCTATCATTGCTACCGATCCCTACAGAAGGGGAACCAGAAGCATCTTCCTTTTCTTTTCTATTTCTCTTCAACTTGGGGATAGTCTGTTTTCCAGTGTCCAGTTTACTTGCACAAATGACATCTTGTCCTTGCGCCCACGTGACTTCGATCTCGACCGACCTTTGTCCTTCCTTGAACCATGGCTGTTCTTAGAATCACGACGTCCCCTGATGAATAGAGCATCTCCTTGATCACCATTGTCCCGACAAGTCACCTTCACTTGGAGAACTTCGGAGTGTATTGCAGATTCAACACCCTTCAAGGATAGTGTTTCTTGCTAATATACCATGTGCTGGACCACGTCAGTCATCTGTCAGAGAACAAAACAATATCATCACCAGCTGTTCATCTTCGATGTTCACCCACGTATTTCACAAATCTGCCACGATCTTCGTGAACGTGTCAATGTGATCTTTGACATGAGTGTCATCCCTCACCTTCAACATATATAGCTATGGCATCAAGTACATCCGGCTCGTCAGATTCTTCTTTGCATAAAGTGCCTCCAGCTTCTTCCAAAGCTTGTCTGCAGTTCCTTCCTCGGATACCTTCCTGAGTACTTCATCAAACAATGAAAACTGCAATGCACTCAATGCCTTTCTCTTCATCTCTAATTTCTCAGCTTCCGTGGCCGCCGTATCAATCTTGTCATTTTCAAAGACAATTTGATATCATCCATCTCTCATCAAAAACGCCTTCATCTTCCGTCGTCACAGACTGAAGTCATTCCTTACAGCGAATTTATCGAGCTTGAATTGTGGTAGAGGATGATATCTTGACCGTCTACTTTCTTCTCACCTATACTCTGATACCACTTGTTGGGGTTGGACGCAACGCATTAATATAGATAAGATAATCTGTCACAAATTTTAACAAACAGAGTAGGATCTTGATGGAATCATAGAAGGCACAAAGATAAACCACCACACACAAGATCAAGCAATCACACAGAGAGACACATAATTTAAACTGGTTCGGCACAATCTGTCACCTATGTATAGTCTTCCATGGTCACGGTTTACATTAGATCAGAGATGTAGAGCGAGAGAATTCACCGAAAACGAAGATCTCCTCCAAGATTCACGCAGCCCGTATCGACCCCAACTTCATCCCCTTTGCCTCCCCAAGCCGGCCGAGTTCTCCACGGCGTCAACTCTCCTCTATCATCTTGCCACGTGGAGTCTATCTTTAGATAGCGTGGACGGCCGACACTCGCAACTTTATTTATTTATCACTCCTCCCGCCACCCCCATCGGCTCCGCCCCTATATATACCCACTTCTCAACCCCCTCCAAATCTCAAAACAAATTTCATTTTAAGAATTTATGGGAATGACTGCGGCAGAGTGGAGCAGGGGCCCGATCCTCGGCCGCGGCTCCACCGCCACCGTCTTCCTCGCCTCTTCCCCCTCCTCCGCCGTCGAACCCTTCGCCGTCAAGTCTGCAGACATCGCCCGATCGGGGGTCCTGCAACGCGAGCAGAGGATGCATTCTTCGATTCCCCGCTCGCACCACATAATCTCCTACATGGGATCCGATATGAGCGCCGACCCCTCGGGGACGTACTACGATCTTTTTCTCGAGTACGCGCCCGGCGGGTCGTTGATCGATGAAATCAAGAAGAACGGCGGCAGTCTCGGCGAGGCCAGCATCAGAGCCCGCACTAAGGATATAATGCTGGGCCTGGCCCACCTCCACTCGATGAAGATCGCTCATTGCGACGTCAAGGGCCAGAACGTCCTCATCGGATGCGACGGAAGGGCTAAGATCGCCGATTTCGGGTGCGCAAGATTCGTCGACGGCGACGGCGGCGACGTGCATTTCTCGGGGACGCCGATGTTCATGGCGCCCGAGGTCGCCAGTGGAGAGGCGCAGGGGACGCCGGCTGATGTTTGGGCCGTCGGATGCACGGTCATCCAGATGGCCACCGGCCGACCCCCGTGGCCCGATGCCACCGACGCCGTTTCCTTAATTCATCGGATCGCGTTCTCCGGCGACGCGCCGGAGGTTCCGACTTTGCTTTCCGGCGAGGGAAAGGATTTCTTGTGGACGTGTTTGTGCAGGGAATCAGAGGAGAGGTGGACGGCGGCGGAATTGCTGGGGCATCCGTTCTTGTCGGATTCGGGTTCGGGGTGTAAGTGGACTTCGCCGAAAAGCACGCTGGATCGAAGCTGCTGGGATTCGTTGATGATGTCCGAGTCGGACAACGAGGGAAGTAACGATTTTGATTCTACATCGGACAAGCCAAATGCGATCAATGAGCTGTTCAGACATGGCAGCGATGGTCCCGAATGGACTTGGGACGATGATTGGATGACGGTGAGAACCGACGAGGATCAGAGTGCAGCAGACAAAGCGTTGGTTCAGAGTGCAGCAGACGAAGCGTTGGTCGGTGATGCATCACCACCGACACCTAGTACGATTATTAGCATTGGCGTGGGTAATTTTAGTGATGTAACAAGTGATGATTGTGATTGTAAGGTAGCTGTTGACTGCGAATCTGAAAAACAATGCGTCGGCTTTCTAGTTGGATCTTTTCCTTCAGTGTCAAGTTGTCACTTTGGGCTTTGTTGCGTTGCCTTCAGTCCTTCGGTAGTTGGATTAGTAAGGCCTAATGAATTTTTAAATGATGATGCCGTCCATTGGGAATAAAGGCGCAAGAAGATCTCTTGATGCACTTCTCATTGGGATTGATGGGGGGTGGGCCTAGAATTTAGAGAGGATGTTGTTGGCTGAGGCTGCATAGCACTCTTTTGGTGATTGGCCACAATGCACCAACCTTTTCTCACTGGGAGGTTAAGGGTTTGATGAAGGTTTGGTGCTCCTGAGCTTAAAGCCAGCGTTGAAGCCCTTCATGATGGACCAACTAATCTTAGCTACACTGCTAATTCTTAACTGTCAGGTTTGATGGCAGGTGATGATGATAACAGAAATTCTCTCTAAATTGTGCTAACAAGAATACTAGATCTGAGAACAAGAAATTAAGCTTAATGAAGTGTCCCTATCAAAAATGAGAGTATGCAAGAGGCACTAATAGAACCATATATAATAAGAGTAGCTAGAGCAGTGAATGCAATCAAAATAACATAAGAATGAAACTAGGAAGCACAATATAGTTAGACACCCAATAAGACAATGAGATTCCTCGATGCAGAGTTAGGGAAAGCGCTCGGCTAAAGAACCATAACTTAAGAAAGCATAAACACAAGAGTCTTAAGAAGAAGTTACCGGCATAACAACTCGAATGTGTCAGGCTGAGCACATTTGCATAAAACCATGAATACTGCCTAAACAACACAGACACTAAGATCAACTGTGTGCTCATTGTAAACGAGGATGAGCACTCAAAATGATGTATAACGACTCTCGATACTAGATGATTACTCAAAACTTTAAAAAAGATAGCATGTAGACAGCCAAGTTTTCCACCCATCAAAGTCAGCATTTAACCTGGGTCTCAAGTTGATTTCTTGCTATCCGAATGTGACAACCTGAGATCAATCGACTGCAACTGGCTGCGCAGGTTCTTGTTGTCCTCCAACAGTCGGTCATATTCGTGAGTGAGTCCTTCGGATTGTTTCTTTAGAGCCAATGCATTAGCTTCTGCTGCCTTTGCCTCCTTCACCTTCGCCTCAGTCTCGGACTTCAAAACCTGTATCTGCTCATTCAAGCTAGCAATTTCTCTCTCTTTCGCTTTTAAGTCATCTCCCCCATTTTTCGATTCTTCCAGTGCTCTATTCTGCTTCATAACAGCCTCCATGCCCTTCTTCAATCCACGAAGCTCTCTGACGTAGTGATGCAACCGGTCAATTATCAGTGCAAGAAGTAGGATAAACCCTGCAAGCGTGGAACAATATATTCATGAGTCCAAGAACTCCAATGCCAACATGGAACATTCATTACAGTTTTAAATTTATGAAACCAAACTAACACAAGGATAGGTTAATCAAGATAACAGTACTCATGCAACTATGAAACATTTCATAGAAGAGAGACATAATGATAAAAAGAATTCGAAGACAGTGAGGCTGTCCATACATTGAAGTCAATCCCTCAAGTTGATTAAAGCCATGGTGCATATAGCATGTGGTTCAGGTTTCATGACTGGAAGAACAAAATGAGTAGGTGATAGCAAATAGTTGTTATTGTTGTGTGGCGGAGCCCAGTTCAGCCAACACAAGCGCAGCGGAATACACAAGATCGTGGAGATAGAGGACGAAAGATCAGCAACGAACAAATAGAGCACAAACAAGATTGCTTTAGGCCGTGAACGGCCAAAGGGGAACACTGGTCAGCATTATTACGAACGGGAAAGATGAATACAAATCTTTTCTCTTCGTCCAACGAAGAAGAAGCACACAAGTCTCTCCCAAAATCTCACGCTACAATCTCTCAATATTGGCTCTCACAGATGGCGGCTCTATCAAAGGATACAAAAGTATTCCACACGAAACCCGAACCTAAACCCCTCCTATTTATAACCCTAGATTACAATAGGTGTCATCATTGGCTAGGAATTCCTAAGGATAAGGATCCCGACAATTACGACATCCAATCCAATCACCGTTCTACGCAATTAATGCCGCAGCAATCTAATGAGCTAATTGCCGCTTCCTAGTGGGCCGCATCCCTATGGGCTCCATTCGACCGATCGACCTTCCTTCTATGTCGAACGACCCAAGTGCCGAGCCTCGCGTACGAGCCTTCAACATTCGAGCCTTCATACGACCGATCGATCGAAGACGGACTCTAATCGCGTTACGGCCCATCGACACAATGCTGAGCGATCGACCTTCAGACTCGAACTGACGACCGATCGACCCAATTGCGTTGTAGAAGCCACATGTCCAGCATCCTCGTATCTGACTTGTGCAGAGTCAGATGGGTCGAATCCAGGCGCAGACGAATTACCTCTGCACAAGATAACTCGTCTGCCATACAACTGCTTCTCCTGCACCGAATCGAGCCAACTTCTCCACAATTATATATTCAGAAGACCCACAAAGAAAATTGAGATGGTTGCCTGAATAGCATCACTGATGAAATCATAGAGGATGTTGGTAGCCTCCATGAAGTGATTATAAATTAATGAGTTGTTGCAATTATGAACCCAAAGTGCAACTGTTCCAATGATATCCATGTTGGCATCCTGATCATCAGCATCATTGGATCATTCTCATTAGCATTCTCATTAGCATGAAGCTGGCTACGGAGGACAACACTCAGATGAAAAAGGTAGAGAAATGATACCATGTATGATCACCTATCCACCTAACATAAGTTCTATATGGGCTGGTACCAAAATCCTGAGTAAAGCAACTAGGAACCAAAGAATGCCTCAATGTTTAAGAAGGCGGAGGCATGGGTCGGCGCCGCCTAGGTGGAGGAAAATCATACAAAATTAAAAAGGATAGAGGAATGGGGGAGAGATCTTACTTCATCACTCAAGTCTCCTATTGTCGCTCGTTGCAGTCAACTCCCATTGCCAGTCACCAACCCTGCTACTGTCGCGGCCGCTGCTGCTCGAGAAGGAAAAAAAAGAGATCGATAGATGAGAGATAAGGGGGTTTATGGTTCTTTATAATAGAAGCGGGATGCATAATGCAGGAGATAGCGGCGAGCAAGTCTCCAACGAGGTAATCTCTAAAACTCTTCCTCCTCCAACTCTAATTTCTTTTTTGTCTCTAATTAGGGATATGTGTCTGATCACAGCCCCTTAGCCCTAATCGAGGCAGCCTAAAAGTTGCCAATGCTGCCTTTTAAAATTGTGGAAGACATACAAAAAAATTTGGTGGTTGGTCAATGGGTTGATACCATCTTATTTGGTCATGTACTTTATTCATATGTGATTGGGATGCGGCGAATGTGGATGTGATCTCAATTGGTAATGGTTTAATGGGAAAATCATGTCATTAAATGAGAGAGTGATTTTAAGCCCCTCATTTGGCAAGGGTTTAATGGGAATGATGCAATTAGGTTGTGCGACGAATGCGGATGATGCGGCGAACATGAACGTGGTCTCATTTGAAAATGATTTAATGCGAGAGTCGTGTCATTTAATATGAGAATAATATTAAGACTTTATTTGACAATATTTTAAATATAGAGGGTGATGTAGTCCTTTTAACTAATTACCTAATTAGTGGAAGTAAACGGAGAAGAGGGGAGGAAAGGGCAGGTTGAATATGAAGAAGAAGATTCCTTCTAGAAGCGAACCCTATTTCTTGGAGATTTAGGCTTTAGTCTCGAAGTAAAGCTAGGAGAGAGGCCTCCTCTCCCAAGGAGACCACCTATCCCATGTATCACACGTTCAATAATGATCTCATTTGGAAATGATTTAATGCGAGAATTGTGTCATTTAATAGGAGAACAATATTGCGACATTATTTGGCAATATTTTAAATAGGGAGGGTGATTTAGTCCTTTTAACTAATTATCCAACTAATGAGAGTGTTATTATAAATAACGGAGGAGAGGAGAGGGGGAGGGCATGTTGAATATGAAGAAGATGATTCCTTCTAGGAGCAAACCCCTAGTTCTTGGAGATTTAGGCTTTAGTCTCGAAGTAAAGTTAGAAGAGAGACATCCTCTCTCAAAGAGGCCACCTATCCCTTGTGTCCTACTTTCAATAAATAAAAATTCCATCTTTCTCATCTTTCCATTATAAAAATCCGTCTTTTCTCGTATCTCTTGGCAAAGATCGTATCAAAATGATATCAGATCACGACGATTATGCGGCCATGATGGAAGATCACCAGGTGTTTAATGAAATGCTACAAAGAGCTCATGTGCTGTGGAAAAAAGGAACAAGCTTTATCGATATGAAAAATTTCAGGAGACAGCTAACAAGTATGTTCTCGCAAAAACTCATTTTAACAACATTTCCACAGCTAAGAGTGAAACTCAACATTTACAATGTCTAGTTAAATAGATGGGGTGTCATCTGATGAGTGGATGCTATCAAAGTTGCATTGCATTATTTTCAGAGATTTTAACTTTTGATCCAAAGAATATTACAGTTTTTCTTTATAGAGAACAAGCTTATAGAGCACTTGGTTTTCTTGAAGCTGCTGATTCGGAGATGATGAAATTTTATGGGATTTTCCCCGAGGATGAAGTGGAAGAAGAAACTAAAAAAATCATCGCTTTTAAGGAGGAGATGCATCCGAAGGGCGACATGAAATCAAATCTGAACAAAAACGAAGACAACGATATAGATGCGAAACAAAAGGAGCCAACTTTGGAAAGGGACAATGGCAAAATCATCTCGTTGGAGATGGATGTCCAATAAAAAAGATCATGCTTCAGATCTAAACCCAGCCGACGACTCCGACGAAGATCCAATACATTCTGATCATCGGAAGGATACAGAAGGGGGTAGCAGCCCCTCACAAGTCCCCAGGGCCATGCAGTCCTTTTGCAGGGCCGAGAGGGCACCCAGGAGCCTCGTAGAGCTTCGAAGGAAGACGGTGTGCACATTCGGGCTCACGACTAGTTTCATGCCGTGATAAATCCACGACCAAACTTGGTGATTGCCGTAGGTTCATTTCGGGCTTCGTGGAGGACGATGGAGGCCTTGAATGGCATTGATGGAGTAATGATGTGATTGGGGTGCGGCGAATGTGGACGGGCGGTGCGGCAAATGTGGACGAGATCTCAATTGGTAATGGTTTAATGGAGAAATCATGTCATTAAATGAAAGAGTGATTTTAGGCCCCTCATTTGGCAAAGGTTTATGGGAAATGATGTGTTTGGGCAGTGCGACGAATATGGATGATGCGACGAACATGGACGTGATCTCATTTGGAAATGATTAAATGCAAGAATCGTGTCATTTAATAGGAGAATAATATTAGGACTTTATTTGGTAATTTTTTAAATATGGTGGGTGATTAGTCCTTTTGACTAATTACCTAATTAGTGGGAGTATTATTATAAATAACGGATGAGAGGTGAGGGGGAGGGCATGTTGAATATGAAAAAGAAGATTCCTTCTAAGAGCAAACCCTAGTTCTTGGAGATTTAGGCTTTAGTCTCTAGTCTCGAAGTAAAGCTAGGAGAGAGTCTCCTCTCCCAGAGAGGCACCTATCGCTTGTATCCCTCTTTCAATAAATAAAAATTCCATCTTTCTCATCTTTCCATTTTAAAAATCATTCTTTTCTATTATGTCTTGGCGAAGATCGTATCACACACATGGCACCAAGGAGCAACTAACTAATTTTCCTAATGTCACACAAGTGTCTAGATAATGTAGTATGGTAAAATTTCAGATGATGTCAAGAGAGAGTCTATGCAAAGAGTTAACGGAATAAATTTCAAGCCCAAAGAAAATTTAATACATTATCTCGCAGCCATTTTAATGGAGATGCGTTAAATTATTTGCTTAATCAATGCTTCAATATTACTAGCAAAACTCAAGATGCTCCTACTGGATAAAATGTGTAAATTGCAGAAAATACCTTTCTTCTATTGGCATAATAATACTACCACTATCAAATCTAAGAAATTAACAGAAACTATCTTTATTCTATTAGCATATGGGGTTATCAATGGCCCATGTTCAGCGGTAGTTTCAGCTAATTTTTTAGAATATAAGGTCTCAATACCCTCATACCAATAGAATAGTGATAGTTTCTGGAATTTATCCAATTAAAAATATAAATTTTATAAACAAAACTCGACATCATAATCAACATTCTTAAAATTAGCATATGTAGATTCATCATTCAACAAACTGGTGAATATGAACTGGGCAAACTGCCCACATTATTTTACATATTAATGTTATCATACTTTCCTGCAATGAAACTATATTCGTATGATATGCCTTATCATTGATTATCGTAGATCACTAGATTGGAGCTCACATCAGAGTCAACTACTATACTGTACAGAAGCAAGAAAAAGAATGATCTTATGCATAGATGAGATTAAAGATCTGTCATGTATCTTGGATTCGGCATGTATGAATTGTAGAACAAAATTTGGGAGAAGGTTGAAGAAGTTAGTTTACTCTCTCTTCCCCATATTCTTATTACATATGTGTCTTCACATTTACAAAATACAGTCACAAATTCACAATATTATTATTAAATTCTAACACTTCCTATCAGGCTGGAGCTTACATCATATATACCCACTTGTTACAAATAAACTCAACACGGAACTAACCAAGAGGTTTGTAAACATGTCAACCAGCTAAACTAACATATCTTGTCTTGAATACCTTTTGTCAATTTTTTCTCGAACAATGTGGCAATCAATCTTAATATTATTGTGTATTGGTTGTTATTGGGTGTGTGTGTAAAGAAAAGAGAGGGGTAATATAAATAGAAGTGATAGCCATTCTTTGAGGCTCATCACCATTTTCCACCCAATTCTATATGGTAGCAGAGCCCTAAAACAAAAAACAAAAAAAAACCCAAAACCCAAAACCGCAGCACCCACCCGTCGTCGCGCGCCACCCATCCGCGCCGCACGCCCCCGCCCGCGCGCGCGCCCCGCCCGCGCGCGCGCGCCCCGCCCGCGCGCGCCGCCTTCCGCTGCCTCCGCTCCACGCCTTGTGATCCCCCCTCTTCCAAGTCCTCTACTAGCCACCACAAAACCCTAACTAGCCACAAAAGAAAACCCCAAAAACCCTAACCCTAGATCTATGGTAGAGTCATGAAAAGGACTCCATAGATTTACGGTTAGGGTATGCCCTAGAAGAGGAAGAAGAGAAGTAGATCTGCGGATCTAAGGAGGGAGAGAGGAGAGATCTGCGGATCTGGAGAGATGGGGGACAATCTTACCTCAGCTGACATGAAGGCCTTCATTGGAGAGATAACGAAGCTGCTTGCTTCGAAGGAGTTGGGATCCTCGAGTGGATCGACGCCTTTACGACCCGTGCAGAAGCTGGAGTTGATGCCCAATGATGTGAAATTGAAAGGGACGAAGAATTACCTCAGTTGGTCCAGGAGGGTGCTTCTCATCCTGAAGTCGAAGGGGTTAGAAGGCCATGTTCTGGGTTCATGTAAGGAACCGGTGGATAAGACTAGGGATGATTGGAAAGTCTGGAGCACCACCAACTCACTGGTGGCTGCTTGGTTGATGACATCGATGGTTCCACCCATTGCTGGGATGGTGGAGGCCATAGAGAGTGCTACGGGGATATGGAGTATGGTGGAGAAAATGTATTCTGGAGCAGGGAATGTGATGCTTATGATGGAGGTTCAGGACAAGGTCGACACCTTGAAGCAGGGGGAGATGTCTATTCTAGCCTACTCTGCGGAGTTGAAAAGGCTGTGGTCGGAGTTAGACCACTATGACCCTATTGATCTGCCTGATCCTAGGAGTGCTGCGATACACAGGAAGTGGGTGGAGCGTAGGCGTGTGACACATTTTCTGAGGAACCTGAATGGAGACTTTGAGGTCAGGAGGGCGAGTATGTGTCACGTATCCTCCATTCCATCTCTGGAGGAGGCCATAGCTGCAATGGCACAGGAGAAGACCAGACTGAGAGTTATGAAGGATGAGGGTACTCAGGTCACTCGGGCTGCACTGGCTGTACCGGCAGTGGCAGCAGTGAGCGAGGATCGAGAGTGCTACACCTGTGGGGTGAAGGGTCACCTGAGCTTTAACTGCCCACAGAAGGGTAGTGGACGAGGACGTGGCACAGGAGACAGGGGAGGAGGTCGTTGGGGCCGTGGAGGCCGTGGACGAGGTCGCGGCGGCCCACGGGCCAACTTTGCTACTGCTGATGGACGACAGGAGACAGTGATGATTGAGGCTACGCCAGCTGAGGCGTCAGATCTAGAGCAGCGGAGACAGTCCAGATCTACTACTGAGAGCTCGGAGAGTCATGCAGACCAGACTAGAGATGTTGCTTCGCCATTCGGTAACTTTGCCCACTTCGCTCACACAGGATCAGGTAACCAATTAGCCCTTTCATGTAGAGATCATATAGAGTGGATTATTGACTCAGGTGCATCTAGTCATGTGTCAGGTGCATATAGACAGTTTTCCACATATAGACCACATACCATTCATGAAACTGTTCAGACAGCTGATGGCACATCCCAACCCATTAGAGGGATTGGCACTATTCAGTGCACTCCCTCCATACGCCTCTCCTCAGTCCTTCACGTCCCATCATTTCCAGTCAACCTTTTATCTGTTGGCTCTATTGTTGATGATCTCGACTGTAGCATTACTTTTGACTCTACTCATTGTGTGTTGCAGGAAAGGAAGACTGGGAAGAGGCTTGGGATTGACGTCAGGCGTGATGGACTGTGGTATCTTGACAGAGCTAGTGGGGATGCTGCACTGGCTGTCGTTGGTGGAGAGAAGAAAAGGAATGTACTTTTATTACATTGTCAGTTGGGACATTTGCCTTTTGATATGTTGAGTAAAATGTATCCTGAGATTTTGAATAGAGTGAATGAAATGAATTTGAAGTGTGATGCATGTGAATTTGGGAAACACACTAGGACATCATATCCTAGTGTGGGGATGAGGAGTGTAGAGAGATTTCATCTTATTCACTCAGATGTTTGGGGGCCCTGCCCAGTGACTTCAGTAAGTGGGTTCAGGTGGTTTATCACTTTCATAGATTGTCATTCTCGGATGACATGGCTTTATATGATGAAAAACAAAGGCGAAGCGTTGAAGTGTTTTCAGGACTTCCATAGAAGTGTCAGGAATGTGTATGAGGCCAAGATCCGTGTCTTGAGAACGGATAATGGGACAGAGTATGTAAACAAGGAGTTTGCATCTTATCTATCTGAGAGTGGGATAACTCATCAAACCACTTGTCCCAACACGCCTCAACAGAACGGAGTTGCTGAAAGGAAAAATAGACACTTGTTGGATGTAACTAGGTCACTCATGCTCACCATGAATGTACCTAAGATATTGTGGAGTGAAGCAGTGATGACAGCTACCTATCTCATCAACAGGATGCCTTCGCGGATCCTTGGTATGAAGTCTCCATGTGAGATTCTTATGGGAAAGAACACTTTTGTAGTTCCACCAAAAGTGTTTGGATGCACATGCTTTGTGAGGGATCATAGACCTTCTGTGGGGAAGCTGGACGCTCAGGCAATTAAGTGCATATTTGTTGGGTATCCTTCAAATCAGAAGGGCTATATGTGTTGGAGTCCCTCAGAAAGAAGGCTGTTTGTGAGTATGGATGTGACGTTCAGGGAGACTGAGCCTTTTTATGGAGGACTGACAGATTCTACATCAGTATTTGATACTGGTGCCTCTTCAAACACAAGAGGAGTTGGTCGAGAGGGGGAGACTGGTGACAGGAGGGTAGTGGTTGGACTTATACCGTGTCCTGTCGGGCCTACTGGTACTGGTCCTGATAGCAGGGAGGAGAAAAGGGCCTTGGTGGAAGAGGAG
Source organism: Scilla litardierei (assembly GCA_030789695.1). Classification (NCBI taxonomy): domain Eukaryota; kingdom Viridiplantae; phylum Streptophyta; class Magnoliopsida; order Asparagales; family Asparagaceae; genus Scilla; species Scilla litardierei. The sequence goes on from CM061132.1 coordinate 4,686,765, forward strand.
GAAGACAGGTTGTACGGCAAGAAATATAACAGGAGACAGAAGGGTAGTCAGAGCGATGGAGAACAACAAGAAGACATCTCCCCCACTGAAGAACCACTAGCTCCACAGCCACATGTCGAGATTGATCAGTCTATCACGCCTGATCGAGTCCCGACTTCCTTACTGCCTTCCTCTCCTAACACGGATGGTAACCTTTCTTTGCCTTCCTCTAGTTTAGATCTTCCACTTGCATCTCGTAGGGAGCCTCGTATCAATGCCGGCAGGCCTCCTGTACGGTATGGATATGAGACTGATATTGCTAATCATGTCTCCTATGCTTCTCTTACACCTGCATAAAGGGCTATCATTGCATCCTTACAGTCTATCTCTATACCAAGTGATTGACGAGTGGCAAAGCAACATCCCCAGTGGAAGAAAGCAATGCTCGAAGAACTTGAAGCACTGGAGAAGAACAAGACATGGAGACTTGTCTCACTTCCGGCAGGGAAGAAAGCTGTGGACTGCAAGTGGGTATTCACAATAAAGCAAACTCCAGAAGGGAAGGTGGACAGGTACAAAGCGAGGCTGGTTGCCAAGGGCTACAGTCAGACTTATGGGATTGATTATGATGAGACATTTGCCCCAGTGGCAAAGATGAGTACTGTGAGAGTACCGGTATCCTGTGCATCGAATTTTGGATGGAAATTGCATCAGTTGGATGTAAAAAATGCCTTCTTGCATGGAGACTTACAGGAGGAGGTATACATGGAGGTTCCACCTGGCTTTAGCACACAACAGACGATGGGAAAGGTGTGTGGACTGAACAAGTCTTTGTATGGGCTGAAGCAATCTCCATGGGCATGGTTCGACAGATTCAGGCGTGTCGTCATCACTATGGGCTACAAGCAGAGTAATGGTGATCATACTGTATTCTATAGACATTCAGGACAGCGGATTACCCTTCTGGCTGTGTATGTTGATGATATTATTATCACTGGAGATGATGAAGAGGGAATCTCTCACTTGAAGGTAAGGTTGGCGAGAGAATTTGAGGTCAAGGGCATGAAGCAATCTCCAAGGGCATGGTTCGACAGATTCAGGCGTGCCGTCATCACTATGGGCTACAAGCAGAGTAATGGTGATCATACTGTATTCTATAGACATTCAGGACAGCGGATTACCCTTCTGGCTGTGTATGTTGATGATATTATTATCACTGGAGATGATGAAGAGGGAATCTCTCACTTGAAGGTAAGGTTGGCGAGAGAATTTGAGGTCAAGGACCTTGGACAGTTGGGGTATTTCCTTGGACTGGAGGTTGCTAGGTCCAGGAAGGGTATAGTTCTCTCACAGAGGAAGTATGCCCTGGATTTACTGGCTGAGACTGGTATGTTGGGGTGTCGTCCAGCAGCTACTCCTATTGATCAGAATCATAGGTTGCATTCACAATCAGGGGAGCCAGTAGACAAAGAAAGGTACCAGAGACTTGTTGGACGCCTTATCTACTTATGCCATACCAGACCCGACATTGCCTATGCTATCAGTGTGGTAAGTAGATACATGCATGATCCTAGGACTGGACATATGGAGGCAGTCTTCAGGATACTGAGGTATCTGAAGAATAGTCCAGGAAAAGGCATATTATTTGGTAGTCATGGTCACATGAATGTGACAGGCTACTGTGATGCAGATTGGGCCAGTTGCTTGGATGCAGTGGCGTAACCAGAAATTATTTTTGCACTGGGCGAAAATAAAGATGGTTTAAAGAATATGTTGTTAAAAATACCAAAAAAAGTATACGTTTACATGCTTTACTTATTTAATGTGTGTGAGAGGGAAGAACGTCAGAGAGAGATGGTGATGATAAAAAAATTTATTTTTTTCTTGCACTGCTGGACACAGTTATGCCCTTATGTGTTGTATTACCATAGGAATCAAAATTAAACTAAAAGAAAAGATAAAAAAGAAACACTATTAGGAGATGAAATACAAAACGCACTTTAAAATACAAATTATGTATCTAATGTATAAATGAATTTATATGATAAATATATAATTGCTGTATAATTATTGTATGTAAAAGATGTAAAATTTTCTTTGTTTAATATTAGAGAATAATGGGTATCATATGACAATGAAGGTTTAGCCACATATACCAAGACATAAAAATGAGCGGTACAACAAGTACAAGCCCATGTGGGACGTGTACTTCCTATCTTTTGTGTCTTGGTATATTAGGCTAAGTCTCCATTGTCATATGATACCCATTATTCTCTTCATATTATGATAGTTATTGATATTTAGAAAAGTTAAGAAAGTTAAAGTATGTGAAATATAAGTTCAATGGGGCCACCAAGTCAGTCTCTTACACACAAAAGGGCCACGAGAGGGTAAAAAAGTGTTTTACACGCGTCTTTAACACAATCAAGAACTAAACTCAAAAATAGATAACTTATGGTAGTATTTTGGCTGAAATTACGAAAATTAACTTCTAATTTCAAATAATTTTTAAAAACGACTTCACTGGGATTTGAAACCAAGACCCCTGAAAACACAGCCCAACGCCTCATCCACTGAGCCAAATAGAGACATTATTAGCATGCATAGAAAAGCATCTTTTATTGTTTTTTTTTGCCCTGGGCAGCCGCCCAGGGCAACTTCTAAGTAGTTCCGCCTCTGCTTGGATGATAGGAGATCGACCTCGGGCTACTGTGTGTTTGTTGGGGGCAACTTAGTCTCTTGGCGCAGCAAGAAGCAGGATTTGGTGGCTCGTTCCACTGCAGAGGCAGAGTATCGTGCTATGGTGCTTAGTACCTGTGAGATGATCTGGTTGAGATCACTTCTACAAGAGCTACGCCTGCTGAGAGAAGGACCATTGCGGTTGTTGTGCGATAACAAGTCGGCAATTAACATTGCCAACAACCCAGTGCAACATGATAGAACGAAGCACATAGAGATTGACAGGTTCTTCATTAAGGAAAGATTGGACAAGAAACAGTTGGAGATCTCCTACATTACTTCTGGATAGCAACTAGCGGATTGCCTTACAAAAGGGTTGAACTCTAAAAGAGTAGAGGATGCTTGTAACAAGATGGGCATGATAAATATCTTTTGCTCATCTTGAGGGGGAGTATTGTGTATTGGTTGTTATTGGGTGTGTGTGTAAAGAAAAGAGGGGTAATATAAATAGAAGTGATAGCCATTCTTTGAGGCTCATCACCATTTTCCACCCAATTCTACAAATATGCTTAGTTCTCTCATAAAAACAGAATCATTCATAGTATAGACGGTTGCTTGATTGTCATAATATAACCATATAGGAGAAGATACAGAGAGTCCAGTTTAGTAAGTATCAGCTGAACTTGGACTCACAATTGGCATTTGCCATAGCTGAATAATAAGATTCAACACTCGATGTAAAGACTACTAGTTGCTTATTACTTTTTTTCACAACACGATGCTACCTCTCTAATAAGAACCAAACAAGATCCGAAATTTATTGGATAAATATTGAAATAAAAGAGATACCTTGCTTCACAATTATAGGGATGATCGCCCTTCCAAGATGCCAATTAAAGGGTATGTCCGCACTCTTCTGAATAACGAGGAACTCTCTCCTCTCTTCATCAATTTTAATATCAAAATCAACATAATAAAATTCCTCAGCACGGTCCCATATAAATAGTGTTCAGAAATTACAATTTTGCAAAAAACACAAAAAGGCTGAAAATTCCCAAAACGCCTCCAGAAATCCGAAAATTTCCAAAATGCACCTAATGGGCCTAAAACGCATAAAAGAGTCCAGATCTATCATTACTCCGTCCCCGAAAACCCACATTGTCCTCACGGTGGTGCATTAAATGTGTGAGCCCTCCGTTCTAAGTAGATTTCATGACTCCTCCCGGGTCAAAAGGATGAGATTGGTCTCCACCGCCTTCAACGACGTCCGAAATAAAGCCGCGGTAATCGTCCATCAACTCTGAAGGTCCTACATGCTCAAAACTGAAATGTCGAAGCTCAGAAGGACTTCGAACTGAAAACCAATGGCCTTGGGACCCACGTCGGCCTCCAGGATTCACGCCATTTCGGTTTTGCCGTCCCAAGATTTCAAATTTTTGTTGTTTGGGCTTGAAACCTTCTGGATCTGGACCCGAGGGGGCCCTGAGCCATGCGGAAGGGGCTGGCGCCCCCCAGATTTCTGGAGAGGGGCAGCCGCCCTTGTCCAGCAAACTGGGGGGCCAGCCGCCCCTCTTGGAGGGGCAGGCGCCCCCCATGCGGCTGGGCATGGGCAGCTGCCCCTGTCCGGCCATCTGGGGGGCCAGCCGCTCCCGCTAGAGGGGTGGCCTCCTTGTTTTGATGCTGGAGCCGTCTTCCGCCGCGGATTTGCCTTCCTAGGGGTTGTTGGCTTAATTTCTTGCATCCTGGGCTCCCCCTCTTCCTCCTTGAAGTCGTGGTCGGCATCGAAAAGTAGCTCTTCGTTGTCTGAATGCAGATCAGTGTCAAAGCTGTCGACTTTTTCCTCTTTCTCGTCCAAAGTCAACGCATTTAGCCCAAAATTAGGATTTTCACCGTCGTTTTCACCTTTCGCCGTGAGAAGCGCGAGTTGTTGAATGATTTGCTCTAAAAGTTATCTACGTTTCCTTTAAGTTTCTTCAATCCTCGATAGGGTTTCCCCGAAAGCATCAATCTTGGTCTTCGATCTCGTTGTCGCCAGCATGGATCGTTGACACTTTGATACCAAATTGATAGGAACCAAACAAGATCTGAAATTTATTTGATAAAGACTGAAATAAAAGAGATACCTTGATCACAATTGGTGATCACCCTCCGAAGACGCCAATTAAAGAGGACGTCCGCACTCTCACGAAGAACAAGGAACTCTCTCCTCTCTTTATCAATTTTAATATCAAAATCAACATATTAAAATTCATCAGCCCTTACAATTTTGTATAAAAACCAAAAAGTCTGAAAATTCTCAAAATGTTCCTAGAAATCCGAAAATTCCCAAAATGTCCCTAATGAGCCTAAAACAAATAAAAGAGTCCAGATCTATCACTCTCACTAACACACAATATCCTATTATGGACATGCAATCTGATAAAAAGCATGCACAATCTACATCCAAGAACCTTGCAATCCAATCATGTCCATAGTCTGAATAGAGTAGATATCTACTAGGAGCACTTTTGAGATATCTCAATATCCACACAACTATATCCTAATGTTTAATTCAAGGAACGGACATGAACTGATTAACCACACTCGCTGGATATGCAATGTCTGGCCTGATGATGATTAGATAGATTAGTTTTTTTCACAATCTTTATCTATCTTTCTGGATCATGCAATAGCTCCCCATGATGTGGCATATGCTTGAAGTTAGAATACATCGGAGCAACAATTGGTTTATATCCTAACATTTCAATCTCTGTCAATATATCAAGAACATAATTCAGTTAATATAAGTAGATGACTTTCATTAAGCGGTCCAAGATCCTTCATCTGAATTTTATGTTACTTCACCTACTTGATACCCTCAACATTATAACCAATAATAATGTTGTCATCTATATATACTACCAAGAAAAGCAATCTACATTTATAGTGTCAATAAAAGATAAAATAATCATTATGACATCAGCAGAAACCAAAATCCTTCATAACATATGCAAACCATCCAAGCCTTACAATGACCTTCTCAATTTGCATATTTTTCCAGACTCCCCTGGCAATCTCCATATACACCTCATCAAGAATGATAGGTAGCTACAATGGAGATAAGAAAGCATACATATGTCATCTTGGTCATAGCGAAAAAGTTTCCTGATAAGCAACACCATAAGTCTACTGATACTCATTAGCAATAAGGCATGCCTTCAGCCAGGCTAATGTTCTATCTGGATTCAACTTGATAGTATACAGCCGCTTACAAGCAACCACATTCTTATTTGAAGGAGTATCAAACCGATACTAAGTTCCATTCTATTCTAATATTGACATTTCTTCTAAGATAACACTCTATCAACCTGGATGAGATAATGTATCTGAAAGACTTGAGAATAGGATGAATCATCGGAAAACATAAGGTCAATATAAAAGAGGAAAGAACAGTGTATGAGATAAAATTATAGTTGAGATGATCAACATTTCTAGTGCCTTTATGTAATGCAATGGGAAGATCAATATCAACAACTAAAGACCTACCACCACAAGTGATCAATTCAAGAAGAAACCAACAGAAGTATAAGGCACATGTTATGAATTTTAAGGAGGTTTCGCTGGACGTCTGGTTAGACCTCGGTGATATCAAGGTGGTACAGACGATGTCTCTGTAGAAGATGTCGCAAAAGTGTACTTAAAAACTTATCAGGAAGCTTGGATAATGATTCTGATGCGGGCGCGCCACTTGAGCCGGGCACACACGCGGGGGATGCGGCTAGCGGGGAGCCCACGATTGTTTACGTGCGCAGGAGGAGGCGTGTGGGCCGGAATTAGTCTTAGTCATTTCAGGGGTATTTTGGTCTAGTCAGACCAAATTAGTAAATCCCCTTTTCCCTTTATAAATTAGGGCTAGCCGTCATTAGGAGGGCATGCTTGATTTGTCTTCGAACAATCTAGTTATCATTTTGATGTTGTTTAGGCTTTTAGGCGTTCAATAAAAGCTGGGAGATTGATTCGTCTCGAAGAATCCTTATCAAGCTCATTGATTTCTCATTGTTTTCCACTATTTTACATTTTTCCACCTTTAAATCGCTATTTTATTCAATTATTCGCTGATTTGATCCAAACGGCAAGCGATACGTATCAAATTGGTATCAGAGCGGTGAGATCTCATGGCGGGAGGCACGAGAGGCGGCGCAACGGAAGAACGGCTTCAAGGGTTCCGGAAAGAAATCAACCGCGAGATGGAGGGGTTGAAGAAAGCCATGGTCGATGACATGCAAGCATTGAAAACGGCTATGGAGGTCTCCAACAAGGATCATGCCCATTCGCAAGAAGATATCCAAGTCGAACTCAATCACATGAGGGTCGAGGAGGCATAAATGGCGAAGGAGGTTGCTCAAATCCCTACGATGATGATGATGCTCCAAACCATCTCGGCGGCCGTCGGAGGAGACCGAGGCAAGAGGCCGGAAGGATTTTTTGTCGAAACGGCGGCTACAAACCAAGGCGGCGGCTGCCTAAATCTCCTAGGGTTTGGGGGGAAAGCAGCGGGACCCACCAAGAGCATGCGGCTAGCACGGCGGGCCCCACTGGGCCTGCCGTAAGCTCGACAGGCCCATTAGGGCCTGCCGATAGCACGACGCCCCCATCTGGGGGCGCGGAAGGCGGAGCGCCCCTGTCCGGGGGCGCTGGAGGCTGGGCGCCCCCGATAGGGGGCGCAGGTGGCGGGGCGCCCCCTCCGGGGGGCGCGGGTGGCTGGGCGCCCCCAACGGGGGGCGCTGGAGGCGGGGCGCCCCGGCTGGGGGGGCGCGGGTGGCTGGGAAGCCCCGTTTGGGGGCCCGGCGAGACCACTGAGGCCTTTTGGGGGCGTGGCGGGGTTTGTTCAACCCCCAGGGGCGACGGCGAGACCCGACGGAGGAAGAGGGGCTCCCTGGATGACGATTGGGGCTCCTGCGGCCCAATTTTGGGGCCCAGGGGGCCATCGGGAGGGCCGGACAGCGCCCGTTCAGCAGCACGGAGGCGCTAGAGGGCCCATCTTTGCGCCACCACCACGACTACCGGATTGTTTGGGGAACTACATCCCTGAGGGGGATAGAGAGCGACCTCAATGGCCGGATGAGCTGTACGAGGGCGGCGACGGAGGCCCCGGAGGGGGGCAAAGGGGCGTGATGGTACAGGGAGGCGGCCATGGGGGGTTTGGAGCACAGTACGGTGACATAAACGCGGATCGAAGGCTGAAGAAGCTGAAGATGTCGACGTTTGATGGCACCGATCCGGACGGTTGGGTCTACCGGGCCGAGCGTTACTTCCAGGTGATGCAGCTGACAGAGGAGGAGGTCCTGCGTGCGATATGGATCTATTTCGAGGACAAGGCCCTAGCCTGGTACCGGTGGAAGACAGCCCGCTCTCCTTTTCGCTCCTGGGAGGAGCTCTCTTCATACCTTCTCGATCGTTTCCAGGAGAAGTCCGGAAGGGACTTCTATGAGCAGTTGTCGACACTGCGACAAGAGGGGACAGTTCGAGACTTCGTGGAGAAGTTCGAGATGTTGGCGAGCAGGTTGCGGGGGGTGTCTGACCAGGTGTTGATCGGGAGTTTCATGAGGGGGTTGAAGCCCTCGATACGGGCAGAGCTTCGGATGCAGAGGCCCACTGACTTGGAGGATGTCCTCCGTCTAGCCCACATGGCGGAGGAAAAGCACACAGAGGAGAGGTGCATCAGAGGGGCTTGGGGAGCCCAGGGCCAGCGCAGTACGGCAGCACCAGTTTCTCCACGGCCGGCGGCAGGAGTTCCAGCGGAGCCTAGAGGAGAGGTCAGGCCAGGGGTGGTACCTGGCAGGCGACTGACAGAGGCGGACATGCGGGTCAGGCGTGCAGCAGGATTGTGCTTCCGTTGCGACGAGAAGTTCAGCCCCTGTCACCGATGTGCGAGCAAGTTGCTGCAGATTGTGATCGTACCCGACGAGGGGGAGGATGAGGAGGAGGTACTGGAGCCAGAGCAGGTGGTGGAGGAGGTAAATGTACACATGGACGTGGCGGAAGTCTCCCTGAACTCTGTGGTAGGATTCACTCCGAATCATACCATGAAGTTATCAGGGACGTTGGCGGAGCAGACGGTAACGGTCCTTATTGACAGTGGGGCGACTCACAACTTCATTTCCAAGAAGTTGGTGGATCGTCATGGGCTGGACCTGAGCACGTTGGAGCGATTCACAGTGTTGCTGGGGACGGGGAAGATGTAGGAGAGCGCCGGGCTCTGCAAGGGGGTGTGCCTGATGCTGCAGGGCATACAGATAGTGGAAGACTTCTTACCACTGGAGTTGGGGAATGTGGACGTCATTCTGGGGGTACAGTGGTTGAAGAAGTTGGGGGAGATGAAGGTGAACTGGAAGCTCCTGCTGATGGAATTCCAGGACGGCGACCGGACGGTGGTGCTGACCGGAGACCCTACCCTCCGCTTTTCGGTGGTGGCCTTCAATGCCATCACTAGGGCGTTGCAGGATGAGGGTGAGGGTTTCCTGGTAGAGTGTCAGGGGGTGACGACTGAGGAGGAGCAGCAGACAGAGACCGCAGTGGAGGTGGAGCCGGTACTGGAGCAGTACCAAGAGGTGTTTCAGAGCCCACAGGGGCTGCCACCGCAGAGGGGACACGAGCATGCGATCGTGCTCCGGGGGGATGGAGCTCCAGTCAGCGTGCGGCCATACAGATACCCGCATTCACAGAAGGACGAGATAGAGCGGTTGGTGCGGGAGATGCTACAGGCGGTGGTGATACAGCCCAGTGTGAGTCCTTTTTCTTCACCAGTACTGTTGGTGAAGAAAAAAGACGGAAGTTGGAGATTCTGCATCGATTACCGGGCGCTGAATAGGGAGACTGTCGCGGACAAGTTCCCTATTCCGGTGATCGACGAGCTGCTAGACGAGCTTCATGGGGCAGCGGTCTTTTCGAAGATCGACTTGCGAGCATGGTACCACCAGATACTGATGCGGCCAGAGGATGTGCCGAAGACCGCTTTTTGGACCAATGAGGGTCATTACGAGTTTCTCGTCATGCCTTTTGGCTTGACGAATGCTCCGTCTACGTTCCAGGCCCTCATGAACAAGGTGTTCCAGCCTTACCTACGGCGGTTCATACTTGTATTTTTTGATGACATCATGGTCTACAGCCGGGATATGGAGGAGCACATTGGCCACTTGGAGATAGTATTCAAGGAGCTGTTGGCGAATCAGCTCTTCGCCAACCGGAAGAATGCAGCTTTGGACAGCTGCGGATTGAATACTTAGGCCATGTTGTGTCGGCAGAGGGGGTAGCGGCCGACAGATCGAAGATATCAGCCATGCTAGATTGGCTGCTTCCTACTACGCTACGAGCTTTGAGGGGGTTTTGGGACTGACGGGCTACTACAGGAAGTTCGTCAAGGGCTACAGCACGATTGCGTGGCCTCTCACCGAGCAGTTGAAGAAGGACGGTTTCAAGTGGGGGAGGAAGCCACCAAGGCCTTTGAGGCCTTGAAGGTGGCTATGACGACGGCCCCGATTCTAGCCTTGCCGGATTTCAGCATATCGTTCGTGGTCGAGACGGATGCCTCGGGGTACGGGCTGGGAGCGGTACTTATGCAGGAGGGTAGACCCATAGCTTATTTCAGTCAGGTGCTGACCGCTAGAGCACGGCTGAAATCAGTTTATGAGCGGGAGCTGATGGCCATAGTCTTCTCGATTCAGAAGTGGCGGCCGTACTTGTTGGGGAGGGAGTTCGTGGTTCGCACGGACCAGCGGAGCCTCAAGTACTTACTGGAGCAGAGACTTGTCACTGAGGAGCACCAGCACTGGTTGTCCAAACTGGTGGGGTACCGGTTCGACATCGAGTACAGACCCGGATTGGAGAACAATGCTGCTGATGCCTTGCCACGTAGGGAGGATGGCATCGATTTGAGGGCGATGTCTCTACCCATATGGTTGGGTTGGGAGCCGATGTTGCAGGAGGCAGAGGCAGATGCGGAGTTGCGACAGAACCGGGAGAGGCTGCAGAGTGGCGAGAATGGACCGGTTGGTTACTCGTTAGCATGGGGCAGATTGCTGTATCAGGGAAGGATGGTGATATGATGCGGCTCAGCATGGTGCGGCGGCTAGGCAGGAAGGGGAGCCGGTTCAAGGGATGCGGGTCTACCATCGGAGGCGACGACTTGGGTCCAACTCGGACCCGGTCCCAAACTTGTGATTACTCACAAGTGGGGAGGGCAAGAGTGTAATTAGACAATTATTAACCCCTCCCCCAATAAAGGGGCCGGCCGGCCCTAGGGTGTGCTTTATCGAAGAATTGATCCAGGTATTTTTTATTCCTAGTTGCTCTAGATTAATCCCTAGTTGCTAGTTAATTGTTTTTAGCCCTAGATCTATTTTTCCAGCAATTAAATATTAGATTCAGATCTGTTCTTCGCTATTAAACCCTAGATTAGTAGTCCACAAGCCATAAAAACCCTACCTTTAATCCCCACAAAAAGCCCTAGTCGTATCAAGTTGGTATCAGAGCGGTTGATCCATGGCAAACACGCGAGCAACGGAGCGGATTGAAGTCTTGGAAGGGAAAGTTGAGAGGATTGAAGCCGAAATCAGCAAGGGTTTCATCGATCTAAGGAAGGAAGACGCGGAGACGGCCGCGGAGATCCGGAAGGAGATAAAAGAAAATCAAGAGAAGACGGAGGCCAAGATGGCGGAGATAAAAGAAAATCAAGGGAAAACGGATGCAAAACTTTCGGAATTGACGGAGGCCATAGCGGCGTTGACCGCTCATCTTATCCCAAAAGCGGATCCGAGCAAAAAGGAGCCACCTTTGGCGAAGGACAAGGGTAAAAAGACAATTTTTTTTGAAGATGAACCGGATCTAGACGACAATGGAGGGTTGACCAAGGAGACAACGCGTGGGGGACCCACCAAGACCACGCGCCCCACCAAGACCACGCGCCGCCGCACCGCGACGACACAAATCAAGGAGGGGGATTTCCGGCCAACCGGAACACCCCATGGTGGCCGCCGGCCCCCCAGGTACTTCTGGGGGGGCCGGCGAACCCCCTGGGGGGCGGCGGCAGGCCGCCAGGGCCTCGGGAGGGGCGGCCGCACCTGCCGCCCCCCTGCCGCCGTCGCCTGGGGTCTGCCGGCCCACTTCCAGGGCCGGCCGGCCCAGGCGGCGGCCTGGGGGGCCTCGGCCGACCCCAGAGGGGGGATCCGAGGCCCGCCCGACCCCTGGGGGGCCCACTGACCCCCCCCAGGACGCTCGACAGGTGATTCCGCAGGTTCCCCGACCCCCGGGGGCCCCGCCCGAGGTTCGTGGAGCGCAATTTGGGGGTTTTCAGCCTTTTGGGGGACCCAGCGGAGGATTGCAGCAGGGTGGAGGGCCCCACCAGATCACAGGAGGCCCGTCGACTCAGCCCCCACCCTTTGGGGGAGTGACGGGAGATTGGAGAGCGTACCAGGATCCTCCAGGAGGCCACCAGGCGGAGTTTGGACACCATCAGGGAGACTGGCAGGGGCACGGAGCAGCGGGAGGCTACCGTGATCGGACTGAGGCTTATGTTCCAGACAGGCGACAGGGATACCAATACAGGGGAGGATTCCAGCCGCAGGAGAGAGGTGGATTCGCTGGCGAGAGGCGTCTGAGGAAGCTGAAGGTGCCTGTTTTTGAGGGAGGCGACCCAGACGACTGGCTTTACCGGGTGGAGAGGTACTTGGAGGTGTCCGCTGTCCCAGGGGAGGATTGGCTACGGGCGATAGGGGTCTGTCTGGAGGGAGAGGCTTTGGGCTGGTTCCGTTGGACCGATCAGCAACAGCCTTTTCAGACCTGGGCTGAGTTTACGACGCTCTTGACAGAGCGGTTTGGAGGAGGTCCGGCTGGCGGCGTGTTCGAGAGACTGTACTCGCTGAAGCAGGAGGGGAGCGTGGGTGATTACATCAAGAAGTTCGAGTCGCTCTGCCACCGAGTTCGGGGAGTCTCTGAGGAGTCCCTGGAGGGCTGTTTCATGAAGGGGCTGAAGCCCACGGTGCGGTCGGGGCTGAGACAGTTCGAGCCCGTTGGTTTGCGGGGGATGATGACACTGGCCAGGAAAGTAGAGGATCACCAGGAGACAGAGCGGAGGGCCCGCGGGGCGTGGGGAGGTGCCACATTCCGGAGTCAGGCGGCTACTGCAAGGCAGAGGACAGCACCTACTACAGGGACCACCCCAGGGCAGGGGGTGACGGCCGCAGCTGGGAGCGGTACTGACAGGAGGCAGGAGCCCCGTGATGGGGGGCAGGTGCGGAGGATGACAGATGCTGAGATACGGGAGAAGCGGTTGAAGGGGCTGTGTTTCAGATGTGATGAGAAGTTCACCCCCGGACATCGATGCGCCGCTCGTACTCTCCAGATACTGATAGCTGGCGATGAGGAGGGAGAGGACGAGGTTATCACCCTAGAGGCAGGAGAGGATGATGAGGAGATGGAGCACCAGCACTTAGACCTTGCAGAGGTGTCCCTCAATTCCGTGGTGGGGTTCACGCCGAACCACACCATGAAATTGGTGGGACAGGTGGGTAGCCAGGAGGTGATCGTCTTGATCGACAGTGGGGCCACCCACAACTTCATCTCCAGCAGACTGGCGGAGGCACAGGGATTGCAGATGAGTGGCACTGGGCGGTATGGAGTGATGCTCGGCACGGGACAGGTGACACATAGCACTGGTGTCTGCCGTGTGGTGGTTGTGGCGGTTCAGGGGGAGCAGATCGTTGCCGATTTCCTGCCCATGGAGCTAGGGAGTACAGATGTCATCCTGGGGATGAAGTGGTTACAGACCCTCGGGGAGACCAGGACTAATTGGAAGCTGTTGAGGATGGAGTATCAGCACGGGGGGAGGACAGTGGTGTTACAGGGGGACCCCAGTCTCTGCCGTTCCCTGGTGTCTTACAAGGCCATGTCCAGGGCTATCCACACAGCAGGGGGGATACTTGGTGGAGCTGCAGGCAGTGACAGCGTCGGTACAGAGTGAGGACCCCCCACAGGCAGTTGCACCGGAGGTCGAGCAGCTGTTGGCACAGTTTGAGGAGGTCTTCCAGACACCGCAGGGGCTGCCACCACACAGAGACCATGAGCACGCCATCGTTTTGCGGGAGGGCGTGTCTCCCATCAGTGTGCGGCCTTACAGGTACCCCCAGGTACAGAAGGATGAGATAGAGCGGTTGGTGGAGGATATGCTCCAGGCAGGGGTGATCCAACCGAGCACTAGCCCTTTTTCTAGCCCAGTACTGTTGGTGAAGAAGGACGGCAGTTGGAGGTTCTGCGTGGATTACAGGGCCCTCAATAAGGAAACAGTGGCAGATAAATTTCTCATTCCGGTGATTGATGAGCTATTGGATGAACTCCACGGGGCAGCTTATTTTTCCAAAATTGATCTGAAGTCGGGTTACCACCAGATACGGATGAGGGCGGCCGACGTGCCAAAGACCGCGTTTAGGACTCACGAGGGGCATTATGAGTTCCTAGTCATGCCGTTCGGCTTGACGAATGCACCTGCGACATTCCAGGCTTTGATGAACAAGGTCTTCCGACCTTTTCTGAGGAGGTTTGTGTTGGTCTTCTTTGATGACATACTGGTGTACAGTCGCAATATGGAGGAGCACGTGGGGCATCTGCGAGCAGTGTTGCATGAGCTACAGGAGCAGCAGCTCTGTGCGAATAAGAAGTGTCTGTTCGGCCAGCCACAGGTGGAGTACTTAGGCCACGTGGTGTCAGCAGAGGGCGTGGCGGCCGACAGAACCAAGATTGCAGCCATGTTAGATTGGCATGTACCCTCCACCTTACGGGGTCTGCGCGGCTTCTTGGGCTTGACGGGGTATTACAGGAAGTTTGTCCAGGGATATAGCACGATTGCTTGGCCTCTCACCGAGCAACTGAAGAAAGACAACTTCCACTGGAGTGAGGAGGCTACCAGGGCATTTGAGGCCCTGAAGCAGGCGATGACGTCGGTGCCAGTTTTGGGGCTCCCAGATTTCAGTAGACCTTTTGTGATAGACACCGACGCGTCAGGGTATGGCCTGTGGGCAGTGTTGATGCAGGACCAGCGGCCGATTGCTTTCTTTAGCCAGACCATGTCAGCACGGGCGAGGCTGAAGTCAGTGTATGAGAGGGAGCTGATGGCGATTGTACTAGCTATTCAGAAGTGGCGGCCCTACCTGTTGGGTAGGAAGTTCATAGTGCGGACTGACCAGCGGAGTTTGAAGTACTTATTGGAGCAGCGTATGGTCACCGAGGAGCATCAGAGGTGGCTCCCCAAGCTGGTGCATTTTACATTCGAGATACAGTACCGCCCAGGCCTGGAGAACAAGGCGGCTGACGCCTTGTCGCGTCGCGAGGAGATTGCAGAGGTCGCGGCCATATCGGCACCCGTCCTCTTGGATTGGGAGCCCTTGAGTAGAGAGATAGAGGCTGATGCAGATTTGACGAGGATCCGTGAGGCACTGCAGCAGGGGTCCTCGGACTTTCAGGGTTACAGCATGGAGGGACAGAGGCTGCTATACCACGGCCGGCTGGTGATTCCCAGGGGGTCCGCCCACATCCCCATGATCTTTCAGGAGTTCCACGGCAGTGCCATCGGGGGGCACTCCGGGGTACAGCAGACTTACCGGCGGATGGCGAGGGAGTTATACTGGCCTGGGATGAAGCATGACATTGCCCAGCGGATAGCAGAATGTGACGTGTGCCAGCGTCACAAATATTTGGCAATGGCACCAGCGGGACTTTTACAGCCATTAGCCTTGCCAGAGCGAGTATGTGAGGATATCAGTATGGATTTCATTGAGGGGTTGTCGCGATCAGAGGGGTACAGTTCCATATTAGTGGTGGTCGATCGGCTCAGCAAGTACGCCCACTTTATACCTCTCAGACACCCATACACTGCAGTTACGGTGGCAGCAGCTTTTATGAGGGAGGTGGTTCGCCTGCACGGGTTTCCGGGCTCCATAGTATCAGATCGGGACAAAGTATTCATCAGCAGCTTTTGGAAGGAGTTATTTAAGGTGCAGGGGACTAAGCTACGGAGAAGCACGGCCTATCACCTGCCGACAGATGGACAGACGGAGGTGGTGAATAGGAGTGTGGAGACATACCTGAGGTGCTTCGCGTCCGAGTCACCGAGACAGTGGGCCAGGTGGTTGGCATGGGCCGAATATTGGTACAACACCTCGTACCATTCAGCAGCACAGAGCACCCCATTCCGGATCCTATATGGCCGTGACCCTCCACAGTTGATACATTACAGCAGGGGTGCCACGCCGGTGTCCCAGGTAGAGGAGCACTTGACTGAGCGGGATAAGCACCTGGAGGAGTTGAAGAAACACTTGTTGAGGGCCCAGCAGATCATGAAGACCAAGGCAGATGCACACCGGCGAGATGAGCACTTTGAGGTTGGGGACCGCGTGTACCTTAAGCTTCGTCCTTACAGGCAGAGGACCTTGGCTCGTCGAAGCAATGAGAAGCTAGCGGCCCGTTACTATGGACCTTTCGAGGTGACCGCTCAGATCGGAAAGGTGGCCTATAGACTGCAGTTGCCCACCACTTCGACCATTCACCCGGTGTTCCACATTTCACAGTTGTGTCGAGCCATCGGAAATCATACTCTGTCACCCACTCTCCCACCCACTCTGACAGATGACATGGAGGTGCTCCTAGAGCCTCAGGAGTTGACAGGGATCCGGCAGACTGCATGCGGGGTTCAGGAGGTGAGGATTCGTTGGCGGGGCCTGCCCGACTACGATGCTACTTGGGAGGCTGCTTCAGTGATCCGCGACCAGCTTCCAGATTTCCACCTTGAGGACAAGGTGGCACTTTTGGGGGGGAGTAATGATGCGGCTCAGCATGGTGCGGCGGCTAGGCAGGAAGGGGAGCCGGTTCAAGGGATGCGGGTCTACCATCGGAGGCGACGACTTGGGTCTAACTCGGACCCGGTCCCAAACTTATGATTACTCACAAGTGGGGAGGGCAAGAGGGTAATTAGACAATTATTAACCCCTCCCCCAATAAAGGGGCCGGCCGGCCCTAGGGTGTGCTTTATCGAAGAATTGATCCAGGTATTTTTTATTCCTAGTTGCTCTAGATTAATCCCTAGTTGCTAGTTAATTGTTTTTAGCCCTAGATCTATTTTTCCAGCAATTAAATATTAGATTCAGATCTGTTCTTCGCTATTAAACCCTAGATTAGTAGTCCACAAGCCATAAAAACCCTACCTTTAATCCCCACAAAAAGCCCTAGTCGTATCATGATACCTCGGAGCTCAGAGTTCATACCGGTCCTCTTCCAGGAGTTTCACAGTTCGGTGACCGGAGGCCATTCAGGGGTACAGCAGACCTACCAGAGGATGGCCCGAGAGCTATATTGGCCTGGAATGCAGAAGAGGATCGCGCGCCTAGTCGCAGCTTGTGACGTTTGCCAACGTCACAAGTACATGGCCATGGCCCCAGCGGGCCTGCTACAGCCGTTGGCATTGCCAGAGAGGGTTTGGGAGGAGGTGACGATGGACTTCATCGATGGACTACCACGGTCCGATGGCTACACGGTGATATTTGTGGTAGTGGACCGCCTGATTAAGTACGCTCACTTTATTCCATTGAAGCATACATACACTGCAGTGTCGGTAGCTACGGCTTTCACGAGGGAGGTGATACGGTTACATGGGATGCCAGGGTCCATCGTGTCCGACAGGGACCAGGTTTTTATGAGTGGCTTCTGGCGGGAGCTATTCAGGGTGCAGGGTACGGTCCTGAAGCGGAGTACGGCCTACCACCCCCAGACCGACGGCCAGACGGAGGTCGTCAAGCGCAGCATAGAGACGTACTTGCGGTGCTTCGCCTCAGAGACACCTCGTCAGTGTCATAGGTGGTTAGCATGGGCCGAGTACTGGTACAATACTTCGTACCACTCTGCGGCAGGGACGACGCCATTTAGAGTGCTGTACGGGAGGGATCCCCCGCCCTTGCTCCGTTTTGGTGACAGACAGACTCCAGTGTCTCAGGTGGAGGAGTACATGGGGGAGAGGGAT
This sequence comes from Scilla litardierei, assembly GCA_030789695.1. Classification (NCBI taxonomy): domain Eukaryota; kingdom Viridiplantae; phylum Streptophyta; class Magnoliopsida; order Asparagales; family Asparagaceae; genus Scilla; species Scilla litardierei. The sequence goes on from CM061132.1 coordinate 4,704,463, forward strand.
AGTTTGCTAGAGGGGCTGAGGAAGCATCTGCTACGAGCTCAGCAGGTGATGAAGGCCAAGGCCGATGGGCATCGACGGGATGTACAGTTTCAGGTGGGGGACATGGTGTATCTAAAGCTGCGTCCGTACCGGCAGAGATCGTTGGCGAGGAGACCGAATGAGAAGCTGTCAGCTAGATATTTCGGTCCATACAGGATTGTGGCCAAGATTGGTTAGGTGGCGTACCGGTTAGAGTTGCCCACGTCCTCGGGGATACATCCGGTGTTCCACGTGTCACAGCTGCGGAAGGCTATCGGAGATCAGGCGGTGTCTTCTACTTTACCTCCTACTTTGACGGAGGACATGGAGGTACTACTTGAGCCTGTGGATGTGAGGGCGGTTCGTCAAGGCCCGGGGCGACGGAAGGAGGTACTGATTTATTGGGCGGGTCTACCGGACTGTGATGCGACTTGGGAGGCCTACGACGTGATGCAGGAGCAGTTCCCTGACTTCCACCTTGAGGCCAAGGTGGCTCTTTTAGGGGGTATTGATGCGGGCGCGCCACTTGAGCCGGGCACACACGCGGGGGATGCGGCTAGCGGGGAGCCCACGATTGTTTACGTGCGCAGGAGGAGGCGTGTGGGCCGGAATTAGTCTTAGCCATTTCAGGGGTATTTTGGTCTAGTCAGACCAAATTAGTAAATCCCATTTTCCCTTTATAAATTAGGGCTAGCCGTCATTAGGAGGGCATGCTTGATTTGTCTTCGAACAATCTAGTTATCATTTTGATGTTGTTTAGGCTTTTAGGCGTTCAATAAAAGCTGGGAGATTGATTCGTCTCGAAGAATCCTTATCAAGCTCATTGATTTCTCATTGTTTTCCACTATTTTACATTTTTCCACCTTTAAATCGCTGTTTTATTCAATTATTCGCTGATTTGATCCAAACGGCAAGCGATACGTATCAGATTCCTCCTACGGAAAAGTATGATTTAATTTCAAAAAAATGACATATCTGATGACACAAAATTAAGGCATTGTAAGACAAACATTTATAACTTTTCAACATCTTAGAATATCTCAAAAAGATTCACGTCAAAACTTTTGGATCAAGTTTGGAATTCGGTATGTGATTATCATGAAAACAAACAAACACATCTAAATATCTTAAGTGATACAAAAATAAATCAGCAATATGACAATGCAGCACATAAGCGATGCAACCATCACAGGCAATCAAAACAGTAGCACTCAAACATTTGTGAAACATTCATATGGATCAACGGTATCCTAACAACATCCAACAAATGTCTATTATTACGCTCTGCAATTGCATTCTATTGTAAGATATAGAAACATAAAAATTGACAAATAATTATTGACTTACATATAAAATCAACAAAATAAGCAATGAAATATTCTTTCGTAAAATTTGCAAAAACAAGCCAAATTAAGTTTGCACTTTAGCCCAATATTTTTGAAAACAAAAACATTCACATATACTTTCAACAAATAAAACCAAGTCACCCGTGACTAATCATCAACGAACAAAATAAAGTATTAAAAACAAAGTTTAGATTCAATATGACAAGGACCCACATATCTAAGTAAACAATCTCGAAAAGACTACTAACACGATTATTGATTCTTAACAAATAAGGCACGTGATGGTGATTCCCTAACTAACACGACTCATATTCTAAACTTGATAATTTATTAAATTCAGAAATTAAAAGATGCAAACTCTATGAAGTAAAATATCTTAATTGATAGTGGGTGATGATAGAAGTGGTAATGCTGGAGCAGCTACTAGGTGTATATCCATGTCCAAATGATACAGTCCTCTAATTCATACCATATGTCAATCTTCTTCTTCGTTTCAATATTCTTAAAGACACAACAACAATCAGGATAGAAGCTTGGTGAACAATTCAAAGAACGAGTTAATTTACTAACAGAATGCAAAATCAAAGAAAACTTAAAAATATATATAACAGAAGATAAAGATGACATGATATTAACTGAGTCAAAGCCATCAACCAATGATGTAAAACTATTAGACAATGTTGCTGTTAGATGTAGGATGGAAGAATGTTAATATACAAAAATATCCGATCATATGCACAAATGCACTTGAATCTATGATCCAAGTTTTTGGAAAAGATGAAGATAAACAAGCAATTTGATTACATGTCTTTACTAATGTAGCTGCAAAAAAGGCATCATCTAAGCATCCTGATTCTTTTGGAACAGCTAATACTAGTTCCACTTGTAGGCTATCATTTCAACACTTACTTGACACAGAGTTCTCCTGGAAAAAAGATACATGTGGTTGAACTACTTGTGGGGCCTTCGTTCTTCCAGCAAGTGAAATGTATGTCTTTTTATTGCAAAAGTCGAATATCTTCATCTAACAAAATCCAGTCTCCTGATAGACTCTGTCTCATGTAAGGTACATGCATCTATCGTCACCATGACCTTCCCTGCCGATACGGCTTCTACCATGACCACCTCTGCCTGAACTATCAAACATACAAACTTCACGCTATCCCCCTAATCCTATCGATCATCCCTACGGAGTAGCCAACTCAGATCATGCATGCAACTTATTTACTCCTGTAGCTGGGGGATCATTAAGGAATATTCTTTGAAGGCTAAATGCCTCGAGTAAATAGTTAACTATTGGACTCTCGATCACCTAAAGTCATATAGATGCATACTTAGATGCTGAGGTTCTAAGAAAACCTAGTGCAAAAATTTGTTCTCGCTGTTTGTTTATTTTCTTTGCATTAGTACTGACTGGAAATAGTATCTTTAGCTCCTCACACCTCTCATAGTTCTTACTTCTTATAAAGTTGTGAAAAGGGCTCACTCTCCTTCTTGTTGTTTAAAGCTCTGTCAAGCAATCTTACAGCTTCGTGTCAGTCGGAGGATGTAACACCATATACTGCATATATAGCTAAATAATGTTCCCCATCTGGTTAGAGAATCCAGCATTATCTCGCTTTCATTCATCTATTTTTGGATCAAAAGGATAGTCAGTAAAGTGTTTCTTTTTCCCCCAACTGGATATGATTCTCTACAAGTATCCGACACTAAAAAAATTAGTACCATCAACTACTGTTTTCGATCTGTAATCGTTTTGATACAAACTCCTGAATAACAGATCTGGTCAGCCATATGTTATCGACCTTTCCAAACAAAATATGACAACTAGAGCATGATCCTCAACCAATGATCCTCACTTGGGATCTCATCCTCCAACAGAAACAATCCCCGATCACAATCCTCACTCGAGATTTAACAACCACATCAAATGAATATACTTTCTTGTGTTTTAGCAAATACATAACCAAAACACCAAACTACCCAGCCATATCAAGACTACTCCTTTTTTTGTTTTTGCTACAGCAATAGTTTACTGCAATTTTTTTTTAAAAAGGTGAGAAAACAGAGGAATAAGAAGTGAATGAGTTGAAGAGGAACAACATTGACTGGTTGGCGATCAGCAAGGAAATCAGCATGGTCAGGTTTGACAAACTATTGGTAATATTCTGAATTTTTCAAATTAACATTTCGGTTCAAGATTTTGTAATATATAGCCACTAGTCCAGCCTTTAAAAATTTATTAGACTGAAAATTTCATCTGCATTTGAATTGGGAGAATTTATTAAGGCCTTGATCTTAAATTACAACAAAATGAACTTATGTCAGTCAATGAAAGCTTTTATCAATATTCATTTGACAGAATGACCTCCTCACAACTGTTTATTGGAAATTATGTTAATTTTCCAGATAGTAAGCCTTCCTTCCTATGGATCATTATAAGTCATGATGTACCTAGATCACATATGACATAAAATGTATAGTTATTACAGTCATTAAAGTTAAGCCGGTTAGATGCAGTGCCCTCATCTTATATCCTCATATGTAGTTATCTCTAGCACGACATGTCACTTTAGAACGCAAAGTTAAAATCAGACATCTAAGCAATTCAAATCAGGTACAACATGAGGCATTGAACCTTCATGGGAAGCAAGACATAAGCCTCATGTTTTTTAAATTATTTATATTATTATTAATATCATATAACTGTCACTTATAGCTAGTTAAACATTTATGTCCCTATAAGTATGGATCAACTTCACTTTGACAAATGTTTTTAGTTTAATTGGTACGTTTGGAACGTTGTAAGTATGATCATTAATAAGTGCAAAAGCAACATGAGGTTGTGGCTAGAGGAAAAATAGATTGAACGGTCTTGAGGAAAAAGGATTGATCAGAAATTCTTTTGTATTATGTACCAATATCCAAATTCAAGTATTATATGTATTTGATAATATGGAGATTTTCTATTTGCAAATACCTTTGACATTTTGTCAATAAAAGCATTATCGAATTTCACTTTTCTTTAAAATAAAAAAGAAAACCTGACTAATAAGAAATATAACTATAAGTTGGCAATATTTTAGCCTTTGTATAAGTTAATAATACTAGCTAACTATAATGTTTGAAATACAAAATCCAAATAAATTGATAAAAACGATTACCCAAAGAGTTTATAAAGGTCATAGGTACAAAAATACTGATGTTTATAGTTTCTATTTTATTGTGCTTAACTAACAAGTAATATTAAGGAAGAAAAAAAGATAGAGCGAATGGAAGCAAGGGGAAAAGAGATTATGAGATAGAGAGAGCGAGAGAGAACAGAGCAGGAGGGAGTTCAGGAGAGAGAGCGCGCGAGAGCGCGAGAGTAAATCATGAAAAAGATCAAAATCAAAAAAGAAACAAGAAGAAATCAAAAGAGAAAGTGAAATCCCAAAAAAAAAGACATAATCAACTGGAAAACGTCCAAAATGTTGAAATTTAATTTTCAACTAACCTAAAGATATCATCAACTGGCCGTTATAGTCCTTAAAGACCCCCAAACCATAACATAGGATGTGACATGATGCAATGAAGATCAAGTGATGAATATGTTTTCAACTTTTATCCTATCTATATCTATTTTTGAATTGAGTATTTTTTTTCTTTTTCTTCCTTTTTTTACAATAACGAAAGGTGCACGCCTCAGCTCCAACATAAGATCCGACATGTGAAGCGTGTGCCTCGCATAAGCACCAATAACAAAGCGTAAGGTACAACGTCCTTCATGTTTTATCCATGTGCATCGACGTGTTTGGGCTTAATATGCCTTGAGTATGTTCTCAAAAATGCTTTTTTACAACATCAACTAAAACGACATCTAACTTGCTCCATTGAACATAAAAAATCAAGTATTGGATATCCATTCTCCAAGTAACCTTTTTTATGATGACACCAGAAACAAATCAAAGAAAGCTAAATCAATAATATAAACCTTAAGAATCAATGGCTCCCACTTCTTTTGGATCCAGTTATATCCCTCAAACTTCCATTAGAATTTAATTTTTTTAAAAGATAGAAACATTGAAGCATTACGCAACCTTAGTCGAAGTTTTAGAATTATATATCTTTTAACACATTTTCATTTTACGATTAGTTGAAAAATAAAACATTCCAAGCACTACAATTATGCCAAGGAACCCTACATAGGTCAAAGAAATTGAACAACAAGGGACACAAGAAAACAGATGCCCGGAGCTGAATGGGATTAACACTAGGCAATGCCTTGAAGTCAAAATCAGCACATAATTTCCCCAGAAACATGTAGCTAACAAACTCCAACAATAAAAAATCTTCCCAAATACAATACGAAAATTTAAAAAATTCCCAGAGCAATCCATCTACAACACTGTCAATTTAACCAACAACCATCCTAGGAAAACACAGAAATGAACACTACTAGAATTAGCATCACAGTTTAAACACACCCATATGCAACAATGCCAACAAAACATGAAAAAAAATATCAATATACAACATAATAATTAACAGTGTTAGGACATCACAACATCGAGACCCCGTCTACAACAATACCAATAAAATCTAGAAAGCTCCCAGGAAAATAACACCAAATTGCAAAGCTTAAATTGAGATTCATGCATCAAACGATTTCTGCCATATGGAACTTAAAAATGGCATCAAAATGGAAAGAATAACTTGCCACACCAAATATTTGATATCATTAACAAATTGCATATACTAAACTTTAATTCAATAACACTATATCAAAATTAAAATATTCAGTAATATTTTGGCAAAAACAGATCAACCCATTAGTGACAACAATGCCAATAAAACCCCAACACACAAAATTTAACAGTATCATAATTAGAAGCACAATTTCAATAGAGATCATGATAAATTCTCAGTGAAAACACATCAACCCATCTACAAAAATCTCAGCGAAAACCGAAAAAAAAAATCCAAGAAAGACACCAAATTTAGAATGCTACTCAAATGGATTCAGAGCATATAAAACAGACAGATAACCAACCAATTTCTTAATCAATAGCTTACAAGTTTAGTAATTATTAAAATTAAAACAATCATTAGCAATAAAGCCATCACGGAGATCAGATCAACAGCTTATAAATGAAGTTGCATCAAAGTCTCAATTTTGCAGTTTTCAATTTTTATTTCGCGTGCATGTGCATGTGCCCAAAAATCTAGTAATTAACATAAATTCAAGATACATCATCCACAATGTGCAAACAGGTCAACCCATAAAAATTGACCAATGGATATCAAGTACCATCCCAATTTCAAAAACCCCAATACAGAGATCACGTCAAAAAGTTTGCTTTTTTAAGATCCAAGAAACAGAATCATACCCATGAGAGAAGATTCGAGGAGGTGCTGGCTCATGAGGACCTGATCGGTAGGGGTGAGGCCGCCGATCTCCTCGACGCTGTTCCTGATGTTAGCCAGGCTGTAGAGGCTGGAAGATAGGACCACGACAATGGTCCCGGCGACGGTCTTCACCATGACCGGGCCTCGGCCGCGCTTTAGGCGGTCGAGGCCCATGCCCGCCAGCTTCCGGAGGGGGGTCTTGAAGAGGAGGACGAAGACCACCGCCACCTCCGCCGCCAGCAGCGTGAACAGGAGCTGGATCATTCTGAAAGTTTTTTATTGTGGAATTGAAATTTCTAATCTCTGACGGGAGATTGGATCGGATCAAGGTTGAATTATTTTTATAAGAAAGATTTTAGAGAGGGGAAATAGGCAGGAAATTGAGATTGAGAAATTTTATGATGGTTGTGTTTCCTCTTTTGAAATTGAAATTTTCAAAGCGCCCCTCTAGAAGAGTAGAATGTTTACCAATTGGGAATTGCTACGCGCACCCATCGTTTTAAGCACGTGTTCAACCACTTTATTACAGGTTTACCATTCACTTAATCCTCACGCACACAACCACTTATACAGCTTTTACCCTCGTCTGTCTCCCCCCAAACCGTTGCCCACAAGGACTTACAAGACGATTTATTAGGGGGTTGGAGGATGAGGAGGTCGAAGGAGGCGACAAAATGGGCGGGTGAAGAGAGAGGATGGACTTTAGAGGTCAGAGGTTGGGGGAGGTGGGGTTTGTTGTTTTTATGCTGCAAAGTCTCCATCCACAAGTGAAGGAGTGGCCCAACCAATAGTATTGGTGGTTGTGTGTTAAATGAGATGTTTTGGGCAGCTATAGCGACCGATAGATAACTAAAATGAAGTCTACCGCTGCCTTGCTTTTTTAGAGCCGAAACTAGGGGGCATGCTCTCTCATATTTCCAGCGAACCAAAGAGAAGGAAAGAGAGCCAGCAGCTGCCATTCAGTTTTGGAGAGCCAAAGAAAGAGCTTGGATCTGAAATTGGAGGAGAAGAAAGCTGGGGCTTTGTTGGAGAGCCAAGAGAGCTTCTTCTTGTGTGAGATCTATGGTGAGTGGCTTGCTTCTTCCTCTAGCTTGTACATCTTGAGTCCCTTGGCTAGCTTTCCTAGTTTGGAGCTATATTACCAAAGAATGATCTAGCTAGGTGTGGGATTAGTCACTTGAGGAGCTCTACATGTTGTAGGGGCTTTGTTATCAAGGATTCTCACTTGGTCGAGAGTGTATGTGAGCTTGGTGAGAGATCTAGTGTTAGGTCTTATTGCTTGGAGCTATTCTCTCATTGTAGCGGAGGAAGAAGATGATGATGGGATCGGTGTATACCTTGCTTGATCATTAGTGGAACCGGGTGCATTGGATGCTGGATGTAGGTTGTTTGCAACAGAACCAGTGTAAATCTCCATCTCTTTTGTGTTGCTCTTACTTTCGTATTATATTTGTGTGCTTACATTATCTATCGCAAGATCGTCGAGGGAGTTGGTAGTTGGTGACAACTATCTCTTGTGCCTGAGAGATATTTGATTTTATGCCTAGGTGACGCCTTGGTGGAATTCGGGGCTTGGATTATTTGTGCGCTATTGTGTACATAGCCTAGGTGTTAAGGAGGTGCATGGGGATCCAACAGGGTTTTGGAGGTCGGATGAGGGGGCGACGGATGGAGTGGAGGTGGGGAGGTCGGAGGAGGGGGCGACGGAGGGGGCGACGGAGGGGGTGGTGCTGGGGAGGTCGGAGGCGGGGGCGGGGCTGGAGAGGTCGGAAAAGAGGGTGGTGGGGCTCGGAGGTCGAAAGATGGGGTGGCATCGTCGCCGGCTGTCGTTCGGCCGTTTTATTCACTGCGCACCCAAGGGGTATTTTCGGCATAATTACGTGGATGTGTACGGTGAGTAATTTCAGTGGCAAACTTGTAAATAAGTGGAAAACTTGAAAATATGCGGTTGTGTGCATAGTAAAACGGTCAGCGCATGTAGCAATTCCCTTCCCAATTATGGGTGGGTAAACAAATAAAGTAGGGAATTGATTTGTGAACCCACTGTTTTACTCATGCGCACATACCACTTATTTACAAGTTTGACATTTAAACTTTCTCAAACGTTTTCATCTTTTACCCTGCACGTACATACACACCGTTTTACTCCGCTGTAACGGTACGTTTTCGTTGTACTTCGTTCGTGCACGTGCTTTTGGCCGTGCACGTGTTTATTTTAGACTTTGTTTGATTTTGAATACTTTTGTGTGATATGCCGTTGTGAACGTCTCTGAGAGTATTAAATAGTGGCACTATCTTGGAACGACGTTTCTCGAGTCGTTTTCCCACAATTTAAACTTACTCGATGAGACGTGACGATTCTCACTCTTGACGGGAGACGTTTCTATTTTTAGTTTCGTCGTCCGACGTCGAATTTGAGATCCGTCTTCTTAGTTAGCTCACATTCGTCGCCACGATCACCACGATATTTATTTTATAATTTTTGGAGTTTATTTGACCACTTTTATAATTTTTACAAGTTTTATATTATTTTTAATAATTAATTTATAAATTATTTTCGGCCAAATAAAATTTATTTGAGTTTTAAACGTTTTAAAGAATTTTTGAGCCAATTTCCATCTCATTTGGACCAGGTCAAACCCTTGGATGAGTTGGAGTAATTGAATTTCAAATTTTAAATCTTTTTGAACTTCTAATCCTATTAGATTTAGCCCTAGACCAAGTCAACCCATCTACACTATATAAGCAACCCCTAGCTAGACCTATTTTCCAAAGAAATTAGCACTAGCCTCTTCCAAACTCATTTTGGACGTTGCGACGAATCGTCGCAACGTTGCGACGTTCAGCCCCCCCGCACGACCGAGAAAACCCACCGCATCCGCCCGCTCCGACCGAAGCCATCGCCCGCATTCTCGCCGTCCGCACCGCTGTTGTCGCCCACGCCCGTTCCCCCGCTTGACCGAGAGGAGCCCTCGGTCTGACCGAGGCCCCGCTCCGCACATCGCTCCGCACCGACCCCCGCTTGTCGCCCGCTCGTCGCCCCGCTCCGCAGCGTGCCTGACCGGTCGCCCCGCCCGCTGTGACCGAGCGCCCAAGCGCTGCACGTTGCAACGCTGCCCGCCTCGCATCCTAGGCGAACGACCGAAGCCCCCGATCGGTCTGACCGAAGGAAACGCCCGCCCCCGCTGCTGCGATCGACCCAAAGCGTCGCACAGCGCCGCCCAGCGTGTCTGACCGAGGAATCTCCCCGCACCGAGGCTGTACGACCGAGAGCCACTTGTCGCAACCCCGCATCCGTCGCACCACTTGCCTCCGTGGGCCCCCCAAGTTCTCCAGAGTTATTGTGGGTTCCCCAAAGGTCCCTAGGACTACTGTGGGCCCCACTTTGGTACGTTCTCTTCGACGACTTGCCGCGTACGACGTCGTCGCACGTCGTAGCCGTCGCCGCACATATTAGCTTTGGAATCTGGAATCGTCGCCCGAGTTATTTGCTCTGAAATTTCCAGCGAGGAATCTAATTGGAATCTGGACTTGGAGCGCGATCTTTTATTCCAACCCCCGGCGTCGCTACCCGACGCCGGTGTAGCTTTCGCGTCGTGTTGAGGTAACGTTTTGCACCCCTAGGACCCCCAACCCAATTGCATGCTAATAAAGACTAAAAATCAGTATTTTAAAGTATTTTAAATGTTTTAGAAATCACTAATCAAGATTAATAAAACGGATGTAGGCCGGTGGACTTGTGCACGTAGGAATCGTGACTTTGGACTCGTTGGACGGTGTTTTCTTGACGTGATAGTTGCAGGCAAGTGAAACTTGCCAACTCTTGTGTAGGGCCATGTTTTTAGGCCACTTCCTTGCTTTTAGCGTAAAAGAGACTAGTCAGTGAAATGATAGCTGGCTAGACGCCTACTTGATCTAGTTTGACAACGAAACTAGATCCGTCACCTAAATGATCTAGCTTGACAACGAAGCTAGATCCAACCCTTAAACTTGTCATTCATGCATGCTAAACTGTCACGTCTACTTTTCTTACTTGTACGCTTTACTACTTGCCATGCCATGTCATCCATGCATTGATTGTTGCATCGTAGCACACGCTACAATACTTGTCCTCGTACTACTTGTCCGGCTAGGTGCACCCCTACGCCATACTTGTTTACACACTTCCTGGCTCGTGGACCAGAAGCGGGCCTCATGTGTTGGCCAGAAACCAATGCCCGATACACGTGGAGGGGTAGGGATAAACGGTTACTTGAGCTTAGGGGTTGGCCCGCGCAGCCACTCTAGCCAAAAGACGGAATCTCTGTGCACGAGGTGCTTACTTTACTTGTCTTGTACTTGTCTTGTGAATGTCATGCCATGCTCGTACTTTACTTCGCTTTACTTTACCTGTTGCACTCATTACTTTAACTGCCATGTCATTGCATCATGCTAGAACTTTTAGGTTGCTTTTACTTGTACTTTCAGTTTCACTTGCACAAGTCTTTTAGACTTGCTGACATGTGCCCCTTTCTCTTTGGGTGCCGCATGTTAGACCCTGAGCCAGAGACAGTTGCTGAGCACGAGGTGTTTGCTGACGCTGAGGCCGAGCCTACGTTCGTTGAGGAGTTCGAGGACACCAGAGACCAGTCTTAGAGACTGATTTTACTTGCTTTTGCTTTAGGTTGCTGTTAGTTGTCGGTGCTTGCACCTTTTCTTCGTTTTCGTACTTTGTACTTTTGTTGGCCATGCTGGGCCTCTTTTAGACTCTTTTATTTTTAGCCTGGTGGCTTTTCTGCGATGTTGAGATTTATTATTATGGATGTTCTGAGATGTTCTTCTTGTCCCTTTCGTTATTATTATCTTTGTTTCGTTTCGCGTTGCAAGGACCTGCAGTTTGAAGTGATTGACGCTTATCGGACTTGCGGCTTTGTAGCTTCAAGTCTGAGCGGACCTTCTCACGCTTCGCCTCCACGTTTTTGGGAAGCGGGGCGTGACAGGTTTTGTTGGTGGCCCATGCAGGTCCTCTTCTTGCGATTGCGAACTAACGGAACAACGATAATAAACGGAATATCCATTAAATAAATAGCAACATCCAAGTCATTAAGCTATGAGTCTAATTTGTTTGTTCGTTTTCTATGTCATTAGATGGCTGGACGACGACAGACCCGATCTGGCACTGGGCCCAATCGTGCTGAGGAGCCGGATAGAGAGCCCACCAATGCTGAGATCATGAGGATGATGCATCAGATGATGCAGGTACATCAGGGCATGCTCCAGAACACTCAGAGTGCTCCTCGCCATGAGCCAGGAGCGAAGCAGTTCCGGGAGCTGGGCCCGACGTACTTTGATGGATCTGAAGGACCGATGGCTGCACAGGAGTGGATCAGGAATACCGAGGATAATCTGAAGATGTCGAAGGTCAACCCGGCTGGATGGGTTGATCTGGCGAAGAGGCAGCTGAAGGATAATGCCCGAAACTGGTGGGATGCAGAGGAGGCGCTGTTGGTGAGCCCTATACCTTGGGCTACTTTCAAGTCTAGATTCGATGAGGAGTACTTTCCGAAGGCTGCCAGGAGGGAGATGGTGCAGCGCTTCATTGAGCTGAAGCAGGGGAGTCTGACGGTGGACCAGTACCACCAGGAGTTTACTAGATTGAGCCGCTTCGCGCCGAAGATGGTAGAGGATGCTGAGGAGAAGGCTCAGAAGTTTCTGCAGGGTCTTTCTCTAGACTTGCAGAGTCTGGTGTCTACGTCGGACATGTAGTCATATCAGAAGTTGCTGGTAGCTGCTCGGAGACAGGAGAAGATTGCAAAGCAGAAGAGAGGACTGATTTCTGGAGCCGGAAAGAGGCCTATGGAGCAGGTCAGAGGAGTGGCTAGGCCTGGGACTAGGCCTAATCAGACGGTGCAGTTCAAGAAGCCAGGTGTACCTCCTGAAAAGACTTGCTACTTCTGTGGCAAGACCGGGCATATCAAGGATCAGTGTAGGAAGATGTTGGGACAGTGCCTGATTTGTGGAGATCCTACTCATGCTATGAAGGAGTGCCCTAGGTCTAAGGTACCCTGGAGGGATCCCGTTGCCGCACAGCCGTTACAGCAGAGAGCACCTGCAGGTCGTGGAGCGCCTCTTCCTCCGCAGAAGAAGGCTTTTCAGCAGGCTGTGCAGCCGAGGAGGCAGGCTTACCTGATGACGGCAGTGGAGAACGAGGCTACGGATGAGGTTATCGCAGGTAATTCTCGAACTAGTTGTTTCCTTCATTAGATAGATTTGATTTTGGTCTATGTTTGAATTGATTGCATATGATTGTTTGTTAGAATAGGGCTTGATTGTTAGAATATTTATTAGGTGTGATTTTGGTGTGCACGTTTCCTGCACGAGTCCTCTTTGACTCAGGTGCATCGATGTGCATTATCTCTCGGAGCTTCGTCGAGAAGCATTCCTTGACGACTACCCCTCTTCCTAAGAGTTGGAACATCGTCACGGGAAATGGCGTGATCTCGGTGCATCGTGGGTGCACTTCTTGCCCTTTGGTGGTCTGTGGACATGAGCTTTACGCTGACTTTATTGTCCACGACATCATCAACTACGATGCCGTGCTCGGGATGGATTGGCTAGCGAGTTTCTATGCTACGATCGATTGTCGGAGGAAGAAGGTGGTGTTCGAGATCCCCGGACATCCGGTATTTGAGTTCAGCCGAGGTAGCAGTTCGCTTGGCCCCGTCAGGTTTCGGGCCAAGCCGGTGGAGCTTGTTGCGATGCAGATGGAGCAGGATAGACCAGCTGTGGTACGTGAATTCGACGACGTCTTCCCCGAGGAGATGTCCGGATTGCCTCCCGATCGAGCTCTCGAGTTTTCGATCGATCTTATTCCGGGAGCGCAGCCTATTTCGAAGGCGCCGTATCGGATGGCTCCAGCAGAGTTGGAGGAGTTGCGTAGGCAGCTGGACGAGCTTTTGCAGAAAGGATACATCAATCCTAGTGTGTCTCCGTGGGGAGCACCGGTGTTGCTAGTGAAGAAGAAGGATGGCTCGCGTCGCATGTGCGTGGATTACCGGGAGCTGAATGCTGTGACTATCAAGAATAAATATCCTTTGCCTCGGATAGATGACATCTTTGATCAGCTCGGAGGATCGAGGGTGTTCTCTAAATTGGATTTGAGAAGTGGCTACCATCAGCTTAAGGTGAAGAAGGACGACATCCCGAAGACAGCTTTCAGGACGAAGTATGATCACTACGAGTTCGTGGTTATGCCCTTCGGCGTAACCAATGCGCCCGCAGTCTTTATGAACCTGATGAATTTGGTCTTCTACGACTTTCTAGACAAGTTCGTCGTCATCTTCATTGACGATATTCTGATCTATTCAAAGTCGGAGGAAGAGCATGCCTCGCACTTGAGGACCGTGTTGGAGATCTTGAGGAAGCATCGTTTGTATGCTAAGTATTCCAAGTGCGAGTTCTGGCTGGATAGAGTTGCCTTTCTTGGGCATGTGGTGTCTGGTGATGGAATTTCTGTGGATCCCGAGAAGATTGTGGCTATCAGAGAGTGGCCGGTTCCGCAGTCGACGTCAGAGATTCGGAGTTTCCTTGGACTTGCAGGCTATTACCGACGTTTCATTAAGGACTTTTCTCGGATTGCTGAGCCGATGACCAGACTTACGCGGAAGGATGTACCTTATGTTTGGTCTGATGATTGCGAGAAGGCTTTTGGTATTCTGAAGGAGAGGTTGACGACTGCACCTGTACTTGCTGTGCCTGACCGGAGTGTAGGATTCGAGATCTTTTGCGATGCTTCTGGAAAGGGCCTTGGATGTGTGTTGCATCAGCATGGGCATGTGGTTGTGTATGCTTCTCGTCAGCTTAAGGCTCATGAGAAGAATTACCCGACACATGATTTGGAGTTGGCTGCCGTCGTGTTTGCGCTGAAGATTTGGAGACACTTCCTGCTGAGTGAGAAGGTGAAGATCTTCACCGATCACAAAAGCTTGAAGTATATCTTTACACAGAAGGAGCTCAACATGCGACAGCGTCGATGGTTGGAGCTCATGGCAGACTACGAGATTGACTTGCAGTATCACCCTGGCAAGGTGAATGTGGTTCCGGATGCGCTGAGCAGACTTCCAGCGGTGATGATGTTGACGTCGCAGTGGAGATTGCAGCAGGACTTTTGCGAGACCGGTATCGAGATTATTCTTCCTGGAGAGACTTCTACGATGATGAGCATGCAGATACAATCGACGATCGTGGATAGGATCAAGGCTGGACAGGCTGGAGATGCTAAGCTGGTGAAGAGTCGGGAGCAGGTGGAAGCCGGTCTGCGGACTGACTTCTTGATTCACGAGGATGGTTCGTTGAGATTTGGAGCCAGGTTGTGTGTGCCGGCTGGAGATATCAGAGAGGAATTATTGGTCGAGGCACACAGTTCGCCGTATTCTGTGCATCCTGGTGGGACCAAGATGTACAAGGATCTTCGTCTGAACTTTTGGTGGCATGGTATGAAGAGAAGTGTGGCTCGGAGTGTAGCCAAGTGTTTGGTTTGCCAACAAGTAAAGGCGGAGCATCAGTGTACGGCAGGGTTGCTACAACCGCTTCCGATTCCGGAGTGGAAGTGGCAGCACATCACTATGGATTTCGTGACTGGACTACCTCGGAGTCCGAAGCAGAACGACGCGATTTGGGTGATCGTAGACCGATTGACCAAATCCGCGCACTTTATTCCCTTCCGAGTAGGACAGTCTACTGAGACGCTAGCGAGGAGATACATGGAGGTAAATTCGTTTACTCTCCGTTTCTATTTCCTTTTCCTAGTTTAGATAGTGATGTAACGTGAATCGTGCAGGAGATCGTACGACTTCACGGAGTCCCCGTGAGTATCGTGTCGGACAGAGACACGAGATTCACAACTCAGTTTTGGCAGAGTCTGCAGAAGAGCTTGGGTACGAGTCTGAGTTTCAGCACGGCGTACCACCCGCAGACGGATGGCCAGTCCGAGAGGACGATTCAAATTTTGGAGGATATGTTGCGAGCTTGCATGCTGGACTTTAAGGGATCTTGGGAGGATCATCTCCATCACGTTGAGTTTGCCTACAATAACAGCTACCAGGCGAGTATTGGAATGGCGCCTTTCACCGCGCTATATGGAAAGAAATGTCGATCGCCACTGAGCTGGGATGACGTTGGAGATCGGGAGCTGTTAGGACCGGAGATGATCGTGGAGGCCGTGGATGTTGTGAGGAATATTCGAGAGAAGCTGAGGATTGCGCAGGACCGTTTCAAGCATTGGGCGGATGCTAAACGGAGGCCCTTGGAGTTTCAGCCTGGCGATCATGTCTTTCTGAAGATTTCTCCGAACCGCGGAGTTATTCGATTCGGGAAGAGAGGCAAGCTGAGTCCGAGGTTCATTGGACCGTTCGATGTTCTGGAGAGAGTTGGAGCCGTGGCTTATCGTTTGGCGTTGCCACCGTCGCTTGTGGGAGTTCACGACGTATTTCACGTATCTCAGTTACGCCGATACGTTAGTGATCCCTCTCACGCTGTGGATTTCTCGGAGATTACGGTTCGTCCGGATCTGTCTTATGATCAGCAGCCCGTTGAGATTCTGGATCGTCGACAGAAGCAGCTGAGGAATAAGACCGTCGACTTGGTTCGTGTGCAGTGGCGTCACGGTTCCCCCGGTGAGTCTACCTGGGAGCGTGAAGATGAGATGAGAGAGCGCTTCCCGCACCTTTTCCCGAGCAGTGCTTGATGTTGATTCCGAGGACGGAATCATTTCTAAGGTGGGGAGGATGTAACGGTACGTTTTCGTTGTACTTCGTTCGTGCACGTGCTTTTGGCCGTGCACGTGTTTATTTTAGACTTTGTTTGATTTTGAATACTTTTGTGTGATATGCCGTTGTGAACGTCTCTGAGAGTATTAAATAGTGGCACTATCTTGGAACGACGTTTCTCGAGTCGTTTTCCCACAATTTAAACTTACTCGATGAGACGTGACGATTCTCACTCTTGACGGGAGACGTTTCTATTTTTAGTTTCGTCGTCCGACGTCGAATTTGAGATCCGTCTTCTTAGTTAGCTCACATTCGTCGCCACGATCACCACGATATTTATTTTATAATTTTTGGAGTTTATTTGACCACTTTTATAATTTTTACAAGTTTTATATTATTTTTAATAATTAATTTATAAATTATTTTCGGCCAAATAAAATTTATTTGAGTTTTAAACGTTTTAAAGAATTTTTGATCCAATTTCCAGCTCATTTGGACCAGGTCAAACCCTTGGATGAGTTGGAGTAATTGAATTTCAAATTTTAAATCTTTTTGAACTTCTAATCCTATTAGATTTAGCCCTAGACCAAGTCAACCCATCTACACTATATAAGCAACCCCTAGCTAGACCTATTTTCCAAAGAAATTAGCACTAGCCTCTTCCAAACTCATTTTGGACGTTGCGACGAATCGTCGCAACGTTGCGACGTTCAGCCCCCCCGCACGACCGAGAAAACCCACCGCATCCGCCCGCTCCGACCGAAGCCATCGCCCGCATTCTCGCCGTCCGCACCGCTGCTGTCGCCCACGCCCGTTCCCCCGCTTGACCGAGAGGAGCCCTCGGTCTGACCGAGGCCCCGCTCCGCACATCGCTCCGCACCGACCCCCGCTTGTCGCCCGCTCGTCGCCCCGCTCCGCAGCGTGCCTGACCGGTCGCCCCGCCCGCTGTGACCGAGCGCCCAAGCGCTGCACGTTGCAACGCTGCCCGCCTCGCATCCTAGGCGAACGACCGAAGCCCCCGATCGGTCTGACCGAAGGAAACGCCCGCCCCCGCTGCTGCGATCGACCCAAAGCGTCGCACAGCGCCGCCCAGCGTGTCTGACCGAGGAATCTCCCCGCACCGAGGCTGTACGACCGAGAGCCACTTGTCGCAACCCCGCATCCGTCGCACCACTTGCCTCCGTGGGCCCCCCAAGTTCTCCAGAGTTATTGTGGGTTCCCCAAAGGTCCCTAGGACTACTGTGGGCCCCACTTTGGTACGTTCTCTTCGACGACTTGCCGCGTACGACGTCGTCGCACGTCGTAGCCGTCGCCGCACATATTAGCTTTGGAATCTGGAATCGTCGCCCGAGTTATTTGCTCTGAAATTTCCAGCGAGGAATCTAATTGGAATCTGGACTTGGAGCGCGATCTTTTATTCCAACCCCCGGCGTCGCTACCCGACGCCGGTGTAGCTTTCGCGTCGTGTTGAGGTAACGTTTTGCACCCCTAGGACCCCCAACCCAATTGCATGCTAATAAAGACTAAAAATCAGTATTTAAAAGTATTTTAAATGTTTTAGAAATCACTAATCAAGATTAATAAAACGGATGTAGGCCGGTGGACTTGTGCACGTAGGAATCGTGACTTTGGACTCGTTGGACGGTGTTTTCTTGACGTGATAGTTGCAGGCAAGTGAAACTTGCCAACTCTTGTGTAGGGCCATGTTTTTAGGCCACTTCCTTGCTTTTAGCGTAAAAGAGACTAGTCAGTGAAATGATAGCTGGCTAGACGCCTACTTGATCTAGTTTGACAACGAAACTAGATCCGTCACCTAAATGATCTAGCTTGACAACGAAGCTAGATCCAACCCTTAAACTTGTCATTCATGCATGCTAAACTGTCACGTCTACTTTTCTTACTTGTACGCTTTACTACTTGCCATGCCATGTCATCCATGCATTGATTGTTGCATCGTAGCACACGCTACAATACTTGTCCTCGTACTACTTGTCCGGCTAGGTGCACCCCTACGCCATACTTGTTTACACACTTACTGGCTCGTGGACCAGAAGCGGGCCTCATGTGTTGGCCAGAAACCAATGCCCGATACACGTGGAGGGATAGGGATAAACGGTTACTTGAGCTTAGGGGTTGGCCCGCGCAGCCACTCTAGCCAAAAGACGGAATCTCTGTGCACGAGGTGCTTACTTTACTTGTCTTGTACTTGTCTTGTGAATGTCATGCTATGCTCGTACTTTACTTCGCTTTACTTTACCTGTTGCACTCATTACTTTAACTGCCATGTCATTGCATCATGCTAGAACTTTTAGGTTGCTTTTACTTGTACTTTCAGTTTCACTTGCACAAGTCTTTTAGACTTGCTGACATGTGCCCCTTTCTCTTTGGGTGCCACATGTTAGACCCTGAGCCAGAGACAGTTGCTGAGGACGAGGTGTTTGCTGACGCTGAGGCCGAGCCTACGTTCGTTGAGGAGTTCGAGGACACCGGAGACCAGTCTTAGAGACTGATTTTACTTGCGTTTGCTTTAGGTTGCTGTTAGTTGTCGGTGCTTGCACCTTTTCTTCGTTTTCGTACTTTGTACTTTCGTTGGCCATGCTGGGCCTCTTTTAGACTCTTTTATTTTTAGCCTGGTGGCTTTTCTGCGATGTTGAGATTTATTATTATGGATGTTCTGAGATGTTCTTCTTGTCCCTTTCGTTATTATTATCTTTGTTTCGTTTCGCGTTGCAAGGACCTGCAGTTTGAAGTGATTGACGCTTATCGGACTTGCGGCTTTGTAGCTTCAAGTCTGAGCGGACCTTCTCACGCTTCGCCTCCACGTTTCGCGTTGCAAGGACCTGCAGTTTGAAGTGATTGACGCTTATCGGACTTGCGGATTTGTAGCTTCAAGTCTGAGCGGACCTTCTCACGCTTCGCCTCCACGTTTTCATCTTTTACCCCGCACGTACATACACACCGTTTTACTCCGCTTCCATCCACCACCACCAACGACGATGATGCCCCCTCTTCCTTTTTGACTTTTCCCATGCACTCCTCTGTGCATCCTCCTCTTTTACCGAGAGCTTTGTGGCTAGAACTTGCTCAATTGGCTCTTCTATTTTTTGTTGATTCTTAGTACGTAGAGAACCCATGAGTTGATCAGCCATACGCATGGCCAAATCTTTGGACCCCTCGATGACTACAAAAATATAATCAAATTTTAACTGCAATGAGTGAAGAATCTTTTCAATAACGCGAACAACCTCCAATTTATCCATACCTCTTCATTTGATTTACAATTGCCAACACCATCGAAAAGAAATCCCCAAACGACTCGAATTCTTGCATTCGTAAGGCTTCAAAATCTCATCGTACGATTTGAAGCCGTATTTTATTTACTTTATCAACTCCGTGGCGGAAATTTTGTAAAATCTCCCATTCTTGCTTCACAGTGGTTGCATTTGAAATTCTCTCGAACATGGCCTATCCAAACATGGCATAAGAGTAAAAGCTTGTTGATCTTTCTTCTGCATTCTTTGAAGAGCCTCCTTTTGATTAGGAGTCAACGAAGCTTCATCATGAAACTCCTCATAGCCTCTATATATGACCTCACATGCATCTTATGAACCAAACAAAGTTTCCATACAAATGCACCAATTCTCGTAATTCTCTTTTGTAAGTTGAAGGAATATTTGAAATGGAAACATAGAATACGTCATACTTCAAGATCAAGAAACTAGGACTCTCATACCAGTTTGCTGAAACATATGAAGATGAATTTCTAGATAGAGATGAATGAAGAGGAAGAATACTAAAAGCTTTTCATATTCACTTTGGCTCTTTCCTCGTCCAAAACACAAGGCTTGCATAGATTTTTATGGGACTCAAAAGTCATGTAACCAAGAGTCACATACATATACCAACCAAAAGTCACATAACCAAGAGTCACATACTTTGAATTAAGTTTATATATTCAACCCTTATTAGGCTTGGGTTTCACTTGAATCTAAATACCATGTATTGTAATCCGTGTAAATTGAAGTGATAGTGATCTCTCCAACTAGACTTACACCAAAGATTGGGTGACCCGATTGATATGCGACGACCAGATTGATATGAGCAATCGATGCATATGTCAAGAACAATAAGCAAATATGGAGGGCACACTGAACACAGGCTCCCTAATGCTCATAGTTCATAAGTGCAAATCTATATTACAATTGAGGGCAGTTTTTGAATTTGTCCTATGTGGCAATGTCACATCAAGTTTTGGAGGGAAATTTTTGGGTTGAAGAGAAATTTGTTGGGAATACACAAAAACATTGAAATTAGGAATAGCATTTTAATATTAGTTATGAAAAAAAATGTTGTGCACACACTCAATCTCATCTTGGGAATGAACGCGAGCTGTGGGAGAATGAACGCGAGAGATTTTGCCAACTCATTGATCCGCGTTGCAAAACCCTGTAAAATTTCGATCCTATCTGCTGATATTTCAAGGGAAACTAATAATTATTGATGTTTGTTTAAAATTAGTGGGTCCAAGATGTTTAAATGAACAGGGTCCCACGGGCACGGCTTTATGTATATGGCGCCCGCGGCGAAGGCGCCCGCTAAATTTTTTAACGCTGATTTGTTGTTCCGCGCCTAAGGCACCCGCGCCGAAATTGTTGTTTTACGTCGAATTTGTTGTTCTGCGCCGAAGGCACCCACGTCGAATTTGGTGTTATGTGTCGAAGGCGCGTACGCTGAATTTGTTGTTCGGCGCCGAAGGAGCCCGTTCCATTTTTAACGCTGATTTGTTGTTCCGCGCCTAAGGCACCTGCGTCGAAATTGTTGTTTTACGTCGAATTTGTTGTTCTGCGCCGAAGGCACCCACGTTGAATTTGGTGTTCTGTGTCGAAGGCGCATGCGCTGAATTTGTTGTTCCGCACCGAAGGCACCCACGCCGAAGACGGCTGTGCCGCTAAATATTGTAAGCTAATTTGTTTTTCTATTAAATTTTGACTTTGAAAAAAAATTTCGGGGAACAAAGATTTCGCAAGGGAAAATCTTAAATGAACCGTGCCCGCGGGCACGGGTTATGACTACTTTATTTACACTTATGGAGAGAACATTCAGCTGATCGTAAGCTTGTATGCATCACAGTCGAAGAAGTCAAGAGAGTATTTGCAGTTGCAGAAAATAATGCCTGGAACCAGATCCTTCCAAGAGACCGACCATGGCTGAGACTGTGGAGATGCTCTAGGAAATAAATTCAGATAAATATTGGCTTTTGGATCCATAAGCCAAAATTCACCATCAAATTCTTGGTGACACCAATAAACTTTACGTTGGTATCTGTACATGAGCATTGATGTAGTTACAAAACAAACGGTCGTTCAGATAATTACTGGTGATTCTTTCATCTCTGGGCTAATTTGTGAATTGATTCAACATGTTGAGAATAACACTTCCACATTGGAAAATACAAAGATGATACTTTTTCCAGTAGTATTCAATTTATTTTCCCTGTTACTAAATTATGGACCTTCCGATGTAGTAAATCACCTTTTTTATCAAATTCTTCTCATATAATTTCTTAAAACGCAGCAAAAGTAAACTGGCTGGCCATCATTGTTAGATATAAGCACCAATTGTAATTAATAGCAGCTTTTGACATGTGTTTTGGAAAAGGAGTAGGTTTTGTACATGCAACGATGGTGATGGTAGGTGTTCTAACCGAGATGGATATCTTAAAGCTGTAGGTGACTCGATTGCTAGCAGAATGTGGCACCGCATCATAAAGACACTGTCTCGCTATGGTGATTACGTGAATTTGACATACGCATTGTATGCGCATGAAGATCCAACGGGCTACAAGAATACAGTGGATGAAAACCGAAGGTGAACGTGTGCTAAGAATGATGCCGATAAATTGACAAGTCCCGAGAAAACTCATAAGAGACGACAGAGGAATTATCGGTTTTGAGGACACCGGACACGAAGTGTTGAGTTCGTGCAAGTATAGCCAAACCCGACCAGTTACATCCATTGCCCCACACACGGATAACACCAAACTCGGTGGGTTGGGTACAGGTCCGATCCGGTTCCGGGTCAAACCGGTTCTCTCATCTCACCCACCCCCATGTCCCCGTTCTTCACGTGCATGAGACGTTTTCCTTGACTCCCCAACGACGCACGTACCTCTCTCTCGCGCGGAAAGAAACAACGAAGACTTTGTATAGCCATACTCCAATTTCTTTCCATCTTTATTCTATGATCAATTACCAACACTTCAAAAACCCAAAAAAAAAATAATTAACACATATTTTCCCTTTTTTATCCTCAACAAAACCAAAGAATAATTTGCAGTAGCTACCCAGCACCCTAGCTGTTGTTGTTGCTGCTATTTGGGCTGCCTCCTCCGATGATCGACGAGATCGCGGCCGCCAGCGCCGCCGTAAAATTAGGATCCGCGGTGATTGCGGCCGTCGCGGCACTGACAGTATCTGCCAGCGATGGCGGCGGCCCCGACTGCGCCTGCGGCGCCTTCGGGTTCGCGAATTGTGCAACATCGATGTTCGACGACATTTGCAACCCCGAGAATTTGGACTGGTTGTTGTACAACGTCCGGCCGACGACCTTCGGCAGCGACGGCGGCTGCTGGAAGAGAGGGGCCGGCGGCCTCTGGAACCGTAGGGGGTTAGGCGTGTTGGTCAAATCCAATGTAACAGTTGGAAACGGCGCGGACGCAGAAATTGTAGCCATGCTCGACGAGCAAGGCAGCACTGTGCGGGCCAAGATGTTCGAGTTCATCAGCCCGTCGGCGCTCGACATGGACCCCGACAGGAGCATCGACGCCGCGGCCGACGTCGTGGACGCCATCGCCATCGCGGCCGGCGGCAGCGGATGGTTGTGGCTGCCCTCGTACGTCGTGGTCAGGATCGTGCGGTCGTCGGCACACCTCTGAACCTGTTTGCGCACGGGGCAGCCGGTGGCCATGGTGCATCGGTAGTAAGCCCGCGGGCACGGGTTGCCCTTCGCCATCTTCTGCCCGTACTTCCGCCATTGGCAACCGTCGGTGATCTGAGATTGAACGAACAGATTCAGTTTCAATTTAATTAGCGCCCAATTTTTAAAAATGAGGCCATGAGCCGATTCAACGAACCATGGGAGCTTCCGACCGAGCACGAACCGAGACCCGAGCTTTCCGCATGGTGGCCTCTTGGGCTTGATCGGTCCCGTCAGAGCTCGCCGGTTTGGACCTGTCCTGATCAAATGGGACCATCTCCTTATTGTTGGGCGGCGACGACCGGTCCGGGCTGCCGACTTCGGCCTCGTCCTGAGCGTCGCCGGCGGTGGTGGGCAGGCCAAGGTCCATGAACTGTCTCGGCCCGATGGACTCAGTTTTCTCATCATTGGGTCCGTTCCGCTGGCGGCGCTGCTGCATCAGGGTGATGAGATGCATCTGCAGGGCGTTGTAGTTGTTGGTCACCTGGCTGAGGACTCCTCTCAGCCGCTGGTTCTCTTCGCTCATCCGAGACAGCTCCGCTTGCATCGCCGCCAGCTGGAAAAGATTTGCAAATATTTATACATAATTTCATGCACAATACAATCAAACAAAATATTAATTAATTACCTCGATCTTTGCTTCGTTATCTTCCTCGTTTGGCGACGACCCGTCGTCCACCGTCGACTGGTCGCTGCCCGTGTTGGCGGTCAACAGCTGCAGGCCGGTCTGAACAATAAATGTATGATTAAATTAATGAAAAATCAACAAAAGGAGGGGCAAAATGGCAAAATTAAAAAAACACATTAAAACGTACATTGATGGTCGAATCATCCTCCTCGATTGTCTTGAGATCGAGGTTGGCATCAGGGGCCGTGGGCCGGGCCTTCTTCTCGCCGGAGAAGAAGTCCATCTCGTCGACCCGATTCGGGGAGCCCATGTCGTCGCGATCGGGCCGGTGAGAGGTGAGGCTCATCGGGAAGTCGAAGTCCATGGGCTGCTTCTTCCTCTTGAGGAAATGAGGTTGGCCGGAAGCCGGCGGAGTGTCCAAGCTCAGCCCACCGCCTCCTCCTCCTCTGTCCATTTGCTTCTTCTTTTTTTATTTTTTTAGCGAAGTCTGAACTCTGAAGCCTTGTAATTGTGAGGGGCGTGGGCAATTAAAAGGGATGGGGACCGAAGACCACGGGGTTGTGGTGACAGCAGACGGTGCGTCAGAGAGACAGCTGGCAGGATCCTAGTGGCCGCGGCGCACACGCGGATTGAAGTTAGCGGGTCGGGTGAGTCTACCCGAACAGAGACAAAACCACGACCAATATGAATTATGGTCTGGATCGATCAACGAGAAGAAAATATATTTTGATTGGGGCTTGCAGTTTCCGTCGGATTTCGGGTAAAGATAGATGGAGTCAACCTGTGATCTGACCGCTTCCAAAGAATCCACCGCCTCCGATTGGGCTGCCGAATTCCACGTCAGGAGACCCGTTAATTTCCTTTCTTCTGACCAGGGACCCACACATCTAGAATTAACCGGTGGGCCGGTGGCCCCCAAACGAGACCATGTGGTTTGACCAGCTGACTAGGCACCACTTCCAAGGACCACCACGTCTCTCGTCGGGTCGGGTCGTTGGATCCGAACCGAAAGATGTCTAGAAATTTTAGACTGTAAATAAATTAATCACCATTATTTTTCCATATACAACAAAGATGGTCTTGGACAATTGGGATTTGTGTCAAGGTATTTTATAATATAATTTGCTGTTGATTAGATCATTTATGGTGCTACATGGTTTGATTAACCATGGGCAATGAGAAACTAGAAAAGTAAAAGTAAATGTTTTGGGTCTTGAGACAAAGTATCTTAGCCCAAGTCCTTGTCCGTGTAATTAATTCATGATAATTACGTAAGTTGATTAAAAATCATGGTGTCCTTATCATTCCTCAAGTAATTAAACCTTGATTATTGGAGTCCAGACAAGGAGTTAATTGATGAAGCCAAAGAAGGGTAAGAAATCTCTTTATAAATCATTAGCAAATTTTCCTTGACATTCATGACAAGAAAGTAAGAAATCTCTTTATAACCAAATTTCTAATAAACGATCAGTATAGTAAGCACAATTTCATTGAATTATATTATTGCAAAAAATATGATATATTATTATTCTATAATGTGCTATACCATCATTGAAAACATACGTGATATACTAACCTGAAATTGTGATATACTGATATTGATAATTTCCTACAAATTTTTTTGATATAATTTATTACATCAACTTCTCCCATCACTCTATTAAAACTATGTATAGGTCGAGCATCTTTTAATTGAGCCGAAACTCAACCTATCACGCATCCAGTAAGATTTAAACCTGGATGGCTCTGATATCATGTTAACGTCTCTCGACAAAGCCAAAAGTCATGAAAAGGATGTCAACTCACATGTGCACCTCCTCCATCTTGTCTCTTGACTACTCGGATTTTTAAGGTGTGAATTGTTAATCCCGTGTGCGGCCAGCTGCTATGTTGGACCCTTTGAACATGGGCGGTGAGAAGAGAAGAAGAAAACCCATAGACCCTTCTTTTATTTAGACTTCTCTTTCTCTCTCTCATTTCTTTTTCATCATCATAATTGCAGTATAACGAGGATTAGTTAGCTTTCAAGTACTTAATTAACAGTTGATAGAAGAAGAATCAACAATAATTGTATATATATAAGAAAGAGCATTGACTGAGATCTTGATGACCGCGTGGGCGTTGCCCATTTGCCAACCTAACAGCGTAGAAAAAGGCCTGCCAACGGCCACGAGAGGCGCCCGCAGAAGACCGCCAAGATTTCCATGTTGTGATGTCAGGGCCAGCTCCCAACCATTGACTCCAATCGAGAGAGAGAGAGAGAGAGAGTATTGCCAAGTCACAAACCGATGGTTAAACTACTTGCAATCCAAAAGCTTAAGCTGATGGATATCAATTTTTTTCTAACTTTTCCAACTCAAAACGGTGGTAATAATATAATTTTTCTACCGGCCATCGGAGGGTTCGGCCAAGGCCACATGCGTGCGTGCATGCATCTGATCATGAGGAAGCAATCAAAAGCCATTGTGCTAAAATTAATCGCCTCGCATTTGTCCTCTCTAGGCTAGCACCATCTCCTTTTAGGGCAGCTCAAGCTTTTGCTTACCTAATCTCTCATTGGCTCCAGTGTCTGGAAACGGACGAGGAGCTGCTTTCCATACAACAATTATAATTTATTATCCTTCGTGCAGTCTCTCTCACGTTGAAGAAAAACAGAAAATTCGAAGTCATCCAAGTTGAATGGTACCCATATTTCCAGATATTTGAATCAAACCCCTTGTTGCAGCGACTATCTCCGGTCTGCAGACGCCGTTGGCGTGACGCGAATAGGCGGGAATCTGTGGAATTCTGGTAGACCTCCTTAAAGGAACAATAGCAGATGGTATATGATCTGAAGATGATGCAACATCGGATGGAGGCAGTGGTGTAGGGTTGGGAGATGCTTGAGCATGCTGATCCACTGCTGGAGTATAATCAAAATCATATGAAGGCAGGGGGAGAACCGAATGCAGCAAGTCAGGATGTGGTGTAGTTGTGGAGAGTCGCTTAAAAGGGAATACATGTTCATAAAAGCGCACATCTCTGGAAATAAGAATTTTCTTAGTATCCAATTCATACAATTTATACCCTTTGGTGCCAATTGGGTGACCAATGAACACACATTTTTGTGCCCTTGGGTGGAATTTTGTAGGTTGTGATGGTAGAGATGAAGCAAAAGCAAGGCATCCAAAGACCTTGATGTGATCATATGTAGGTGGTTTATCATGAAGGATTTCAAAAGGTGTGGAATTGTTTAAGAGGGGTGTGGGCATGCGGTTAATTAAATGTGTTGCATGAGTAACAGCGTCTGCCCAGAAGGAGATGGGCAAAGAGGACTGAATTAGAAGTGATCTTGCGACAGAAAGTAAATGTTGATGTTTTCGTTCAACAACTGCATTTTGTTGAGGGGTGTAGGGACATGATTTTTGATGTATGATACCTTTGGAAGAGAAGAAATCATGCATTGCAAATTCAACCCCATTATCACTTCTAACTTGTCTCACTGTCATGCAATATTGGTTTTCAATCATGGAGCAGAATTGTTGCAAAAGAGGGCGAGTTTGAGATTTTGATTTCATGAGATATAACCAAGTCATGCGACTAAAATCATCAACAATCGTCAAAAAATATGAGTGGCCATGCAAAGAAGGGGTGGATGTCGGTCCCCAAATGTCAACATGGATTAACTCAAAACAAAAAGAAGTGTTGGATGTGCTTAAAGGAAAAGGATTTCTTTTTTGTTTTGCCAAGTGACAAGTTTCACATGGTTTATTGCATGATGAAGAAATAGTAGGATGCTTGTCTGCTAAAAGCTTTATTCGAGATGGAGAGGCATGCCCTAATCTAAAGTGCCACACATCAACTAAAGGGGAAGAAAAAATATCAGTAATAGATGAATTACATGATATGGGATTAGTATGAGATGTTGCAGAGTCGTTGTGAAGCAGGAAATATAGGCCGTTATGCTCCTTAGCTGTACCAATCGTCCTCAAGTGCTGATCCTGTATGAGGCAAAAGACATCATGAAAGAACAAGTGAGTTTTGGTTTGTTTAATCAATTTGCTAACAGAAATCAAGTTAAAAGCAAACTTTGGAACACACAACACGTTGGTAAGATGAAGATAAGGTGATAACTGGACTGTGCCTATTGATTGAACAGGAACACGTTCTTCATTTGGCAGTTTAACAAACGTGTTTGATGAAAGGACGTAAGAGGTAAAAAATTCAGGAGAGGATACAATGTGGTCAGTAGCTCCACTGTCGATAATCCATAAAGAATGTGATGGCAAAATGGACAAGTTTTTAGGAAAAAAGTTACCTTCTTGTGTCTTGCCCAATTTGAAATTGGTAGAGAGTGAGTTCACTTGTGGAATGGATGACTCATGAGATGGATTGGTTGGGGACTGAATTAAGGAAAGGATCTTGGCGTATTGGTCTGCGGTAAATGGAAAGGAAGCGGATGCTGGAGGAGTGCCTGAAGCTTGATCCAAACCGAGAGAATTGGGCACTTGTAAATTAGCTGTAAGGGGAGGTCTATCAACAATGTTCACACGTCCTCCTTCTTGGCGATGGCGTGGCTTGTAGCCGGGGGGGAAACCATGCTTTTTGTAGCATTTGTCAATTGTGTGTCCAACAAGACCACAATGAGTGCACATCGGGCGTTGTCGTGATTGAAAAGAAGTTCGTCGTCCATTGCCAGGTTGAGGAGCTGCGGTTCGGGTTGTGAAGGCAGCCATATCAGCTTCAGGTGAACCATGGCCCGTCATTTGCCTTTCTTGTTGGATGACGAGAGAGAACACCTTGTTGATTGATGGAAGAGGATTGATTAACATGATCTGTGACCGGACGACGGTGAATTTATCATCCAACCCGTTGAGGAAGCGAATGACATAATCATTCTGTTGATACATCCGCACAGTATCTAATGCTCCGCATGAGCACTTTGTTGAGCAAGTACAAGATGGAATAGGACGCAGATTGATAACTTCATCCCAAAGAACCTTCAGGTTGGTGAAGTAATCAGTAACAGAGAGGTTACCTTGTTTTAGGTTATAGATTTCTTGTTGTAATGCAGCGATGCGGAAAGCATCCCCCTGGGCAAATCGATCTTTCAAATCATGCCAAACGTCGATGGCAGAATCGATCCAAATGATGCTTTGAGCGATGGAAGGTGTGACGCAGTGAAGGATCCAAGAGAGGACCATCGTATTACAACGCGACCAAGAAGAATAGGTCGGATCAGCCTTCTCCGGTACTGGAATTCTGCCGTCGATGAATTGCAGCTTATTTTTGGAGGAGAGCGCCATCCTCATTGAACGAGACCACGAATGGTAATTTAGGCCATTCAACGGATTAGAGACGAGAACCAACGCAGGGTTCTCATTTGCATGGATGAAATAGGGTGAGTCCGAGGGATTGATTGGATTCGAAGATGATCCAGATGAGTTGGCTGTATTTAGTGTTGCCATTGATGAGTGAAAGGAATAATGGAAAATAAGAGCGGAAGAGATGGGGGGGAAAATATGAAAAGAAAAGATGAAAATTTTAGTGCTCTGATACCATGATAGAAAAAGATCAGAATGAGTTGTTTTTATTGATCAAAAATAGATTACAATTTATAGAGTTGTCAACTTGATTAAGTTGCAACAACTAAACTGATTTAGCTTCAACAACTAAACCGAATATGTTACAACAAATCTAAACTGAATATGTTACAACAAATCTCAGATATTAACTGAAAGTAGTTATGTGGGATCTCCGATATTATCTAATAGACGCGAGCTGCAAAAAATAAGATGTGTAAATGGACTGGGAGATTTTTTTTTCTCTCTTTTTGATTATTTATAGACTAGTCATATGTTGGGGTCTAGATGTTGATCCCAACTATAATGGTCGTTGTCCATCTTAGGTTTATGTGGAAATAGATGAAACCCTTGTAAAATGTATATTACAATTAAGAGAATTTTTGTTTATTTTAATGTAATACGCTCTTCCTGATAGAAAAGGACAGGACGTTGCGAAAGCTCTGAAGGACGATGGTGGATTGCTCGTGCATGGACCATCCAATATGCATGCCAACACGCTCTTCTTCATCACGCACAGAGTTATAAACCCATCAACACGCCTATGACGTTCACCATCAACTGGCAGAGATAGATATTCAGGGTGCACAAGAAGTAACACATGGATGGGTGCATGGGCAATCGAAGCCCTCGTTGGAAGGATTTGATGTAGACACCGATTTCCTGGTCGCCAGGACGATGAACCCTCTCGTCCCTCCCCAGCACCCGAATCTGATAATCAAGGCGGATGTAGTTTCTCCAAAAATCGGGTATTTGATTGGCTCCAACCTTGGGCCTCATATTTGCGATCAGACCAGGCCCCATAATCTCCTCCTGGTTCTTCTGCATGATGGTAACCGGACTCCTCTCAGTAACATGAATGGAGGACTAAGCCATTTTTAATAAGGGAATAGCTAAATCAAGAAAGACGAAGACATTATCTTCAAATTCATGTGCTGTAACCGTCTTATATCAACAAGGTGACAGCCGCAAGATGAGACACGCGTCGAAGATCCAAGACTCTAAGCATCTTGGGTTTCGAACCGGCAAATCATCTGAATCGACGAGGCGGATGTTTTGGCGCCTAGAACTTGAGTGCTAATTTCCGACTGTCGTGCTCCATTAATGTGATGTAACGTTGCTTGACCCAACAAGCAGACTCGCTGAGGTCGTTCGACGGGACGCCATTGTTGAATCATTAAGCCGCACTCGAGACGACTCGACCGACGAATGGTTAAGGCCTACGAAGCCCACAAAAGAAGCCCGATATCGACTCAATCAAAGCACATCGGACAGTCGCCCGTTGCACTCCCATTACTCGAACGTGGGATTAAAGGCGGCCTCATAAATAGCTGGAACGTGGGCAATGTTTGCTCCTATTAAAGAGGGAAGATCGTGTCACCATAATGGGTGACCCTTATCTCTCCAACGTCACTGAAAGGACCCAAGGGGTCTATAAATACGAAAAGGTTCCAATTCCCAAGGTACGAGATTTAATTCATAGACGCTACTCTTCAGCTTATAATTCTTCCATTAAAGAGCTTGCGACGTTAGATATGAGACGTATCTCCGTGGGTCGATCTCAGCTGCTCCAAGCTCCATCTTTTCCTTAAGTTCTCACACTAACTTAAGTATCGGATGGGATATGGATCGGGACCCAGATCTGACCCCCTTAACGTTTCTTTGTGGTATAGATCGACGAGTCTCAATCTCATGTGAAGGTCATTTCAGAGCTTCCCAGCCTCGATCTATCGCCGTACAAACCACTCGAGGGCCGATCAAGCATCGCAAGCCAATCAACATCTATCTACCGACCCTGGTTCTTCCAATCTAGGGTCCCATTCAACTCACTAACGAGGCTCCGACTCATCACAAAGGGTTTACTTCAGCCAGACAACTGTCTCGGTCATTTTTGTCCTTGTCAGTATGGAATACCGAAGATCGAATGCGAAAAAGACAAAAAAAAAACATATTTTTGGGGAAGGGCGACAGCCTTTGAAGGGTCGGCAGCCTCCGGCCACCACCACATCCCCATGAGAAGAGGGCGGTGGCCTATGGTTACCAACCCCATGGCGATAACCAAGTGCTGCCAACCCCAAGGCCGAGCAACCCAGCAGGAAAATCAAAGGCACGATAATTTTGGCGGACGAAATCAAAACTCCCACCTTGACTGACATGCCCAATTAATAAGACGTCACATCACCCAACCTCAACCATCGACTCATCTGAGCTAGAGCGTTGGTGGCCATTCTTACTACATTGGGCCGACCCACATGGCAGGGAAAAGATATTTCGTTCGAATAAATAAGCCCGAAATGAATCACTACAAGAAAACAGAGCAAAAGGGACGGCAAATATCAGTCCTTTTTGCCCAAATTCCGTCCTTTTTTGGTCGAAAAGGACGGATATAGGACAGACATTTTCCGTCCATTCAGCGACGTCCTATATTACAGTCTGTCCTATTTCCGTCCTATATTTTAACCCTAAGGACGGATATAGGACAGATAAAAACCGTCGCAAAAAAGACTTAATTCGGACAATTTTCGTCCTAATTCCGTCCTATATCTTAATTAATTACTTCTAAGTAACTAAGTAATTAGTCTTAATTAATTAACTGTTCTGTCCTATATATGTCCTTTAAAGCGACAAATTAATTAAGATTTCCGTCCTCAATCCGTCCTATATCTTCCTAAAAGTTTTCTATATTCCGTCCTATATCCGTCCTGAAACCGTCTTAATTTCGTCCTATATGAGTTGTTTGGTTGTTAATTATCCGTCCTGAATCCGCCCTATATCCGTCCTATACTGTAATAAATTAATTAAAAAAATCCGCAGCCGGCAATAGCCGGCTGCGGTGTCGTCGCTGCCGTTGTTCGGCGGTGTTCATCCCCAAACATAAAAAATTCATCAATATTCATACCCAAACATCAAAAATCATACCCAAACATCAAAAAATTCATCAAAATTCATACCTAAAATCAAAAATTCATCCCCAAACACAAACACAAATAAGATTCAATTCATCAAACACAAAATTTAACACACATTCCAAACAAAAACGAAATCAACAAAATTACAATAAACAAAAATTCCCCAAACACAAATAAAATTACACTCATTCATCAAAATATAAACAAAAAGACAAATCAAAATGAAAATATAAATAAAGAATCTGAAAAAGAATGGTAATCATACCTCTTTTAGTCATATCAAGTTTTCCTAAACAAAAACCAAACAAGAATTGATTGTTAGTACTTATAAAACAAATAAAATAAATTTATAAGGAACAAAGAGCAAAAAACTTACCCATGACAGATTGGATTCTGGAAAGAAAGAGATAAGAACAGTCGAGATAAGAACAATCACAGTATTTATAGAAGATTGGATTCTGGGAAAGAAAAATCGCATAATACTAAAGGACGGATTTAGGACGGATGGTAAGGATAAAGGATGGTTTCATAGGTTTGATATTTTCATATCCCGCCAAAAAATTTCAATATCCGTCCTATATCCGTCCTACATTATTTGAATTTTCAATTTCCCGCCAACAATTTTTTAATTCCCGCTAACAGATTTTTGTCCGACCTTTATGTCTTAAAAATGTACGACGGAAATAGGACGGAATATGGACGGGTATGACAGAGTATTTTTTTAGAAAAGAACGAAAGGACAGTTTCATAGGTTTGATATTTTCATATCCCGCCAAAAAAATTCAATATCCGTCCTATATCCGTCCTACATTATTTGAATTTTCGATTTCCCGCTAACAATTTTTTAATTCCTGCTAACAAATTTTTGTCCGGCCTTTATATCTTAAAATGTACGCCGGAAATAGGACGGAATATGGAAGGGTAGGATAGAGTATTTTATAGAAAAGAACGAAAGGACGGTTTCATATGTTTGATATTTTCATATCCTGCCAAAAAATTTCAATATCCGTCCTATATCCGTCCTATATTATTTGAATTTTCGATTTCCCGCCAACAATTTTTTAATTCCCGCTAACAAATTTTAGTCCGACCTTTATATCTTAAAAATGTACGACGGAAATAGGACGGAATATGGACGGGTAGGACAGAGTATTTTTTAGAAAAGAATGACGGAAGCGGTCCGTCCTAAATCCATCCTATAGGCCGCGGAATAAACTGCCTATAGGAATAATTAAAGTCGTAACTTTCTCAAAAACCATCGAACCGGCGCATCTCCAAAACCCTTCAATCACACCCTAAAATGACCCACTTCAAATAATTCATAGTTTTCAATCCCAAATCTTATTCTTTTTACCGGTGTTTTTATTTGGCTTAGGATCTATTGATTTAATAACTGAAATAAATTAACGTAATGACTGAAATAAATTAACTTAAATAAGGGACGGATTTAGGACGGACAACTTAATCTTTTTTTGATTAAGAAATCCGTCCTTTATTCGTCCTCTTTCTGTCCTTTTATGTGTATAATAAAAATTATTTTTTATTTTATATAAATAAGAAATAATAATTAATAAAGGTCCGTCCTATGACCGTCCTTTATGCTAGAATAATTTTTTTAAAATTTTTTTAAATAAATAATAATTTAAAAAAATATTAGTCTGTTCTTTCGCCGTCCAATATCCGTCTTTTACTGTATCCCAAAATTGTAAATTTTCATTTTTAAAAAGAAAAAGGAAAATAATGAGCATTCCATCCTATATCCGTCCTTTTTAAAATGTCGTCTTATTTCCATCCTATTTCCGTCCTAATTTATTAAAAATTAAAGGACGGCTATAGGACGGAATTTTAATCCGTCCTTTTAGGTCCGTTTTCTAGTAGTGAATGTATCGCCTTGGCCCAATAGCCCAAATGCCGACATAGGAGGTTAGCTGCTTGCCAAGTCAAAGCGACAGTTTATCCATCCCTTAAGTTATCGAATATTAAGGGAACGATTAATAATGGGTCGGTTAGTAATTGTGGAGTAAATGTTCGGTTGTTATGATCTTTTTCAGGGACTATCAAGCTATCATAAGAGCAAGACCGTTATCCACTAACTTCATTCGGGGGTAACCCTCACTTATAAATAGTCTCAACTCATGGATCGATCTACAGAGATACAAAACACTTAGGTACTCTAACACTCTAATATTTGTTTCCACTCTATATTTCTTCCTTCATAGCTCGACGTGACAGTGATTAGGCGACCTCCCAATATGTCTGATCTAGCTACCTCGAGTTCTCTTTTAGTCATCCACCGACTTAAGCATCACATGGGATTTGGGTCGGAACCCAGATCCGACCCCATGATGATTTCTCTGAGTAGTAGATCCACGACGATAGCTCGGATTTAGGTCGGGCGTCAACCCAATGGCTAGGACGTACTTAGCTCTTCCCGACCCGGTTTTAACCCTCCTCAGGTTCCACTTTTCTGCAGACGGAGTGCCACGTCACCGAAGACGTTCTCGTCAGCATCCTACTCACTGATTGGTGGATTTGCTCGTCAACAATACTTCAAAAGATATTTAACACTTAAATGATACGAAAAACACTAGCAAATCATAAAGGGCAATTTTGCTTATAACTGCAAGTTTATTTGACGAGGTACAGAATATGTTGCAATATCCCACTTCCATTGCCTAGAGTAAGGACCACACTCAAGTCACGCACATGACCTACATGGGAAATGAGATCTGCATGCATGATCAAGGCCTAACACCGTCGATTGCCTTCCCTTTTCTTCGTTTGTATGTGCAGAGCCTTGCCGTAGTAGAACTGGCAGTCTTTTTGCAATTCAGACTCACTGCCTAACACAGTCTCCACTCTCCCTCTTGAATCTCTAGGGTTAGGTGGTGTGGGCCCGCCGTAAGGTGGAAAAAGGGGGAAACCTAGGGTTTTTGAACAAGGGCAAAACAAGTTGCTCACGAGTCTTCATCAGTTGGATCAAATTAATTGCACACGTGTTGTAGTTAACTAGTTATCGTCCCAGCATGGCTCTAGTGAGGGCTGTATCAGTATCAGTGTCTCTGTTTGTATTTCCACGTAGAACGAGTAAGTTTTTGGACCATTGTATTGCAGCCAAGAGTGTCGTCCCAAGCGTGTGGAGTCCTCAACATGTGGCTCTTATGTTCAACATGTATCAAAAAAGAATTGAAAAGGATGTATACCAAAGGAATAATGTAGGATGGACTTTTCGTCACAAAAAACTTTTCCTTGATCACCATCTGATACCCAGAATTCTCTTAATTTCTATTTATCATCTTTCTTTTGGAGATCAAGAGCCACGCAAGGGTTTACCCTATTCTCTTTTAATTCTATTCATGTACTGCGGATGAAGCGCAGAAACAATGAGAAGTCAAACAAAGTTCAGTTCTTTCTCAAAGGCAAGTGTATGAAGAAATTTAGAGAAAAGAGATAAACGACTGGAGAAATGTAGAAGAGAAACCAACGGAGTTTTACATTTCTCTTCATGTGTTTAAATACAATGTATCAAGGATATAATAGTACTTTACAAGAGGATATGAATCTAGCTTTATTGGTAGGTGCTGAATGCATATCTCTACGAGATGCGGTGCATTGTATCGGGACGCCTTCTAATATGAATGACATTGATTGGTTGGAGATCTCCGAGGGATATGGTTGACCTTGCATATCTCTACGAGATGCGGTGCATTGTATCGGGACGCCTTCTGATGTGAATGACATTGATTGGTTGGAGATCTCCGAGGGATATGGTTGACCTTGCATATCTCTACGAGATGCGGTGCATTGTATCGGGACGCCTTCAGATAGGAATGTCATTGATTGCTTGGAGATCTTCAAGGGATATGGTTGACTTGGTCTCATTTCCTTATACGCCCCTGCAAACTGAGCGGCCGAAATGACGAACAGTTTGTCTCGCAATAGCTCGAAGCGATCCGCAGTGAGACTCTTAGTGAAGATGTCAGCCGGAGATGTGTTGAACACGAATGTTGTCTGACGTGACCTGTTCACGGATGAAGTGGTAGTCGACTGTGAAGTGTTTTGTTCGGGAATGAAAGACCGGATTGGAAGAGAGTGAGATAGCCGACTTGTTGTCACACCAAATTAGCGGCTTGTCTTGGAGAGGAATCTGAAGGTCAGAAAAGAGAAGTTGTAGCCAGAAGATCTCTTTAGCCGTGAGAGAGAGAGAGAGAGAACGGTACTCTGATTCTGTCGAGCTGTGTGCAATCGAAGGTTGTTTTTTTGCACTCCAAGTCAAAGGGTTCTTTCCGAGGAAGACACAGAATCCATTGATGGAGCGACGATCTACGTGATCTCTTGCCCAATCAGCGTCGGAGAAGGCGATGAGTGACAGAGGACTCGGACGAAGAAGAATGCCGTGGGTTGGAGTGTGTTGAAGATACCGAAGAATCCGCTTAGCAGCTGTGAGATGTGAGTCACGTGGAGCATGGAGAAACTGACATACTTGATTGACAGTGAATGCAATATCAGGTCGGGTCAGTGTGAGGTATTGAAGAGCACCGACCAGACTGCGGTAGTACGATCCATCGAGCAGTAAAGGATCTGAGGTGTTTGGATTCCGTTTTGAGGAGACTGGAGTTCTGCTCGGCTTGCAACCGGAGAGACCGGCTTTCTGAAGGAGCTCTTTTGTATATTTGGTCTGATGGACGAAGCAGCCTTGGGATCTTCGTTGAATTTCCAGTCCCAGGAAGTATGATAGATCGCCGAGATCTTTGAGTGAGAACTCACTGGCAAGCTCGCCAATGAATTGATGTACGAAGTTTGCCGAAGAGCCCGTGATTAGGATGTCGTCGACATACAACAGGATCACGGTTGTTTGGTCGCCAGAGTGTTTGACAAAGAGAGATGAGTCGGCAATGCTCGGGTGGAATCCGTGAAGGCGGAGAAACTGGGAGAAGCGAGCATACCACTGTCGAGTCGCCTGTTTGAGGCCATATAATGCTTTTCGTAGCTTGCAGACATGTTGTGGGAAAGAGGGATCTATGAATCCCATAGGTTGTGCCATATAAAGATTTTCATCGATGTTTCCATGTAAAAAAGGAAGGGAGACATCGAGTTGTCTGATGGGCCAGTCGAAGTGTAGAGCCAGGGTGATCAGGAGGCGGATAGAACCGTGCTTGGCGACTGGGCTGAAGGTCTCGGCGTAGTCAACCCCTTCCTTCTGATGAAAGCCTTTGGCCACGAGCCGAGCTTTATAGCGGGCAACAGAGCCATCCGTGTGACGCTTAATCTTGTAGACCCACTTGCATCCGATGATGTTTACTGAGGGAGGAGGAGAGACAAGTTCCCAAGTCTCTTGACGGGTTAAAGCGGCATACTCGTCCTGCATGGCTGCAACCCATTGGGGATGTTTGGACGCCTCCTTGTAGTATATCGGTTCTTCTGAGGTGATTTGGGCATGTAGGTTTAATGGTTGACGAGGTTTGAAGGTGTCGACCATTGAACGGGTGGTCATGGGATGAGTCGACAGTGGTGAAGTATCTGATGTGGGTTGAGTAAGCGGAGAAGTGGAGGTTGGTGGTAACGTGAAAGTTAAGTGGTGATGGTAAGAGGTCGGGTGAGTGACCGGTTTATGGTGTGCCAAGATATGTTGTAGAATGCTTGTAGGCAATGATGGGTCAGGCAAGGTTTGTGTTGGTGAATCAGCTGGATCGGTCATACTTTGGTTTGAGCGAGCTGTGGAGCGGCTTGGAGAGGTCGGTAGTGTAGGAGAATATGTGCCCATAAGGCAATTTATCCCAGATATACGTCTTGTTCATACGGTATATGGTACGTATTATTCTAAGTATAAAATCGTTCATATTAATATACTTAGATAATATCCATAGACTTATAGTTAGGTCCTTACGTATCTAGATGAGATCTCGATTATGAGTAAGTAAGTGACCGAATAGAAACGTAAGTCATAAAAGGTTCATGGTCATAGATGTGTCGAGAACTGGATATCGACACATCGGATAGACCATTGTGTCTTAGTCTTACCTTAGGGTAATGATGATCTCATAGTCATTCGACTTGATGAAGTCGGAGACGAGACACAGGTGCTCATTGGAGAATGAGTTCACTAAACGACCACATAAGAGTTATTAAATGGTTAACTTTAACTGAACGGTCTTTAATAACTCTAGGGTGATGATAGGTTAGCTGGTCCTTAAGACCTGAAGTCATATGTACAAACCTGTGAGTGAACGATGTAGCTTAGACCTATGATCTAGCTTCGAGGCTAGGCCTGCTGAAAGATCTTAGGTTGAGCTGCACCCGAAGCTCTCGAGGCAAGTAGATGACTAAGATGGGATTCGTCACTTCCGTTAAAGGGAAGTTAGTGTTACTGGCTCAGTACGGTCTTCATGTTAATCCTCGGCCGGGGTGCATTGTAAGAAGTACAACGTGTATACAAGAAAGACCGCAGTATACTGACCAATGTTGTCTAATAGGGTTGACAGTAAACCATACCCTAGGCCAACAAGAACACAGTCTTGACGAATGGACTACGACTAACGGAGTTCGTCACTAACACTGCCAATACAAACCCATTGATACTTTTGTCAAAGGGTCGATCACGTTATGATGATTCTGAAACAGGGACGACAGCTACTGCTCGTAGTGACCGTCGTCTAGGGGTTCCGAGCCCCAACCTGTAGTAAGGTCAGGCTGTAGGGTCTCACACCGAGTAGTGTTCGTGTCTTAGTAATAGGAAGATTAATTGAGAGAAAATTATTCGATGATATTTACAAGTCAAGTTGTGAAAGATAGTCGCAATAGCAATAGGGACAAATATTGCATTTGATGCAAACTATGATTAAACGTGTCGTAAAATGGTTACGACAAATATAGTAGGAACAAATATATTGGAAAGGGTTACCTGGATGACGGTATTGTCCCGGTCTAAACACAGGTTCAAACCATGTCCAAATCGGAGCTCAAACGAGCCCGGAAACGCGAAAACAGTCCAAGGCGAAGTGGGTTAGACCCACTGGGCTAAAAGGCCCATAGGGAAGGGCAAACGGGCGCAGCCCGCTGACTGCAGCGGGCGGGCGCACGCTGCTTGCAGCGGGCGCACGCCCGCTGACCAGCGGGCGTGCCGCCCGCCTTAGCCCCCTTGGGCGGGCGCGCCCGCAACTTAAGTCATTTAGGGTTTTTTGAAACCCCAACTGACGGCTACGAATTTTGATAATTTGCTCAACTTTGAGCAATTGTTTGAGGGGTCAAACGAAGTCGAAATTCATCGCCGTCGGTTCCTACGCGTTCACCATTCGAAGCCCTTCGGATTGATAGCTTGTTTGGTGTCTAAAGTTTAATGTGCAAAGAGAATTAATTAGTTAAAGTTTGCTTTTATGAAAAGCTTACTTTAACTTGAAATTAAGCCAAATTGGCTTAATTGATTTTTCTCTCTTTTGCGGAATGTCCCACATTGCTCGCAACGAGAGAGTGAGTGCCAACTCCCTATATAAATAGGGGGTGCACTCTCTTCGTTGAAAAACACACCAAGCCATCGATCGAGTAGCTCCCGACTTTTAGAGCAAGCTCGATCGGCGACTAAATTTCTCTCTCTCTCTCTCTCTTCCTATTCTCCGGAGTAGTCCTAGCAAGACTACGAAGGGGGTTTAGATTTTGATCCGGACGTCTAAGACGCGGGTTCTTCTCAAGTGAAACTTTCTACCGCGTGTGATCGGCTCGGAGGCGAAAGTCGGCTCGGGCGGATCGGTGCAAGGGTGCGAGGCGGCTCAGGCGGTTCGAGTCAAAGCGGCTCGGCTACGAGGAGCTTCTGAAGACGGTGCGGAACATCTTGCCTGCTCCAGGGCCAAGATTCCGGGTATGTGGTTAAGTAATTTTAGTGTAGTTTTAAATTAGTCGCTTTAGAGTAGATCCCTCTTGGGGTGGTCAGATCCACCCCAAGTTGGCATAGATCGGGCTAGGTTCTGGCTCCCCCAGAGCCTAGCTAAATAGTTTAGCTAGTCTAGAAATTTTGAATTTCGTTTTTCCGCTGCGCTTTTGTGCCCATGTGGTCCTTCCGACTTAGGACGGACACAGATCCGAGCTCTGGGGGTCCGCCAAAACCCCAACAGGTAGGTCGTGTTGATGGGTCGAATGGTCGGTAGGTTGGTTGATCAGGGGATCGGTGGGTGTTGGTTGGAGGGGTGCAGGTGGATGGGTAGGAATAATGGTCGGTGGGATAGAGTTGATCAGCGTAGGCTGTGGCGTTGGACGAGTCTGAGTAGAGAAAGGGAAGATGTTCTCCTCAAACCTGACATGTGGAGTCAGGTACAGCCTTTTGGTAGACAGCTCCATGCATTTATACGTCTTCATGTGGTCAGCATAACCAAGAAAGACTCATGGTTGCGACCTTGGTTCAAGCTTGTGTTGTACATAAGGGCGGAGGCAGGGATAGCACATGCAACCAAAGGTGCGCATCCACTTGTAGTCTGGAACCCGATGATAGAGAATCTCGTGATGAGATTTGTTTCGGTGCGTTGCAGATGGTAGTCTGTTGATCAGATATATAGCCGTCTTCGCTGCATCTGGCCAATATTGCTGAGGCATAGAAGCTGTTAGTAGCAAAGCAAGTGTAGTTTCAATTACATGTCGGTGTTTTCTTTCAGCCACACCATTTTGCTCGGGTGTGTAGGGTGCCGAGGTCTGATGTATGATACCAAGTTGGTGAAATAGGGAGATAAATTGATTGTTACAAAATTCCCCCCACCATCAGATCGAAAATTTTTAATTTTCGTGTTAAACTGCCTTTCAACCATTGTTTGAAATGTTTGGAAGGCAGCAAACACGTCGAATTTATGATATAGAGGGTAGAGCCAAATATAGCGAGAGTAGTCATCAATAAAACTGACGTAATACCTATAGCCTTTATTAGATTGAACTGGGGCAGGGCCCCATACATCAGAATGAACTAAAGCTAAGGGAGAATATGCTCTCGATTTTGACAAAGGAAAAGGCAATTTATGACTCTTACTCATTGAGCATTGAGGACATGGTGGCTGAGGAGACAGCTTAAGGGATAACTTGGAAGCGATTTTAGAGACAACAGGAGGAGCAGGATGACCAAGACGGGTGTGCCAAAGAGTGCCCGAGGTGCTTGATGCAGAAAGAGAGATGGGATTGTGGTGAATCGGGTAGAGTCCATTCCTACTCGGGCCTTTAAGAAGAGTTTTTCCTGTGGTGGCATCCTGTACAACAAAACCAGAGGATGAGAATTGGATAACACAGTTATTATCTCGAGTGAATTTATAGACTGAGAGCAGATTTTTAGAGAATGGTGGATCATGTAAAATGTCAGGAAGACGT
This sequence comes from Scilla litardierei, assembly GCA_030789695.1. Taxonomy (NCBI): domain Eukaryota; kingdom Viridiplantae; phylum Streptophyta; class Magnoliopsida; order Asparagales; family Asparagaceae; genus Scilla; species Scilla litardierei. The sequence continues at coordinate 4,746,370 of CM061132.1, forward strand.
ATAGTGGAGTTTAGAGAAGGGATAGAAGAATAGCCAATGTTGACCACTGTGGCGGTATCACCTGTGCCAACAGTAATGTGTTTGTTACCCGAGTATGGTGTCATTTTCTCAAGTTGTGAAGTGGTAGACGCGATGTGATCCGTGGCGCCTGTGTCGAGGATCCACTCACCATCCGTAGAGCGATCTTGATGGACTGCATGAGCCTCAGGTTTATGAACATGCTCACCGATCCAAAAGCAATCGAGGGTGTGATGATTCGGCTTCCAGCACACTTGGCAAGGGATAGGTCGGCCAGTCGAGTGGTCGATATGCATACGTCGTCTCTGCCGTCCGTCCTGAGTAGTCGGTGTAGGAGGTTCGGGTCGTTGTGGACTACCTCGGGGCTGTATGTTACTGGTGCGACCACCGCGAGAGAAAGGGAAAGAGCCGCGGCCTCCGTTGAATCGCCCATATGTGGTGCGGCCACGGTTGTCCCGTCGTCCGTAGTTAGAGATGAGTGCAGCGGAGTCGGTTGAGGGAGAAGGAACAGAGGACATGGTGGTAGTTGGTGTGCTAGAGGTCGAGAGACGTCGTAGCTGCATGCTGGCCTCCTCGGCAAGGAGACTGCTCCATATCTCCTCAACTGTGTAAGGCTTTCCACGATTTCGGGCCATTACACAGAAGGAGTCGTAAGTAGGAGGAAGACCATGGAGGATCTGGCGGACCATTTGTCGTGTGGTGACAGTATCAGGACCAGCGATTTGTAGCTGGTCGTATATCGCTTTTGCCCGATCTAAGTAAGCGGCCATAGGCTCCTCGGCCATGATGAGGTTGGTGAATTTGTCTTGAAGTAGCTCGATATGCCCTTCAGAAAGAAAGGCATATCGGGTTTCCAACTTTGTCCACAGTAGATGTGAAGAGGTGACACCAAGGGCGACGCCAAGAGCAGAAGGAGATAGAGTCGCATGAATGCTCATGCAGAGGTGTTGATCGGTGATCAACCATTTGTGAAAGTCGGGATTGAGAATTGGCGGCAGAGGAGTGGTGGTGGTGGATTTTGGATCGGAAATTGTGGGAGATGGAGATGATGCAGATCCATCGACGTACCCGAGGAAGCCGTGCGCGTTGAGAACGTCGACGACCTGAGAACGCCAAAGTATGTAGTTTGTGGAGTCTAGTCGGGTGGTGATTAGGGCAGGGAATTTTAAGATGAGAAATTTGAGATTAGGTGAAATCGGCTCCATGGAGAGGATGTTGTGTATACATATAAGATCTAATTGCCGTTAGGCGAGAGGCTCTGATACCATGAAGAAATTTAGAGAAAAGAGATAAACGACTGGAGAAATGTAGAAGAGAAACCAACGGAGTTTTACATTCCTCTTCATGTGTTTAAATACAATGTATCAATGGTATAATAGTACTTTACAAGAGGATATGAATCTAGCTTTATTGGTATGTGCTGAATGCATCTCTCTACGAGATGCGGTGCATTGTATCGGAACGCCTTCTGATATGAATGACATTGATTGTTTGGAGATCTCCGAGGGATATGGTTGACTTGGTCTCATTTCCTTATAGTGTAAACGTTTTATGTGTTTGTTCTGGAAGCGCATTTAATTATCTTAGGATTTCTTTGCATTTATAAGAGGATTAAGCTTGAAAACTCAGAATGAAGATTAATTGGATGTCGATTTGATTACTATGAATTAAGGCATTTTAGAGCATTATAGAGAACTTATTCGTTCACAATGTTTCACTTGGAGAATCTTATGTTGTAGATATGCATGACAAATTAAATGATCATGAAAGTGCTAGAAGAAATATATAATGTCATAATTTTTGATCCACAACAGAAGATGCTATTTGTGAGAGTATATTTGAGTAAGGTACATAATGCACGTCCTAATGCAGCACCACATGGAAGAAGGATACACAATGCATTTCGATCAACAGGACCATGTGATTCATGATGCTACAAATGTTCAAGCATCTTTTAGTAAAGAACATATATCGGATGACGATTTTATTCCATGCATTCTGCTAATAAAAGCTCTCCTAAGATCAGGTAAAAGTCCCCTATTAAAGAATAAAGAGTGAGGTGGCACTTGTCCAGTGAAAATAGTATGTATTTTACATTTTAGTAGAATCCTAAGATCAGATAAATGAATGTGATGCCTTATTTATGGGCTATATAGCTAGTATGGGTAAAGAGATCTCAGAACCTAGCTGGCATAATATATATCAGCCTTATGGACAATGATGGGCATGCACATTTTTCAACACATACAGATACATACATTTGCTAGGGAGAAGGGTTCTACATATTATAGAGAAAGACTCATGTTTGTTTCACTTCAACACTAGATTGAACGAGAAATTATGAAGATGACGAGAACAAGACAGATGTATACACAAAAAATTAACAAAGTATGATTGAATAGCGACCATCTTAATTATAAATGACTAATGCAAATTGAGGATAAATCTGCCATCATGCGCATGAAGTTGCATTTGTCATATAGTTCACTCAAAGTTACAGATAAAGGCATAGGTGGTAACTTGAACTATACTCAACACTCACAGCTGATTAATGTATCTAGTGAAAGGATACTTTTAGCTACACTACCACATGGGAAATAGGAAATTATGAAAGGTAGGATCTGCTCTATTAGTGACGTCTACAAATAGGTGTAAGAAACATATTAACTCGTTTGCATGATTCAAAATGAGTTCTTATGTCTTGTTCTGGACCAACTGATTCTGCATCACTCTGTCCAACTGTTGATTTGATTTTGTGTTCAGTGTCATTTACTACATTTTCAATGCCAATACTGTGCAAGCAGTGGAGAGATTAAGAATAATCAGTAAAGAGTTATTTTTGCATCATGATAATTAAAAGGATATTGACAAAAACTCAAGCATAAACTTTTATTCTCTCTTTTCCCCTTTCATCTCATTGGTGGCTATCCACTGTTCCCTTCGACCGACGAGAGAAACTAACCCTATCGGGCCTGAACCGCCGCCGCCCATCTCTTGGTATGGTTACACGAGCATCACGCCACGATCCCTCCCACGAATTCTCCCAACGGACTCCTCCGGTTGCTGTATCTTCTCTACCTTTTCTTCTTCGCGGTTTATGCAAAAGTCTTCTCTACCTTCTTCTTTACCTTTGTATGAATTTCATTTGGTATGTTTTGATAGTTAATCTTGCGATTTTATTTCATAGCACAAACACTGTGAAATACTAGTATAATCGACATGTTTGCCTAGCAATCGTAATTGTTAGAGGATTCTTAATTACAATATTAAGGGTTATGCATATGGAATAATGACATTAATTAATTGACATTACTTGACTTGAACATGTTACTTGATCACAGAGGTCACACACCAATTGAAAATATGAACTGGAATACACAGAATCGATGCATGACACCCTAATCAAGTAATTTAGAATGGCATGAAGCACAGAAAATCTTGAGAACAGCTAGATGACTAGAATACAATCACGGCATGCTGACATGACATCAGACATAGAACGAACAACATACCTTCCAACTTCACACATCGATTCACTGGGGTTTCTCAAAACTCATAATTGAGAGAGTGCTGGAGCGAGTGGAGCCACCTTATCACATATCACGGACCATAGTTTTGTGTAAGATTCTCGATTGAGTCTCTTTCACCGTTTGACATTTGTATTTGGGTATCTCCCCGCGGCCTAAGGTGGTCTTCGGGGTGCACATTGTGCTTTCCATTATCCTTCACAACTTAAGAATATATTAAGAAAACTTTTGGTGACACTCTAGAAAATTTCATAATTGGTTACTCTAGGTCAGCAAATTATCTTCTTTGTTTTTGTTAAACATAGTACGTCCTGTTGTCCTCAGCGTGTGGTACATCATGCCTGCCAGTTTCATTTTCGTGCATGTCTGCATGCTTGGTTTACATATAATCTACTCTATTAAATAGTGGTATAATTGCATGTTGTCTCTGATAAGTGACATACATGAATACATGGAGGCAACTGAGTACGAGGAAACGGAGTTTCAGTTTAGACTGCAGAGTTTTTAGAGTTGGTTGATAATGAGTGCTATTTGTAATTCTTTTCATGTACTTCATTTAAGCAGAGAGATTGTATTTTCCTTTTGCATTAGTATTGTATTCCTCGTCAGGAAAGAATATGGAAAAAATGAGTATCTTCTTTTCAATTATTTTCTGCACTGTTCTACATTGTTTTCGCTGGTAGTTGCAGGACCTGCATTTATTTGAAAAAATGTGACAGAACCAGAACATGGGGGCATTACAAGTGATGGCCCATGCATGTTCTCGTAACCACCATATAGTAAAATTATTCTAACTGTGTGACTTATGCCCGAGGGCACCATAAGCAATTCATGTGTTCTGTCCGCCTCGGAACAACGTTTCCTAATTATAATCATCATGGCCATAGTCGGTCCTCATAGTGCAGCCACCAGTCCGGACTGAAATCGTGGGCGCTCACCGCACAGTTGCAATCTGGGCATAAACTGCTTGGTAAAAAAATAAAAACCTGTTGTGAGTTGAGGGAGGCCTTTGGCCTCCCTCCCCTCATCACTCTCCATTACTCCCCACTAAGTTAGTGGGGAGGCCCTTGGACTCCCAACTCAACATGCGAGTTTTATAAATATAGTACCATGGCTATTTGCCATGGTTAATACTCTTTTAACACGTTATCAGTACGTGTCTTCTCCAAATTTTGAGCCACTAAATTTATTCCAAATCCCCTCTAAATCAAACTCCTACGCGAAGGAATCTAATTGTGGTTACAGCGACCCGTTGCGGTTTTTCGTTGCGGCGTTTCCTAGGCGTTCTGGAGCGGGGAAGTTTATACGGATTTTATATCACGATCGTCCCTAGATCTTTGATCTAGAGGTAAAATCTTATCGATCCTGTAGATAATTACAAACAAATAATTTGATATGATTTTTCACAGCCTTTCTTTAGGCTTGTTTAAATCTACTATATCATGTTTAATACTGATTAAAATACAAACAAAAACAATAAAAACAAAAAAAAATAACGGGCTGTATTTCGACTTTCATTGTTCATAATGCCAGGCATGCCTCTGCTTGCTCGTGAAACCACGTATGCAATTGGCATTTTCAATTATGTATACGGTTACGTTTTTGCGTCAAATTAATATTGTTTTTTTTGGCATAGTTTGTGAATTTATTCTTCAAATTTCACCAACACCGTAAATGCATTAGCATTTCAAAGTCCGTAGCTTTATTCCGACGTGGGCACCCTCTGTTTGGTTGCCCATTGGGAATCTCAGCATAACATTCTCACTGTTATGGTTACCAGATGAATGGGTAGATCATTGTGTTCCGGTAATTTTAGGGTTGGATATCAAATATTAATTTCCCACAATGATATTCTCAAAAGATATGTATGACTGGCCCGCCCTCCCCCCGTTGGGGAGGGGGCTCTGCGCCGCCCAACCCCCCCTGAAGGGGGGCCTCTGATTTCAGCCGTTAAAATGGAAATCAGAGTGTCTCAAAAATTGATGGGTGAATAAGCTGAAAATGGAAATTCAGCCATTTTGAGCACTGTTGATTCTGGGGGGAGGCGATTTAAAATGGAAATCAGAAATTTTGAGCACGTTAAATTCCGAAGGGGGGAGGGTTCTGTCCGACGCCCCCCCAGCCCGGGGGCTCTGTACTCCGACCCCCCGGGGGTTCTCTGCGCCGCCCCCCAACAGGGGGGCTCTTTGACCCCGCTGGGGCTGTTTTGAGTAGACAAGGGGAGAGGAGGGGACAAAATCTGTAAAATGAGGGGGTTGGGAGGGCTTTTTGCACTCATTAACCCTAAAAAAATTTTTGGGCTTGTGATGAATTAAATTTTTGCACATGGGCCTGCAGCCCAAAATTTAATACTAAATTAGTTTGGCTATTTTTTTGGGGGGCCAGAAGCCCAGTTAATAACATTGCCTAATAAATTGATTATTATTTTGCTTATGGGCATGCAGTCCCAATCAGAATAATAATTTATTTTGCCTTATTATTTGGGCCAGAAGCCCAGTTAATCAAATTGCTAATATTATGTAAAACATCTCTCTTGCATTGTTAATTATTTATGGATTATTAGGCTTTTTCAAAATATAATTATCTTAAGGATCCAGCGACCGCTCTGCCATTAGTCATCTAACCTAACGGTGTATGACGTCTCCCCGTGGTCCGAGAGATTATTATATTTTATAATTTCTTTTTCCATATTATATATGCCTGAGTTATATGCGTGGTTGTTTCTTTGTGCGTGTAGCATATTTAAAACTGTGTGGATGTTGATATAAGTTAAAATGTGTTTTTGGGATCGGCCAGTTTGATACCTTTAATTTCCTTGCACTTTTATTTTCTTTTGAGAATTTGTAAGTGAGAATTGTATGTATAAATGCCAAAGACCGGTGTACCAACATATGGAGACGGAGGTGGAATTTGCAAAAGATAGGGACCCATTCTGGGTTTCCAACTTGTATTTTTTTTCCTTTTTATGAACTGTAAATCGGACTTTGGACTTTGTACGTTTTTGGGTATCTGGCCGATCCCCACATTTTACTTATTTTATTCTTTATGCATGAATTTACATTTTAATTAATTCATGCTTATTTTAAATTGCATAGATAAATGGCAAAATTGGCAAGCGTCGATTTCGAGGTTCTTGATGCTGCAGGAATGAATTACCTGAGTTGGCGAGTGGACCTGAAGTTCCACTTGCGTTCGCTGGCCATCCTCGGCTCAATTTTAGCTCCTACATCGGCCCCAGCAGCAGTCGATGCTTATGCTAGTAAGGCCCCAGAAGCGGCCCAATCATCTAGCAGCACTCCTATCACTGTCTCTGATGTGGATAAGGCGAAAGCCATAATCTACATTAGGAAACATATAGATCGGACCTTAAAGGCCGAATACTTAACGGTATAGGACCCAAAGGAACTGTGGACAGCGCTGGAGACACGGTATAAACATCAAATTGATGTTATATTACCGTGTGCCAGTTATGAGTGGGAAAACCTCAGACTTCAGGACTGTAAGTCCGTTGCTGAGTATAATTCTGCACTTCATAATATCACCTAACGCCTGAAGTTGTGCGGTGAAGAAGTGACAGAACAACGCATGTTGGAAAAGACATTTACCTCGTTTCACGAGAAAGATGCAATCCTCATGCAGCAGTATCGTGAACGCAACTTCACGAAATTCTCTGATCTGATCTCTTGCCTACTTAGGGCAGAGCAGAATCGAGATTTACTGCTCGCCACTCATAACTTACGTCCAGCTTGTACTGCACCTATCCCTGAAGCCCACCACGTTTCTCCCCTGAAGTGGGAAAACAAGAAGAAGGATAATAATAACAAAGGGAAAGCTGTGATAGAGAATGGACGAGGAGCAGCACCCCCGTCCAACAACAATAATACAGGAAAGAGTAACTTCATATGGAAGCAAAAGAACACTGACCAAGTGTCACTTCCTAAGAAGAACTGGGAGGATAAATGCCATAGATACGGCCTGACTGGCCATTGGTCCAGAATCTGCCGCACTCCTCGCCACCTCCATGAACTATATCAGGCGAGCCAGAAGTCTCTGCCTGAAACAAACTTGGCGGCTGTTCAGCCACCAATGATGTTCACTGCAATAGACTTCCAGAACGACGACCTACTCGATTAAGCTTCATCTTTTATCTATGCATTTAAAATTCAATGTTACTTCATCTTTAATTTGCTTAAGTTCGTCTTTTTCATTGACTTAAATAAAATTTCGTTTTAATTATAGATGAAGTATGGAATATTGTGGACAGTGCCTCGTTGCACTGGTGTAGCATTGATATTGCTCCCACATACAACGAGACTATAAGATGCAAATTCTCCTCATAAACATATAGGAAATCTCCAATTTTCAAGGATATTTCTTTTAAAGAAAATAACTTGAAAATTGTGGATAATATATATTGAATATCAATATGTAACTCGTCAAGAAAATGGCCAGAAGACCATCTACTTACGATTTCATTGGAGATATTCATCATATAGAAAGCCAACTTGACTAAGCACCAGAAGTGCCTTTCATTGCCATACTTTTTAACTCTGGCAAAATGGACTTGGTCATCCTGGATCAGCGATGATGGACGCATCATCAAATGAATCCATTGGAGAACCTGAAGATTCTTCAAAAGGTTGAGTTTCCTTGTCCCCCTTTGTCATAAGAGAAAACTTAGAGAGAGACCTTCCCTCCTGAAAGTGGGTTTAGAGTCTCCTGGCTTCATTGAGAGAATAAATGGTGACATTTTCGGGCCTATTCACCCCGCAAATGGACCATTTTCGGTACTTCATTACTGTACTGATATATGCATCTACTAGATGGTCTTCTGTGTGCCTTCATATTCACTCGCAACATAGCTTTCTCAAAGCTAATAATGAGGGTGAATTCACTACTCATATCATTCAAGACTTTTGCTAAGCAACTGGCATTGAAATTGAACATCCTGTAGCATGTTCATACTCAGAATGGGTTATCAGAGTCTCTGGTAAAGAGACTCCAATGGATTTCATGTCCATTGTTAGATTCCAGTTGCCTGTTGATATTTTGGAACCAACAAGCTGCACTCCACATCGCTTATCACGATACGGCCCGCTTGTGGCCATATCTTATTGCTGATGCCGCTTCCTTATGGTTTACCACCAAGTCTTGATAAATGTGAATTTGATGAGTAAAGTCTCATTGTAATAGGCACGCAGTCTAAAGAAGCCTGAAGCTTCTGAGACCATATCATGGGACACATAAGTCCTCATCTCGTTATGATCCGCATACTATTTCTGTGTGACGTTGAGATCCAGAAGATCCTTCACATTCAGAATAAAGTACATAAATTGACGGATAAAATTGCGGACAACCAGAAGATTGTTCGTTCACACGTCCCTGCTGCCAACACGCCAGCTAGGATTGACATTCCCAAAGATGGATGCAATCCACCGGCAGCAGAATTGGCTGTACCTCATTTAAAAAGAGGACGCCGGCCAGGTTCAAAATAAAAATTTCCTCATAATAGGAAGATTCCTGGATATATAAAGATGATCCAACCATAGGATGCTGAGCTCAGACCAGCAACCTCTCCCCTCCTAATTTCCCATGCAGAGGAAACAACAGGAGAAACATCATTATATTACGTACGTACTGGAGAGGTACTGGACAGATATAACACAGTCGTCGACGACGGTTTTGCTTTCGCTATTGACATTCACGTCGCTGAATACGACGATGACGTCTACCCACTTTTCTATAGCGTAAACGCATAGAATGGCCAAAGTTGGACGAGGCAATAAGAGTAGAGCTGGACTCACTCTTGAAAAGCAAAGTCTTTGGACCAGTAGTCCATACACCTGAATGTGTAAAAACCTGTGGAATATAATTCGAATTTCATAAAGAAATTGAAATGAAGGAAATGTGATCATTTTCCTACTAAGCCTACACTTCTCTGCAAAAGCCAATACATGCAGCTCATGGACGTTGTGACTGCATATATATATGGCAATATAGATATAGAGATCTATATAAAACTTCCAGAAGGGTATACTCTACCCCCAGAGATGAAAGAGAAACGTAGAAACGTCTTCTCCATAAAGGCTACAAAGATCATTAGTTGATCTTAAGCAATATCATGCCCTTGTATCTTGTTCGAAAGATCGTTGACAGGATTTGTTATATTTGCCTTACATATAGCCAACTTAAAGCTAATAGGATCTCCAGCAGAGACAATTGAGATTTCAGATAGCTTTAAAGCGTACCTTGGAAATGAAAAACCTAGGTATAACGATCATCCTGACGATGACATTAATCATCCTGAAGATGGCAATAATCATCCTGAAGATGAACTATCATCCTGAAGATGACATTAACCATCATCCTGGAGATGAACCATCATCCTGAAGATGACATTAATCATCCTGAAGATGAACTATCATCCTGGAGATGAACTATCATCCTGAAGATGACATTAATCATCCTGAAGATGAACTATTATTAATCATGCCGAAGATGTCTCGGCTTACATATTAAACACCTTCGTGGTGGAACCCTTTCATATTCTTCATACACCTGGAGTTTATGAAGAATGATGTCCTTTTGCAACCTATTAAAAATGGATACTTATTTATGACACCTTTCAGTAGCTGAAAGAGGGGGAGGACATCCTAGGTCCCGAAGAGCCTAGCTCTAGCGTATTATCTGGCCAACTACACGTATCTTTGATAGAACGTCTCCAGTAAAGTTGTTAACCAGATACAGTGTTGTCCTGGAGAGCAACACTAGACCAAGGATACGCTGCTTTTGCGCAACTTCCAAGGGTCAAGGAATATATATTGCATATGCAGGTTTAAAGATCATCGCGATGACTGAAACACAATAGGCCGGCCACCTCATAAATATATACACATCATCATCCAATGTCTACATCTTCTGAGAAGCTCATCATCCAAGAAGCAAGTATTGAAAACGCTCAGCCAGGTCTAGCAGTACCTTGCAGACACACTGAAGACTGATTCAAAGAATGCTTTAGTGGAGTCATCTACCAACTTCGAAGAGCATTACACTCCAGAGCGACGCTGCCTTCCAATAGCCGCTAGATGAGTGAAACTTGTGTAGATGAGTGATAATTGTATTTTCTTTCAGAACATGATGGATGTATAGACGAATAGGAGATGATTGTATAGATACATAGGAGATCTGCAAGCCTGAAGCTTGTACATATCAGGGGGAGTCCCTCGATAGTTGTACTCTTTTCCCTTAAGCTGCTGGTTTTTCCCACTGGGTTTTCCACAGCTAAGGTTTTAACGAGGCAACCACAGTGGCTCTGGATCCAGAAGTATCCACCCCATTGGCATACTGAATCCTGAAGTATTCATATGCTTAACCTAAGGTAATGGAGAGATGAGGGGGGGTGTTGTGAGTTGAGGGATGCCTTTGGCCTCCCTCCCCTCATCACTCTCCATTACTCCCCACTAAGTTAGTGGGGAGGCCCTTGGACTCCCAACTCAACATGAGAGTTTTATAAATATAGTACCATGGCTATTTGCCATGGTTAATCCTCTTTTAACAAAACCTCACTAGTTACCCCTTTACGAGCAACTGCCATAAACTCGCCAATTACCACCTTATGAGTAACGGCTGGGGGACCCTCGTCGCTGCCATACTCTCGTGGCAATGAGTTATCCCATCCCATGGGTGTATCAATTTTTACAACAATTTATGGCACGAATTTCTCTTGCTTTTGTTTCAACGTATCTCAATCTCAAAGCTCCTCATCATGCACCATATTTTCTTTTCATCATCTAATATGAATTTAAAAGCTACGAGCGTGTCATCATCATATGCACAAGCGTAGGGGATCATCATGTGTAAAACATCCCAACATCATGCCCTAAGCATTTATCTCATGCAAGAGGAGCAAGTGCAGTAATGAATCATTCAAGGGTTATGGTTAGCGACTACCAAATCCATCCAAAATTGTTATTTGTTTTTTGTTTATGGTGCATAAGCAATGACAATACTCCACCAATACCAATTTAACATGCATAACTCTATCATTTCCTTCTAACGTCTACTATATTTCTTTGCAATTCTTTATCAATTATTTTTCAAACACCATTTCAATTTCTCTGTTTATTGATGAACCAAAGTTTATGGAGAAAATTGGCTAACTAGCATGGATCAACCCTCTCTTTTAACTTCTACCACCCAATTTAAAATCTTTACTAGAATACCACACCCCCCCTGCGAAAAGACTAAAATACACCCCATTAATTATTTTCAACGTATACTAGTGTATATTAACGTATTTTAACGTATACTAGTGTATGTTAACGTAGACTAAAATACCCACCATAAAATACCCCGGCCTGAATATGCCAACATATACTAGAGTATATTAACGTATGCTAGTGTATATTAGTTTACGACAGCAGATGATGATGATCATGAATACGCCAGCAGATGATGATGAGAACACCCCCGAGTTTCTTAACTTGACTTTGGCTTTGAAGAAGCTAGATAAGAAGATAGCCGTGAGCATCCAGAGGTTGGGAGATCGGCTGACCGTGTTGGAGGAGAGGGTGTCATGTTTAGAGAATGATATGCCGGATGCCAAAAGGATTGAGCTCAATGTTGCGAAGCGTGTGCGAGACATGTATTCCTATCAGTTCGGACTGGCTACGCACAAAATGGAGAATCAATTAAGGGCTGAACTAAACCTCCCACCATCTGAAAATGAACACCCCTAAAGTGATTGAGCTCAATGATGATGGGAAGTTTGTTGATGTTGAGGCGGATATTGGGCCATTTTCATACGAACTAATAAGTATGTGGTAAAGAAAATGCTAAGATACATTAACATACACTAGTATACGTTAATATACGTAAATATACACTAGTATATATTGAAAATAATTAATTGGATGTATTTTAGTCTTTTCGCAGGGGGGTGTGTTATTCTAGCAAAGATTTTAAATTGGGTGGTAGAAGTTAAAAGAGAGGGTTGATCCATGCTAGGTAGCCAATTTTCTCAAGTTTATGGCCACATCGACCGACTACTTTAGCCTTCTCATCTACCCACTTAGTTGCTTGATTGCATATAACATTAATCCCCCTCTTAGCATGCCATCATGAGTTCTCATATATAAATTATCAGTTAGAGATAATATGGTCTAAGATGCTAATCTAATCATTTGGTTAAGGACCAAATTATTTACATGCTAACTGTTGTGAGTTGAGGGAGGCCTTTGGCCTCCCTCCCCTCATCACTCTCCATTACTCCCCACTAAGTTAGTGGGGAGGCCCTTGGACTCCCAACTTAACATGAGAGTTTTATAAATATAGTACCATGGCTATTTGCCATGATCAATCTTCTTCCAACACGTTATCAGCACGTGAGCTCTCATTCTTAAGCTTCTCATTTTATCTCCTCAAATCACCCTCACCGCGCTTTGGAATTTTGGTTGCCGCGATCTGTTGCGGCGATTTCTGCGCGTTGAAGCTCGATCCCTTGGAATCTTTGGTTGCAGCGATCCGTTGCGACGATTTCCACGGTTCATCAGGAGCGGTGATTCATTCTACGGATCTAATCGTTATCGACGATCGTCCCTAGATCTAACGGATCTAGAGGTAAACAATAGACACCCCTAGATCATTACTTTTTACATACGCATGAGCAATTTTTCAATCACAGTTAAACATCAATTTTAAAAAAGATTAAATACATTTTATAAAAAAAACAAAACTAATTTTTGACCGCCGGCCGCCCCACCCTTATCGGGGCTCCGGCGTGCATCCGATCCGCCACCCCCCCACCTGACGTGGGGGGTCTACCGGCGAAAGAAACCCCACCCCCCTCCTGTCGAGGGGGGCGTGCACTAATTCGCCCCCCGCCCTATCTAGGGGGAACTTGATCTGATGTTCCACCAACGGAAACGTCTGCTCATGTATCTGATACTTCTAAATCTGACAACATAAAAGTGAGATGTCCAATGTTGCAGCATCTTTGAAGGTAACTAATTTATCCGTAATGTATTTGCCTCCTTCAGACCGAGTTTTTGGTATGTGTTAATATTATATTCATATTATCTCAGTCCGAATTGCATTTAGAAAAAAAAAATTCTTGTCTACCCGGTTTCTACATATGACAGTTCCTATAGACTTGGGTATGCAGTGTACAACTTTATTACTCCCATAAAGGCAAGAACTGGTTTTTTTTTGTTGCCTGATGTCAATTTTCAGTAAGGCCCTAGCATCTAATTTAGCAAATTGCTACTATCAGTTGTATATCTTTTTATTTGTATGGTTATTGATTCGTTAGCATGGGCTCCATTTTATCATAGAACAATGTGATAAAGGGTAATTCAATAACTGCATAATTCTGAGGAGACCAATAACGATACTTCGTGACATACTGCATTGAGTGGAGAATACAAGGTGGATCTGATGGCCGCCGCAGGATGGCTGCCCCTCCCCTTCCTCTCTACTTAAATCTCTTGCCCTAATTAGGTTAAGGGAGGAGAAGAGGCACATGCCTCACCTAATGGGCCAGAAGCCCAGTTATTCACAAAATTGATAATATAGATGGGTATTTTGCTTTAGCTAACGGGCATGCAGCCCGCAGCAAACCCGCGGGCCACTGACTTGCAGGCTATGTGACCATGCATCTATTTTTCAAAATATAATTATCTTAAAGATCCTGAGACCGCTCTGCCGTTAGTCAACTAACCTAACGGTGTATGACATTTCCACGTGGTCTACAAGATATTTATATTTTCTAGTTTCCCTTACCATATGTTTTGCTTGAGATATATGCGTGGTTGTTTACTTTTATGCCCGTAGCATATTTAGAACTGCGTGGATGTTTAAATTAGTAAAAATGTGTTTTTCGGGATCGGCCATTGTATACCTATTTACTTTCCTTGCACTTTTATTTTCTTTTGAGAGAATTTGTAAGTGAGGAAATTTGTATTTTAAAGCCTAAGCTCGATGCTACAGCACATAGAATTGATGAAAACTCCTTCAATGGATCATGATGTCGGTCAATGTGCTTGGCTAAGTTTGCTGGACCAACCTAGCTTGACTGGGTAACAAGTGGTCCTGGCTTAGTCAATTCCCTGGCCGCGTCCGCTGGACCGCAAGGAGTCGATTCATGACTGTGTAAGCCAAAGCTCGATGCAACAGCATATGAAGACGGAGATATAGGGACCCAGTTCAGTTTGGGTTTTCCAAAGTTGTATTATTTTTTTTTCCTATTATGGACTTTAAACGAACTTTGGACTGTGTACTATTTTGGGTATCTGGCCGATCCCCGTATTTTTACTTGTTTATTTCTTTATGCATGAATTTTTGAATTTTAATTAATTCATGCTCATTTTAAAATACGTAGATAAATGGCAAAATTGGCAAGCGTCGATTTCGAGGTCCTCGATTCTGCAGGGACAAATTACCTGAGTTGGCGAGTGGACCTGAAGTTCCACTTGCGTTCAATGGCCCTCCTTGGGTCCATTTTGGCTCCTTCCTCGGCCCCAGCAGCGGCCGAAGCTTCTGCTACAGCTAGCAACAGCCCCACAACCACTGTATCCGATGTAGATAAGGCGAAAGCCATAATCTACATTAGGAAGCATATAGATCGGACCTTAAAGGCCGAATACTTAACGGTTGAGGACCCGAAGGACCTGTGGACAGCACTGGAAGCACGGTATAAACATCAAATTGATGTTATATTACCCCGTGCCAGTTATGAGTGGGAAAACCTCAGACTTCAGGACTATAAGTCCGTCGCTGAGTATAATTATGCACTTCATAACATCACCTCACGCCTGAAGTTGTGCGGTGAAGAAGTGACAGAACAGCGCATGTTGGAAAAAACATTTACCTCGTTTCACGAGAAAGATGCAATCCTCATGCAGTAGTATCGTGAACGCAACTTCACGAGATTCTCCGATCTGATCTCATGCCTACTTAGAGCAGAGCAGTATCGAGATTTACTGCTCGCCACTCATAACTTACGTCCAGATGGCACTGCCCATATCCCTGAAGCCCACCACGTTTCTCCCCAGAAGTGGAAAAACAAGAGGAAGGCTAAAAACACTAAAGGGAAAGCTATAATGAAGCAACCAAGAGGTGCAGCTCCCCAGACAAACAAAAACAATAAGGGAAAAAGAAATTTCATATGGAAGCAAAAGAACACTGACCAAGTGTCACTTCCTAAGAAGAACTGGGAGGATAAATGCCATAGATGCGGCATGACTGGCCATTGGTCCAGAATCTGCCGCACTCCTCGCCACCTCCAGGAACTATATCAGGCGAGCCAGAAGTCTCTGCCTGAAGCAAACTTGACGGCTGTTCAGCCACCAACGATGTTCACTGCAATAGACTTCGAGAATGACGACCTGCTCGATTAAGCTTCATCTTTTATCTATGCATTTAAAATTCAATGGTACTTCATCTTTAATTTGCTTAAGTTCGTCTTTTTCATTGACTTAAATAAAATTTCGTTTTAATTATAGATGAAGTATGGAATATTGTGGACAGTGCCTCGTTGCACTGGTGTAGCATTGATATTGCTCCCACATACAACGAGACTATAAGATGCAAATTCTCCTTATAAACATATAGGAAATCTCCACTTTTCAAGGATATTTCTTTTATAGAAAATAACTTGAAAATTGTGGATAATATATATTGAATATCAATATGTAAATCGTCAAGAAAATGTCCAGAAGACCATCTACTTACGATTTCATTGGACCCCAGTCGGGCCCCTATAATTACAGATATTCATCCTATAGAAAGCCAACTTGACTAAGCACCAGAAGTGCCTTTCATTGTCATAGTTTTTAACTCTGGCAAAAATGGACTTGGTCATCCTGGATCAGCGATGATGGACGCATCATCAAATGAATCCATTGGAGAACCTGAAGATTCTTCAAAAGGTTGAGTTTCCTTGTCCCCCTTTGTCATTAGGGAAAACTTAGAGAGAGACCTTCCCTCCTGAAAGTGGGTTTAGAGTCTCCTGGCTTCATTGAGAGAATACATGGTGACCTTTTGCGGGCCTATTCACCCCGCAAATGGACCATTTTCGGTACTTCATTACTGTACTGATATATGCATCTACTAGATGGTTTTATGTGTGCCTTCATATTCACTCGCAACATAGCTTTCTCAAAGCTAATAATGAGGGTGAATTCACCACTCATATCATTCAAGACTTCTGCCAAACAACTGGCATTGAAATTGAACATCCTGTAGCATGTTCATACTCAGAATGGGTTATCAGAGTCTCTGGTAAAGAGACTCCAATGGATTTCACGTCCATTGTTAGATTCCAGTTGCCTGTTGATATTTTGGGACCAACAAGCTGCACTCCGCATCGCTTATCATGATACGGCCCGCTTGTGGCCATATCTTATTGCTGATGCCGCTTTCTTATGGTTTACCACCAAGTCTTGATAAATGTGAATTTGATGAGTAAAGTCTCATCGTAATAGGCACGCAGTCTAAAGAAGCCTGAAGCTTCTGAGACCATATCATGGGACACATAAGTCCTCATCTCGTTATGATCCGCATACTTTTTCTGTGTGACGTTGAGATCCAGAAGATCCTTCACATTCAGACTAAAGTACATCAATTGACGGATAAAATTGCGGACAACCAGAAGATTGTTCCTTCACACGTCCCTGCTGCCAACACGCCAGCTAGGATTGACATTCCCAAAGATGGATGCAATCCATCGGCAGCAGAATTGGCTGTACCTCATTTGAAAAGAGGACGCCGGCCAGGTTCAAAATAAAAATTTCCTCATAATATGAATATTCCTGGATATATAAAAATGATCCAACCACAGGATACTGAGCTCAGACCAGCAACCTCTCCCCTCCTAATTTCCCCTGCAGAGGAAACAACAGGAGAAACATCATTATATTACGTACGTACTGGAGAGGTACTGGACATATATAGCACAGTCGTCGACGATGGTTTTGCTTTCGCTATTGCCGTTCACGTCGCTGAATACGACGATGACATCTACCCACTTTTCTATAGCGTAAACGCATAGAATGGCCAAATTGGGACGAGGCAATAAGAGTAGAGCTGGACTCACTCTTGAAAAGCAAAGTCTTTGGACCAGTAGTCCATACACCTGAATGTGTAAAAACCTGTGGAATATAATTCAAATTTCATAAAGAAATTGAAATGAAGGAAATGTGATCATTTTCCTACTAAGCCTACACTTCTCTGCAAAAGCCAATACATGCAGCTCATGGACATTGTGACTGCATATATATACGGCAATATAGATATAGAGATCTATATAAAACTTCCAGAAGGGTATACTCTACCCCCAGAGATGAAAGAGAAACATAGAAACGTCTTCTCCATAAAGGCTACAAAGATCATTAGTTGATCTTAAGCAATATTCTGCCATTGTATCTTTTCGAAAGATTGTTGACATGATTTGTTATATTTGCCTTACATATGGTCGACTTAAAACTAATAGGATCTCCAGCAGAGACCATTGAGTTTTCAGATAGCTTTAAAGCATACCTTGGAAATGAAAAACCTAGGTATAACGATCATCCTGATGATGACATTAATCATCATGAAGATGACAATAATCATCCTGAAGATGAACTATCATCCTGAAGATGACATTAATCATCCTGAAGATGAACTATCATCCTGAAGATGAACCATCATCCTGAAGATGACATTAATCATCCTGAAGATGAATTATCATCCTGGAGATGAACCATCAACCTGAAGATGACATTAATCATCGTGAAGATGAACTATTATTAATCATGCCGAAGATGTCTCGGCTTACATATTAAACACCTTCGTGGTGGAACCCTTTCATATTCTTCATACACCTGGAGTTTATGAAGAATGATGTCCTTTTGCAACATATTAAAAATGGATGCTTATTTATGACACCTTCCAGTAGCTGGAAGAGGGGGAGGACATCCTAGATCCCGAAGAGCCTAGCTCTAGTGTATTATCTGGCCAACTGCACGTATCTTTGATAGAACGTCTCCAGTAAAGTTGTTAACCAGATACAGTGTTGTCCTGGAGAGCAACACTAGACCAAGGATAGGCTGCTTCTGCGCAACTTCCAAGGGTCAAGGAATATATATTGCATATGCAGGTTTAAAGATCATCGCGATGACTGAAACACAATAGGCCGGCCACCTCCTAAATATATACACATCATCATCCAATGTCTACATCTTCTGAGAAGCTCATCATCCAAGAAGCAAGTATTGAAAACGCTCAGCCAGGTCTAGCAGTACCTTGTAGACACACTGAAGACTGATTCAAAGAATACTTTAGTGGAGTCATCTACCAACTTCGAAGAGCATTACACTCCAGAGCGACTTTGCCTTCCAATAGCCGCTAGATGATTGAAACTTGTGTAGATGAGTGATAATTGTATTTTCTTTCAGAACATGATGGATGTATAGACGAATAGGAGATGATTGTATAGATACATAGGAGATCTGCAAGCCTGAAGCTTGTACAGATCAGGGGGAGTCCCTCGATAGTTGTACTCGTTTCCCTTAAGCTGCTGGTTTTTCCCACTGGGTTTTCCACAGCTAAGGTTTTAACGAGGCAACCACAGTGGCTCTGGATCCAGAAGTATCCACCCCATTGGCATACTGAATCCTGAAGTATTCATATGCTTAACCCAAGGTAATGGAGAGATGAGGGGGAGTGTTGTGAGTTGAGGGAGGCCTTTGGCCTCCCTCCCCTCATCACTCTCCATTACTCCCCACTAAGTTAGTGGGGAGGCCCTTGGACTCCCAACTTAACATGAGAGTTTTATAAATATAGTACCATGGCTATTTGCCATGATCAATCTTCTTCCAACACTAACGTCCAATAGGAAGTGGAAATTCTTACATATTTAACCTCACATCCACGTAGCGATGTGGCACGTTGCTTTCGAGCAAAGTCATCGCAACCCTTGCATACTTATCACTGCACGTATGTTTCGGTTTAGCATGCTGCTTAGAAAAGACAGGCCAACGAAATTTTTACATACGGTCTATGACTATACAAGTGTGATAAAATATTATACTGGTTATCATTGGCCTATAACGTAACCCTTTTATTTAATTCAGGTTTATAATCGACAATGAAAACACAAGTGGAATTAAAGCTCGATTGGTTACCAAGCCCAAGAATGGGGTTTAAAATGGGAGTTGTTTTGCACACCCATTGTTTTACTCACGCATACATACCACTTATGTACAAGTTTGCCATTAAAATTACTCACAGTGCATCACATGGCTAAATTTCTGAAAATGCCCCTAGGGCTTCGTCGGGGTATCGCCGCCCTCTCCGTTGACCCTCCATATCCACCGCATCTACCTTCGCACCCTCCTTGGAGGAGGGGCTGGGGATGTGGAGGGTGGAAGAGGAGGCGGGGTAAGAGGGGGAGTTATCGTCGTCGTTGTTGGGGTGTTGGGGGGAGGGTGAGTAAAACAGTGGGTATGTGCATGGGGTAAACGAGGAAAGGGAATTGCTATGCACACGACCGTTTTTGCTCTATGAACGACCAGCTTATTTACAAGTTTTCCATTACTCTCGCACATAATCCACTTATTTACAAGTCTGGAATTATTCCTCTTTACCCTCATCTGCCTCCCCGCCCCCTTCCACTGTTGCCCCCCGCCGACGCTGATGAGGACGCCAACAATGATTTAGTAGGGTTTGGAAGAGGGGGGTTGGAAAGGTCAGAGGAAGGGGAGGCGTGGCTGGGTTGTCGGAGAAGGGGGCGGAGGAGGGAGCAGGGCTTGGGATGTCGGAGGACGAGAGGGGGCTGGGTTGTCGGAGGAGGGGGCGAGGGATGGGTTGGGGAGGTTGGAGGAGGGGTTGTGGGTAGCGGAGGCGGCGGGAGAAGAGGGAGAGCGGAGACGGGGAGGTCGTTAGAGGGGATGGCGGAGGGGTCGGGTCTTGGGAGTTCGGAGTAGGGTGAGGCGGACTGGGTTGTCAGCGGGGGGGGGGGGGGGGGGGGGGGGGGGGGGCAGGGGAAGATGAATAGGGGGGCTGGGGAGGTCGGAGTGGGGAAGATGGGGCCGGGTTGTCTGAGGAGGGGCCGACGGAGGGGGCGGAACTGGTGAGGTTGGAAGGGGGGCGACGTCGCTTCCCGCCGTCGTTCGGCCGTTCACACACCCATGAGCATTTTCGGAAATTTATCCCGTTTGTACGCGATGAGCTGCAAACTTGTAGATAAGTGGGAGGAGCGGTCGTGCGCATAGGAATACGGTAGGTGCGCGTAGCAACTCATAAAAAGAAAATGGTTAAGAAAGTTTGAATATCAAACTTGTAAATATGTGGTATGAGCGGTTGAGTAAAATGGTGGGTTGGCAAATCAATTCCCTAAAAAAAAGTTAAAAAAATAATACTCGCGTCATCAGTCAGTTACTAATCCAGCAAGTCAATAGAGTCCAATTGCTTTCTTCAAAAATTCTCTTCAATGACTTGTGAGACATAAGGATTTTGATGGCTAGCATCTCCAAAAGGGGAACTCCCCTGTAAAAATACAATAAATAGCACCCGGTTCGCTTCTTTTAATTCCCCGACAAGGAGAGAAAAAGAGAGAGAAGATAGATAGAGAGCCCAAGAGAGAGAAAATCGTGAGTTTTTTTGGTTCAAGAGGAGCAGCGGCCGTGCGAAGAAGTCTTCGATTGCGACGAAGATGAAAGAGACGGTGCAGAATCTGAAGGAGATCGTGAACTGCACTGAGCAGGAGATCTATGCGATGCTCAAAGAGTGCAACATGGACCCTAATGAGACCGTTCATCGGCTCCTCACTCAAGGTCAGTGCAATGCGTTCTTTGATTTGGGTCTGGATTAATTTTTCTTGTTTGTTTGGGTGTTTGTTGAGAAAAGAAGTGAAATTTCTTGGTTTTGTTGTGAGATAGGAAGGGGGGTTTAGGCTTTGGGCGAAAATGTGGGGGGGTTCTTCTTTAGTGGGAGTTATAGCTCGAATTTGGAGAATTTTTTTTGCTCTTTATCTTATTATTTATGAGAAATCGTGGATTATCAGTGGGTTTACTATTTCTTTTTCAATAGAGACAACCGGGGCTTTGAGTGCTTTAAGGAAAGAATCTATTTGATGAGAATTTAAAGTTTAATAATGGTGCCCATTTGAGATAGAAAATGATGTAGATGCGTTTATGAGTACTGCTGCTTTTGCTGAATGATGTGTTAAGAGGTCTTCTTTCTCATTTCATCAC
The DNA here is from genome assembly GCA_030789695.1 of Scilla litardierei. Lineage (NCBI taxonomy): Eukaryota > Viridiplantae > Streptophyta > Magnoliopsida > Asparagales > Asparagaceae > Scilla > Scilla litardierei. The sequence goes on from CM061132.1 coordinate 4,768,148, forward strand.
CAATCTTAGGAAAGAGCGGATCTTTTTGCATTTTTAAAAAACACTAATTAGGTTGCATGTGTTGTATTAAATGGTGCTAATTTTTGGATATGCTTGTTGATTTTTTGGTGTTGTTGATGAGTTTCGGTGCAGCGTAGAATATTCTTCTAGTTTCAGGATTTTGCTTAACTGGAGTATTAATAATATTTATGCAACCATAATGAAAGAAATGGAGAGTAACATAGATTTGCAGTCAAATTTTGAAAGCACATAATATTGGAAGTTTTTTGAATAAAGTTCAAAAAATAAAAAATATTTTAAAAATTGACCGACTAAAAACTATTTACAAAAACTGACCAAGTTTCCTCCACGTCGGCGTCTAGCGCGTGCACGTGCACGTGTGTTGGCTATGACTAGGACGATTTGCATTTGGCCGCGGTTGGTAATCGTGGCAAAAGGGGATTCAGTGACATTCCACCCTTTTTACCGTGGTTGCCAAATCAGCTAGGCCGCGGTTGGCAACCACGGTAAAATCAGGGACATGAACAAGCAGAAATGCATAACAATTCAGAAGAAAGAGGGCCTAAAGACCAAGAGATCAAGTACTTGGGCTCAACATTCTTCTTCTCTTGCTTCTGCTTCGACCGCCTCTTCTCCTTAGTATCAGGCACCTTTACTGCCGCCTTCTCATCAGGCTCTTTCGCATCCAAAGTTGGCATTTTGGCCACTTTATAATCATTAAATCCCATGCCCATCTGCTTTTGACACAGCTGCACCTTAATTGGAGCTCTAATCCCCTGCTCATCCTTCCCCAATCCGTCGCCTTTGTATCCCATCTTCCTCAAGAGCTTCGAACCAATTCTGTATTGATCAAACTTACCGATGTCCGAATCTCTATTCCATGTCCCTTTCCTCAAAGATGACCGCTCCTTCTCCCTCTCATTCTCTCACCTTCGTGTCCCTTTCATGGCAGTCAATTAGGGTTTCTGGATCTTTTTGCCTTGGGACTTTAGAGAGAGGGAGGCATTGAAATTGAATTGAAATAAGAAGGGAAGGGATTGGGAAATTTGAAATCAGGAGAATCCTCAAGGGCGGTAAGGATGCTAAGTTGCAGTTGGCCGTGGTTACCAACCGCGGCCAAATGCCAGCGCTTCGTTTTTCCGTCGCGGTTAGCAACCGCGGCAAACTTCCAGATGACCTAGTCAGCTTAGTCGGTTTTTGTAAATGGAACTTAGTCGGTTTTTGTAAATCGTTTCAGAATTGGTCGATTTTTATAATATTTTTTAATTTTTTTTGCTCTAATTCAAAATCGTCCTATAATATTGGCACCATAATTATATCTCATCAGCTTTAAACTGGGGTTTAAAATGTGAAATCTTAATGGAGATAACATGAAAGCTGGCAATAGTGGTCGAGAACAGAAGATGGGGGCATGTGTGTTTTTGTTTAATCTGACTGTATTAAAAAGTCACCTCCAACCCCTTTGTTTGTTCTCTTGAGACAAAAAGCATCTATGTTAACTGTGAGTTCTTGCTTGCTTTCATGTCCCTCTTTTAGATGGTGATATGATGGGGTATTGCTTAAAAGTCGGGGAGATGGAGTGATGACAGGTTGTTGAAGGCAAGGGCTATCTTTAAAACATCAAATACCAGAACTTACGAAACTTCACAATCTGATCAAAATCCTGGTGGCCACACATTCTCCCTTTTCTCACTTGAAAACTATCTGACCGCTTTGTAGTGACCCTGTGCTATGAGGGACAAACACTAGAAGGGGGGGGGGGGGGGGGGGGGGGGGGTGAATAGTGTTTTATAGAATTATAAGGAATTTACGCCAAATAAAACCCTACTTAACCAACAAATGCGGAATATAAGAAATGAACAACAACCCAAGTAAGAATGCAAAGCTAACATGCAATGTATCCTGGTTCGGTGCCACCCAAGTCTCCCAGACTTGTTACCGGTGTCCTACTCCAGCAACACCCGGATCCCCTCTGGATACTCTAGTAAACCGCTAGAGATTCCATTTAGCCCACTTGCGGAAACCCCACAAGTGCAATTGACCTACAATCGATGTCCGTGTATTCCACAACCCGGGAACACGCAAAAGCCTTAATCCCACAACTTGGGACTAAGCACACTCTCACAAACCGAGAGCAAAACGAAATCTTGACTCCCACAACTTGGGATCAAGCCAATCCTCTCACCACCGTGAGTATACAACAAATATTAAGTATAAAGAATGAAATATAAAACTTCTTACCACAAAATCCTATGCCTTGAGAAATACTTACCAATTTAGGGCAAGAATGGATTTTGAGGAAGATGAGATCACCAAACCCTAGCTCCACCAAGATGAGCAGCAATAGATGGCTAGGGAGGAGTTGGTGACTTGGATTCAAGCTCTTAGCTTGAGAAGCTCACAAGGAATGAGAATCTCTTTTGAGGAATTGTGCTCAAAGAGTAAGGGAGAGATTCTTGTGAGATGAGAGAGCTTGGAATAGGAGTTGAATGGCTCTCTTCAAAGATGTGAAAATGTCTCTAATTTCAACCTTGGATCCCTGGTTAGAAGCACTCAAACTTATATAGGGAAGAGAGAAAACGGTCACAAAATTTGTGGCATTAAATGCCCCAACGGCTCTATTCTGAAGCTGCTTAATCGGTCTAAGAAGGATCATCAACCGACTAGATTGACAACTAGTCGGTCAGTGAACCTTCTTGGACCGACTAGATTGGCTTTTAATGCATTAACCATCCTTCTTGAACCAACTAACTGGTCAACAGTACAAAGGTCGAATTTACACGGAAAACTAGTCGGTCTGAGAAGAGACACCAACCGACTAGATCATCATTTAGTCGGTCGGTGAACCTTCTTGGACCGACTAATTGGTCAACAAATGGTCTTGAATTGATTAGGATAACTAGTCGGTCTGAGAAGGATTTCCAACCGACTAAATCGTCATCTAGTCGGTCGGTGAACCTTCTTGGACCGACTAATTGCCCAACAGTGAATGTGCTGAATTAAGCAATGATATCTAGTCGGTTCAAGAAGGATTCCCAACCGATTAGATCGTCATCTAGTCGGTTGGTTCTTCTTCTTGAACCAACTAAGATGCAAATGAAGCCGTGAAATGAAACGATAGGCTACGGGAAAGTTTCTAATGGCTTCTAAGGCAATCCTAGAGATACGATATGAAAGTTATGAAGATTTCCAGGCAAGTACTACTCAAGGCTTAACATTCTACTAAACCGAAGCTAGAAGACAATATAAATAACATGACGAACGTCTTCGAAGCTTCAACATGGAGAATCCGAATCCCTTGACTTCATGAATACTCCTTGAGCTTCAACAAAGCTCTAGGCACAACGATCACGCGTTCTGAGGAAGTCTTGGGACGTCGCTTCAGATGAACAAATTACTTTGGCGGCGACGATCTTCATAAATCTTCATGGTCTTGAGTCTTTTAGTTGAATGACTTGAATGTCATAGTCTTTGAAGCTTTTGACTCATCCATTCCTATCTTCTCTTTGAATTGAATCTCCATTCATTTGTTGATGCCATTGGCTTGAGGTTTGAAGAAGCCGTTGAGTTCTTCAAGCCAATGCTTCACCTGTGTTGATCTACCAAGTCCTCTACTTGAATCAACACGTGTAGTCACTTTTGATCTTCTTGAATCTAATTGGTGACTTTTTAGTTAACTGCAATCACAAGAGTTAGTCACAATGATTTGTGTTTGATCATCATCAAAATCAAGGTGGAGAGTCCAATACTCAACATTCTCCCCCTTTTTGATGATGACAAACCAAATATAAACAAAACAAATAATTGTGCATTAAATATACTTACTCCCCCTGCAATGATGCCAATCAAGTTAATATCAATAATCAATAGCATCATTCAGTAGTTAATAGTGTGTGTATCACATGAGGTTGTGTATATATCGCATGAATGACCAGAAATAATATGCATACACAATACAAATCATATAGGTGATACACATCATAAACATGCGCATGATTACCAATATATATTTAATGTAATCTATATAAACCAAGGTAATCACTAATGCTCCCCCTGAATCATATACATGAACGATCAAACATAAAGTCTATATGATTCAAGTTATTGTTTAACACTCAACATTTAATAAGCACATTTTGTTTATTTCTATCCCCCTTTGTCATAACAAAAAGATATGTGGGTATAGAAACAACAAATGCAACAATAGAGTGAAAAACACAAAGGTATAACAATTGTAAAGTTCTCTAATGTAAAGTTACCAATTGAAAAACAAGATATCGAAATAAAGATATCAAATGCAAGAGCACATATCCAACAACAACTCAATCACCCTCAATTATCTCAAAAAGATAAGCAATAAACATATGAGATAAAAGATTACAATAAATACTAATTGTAAAGAGTAGTGTGAGCAGTTTTAGAAAAGTGACAAAGCAAAAATCATGACATCACTTATGAAAGAAAAACAAGTGAACAAATAGTGTAAAATACCCAAACAAACTCAATTATCACAAGATTTATAATATTAAGTATAATGGCATGTGATATCAATAGTAGACATACCAAGTCATCTCCAAAAGTATCTCAAGCTAAACTCTACAAAGCATCTCACAAATTAAGCATACCAAATATAAGTGAAGTGTGCAATGTGGGGTGACAAGGTGATACAATGAAGATGAATATCGAATATCTATATCACGCAAAAATGTTATGCCAAAATAAAGACAGTAAGTTCATAAAACGTATGTCATACACAATTTTAGCACACTAGATACTAAATGAAACAATGTTCAAAAGAACCAAAGTACTAGCATGCATTCCAAAAATAGATACTCACAAGATGAGTCAATGATAAGCATGGAATGCCATGAGCATGTAAAGATGATATCCAATATCAATAGTCTAACAATTATAAATATGATACCAAATGTAAATATGATATGTAGAGATGGTACCAATTGTAGTCTAACAGAGTATGCAAAGCATGGCAATTTAATGTCAAGATCATGATATCCCTTGAGAAGGAAACCAAGTGAACAAATAGAGACATGATTTCATCCTAGCTCAATTATCACAAAAGATTCAACATGAGGCATAATGTGACAAAAACATCTTTTGAGCAAAGGCATGAAAATAGTCTATATTCAAAGTCACAAGGTAGGACAAAAACGAATAAAGTTATCATGAACATCGCATGCATGCATACCAATTGTGCGAATAGAATAAAAACTTGAGTAAGCACAATATAAGCGGAGGTAGCATCAAGGTAGTCATAGTGCATCAAGATATATTCATGGAAGAATATCTATGACAGAATATACATATCATCAAACACAATATAAAGCTTATATGATCGTATATAGCACAAGTTATCTCTAACATCTCATAAAAAATAGCATAAAATATGAGCATGAGATGAGAGATAATCAATGCGAAAAATATAGCATGAAGATCACTAACTAATATGCATGAGTGTTATGTCACTTGTGAAAATATCATACATGAAAGATTTAGCTATAGACATGAAAGATCTCTTGAATAAAAATATAGCTAAACATCAGTCATGAAGTAAATAAAATGACAAGTAACATACATTGATCACCCAAAATCATATCAATACATCTCATAAAGATAATCATACAAACTATAAGAAAAGTATAAGATGTATGGTGATACAATGAACAGATATGCAAAAAGATCCTAAATCATTAATCTTATTCATGGCATGAATCATATATAACACGATGAAGTAAAGCATGCCAATTGTAGTTCTCAATGAAGGTTAAGACCAGTATACTTAATACAATCTAATAAACAAACAGGCATGTCATACATATCAGTTATCATATTCACAAAATATAACATACATGAACATGGTAGTCACATAAACAAACAATCTCCATGAGGGTGTGTCAAGAATGAGCTAATGAAGAAGTATGCTATTTTGATACCAATTGTAAACATGGTTGTCAAAACCAATATTAAAATACCAATTTTACAAAACACATACTTACAACCATTTAGCTCTCCTTATATGTGTGCATCTCCAATGCACCATCCTTTCCTTTGAATTAATCCATCATTTGTAAACCAAAGAGGATGTAGAGTAGGCATCTTGCACAACAATCTGACAATTCAGCAATTGGTGGTATCCAAAAGCTTTTTGGATCCAATAGGTTAAGGAACAAAATCAAGTAGTCCAATAGCCAATCATTTACCAATTGTAAATAACACTCATTAATAGAAATGCATAACATGCATTGATAAGAGTTATTATAAGCATGAAAATCATACATACAGGCAACATCATTAAGAATATACACATCTAATACAAAAGTGTGTGCTCGAAATATTCTCCGTTCAATATGCATACGTGCACAAAATAAACATTCATGGCACACCACATATTGAAGGATGGCATGAAAAGTAATATCACAGAGAGTGTGCAAGAAAAACATAAAGTATTAACTTTCAAACCCAAATTCTCTCTCTTAGGCATATCAACAAGATAGGAAGGTGCAAATTGATAATAAATCACCTAGGGTTAGAGAAATCAACTAATCTATATGCACAACATAATATGAGTGAAATGTAATGGCATATAATGATGTTGGGAGTAGTGGACGAACTCAACTAATCTGATACCAAATGTAATGCCCTGATAGCAATCATACATGTCATACTCCCATAAAATCATACAAACTATGCAAACTTGGGAGTAGCGGACGAACTCACATATATATATGGGTATAAAAAGTAATCATACAAGCATGGTACCCAAGCAATGAAGTGCAATAATAGTGAGTCAGCAAGGTGCAAATCAAATAACGATTGAGTTTGATTTATATATATAGTCTCATGAGAATATGGCATTTCTAATATATGATTCTATATATGTGTTCCTCTCATGCCAAGAAACATTCTTAGGAATCCAAAAGATTTGGGATTCTTAAGTAGAGGTTGTGTAGTGGCATGAGTAGGAAGTTGGGACGCACGCTTGTAAAATGGAACATAAATATAAACGTGTCCCGTGTGTGAAACATGCAAATGAGCATTAGTTCTAACAAGAAAATTTTTAAGCCATATGTTATAAATAATCCTCGAATAGACATAAGAATAAGGATTATGAATACACAATGCACATAAATCAAGAATTTGACACACATAAAATACATAGACATGAACGACATATATGATATACAATATGCAAACATAGGATATGCATGAGATAGTCTCAAATAGAGAATGACATCTACATGCATCCAACACACATGAATACCAAATGTAAGAATACACTTACAACATTAAGCTCCCCCTACTTTGGTGCATCACTTAAGCACCATCAACTCCATTAGAATGAAAGTTTTTGCAAATCAAGGAGTTGGTAGGGTTGGTATCCCAATGTGGATTTAACCTAGAAAACATAATTTTGGTATCCAAAAACCTTTTTGGATCATATGTGTTAGGCAACAGATTAAAAAAAACTAAATTCAAATAATTGTAACCTATATCCTAATGTAATCATACACAATATTTAAGAAACATGCAAGCATGTTACAAGATAAATATTTAACCAAATACATGCATATACCAATTGTACCAAAAAATAAGTATATATATTATAATCCAAATGCATGACATGTATCACATGCAACAAAACATGAATATGGGCCAACATATGTGTTGCAAGAAGAAATATTAAATATTCTAAACATGAAAATCATAAACACACTGATTTACAAATAATCATGCAATGGAAATCAAATTCAATATGAATTTACGTTTCTAATCACACATGAGCATCTAAGACCAAAATGCAAACAAAGGAATAAACCAATTCTTAACACAAATGCTTTGGTACCCAAAAATGAAAATAGACTTATGGTACCAAGCAAAGAAGGGTCAACGGAAACTAACCCTTCGGAAACCAAGTCCAAGAGGACCGTGATTTCCCAGCATAATCATCATTCAAAATAATATTATGAATATACGATTGCACATACAAATCCTTAGCATGGTTACTAGTGTTCTTAGGACCCCAAATAGTGTATGATTTGAGTATCCTCTTCCTAGTGGTTGCATGCACAAAAGGTTGATTTCTACGTGGTGCATGTGGCCTAGGAGCATGAGATCTAGCAAGAGCATGAGGAACATTGTGTTGTGCAAAAGCATTATGATGGGCATATGATCCATGGTGTGGTGTTGCATACATACGTGGATGAATATGAGGTGTGTATGCATGAGGATGATCATGAGAATAAGCATGCACATGTGGATGTGATGTGTGATCATAAGCATGTGAAGGTGCATAAGCATGAGTACGTGCATGAGAGTGTCTCAAATGAGTGTTTGCACGTGCTCGTGGGTGTGGAACATAAAAACCATCATTCGTGTGAACATGTGGGGTAGGAGGTGTGTTCCTACGTGGCATAGTATTGGTGTACATGAAAGCATGACCCTTCTTTGGAGGTCCACCCAAAGTGAGTTTCTTTCCAAAGGAGAGAGGGATATGAGTGGTGGTTTCCTTAGTAGTAGAACTACCCAAGTTGTTATAGACACCACTCGTGGATGCACTGGAGGATGGCCTCACAACATCTATAGTTACTTCACTACAGGAGGTGCGTGCATTGGATGCACTTGCCTTAGAATAACCAAGGCCAACACGATGGTTTGCCGGTAGTTGATTCTTTAGCAAATCATCCAAATTGTCCTTTCCCTTGTTGAATCTCTCAACAATGGAGGACATGAGCTCATATTTCTTCGAAATTGAAGAAATAGAAGCATCCAAGGTGGATGCACGTGTGGTGAGCTCGTGCACTTGGGATTTGAGATCCTCATTATCAATGCCCAATCAAGTGTTTTGAGATTGAAGATTTTCAATCTCAAGATCGTTACTATCCACGATAGAAACACGATCAAGTTGACTGATTAGGACTAAAAATCCTAAATCAACTAAACCACTCAAATAATAAAAGACTCAAATAACTAATACTCTCAAAATAACAAAAGATTCAAACTCTATCAAATAAATAAAAGACTTCCAAATTGAACTGCTTCCTGAATTCGATCTCTATCAGGTTGGCTTGGGGGGTTTTTTTTTTTTTTTTTTTTTTTTTGGGGGGGGGGGGGTGGCTTGAGCTAGAAAGAAGTGATGATGCTATGGTGGATATGAGGAAGGTGCCAACTAGGGTAATATGGGGAGGCATCTGGTGATGGAGATGGTATGGTGATGGTGTAGCATAGTGTCTGAACTGGGGCCTTTACTTGGATATAAGATATATATGAGATATGGGCACTGCAAAGTGAGTCCCTGTAGTTGTGTCCAGCATATGTCGGTTATCAACACTTGCACACTGCTTGCTGATATGACATGACAAAGCTGTGTAAGCTTGTAAACAGCCAGAAAATCACATGATAGAGACATGTAGCAATTTAAGTTGTGCCTAGCTTGTTATAAACATGAAAGGATCTTTTACATGGGTAGGAAGTTATTCCAGCTCATCAGACCCACTTCCAAACTCATGGGTGGCATCGTTGGCTTATATTAGGCTATTTTTCCGATTCTTTGTTAGTTTTAAAATTTTAATCTAATTTGAATAATGATATATGTTGTTTATCATTTTCTATAAGAGAATAATGGGTATCATACGCCATATGAGAGGGTGTCTCATATGCCCTCTCACATAAATGGGGCAAGTACAAGCACACATGGGCTTGTACTTGTTGTACTTACCCATTTTATGTGAGAGGGCATATGAGACACCCTCTCATATGGCGTATGATACCCATTAATCCCTTTCTATAATTATTGTATTATATATCGTTTTGTATTGCATATAGTAAGATAAATTTATCTTGTGTAATTATTAAGCAAATTATATATAGCTGAATATATTACAAAATATGTACATAATCAATTCGTAGAATAAACACTAGATAAGAAAAATATGATAAGTTTGAAAAACACAATTATGAAGGGTTGGTGAGGATATGTGGGTCCTCCTTGAGGTTTGATTAAGCACATTAAGGCTTCAGAAATGGTTGAGATGGTTGGTGTGTGTCAACTTTAGGTGACAAATGTCGATAAGCTCGGTGAGTCGATATGAGTTGAGAGGGGAGATCTGTGTGCTTTTTGTTGAGAAAAGAAGAAATTAGTTAATTTTAGCGCTACATATGAAGCGGGTCAGACCCAAAAGCTATAACCTGACCAAATAAAAAGCTAACACAAACTCATCTTTTGGTTGATGATGTGTCATCTGATAGAATATTGGCCGATATATTTGTATGTACATACGTACATACTGGTCATATATGGTAACCATATCGTACAAAATTTTACTTTTGATATGTATATGAATTTCTTCAACTATATCGTAATATAAGATATGTATGGGGTGTCAATTGAATCTGGTCGGGTCGTTGACGGGTTGACCTGTTTATCCATGTCCCATGCTCGACCTGGTAATTCGCAGGTCAGGGGTATGTACATTTACCCAACTCGTGGGTTCACGGGCTGATCCTGTTGGATATCGAGACACGCCCCTAGTGTAATTTTAATGATGATCAAACAATTAAGTGTGCTAATCAAGATTTGTGAGTACGTTGATACTAAAGATATACTGCAAAAGAAGTTGAGTTCAAAGCTAAGGATGCCGATCTACTTCAAAGTCTTATGGAGCTCACTAAAGGTTCATGAAAACATTCAAGAGTGGAAAGCTCATATTCAAGTTGAAGATGAAGCTCAATCAAGGCATCCAAGGCTCAAGAATCAAAGACATGGAATTGGTTTTTAAGTATATATCAAGACTACAAGAGATTGATAATTTTGATGTAAATTATGTATGGCTTTATATTCTATGTAAAGTTTTAGATTGAAGCTTCATGTACTTAAAAAACACTAAGTATTTTAAAATCTTTTAAAATTGTTTTGAAATTTTTTTCTATTGTCTCAGACCATAATATAAATTTCTAAGGCAACCAAGTCGACCAGTCAGACACTAGAGTCGACTGATTTGCTTGCCTAAAACTGGTGAGCGAAAGTGTCAAAAAAGAGTCGACTTCTGTTGTGAAAATAGTCGACTATTCATTTTATAGCGGACTCGAGTTGACTGTTTTAAACAAAGAGCAACAGCTCCTCTTGACATTTTCAAAAGAGTCGACTTATGTATATCAAATAGTCGATTCCTTGTCTGACAGTTGTGACTGGTCAGTATACTCAAGTCGACTTTCAATTAGTCGTTGGCTTAACAGTCACATTTTGACTAGCTATTTTAGAGTCGTTGGATGGCTTTTTTATAAATCTGTTGTGACCAAATTTATGGGTTATAAATATAGGGTTGTTGGGAGAATTTATGATACAATTATTGAGCAACTTTTGTGAGAAAAATCCAAGTTTTCTAAACCTTTCTAAGGCCAAAGTTTTTCGAGAGTTTTCAAAAGCTTTTACGTAAAGATCTTCGTAAAGATCTTCTTGGCCTTTTTTGTTGTGATCTCCTTAAGCTCTTATCTTAATTCTCTTGAGATCACAACTTGAGTTTTCCTTAGTCACTCAATCCCTTCAAGTTTCAATCTTGGCTATAAAAAGTTGTAACTCCACCAACGCCAAATGTTTGTGAAATCCTCTAATGAAAGAGGTGGTAATCTTTATTGTATAATTGATTGGTGTATTTGTTGTATTGATGATTATTTGTAAAACCACATTTGTGTGGTAGGTTGAGTAAGTCCTCTAGTTGAGAGAGACAAGTCGTTGGAAGCAATGTTTTAGGTCTCGGTTTCGGTCTGGTTATCGCTCTTCTCAAAATTTAAGTTTCAGTTTCGGTATCGGCGGTTTCGGAAGTGAGTTTCGTTTCGTCCGTAACGGTAGTTTTAAATACTTAAAACATATCAAATACTATCAAATACTTAAAAATAAAGTATTAATCATTTAACTATCAAATATTTATCAAATTTGTATTACTAATATGTATTATAAATTTGTACACATATAATTATTTACAAGTTTTCCATTATTATTATTTAGGAGTTGCTTTACGCACCCACCATTTTTACACCCCCCCATACCATGTATTTACAAGTTTGCCACAAAAATATGTGCAGGCTATAAGTTGCTTTGCGCACCCCCCATTTTACTTTGCGCACATACCATGTATTTACAAGTTTGCCCAAAAAAACAAATGGGAGTTGATTTGCGCACCCACCGTTTTACTCCACGCACTACCACTTATTTACAGGTTTGCCGTACAAAAGAGCAGATCATCGAGGCTCTCTCTTTGCTCTCTCTTCCTTGTCTTACAGTCGACTGGTCAGTATACTCAAGTCGACTTTCAATTAGTCGTTGGCTAACAGTCACATTTTGACCAGCTGTTTTAGAGTCGTTAGAGGGAATTTTTATAAATCTGTTGTGACCAAATTTATTGGTTATAAATATAGGGTTGTTGGGAGAATTTATGATACAATTATTGAGCAATTTTTGTGAGAAAAATCTAAGTTTTCTAAGCCCTCTTAAGCCTTTCTAAGGCCAAAGTTTTTCGAGAGTTTTCAAAAGCTTTTACGTAAGGATCTTCGTAAAGATCTTCTTGGCCTTTTTTGTTGTGATCTCCTTAAGCTCTTATCTTAATTCTCTTGAGATCACAACTTGAGTTTTCCTTAGCCACTCATCCCTTCAAGTTTCAATCTTGTCTATAAAAAGTTGTAACTCCACCAACGCCAAATTTTTGTGAAATCCTCTAATGAAAGAGGTGGTTAGCTTTATTGTATAATTGATTGTTGTATTTGTTGTATTGATGATTATTTGTAAAACCACATTTGTGTGGTAGGTTGGGTAAGTCCTCTAGTTGAGAGAGACAAGTCGTTGGAAGCAATGTTTTAGGTCTCGGTTTCGGTCTCGATATCACTCTTCTCAAGATTTAGGCTTCGGTTTCGATATCGCCCTTTTCGACGGTTTTGGAAGTGAGTTTCGTTTCGTCCGTAACTTATAGTTTTAAATACTTAAAAGATTTCAAATACTATTAAATACTTAAAAATAAAGTATTAATCATATAACTATCAAATATTTATCAAATTTGTATTACTAATTTGTATTTATAAATTTGTACACATATTTATTTAAAAGTTTGCCATTATTATTATTAGTAGGAGTTGCTTTGCGCACCCACCATTTTACACTCCCCCCCATACCATGTATTTACAGGTTTGCCACAAAAATATGTGCAGGCTATAAGTTGCTTTGCGCACCCCCATTTTACTTTGCGCACATACCACTTATTTACAAGTTTGCCCAAAAAATCAACTGGGAGTTGATTTACGCACCCACCGTTATACTCCACGCACTACCACTATTTACATGTTTGCCTTACAAAAGAGCAGATCATCGAGGCTCTCTCTTCGCTCTCTCTTCCTTTCACTTTGCTCTTTCCCCCTTTCACGATGGATCATCGAGGCGGGGCGACGAGCTTCCCTTTCACGGTGGATCATCGAGGCGCGACGGTGAGTAGCTCGTCGAGGCAGCGGGACGATGAGACGGCGGGTAAGTTTTCTTGTCATCTTCTTCCTGTTTTTCTTTCTTCTTTTTTTTCCTGTAATATCTTCCCGTTTTCGCCTCTTCTTTTCTAGTTCTTCAATTTTTCAAGCCGAAACTATAGCGTTCCGGCCGAAACCGAGAAACATTAGGCGTTTCGGTCTCGGTTGCCCCCCAAACCGAAACGATACGGCCGGAACCCTAGGGTTTCGGCCGATACCTCAAACCTTGGTTGGAAGTCCTCTAGTGAGAGAGGCAAGTGGTGAAGTGCTCAATGTTGTGAGACAATTGTAATCAACTCTATTAGAGTTTGGTTAGTGGAGGCCAAGCGTTGCTTGGAACTGGACGTAGCCCGAGGATTAGGTGACTTACCAAACTCATTTTCCTTTAATTTTGGATTGCCTTTTATAATTATATGGTATATATTTCACGCTTTTTTTTGGTAGTACTTGCACATTCATGTGATGGATATCACAGGATTCTGTTAAATACACGGCCCTGCGACCTGGTGGGTCTAATGATTATGTATACGGTCGGTACCCATATCTGTTCGTTAATGCAGCTAGTCTGTTTCTAAATTCACTCAGTTTATGGCCTGGTTCTAGAATCATGGTCTATGTCTAAGTCTCTACAATCAAGGAGGAGATTGGCTTCTGATCAGGATCCGATCAAACACCATGGTAGCATTGCATTCTTTTTCTAGTAGGGTATGAGCAGCGATATTCATTAAATTTCTGTAAATTACGACTATTTAAATTATGATAGTATTTAACTGATTAATATGAATAAGAGTTGGATATGTGGGAAAATAACCTTTTCTTATTATTGTTTATTTACTTTTTCCCCCTACTGCAGTTAAATTTGCGCTTTTTTGGTTCCTTCTTAATTTCTATCATCTTTTTATCTGTCGGCATTTCTTCTCTCTTGGTGGTGACTTGGTGAGTTTATCGGTTGTCATGGGTTTTGTGGGTTTTTGATTCGCTTCTTTTCAGGGCGACACCAACTGGCTTTCACGAGCGCTACCGCCTCTTCCAGGCAGAAGCTTTTATGGCATCCAGGGGCAAAGCCAGCAAGTCCTTCCACAGAGTCGGCAGCCCACACACATGGCCATGATGGGTTACCCAAACTTGTATCATACTCAAGTTGGCGGGATCTCTCGGGAACACCAGCAGCTGCCTCAGAGCCATGGGAGTCGGAGTGGTTCTTCTCCGCGCCAATCATCCCAGCAACCCCCCTGGCAGCACCATTACTGACTTCAACACCCATATTTTTCCCGGTGTACATAGACTGATTTCGTTGCCTTGACGCGGATGTATTCTAGATGCTGATGGTCTCCTTTAACGTAGCAGCAGCAGCGCATATGTACTTCAAAATTAGCTTTCCCCTCAAACATTCATTGCAGACTCTAGTGCTTGTGCAGTCATAGTGTAGTTTATCGACTATGTAATCTCTTAGCTTTTGTGGAACAATTGGTGCGTATATACTGTACTGATTCTTTTCCTAATGAGATGAGTTCATACCTACATATTTACTACTACAGGTAGGAGCAGGATGATCTGAGTATTTGTTTTCTTGTTTGCTGCTCACTAGTTTCCCCTACAAGTTAAACGGTGCAAATTTTTTGTTTTTTATATTCTTTTCTTTATCACCAAGAAGCTGACGCAGTGCTTATTAACAAGTGTTGCTCGAAGCAGTGGTTGTTAATATTTTTGACTTAAAAATGGAGGATCTCCGTAAGCAATGACGAAATGCAAGCAAAGGCTTCAATTACTTAAGCGTTGAATGTTAAACCATGTTTATATACGAGTCATTATCATGGATAATCCTAAGCAATAATCAGTAGTAGTTGTCTCGTCAACCATCTCCCAACACCAGCAAAACTTTCAATGGCCACCCAATCTCAACACACCCTGCACATGCTCTTCTTCCCTCTCATGGCCCCCGGCCACATGCTCCCCATGCTCGACATCGCCAACCTCTTCGCCGCCCGCGGCGTTATCTCCACCTTGCTCACCACCCCGGCCAATGCTCCTCTCATCCAACCGTCCGTCGACCGCTCCCCGACGTTCAAACTCCGCCTCATCCCCTTCCCCGCAGGCACCGGCCTCCCCGAAGGCTGCGAAAACCTCTACACGGTCCCAAACCAAGGCTTGCATTCCAAATTCTTCGACGCCTTGTCCTCACTCCGCCAACCGTTCGACCTGGTCCTCAGAGAACTCCACCCCGACTGCGTGGTCTCCGACGCCTTCCTCCCATGGACCCACGACACCGCGTCCGAGCTCGACATACCGAGGCTCGTGTTCCACGGCCAGAGCTTCTTCGCCCGCTGCGCGTTCGACAGCATCGACCGGTTCCGTCCCCACGCGAACCTGCCCCCAGACGCCGAGTCCTTCGTCATCCCCGGCCTCCGTCACCGAATCGAGATGCTCAGGTCGCAGATGCCAGACATCTCGAAGCTCGGGGCGTTCTTCTTGGAGCTGTTCGGCCGAATGAAGGAGACCGAGCCGAAGAGCTACGGCGTGTTGGTGAACAGCTTCCGCGAGCTGGAGCCCGACTACGCGAGGCACTACCGGGAGGTGGTCGGAAGAAGAGCCTGGTGCGTCGGGCCGGTCTCGCTGCGCAATCGAGAGACGGTCGACAAGTTGGAGAGAGGAGGCAGAGCCACGATCGAGCACGCGGCTCGTCTGAGCTGGCTCGATGGGAAGAAGCCCGGGTCGGTCGTGTACGTTAGCTTCGGGAGCCTGTGCGAGTTCTCGAAGGCTCAGCTCCGGGAGATAGCGGCGGGCCTTGACGCATGCGGGCATCCGTTTGTTTGGGTGATCGGAAGGGGCCACGACGGCTTGGAGATCGCCGGCGAGGGTCTCGTCGTGAGGGGGTGTGCCCCGCAGATCGCGATGCTGGGGCACGCGGCGGTCGGAGGGTTCGTGACGCACTGCGGGTGGAACTCGTGCCTGGAGGGGCTGAGCGCGGGGTTGCCGTTGGTCACCTGGCCGCTGTACGCCGAGCAATTTTATAACGAGAGGCTGGTCGTGGACGTGCTAAAGGCTGGGGTCGCCGTCGGGTCGAAGGAGTACGTCGTGAAGCAAGAAGAGAGGCCGGTGATCGGGGCGGCGGAAATCGAGCGGGCGGTGAGACGGGTGATGGGGGGCGGAGAAGAGGCGGAGGAGAGGAGACGGCGGGCGAGGGAGATCGGCGAGATGGCCAGAAGAGCAGCGGAGAAGGGGGGATCGTCGTACGAAGATATGAGTGGTTTGATTCAGGAATTGATGGAAAGGCGAAACAACGCAGTGAAGATATGAGTCATGAAAAAATCTTAACTATATAAAATAAGATGCAAAACGCGGCTTTATCGTCTTGATTTTGTTTGTTTTAATGAAATCATCACATTCAAACCTAGCTGAGTTAAATGAACCCTAGCTGAGTTCAAACCTAGCTGTTGTTTTGCTTGAAAGTTGAAGTTGGAGAAGTTGGAGAAGTTGGAGAGTTGTGGAATCTGATGAGAGAGAAAATGGAGTTTTGTGTTCTTTTAGGTAGAAACTTGTATAGAAATGGGGTTGGGAAAGTAAAGTAAAGTCCCCCACACTTTCTTGTGTTCTTTTAGTAGTAGAAAGTTGGAATGAGAAAATGGGAAAGTTGTGTGATCGTTGGGGGGTGGGGAGTTGAGATAGTGGGTGTTACGACCTAAAGATCGTAGGAGTCCGACTCCCACCCAGATCCGCTGACATGCCCCGTGAACTTTCCCCTTCGCGAAAGGGCCGCCATCCCGGAGGTCCGAGGCTACACGAGGACGGGCGCGCCTCGCAGCACCCCCCTCCCGGCCGAGACGCACAACCGCCGTTGCTCGACCCGCCAGGGGCAATGCACTTGGGGAGCGCCCAGGCTGCGCCGCCGGGTATGCTGACGTAGACACGTGCGTATCCTTCCGTGCCAGCGGCCCAGCGAACCACGACCCAAAAAGGGGCGCGGCCGGGCCGAACAACCCCCGAGCCGGTCGACCCGGCGGGTCCCCACGAACCAAGGCGCCAGGGATAGCACAGCCAGACCTTCAGTTCGTCACAAACGACAAACAACATAGGATAACGACACGGCTGACACTAACGCCGCCCGACCGTCTGACAAAGCACCCCCTAGCCGCTGAGCCCCCTGACACTTAATGCTTTCGGTCCTGACCTCCTGACAAAAGTGCCCCTGGCCGTTGCGCCGTCTGACAAAAGCCGGTCAGGCACTCCTGTTCCTGACATCCTCGTCCGAAGCTTCCGCTGACAACCGAGCCAGCTCAGCACGTCGAGTCAGCATGCCAGGTCAGCCCCCGCCTAGTCATCTCCCATCAGGTATAAATACCCCCTCAATTCTTACGGTGATGAGGTTGGCAAATTCTCTCTCTCAATCTATTATTCACACACGAGAGCAAAGGTCGTCCATATCTTTGTTCTCCCACTATAGCTCGCCACGTACGGTCGACACACCCTCAGTCCGACCGGCGTGCCTAGCCCCCATTTTAAGTCCTATTACTGACTTAGGCATCGGAGGGGCTAAGGGTTGGACCCCAACCCCACCCCTCTGACGAGTTGCTCGTGCTGCAGGAAAGCTCGCCCCTTGGTCGACATCCGCTCCAGCCTCCCGCTACCCGATCTCCCTCCGCCGTGTCCGGTGAGATTTGACTCCGTGGTCACCTCCGACGACAAGTCCAGCCTCTTCACCCCATTAATCACATGTTAAATTGCCAACCTAAACCCTCTTGTCAACAGAACCACCGTGCCCTTGGTTTCTCTCAATACAAATTCATTGTGTGCGAGTTCCACCTCGTAACAGTGGGTCCCACCATTCCCAAGGATTCCACAACTTTTCCCACAATTTGTGGGGAAAACAAAATGGCCTCAGGATTCCCAAAAGCCATGCCACGTAGGCAAACTTTTCCAATTTCATTTTCAAGCAAAAGAACAGCTCTATGAAAAGTTGGATGAGAATCCAAGCAAATAGTGGATGAATAGTGCAAATTTTGCACTTTCTCACCAACTTACAAGCAAAAGAACTGTCTTTTATAGGAACACATCTATTCAAATTCAAAATTAATGATAAAATAATCCAACTTGTC
The DNA here is from genome assembly GCA_030789695.1 of Scilla litardierei. NCBI lineage: Eukaryota > Viridiplantae > Streptophyta > Magnoliopsida > Asparagales > Asparagaceae > Scilla > Scilla litardierei. The sequence continues at coordinate 4,786,759 of CM061132.1, forward strand.
AAGTTGCATGAGTTTTTATTGGTATAAGAGTGCTACCTAAGGCTTTACCACCTATGGGTTTCCAAATGAAGAAGTCTATGTTGAGTTCAATAGAAGTATGTGTTAATATGTTTGTGTGTATGAATCAATACGTAGTCAAGTGTTTAGAATTCCTGAAGATCAAATATGAAGCAAGAAATTAGAATTAGAAGCCAAGTATCACCATTGATACTATTGATCGTAGACACGAGTGGCACGGCTCAAGTCATGAAATGACTTGATTGGTGCTACACTCGAGTTGTAACTTCGGTCTTCAGCAAACTCAAAAGTAGAGAGAGAGAGTGAATCGTGTCTTGTTCTTACCACCACTTACAGTAGTTGCACTGTTAAAAATAGAGAATTGCTACTAGCACCGCAGTGATGCGGTGCAGTCAACTATTACTAATCAAATACAGAAAAAACATCAACTCAATACTTAATTGTACTGTCTCTCCCCTCAATTTTTTTGCCAAAACCAGCATGTAATTAATGCATGCACCGCATTCCTGCGGTGCAGGTAGTTGTTTCCTAAAAATACCACTTGCCTAATGGTACAACTGTTAGTTTAGTTGCTAGGTTTCAGTGTTACCTAAATATGTATTTTTACCCACTTTATATTAAGAGAATTGTTAAATACACCTCTATACATAGGGATGTGTATAATGATTATATGCTAAAAAAGGAAATTAAATCACATCTTATATCATTTCATAGATTCTATTAACTGTTTTTTATTCTTTTTTGGCTAATAATCATTGCATGCACCCCTGTGACAGGGGTGCATGTAGTCTTGCTCTATATTTGCCAGGAAGATCAAAGAAGAAACTAGAAGAAAATGCAGCCAAACACCTGGCATGTTCTTATTGGCACGCTTGATTCATCAAGCCAGATGTCATCAAGCTCAAGATATATGGATGAAAACCAGATGCCACTGGATCTTGTGCAAAGATCCCGAGGCCTGTAGCCTGCCAATCGAGCAAACTAAAAATAGCAACCAATGAGAACACAGATATAGACATTAATGAGATAAGGACTTCTATCCCTCTTCCCCTATATAAACACTCTCCCCTCAACTCTCCCATTCCTCATAGAACAAACACTTGTCATACTCTAGCTTCTATCAATGGCTTCAACAATGGCGCTCTCCTCGCCCTCCCTCGCCGGCACAGCAGTGAAGCTCACCCCATCGTCCTCCCAAATCTCCGGCGACGGCCGCATCACCATGCGCAAGACGGCCGGCAAGCCCAAGCCGGTCTCGTCCGGCAGCCCGTGGTACGGCCCGGACCGTGTCAAGTACCTCGGCCCATTCTCCGGCGAGTCCCCATCCTACCTCACCGGCGAGTTCCCCGGCGACTACGGGTGGGACACCGCAGGCCTCTCCGCAGACCCCGAGACCTTCGCCAAGAACCGCGAGCTCGAGGTCATCCACTGCAGGTGGGCAATGCTGGGAGCCCTCGGCTGCGTCTTCCCCGAGCTCCTTGCGCGCAACGGCGTCAAGTTCGGCGAGGCCGTCTGGTTCAAGGCCGGAGCTCAGATCTTCAGCGAAGGCGGTTTGGACTATTTGGGCAATCCGAGCTTAGTCCACGCTCAGAGCATTCTGGCCATTTGGGCTACTCAGGTTGTTCTCATGGGGGCCGTCGAGGGATACAGAGTGGCCGGTGGGCCGCTCGGCGAGGTGACCGACCCTCTGTACCCCGGCGGCAGCTTCGACCCGTTGGGCCTTGCCGACGATCCCGAGGCTTTCGCCGAGCTGAAGGTGAAGGAGATCAAGAACGGAAGGCTGGCCATGTTCTCGATGTTTGGGTTCTTTGTTCAGGCGATTGTGACGGGCAAGGGGCCGTTGGAGAACTTGGCCGATCACCTCGCTGATCCCGTCAACAACAATGCCTGGGCTTTTGCCACGAACTTTGTCCCTGGCAAGTGAAGAACTTAAACACGAAACTATTGTATCCGCAAATTTCTTTTGTAGTGAGAGTTCTGTTCTGTTCATCAATTACCCATCATGGAATTGGTGATTGATCCTTTGATTGGTAAGTTCCATTCTTCCTCGGTTACAAACAGCATTAATATGAATATTAGCACCAAAGCCACACAATCTTCACTTAATCCCTCAACTCTCAACTCTTTGCGATGTGACTAGCCGACTGCATCCACCCGTAAATCTCCGGCGGCAGGCCGAAGCTCGCCGGGGGTACACCGTACAGGCTCCCCTGAAACACCGGCCGCTGCATCTGATTCATAGGCCGATGACAATGCTGATCGCAGGCTCCGTTGTCCAATTCCTCGTCCATCGCTGAGGCCGGCAGACGCTCAAACGAGGCATTCATGAAAGACGCGGCCACGATCACGACCGGCCCCGACGCGATCAGGGGACCCACCACGCTGCCCCCCACGACCTGCCCCTGCGCCCCGGCCAGGTAGACCGTGAGTCCGGCGAGCACCGCCGGGGTCGGGGGCGGGAAGAACGAGCCGAGCAGGGAGAGGATCTCGAACCGGCCGTGCAGCGTCACCGGAGACGACGACGCCGGCTGGCGGAGGGTCACGTTGGCCACGCAGCCGGTGCCGCTGAGGATGCAGACGCCGCGCTGGCGCCTACGGGCGAAGCCGGCGATGCAGTCGGAGATGTCGCAGCCGGAGGCCACCTCCACGGCGTGTGCCCGGAGGGAGCTCGGGCTCTCGCGGGCTATGATGATGGGCGGCTTCGGCTTGTTCTTGGACCCCGCCGGCCTGCCACGCGGCCGCCGGAGGGGCTCCTTGGAGGGGACTAATGGGACCAAGGCTGAAGTGGGGTCAGTGAAGCCAGCCATTTGATTGGTTCTTGCAGATTTCTTGCAAGAGTGTTTGAAGAACAGGGGAATTTAAATGTTAATGAAGGTGATTAAGATAATGGCATTTACATTTTGGTTGAGTGGTAGGATCCAGTTTATTCTCATATTTATGATATAGTAATTGCTGGAAGTGCCTAACTTTCAACAAATTTTTTCATATCATGTTAATTGCCTTCCCCAACTGAAGATTATATGGGATGAGTGTTGTAGTATTTATATTTGATGGTGGGTAGAATTATTGTACTCTCACAATGTTTCAGCTCCAAAATTGCTTGTTGAGCAAACATCAATGGATTAAATAAAGAGCAAAGCACATCCAATTTTTGAAAAAGGCCAAAAATTAAAGATGATTAGCAAAATAGGCCCAAAAATATAATTAGCAAAATGGACTAACTATGGCCTCAGCACCCAGGGCGCTAACTAGGTGCTGATTGAGATAACTTCACTTCGGCTCGGGTTGGCAACATCGGTCAATTTGGCTCTCTTTTTTTCTGGGCGCTATACAATTTGGCCGAGGTTTCTAACCACAGCCAAATTACATAGCACGTGTGACTCCTTGTGCAGTCACGAGTGCTACATCAACTAGCATGGGTTGCTAAATCCGACCAATTCCCACATAAAGGGCTGCTAGCTAGCAACATCCATCTTCTTCTCCTTTCGCAAAAACACAAATTCTCTTCTACTATAAGTAATATAGTGGATACTACGATATATCAATGGCAACATTGATTTGTGATTGACATATAGCCGACGTGATGATGGTCTGCTAGTGGTAGGATATGTCGATTCCGACTTTGCATGCGACCTGAATGGAAGGAGATCTACGACGGGCTATGTCTTCACACTGTCAAGAGCCCCGATCTGTTGACGGAGTATTCTTCAGTCTATGGTGTCCATGTCTACTACAGAGGCATATTACATATATGGCATTGAATAAAGCAATAAAAGAGACGATATGATTCATGGACTTGATGGACGAGCTAGGGTTATACCAAAAGAGGTATGACCTGCATTGTGATAGTCAAAATGCAGTGCACTTAGCTCGGAACACGGTCTTTTATGAACACACAAAACATATAGATGTGAGATACCACTTTGTATGTGCATATGTGGGCGAAGAAGATGATAACATCAACTTATTGAAGATCGAAACGGAAGACAACCTAGTGGACGTGCTAACGAAGTTCGTATCTGAAGTCAAGTTCAAGTATTGCTTGGATTTGCTCAACATTGTTCCGATATGATGTCGATGGTGGCCCCAGCGAGGGCATTGAGGCTTGGAGGAGCCAGATGAGCTCTTCGAAGCAAGTTGAAGGGAACACAAGATGATTCTCATCGAGGTGAAGCATTAAGGGTTGATTGTGTGACATAGACCCAAATCTTGCAAGGTGGCGATTTGTGAAAGTTGGCTCGATTTGAGGTGCTAAATGAGTTGGAGATGTGTAGACAAGTAGTCATGCATGGCTAGCTTACATGTGCCTTGGATCCGGTGCATCTATCTCTGCATAGCTAAATACAGGGATTCAGGGCCGAGCCAACTCATGCAGACCTAAAACCTCAGTTTGGAGGATCGGCAACTCAGAAACATGTCAACTCGACAGCCCAGTTTTCGATAGCTCGGAAGCTCGACGACTCGACAGCATGGCTTTCGATAGCTCGGAAGCTCGACAATTCGGGAGCTCGGTACCTCGACACCTCGGGCTCTAGCAGAGAGCTCAACGATATGAGAGTTCGGTACCTCGACACCTCGGGCTCTAGCAGAGAGCTCGGTAACTTGGAGGCGTCGAGTACAGGATGTGGAATCCTATTCGAGTTAGAGTTGCTCTCCCAATAGAATTCTATTTGAGTTCAGACTGATCTCTAAATAAAATTCGATTGGAATTAGAGTTCCTCTCCCAGCAGAATTCGATTAGCGCCCACGTCCTAGAGGCTATAAAAGGGACGCTTGGGGGAGGATTTTGTTAGAGGTTGAACGAACTTATAGGGCTTTGAGCCACGCCATTGTGAGGGCCAGTTTTAGAGATTGTATAGAGAGCTTTTAGGGAGATCTTGAGTGCTACTCCTTATATGAGAAGATAAAAGAGTTGTATTTATTCTTCCTTTGGAATAAAAGCTTTTGAGTGTTTCCGTGGCCGGTCGACGGCCTAAAGATTCAATCTTTATAGTGCTCTGTTGTGTTTGTTGCTCGTCCCCTAACCACTGGATCGTCCAACGATCCGAAGCTTTCGCATCGTTGCGCACAACATTAATGTATTGTATTTCAACCTGTGGCCTTCAACAGCAAAAATTAGCATTGAGCAGATGATAATAATGAATGATTTTGTGCATATTTCTTTGCTGCTGGTGGTCAAGTTAGGTTGCCGTATGGCCTTTTTCCTGGAATTTGATGGCTGCACATTGCTTCGACTTATGAGAGAAACTGTACCGAAGAATCACTGCTGGCTATGATGCAAGCATTAAGATAACAAACACTTGAAAACCATCATGCTATCAGGATGCATATCCTGTTAGATGACAGCCTACAAAATCTCACCGCCTTAATCTCTGAATTTTATACCGATACTGATTGGATCACAATGATGATTAGTGTTTATGACCCACTCACACTTATCTACTCGCATAAAATTATGTCCTTCAGGTTCAACATACATGTAACAATCTAACTCCAATCAACCCAATAATTTTAAAGGTTCCGGCTGAAACAGCCCTGTATGATGAAATATTGATGATTCAACCCCAGCTGATATTCTACTATAATCAAGACCTGAAACCCCAGATTAGTCATAAGAGGATTGGACTCATGCAGTTAGTTAAAAATAACTTCAGTCATATTTGATCAGCTACTTAATGTCTTCTTAAATATTTTGAAATAAACCGAATTTGAAATCAATCCATGATGCATTTAATAGAGACCTGATTAAACTTGAAAGATGGTTTGGTCTTCCATCATTTTTTGCTTATTGAAGAATGGAGACATAGCATGTGTGATCTTATATTTACTGAAACAGATCTCATTGATATCTGAGATGTGGTCTTATTGAAGTCATCCACTGTAATACTCAACAGTTATATGAGACATACAACTAGATTGACAAAAGAAAACAATGAGGGATCTTTGTAATGAAGAATAAAATCACTAATGCACAAGATTAATTTACATCACCAACGACCTTAACATCCAAACTCCATTTGAGAAAAGTTTGTGGCATAAGCCCATGCATTGTTGATGACAGGATCAGCAAGGTGATCAGCCAAGTTCTCCAATGGCCCCTTGCCCGTCACAATTGCCTGAACAAAGAACCCGAACATCGAGAACATGGCCAACCTTCCATTCTTGATCTCCTTCACCTTCAGCTCCGCAAAAGCCTCAGGATCATCCGCAAGGCCCAACGGGTCGAAGCTACCGCCGGGGTACAGAGGGTCGGTCATCTCGCCAAGCGGCCCACCAGCAACTCTGTATCCCTCAACTGCTCCCATGAGAACTACCTGAGTTGCCCAGATTGCCAGAATGCTCTGAGCATGGACTAGGCTCGGATTGCCCAAATATCCAAACCGCCTTCGCTAGGCCTTGAACCAGACAGCCTCCCCGAACTTAACACCATTGCGAGCAAGAAGCTCAGGGAAGACGCATCCGAGGGCTCCCAGCATTGCCCACCTGCAGTGGATGACTTCAAAGCGGTTCTTGGCAAATGTAGGCCGGCAGTGTCCCATAGTCACCGGGGAATTCACCAGTGATGTAGGATGGGGGCTCACTGGAGAATGGGCCGAGGTACTTGACACGGTCTGGACCATACCATGGGCTGCCAGAGGACATGAGCTCGGAGGCGAGGCTGAGGAAGAGAGATGGAGTGATCAGGGACGTGATAAATATGACAGAAATGTAGAGGACAAAATGAGATCTTATCAAGGGAAATCTCAGAGCCAGGCCAAGATCTAGATTTGGCCAATTACACATAGGGATTTTGGAAATTGCCCTCACATCTAAGAGCAACAAAATAGTCATTGGAGAAAATAATTGGCCTTCTGTTTATTCTAGATAAAATATCTAACTAACAGATAGCTGCATCCTAAAACTTGGCATATACGTAGTATGTTTCCTAGATGAAAATATATGATAGATACTAAATGTTATTTCAGCATTTTAAGGTTGGTTGCAGATGAGCAGTTAGCAACAGCAAAAATTAGCATTCACCCAAACCTGATGTTTTTTGCTACCTTTTCTACCTTACCCCAGAAGTGCACAGAATGGAATCTTCAAGATCAGCACAGCCTCATAATGCTTCTCTCCTCTCTCTCTGAAGAAGCAATGGCAAAAGGTGCTAGATCATACCACTGCTAGAGATGTATGGCTTGCATTGAAAAATTCCAGTTGGGATCTGATACCACTTGTTGCGGTGATACCAATCGACTCGTGAAATTCTAGGATCGTTGTGACACCGAACAAAGCAAACGATGATTCTCTACAAAACCCGCAATACGCAATATATATGGAAGATAATGCAAAACAAAAGAATGTGTGTGTGTGTGTGCACCTGACACACAGTATTTATATTAGTTCCACCCAATTCTTGATATATGTCCAATTGGAGAAATCACTAATGCTTCAATATCTTTGGATTACACCGTATGGTATTTGGTTGAAGGTCAACAACCAAACCCTCTATGAAATCGGAGAAGAAAAATATGAAGAAAACATCTCAACCAAGCCCCTTAATTTGCCCTTTGTATAGTCTACATGTAGTTGTAAACCTTACAGAGAAAATCACATGTGAATTGCTCGAGAATTGCATCAAAAACCTAGCCGAAAACATGTATATATAGCCTTGTGGGTTTGTGCAGAAAACGGGTCAGAATCATATCCGAGTCCGGGTTAGATTCGCAAATCTAAGCTGATGCACGCTCTCGTCCGTCAGATCTGGGAGGAACAACCAAGATCCTACCATGTGCCCCTTGCTTCGACCGACCAGCGCCCCGCACCCCTATCCGCTTCGACTTTGTCTCCCAGCCGTTTGATCGAATGGCAATGCACTCGATGAGCACTGGATATCCTCTGCGGGTGGACCACGCTGTGACCACATTGCTCTGCTGTCACGTGCACAGTGCGTGACTCGCCTCGCTTCTGTTGAGCTCGAGCTGGGCCGCACTTGCTTTTCTAGCACACATGGGCCTAACTGATTGGCCACTTTAACCGTGCTCGACATAATCAGATTTAATTGATGGGCTGGGCTTGCAAAACTCATTGATTCGGGCTCCAAAAAATCTTCAAAAAAATCTTTATAACGAGATTCATCTCGAGATATTTTTGGTATTTTGCATCACATTTTTCAACACTCCATCTTGATACAAACACACCATAAAGCCCGAACTAATCCAAAACTCCATATTCTCCCCCTTCAAAAATAAACCATATCATCCTTAGGCCAGGGCACTTGGCTAGTAAGATTTGCACTAAGCATGAACAACTAGCCGAGTGTCCAACGAATCTCTTTCCGAATGTGATTCTCTAAATTCGCCGTAGCTCCTATATCCATATCTGAAGCAAAACCCGTAATGATCTCACTGTGCCATCTCGTGGCACCCTAGCACATCTTCAAGGAAAATGAGTTTGTGCACCGCTCAAACTTTGCCGCCGACCTGTCCTCTGCCGGATTTTCTTTCTTATGAATTTTTCTTGGGATGCGTTTTGGCGTCTTTCCTAGCACATCGCTACACAGAGTTTGCGTCCAAACTCAATGCATCTATCGCAAACCCAGTCATTGTAGGATATACATGCGCATGTAATGCAGAGTCATCCACAGTAGCTCTAGGATCTCCACCTCGACTAGAACTCCTACTATCGTCGCTTCTTGTAGTAGTATCCTTATATGGACTATCTTCATCAACCGTCACTCTTTTTCTAACGTTTCTGTCGATCCTGTGATTTGTGATAGTAAATCCACCTTGTTCGGCACCTCCTTGCCTCTACATATTTCGGTACTTTCCTGAGGCCTTTTGCAGCATCGTCGACTCATCAAATATCACATGTCGACCAACGAAGATCTTCCTTGCATATGGACTCCAAAGTCTATAGCTCTCGACACCATCCATGTATCCCAATATGACACACTGCTTTCCCTTAGCGCCAAACTTGTCACCTTTCTCGTGAACGTAGAATAGACATCCAAACACCCAAAGATGATCTAAATCCACTGGCTTTCCCGTCCAAACCTCTGGGATTTTTTCATCGATAACTGAAGATGGAATTCTATTTATCAAGTATGATGCGATCGATATAGTGTTAGCCAAAAACCCCTTCGACAATCATGATGTAAATCTGAGAACCTCGTCTTCTCTAGAAGAGTCCAATTCATATGCTCGGCAACTCTATTTGACTGCGGATCTTTTGGTGTGATGAAGTACCTCTTTACTCCCTGCTCCTTACAGAATTCCTTAAACTTAGCAGAAATAAACTTGTCGCCATTTTCGGATCTTAGCACCTTCAGCTTCTTTCCTGTTTGACTCTATACAAAGGTCTTACATGCCATGAACTTCTCAAACGCCTCTGACTTTTTCTTTGTCACATACACCCAAACTTTTTTGAAAAGTCATCGATGAATGATATGAAATAACAAACTTCACCTAGAGAGTGAACTGGTGCAAGATCCCAAACGTCAGTGCAAACATACTCAAGAATCCATCTTGTGTCATGCTTTCCCTCATCGAAACTAACCATCGTCTGCTAGCCAAAGACACAATCCTTGCAAAACTCCAGCTTCTTGAAGTTCACCCCCTTGATCAAACCATGCTTCCTCAAAGCCACCGAGCTTTTCTTCATGACATGTTCAAGTCTGAGATGTCGAATTAATCTCCGACTAACTCTCAACTTCGATACTGGAATCTCTAATGATTGTCGTCCCTGACTTTTTTACCTCTCATCAAGATATAACACCCTTCGATATCTTCAGGGCGTCCTCTATCATAACTTTGCAACCATGGAATCCAACATCTCCAAGGAAACTAGTGACTTCTGCAATTCTGGAACATGCCACATGTTAGTGAGTGTGTGCACAATGCCATCAAACATCTTAATTCTAATCGAACAACTCCAACAGCCTTGCACTCTCCGTTGTTGCACATAAAAATTGATCCATACTCCTTCCCCTGCTAGGTATGAAAGCACTCTTTATTTGGCATTATGTGGAACTACGTCCCTGAATCCATGACCCAAGTATGATTCGCAACATCTGAAGAACTCGTTATGAGCACATCATAGGCCTCCTCGATCCTCACATCATCTGTCTGTACAACTGCAACTAACGATGATACTAATATATTCTCCGTGTCTATGTTCCTCCTCTCTGAGCAATCTCTCTTCCAATGTCTTGGTTTCTTGAAAATAAAGCATGGTATGTCTCTGCTCCTCGATCTTGATCTCCTCTTGTTGCCACCTCTCACGTTGCTTCGTCCTGAAGCAAGTAGTCCCATATTGTTTGAAACTTCTTCTCTCAAACCAACTCATGCCATATGATCTCTCAACTCCTCGTTGTATATCCATGTCTTCACGTCCTCAAGAGTAAGAGTATTCCGACTGTAGATCATATGTTGATGAACGTCATGCATCGCTTAGGCAACGACGGGAGTAGAATCATCGCCTCATGCTCCGCCTCTACAGTCAGTCCAATGGCCATCATCTTCATCACTTAGCCATTAAAGGTATTCAGTTGATCATTCAATGAGATCATAACTCGTATCTTGAAAGTAAAGAACAGCTTTAGCAAGATAAGCCGGTTGGTGAGTGACTTTTTCAGATACAGCTTCTCGAGCTTCTTCCATAATCTCTTGGTCGTAGTCTCCTCAGATAACTAATAGATCAACTCCTCCGATAAGCTGAGCTGAATGGTTGTCATCACCGAGTCCTTCATATCCATCTTCTCTCTTTTCGAGATATCTGTCGTTAAAGTCTCTGTGCAATACACCATCATGTAGACACGATCCTTCCTCATGATTACAATCATCTTGTACTTGTACTACTATATCTTGAAGTTTTCCTTGACATCAACTTTCTAATTTTGTAGTGTGTTCATCCAACCGTCGCATACAAGCCATCCACATATGAACTATTGCCTTCTCGGTTGCACCCCCTTTTAGAAGAACTCTCCGTCATCGCATTGGATTTGTTCACGAACCTTGCTCTATTACCCATTGTTGGGATCTGACACCACTTGTTAGGGTGATACACTTCGCCTCGTGAAATTCTCGGATCGTTATGGCAACGAACAAAGCAAACGCCGATTCTCTACAAAACCCGCAACACGTAATATATATGAAAGATAACGTAAAACAAAGAAAATACGCATCTGACACCAAAAATTTTACTGATTCCACCAAATTCGCGGTGTACATCTAGTTGGAGAGATCACTAATGCTTCAATATTTTTGGATTACATGGTATACTGTTTGGTTGACGAAAAACAACTAACACTGTTATGGAATCAGAGAAGAAAACAATGGAGAAAACCTCTCAACCAAGCCCCTCAAAGACCTCAGTTTGTCTTCTGTATATTTTACAGTTAGCTGCAAACCTTGAAGAGAAAACTGCATGGAATTGCTCAAGAATTGCATCAATAACCTAGCCAAAACACGTATATATAGCCTTGCGGGTCTGTGCATAAAATGGTCGGAATCAAATCCAAATCCGGGTCAGATTTGCAAATCTCAGCCATTGCATGCTCGCTCCATTAGTTCTGGGCGGAACATCCCAGATCATGCCGTGGGTCCCTTGCTTCGACCGACCAGCGCCCCGTGCCAGTATTCGCTTCGACTTCATCTCACAGCTGTTCGATCGAACGACAACACGTTGGATGAGCGCCACATGTCCTCTGTGGGTCGCTTCACTATCACGCGCATGACGTGTGGCTCACCAAGCATCTGCTGGGCTCAAGATGGGCCGCAACCGCTTTTCTGGCGCACGTGGACCTGACTGATGGGCCGCTTCAACAGTGCTCAAAATAATCTGATTTAATTGATGGGCTGGATTGCGAAAACTCATTGATTCGGGCTCCAAAAGATCTCCAAAAAATCCTAATAAATCCGAGATCAATTCCGAGATATTGTTGATGTTTTGTATCACATTTTTCAACAATTCCTTCATCCATTGTTTTCCAACATGTGAACTTCATCTTAAAGATGAGTTGTAATTGATTAAATGAGGAACCCAGGGTGTTTCTGAATATTCTTGATCATTCAAGGCTTTAAGTGATACACTCTCAGCAATGGATCTTCCGGTTGATGAGATAGACATATCTCATTGGTTTGTATGATTAAGTATCAGAGATTCAACACCGAAAGATATTCTGCTTGAATCTAGACATGAATTGAAATATTCCCAGATTGATTATAATCACACTGGACTGGACTCTTGCAGTTAGTGAAAATGACTTTAATCTTGCTTGATCAGCCATGCTAACTCAAAGTACCCTAACAACAATAAGCCGTATTGAAAGGAATTAGGATGAGTAATTTAATAGAGACATCATTTAAGCTTAACAATGTTGGTCGTGGTGCATATCAGTTTGTTGAAGAGATATTTTTGAGATCTGACGTACAATCTTTTTTATTTTTTTATTTTTTTATTTTCTTTTTTATTTTTTACCGAAGAGCCGGAAGCCACCATATTGGTAGCACCGTCCCAAATTTATTAAAAAAACCCCTCACTTATGGCGGAGGAAAACTGTGGTAACATAAAGGACACAGTGGTTCACACTACTAGAAAAAACAACAAAACAAAACAAACAAAAATCTCAAAAACATCTGAACTACTAAAAACCAAGCAAAACCAACTAAAAACATGAACTAAAACACACAAATGTGAATCATTAGTCTAAACATGCCTGATATAAGTTGTACCCCGTTTATCCAATCTATATAAACCCCTAATAAATCTCGAAAGTTGAGCACCGCTAGTAAATAAGTTATTTCCTCCCAAGGCACCAAGTCGAGCTAACGCATCAGCCACCTTATTCTCCTCTCTGTACAAGTGTTTTATGGAAAAATCTAATCCTTCCAATAGACTTGAAAACTGTTCCCAAAACTCCCACAAAAACCAAACTGAACATTTGCATCCTCCTATCCACCGCACTACAATATCCGAATCACATTCAATATCAATACTATTATAACCCCACTGTCTACACATCTTTATTCCCTCAATCACCACACGTAACTCAGCTCCATTGTTAGAACAAATACTAAAGGATTTAGAAAAACCAGTAATAAGAGATCATGTACAATCTCTAAGAATATCTCCACCACTGGCCGGTCCGAGAGTCCCAAAACTGCTTCCATCCACATTAAGTTTCAACCTCCCTTGGTTTGGTTTTAGCCATCTCACCACTTTCAACATTTTTTTCTTTTTTATTTCTGCCACTGAAACCTCCAGGTTTTGCAATATCCTCACATCAGCTTCCTTTAAATGTTCAACAGCAGACAAGTTTGCACTCAAAATGCCCACCAAGCACTTGATAAACCTCCAAACTTCCTCATTACTCTCCAATCTTCCCTCCATTCTAGCCACACATCTTCTTTTCCACAACCTTCACACTATTAAAAGAAGAAATCAACCCATTAATATTCCCAACTGAGAATATCTGGAAGCTCTATTGAACCAAATTTGCACTCTTTCCTTCCAGCTTTGATTTCTTAGGATTGGAACTCCAAACTTCACCGATGCCTTCCTCCATATAATAGTAGCAAACTCTCCTTTATTTAATACATGTTCCAAATCTTTCGATTGCCTTAATTCACAACAATCACATGTCGATGCAAGAGAAACTCCCACCCTCCTCACTTTATCATCCACACTTAAACATTGAAAAAAAGCTATCCACATGCAGACCGCCACCTTCAACGGTAAATATTTGTGCCAACCCCACTTACTCCACTCAAATTTAGGAGCTCGTAATCTGATACTATCCCAAGCAGATTTTGTATTAAAACTCCCATTTTTTCCGGGATCCATAACAAGAAGTCAGCTGAATTTCTCATATTGCCAATTTTTTTCATCACTTCTTTTGCCTTATTAATACCCACCAGGCTTTGTAAATTTTCCACATCCCATTCATTATTAATCATCAACTCTTTTAGTTTTATTAAAGAATGGTTACCTTCGGGGACATCAGAAAACAAAGGACCAACTTCCAGAAACTTGGCATACCACAAAGTAATGATTCTTTCTCTAACCTTCCACTTAGAGTTGCTTAATAACTCTGGTATACACTTCATGCTTTTCTTCCAAAAAGCAGAGTCCGTTGCATGTATCTCACACATCGCAATGTGTACATCTTTTACATATTTTGCCCTGAAAAATCTTGCCCATAAGGAATTTTCCATCCAAACTTCATAAATAAAGAACGTTGGACATCCGATAAATACCTAAATCTGATACCCCCTTCCTCCAAGGGGACACACATTTTCTTCCAAGCCCTCCATTTCATTTTTTTTGTTTCCAATCCTGCATTCCCCAGAAAAAATAAGCAAACATTCCTTGTATTTTTTAATCATGGTCTTCTGAACATCTAAAACATAATTCAGATGCAAGGCTATGCTCGAAAGCACATATTTCAGCAACACTAGTCTACCACCTTGTGACAATAATCTACTTTTCCGCCTCTCCATTTTCCTTCTGATTTTTTCTATTAATGGATTCAGATAACAACTCTTCAATCTTCCATCTACAATAGGCACTACCAAGTAAGTAAAAGGAAACTTACCTTCAACAAAACCCATTTGATTTAATACTTCACCCTTCCATTGCAAACCCACTTTCTTAGAGAAAAATATAGCAGATTTATCTTTATTCACCCTTTGCCCCGTCCCTCTTTCATATTCATTGATAACCTCCATTAAGCTTCTAACAGATTTTTTACCAGCATTGGCAAAAATAATAACGTTATCTGCATACAATAAATGTAAAATAATAGGTGCACCATTTGGATGAGCGAACGGTAATATGCTCCTCTCTGACATCTTCTTTTGAATCAATCTTGACAAAATTTCTTCCATGACAATAAAAATGTAGGGTGACGATGGATCTCCCTGTCTCGACCCTCTTTTAGCTTTAAAGAAACCCTTATGTGTTCCATTCATCATAACTGAAAACCATGGAGTAGAAAAACAAATATAAATCAACTTACAGAAACAATCTGGGAACCCAAATGCATGAAGAATCTGGTCCACCACCTTCCATTCCACCCTATCATATGCTTTACTCATGTCAATTTTTAACTTCAGATTCCCACCTCGCATCCTTCGATGTAATAATTTCGTCATTTCTTGAGCAAGCGTACCATTTTCAAAAATACTCATCTCTTTCACAAAAGCACCTTGTTCCTGCGATATTAAATTTCCCATCACCAAGGAAAATTTTCCAACCATGATTTTAGCAAAAAATTTATAAATCACGTTGCAAAGACTTCTCGGACGAAATTTGACGAAATTTATCGAATGACTGTGGTTCCTTTACCTTTGAAATAAGACTAAGAAAGAGGCACAAAAAACCGAGGCAAAGCATCTCCTCTAAGAAACTCCATAACTGCTTCCATCACATCATCTTTAATAATCTTCTAGCATGTTTGATAAAAATAAGACCAAAAGCCATCAAGTCTCGGGCTGCTGTCCACTGATATAGAAGCAACAGCTTCAAATACCTCCTCCTCAGTAGGTTCTTCTTTCAACTTCCTTATCATTTCCTCAGACAAGCTCGGTTGAACTATACCTTCTAGATTAAGTCTTTGCACCTCTGTTTCATGTCCTAAAAATTGTTCAAAATATCTAACATCACCATCAAGTACCTTATCCATATTTTCCAACACCAAACCATCCGGAAGCACCATGGACCTCACACAAGATTTTCTTCTTCTTCAATCTGGAATTTCTATCACCATCAATTAACCATTTCTTTTTTGATTGCTGCGCTAACATTGTTTCTTCCATTTTATACCATACTTCCAATTCTGCTTTCGAAACAAGAAATTCTTTTTCAACCGATTCTGAAAATACTGTCTGCAATAACGCCTCTCATTTTTCCACTCTTTCCTCCAACTCCCAGATAATGCCACCTACCCGACCAAACTTCACCTTGTTCCACACCTTAAGCCTTTGTTTCAACCTCTTCATTTTACCCACCAATCTACATAGCGCTGATTCAGCCCACAACTCTTCATTCCATGATTTTCCCACCATTTGTTAAAAAATCTACATGTGACGTCCACATATTCTGGAATCTGAATGGTGATGGGCCATATCTCTCCATATTTACGACCAGCTGCAAGAGTATAGGCGAATGATTTGAGATATCCCTATTTAATAGAGATGCCTTCGCTTCACCATATTTCTGAGAAAAAACATTATTTATCAAAACCCTGTCAAGTTTCACCCAACTCCTTGCCAAACCTTGCTGACCATTGCACCAATAAAATTGTTTTCCTTCAAATCTTAGCTCTTACTATCCATATATCTCAGTGCATTCATTGAATTCAGCCATAGCTGAACCCACTCTAAGTCTGCCACCCATTCTTTCCTCATCAGAGCGAGTAACATTAAAGTCTCCTATAATTACCCAAGCCACATCAAAGTCTGAGATCCCTTGGAGCTGCTCCCACAGGTTCCTTCTCTCCAATTGGGAACATTTTGCATATATGAATGAACAAAGCAACGAGACACTGTCCACTGTCAATAAAACTGTCTAGCATTGATTTGCAACTCCCACAATCTCTAAATGGATATACTCATCCCAAAAACAACCAAATCTTCCCACCATCTGCAACATTAGAACAAAAATTCTGAAATTAAAGATAAGATGCCCACTATTTTATCTTCTCCCCATCTTGAACCGACACCTTTCCTTCTTTCACCATTTGCTTTAGTCTTCTTTTCGACGTGCCCAACCCTCTCACATTCCATGTCATAATTTAGTCAATCATAAATTCAATTTCTTTAATAGAGCCTTAGCCCTCTTAGACTTCCTCACTTGCACTTCATTGATATTTCTTCCCTCCACAGTATCTCCCATCTCTGTACCAGGATCTGAGAAATAATCCTTCTAATTATCAACCCCCTCCTCCATAACTCCATCAGATAACACATCAAAACTATTTCTACACACCACGACTACCTCTTCCTCCCTTAAGCCCACCACTTTCTCCACCAAGGCCTTATCGCTTACCATTGATGTATTATCTATATTATCTTGAGTATCCTTAGAACATCCACCTTTTTCAACATGCACCCATACACCACCCAAATTTTTCTCCTGAAATATTTCTCCTTCCTCTATTAGAGTTTCATCTATCCATTTTTCTCCTTCCACATTCTCTGCATAAGCATTACTCACCCCCACAAACCAGTTCTTTATTTTTTTTCCGCTCACCGCTACAGCATCATGACTCACTTCTACATTTCTTCCTTTCTCTCTGTGATTATGGATAAGTGATACTAGAACTTCCCCTTCTATCCTCTCATTTCCTTTTCTTCCAACTTCTTTCCGTACCTTCCCATCACTCTCCTTCCTCCAGCCCTCCTTTCTTAATTCTCTATGATTCCCTCCCACACGGCAGACCACATCAGTGTGGCCTTGCCTATTACATTTGTTACAATAAATCCCCCTCTTCTCGTATATGGCTTTTTGCCAACTCTGTTTTTGACCCACAACCAACAGAAAACCTCCTCCCGGATCATTCTATAAATCAACTCTAACACACAGTCTAGCACGTGTAGCTCGTGTTCTATATAATGTGGCATTATCCGTACCCAGAAATCTACCAAACCGGGTTGTAAAAGTCTATAAACAATCCAACCTATAAAGATGTAAAACCTGGTAAATAAATCCACTGCGGTGCGATAGATGGCTCCTTATTGACATCAAAATTCACTGACCAGTTGAATAATCAAAACTGGCATCCAGCCACCACTCTGCCTTCTCAAGCCCACGCATGAATGTAGTCTTTTTCATTTGCCAAGTGCAGCAACACATGAAAGTTATCCATAAAACTGATCATCGGAACTTCTGATAATCCCCAAGACCGGATAATCTGCCTCCGTAGGACATCGATAGACGCCTTGTAGATAGAAATTTCAGAACCAGCGCAAACTTCAGATCCTCAGCAGCCCTTTCCATCTCCACGTCCGATAACACAAAACCTAATTCACCATTGATCAATTCTGGTTTTCTCAAAGGAATCTTGTATTTCGAAGATGGAATTGGTCTCTGCAATGCATGTGCGAAAGATTTCCCAGCTCCCAAATAACTCATTTATCGCTCACAACCACTCCCGCCCCGCCCCCTACCGCCATCGAAACACCCCCAGCCCCTCTCCTCAACCCTCCGGTATCAAACCCTAATGGATGCGGCACAGACATGGCCGCTCACTCTCTCCGAATGACACCAGGAAAAACGCTAGCAGAGGGGGGAAAATAGCCATACCGTGGATCTCATGAAGAAGAACTGCAGGAAATGGACAGATCAAGACTCACGGCGGCGGATCTGAGCAGATCGGGGCAGACGGTGGCGCACGATCAGATCTTCCGATCTCCTCAAGATCTCCTCAAGTTCTGCACTTCCGATCTCCCCAAGATTTGATTCTGCACAGGACTCGCACGCTCCGGTGGATGAGTTGCCGGAATCGTTCTTGTTCTCTGGTTCGTGATGGCGGATCTGAGCAGACCGGGGCAGACGGCGGCGCACGGATCAGATCTTCCGATCTCCTCAAGATCCCCTTCAGAGAACTAGACTTTTTTTCTTTCCCAACTTATGTACAATCTTTTTTTATTATTTACAAACATTTGTTTTTCTTCATACATTGGCATGAGATTAGGATTGTATTTATGATTAAGTTACCGTTTTGGGCTTCTCTATGGTCTGCTATGAAGTATTTACTTGCTGGCCTATGGGTATGTGCTGATTGAATTTTAAGAATATCCAAAATACATATTTGAAGTATCCAATGATGAGAGTCTTCTGAATCTCTGTCATCAGTTACTGCAATCCTCAACAGTAATATGAGGCAAGAGACTAGACTGGACAACGAAAAACGATGAGAGAACTTGTAATGAAGAACAAAATCACTATTGCACAATATTAATTTACATCACCAACATCCTCAACAAGACTATAGTTTACTTCACCGATAACTTCATGTCTCTGGACAATCAGCGCAACTAAAAACCCCCCTCACTTGCCAGGAACAAAGTTTGTGGCAAAAGCCCAAGCATTGTTGTTGACAGGATCAGCAAGGTGATCAGCCAAGTTCTCCAATGGCCCCTTGCCTGTCACGATTGCCTGAACAAAGAATCCAAACATCGAGAACATAGCCAACCTACCGTTCTTGATCTCCTTCACCTTCAGTTCGGCGAAAGCCTCCGGGTCTTCAGCCAAGCCCAATGGGTCGAAGCTGCCGCCGGGATACAGAGGGTCAGTCACCTCGCCAAGCGGCCCACCGGCAACTCTGTATCCCTCAACAGCTCCCATGAGAACAACCTGAGTAGCCCAGATGGCCAGAATGCTCTGAGCGTGAACAAGGCTCGGATTTCCCAAGTAGTCCAACCCGCCTTCGCTGAAGATTTGAGATCCGGCCTTGAACCAGACGGCCTCGCCGAACTTCACACCATTGCGAGCAAGAAGCTCGGGGAAGACGCAGCCGAGAGCTCCCAGCATTGCCCACCTGCAGTGGATGACCTCGAGCTCGCGGTTCTTGGCGAAAGTCTCGGGGTCTGCGGAGAGGCCGGCAGTGTCCCAGCCGTAGTCACCGGGAAATTCGCCGGTGAGGTAGGATGGGGGCTCACCGGAGAATGGGCCGAGGTACTTGACACGGTCCGGGCCGTACCAGGGGCTGCCGGACGAGACCGTCTTGGGCTTGCCGGCTGTCTTGCGCATAGTGGCCCTGCCATTGCCCATGAGCTCCGAGGCCGGCGAAGGGGCGAGCTTTACCGCCTGCCCAGCAAGAGAGGGAGAAGAGATCGCCATTGTAGCTGCCATTGTGACAGTTGTGCGAGGATAGAAGTGATTGGGATGATGAGGGTTTGTGTTTGAGAGGGGGTATATATCGAGAGGAATAAGGGGGTGTGCATCTTATCATGCGAAATCTGTATCTGTGATTTCATTGGCTGGTGAAGCCTGAGGCTGTGGTTGAGTTAAAAACAGTTGACAGTTTTCAAACCACTGGTGAAGTTGTGATAGTCTGATAGAGAGAGAGATATTTTTTTTCTTGGATTAGGAGTGGTGCAGGTTCATCGTTCATGAGTAAGACACCTTCAAGAATCTAGAGCTGGCCAATTGAAGTAGTACACATGAAGATAGCCCCTGTTCTCACACTGGACTGAAAACTTAAAAGAACACTACCATATATTTTAACAACTGTACACATTCAGCAGGCCACAAACTACCAGACTCATGCCTTCAGTCCATGTGTTCAAAAGATCAAACCAGAAATTCTGTGTCCTGGTTCATACTGATAGAACATATCATCTTGCTACAGAAAATAGTGTTCTGTATTGTGTTGCTCAATTCTCACTGGAACTTGTCTGCTGTTGGGGCTTCAGCTTAATAGATGCACTGCGAGCATAGTCATTAGCCAATAATCAAGAATCTTCTGCTGTGATAGTCCGAAGAAACGTTCGGTGAGATAGACGTAGAAC
The DNA here is from genome assembly GCA_030789695.1 of Scilla litardierei. Taxonomy (NCBI): domain Eukaryota; kingdom Viridiplantae; phylum Streptophyta; class Magnoliopsida; order Asparagales; family Asparagaceae; genus Scilla; species Scilla litardierei. The sequence continues at coordinate 4,807,272 of CM061132.1, forward strand.
TCTGCAGGCCTCCATGAGATGCAGAAGCTAGTGCATCAGCACCGGGCAGAAAAGGGGGAAGATGAAACATCACTCGGGTATCCTCAAAAAAAAATTCAGAAATGCATGATTTTCAAAGCAAAAATGATTATGCTACATCTACAAAAGATATCTAAAATCATATCCTGAAATTATGTCTACATAAAGCCCCTCTAGCATGACACTTTAGGAATGTACATTGGTACATATATACATATCGAGTAGGATCCACACGAGTGTATTAAACATATAGATCCTACCAACCCAAATTTAAAATTTGAAATCCAAATCAAAAATCTTATCTGTTGGATGTGATCTAAAACATTTAAGCTTGTTATAAACAAGACTTTAAGTGATTTTGATAGATTTTTCGCACGCAAAAAGTGGCAACAAAATCAACATTTTAGAATTGTAATAAACCTGATAAACTTGTTCCCACTTCTTGATTTCGAGGCACTACATGAGAATTGTTAAGATAATTATTAGCTTAGTTTAATGAATCTAGGAAATAGTTATGAATCTTGGCTTCTTGTGTATGACCCTTGGGTCCTTGTGTGGTATCTTGGTTGCTGTGTGTATCTCTTATGCTATTGTGTCCAATGATGTGTTGAGTTGTGTATTATAACTATAGTGCTTTCCCTTATGTTCAGTTAATCAAGTTATACAAATCATATTTAATGTTCTTCTCAACTTGACATGGTATCAGAGCACGTGATCTTTGGATCCAAACTCAACTTCACAGTACCAACTCTCCCACCGCTGTATGGGGGGAGGGGGGACGACCCATCGGATCCGATCGCAACCAACCAACAGCCCACAACTGCATCATCCAAACTAAGCTCTAACTCTCCACCAATCTAGCCGAGATGCAGGCAAATCGAGCCCAGGCTGCAGCTTGGCCTTCATCAAGGATCTCCTGCCCCCCAACGTCATGCCAAGACCGATCAGTGCCACCACCTCCTCAAGCTTCCCCATGCCTCGACGACACTTCCGACACCCAAGACCACCAACGCCGGCGACTAAAAACCTATACGCCACTGCTTATGAACCTTTTGAAGTTCACCGGTGTCGTCCCCGGCGTAGGCTGAGGGGGGCTGACCCCACAAAGATCTTCATCTCGTCAAGGTGAACCCTAGGAAGAAGACCGGCATCGTCACGTCGTCGAAATTGGCTGGAATTTGCATCGGCACTGACGGAGCCGACTGAGCTACGGTGTCGGCACAGTCGAGTTGAACACGTGCCCGAGACGAGCCGACTCTATTCATCGTCTCGGACAAGTAGACCCCTAAGTCGGCTCTACAGAGCCATTTGACCCGATCAACGGTTCAGTAGTAAGCTGTTGGATTTTCTGGGCATTTTGGAGTTGATTTTCGATGAATTTCCTGCACAGTTTTGTCGTCTGGATCTTAGATTCTTACCTGACCACACCTATTAGATCTTAGTAGTCAAAAGTTGATCATTTCTATGATCTAGGGGAACATGGGATAGTGAATTGATATCCACTAAAATTTTCAATTTGGTATCATACATCTCCTTATTTCTTGCATATTGTCACATCTTGGTTAAGATGACAAAGGGGGATATATTTGATGTCCACCTTTTTGACGATGTCAAGGGGGAGAGTTATATGCATTATGTAACCATATAGGGGAGACTTATATACATATGCATATGGGAAGAGATATATGGGATTGTATAAACCATTCATGTTTGCATGATATTGTCTGTCTCAATTGGTTTATGTAATCCATGCCTATTATATGTCACCATGATCTTATTTGGTAGAATGAGTATTTACTATTGTGTAGCTCATTGTTTAATTGATGCATATAAGTAGGGGGGAGCTCATTAGCATTGTGCTTTAATTCTATGTGTCTTACATAATGTGTGTCATCATCAAAAAGGGAGAGATTGTTGAGTATTGGTGTTTCATACCAATCTTCTTTTGATGATGATCACAACATTATGTTGCTGCTAATGACTCTCATGTTTTAGTCTCACAGTTTCATTCCTAAAATATCTTTCTTGGAGACTAATCACTTGGTGCAAGGATGGACATCAAATGGAGAAGGGCCAAAGCTTGGACTCAAGGAGTGCCAAAGCTTAGAGATGATGGAGAGCTTCAAGGTATCAAGATTGAAGACTTAAACTCTTTGGAAAGCAATGTAATCCATGTAATATTTACTTTATTGCTTTCTCTCTCTTTTGAGTCTAGGTTAATGTAATGCCTTGTTAGATAGTTTACTTATTTATGCATATGCATTTTACCATCTTAATGAGCCTTAGGATTATCATAGAATCCAACCCAATAGGTTCACCTTGTCCAAAGACTCATTTAGAGTCTCTGGCTTTCCATCAGTCGCCTGCTGAGGGAAACACAGTCGACTGGGTGATTTTCAGTCGCCTGTAGATCCTTCTACAGTCGCCTGATATGTACAGCTCAAGTCAACATTTCAATTGACTCAAACTTGAGCTTTACGCACAGTCGAGTGATTCTCAGTTTACAGTCGCCTATAGATTTACAGTCGCCTGGGAATTGGCCAACAGTCGCCTAAGTAGCGTAAGTGCAATCTCTTCATCTCTCTGTCTTTTCTCTATCTTATACAGCAGACGACTGATTCAGGTTTTACAGTCGCCTGACTAATAGACAGTCGACTGTATTATTAATATCATTCGCCTGTATGATTATCTGGAGAAAGAGTACATCTCTCTTTTTCATTCCATCACCTGCAGCAGTCGCCTGCTGAAGGATTAACAGGCGCATGTCCTGTTTGTCAGTCGACTGTATTGTCTTTATCAGTCACTGTCCTGGCTCAAATTATAGCCGTTGGATATTTTCTAGCCGTTGATCAGTCGACTGTCTTTTGATCATCAGTCGACTGTTCCTGTCGTTTTCGCCCAGTTTCTAGCCGTTGCAGAATTGTTTCTTTGGTTGTTTTCTTGGGTTTTGGGGTTTGATATAGGGTTCCTATATATATGTGTTTGCTGCCATCTCTTATACTTCTTGATGCTATTGAATATCTCAAAAGATCTATAAGCAACTCTCAAACTCCCTCATTTCCCTTCTTTGAGCTCTCATTCCTCTTCATGCATTGAAGTCTAGCTCAAGGGAAATCATCCAAGTGCTTTCAAGCATATCTCAACACTTGGAGATCCTCTTCCATGCCTTGCATCCATTCATGAGTAAGCATCTCAAGGCATAGGTAAGAGTATTTATTTTACTTGGTGAAATTGTAACACTAATTCTCTTTGTGGAAATTAGTCTTTCTCTCTTTGTGGGACATTATCTCTTTGTGGGATTAGGATATTCTTTTAGTGGGAATAACTCTCTTTGTAGGAGTAACTCTCTTTGTGTGAGTTTAGTGTCCTAGTGTAGGGCTAACCCTAATTCTCTGAGTGGGAGTTAGTGATTCTCTGTGTGGGAGTCTTGATTCTCTTATAGGGTTGGTTGGGTCCTTGTGTAGGGCATAAATCCTCTTTGTGGGGTATCTCCTTGTGAGATTTGTATTCACTTCTCTGTGTGGAAATATAGTGAATATTGGTGTGGATGGACGTACCCAAGTTTGGGGAACCAGGGTAAAATCTTGTGTTTGCATTTGGATTAATTATGTCAATTATTTCCTCTTGCATTTATTGTTCCGCATTTGCAAGTTTAATTTTAATTGGACAATTTTATTGTCATTACACTATTCACCCCCCTCTAGTGTGTGTTGTTAGTATTACAATGATAAGGGGATCCTTACAATTGGTATTAGAACGAGGTTATAGCATACTGCAACAATGGCATTCAACGCCTCATCCGTGTCTCATGAAGAAGGTCATTCAACTGTTTGACCCCCGCTCTTCAATGGAACCAACTACCCAAGTTGGAAGATCAGGATGATGATCTACATGGAGGGTCAAGACCTATGGGACATTACGAAGGTGCCATTTGAGAAGCCCACTACTCCTGCGGCTTCAAGGACAAAGGCGGAGAAGGACTCAATCAAGTTCAATGCGAGGGTTATAAATGCATTACATTGCGCCCTCTCAGCAAATGAGTTCAACCGCATCTCCATGTGCAAAGCAGCCAACGATATTTGGCATACTTTGGAGATATGTCATGAAGGGACTACGAAGGTAAAGAAATCTAAACAAACTGTACGTTTGGATCTAAATTTGAAATGTTTAAGATGCATGAAAGAGAAAGCATTTCAGAGATGTTCACAAGGTTCACTGATATCGTGAATGCTTTGGAGGGACTCGGGAAGACGATTTCCCAAGAGGATCGTGTAGAGAAGATCCTTAACTCTCTCTCACCTCGTTGGGAGTCAAAGGCCAACGGAATTTTTGAGTCATATGACACGTCCAAATACATTGTTGATGAGTGCATTGGTAATCTCATGACATATGAAGTGAAGCTTCCACACAAGAAGGAGATTCAACCATCAAAGCCTGAGAAGATGGAGAAGAACAAGGGGTTGCGTTCCATGACAAGGAGGAGCCAATCAAATGGAGGAAGAAATTCCATCGAGAAGCTCCTAGTGAAGAAGATGAGCTAGATGATGCAAGTGGAGAAGAAATTGAGGATCTTGCCGAACTATTCAAGGCATTCCTCAAGTGCAAGCAAGGTAAGTCTCTGTCAAAGTTTGACTCCAATTCTAACAAGGTTCCTACTTGTTACACTTGCAGTGGAAAAGGTCACTTGTCCACCGAATGCCCTTCTAAACCCAACAAAGAAACTGACAACGGTAAAGGGAAGAAGCATTGGAAAGGAAGGTCCAAGTCCAAAAATCACAAGAAGGGACTTGTCGGGACCTTTGATGACTCAAGTGAGGACACATCTAGTAGCGAAGAAGAGGATGCAAAGGAGGATGCTCACGCGTGCTTTGTAGCCATCGATGTTCATACACCAATCCCCTCCGGATTAAATGAAGATGAGTTGGATGCTTGGCTCGACGCTTACAATTCCTATGAGGAATCGTGCCTCATGGCTATGGAGGAGAAGTCTTCATCAAGCTTTAGCAAGGAAGAATTCGATGATGAGATTGAGGAGAAGATCTCATACGAGGAGCTTGAACATCATTTCGGTATGGTTTCCGAAAACGCTAGTAAATGTATCAACTCTTACAAAATTAAAAGCAAAATATAAGATTGCTAAGAGTAAGTTGCATGAACTAGAAATTGCTAGTGTAATCCATGATGAAATGCATGCTTATGACACTAATGAGAGAGAGACACTTCTCTCTCAAGTTAAGGAATTGAGTTCAACTAATGAAAATTTTGTTGCTCAAACCCTTAGCTTAGAAACTCGCATTCAACAACTTACGTTGAAATGTGAAGAGGAATCCCGTAAGCTCATAAGCTTTGTGTATTCTAGGGATTCACTCCACGATTTGTTGGAAAAACAACATCCGGCAAATCATAGAAGAGATTTGAGTTATATTCAAAATGTGGTACCCAAACCCACCTCTAATTCCTCTTACGGTGCAAATACAAGAAATATGACTAAAGTATCTAAGAAGAATCACCATGCTTTCTTGTACAACAATAACATCAACAAGAAGCATGTATATCACGAGGTAATGAGGAAGAATGAAAATCTTTCATTTTTTGCTAAGAAGCAAAATCCTCATTCTTTGCATGCCAAGAAATTAGTTTCTACACCTAAGCATGCCACATCCATCCCTCTTGCAAAGGCAAAACCCTTGCCTAGGAAATCCTTGAGATTATCGATTCCCACTAAGGTTAGTGTGCAAGAGAGGGATAGTTACATCAACTCTCTAGTTAGGGATGTGATCACCTCGTGTGATTACGTAAGGAAATCAAACTCCTCTTGGGTTTGGTTACCTAATGTTTAGGTTCCTCACACATATGCATATTGCATGGGTATTGTGCTTTAATGTTTATTTTAGCATACCCATTGATTGTGTGTGTTTCATGATTTTGAAAATATTTTCAACCTTATATTTTTCATGAAAATGGGGAACTTGGGGTTTTTTTTTGACATGCATGCATTTTTGATCCATGTGTATGTCAATGGAAAGTTAATATGTTGTATGTTTAAAATATTTTTAAGACATATTTTAACTCTCATTTCGGGGTTGTTTGAGATCATTGTTTACAATTGGTTATTTTTGGTCTCAAACCAAACCTCTTGTTTATTATCAACATGTTTCATGTTTTATTTGTTTTGGCAATATCTTTGTGTATCTTTGAAACTTGATTTTTCCATATCTATTGCTTTGATACACTTAAGGCTCATGGCTCCATTATTTGTTTATCAATTTGTAAAGAAGATTATTTTCCATTTTTTCTACAATTGGTATTTACCTCAATTGTTAGAGATTGTTAATTTCCTTCTTTATAATTGGTATTAGATCTTAGATTGACCATTTCTATTATCTAGGAGGAGCATGGGATAGTGAATTGATATCCACTAAATTTTTCGATTTGGTATCATACATCTCTTTATTTCTTGCATATTGTCACATCTTGGTTAAGATGACAAAGGGGGATATATTTGATGTCCACCTTTTTGACGATGTCAAGGGGGAGAGTTATATGCATTATGTAACCATATAGGGGAGACTTATATACATATGCATATGGGGAGAGATATATGGGATTGTATAAACCATTCATGTTTGCATGATATTGTCTATCTTAATTGATTTATGTAATCCATGCCTATTATATGTCACCATGATCTTATTTGGTAGAATGAGTATTTACTATTGTGTAGCTCATTGTTTAATTGGTGCATATAAGTAGGGGGAGCTCATTGGCATTGTGCTTTAATTCTATGTGTTTTACATAATGTGTGTCATCATCAAAAAGGGAGAGATTATTGAGTATTGGTGTTTCATACCAATCTTATTTTGATGATGATCACAACATTATGTCGTTGCTAATGACTCTCATGTTTTAGTCTCACAGTTTCATTCCTAGAATATCTTTCTTGGAGACTAATCACTTGGTGCAAGGATGGATCAAGTGGAGAAGGGCCAAAGCTTGGACTCAAGGAGTGCCAAAGCTGGGAGATGATGGAGAGCTTCAAGGCATCAAGATTGAAGACTTAGACTCTTTGGAAAGCAATGTAATCCATGTAATATTTACTTTATTGCTTTCTCTCTGTTTTGAGTATAGGTTAATGTAATACCTTGTTAGATGGTTTACTTGCTCATGCATATGCATTTTACCATCTTAGTGAGCCTTAGGATTATCATAGAATCCAACCCAATAGGTTCACCTTGTCCAACGACTCATTTGGAGTCTCTGGCGCTTATAGATTTACAGTCGCCTGGGAATTGGCCAACAGTCGCCTGAGTAGCGTAAGTGCAATCTCTGCATCTCTCTGTCTATTCTCCATCTTATACAGCAGACGACTGATTCAGGTTTTACAGTCGCCTGACTAATAGACAGTCGACTGTATTATTAATATCAGTCGCCTGTATGATTATCTGGAGAAAGAGTGCAGCTCTCTGTTTCATTCCATCCCCTGCAGCAGTCACCCGCTGAAGGATTAACAGACGCATGTCCTGTTTGGCAGTCGACTGTATTGTCTTCATCAGTCGACTGTCCTGGCTCAGATTATAGCCGTTGGATATTTTCTAGCCGTTGATCAGTCGACTGTCTTTTGATCATCAGTCGACTGTCTTTTGATCATCAGTTGACTGTTCATGTCGCTTTTGCCCAGTTTCTAGCAGTTGCAGAATTGTTTCTTTTGCTGTTTTCTTGGGTTTTGGGGTTTGATATAGGGTTCTTATATATATGGGTTTTCTGTCATCTCTTATACTTCTTGATGCTATTGAATATCTCAAGAGATCTATAAGCAACTCTTAAACTCCATCATTTCCCTTCTTTGAGCTCTCATTCCTCTTCATGCATTGAAGTCTAGCTCAAGGGAAATCATCCAAGTGCTTTCAAGCATATCTCAACACTTGGAGATCCTCTTCCATGCCTTGCATCCATTCATGAGTAAGCATCTCAAGGCATAGGTAAGAGTATTTATTTTACTTGGTGAAATTGTAACACTAATTCTCTTTGTGGAAATTAGTCTTTCTCTTTTTGTGGGAGATTATCTCTTTGTGGGATTAGGATATTCTCTTAGTGGGAATAACTCTCTTTGTGGGAGTAACTCTCTTTGTGGGAGTTTAGTGTCATAGTGTAGGGCTAACCCTAATTCTCTGAGTGGGAGTTAGTGATTCTCTGTGTGGGAGTCTTGATCCTCGTGTAGGGTTGGTTGGGTCCTTGTGTAGGGCATAAATCCTCTTTGTGGGGTATCTCCTTGTGAGATTTGTATTCACTTCTCTGTGTGGGAATATAGTGAATATTGGTGTGGCTGTACGTACCCAAGTTTGGGGAACCAGGGATAAATCTTGTGTTTGTGTTTGGATTAATTGTGTCAATTATTTCCTCTTGCATTTATTATTCCGCATTTGCAAGTTTAATTTTAATTGGACAATTTTATTGTCATTACACTATTCACCCCCCCTCTAGTGTGTGTTGTTAGTATTGCAAGGGTAAGGCGATCCTTACATCTTGGTGTGCTAAAATAACAGCGAATCCCATGGAATTTGCAGAAATTTCTAAATTCCCTTGAGGTGTACTCACCTCCATTGTCGGACCTCGACACCTTCACTTGCCTTCCGGTTTGCTTCTCTAACATTGTCTTCCACTCCCTGAAAAAATCAAATGTCTGGTCATTTGTCTTCATCAAATACATCCAGGGTTTACGAGAGTAGTCATCTGTGAAAAGCACAAAGTATCTAGCTCCTCCTCTTAATGGCTCCGGGTATGGTCCCCACACATGTGTGTGTACATAGTCAAGTGGCCCCCTGCTAGTGTGCTTTTTCATGTTGAACTGCACTTTTGTCTTCTTTCCGTACACACAGGACTCACAGAACTCGATGCTCTCATTCGTAGCATCAATCAACTTTCTCCTCCGAAGTATATCTAGGGTCTTGTTACATGGATGACCCAAATGATAAGGCCACAACTTGGCTGAATCTTCTGAACTTGAGTTAGTAGCACCGACGTCTGCATCTCCTTTTACTGTTGTACCTTGAAGGGCATATAAGTTTTCCACTTTCCTTCCCTTCGTCACTACCATGTCTCCTTTAGACACTCTTAATTGGTCATTCTTAAATACCGACTTACATTTGGTATTGTCCAAAACGCCTATGGAGATTAGGCTCTTCCACAGATCCGAGACATGCCTCACATCGGCGAGTGTACACACTATGCCATCATGCATCTTGATACGGACGGTTCCAATAGCTGCAGTCTTGCCCACTGCATTGTTCCACATGAGGATTGAGCATTCATCTTCCTTGGGACGGTATGTGGCGAACCAACTCCTATGCAGAGTCAAATGGTATGATCACCCGCTATCCATAAGCCATGCAATGTTTGCTTCACCTGCACTACCTGCAGCAAACATCTCCAGATCTCTACCTTCATCATGGATATGCATGCCATCTATCCCCAAATGATGCTGAACCGGACTCTTTATCGGCACCCTTGCATTTCTTCATATTCTTGTCAGGAAATCAGTTTGCAAAATGGCCCTTCTGCTGGCAATTGTAGCATGTGACCTTCACAAATCTATTCTGCAAATGTCTCGACTTGGAGCAGTCATTATTCTTCTTGTGACCTCCTCTCCTTTCATGTCGACCTCTCACTTGTAGTGCCTCCTCACGGTGACTCACATGATCTCTACCATGAACATTGCCACATATCTGCTTGGTGTGAATCGCCGCCTTCACCTCCTCCACGGTGAAAGTTGTTCGGTTTTAAATCATCGACCGAACAAACTGATTAAACTCCTTAGGCAATTAACACAACAAGATGACAGCCTGTTGTTCATCTTCAATCTTCACATCCATACCCCACAACTCTAGCACTATCCGGTTCAATTCATCCATGTGATCCTTCACTGCGGATCCAGACTTCATCTTGAGCGTGCTACTGAAGCAAATAGAGACGACTCGTCAATGACTTCTTCATGTACAGTCCCTCAAGCTTCTTCCAGATATCAGACGTTGTTGCTTCATCCAAGAATTATCTCAGAACATTATCTGCCAACGACAACTAAATCACACTGTATGCCTTTCTCTCCATCTCAGCCCTAGCGGATTCCTTCACCTCTTTATCGATATTCGCCTCATCGAATACAATCTGGTAACAACCTGTCTACATTAGAATATTCTTCACCTTCGTTTGCCAGATACGAAAATCATTCCGGCCAGTGAATTTCTCAATGTTCAATGTTGCCAATAAAACCATCTTCGCCACAAACTTCCATCACAAAAGAACACAAGCTCAGATACCACTTGTTGGAAAAAGATGACGACCAAATTGAGATCCGTGCAGAAACAACCAATCCTAAAAGCTGACCAGGAATCTAGGACTAGCAAAAATGGATTCTCAAATAACCCAACAAAATCCATTCGACCTTGCAAAGTGAAGCAGCAAACGAAATAGCAATAATAATCAAATCAATCACAGTCACACAAGAGTTTACCCTAGTTCGGTTGCGCACAACCTACGTCCAGCAACTTCCGAGATGATTCCACTATCAAAGAGATCTACAAAAGGGGTTACAATATTGCTTCCACTCACGTGAGTAATAACTGGGCTGAAAACACAAGCCATCACAAACTCACTCAAGGAAGAAGAAATCAAAGGAGACAATGGAGAGAACCGCTCAACTCCAATCACAAACTCCTAACACTAATCTCTCGACAAAACTCTTCAATGGCGGCGGCTATAGCTCTTCTATTGCTCCAGATCTGAAAAATAGCATTAGTCCTAATCTAATCAACCTTTTAGATTAATTAGGGCTCCCATAACAAGCCAGGAAATCATCTGAGCCGTCGGCTAAAATAGCCTGGCCCAGCGCCGCTCAGTCGAGCGAGTTCATCGCTCGACCGAGCGGGCTCTCCGTTGCTGCTACCGCTGGGTGGATGAGCGGGGCACTCGGTCAAGCGACCGAGCTAACAACCTCTGCAGAGCTCACAAAAAACGCCAAACTCTCTGTTTAATTAAGCAGACAACACTCGATCGAGTAAATACAGTGCTCGACCGAGTGGTAGGGTACTCGGTCGAGTATGAAGCCATCGCTGCTTGGTCTTTGCTCAGAGTCTCCAGCTCGGTCGAGCGACTGGCACAGCTCGACCGAGCGATCTGGGTGTGTGGAATGAGAGCTTTGAATCGCCAAATTTTAACAATTGGCTTACAATGAAATCGATTCTAGTTGTATAACGTAGATGGTTATTCGTCGAGATTTTTGTACACGAGGATGGTGTCTTGTCTTCAGTTGAACATTACAAAAAGCACGGTGCTTGTTCTGTTGAAACTCACGCTTGTTTGAGTTTTGATCGAACCCATGCATATGATTTAAAGCGTTGCTAGAAGTTGAAGACCACGAACAGAATTTCAAGGACATTATATGCACGAGTGAAGAACAAGATTGACACCATTAAATGTGTTCTATGTCAAAATTTAGGTTAATTTCTTATGTTTGTATTGCACTTGAAGATTATAAGGTTTAGGCTATTATAACTTCTTTACGAGATCAACTTTTGTTGATAAATTCAAAATAGTATTTTATTCAAGAATTTCAACAGGGATCAAGCTTTAATGGTGATTTTGAATCTCGAACTCATGAATTGCAAATGCAAATTAAGCATCAACATGCTTGCATAAACGACAGTAAAGATAATTTTCCCACAAAAAAACTATTTAGAGACCCAAATCCGAAATTATAATTCAAATTGTAAAATCCACAAAATACCCAACAAAAAGACACGAGCTTAACAAAAGTAAGGGTAGTTTGGTAGTTAAACGATGACGGCTACCGAACATGAGGTAGGCTATTATAAAAAAAAACATACATATATCAATTGATAGAGAAAAATAATACAATATATTAACCTGAAAGCATCTTTAAAGTTGAATAATTTTGGTATAATTTTTCTCAACTTTTATAGAAGTGGGTCAATCCCAGTATACGACCAGCTACCCAATGATGATCTCATGGCACATGTATGATTATGCAATTTCAAACTACTACTTTGTCCTTTTACTTGTTGCCCAGAAACAAAGAACCCATTACTTTTATTTTATTTGTGAGCTTTGCCCTCTTTCTACTTTCTTTTTATTCGAACAGCGATCCTGTTCAAAAAAAGAACAGTTTTAAAGCCCAATTGGACGCCTTTTTAAAGGGCTGTTGTATTGCTGCATGATCCCTTCATTCCCTGCTCTGCTGCCCTTGAAACCCTTTTCTTCAGGACACACTTTCTCCACTCTAAAGGTATAATTTTTGTTAATGGGTATAATTTTTAGATAATTTTTAACAATACTGTACTGGAGTTTACTCGCTTTTATGTGCTATATGCTTTGTTGACGGAATTTTGTGGCAATTTTGTGTTGGTTAACAATATTGGGAGGCTGAAATTTTGTGGGCTTGTTAGATAACAAAGCCGCACTTTTGATTGTAGGTAATTAATTAATTTACACTCTGATTCATAGTATTGTGCCATTTCTAGGGTTTTCTCTCATGGGTATCTTGTGTAGCCATTTGGGCCTGGGATCATCTGTTTGGAAGTTGATCTTCTAATATGATTCTGGTTTGTCATAGAAATTTAGGTGCATGCGTAAATTTGTTGTATTAAAAAAAACCCTTGTTGTCGAGATTTGTTTCATTTACGTTGGATAGATTAATGGGTATTTGGATCTATTAAAATTGATGAAGCCCCGATTTAAATTGAAAGAGGATAAACCTTCACCGTGCTTTCGGAGAGGATCCAGATACTGGGTTGGAGAGGATGACAATATGGACTTGGAAATTGGAACCTGACCACAGTAAATGATAGACATGGTTATGTTCATTCTGAGTAAGTCCTGGACTTTGAGGAGTTTTGATTCCGTTCAGAGGCTTCTACAACAAGAATTATTTTCTTCTAATCTAGGTTTTTGAACTTTAACTACGTAGGGAAGGTTGTCCATGTTAATTTAGTGTTGATGATAAAAGTGGTTTAAGTGATCATTTTTTGCATGGCATGAGTAGCGGAATAAGAAGTCATTTTTTTCGTTGATTGCTAGCTTAAAATACCATGATCACTACATTGGAGCATATGCTGTGAAGAGTTACTTACTATTCTCTGATCACTACATTGTATTCGATCTTTTGAGAATGACCACTGGTTTTCTATTTGTCTTTACGGAAACTGTTAGATCATGCTCCAATTTTGGACTTGGAGCTGTGAACTTCACCACATGAGTTATGAATCACCTTCTTATATTTCCTACAGCAAATACACACTGTAGTTATCGAATTTATGTATGACAACCTTAAGAATACTGTATATATCTGATGTCAATATATGTGCTAACCTACAAAAGGTTGATAATCAAGCTTTAAACAACTTGTGATTACGCAGGAGTGGCTTTCAAAAATTTTCTTGTTGTGATATTTAGTGTCAGACAGCCAGATACTTGGAAGAGACGGCAACTTTGTAACACCAAGTAGGTACTTCTATTAGGATTTATGTTTATCAATTGGTGGAATCTACAAACTGAGAAATCTTCATTTTACAATAAAAAGAAAATATGGATTATGTAGGAAGTTTGTGCTATTTGATAAGTTGCACAGTTGTTCACATTTTCTGCTTGAGCTAGTGATACCGGGTCACTTACATTGACCAGAATCATTCAAGAATAAACTGAATTTGAAGGGACTTGCATGTGATGATAATGGCCCCCAGTTCCATGAAGGTATGTGGAATGTTGAAGGAGAGGAATGTCTTCCATGTCGTCTGTTTTTTTGTGTTTGGGTGGTTTTTTATTTTTTATTTTTTATTTTTTTTTTGGGGGGGGTTATGTGTGTGTGTGTTGTGTGTGTGTGTGTGTGTGTGTGTGTGTGTGTGTTCCGCGCGCGCGCGCGTGTGTGTTCCATGTTTGGACATCAATGTCCTTTCGCACGCCGCATACCTTCATGGAACTGGGGCCATTCTCATGACAGGCGAGTCCCTTCAAAATTACTTTATTCTTGAATCTTTTTAGGTGGGTTAGAAAGGTGGTTGTCCACGTTTCTGATTCTCAAACTTTCCCAATGCTTCAAAAATGAGGTAACACAAGTGACACATGGATTGCTAATGAGCCACGCTGTCACGACCCGCTTCCCTAAAATGGAGGCGAGACGTGAAAAGGTCCGCACGAGAGTGGAGCTGTGAAGCCCCAAACCCGATAAGCGTCAATAAAACATAAGCAGGTCCATGTAACCACAACGGAACAACAATAATAACACAAGGAGAGACTGAAATAAAAATCTCACATCTCATAAATTGTCCAACATGAAAATAAGTCCAACATCCAGAAAAGCCACCAGGCTAAAAGAAAGAGTCTAAAGGCCCAGAACAAGGCCAACAAAAGCAACGACATAACAAAGTATAGGTGCTACGCACCGATAACAAAACAACTGTCTAAACAAAAGGGAAACACAACGAAAACACTAGGACTGGTCCCCAGTGTCCACGTACTCCCCGTCAAACACAAGCTCGGGCTCGGCGTCAGCAAACGCCTCGTCCTCAACAAGGTACTCAGGCTCAGGATCTAACATGTGTCACCCAAAAGAGTAAAGGGGCACATGTCAGCAAGTCTAAAAGACTTGGGCAAGGAAACTGAAAGTAAGGCGACTAGCAACCTAGCAGTTATAGTATGCATGACATGGCAGTTATAACATGAGTGCACAATCAAGACATGGCAAGACAATTTGTACAAGAGAACAATCATCGGGACAAGACAAGAGTAGCCAAGCTACTATCAATCTCAATCAATTCACTATTCACGTTTCACGTTGTTTGTAGATGTTTACGCCTTACAGCTGAACGGTTTCACATTCACGCTGAGTGACCGCTTAACAACTATCCCAAAACCCAGAGTTTACGCCTTACCACTGCAGTTGCTGATCGGGCAGACTCCCAGTTGATTGGCCGCTTAACTCTTACCCCCAATACCCACACGTAATGGAGCCAGGGTCCCCGCACATGAGCTCAGCAAGCGAGCCGGGGTTGCCCCGCACATGAGCTCGCATTCTTAAACATTTGGCGTAGGGGTGCACCTAGCCGGAAACAAGCAATTCGGGCATTGGCTATCAACCAACACATGGCCCGCTTCTGGAACACGAGCCAGGAACACAAGCATTCGTAGCGAAGCTACGCAATCACGGAAGCACTAAAAGAATGCAATGACATGACAATTAATTCGCGTACCGTTAATGGAAAGTAAACATGACATGGTAATTGTGCAACATGCTATATGTCGGAACTAGCTTCGTTGTCAAGCTAGTTCCCCAACTTGCGCCTAGGCGAGTATCATTTCGTCGCCTAGCCTCTTTTACGCCTACAACAAGCAAATGGCCTAAAACATGGCCTAAACCCTAAGTGGCAAGTTTCACTTGCCTAGCACCGGGTATGACGATCACGAAGGTTCGTCTCGCGGATGCTAATCTACGGGGGAAATCGCTGTTTTGGGGAAACAATCATCAAACAACATGAAATTTCATTAGGGTTTCATAAAAATACAAATAGGTTATGAGAACATCGAGAGATCGATTTCTTACCGAGAGGAAGCGGAAGAAACACTCCGGAGAACCCTAGGACCAGATCTGGAAACAAATGGAGAAGTTTGGAGAATTAGGGTTTTTGGGGGATTTTGGGGATTTGGTGAGATTTTGGGGAAGATGAGAGGTAGATAGAGTTGATGGAGGGTTTAGATGATGAATCTAAGGCTTGGAATGAAGGAATAGGGCTTGGAGGAAGATGTGGGCTCAATGGGGGAGATTTTAGGGTTTTGGGTCGAGTGGAGGAAGAAGAAAACGTTTGGGAGGGGTATAAATAGGTTGGGCTGGCGGCTGCCCAGAAATTAGGGTTTTAACACAGATTAGTCGGTCAAAGAGCAACCACTGACCGACTAGTTTGGCAACTAGTCGGTCGGTCGACCAACGCAGACCGACTAAGTGCAAACAGTAACTTCTGAACGAAAATAGGATTTAGAATTAGTCGGTCCATGAACAAATACTGACCGACTAGTTTAACATCTAGTCGGTCGATGAACGTTCTTAGACCGACTAAGAGTGAACAGTATTGATACTAAAATTTAGATGATGAGTTAGTCGGTTAAAGAAGCATTGCTGACCGACTAGTTTGCAACCTAGTCGGTCAACCAACGTTCTTAGACCGACTAACGATAAACAGTAACTTCTGAGAAATTTAGAAATCCAACTAGTCGGTCCAAGAAGGATTGCCGACCGACTGGATCGTCATCTAGTCGGTCGGTGCCCCTTCTTATACCGGCTAACAAGCACAAAAAGTTCCGATACGGAGCGCGGGGCCCCGGGATCGATTCCTAAGACTCCTAGGCTTGATCTAATAGTAAGATACGACCGTTATGAAGTCCGTCACGAATGACATACTTCGAAATCGACAATCCTAAGGAAGAAACGAGAAAATACGACGAATCGATCGAAAATGAAAGCTACGGAGACGAAAACCACACACGAGGAGAAAATCCACCAAAACATATATTATATTATAATAAATCCAGATACATGAAAACCAGTCGTTACACACGCTTCTGTCACCAGCTTCGTGCAACTTTTTTAGTCTAAAAGTTACTCCAAAATCAACTTTTCTGATTTCAACTTTTCTGATTTCAACTCTTCAACGTAGAGGTAATGCAGGGTATTTGTGAATTGCAAATGAGCCATGTTTCTATAACTGGCTTTGTGCAACTCTGTTAAAAATTCTTCCAAAATCAACTGTTTTTTAGTTTTTGGTTTTTTGGGGGAGGATTTTTGGTTTTTTGGGGGATGGGTTCCATGTTTCTGATTTTTAAAACTTTTGGACATAGTATATTTATGACTTGCAAATAAGCCATGTTACTATAACTGTCGTCATGCAACTCTTTTAATGTTTTCGGATTTTTATAACTTTTGGACATAGTGTATTTATGAATGGGAAAGAAGCCATGTTTCTATAACTGTCTTCGTGCAACTCTTTTAATGTCAAAATTCTGCTAAAAATCTACTTTTTTCTTTTGTTTTTTTTGTTTTGTTTTTTTTTTGCCGCAGGGGGGGGGGGTGTGTGTGTGGGGGTGGTGGTGGTGTGGGAGTGTTTTGGTCCATGTTTCCGTTTTAAAAAAATGTCCCAAAATCAAGCCTTGGGCATTTGCACGTATGAAACTTGATCATCGAGTTAGCTAAACCAATGCATCAATGGAAATGCCCTTTATCATATGCATGTTGATGCACTTCTCCTGTTCATCCATATGTTTAGCAAGAGAGCTGTCAGTCGGCCTCAGCTTGGGTTGGAGCCCAGAAATAAAGTAGCATGGTTTCTCCATAAATGCATAAAGTAGGGTGTAAGGCAATAATGAATGCTATATCAGAAATTGGAAATCCATACTCTACGCTTATTCTACAATCTGTGGATTTGTCTTTTTTTCATTCAATAAGAGCTAGAAATTAGTTTAGTTTAATTTAATTTCGTTAACATTGATTTCTTTATACAAAAATGGAGGTTTATGTTGCGTTTCTGGGAGTTTCAGCCCACTAGGGGCATTTTTGTAATTTCAGAAAATTTGGGGGGGTTTCGTCAATTTTTCAAATCTGTAATTTTCTTTTATTTATAGGCTAGGGCCGGCTAGGTTAAGGGTTATGCTGAAAATTGTTGAAGAAAACCCGTAGTCAATTTGTCCACAGACAACTAGTTGGAGATCTTACGCTTTGATCTCGAACCGAAAGCCAGAAGAAAGGTCTCTTCTCGAATTGAGACTGGTTATCTTTGTGTTTCAGTTTTCTATTCAATAAAAATCTCTCTTTTCTCCCCCAAATCCCTTCCCCATCCATAAAAATCCCTCTTTTCCCATAAAAATCACATCTTTTATCCCAAAAATCCATAAAATCCCATTTTTATCCCAGATCCAGATCAAAAACCGTATCAAAGCGGTATCAGATCAGTCGATCCATGGTAAACACGAGGTCAAAAGATAAGGTCGAAGCGTTGGAAGAGAAGTTGGCGAAGTTTGAAGGCGAGATCCATGACGTGATTAAGAAAAGCGCCGACGAGCAAATGAGCAAGTTTGATCGGAAGTTTTCGCAACTCAAGTAGGCCTTAGGGCAAACAAATCTGAAACTAGATGTGTTATCTCAATGGATGGATCCAAAACAGATTGAAACCCTAGATCTGGAGAGAAAATCGAAATCGTTAGTAGCCGGTTGATCCCTTTTGCGAGGGACTACTTTCAGATGCGGATCTAGTGACGGACGACGAGGATTTTGATCCTAAAGAAGGCAAAGAGTCACGGCATGAGACCTACGATAACCGGGAGGGTGAACGAGGGGTCGGACAGCCCAACGACATCCACAGGGCACTTGACAGGCCCTGGCGGCCCGCCAGGGCTTCGCCGAGACATGGCGGGCTCACCAGGACCCGCAGTGACCTCTGACAAACCACCAGGGCCCCGCGGGAATCCTGGCGGCTCACCATGCCCATCTGGGGCCCCGGCGGCCCACCAGGGGCATTCTGGGCCCCTGATAGCTTGCCAATGCCCCCGACAGCCAGATCTGGGCCGTCGGCCCTATTTGGAGCTACCGACATCCCCTCTGAGAGGACCGGGGCAGCAAGGGGGCCTCGGCGAGGGGTTTGATGGTCATCGTGATGACTTTGGTGCTGGATTCTACGAAGGAGGGCCCCAGGGCATGAGGCAGAGTATAAGGACTACGACCGGCACCATGAGGATGACCATTGGGGCCACTGGAATGGAGGAGAAGCTGATTGGGGAGGAACGTGAAACAGAAGAGGAGGGGGCCATGTAGGAGGCCAAGGATATGATGGACCTCCCCATCTTCCATATCGACGACAAGAGTACCCGCAGAGAAGAGGAGTTCATGGTGGATTGTCTGCGGAAACCGGGTCAGAAAGCTGAAGATGATCGTCTTCGATGGAGAGGATCCAGATTCATATGTATACTAAGTAGATAGATACTTCGAGGTTTCGATGGTTTAGTCGGAGGATTGGCTGAGGGCAGTAACGGTCTGTTTGGAAGGAATGCGTTGTCATGGTATCGATGGGCCAAGCAGGATCGACCTTTCGGTACTTGGGAGGAGTTCACGACGCTACTACTGGAGCGGTTCAACGTGGTATAGGCGGGGAATGCATTTGAGAGGTTCTATGCTCTAAGGCATGATGAGGCCGTGGGAGATTTTATCAAAAAGTTTGAGATGCTGATTAGCCGGATCAGCGGGGTGTCGGAAAAGTCACTGAAGTGGTGCTTCATGAAGGGGTTGAAGCCGGCCATCAGATCAGAGGTCAGTGCCCATAGGCTGACGAGTCTACGAGAGTGCATGAGTTTGGCGAGGATAGTGGAGGACAGATTGGACCAGGAGAGGAAGG
The DNA here is from genome assembly GCA_030789695.1 of Scilla litardierei. NCBI lineage: Eukaryota > Viridiplantae > Streptophyta > Magnoliopsida > Asparagales > Asparagaceae > Scilla > Scilla litardierei. The sequence continues at coordinate 4,826,729 of CM061132.1, forward strand.
CATGCGGGGCTTGGGGATGATCTTTCAAGGAACATGCGTTGAGAGGGGGATAGACGGCGTCCACATCCACATGAGGAGTATCAGTTAGTACGAAGAAGGGAGTGGAGCCCCGACTTGGGAGCATACACGGCGGAAGACGGAGGCTGATGTCCGTGATAAACGTGCCAAGGGTTTTTGCTTCAAGTGCGACGAGAAGTTCTCTCCTAGGCATCGATGCGGTGACCATGCTCTACAGATATTGATCGTGAATGACGATGATGAGGAGGAGAATGTGATAATGCTGGAGGCCGGTGAGGAGGAGGACCGAGAGCACCTGCACGTGGAGTAGCCCGTCAGCGTACTTCATGCACCACCTTGAGGACAAGGTGGTTTTTTCAGGGGGCGGAGTAATGTTGCGTTTCTGGGAGTTTCGGCCCACTAGGGGCATTTTTGTAATTTCAGAAAATTTGGGGGGTTTCGTAAATTCTCCATATCTGTAATTTTCTTTTATTTATAGGCTAGGGCCGGCTAGGGGAACAGTTATGCTGAAAATTGTTGAAGAAAACCCTTAGTCAATTTGTCCACGGACAACTAGTTGGAGATCTTAAGCTTTGATCTCGAATCGAACGCTAGAAGAAAGGCATCTTCTCGAATCGAGGCTAGTTATCTTTGTATTTCAATTTTCTATTCAATAAAAATCTCTCTTTTCTCCCCCAAATCCATTCCCCATCCATAAAAATCCATCTTTTCCCATAAAAATTACATCTTTCATCCTAAAAACCCATAAAAATCACATTTTATCCCAAATCCAAATCTGAAACATATCAGTTTACCATGGATGGATACACCAACGATAGAATTGAAAACTAAAGAGATCCTATTGTGATGTATTCATATTTTGAAAGCTCTGGTGCTTCACTCTCACTCTCTCTTTTTTGTTATCTCATCATTTTATAGTTCTTATCCTGTCTTTGTTGGTTTATTGGTCCATACTATAACTTAAAATACTATTGTCAAATAGAACACAATCCAAATGGCTCGGTCAGCACTAGATGAGATGACAGAAACGGGTGCTTTCAACCGAACACCTTCAACTTTCCGTAATTTTATTTCAAAAGACCAGGACTCCCAGTTTTCTGCAGAATCTGGAAGATATCATCTGTATATTTCATACGCATGCCCTTGGGCATCCAGATGTTTATCTTTTCTCAAGCTCAAGGGGCTTGACAATGCAATCTCTTTCACGGTAGAACTCTCCTTAAGCTTGTTCATATATTTGTTTTGTTTCATATATTATCTTAAACTGTCATTTATCTTTAATAGTCGGTCAAACCAAAATGGGAAAGGACCAAAGAGACTGATGAACATTTTGGATGGGTCTTTCCTGCCACTAGCACAGAAGAACCTGGGGCTGAGCCTGATCCCCTGAAGGGAGCTAAAAGTATCAGAGAACTATATGAGCTTGCTAGTTCAAATTACTCTGGAAAATACACTGTTCCAGTATGTATCTTATTTTTCAGTTTTCTTGTCTAAGTTAGTAAATTTTTCTACTTGCTTTTTAATGTTCCTTTTGTTACACTGTACATGGCAGGTTCTTTGGGATAAAAAGTTGAACACAATTGTGAATAATGAGAGTGCAGAGATAACCCGCATGCTGAACAGTGAATTTAATGAAATAGCACAGAATGCTGATTTAGACTTGTACCCCTCTCACCTGCAATCGATGATTGATGATGTCAATGGATGGGTTTATGATGCAATAAACAATGGAGTCTACAAGTGTGGTTTTGCTAAGAAACAAGGTCCCTACGATGAGGTAACTGAATTGGTTGTTAGTGGTGTAGATTATTGTTTACCGTTCACCATTTTATTTATTTTCATATAACTATATTTGATTCCTCTGCGTGGACGATTTTTTTTCCTGATCATGCAGGCAGTAACTAAGTTATATGAATCTCTGGACAAGTGTGAGTCAATACTAGCGAATCAGAGGTATATCTGTGGGACTGTACTGACAGAAGCTGACATCCGTTTGTTTGTTACTCTTATAAGGTTTGATGAGGTATGGATCCTTAGTAAATTTATATTTATCCTATGATTTTATATTGCCTAGATTCTTAAGTGATGGAACCTTCTAATTTTTTTTGGTTTGTACTTGTAACACAAACTGATTTTTATTGGAACTTCTACAAGGATGGATATATAGTACTTAACAATTTCAAGCAGAGAGACTTGACAAATTGATGTTTCTTCACAAATAAAAAAAATCAAGCTGATATATGGTTCTAAAGATACCATGTTATAACGGGAATTTTTAAGACCGTAACTGATCCGATATCTAAATAGCTATGTGGACACATGAGATGCATTTGGAGGCATTCATCATTGCTGAGTGCTGATAAAAGTTATGATTGCATCTAAAAAGTGCCCCCCTAATTTTCAGCCGTGGTGGAATGTAGTATCAAAGATTGTCAAACTTTAGATCCACGGCAGTTTCATCCATTACTGACATGATGGTAGTTGTGGTAGAGGCTGTTGTTAGGGTTACTCGAAGCCTCCAACATTAACTTAATCCTAGAAGGAATTCGGGTGTATAGCCCGCATTTTGGATATTCATACTATGAGTTAGAGACCTTTTGATAGATACAATTTCACCATGGAAGAAATCATTCGAGCACAATTCCTCTTCCTCTCTGTTGTTTAAGAATATCATGAGGATGCTGGCACGTCTGACATTAGACAACAATCTTGAAAAAAATCCGTTAAGGGTTTATCCAGATGTGACTTGATCTTATAATATGACTTTTTTATAGGCATTTCTTCTAGGCTTTCTTGGATGGCTTTGTTGAGACCTGTGATAGCCTCTGATGGGAGGCCTTGAGTTAATTGGTGTGTAGTTTCTTGTCTCAACCTTTTGTTTATGGTATGTCTATAGACTTTGCATGTTACAATTTTTGCCTTCTGGCTTCTTTTTGTCTTTAGATTTGGTTCAAACCCCGTTTGTTTTATTACATTACTGTATATCTGGGCCTGCTCCAGATATTTATTATGTTTCCCCATGTGGGACCTAGAAACATTACACTCTCTTTAGTTTTTTTTAAAGCATGAGTTTGCGAGGAAATCATGTTTTTTATTATCATAGATTCCTTACAGAAACACATGTTGGAAAGATGGAACAAGTCACTGTTAAATTAGGAAACATAATTTCCTGCCGTTCATGATTAGTGGACAGCTAGGGATGGGATTTAAGGAGAAGATTATCTTTTTGCAGGAGCAAATACTTTTGAGACTTTAAGTTAAAGATTAATGAAAACTTGGAGCATTTCTTGCTCTGGTGGGATATTCAGATGTTCACCATTACTAGTATTTGATCTTGAAATTTTATCATGTGTACATTGCTGGATAATTCTCTTTAGATAAGTGCTCTAACAATTTGTTATTCAGATCCAATTGATCTTGTTGACAGAATATCAACATCTAAAATTTAGAGTTTCATGCATTTAAATAATTGATTTCTCCGACAACGCCAGAAAGTCAATCATAAACAATAAATGAAAGTCTATATCAAGCATGAAAACTTGTAGCGATCTTTGGTTGTAAACTATAAATGGTAAGAAATGAAGTTTAATGTGTAATGTTGTATCCATATCCAACCACTGAGTGATATCTGAATTCAATCTTATGCCTAAATGGGTCTTTATAATGACTCTGGAATTGAATCTGACTAATATGATTCTGCTTGGAGTATTATCCAAATCCCATTGACCATGTATCGAAATAATGCAAAATAAATGATATTATAATATCTATTAAGCCTGTCATTTGAAATTTACTTGCTAATACTGATCATGTCAAGCTTTCTATTAGCTTTTTGTTGTGATTAAATTAAATTTCACAGCTATCAGGAATATCTAACACATTTCTCTATATACCCATACGGAATATATATGGAATGCATACAAAAATAAACGGAGAGATTATTGTATGCCCAATCTATGAAACTGGTTTTAAACATTGAGATGATTCAGATATATTAAGTCTACATTTACACCCCTTCTAAGCAATTTTTTCTTTCCAATGAAAAGGTGGTATCAGTAGCGTCCCTTGTTACATCAATATAAGTTTAATGAAACACAAACATCCCCAAAATAATCAATATAAGTTTAATGAAACACAAACATCCCCAAAATAGTAAGAGCGCTATAAATATATAAACCAAAAGGAAGCCAAGGAAATCAAACATTTCCAGAACATGCGCCATAAAGATATCTATCTGCATGTAAGCTTCTTCCCCATTTCAGCTGCAGCATATGTCAACTAGTATTGGACTAATAATTGATGGTAGCTGATATCTAGTCAATCGGTGTTAATATTGATTCTTGATAAAACTTTCTTTCTGTACTTTTAAATTTTAGCTGCCTAATCTTTATGCATTATATTATTCTGATACTAATATTGGTTTTCAAACTTCACTCGACCTTTAAAACATGCGTTATGGATGATTATCGTCTTCAGACATTGTGAGCTATATATTGGGTATTGGGTGACTTATTGATGTTATGGCATTGCAGGTTTATGCTGTTCATTTCAAGTGCAACAAGAAGCTATTACGCGAATATCAGAATATTTTTAATTACACCAAAGACATTTATCAAATTCCAGGCATGAGCAGCACAGTCCACATGGATCACATAAAGAAGCACTACTATGGAAGCCATCCGACTATCAATCCTTATGGCATAATTCCTATTGGTTCCGATACAGATTACTCTTCCCCTCATGACCGAGAAAGATTCTCAAACTAGAGCTTTTAATGCTTGGTCAAGGAAGCCTGCCGAAAATTTCCTTTTGTCGAGTGTATAATATGTATCTGCTTCATTTCGAAGTTCCTTATCTAATGTGTCTTATGGATGTTCGGTACTTTCATGTTGAGTATAAACTTATGTTTAACTGCTTGGAATAAAGCCTTCAACTTGGTGCCTTCCAGTGATTATGGCTGGTAAAATATTTATTGATTCAAACTTCCTGGATTGTTTTACCTTTTAAGTGACATGCTGCATATGAAAATTTGCATCTCATGTGTTTCTTGCAAATGTTTATTGTATGCTGTTTGTTTGCAAATGTTTAACGTATGCCATTCTTGAACAGAGAGGTTATCCAATCACCCCAACAGTTGCTATTAGAGCACAATAATTGGTATCAGAGTAGATTCGTGAACAAGACCAAGGTGATGACAACAGAGAGTTCGTTTACAAAAAATGGCACAACTGACAACAATTGGAGGAGTATGCACATAGAGTTCTTTTACAAACAACAATTGGTTCGAGTTCGTATGTGGATGGCTCGTATACGATGGTTGGAGGAGCTCAATACAAAATTGATAAGTTCAATTTTAATGAAAACTTTGAGAGATATGGCAGTACAAGATATAATCTTGAGGAAAGATTGTGTCTACATGGTGGTGTACGACAAGGAGACTTTATCGGTGGATATATTGGAAAGGGAGAAAATGACGGTGGAGGACTCAACGATGACAACCATCTAGCCCAGTTTATCGGATGAGGTGATTTATCAAGTGTTCGAGTAGACTACGGCCAAGGGATTATGGGAAAGGCTCAAGAAGCACCAATAGTCTAATCTTGTCGAGGACTTTCTTTGCTTTTAAAATGTGAAATGTGATCGCATTGAAGGATCACCTAGATACCTTCAATGGATTATTGATGATGATGATGGCCAATGGATTGATTGTAGAGGTAGAGCACAATGGGATGATTCTGCTCTTATCGTTGCTATAGCGATAAAAAATGTTCGTCAATACCAAGGTCTACAGCTGAGATACCTCGGTTATGAGGATGTGATGGTGGGGCTCTACGGTAAGGAATTGAGAGATCAGATGGCAGGAGTTGGTCTGAGTAGATGAGATTTTGATAGCCAGGGCCTACTCGCTTCTTGGCAAAATAATGCAAGAGGTAACAACAGGAGAAGATCGAGATTGAGGAAAAGAGACACGATGTGGTATATTTGCAAGAAATCCGGACTTTGAAAGAGAGACCGCCTATAGAGGAGAAACAGAGACAAGAAGAATATGCCAACATCTTCGTAAATTGCAGTTATGTAGACGGAAGAGGTGAGGAGTTAGTAGGCATATAATGTGCTCAAAGAATGCTCGTCAGCTGTTGAGAATCATGCACGGATCATAAATTCAGTGGTGTCGTTCCATATGACACCAAATAGGAAGTGCTTTCATACCTACTAGATGGAGGATGGATTAGTCTTCATGGACAGTAATGATGAGTGCAAGAGTTGGTTTGATGAGAATCAAGATGTTCGATGGCATAGTGCACACACTTATTAGTATGTGGCATGTTCCAAAGTTAATGAAGTCGCTAGTTTCTTTGGGGGCGTAAGCTTTCATGGGTTGCAAAGGTTATGATATAGAAGAAAGCTATAAAAATATTGAAGGGTTCGATGGTCGTGAAGATAAGTGAAAATGTCAGTGATTTATATTTACTGAAGGGGACGACAATCATATGAGGTTTCAGTATTAGAGTTGCGAGTTCATATGAAACTGATTCGACCACGTTATGGCATTTTAGATTAGACATGTCATGGAGAAAAGCTTAGAGGCTGTGAGGAAGCATGGTCTGATCAAATGGGTGAACTTTAAGGAGATGGACTTTTGCCAGGATCGTGTCTATGGCAGGCAGACAAAGATTAGTTTCGTTAAGCGGAAGCATGACACAAGAAGGATTCTTGAGTATTCATACTGATATTTGGGGTATTGCACCAGTTCACTCTCTACGTGGAGCTTGTTACTTCATATTGTTCATCGATGATTTCTTCAGAAAAGTTTGGGTGCATGTGATGAATGAAATATCAGAGGTATTTAAGAAGTTCAAGACATTGAAGAACTTTGTGGAGAGTCAACTGAGAAAGAAGCTGAAAAAGTGCTAAGATTTTACAATGATGACGAGTTTACTTCTGCTGAGTTTAAAAAATTCTGTTAGAAGCAATGAATAAAGATGCACTTCACTAAACCAGGAGATCGACATTCGAATGAAGTTGTGAAGAGGATGAATAGGACACTCTAGAGAAGGCGATGTGTCTCAGATTTACATCAGGTTGTCAAGGGGATTTTAGGCCGAAGCTATATCAACCACAGCTTATTTAGTGAACAGAATTCCATCTTCAGCTATTGGTAAGAAAATTCTAAAGGAGGATTGGACATGGAAGTCATGGATCTAGATTATCTTCGAGTGTTTGGATTGCCAGTTTCTGTTCACGTGAAAGGTGAGAATTAAGTTCGGTACCAAGGGAATGCCGTGTGTCATGTTAGGTTACATGGATGGTGTCAAGGGTTATCGACTTTTGGAGTCCAGATGCAAAGAAGATCTTAGTTGGTCAACATGTGTTATTTGATGAGTTAATAGTACTGCAAGAAAGGCTTCAAGAAGTACCGAAACAGGTAAATGCAAGGAGTTGCCAAACGAGATAGAGGTACTTATTTCAAATCACATGATTGACATAGATGTTGGTAAAGGAGTGGCAGTTGATGTGGAGAGTCCACATGAGGCTACTACTACATGCAATGATGGTAGTGGGAGTTCTATTAGAGGTGGAGTTCCTCGATCTACCGTGGATGATCTATAGCTAGCAGAGTGGGATGGTGTAACGTGAAGTCCCTAGCTTGCTTTGAGGACTGCATGAAGTTATCTTAGGAAGTGCATCCGTATGGAGATCATACGACAAGAGGTTTGTGGTGGATGCATTGGTTTTGGACGCATTCTTAAGGTGACGATGTGCTATAGAAGGTGTCGACCTTTTAGCACATCACACGGAAATTCACAAAGAAAGATAAGATGAGATGGACATGTCGACGGTGAAGTTTGAGCGACGCTCAAAATTATTTTCCTTGTAGATGTGTTAGGGTGCCATGCGAAGGCATAGAAAAAGACAGTACGAGTTTTGCTTTAGGTATGGATTCAGGAGATACGACGAATTCAAAGATTCACCTTCTGAAAGGGGTTTGTTGGACACTCGATTAGTTTGTGATGCTTAATGCAAAACTCACCAGTCAAGTTCTTGGCATCATGATGGGATGGTTTATTTTTGAAGGTATACAATATGAAGTTTTGGCTTGGTTTGGGTTTTATGGTGTGCTTGTATCAAGGTGGAGGGTTGAAAAATATGATACAAAACACCAAAATTATCACATGATGTATTTAGGATTTATAAGGATGTTTTGGAGATTTTTTGGAATTTTTTAGCCTAAATCAATGAGTTTTAGAAACCCAACCCAGTGAAACTAAATCGGGATTTATTAATACCCAGTGTGGCCTAGCAGAGGATGCCCACGGGCGAGCACTTGGCATGTGGGTGGGCGCGCGGGCCACCTGCACATGCACGGCCCGCGGGAGGGCGCAAGGTCCACGTGAGGCCTAACATGCATGCACCGCACACGTAGCGGTCGTCACAACCCGCGTTTAAATCAAACCCATGTTTGTGATCCAATCTGTTTTGATTCGTTTTCAAGATACAACAATGTTAGGGTATTTATATGGTGTTTCGGCTAGGTTTTGATTTGATTTTCGAGCAGATTTTTGTATGAATTTCATGTACACGTTTGTGGCTACATATAGAAATACAAATGGCAAAATGTGGCTTTGGGAAGGTTGTTTAATAGCTTTTCTTCTTCAGATTATTAGCGGGTTTATCATCTTCAACTAAACATCATAACTGGTAATCGAAGATTATTGAAGTATTAGTGATCTCTCTAACTGAACATACACCAATTATTGGGTGGAACCAGAATAAATCTTGGTGTCAAGTGCATGTTTATCTTTTGATGTGTGTTAATTTCATATATATTGATGGTTGCATGGTTGTAGAAGAAAAGTAATCTGCTTTGTTTGTTGCTTCCAACGATCTTGGAATTCTACAGTACGATTGCTTTCTTAATAAGCCTATCAATATGGGCATATGGGGCAAACATATGTGATCTAGTCATCCTAACAGTTGCTATCAAAGCATAATAATAGACCCAATTTGACTAAAAAAGACATATGGTTTTAACCTTGTTTGGCTGAGGAACTAGTTGACCAGAGTACAAGGAGTAATCGACTGGCTAATATACTCTCGTCGACTAGCCCAACGGGAGATGTAATGGCTCTGAACTCTATATTTTTAGTCAACTATATCATATAGCCTAGTCAACTAGCTATGGCTTAGTTGATTATGACATGAACTCTAGTCGACCACAACTGGCCATTGCGTTTACACAACTAGTCGTTTCTTAACATTAGGAAGGGGTTTTGGGTATTTTCTCACCCAGATTTTCTCCTCTATATATGGAGATGGCCACATGTCTTTTGTGTAAGATTAATGGTCAAATGAGATTACAAAAAGGAAAAAGAAAAAGAGAAAGCCAAAAAAACTACAAAGCTCTAGCTCTCTTTCTCCAATCTTTTGAGATTTCATTCCACTCTCACAAATATCAATTCTATTGAGTAGAAACCTATTTCCCAAGACACACTTATATTCACAAGCTTCATCTTCAAGTCATATTGATGTTGTAACTCGTTGTGCTTCAAAGTTGTAACCTCAAGTGTGATGTTGTGCTCTAAAAAGAAGATTTGTTGCTCTCAAGTGTGAGAAGCGTTGCTCTTGTGAAGAGGTGTTTGCTCCATTCACCGGCTTGTGGTGATGTGGATGTGTTGTACTATTCGTTAAATATGTATTAAAGCTTGAGTGGGACTCAGGTTCTGGATGTAGGTCATGTGGTGACTAAACCAAGACAAATCACAATGTTAGCGATTGCTTTGGTGGTTTGCATTTTATGTGCTTGATCTTTTATATTCTAGCTCACTTGTGTTTATTTCTGACGTGCTTAACTTTATATTTGCAAGATATATATTTGTTGATTAAGATTCAATTAGGTAACATTAAATAAATTATTAGGTAGAAAATTAGAGGATTTGTTTTAAATTTTATAAAACACTGTTCACCACCCATATAATATTTCTGCTTGCTATCTTCAGGATCCAACAATCTATTTACAGTGAGATCATGTGAACGGTTTCAGCTTCAGATTTGTTTTGTTGTTGACTCTCGGCTTCCCTCTTTCTCATTCGTTCTTCGTCAATAGTTGTTTAAAAAAATTGCATTACATGGCCTTTTGGGATCAGACCATCGATATCCGTATGCAGATGGCAACATTCTTTGGTAGCATATCCGCGGTCTTATGATAATTGCAAACCCGATGACAGTCTATCTTCTATTAGGTAGACTTTATTTGGGGATGGCATAGCTCTTTTGATTTGCATAAGTAGTGAGAAGTTAGGGCGTTCACAAGAAAACCTAAAAGCACAATGAAATTTGGGATTGACATCTTATATTAAAAAACAATAAAAAATTAACGACCAAGATTGGCGTCACTATTGGCGTGGATGAAATTAGCTCGATCGTGTGTTGATTTTGATAATTATTTTAAAAGAAAGATTTTGTAAAACTTGTGTAGATCAAACATGTTTTAAATTTATTATCTTTCTAAATACATAGAAAAAGATTACCGGCATCTAATAACTTATTTAGACGAAATAAAAGAGAACAACTTTTCAAAATATGGCAAATATTATAAATAATTTTAAAAATGATCAAAGTTAAATTTAATTACAAAAAATGATCAACTTCTCAGCACGTCAGGTTTTGTGTGCAAATTTGTATCAAAAAACAAACAGAATTGGTAACTCCGATCAAATTGTGCACCCTTAAAATAGTCGGGATTGCCAACCTCAGCCATTTCATTGTAATGGCTACTTAGAAATACCCAAATCGGCCGAGGTTGGCAACCAGAACATTTTTATCTCAAATGTTCGGGGGTTGCCAACCCTGTTTATTTTCTACTATTCTATTCAGCCGACGTGATGAGAAGTTAACCTGCTTTTATAATTAAATTTAAGTTAGGTCGAATTTTAATTTTGAAAATTTGTCGGTCAAATAAAATTTCACTTTACCAATTAAATTACATGGTAACTTCTTAGCGCACCTACCGTTTTACTCATGCGCACAACCACTTATTTACAAGTTTGCCATTCAAAATTTACACCTCTTTTACCCTCGTTGCCACCTCACCCCACCGTCGATGCTCCTTGCCGACGAGTTTTTAGGGGTTGGACTGGGCGGTTGGGAAGAGTGCCGGTGGATGGGGAGGGGAGGGGTTGGCGGGGGAGTGGCCGTTGGAGGCGGGGGGCAGGGTTGTTGGTGGATGGTGCAGAGGAGGGAGGGGCAGTGAAAGCGGTTGTCGGAGGAGGAGGCGTGGAGAGGGGGTGTTGGAGGGGCGGGAGAAGATGGAGAAGTTCGGCGGATGAGGGCGGGGCTAGGAATTGGCGGATGAGGGCGGGGGAGGACGGTGTAGATGGACCGGCTGTTTTACTCACCGTGCATAACGGGCCGTTTTCGGATAAACTTGTAAATAAGTGGTATAGTGCTCGTGCGCGACAGTAAAACGGTAGGTGCGCAAAGAATTCCCAAATTACAAAGACGTCAAAAAAACAAACCCTAAAATAGCAAAACCCATCGTTCCTCCTCCTCGAAAAATGTCCTTGCTCCTCCAATCTGCTCCGCTTCTGTTACCTTCCATTCCATTCACCCCCAAAATCCTAGCACTAATCATTCCCCAAAAACGTATCGTCTGCTTCCCCGACCGCCGCCGCGGGCGAAGGAGAATCACCGCCATCCACGTCAGTGACCGCGACACCACCCAAAATTTCACATGCCCTTCCTCCCCTAACGTCACAGGAGGTGACAACAGATCCTCCGACCAGCTCCCCGCCGTCCGATCATATGAGACCGATCTCGCATGCTTGACTTTAGTGGGCTCTGTTGGTTTCCAGCAGGCGCTCACTGCGGCCGCTGCAGACGGAGGGGACGCGGCTGAGGAGCACTTGGCGAGTGGGATGGAGACAATGGTGGTCGAGACTCTTTTTCCGGGGTGCGCTGGAGAGCGGAGCACTGTTTCGACGAGGCTTGTGAGTTAATCGTACCGCAATGTTTTCTCGACAATGTTTTAACTAGGTGATTTTGTTGATTTTTATCGGTCTTTTAAAGTTTTTATTTTACAATCTATATGGGAACTGGTGGTACTATGAGCTCTGTGACAATGTAATAACTCATGAAGGTTGACAAAACTTAACTTTGACTCATTCTACCTTACTGATTACAGAAAATAAACAATATTTAGCTTTATCCCCCAATTTTGTTCTCATTTTGGTTGGGCGTTGGTTTTGCAGCAAGAAAAGTTAAACTGTAGGCTTCTTTGTGTTCGTTGGTGCCATTTATGATTCTGGATACAACCATTTAGGGGAAAGTGAGCGTAATTTTTAATGGGTAAACATATGTTCTAATGCTTATGGGACATGCTATCCTCTTGGTCATTGGGTTATACTTTGCTCTTCCTTACATGCCAGTTTTATTTCTTGGGCGAGAAACAATTCTTTGCAATGCAGTTTGTTACAGACGTGGAATATTTTGCTATGGCAACTAACATAGTATTTTGGCAATGATTACCAATATATGGAGACTCATTAAATTTTTTTTTGCCATCATCCTCAGGTCAATGATATACACTCGATATGCATGCTAAAATAGAAAATAGGATAGCCATAAATTATAAGATATGCTTAAGGAAAAGATCATTTAATCAAGTACATTATCTTTAAAATTCTGAACGATCATATTCAAAATTTCATCTCCAACGAGTTTTCAAAGTTGATATATTAATTGCCGAGACCAAATCTTACTTTTCTGCATCAATATTTCTTCATTATAATTATCTAATTTGAACTGCATATGTAATTAATTAATTTACAGAAAGTGTTTACCAGATAGCCTTTATAACGTATCTTGACTATCGTCGCTAACATTAGAAGGTAAAGACCTTTTAAGTATGAGTATCTACTTATTGATTGGCATCTCAGTAGGCATATGAAGCATAAAATATAAAGATAGAAATCAGGTATGTATTGATGGAAGGAAGCAAGGATGAAGGGAGTAAATTAACCATCTATGTTAAGGGAGGAATCTGATGGTAGTTATTTGTATTAGTATATAAGAAGGATTTTCTGCATTTTATTAATATTTATTAATTATTATATCTTAATCCAGATAAATGGTTATGATCATTTTAGCGTGCATGTTGATATGTTACGAACAGATATATATCAATTTACCATTTTGGTGGGTAAACTACAACTAATTTGAACATGCAAGTTATTGCTGGGTCCATTGATTGGGTTTGTTGGGTAAGGAAAAATGTAACTCTTTAACCATTATGGAATTTGTCATGGTTGGTTAAGGTTAAACCTCTTTAACACATTGACTAATGGTGCCTATAAAATCCATGTGTACCCATCCTAAGTTTCTTATAGGAATATATGTATTGACCAACAAAATAATAATTCTTATATTTTACATGATAGTTGAAATGGAGCAAATAACAAGAAGTAGCAATCCCAAAACCCATGTGAATAATGATATTATCTGTCATTAGTGGTTTATAATAAAACTTGCATAAACAATAATCGATGGAAAGGAGCAAAAGAATAACATTGGTTGAAAAATTCCCCTTCTTCAAGGTTACACATTCTTTGGTGGGTGCTAGGGCCAATTTATACAGAATGGTTGACAAGGGTACATAAACTCTTTTGTACACATCCCACTTAATTTGCGTGGGGGTTTGTGTCTTAAGTAACGTTTTGACAATGAACTTGGGCTTGTTTGCATGGATCATTAATCAATCATGCAATGCACTTTGACCGTGGTGATTACACATTGGGATCCATGTTTGCTCCTGATTTGTGATGTTGAACTTGGACAGATTGATGTGCTATTGTAATCAACGGTGCATTGCATGGATTTTGGATAGTGTGGACTAACACTTTGGAACATATTCTTTCCATAATCTACAAGTGCTACTGCTACTTGGACAAAAGCACCCTGTCAAGTGTTCTATCATTTAGAAGTGTTTGACACATGAACCTTCCAATGGTCTGGTTGGGGACAGAACTATAGTTAATAGATTTGTATGCAAATATCTATATGTATCGCTGTACAAACATAAGTAATGGATTCATGGTCTGATAAAATCTGGCTTAACATTTGCTTTATGTTATCAGAGTTGTTATTGCTCTGTCTTTGATCTTTTGACCTCTTCTTGGTGGGTCCTCACATGCCCTCAAAGTGTCAAGTCTCCAACACACGGAAAATTTGAAATCTGAATTTTTGAGATAACACTGCAAACTACATGAGGTATAAGTTCCTTTTAAATTCCAGAATTGTATAGCACATGGCTAATGCGACTGTCACTTGCAGTCACTAACCCAACCAATCATTATCTGACAGGTTGCATCTGGAAAAAGAAGAAGAAAAGAATCAACTGAGATTTAATCTTCAAAGTAAGCATCCGAAACTAATATAAAAAATAAAAAAGCATTTGGGGCTTGTCGGACAAGAATAAAATGGATAGAAAAATGAAAAAGCAGAGTGAGGTTTAGGCTACAAAATAAGCCACATGATTCTCCAGATTAGTTTAGCTTGCAATGTCTGATGTCTATGGAAAACACAAAATTTTTAATGGTTTTAAAACATATTTATTTAGCAGTCTTCGTAGAAATTGAAATGAATCTAAGCAATGAATTTTTACCATCGGGTTAGCTCTTGCAAGCGAACAACTAGAGTCTGTTGCCGTGATAGATGGAGAGGAAGAAGTGGAGGTAGCAACCATGCTCGATCACTCAATAGTTTTAAATGGAGCACCGAAAGAAGCTTATGTCGATGCAATTCACCTAAGCTTATCTTATCTTCCTTCCCTAATATTGTAATTGTATTGCTATTATGTTAAGTTTATGTATATTTATCTAGTATCTAAAAGAATATTTGAGGAAGACTAATATTCACGAGCAATTGTTTATTCTGTTTAATATTTAAGAAGAACAAAAAAATATTTGGCGATGTGAAATCCAAATAAATTTGGATCCTTTCTTTCCATGGACATGGAGTGTATCCTACCAATTAAGATTAATTTGTAGGTAAACCATGTAGTAGGGTGCATAATGAGTCTGACTTATTGCCATTCCTAGAAAGCATGACAAGGAATAGAACAGAAGTATAAAAGAGATAAGGATATGAGTAATATTTTTTCCATTTTAATTTTCAAATTCATCTTTTATGGAGATAATTTGGTGTAGGAAAAACATAACTGAAAATGAACAGAAGGAAAACAATGCCAAAGAAGCATAGTACATCAGAAGACAAAAACATCATAATTTAATGTTGCTGACTAATATGATGTTGATATATGGGGAAAGCCGAATTTAGCATTAATGCAGGGGTATTCGTTAAATGATAA
The DNA here is from genome assembly GCA_030789695.1 of Scilla litardierei. Lineage (NCBI taxonomy): Eukaryota > Viridiplantae > Streptophyta > Magnoliopsida > Asparagales > Asparagaceae > Scilla > Scilla litardierei. The sequence continues at coordinate 4,842,111 of CM061132.1, forward strand.
ATCCTATATTAATTCTAACTCTTTAATGCCATTTGAAATATCTCAAAGATTTAAGGTCGTAACAGCCGAAGAAAAGAGGAAAAAGGAGAATATATGTGTCAGTCATCAGTGACCTTTCCCCTCTTCTGGTTCTCTTTCTTTTTCTCATGGCTGGAAAGATTTGAAGCCACTTACATATAAGAAAACATTAAAGATAAACAAGGGAGAAAAGATGTTAAGTGCCTAAAATCACTGTGACCCTTATGATTCATATCTTATTCTAGCTTGCCGAACTTAGAGACTTGGAAAGTCCCACTCCATAAAAATCCTTTATACAAATGAGGATAGAGGTGTGGCCTAGGTTTTGCCCCCTTAGCATGGTAGGGCCCACTTGGGGGTGTGTGGGACTTTGGGTCAACTTTGTGGTGTGGTTGTGGTGAGTTGGGTTAAATACCCCACACATTCTCTTTGAATTACAAGCTTGCCATTGGTATTTATTCACTTTGCCCCTAAGTATTTTTGCAATTTTACCCCTTATTTTCCACCATTTACCCCATTCCAATGAATTACAAACTTGTCATTGGAATATACACACTTTGCCCCTCAAAGTTTTTTTACAATTTAACCACTGCATTTCTCCCTTTCACCCGCTGCCAATATCCACACAGTCCCATACTTCTCACTCCTTTTCGATTGCGCGCGTGCATCACATCCTTTTTGTGGGGTTTTTTGTCCCCGTCTATCCATCCGACAGCCACACATCTCACTCCTTTTCCGTTGCGCGTTTGCACATCATCCTTTTTGTGGGGGGTTTTTGGCCCGTGCACTTTGTGCACGGATTATTTTTAGTGCTTTCATAATTCTTCATATCGTTTTAACCACACATTCAGGAATGTAATCTAATCTCAAACTGAAGTTCGATTCATATGAGCTCCATATGTACTCCTAATCCAGCTTAGGGGGGAAAGATGATCCAAACAAGAATAAGATGATAATGTTCCCTTGCTTGGAGGCAAATCTTCACCATGTTCTCTTTCATGTTTCTTTGCCAATCCCTCTTAATCCAGTTTAAGGGGGAAAGAGGATCCAAACAAGAATCAGATGATACTGTTCCCTCGCTTGGAGGCAAATCCTCACCATGTACTTTTTCATGTTTCTTTGCCAATCCACTCTGCTTGCTTTCTTTACTCCCCCTTCATTTTCCTACTTCCTTAAAACCCTTGACACCAAGCCCCCCACACTGCCATCGTCTTCTGTAATCACCACTCTCCTCCATGTCAGCAAATTACTGTCAACATCCCACAAGGGTGGTTGGATAGTTTGGTTACTTTTTGTCTATGCATATACTAAATTGTTCGATTTTGGCTTTGGTTTTGGTACTGTCTTGAAGTGCATTGTTGATATAATAGGTCTTTTTGAATGTCTAACGTATGTTGAAAACAAGATGCTTTGCGTCGATTGGTTTGTCGTAAAAGGCTAGTATTCTAATTACTATTATTTGAGAAAGGACCTTGTGTTTTAGTCGACTATGAGTGCGGTAAGTGCACCATATGCTCTCGAGTAACTTGTTTGGTTTCTTTACAGTGTGCCCCTAACGATTTTGTGATGCAGTAATCACCTACCAGAGGCGAAGGAGGCACACATTGATCCATGAGCAATTTTGTCATTTTAGCTACTAGGGGCAATTTTGTAATTTTCGAAAAATCTGGAATGTTTCATGTTTTATTAGGCGACGACTAGGATTTGGGGGTTTTCATGTAGAATATTGTGAGAGATTTGTTATAGGAGTCCATAGAATCCTAAATTTGGGAGATTTAGGTTTTGTTCTCGAATACAAAGCTTAGAGAGCGGTCTCCTCTTGAAAGGGGTCAATTATCTTTTGTATTTCATCTTTCAAATGAATAAAAATTACATTATTTCCTTTTTCCACCAGAAATCCCATTTTTATTTTGATTACCGTCGAAGATCATATCAAATTGGTATTAGAGCTCTACGAGTCTCGTGGCGACAACAAGATCAAAGGAGAAGTTCGAAGCTTTGGAGGAGAAACTTGAGAGTGAGGTGACGGATTGGAAGAAATCGATGGTATAGATGAGATCTGAAATGAGATCTGAATTGAAAGCATCAGAATCAAGGACGAATCAGTTCTTGGAGACCCTCGCGTAATCGATCCAACAGATCAATCAAATAAATCAGCCGCTTTGCATCAAATCCAACAAACGAATCAATAACTCATTGCGTTGACAAAGGGGTAAAGTTAGATCTGGTTGACACTCCAGATCCGAGGCAAAAAGCGAAGTCTTTAGCAAAGGGAAAGGAAAAAATCGAGTATTTCCGCGAAGGGCTTCTGTTCGATGCCGAGTTGGAGTTTGAGGAAGGAGACATCATCAAGAAAGCTAGAAGCATGCCACAATGACAACCAGGGCCATGCAGTTCCTGGGAATGTGCGTCGGAGGCCAATGAGGCCACCATGAGCCTCATGGCTCTTGGTGACCTGGCTAAGCTGAGCCCCTGGTGCCTTGACGGTTTGCCATTGCCCAACTAAGACCCGACTGGGCTGCCACGGGCCTCGCGGCCCCGACGGCCGCCAGGGGCTGTCGAACCCCCTGGCGTCACATCGGAGGTCGGGGATCATGTACAGCCTCGTCAGAAACCGATGGGGTCTTAGAGGATGTTCGGGAGGACTGCGATGTGAATTTTGTAGGAGAGACCTCGACGGATCGATCTGGAGTACGATGAGTTCGATCGGTACCACGAGGATATTTCCGAGGACGTGGGGATGGAGGAAGATCAGATTGGAGAGATATCGGCTGTGAGTATGACAAAGGATAGGATAGGGCTTGATTCGGAGAAACTATTATGCGCCATATGACTCATAACGGCAACACCATTGTGACCGGTACCGGGGGAGCATCACACGTGGATTTCAATCCAGACAACAGGGTCTGGAAGTTAAAGATGCCAATCTTTGAAAGAGAGGACCATGATAGGTGGATTTACAAGGCAGATAGATATTTTGACGTGGCGCATCTTACTGAAGCAGAGTAATTAAAGGCGGTAGGAATATGTTTAGAAGGTGAATCTTTATCTTGTTACCGGTGGAGACAATATCAGCATCCTTTTCGCTCGTGGGAAGAGTTCAACGATTGTCTGTTGAACAGGTTCTGTGAGACTAAGGGGAGACCTATATGAGCAGCTCTACGCACTACGACAGGAGGGTACGGTCATGGATTATATTTAGAGGTTCGAGATGTTGTCAGGTCGTGTCGTGGAGTGTCAGGGGAGTCCTTGGAGGGATGTTTCATGAAGGTACTCAAACCAAGCGTACGAGTGGAATTACTCATACAGAGGCCCAGAGGGCTGCTAGACAGTATGCGTTGGCTAGGATGGTGGATGACATACTTGCAGAGGAACGACGTGTTAGGGAGCATGGAGCGGGTCTACTTTCCGTAGTCACGCGTCGACAGGAGGACATATGGCACCACAAGGGGACCACAGCCAGCAGTGAGGGGTAGTGAGGCACGGCCAGGGTGGCAGTTTAAGCGCATGACAGAGACCGAGATGATGGGCAAGTGCGTCAATGGCCTTTGTTTCAAATGTGACGAGTAAGTTCACACTAGGACATCGATGTGACGACTGCACTCTTTAGTTGATGATAGTGAACGATGGGGATGAGGATGCGGCCGATGTGGAGCTCGAGGTAGAGACAGAGGCAGATCAGGAGCATATTCATCTCGACATTGCATATGTGTCACTTAACTCTATGGTCGGGTTCACATCGAACCACACCATGAAATTGGCAGGGAAGATAGCCAAGCATGACGTCACGGTCTTGATTGGTAGTGGGACCACCCACAATTTCATCTCTAATAGGGTGGTGGAGCAGTAGGTGTTATAGCTTAGTAACACAGAGAGCTTTGAAGTGGTATTGTGGACAGGCAAGGTGGAGGGCATTAGGGGAGTGTGCCACAGGCTTTTATTGGCTATCCAGGTTGTTTAGATTGTAGAAGATTTCCTACCATTGGAAATGAGGAGCATAGATGTTATCTTGGGCATGTGGTATCTACCGTCTTTGGGGGAGACCAAAATCAATTGGAAACTATTGAGGATGAAGTTTCAGGAAGGGGAAGAAAGTCATTCTACCTGGTGACTCTAGTTTTTGCCGTTCCATGGTTTCCTCGTGGTCTTTCGACCCCACGGGACCACGAGCATGCTATTGTCCTTCACAACGGGTTTTCTCCTATTAGTGTGAGACCCTAGCGTTACCACATGTACAAAAGGATGAGATCGAGAGGATGGTGAGGAAGATGTTGCATGCTATCATGATTCAACCCAGCCTAAGTCCTTTTTCCAGTCCGATCCTGTTGGTAAAGAAGGATATCGGCTGGCAATTCTGTGTCGATTATAGAATTTTGAATAAGGACACGGTGTCAGAGAAATTCCCAATCTTAGTGATCGACGAGCTATTAGATGAGTTACATGGTGCATCAGTTTTCTCGAAGATAGACTTGAAGTCGGTGTACCATTGGATCAGGATGCGAGCTGTCGATATACAAGATCACTTTTAGGACGCATGAGAGTCACTATGAGTTTTTAGTCATGGCCTTTGGCTTGACTAATGTTCTAGTCACATTTTAGGTCATCATAAACAAAGTCTTTCGCCCTTGAGTATGTTGTGTTCTTCGATGACATCCTGGCATATAACAGTTTCATGGAAGAGCATATGGTGTACTTTGAGATAGTATTGCAGGAGCCACGAGACCATCAGCTGTATGCTAATAGGAAGAAGTGTCTCTTTGCACAGCTGAGGGTGGAGTATTTGGGTCACCTGGTATTACAGATGGGGTGGCCACCGACAGATCAAAGATCCTAGCTATGTTGGACTAGCCACGACCCATTACTTTGCGGGCTTTGCAGGGTTTCTTGGGACTGACAGGTTACAACCGGAAGTTCGTCAAGGGATAAAGTTCAATAGCTTGGTCTCTTATCGAGCAGCTCAAGAAGGATAATTTTCAGTGGGAAGAGAAAGCGACCAGAGTTTTTGAGGCCCTGAAGCGGGCCACGTCTACGGTGCATGTGCTTCCCCTACCCGATTTTAGCAAGCCCTTTGTGGTGGAGACTGATGCTTCTGGTTACGGGTTAGGAGCGATACTGATGCAGGACCAGAGGCTTGTGGCATATTTCAGTCAGGTCCTGATGGCATGAGCGCGACTCGAGTCGGTGTATAAGCGAGAATTGATGTCGATCGTGCTATCAGTGCAGAAGTGGCGACCGTACTTAATTGGCAAGAGATTTATAGTGCGCATTGATCAGCGATGTCTTAAGTATTTACTGGAGCAGCACATGGTTACATAGGAACACCAGAGGTGGTTGCCCAAACTTCTGGGGTACAATTTCAAGGTCCAGTACAAGCCGTGCTTAGAGAACAAGGCCGCGGATGCCCCATCCTTTAGAGAGGAAGGAGTATAGTTGGCAGCTTTGTCAGTGCTAGTGTTGTTCGACTGGGAGCCCCTGTTGATGAAGGTTGAGGCTGATGAGGGATTGGCACAAGTCAGAGCGGCACTGCTACGGGGATTGACGGAACACCCATGCCATACTTTGTCAGGACATAGATTGCTATACCAAGGACGACTGGTGTTACAACAAGCTTCTGCACATATTTCATCACTTTTCCAGGAGTTCCATGGCAATGTGATTGTATGACATTCATGGGTGCAACAAACCTACAAGCAGATGGCCATGGAGCTCTACTGGACCGGGATGAGGCGAGACATTGCCCAGATGGTGGAGAATTGTGACGTTTGCCAGCGTCACAAATACTTGGTGATGGCTTATGTGAGTTACTACGGCCGCTATCTCTTCTAGATAGGGTTTGTGAGGAGATCACTATGGACTTCATCGAGTGGCTACCAATGTAAGAAGGGTTTATGGTCGTGCTTGTTTTGGTGGATCGCCTCGGCAAATATGCCCATTTTTTGGCTTTTAGGCATCCCTATACGACGGTGACAGTGTCGGCAACCTTCATGAGGGAGATAATGTGATTGCATGGTTTTCCTGAGTCGATTGTTTCTGACAGAGATATCTGTTTATGAGCCATTTCTGGAGAGCTTTTCTGCATGCATGGAACGGCCCTCAAGATGAGTACAACCTATGACCCACAGACCGACGGCCAGACGAAGGTCGTCAATCGAAGCATCGAGACATACTTACGCGTTGCTTTGTATCGAAGACGTCCCAAGCAGTGGGCTAGGTGGCTGGCATGGGCGGAGTATTGGTGTAATATATCTTATCACACTTCGGCATCCGACCACACCCTTCAAAGTTTTATATGGGCAAGATCCTCTGCACATGATCCTCTACATCCACAATTCGACCTTGGTGTCACAGGTGGAGCATTACATTGAGAAGAGAGATATAGTTATTGAGGAGCTGAAGCGATATTTGACTAGGACGCAACAAATCATGAAGTCCAAGTCAGATGGACATCGCAGAGATGTGCAGTTGGATACAAGGTTTATCAGAACCTGAGGCCATATCGACAGAGGTCATTGGTACACCGATGCAACGAGAAGCTAGCGGCTCGCTACTTCGGGCCATATGAGGTCGAGTCCAAGATTGGGCAGGTGGCCTAAAAATTGAAGCTACCACGACGTCCACCGTACACACAGTCTTTCATGTGTTACAGTTGCGACAGGCGATTGGAGATCATTACCACTTCATCGATGCTACCACTTACGTTGACAGATGACTTGAAGGTGATCTTGGAGCCGCTGGAAGTAAAAGGTATCCACCAAGGAAATGCGGGGCTAGAGAGGTTCTGATTCGTTGGCAGATGTTACCTAATTACGACGCTACTAGGGAGTCTTTCGACGCTATTCGACAGCTTCTTGATTTCCACCTTGAGGACAAGGTGTCTCTTTGGAGGAAATAATGATGCGGTAATCACCTACCAGGGGAAAGGAGGCGTGTAAATTGATCCAAGGGCATTTTTGTCATTTTTGGCTAATTGGGGCAATTTTGTAATTTCTGAAAAATATGGACTGTTTCATGTTTTATTAGGTGACGGCTAGGGTTTGTGGTTTTTCATGTTGAATATTGTGAGAGATTTGTTCTAGGAGTCCATAGAACCCTAGATTTGGGAGATTTAGGCTTTGCTCTCGAATACAAAGCTTGGAGAGCGACCTTCTCTCGAAAGGGGTCAATTATCCTTTGTATTTCCTCTTTCAAATCAATAAAAATTCCATCTTTTCCCTTCTCCACCATAAAAATCCCATTTTTATTTTGATTTCCATTGAAGATCATATCATTCTGAAATGTAGGAAACATGTTGATTTTTTGATTCTTTATTTGAGTTTTACTTATGGCGTGCAATACAATTTTAATACACTGAGCTACTTTGACTCTGTTGGAAATTGATGTTTTGCACTATCTAATGTGAGCTAGAAAGTTATGCAATTTGATCATGATTAATTCTATACAGATTCCAGGAGTCTGCCCCATATGAACATAGTCCGACTATGAAGCCTTATTTTGTGTTATTCTCTACAAATTGTTGCCAATGGTATTATATGCTTACTAAAAATATATTCTTGGGTTGGTACTTTTTTAATTAGGGGTTGTTATCTATATTGCATAAGCAGCTTCTACTATTTTTCTTGTTGAAAAGTTGATTGATGGCTTTCTAGTTCAGGTAAAGAGAAACGATTGGCAGTTCAACATCTCTAATAGGAAATCTTAAATTCTATCCCCAATTAATAAGCACATGGCGGCGTTAGTTAGGCTGGTTATCTACTTGATTTCCTCTTGTAATCCCAAAATTTCTGCATTCCTTTCTCTCAGTTATATTTACGAAAATTCTAGTTGCAAATGAATCTAAAAAGGTTCTATAAAAATTCAGGCTTATTTTAATGCTTATAATCTATATTGTGATGCTGATCATGTAACATAATGTTGCGTCTTTAACAGTTCTTACCAGCCAAAAAAGTGAAAGAAAAGGCTAAGAAGTTAAGGAGTAGTCTGGGTGCTGATATCCTATCCAACAGCGCAAGTGTTTCTAAAAATATCCTTGCTATGACATTCAGACAGGTTGTCATGCAAACACTTTGGAGTTTCAGACTCTCATTTTTCTGCCCAGGAACTGATAGAGACATGGAACATCTTGCCGACCCTAGAGAGGTCATACCATGGTTCATGTTGCTTTATCCTATTTCTCAGCTAGAAATGTTAATATTGATATGTTTCCCCATTCAGCAGGACATGGCAGCTTTTACTGTAAGTTCCTCAGATACAAGGCTAATTTCCAAGCTTGCTGAGGTTGTTTGTTCTTGTGCTCTTGAGAGCACAAAAATATTTTATCTACAAAATGAGGGTGGTTTGTCTTCAAATAGTTTACTTGATTGGTTTCAGAAGTCCAGAAGGGTCTCCTTGGTTGATTCGTCCATTTGCGTATATAGACTTTCTCAAGCTGAGATAATGAAGAATGTAGATAAGCATGTGGAAAAATTCAATTTGGTGAAGGGAAGATTTGTTTACAGGGGACAAAAATTGAAGCACAGTTTGTTAGAGACACCAAATTTTTTGCAATTGGATAAATTTGGCGGTTCTGGGTTTCTTGAATGGGCAAATGAGTTTGTTCCTGCTTACAAACTGCAAATTGATGCCAACATATTTAAAGATGCAAAGCTTGAAGGATGGCAAGAATTGTCTAATAATAGGTGGGAAGCTCTTTTAACGCACTTCCAAATGGTATATTTATTCTTTCCTTGGACTTATAATCTTTTTTGCTTTATGCCTTTGGATTTAGCATTAGCATGATGACTTGTCATCCTGCTATTTTTATAATTAACACGTGCTTTTATTCCTAGTTTTTTAAAACTTTGTTTATGTCCAAAGACAATGTAACAAAATGATGTGACTTTGACTTGTTATCTTAGTGGAAGCAAATGCTCCTTAACCTTGCATTTTTCATATGTTAGTCCAAACCTACTATGTTAGTAACTGTAAATGAGATTATGATTAGTGGGAATTAGACATAAATTACTATACCGAACTATTTGAGCTTATGCATACCCATTTTGGCATTATGTGTGTGTATGCATGTGCGTGCATGTCCGCACGCTAAGACACACACACATATAAATACAGAATAATGATAAAAAGAAACTGTGAGCTCACAATGTGAGTTGGCTCAATCTATTATCCAAATTAATTATTGGAAGCGTTCATTTTGATCTATTTGTCGAAAGATCTTAATGTACCAAAAATTTTAATTTTTTTGGAGCTTTTTGGTCGAATACATTGATTGTTTGCAAGCTGGATGGCTTTTAAGCTGCCGGCAAATGTTAAAAAAATGAATGAGTTGATCTATTGATGTTGGGGATCAAAATGATCTAATTTTAGGGTATAAATCTTTTGATATATTCTTCAAGATGAATGGTATGGTATTTATCATTATTCATGTTGCTGATTGAGCTAGCTCACAATAAGGATCTTAGTTCACCATCTCACCATATCATTATTCCATATATATATGAGAATAATGGGTATCATATGACATATGAGGCATCCTCTCATATACAAGATACAAAAAGTGGGGTGGTACAAGTCCACACTGGCTTGTACTTGTTGTACTACTTCACTTTTTGTGTCTTGGTATATGAGGGGATGCCTCATATGTCATATGATACACATGATTATATATATATATGAGATAATGTGTATCATATGACATATAAGGCTAAGCCTCATATACCAAGACACAAAAGTTGGGAAGTACATGCCTCATATAGGCTTGTACTTGTTCCCCCCACTTTTTGTGTCTTTGTATATGAGGCTTAGCCTTATATGCCATATGATACCTATTATTATATATATACATATACATATACATACATATATATAGAATAATGAGTATCATATGGCATGAGAGGCATCTCCTCATATACAAGACACAAAAAGTGGGGTGGTACAAGCCCACATATGCTTGTACTTATTGTACCACCCTACTTTGTGTCTTGGTATATGTGGAGACGCCTCCCATGTCATATGATATATTATATCCATTATTCTCATATATATATATACTAGTCATAACCCGTGCCCGCGGGCACTTTTCATTTAAGATTTTTCCCTCGTGAAATGTTTGTTTCCCAAAAAATTATTTCCACGTGTAAAATTTAAAAGAACAACAAATTAGTGTAAATACAACAATTTCGGCGTTGAACAACAATTTCGGCGGAGGCGCCGGAATTTTTTTTAACCCGGGCCAAAAGAGAAACGCTCGAAAATGAATGGCGGAAGTGCAAAGTGTGGTTGTGTGTAGGGTATTAGGGTAAAAAGTGAAATGAGTGTTTTTAGCAAAAAGGGGAAAATGGCGGTATTCTGTGCAAATGTAGTGATTGTGGGGGTTTTTTGAATTAAATCTTGACACTAGGATGCAAAGGATGTGGATGTATCCTGATCGTTGTTGGTGACTGGGACTTGCCAGCCCTAGGATTCAAAAAAGTTGTGTTTTAATATATAGATGTAAATATGTGTGTATATGTTTACGAGATAAATGAGTATGGGCTGATATGGGAGGAAATTTCCTCTTATAATGGTCAAAAATTCCATTATCAACTTCTGTTGATGCTCGACACCATTCATGTTGATTTTATGTCTCAAAACATAGATACATAAAAAAATCTAGAGGTTGCTATATATGCATGCATGTACACCAGGCAGTTGGAAATTTAACAATTTTTAGAGCCGAAAATCTGTTCACACTTTTAACTCAACGGGCGTATGTGGTTCATTAGATCTTTGGTGTATTTTGGTTAATATGCCGATCAAATTGATGCAGAAAGGGACTTTTTGATACCCATATTCCTTTATGCTATGATTTGTAGGCACGGACATGTGACACAGGTACGGACAGGACACGGACACAAGTTGTTGGCCATAGCAAACATCAAATATTAAGAAACGAGGACATGTGTGTATATTTTTATTATACACAAAAAATATTGAGGTTTCTATATATGCATGCACAATGGGCCATTGGAAATTTAACGGGTTTAAGAGCAACAAAACATGTTTTCACTTGTAACTCATTTAGCAAGGAGCATGGGGTTCACGAGATCTATGGTGTATTTTGGTTAACATGAAGATTAAATTGATGCGGAGAGGAATTTTTTGATACCCATATTCCTTTTATGCTATGACTTGTAGACACAGACAAGGGATACATGTATGGATACAGACACGAGGTGTTGGACACGACAAACATTAAAGAAACGAGGACATGGGTGTGCACATTTTTACTATACAATGACATTATTACATTATAGTGTAACTTTAGAAATTTATTATGTTCAAAACCGTTTATTTACATTATTCAAGCTTTACTCATGCATGGAAAATTTTATATTTATTTTACTTAAAGTGAAATCTCAGTCTATTCTAAATGTCCAAAGCTGCTATGATTTACCACATTAGTCTCTTATTGTTTATTCAAATAGTAACATCCAAAGCTAAGTATTCCATTCTATTTATTTAATGTTTCCTTTTTCATTTGAATTTTGTTAATTATTTCCTTGGTCTATTGTTCTTAATTTAAATTTTGGTATCCAAAAGTTTAATTATTTTCTTTTATTTATTTAATGTGTCATTTTTCCAGTTGACTTATTAATTATCTCCTTGATCCAGTCCTTAATTACCTCGTTGACCTAATATATTCAATTTAAATCTTAGCATCTACAAATTAAGTATTTCCTTTTATTTATTAATTTAATGTTTCTTTTTTCATTTGAACTATCCTTATGTACCATTTGTTTTGTTGGAAATAGTTTGTGGAATCTTAAGGGTGTGTGGTATCTGAGTTTAGGGAGAGTAAAGTTTTTTATTTGTTTGAAAGGAAAGTGGATAGAAAAGTAAGTGATGTAGGATAAGATGGATTTGGGGGATTTGGGGAAGAGTTTGGGTAGATTAGGGTTCAAAGGCTTCTCGCCAAGGAATTAATTTGATGTAGGACAAGATGGATTTGGGTAGGGGGTGGAAAATGGGTCGGTTCAGGTTTGGGTCGGGTTAGATTTGACTCGATCCGGATAGGGGTAAACCCTAACCTGACCCGTATTAAAGTTGGGTCGGGTTCGGGTGACCCGGAAAATACCCGGGTTGGGTTCGGGTTAACCCATCGGGTTAAGATTTGAATTAAAAAGGTGTAACTAAAAAGGTGTAGGTAAAGGGAATTGAATCTAAGACCTCTTAAAGAAGAGGACATCAATTCAAACTGTATAAGCACAACTCCCATTGCAACTGTGTGTTGAAGTTATTATATAAATTTTTATATATATAGAGAAAGTAAACCGGGTTGGATTCGAGTCATCCGGGTTGACAGGTCAAACCCATACTCGACCTGGATTTTATCCAGGTCGGGTTGGGTCAACCAGGATCCTACTTGAACCGAATTGGTCCCTACCCATACCCGCTTAAGGGGTTTGGGTCGGGCCGGTCTCATTTTGCCACCCCTAGATTTGGGGGATTTGGGGAAGATTTTTGGTAGATTAGGGTTTCGAGGTTTCTCGCCAAGTATTCTGAGGCTTCTCACTAAGGTTTTGGTCCTTTCACAGGTTTTGAGGATTTCTCCAAATTTTAATTCATTAATCGATTAAAAATGAAGCAGTCTAAGGCCTTTTATAGGCTTACAACCCAATACTCTATCGTCTCCCAACCACTGTAGGACTAAAACTCTAAAATAATAAAAAAATTCTTAAAAATAAATTAAAGACTCCAAATAACTAAGACTCAAACTCTATACCTATATAAAACCGACATTAAAATAAAAATAAAAATAAAAATAAAAATAAAAATAAAAATAAAAATAAAAAAAGGAATTGGACTCAATTGGATCCCTATCATTCTTTTCGGGTTGAGAACTTCACCACCCAGTGAATGACTACAAGAGTAACCCAGCTGGGTAGAAATCAATGGTCTCTCGTAGTTAGAGAAGATGCGTTCACGAATTTTGAAGTGTAGCAGGATGCATATTGTTTCAAAAATCTCTCCCAATTCTCAAAAGATAGAAAAGCATGTAGAACATGTTTGTTGGTAAGGTGTGATGGATCTATGATATCAAACTCGATGTGCTTGATCGGATTTAGTGGCGTTTTTGTCTGCAGCTCTGATGCATGTACAACATATGGCTCAAGATAAGATTCTGGCTTGGAATGCGATATTGGATCAAACTCGGGCTTGGGCTTTTGCTCTAACTCCAATTCGGGCTCGGGCTCCAATTTGGGCTCATGCTGTCAGAATATGGCTTAAGCTCATGTTCAGGCTTATACTCTGTCTTGGGTGTTGGATCAACTCTATTGCGTGCTCTGGTTTAGTTTCGATCTCTTGTTTACTATTCATTTGTTCGCATGCTTGAAGAAAAAGGCCGCGGATCTCACATATTAATTCTAATGGATCATTCTTTATCTTCAGACTTGAGGATTCCTGGGTCTCTTGAGGAATGAATCGATGCTTGAAAAGATACCGACATTGAAGAGGGATCCCATCGACGATAAGAAACTTGAAGGTTCATACACCAAGATAGTGTTTCTCCACCTAACGTGATATATACATATATTTTTTCGGTTTGAAAAATCAAAACAGGAGATGAAATATTCTAGATGGTACTACCAATCATCGTATCCATATCTATCATTAAATCCATAAAAGAATGATACCTGTCTGTTTGAACATCTTACGCTCAGAATTTGTTGGGAGAGATTAATCTTTGTAATAATCGTCATAGAACCCCATAATTTAGAGTTGATCTTCATGTATGGAGGGTATCTATGTGTACTTGGCTGAGTTAGCTATCCACTAACGTGAACACCATTGAATTTAGACTTCAAACGGAACCAGAATATTCAAAATAACGAAATTGCACATAAATTCCAGAAAAATCCATCCGAAATTCCTAAAAAATATTCGAATGGCGCATTGTTGGACCTGCGGCTTAGTTGAGCCGCTGACTCGGTCAACGCTGCTCGGCTAAGCCGGCTTCAGGTCGGCACATCGTCTCAGTCAACCCGACTAGGATCGGCCCAGGCTTGGATTTGGTTGAGCTGATGAATAGTGCTGGTGGCTGGCGGTATGGCATGGCGCGGCTAAGCGCGTCGGCTCGGCTCGACGTCGGGGTCAGCTTGGCCAAGCCGACATTGTAGCACGTTAGTGTTGATCGCTTTGACTTCGATTTTTCCTGTGAAACGACGGTGATTCTATGCCGATCTCTTGTTGGAGCTTTGCCTTGATACTGGTGAACTTTTGGTGAGGTCGTCTTCCTTGATCGTCGCTGGTGGCGGCATTGGTGAGCTTCGATGACTTTGTGGTCGGTGTCACAATTGTTTTTCATTGATTGAGGTGACACTATTGTGTACAGAAGGTGTCATCTGGGTTTGGGGAACACTTTTAGGGAGTCTACAACCCTAGCCGACAGCAGCGATGGCACCAACGAGATTCGACAACTTGACGACGACGATTCCACGAGTTTTTGAACAACATCGGTGATGATTTTAGGTGTGGATGAAGTTGACGACGACGAGGGAGGCTTTACATGAAGGGATCAGTGGTCATCGGGGAGGAGGAGGATGGCTGTGTGGGGTTTTGGTGGCAATGGCTGCGAATGGAATTAGGATGAGGGTTTATTTCAATTTTTTTTTGAATCTGGAAATTTGGAAGAGGAGTGGATCCTTCGGATTTGATACCAAATTTTATATAAGACACGATAGATTTTGGGGATTTTGGAAAGATTTTTGGGTAGATTAGGGGTTCGAGGCTCCTGTTCAAGAATTCAATTTGATGTGGGACAAGAAGGATTTGGGGATATGTGGAAGATTTTGGATAGATTAGGGTTTCGGGGCTTCTCGCCATGGATTTCAAGGCTTCTCACCAAAGATTCGGGCCTTTCATAGGGTTTGAGGATTTCTCAAAATTTTAATTCATTCATAGATTAAAAATAAAACAACCCAATACTCTCTCATCTCCTAACCGTTGTAGGACTAAATCTCTAAAAGAATAAAAAACTCTCAAAAATAACTAACAGACTCAAGATAACTAAAAGACTCAAACTCTATACCTATATAAAATTCAAAATAAAATAAAAATAAAAATAAAAATGAAATAACAATAAAAATAAAATAAAAATAAAAAATGGATTTGGACTCAATTGGGTCCATATCAGTAATGACTGGAGAAGTTGTGGGTCCCATGTAACTATTTTGTGTTTGGATGGGTAAAAAAGTTGAAATGAAAAAGTTGTGTGGTTTACGTTTTATGTTTTATGTGTAAGTTTAATTTTAAATGTTAGATTAACTTTAATTAATTTAGTTAAACCTGATTATTTTATTAATTTAATTTCATTAATATTTAAACCTATTTAAATTAATATAAATTCTAATGATTTTATTATAATTGTATTATTATTTAAACCTGACTAAATTAAATTCTAATTAACTATATTTAGTAAAAATTAAAAAAAAAAAGAGAAACATGGCGTTGTAGATCTCGAAGTTCAGTGTCAGAGTGTAAGTGCGGTAGAGAAACATGGGTTTGATGCTGGAGAGTGGGGCGGCGTGGATCTTGGCCTTCGACATTTGACAATAAGGGTGGGTGGATCCCCGAGTTTTGATGCCGGCATGGATGCTGTGGTGGTAGACTTTGGCATCATTGTTGTTCTTTATGATGGTGAGAGATATTGGTGAGAGAGATTACCGAGAGAGAGGTGCGTTGTAATTGTTCTTCACGTAAGTGGTGTTCTCCACGTAGTGCTTCGTCGTCATCATTGTTGTTGTGGGCGGGAATGTGAGGCGAAGCTAGATGGCGATGTGTACGTGAGCTTGTAAGGCTGGTAAAACATGCAGCATGTGTCGGTGTTGGAGAGAGATACATGGGATTAGGGAGAGACCAGGGGAGGGAGAAAGAGACAATCGATGCAGGGCCTGCTTGGCGAGATTCTGCCACAATTCGATCTTTTTGTGCAGAGTGTGGTCGTGATTATTTGCGGTCATGGTAACCGCAACGTCAGCCTCACACATGAAATATTCCAGGATTGATTTTCTGAGAAACGAACATCTTGGCTTGGATTCTTCTAAAAAATCCTGCCCCTTATCTGTCTAGTTTATTTACTATATACAATCCCTCTAATTTAGAATTCCAAAGTTAAAAAAAATCCTCATTTTTGTTTTTTATAATATTAACTGTCTATGAGCATGCCATTGTTTATTTACTATATTTATAATATTACACAATGTTTATTTACTATATTAACTGTCTATGAGCATGCCATTGTGCTTCGAGAGGGTCTCTCCGATCAGTGTACAGTCATACCGCTATCCACAGCTGCAGAAGGGGGGAGATCGAGAGGTTGGTGGCAGAGATGATTCAGGCAAGGGTGATAGAACCGAGTGCATGGAGTCATGTTGGAGAGATGTGAAGACCTATCAACGCCTGGCTAGGGAGCTCTAATGGTTTTACAAGGAACATCTCTGGAACATCTGGTTTTACCGAGGGGTTCAGTTCATATTCCAAGCGTACTACATGAGTTTCATGGTAGCGCAGTGGATAGGCACTCTGGAGTCCTGAAGACCTATCAACGTCTGGCTAGGGAGCTCTAATGGGAGGGGATGCAGAAGGACATAGCGGACATGTTGGAGAAATGTGACATATGCCATCACCACAAGTATTTGTCGACGGCGCTTGAGGGATTGCTTCTCTTTGCTTGACCGAGTTTGAGAGGAGGTGAACATGGATTTTATCGATGGCCTGTCAAAGTCAGAGGGGTATTCTGTCATCATGGCGGTGGATGATAGACTCAGCAAGTATGCACACTTCGTGGTGCTATGACATCCTTATATCGTAGTGACAGTGGCAGCGACATTCATCAGGGAGATTGCGAGGCTTCATGGGATCCCGGCTCTATCGTGACGGATTGGGATAAGTTCTTCCTTAGCTCCTTCTGGAAGGAGTTGTTCAGGCCACATGGGACAGCACTAAAGAGATCGCCTTCCATCCCAAGACAGACGGTCAGACAGAGGTTGTCAGCAGGACCCTTGAGACATACTTGCGCTGCTTCGCCTCTGAGTCTCTAAAGCAGTGGGTGAAGTGACTGGCTTGGACAGAGTATTGGTGCAACACATCTTTCCACTTCTACGCAGACCACCCCATTTAGAGTCTTATATGGGTGGGATCCCTCGCATTTGCTTCACTATGGTCACTGCTCCACGCCAATTTCTCAGGTGGACCAGTATCTTTAGGAGAGGGACCATACATTGGAGGAGTTGAGGCGATATTTGACGAGAGCACAACAGCTTGCTTATGAAGAGTCGTGCGGATGAGCATAGGCGGGATGTTTAGTTCGCAGTAGGAGACATAATGTCTCTGAAGCTGCGACCTTACGGACAACACTCCTTGGCACATATAGGCAGAACGAGAAGCCGTCGTCTCGATACTTCGGAGCATATGAGGTGGAGGCCAAGGTTGCAAGGTGACGTATAGACTGAGATTACCATCAGATTCAGCCATCCACTCTGCCTTTCATGTGTTGTAGCTCCGCCGAGCCATTAGAGACCATGTCTATACCTCCTCACTACACCCGACACTCACGGATGACATGGAGGTGCTTTTAGAGTCGGCTGAGCTGAGATGGGTTCGTCAGGGGAGCGCTGGAGCACGTGAGGTGTTGATTAGGTGGACCGGCCTTCCAAATCATGAGACAATACTGGGAACCTTATGATGTTATTCCGCAGCAGCGGTACCCGGACTTCCACCTTGAGGACAAGGTGGTTCTTTTGGGGGGAGTAATGATAAGATCATCACTTACCAGAGAAGACGGCGCACGACGGATCGTGGGGCGAACAATTAGGCCAAGGGCATTTTGTGAAGTTTTTGGGTGTTTTTGCAAAGTTTGGGTTTTTGAGGTGGCTAAATGTAATATAGGCCAAATCTGCACTTATATGTATGGGGAGGGGTATCTTTTGGGTTTCATACTTATTTTGAGAGAAAGACACTAGATTAGGGAGTAGAATCCCTAGTGCATGTGAGAGCAAGTTTTCTCTCTTAGATTCAAGCTTGGAGAGTAGGTTTTATCTCGAAAGAAACCCTTATTTTGTATTTCTTCTTCTCAAAATATATAAAAATCTCATCTTTGTTCTTCAAAACCCTAGCTTTCTCATCATACTATTGTGACACAATGGCTTAAGTTAGTTTCGAGAAACAATTGTAAATATACTGTACCATGCAAAAATAATTTGCTAATGGCTGATAGGGTTCATTTAAATTTTTTCTCAGGACGTGAAAGTGTTGGAACACCATAGTTATTGTTCTTTAACGTAGCTGAATGCAAAAGGGTATTTATGCGCACATACATAAATACATAGATTGGTACAATCATATACAGTAATACTATATCATCACCTTCACCATCTTAGCCTTCATCCCAGAAATTTGGAGTCTGCTTCATTGACTCAATAGAATACATGACATACTATATACAATATAAAATATGTATGTATGTATTTATGGGTGTAGACTGACGTAAAAGAAGAACATCTTCAAAATTTGGAGACCCATTCTAATAACATATGTAACATGGTCTATTTTCAATTATTTCTCCAGTAGTATAATAGACCATATAGAAGTGATAGGAACAAGGCCTTATACATGTCACCTGGAAATAATGCAATTATCTGGAAACTACGTTAGACAGAAACAAAGAACAACCAATTCATTTCTGGGGACAGTAACAAACTGTCTTCATGATTTTGGGCGAGTATTTGTTGTCACATCCTGAAGAAATATGATCATTCACAAATTTGCATAAATGAAGAGGAATTATTTTTAAATGTCTGTAGTCATCATCATCATGTAAGCTTTTTCTATCACACTAGGTTGATCTTTGGACTGGGGTCCATGAAATACTTGACAAACATTTGAACAGCATATTAACCTGACATCAACATTCCGACCTCGCCAAGAATTTTGCTAGGGAAAGATGGGCTTGGTCATGAGTACTTAAAGGGCAGTTGGTGGGCAAGAATCCTGCCTCACATGTCACACAGTGTAAGCTCATGCAACCAAGGAGTAACTTCCAAAATTATCCTAGACTGACTCAATAGGCAGGGGCACGAGGACTGATTTCGTGACTTAAAATGAATAATTTTGATGTCTTGGAACTTGTGCAATATCATTGTATAAGTTAATTGTTTTAATGCAATGCAGGTTGAGTTGATACAAATCATTGACATGTATTTTGAAGATCAATTCACCCTCCCGGTCAAAGATCTTTCATGTGGTTTAACTACACAATCTTCTATCATATCTAACAAGAAGGTCTGTAGAATTCATGATATTTGTAATTCTTACATTTTTAAATTCAATTGATCAACTTATGTAGCTCACATTTTTCTTTTGCCAAATTATCTATCATATATGATAAGTTTGTTCATTGCATGGACTAATTTGTACTGGCAGCGGAATTCTTTATGGAACATGCTATTTATTTCCATGGCTGGTGGATGCATTCTCACTCTTGTTAGCATTCTTGCTCAAATTTACTGGCCAAACCTGCTTAAGGATGGAAAAGTTCCAGATCAGAATAGTATTCTTACATTAGCTGAAACTTACACCTCCCATTTCAAGTCTCTTGAAGCTCCTGAGGTATGTTTGCATAGATTATCATATACCCAGTTTACACTGATTCATGGCAAACCTAAACATTTTGTATTAAATAAGAAATCTATAAATTTTAAAGCTGGTGGAATTACATGAAATCTTTCCAATGTTTCCATACATAGAAAGAAGTATGCCTCAGTGAACCTTGGACAATGCAGGTTTCATTCCATAAACATGTAATCAACCTATATTGTGAGGACCAATATCAGAAAATGTCTGGATTTGTAAAATCATCTCCGGGTGCTACAATCAAAATCATCTCCAGGTGCTACATTATTTAATTATTGTTGGTCCATGTAGATTACTGTTATCATCATTGTGATCAAGATTCTTTCCATGTTAAGTGGACTCACACACATGACGGTGTCACCTCTTTGGCTG
The DNA here is from genome assembly GCA_030789695.1 of Scilla litardierei. Lineage (NCBI taxonomy): Eukaryota > Viridiplantae > Streptophyta > Magnoliopsida > Asparagales > Asparagaceae > Scilla > Scilla litardierei. The sequence goes on from CM061132.1 coordinate 4,862,166, forward strand.
TTCTACGCTTGCATATACATTTACTAAAAATTAAAGTATTCTCATACCATTTGGGCCTTTTCTTTTAATCTTTCTGGATTGTGCAAGTTCTAAACAACCATTTCGGCTGTAGTTCTTTAATGGATCATGATAAGAAATATTAGCAAAACCTGGATGGTGCTTACAAAATGGAAGAAAAAGAAATAATACATTATTTGGATTCCATCTGATAACCACTTGGAAGGGATGCTAGCGACCGCTTTGATGACCTGCCACCTTCAGATCTTCTTGAATGCTACCTTAAATCCCACTTGACTGCCCCTTGGGTGGGGTTTATGAGTGGTGGGATGGTTATGAGATGGATACGAGCAGAGGTTGGCTGTGGCTTATAATCTGGGTAGGATTCCTAGTTGGTTGTATCATTTAGCGAGGTAGCGTTGGAACGAAGGGTGGTGATTTTGACCTGACCAGACGGGTTGAGCTGGACACGGCTTGAGGTCGCTGAGCATGGGTTTAGCATTAATGGGTACCTAACATAAAGTGATGGGATGGTTATAAGATGGATATGGTTTTCGGGTGGCTTTGGATTATAATCTGAGTTGGGCTATTAGTTGGTTGCCTCGGTAACTGAGGTTGAGCCGGAATTGGGGGTGGTGATTTTGACCTGCACAGAAGTTGCAGAGCATGGGTTGGACATAAATGAGTACATGCGCTAATTTGGTCAACCGACGGGCTAGTTTAGGGTGAGAGGCTTGACCAAACTAACCCAATTTGTGCCAATAAAAAAAATTAAACTATTCAAGTAATTATCATTCTCCTGAAGTAAGATTTGAACTTTTGCCGAGTTCAACTGCCTTATCATGAAGTTTAGCATATTATTAGTGGTGTTATTGACTTGGGATTCTTCGCAGAATTGGTATTATATCTCAGAGACAAATTTCGGGACCGGGATTGTGATTCCTTAGGATCTCATGACAATTTTGGACCGGATTAGGATACGGTTGCAGAACTTACGATGACATGTCTGATGGCTTTATGTATTTTAATTTTTCAGATTTACCAGAAAGGCTAAAACCAATTTATTATTGATAACTAGTTTTCATTAGTTAGTTTATCATAATTCAATGTAAGTAACGAAAAAAATTATTGGATTGGGGCTGTGCACGTAGTTGTTGCTTGCGTATGGGCCACAGTACGACTGCTAGCATGTGGTGACTGTTGTGATTGCAGAGGCATGTTGTAGGCCAACAATCCAAAGGGAGAAGACATCTGAGGGGGATCAATAGTGGAGTGTGATAAGGCAAACCTTGAGAGAGTATTATTTGTAGGGAGAGGAGGGCGGAGATTGTGTAAAGGTGGTAGTCAGGTAAGGAGAGTGGAGAGAGGAAGCAACAATCTCATCCAAAAATGACGGGTCATTTTTACGGTTGGGGCTCAGAGAAATATGTATGATAGAATTGAGAATGGAGATAGCTAGGGTTGGATGCTATTTTATTAATGGAGTTGAAAATAGTTGTACCCGCGCTAGAAGAGTCCAGCTTGAAGGTCCTAGTCTTAACCCTTGAGGACTTACTGTAGTTTATTTTGGTGAGTTGCATCTATCATGTATATATATTTATTGGGATGCTAGAGGCTTCTTTTATTGTTTTCTTTTATTATTTATTTTATTTCAATACGTGATGTGTTCATAGTTCTAGGCTATAAATAACCTCGTATCAGGCTCGACTCCTGAAAAGGAGGAAGTGAAGATTGATTATTGAATGAACAGAAGAGATCATTTAGTAGTTTGTAAGGAACACTAGTTTTTTCTTTTGAATGTCTTTGCATGTGCGGTGCCTTGAGTGGAAGAGTGATTTATATGGGTGTAAGGCCTGAATGTTTACCTTGTGTTTGATTGATTTACCTTTTATTTTATCAAATCGCTAACTTTTTCCAAATAATCAAACTTCAAACTAGTTATTCCCATTCACAAATCTTTCACAAAAACCCTAGTTTGTTTCCAAATGTACCAAAGCCCTAATTCATCCCCAAATGTCTCATCACTACAAAAACCTAGATCCGTTTTTGCAACTGGTTCTACATCATTTGGTATCAGAGCGAATAGATCCATCTGCCAACTTTTGATTTCCTTTTTAAAAAAAATTAAGCAAACCATACCTCAAGCCACCATTCTCTTCTTTTCTTTGATTGTTTGGAGGAGAAAAAAGAGAAAAAAGATCCTTATATACCGGCATCATCTTCATTGTTATCGACTTCACCTATCAGGTCTCCTTACCACTGATGCATCACCCTAAGGTCTGCCCACATTTGGTTGCTATACTGAGCAGATCTCACATTATCATTATTCCAATCATCATCATCCTGCGGCCTAACGCTGTTGAAGACTCCACATCTGGTTGCTGCCTGGAGCATATCTTGCATCAGGATTATTCCATCACCATCTTGAGATCAACTTGTTGCCTAATACCTTTATCGCCATCGCCTTCAGATTCCTCTGGCATTGTCGTCTGATGTCAATAACAATCTCCAATCACCCAGCTTTTACTTTCTACTATATCAACCGCTCACATCGATCACCTTTAGATCTTGTCATTCTCTTACCTTGACACCCGTTTGATAACTCGACCACTGCCAAAAGGCCCAAAAGGTGTTGTCTGCCCTGAATCGTCTTGTGTAGGAATTCCAACTTTACATTTGGCAACATCTTCGGTGATAGTGATGCGACCATCTTCCTTAAACCCATCGTTGCCACTGTCATTCCAGACCTTCCTGCCATCAATGAGCTGCTCCATATCTGAAATGCGATTGTCATCGCTTGTTCCAATCATGTTGTCTTCTTTTGACCTCGACTCTATACACCTTGCATCCACTCTCTTTTGCTTTGGACTGCTTCATTAAACCCTGTCATCTCATATCGTTGATAAATACAACACAGCCTTTATCATCATTGATTGACTGTTCACATTATCATTCGGGTGGCAAAATAGATCCAAAATTGGTTTTGCAGTAATCAGCTTCAGATGAGCCAATTTCAAAGCAATGGCTTGATCAAGCCGAACACAAAATCATGGCTCATACTGAGCCGAACAATGATGACTCATCCAAAGCCAAGCTTACTAAGCCGGCTCTAAGCCTAGCAGAGTGAGCACCACTTTAGCTTGCTAAGTTGATACCAAGCCACTTAGCCACCCTGTTTATAGGCTCAGTTTGAGCCGAGCTTTGTTCTTATCCTGAGCTAACATAAGCCAGTTCTATTTTGTGTCTCAAACCAAGCCATAAGCAAGCCCGTTCGACCCGAACATAAACTATTTAATTTTTTGGACATTTTTGGGTATTTTGTGCATGTTTATTTTAAAGACTTGGGAGTCCGTTCAGTTGATTACATCGGTACACATGAAACTCCTTTCCAATAGAGTTTGAGCTTGAGATATTCAGACACATCCCTATTTTATGATGGTTCGATGATAATTACGAGTATGATAATTATGAATATCATTTACAAGATATCTTCTCTTGTTTCAGCTTCTAGAATGAGAAGAAACACTTGCAAACCCAATTTAAATTAGTTGGAAAGGCCTTGTCTCATTGGAGTAATGGTCCTAAGGTGTGTCGGTGTTGGTTACAGATGAAAATCTTTCATCGAAATTCAACTGATAGGAACCGCTAGATTTTGATGGGTAAAAATAGGGTTTTTATAGGAATTGTGCGATTTTTATGAGAAATGTGGGATTTTTAGGGTTTTGATGATAAGAATTGGGAAAAAAAGAGGGATTTTTATTGATGGAAAACTGAAAATAAAGGATACAACGGAGAACGATGAGTTCTTCCGAGAGAAACTCCCTCTCACAAGCCGCCACTTATAGAGGAGGACCGCACTCTCCCGAAAAGAAGGAATTCTCAACCTCTGAAGTTTCTTCACCAAATCCAACACGAGAATCTCTAATCCCCCTAAGCCACATATATATAATAAACTAAAAATAACAAAGTACTCAAAGACCCCCTAAAACTAAAAATTACAAAAAATCCCATATAAATATGAAAACGTACCTAATGGACCAAAATTGCAGATCTGCCCTTTTTTGTGCGGTCTTATCATCATCGGAATGCCCTAGGCTCCAACCAATCCGTCGCATGTCTTAACCATCCTCAAGCATTCATAGATCTAGAAACGTATGTGTTGGATCCTTAGAGATGGTATGTGAAAATACTAAGAGAGTAATAGTGTTTATAAAATTTTAAATCAAACTCTAAATTTTCTGTCTAAGGATTTAATTTGAGTTACCAAGTTAGTCCTTAATCAACAATATATAGCTTGCAAATGATAATAATAATATGAATAGCAGAAGTTAGGATATTTGCAAGTATAAAAACAAGCACAGAGAAGCAATCACAAACACAATAGAATTACATTGGTTTGGACACCCATGGCCTACATCCAGTCTCATGTCCAACTTAGGCAAATCTAATAACACCTTCAAACCGAAAGAAAACTTACAACACATCCTCTACACCACACCTTGGTGCTATGAGAAATCAATCCTCTACACAACATATCCAGTCTGACGATATTGTTATCGTCTTTCCCTCCAAATGATGCCATTACGGTAAGCAACCTCATTTGACATTGTTATTGATGTCGTCATTTAGTCCATGAATGACGTTGTCCTCAATCTCTTTTCAAACATCATTGCCTACAACCCCGATGATGGCACCGCTCTATTCTGCAACCCCAATCGTCATGCTGCCCCTTTCGCCTCATCGTCATCACCTCGCCCTAAAAACACATCTTCGTCAATATTGATGCGAGATTTGCAAATTTGGTTCAATTTGAATCGTTTAGAATCAATTACGAAAAACACAACCACAACCAGATTGGTTAGTCCTAAACTGACCCAGTTGGCTAGCTCAAGACGAGCCAACCCAACCTAAGCCAGCTCAGAAGAGCTAACTTGAGCCGAGAATTGTGTTGCGGCTTAGTTAGAGTTGACTTTGAGCTATGTTTATTTTTAAAGCCAAGTAAGAGCCGTTTGATGCTAGTTTCGTGCCATTGACTATTTGAAGCTGTTTTCAAGATCTTTGTGCAGAGTTTTCAATCTCTTGGAAGGATTTCCATGGGGTTTAACGAGAATCACTATTATAGGGGCTACTACCATTGATCGAAAGGATTATCTGGGAGTGATGCATTCAAACTTGTCCTTGTTCAATGATATCTTGATCATCATGTTTATGAAGATTGAGAGTTTCTTTTAAAAGGATCCGATTCTTTCTTCAACTTGACAGAAGTGAAGTGCTATTATGCCAAACATAAATTAATTGCTGAAGCTATGTCTTGGTGGGACAAGAGTTCGAAGTCTTACCGATGTTGGTCCCGAATGAAAATTAAGCTTTGATATTGGTATATTTCCAAACTTCTACCAAAGTGCCAACCTTCAAATCCAAATCCTAAACTAGAAAGCGAACCACGAGCTGGCCCATTTGAGAAGATCAATGAACTTTTTCAAGATTATCAGGCTACATTTGAATTGTACATAGAGCAAGCAAGGTGAAAAGCAGAGGCATAGTTGGAGCCATTACTAGCTTTTGAGTTCGATCACGAGTTTAAACCTAAACTGGAGCCACATCCAAAGCCTGAGTTTGAGTCCCATACGAAGCTAAAAGTGACACCAGAGCCCGAATTAGAGCATCAGCCCAAGTTCCAGCCCTAGTCCCCGAGCCTTCGATCGAATCTGAGGCTAGGCTACTTGTTGATCATATACCAGAGTTTGATCATGAGACACACCGTGAGCTACTCATTGAGATACACTTTGAGTTATTTCCAAAAGTGCGTCCACTCCAACCTCTGATTTCCATATTATATCATACTGGTTTTGTTATTTTGAATATTCCACCCCACTAGGTAGCAGCCGACATTGTTGTTTATGTTTCGTCATATTGTGCTACTTTAAAACTCAAATATTCTTCAACTAAGGAAGTTTTGACAGGACAAATCTGCATTAAGTGCTATATTTACGAAGATTGTACCTATTTTGGAAGATTGAGTCTCATATTTAGTCTTTTGGTTTATTTTAGTTTTTTAATAAGGTGCATGTATGGTGCATATAGGTTCCTCGTGCTTCTAGGGCCTTTTTATTATTTTCTTTTATTTTTATCTTAACTGCACATATCATGCAAGTGTCTTGAGCTTTAAATAATCTTGTACTTAGAATAATTGAAGATCAGAGCGAATGGAATGATAATTTTGGGAGAAAACTGATAGGTTTTTGATATAATTGGGCTGAAATTGGGCCTTTTTATTGAAATAGAACGGGATACAAAGATAATCGACCCCTTTTGAGAGGGAGCTGCCTCTCCAATCTAGATCTAGGAATTAACACTTTAAAACTAGTAATTATCACTCTCAATTTGCATAAGAAAACATGACGGCTGCCCTAAACATATATAGGAGCAGATTTCGTCAAATAAGGAAACTACTAAAGAAAAACTTCCAAAATAGAAATTGCTAAATCAGCCCACTCTTTTCAAATCTGCTCGAAACCTGATTTGGCTCCCCTGACTGCTCCCCTGATTGCTCCCCTGATTTCGCCTTGCGTCTTCTCCTTTGGTAAGTAATGATCTCATCATTACTCCCCCCAAAAGAACCACCTTGTCATTAAGGTGAAAGTCAGGAAACCTCTGCTTGATGATATCGTAGGGCTTCCAAGTAGTTTCATGGTCTGGTAGGTCAGACCACCTGACCAGAACCTCGCGCTCCCCGGCATGTCCCTGGCGGAACCCTAAAACCTCCGATGGCTCCAGAATCACCTCCATGTCTGCTGTCAGTGTTGGTGGTAGGGAGGAACATGGTGTGTGGGCGCCGATGACGCGCCTCAACTGAGAAACATGAAACACTGGATGAATCGCCGAATCTGGTGGTAACCCCAGTCGATAAGCCACCTGCCCAATGCACGCCTCCACCCTGTAAGGGCCAAAGTACCGATGAGACAACTTCTCTTTCCTCCGGTGAGCCATCGATTTCTATCTGTATGGTCGCAGTTTCAAGTAGACCATGTTGCCCTCTGCGAACTGAATATCTCGCCGATGACTGTCAGCTCGGGCCTTCATCAGCTGTTGTGCCCGCAATAAATGTATCTTCAACTCCTGCAGCATCTGATTCCTCTCTTCTAGCAATTGCTCCACATGCGAAACCGGTGTGGACCTCCGACCGTAGTGCAACAAGTGCGGTGGCTTCCTCCCATACAATACCCTAAAAGGGATGGTTTGAGCCGCCGTATGGAACGAAGTATCGTACCAATACTCCGCCCACGCCAACCATCTTGCCCACTGCTTCGGCGCATCCGATACGAAACAACGGAGGTATGTCTCGATACTCCGGTTGACGACCTCCGTCTGGCTATCAGTTTGTGGATGATACACCGTGCTCCTCTTCAGCTTTGTCCCCTGCATTTTGAACAGCTCCTTCCAAAAGTGGCTGAGGAACACCTGGTCTCTGTTTGTCACGATCGCCTCAGGTACTCCATGCAATCGAATCACCTCCTTGATGAATGAAGCTGCGACTGACACGGCGGTGTAAGGCTGTCTCAACGCCACGAAGTGTGCATACTTGCTCAGCCTGTTAACCACCATCATGATGACTGTGTATCCTTCTGATTTTGGAAGCCCGTCAATGAAGTCCATGGTGACCTCCTCCCAAACCCGCTCTGGCAAGGCTAGTGGCTGCAACAATCCTCCAGGAGTTGTTTCCATATACTTGTGACGTTGGCAAATGTCACACTTTGCTACCTATGTTGCCACATCCTTCATCACTGCCCAATAAACCTCTCTGCTCAAGCGCTGATAAGTCTTAAGGACTCCCGAGTGCCCCATACTGCAATCCCGTGGAATTCCTGTAGCAGTTTCGGAATGTGGGTCGAGCTCCTCGGCACCACCAAGCGGCTTTTATGCAGTAAATGATGTCCGTCCATCATGTAACCTGGGCACGCTGTGGGATTCTAAAGTAATGCCGCCATAATCTTGCTCAGCTCCTCATCCTCTGTTATCTCCCTCATCAATGGCTCCAAGTCCAGCAATACATGCAGTGAGAGAGCTGCCAGCTGAGTATCTACCTCCCTCTTAGACAAGGCGTCAACTGCTTTGTTTTCCAGTCCTGGCCGATACTGGATCTCGAACTTATACCCCATAAGTTTCGGCAGCCACTTCTGATGTTCCTCCGTCACCATCCGTTGCTCAAGTAAGTACTTGAGGCTCCTCTGGTCAGTATGCACCAGGAATGGCCGGCCTAGTAAGTATGGCCTCCACTTCTGAACGGTGAGAATTATGGCCATCAGTTTCCGCTCGTACACAGATTTGAGCTGTGCTCTCGCTGATAATACCTGGCTGAAGTACGCGACGGGCCTCTGGTCCTGCATCAGAACCGCTCCCAAACCATATCCAGATGCGTCAGACTCCACTACGAATGGTCTGCTAAAATCCGGAAGCACCAATACCGGAACGTTCGTCATGGCCCTTTTCAGGCCTCAAATGCAGCAGTGGCTTCATCCCCCCAATGAAAGCTGTCCTTCAGCTGCTCTGTCAAAGGCCAGGCAATGGTGCTGTAGTGCTTGATGAACTTCCGGTAGTAGCCCGTCAGGCCTAGAAACACCCTCTATCCTCGTAAGGTGGTGGGGCGCGGCCACTCCACCATCGCTGCGATCTTCGAACTCTCTGCCTCGACCCCATCAGCGGAGACTATATGACCCAAGTACTCTTCGCTCCGCTGGCCAAACAGACACTTTTTATTTGCAAAGAGTTGCTACTGTAACTCCTGCAATACCAGCGTCAAGTGCTCTACATGCGCCTCCCTGGTCTGGCTATAAACCAATCGTCAAAGAAGACGAGCACGAATCTCCGGAGGTATGCCCTGAACACCTTGTTCATCAGGGCCTGGAAGGTTGCTGGAGCGTCGGTCAGCCCGAAAGGCATGACCAAAAACTCATAAGGGCCTTCATGAGTTCTGAATGCCGTCTTCTCCACATCTTCCCTCTTCATCCGGATCTGATGGTAGCCGACTTCAGATCGATCTTTGAAAATATTGTGGATCCGTGCTACTCGTCTAGTAGCTCATCGATTACTGGAATATGAAACTTATCAGGTACAGTTTCCTTATTCAGTGCTTGATAGTCTACACAGAAACTCCTGCTTTCGTCCTTCTTTACAAGCAACACTGGGCTAGAGAACAGGCTAGTGCTGGGCTGGATCACTCCAGCCTGTATCATCTCATCGACCATCTTCTCGATCTCTCCCTTCTGGATTTGGTGGTAGCGGTATGATCGTACACAGATCGGCGCCACTCCTTCCTTGAGTAGTATGGGATGCTCGTGGTCTCGTGGGGGTGGTAGTCCACGAGGTTCCTGAAAACCCCCCCAAATTGGTCCAACACCAGCTGGATCTCTGCATGATATCCTCCACCTTGCATGCTGCTTCCACTGCTAGACCTTGGAGCTCCACCAAGAAGCCTCCACCATCTGCCTATAAGGTCCTAGCCATCACCTTCAAGGAAATCCTTGATCGGCATAGACCCGGATCCCCTTGAAGTGTCACCCGCTTATCCCCCGCCTGGTACTCAATCCGGAGCATCTTCCAATTTGTTATGGTCTCCTCCAAGCTCTGTAACAATCGCATCCCCAAGATGATGTCCGTGCTGTCCAGGTCCAGCGGCAGGAAGTCCTCCACAATCCTGACCTCTTGGAGGGTCAGAACCATGCCTTGGCATACCCCTTTCCCCCGCTCGACCTGGCCGGTACCCATCATCACCCCAAAACTACCCGCATCTACCAACTCCAACCCCTGTTGCTCCACAACTCGATTGGAGATGAGTTGTGGGTGGCCCCCACTATCGATAAGAACTGTCACCTCCTGCTCCGTGATCTCTCCGATCAGCTTCATAGTATGGTTCGGGGTGAACCCTGCTACGGAGTTGAGCGATATCTCTGCTACCTTCAAATGTGTATGCTCCTGCTCCACCTCTGTCGCCTCCAGGAACTGCTCAACTTCCTCATCTACAACAGACTCTATCCTCGTGTACCAAGAGCATGTGTAAGGTTCGCTCTCGACGCCTGTGACCAGAGCCGTACTTCTCATCACATCGGAAGCACAACCCTTTCACCTTCTTATTCGCCCATTCTGTCTCCGTCATCCTCTGAAAAGGCCCACTAGGCTGTGCGGCGTTGCCCTTATCCTTGATCGCCAAAAGTCCACCCGACTGTCCTCTTGGTGCTGCGGGTCTCTGTCCTCCTGCCTGACCGGCGGTACGGAAAGTACCTCCAGTCCATCCCCCTTTTGCTCGTCGCTCCGCTGCGTTCTTGTCCTCCGCTATCTGTGCCAGCTCCATAATATCCATCAACCCTCTCGGTCACTGCATGAGTAACTCAGCCCGAATGTTGGGTTTGAGTCCTTTCATGAAGCTTCCCATCAAGGCCGCCTCCGGAATGCCCCTCACCTGTCCTCCGAGTGCCTCAAATCGCTCCACATGGTCCTTCACCGTGCCTCCCTGCTGAAGGGACATGAGCTGCTCGTACACATCTCCATGAGTGTCCCGAAAACGATCGAGCACGCATTCCTTGAATTCTTCCCAAGATCTAATCTGTCGCTACTTTAGCTTCCATTGGTACCATGCCACGACCTTTCCTTCCAAACAGAGTCCTGCCGCCTCTAATTTCTCAGGCTCCGTCAGTTCGTTCACCTAAAAATACCTCTCCGTCCTATAGATCCACCCATATGGGTCGTCGCTGTCGAAAACATGCATCTTCAATTTTCGGACCTTGTTGTCTAGCCCCGCATTGCCCTGGTTCGCCCTCTCCCGTGGAAATCCGAAATGAAACTGGTGTTGGGCATTGCGTTGAGCTCTCCTTTCGTCCCATAATCCTCTTACTCCCTAGCCTCCATCATCTCCGACTGCGCCCCGATGGTCCCAAGGGTTACCCCCGGTTCTCCATATCCTCCTCCTTGTTGACGGGCTCTTGCTGGCCGTCCTTCCCCTCCTGAATGGTTTGTTAGCACCCATGTGCCTTGAAGATGATCTTCCGGATGTTCCGTTGTATATTGAGGATGCATCGGGCCTTGGCGAGCACCTGGTCCAACCCCCGAAGACTGTCCAGCACCTGAACCAGTCCCCGGGCCATAAAACCCCCTCTTCCAAGCTCTAGGGCTGCTGCCCCCTCCATGGATGCTCCTGGGAGTTCGTCGCCCCTCCCTGGGGGTCGCGCGGCCCCCAGGAAGTAACCTGGGAGCTGCGCAACCCCCAGGAAGTAACCTTGGGGTCACGCGGCCCCCAGGAAGTACCCTGGGGGTCGTGCGGCCCCCAGGAGTCTCTTGGGGGATCGTGCGGCCCCCAGGAATGACCTGGGGTGCCGCGCGGCCCCTAGGTTGCAGCCTTGGGGTCGCGCGGCCCCCCAGGAATTTCATGGGGGTCCGTGCGGCCCCCAGGATGGCTCCTGGGGCTGCACCAAATGGCCGGAGGGCCTGCCGAACCATCCAAGACTGATTTGGGTTCCGGCGGCTTGCTTCCGACGCCTCGTTTCCTCCAGATTTGTTCCGTCGTGGTCTCCTTCTCCGGTTGTCACATCGCCCAAAGTTATGATTTTGCTCTTCCCTTTGTCCAAAGGAGGTTCCTTTAGACCTAGATCTGAAGTTTGAGCGAAAAAGTTACCATTTTTGGACATGTTCTCCTCGCGGCGTAAGTTGTCTTGCTTTTCCATCCATGCTTTCATTGTTACCGTGAACTCGGAGAACTTTCCTTCGAAGGACTCGAACTTCTTGTCCACGGAAGCTTCGAAGTCCTCCATCTTCTTCTCCAGATCCTTTACCTTGGAAGTTGCTCTTGTTGTCGCCATGTCGGATCGTCGCTCTGATACCAATTTGATAGGTTTTTGATATAATTGGGGCTGAAATTGGGGGTTTTATTGAAATAGAACGGGATACAAAGATAATCGACCCCTTTCGAGAGGGAGCCAGCTCTCCAATCTAGATCTAGGAACTAACACTCTAAAACTAGGAATTATCACTCTCAATTTGCATAAAAAAACATGACGGCTGCCCTAAACATATATAGGAGCAGATTTTGTCAAATAAGGAAACTACTGAAGAAAAAGTTCCAAAATAGAAATTGCTGAATCAGCCCACTCTTTTCAAATCTGCTCGAAGCCTAATTTGGCTTCCCTGCTCCCGTGATTGCTTCCCTGATTTCGCCTTGCGTCTTCTCCTTTGGTAAGTAATGATCTCATCATGTAGGTTGGTTCATGTGAAACTTTAGATTTCTTTGCGAATCTCTTTTATTTTGAGGAGTTCCGAGTGGTTGTATGAGGCATCTAAACGTGAGACTGATTTCTATCTGCTTTCTATCAAAATCCTTACTTTTATCACAAATCACAAATTCCTAGCTCTTGAACCCTAGCTTGAGATCCATAAATGTATATCTACTTTTTTGCATCAGTTATTTGCTTAAGCTTGAATAATTTCTTTCCATTGGAACTGGGCAAATAAGAATGGTGGGTAACCCATAAAGTGAGGGGTACATGAATTTTGTGCTATTAAAGGAGTGCTGGGGAGGATTTTGATTCCATTTTCTGGGTTTCTGAGAATTCACGTAAATAGGTAGGTAAAGTGCTGTTAAGCCTTCATGGGCAAGCCTAGTTCATCTGCTGGGTAAAATAGATAATATCTCCATTCTGGTGTAATATGTAGATAAAGGAAAGCCAATAAGTATTCAACAATGCAGACCATAAAACCATTATCAGTTGTTGTAGGATTTCTTCCGTGCTTTAGAAAGGAAAAATCAATCACTCAATTATTTTCCATAATCTGTGGTAGTATTAATTTCGTTATTTGTAGTGATAGCATTTGCTTTTCTTCTTTCTCCTGCCTTTTTCCCAAATTAAGAAGAAAGTAGGACAAGTGATATGATTCGTATGAATACATTCCCATTAGAAAATATGCTAATCTAATTGATTTGAAAATGGGAGGCGTACGCTAAATCTATAATCTGTGGTAGTATTAATTTCGTTATTTGTAGTGATAGCATTTGCTTTTCTTCTTTCTCCTGCCTTTTTCCCAAATTAAGAAGAAAGTAGGACAAGTGATATGATTCGTATGAATACATTCCCATTAGAAAATATGCTAATCTAATTGATTAGAAAATGGGAGGCGTACGCTAGATCTAGTGTTCTAAAGTGATGATATATGGAAAAGAACATATCTAGGGTTCTAAACTGATGGTATATAGGGGAGGCAAATGGGTCGGGTTCGGGTCGGGTCCGGTTTGATCCAACATGGATATGGGTAAACCCAAATCTGACCCGGGCATAATCCGGGTGACCCAAACCCGACCCGGTTTTGTGACGGATTGGTTCGGGTTGGGTTCAGCGGGTTCGGTCGGGTTTAGAACCAATTAAAATTTTTTGTTTAAATAATTGTCGGTGCGGGATTCGAACCAAGGATCACCGCAAACAGTGAATAAGTGCCTACATTCTGAGCTAATGATCTCATTGTACAAGAAAATCTTTAAATAGCATTATAAGGTAAAACATCATATTCTAACTAAAATGTGTATTAATTATCGTTAAGTAATATTAACATCTATATAATTAGATGTAGAGTTTATTGTCATCACTCATTCATAATAACTACATATTTATTAGCAACCATCAAATTAGTTACATGGAGGGTTCCTTCCCAAATGATACCTTAAAAATTCAATTTCTTCCATGTGAAAAATAAAAATAAAAATAACAGAATTTCATAAACCACGAGGAACGAAAGTGGTCGATTTTTTTAACTTTTATGATGTCATCTTCTCGATTCTTTCATGCTACAACATTTGCCATTTATCTTGCATCAAAAATCATCAAACAAAATGTCACAACTCTATAATTATCATCAAATCCCAGCACATTCACACATGAAAGTTAATAATTAAGGCTATCCATGAATTTTTTTTCTTTTTTTGTTTTTGTTGTGCATATATGTTACAATCAGTAGGATTGTTTTACAAATAATTCAAAAAAGACATGATAAAAAGGAACCTGATACTTCATTACACGGTTTCACCCATGAACTTGAGCAGAAAAGTTTGCAAGCATAGATCATCATTGAGTGAATTAAGAAAAAAAGATTACAAATACGGGAATCAAACCTTTGATCACTTCAAAAAGAGCACCCACCAAATCAAACCCTCACTAAAACTCCCAATGCAACTTTGGTTCACTATTTCTATATAAATTTAAATCTATTTATAAATGAAAACGGGTAGATATTAGTTCTTCACATCATAGTCTAGGGATTTTAGTTTGATATTAGTTTTATTTATTGATTATATTGCTTATTATTTATGGATAGTTCATGAGTACGGATGCACTTGATTTATCACTATACTTGACACATTATTGCATAGAATTGTCATCTTCTATTGATTTATATTTTTTACTACTAAATATTTAAATGATTTTAAAACTAATTTGTTTGTTTTTAGGAAACTACCGAGTAATTCTCGCCGATGACATTCTATGTTATTGAATGTCTGTCAGGTTCGGAGATCGAGTACATATAGGCTGATTCCTTTGCGCATTTTGAAGAAGAGGAATAGGTGTTCCTTGATGATTGAGCTTAGCTATTCTTATTTTCATTAATAGTTGTCAATAATGTACGAATACTATTTTGTAATGACCGTAGAACCTTTATTTTATTATTTTTACCTTTTGATTTAGTTGTTATAATTAAACCTCATTTTAAGAGATAATTTTTTTTGTTTTAGTCTGGGATGTAATAATTTGTCTCAAATTTTAATTGTTGCTTATTAAAGAAATTTACATGAAGAATATGAAGAATTTGAGAGTAACTACATACGCTTAGTGTGTTTAAACCAAAGAGGACGTGTTTAAACCAAAGAGGAAGGAAAAGTGAAAAAAGAAAATGAAAAAAATTATATTAAAAAAATACTCCTCCTTGGATTAAATATGCCGCCGGCTCGTGATAGTACATGGGAAAGAACATGCCTAAGGTTTGATTAAAAGGGATAGACACATGGATTTAGATAGTTACATGATAAATAAACGATACTTTTGAAACTTCACACCAATGTGCCTCACACCCATGTTCACGGGTACATCACATACTAAAATTTTAAGTGATCTAGTGTTCCTCGTAAATCATCTATGATTTGGTCAATAATTTGAGTACATGATATTTATAGGCCTAAGCCACATGCTCAACATGTGCAACTCAAATAAAATAAAAAATAATAAAAAGATTCAATAACCCAATAGGCATACATACAATTCGTACCACTTATTTATATAAATACATAAGCCAAAATAACTAAAGTAAGCCTCTTTTGAAGGGATCTTGGGCATATCATGAATTTCTACGGTTCACAACAAATTTATATCTAGATGCACTTTTGTCATGTGTCACTAATCCTTGAAAACAAACAACTGGATGGTATTTTAACAAACAACATCCTTGAGTTTACTTTAGCTGATGCAGTTCCAGAGGAACCAGTGATCATAGCATATCGAAGGTGACATAACCAGATAACCCTTGTTGGGTGTTCTATATTGAACGGTGAACTAAATTACCTGTTCATTTCATGCATACTGTTAGACGTGCCAACTTGTAGACACGAATGTTAAACTTACCCCCCCCCCCCCCCCCCCCCCCCCCAACAAAAAAAAACAAAACAAAACAAAAGAAAAGAAAAGAAAAAAAAATTCTCATAATATGGTAGTGTGTAAATAAAATTAAAAAAATCACTGACACAGAAGTATTTTGATGTATACCTGTTGCAGTTAGCTTCCAAGCAAGCATTCTTTGTTTCTTTGCACATTATTATTTTTTGCTCTGATATTCATTCCCTAATGAATAGGCAGAAGCTCTGTGCATATCAGTTATCCAGAAGATCAAAGATGAACTTGGTTGGGCAGGTGATATACTGTTTGATAAAAACTTTGGTGCTTGGACAGGAATTCTTCCTAGCTATTTTAGGGAACGGGATATCACTCTGAATTCTGTATCTGCTGAAGAAGAATCACCCACAAGTTCAAGTGTTGATCCCCTAAGTAATGCAGAACTGACAAGCAGCGTCTCTATGCCGACAATAGCACATGAAATTGCTAGTTATCAGGTGTGTATTATATCTTTCACATGATATGCTAGTTATCACTCATCTTCAATGAATAGTTTCTAAAATCTTTCGAACAAAAAATATGGTTTTATTTATTCAAATACAATTATATTGTGTTGCAAAATTGTAGATTTGTCTTATGAACTGTCTATATGCACAACTGATATCGAAAGTCTAGATCATTGCTGTTCATTACCAATGTACATCATTTGAATTGAAAATAAGTCCCATGGTCCACATCGTTTGTGGATGGCAGAGTATAATGAGACTAGAGAAGGAATTGTTTCCAAAGTAGAAAGTGGGTAAGATTCGGAATCTAAACATGGAGTTAACAGAATGAATGAAATACATAGATTTTAACTTTAGCCTGTGAGAAGAAGTAAGAGCATAGTTAACATTGATGGTGGAGAAAAACCTTGAAATGGCCATTAAGCTAATTAGGATCAATTATTGCATCATGATGACGTGATCAAGGAAGGTGTGGTTAGTAGAATTGGAGCATCATGGTTAAAATTGATACTCCCTACATTTCTTAATGCCACCTACCAAATGGGAAGTATACGATTAGTTGTGTAGTACATATTCATTTATGGACAAGTTATTTTTTTCGATAGTTCATTCATTGTCTAGAAAATAACAAAGTATCAGACAGCTGAATTTTATCATATTAAAAGAAATCTATGTACAGTTTTTAACTGTCGTTCTGGCATCTGATTGAACCAAAGTGTGCATCCTTTCACTTTTATGGAAGCGACTATGGCTCCAGCATTAAATAGAATGTGTGTGTCGGTGTGAGAGTAGGAGAGGGAGTTTAGTCTTGCTGATGCTCATTGTACTCCTATCGAGGTGATGGTCAATGGAGGGACTCTAGCCTTAGTACAGAAGGTTTACTGACGAAAGAGAGTTAAAGAGGAGAATGTCGAGGCAAATAGCAAGAAGACATGTTGCCTTGTTAATTCGTGTCATAAATTATAGAAATAGAAATTAGAATATTCGGTAACGCTCAAAATTAAATTCCTTTTTGTGCTAGTATTAGGATAGTGTGTATCATGGAAGTTATTTTACGGCTACTCACTTGGTTTCAAATAAACAAGAACTCTTAACGTGGTCTTATCCAATACTGGTGAAATATGCACATATTTATGCAAGTTATTTGGCTTATTTTTTGTTGCTCAAGATAATTTATCTAATGCTTATTCAGGTGGTCATGTCAGGAGACGGTAAAGTAGTTGGGTTTCAGCCAACTAGTCGGGTGGCCGTGAACCATTGGGCATCCAACCCACTGGCAAAGCTTCTATATGGAGGTCGAAAGCTTTCCCCTGGTAAACGGATAAAACCCTGAACAATCTAGCCTCTTTATCTTATCCTATGTTCCAATGTTAATCTGAAGTTTACCTCGAGCAGGTATTTTGGAGCCAAGCCTTAAAGTTCCTCGTCCAAGTGAAGTTGTTCTCATTGAATTGTTAATGTCGGTAAATCCAGAATCCAGGTTTGCACTGGCAAGGCCAATGCAATGACCATACAGATTTAACGGTGAGCACCCTGAGGCCTGAATTTTCTTTTGGCATTACAAGTTTATATGAGCTAATCGTTGATCCATCAATTTCGTCAGGAATTGTCTGCCTTTTTATAATGCAAATGGCAGTTTACAAACTGCAACAACCATAAAAGCAATGCACATGGAAATCAGCAATAGAAAACACCAGTCACCCGGTGATGGAAGCTAGTTTCTATTTAAAGAAGAAATAAGAGGATAATTGCATCTTAAGATTGTTGGAGGGAATCACATCATTGGTCTACACCGATACCATATCGTGGAAGGAATGGTGTGATATTTGTACTCAGTGATAATCAGTGCACACGGGTTCCTTATAAAATGAAGGCGAAGTGCAGTATTAAGGGAAGCGAGCATCTCCGGTGGTCCATTGCTGCTGTACAAAGCGAGTTCCGGTCTTGTTCTTTCTAATTGTGTTGTTCGTTGGGGGTCTCTTGTCCCCCTTTTAATATGTGTATTATTTTAGTTCTTAGAAATTTTGGCTTTGTTTCGGTCAGGGGCTCATATTTATCACCTGCATTTCGGTGTTGTTTGCACGGTGGATTGTGCAGAAGAGATTAATCCCCGTGGTGGCCCGGTGAAGTTCTTAAGCCAACAATGTACTAAGTTTTACAGGGATTTAAATTGGGTTTTGAGTTTGGCTGTAGTTGTAATACTGTAATTTGGGACGTTTGCATATAAATTGGGTGTCTTGCTAAGCTGGGGCCTTCGCCGTTTGTGATGGCCAGAACCAACGGAAAAGCTAATTAATATCATTTAGTTGTAATACATGGGTATATTATTCACCTTACATAATAGCAATAGAATAATTTAATTAAAATTGACTGAAGAATTTATAAAGATGGGTTGATTTAAGATTTAAAAAAAATCGAACATATAAGTTACAGATAAACGTTTGGAAAAAATTCAGGGTGAGAACATGTTGATTCTCTTCAATGAATAACTGTGCAAAAGCTAATTATGGTTCATGCGTGTTCATTTATCTAATCAGACTTAAATTTGAACTCAACCTTGTCCTGTTCAGGTTTTAAAACGAGTTTGGAAATCTTTTACCAAGCTATAATTCAAGCCCACATTCTTGTAAATCCCCCGGGCAGCATAACAATAAATGGGAATTAACTAACTACTGGGAAGCAATTTTCATCTATTTGATGGCCTCGGCCAATATAGTGTACATGCAATTATTCTGTGTTGTGATGCCTTCAGTATTTTGCACTTTGAAGTTTTGCGATAGTAGTTGTATACAAAGGCCCTCCAGTTTGCAAATTCAAATACAGATACGGTTCGGTTGTCAGGTCGTTACAGATACGGTTCAGTTGTCAGGTCGTTGCAGACACATTAATATTCACAGAAGTTGTACTTTCGGATTCAACAGTATTTGCCCTTTGGAGTCTTACAATACCTCATGTATACAAATACTTTTCAGTTTGCTACTCCAAGTTAGAATGAACTCCAGCTGTTTGAGTGTATCCTTATTACACAATTTTATAGAAGATGCACATGTAACTCAACTAAGCTACCTCTATTAGGCACTACTGTCGGCTGCAAGCAAAAGGATAAACTGATAGCATCTCTCTACATAATTGGAGGGAGACGCCCAAGATTTTGATTCAGTCCGATCGAATGCTATCGGGCTTAAGAAAGAATCAGGGATGCCCAAAGAACTGACCACACCGGGCGCATGGGGCCTCAGATCGTTGCACAACCTTGTCGCTTCTTTCCGTAACGCAGAAAAGCTGTCGAGTGCCAAGCAGCCGTATAGGATGAAGGATAAATTTTCTTCAACGGATACCAATAGATACATTGATCTCAACAACCCCAATGCACCCTGCAAACAATGAAGGCACATGGCTGGAATCATACATCGAAAGTCTAATTTCAATGGCAAAAGCCCCAACAATATCTAGAAGCGAGAGAGTCTGATCTGCATGCTAATAAAAGAGCTCAATCAATTTTATGAAGGTACCTTCAATGTACCAGCATTGGCCATTTCTGCCTCGATGATGGCTTGCAATATGGTGCGCTGTGTAAAGGCTCTAGCTAACTCTTTGGCCAGTTGATAGCTCTAACAAACCAATATGTGCTAATGCCTTAATGGTATACTTTAACACTATAATTACACAATAGACAACTAAATGAAAGCAAGCAGTGTTGAATCCTTCTTACCAGGATGAAGGCATTCTCTTTGCTTTCTCCCTGAGATTGGTGCTAAGAAACTTCCGCAGTGAAGCGTTTCAGCAACTCTCTCCCTCTCTCGCACAAGCAGAATACATCCCCCTGGTACATAGAGGTAGCTGTATGAGATTAAGAATTTTATCATATATATACAAGCTGTCGGATAGAAATCCCGTAAACTACCTGGAAATTGATGCTTCTAAGCGAACAGCTTGTTGCATTAGCTGGAATTACAGGGGAGGGATTGTTCATGTGCTCTCTGAGAAGTGCTATGTACTACCTGGAAATCCCAAGCCTTTAAACAGCGACTTCTTTCCTTGGGCTGCTATGTACTCTCTGAGAAGTGCTGGTATTGAATTCCCCCAACTTCAATTATATGAATCTTACATCTTGCATCCATGAAGCCTGCAGACCTGCAGTGTTGTCATATTATGCTAGGTCAGTGTAGCAATGTGGTCCTCTTTACATATATCTTCTTCACAAAATTGGCTGCTCAGCTCATTGCACATCCGATCAAATGCAAGCACAATAATCAGTCTTTTAAACCCTATTCTGGGAATATATCTTTTCATTTAACCAGGCACAAGCACAAACATAAAATTTGCATGCAATCCACAAAGCCATATGCAGGCAGAGCGTAAGGACACAAATATTGGCATGACAATTCACAAAGAATAAAGGCAATTACGTTTTAGCAACAAGAGGTAGATGACGCCGTTGATGACTTGTTAGGATAATCAAGCAATAGAACCCCCAGACCATTTGGTGTATTAGAGAAAGCTCCCCTTGTGGGTGCATATCTCACAGCTATAGCTAAACCTAGCAGAAAGCATATATGACATATAGACAAATCAGCAATTAGTAAATCTTTCCGGGTATAGAAAATTAAGAAAGCAAAAATGCAGTGCAATCACAGAACAAGCAAAACAACAATCTGGCAATGCACACCTTTGATATATAAACTGCAGTAAAAGCAATGTTTACGCGACCAGATGTAAGTGGAGCCATGAAAGCTGCAAATCTCTGTAACACAAAATGGCAAGTTTTTCATAAAGTTAAAATAATCCAAGAAAAGAATATCATAAATTTTACATGAGAAACAAACCACCATCAATTCAAATAAGAAATAAAATGCAAATAATTGAATATGGTAGGCTAATTATCACCTGATC
Organism: Scilla litardierei; assembly: GCA_030789695.1. Lineage (NCBI taxonomy): Eukaryota > Viridiplantae > Streptophyta > Magnoliopsida > Asparagales > Asparagaceae > Scilla > Scilla litardierei. Next base: position 4,883,197 of record CM061132.1, read on the forward strand.
TGGGGTTTTTATTGCACTCACATATCGCCCATCAGGTAATACATCAGCAACCAAGTTCAGCAAGTTCTCTCGCAAATTGGCAAACCTTAAACATTAAGAAGAATTATGAGCCTTTCGTAGGAAAGTCTCCAGCATAAAAGAGAAGTGCAACGCCAGAAATGTGTATATTACCTAATCCAACCATTATCAACTCCATTCAATCCAATCTTATGCCCACAATCAGCTATGCGGACATTGGGACATACGTTTCCATGAGCATCTCTAATCTGGGCTATAAATGCATGAACTCCTTGACTGGTTCCATTTATATGGAGGTGAGAGAAGCTAATTGTGTGGGTAGCATGAACTTATGTTTTTAAAATAGGTACTAAAAATCATACGCTGCTCTTAGAAGGGATCATATGAGAAATAGAAGTATTGTGAGGCTACAGGTCATGGAATAAATGTTTACATAATACGCTAAACAATCAGAAAGCAAAGGAACATTGAGAGGATATAGAAATGAAGATCGCATATGTAGTTTCCAGTATTTACAAAAACAAAGAGTAAGAGAGTAAAATTAACTGTTCAAAAGAAATATGAGAGAGCAAAAGATAGAGTAACATATGGGCATCACAGAATCGGGTCATGAACAACTAATATAAAGTCTACTCACCCCAACTCCGGACAACATTTATAGTAGCCAGACATATCCTGTCTTTACTTTCGTCACTAGTACACACTTATATCCATTAAGTTTATTACATTATAAACTAGCACAAACATGTACAATTATAAAGAGAGAATAAATATGACTCGAATTTCCAACTGCACATACATCATACACGTCTCCTTCATGATTTAAGACTGTCCTTGAGCAACACCCGATCGCGCCCTACATCAAATATAAAGTTCTTCAAATTTCTAGAGAAGTTATACACCTTCAGTTCAAAGAGGTGATAATAAGAGAAGATTTCACGCCCAAGAGCATTGACATAGTAATTCCTGGAATTCCATCAAACAAAATTAAATACACCAATATTAATAGATTCCTGAAGTCGAAGCCAGAGTCAGGAGGATCTAAATGATTTTTACCTTGAAAAAGGAAACTTTGTTTCAGTCCTCACTATCCGAGTACTGGGGGGAAGGCTGCCAAAGAGAGAGAAAACAAAATTAATATCTTAAAAAAGGAATCGATTAATTTTGGTGTACAATAGTTTTATAAATTCTTTACAACCAGAACCTCGGAATTTTTTTAATTTTTTATTTGCTTTCGAAGGGGGAAAATGGGTCAGAGAATGGGCCATGACATTGCATATATGCGTATATTGCTGATCGTAGATGGTCCAACAAAATATCAAGAGCAGAAACCCCCCAAAAAAATCTCAATGTAAAAAGACGGAAAGCGGAAGCATTAATAATTTTTTGCTAATCCTAATTCAAAATAAGAAAAAAGAAAAGAAAAGAAAAGAAAAAAACGATGCGGAGATGGAGAAGGGATGATGCAAATTAATCATGAGCAAGGGGATGGAGACATACCATGATAGGCATATTACGGATGACGACATGAGGGATGTGAGAGATCTTGTACCAATCCTCTCCTGTCTTCCTCTTGCACCGCCGCTGCAGAAGTTGGCAACTGTAAATGGTCAGGTTTTTGAGTCCTGGGAGGTATTGAATCCAATCTGGCAACATTTGTAGATTGTCGCAACCTCGAAGGTCCAGAGATTGGAGAGAAACGGCGCCACTCAGCCACACCGGCAATTCGGCCAACCTCGGGCAACCATGTATGTCGAGATGAGAGAGAGAGATGAAGGAGGGGGGAGGCTGATTATGATGATCATCTAATTCCCTTCCTCTTACGGATTCCATATTACCCATTTTTGTCAGGTTGGGAAAACACTCAATTTTCAATTCTTCAAGAGAAGGGAATGCGCCTCTTTCAGGCACCGACCACTCCTCCAAGTCCCATGCCAACGACAGGGTCAGGCGCTTTAAAGAAGGGAAGCTAGGAACCACCGATGATAATGCTGATTCCCCATACACCTCCTTCCCTACTTTCTTGATGGCGTGCATGTCATGGAGATATAATTCCTTCAGAGATGGCAATAGGCCCAGCGGGGGAAGGTTTTCACACTTACGAAGAGAATACATGCTGAGGTAGACCAGATTAGGAAGCGATGATGATGGGAGATTTGTAAACCAATTGGGAAACCTACTCCCCCTGTAATTGATTATACTTAGACGCTTCAGATTAAGATGAGGTTGGAGATTCTCCATCACATCAAAATCAATACACGATGCCGATGCTTTCCTGTCACCTTTGCCCCAACTTAATGCTAAAGACAGCAGACCTGACTTGGAACATAGACTTGCATCCATGGCATCTTTCGGATCTTTCACATTATCGAGACCATCAATAGAGAGTCGGCCTTTAATTTGGTTGAGATGTTGTAACTCGGCAATTCTTGCATGACTTTCCTCCTTGCCTACACGGAACAATGACAGCGTCTGAAGGTTAGTCAACTTGCCAATTCAACGAGGCATGCCAGCCAAACGTTTGCAATAACCCATCTTAAGATGTCGAAGGTTGCTCATCATCATCAGCCATTTTGGTAATTCTTTAAGGCCCCTGCATCTGCCAAGATTCAATGTCTGCAGGTTACGAAGATCAGTGATCAAGTCGGGTAATGCTTCCACTTTGAGACGTGAGAGCTCGAAAAACCTTAGGTGTTTTAGTTCACTTAATACACTGATGACGCTGTTACCTTCTGATACACAATCTAGATGCAATGCCCGTAACCGCGTAAGTTTTGATATTTCCTTTGAAAACATGGGAGCATCAATGTTTGCACCCTCCAGCAACAGGAAGAATGAGCGCAGCTTGTTTGCTTCACTTGCAATCTCCATAATTGATGACGATGAGCCCTCATGACGAATTACTGACGAATATCGGCATCCTTGTGGAAGTCTTATCTTCTCATCTACCTTTACAATGGAAGATTCGTCCTTTGCAACAAAGCAAGACATGTCGTGAACGAGATCATGCATTTTACATGACTCAATGTTGCCAAATTCATCCTCCTCTTCATCCTGAAAGAATGACCTATTGAGCAAAGTATTGAAGTATTGAGTGCCGATGTCTTCTAAATTCATGCCATTATCCGATTGGATAAACCCTTGAGACATCCATAATTGAATAAGTCTCGATTTCTTAAGCTTATAATCTTTTGGAAAAACTGAACAGTAGGTAAAGCATCGCTTCAGTTGAGGAGACAAGTGATCATAGCTTAGCTGAAGTGCAGGCAAAATTCCTTCTGCGCCTCCGTCTAAGTTCCAAATTTCACTGTTTTTTATGGCTAACCACTCTCCTTCCCCTTTCTTGGTAGCCATAAGACCTCCAAGTGATTTTGCTGCTAGTGGTAACCCTCCGCACCTTTGAACAATCTCTTTTCCAATTTTAACCAAATTTGGAGACTCCTCAGCCCTCCTTGGTCCAAATGCCCTCTGCTTGAATAGCAACCAACAATCATCATCGGTTAAACCCTTCAACTTGTGTGCAATATCTGTAGTACCCATGATTCTAGCTACAGTATCGATGCGGGTAGTTACCACAATCTTACTTCCGTGTGCGCTACCTGTCAGCATACCCTTTAGTATTTCCCATTTTGATCCATCCTCGCTCCATACATCATCTAGGACCAGCAGATATCGCTTGTTGGTGACTTTTTCCCGAATAAGGCGATGCATGGCCTCAAGGTCTGAGAACGCGCATGGCTCCCCCGTGACTTGTTCCAGCAACGCCTTTGCAATGGCTTTTAAATCAAAATCTTCTCCCACACAAACCCACATCCGCTTTTCATTAAAAAGCCCCACTGACCTTTCATCATTGTAGACCATCTTGGCGAGTGTAGTTTTTCCAAGCCCTCCTAACCCCACGATCGGATAGACGGACACGTCTCTGTCTTTGTCGACGTGGGTCAGCCACTCCATCACCTTCTCTTTGTCATCATTTCTTCCAAAAATCTCATCTACAGGTGGACTCGAGATTTCCTCTCGTCCCGCAACTACACTGGCTCTCTCTGGAAGATGGAAATTCCTCCTGTCCGCTGCGACTTCCTCAGATCTTTTACCGATGTGTTTTATCTTGCGAGCCATCTTATTACGATATGAAAGAGTGCTGAAAATAGAGCAGAGATAGCACAGTACCTTCTCCTTCCTCCCTTCACGCAGTGCAGCATCAGTCTGGATCTCGTCCAGCACATCCTCCGCGTCAAACGCCACATCCTTGAGATCCCTCAGCCATTTGCGCAGAGCCCCGTCATTGACGGCTCTCGTCTCCGCCTCCCCGAGAACAGCGTTGATTGTCGACATCCGGTTCTGAAACCTATGGATGTCGTCATCGACGCCCCAAGCCAACCCAAGCTCAGCCCACACGGCTGAGCCCAAGGCCTTCGCCAAGTCTGAGATCAATCCGGCCATTGAGCTGCGACAGAGAATGCAATCAGAGCTTTGAATGATTCGATTGGAGGCTGAGCAATTCAGGTGGCAATCTATAGCTAGAGACCTCCGCAACTACATTTATATTGGTCCGCATTGCAAGTGGTTGCAATTAATTTCTTATAAAAAAACTAATATATATATACATACAGTCAATTAAAGCCAGCTAATACCAACAAAAACGCTGGTAGGAACACAACTATGAACTCGAATCTCTATGCTTGAGCCTACTAAACAACTCCAAACAGCTTCATAATGGAGCATTAAATTATAAACAGATGACCTGTTTGCTTGCAAAACAATGGGCTTGGAATCCTGGAAATATGATCTTTTTTTTTGCATTGTTTAAACAATGTCACTGTTCTCATGATTTTTTTTCCCAAATTTCTATGGCTGAGACTATATACAAGGTGATGGATGTGATGTTTGTTATTTTAGCGGAAAAAAAAAGAGAATTGCTATCAGTATTCATATAAGTAATGTATCCCTACTCATAAGGGTGCAATTCTCGCATACGACATATGAGCCTTCAATAATGGGAGCATTAAACTATACACATTGACCTGTCAGCTAGCAAAACAATGGGATTGGAATCCTGGAAATATGATCATTTTTTGCATTGTTTAAACAATGTTCACTGTTCTCAGAAAGAAGTTATAAGTTATAATCAGAGCTTTGAATGATTCGATATGAGACTGAGAAGTTCCGGTGGTAATCTAGCTAGAGACCTCCGCAACTACATTTATATTGGTCCGCATTGCAAGTGGTTGCAATTAATTTCTTATAAAAAAACTAAAACGCTGGTAGGAACACGACTAAACTGTGAACTCGAATCTATATGCTCGAGCCTACTAAACAACTCCAAACAGCTTATAATGGAGCATTAAATTATAAACTGATGACCTGTTTGCTTGCAAAACAACTGGCTTGAAATCCTGGAAATATGAGCCTTTTTTGCATTGTTTAAACAATGTCACTGTTCTCATGATTATTTTTTCCAAAGTTTCTATGGCTGAGACTATATACAAAGTGATGGATGTGATGCTTGTTATTTTTAGCGGAAAAAAAAGAGAACTGATATCTGCATTCATATGAGTAATGCATCCCTACTCATAGGGTTGCAGATAGCAATTCTTCAAAAAAAATTAGGCGGGAGAGGAAGAGATATGACCTTGATTTGATTTATTTTGTCTTTTTTTGACAAATTGTCTCTTTTCTCCACCTCATTCTGATGTGTATATAGCAATTCTCTTAGGGCATACGCATCAATTTGATTGTAGTCAAATGTGCATAGTATGCCTATGAATAGAGCACCAATCGTTTTAATTTTTCCATCAAGTATTTTTGGTTTGTGCGAATCATCAACAACATGCAAAATTTTTGCATGTTATGTGCGATGAGTAAAAATTAAAATAGAGAGCAAAATTACTCAACGCACACAACAACATGCAAAAATATTTGCATGTTGTGCGCGGTGAGTAATTTTGTCATCTGCATCGCTTTTTACTCATTGTGCACAACCGTTCATTTTATACACAGGTATTTCTGGGGGTTTTAAAAAGTCATTTTTGTTAATGTTGAAAAATTAAAACGGTTCTCACAGAGCAAAACTAGCGTAGCAATTCCCAATCTGAATTTCAATTGAGATGTCAATGACTCATCTAACATTTATCATGCCTATGTATTGCGCTTGTCTGCATATCCAGTGTTCGTCTTTACCCAAGTTGATCTTTAAAAATACATGCATAATGGTCCTTTATACAAAATACAAGTACTAGGTTTTCTTTTAATTATTTGATCACATGAGACATGTTTGAAGTTAGTAAGAGTTCACTGATCTTTTCATCCATTCATCTTCAAGCATCATGCATGTGTGGGGGTATAGATTTTCAAGGGGAGATCACAACTGATGGATGCACATGTTGTTTTTTGCTAATAAATCCCCCCCACTTCATTACTCTATGGGCCCATTGGTTTGGACATTTGCTGTTGCAAATTAAAGGCATGTTTGCCTTTTGTCTCCTTGGGGAAATCCACAGAGAGTAGGCTGCCAATCTCCAGAGAGCAGTCTCTCTCTTTTCATGCGAACAAAAGAGAGCAGAGGTGCCATTCTTTGAGCTAGGACTTGTCGTGCTCTTCCTCAGAGAGAAAGAAAATGGCTTGGATCTGAGATTGGAGGGGAAGAAAGCTAGCTTGGGAGCAGGGCCGGTCCTGAAGATATTGGGGCCCAGGGCGAGTTAAAAATTTGGGCCCAGTGCGAGTTAAAAATTCGGTCCCTTTAAATATAATTTTTTTTAAAATTGATAAGGTTCATGCTGCTAAAGTTTCTATTGGATTAACAAATAGAAACTGAACTCTGGTTCATAAATCATAACGTCTAAATTGATTGGATTAAAAACAGATAATCACGAACGGTGATAAGGTTCATGCTGCTAAAGTTCTTAGTAGAATGGCCTGAATGGGATTGGATTCTTGCTTCAAAGGGATTATATACTTTGAGACCTTGAACCCTCCTGAGGACTCATCGCCTTCCAATGAGGCAGGCGCTAACAAGGAATGACATAGATATATCATATAAATCAATATTCAAATAATGCCAAATATAGAAACTTCATACCGAATTAAGCTTTTCTAAAAAAGAGCATACATCAAAAGATTCAAAACAACAGGGAGAACTTTTATAATCCAAACGGCAATTGCGAATTAAAGATTAAAAAATAATTAAAAAATAACTAAACTTGCAATTCTAAGTAGTGATTACCTCAACAGTCAACAAGGAACTGAAGGAAGGGCCTTAAGTCGCATGTGCAAAGCTTCGATACAACCGTACAAGGAAACTTGCAATTGTGAGATAAAAAATAATTTAAAAGTCCATACCTTTATAATCAAACGACAGAGAGAAGAGAACTTAAAGTCTTAAACAAACCTTACTAATTTATTAAAAGGGCCAGAGGGGTATGTGAAGGGTTTTCATTAAAAAATTTAATAATTTATAATTTGCTTGATTGCTTCTTCGGTTATTGTGCAAAGTAGGTGGAAGACAGGTTGAGGGCCTTGACTCTTGAGGCGTCGGTTACTGTGATAATGTGGAGAGAGTTTATGGTTTGGTTTGTTTTTTTATAAGTATTAAGTTAAAATGTCCCAATATAAAAAAAATTGGGCCACCTAGACCTTGTGGCCCTGGGCGGCTGCCCTGGCTGCCCTGGGTCAGGGCCGGCCCTGCTTGGGAGCTTCTTCTTGTGAGATCCAAGGTGAGTGTATGCATTTCTTCTTCCGTGTTTGAGATCTAGAGTCCCTTGGGTAGCTTCCTAGTTTGGAGCTATATTACCAAGGAGTGATCTCCATTGGTGTGGGATTGGTCCCTTGAGGAGCTCTACGTGTTGTAGAGGCTTTGTTATCAAGGATTCCCACTTGGTTGACAGTGTGTGAGCTTGGTGAGAGATCTAGGGTTAGGTCTTGTTGTTTGGAGCTAATCTCTCATTGTGGAGGAAGAGGATGATGGGGTCGGTGTATGCCTTGCTTGATCAGTAGTGGAACCGGGTGCATTGGATGCTGGATGTAGGTTGTTCGCAACCGAACCAGGGTAAATCTCCGTCTCTTTTGTGTTTGCTATTACTTTCATATTATATTCGTGTGCCTACATATATCTGTCGCAAGATCGTTAAGAGGGTTGTTTGTTGGTGACAACTTTCTTTTATGCCCGTGAGGTGTTTGGTTTTGTGCCTAGGTGACATCTCGGTGGAATTCGGGCTTGGGATTGTTTGGCCACCATTTTCGCGTATTGTAGGTGACATTGTGTACCTAGTCTAAGTGTTGGGGAGGTGCACGGGGATCCAACAAGTGGTATCAAAGCTTCCGGTTTGTGAAGAAGTGTAGTGTCGTGATGACGTCTTGCTCATATGAGGAGACGGCTGGGTGTTCATACGAAGTAGAGAGGCTTAAAGGCCGGGACAACTATGGTCCGTGACGACAAAAGATGGTGGCGTTGTTGAAGCACCATGGAGTTTACGGTGTCGTATGTGATATGGGCATGCCATGTAAGGCAACGGTGTATGATAAGCGAATGATGGAGCTTAAAGCCCTCGGTGAGATATTGCAATCCTTGGAGGATGAGATCCTTCGGTAGTTTGCCGATGTAGAGGTCGTGAGCGACCTATGGAGGATGCTTGAAGCTCGGTACTCGACCAAGACACCAATTGGACGAAGGTTGCAATTGTGGCAACGCTTCTATACTCACAGGATGAAAAGGGGAACCTCGTTGTGGAACCATGTTGGCGAGATGGACCGTATAGTAATGGACCTACATGAATTGGGGAGTGTGATAGAGGACGAGCAACATGCCATTGTACTATTGTGTTCTCTTGCTCCGATGAATTTCAAGTTTGTAGGCTCGATGTTAAATAGCCGAGACTCACTCACGTTGGATGAGGTGAAGTTCACATTGAATACGGAGGATCTCCAAAGTTTGGTGTTAGGTGACACCGATGGTTGTGAGGTACCCAATGTCATCCGGGGTCGCCAAGAGGGCGGACCCACTCCAAGATCTAAGACGGGCCGTTCCAAGAGTTGGAATCGACAGCAGGGACAGCGGTCCAAGTCAAGGGGCCGTAGTGACAACAAATGCTTTCTATGTAAGTAAAGCGGGCATTGGAAGAGGAATTGTCCGAGGTTGAAAGCGAGGACGTCAATTGGCATTGTGGAAGATGTTGTTTAGAGTTTGACTCTTGTTGGAGTACGAGACGGGATGTTTTCTGACGAGGATGATTGCTCGGTGTTTGCAGCATAATCCGTGGGAGAAGCGCAATGTTCGTGGCTATTGGACTCGGGGTGTTCATTCCATATGACTCCAGATAGGAGTGCGTTCGACTCATACATTCCATGCATTGGAGAGCGGGTTCTCGTGGGGAATGGTATGGAGTGCGAGCAAGTTGTGAGTGGCACGGTCAGAGTCAGGATGCACGATGGCATCGTCCGTGTGTTTGATAGCGTCAGACATGTTCCTGATCTTCGCAGTGGCCTGATATCGATAGGATCTTTGACCGGGATGGGCTACAGGGCAGTGATCGAGGATGATCGACTGCGTATTTCCCGAGGATGCCTGGTTGTCATGAGGGGGAAGAAGCGTGGAAACTTGTATGCGCTCGATGGGCACACGGTAGTAGGCGAGACTGGCAGATCACAGGAGTCCGAGAGTAGAGATCCAGCGAGACTGTGGCATCTCAGATTGGGGCATGCTGATGAGCAGAGCCTTGACATTCTTCAGAGGAGGAGTGTGTTCGGAGGTGATCGTGGGCTTGAGTCTTGCAGTAATTATGGTGCAGAGCGGCCGAGGCAAGTGCAGTTTGGGACAGCTGTCAGACACAGTAGGGAGCCCCTAGAGTGCGTCTACGCCGGCGTATGGGGTCCATGTCCAGTTTCTTTCCTGGAAGGCGCGAGGTACTTCGCGGCCTTCATAGATGACTTCTCGAGGAGAGTCATGGTTACTCTCATGGGATCTCGGGGGGAGATCCATGAGAAGGTGCGGCTATGGACCCGCATAGTCGAGAGGCGGATGGGTAGACCCGTAGGAGAGATCCGTACCAACGACGTAGAGATACAGGATGTTTGTAAGTCAGAGGGGATCACGTGTCGATACACCATTCCTGATGGAGACCCTCACGGTGGCGTAGCAGACAGTATGATCAGGATGTTGGTACAGAAGACACGGGGGCTATTGAGACCATCCGGCCTTCCTAGGGAATTATGGGCGGAGACCCTTGCTACTGCGGCATACCTCATAAACCGAACACCGTCACTAGCCGCAGGTAGTTCTATTCCCGAGGAGTTATGGACGGGCAGCGTTGTTGACTTCTCGCACTTGCGTACGTTTGGATGTCCTGTGTGGCCACACGAGAGGGACGATGACGATGTAGGACAGTGCATGCATGATTGTGTCCTAGTCGGGTACGCTGGTGGAGGTGCGAAAGGGTACAGGTTATGGTGTCCTAGTACCCACGAGGTGATTGTCAGACGACACGTCATGGTTGACGAGTTCGCAGTGCTTAGGGCGGAGCAGACTCTTGACGGTGTGTAGAGAACAGAGGACAGCCCGGTCCATAGAGAGGATGAGGTGATTCAGATTCAGAATCAGGCAGGTGATCAGACACGTGTGCAGACGGACATGATGCAGAGTTCATCCGATGTGGTCAGTGTCAGTGATCAGCAGGTATCTCACGATGTAGCTCCAGATTTAGTTCAGTTGGAGGTGCAGAGGTCAGCGGTCTATGAGGATGCTTTACATTCGGTCATCGTATCGATGCAGTCAGTTGCAGTGTGTGAGGAGACAGAGGTCTCTCACAGTTCTAGCGTGCACGTTATGGGTGCTCTTGAGGAGACCCAGCATGTTGAGGTGTACAGCTTTAGCTTCGAGGTAGAGCCGTCGATCTACGGAGGAGTAGGGCAGTTGGTTTCCGCACCGATGCCAGAGGTTGCAGTGGGTGAGGCAGAGGTCTCTCACGTTTTTAGCATGCATGAGTTGGTTGTTTCTGAGGAGGACCAGCATGTTGAGGTGTGCAGCTTCAGCTTCATGGTAGAGAGGTCTTTTGAGGAGCTTGACATCAAGGTAGAGCATTCATTGTGCATGGTAGAGCAGTCTTCACAGTATAGGCACATGCGATATGACTCTCGTTTGGCTACGGGTAATTTTTCAGGCGCATCTTCTGATACTTCAGAGGCCAGACCGGTGGAGATGCATATAAGCAGGGAATCTGATAGCATGGTGGAGCATGGAGACTCCCACGGCAGTGTGAAGACTGCAATGGTGGTCCCAGGTGGAGTTGCCACTAGGGACATGGAGCTGAGAGTTAGGAGGCCACATATCAAGTGCGTTCTCGCTCGATATAGGGAGAAGGCAGAGCCGAGAGGAGCTCCTTCAGTGTGCGCTCATCTCTTACCTTCGGCGAGTTCATCACAGGGCATGGCGGATGAGGACGATCCCCAACGGCTAGATGTTGGTGCGGCGGACAGTTTGGTGCTTGTGTGTGCGCATTCGTGTCTTGAGTCGTTGGCACAGTCAGTTGAGGCGCAGAGCCGGTGGACGGTGAGTCTTGATGACAAACATCAGTAGACAGAGTGGATACAGACAGTGTATCGATGTGATCCAGCTGGGGTCAGTCTGCAGAGCAGCGGGGATGACGACGTGTTTCTCACAGATGATGGCCATGGAGAGCATAAATTGCTCGCGGACCCGTGTGGTGATGACAGGGATGTTCATGAATTGACAGAGGGCTCATTGGACACTGGCACGGTGTCATTTGGTTCGTTCATGGAGTCCGAGCTCGCATGGTTATCCTCAGAGACAGATGACTTCATCGCAGACATAGCGATGAATGAGGCGGAGATGCGTGAGGCTAGGCTCAGACGACTTCTGAGCTTGGCATGTCTCTTAGAGGATTGAGGCACCAGAGGGCGCGATTTCTGATGCACATGATGGCGGTTCACATGTTCGATGATCAAGGCAAGGTGAGTTCATACACGACAGGTACAGGTTGATGCTGGAGCTGTGCGCTGCAGAGTGGGTGGATTTATCAGCCGGGTAGAGTGTTGTTTTTTGCTAATAAATCCCCCCCACTTCATTACTCTATGGGCCCATTGGTGACATTTGCTGTTGCAAATTAAAGGCATGTTTGCCTTTTGTCTCCTTGGGGAAATCCACAGAGACTAGGCTGCCAATCTCCAGAGCGCAGTCTCTCTCTTTTCATGCGAACAAAAGAGAGCAGAGGTGCCATTCTTTGAGCTAGGACTTGCCGTGCTCTTCCTCAGAGAGAAAGAAAATGGCTTGGATCTGAGATTAGAGGGGAAGAAAGCTAGCTTGGGAGCTTCTTCTTGTGAGATCCAAGGTGAGTGTATGCATTTCTTCTTCCATGTTTGAGATCTAGAGCCCTTGGGTAGCTTCCTAGTTTGGAGCTATATTACCAAGGAGTGATCTCCATTGGTGTGGGATTGGTCCCTTGAGGAGCTCTACGTGTTGTAGAGGCTTTGTTATCAAGTGTTACGACCTAAAGATCGTAAGAGTCTGACTCCCACCTGGATCCGCTGATATACCCCATTGACTCCCCCGTTACGGCCTAAAGATCGTGGGGGTCCCACCCGAATCCGCCCACCTGACCCATGGACTCTCCGCTTCGTGAAAGGGCCGCCACCCCGAAAATCCGGAGCTATATGGAAACGTGCGCGCCTCGTAGCGTCCCCCGACCCGGCCGAGGCGAACAACCACAGCCGCACGACCCACCGGGGGTAGCGCCCCTGGGGACGCCCGGGTAGCGCCACCGGGCCTACTGACGTAGGCACGGGCGTATCCTTCCATACCGGCGAATCATAGCCCGTAACCGATCGGGGGGGCGCGACCGGGCCGGACAACCCCCGATCCGAACGACCCGCCCGATTCCCGTGAACCGCGGCGTCTAGGGTGATACAGCCCAACCTTTAGTTCATCGCCAACGACAAACAACCTAGGATAAGGACACGACTGACACATACGTCACCCGACCGACTGACGGTTAGCGCTTTCGGTCCTGACATCCCGACAAAAGCACCGCCTGGCCGTTGTGCCGCCTGACAAAAGCAGGTCAGGAACTCCTGTTCCCGACGTCCTTGTCCGAAGCATCCGCTGACAACCGAGCCAGCTCAGCACGTCTAGTCAACATGCCAGATCGACCCCGCCTAGTCATCTCCCGACAGGTATAAATACCCCCTCTCCCCTTACGGTGAAGAGGTTGGAAAATTCTCTCTTAATCTATCATTCACACACGAGAACAAGGGTCATCCATATCTTTGTTCTCCCACTTATAGCTCGCCACGTACGGTCGGCACACCGTTAGTCCGACCGGTGTGTCTAGCCCCCGTTTTAAGTCCTATTACTGACTTAGGCATCGGAGGGGCTAAGGGTTGAACCCCAACCCGGCCCTTCTGACGAGTTGTTCGTGCTGCAGGAAAGCTCGCCCCTTGACCAACGTCAACTTCGGCCTCCTGCCATCCAATCTCCCTCCGCCGCATCCGGTGAGATTCGACCTCGTGATCACCACCGGCGACGGGCACAACTTCTTCATCCCACCAATCACTTGTAAAACAGCCTACCTAAACCCTCTTCGCCATATAACCACCGTGCCCTTGGTTCCCCATAATACAAATTCATTGTACGCGAGTTCCACCTCGTAACAATTGGCGCCGTCTGTGGGAACGAAGGGTCACACCCATGTTAGACTCCATGCCGATCTCTCGGAACCCTGACCACGGCAAAGATCCCGTGGGTCAGGAATCGCTTTCTCTACTAATCACCCCGGCGCCCGACCCCCTTCTGGGGAAGGGCACCGAAACTGAACATACTTCGGACCACGCCGTCCTGAAGAGCTTCGAGGCCGTCACTCAGGCCAGGGGAGGCTATCCGACGGCGGGAACGGAGCCTCCGCCCGGCCCCTCGGAGCCCCAGAACGTGAGGCGAAATCTCCACCCTCAGTTCGAGGAGGAGGGGGAGAACAGGGGGCTCGCCGAGGAGATTGCGGCCCAGCAAAGGCTCCTAGAAGAGGAGATGGAAGTTGTGCGGCGGTGGAGGCGCCTGGGGGAGGCGGTCGCCGCGCAGAGGCGTTTGGACAAAGCGGCCGAGACCGCCCGAAGGGCCTCCCAGGACGAAGAGGCCGCTCACCGCCAACTCAGACTCATCGTCGCAGAGCGCGAGAGGCTAAGGAGAGAGAACAGGAGCAACCGAGAAATCCTGGACGAGACGGCGACGGGTCGGTGGCTCGGGGACGGGCGGGACCCGTTGCTGACCAGGTCCCCACCAGGAGGAGGTAGCCCGCATCGCCTGCACCACCCCTCCGATTCCCTGCACGAGGAAGCCATTTGTCGACAACTACGCTTCATCACTTCCGAGCGCGAAAGGCTTCTTCGGGAGAATCAAGAACGGATGGAGGCTCGAGGAGAGCTGGCCGGGAGGCGCTGGCGCTGGGAGAACCGTAGCCCGTAACCCGTCGAGTCCTCGACCCAGGGGAGGAGCCCCGCCAGACGACCGTCGGGCTGCTCCCCGGGTCCGGAGGACCGTCAGCGGCCGAGGCACGACCGAAGCCAGACCCCCGAGTGGCGGAGAGGGGATGCGCCAGATCGCCCTACCTATCCGGAGGAGACCACGCCGCTTGCACGGTGGATCACGTCCGCCCCAAGGCCCATAAGGTTCAAACCCCCTCACTTGGCCACGTACAATGGGAGAGGCGACCCCATCTCGCACGTGCAGCAATACCGGGGGGCGATGGAGGCGCAGGATGTGGATGAGGTGTTCCTATGCCGACATTTCTCCCAAAGCCTGAGGGACACCGCGTTGGACTGGTACTTCGGCTTGCCCGCAAGATCCGTTGGGAGCTTTGGCGAGCTGTCCCACAAGTTCTGCCAAGAGTTCCGGGCCGGGCGGACGAAAAAGAAGCCCTTAGACTATCTCAGCACGATAGTCCAAGGGGAGGGAGAGACAACGGGTAGATACCTCCGCCGCTTTCAGGAGGAGAGACGGGCGGTGGTGACATGCGGCGATGAGGTGCTTATGTTGGCCTTCAAAACGGGGTTGCGGACTCGGAGCCTCCACAAGTCCCTGCTCCGGGATCCGCCGACTGACTATGAGGCGTTGGTTGCTATGGCGGAGAGGCACGCTTTGGCCGAAGAGACTGTCGGTGCAAAGGCCTTATTCCCCCCGGCGAAACTGTCCCACGGCGAACCCCGGTCACACCTTCGGCCGAGGCAAGAAGAGGGGCACCGAGGTCGCGACCAGCTGGCCCGACCAAGGCGGGAACTGCCCGGGCCTGGCCCACAAGATCGCCCTGGCCCGGCGCGCGAGTTTGCTCCGGCGCAAGGGCTCCCTCGAGTCATCCCAAGACAAGAAGGCCCCCTACGGGCACATTACACGCAACTCAATGCCCCCATGATGGAGGTGCTGGCCGCGGCGACAAGGGCCGGGTTACTGCCGGAGCCTCCCCGGGAGATGAGGTCAGATCCGGCGAAGCGGGACCCCCGGATATACTGCCGTTATCACCGGGACCACGGTCACGACACCGACCGTTGTTACACTCTTAAAAGAGAGATCGAGCGACTGATCCAGGCGGGCCACTTGGGAAACTTCGTCGCGGGCATGCGGGTAGCAGAAGGAGAGAGAGACCCCCCGGAGGAGGGGGGACTGCAACCGCGGGCGAACCGCGATCAGGGGGAGCCACGCCCCCGGGGGCGGTTGTGAGAATTGAGATGATAACTGGAGGGCCTTTCCCAGCAGGGCGGGTGCCTGCAATCCCGAAGGCCGGTGCCCGACAGGTGATGATGGCGGGCGCCGGCCGCCGACCGAAGCAAAGAAGGACACACCGACCCCCTATCACCTTTACCGAGGGGGACTGGCAGGAGATGGGGAGCCGGAACAACGACGCCCTCGTCGTCGAGGCTCGGATCGGGGCGGTTGCCGTCAGCCGGCTCCTAATTGACACCGGTAGCTCCTGCGACATCCTGTTCCTGTCAACGGTCGAGAGGATGGGATGGGGGCGTGCAGACCTAGAGCCCTGTGCGGGCCCTGTTGCTGGCTTCACCGGCCATGAGATCCCCACCGTGGGGACGATCACCCTGCCCATCACTCTGGGGGAGGAACCGAGGGTCGTCACCAGGGAGACACGTTTTGTCATCGTCGACGTCGCGTCGGCGTATAACAGAATCATAGGGCGTCCATATATGACGGCCATCGAGGCGCTCCCCAGCCTGCAACATCAGATGATGAAGTTCCGGACCCCGTGGGGGGTGGGACAGGTGCGGGGAGGCCGGGAGGTGCCCGGAGACCACGACCATACCCCATCCCAGCGCAAGAGCCCGAGGCGGGCCCTGACGGCTCTCATCCCTGACGAGAGGGAGGACTTCTGCGACCAGCGGCCGACCCCGGCCGAGGAAGTGGAAGAGGTCCCAGTGGCCTCGGATGAAGAGAGAACCGTCTCCATCGGGACAAAACTCTCGGCCGCCTTGAGAACGGCCCTCGTCGCCTTGCTCCGGGAAAATGCGGACATATTCGCATGGTCACCTGCCGACATGCCTGGGGTTGACCCGACGGTAATCTCTCACAGGTTGAATGCGAACCCAGAAGCCCGACCTGTCCGACAGAAGAAGAGAAGTGCGGGGGGTGAAAAGAAGAGGGCGGCCGAGGAAGAAGTAGAGCGGCTCCTCGAGGCCAAGTTTGTTCGGCCGGTGGACTACCCCGACTGGCTCACCAACGTTGTTCTGGTGAAGAAGCCCAGTGGAAAGTGGCGCATGTGCGTCGACTTCACCGACCTCAACAAGGTATGCCCGAAGGACAGCTTCCCCCTACCCAGGATCGACCACTTGGTGGACCAGGCGTCCGGCTATGAGTTGTTAAGCTTTATGGACGCCTTCTCGGGATACAACCAGATACCGATGGC
The DNA here is from genome assembly GCA_030789695.1 of Scilla litardierei. Taxonomy (NCBI): domain Eukaryota; kingdom Viridiplantae; phylum Streptophyta; class Magnoliopsida; order Asparagales; family Asparagaceae; genus Scilla; species Scilla litardierei. The sequence continues at coordinate 4,900,119 of CM061132.1, forward strand.
GGAGGAGGATGAGGAGAAGACATCTTTTGTCACCGATAAGGGCACCTTCTGCTACACCAAGATGCCCTTTGGACTAAAGAACGCCGGGGCGACCTATCAACGGATGGTAGACCGAATATTCGGCCCTCAGGTGGGGCGAAACTTGGAGGTCTACATCGACGACATGCTGGTGAAGAGTAGAAGGGCCCCCGACCACCTCGTCGACTTGCAGGAAACTTTCCAAAGGGTCCACCGGTACAACCTGAGGCTAAACCCCGCGAAGTGTATCTTTGGCGTGCAATCGGGAAAATTCCTGGGCTTCATGATAACGAAGCGGGGGATCGAGGTGAACCCCGACAAGGTGACGGCCCTCATCGGTATGGCGGAACCCCAGACGATCCGGGACTTGCAGCGACTGAACGGCCGGATCGCTGCTCTGGGGCGATTCCTGTCGAAATCTGCGGAGAAATCGATCCCCTTCTTCAGGGTCTTGCGCACAGCCTTTGGCGAAGCTAAAGACAAGAGGAAGGTGATCCCGTGGGAAGACGACTGTGCGCGGGCGTTCGCGGAGCTAAGAGCATGCCTACAGAGACCACCGCTCCTCGTGCGGCCGGAGGAAGGCGAACCCCTAGGGTTGTACCTGGCGACCAACGAGGAGGCCGTTAGCTTCATCCTAATCAAGGAGGAAGGAGGGGTGCAACGCCCTGTTTACTATGCCAGCCGGATCCTCCGGGAGGCGGAGACTCGTTACAGCCCTATCGAGAAAGCCGCCTACTGTCTAATCACCACGGCCCGGAAGCTCCGACCCTACTTCCAGGCCCACCCCATAACCGTCCACACCGACATGCCCCTCGAAAAGAACCTGAAGAGACTGAAGCGGTCGGGGAGGATGCTCAACTGGAGCGTCGAGCTCAGCAAGTTCGACATAATGTACAAAGCCCGGACGGCGATCAAAGGCCAGGCGCTGGCCGAATTCGTGGTGGAATGCACCATGGAAGTCCTGCCGGGGGACCAGACAGAGCTCCCATCGGTGACCGCGTCCCCGCGGGGGATCGAGGTGGGCGAACCCTCAGCGCCCTCCCAGATGACCGCGGGCGAATTATGGACCATCCACGTCGACGGCTCCGCGACGGGGTCCGGGACAGGAGCGGGTATCGTCATTCAGACCCCTGACGGATGCTCGTTGGAATACGCCCTACGCTTCAGCTTCCCGGCCACCAACAATGTCGCGGAGTATGAAGCCGCGGTTAACGGGTTAAAACTCGCTAGGGCAGTGGGGGCGACGAACGTGCTGCTCCTAAGTGACTCCCGTCTCGTCATCCAACAGATCCTGGGGAGCTTCGAGGCCCGAGAGGAGACAATGAAGCGGTACCTGAGGCGCATCCAGATCGAACTCCGTAAGTTCAAGAAAGCGAACGTCCAGCACCTACCCCGCTCCAACAACCTCCGGGCGGACGCCCTGTCTAAGCTGGCTTCCTCCTCGGCGGCCGAGATCGGGAAGGCCATCTACGTCGAAAGCCTATTGACGCCAACCATTGACGAAGGGGAACTGATGTGCACGGGCACGATGACGTCATGGATGACCCCCATTATGAAGTACTTGGAGACGGGGGAACTACCCGAGGAGCGGATGCTGGCTAAACAGGTGGAAAGGCGGGCCCTGTCATTCGTGCCCCTCGACGGAGTGCTGTACCGCCACCGCCGTGCCAATTTCGACGTCCTGCCCTACCTGAAATGCTTGGGCCCGGAGCAGGCTGAGCAAGTCATCCGCGAGGTACACGAAGGCTTCTGCGGAAACCACCATGGCGGGCGCACCATCGCCCACAAAATAATGCGTCAAGGATACTACTGGCCGACGATGATCCAGGATGCAGTACAGTACGTCAAAAAGTGCGAGGCGTGCCAGAAGTTCTGCCGACGGACGACTGCACCTCCGGCCAACCTGATGCCCATCGTGAGCCCGATCCCCTTCGCCAAGTGGGGACTCGACATCCTGTGGCCTTTCCCAAAGGCCTCCGGGGGAAGGAAATATCTAGTCGTCGCCGTGGACTACTTCACAAAGTGGGTAGAAGCAGAGCCGCTGGCGCGAATCGCGTGGACGGACATGAAGGGCTTCATCTGGCAATCCATCATATGCCGCTTCGGGATTCCCCACTCCATAGTCACGGATAACGGAAAGCAGTTTGATTGCGAAGGCTTCCGTGACTTCTGCTCGGGCTGGGGGATCAAACTCCAGTTCGCGTCAGTCGCCCACCCACAGTGCAACGGAATGGCGGAGGCCGCGAATAAATGTATCTTGAACCCAATGAAGAAGAAGGTGGACGCCGCCCTAGGGGCATGGGTCGACGAGCTGCCGGGAATCCTATGGTCCTATCGTACCACCCATAAGGCCTCGACCGGAGAAAGTCCCTTCATGCTAGCATACAGATCGGAGGCGGTCGTTCCTGTGGAAATCGGCGAAGAGACACTCCGGCTAAAGCTCTTCGACGAAGAAATCAACGGAGAAGGACTCGGCCTCAGTCTTGAGTTGATAGACGAGGTAAGAGACCGGGCCCTGACCAGCCTCGTCAAACACAGCCAGAGGATGGCACGGTATTACGACTCCCGGGTGAAACCGCGGACTTTCAGGATCGGCGATTTGGTCCTCCGGGATGCCACCTTCCGCCCCGAGACTGCACAGCGGGGAAAGCTGGCCGCTAAATGGGAAGGGCCCTACACGGTCGTCGATATTGTCGGACCCGCCACATACATCCTGGCTACCCCCGAAGGGAGGGAACTGGCCCACCCTTGGAACGCAAAGCATCTGCTAAAATTCTACCAATAGTTGTGAGTTTTTCCTTTTTACGCGCATTATACACATCTACCCGTTTTTCCCAACATTGTTGTTCCTACATAAGTTTTGCAGTTCGCAAAACCTCCGAACCTCTGGGGCAGGGCCAACACTAGCCACCCAAACCAGAGAAGGGCACGGGCCGGGCTACGCGCCCGCTCCCCCCTCAAGACCTCTGGGGCAGGGCCAACCCTAGCCACCCAAACCAGAGAAGGGCACGGGCCAGGCTACGCGCCCGCTCCCCCCCTCAAGACCTCTGGGGCAGGGCCAACCCTAGCCACCCAAACCAGAGAAGGGCACGGGCCGGGCTACGCGCCCGCTCCCCCCCTCAAGACCTCTGGGGCAGGGCCAACCCTAGCCACCCAAACCAGAGAAGGGCACGGGCCGGGCTACGCGCCCGCTCCCCCCCCCCCTCAAGACCTCTGGGGCAGGGCCAACCCTAGCCACCCAAACCAGAGAAGGGCACGGGCCGGGCTACGCGCCCGCTCCCCCCCCTCAAGACCTCTGGGGCAGGGCCAACCCTAGCCACCCAAACCAGAGAAGGGCACGGGCCGGGCTACGCGCCCGCTCCCCCCCTCAAGACCTCTGGGGCAGGGCCAACCCTAGCCACCCAAACCAGAGAAGGGCACGGGCCGGGCTACGCGCCCGCTCCCCCCCTCAAGACCTCTGGGGCAGGGCCAACCCTAGCCACCCAAACCAGAGGTGGGCACGGGCCGGGCTACACGCCCGCTCCCCCCTCCAGACCTCTGGGGCAGGGCCAACCCTAGCCACCCAAACCAGAGGTGGGCACGGGCCGGGCTACGCGCCCGCTCCCCCCCTCAAGACCTCTGGGGCAGGGCCAACCCTAGCCACCCAAACCAGAGGTGGGCACGGGCCGGGCTACGCGCCCGCTCCCCCCCTCCAGACCTCTGGGGCAGGGCCAACCCTAGCCACCCAAACCAGAGAAGGTCACGGGCCGGGCTACGCGCCCGCTCCCCCCCTCCAGACCTCTGGGGCAGGGCCAACCCTCGCCACCCAAACCAGAGGTGGGCACGGGCCGGGCTATGCGCCCGCTCCCCCCCTCAAGACCTCTGGGCAGGGCCAACCCTCGCCACCCAAACCAGAGAAGGGCACGGGCCGGGCTACGCGCCCGCTCCCCCACTCAAGACCTCTGGGACAGGGCCAACCCTAGCCACCCACACCAGAGAAGGGCACGGGCCAGGCTACGCGCCCGCTCCCCCCCTCAAGACCTCTGGGGCAGGGCCAACCCTAGCCACCCAAACCAGAGAAGGGCACGGGCCGGGCTACGCGCCCGCTCCCCCCCTCAAGACCTCTGGGGCAGGGCCAACCCTAGCCCCCCAAACCAGAGAAGGGCACTGGCCGGGCTACACGCCCGCTCCCCCCCTCAAGACCTCTGGGGCAGGGCCAACCCTAGCCACCCAAACCAGAGAAGGGCACGGGCCGGGCTACGCGTCCGCTCCCCCCTCAAGACCTCTGGGGCAGGGCCAACCCTAGCCACCCAAACCAGAGAAAGGCACGGGCCGGGCTACGCGCCCGCTCCCCCCCCTCAAGACCTCTGGGGCAGGGCCAACCCTAGCCACCCAAACCAGAGAAGGGCACGGGCCGGGTTACGCGCCCGCTCCCCCCCTCAAGACCTCTGGGGCAGGGCCAACCCTAGCCACCCAAACCGGAGAAGGGCACGGGCCGGGCTACGCGCCCGCTCCCCACCTCAAGACCTCTGGGGCAGGGCCAACCCTAGCCACCCAAACCGGAGAAGGGCACGGGCCGGGCTGCGCGCCCGCTCCCCCCCTCAAGACCTCTGGGGCAGGGCCAACCCTAGCCACCCAAACCGGAGAAGGGCACGGGCCGGGCTGCGCGCCCGCTCCCCCCCTCAAGACCTCTGGGGCAGGGCCAACCCTAGCCACCCAAACCAGAGAAGGGCGCGGGCCGGGCTGCGCGCCCGCTCCCCCCCCTCAAGACCTCTGGGGCAGGGCCAACCCTAGCCACCCAAAACAGAGAAGGGCACGGGCCGGGCTACGCGCCCGCTCCCCCCCTCAAGACCTCTGGGGCAGGGCCAACCCTAGACACCCAAACCCGAGAAGGACCACGCGCCCGTGACCCTCGAAAAAACCAAAAGAAGGCAGAGGCACACAAACCGGGACGAAATGGCGTCAGTCCCGGGGTAGGCGGCCCCGATATGACTCGACGAAACGAAAGGACGCTCGGGAAATACGCCGCCATTAATGATACACTCCAAAAGAGGACCCGTAAGAGCCACCTGGCAAAAGCGGTTTCCCACGGGCATGAATTCAAGGAGCCCATTAATAAGGACAACTCAGCGCAATAAATATGGGAGAAACCGTCAGCGAGATCTCCCTATAAAGACGCCACTCACCCTTCCGAAAGACAGAGAACCAAGAGACGGAAGACATGAGAAACCGCCACTTGACCCCCCCACCCACTGGGAAACGTGCCGGGATACAACGCCATAACAAAAGAGAAGTCACCGGCCATCAGTGGCTCCCACCGCCCAGGGCGGCAGTTCCCGCGCCTCCAGCATCTCCGACAGGATATTCCTCTTACAAACGGATCACTGACAGGATATTCCACTTACACAAGGGAAATCCGCCTTTCACGCCTCCGTCCGCCCTAAACAAGGACGAGTCGGAGAAAGGTCGGCATCCGATCCCCGCCGGCTGGACAGGCGAGAGCCCCTAGTGCTTGCCGGCCAGTACCTCCTCGCCGTCGACCTCCGGACGAGGACCACGGAAAGGCTGCATCCCCGACGAGCCCAAAAGGCAAGTCATGGCGTGTCAGCCCGCCCCTGCACAATCGGGCCTCGAACCCCACCCTCAAACCGAAGCAGCGAGGCATGGGGGGGAGGGGCGGCCCGATCCTCAAGAACCTCCCCAAGACACAAGCCCCAAAAAGACGGCTTCCCTGGTGACTCCCCTTCTCAGTGCCTCTACCGGACCGAGGAAACTTTACCCAGTCCGTGGAGGGAGATGACAAAGCAATGGAGGGGAGGCGGCCCGATCGTCAAGATTCCCCCCCCTCTCGGGCCTAGGAGACCTTGCAACACTTCAGCACAGAAGGCGGTCACTCACCTCCGCGCCAAGAACGACTCGAGTTAAAAAGGGCCCACCCGGCCCAAAGTGACCCCTAGATCCGGAGGTCATTAAACCACGGGCGATGACAGCTCTATAGCCCCTCCTCAGGCCAGGGTCTGACCCCACAACGGGCGATATACTAAGAACTCATGTACAATCTATAGATTAGCTCTCATAAATTTAAATGAAAACGTTCTTCCTTGTACGCTCAGATTTTTTGGAGAATACCATAGCGTATAGCTATCCCCCCGCCAAGTGCCGGGCGAGCAACGCGCCACCCCCCCCCCCCCCCCCCCCCCCCCGCCTAACTGGCTTAGGACGCCTAGGAAGTTTACGCCCGCAGCTCGAACCCCGCGATACTACGCTTTGAACCCAGCCCCCCCCCCCCCCCCCCGCTTCCTGAAAGCTACCAACAACTTTCGCTCAATGGGGAAAGTGGCGAACTGAGGCTCGCCCTGCGTAACCGATTCGGCCCGAGATCAAATCATGATAGGACAGCGTGTCTCATCCCGAACCTCTTCGCCGACTCCCCGCCCCGCCCAAAGGCAACACAAGCCGTCAACATCCCCTTCCCCCAGACCTCGCGATCTCGGACATGGGAATGTTGGGGGCATAATTGGTGATTGTGTAACTCACGCAAGAAGCCAAGACACGTGACCTGGAACAGACCGGTCGCAAGGCTAAGGCCACGAAATCGGCGCCCAGTCCGGATAAGGCAGCGGCCCTGTCTCGTCGAAGCAGCGCCACGATGCGACTTGACATAACGAAAGGACGCTTGGACAACATGCCATCAGCAGCAACACGCCCCCCGAGAGGCCAGAGCAGACAACCCGTGCCGGATACCGCCAGGGAAAAGCGATTCCCAAAGCGCGTGATTCCGCGGAGCCCATCAATGGCACTAATCCCCCATATTACCCAGGAAAAACCCTTCCGCAAAATCTCGCTATAAATACCCCCCCCTCCAGAGGTCAGGGAAAAAGGAGAGAGAGACACAGGGGATTCGCATCCCCTCACTCCGGGCATAAAACGGCCCCAAACGCCCCACCGAGCTACGGAGAAAGCCGATAGCCACCGACGGACCTCATTTCCCCCGACGATGGCCGCCATAGCCCCACCACCTCCAACAGGATATTCCCCTTACACATGGGAGGCCCCGCCCGCCAGCTTTCCCCCTGCCCGTTATTGGATCAAAAGGCAGGTCCAGAAGGCTAGCCACGGGCCGCAACACCCCAATTAACACCTGGCCGACGGCGATCCCCACAGGGTGTCAGGGGAGAAACCCCCCAACGGCTCTCCCAACGGCTCTCCCAGCGGCGCCACCACCGCCACCTCGTCCTCAGCCTCCCCGGGGTTCCCCCTCGGTGCGCGGGATCCCAGGCGAGGCTGGGCAACCCTCCAGCACGACGACAGCGAGGCAGAACGCGAGGAAGCGAGGAAAGGGAAAGGAAGAGGGTCCCCTCCTACGACCGAGGGTCGCCCCCCCCCCGAAGGCTGAACCGCCACAGGGCGGCACCCCTAAAAAAACCCAAACATTGGTTCCCGGCGCGTCGGCCGGCCCCCGGACAATGAGGCGGTAGGAATTCGGCAATCGACATAAGGGAAGACTGCCCCGACGCAGGGATCTGCTCCTCCCGACGGAGCGAACAACAAATGTGGACAACCCTCCGTCCCAACCGCCGGTTGGGTCACATCTTCTCCATTGTTGTAAATATCATCTAGATCCCCGAATAAGAGTTGATGAATAACACTCCCCCTTACGAACCCCTCCCCTTGAGCCCAAGCGCACGGCTACGGGGCGGTCCGCCGGGCGCGAAACGGCCCAAGCCCCGCGGAAATTACAAACCCGACCTAGTAACCACATACGACGGCACGTCGTTATAGGGCGACGCCCCGCTTGGCACCACTCGGGATAAGACCTCGCAATCCTGCTATTGCGGGACACACCCCACGGGAGCGGCGTCGCCCCTTCCCCCCCTCCGAGCGGGGATCCCTATCCAAGTCGGGATAGGGGGCGGCGTTACGCCATCCGAGCCGAGCCGGGCTTCCGCCTCACTCTCAGATGCCGGGGGCAATTGTTACGACCTAAAGATCGTAAGAGTCCGACTCCCACCCGGATCCGCTGATATACCCCATTGACTCCCCCGTTACGGCCTAAAGATCGTGGGGGTCCCACCCGAATCCGTCCACCTGACCCATGGACTCTCCGCTTCGTGAAAGGGCCGCCACCCCGAAAATCCGGAGCTATATGGAAACGGGCGCGCCTCGCAGCGTCCCCCGACCCGGCCGAGGCGAACAACCGCAGCCGCACGACCCACCGGGGGTAGCGCCCCTGGGGACGCCCGGGTAGCGCCACCGGGCCTACTGACGTAGGCACGGGCGTATCCTTCCATACCGGCGAATCATAGACCGTAACCGATCGGGGGGCGCGGCCGGGCCGGACAACCCCCGATCCGAACGACCCACCCGATTCCCGTGAACCGCGGCGTCTAGGGTGATACAGCCCAACCTTTAGTTCATCGCCAACGACAAACAACCTAGGATAAGGACACGACTGACACATACGTCACCCGACCGACTGACGGTTAGCGCTTTCGGCCCTGACATCAAGACAAAAGCACCGCCTAGCCGTTGTGCCGCCTGACAAAAGCAGGTCAGGAACTCCTGTTCCCGACGTCCTTGTCCGAAGCTTCCGCTGACAACCGAGCCAGCTCAGCACGTCTAGTCAACATGCCAGATCGGCCCTGCCTAGTCATCTCCCGACAGGTATAAATACCCCCTCTCCCCTTACGGTGAAGAGGTTGGAAAATTCTCTCTTAATCTATCATTCACACATGAGAACAAGGGTCGTCCATATCTTTGTTCTCCCACTTATAGCTCGCCACGTACGGTCGGCACACCGTTAGTCCGACCGGCATGTCTAGCCCCCGTTTTAAGTCCTATTACTGACTTAGGCATCGGAGGGGCTAAGGGTTGAACCCCAACCCGGCCCTTCTGACGAGTTGTTCGTGCTGCAGGAAAGCTCGCCCCTTGACCAACGTCAACTTCGGCCTCCTGCCATCCAATCTCCCTCCGCCGCATCCGGTGAGATTCGACCTCGTGATCACCACCGGCGACGGGCACAACTTCTTCATCCCACCAATCACTTGTAAAACAGCCTACCTAAACCCTCTTCTCCATATAACCACTGTGCCCTTGGTTCCCCATAATACAAATTCATTGTACGCGAGTTCCACCTCGTAACATCAAGGATTCCCACTTGGTTGAGAGTGTGTGAGCTTGGTGAGAGATCTAGGGTTAGGTCTTGTTGTTTGGAGCTAATCTCTCATTGTGGAGGAAGAGGATGATGGGGTCGGTGTATGCCTTGCTTGATCAGTAGTGGAACCGGGTGCATTGGATGCTGGATGTAGGTTGTTCGCAACCGAACCAGGGTAAATCTCCGTCTCTTTTGTGTTTGCTCTTACTTTCGTATTATATTCGTGTGCCTACATATATCTGTCGCAAGATCGTTAAAAGGGTTGTTTGTTGGTGACAACTTTCTTTTGTGCCCGTGAGGTGTTTGGTTTTGTGCCTAGGTGATATCTCGGTGGAATTCGGGCTTGGGATTGTTTGGCCACCGTTTCTGCGTATTGTAGGTGGCATTGTGTACCTAGCCTAAGTGTTGGGGAGGTGCACGGGGATCCAACAGCACATTCATGCGTTTTTAGTGCGTTGAGTTTGCTTGCTTTTTGATTTATAAAGTTGGACGATGAAGTTTCTTTTACTTCTGTGTTATATTGATTGCTTGTTTATTTAGAACCACTCTTTCATGTTTGTTTTCTTGAATGAATTTTTTGTCGATATTTTATTATTTGAATTTTGTGTTGTCCAAATAACATTTTGATGAATTAGTAGGAAAAAGTTGCGTAGTAATAACAGAGATACAGGCAAAAAAAAAATTAATTAAGATAATGGAGGAAATCAAATCATATGTGTAATAATTTGATTAATCTAGTTTTTTGTTGTATAATGTTAGCACAATGCAAGTTGGTGTTGGATTACTTGTAGTTGGAGTTCATAGGGAACCACGTGGATGAGGCCGTAGAGCTCCGTCACCAAAATCGTTCTCTTTTTCCCAGTTAACCATCATAAAATCTAGAATTACAAATGTTTCCCCATTTTATTTCATCGCATGGAGTATATTCATGGCTGGTTCGGACACAAACACATTGGAGTGGGCAATGGCGGAACTGATGCACAACCCATGCGTTTTAAGGAACGTGCAAGCCGAGCTCTGGCAACACCAGGAGGCTACTAGGAGGCTACTGACGTCACGCAGATAAAAGATAAAGACTTTGTGAACCATTCGTATCTGAATGCGGGCATGAAGGAGACTCCGAGGCTCCACCCTCCCCGCGCGCTTCTCGTACCACGACAGGCTAGCAAAGCCGTAAAACTTCTCAGCTACCATGTTCCGAAGGGGACTCAGATCCTCGTCAACGTTTGGAAGCGTGGAAGGGACGGTAATGTGCGGAGCAACCCGGTTAGCTGACTAGGAAGACTTATCTCGTGTAACTTAAAGGGCCTTGCCCATCAATATATAACAAAGTAACCAACCAAGTTGACTTGATGAGCTTCTATCAACAAGAAAACAATGTATAAAATTAGTTTGACATTGATCATAGCGGCAATTAGATATATGTTAATAAGACTTTGGAAATGGATCCGAGTTTAGTCCTCGACCCTTGGTTTCTATAATGATGGCATGTTACGGGGTTTAAACTCAAAATCAATAACCGTTGAACTATAAAACTTAAAAGACATGTTGTATCTGTAAGGAATAAACTCTCTTGTATTATTCCAAGGGCAAATATATATAGAGTACAGGCAAAGGGAAATAAGCACTAAAGACCCTATACATATACTCCTAACACCCCCCCCCCCCCCCCCCCCCCCCCCCCCCCCCCCTCAAACTCATGGTGGATCAACAACACTGAGTTTGGAAAGATAAAAACTGTGCTTATGAAGAGGTAGATCCGTAGGAGGCGGAGGCTAGATTGCGGAAGCAGGCGGAGGCGCGGCCCGAAGCAGGCGAGGCGCGGCCCGAAGGCGCGGCGCGGATCGCCGGCAGCGGAAGGCGGAGTCGCACAGGGGCGCGGCGCGGCAGCGAACGCGAGCGCAAGCGGAACCAATAATCCAAAGCTCTTGCCCAATCAGAAGACAGATCGGAGGGAGCCCAGCGAGAAGAACCGCAGTAGATCGAGAATCGATCGAGAATCAATCAGCAGAAACACGGCCAAGTGACGGCACGCGGGGTCAGAAACGCCAAGTGACGACAGACCCACGGCCTGGGGCCAGGAGCGTCGGCGACGGCCGGATGGAGGTCTGATCCGCTCGTCGATCAGATTTGATGCTGGCCGACCGATCACAGGAGCCGATCAGAGGAAGTCTCCGAGCCGCCGGAACAAAGGCGGCGCAAGCGCAGGCGGCGCAGGCGAGGACGCGGCAGGCGGGCGAGGCGGCGCGCCCCGCCTCGCCCGCGGGGGAGACGCGGCGGGGGAGAGAGCAAAAAGACGGCTAGGGTTTAGGTTAAACCTTGCTCTGATACCATGTAAGGAATAAACTCTCTGGTATTATTCCAAGGGCAATAGCCCGATATATATAGAATACTTGCAAAAGGAAATAAACACTAAAGATCCTATACATATACTCCTAACAGTATCGACCTAGCTAGGAGCCTAAAACGGGTAGCTGTTCTTGACGCCAATGACCTGAAAGGCTCGACCGAATCCATTGAAAATTTCATTAAGAAACTTCTCATATGAATACAACTCGAGAATATCTGCCACAAAGAACCAATAAAAGTTGCATACGTACGAGAATAACAATATTGAAGTTACTTAAGAAACCAAAGATGAAAACAACATCATCGGAGTACATAAAACCCAAGATAAAAGGGTTTATATTCTTAGTCATAAAGAATGCCTGGGATTATAATTACGGCCAAGACAGTGTCGACAATTCAAGGGAAAAGCTCGATCAAGGAGCGCAGACCCAAAGGCGTCACCGAATACAAAAGAGGGATGTTTGAAAAATCTGGAACCTCTTGTTGTTAGTCGTTAAACCTTTTTCTTTACTATGATCCCGAGTCCCAAGTCCTCCTACCAAAATAGTTCAGAAAGGCCAACTGAACTCAGCTCAACATTAAGACAAATCTAGCTCAGGAGAGAAGAGCTCAACAGCAAGACATCTTTTATATAGATGTAACAAAATACATGGACAGAAAAACAAATCAGAAAAAGATTCAACCAAAAAATATATAAGATGCAGAAGAAAGACAAGCGAACCATAGCTCAATAAATTGAACATCCCTAATATTCTCTGCTTCATCTGTACAGCCAAAATAGGCAGACGCCGCATGAAACAAAAACAGTCCAAAATGAACCAAAAAGACGTGAATGAAAGCAGGATGCATTCCATTATACAATTCCAAGTACCATCCCACTGGCGACCAGGGCATTGCAGTCCTATATTTATAACTTAGCATAACCAACAAGACTCAAAAAGAGAAAAAGAACCATATTGGCCTACACATTTCCAGCTAATTTACCCAGCCTGTTGTGTTATCTGCTGACTGACTAACCCTTTTGTACAATTGCAGCTTCATGTCTCTCAAAAAATCTCTGATTCTTTTTTTTTGTACAGTTTTAACCCATATGATCGTTAGTACACTCGCAATGCACCTGGTCTGCAATGTCAAGGCTGCTTCTCGCTCGCGATCTTCTTCGTTGGACTTTCCGGTGAGTCGGCCAATATAGTGCCATCTTGGTCGAACGCACGAATCTCCATGCCATTTGACGGGATCAGCTCCTGCAAAAAATATTGCGTGTTATCTCCTTCGCTTGACCAATGTGTAACCAAAGAAGTTTATTGGTACAAATTTGACTAACATGCCCACAAAATGTGCTTCCAGTAGAAAAGAGGGAAGAAAAGATATCACTGTAAATTATGCCTATGTCTTTCACAAGATAATGCAATCATGCAGCTCAAATGTTAGCTTCCTAGATAAACGCAAGAAAGTTTGTTATTTGGATCGGAGTTGAATCATATTATTATTATTATTATTATTATTATTATATATACAAAATACACTACTGCTGCTGGAGCCTGGAATATTTTGAGAAAATTATGTTTATCCATCTGATCCCCAGTTCAAATAACAACCAGCAGCGGTAATGTATACATCTGGGTCAAATATGCTACAAACAACTCGGACATCAACCATAGCTGAATAACCAATTCCGGATTTGCTCTAACATAGCAATTACAATTGTTAGGTCTCGTTCGTGACTGTGTTGTCAATAGTGGCACCAAGATATTGTTTTGCCTGTTCTTAATTATCCTGAAAAAGAGAGACGTCATAGCTTGGTCTTGCTGAAAGAGATGTAGAACATTATGTTATAACATAACGTTCAAGACGCTGTGTCGGATAGCATAATTATTTGTATGTTGAGTACGGGATCTGTGTCGATGGAAGCTCGTGATCCCTGCTTCGTATCTTTAACATTATTTGGTTTTTCTGATGGTTGAATATTGTTGAAGATATATTTGGAAGCTAATATCTCTCGGTTTTATTGTTGAAACGGTTAGAGAGATTCTTGCCCACAATTCCTTTCTCATCGGATCCTTGAAGATATGCGGAACCACCTGCCTATTGTAGTTCCGGAAATTGTGGGTTGCTGATCTGCTGCTGCGATGATTGAAGATCTTCCCTATTGACCCGCGGATTGAGGGGGAGCGGGGTTATTAGGGTTGCAGTGTTGGCCGCTAGGTTTACAACTTTTGGGAAAAAGTTTGTGTGAACTCCGGGAGGGAGGCCGACGGCTACAGACGTAGGATCAAGGGAGTTGATCTAGTCGGTTGTGCAAGTGGAGCTTGCGTGCAAGGAGAGCTTGCCAAGAATACTCAATGGGTTGGTAGTGACCAACCATCACGGTTTGTATTAAGGGGGAGGTTGTTCCTCCTAATAGAATCGCGACATTAGTGATTGTACTCATTGATTATTTTAGTGGAGTATTCTGATTTTCTGGGCGTGGCCCCGCAGATGTAGGTGTGCGCATCGAACTGCGTTACCAAGTCTTGCGTGTCTCTGATTGATTTGTGTTAATCCTTTGGATTTACTGTTTATTATTACATACTGAATTTCATTTGGTATCAGAGCAGGTCATCTGTGTTACTTTGTGTTGTCAAAGTTAGTGTAATCCTGTATTTGCAGTACGCTAGTCATGAATACGAAAAAAGGCGCTTCCGTTACACGCCCTCCTCTACTTACCGGAACAAACTACATATACTGGAAGTCCCGGATGCGTGCCTTTATCAAGTCACTGGATAAGAAGGCATGGGTTGCCAATGTTGAAGGATGTAGTCCACCGATCGAAGTAGACAAAGAAGGCAAAGAATATCTCAAACCGGCAAGAGATTGGGATCCAGAAGAAGATCGAGCGGCATTAGGAAACTCTAAAACCGTGAATGCTATTTTCACTGCAGTTGACGAAGAGCGGTTCAAGCTGATATCCACATGTGAGTATGCCAAAGAAGCTTGGGACATTCTTCAGAATGTCCATGAAGGAACGAGTACAGTTAAGGCTTCCAAACTTCAAATGTTTGCTTCCCAGTTCGAAAATCTTAGAATGAATGATGATGAGACGGTTGCCAAATTTGATGGTAGGCTGAGGGACATAGCCAACCAGACTTTTCAACTAGGCAAGAAATATTCTCAAAAGAAGCTGGTAGAGAAGACGTTGAGATCTCTCCCTGATAAATTTTCAGCAAAAATAGCGGCTATTGAAGAAGTGAGACACATCCACTATGAGATTGGATGAACTCATGGGTTCTCTTCAAACCTATGAGATGAATCTCAAACAGAACAAAAGGGAAAGTGGGTGGCATTAAAGGCGGAGGTCAGTGAAACACCTTAATCTGAGAATGAGTCGGAGCTAGATGAAGACATTGCTTTGCTAACCAAAAACTTCAGTAGGATGATGAGGAAGATCGGCAACAAGGGTCAGAACCTCAGACCTGTCAACAGGATGGCGCGCTCAAATCCTCCCACGGCTGAAAAAACCACTAGTCGTCCCACTCAGAGGTATGAGTCAAAAACCAAGAGCAAAGGAATACAATGCAGTGAGTATGAAGGCTTTGGTCACATACAAGCTGAGTGTGCTAACACTCTCAAGAAGCAGAAAGGGAAATCTCTAGCCAGTACCTGGAGTAGTGATGATTCTGAAGGAAGTGCTGAAGATGAGGACATCACCAGTAACTAAGTTGCGTTCACTGCTACTCTAAAAGATCAGTTTGAGTATGACACATCTAGACATGTTGAACGTAATGTTGCAACATCTGTTACAACATTAGGGACCATACGGAGCAAGGTGAAACAGGATGTTGAAACATCAAGTACAACACTTAGCAGTGTATTTGACTCTGAAGGTGATAGTGAGGAAGATGATGAAGAAGACATTCGGTCGTCATACCAGACTATGTTCAACAAATGGATGGAGATTTGCAAAGCTAACAAGAAATTGAAAGATGAATGCTCCAAACTGAGAAGTGAGAAGGATGACACTAAGGCAAAACTTCTGAAGACGGAGCTCAGTCTCAGGAGAACTCTGCTTAGAGCTGAGAAGGCTGAGAGTATCCTCAACAAGTGAAACTCAGGGAAGTCAAAACTTGATGATATTCTCAACATGTGAAAAGTCTCAGGAGATCGCACAGGGGTTGGATACAACAGAGGAGGCTATTTGCATGCTCTCAAGACAAGGCATGTGCTCACAATTAAAGAACTTGGAAAACTGGGTCAGGACAAAGGGCATGAGCCGAAGTTGAAGGAGAGAAAAAGGTCAACATCCAGGCGTCCCGTGTATGATTACTGTACGCAAGTAGGGTACACTGGTTGGAGTTGCTTCAGCCGTATGAAGCACTGACGTGAAGGAAGGAGTGTTAAACATCCGAGCAAAAGGACAACGAAGAAATGGGTTAAGAAATCTGAGTTATACAGCATGGTGGCATATACTTTGTTGTTTGCATTCTCCGAAAATCTTTGGTATTTCGACAGTGGATGCTCCCGACACATGACATGTAATAAGGGTCTTCTCACTGAGTATTCAGCTGGTAACAAAGGTCATATAACCTTTGGTGATGGTCAGAGGAGTAAGGTGGTTGGAAAAGAGAACCTTGATGTGACAGGGTCCCTGAAGCTGAAGGATGTGATGCATGTAGAAGACTTGAAGGCAAATCTCATTAGCATAAGCCAACTGTTTAATCAAGGCTTTCTCGTCCGGTTCACTAAAGATGGATGTTTGGTCTTCAATAGAGATGATGAATACATTCTTACTGAGAAAAGGTCTACTGACAACTGTTATCTTCTACAAGAACCTAACAAGTGCTTCAATATCATTACTGACGTTTCAGAGCAGTGGCATCAAAAACTAGGTCACTTAAATTTCAAGACCTTGATGAAGATATCTCAATCAGGAGCTGTTCGTGGTATACTGACTCTAACCAAGAAGAAAGAGGGTGTGTATGGACCGTGCCAACTTGGAAAGCAAAAGAAGACGAGCCACAAGCAAATCCAGATGATTACTACCTCTAAAAACTTGGAGCTGTTACATATGGATCTAATCGGACCCACGTCAGAAACTAGCATGGGAGGTAAGAAATATATCTATGTCTGTGTTGATGATTTTTCTCGGTTTACTTGGGTAGATTTTCTTAAGGAAAAATCAGACACGTTTGAAGCCTTCAAGAAACTATGTACTCGCCTTAGCATTGACAAAATTGTCAGGATTCGGAGCGATCATGGGAAGGAGTTTGAGAATCATTTTTTCTCTGAGTTCTGTGAAGCTCAAGGTATTGCACATGAATTATCGGCTCCAAAGACTCCTCAACAAAATGGAGTTGTTGAAAGGAAAAACTGCACCCTTCAAGAAATGGCACGTGTGATGCTAAATGCCAGGGAGGTCAACGTTATGTAGTGGGCTGAAGCTGTCAAAACTGCATGCTACACTATAAATAGAGTTTATCTTCAGCCGAGAACGGAAAAAACCCCTATGAAATCTGGAAAGGTAGGAAACCTGATGTATCTTACTTTCACATTTTTGGAAGCAAATGTTATATCCTGCAAGACCATACTCCCAGGCGGAAGTTTGATGCTAAGAGTGACAAAGGAATTTTTCTTGGATATTCCACGAAAAGCCGTGCTTTCATAGTTCTAAACCAATGCACTAACGTCATGATGGAATCAATCAATGTAGTGGTTGACGATTTTGATTAGGGAGAGGTAGTCTTAAGTGAAGAGAGGGTGCTTCAGGAAGACTGCACAGATGAGGAAAATCGTGTTGAACCCGATGTTGCAACAAGTGATACAACACAAGGAAATGTTGAACAAAATGTTGCAACACAGGATTCGACATCGGTTGAGATATCACATAATGAGACAGAAGAAGCCCAAGGTTCTGAAGGAATCACTAAGATTATACGAAATCATCCTCCAGTGTTGATCATTGGTGATGTTCATGACAGCCGCCGGACAAAAGGTACTAGCCGTGTCAACTATCGTGATCTTGCCGGGTACGCTTGTTTTCTCTCTGTTGTTGAACCCAAAAATGTGAAGGAAGCTATCATTGATGATTTCTGGGTGTTAGCCATGCAAGATGAGCTGAACCAATTTCAGCGTAATGATGTCTGGTGTCTGGTTGAGAGACCCAAAAGGATAGATGTCATCGGGACAAAATGGATATTTAAGAATAAAACTGATGAGAAAGGCAATGTCACCCGCAACAAAGCTCGTCTAGTGGTTCAAGGATACACTCAGGTTGAGGGCATTGATTTTGATGAAACATTTGCTCCAGTCGCTTGGCTGGAATCCATCAGACTTCTGCTGGCAGTTGCGTGCAATCTCAACTTCAAGCTTCATCAGATGGATGTGAAGAGCGCGTTCCTAAATGGGATATTGAATGAAGAAGTGTATGTTGAACAACCGAAAGGTTTTGCAGATCCATTTCTTCCGAATCATGTCTACCGGTTGAAGAAGGCTCTATATGGATTGAAGCAAGCGCCAAGGGCTTGGTACGAGAGGTTGACTACATATCTTCTCCAAAAGGGATATGAACGAGGAGCCGACAAGACGTTATTTGTTCAAAGGACCAGGTCAGGTGTTATTGTTGCTCAGATCTACGTGGATAATATAGTTTTCGGCTCCACTTCACAACAGCTGGTACGTGAGTTCATTGCCCTCATGCGGAAGGAGTTCGAGATGAGCATGGTTGGTGAGTTAAACTTGTTTCTTGGGCTTCAGGTAAAACAATGCACTGATGGGTTGTTCATCTCTCAAAGCAAATATGCTAAAAATCTTGTCAAGAGGTTTGGTCTGGAAAATGCTAGACGTGTTCGCACCCCTATGTCCACCAGTGAAAAGCTCTCCAAGGATGATGGCGGGAAATCGGTGGAAGTCACTCTATAAAGAAGCATGATATGGAGCTTGCTGTATCTAACAGCTAGCAGGCCGGATATCAATTTCAGTGTAAGAGTATGTGCTCGTTATCAAGCCTGCCCTAAAGAGTCTCATATCACGGCTGTCAAAAGGATTATCAGGTATGTCAGTGGGACTGCAGACTATGGCATATGGTATACCAAGGATACAAACACGTTACTCTCGGGGTACAGTGATGCTGATTGGACGGGGAATACAGATGATAGGAAGAGCACTACAGGAGGATGTTTTTATGTGGGCAACAATTTAGTCTCCTGATACAGCAAAAAACAAAACTCCATCTCATTATCTACGACGGAGGCTGAGTATATTGTGGCAGGGAGTTGTACTCAACTCCTATGGATGAAGCAAATGTTGACAGACTACGGGTTGGAGCAGTGGATACTATCTTATGTGACAATCAGAGTGCGATAAATATTTCCAAAATTCAGTACAGCACTCGAGAACCAAACATATAGACATCCGACATCACTTCATCAGAGAGCTAGTTGAGAAGAAATCCCTTACCATGGAATATGTTGTCACTGCTAACCAATTAGCTGACATCTTCACAAAACCCTTAGATTCTGGCAGATTTGAAGAATTGCGACAGGCCCTAGGGCTGTGTCGTGTCTAATGTTGGTCATTTTGTTGAACGTAATGTTGTAACATAAGGAGGTATTGAGCGGTCATTAGTTAATGGGCCGGAGTTATTTATCGGTCCGTTATTTGTGTTTCTGTTTTTCATTTTAACCCCTCACGGCGCTCTTTCCTCTCTCAAATATTTCAAGACTTGCAGTGCATTTCTTCTAGGGTTCTTGATTTCACTGTGTGAAATTCTTTCCCTGATTCTGGAATGGCGCGAGATCAAAAGGAGAAGTCTTCTCAGAACCCTCGGCACTCTTCCCGCCAAACTCCCTCATCGAAAAGGAGTGCATCTTCATCCTCTCCTCCTACAATCAAGTGGAAGGGAGTGGCTCCTCGGACTGCACGTGCCTCTTCCTTTGGTATTTCTCCTTCTTCTTCATCTCCATTATCTTTCCAAGACATGCACACTCCAGCTGTACCGAATTGGAAAGTTGTGCCATTTTCCCCAATTCTGGAAATTCCTCTTTTGAGGAAACCCTCGGTGTCTGATTCTTGTGAGGAAGAAGACTATCATGTTCATGTCACTGTCCAGGACTGGTTTTGGCATGACTGGGCGGAAATTGGATCTCTCGTGGCTAGATCTTTCTGGAGTCCATGTTGATCAGCTCATGCATAAAAAGATTCGTCGCAAAGTGATTAGGGTGGAAGTGCCTCGGGATGACAAAATCATTATTCATACCTGGAATCCAAGAAGATCCACTGTGAGAATTTCTGAAATTGTTGTGGTAGAAATTTCTGATTCAGAATCATCCATCTCTGCTGAGATGGCTAAAACAGATTGTGATGGTGAAGCTTCTTCAATTCCCGTGAATGCTGAGAATTTGGTTGTCCGTATTGAACCCAAGGGTAGTATTTAACCCAAGGGAGATGCTGTTCGTGATGATTCACCTCTGGAGGGGGAACAACATGCTCAGTCTCATATGCGTGTGGATGGAGCTGCTCAGACTATTCCTGAGATTGTTGAAGGTCCTATAGGTGGTTCTGATGTCAGACCCTGTGCTCAAGATGGTTGTCTTGAAGAGAGTACCCCCATGGAGGAAGATGGTCCTTTGTTGAATGTTTTCTCTGTGGAAGTTCTGCCTGAGAAGCATCTGTCTCATGTTACTAAAGAAGGTCTCACTCAGAATTGTGTAGGTATGGCAAAGGATGGAAGTGCTCAGGATTCTCTTCCTCTTCCTGTTGTTGGTGAAGGGTCTATGCCTCCAGGTGACACTACTATTGATCCTTGTCCAGTTGAGGCTATTGCTGAAGAAGGCACTGCAGATGGTTCATGTACACCACTAGTAGTGGATGCCTCTTGTAATGTTGCACAGAATGTTGCAACAGGAGAGCTAGGATAACAAGATAAAATTGATCATGTCTCCCAGTCTACCCCTCAAAAAGATGTTTTGTTCCCCTCTCCTGCTTGTAAGGCCATATCTGCTTCTAGAAAACGTGCGGCTTCATTCAGTCATGTTTCCTCTTCTCCATCAAAGAGGACAAAAGTATCTGTTGAGTCTGGTGCTTCTCGTTCCCCTTCACTCACTGCTTCTGATGCTTTGAGCAAATTATTTTTTGATAAAGCCTACAAAAGGAGATGGGTATCCTACTCAGAGAGATCTATTCTTCCAGAGAAATCTTTGAATGTCTCCTCTTTTGCCAAGACTCAAATTGTAGCCATCCTGAAAGATCTGGGCCTATTTTATGCTGCCACATGTCTCAAATCCTTCCATCCTGTCTTGGTTCGAGAGTTATTTTATGCTGCCACATGTCTCAAATCCTTCCATCCTGTCTTGGTTCGAGAGTTCTACTGCAATCTACCCAAGTCATCTGGTGATGTTGCTTCTTGCTGGGCATTCAGGAGTTATATTAGAGGAAAGATTATTTCATTTTCTCCCTCAATTTTGAACAAGCTGCAGAAGTGGACCTGTCCTCCCTCCTTACCTGATTGTGGGGAGTCCATAGGAGATGATTTCAACAAGTTCATTAATGTTGTCACAGCAGGAAAGCTGAAATGTTGGCCCAGGTCCTCTTCTTTTTCCTCCCCGTCTCTTACTGCGAAGTATTTCGTGTTATATAGGATTACCACAAGGAATTGGCTCCCGACTTCTAATATTTTTGTGGTAACTAAGGATATGTGCAAACTTTTGTATTCTGCTGGCACTAAGCAGCCCTTCAATTTAGGAAGGATTATCTTTAACTCCATTCTGTCTCTATCAGAATCATCTTCTCCTGCCTCGTCTTTGCCTCATACTTGTCTCATTACTATGACGCTCCTGGTTCAGAAGGTTTCTCTTTCTGCATCTGATTTGTCTATCTCATGTGACGATATATTCTATACAGCCAAGTCTGTTGTGGGCAAGTGTGGTGATATATCCTTGTTGGTTTCTCATATATCTGGTGTTGATCCATCATCTCCACCTCCTACGATTGCTGGTCCTACCACTTCTGTGCATCAGTCTGCGACTGTTTCTGCTTCCCCTTTGTTCCCCTGCTCTGAGGAACCTCAATCCCTTCTGTTGGAAGACATTCAGGTGTTTGAAAATGCAGTGAAGAATGTAGTTGATCAGTTGCTTCTCCTTCATAGTCAAAAAGTTCTGCTCAAGGCTCACAAAATCATGCTAAAGGACAAATTAGCTGTACTTAAGTCCAAACTTGTGTCTGGTTCTTCTAAATCTTTGGAAGCAGTCTCTGGAGGTAGAACTGAATAAGGTATGTTGCTTTTAGTGGCTCAAAAGGGGAGTAAATGTAGTTGAATGTAGTTCAGTACTCTGTTGATACAGATGTTGGTTGTTGATATTGCATGTTGTTGATGGTGCATATTGCTGGGCTTGTTTGATAATAGTTGTTGCTGTTTTGGGGATGTCTTTTCGTAGTGGATCTCGTATATGTCTGTAAGTGGGGGCTCCAACTTTTATGATCATTGTTCTTCTGCTTTCAACATCTTTTCTCCAGTATCGTATATGGTATTGTTAATTGTGCCACTAAATGCCAAAGGGGAGATTGTTAGGTCTCGTTCGTGACTGTGTCGTCAATAGTGGCACCAAGATATTGTTTTGCATGTTCTTAATTATCTTGAAGAAGAGAGACATCATAGCTTGGTTGATGTAGGACAAGGTAGGATTTAGGGATTTGAAGGAGGATTTTAGGGCTTTAATGGATGATTTGAAGAAGAAGAGGATAAATTAGGGTTCTTGGCTTCGCACCAAGAATTCCAAGGCTTCGCGCCAAGGAAGAGGGGGCCTTTCATAGGCAATGGGAACCTTTCACGGGTTTGAGAAAATTCTCTTTTTTCCTTTATTCATTCCATCCCCAAATAACAAGTCCATTGGCCTTTATATAGGCTTACAACCCAACGCTTCTTCTAACCCATCCAATGTGGGACTAAACGCACCCAAACAACTCAAGACACCTAAACACTCAAAATTAACTTAAGACTCAAAATAAAACTAAAATAAAAGTACAAATTCTGATCCCTATCATTCTCCTCCTCTTGAGAACTTCACCTCTTGGTGAAGGGAGGCAGCAGTAGCACATCTGTACAGAAATCAATAGTCCGCGACAATTGGAAAAGACGCGCCCACGAATTCTAATGTGTATAATGATGCAGATTCGTAGGAGCACGTCTTCTAATAATTTCTCACCATTTACGAAAGATAGAAAGATATTCAGCATCTGTCTGTTGGTTAGGAGAGAAGAATCTGGGATCACGAATTCGATGTGTGCTCAATCGGATCCAATGGTGCTTCTATCAACAGCTCTGGTACACGCTTCATAGATGACTCTAGATGAGGCTCAGGCTCAGGCTGTAGGACTGGATCAAGTTCTATCTCTAGCTCAGAATGCACTGGATCAAATTCTGGTTCAGGCTCGTGCTTTTGTTGTGGCCCCAATACTGCCTTAGATTCCAAAGCGTGCTCGGGCGTCAACTTGGGCTCAGACTCCAAGTGAGGTTCAGGCTCAAGCTGTGTATCAATATCTGGATCATGATATGATTTGATTTTGCTCTTTTGTTCTCTCCAATTGTTCGCAAAGGATGCGTAGCTCACGTATCAGTTCGATTGGATCATCCTTTACTTTCAAGCTTGAAACATGGTGGGGTGCTTGTGGAATATACTGATACTTGGTTGAATATCGAACTTGAAGACGGAGTTTGAATACCGACCATCGTCGACTATGACATGGAAGTTGACTATACCAGGATCCTGCTTCTCCTCTGAATGTATGATATGCATACGTGTATTTCTGTTCTTCTGAAAAATAAAACCTGGAGAAGAAATATTCTAGGTGGGATTCCCAGTCATCATAACCATACCTGTCTTCGAAACCATAAAAATGCGGGACCCGATCATACCTTGTGCGTGGAGAATAAGGCTTGTAGTAATTATTTTCGTAGTCATCATAATATCCCATAATTTAGAAAAGATTTTATTATATGGTGGGTACCTATGCGTAGTCGACTGAGTCAGCTACCAACTGGCGCGAACGTCACTAAGTTTGGACTCCAATTGCCTCTAGAATCACTAAATTTCCGAACCTGCGCAATATCTCTACAAAAATATGCTGGAAGTTCCTCTGAGAATGATATAGTCTTACTTTAGAGAGTATTGCAGCAGAGTACTATAGTGGGTACTGTTGCAGAGTACTGTAGAAGGTACTGTAGAGTGGTATTGTTGCAGAGTACTGTAGCATGACATTGTAGCGGAGAACTGTAGCAGGCAGGTTACTGTAGGGATATGACTATCGGCTTGATGAAATTCTAGGACCTTTGTATGTGGGATGTTTGCCTCGGGAAAATTGAGAGGACAAGTCTTCAGGATTCTATGAAGTATGTGGAAAATTGAGAAGAAACATCTTCAGGATTCAGGATTCTGTGAAAGTCTTCAGGATTCAGGAAAATTGAGATCTTGGCATGTCTTCATGATTTTTTAGGAGAAGTCTTGTCCTTCTTGGTCTCTGAAGCTAGTGAGCTGAGCTGATGATGGAGACAGCTACATGGATGGGAGGTTGGCTCCGTTTGCTAGGATTTGAGCTCCGACAGGGACAGATACGGGAACGGTGGGCTCTTGAAGGAGGAAGATGAGGAAGCTCCGACGACTCCGGCCGCTCCCGATGAGGAAGAAGAAGGGCGGCCAGCAAGGTAAGGGTTTTCTCCTCTCTCTCTCTCCCCCCCTCTCTCTTCTTCTCCTTCTTTCTTCGTTTTTTTCCGATATTTGCAAACAGATCTGAGAGAGATCAGATTTGGACGAGATCAGATCTGAGAGGGAGATCTGAGAGCGGCGACCAGATCTGAGAAAGAGGCGGCGGCGAGATCTGAGAGGCGACGACGGCGGCGAAAACAGAGTGAGGGGCGATGACGGCGAGAACTGAGAGGCGGCGGTGGCGAAATCTGTGAGGCGATGGTGGCGAGATCTCAGAGGCCGCGGCGAGATCTGGGTGACGGGATGATCGGTGAAATCAGAGTGACGGCGGCGGCGAGATCTGGGTGACGGATGATCGGTGAAATCAGAGTGACGGCGGCAACGAGATCTGGGATGCACAGATCTGAGAGGCGGAGTGGGCTCGAGTGGGCTTCGCTGGCGGCGTGCGGGCTCGGGGAACTGAGATGTCGATGGTGGCGATGAACGTGGCCTCGACGGTGGGAAGCGCCGGTGGGACGAGCAAGTGCGGAGAGGTGATGAGCGATCGAGATCTGAGAGGCGGGATTAGCATTTGTCCCCTCTCGAAACAGAAAGGAGCCAAAAATGAGTGGGCGGAGGGATTTTAAATACTAGGGTTTTTTTAGTGGATGAAAACGGCGGTTGTGAAGGGGATTTGGGACAATAGGGTTTTTTTCGAAAAATTAAAAGAAAAATTAGAAGAGGGATGAGAATTCGTTCGGCTTTGATACCAAGTTGATGTTGGACAAGGTAGGATTTAGGGATTTGAAGGAGGATTTTAGGGCTTTAATGGATGATTTGAAGAAGAAGAGGATAAATTAGGGTGCTTGGCTTCGCACCAAGAATTCCAAGGCTTCGTGCCAAGGAAGAGGGGGCCTTTCACAGGCAATGGGAACCTTTCACAGGTTTGAGAAAATTCTCTTTTTTCCTTTATTCATTCCATCCCCAAATAACAAGTCCATTGGCCTTTATATAGGCTTACAACCCAACGCTTCTTCTAACCCATCCAATGTGGGACTAAACGCACCCAAACGACTCAAGACACCTAAACACTCAAAATTAACTTAAGACTCAAAATAAAACTAAAATAAAAGTACAAATTCCGATCCCTACCATTGGTCTTGTTGAAAGAGATGTTGAACATATGTTATAACATAACGTTCAACACGCTGTGTCGGATAGCAGAATTATTTGTATGTTGAGTACGGGATCTGTGTCAATGGAAGCTCGTGATCCCTGCTTCGTATCTTTAACATTATTTGGTTTTCCTGATGGTTGAATATTGTTGAAGATATATCTGATATATTTGGAAGCTAATATCTCTCGGTTTTATTGTTGAGACGGTTAGAGAGGTTCTTGCCCACAATTCCTTTTTCATCGGATCCTTGAAGATATGCGGAACCACATGCCTAATGTAGTTCCGGAAATTGTGGGTTGCTGATCTGCTGCTGCGATGATTGAAGATCTTTCCTATTGACCTGCGGATTGAGGGGGAGCGGGGTTTATTAGGGTTGCAGTGTTGGCCGCTAGGTTTACAACTTTTGGAAAAAAGTTTGTATGAACTCCGGGAGGGAGGCCGATGGCTACAGACGTAGGATCAAGGGGAGCTTGCGTGCAAGGGGAGCTTGCGTGCAAGGGGAGCTTGCCAAGAATACTCCATGGGCTGGTAGTGACCAACCATCACGGTTTGTATTAAGGGGGAGGTTGTTCCTCCTAATAGAATCGCGACATTAGTGATTGTACGCATTGATTATTTTAGTGGAGTATTCTGATTTTCTGGGTGTGGTCCCGCAGATGTAGGTGTGCGCACCGAACTGCGTTACCAAGTCTTGCGTGTCTCTGATTGGTTTGTGTTAATCCTTTGGATTTACTTTTTATTATTGCGAACTGAATTTCAACATTGATTTACAACATGGATAATGGACGTAGAAACTGACACATGTTCTATGATAGCTTGTCAAAAACTTAAAATCATGATGGGGAAGCGGTGAAAAATTGCACTATTGTCAAAGTCATCAAGCTTACAGTAGCATTGAACATTTCGTTTACTTTCCAAACTTTAAGATGCATTTAAATAGATCATAGGATCAAGTCGAATCTATGAAGACACGTAAATGCCAGCATCTTTTGTACTCATTTTACCTGATCACCACCTTCTGATCCTTGAGAATGGAACAAAATAGGTCGGCACCGCTTGTCCTCGTTCATCAAGCTTGAATTCTGGAAATGAGAGACAAGTGCAGATTTGCCCTGGATTCGTGCATATGCCAAAGATGCAACTTTCTCGCTGTTAAACTTTTCCCATTTCTTCCCATTGAATGCCTGTGCATGCATGGAAACATTTAGTGGAGCTTGCCGGAGTTGAAAATTTCAAGTGAAATGTAACAGAGCTACTCCTAGTCCGAAATTTATAAATTTGAGATACATCATTAAAAAGATAAAGGATAATACGTAATTTTTGAGAATTATGTTTATTCATCTATGTCAGTATAAATTATCACATCGTCCAAGCAGCAGCTGGAGGGGAATAGCAGACAAACCTGATAGAATGAGACAATGTGTGAAGAAGACACCATGTTTATGAATGCATAACCAACATTGCATTTATTCTGCAGAAAAATATGGCCAATGTAAGGTTGAGCACAAAGATGTATAATATCAAGTACAAAAAGGTATCATAAATGAGAGTCGTTTGTAGGTTAACCATCGTCACCTTAAAATCTATCGGCAGGTACAGAAAATCGTAAGTACCCTTGTGAGTTTCATCTATAGCAGCCAGCAACATCTTTGAAGTGTACCTGATTCAATACCAAAAATTAAATTCATGTATCATCCATGCATAAAACCAACTTCCGTTGAGAATGGCATCGATAGATCTTACTTATTCGGAATGTTCTTTATCATCAAAGTTGTCCTTATATCTTCCCCATTGACAATCTTTTCCAAATCAAGCTGATATAGCTGCTTGCTGTCAAGTTGACCACCAGTGTTATCAACTCGCCGATTACGGCTGCGCTCAGCTTGGCCTTCAAAGCCAATGGATCCAAACCCAAGATATGATGCATTTCCATAAAGGCTATGCCCTAATCTCTGTGATGGTGAAATTCTGAAACTTGGTGAACCATTCTCAGTGACATTCCCCGATGGCAGGGCAGTGGAATTTATTGGAGAGCGAGCATAATTCATCATCATACTTCTCTCCTTTAGGCTTGTACCAGTACCTCCAAATGCAACTGGGCTCACAAAAGGCGTCTCTTGTGATTCAGGGAAATAACCAAAGCGCCTCTCAAAAGGAATACCAGATGGAGCAGATCCAACATGATGATGAGGATGATCTTGGGAAGAAGCTAGGAACTGCCCATGGCCACCTGGATGGAGAACTCCATGCCCCTGTCCCATCCCATGACGATTGGAAGTTAATGAATGTACCATAGAAGGGGATTGCCAAGCAGAAGATTGGGAATTCTCTAAGTAGGGAGTAGGCCTTCCCCAGAGATACTGGGGTCCACTCAAAGTTCCAATTCCAGATGTATTAGAAGTTGAGGGACCAAAAGATGACATAATTCTGGTACTGGAGCTGATGTTTGGCAACATTCCATTGCCATTATCAGGAAAGGAGCGGGGCTGCTGGAATGTCATCCCCTGCGATGAACTGCTGCTATTGGAGAATATTGTGTCTCTGTGATTCGTTCTCTTTTGATCTTTCCCAATTGGTGCAATTTTTAAAGAGTTAGATATCAGGGGAGGAAGCACAGAAGCCAATCCAGGTAAATGGTTGCCACCTAGATAACCATTTACTCCCGCAGTAGGAGATTTACTGATAGCTTGCAGTGGAGTATTTTCATTCAAACTGACGAGTTGTGCCCAAGTACCTGTTATCAATGCATCATCCAACTCAACAAGTTAGTCAAAGGAAACATGCAGCATCAAGCAGGGGGCTAAATGGTCCAGAGTACTGCAGCGAACAGAAAGCAAAATCATTCTACATAATAAGAACCAACCTGGAGGAGAACTTGTTATAGGTGAACCCCTTTGATGCATATAGCTTCCGGTTTCGTCTTGTTCTATCTCTTGGGTCAGCTGCTGCATCAAGCTGGAATCACAAGGTTCGACCTCTTAGGATTTCGGCAATAAACAGACATTAATGAATTTAGTATTTTATTTTATTTTTATTAAAAGATGAGCAGAAATTCAGAGAACATAAGAAAACAATAGCTGTCGGAATCATTCACAAGATCGTCTTAAATACACTAGATTCTAGGCATGTGTAATTAAGTTGA
This sequence comes from Scilla litardierei, assembly GCA_030789695.1. Classification (NCBI taxonomy): domain Eukaryota; kingdom Viridiplantae; phylum Streptophyta; class Magnoliopsida; order Asparagales; family Asparagaceae; genus Scilla; species Scilla litardierei. The sequence goes on from CM061132.1 coordinate 4,928,588, forward strand.
CAGTTTATATGCAATTCTGGTTCTGATTTATAAATGATTTACAATGAAAAAAATGATGATATTTATCATTTATTAATTATTTAATAAGAACATATCACTGGGAATTGAGGATTTCAAATGCATATTTAATAAGGACAATGACATTAAATTAAGTTGATTTAAGTATCAAGTTTATTATTTTTAAATATATATAATGAATTTAGTTAGTCCATAACATCTCAGTTGAAATTGGGACGTCAATTGAGTGAGAGCAAGGAGTTGGCATTATAATAGTAAACATTACTTTATATGTATCAAAATCATTTTTTTAAATAATAGCCATTCACTTCGATTTGAGCAAGTAATTATTTTGGTGGAGTTATGCACTTCCGTTACCTGATGCTATGCTTTTCAGCATTTCAAGATTCAGATTGGCCACTTGAGCCCTTCCTAAAAACTACAGTTTTACGTCACACCTATTTCCATATATTCATCTAGCCTTTGTACCACCTAAGGTGTGAGAGGTTCATGAGTTCTTCGGTCGGCATCCAGCCAAAGCTTTTACTATAGATTTCTTTCCTACACTATTCTTGACATAACTTATATTGTTTCTGCCCTTTAAATTTATTAAAAATAGTATGCAATTTTCCACTTGGTGAGTTTCGTGGTGTCTTCTAGGGGGGAGATTCTATCAGGCTACTAGAAAACTATGACCCAAAAAGTGAATTTTAGGCTAATCATCTTGTTGGAGTAACTGGGATGCTAATGACGTAATTAGCAAAGCATACCCATGCTAGAAGTAGCTTCAACCAAAAATCACTGCAAGACGGGTAACATTACCGTCGTAGCAACCATTGTGATACATGATCACAAATTTCCCAGGTTTTTTGGAAGAAATAGCTACAATACAAATAACAGCTAAAACAACAGTTAGAACGTGACAAGCAAATAGCCATCTAATAACTGGCAGAATAATTGATAACATCTACATTACAATATCCACTTGCCCTTAGAGCCTATAAGGATTTCCCAAACCAAAAATGTCTTGTTTAAAATATGGAAAATATTAGCAAGCACTGATGCTGGCTTCTCCCAACAGAGATAACAAAGAGGTAGACCAGTAGCTAATTGGACTTAGTTGCAAACTCACATGTACCTCGTTCTTTCGCTTGTTTAAAATCAATTGAAGTGTACATATAGTGATGCAGCATTCCTGATCATATAGCTTATTTTTTCAGAAGTGAATTGATGTTAATTCTAAAGTGTGTGCTGTGTCTAATTGATGAGGCATATAGAAGATGCAGGATGACGGGGAATGAAAGTGAGGAAAACATTCCCTTCTAGTTTTTAAATATGTATGTATATAAATAATGTATATAGAGGTATATACAATAGCATAATAAGTCAACAACCATATTATGCTTATTGAAATCTGACTGACAAAATCAGAAAGTTCCGTTAAATAACATCAGTGGTTATTATGAATTTAAAAACAGGACTAACAAAGAATCTTGTAAGTACCATTTGGAACAGTGTATGTTGGTACTGAGACCCAGAAAACGACCTTGCCCCTACAAGTATGGAATATACACAACTTTTACCACTTACATGTGCCAGTTGAATATATAATCTTATATCTTTCATACTGAATATGGTTACTTCAGATCTATATCTAAACAATAATATAGTAAACTACATTTAAAGGTACATTATGTCTACAACATATACCATCTATAACCGTATTCCTCATACTTTTGTCTTAACATTTAGCCGCCACCAGGTTAAAATGTATTGTTCATATTGAAAACTGTAGTATATTTTGCACCCCACTGACAATATATCTCAGATGAATAAACTTTACTTATGCCCCAAATTTGTACAGCCTTATAAAAAGGCAAAACAGTACCATCAAGAAACTACCAGTAAAAGATGAAATGATTAGAAGTCGTATCAAGGAATCTGCTTGTTGAAGAACAAATAATGTAGAAATGAAGTTTCTACGTGTTTATTCACGGAAAAAATAAGCAGAAAATGAAAGTCAGCTTCTCACTTTCGACGAGCTCCACCAGGCCGGCTAAGTTCCAGCTTTATGCGCTTGCCAGCTATGTCAATCCTGTTCAATGAGCGAAGGGCTGCTTCCGCAGCTCTGACGTCATAAAATTCAACAAACTTATGGTGTCGCTTATGTGGTGTCTCCCTTATCTGTAAGAAATATGGTTAATATAAACTTCAATTTTGACTATGTGACTAAATGAAGCGACAAGCCAAATTAAACTAAAGAGTTAAACTGCACCTCTTTGACTTCCCCATAAGCACCAAATATCTGAAGAAGGTCATCATTTGAGACAGATGGATCCAAGTTAAAGACGACAAGGGTTCCTTGGTTCATATCCTTATCTGATGGATTATCCTAACAAAGAGCAACCAAGAGCATAATCAATAAAAAGTTTTAGCTAAAACTTAAAAAGTAAACCAAAAAGTAGTATACATCAAACCTTTGGAATGGAAAAATGTATATCCAATTTCCTTCGCCGAAGAGGCTTATTTTGTAATGCACGCATGGCAGTTCTAGCAGCACGGATGTCATAGTAAGAAATCATCACAAAACCTCTATGTTTGCAGGCAGTGTACAGAGTGCGGATGTCCCCGTGTTGCTGTAAGTGAAAAAATATTTAAGGTAATAAATCAAGATAAAAACAGAAAAATTAACCAGAACATGAAGCAAGAACGGCTGGTGTTTTAGCCAAGTAAAATCATGAAACAGCATGAGATGAACATGCATACAATTCAGAAAACATATATAACAATTGAAGATGTGAACTAACATAAACAACATCAAAAAGGAAGTTACAAATACATGAATAATAGAGAACATGTATGTTCCATGTGTGCATTTTGGCCGGTGGTTTATCCATATATAATTTCTTTGATACAAATTACTGGAACATCAGTGGTTATAATTGGTCATGGAGAGTATACAGAAAGATACAACTAATAAATTAAGATTGTCAGAGGTTGGATTCTGTAAATGAAATGTTGCTTGTGGAACAGTTTTTTTTTCTACACAAGGTTTTGTAATATTACAAGCGATTACTAAATCATATTCTTTTGCATACCCTTTTGTAATATGTATGTTCTCCAAATCATAAAGAATATATGGTAACTATGAAACAGTGGATGAACAAAAGAAGATAACATGTATCCTCTCTTTGGAAGCTAAATGAATCATTTCCCTCTATCCGGTGAATGTTCCAATTTAATCCCTGCATTGTCCTGGACCTTGCTTAGCTATAATCATATTTAACGTAATTCCTACAAATGTATCAATCATTCTTCACTGCGCATGTCCAATCAATCTCAAATTATGCTTCCCCTCAATTAAAGCTGCATCTACATTGTTACTAATAACCTTATTTTTTTCTGTAATTTTCTCGTTGTTGCTCATCTTTTCAAAATTCTCATTTCTGATGCACTCATTTCTTTACCGTGTTATTCATCTCCCAGAACCAGAAGTGATAAAGCATGCCTGGTCATATAACCGTTTACAAAATATTCATTTCAACATCACGTGAATTTTATGACTTAAGACTACAAAAGCACTTATCAATGTTATTAATTTTGCTTTATTTCCATGAGCCACATCTCCACGAAATGATCATAATGAACGACACTAAATCCCCAGTAACCAGAATAGTCACTCTTATTAATTCAATGGTTATAAGATTCAAGATATCTCTCTCAGGCAAAAGTTTGAACAATAAATTCACAAAGCAAAAAACATACACAAAAATTTAAACTGATACAAAAAGTTATGCCTATATAATGGAACAATCACAATAGCAACGTAACGGAACTATAAGGTTATCTTTAAACCAATAAATAACAATTGAGTAATAGAAGTATATGCATCAATGTGAAGTCAATCAGAATTTAATATTGTCAAGAAGCACCTAGAACTGAACTTACAAATGATAAAAGTTAGCATAAGTCAGACGAGTTAACAAAAGTCAGACAAAGTAACAAAGAATATTCAGGAAAACAATTGCATGCTTAATGTTCCCTAAACACACATGCATTAGCCACAGTTGCATATTCACAATTCAATTCGTTAGATGTAAACCAAGTCAGAGTTTTGCATCGCAACTTGAGCTACCAAAAAACTAAATTTGTCAATTAAGATAATATGATATGATAACTCCAGGGTATGTGCGCGCGCATATTACATACACACATTCATATGTATGTATGCGGGTGCTTGCAAGAATTTGTACACTTAAGTAAACACCAACATGACTGTATATATCCAGATATACACTAATATGCACCTCACAGAGAGATCATCCCACAAAAGGAGTGTCAATTCTACATTGTGAGAACTAATGATGAAAAAAGGCATCAATGTCATCCTACAGTACATATGCTAAGTCAATGGTTATACCATTACAGTTACAGGTTGATGAACTACTTCTTTCCTAATAGCAGAAAGTGTTTTCAGAATGATAAACTGAATGTGATTGCAATCAGATATAATACGTAAAGTATTGAAGTAACTTTAATTTGATACACCTAATTTTGGACCCATGCTTCAACGAGGAAATTGCATGAGAGGCCTAAAAGTATGGAGAAAATTGCTACAATTTCCATCTACCTCATGTGCAGCAAGATAACAGTTGGAACTTCTTAAGAAATTATCAGAAGCCAAGATAAGACAAACTATGCAAAACAAATCACGTCTCCTGGCAATGAGATTAGGAAACCAGACCAAAATTATGGGGGCATGCATTTTCTCAAGCTAAACGAAACTTGAGCCAAGTAACAAATAAGAGCATTATGATGTGCTAGAGACCAGGTCGAAAACTAATATGACAAACATTTGATGCAATAAAAGGAAGAAATAATGCATCCAAGACTACACACGAATCAGCACTTATACATAGTGAAATACCAGGACTTACATGAAATCACAAGTTCAGAAAATTACAGTGTAAATATTTTACCTCAAAGAGAGATCGTAATTCTGAGTCTTCAACATTGCTATTAATATTCCTCACAAATAATGTCCTAGAAGGATGCTCTCCATAAGGATGCTCACCAGCAACAGTTCCGACTTGGTTAATGCCATTCCCGATATATCCATCACTGATACCTGCTTTTGCCATACCAACAGTGAGGCTCTCAGAGAGATCAGAGTCTAATTCCATACCGCCTCCACTTCCAAAGATATCATATTCTTCCAATTCCTCTACTTGGCTTGCCAACCCACTAAGGTCAAAATCATCCATAATGCCAGCTAAAAGCTCCTCCTCGTCATCAGGTAATAAGTTATCGATCTCCTGGATATCAAGGTCATTCATAGCATCTTTAAGCTTATCCAATTCGGATGAGGCATCATCCGCAGACTGAATGCCATCTGAATCTGTAAATTTCACTGAACAGCAAAGACAACCATGTATAATATAATGGGAACATAAGTAAGATGTAAGTAAGTAGTAAGGACAGCATATAGTGAACAATGCATACATTTCTCATGGGGGAGGACTGGTAATGAGCTGGAGAAGAGACTAGCATCGCTTGTGTCATGATGAGCAGTAGATCCAGATCGGATCCCCCAGGCACTGCTTCCAATCTTCATCTATGAGATACTTAAAGGACCTAACTGAAACAATCAAACATGATAGATTAAGTATTTATGATTATAAGGAGAAACATGATCGGATGAAAGGATCTTTCATGCCAATTTAGCTGTCGTGTCTAAAGTCTGACCTATTGCATGGCATCTGCAATTGGACAATAGAAATAACACTTAAGATTAACGAATAACAATTTAAGCAAGAACAAATTCCTGATTCTACATCAATATAATTATGCAACAAGGATGTGCATGGGAAGAGCTTCCTAGAATATTCCTATTGTCATTTGAATTCAAGGTCTGTTGCCCATTACAGTAACAATATTAGGAAGACATCAGAACCATAAAACTTAAATGAGGTCAAACTTAACTTTCACATATAGTGGTCAATGAGATGTTTTAAGGCCCTTAGAACTTTTTGTCAAGCAGAAAAAGCGCTTTAAATCATACTGCAAATTCAATGAACAAAAACTTTTGTGCCAGTTTCAATAATTCAAATTCCATCAACCAAAAACCAAAAGGAATTCAAACTCATTGCATGATATTAGATACAAGAAAACTGAATGAAAAGTCACTCCTGGTTATGGTTGACATGATTGTGACTAACTTACTATGATCATGCCTCTCAACGCATCAAACAATCAACAATTAATCTAAAAAAATATGCAAATATTCTCGACCAATTTATACTTGAAATAAGTAGTTCCAATAGTAAGATCAATTCATTTTAATAAGATTATCCATATATTACTTTGGGACGTCTATAAATTATAGACCCAACTGTAATCAATTATGGGACACTCACTAAAGCCAACGGACGCTACGAATCAAACCAAGTTCTCTTTTTCCAAACCCAACAATGAGCCAATTGCAAAAAAAAAGTAACATTTTTATTGGCGACAATTGTACAATTTATCCTCGTAACCAGTTTGGCATCCCATATCTAATTAGAGAATGTGCTGGGAAACTGTATACTCACAAAACAAACATTTTCACTCCAATTGCCAAACGCCTGCGATTAAAATGATAATAAACATTCTAATATCAAAGCAATATTTTCTAAATTTCATTGTTGATAGCAAAAGTTTCTTCCCCAACCCTATCAATGTCCCAATTGCAACGAATTTAACACTATTTTATTGGACACAGTTATCCAACTCAAAATTGCAAGTTATCAAACGTATGAATGCATAGAGACAAGCCAATTTGTCATCTTCCAAATAAAAAAACACAAACTTGGCCACAAAAACAGCTAACACCTTCAAATTCACATGATCAACGCAATAAGTAACTGAAGCAGTCAATCAGCCAATTGTAACAGTAATATAATGCATCAAAGGGCCACCTATTCATCATCGGCGCAAACAAAATTAGAGGAGAAATTACAGTAACACATGCAATCCAAAGGAGCTTAATTACCAGTAGGGGGAGCGCTGATCAGGCCTTGAGGGCTCAATTCCGGATGAAACCCTCAGCTTCCGTCTCCAATTTGACTGACGATTGATTGATCGGGGTGAGAGGAGATTGGAAAATATGATCGATAGCAGACGATGGAAGGAGAGAGAAAGGGAGAAGGGAGAGAGATTCTGCCGTATTTAAATTGGGTTTGGCGTCCGTTGACAGTAGAATCGGAGAGAAGGGAGAGAGATGGAGGGTTTCTCTCTGACTATTTATAGAGATGATTGGGGCGGGGGGGATGAATAAGAATCGATCAGTGATCAGGTGACATGGGATTATGAATGATGAGTCAGGGTTACCCAAAAATGACAAGAATTAATAAATATCTGACTAATAACTGACTAATAAAAAAGATAGGATTCGTGATGGGCAGGGGCTCCACTATTTTATCTTGAGGACCACTATTTTATCTTGAGGACCACTATTTTATCTTGAGGATTGCTATCTGCATCGTAGTCCTCTATGGTGGAGCCTTTCTCTTTGTCAAAAAAGGCAAGAAAAATCTGACCGTTATATCGATGTGACATTTAATGCCTTATTCAGAAAAGAAACCACCTGCATCGTAAAAAACTGCAATGTAGATAGCAATCCTCTTTGTCCCTTTGTCCATCTTTTTAAAGGCAAAAGTAATATTATTTTTATTTAAAAAATAAGATATGAAAATTTTGTGTATGAAAATTTAGTATTCACATCCATAAAATATGAACAATGATATAAATCAAATATGATCGACACCATCGCATTTATATAAAAGATTCATGGAGAAAAGGTTGCATCTAATCAAAAATGAGTAGATAAGCTAACGTGACAGTGACATGTTCTCATTGGACGAAAAAAGTGTAAAAGGAAGTACAAGACATGTGCATGTTTTTTTATAGACCAATAGGAACACGTCACGTCAGTACAACCGATCGTTTTTTAATCAGATATCACTTGTTTTTCATTAATCTTTTTCATGTGTATATCGCCATGTGCATGTTTTGATTCGGTTTATTCTTTCATAGGTTTTTCTCCAATTCCCCTTGATGACTTTTCATGTAACTCTCTATTTAAACTTTTAGTTAGAGGATATGTTATGGCATCATTTGACTTTATGTTGTCAACAGAAATTATCTCAGTTGAGAGTATTTGTCTGATGATATTATATCTATGTAGCAGCATAATTAACCAGAAATTTTTTTGTCCTATGCAAAAATAAAGATGACGCAAAAAATAATTTTTAGAAAATACCAAAGCTACGAAAATTTACTCTAAGCTTTCTCCTTCACTTACCATCTCCATTATATACACAAAAATCAGATCAATTAAGAATCAAGATCAACCCAACAAGAAACAAAAAAAATTAAAAAAAGTAAGGAAAATGTAAAAAGACTAGGGGCCTAGTTGTAAATGTTGTCGGCAACTCATTCCTCTTTGCTGCAAAATTTGTCATGGTCTTCTCTAAATTAGCGAGAGATTTCGATGATTGACAGACAACCATTTGACTTCCGCAACTCGAGAAGTCGAGATAGGGTAGAGATTAGAGAAATTCCACCCAAAAATCAATAACATGCTCACAATCAACCAAGAAGTGCGAATTTACATATCAATAAAAATCTAAATGCATAAATCATAGAAAAATATTCAACATTCTAGTAAATCAAGAAGCTATTTGGAATAAAATCAATGAATAATTCATAGATTGAGTCATGGAGGTAAGGCTTACCTTTTTTTGAATGATAAACAAAAAAACCTTAAAAAATTTCTAGCAGTCGCCATCATTTCGTGAGAACGCATAGTCCGAAGATTGGGGGTGTTATATACACGCACTTTTTTGATTTCCACACACAACCCTAGTGCAAATTTTGTTGGTCCTCCCTGGATGGCAAATAGAGCACTAGAGGGGGATGAGTGGTGTCCTTGAAAATTATAAAAATTCTCTAGTAATTCTACTAAAGTTATTAAATGGAGTTACTCAAATAATACTTAATCAACTATATTAAATTGCAATAATAAGAATGGGTAGCGGAAGCAAAAGCAAGTTCACAATGAGCATTAAAAAACACAATCCAACAATTGCAAACACATTTATTTATCTTGGTTCGAGGCACTTCCTCTACGTCCAACAACACATCCTCAATAGGACACAAATCCACTAATCACTTGGATTTACAACATGTTCCAAATGGAACAATACGTTCAACAATGGACAAAACGTCTTAATGAGACCACCTCTCCTTAAAATAGAAAACACCTCACCAAATGTGAGAAGGAAAAATACTTACAACCTTTTACTTATAGCCAAATGTTAATGCTCGTTTATGTTGAAGTGTGGCTATAGTAGATCTCCAATGATGAAAGAATAAAGCTCTTTGAGATCAGGCCAAGAAAGATTTGAAATATTGAAAGACTTTTGGCCAAGAAAGAGGACTTTTTGCTTAAAAGCTTTTAGACATTAAAACGCTTTTTCTATTGAAAAATTGATCAATTAAGTTAGCAAAAATCCTCAACAAACTCAGCTTATAAATCGGTGAAACCCCATTGAAAATCATTTTTAAATACACCCCTTCAACGGATAGAAAAAACAGCTTTCCGTAAATCAAGGAACTGCGTTTTCTATTCGTTAGTCTGATAGTAGTCGACTACTGTAAAAATGGTAGTCGACTACTCAAAAAATTGTAGTCGACGTTCAAAACAATTGTTTTCACCTACTGTATGGGACAATAAGTACCCAATGAAAAGTAGTAAACTCTTATTCAAGGAGTAGTTGACTATTGTTTGCCTCTAAAATATGCTACTCCCAAGCGCAGGAGGTCAAGAAATAATAATCCGGTGAGTTCGGATATCGTATCCACATGGACGTATAAATCTTGTCTGCAAATTAACAATTCAAAATTAAGCACGGGAATAATTTAATAACAACCCACCTTTTGAAGGTGATACGAGTTTGAGCGTCAAAAGTATACTAAAATTATGCTAGGGATAGTGTGGGTGATGCAGTGGGAGAAGGGTGTGTGTGTTGTGGTTTCATTAGGGTCATGTCCAACTACGTATTCCAATCTCTCGCAGATATCTCAATGATGTGCCTTTTGGGCCATCATCATCGAATGATTCCCTTATGGGGCACAAGTATTCATTGGCCCATAGGTTACATATCCTAATTACTCTAGGTAATACATCGCGGCACACCACCCTACTGTAAGGCCCCTCGATGGGCATTATGCATGTAAACAATGCCTCACGACACGTCATTCTTGGATCCGTCGATGGGTAGTGTAGGCACATGTAGATAACGCCTCGTGGTGCATCATCCTATTGGGACCCCTCACAGGTAATGCAACTACAAGTAAGTAATACCTCGTGGTACACCATCCTCGTCGAACGCCTCGACGGGTAATGCATTGCAATACAAATATATAGAACCCATAAATCAATGGAATAAACATTCAATAGCATGGAGATGAATGGAAGCATAGAGGGATGAACCCTAATAACATCACAACACACCCACAATAGAGTTAGCTACTCAGGATGAACCCTTGCTCGTGCTTTCTTCTCCCCTTTGCACTTCTTGTGATTCCTTGTCGTCTTCATCCATGATTGCGTCAGGAGCGTCCTTTGACGGTTCGGGATTCTCAATTTATCTTCCACTCCATAATGTTGTCACTGCTTGGCATGGTTTGATGTTCTCCCTTCTAGATGTCAAGTTTGGATCATCATCCTTAATTTTATCCTCCATAAGAGTATCTGGCCTGGGTCTTGCAACTTCAGGGAAGAGTATTTGATACTTGTTAGGCCAACTCCTTGCTTCAAACAATTGCTCAAGACTGACAACATGATGATCACCCACCTCTTGGGTCATGAAGCAGCTATTTTCTGAATTAAAATCCTCATGGTCAGTATGTTTCATCAAGCTCCTACCCAATTGCACTGAAATGAAAGGTATTAGAGGACTTGTAAATTTTCTGAACTCGGGCATTTCCAACCTCCTGGAGTACTGAATTCCATCTATCAAGCTAATGCAGAACTCCCCACTACTTTTGAAGAATTCCCTAAGCCATTTCAATCCTTGGATTAAAGCTTGTATCAGAATCCACTTCCCTTCAGCCATATCCTGAGATTTCCCAGGGTCAAAACAGAAGCCTTTCCTGAACCTTCCCTTGCCTATTCCCCTTGACTTCAGCAGGTTCAATTGAGCTCTGACTTGTACAGATAAAGTTTGGACATGGCTGGAACATGTAGTAGAAGTTGGCAGAGACAACCCCCCAACAGAGCTTTGATCAATGAGATACTTGTTCTTTTTATTTTTCCCTTGGAATGGAATCAGTTTTTGTTTTTGTAGCTCAACCTTCAAGATTAATCCTCTGCACTTTTTCCTTGAAATAAAATTGAAGTACTACAGGTTTCAATCCATTGGTAGTGTCCGAAAAGGAAAAAGTACAACTAATTTGCACATTCCACAAACTGATTTGTGATACTAGCCCCAAAGCTTCATGTGATACCCAAGAACCCCTTGATGTCTGAACTCATGCTATTGAGAAATTCTTCACAGCTTCCATGTAGGAATTACGCAAACCTTTAATCTTCCAAGCTTCCCCAACTGTAAGGATGAACTGGCCCCTTCCATTTTTCTGAACATTGGAAGAAAACCCACCTACCGGCATAATCATTAACTCACAAGCTTCTCCAAGATCAAAACTCACAATTCAAGGAGAATGAATTTTCTGAAAATTTTCTTTACAAAATTCTTCTTAATAAAGTTCCAGAGATTAGAATGGATACATTGGTTGTAAACTAGTGTCTTGATTCTAAATGGCTTGGTAGAAATCCTCCTTCGGATTGTTTTAATCTCCTTTGCGCTCATCAACCGGGGTTTCAAATAATACTTGGATTCTTTTCTACTTGGTTGCCTCTTCTTGCTACTCATGAGCCTGAAACTCTTTGGCTTGTTGGATTCTATTTTAGTTGGACTTTGGCCAAAAAAAACTCAGCATGTTACATAGTTATTCATCGTCAATGTAGCCATCAACATCTGTGTCCAAGGAGCTGAAAGCCTTCCCTGAACTTGATTCCTTGCTCCTCCGTCATATTGTCCACCATTGACGAAGCTTCTTTTTTAGATTCTTTTCCCGCTTCATATACTTCTTTAGCCGCAATTTCTTGTTTCTCATTCTCTTCTTGTTCTTGTACAGACATTTCTTCTTGATTGCAAGCTTATTCTTCTTCTTTCTTCTGCTCTTCTTCTTCTAGCTCATCCTCGGAGAAGTACCCATGGGACTTCATATCAGATTGAGCCTCGTCATATTGAGCCTCTTCATGAAGACCCAAGGCCCTATGAGCTTACTCCCTTTAATAGAAGGCTACAAAATTTCTAGGGTCAAACTCCAAGATTTCCAGAGAAAATTGTATACAACGTTGATAGTACCGATCCACTAGACAACAAATCATCAAATTGTTTACACAATGCAAGTATTGAGCACTTCCCTTAAACGTGGAAATGTCGTCCAAATGAATCTTCGCAAAAACACAGTGGTTAGCTGCCTCTTAGAATCGGTCTTTTTGATATAGCTTATTCCATTCTTGAAAATGCTTTAGATCTCTCTGCAGCAAACCGTCGAATACATGACATGCGCCTGCAGAATCGTCGGGCTCTAATACCACTTGTAAAGAACTGTCTTCTTCTTGTGGTTCCTCCCCCTCCCGTTGTCATCCACAGCGAGCCATGGATGTGCATGACTCCGTTACAAGAGCTAAGATTCACACAAGAATTGTAGGGAAAACAAAGAACAAAAGGAAATGTAGAAAGATGAAACTCAACTGAATCCTGTGTATTCAATTCATCGATAGATTGTTCAATACAATTCATCTTCCCTTTATAAGCCAACTCTCTTGCAACAACTAACTTCTAACGACCCCCAACTCCCAACTGCCCAACCACCTCAACTGACTTGGGTTGGCCAAAATAGCTGGAAGCACATCCCCGTTGGGAGAACTAAGCCGCCCAGCTGGAAGGAGAGGCGAACCCAGATGTTGAAGCAAATATAGAAGAACTTCGGTTGGCCAACTATAAAAGAAGGATTGTAGCATATCAGGATTCTCATCCATCAACAAGAACTATTGAACAGTTTACGAATAACGTAACCACGTAAAACCCTAATGAAGCTCTAAAACACAACCACATACAAAACTAGGGATTTTCGAATGATCGGCTGTTTGATATGTATGCGTCTCTTATTAACTGAAAGCTAGGCTTGTGAAATTGCATCATAGAGGAAGCTCCCCACTGTCTGCAATGACCACCCTCCTTTTGGGTGTCCCATTCTGTTGCCCTTCGGCCTCCACTTTGTACACGACATCCATTCCGGATATCACCTTGCCGAAGACAACATGCTTGCCGTCCAACCTAACATGAGAAACCAAACGCAAACTTATTCCAGGACTCAGAAACTTGTTGTAAAGGTACGCTGCACGCTTACAGCTGTCGTAAGAGAACGAATGATTACCAGCTGGTTGTTACAGTGGTGATGAAGAACTGTGATCCGTTGGTGTCACGCCCAGCATTAGCCATCGACATGAGTCCTATGCCAATGAAACGGATTACTCAAAATGGCGTACAATGGGGAATTTTCTTAAAGAGGTAAGAGGGAGTGAAGCATCTCGCATATACCTGGTCCGGTGTGCTTGAGCTTGAAGTTTTCATCAGCAAACTTGGTGCCATAAATAGACTCTCCTCCCCTTCCATCGCCAAGCGTGAAGTCACCTCCCTGAATCATAAAGCTAGGAATGATCCTGTGGAATGCGCTCCCCTTGTAGTGAAGAGGTTTCCCACTTTTCCCCACGCCTTTCTCACCTATAACCGAAACACAGACAGTTTTGAGGATTGAAAAAGTCTGGGAATCCAATGTTTGAACTTGTGGGCATAAAGATTATGAAAGGAACCAAATGAAACACCATCTCTTATTAAATATAATCGGTGACAAGTCATTTTACTATTCTATTTTCATATCAAAGTTAATCATATGATCCAATCAGTGAAATTGTTAATGGTGGATATTAGAAGAAATAATTCTCTTTTACATAATCCAGACTATCACTTCAATACATACAATATATATAATGATAGAATTCTTTTCTCAATTAGAAATAAAAATAAAAATATAAAGACATGTTTCTCTCTTTTGAATAGATGAAATGAGCCAAGAGGACAAAATGTGATAATGATCTGATGGAACTACAAACAAACAACTGCAACATTTTAGGCCCTCGCCATTTTACAGATGAAGGAGCTTGTTTCTTGGCTACATGCTAGTGAATCCCATAAAACTAGCACATATAGCTTTAAAGTTGGCTTGACTTCATGAAAACCGATGAGAGTGAACGTAGGTTGACGAACAGACCTTTCGACGAACTACTCATGAACAAGCTCGGTACATGTTCGGTACATGTTTGTTTACGTTCGTTCGAAAAGCTTAACGAACAAGCTTGAACAGATTTGGCCCAGCCCATAAGGGCCATGCGGACTTGACGTTTTTAGAACTTGGTTAGTAAATGAACAGAGCTCTTGAACATATCTGTGTTCGTTCATTTATGTTGATAAGTGTTTGTTTAGAGCTTGTTTACTGAGAGCTCTAATGTTCGTTTAATATTATGTTCGTTTACTGAGAGCTCTAATGTTCGTTTAATATTTAGATATATATTTTATATATTTATATAATATATAATATATTTATATTTATATAACATATATAAAATACATATTATTATTAATAAAACAAAAGATTAAACGGGCTCATATTAAAGTTCACAAACATGTTCACGAACAAGCTCGATAAGTCTTGTTCGTATTAAAGTTCACAAACATGCTCACAAACAAGCTCGATAAGTCTTGTTCATGAATATAAATGAACAAACTTCAACAAGATCAAATGCTAAACTATTGATCTTGAACACAAATCCTAATTTCTAAACAAACAAATCATGATTTTTAAACGAGTGCAAGCCAAGCTTCAACAGAGATTTTGTTCATTTGTTCATGAACAAACCAAGCTCCATGTTCAAGCTCATTCGTCAACAACAATGAACCTTGTCTCCATCAAAAACTTTTTAAATTTGTTCGTGTTCACAAAGAATAGATTTTAATGGTTTAAACAATAACGTGATTTCATACAGATTAGAACCATATTTCATATGGATGGACTCTAGCCTAAAATACCCCAACCATCTAAATGACAAGGCACACTTATTTGATATGAAAATGATGCAACAGAGAGCACCAACAAACAAGTTCTGCATAACAAGTTATTAAATAACATTTGTTCTTGTTTATTTTGCCAGCAGCTTCTTCTTGCTCTTCAAAAAAAAGATAGATCGCTTACATATTACTCAACCAACATGATTCCCAAAATGACTTTGCATGGAAAAACAATACAAACACTAAAAGCACGTAAGAAATTTGCACTTATAAATACGGTGGAAGTTCGATCAGCTGGATACGCCAGCCTCATAAGTTCATCTGTATCGGCATGTCTGATACCCAACGAGTTGGCACATCATGGTCTTCCACTCACTACCAACATGACACAGTAACTTTAACATACACCTAAACTTCCTTTTATTACATCATTCTCTACATTATAGTCCATCAAAGATAGCCATGAGAAGGGGTTATCAAGAATAATGCATGGTTCAAGTCCAAGAAGCGATGTAATCATGAGAAATCATTTCATGATGGCTCAACTCTTATCCCACCTAATGAACTATGGGTCACCAGCGCTTCAACCAATGCTGAACTGAGAATGACAAATTCCAACAAATATCTGCACTTGTTTCCGGTCTCAAGTTGGTTTGGCTTTGATCATAATTTGATATCCCTAACCCAGTAATGACTTTCCTTTATTAGGGGAATATAATGTAAATAACAGCATATCATATTAATAATACATAACTAACACCACCTATACATTATTCACAAGTAAGTTTATCCCTGCAGTATAGCATAAACATCACTCATTTCAGTGGCAGATGGGGGAATTATTCTCAGTGTGGGCGTACTAGAAACACATTTGTGTATATTTAGAAATTCCAAAATTTTAACTTGCCGTGTGATGGGCTCATCACCTACACACAGAACGGCGCACCAGAGGAGAACCGGGCCAACCCGCATGATTCTGGGCATATTTGCAACTTTTAGGACTTTTTCTATTATTTTAATTATTATAGGGGCATATTAGTAATTTGCTAAAGGGGGGAATTGTATTAGAGGGGGTTGGGTCCGGCCGGCCGGCCGAGGTTCATGTGTGATTTGATTATTTTGTGAAATCGGAGAGATAGTTCTTCGTTCTATGGGAGGGTGCAGACGTCCCCTATCAATCGGTGTCTTAAGAGGGATGTTACCCCTTAAATTGTAGCCAATTTACATCTTTAATTTCAGTTTTCTATTAATACATTTCAGATCTATTCGAGTTCTATCAATTTGGCATCAGAGCACAACGATCTATGGCAGCGGCTACGGGATCCAAAAATCATATTGATGCGGTGGATGAGAAGTTCAATGGCGAAATCGAGGGCATGAAGAAAACCCTAATGGAACATGGCGAACCATTGGCGGAGTTGAAAGCATCCCATAACAAAAAAAACGAGACCCTTGCACATATCGTCCAACTTGCGATCCTCACAGCGAAGGGTGGAAACGACGGCGCAAACCCTAATACTTCAAAAAAGGTGCCACCTTTGGAGAAGTGGAAGGAAAAAGGAGAGGCCTACGAGGAGAGGATGCTTTCCAACGCCGAAGATTACTTCAAGGAGGAAGAGGAAGGGGCTTGGATGGATGAGGAAATCGCCACGACTCATCGGAAGGCTGTGGGGCTCGGTCGAACCCTAGAAGCTTACGAGATTTCTGGCCGGCCCACACCTGGGCTCAAACAGGTCGGTCGGCCTTCCCCAGCCAACGGCAAGGTAGCCCCCAGCAGGCCCTCAGCAGGGTCGACCGACCCTGCTGGAAGCTCCAGAGAGCCTGACAGCCAACCAGCAGCCTCCAGAGGACCCGACAACCCACCGACTCCTCCAGGTGGGCCGATGGGCCATCAACAACACTCACGGGCCCGCTGGACCACCGACAACACCCCCGGACTGGTCGAGGGCCCAGTAGGCCCAAATGCACCCCTGGCAGACAGGGGGGATTTTGACCCCCAATGGTCCCAAACAGCAATCTGAAGGCATCCGCAGGTGTACCACGAGCCCAAGGACAGTTTTTAGCCACCCATGGCTATTCAGGGCACGCGTACGAGATGAGTTTTACCCCGGGGATGAAGGAGGGGGCGACGACTACAACGACGAAGGTGGAGGGGCTAATGGTGGTGATGAGGATTGGGGGGACTATGGCAAACGAGGAGGGGACCAAAGGGGTAGGCATGGAGATCGTGAGAGAGGCCCACAGAGGGGCTATGAAACACATCAGGAGAGGTGTCAGCATTATCATCAGCCAAGGCAGGTAAGAGGGTGAGGAGATCATCAGCCATTCGTGGTGGACAGGCTGAGTAAGCTGAAGATACCTGTATTCGAAGGTGAGGACCCGGTGGCATGGATTTACAGGGCGGAGAGATTTTTTAGGGTCTCCTGCATGACGGAGGATCAGAAGCTGAAGGCGGCGGCAGTATGTCTAGATGGAAAGGCCATCGTGTGGTACCAGTGGAGGGATAAGAGACGACCGTTTCGCTCGTGGGAGATCAGAAACGGATTGGGGGATAGATTCTGGGATACTCATCTGAGGAATTTGCGGGAGCAGCTTCTCTCCCTCAGGCAGGACAGTACGGTGAGTGACTACAGAGACAGATTCGAGGCACTATCAGGACGGGTACATGGAGTGTTTGATGAGATGATGGAGAGCACCTTCATGAAAGGGCTGAAGGCTACTATTCGCACAAATGTTCGCATCCAGAAACCTCGGGACTTGATGGAGACAATAGAGTATGCTCAGATGGTGGAGGGTCGCCTGATGGAGGAGAGGAGGCGAGAGGCAACTGGAGTGGACCTATTTCCCGTAGCCAAACGACGCCAGGGGGACAGAAGGGGACTACGGGGGCAGACCAGACCACCAAGAAGAAAGGTGGAGAGAAAAGCAGTGCACCGCATGCTGGGGGACAGTTTAGGAGGATGACTGACGCAGAGATGAGAGAGAATCGACAGAAGGGGCTCTGTTTCAGGTGCGATGAGTGGTTCACTCCAGAACACAGGTGCGCAGGGCACATGCTCCAGATGCTGATACTAGAGGACGAGGATGAGAAGGTGGATGTGGAGGACGAGACCATCGAGAAGGAGGATACGGAGCACCACCAGTTGGACATGGCAGAGGTCTCCCTATACTCTGTGGTAGGGTTCACACTGAACCATACAATGAAGTTGAGGGGGCATATTTATGACCATGAGGTGACTACTGATTGACAGTGGGGCTACCCACAATTTCATCTCCAGAAAAGTGGTGCAGTAGCAGGGACTTCAGCTGGTAGACACTGGCAGTTTCAGTGTCATGACGGGGACTGGCAAGATGGAGAGCAGCCGAGAAGTGTGTCATTGGTTGGTTCTGACACTGCATGGGGTACATGTGCTGGCGGACTTCCTACCCTTAAACTTGGGGAGTACAGATGTTATTTAGGCATGAGGTGGCTACAGACACTAGGAGATATGAAGGTGAACTGGAAGCTGCTCAAGATGGAGTTCCAGGAGGACGAAAGAGCAGTGGTATTACAGGGGACCCCAGTCTATGCAGATCCTTGGTCTGACTATAAACCATGGTAAGTACATCCAATCAGAGGGGGTAGGTTTTCTGGTGGAGCTACATGGGATAGCAGAAGATGGTGCTGAGGCTGGTAGTGGGCAGCCTATTCTTGGGGAGGTACAGACGTTACTGGAGCAGTTTGAGGAGGTTTTTCAGGAGCCTCAGGGTCTCCCACCACCTAGAGACCACTAGCACACCATAGTTCTGCAAGAAGGCGTGGCTCCCATCAGCGTGAGGCCATATCGCTACACACAGGCGCAGAAGGATGAGATTAAGAGGATGGTGTTAGAGATGGTGCAAACAGGGGTTATCCAGTCCAATGTGAGCCCTTTTTCTACTCATGTGCTGCTAGTGAAGAAGAAGGATGGGAGCTGACGCTTCTACATGGACTACCGGGCATTAAATAAGGAGGCAGTGCCTGATAAGTTTTCCATACCTGGGATTGACGAGCTACTGGACGAGTTACACGGTTTAGCCATTTTTACAAAGATTGATCTCAAATCAGGCTAACATTAGATCAAGATGCGAGCGGAAGATGTACCAAAGACTGCCTTCAGGACGCATGAAGGCCATTATGAGTTCCTAGGCATGACTTTTGGCTTGACTAACGCCCATACTACCTTCCAAGCTCTGATGAATACGGTATTTCGCCCTTAACTTAGACAATTTGTGCTGGTGTCTTTCGATGATATCCGTGTGTACAGTCGTTCCTTGGAGAAGCACTTGGACCATCTGCAGGTAGCCTTTCAGGAGCTGCAGTACCATCATTATATGCAAACAGGAAGAAGTGTTTATTTGGCAAGCCACGGGTGGAATATTTAGGGCATGTGGTGTCCTCAGAGCGAGTAGCAGCTGACAGATCAAAGATCGCGACGATGTTGGAATGGCCGCGCCCCACCACACTCAAGGGATTGAGAGGTTTCCTTGGGCTGACAGGAAACTACAGGAGATTCATGCAGGGGTATGATAATATCGCCTGGCCACTCACAGAGCTGCTGAAGTACAAGTTTATTTGGAGAGACAATGGGACGCTTGCATTCGATGTCTTGAAAAAGGCCATGACTACCGTACCCGGCTTAGCACTGCCAATTTTCTAGACCATTTATTGTGGAGGCAGACGCTTCGGGACATGAACTGGGGGCTGTGCTGATGTAGGACCAACGACCTATTGCATATTACAACCAGGTGCTGACAGCTAGGGCCAGATTGAAGTCTGTATATGAGAGAGAGCTGATGGTGATAGTCCTGGCTATTCAGAAGTGGAGGCCTTATTTGCTGGGAAGCAGTTTCCTGGTTCGCACAGATGAGGAGTCTCAAGTACTTGTTGGAGCAGCACATGGTGGCCGAGGAACATCAGAAATGGCTGCGGAAGCTTATGTGATACAGATTTGAGATTCAATATCGCCCAGCTCTAGAGAACAGTGCTGCGGATGCGCTACCGCGTCAGGATGAGGATGTACACCTGGCAGCCTTGTCTATTTCTGTACTGCAGTACTGGGAGCCATTGTAGCGGGAGGTGAAGGACCAGAAGTTGTCAACATATGGGGAGCACTGTTGCAGGGATCAGAGGATCACCCAGGCTATGCTTTGCAGGATGAGAGACTGTTATATGAGGGACACATGTGATAGCGAGGTCATCCACACATTCCCGCTATTTTACAATAGTTTCACAGCAGTGCCGTTGGCGGCCATTCTGGGTCCTCAAGACCTATATGAGCCTGGCGAGAGAGGTCTACTGGAAGGGGCTGAAAAAGGATGTCTCGAATATGGTGGCGGAGTGTGACGTTTGTCAATGTCACAAGTACATGGCGATGGCCCCTAAAAGTTTGCTACAGCCACTTTCCCTACCAGAGCGGGTCTGGGAGGATCTGTCCATGGACTTCATTGATGGGTTGCCCAAGTCTGGAGTATTTACAGTGATACTTGTCATGGCAGACCGCATTAGCAAATATGCACATTTCATACCACTTAAGCATCCTTATAGTGCAATATCAGTAGCGGTGGTTTTTTGGGAGATCATTCGCTTGCACGGGCCGCCGAAGTCCATTGTCTCTGATAGGGACAAGGTATTCTTGAGCATGTTTTGGCAGGAGCTCTTTAGGATGCAGGGTACGGTACTGAAGCGGAGCACGGCGTATCATCCTCAGACGGACGGCCAGACTGAAATCGTCAATAGGAGTATTGAGACCTACTTACGGTGCTTCACTTCAGAGAGCCCAAAGGAGTGGACCTGTTGGCTAGCTTGGACCTGTTGCCCAAGTCTGGAGTATTTACAGTGATACTTGTCATGGCAGACCGCATTAGCAAATATGCACATTTCATACCACTTAAGCATCCTTATAGTGCAATATCAGTAGCGGTGGTTTTTTTGGGAGATCATTCGCTTGCACGGGCCGCCGAAGTCCATTGTCTCTGATAGGGACAAGGTATTCTTGAGCATGTTTTGGCAGAAGCTCTTTAGGATGCAGGGTACGGTACTGAAGCGGAGCACGTCGTACCATCCTCAGACGGACGGCCAGACTGAAATCGTCAATAGGAGTATTGAGACCTACTTACGGTGCTTCACTTCAGAGAGCCCAAAGGAGTGGACCTGTTGGCTAGCTTGGGCAGAGAACTGGTACAACACATCTTTTCACACATCAGATCAGACGACTCCTTTCAGGATATTGTATGGTCGGGACCTTCCACACGTGTTGCATTATGGGCAGGAGACAACACCAGTTTTGGAGGTGGAACAGTACTTGGCAGAGAGTGACCGGATTTTGACTGAGTTGAAGCTTCATCTGACCAAGGCTCAGCAAATCATAAAGGTTATGGCGGACCTACATCGCAGAGACGTGCAGTTTGACGTATGAGATATGGTGTATTTGAAATTGCGTGCTTATAGACAGCAATCCATGGCCCATAGAAGGAATGCGAAGTTATCCCCCAAATATTTTGGGCCTTATGAGGTGGAGACCAAGGTGGGACCAATTGCATGCAGATTGAAGTTGCCCCCAAGATTTGTCATCCATCATGTATTCCATGTGTCCCAACTACGTCAGGCAATTATCGAACATACACCTCCAACACTCCAAGAGATATTGACGGAAGATATGCAGGTGATCTTAGAGCCTGAGGAGTTGAAAGGGATACGCAGGAGCGTTGGGGAGCGAGAATTGTTGGTGCGGTGGAAGGTCTTGTCAGAGCACGAGAGTACCTGCTCGTTGGTGGACGTCATGGCCCAGCAGCTTCCTGACTTCCATCTTGAGGACAAGGTGGCTATTTTGGGGGGGAGTAGTGATGGGTTCATCACCTACACACAACAGCGCACCAGAGGAGGACCGAGCCCAATCGCATGATTCAGGGACGTATTCACAACTTTTAGGCCTTTTTCTATTATTTTAATTATTATAAGGGTATATTAGTAATTTGCTAAAAGAGAAATTGTATTAGAGAGGGTTGGGTGCGGCCGGCCCTAGTTCATGTGTGATTTGATTATTTTGTGAAATCGGAGAGATAGTCTTTCGTTTTACGGGAGGGTGAGGACTTCCCCGATCAATCGACGTCTTGAGAGAGAGGTTACCCCTTAAATTGTAGCCAATTTATCTCTTTTACTTTCAGTTTTCTATTAATAAATTTCAAATCTATTCGAGTTCTATCACCCTGCCGCCGCAAAAAAAGAAGGTGAAAAAAGAAAGAAGAAGAAGAAGAAAGAGATGTAATATTAGCCATAATTACATATAGTAATATCTAAGAAAAACAGTTATTTATACACTTTCTTATCTAAGAAACATAGTTTCATATATATTTCCTTGCAAAATTTACATAAAAGACATTGAGTTTGCTTAATATCATCTTTCTGCTATATTATTACTTGCATCATGTGTCTTTTTTAATGAAACAGAAAATTACTGAAAACTCCTTCAGTTGTGCCATGTTATTCAAATAATTGCAAGGTAAAGAAATAAATAACAGTTTGATCTATCATCATCACACACTGTGTCAATTTTTAAAAGAAATGATTGTCATGTGATACTTTAAATTTTGTCTTCTGAAATTTTCTAAGGAGAATTTCTAAATATCTTATAAATTTCTAAAAATTTCTTTAAAATTCATTTTGAGAGATAGAATCATGTATAAAAATTCCTGATTTTCTTCCAGCCTTTTCAAAAATATCAAATTCATATAATCCACAAATCATCAGTTTTCCCTTGCAAGGTTCTTAAAAGTTTCCAAACGCAATTTTGAGCTTCCGCTTTCAATTTGAAAAATTAAAAAATTCGATCTTTGATCAGCATTCTTCTTTATCCTTTTAAAAATCTAAAAAAATTCCACGATCCTATGTGCAAATCTTCTTCCACTTCTTCTTAGAAACATATAGTTTTCATGTAAACCCAATATTTGATTGCCTACTTGCTCTGCCTTTCAAAAAAATACAACAATTTCTTCAAAATTTTCACAATTTCGATTTATTTTTCTTCCATCCAAAACTTATGAAGATGTCAGATTTGATCTTCATCCTTATTTTTTGATGTTCCAACAGTTTATGAAAATTCCCAATTGCATCTCTTCTTGCTCCATTCAAAGCTGTAGAAATCTACTACTAAATCCCAAAATTGTCCATAATCCAGAAGACCCAATTGATAGATAGATGGAAATTTGCAGGTTTTTAGGGTGTTGATGATGTTAATTTGCAGTTTTTAGGGTGTTGATGATTTTGCTCTAGTACCGATTTTTGCTGTTCTCAAAATCCACAACCACTACCGCTGAAGTAGTAATGCTAATGCTTGGCTGTTTCTGCTTGCTGCCATTGTGAGTAGATTAAAAGCAAGGCAAGGAATTAAATGAAGAGAGGAGGAAGATGATGGGGAGAGGAAGAGAAGGCGGGGATGGAGGTTACTGGATGCCTAGATGAAAAAGAGGGAGAGGATTGGGACTTTGGACTGAGCGTAGGCTTCAATCCATTTGGATTGATATGAATGTGGGCCGCATGCTACTAAACTAAAGAATTAAGCACGTAGCTAATGGGCTTAATATAGAATTTTCAAAATCCCGTGTGGGCGGGCCCACACTTGACTCTATATGGTTCCGACCCTGACTCACCAACTCCATCGTTATTGAATATGCACACATGCATAAATGCACATATGTCCATATGTACAACCGTGTGCATTCAGTATTTGTGGGAATTCGTTTCAACTATACAGATATAAATAGTATCTTATGTACAACTGGTACAAACTCTCAAGAGTAACAAAAGGTTTCGGATTCAAGAGGTAGGTGGCATAAAACAATCTGATAGTTGGGGTTGCATCTTGCCATTTGGCATGCTCACCAATCCATCCGTTAGACATTTTCTTTGTGCTCTGTTTGTGAAGGAGAGTATGACCCTTCCTAACGACATTTTCAAGGCATGCCTTTCCCTGTCTTAAAATCACTTTTTGGAAGAACAATCTCCATGAGTACCGTTGATTCGGTAACAAGTTCCCTACCAGCAATGTCATGTTTGACATACTAATAACATTCAATTGTAGTTTATCCAGTAATTTCTCATATTTGATGTCTTACTCTTGTCTCCTTGCCATCACTTTCTATGAATGGCTTGTTTTGTGCTTATCAATCAAAACATGTTGTTTCCTATGCACAGGCAAGAGCACCTTCGTTGGCAACTGGCAGGGTTCATAGACATAACTATGCATGTCCTAGCCCCAACAATATCTGAGTAGCTTTTTTCCTCATTATCATCTTTTTTTAAACCAAGTAACCACCATGCATTTTGTAGGGACTATTTAAAATAATGAATGAATTGGTTACAACATGTAAATAATAAAAGAAGACAATACCGGATTTTTTAGCATTGTAATGTGACTCTGCAAATATTTTTTGCATCATTGTAGTCTAAGCTTCTTGCAGAAACACAATCAGTTTTGAGTATTGACTTCATGTGTCTTAGAGTTGACTGCATGATTGCATGTCCTCATATTGAACTTATCGTCGTGTTTCCCTTCATCTAGCATGTTTCCTAACTCTAGGAGTTTGAAGGATGTGGCCTTTTAGGGCTGACAAGTCTTTCCTCGACCAAGAAGTTGGTGATAATCGTGATGATGTGATGATGTCGATGTTTTATAAAGCACCCTGGTCAGCAGCCCAGATGAAGGCAAACACAGGCTAATCCACCTACCCCTCGCATCCCTTGCCTAGGCACCGAAAGCAAAACATAAAAAATAAAAAAATTGCATGTATGTTGCCGCCTACTGCTCTGCTCTCCGCTCTTTCCACCACCTATCACACTCAGAGAGGGTGAGAGAAGAAAAGTAGTGGTTAGGGCTCGTGCTCTGAAGAAGCAGGTCAGACAAGACTCGGTTATATCATACACTCTCTTACCGTCTCTTTGAGCATGGAGGGTGGCAAAGATGTAAACAGTGCAAATGTCAAGGTACAATTATTTTCTTTATTTCTAATTGCCGTGTAGGTAGGCATTGGACATAACTCCTGGTGATGACTATCACCTTCTTTAACACTAGGGTGGATGTCATATTAGGGGCCACAGCCAACTGTAAAACTGTCACATCCTTTGCACGGCCTTCATATCCAACATCATCTTGACAAGAAACGTCTTAGATGATGATGGTCACTCTCTAATTTTTTTTAATAAGTCACCAGTTGTGAAGTTTGAAATTTGTAATGATTATTTGAAATAATAATACAAAATGTAAAATAGAAGAAAACAATAATGGATACTTCAGCAGTGTATTAAATGAATTTGATAATATTCTTAATTTAGAAACTCTTAAATGTAGCATAATGATCTATTGGCACCTTACCTGAAAAGAGGGATTCAGGTAACATAGGGCACACCTTTATGTGGTCAGTCAATATTCCTTCCATTCTCATGATATCTATACAGACCCCACTTACCCGGGACCCCATCTCCATTCAAGAATGAGATCAGACTTAGATCATCTTCCCTCTACATATCCCTTTTATCCATGGCTGCGTATGATAAAACAGAAGGAAAATCACTCTAGAACAAAATCTACTGGAAGTTACTGATCCTTCCTAGAATCCCAGGTCAGATGTGTGTTCCAACATACATAACTAAAGATACATAAAAGTAATATAGGATGTCCCATGAATAATTTGCATCGTACATCACGATTATTGCTACCTAAAACATCGACAAAAATCAATAACTACATAGTCTCTCATGGTAAAAGGTCTGCATACATTTACAGCATGAAAATCATGCAGAAATGTGGAGATCAGCATCCATGGGATAGCCTAGCATGTGATTTCCGTCAATTCCATAGGTAAGTACAACTAATGAAGCCATTTTGTGTGCATGCTTGCATATGTGGCCTGTTGGGTGAATGCACAAAGCTTATGCCAATGCAACTATGGGAAACAAAGAGCTCAACAATGTTACTAGAAGTTTGACGAAGAAGCAGACCTCCAAAATAGTTATCCACATACCAAATGGCATAGAAGGTAAGACAATAAGATTGCTATAGAATATAGCATCCATATCCGAAGACTGATAAATCCAAAGGACTAACGGCAGAAATATTAAGAAATATCAAATTGAAACCAGAAGCTAAGATAAATAAAATGGAAATCCTCTTTTAACAATCCTTTCACCAATGTAGGGTCTCATATTCCAGGTCACATGTTTCTTTTATCCATCAGAACATCAATCAGAATCAACCCAATATTTCCTTTTGCCACAGAATACACAGATAAAATGATAATGGTAATCGTGAAAAAAACGCTCCCTAAAATCTCTACTAGAATACATGTTAGGAAGAATTATTTAGATCGAAAAGCAATAAGCATACGTTAGCGAAGCTTAGCTTAATCATAGTAAAAATGTTAACATACCAGTGCAAAGTGCTCGGAAGTTTTCTGCACAAAAACAGAAAGAAAAGATTTAGACGGTTTCCAAGACACAACTTGACTTAATTACAAAAAAGGAAAAAGGTGGTGGGGACGGTATAGTATGAATCTGTAGAATGGTATATTCCTCAAAAGAATAACGCAAAATTCCTTGATAGTACAAATAAATAAATAAATCTCATATTTTATGCTTAAGCTCTTAAATAAAAATATACCTGCAGTTTTTGGCACAGCTTTTCCAAATAAGCCCATCACCACACGACCTGTTTCCATACATATTTCATCAAAGGCAAGCTCATCATTGAATTCAATTATCAAATGTTGACTTTGACATTTAATATCTAACAACTCTATTTACAAATAAACATATTTTAATTAGTAGATAGAATCACATGATAGACAAAATTGCAATTGATAAATTCTCCCATTTCTGCTAAGTAACACAAGTTCAATGTAAAAAAAACTCAAGCTAGTGAACCATGTGTTTCAATACACTTCATCACTTATATCACAAATTTTTGAGCATGAATCTCATTCACTTTACCAGGAGACATCACAGCTACTCTACATTGCCTACTTAAGGGAAGCAGAAAGATTTGTTCCACTCACCATAATATTCTTTCTTGTCATAAGATAATCTATCTTAAACTATTTCCAGCAATTAGCTGAACACAGTCAGTCCACAAAATCAAATTCTTCGGCAAAACAAAGTTTTCATAATTTAATAATCTTGGTGATCTGAATATCCTGATTAATTTATTAATGAGCTTATATTATAAGCCCCGATATAAATATTAACCATAATAACCAAAAGATCACTGTCAAGTTCCAAAGTGAAGAAGCTCCCTTAGTGACTAAATCATGCAAATGCTTTTACTTTCTTTACACCAATTTGAAGAAGGTTAGGGAGACTGCTACATTTTAAGAGCGAGAGATGATATTTGGACAGACAATGTGATTATAAGCAGTAACAAGATCTCTAGGGTAAACTCCCTGCGAGAAGACATGGACAACGTTTCGGACCAATTGGTTGTGTTTACACTACATTTTTCAAGAGCATCTGAACAAAACTGACAAACATGGATGTTGCAGAAAGCATTTAGAAATTGGTCATATAAATCTTGACTGTCCAAGTAAATACCAAAGAAGTGTCAGATGTGTAGAAATACAAAAATACAACCAAATGACCAATACATTTCTTTGTTATTACCATCATGCACAAAAACTTACATAAAACAAGTTCCAAGATAGACAAGGAGATATGCATAAACAAAATAAGCAGCATGAATTAATTGTTAGAAAACTTCCCTAAGTGGCTTCACATGCATCTTAGGAATCCTATGAATGAGCCTACATAGTAGCAAAAATATTGATTTGTGACTCTATAGTTCAGAGAGAATTAACATGTATTAAGGACAGAGTGCGAAAGTCACAGTTGTTTAAGAATGTAGATAAAGAAGATTGGATAACCACACACCTTACAATGTGTTTAAATGGTTGAGGGCATTATATGCATTAATGAAGGATGCAAGTAATCCCACATACTGATGAAGCTGCTCAAGACTATATGATGTACAATGAATGTTCTACAGTGATTGTAGGCTCAATTATAAGATGTAACAAATCAAAGACCAGTAGAATGTGTTGCAATTGGTAAAGCTTCAGAAGCCATCCTCATAAAATCAGCTATGTCAAGGCAATACCATATACGTTTGTGACATTATTCGGGGCATGTATGTCTCAACCTGTATTTGCACAACTTGAAAAGAAGCCTCCAAAAACAGAGACAGATGAATTCACAATCAGGAAAACTAAAGGTATGCAGCAGTTCAGTAGTTTGTCAACATATCTTGTCTTCCTATAAATAGCATAGCTTGTCAATCAATATGATGGTGAATATGGAACAAAAGTTCATTACAGCATGCACATGTGAATAGGGAGTATATATAGGTCTTTGTGGTTCATATTCCATTTATTAACTCCATATAGCTCATTCACACCACTAACAAAGTACGAAAAGACAACAACTGAGAAATGAATAGACAACAAATGAGAAATAAAGAAGCACTGGTACGAAAGAGGGCTAAAATTATTCAGTAGTTAGCAATTCAGCACATGTAAAATTATATAGTATAAAAATATAGCTAGGTTCCTCAAGACATGGAACTAATAATCATACCAGCAGGTTTCCCATCAATCTCAATGTCAAAGTAAACCTTGTGCGTTATTTCCTTCAGATTCTCCTTCGTTGCTTTAGCCTGGACATATATACATGATGCAATTAGACAATACGAATAGACCAATCATGATCCATGTGTGTAGTGGTTATCTTATCCGCATGTCTTATCCAGATGTAAGATTGTAAGAGAACAAACCATTTGCAGTGATAATAAAAAGATAAACAATTAATTAATTAGTCCAGAGGTCAGGCCAACTAAGCAAAAGTGGGGCTTACATTAGCCCACCACTCTTTACTACTTTCAAACAAAAGAGGTAACAACAAAAACAAAACCATCATTCCAAACCTTTAGCATCCTGCACTGTCACATCCTACATTGTGCTTAAAACACTAAAAGCAACAACAACTAGAAGTTTGGAAACATAGAACTCTGCTTATGTTATGCTTAATATCCTATATCTTTATAGACATTCTAGAAAAAAGAAGGTTTTTATATGTAGCTCCTGCAAACGCCCTCATCAGCTCTTTATGTAATGACAGATGAGATAAAAGTATTGAAAGAAAATTGTAAAATCAGAAAGTTAGGGAGATATTGCACTTAGTTATAGAGGATGCAACTAGTACAGTTGTGCCTTTAATTAAGTTGTCAATAAGGCAATAACATAGGATGAAACCACTTTCAAGCAAAAAAAATAAGCAGTTGGTTTTTTTTTAACCATTTTGGGCTCCTAGATTCTCCCATTTATTCTCATACTTGCCTCCTCCCTGCGGTTTTTTTATTCCGCGACTACAATCCTTTTTTTAAAAAAGTAATAGTATTGCCAACCCAACCCCGAAAACAAGTATTTGCACATGTCCGCACGCTTGATGTGTTTACTAAGGTTCAGATCAACTGGTGATCATGAGAAGCGACTAAATCAGGCAGAAGAGGCTCCCTTTGGAAACCATCCACATGAATGCTAAGGCCCCCCACCTCACCGGAGACGACCAACACAATCATCATGCTTCACCTTTAGTACACATTACCCTATCATCAGCATTATTAACCACAAACGAGTAACTATGTTGGCAAACTCCAACCTCGAGGAGCACCTGTGACTACTTAGCATGATCATCAAAAACCAATGACTCTGCAATCATCATCTTGATTCAAATTATCTTATCTTCGAGCACCCCACAAAGACATAAACAAAATACACCCAATTCTCTACTATTCCCTTCATTAAAAAATATCAGCATGGACCCTAATACCACTTTAGTGTCTCCCGTCTAGTTAAGCACCGATTTTTCAACTTTCTACTGAAACGCATCAGTGGGCTAATCTGCAATTTTTGCCCGCACAAGACAGAATTAGTGAAAATTTTGCATTTTGTTTGATGTGACTTCGGAGGCTTAAATGATCAAATTTTCGGCTAAAGGGCTCATTTTATGCCGTTAATCCAGTAACAAAACCGTCGCTAAACCCATCTAAGTCGTTCACATAGTTAATAAATTAACTAACCGTGCCGATAATTGAAGTTAGATCGAGAAAGGGATAGCAAGCAATTAAACAAAAATTGAAAGTTTAGGTTTAAAAACAAAGAAAGAAACGGAAAGGAAATAATGTATACATATAAATAAACCTGAATCAGCGCAAAAGTTCCAAAGATCGCCAACAACGGCATCCAGATCGAACTCATCCCCTTTCTCGACGACGCCATTGCTGCTCCTCTCTCTCTCTCTCTCTCTCTCTCTCTCACAGATTCGATCTTTGTTTCTTCTTTTCGTGATTTATATTTCTTCAACCCAGCAGGAACCCTTCTCCCGTAGACGTGGCTCGACACGTGGCGAGATCCTACTGGGTGTACGTCCTGCCAAGTCACATGGAGGGGTCTACGTGTGTGGTCACACTTTGGTCAGAAGTAATTTTCATAATATAAGTTTTTGTGCGCTCGAAGCCTCGTATCTGTGAGGAATTGTAAACAGGCCCAAAGTGCTAGCGAGAAAAAGATATTATATATAAGGCCCAAGAAATCCTAATGCGGGCCTGTCTACTTACTAAATTCATGAACGTTAGCCCAACATTTCATCTTTTGTGTTTATTTGATGACAGAGCGGCAGTCCAGAGCAGTTTACGCAAATGGGAAAAGCAAATGGGAATTATGTAGATCAGTTGTCACCTGATCTAATAGATCAAATGCAAGACATAAAAAGGTAGGCCACATAGAATGTACAAGTCTAAGTATGATTTGTATTTTTCAACTTTATGTATCTTGAACTTGACCTATTAGATCAGATGCCAACTATTCTACGTTATTCGCAAAGCAAATACATATTTTTAAAACATCATAAATCTTTGTCATTTGCTAGTATTGTTTTAAACTTCTGTTTACGTTAATCGTAGTTCAATTATCATATATAGTTAGTTGATATTAGTTAAATATCTGGAGTTAACATTTAATTTTTAGCTAACATGTATTTGACTAGTCAAAAATTCTTAATTCATTTTTGAGGACAAACTTGGACGGTGATTCTAGAGATCCTGATGCTTTCGGATAAAGCCGAGAAAGTTAAAATAGAATAAAGAAGGAAAAGGGGTCAATGACAATGAAAGCATGAAATAGTCGATTGAGGGCCCCACGCACGCACGAGCCAACAACAACCCAGAAACGGTGACAGGTGCGACAACGCGACGTCAGGCCCCCCGGTGGGCCCCGCCACCTCCACCATTCATCCACTCTCTTCGCCAAAAGCGGCCGTCACAAAGAACAACCTCCCCCTAACCAAAAAGCAAACAAAATAATTAAACAAATCAGTATCTCTTAATTCTGTATTAACGAAGATAAAGTTGAAGAACATTGCAATAACAAACAGTAATATTTAATTCTGACTAAGACGTTATAAACAAAAAATTTAAACTATTAAGTAGCCGTCCAACTTCAAATTAGTAGTTCCTCGTCTTTTTCCTAATATCTGCAGTATACGAGACTTTTTTGTTAACACTGGCCAGGAGTAATGTAAGTGCAATGAATTTATAAACTATGATTAGTATTTTCATTGGGTATAAGTATAATTAGGCAAGATGCTGCTTTGTGGAGGTGGCCGGCAAAACTTAAACAAGAAGCATATTTTAAAAAACATGAAAGACGTTATTGTGGGCATCATTAATTATATATTAATGATGTATTAGTAGCTTCATTATTCTGCAAAAAGAATTTACAACTGGCTTTGTTGTTCAGCTCATTGCTGCTTTGATCTGTCAATACTTTAAAAAGCAACAAAATTGGCTCTTACCCTACCATCCAGAATCAATTTATCCCTAAAAACCAAACACATCTCCCAAAACATGCTAATCTGATCCTCTTCTTTATTAATCCCCCACCAAACCCACTAACCGCCCGTCTTAATCCGTCACTAATCAATTCCTACCATCCATACACACCCACCCAATCACCACCCAACCATGGCCCCACATGTCAGCAACAAATAACGGTGGGTCGAACGAGAAATGCACCCACCCTCTGATTTTATAAGCTGCAACTCCAACCTCCATTAAGAATCGTCATATTTCATTCGTTTCCTTCATTTTTTTTCGTGTTTTTTTCAAATTTCTCACCATGCTCTCATCATCATCCACCACCTCCGATCAAGATCCGCCGCCGCCCAAGACGCGGGAGACAATACCTGAGTGCCGGGCCGGGTCGCGGTGGCGGACGGTGGGGCAGCAGAGGGTCTACAACCGACGCCTCCTCGAGGCGCTGCGGGGCCCGCAGCCGCAGCGGCGACCGCGCAGCGCGCGCGCCATCAAGGAGGCCGCAGACTCGGCCCTGGCCATGACGGCGCGCGGGCAGTCGAGGTGGAGCCGTGCTATCCTGGCGAGCCGCCGGCGCCGGGTGATGCTGAAGGCAGGCGGGAAAGTCAGGAGGAGGAAGCCGAGGGAGCCGAGGAAGAATCCGTCCGCTGGGGCGGAGCCGGCGGGCGGGGAGAGGAGGAGGGTGAGGGAGAGGCTGGGGAGGCTGGGGAGGCTGGTGCCGGGGTGCGGAGGGGGCAGGGTGGGGGCGGGAGGCCTGCTGGAGGAGACCGCCGACTACGTGGCGGCGCTCGAGATGCAGATCAGGGCCCTTCGGGCCTTAGCGGAGGCGCTCCCTGCCGCCGCCCTCACATCGCGCACCGCGGGGCCCACATCCCACGCGGAGGAGGAGGAGGAGGCGAGGGAGTAATGAAAGAGGGAATAGGAAAAGATTACTAGTCTTAAGATTGGTTAATAATAATTAAATGAAATTATGATTATGAGATTTTTGCGGTGTATAGATTCTGTTTCTGGTTTTATTTTAATGTAAATTCTTGACTATACATGTGTATTTGAAGGTAAAATTATGAATGCTTATTTAGTTCCTATTTCTTTTTCATTCATTTTTTTTCGCTTGACGATGGAATGCTTAATATCAATTCATTGCTAGGAACTAATCAGTTGAATTAGGGGCATAAATCATGATGTTATTATCGCTTGATGTTAGAAAGTGACGGTGAGCAGAAGAAAGAGAGCCTCCAGAAAAATATACCTGAACTGTTAATTAGAGTTAACTAATTGAAACTTAATTAACAATATCTCCTGCGGGTATAGAATTAAGCGCATCAGAATATAAACGATTATGCAAGATAAAGGGATAGAGAAATACAAATCAGACAATGCAATCGCAAACACAAGTCGTTTACCCTAGTTTAGGCACGTCGTGCCCTGCATCCAGCCACATGTCTACCCAGGACAGATCCGATGTTCCTTGAATAGCTAATTACAACACGTTCGCTTCACCACAAGACGAAGGACGGACCAACATATCTCCATGACACCACACCTCACCAATGAGAGCAATACAACCCCTCTCCTCTTGAGACACCTCCTTCTTGAGGTTTACATTTTGAAGCACAAATTACAACTCTCTAAGCTTTGAAGACGAAACACATAGAAGTGTGCCGAGGATAGGGATTTGGGTTCTACTGTGTAGGCTTTGATCTTTGTGAGAGTATAAGAAATCTCAATAAGATCGGAGAAAGAGAGTTATGAGATATGGAGGGCTTTGGGTGTAAAGACCTGTATTTTTCAACACATCAATTTACACAATTATGTAATTTCAACAGTTTAAAAATTATCTTTATAATGGTTAGTCAGGAGTTTTATAACAAAAATGATTTCAAAATTTCTTATAAAAATGTTTTGAAGTATTAAACTAATTATAGTGTATTTCAGTAAGTTTAGATTTCATCAAATACCGCAAAACAATTTGGTTAAAAATTCATTTTCAATTATTACCGTTTTGGCTTAACAAATTAATTTTCTATACAAACGTCTTCAAAACGTTTTCAAACTTCTACAGTAGCATCTTATGATTATTTAGGGCTCCCCACATTAATTTCGTAATTTTCTGATATCAAATCAATGTAGAACCCGCAAACCCGCTTTCTAAACGTTTGGGCCTAAAATTAGTATCTTCGTAGCTCAAATCCCAAAATGGATCTTATATTCGCGATCCTCGCGACGATACGATCTTGTGGGTGTGTTTTTGTAATTTTTTGGAGTCGTATGCGAAAACAAGCTTGTAACCCTCCGTTTTCACTAATTACAATCATTAATGATCTTTTTTACAATTACTAAAATGCTGTTAACTACTTACTTCTACCCCAAACCCCCAACCAACACCCGTAACCAGCCTCTCTTAGCTGGTGAGATCCAATTTATTTGGATCTCATCCATCCACATTAATTTTTGTGTTCCCCCACTAATTACAAGTATACCATCCTTAATCCCTATTTAAACCCCCT
This sequence comes from Scilla litardierei, assembly GCA_030789695.1. Taxonomy (NCBI): domain Eukaryota; kingdom Viridiplantae; phylum Streptophyta; class Magnoliopsida; order Asparagales; family Asparagaceae; genus Scilla; species Scilla litardierei. The sequence goes on from CM061132.1 coordinate 4,963,259, forward strand.
CCCCCTTCACATTTTAACACACACAGTAGCCACTCTCTCTCTCTCTCTCTCTCTCTCTCTCTCTCTCTCTCTCTCTCTCTCTCTCCCGTTATTTTCGAAACCCAGGTTCCCCGTGCCTCCCCCGCTCTCTCACTCTCCTCACTCGCTCTCTCCTCACTCTCTCCCTCACCCACGTCGCCAGTGGGTTGCCGCCGGCCGCCGCCACGTTTGCCGTCGAACACCGCCGACCGCCGACCCCCGAACATCTCCGAGGTCCCTCCCGCAGGCGGCATCTTCGAGCAGCTCCCCGGATGCCGTGAACCCCCAGAGGCTGTCGCTCCATCGCCCCAACGCCTCGTCGTCGCTCCGACGAAGTCGTCGCCACCAGTTGCCGCCTACGCCGTCCTCCGTCCGCCGTCGCAGCTCCCGGAGCACCCCACAGCAGCCCGACCCCGTCCTCGCTGCTTCAACCTGTCGGCACTGCAACCATCGTCGCCGCTTGCTCGTGCCGTCGCCGCAGACGCCCCGCACCGCAGCCTGATCCTCGCCGCTGCCGCCTGATCCTTGTCGCCGTCCGTCGCACGAGCCCGCTACATTTGTAAACGACGGAGCGAAGGTTAACTCTCGATGGCAATTCCGTGAATACGAAATTACTTTTGTATTTACGTATTTTACTTAATTAATAATTGGGTTTTATGGTATTAAATCCATAACTTGAAATATAGGCCTCAGAAAAATGTGAGACTAGCTCCAGAAAATCGGAAATAATATATATTATGGACTCAATGGCATTGGTCTCATCTCGATCAGATGCTTAATTTTTTCAGAATGATTTTTAGCCTAAAACTTAATTACTTAAAATTCATTCTAAAATCGGTAGCTCTCTATTTTCACATACACTGATATGTGGTAAAAATATATGTAATAGTAATCTTCGAGACGGTCGTTTTGACTGCTCATTCAAGTATTTCTGACTAGTATTGCTCCCGGAAGAAATTACGGAAGTATTACGCTAATTAAGAAAATTAAAATTTTAAAATGATTTTCAAGCTTCTAAAAATTCTAAAAAATAGCAGGAGCTTCTGAAAATATTTTTATTTTTCATTAAAATTATAATATTCATTTTCAGCTTACATAAAAAATTTTGAACGATTCCCGACACCGTTTCAACTGGTTTTAAAAATCAAAGCGATCCAATAATTTAAATATGAAAAGTCGTGATCTCTAACTGATTATTTTTGTGTTGCAGGTTCAAACTCTTGTGCACCAACTTCAGAGGAAGTCTTAGATCCATTTCCGACCTGCTACGACGGCCTCGAATATTGTAAGTCGCGACAGATTCTAAACTTAGAAAACTAGTTAAATGTACTCGTATGAACTTGTAGAACACCACTTATAGCCTCCGAACGGCTATTGACTTGTGCCGAACTAAAGACCTAACTTAATAGAAAAGTAATCAACCAAAGATTACTTTGCCAACTTTCAACTTTGGTGGTTGTAGCACACAATTACCAACTTAGGTAAATTGTGTGCTAAACCACACTATCACGTGCTCAAAGCACAGAAGTGACACTTCCAATATTGGACTTGTACCCATTGTGCTTTGACACAGTCGGTTTGGGAACGAGTTTCCTACTTTTTGGTTTTCAATAAGAAAGTCAACCAGTTGTCTTGGTTTGACTGGTAACACGTGGAACATCTGATGGAACTTTTCGGTAAAGAGCTCGTACTTGACACTTCACCGGGGTTTTGGGGTAACTCACAGTTTGTGAGAGTACGGGAGTGACTAGAGTTCATCTACATATCTAGCTGCCTGGGTTTCGGCAACCTGTCTAGCTTCCTGTGTTTCGGCAAATATATATGCTACTTACCAGCTTCCTGTCTAGCTGCCTGGGTTTTCGGTATTCGTCGGGGTAAGCGCACCCGGGCAAGAGATGAACTCAACGGTCACGTATTGTACCCTCTGACTTGAGTTACGTAGTTGCTTTTGTTGAGTATTGATTCCCCGAATTTGGTTTTGATGATGAACAAACATAAATATCGTGAACTAACTCTTTGTGAGCACAGTTATGAAGATCGTCGCCAAAATTCTACGTACATCAAAAGCGACGTCTCAAGACTTCTCAAAGCACGTGATCGTGTGCCTGAAGCTTCGTTGAAGCTCTATGAGCATTATTGAAGTCAAGAGATTCGGATTGAAGCTTTGAAGACGGTTTGTCTAGCTTATTTTAGAGTCTTCTAGCTTCTTTTCGTAGAATGTTAAGCCTTGAGTAGGTCTTACATTATAATCTTCATAACGCTCATATCTTAGAGCTAGGATTATCTTAGAAGCCCATACAAACTTTTCCGAAGCTTCACGCTTCATTTCACGGCTTCTGGTGCATCTTAGTTGGTTCAAGAAGAAGAACCAACCGACTAGATGGTCATCTAGTCGGTCAGTAATCCTTCTTGAACCGACTAGATCTCCTTGCTAAATTCAGCCTCTTCACTGTTGACCAATTAGTCGGTCCAAGAAGGTTCGCCGATCGACTAGTTGTCAAACTAGTCGGTTTGGAATCCTTCTTAGACCGACTAGTTATGTCTTTCACTTTTCAGCCTGAGCTACTGTTTACAGTAAGTCGGTCCAAGAACAACCGTCGACCGACTAGTTGTGAAACTAGTCGGTTGGAATCTGTTCTTAGACCGACTAGCTCTCTTTGAATTCAGCCTATTGTATTTTAACTCTTAGTCGGTCAAAGAACACTCACCGACCGACTAGTTGTCAAACTAGTCGGTTGGCAGGTCTTCTTAGACCGGCTAGTTCTAACTCCTGAAATTCTTCTTATTGGCTGTGAACCATTTAGTCGGTCCAAGAATCACCGACCAACTAGTTGAGAAACTAATCGGTCAGTGATCCTTCTTAGACCGATTACACTGCTTCAGAAATAGATCCGTTGGAGCATTAAAGGCACGAATTTTCCCTCTCTCTCTCCTCTCTCTCCTATATAATCTTAAGATGCTTCTTCATAGCATTCAAGGCTGACATTTATTGTGTTTTAGAGAATCAAAGAGAAGCATTCAACTCCATTTCTAAAGCTTCCTCTCTCACAAAGAATCTCTCCAAACTCCTTGAGCCCTAATTTCCTCAAGAGAGATTCTCTTCATTGTGAGCCTCTCAAGCCAAAAGCTTGATTCAAGGTCACCAACTCCATCCTACACTTCGATCGCTGTTCATCTTCTTGGAGCTAGGGTTTGGTGACTTCTTCTTCCTCAAAATCCTCATTGCCCTAAAATCGTAAGTTTACTCAAGGCATAGGATTTTGTTGGTAAGCATTTCATATTTCATTTACTTTGATATTAAGTTTATCTCTCGGTTGTAAGAGAAGTGTGTGATCCCGGTTTGTGAGAGTCACATTTTCATTTGTGTATGATTTGATCTTGTAGAGGTTTTCTACAAGAATTTCATAGTGCAAATTTGAGTTAGAGGTTTCTAACTCAAGTAGCCAGAGGGGATCCGGGTGTTTGGGACGTAGGATCATCGGAAATAAGTCAGGGAGACTTGGGTGGATCCGAACCCGTTACATCGCATGTTTGTGCTTGTCTTTTATTGTTGTCTATTTTCATTTCCGCATTGTTGGTTGAGTTTACACGATAATTATGAATAATTACTCTTGATTATTTTAAATTACTATTCACCCCCTCTAGTACTTGTGCAGTAGCTATCAGGGCGTTACAGCTTTTGCACAGCCACCGTACTTTACTTGTACTTTTAGCTACAGTAGTATCCTGTTACACTTGTACTCTCACGTTCAGTTGTTCTCTCCTTTCAATGTTGCTTACTTTATCGCTCAGTTGCTCAGTTACTTTACTTTTCACTTTGGTCTGCTTGTACGTGGTTACCTTTGTCATACTTGTACAATACTTCTTTTCTTTATTTAGAATTGTTGTGACTTATCTTCGGTTCTATTTATGGCACCGGCAGACGACGACCTGCTTGAAGAGATTGCTCCAGAGTTCAAGGAGCCTGCATTTGACCCAGAGGCCGCAGAGTTTTAGCTATTTGTGTTTGTGTACTTGTTGTGCTATGTATTTCCTTTCTGCATTTCCTTTGGTACTTTTTGTAATGCCCTACGTAGCTACTGCACAAGTACTAGAGGGGGTGAATAGTACTTTAAAATAATTAAGAAAATAATTCCTAATTATCTTGCAAACTCAACCAACAATGCGGAAATGTAAATATAGACAACAAAGAAATGCAATCGCAAACAGACGATATAACGGGTTCGGATCCACCCAAGTCTCCCCGACTTGTTCCCGGTGATCATACGTCCCAAACATGCGGATCCCCTCCGGCTACTTGAGTTAGAAACCTCTAACTCAAATTTGCACTATGAAATACTTGTAGAAAACCTCTACAAGATCAAATCATACACAAATGAAATTGTGACTCCCACAAACCGGGATCACAAACAAACTCTCACAACTGAGAGTAAAACACTTGTAATATCAAAGTAAATGAAATACGAAATGCTTACCAACAAAATCATATGCCTTGAGTAAACTTACGATTTAGGGCAAAGAGGATTTTGGGGAAGATGAAGGCACCAAACCCTAGCTCCAAGATGTAGACCAGCTATGGAGGCCTAGGAAGATGTTGGTGACTTTGGATCAAGCTCTTGGCTTGAATGGCTCACAATCAATGTGAATCTCTCTTTGGAAATAAGAGTGAGAGAGAGATTCTTGAGAAATGAATGAGCTTGAGAAATGAATGAGCTTGAAAATGAGAATAAATGCTTCTCTTTGATTCTCTAAACTTCAATAAATATCAGCCTTGAATGCTATGAAAGCAGCCCTTCAAGTATATATAGGATAGAGGAAAGAGAGAGCAAAATTTGTGGCATTTAATGCTCCAACGGCTCTAGTTATCAATCAAGCAAGGTGGTGTGACTTACCTTCTGATAAGTGAAAGCATGAAGGTGGCATCTTCTCAAATTTGATGCCAAATCTGTAACATAGCGGACAACACTTACTGGAAGTGTTTAATGAAAGTGAAAAATAGGCATCAAATAGTCAAGAAGGAAATTTCCTTTTTAGCTAGTGTCGAAACCACACAGCCTTTTATTTTTTCCTTCAATCTGATCTGCCCATTTTGATCTTCATGTCCTAGACCCCTACCAATTTTCAAGTGAACCCGAAGAGATTTTGATCGTTCACTTGGCCTTTGTAAAACGCTGTTGGATTCCTTGAAAATTAGTAGTTTGGAATTTTAAAACATGAAGTTCAAAATGAACGGATCCAATCATCCAAAAATAATAATGGAGAGTGAGGTTGCATGAGCTTGCCAATGAGAAAATATTTTCCTTGACTAAAAAAATGTAAAGATCCAGTAAACAATCAAATCTTTCTTCTGAAAACTTCTGAGAAGGGACAACAAACATTATTTGTAAAAGATCCAGCTAGATATTGCAATAGGAAGTATCGCTCGGCCAGAGTTACAGAGACGACAAAAAGTAGATCAAATGCAAGATCCATATTCAAAACATATTTTTGATTGATAAATGTTACAAGAAAATAATGGCTTGCTCCAAAAATGATATTGTCCTCAAACAATAATTCACTAATCGTAATCATTTGAACCATGAGTTATGTGTTGCACCGTCTGAGAAATTTGGCTCGATTTGAGGCGCTAAGGAGTATTGGAGATGTGCAGAGAAGTAGTCATGTAGTGCTAGCTTGTCTGTGCCTTGGGTCCCGCGTATCTGGCCTAGATACGTGGTTTCAGGGACGTACTAACTCCCGTTGTCCCGAATTCTCGGTTCGGAGGATCAACGGCTTGGAAGCTTAGCAACTCGACAGCCCGGCTTTTGATTGCTCGAAAGCTTAGCAACTAGGAAGCTGTGGCTAGCAACTCGGAAGCCCCACAACCGGTAGCTCGGGCCCTTGTAAGGAGCTCGGCAGCTCGGAGATGCAGACTACATGACGCAAAATCCTATTCGAATTAGAGTTGATCTCCCAATAGAATTCTATTTGAGTTCGAATTGCTCTCTAAATAGAATTCTATTCGAATTAATATTCCTTTCCTTAAAAGAATTCGATTTGTGTCCATGCCCTAGAGGCTATAAAAGGGGCGCTTGAGGAGGGTTTTTTTGTGAAAACACGAACACAGAAAGAGCTTTGAGCCGCTAGTTGAGAGAGCCAATTTTAGATATTGTATTAAGAGCTTTTACGGAGATCTTGAGTGCTCTTTCTTCGTTGAAAAGTTAGAAGAGTTATATTTTCTGTTCTTCCTTTGAATAAAATCTATTGAGCGTTTCCTTGGCCAGTCGACGGCCTAAAGATTCAATTTTTATTGTGTTATTGGTATTCTTGCTCGTCATCTCCCAACCAGATCGTCTGACGGTCCAAAGATTTTGCCCATTGTGCACAACAAATTGGTATCAGAGCCGATGTTTAGAGATCTACGTAGGTGGTGAGGATGAGCAACGGCGACGATGACAACACTATGAAGACGACATCCAAGGAGCAACATCCAGCAGCTCGGACGATCATGTCCAACATGAAGTTCGAAATAGAGAAGTTTGATGAGAAGATCAACTTCAGGATATGGAGATGCGGGGTCCCGAATGTCTTGAACCAACTCGGTATAGACATAGCATTGGATGAAAAGAAGACGACCATGTCAAACACGGAGTGGAAGACCTTGAACCGAAATATGTGCGATACAATCCAACTTTATTTGACAAAAGAGAAGAAGTATCCTTTAATGGAGGAGACCAACGTTAAAGCGTTTTGGGATGAACTCGGAAATAAATAAATGAAGAAAAATATCTAAAATCGTGTGCACATAAAGATGTAATATCTATTGAAAACACATTGATTACTAAAACAAGCTCTTGATCGATCTAAGGAACATGGATATCAAGGTCGATGATGAAGACAAAGTGATAATTTTTCTCAACTCCCTACCCAATACTACAAGCATATTGTTTCTATCCTTACATACGGCAAGAATTTAATTACTTTTGAGGAGGTGTCCAATGCTTTTACAAGCAATGAATTCCAGAAGAACGATGATCTGGGCACAAGTGGCCGAGGTCACATTGTTCTTACCGTGGTAAGAGGCTGAAGCAATGAGATGGTGGAGCGTGCTAATGGTATTTCTGATCCAAGTCTAGGGGAAAGAGCAGAGGACCTCCTCGCAAAGACTTAGCAAGAACCAATGTGCCTTCTATCAAGAGAAAGGACATTGGGTCAAAGATTGTCCAAAGGCAAAAAGAAGCACGATGCTACCGCAAACGTCGTCAAAGGCATTGAGGTTGATGCGTGATATTGGTCGGTGCTTCCGAGGGTGTGACATTAGAAAGTTGGGTGCTTGATTCTGAATGCTCCTTTCAAATGACGTCACATAAAGAGTACTTTACGTCCTTTCATGAAGATGGTTAAAGTACAGTCCTACTTGGAGATGACCGAGCTTGCATGTCGACAGGTATTGTCATAGTTCAGATCAAGATGGGTGGAGTCACATGTGACATCGACAAGGTACATTATGTTCCTGACATAAAGCGTAACCTCATACCGTTTGGGTCATTTGAAGTCAATGAGTGTAGAGTGACTATGGGGAATAGAGCTATGAGGGTGACTCGAGTAACAATGATTTTAATGAAAGGAAAGCGTAGAGGTAACCTCTACTATTTAGAGGGCTTGGTGGTGATTGGCACTGCAGCACTCTTCCTTGAAGACGATAGAGATGATTCATTACTTTGGCACATGTGTCTAGGGCATGTTGGAGAGAATGCTATTCAAAAGTTTAATAAGGGAGATTGCCTACAAGGAGCCAAGACCAGGAAGATTGAGTTCTGTGAGCATTGTGTTTTCAGCAAAAAGACACTTGCATCTTTCAGAACCACCATGCACAACACAAAGGTAGTGCTTGACTATATCCACACTGATGTGTGGGGACCAAGGACGGCTTCATTAGGAGGCAAACACTATTTTGTGTCTTTCATTGATGATTTCTAATGTATGGTATGTGTGTTTCCTCTGAGGTCTAAAGATCAGGTTCTGAGTAGGTTCATAAAGTGGAAGACATTGATTGAGAAACAGACCGACAAGAAAGTCAAGAGACTCCATAGTGACAATAGTGGAGAGTATAGATCGAACTCCTTCCAGGGGCATTGCAAAATAGAGGGGAGTCAAAGACAACTTCATCGTTAGCATTATGTCGCAGCAGAACGGAATAGCAAGAAAGATGGATCAGACCTTACTGCAGAAGGTCTGATACATGTTATCCACAGCCGAACTAAAGAAAGAGTTTTGGACAAAGGCTCTGGCGCATGCGACCTATCTGATCAATAGGCTACCTTCCGCTGCTTTGGATGGAAGGCCTCCTTTAGAGGTGTGGTCGAAAAAGCCAGTTTTCAACTGCATATATGAGGATGTCCTACTAGTATGCGATGAAGGAGTACAAGCTTGATGTTAGAGCCAAGAAAGCCATCTTCATGGGCTTTAGCGATGGTGTCAAAGGATACATGCCCATTGCTGACCGACTAGTTTGCAACCTAGTCGGTCAACCAACGTTCTTAGACCGACTAACGATAAACAGTAACTCCTGAATAATTTAGAAAGCCAACTAGTCGGTCCAAGAAGGATTGCCGACCGACTGGATCGTCATCTAGTCGGTCGGTGCCCCTTCTTATACCGGCTAATGAGCACAAAAGTTCCGAAATGGAGCGCGGGGCCCCGGGATCGATTCCTAAGACTCCTAGGCTTGATCTAATAGTTAGATATGACCGTTATGAAGTCCGTCACGAGTGACACACTTCGAAATCGACGATCCTAAGGAAGAAACGAGAAAATACGACGAATCGATCGAAAATGAAAGCTACGGAGGCGAAAACCACACAAGAGGAGAAAATCCACCAAAACATATATTATATTATATTAAATCCAGATACATGAAAAGCAGTCATTACATCCTCCCCAACTTAAGAAAAATTCCGTCCTCGGAATTTCCGAATACTCACGAGTCCGGAAACAAAAGTGGAAAACGCTCTCGCATCTCATCCTCATTCTCCCAAGTAAACTCTCCAGGTGAGCCGTGTCGCCACATCACCCTCACAAGATTGACAATCTTGTTCCGAAGCGATTTCTGACGTCTGTCCAGGATCTGCACTGGATGCTGGTCATACGTCATATCGGGGCGAACGGTAATCTCCGAAAAATCCACCGCATGAGACGGATCGCTAATGTATCGACGAAGCTGCGACACATGGAATACATTGTGAACTCCTTCCAAAGATGGTGGCAAGGCCAAGCGATAAGCTACCTCGCCAACCCTCTCCAAAACGCCAAACGGTCCAATGTATCGCGGGCTCAACTTCCCACGCTTCCCGAAACGAATCACACCACGATTTGGGGAAATCTTCAAGAACACATGGTCGCCCGGCTGAAACTCCAAAGGACGACGTTTAGCATCCGCCCAATGCTTAAAACGGTCCTGAGCAATCCTCAACCTCTCCCGAATATTCCTGACGATATCCACGGCCTCCACGATCATCTCAGGTCCCAACAACTCCCGATCGCCAACGTCATCCCAACTCAATGGCGATCGACATTTCCTCCCATAAAGAGCGGCGAAAGGCGCCATGCCAATACTCGCCTGGAAGCTGTTGTTGTAGGAAAACTCTACCAGATGTAGATGGTCCTCCCACAAACCCTTGAAATCCAACATGCACGCCCTCAGCATGTCCTCCAAAATCTGAATCGTCCTCTCAGACTGGCCATCCGTCTGCGGATGGTACGCCGTGCTGAAACTCAGACGCGTACCCAAACTCTTCTGCAAACTCTGCCAGAACTGAGATGTGAACCTCGTGTCTCTGTCTGACATGATACTCACGGGGACTCCGTGAAGTCGCACAACCTCCTGTACGATTCACGTTACATCACTATCCAAACTAGGAAAAGGAATTAAAACAGAGAGTAAAAGAATTTTACCTCCATATATCTCCTTGCTAGCGCCTCAGTGGACTGTCCTACTCGGAACGGAATAAAGTGCGTAGATTTGGTCAATCGATCCACGATCACCCAAATCGCGTCATTCTGCTTCGGACTCCGAGGTAGTCCAGTCACGAAATCCATAGTGATGTGTTGCCACTTCCACTCCGGAATCGGAAGCGGTTGTAGCAACCCGGCCGTACGCTGATGCTCCACCTTCACTTGCTGGCAAACCAAGCACCGGGCTACACTCCGAGCCACGCTCCTCTTCATACCATGCCACCAATAATTCAGACGAAGATCCTGGTACATCTTGGTGCCACCAGGATGCACAGAATACGGCGAACTGTGTGCCTCCACCATCAGCTCCTCTCTGATATCCCCAGCTGGCACACACAACCTGGCTCCAAACCTCAGCGAGCCATCCTCATGAACCAAAAAGTCAGTCCGCAGACCGGCTTCCACCTGCTCCCGAATCCTCACCAGCTTCGGATCCTCAGCCTGGCCAGCCTTAATCCGATCCACAATCGTCGATTGTACCTGCATGTACATCAACGACGAAGCCTCTCCCGGAAGAACAACCTCCACGCCAGACTCGCAAAAATCCTGCTGTAATCTCCACTGCGAGGTCAAAATCATCACCGCTGGAAGCCTACTCAGCGCATCTGGAACCACATTCACCTTGCCAGGGTGAAACTGTAAATCGATCTCATAATCCATCATAAGCTCCAACCATCGACGCTGTCGCATGTTGAGCTCCTTCTGAGTGAAAATATACTTCAAGCTTTTGTGATCGGTGAAAATCTTCACTTTCTCACTCAGCAGGAAGTGCCTCCAAATCTTAAGAGCAAACACAACGGCAGCCAACTCCAAATCATGCGTCGGATAATTCTTCTCATGAACCTTAAGCTGACGAGACGCATACGCCACAACATGCCCATGCTGATGCAACACACAACCGAGACCCTTTCCAGAAGCATCACAAAAGATCTCAAATCCACCGCTGCGATCAGGCACAACAAGAATAGGGGCAGTCGTCAACCTCTCCTTCAGAACACCAAAGGCACTCTCACAATCACCCGACCAAACAAAAGCAACATCCTTCCGCGTCAACCTGGTCATCGGCTCAGCAATACGAGAAAAGTCCTTGATGAATCGCCGATAGTAACCAGCAAGTCTTAGGAAACTCCGAATCTCAGACGCGGACGACGGAACAGGCCACTCCCTGATGGCCCTGATCTTCTCGGGATCCACTGAAATACCATTTCCAGTCACCACATGCCCGAGAAAAGCAACACTATCCAGCCAAAACTCGCACTTCGAAAACTTAGCATACAACCGATGCTTCCTTAAAATCTCCAACACCGTCCTTAAGTGCGAGGCATGCTCTTCCTCCGACTTCGAATAGATCAAAATGTCGTCAATAAAAATAACGACAAACTTATCCAAAAAGTCGTAGAAAATCAGGTTCATCAGATTCATGAAAACTGCGGGCGCGTTAGTTACGCCAAAAGGCATAACCACGAACTCATAGTGTCCATACTTCGTCCTGAACGCTGTCTTTGGAACATCTCCCTTCTTCACCTTCAACTGATGGTAACCACTCCTCAAATCCAATTTAGAAAACACCCTCGAACCTCCAAGCTGATCAAAAATATCATCGATGCGAGGCAACGGGTATTTATTCTTAATGGTCACCGCATTCAACTCCCGATAATCCACGCACATGCGACGCGAACCATCCTTCTTCTTCACCAACAGCACCGGTGCTCCCCACGGAGACACACTAGGATTAATATAACCCTTCTGCAACAGCTCATCCAACTGCTTCTGCAACTCTTCCAATTCAGCAGGTGCCATACGATACGGCGCCTTCGAAATCGGCTGCGCACCTTGTCACACCCCGCTTCCCAAAAATGTGGAGGCGAAGCGTGAGAAGGTCCGCTCAGACTTGAAGCTGCAAAGCCGCAAGTCCGATAAGCGTCAATAAACATTAATTGGCAGGTCCTTGCAATTGCGATACGAAATAAAGATAATAAACAAGGAAATGAGACCAAAAGAAATCTCAGAATATCCATTAAATTAGATTACAACATCACAGAAAAAGCCACCAGGCTTACAGAGAAAAGAACCAAGGGCCTCAGCATGGCCAAACAAAAGTACAAGGTACATAAAAACATAGTACAGGTGCCACGCACCGACAACTTAACAAAACTAAACAAACGGAAGCTCAGCAGGGGGGACACTAAGAATAGTCATCGGAAGCATCGTACTCAACGTCAACAACAGATCGGGCACGTACTCCACGAACACGTCACCCTCGACTGCAGTCTCTGGCTCAGCAACTAACATGCGTCACCCAAAGAGAAGGGGCACATGTCAGCAAGTCTAAAAGACTTGTGCAAGGAAACTATAAAAGGAAGCAACCTAACAGTTCTAAAGTAAAGTATGACAACTTTGAAAGTAAAGCAACCTAGCAATTCTAAAGTAAAGTATGGCATGGTATAGCATGGCAAATAACATGGCATGGCAAGTAAACAAGTAAAGGACAAGTACTGGAATTGTAATCACGTCGTGCACAGAGATTCCGCCCTTTGGCTAGAGTGGCTGTACGGGCCAACTCTTACGCTCAAGTGACCGTTTATCCCTACCCCTCCACGTGTGTCGAGCCAGGGCATTACCCCCGAACACGGAATGCTCGCTTCTGGATCACGAGCCAGGAAGTGTTTTTAACACGGATGGCGTAGGGTTATGCCCGCATAACGGGTGCCTAGCCGGTAACACGGAAACATGGATTTGGTACATGTAGTGTAGCGTGTGCTACGATGCAAATTTAACTAGGATGTCATGTAAGATGCAATGCATGGCAGTTAACAATTCAAATGCGTACAGTTAAGGAATTTAAACATGACAGATATCAATGCATAACTGATATGGCAAGGTGTCGGATCTAGCTTCGTTGCCAAGCTAGATCACAAAGTTGCGCCTAGATCGCTATCATTTCACGATCTAGTCTCTTTCACGCTAGTACAAGGAATTGGCCTAAAAACATGGCCTAAAGAAGTATTGGCAAGTTTCACTTGCCTGTTTCTGGTGATGTCAGTTGTCGTGGGTTCGAGCGTTACGCTAAGGAACGACTGGTTCTGTGTAGATGCAGGTGGCGGGGTGATTCGATCGGGGCTGAGGGAGGGATCTGCGAGAAGATGGAAGCGCAGCTAGACTCGTGCGTGCGTGGACGAGGGAGAAGGAAGGAGACACCGACGTTGGGTGGTTGCGTGCGAGGGTGGGGAGACGCCATGCGTCGAGCTGTTGTCGCAGCGTCGCTGCAGCGCGGAGGAGGTCCCGGTGAAGCACATAGCGGGGGTCGCGACGCTGGGATCGGAGGGAGGGTTAGGCGATGATGGGAGGCCGGAGAAGACGAGGGTTAAGCCGGAGAGAAATTCGCGAGGGAGAGATACGGTGACGTGCGGAAAAAAGAAAGAAGGCGGCTCGTTTTGATTGTTGTGAGAAAAACATAACCCTAGGTTTCTTTAATAGTAGAGGAGGGTATGGCATCACGTGGGGGAGAGATGGGATCGTGGGGAAGGGGTAGTGGGCCGTAAGGATTTGCAATAGGAATGAGATTAAAATATTAAAAAACATTTGAGTTGATCCCTTAAAAAAACAACGCACGCAGTATTTGGGGGAGACTGAGAAAAATTGTGTTGCATTATGAAAGAATGGTTTAGATTAATTAGTTAGTTTTAAAAAAGGTGTTGATTTTTATTTAACAGGTTTGTTCTATAAAACAAATGCATATAAAGTTTTGATTCCATAGGGAACGATCAGATTCAAATTTTTATAAAATATTTTATTTATTAATAATGAGGTTAAGGCAAGCCGGTCTCTCGACATCCAAAAATTACGAACAAAATATCGGCGCGCTCGCGCCTCCGAGAGGATCGTGAATACAGGGTCCGAACACGCGTCTGAGCTACGGAACAATAATAATTAAACCGAACGCGGAAAAATACACAAACGGAACAACCTACGTGCTAAAAATACACGACCGGAAAGTGGCCGTTACATTCTACCCACCTTATAAATAAAGTCCGTCCTCGGACTTTCTAACTACAATACATATCTACTAGTCTTCTAGTAACTACCCCAATCACACTATAATTCAACCAGGTATATAGTCACTCTAAGTGCTAATATTGCACTAGATAGTCAAACATTAATACAACATACATATATACACAAGCACCCTCTATATTTATACCTATTATAGACCGTCAAAGCCATACACATACTTCAATCATTCATGTAGTCATATACATCCCCTATATAGATATCACGCACTATCCCATAACCAAGTCTTCCATACTTACATGAAAATAATTTCACACTAGCAAATACAATTATAGCACTCACGTACATATAACTACCTATGAACGAACAAACATGGATATAATACTCCCTATATCTCCTAGTATACATCCAACACCAAACACATCAACACATATAATCACACCATACCATTATTAAATTAGGTTTACTATACCTAACATACATTCACCATTACTATGATTTCACAAATACATAGTTACTCAAATGCACGTAGATACTTCACCAAATAATTGCATCACATACAGTCCTATAACTATAATCAAGACACGCCACACATACCATAGTCACAAGTACCTATAACTAAGCACACACTTAATCTCGCACGGTGCACGCCCACACACGCTATCACAACATTCATACATACCACTCATACCACTATATACTTAGCACAACTGAGCACCTAGTTCAGCTAGCACATATACAATCAACATGTAAGTCCTTAGTAATTAACTATATCACAAGGCCAACACATATAACTATATTATAGAATAGCCACCCACAATCATGTGCGTAACACCACCAGACACAACCAATCCTATCACTATACATACATCATCCATTACTACATTTATAGTACTACACACCATCCACAGACATATGTAACCATATACTTAATATACCCACTCAAGCTTGAGTGAGACTCCAAAACCACATCAGAAAACTCTATATACATAACACGGTATCTATACATATACCAACACCACTCCAATATATACATCTACCAACATAACCACATACATAACATATCATCAATCACTATATTTAGTCAAGTAAAGCCCACATAATGCAAACACTTTTCACCATATAGTAATATTGCCAATATCAGCACACGTATAACTTTAATACACTCTCTACTACATGCATTCATCGTATAGTCACATACATGTAATATATATTCGCACCATAGCCATTCTACCCATAATTAGTATACCAACACATCTACTTATCTATATATAGTTTAAGACATACCATAATCGTCTATACTCCACGGTACACACGTACACGCATAACATTCCGTAAAGGCAAGCAATACCAACCAAAATTATAATCCTATTACCATACGTATATCACATAAATACTCATGCAGCAAATACATAACTACTTACGTCCAAGCACAATACGTATCTACGTATGAGCACACACTCACACGTACCAACATACAGGTCATATAATAGGCCTACTTACTTAACTATATGTTCACCTATTACCAATACACCTAACATACACGTAACTTTACCAACGTATTATTTCAACCATTATAAGTATTTCCAACAACGTACACCCCATTAGATATTCCAACACTGATTCATTTATACACAGACGTCCCTAGAGTGGTATAGCTATCCTCACACATATCTATAAATACTAACACATATACAACTTCATAACATCATGAATAACGCAGAGTATGTATATATCACACAATAGGCAATCATTAATATACTACCGGAAGTACACTCATTCAAGCCCACATACTCAACTTAGGTGCATGCGCCACGACAACATCACAAAGGTCCAAGGGCCCACTACTAAACTGGTGTGACGTAGACAACGGCAAGCACTAGTGGGATGACTAAGCAGAAGGAAGGAAACCAAGATTAGTTAGCGTAACGAAGCAAGATCGTAAGAATGGGTTCAGGTAGGGCGAGGACAAGGAGGTAAATAGATCAAGTGAAACTGAGATAAAATTGTGGATGTTTAGGTGGGGAAGAAAGATGTAAATATTGCCCTCATAAGTTACCGGAAATAGGACGTAAATGGTATAAGTCAACAACCCTAAAAGTATAAAACGGTCATATTTGAAAAGTTGGAGTTCTCCTCCGTATAGGCAATATTTGGATATCGATAAAATAAGTTGCTCGAAATAAGTTTGAGTTGAATATACATATTAAGATGAAATGATTTATTGGCTTAACGGAAATCATTATGAAAGAAAGTAAATCGTTCATGCGAACATTAAGGACGTAGTTTAGAAAAATATTATACGGCAGTAATTTAATATAATTTTGGCAAAATTTTGAAATTCAAGGAATGAAATGAACTGAAGAATTTTAAGTTCATGTTAAATACTTTCAAAGTCTTTAAGCTAAGGAAAAATTTTAAAATAACCAATACTGCACTACTTTTTAGAGGAGCCGGAATTTTCCAAAAAGAAACTGATTTACACAAGGTTCTTAACATACGAGCACAACGAGCATGGTACGGGTATAAAAATAATTGAAATTCTATTTAGTTTAGAATTTATTCTAAAGTATGTATGGGGAACGGAAAGATAATAATATTTTAGTAGTAAAATTATCAAAATCTGTAATAAAGCTTTAAAACCAACTTATGGAGGTCTAGATCAGGAAGTGGTTACGAAATAGTAATTTTCCAAAAATCTGTAATAGGGAAAAATGTTGAACATAACTTTGATTGTTGGAAGCTGAAATCGTATGTGACTTGAAAAGTATATTAAGGGAGCGCGATGAGTCATTTGAATGGCATAAATAAGAAAGGAAAATTATAAGTCGAATTGGGAAAAATAGAAATTCAACTCAGAAGTAAATTGATATATGAAAGGGACAAGATATTTAAATAGGTATGAAAAGTAAAGGCTGGAAAAACATTATAAAACAGTAATCAAAATCTTGTCAAAACTTTCGAATTTCAGAAATAAATTTAAGTCAAAATTTCCTTTATATTAAAAAGTTTTCGAACGAAGAGCATGATTTCGGGAAGAGCATGAAGTCCAAATATGTATATATTAAAAAAAGTTTTCTAATAAGTTTAAACTTTAGCGAATGATGACCATCGAAAACACTTTTAAAAGGCTTCAAGATTTTCCTCAAGCTGAAATTAACGACGATCGTCATGAGGCAATCTCGCGAATCGAGGACAAGGAATTTGGTCGCATGATCGAACATAAACACGCCTAGGATAAGACTCAGGAAAATCAACGGGGAACTCCTACGGTCAACTAATTAGGGTTCAAGAAACTTGGCGCTAAAGCTTTCTAAGGAGCTGGACAGCAATGAAATGCGTTCAGCTTGGTCCGAAATCGATGAACCCAAGCGAACGACAAAAGAATTCTAGAAGTCTATCATGGTCAAGCTAGACGGGAACCACTAAGGTAACTCCTACAGCGACTAAATCAATTCCTAGCAGAGGGTCTAACTAACAATCAGTGGCCTCTAACTAGCAAGCACAGACGTCTAACTAAGTCTTCCTACCACCTAGTGACATAGTAAAATGACTAGACTCAAGGCTTATGACTCGGATGTTGCAATTTATTTAATGGACATTCTATAGTTATTATCGTTGTTCCGATATTTCGCAGTTGCAAGATGGACCTGCATGGGCCACCAACAAAACCTGTCACACCCCGCTTCCCAAAAATGTGGAGGCGAAGCGTGAGAAGGTCCGCTCAGACTTGAAGCTGCAAAGCCGCAAGTCCGATAAGCGTCAATAAACATTAATTGGCAGGTCCTTGCAATTGCGATACGAAACAAAGATAATAAACAAGGAAATGAGACCAAAAGAAATCTCAGAATATCCATTAAATTAGATTACAACATCACAGAAAAAGCCACCAGGCTTACAGAGAAAAGAACCAAGGGCCTCAGCATGGCCAAACAAAAGTACAAGGTACATAAAAACATAGTACAGGTGCCGCGCACCGACAACTTAACAAAACTAAACAAACGGAAGCTCAGCAGGGGGGACACTAAGAATAGTCATCGGAAGCATCGTACTCAACGTCAACAACGGGTCGGGCACGTACTCCACGAACACGTCACCCTCGACTGCAGTCTCTGGCTCAGCAACTAACATGCGTCACCCAAAGAGAAGGGGCACATGTCAGCAAGTCTAAAAGACTTGTGCAAGGAAACTATAAAAGGAAGCAACCTAACAGTTCTAAAGTAAAGTATGACAACTTTGAAAGTAAAGCAACCTAGCAATTCTAAAGTAAAGTATGGCATGGTATAGCATGGCAAATAACATGGCATGGCAAGTAAACAAGTAAAGGACAAGTACTGGAATTGTAATCACGTCGTGCACAGAGATTCCGCCCTTTGGCTAGAGTGGCTGTACGGGCCAACTCTTACGCTCAAGTGACCGTTTATCCCTACCCCTCCACGTGTGTCGAGCCAGGGCATTACCCCCGAACACGGAATGCTTGCTTCTGGATCACGAGCCAGGAAGTGTTTTTAACACGGATGGCGTAGGGTTATGCCCGCATAACGGGTGCCTAGCCGGTAACACGGAAACATGGATTTGGTACATGTAGTGTAGCGTGTGCCACGATGCAAATTTAACTAGGATGTCATGTAAGATGCAATGCATGGCAGTTAACAATTCAAATGCGTACAGTTAAGGAATTTAAACATGACAGATATCAATGCATAACTGATATGGCAAGGTGTCGGATCTAGCTTCGTTGCCAAGCTAGATCACAAAGTTGCGCCTAGATCGCTATCATTTCACGATCTAGTCTCTTTCACGCTAGTACAAGGAATTGGCCTAAAAACATGGCCTAAAGAAGTATTGGCAAGTTTCACTTGCCTGTTTCTGGTGATGTCAGTTGTCGTGGGTTCGAGCGTTACGCTAAGGAACGACTGGTTCTGTGTAGATGCAGGTGGCGGGGTGATTCGATCGGGGCTGAGGGAGGGATCTGCGAGAAGATGGAAGCGCAGCTAGACTCGTGCGTGCGTGGACGAGGGAGAAGGAAGGAGACACCGACGTTGGGTGGTTGCGTACGAGGGTGGGGAGACGCCATGCGTCGAGCTGTTGTCGCAGCGTCGCTGCAGCGCGGAGGAGGTCCCGGTGAAGCACATAGCGGGGGTCGCGACGCTGGGATCGGAGGGAGGGTTAGGCGATGATGGGAGGCCGGAGAAGACGAGGGTTAAGCCGGAGAGAAATTCGCGAGGGAGAGATATGGTGACGTGCGGAAAAAGAAAGAAGGCGGCTCGTTTTGATTGCTGTGAGAAAAACATAACCCTAGGTTTCTTTAATAGTAGAGGAGGGTATGGCATCACGTGGGGGAGAGATGGGATCGTGGGGAAGGGGTAGTGGGCCGTAAGGATTTGCAATAGGAATGAGATTAAAATATTAAAAAACATTTGAGTTGATCCCTTAAAAAAACAACGCACGCAGTATTTGGGGGAGACTGAGAAAAATTGTGTTGCATTATGAAAGAATGGTTTAGATTAATTAGTTAGTTTTAAAAAAAGGTGTTGATTTTTATTTAACAGGTTTGTTCTATAAAACAAATGCATATAAAGTTTTGATTCCATAGGGAACGATCAGATTCAAATTTTTATAAAATATTTTATTTATTAATAATGAGGTTAAGGCAAGCCGGTCTCTCGACATCCAAAAATTACGAACAAAATATCGGCGCGCTCGCGCCTCCGAGAGGATCGTGAATACAGGGTCCGAACACGCGTCTGAGCTACGGAACAATAATAATTAAACCGAACACGGAAAAATACACAAACAGAACAACCTACGTGCTAAAAATACACGACCGGAAAGTGGCCGTTACACACCTGGAACGAGATCGATAGAAAATTCCAGAGCTCGATCAGGCGGCAAACCAGACATCTCCTCGGGGAAGACGTCGCCAAAATCTCGCACCACAGCTGGCCACTCCAGCTCCATCTGCATAGCCACAGCCTCCACCGGCCTGGCCCGAAATCTGACAGGACCAAGCGAACTGCTACCACGACTGAACTCAAACACTGGATGTCCGGGAATCTCGAACACCACCTTCTTCCTCCGACAGTAGATCGTAGCATAGAAGCTCGCAAGCCAATCCATCCCAAGAACTGCATCATAGTTGACGATGTCGTAGACAATGAAATCAGCGAAAAGCTCATGTTCACAGACCACCAACGAGCAAGAATTGCAACCACGATGCACCGAGACCACACCATTCCCCGTGACGATATTCCAACTCTTCGGAAGAGGGGACGTCGACAAGGAATGCCTCTCCACGAAGCTCCGAGAAATAATGCACATCGACGCACCAGAGTCAAAGAGGACTCGTGCAGGAAATGTGCACACCAAAACCACACCTAACAATCAATTAACAATCAAACCCTAGTCTAGCAACAACCATGCTCAAGCAAACAACACAATCTAACAATCAAACCAGCTAGGAAAGTGACAGCCAGATTGAGGATTACCTACGATAACCTCATCCACAGCCTCGCTCTCCGCAGCGGTCATCAGAAAAGCCTGCCTCCTCGGCGGGACAGCCTGCTGAAAAGCCTGCCTCTGCGGAACAAGAGCTGCTCCACGACCGGCAGGGACAGACGCTCGCTGCTGCAACGGCTGAGCTGCAACAAGAGCCCTCCGCAGCGGACCCGCATGCCGATAATCCTTCGCGACATGAGAAGCATCACCGCAAACCAGACACTGGCCCAAAAACTTCCGACACTGATCCTTGATGTGGCCAGGCTTGCCGCAGAAATGGCAAGTCTTCAGAATAGGCCCTCCTGGCCTCTTAAACTGAGCAGACTGATTAGGCCTGAATCCAGGTCTAACCACAGCTCTCGCCTGTTCCACAGGCCTCTTCCCAGCACCAACAACGGACCCCCTCCTCTGGTTCACGAGCAGCTCCTGCCTCTTAGCAGCGACCAGAACCTTCTGATAAGACTCCCGGTCAGAAGAGGTCACAAAACTCTGGAGCTCCGAAGCAAGCCCCTACAGGAACCTCTGAGCTCTCTCCTCAGCGTCCTGCACCATCTTCGGTGCAAACCGACTCAGCCTCATGAACTCTTGGTGATACAGATCCACCGACGAGTTCCCCTGCTTCAAATCGATAAAACGCTGCAGCATCTCCTCCTTGGCAGCCTTCGGGAAGAACTCACCCTCAAATCTGGCCTTGAAGGTAGCCCAAGCTATCGGCTCCACCAACATCTTCTCTTCCGCATCCCACCAATTCTGAGCATTATCCTTGAGTTGCCTCTTCGCCAAATCAACCCATCCAGCCGGGGCGATCTTGGCCATCTTCAGATTGTCCTCGATGTTTCGAATCCACTCATCGGCAGCCAGAGGACCCTCAGAACCATCAAAATACGCGGGACCCAGCTCCTGAAATTGCTTCGCTCCAGGCTCAGAGCGAGGAACATCCGGAAGAGCCTGGGCAGCTCGAGCAAGTGGAGCATTCTGGACTTGCAGAAGCACGCCCTGCTGCACTTGCATCATCTGGAGCATCATCCGCATCATCTCACCGCTGGTGGGTTCCCGCTCAGGCTCCTCATCATGAGGGAGCGCACCACTACCCCCACCACTGGTGAAACGCCTTCCTGCCATCTAATGACACAAAAAACGAATCAGATTAGACTCATAGCTTATGACTCGGACGTCGAACTTAATTTATTGGACATCTAATATTATTATCGCTATTCCAAAATTCGCAGTTACAGAAGGACCTGCATGGGCCACCACTAAAACCTGTCACGACCCGCTTCCCTAAAATGGAGGCGAGACGTGAAGAGGTCCGCACGAGAGTGGAGCTGTGAAGCCCCAAACCCGATAAGCGTCAATAAAATATAAGCAGGTCCCTGTAACCACAACGGAATAACAATAATAACACAAGGAGAGACTGAAATAAAATTCACATCTCATACATTGTCCAACAAGAAAATAAGTCCAACATCCAGAAAAGCCACCAGGCTAAAAGAAAAGAGTCCAAGGCCCAGAACAAGGCCAACAAAAGCGACGACAACAAAATATAGGTGCCACGCACCGAATAACAAAACAACTGTCTAATAAAAGTAAAACACACGAAGACACTAGGACTGGTCCCCAGTGTCCACGTACTCCCCGTCAAACACAAGCTCGGGCTCGGCGTCAGCAAACACCTCGTCCTCAACAATGTACTCGGGCTCAGGATCTAACATGTGTCACCCAAAAGAGTAAAGGGGCACATGTCAGCAAGTCTAAAAGACTTGGGCAAGGAAACTGAAAGTAAGGCAACTAGCAACCTAGCAGTTTAGTATGCATGACATGGCAGTTATAACATGAGTGCACAATTTAAAACAAGGCAAGACAATTTGTACAAGAGGACCATCATCGGGACAATACAAGACAAGACAAGACAAGAGTAGCCACGCTACTATCAATCTCAATCAATTCACATCGTTGTAGGTGTTTACGCCTTTCGCTGAATGGTACAACATTCAGACCGATCGGCACTAAACACAATTCACATATCACGGTTGTTTTGTAGATGTTTACGCCCTTCGCTGAATGGTACAACATTCAGACCGATCGGCACTAAACACAATTCACATATCACGGTTGTTTTGTAGATGTTTACGCCCTTCGCTGAATGGTACAACATTCAGACCGATCGGCACTAAACACTACCCCACCCCAAAGAGTTTACGCCTTACAACTGCAGTTGTTGATCAAACAGACCCCCAGTTGCCTGGCCGCTTAACCCTTACCCCATCCCACACTAAACAAGCCAGGGTCCCTGAACATGAGCCCAGCAAGTGAGCCAGGGTTGCCCCGCACGGGAGCTTGTTTCTTAATTCACAATTCAATATATCGAGCGTTGGGGTTAGCAACTCATTATGCTCGCTTCTGGTCACGAGCCAGGAACACAAGTATTGTAGCGATGCTACGCAATCACGGGATCACTTAAGGATGCAATGACATGACATTTAATTTGCGTACCGTTAATGGAAAGTAAACATGACATGGTAATTGTGCAACATGCTAAATGTCGGAGCTAGCTTCGTTGTCAAGCTGGTTCCCCAATTTGCGCCTAGGCGAGTATCATTTCGTCGCCTAGTCTCTTTTACGCCTACAACAAGCAAAGTGGCCTAAAACATGGCCTAAACCCTAAGTGGCAAGTTTCACTTGCCTAGCACCGGGGATGACGACCACTTCGTCTCACGGATGCTAATCTACGGGGGAAATCGCTGTTATGGGAGAAACAAACATCAAACAACATGAAATTTATTAGGGTTTCATAAAAATATAAATAGGTTATGAAAACAACGGTAGATCGATTTCTTACCGAGAGGAGGCGG
This sequence comes from Scilla litardierei, assembly GCA_030789695.1. Classification (NCBI taxonomy): domain Eukaryota; kingdom Viridiplantae; phylum Streptophyta; class Magnoliopsida; order Asparagales; family Asparagaceae; genus Scilla; species Scilla litardierei. Next base: position 4,986,631 of record CM061132.1, read on the forward strand.
AAGAAACACTCCGGGGAACCCTAGGATCAGATCTGGAAAAGATTGGAGAACTTTGGGGAAACTAGGGTTTTGGGGGATTTGGGGCTTTGATGGATTTTGGTGAGATTTTGGGGAAGACGAGAGGTAGATAGAGTAGATGGATGGTTTGGATGATGGATTTAGGGCTTGGAATGAAGGAATGGAGCTTGGAGGAAGATGGGGGCTCAAGGGGGAAGATTTTAGGGTTTTGGGTCGTGTTGGAGAAGAAGAAATCGTTTGGGTTGGGTTTAAATAGGATGGGCTGGCGGCTGCCCAGAAATTAGGGTTTTAACACTGGTTAGTCGGTCAAAGAGCAACCACTGACCGACTAGTTTGGCAACTAGTCGGTCGGTCGACCAACGCAGACCGACTAAGTGTAAACAGTAACTCCTGAACGAAAATAGGATTTAGAGTTAGTCGTTCCATGAACAAATACTGACCGACTAGTTTAACATCTAGTCGGTCGATGAACGTTCTTAGACCGACTAAGAGTAAACAGTAGCTGATACAAAAATAAGATGATGAGTTAGTCGGTTCAAGAAGCATTGCTGACCGACTAGTTTGCAACCTAGTCGGTCAACCAACGTTCTTAGACCGACTAACGATAAACAGTAACTCCTGAATAATTTAGAAAGCCAACTCGTCGGTCCAAGAAGGATTGCCGACTGACTGGATCGTCATCTAGTCGGTCGGTGCCCCTTCTTATACCGGCTAATGAGCACAAAAGTTCCGAAATGGAGCGCGGGGCCCCGGGATCGATTCCTAAGACTCCTAGGCTTGATCTAATAGTTAGGTATGACCGTTATGAAGTCCGTCACGAGTGACACACTTCGAAATCGACGATCCTAAGGAAGAAACGAGAAAATACGACGAATCGATCGAAAATGAAAGCTACGGAGGCGAAAACCACACAAGAGGAGAAAATCCACCAAAACATATATTATATTATATTAAATCCAGATACATGAAAAGCAGTCATTACACATCCTCTCCTATAAAAACCCATATTCCAAGAGAGTTTTTGAGAGAGAGAACCAAAAATTTCGGCCAAAAACCTAGACAACATCCCTTGACCGCAACTTTGCAAGGAGCTCGACGGACGACGCTAGAAAGTGCATAACTTTCTCCACAGAGCTCGGATCGACGAACCGTTTGCGCCAGGACGATCGTAACTCAGTGCTCTACAACATGGTGATATTTTTCTGATTTTAATCTCTGTATTAAATCAATGGTATTTATTTTAGCATGAGTTGTATTCTGAATAGCTTCATATATTTCATCATTTCCTAGGCCAAAGCTTCAAAGCCAAAGTAGCATCTCCATTGCAAGCCTCGCCAAGATCATTGCCATCTTCATTGCAACATAGCCAAGGCCGCAATATCCTTGCCACATTACTCATGGCCGCAAGTTACTAGGAGGGCTTCACATCTACTTCATTGCGCAACATCAAAGGGAGAAGCTTCAACAACTTGTGCAACATCTACAAGGAGCTTCATCACATTGCACAAGTCTTCAAAGGACATCTACATCAAGACCGCAACTTTTGAGGAGCCCAAGTCACATAGGCCGCAAGTTCCAGCGGCGGGGACGTGACGTTGGCGACGACATCTTGTCAGATGCGATCTACATAAACTGTTACAGACGACTGCCGCTATACAAACTGAGATTCTCTAAACTCTTAATTATTATTTTGTGTAGTTGTATAGTTCTCTGTAGGGGAAACTTTACCATTATGACGTGTTCTTTTGGGACTTGTTTAGTCTGGGGACTAGACAAGAGGTTCTTGACAAGCGGGGCATGTCAAGATAGAGCATGTACTAGGTTGATTGTGTTTTGCACTCGGTGAGTGTGGTACGTACTATGTGGGTAGCCGGGGGCTCGAGACTCATTGTAGTAGTACATAAGAAACATATTAATGCTAGTATATGCTTAGGGGCTGGAGTAGGTCGTGGGTCGACCGAACCAGGGTATATCTGTGCGTACTCTGTGATTGCATACTTTTTGCACTGCCTGTGATTATAAACTGTGTGTGATTTCTCGTGGGTTGCACGAGAATTTTTATTAGCATATTCACCCCCCCCCCTCTAGGCTTAGATCCAGATCCAACAAGTATGACTTGCATTGTGACAGTCAAAGTGTGGTGCACTTAGCGAGGAACCAAGTTTTTCATGCACGCACCAAGCATAGCTACGTGAGATACCACTTTGTCCAGGATTATGTGGGCGAATAAGACGACATCGATTTGTTGAAGATCAGAACAGAAGACAACTGACAGACGTTCTAACAAAGGTCGTATCTGGGGTTAAGTTCAAGCATTTGCTTGAATTTGTTCAACATTATTTCGAGATGATGTCGATGGTGGCCCGGTGAGGGCATTGAGGCTCGTATGAGCCAGGTGAGCTCTTCGGAGCAAGTTGAAGGGAACACGCGATGATTCTTGCCGAGGTGAAGCTTGAGGGTTGATTGTGTGACATAGGCCCAAATCTCGCCAAGGTGGAGCTTTGTAAAAGTTAGCTCGATTTGAGGCGTTAAAAGAGTATTGGAGATGTGCAAACAAGTAGTCATGCATGGAGCTTGCCTGTGCCTTGGATCCCGCGTATTTAGCCATGCATGGCCAGGTACAGGGATTCAGGGTCGTGATAACTCCTGGAGGCCTGAATTCGCAGTTCAGAGAATCGACAGCTCGAAAACTCAGCAACTCGATAGCCCGGCTTTCGACAGCTCGGAAGCTTAACAGCTTGAGCTCTAACAAGGAGCTCGGAGGCGCCGACTACAGGATGCAAAATCCTATTCGAGTTAGAGTTGCTCTTCCAACAGAATTTTATTTGAGTTCGAATTGCTCTTTAAATAGAATTCTATTTGAATTAAAGTTCCTTTTTCAAAAGAATTTGGTTTGCGCCCATGACCTAGAGCCTATAAAAGGGACGATTTGGGCGGGGTTTTTTTGTGGGAACACGAATTTTTTGTGTGGGAACACAAATACAGAAAGAGATTTGAGCCTCCAATTGAGAAAGCCAATTTTAAAGATTGTATTAAGAGCTTTTAAGGAGATATTGAGTGCGTCTTCTTCGCTGAGAAGTTGGAAGAGTTGTATTTTTTGTTCTTCCTTTGAATATAAGTTATTGAGTGTTTCCTTGACCGGCCGAAGGCCTAAAGATTCAATCTTTATTGTACTCTTGGTGTTCTTGCTCGTCCTCTCACCACCAGATTGGCTTACGGTCCAAAGCTTCCGCCAGTTGCGCACAACAGCCGATGTGCCCTTCTGACTTTGTAAAGTCTTACTAATTTCAATGAATCAGGATGATCATTAGAATGGATAAACTTTAATTTTGGCTTTGACTAACAGAATGCAGTGCATGAGATGAATTTTTACAAAAATTGAATAATAATATGTGGGGAGGAACGGTGGAAAGATAGAAAAATTGATGTTTGTACTATAATTGGCAAAAAATCATAACTGCACCGCATTGTTGCGGTTCATTTAGTCCAATCCTTATAATTTTACTCTCTATGGATTTTAGGATTTCTCTAACATGGTTCATTTAGTCCAATCCTTAATTTTACTCTCTATGGATTTTAGGATTTCTCTAGCTTTCATGTGCGACGTTTTGCTTTCTTCTAGCATCTGTCATTAGGTCATTTCAACTTAACTTTTTGGCCTTACACCATCTCAATCTGTTCAAGCTACAAATCAATCTCCACGTTCTGATAATATCTGACTGCCATTGATTATGAGAATTGCTACTTGCACCCCTATGAGTAGGGGTGCATATAGCTTTTTGTGCAAAAATTAACCTTACATAGGAAAAAGGAATAATTGATTGGAAATGAGAGTTGATAGTTTTCCAATTTGGGAAGATACGGACTACATGCACCGAACAATGTTCGGTGTATGGAAAAATAATTGCCTTTTTAGGCAAAGAAAATTACAAATCACTGTCAAATCAATGACAGATGTGATTTTATTTGCTTTAAAAGACAAAAAGCCTAAAATCACCGAACCTGGTTCGGTTGATTTAGCAATCTCCTTTGGGAAAACAAGTAGTGCTTGCACCCCTATGAGTAGGGGTGCTGATAGCATTTCTCTGATTATTTGCATTGGCGGAGTGGCTCGGAGAATTCACCACCCTGTAGAAGCTTGGATGGTGGCACGCTGTCCGGCAAAAGGCCCCTCGTACAGCTCAAATAATCGAAAACTAATCCTTTCCTGTTTTGGAGTCAGTGCTTCAGGGACACTGGAGAACATGATCGCTCTCTTCCAAAATATCACATTCTGATACGACTGAGTGATCCTTGTCACTCTTACATTTGTTTTTCAAAGAAAATTTTGCTCTCTATAACATTTGTTTCTTAAATTGGAACCACATAAGTATCCTGCCGATATTTCTTTGCTATTTGTTTCCGTATTCTCTGTAACAATTTAACCTATGATCTATGGCCTCATAATATATTTTTTTAAGAGGAGGGATCAAATGACCCCCAAAAATGACCCCCTATCAAAAATCCTATGCCCCCCATTTTTTCGGAAGATCCGAATCGTTCATCTTGATCTCCACCCTCTAAATACCTGACCCACTAATTTTCAAACCGATCCCATGTGTTTTGCCCGTTCATCTATCCGACCCAAATTTAACGGTTTCGCATGAATAGAACTTTTGCGAATGGTTGATGAACGGGCAAAACCCATGAGATCGGATTGAAAATTGGTGGGTCAGGTATTTAGAGGGTAGAGATCAAGATGAACGGTTCGGATTTTCCGAAAAAATGGGGAGCATATGATTTTTGATAGGGGGTCATTTTAGGGGGTTATTGTTGGGGGTCATTTGATCCCTCCTCTTTTTTTAATTACCGTTTTAAAAAAAACATAATGAATCTTATGTTTGTTCATGTTTTTTCTTCGGCGGGTTGATCGTTTGCATTACTATTTGGAGTTATGGTTAGCAATGATAAAGCAAAGAGGTTCCACATTTAAAGAACACAACTGTGTAGTCTCCTCCTTAGGGAAGACTCAAGACAATAATCTTGATCAGTTATATGAAAGAGGGAAATTTTGGAGGACCATTTCCTGGTTGATATTCATGAAATTCCACCTCAAAGATGTGCTGCTGCTGCTTTTCCAGCTTGCTGGAGTACTGGCCTTTGTGGTTGATAATGAGAACTCAATGGTAACTTACAGCTGGTTCTATTATGCACACAATTCGCCCAAAAGGCGAAGAAGAACGCGAAGTCTGATGTACAAAACATAGGGATTTGCTCAAGGTGCGGCTTTCTTGAAGCGAGACATGCTGAGTGACACTAAAACAACATGAAGTAACTTGACATTTGACCCGGTCAAGAAATACAGACCCTTGTCTCATAAGAAGCATCGATACGGGCATGGGTATGGATACGAGCACATGACAACAAATTTGTATATGGCATGGTATGGGGACATAGCTTAATAAAATATTACAATATACATTATGATACACACACAACAAACATAACATAGAAAGCTAGTATCAATGGATATAATTTTTAAACATATAACAGAGACAATTTCATCACCTGCTTTTGTGATGCATTTTCTAGTTGTTTTAAGCATACACGAAATCCCACCTATAACACACGAAAATCACATGTATGCACATATAAAAATACAAGTGTCCCCCGAAATACAACAATAGAAGTATACGAGTCCGACAAATACAAAAAAGCACCCAACATGTGTCCAACAAAGCGTGTGTGCCCGATATGGTTGTTGGCGTGTCCTATGCAGGTACGGATAATAGAAGTACCCGTGGTACAGCTTATCACAATGGTTTCAAGGATCCAAACTGAGGGGAGTACATTTATCAAGGGCATCAAAGAAACAACTAGGATTTGCTGGGCGATTGATATTCTTTGTCAGATATCTATGACAGTGTGGTGTTATCTACTGGTACAAGTTAGTAAAAGATTAGGAAGATATGTTTATTGAATCGTAGTTGATATTTAAGCCTAGGGCTTACTTCAGACATAATACGATCTGTGTTTCATCTTTCCTCCTACATCCTCAAACAACTCAGAAAACTCTGAAACAATTCTCCCACATTTTCCCATAGTCATATCAACCAAGGTGTTCCATGCTGTTATGCCCAAGGCAGTATCGGAATCAGAAATAGATACACCTTGCATCCACCCCCATCTTAAGGCAAATATCATACATATTTCAATAAATCGTCACTCAACGATCATGTATGTTGTGGCTGGTCCTAACAAAAAACATTTGTATGATAGGATACATTGAGAAAAGACCAAGAACATGAGATAGTCAAGGTAACCCCAGAGAAAATACAGAATAAATGACGTACAGCATTCTATCATCCTGAAGGAATCTAGATCTAGATCTGAAGGAATACAGAATATCTTGTGGTCGAAAGTCCAGGAACTCGCCTAAACCGTTCATGCCACGTGTCCTTTGTACTTCCATCACATTTTCGGTAGTCATGCCTAATGTAATTTGGAGATAGAAGAGTGACAAAATGATGATATCTGTGTTCAGAGGCTATAATATGTAACGAAATTTTTTGTTTAAAAAACAATAAAATGTATTACTAATATTGGTTATGGATGAGCTAGGCAACGGAAAATGATAGCAATCATCCCACTGGGACATTATTGCAGAAGGTCTGCATGGTTCAAGAAAATGATATTATCCGTTAACCACATTTGTCCACATAGACAGCAATTAGTTGCTTGACAACAAGCATGTGTTCTGAAATGATTGTATTACAAGGTCCTTGTTTCCAACAAACGGAAACAGATAAAATGTGTGCACAAATGGACTGCAACTGCACAGTCAAGTAACTTCTGTAAATATGTAATCCCACCATGTAAGATAGAGACACACCCTTGCATTGTGTACCATGAGTATACATGTTGCATATTAATCTGGAAGTGTAGTGAAGAATGGGGGCATAAAGAACCATCATTAAATGACGTAGATGGAGATGGCATGTGTGTTGGTACTAAGGTTTGCAAGCTCGGTTTCGGTTTCAAACCCTCCTTGGAGTAAAGGTTTCACTAGCGTTGAAAGTTTTGCTTGGAATTCTGGTTTCAGGACCGGCATGTAAAAATGTATAATCTAACTCAAAGTGCTCGGAACCACTAGACATATCACCATGTCAAGATGTATACAAATGCAGCAATTAAGGAGTATTACATAAGCAGGTAGATACACTGAGTTGGGGGTTAATCAAGAAAGTCAATTCTAGTGCTTAGCCAGGCAACAATAATAAATCAAAGTAATACAAAAGTGGTAAATATAAGGGTAAGACTGATACAAATTATATTAAAAATATATCAAATTATGATTGATTAGAATTTATGAATTCAGTGCTGAATGGAAATTGGAGGGAGAAATGATCATATTACCTTTTGACATTCGATTCTCCATCTTTCGTCCAATACTTTTGGTTTTTTTTATTATTTTGGCATTTTCATCCATAACTTGCTGAAATTAGAAAACCAGAACTTGGTGGAACCAAAAAACATATGTTACACCAATACTCGTCTAAACCAGAACACGGAGGAAAATTGACACAAAAATGTTAAAACCTTGTTCCTTGGCTAGTAATGGGTAAACCATATCTTACTCATAATGTATTTTAAGATAGATAATTGTATGTTGCAAAACATTACGTGTGCATGTATAGTTGGTGAATAAGAGTCGGTGAATACGACACGGATTACCTATTACCATTTCACATGCCCTTTCCCTCTGAGGAGATAAAGATTTTGATTGGTAAATTTTGTAGAAACAGAGGGAAAGGGCATGTGCAAAGGTGATGTATAAGATATGATCTACCTAGTTCAATTGTACATTACCTCAAAAGGTAAGTTCTGCCTTTTGCCATAAGTATTGGAAGGATAAGATTTGGTTTGCCAGTAGTAATGCATGGTGATTTATTATTCATATGTGCAACTGAGACTAGTATTCCTTTCATATGTGAAAGAGAACTAGAACTTGCCTTATTTAACTCTAACTGGCACATTTTGTTAGTTTTATAGGGGGAGACACAGAATGCACATTTCATCATCTGTTTTAGAAAGGCATAAAATCAGTTAAGTCAAATATAAACTTTGAAGTTAGATGTTCGATCAAACTTAATCTAATACGCCAAATGATGCAAGATTAGAGTTTCTTGATCCAGATCTTGCCTAGGATTAGGGCTGTGGCCCTAGGACAATTACTTGTTTGTGATAAAGGCTGCAGCCTCTGATTTGCTTTATTATGTTTACGATCTCCTAACTTTGGAAGAGCGCAATGTAATTGATTTCTCATTGTGGTTAGGATTTACTGCACTACAAAGCAATCACTAAAAGCTAAATTTGAACGAGAGGAGGAGATTGAGGAGAGAACTACATGGTTATCTAATTGAAATGATTTACATTTTATAAAGTTACCGAACTAGGGCTCCTAAAGAGTAAAAGACAAAGATCTAGGTCAAGAAACAGTAATGTAGCTTTGGATTAGAGTTTATTGACCCACCCTATTGTTAGGGGTACTATATTTTTTAGCTGATCTTTGAGTATTCTTTGATTTTTGTGGTCCTCAGTTTTCTGACATAAAGAGTAGGGACAAGAAACGGTAACGTAGCTTTGAATTAGAGTTTATTGACCCACCCTATTGTTAGGGGTACTATATTTTTTAGCTGATCTTTAAGTATTCTTTGATTTTTGTGGTCCTCAGTTTTCTGACATGAAGAGTAGGCCAGTACTCTTTAAGTTGAAGGCATAAGGAATCGATGAATGTGTGTTTGACTGTATATTTAACTTGAAATTTTGTATATCTTGACTGAATTGCTTTCATGCATTCATAAAAGATAATAAAATGCATATTCTATCTCCAAAGAACAAGGATGTCCATTGAAACCCCATAACAATTACTTAATATTTGAGATAAAAATGATTAGGTCACATAAGATATAAATCAACAGTTGAAGTGAAATAGCACGAGATCTAGTTGTCATTAGTTTCTAAAAAGAAATCAACTCTATAATACAAGTTATATTTCATGTAAATAGTATCTTACTCAAAATGTAAATGAAGATGGGTAAGATATTCACCGAGTACGATCATGTGCAATGGTACTACTATATTACCCATAAGTCAAGGTACTAAAATGTATCCTGTGCGCCTCAGTAATGTAGAAATATTAATAACTGATATATAATACTAATATTAATAACTAATATATAATATAAGTCAAGTTACTAAAATGTATCATGTACACCTCAGTTGGTAATGTAGAAATATTAATAACTGATATATAATACAAATATTAATAACTGATATATAATATAATTATCCCTCACTTGTTAATGCACGGTATTATATGTTAATATTAATTTAACCTCCCACACCCATTGATGTTCAGCTTTTTCAAGAATTTAGAAAAGAAAGCTTGCCAAACTTATTACTTACTCTTCAGCATCATGTAACACTATTGACAATTGTACATATGCGCACGGGTTGCAATAAATACATGATGCAATTAAGTATCCTAAGATACATATAATAGTGTACAACTTAAGCATCACTTGGATTAATAGGTGTTATCACTTAAAACTTTGAAGTTTCATGGTATAGAAAATTAACCTAGAAGTACCATACAATTCAGATCAACACTAAAATGAATGTAAGCATGCATAGACATGCATGTCCCACTGGGAAGTCTGCTAACCATGGAGTAAGGTTCTAGATAAATACAAGTCGGCCATGACATTAGCTACTGGATTTTGTAGAAACTTCTACATCCATATATGTAACGGCCTAATTTCGTCGTACACGTATTCCCGTATCAAGACGGATTCAATCGGAATCAAAATAAGTAAATGATTTTTCTTCTATCTTACGTAACTCGGATTTAAAAACGGACTTCGTATTCGTGATCGGCGCGACAATACGAACCCGTGGCTATTTTTTTTGTAACCGTTAGTTAATTACTTTATTAACTCAACCTATTTAATTATATGGACAAAAAAAAATTAATGCAACCGGATACGTTTCAAACCATCTTACACATTTTTTCTCATCAAACCCACCTACTCTTATCTTAACTTAATGACAATTAATGAGATATCCATTCACAGTTTTTAATTTTCTTCAACATATGACAACTCACGTGTACATGTAGGAGAGGTGAGTCAAAAGGAAAAAAAAAGCAAACAAACATACTTCCCTTATCCCAACAACCATCACTTAAAAGCTAAATTATTCTATTTCAAAATTCCCTTAACCCATGCTCACGTTTTGAAGACCAGAAGCATCCCCTCTCCTTTAGTCAAAAACAATCACCAACTCACATTAAATACCAACATTAATGTTAATTAAATCTTTTACTTTAAAATTTATTTAACTAATGGCATGAACCGTCCTCTCCCCCCTCACATCTGATCACCAATCTTCCCCTCTCTCTCGTCTTTCATCTCTCTCCTCCCTTTCCCGTTCTCCCATCCGACGCGTCACGAGCAACGCCACCGACGTCCCCAAAAGCGCGCGCTGCCCCACTGCCGCCGTCCGCACCGCATTTGGCCTCCCACCTCTGGCACGCTCCGACAAGCGCCGAGCTGTCCAACGCCCCAAGGCTCAGCCCCTCCCACGAACCACCTCGCCGTCGAGCCACCCCGTGACCCCTACCAGAGCTCGCCACCGAGCTGCTCCCATCGTCGCGTCGATCTGATCGCCGTCGGGTACGCCGCCGTCTGCCACTTTCACCTACACCCGCAACGGCAACGATGTGAGTTTTCCATGCAGGTCCTTCTTCGTTTATATATCCCATGCTAAAAATTTCCCACCTCCGGTTCATAATTCCATGCTAATAAGTAGCATGTTTATATAGGTTATATATTACTGTAATAGTTATATGCATGTTTATAAAGCCATGCTAGTACATGTTAATACATGTTTATAATTATTTACATGTTAATAATTTCAACCTTTAAAACCTGCATGCTAATAATTATATACATATTTATATTTCCCATGCTGATAATAACCCATGCTAATAATTTGAGCCATGCTAATAATAATATTATTTCGTTTTGGAATATTAGCCTGGATGTTAGGAATAGTAGCATGCTAAAGTGTTAAATATCATGATGTAGTGACATATGTTATATAACCCAGTTTATATAAGTGTATTATATAAGTATAATTATTTTATTAAGATGTTTAGCTTAATGTTAAATCTTAACGTCACAGATAAATCACACCCTCGCAATCACCAGGACTTCCACCATCGACACCAGGCAAGTATTTATTGTATTTGAATTTGAGACAACTGCTAAAAACTAACACAATCATCATTTTATTACGCTCATGTTTTATCTGTTGGAGCTGACTAAAGTGGACTTTTCATGCAACTTTCTCTGTATATTTTTAATTGAATCAAAACGGGACAGAGGGTATGATACAACCCTCGAATTACAACGAGAACCCATCGATTACAGATGGAGAATGAAACTAGTCGGTGACTGGTTATGACACTTGGGTGGGGTTGGTCCTTAGTAGTAGGGTTCGTAGATGTAGCTTGACCACCTTACGGCTCCCTCCATAACCACACCAATGGAGGCAAGCAAGAAGGCGTCACGGTAAACCCCCGATGATAGGGTGCATCAAGTACATACTACCAACCCGGACAAGGACTTATCACGAGCACAATAAATGAAACATACAACAGCTTTACTTCTTGAACTGCAATTTCTTATATGTTATGTTTCTCTTTCTGCACTTATCATTTATAATATGTGTACTAACGCTCACACTTTTCTTTCTGCACTTTTTGTAAATATGTACTAACATCTTTTGTTCCTTTGCAAGCTGTTCTTAATTCTTTTACTTTAAATACCTTGCCGAGCTTCTCGCTGACATATATTTCATGTGTTTGTGAAATATATGTTAGGTTCAGAGACTGATTACTTTGCAGACCCCGCTTTTGAGGATCCTACCGTAGAGGTGGACCCCGCCGATCAGAGTTACGAGGACGCTGAGATCCTCCCTGCTGAAGACTAGAACTTCGTTGCAGTCTATCTATTTAGTTGTATTTGCTATTTTCCAGGTGTGTTTGCTTTCATCAGATTGTACGGCCATGCTAGGCCTAAGTCGCTTGTGTACTTTGCTTTAAAAAAACGCTGGAATAAGTTTGTAATAAATATTTGTGCTGTTTCTGAGAAATTCGCGTGCAGGGACCTGCTTGTTAAATAACGCTTATTGTGCTTAAGTCAAGGAAGGAAGAAAAAAAAGTACTCCTTCTTTGCTTTAAGCACAAGCGGACCCGCTCACGTTCTCGCTCCCTTACATGAGAAGCGGGGCGTGACAATATACAACAACAATACAAGCAAAAAGCCGGTGTGAGCACACACCTATCCTCAATGCTCAACTTTGGTTGTCTATACACTAAATTAAACTAACAACAGTACTAGGTAAATCATATTATACCCATATCGTATGTTAGAATTCTCAGTTTATCTTGTATTTAATGAGGAAAATTTTCAAGCCCAAGCACTCCCCATCCCACTTCATGTCTGCAAGCACCTTTGAAGTGCAAAGGTCCACCCTTGCATCAGTCTTTTAACACGCCTCTAGTAGCAGTTCAACCACCGATAGATTAGATTTTGGGAGGAATGATTGGGATTAATATAACGATGGCTAAGCTCGACATTTATGTGTTTTTTATCCTTAGGAAAGCATAGCAACAAGCGCACGCTGAAGCCCCAGCCACCAAGGTTCGAACTTGGTGGCCCCACAAAGAAGCGGTGGTAAATGCCAATCGGACTACAGTCCACATGAAATATTTAGGTGTTTAGTTTAAGGGGGACATAGTCTACATGAGGTTCTATTTGACAAAGTTGGAGGACGGTTTAGAGGGGTTTGCAAAAATAACCCCACATGACTGCTTCTCTCAGCCGTGAATCTGAGGATGCAATTAGGCCACATCATGCCATATGACACATGCATGTCCAATTGGCTGTCAACTGGTTCATCAACTCCAATCAAAAGCTATTACTAATGCAGTTCATGTGCCTACTTGAATGGTCACGTTCATGTGCTTATTTGCCATGTCAAGAATATGTCCCACGTGTGCGGAACTATTGATGTATACCTGGAGTGAACATATAAAAAGGTCATTCCTACCTAATAGTATGTATATTGGATAATAACGGATGTAACCATTGGGAATGGAAAGAGAGCAAAGAAAGGCTTGCTTTGATCCATGAAAATTAGAGCAGTTTAACATTCATAAAGTCTAGCTACAAAAATTCAGAATATCATGTATCAATACATGCAGTGATTTACTTAAGGAAACCCCTCTAGTGTAGCACCAACTATGAAAGTGATAAAAAGACGGTTCTCAAAAATCTCAAATTTATACTCCAATTACCACATGGTTATTTCAGTACTTCAATACGATTAGACATATTAAAGATTGTTATTTAATCTAACCAGATAATTAGTCCCAATAGTACAACAATCTTCACTTCAGGATTTATTCCAATCAAGGAGTAATTCGCTTCACAACTACCATTGAGCTTCTCAAAAATTTTAGACTATCAAAAAGGAACAAAGTCATACTGTTACATAAATAGCTAAACCATATCACACTCATCAATGAAAATTACTTCGTTTTAAATTAAAACAACAGGATTTACTTTACTTGAAGGACAGTTCACCACCACCAAAAATAAATTCGGAATTGATATATAGTGAGAAGTTTGAGACATGTGGTACTATGCAAAGGTAGCATCATAACACATAAAGCCCTAAAAAGTTTCACACATTTTATGCTAAAGCTGATATTTTTGACATATAATAGAAAAGTCAGAACCCAATGCCGCCAAGTGCAAGGTTCGGGGATAAATAAAAGACCCAAAATAACATGCGTAGAGCATTCTTCCGGTAATACGCACCATATCATAGTCACAATACTGGTCTGAACAGAATTTACTCAACAGCACGTCCAAAATAACAAGCTAGCATTGTAACGCATAAAGCACTAAAATTTTCGTTCGTTTCATTCTAAAGCTAAAAGCTTTTGCCTAGTAGAAGACAGTTTATTCAAAATAGAACATCAGATCTAGATGTACCCTTTCTCTTTCTCGATCCGCAATCACCACAAGTAGGACGGGACCTTGATCCGAATGAAGAGCATTGCCATCACGTACCCGATCACCACCGCCGAGATCCCGAACGCCGCGAACGAGACCCTAACGCTCCTCGCCCGATTCTTGTCAAGCGCGAGGTCCATTAGAATCAGCCCGATCCCGCCAAGCAGGAACATGAACCCCGATGAGATACCCTCGATGATGTACTGGCCGTTGACGCGGCCGGGCATGAAGACGACGGGCTTCACGGCCCCGGTGCGGGGGTCCTGGGTGCTGCCTATGCCAGGGGGCTCGACGATGACGTCGTAGACGAAGCCGGAGACGACGGCAAGGTACGTGAGGAGTAGGAGGGATAGGACGGTCGTTCGCGACGGGAGGGCGGTGGCCACGGAGGGCAGCTTCAGGCGAGTGCGAGGGGGGCGGAGGATCGAGTAGGGGATGACCTTGAGGAGTAGGAGAAAGGGGTCGAAGGAGGACGGATCGGAAGATTGGGCGGTGGCGGTGGCGCTAGCGGAGGAGGCAGCGGCTGCCGTGGCGTCGGATCTTGACCGCATTTTGCTCATGGTGATGGATTTTGCTTATTTGGGGGGTTTAGGGCTGGGAAGTGCCGATATTTGTAGGAGAAAATTTATTCGAACCCCGCAATTTGATAAAATGTTTCTTTTGAAACCCTCACTTGAGGAATTTAATGAAACATTTGAGTTAAATCGGGTATGAATTAAACTTTGTCCTTGTTCTCGCGAGCTACGCTGAGCTTGTTAATTTTTGCAATGCAATTGAAACAATTTTGCAATTTTGGGGATGTGTGGGTTCCAATAAAAAAAAGAGCTGATATTTAGGGCCTCTTCTTTTGCAAGAATGTGGTTTGTGGAAAGTTGTAGGGGTGTAGAATCTTGTGAGAGAGAAAATTGGTTTAGTGTGTTTCTTTGTTGGAAAGTTGGATGGAATGTGGAGTTGAGAATTTCTTGTGGGCACACTAAACTTTCTTGTGTTCTTTTGATTGAGAATGTTGTTTGGAAAGTTGGATGAAGAAAGTAGTGTGGGACGCAATCAAATTCAATTTATTATTTTTAAAACTAACCTAATTAATTATTAATTTATTTAATTATTAACCCTCTCATCCCACGACATGAACTCCAAGAACAGCTTCGAGACTGTTCCGGCCACCTACATCATCTCCGGCCACATGAACGCCTCCTCCTCGAGACCTCGGAGCGCCGCCCGGACAGCTTCTCCGCCACCTCCACCGGGAACGAGTCCCTTAGCCTCCGGCCACCTCCACCTGGAACACGTCAGATCTACGCGAGATCCTTCCGTCGGCGATCACCTCGGGCGCAATGTAGCCTCTGGTCCCTTCGATCTTCATCCGATGGCTGTCCGATCGCTTCCAACCCCAGGGCGAAGGGATAGCAGCAGCAGAGATCTCCGACGAGATCTCGTCCTTTTCTCCCTCCTCTTCATCTTCTTTCTTCTCCTCCGCTATCTTCTCCTCACCTTCGGGAATCTCTCCGGCGAGATTCGCAGCTCCAAAGTGGCAGATCTTGGCGTTGTAGCCGGCCTCGGTGACGACAACGCTGGAGCTCTTTGATCCGGTTGTGGATCATCATGCAATGGTGTAGGATGTACTCGAGCCCCTCGGCGAGGTCCATAGCGACCTGCATCCTCGAGATCCATTTGGAAAGTGGAGTGAAATCAGGGTGCACACGGTTACGCAAGCACTCCACAAGGCCAGCTCCGACGACGTACTTATAGACGAGGTAGCAGCGAAGGGGAGGAGGAGGAAGGCAGCCCCGTGGGACCCACCAAAACTTGAGAATCCAGCGTAATCCCTGCAAAACGCTAAGAAAACGCGGGTGGTCGATAATCCCAATTTTGGCCGCCACCTCAGCTCACAATCTCATTTCCAAATTCTAGCAACCGAACATCAGGCAAGAAAGTGAACGAAGAATCCACGCTACAGTACGTGAACAGTGGACGAGACCCACTTTCTCGTCCACTTTCCAGCAAAAGAACATGCCCTTAGTTTAGTTCATATGATTTTTAAAACAGTAAATGAAACTACATTTTATTTTTAAAAAGGAACAGTGACCAAAACGGCAACCAATTTGGCAATTTGGCAATTTGGCTGAGCAATTGCTAACTAGCTAATTGGTGTATACCGTGGTGACAAATCTAAAAGACATTGCATCAAACGAGGTGGATGGTTGTGTTGTTGATGTTAGAGAGAGAGAGAGAGATGCACTTTTCCCCCTTTTGCCTACGTTATCTACAGGGAGCAGGTTGCTGATGTTTCAGTCGTCAAAGTATTTTATATTTAAATTTTGATTTCAGTGCGTGTGACTCCGTGGCCCAATGGATAAGGCGCTGGTCTACGAAACCAGAGATTCTGGGTTCGATCCCCAGCGGAGTCGTCTTTTTGTGGTTTTGCAATTTTGTTCAAAGTTTTTTACACTCTCCGTCCTGCGTGGGTCAATCACGCCGAACAACCGTGACCTGTTGGTAGCATAAGAAAAGCCCAAATTTTTTTGAACATGGAAAATTAACTAAATGGAACCCAAATTACGTTTTCCTTTTAACGTATGATCTCAATTACAGCCTCCTGATAAAGATTTAACTCTAAGAAATCCTGATTCTTTTTCATGCGAAACTCTTGCAACACATGCAATAACGTGAAACAACGCAAAACAAAAGAATCATACCCATCTGACACCAAAAATTTATTCGAGTTCCACCCAATTCTCGGTGTACGTTCAATTGTAGAGATCACGGATGCGTCAATATCTTTGGAGTACAATTAATGACTTTTGGTTGAAGAGAAACAACTAAACCAGTTAAAAAATCGGAGAAGTAGCTAAGGAGATAACGTCTTAATAAAGCCTCTTAAAGCTCTCAGTTTGCCCTCTATATACTATATTGCAAACTTTACAATTAATCATTTGGAAATCGCTTGAAAGTTGCTCAAAAAACCTAGCCGAAACACCGCTTAAATAGCTTTACGGATCCGTGATGTAAACGTGTCAAAATGGGATCTAAATCCGATCGAAAGTTGCCCAAAAAACTAGCCGAAACACCGTTTAAATAGCTTAACGGATCTGTGCTGTAAACGGGTCAAAGTTGGATCTGAATCCGATTTGCCAACGGCACCCAAATCTGCTCTGCAGACGGATCGCTTTGGTGTAAATGGGTCTGAATCGGATCGCTTTCGTGGGCTTCTGGGCTTTATATTGTGCAGAAAATTCTGATTAAATCTCATGGGCTGGGTTTGATAAATCATTAATTTTGGACTCCAAAAAACTTCTAAAACTCCAAATAAATTTTAGATTCATCCTGAAATATTTTTGGCATTTTGTATTACAATTTTCTTCTGCACTCCTCATTGATATAACCACATTATAAAGCCTCCGAACTACACGAAAACTCCATATCCTCCACTTTCAAAAATAAACCACTTCATCCTGAATGTAGGTCACTTGGCTGGTGAGCTTTGCACTAAGCATTACCAACTAACCGAGTATCCAACGAACCTCTTTCTGAAAGTGAATCTTTGATTTCGTTGTATCTTCTGAATCCATAGCTGAATCAAAAAACGTAATGATTTCTCTTTGCCACCTCGTGGTACCCTAGAACCTCTTCAAGGAAAATATGTTTTAGTATCACTCAAACTTCACCGTCGATCTATCCACCCCCCGGATTCTCCTTCTTGTGAATTACATTGGATTGCACGAATATGTCAACATCATCTTTCCTGACACACCGCCACCCTGAGCTTGTTTTTGTAATTACAAATGTTCTACATGTTTTATATAAACCATTTATATGACCTTTCTAATATCAAATGTAATTATGTGACAAGCTGGTGGTGATGTATATGCTACCAGGATTTAGTGCAAAAGGTGATGAAAAAAGTGTTGGAACTTATCCAACTAATGTTGGATCCTAATCCAAAATTGGGCTTATATGCGATAAATAATTATATGGTGCTAACTGTCATATTAAAGCACAATGTATAAGTGATCTCATTTATTAAGTTAAGTGGGCTTAAATGAGTCATATAGGTTGTGGGCCTTTATGTGTGGTGACTATTGGGCTTCAACTCGTTGATGGGCCGAGTTGGAAACCCTAGGGCTATGGAGGCTAGCCTATAAATATTAGCGGTCATGATCCCCGGAATACACGAACAAAGTTGAGCCGTCTTTTCTACGTCCCGTCGCTAGGAGAGAAACCGGGAGAAGGCTAAAGGGATTCGCCAAACGGTTGATTCGTGCTATTCTGGAAGATCGTCCGCTGCGCTATCGTCAGGATCTTTCAGATTATTAGCGATGGACTCAGGTACGCTTCCGCTAAATCCGAGTAGGTCAATAATTTAAGATTCCGCATGTTATACATCTAGATTATTATTTGCATGGTCTTGCTTAATGATTAATCTAGATCTTTAGTTTCTACAAGTGGTATCAGAGCCCACATGCTGTGGATCTTAAATTTTTTGCCTGCTCATTGTAGATCTGATAAAAATCAGATTTTTAATCTGTCTTAAGTTTCGGATCTGATAAAAAAATTAGTTTTTTTATCAGTTTTAAGTTTCAGATCTATAAAAATTTGGTTTTTTGATTAATTTTTCCAACAAAAAAAATTTGTTTTTTGACAAACCCTAGATCGGGGCGGCCCGCCGGCCGCCGCCCGACACAGCAAAAGAGGGGCGGCTCTGCCGCCCCCGTCGGAAGAACGGCGCCGGCGATGCCGGCGTCGACACGGATCAGAAAGGGGCGGCAAAGCCGCCCCTGTAAGTCAAAAAAAACGGGGAAAAGGGGCGGCAGTTTTGCCGCCCCTCGTCGGATGACAGAGGGGGCGGCGGAAGCCGCCCCCGTTCAGTAACAGGGGGGCGGCGGAGGCCGCCCCCGTCAGATCAAAGGGGGCGGCGCCCCCGCCGCCCCCGTAAAGACAATGGGGGCGGCCCCCGCCGCCCCCCACCAGGTCAAAGGGGGGCGGCCCCCGACGCTCCCCGTCAGGTCAAAGGGGGCGGCCCCCCGCCGCCCCCGTAAAGAACCAGGGGGGCGGCCCCCGCCGCCCACCGTTCAGAATCGAAGGGGGCGGAGGGGGCCGCCCCCCGTTGGGTAATAGGCGCCGGCCTCTTGGCCGGCGCCGGTTGCGAGAAAGAAGGGGGGCTCACGCCCCCCCCCCTTACGGCGTCCGGTGGCGGCGGCGGCGGCGGCCACCCCCCTACAGAAACCCTAACCCTAAAAATAAAAAAAAACCTTTTTTGGGAGGATTGGGCTGGGCCTGTTTTGGGCCTTGTTTGGGTGTTTTTGGGCCTATTATTGCAAAACAGTTTTTAGCCTTCTTTTGGGCTTATTGCAAAACAGTTTTTTTGGGCACATGGCTAATTTTGGACCCAATTTTTGGGTCATTTGGACACAAATTTGGGCCTATCTTGGGATGTTTTTAACACAAAGTTAGGGAGGAAATAAAAGGGCAATTTGTATATTTCCATTAAGTGTACTTTTTGTGTTAAAATTCACATTCTAATTCAATTTTAGGCGTAAATAATTATATATATATCTCGAAATAATTTTATTTAAAAGGACAACCCACCAAAGTGGGCTCCATCGTGGCAATTAATTTTATTTCGATATATATAAAAGGCTACATACAGGCTTGGCATGAAAATTTATCGCCTAAAGTTTTGAATTTAAATTCGTGAAATGGTAAATAAATGGTTGTGTATATATATTTCCTTTAGGCCAAATTTTGTGTGTTAAATTAAGTTCATTCCGATTTTTAATTCTTTAGGCAAAGTCTCAGTCATATATATACATTTCGAAATAACTCTATTTTTTGTGAAATTCCGCCAAAGTGGGTTCCACTATTAAAATTTTATTATTTCGAAATGTAAACGGATTAAAAATACATACTTAGTATGATCAGTTGCCTGGAAGAATTTTAAACGGATCGAAGGAGTAAATAAAAGGCTTTCCTGTATATTTACGTTTAAGTTCAGTTTCATTTAAATTCAATTTTTGGGCGCATTAAATTATATGTTTCAAAATAATTTTAATTATTACGTGATCCCACCAAAGTGGGCTTTACTGTTAAATTATTATTATTTCGGAACATAAACGGTTAAATACATACTTTTGTATGAATGGTTGCCCAATATTGAATTTAATTTGGATTGAAGGAGGAAATAAGACGTTTATATGTATATTCCTCCTCAAAGATAAATTTTGTGTTAATTGTGCAAAATAAATTTAAATTCGAAGTTTATGACATAAAACATATATATATATATATATACTTCGGTATATAACAAGTTGACTTCATACATTGGTATGAAAATTTAGTTTGCCTAAATTTCGATTTAAATTAAAACACAAAATTCAAGTGTTTTCTTCAGGAGCAAATAAAGGGTTTAACACATATTTCTCCTCAAGAATCAGTTTAAAAGGCCTTAAGGAATTTTTTTGTGCACTAACTATCAAGCAAATGGCCTTAAGGAAATTTGACACATTTTAAAGTGATATATGAAATGGGGTAGGGTGTGTATTTATATATATAACTTTATATGTATGTTCATATACACAGTAGTATACATATATACCCCATTTTGAAGAAGAAAATTTGTGTTGAAGTTATGGATTTTATTTAACTCAATATAAATGATTAGAAGGATGGAATAAAAGGTTCTTATATATATTTCCACTTAGTGTAATCATTTTGTGTTAAATTCGGTTTAATTTCAATTTCAATTTTTGGCACAATTAATTATATATTTCGAATATAGAATGATTAGATCATCAACTCACCAAAGTGGGTTTTCTTGTGAAGATCAGTTCTAATCTCGAAATATAACAAGTTGAATACATACTTTTGTATGAAAATTTTGGTTGCCTTAAATTTGATTTTGAAGAAAAGTGGACTTGAATATCTCCACTTAAAGTATATTCATGTATTAAATTGCGACTTAGATTCAAATTGTGCAAAGGTATATATTTTTAAGATGACTTCGTGCAATCATCATCTCGCCAAAGTGGGCTCTGTTGATTTGCATTATTTCATTTCATGAATATAAAAAGAATCTAATGTGCCCTTGATTTACGTAAGAATGCTAAATCGGCCCAAAGGAAGATTACCGTTCTATACCATTTCATGCGCACTTGTGGCAATAGACAATGTGATGATTAGTGAGTTCAATACATGCAAATTTAATTCGGCCCAAAGGAAGTTTTATTTTTGGCATGTTATTATTGTCATTGTCTGATTGCTACAACAAGATGTCAGTGACTAGTCAATAGATTATCCAAAGATAAATATTGGACTAGTGGGGGATGTCTTGAGATGGGAAAATAGCATTAATTTGAATTTAGTGTTGTTTTGTTTAATACTCATATGAACATGTTAAAATAGTTAACTTGTTCTCTTTTCAGCTATTATTCCTGAAAATTTTTCTGCCATTCCAGAAAATCTCAGGGGCACTATTTCAGATAAAATTACTACAGCTAAAGGATTCCTTTCTGATGTTGAAAGTAGATTTGTCAAGAATGAAAGGGGTGAAATTGGTACACTCTTGACAATTCTAAATTCAATGCGGTATAAGGGTACGGGAAACATTAGGGAGCACATAGTGAAGATGTCTAATGTTGCTTCAAGGTTGAAAGCACTTCAGCCAGACCTCTCTGAGGCTCTGCTAGTGCATTTTGTTTTGATATCTCTTCCATCACAGTTCAACCAGTTTAAGATGATCTACAATCTGAATGATGAGACTTGGTCTCTGGATGAGCTCATCTCGCACTGTGTCCAGGAAGAGAACAGGCTTGAGCAAGGAAGACAGAAAGTGCTCATATGGTCTCTACCACTAAAAGATAAGAAAGTTATGCTGCGAAATTTGGTTTAATTCTAAGTTAATTTCTTTTCATGCAACCTTTGGTTCGTATAGACACGTGATGGAAAGATTTTGGTGTAACCATTCACATCATTGTGTCTATGCAGGATTGCCTAAGATGCCAAGAGCCAAATGATGGTGAAAGATACATCGATATGGGAAATGGCAAGATGGTTCCAGTAGAAGCAAATTAAATTTAGATTATTTCTTTTAAAAGGCTAGATTGTATTTGAATTTTATGAGACTATTATGTACCGTTTTTAACGGAATTTGGATTTCCATTTCTATTTTGAACAAATTTGGTTATAAGTGTTCAATTATGAATGGAAAATTTGGTTGTCTCTTAATTCAAAATCTGTCACGACCCGCTTCCCTAAAATGGAGGCGAGACGTGAAAAGGTCCGCACGGGAGTGGAGCGGTGAAGCCCCAAACCCGATAAGCGTCAATTTAGTATAAGCATGTCCCTGTAATTGCAATCGAAATAACAATAATAATAATATGAGACAGATAAGAAACACCAATCCCAAAGTTTGTCCACAAAATATTCAACATCACAGAAAAAGCCACCAGGCTAAAAAGGAAGAGTCTAAGGGCCCAGAACAAGGCCAAACCGAAGCAACGACATAAATAAGTATAGGTGCCACGCACCGATAACAAACAACTGTCTAACAAAAGTGAAACACAACGGAGACACTAGGACTGGTCCCCAGTGTCCACGCACTCCCCGTCCAACACGGGCGCAAGCTCGGCGTCCGCAAACACCTCACCCTCAGCGAGCAACTCAGGCTCAAGGTCTAACATGCGTCACCCAAAAGAGAAATGGGCACTTGTCAGCAAGTCTAAAAAGACTTGGGCAAGGAAACTGTAAGTGACTAACAACCTAGCATTTAATTGTTAAACAATGGCATGACAGTTGAATATGATGCAACAGTTTAAAAGAGTGACAAGCATGCACGGTGTAGCAAAAGCTACCAATTCACTAATCACTTATCACGTATCACTTATCACTTAACACTTAACACTTAACACTTAACACTTAGTGCATAGAGAGTCCACTTACTGGCCAGCTCGTTTATCTCTATCACTATCAATCACTTAAACACTAGAGATTTCACCTGCTGGCCGGAGTGGCTGATCAAGCCAACTCGGGCTCAGTCCGCTTATCTCTTACCCCACCCACATGTGACGAGCGTTGGGGTTTCCAACTCATTATGCTCGCTTCTGGTCACGAGCCAGGAAAATAAGTGTGTGTTGACATCCGAGCGTTGGGGTTTCCAACTACAGGGCTCGCTTCTGGAACAAGAGACAGGAAACATGGGATTGTAGCGTGTGTTACGCAATCACGATAAATAATCACTATGCAATGCCATGAACAGATAATTGCGTACCGTTAATGGAATTTAAACGTGACATATGAGCATGATGAGGGTGACGGACCAAGCTTCGTTGTCAAGCTAGGTCAAGGGCGTCTAAACGGCTATCCTTTCACCGTTTAGTCTCTTTTACGCTAAAACAAGGGAAATGGCCTAAGACACGGCCCAAACCAAGAAATGCAAGTTTCACTTGCCTATCACCGGGGATGACGGTTACGAAAGTTCGTTTCTGCGAATGTTAGCCTACGGGGAATCGCTGTTATGAGGAACAATCATCAAAACACAAGTATTTTATTAGGGTTTCATAAAAATTACAATAAGATAAGAAAACAACGGTAGATCGATTTCTTACCGAGAGGAGGCGGAAGAAATACTCCGGGGAACCCTAGGACCAGATCTGGAAGCCAATGGAGAAGTTTGGGGAAACTAGGGTTTTGGGGGATTTGATGGATTTTGGTGAGATTTTGGAGAAGATGAGTGGTAGATAGAGTGAATGGACGGATTGGATGATGGATTTAGGGCTTGGAATGAAGGATTGAAGCTTGGAGGAAGATGGGGGCTCAAGGGGGGAAGATTTTAGGGTTTTGGATCGTGTTGAGGGAGAAGAAAACGTTTGGGTTGGGTATTTATAGGCTAGGCTGGCGGCTGCCCAGAAATTAGGGTTTTAACACAGGTTAGTCGGTCAAAGAACAACCACTGACCGACTAGTTTGGCAACTAGTCGGTCGGTCGACCAACGCAGACCGACTAAGTGTAAACAGTAACTCCTGAACGAAAATAGGATTTAGAGTTAGTCGGTCCATGAACAAGTACTGACCGACTAGTTTAGCAACTAGTCGGTCGATGAACGTTCTTAGACCGACTAAGAGTAAACAGTAACTCAACTAAAATTTAGATGATGTGTTAGTCGGTTCAAGAAGCATTGCCGACCGACTAGTTTGCAACCTAGTCGGTCAACAACTCTTCTTAGACCGACTAACGATAAACAGTAACTCCTGAGAAAATTTAGAAAGCTCACTAGTCGGTCCAAGAAGGATTGCCGACCGACTGGATCGTCATCTAGTCGGTCGATGCCCCTTCTTATACCGGCTAATGAGCACAAAAAGTTCCGATATGGAGCGCGGGGCCCCGGGATCGATTCCTAAGACTCCTAGGCTTGACCTAATAGTTAGATATGACCGTTATGAAGCCCGTCACAAACGACGTACTTCGAAATCGACGATCCTAAGGAAGAAACGAGAAAATACGACGAATCGATCGAAAATGAAAGTTACGGAGACGAAAACCACACAAGAGGAGAAAATCCACCAAAAACATATATTATATTATAATAAATTCAGATACAAGAAAACCAGTCGTTACATCCTCCCCAACTTAAGAAAAATTCCGTCCTCGGAATTTCCGAATACTCACGAGTCCGGAAACAAAAGTGGGAAACGCTCTCGCATCTCATCTTCTCTCTCCCAAGTGGACTCTCCCGGCGAACCGTGTCGCCACATCACTCTCACAAGATTGACAATCTTGTTCCGAAGTGATTTCTGACGCATGTCCAGAATCTGCACCGGATACTGGTCATACGTCAAATCGGGGCGAACGGTAATCTCCGAAAAATCCACCGCATGAGATGGGTCGCTAATGTATCGACGCAGCTGCGACACATGGAAAACATTGTGAACTCCTTTCAAAGATGGCGGCAAGGCCAAGCGATAAGCTACCTCGCCAACCCTCTCCAAAACGTCAAACGGTCCAACGTATCGCGGGCTCAATTTCCCACGCTTCCCAAAACGAATCACACCACGATTCGGGGAAATCTTCAAGAACACATGGTCGCCCCGCTGGAACTCCAAAGGACGACGTTTAGCATCAGACCAATGCTTAAAACGGTCCTGAGCGATCCTCAACCTCTCCCGAATATTCCTGACGATATCCACGGCCTCCACAATCATCTCCGGTCCCAACAACTCCCGATCTCCAACGTCATCCCAACTCAATGGCGATCGACATTTCCTCCCATAAAGAGCGGCGAAAGGCGCCATGCCAATACTCGCCTGGAAGCTGTTGTTGTAGGAAAACTCCACCAAATGCAGATGGTCCTCCCACGAACCCTTGAAATCCAACATGCACGCCCTCAGCATGTCTTCCAAAATCTGAATCGTCCTCTCGGACTGGCCATCCGTCTGCGGATGGTACGCCGTGCTGAAACTCAGACGCGTACCCAAGCTCTTCTGCAAACTCTGCCAGAACTGAGATGTGAACCTCGTGTCTCTGTCAGACACGATACTCACGGGGACTCCATGAAGTCGCACAACTTCCTGCACGATTCACGTTACATCACTATCCAAACTAGGAAAAAGGAAATAAAACGGAGAGTAAAAGAATTTTACCTCCATATATCTCCTCGCTAGCGCCTCAGTGGACTGCCCCACTCGGAACGGAATAAAGTGCGTAGATTTGGTCAATCGATCTACGATCACCCAAATCGCGTCATTCTGCTTCGGACTCCGAGGTAGTCCAGTCACGAAGTCCATAGTGATGTGCTGTCACTTCCACTCCGGAATCGGAAGCGGTTGTAGCAACCCGGCCGTACGCTGATGCTCCGCCTTCACTTGCTGGCAAACCAAGCACTTGGCTACACTTCGAGCCACGCTTCTCTTCATACCATGCCGCCAATAATTCAGACGAAGATCCTGGTACATCTTGGTGCCACCAGGATGCACAGAATACGGCGAACTGTGTGCCTCCACCATCAGCTCCTCTCTAATATTCCCAGCTGGCACACACAACCTGGCTCCAAACCTCAGCGAGCCATCCTCATGAATCAAAAAGTCAGTCCGCAGACCGGCTTTCACCTGCTCCCGAATCCTTACCAGCTTTGGATCCTCAGCCTGGCCAGCCTTAATCCGATCCACGATCGTCGACTGTACCTGCATGTACATCAACGAAGAAGCCTCCCCAGAAAGAACAATCTCTACGCCACACTCGCAAAAATCCTGCTGCAATCTCCACTGCGAGGTCAAAATCATCACCGCTGGAAGCCTACTCAAAGCATCTGGAACCACATTCACCTTGCCAGGGTGATACTGCAAATCAATCTCATAATCCGCCATAAGCTCCAACCATCGACGCTGTCGCATGTTGAGCTCCTTCTGCGTGAAAATATACTTCAAGCTTTTGTGATCGGTGAAAATCTTCACTTTCTCACTCAGCAAGAAGTGCCTCCAAATCTTAAGAGCGAACACAACGGCAGCCAACTCCAAATCATGCGTCGGATAATTCTTCTCATGAATCTTAAGCTGACGAGACGCATACGCCACAACATGCCCGTGCTGATGCAACACACAACCGAGACCCTTGCCAGAAGCATCGCAAAAGATCTCAAATCCACCGCTGCGATCAGGCACAACAAGAATAGGGGCAGTCGTCAACCTCTCCTTCAGGATACCAAAAGCACTCTCACAATCACCCGACCAAACAAAAGCAACATCCTTCCACGTCAACCTGGTCATCGGCTCAGCAATACGAGAAAAGTCCTTAATGAACCGCCGATAGTAACCAGCAAGTCCAAGGAAACTCCGAATCTCCGAAGCAGACGACGGAACAGGCCACTCCCTGATGGCCCGAATCTTCTCCGGATCCACAGAAATACCACCTCCGGTCACCACATGCCCAAGAAAAGCAACTCGATCCAGCCAAAACTCGCACTTCGAAAACTTAGCATACAAACGATGCTTCCTCAAAATTTCCAATACCGTCCTCAAGTGCGATGCATGCTCTTCCTCCGACTTCGAATATATCAGAATGTCGTCAATGAAGATAACGACAAACTTATCCAGAAAGTCGTAGAAAATCAGGTTCATCAGATTCATGAAAACTGCGGGCGCGTTAGTTACGCCGAAAGGCATAACCACAAACTCATAATGTCCATACTTCGTCCTGAACGCTGTCTTCGGAACATCATCCCTCTTCACCTTCAACTGATGGTAACCACTCCTCAAATCCAGTTTAGAAAACACCCTCGAACCTCCAAGCTGATCAAAAATATCATCGATGCGAGGCAACGGGTATTTATTCTTAATGGTTACCGCATTCAATCCCCGATAGTCCACGCACATGCGACGCGAACCATCCTTCTTCTTAACCAGCAACACCGGTGCTCCCCACGGAGACACACTAGGATTAATATAACCCTTCTGCAAAAGCTCATCCAACTGCTTCCGCAACTCTTCCAATTCTGCGGGTGCCATACGATACGGCGCCTTCGAAATCGGCTGCGCACCTGGAACGAGGTCAATAGAAAATTCCAGAGCTCGATCAGGCGGCAAACCAGACATCTCCTCGGGGAAGACGTCGCCAAAATCTCGCACCACAGCTGGCCAATCCAGCTCCATCTGCATAGCTACAGCCTCCACCGGCCTGGCCCGAAATCTGACAGGACCAAGCGAACTGTTACCATGACTGAACTCAAATACTGGATGTCCGGGAATCTCGAACACCACCTTCTTCCTCCGGCAGTCGATCGTAGCATAGAAGCTCGCAAGCCAATCCATCCCAAAGACCGCATCGTAGTTGGTGATGTTGTGGACAATAAAATCAGCATAAAGCTCATGTCCACAAACCACCACAGAGCAAGGACTGCATCCACGATGCACCGTGACTACTCCATTCCCTGTAACGATGTTCCAACTCTTGGAGAGAGGGGACATCGACAAGGAATGCTTCTCCACGAAGCTCTGGGCCAAAATGCACATTGACGCACCTGAGTCAAAGAGGACTCGGGCAGGGAACGTGCAAACCAAAACCACACCTAACAAACAGTCTAATCGATCAAATCTTACTCTAGCAACACCATACACAAGCATTCACATAATTTAATAATCAATTAATTAAGGAAGGAACAATCTAGATCGAAAGTTACCTGCAATGACCTCATCCATGGCCAAAACCTCCTCCTCAGTCATCAGAAATGCCTGCCTCCTCGGCGGAGCGGCCTGCCGAAAAGCCTGCCCCTGCGGAACGAGGGGCACCCCACGACCAGCGGGCACCGGGGCTCTCTGCTGCAACGGCGGGGCAGCAATAGGTGTCCTCCAAGGTTGCCTCAACCTCGGGCACTCCCGGATAGCATGGGCGGGATCTCCACAGACAATACATTGCCCCAAGAACTTCCTACATGATTCCTTGATATGGCCCTCCTTGCCACAGAAATTGCAAGTCCTCCGAACGGGCCCTCCTGGCCTCTTAAACTGAACAGACGGGTTTGGCCTGAATCCAGGTCTAACCACAGCTCTCGCCTGTTCCACAGGCCTCCTCACAGCACCAACAACAGACCCCTTCCTCTGGTTCACAAGCAGCTCCTGCCTCTTGGCAGCGACCAAAACCTTCTGATAAGATTCCCGGTCAGAAGAGGTCACAAAGCTCTGGAGCTCCGAAGCAAGCCCCTGCAGAAACCTCTGAGCTCTCTCCTCAGCGTCCTGCACCATCTTCGGCGCAAACCGACTAAGCCTCATGAACTCCTGGTGGTACATGTCCACCGACGAGTTCCCCTGCTTCAGATCGATAAAACGCTGCAGCATCTCTTCCCTGGCAGCCTTCGGGAAGAACTCACCATCAAATCTGGCCTTGAAGGTAGCCCAGACGATCGGCTCTACCAACATCTTTTCTTCAGCATCCCACCAATTCCTGGCGTTATCCTTCAGCTGGCGCTTCGCCAAGTCAACCCAACTAACTTCGTTGACCTTGGACATCTTCAGATTGTCCTCGATATTCCTCATCCATTCATCAGCAGCTAGGGGACCTTCGGTTCCATCAAAATACGCAGGACCCAGCTCTCTGAACTGCTTCGCCCCGGGCTCAGGGCGAGGGGTTTCCACCACCCGAGCAGCTCGAGTCACCGGAGCATTCTGCACCTGCAGAAGCACACCCTGCTGAACCTGCATCATCTGTAACATCATCCTCATCATCTCCCCATTAGTGGGCTCCCGCTCAGGCTCCTCGTCATGAGGGGGCGCACCACTACCACCACCACGGGTGATCCGCCTTCCTGCCATCTAATGACGCAGAAAACGAAACAATTAGACTCATAGCTTAGGGCTCAGATGTCGAAATTATTTGTTGGACAATCTTGCATTATTATCGTTATCCCGATAATTGCAGTTACAGATGACCTGCATGGGCCACCACTAAAACCTGTCACGACCCGCTTCCCTAAAATGGAGGCGAGACGTGAAAAGGTCCGCACGGGAGTGGAGCGGTGAAGCCCCAAACCCGATAAGCGTCAATTTAGTATAAGCAGGTCCCTGTAATTGCAATCGAAACAACAATAATAATAATATGAGACAGATAAGAAACACCAATCCCAAAGTTTGTCCACAAAATATTCAACATCACAGAAAAAGCCACCAGGCTAAAAAGGAAGAGTCTAAGGGCCCAGAACAAGGCCAAACCGAAGCAACGACATAAATAAGTATAGGTGCCACGCACCGATAACAAACAACTGTCTAACAAAAGTGAAACACAACGGAGACACTAGGACTGGTCCCCAGTGTCCACGCACTCCCCGTCCAACACGGGCGCAAGCTCGGCGTCCGCAAACACCTCACTCTCAGCGAGCAACTCAGGCTCAAGGTCTAACATGCGTCACCCAAAAGAAAAATGGGCACATGTCAGCAAGTCTAAAAAGACTTGGGCAAGGAAACTGTAAGTGACTAACAACCTAGCATTTAATTGTTAAACAATGGCATGACAGTTGAATATGATGCAACAGTTTAAAAGAGTGACAAGCATGCACGGTGTAGCAAAAGCTACCAATTCACTAATCACTTATCACGTATCACTTATCACTTAACACTTAACACTTAGTGCATAGAGAGTCCACTTACTGGCCAGCTCGTTTATCTCTATCACTATCAATCACTTAAACACTAGAGATTTCACCTGCTGGCCGGAGTGGCTGATCAAGCCAACTCGGGCTCAGTCCGCTTATCTCTTACCCCACCCACATGTGACGAGCGTTGGGGTTTCCAACTCATTATGCTCGCTTCTGGTCACGAGCCAGGAAAATAAGTGTGTGTTGACATCCGAGCGTTGGGGTTTCCAACTACAAGGCTCGCTTCTGGAACACGAGCCAGGAAACATGGGATTGTAGCGTGTGCTACGCAATCACGATAAATAATCACTATGCAATGCCATGAACAGATAATTCCGTACCGTTAATGAAATTTAAACGTGACATATGAGCATGATGAGGGTGACGGACCAAGCTTCGTTGTCAAGCAAGGTCAAGGGCGTCTAAACGGCTATCCTTTCACCGTTTAGTCTCTTTTACGCTAAAACAAGGGAAATGGCCTAAGACACGGCCCAAACCAAGAAATGCAAGTTTCACTTGCCTATCACCGGGGATGACGGTTACGAAAGTTCGTTTCCGCGAATGCTAGCCTACGGGGAATCGCTGTTATGGGGAACAATCATCAAAACACAAGTATTTTATTAGGGTTTCATAAAAATTACAATAAGATAAGAAAACAACGGTAGATCGATTTCTTACCGAGAGGAGGCGGAAGAAATACTCCGGGGAACCCTAGGACCAGATCTGGAAGCCAATGGAGAAGTTTGGGAAAACTAGGGTTTTGGGGGATTTTGGGGATTTGATGGATTTTGGTGAGATTTTGGAGAAGATGAGTGGTAGATAGAGTGAATGGATGGATTGGATGATGGATTTAGGGCTTAGAATGAAGGATTGAAGCTTGGAGGAAGATGGGGGCTCAAGGGGGGAAGATTTTAGGGTTTTGGATCGTGTTGAGGGAGAAGAAAACGTTTGGGTTGGGTATTTATAGGCTAGGCTGGCGGCTGCCCAGAAATTAGGGTTTTAACACAGGTTAGTCGGTCAAAGAACAACCACTGACCGACTAGTTTGGCAACTAGTCGGTCGGTCGACCAACGCAGACCGACTAAGTGTAAACAGTAACTCCTGAACGAAAATAGGATTTAGAGTTAGTCGGTCCATGAACAAGTACTGACCGACTAGTTTAGCAACTAGTCGGTCGATGAACGTTCTTAGACCGACTAAGAGTAAACAGTAACTCAACTAAAATTTAGATGATGTGTTAGTCGGTTCAAGAAGCATTGCCGACCGACTAGTTTGCAACCTAGTCGGTCAACAACTCTTCTTAGACCGACTAACGATAAACAGTAACTCCTGAGAAAATTTAGAAAGCTCACTAGTCGGTCCAAGAAGGATTGCCGACCGACTGGATCGTCTTCTAGTCGGTCGATGCCCCTTCTTATACTGGCTAATGAGCACAAAAAGTTTCGATATGGAGCGCGGGGCCCCGGGATCGATTCCTAAGACTCCTAGGCTTGACCTAATAGTTAGATATGACCGTTATGAAGCCCGTCACAAACGACGTACTTCGAAATCGACGATCCTAAGGAAGAAACGAGAAAATACGACGAATCGATCGAAAATGAAAGTTACGGAGACGAAAACCACACAAGAGGAGAAAATCCACCAAAAACATATATTATATTATAATAAATTCAGATACAAGAAAACCAGTCGTTACAAAATCAGTTTACTCTAGTTCTTTAAAAGATCATTATAATCTTCATTTATTTGGCAATGTTGCTTTATTTCTGAAATTCCTACAGTTTAAGTACATGTGTTGTAATGAAAGAATTAATAGTTTAGAATTCAGTTATATTTTGATTGCAGCTTATATCCTTAATAAAGTTTCAACAAATGAATCAATTGCTTGTTTGGATATGTCCAACTAAAGTAAGGCTTTACAAGCCTAATAAAGTAATATGACATAATGCTAATGATTTTTTAATTTTGTTGAATAGTTTTAAAGTTGATATTATTTTGTATGATTTTACATAATCCCACTATTAAGTTCATTAACGAATTAGGAAATGCACACCCATTTGAGGATGCTGAGTTTGAAGGGGGAAATTTAGTTAGTAACATTACTCTTGAAGAGGATTATATCCACATAGGTGTTGTTGGCATTGTTCGGGATGGTATTCCTGACATTGTTCAAGACACATTAAATTCAAGATAATGTTGCAATTCATCCTATTTGGAAAATTGTTCATAAGGACAAACTCTAGCACCCTCAAAGCACTAATTGACATTCAAGAAATCCATTAAAGAGATGACAAGCTCATTATTGACATTAGGATGATGGAAGTTCGACTTACATCAAGTCATAAAAGTTCTACATCTCTAAAATTGATTATTGCATTAATTAAGAAAGTCTTTTAATGATACTTAAAATCTTTTCTCATTGCCATAAGTTTTGAAACCTCTTGATTGTAAATGGTTTTTTTTACAATCAAAAGGAATTCAAAAGGGTATTAAGAAAAGATTTAAAGCGTATCACTCAAAGACTTTATACGGAAAAGAATGCATTAATGTGTAAAGAGACTTTCTATTGGGCTTTTCATGAAAGACTCTATAAGGTTTAAAATGGCATTAGTAGAGCATTTTAATATCGTTACTGATACATTAAATTTCATTAAGTGATCGCCTCGTTCGGTTTTGAGATGATATTTAATGATGTTATCTAAGTTTTGTGGGAGCATGTAATTTATATAATATCTATGAGGTAATGAATGCTAAGTTCTGTGGGAGACAAGTTTAGTCTCAATAATTGCCCTGAGAATAATCTTCAGTTGATTCCCTATATCTCACCAATATGGAGTCTAAAGTATGCTCGGTTTTATATGCATTTGGTTGTTGCATATATTACAGGTGTGTTGGACAGATTGTTAAGTTCAGGAGTTGACCATTTGACAACAGGCAAATGTGTCTTACGGTATTTATGGAGAACAAAAGGGTTACATGTTCAAGGATCAGTAGTCAAAAAGGTTTGAGATCATTTTGGTATACAAACTCTGATCATTTATTGGATGCAAAGAATATATGAAAATCTATATTAGGCGCCATCTACTAGAAGAGATCTAAATGGTCCCTTTTATATAGTCTCTTCTGACATGGCTTTAGATTTCATATCATATTACGTGACATCCAAATCATGAAATATATCTGCATATTTTGTCACTATGCTGCAAATTACGGATGGTGGTGAAACACCACACAGTTTATGTAGTGACAATGAAGTCTGCAGTTTTATATTCCAGCAACAACAGGAACTCGACAAAGTTTAGATATTCAGAGGTCAAGTTCCTAGTTTGTTAATAATAGGAGTTTATAATTGTCTAATGAGCACATCGGAACAAACCATGTAATTACGGATCCGTTATAGTAAGGAAATGTCATCCAAAAGGTTTTATGAGCTAGCTACTCATGGATGTCATTTCATTAAGAACATTCAGTTTTGTGGGAGTTTGTTCTTTTGGGTGCTCATATGATAGACAAAATTAAGTCTCCAGCTTAAGCTTGAGGTTATTTTATGATCAGAAATAAAGTTTTTTTTGGTTTCAGTTCGGCTTCACTCCGATTTTGGTTTGTTTATGATCTCACTAAGGTTAAGGAGGATCAGTTGGAAATAGACATGTTAGATCACATTACATGTAATTTCCATGCTACACATCCACTTCATAATCCTGTTGGATCCTGTGGATGGCAAACAACACTAGAAGGGGGGGTTGAATAGTGTTGTATAAAGATAAAACTTTTTTGTTCTTTAATCAATCAACACAAAACAAAACCTTCTAATGTTGCCTAAGAAACCAAGTAGAGCGATCTACGCTTGGTTCTTAATCAACAATATAATTTAAAGTGCACAACGAAATTTCACAGCAGGTAGTCGACTCCTTATGAGCAGTAGTCGACTCCCAGAGTATATGTTAGAAGAAATAAGATTACAGATGTAAATCTCAGCGTAGAGAAATGGAATTGATATTTGCTGTAGATAGAATAAATGTAAAGATAATCAAACACAGAGAAAGCAAGCGCAAAGACACGGATTTTTATCCTGGTTCCCCGCAACCCGGGTACGTCCAGTCCCCGACCAATCTGGTACGAGATTTCCACTATTTGCCTTGGCAAATACAAGCACCTAACTTCACTCGTTAGGATTTCCAACGACCTAGCCTTGACCAGGATTTCCGAACACAACAACACCTAGACTTGTCTAGGGTTTACCCTTGCCTCACAAACCGAGGACTTTCCAACTGGCAACAACTAGACTTGTCTAGTGTTCCAACAATTAACACAATAAGAGATTTGTTCAATACTCTACAATAAATGATAGAGATTGAAAAATACACCCGATTCTATAGCCAATCAAAAGATAGATAATTGTGTAGTGGCTTAATAGAATGATAGTCTAGATCACACAAAGATACGAGATAAGTTCTTTGTGATCTAGAGCTTTTTCAAAAATCCTTCAAATAGAATTAAAGAGAAATAATAGAGAGGATTTTGAAAAACAACTTAGCCAATAAAATAATAATATGATCTTCAAAAGAATTGGAAAAATATTGCAAGATCAAAAACTGAAATTAAAATTGGCTAGAGAGAAGAAATTAGAGAGCTTTGATTCACGAAGAGCTTTTTTGATTTTTCAATCTTGTATTTTTCACAAAAGAATTAAGCTCTATTTATAGGGAAAAACTGAGATTTGAATTTCAAATTTGGTTTGACTTTTGTCCCAAAAATTTCGGAGTAAATTGCTCAAAAAGATTTAAAATTCAAATTCAAAACGTCTGAAAATTTCCAGCAGGTAGTCGACTCCCTCTATAGGTAGTCGACTCCCAGAGGAGTCTAGGAAATTTTCATCTCTGAGAATTAGTCGACTCCCTACTTTTGGTAGTCGACTCCCAGAGGAGTTTTTCCTGTTGTTCTAGTCAAAAGTGTAGTTAACTCCAGGGTGCGTGGAGTTTCACTACGAGAATTATGAAGTGACTAGAAAAGCTCTTTAAAAACTATTTTTAAAGATAGTTAAAAGATTTGTTTCGAAATCATTTGTGTGTGTTGTCTATTTGATATGGCTTTGACAAATATCCTAAAAGACACGACACACTCACACTAGACTCTGAACATGTCTTCGGCAGTTTAGTCAACTTGATGAAGTGAAGATGAGCTTCTCTTTGAGCTTCTTGCTTTGTTTGAGCTTGAGCTTCATCACTTGAGTTTAGCCATGTTCGTCTTTGTCGTGGAGCGTTGATGCGTGCTTCTTGGAGTATTAGTAGAGCTTCACAAAATCTGTATACTTAAAGTGTAGTGTAGTTAGTACACTAAGCATTCATTTGGTGTGCTCATCATCAAAATTACTTAGGGTGGAATTCAATTTCCATCAAATCCATGTCATTCTTTTGTATTAGCACGGTGACCACTGATGGGTCGAGCTGCAATTGCTGCGGCGAAGATCTCCTTGATCCCTTGCTAATATAATTGATGGACCGGATTGTTTTTTTGACTCATTAAATAAATGACAGTAAGTTAAGATCTTATTCGGTTGTATGCACAACGAAATATAATTATAAAGTTTAGCATATAGCCCAAGTGGGAGATTGTTGGAACTTATCCAACTAATGTTGGATCCTAATCCAAAATTGGGCTTATATGCGATAAATAATTATATGGTGCTAACTGTCATATTAAAGCCCAATGTATAAGTGATCTCATTTATTAAGTTAAGTGGGCTTAAATGAGTCATATAGGTTGTGGGCCTTTATGTGTGGTGACTATTGGGCTTCAACTCGTTGATGGGCCGAGTTGGAAACCCTAGGGCTATGGAGGCTAGCCTATAAATATTAGCGGTCATGATCCCCGGAATACACGAACAAAGTTGAGCCGTCTTTTCTACGTCCCGTCGCTAGGAGAGAAACCGGGAGAAGGCTAAAGGGATTCGCCAAACGGTTGATTCGTGCTATTCTGGAAGATCGTCCGCTGTGCTATCGTCAGGATCTTTCAGATTATTAGCGATGGACTCAGGTACGCTTCCGCTAAATCCGAGTAGGTCAATAATTTAAGATTCCGCATGTTATACATCTAGATTATTATTTGCATGGTCTTGCTTAATGATTAATCTAGATCTTTAGTTTCTACAAAAAGATCCAAGTTAAGATCAAGAAATATATGACAATGATGGATTCAACGACAAGTAAGGTATATACTGAAAGCCAGGATGATTTTTTTGGAAAAAAAAAATCTATATTGATACAAATATACTTGTATATATTGTGATATAGGTCCAATTGACTTTCTTTCAAATGTCACACACTCTATTTTAGATGCTGTATAATATCTCCCTAAATTCTGAATTGGGGGTTGTAGGAGCCAAAGCCGGTCTCTTCACCATGTATTCAATTTGCTAACGTATTTGGCTGTTGTTGCAGGGTAAGATCCGCGTACAATGAATTTGTATTGAGTGGAAACCAAGAGCACTGTGGTTACAAGTTGGATGAGGATTGGGTAGGTCGTTTACAAGTAGTGAGGGAATAGTGAGGCTAGGCGCCCTTCGTAGGTCGATCTCTTGATCAATCCTGCAAGTCTGCCGCTAGTTCGCCGCTCACCACGAGTATGTCACCGGTCGCTTGCTAATTGGAAGGAGTCAACTTGCGCACATAGCAGCTCATCAGAAAGGCCGGGTTGGGTTCCAATCCTTAGCCTCTCCGATGCCTAAGTTAGAATTAGGGCTTAGAAAAGGGGGTCAGACATGTAGGTCAGGCTAAAAGTAGGTCGACCTTGCGTGGCGAGCTATAGTGGAAGAACAAAGATGTGGACGACCTTTGCTCTTGTGTGTGTGTGAGAGTTTTAGAATCGATTTACCAACCCATCCCTTGATGGAAGTGGAGGGGTATTTATAACTGATGGAACCTGTTATGTAGGGCTGAGCTGGCGTGTCAGACTGCGGAAGCTTCGGTCGAGAATGTCAGAGCTGTGCGTTTCAGCCATGCTTTTGTCAGACGACGCAACGGCCAGGGGCGCTTTGCCAAAGTTCAGAGCCAAAAGCACCAAGCGGTCAGATGGTGCAGCTGCCAGGTGGTGCTTTACCAGGCCGTCGAGCGACGGAAGTGTCAGCAGCGTCCTCGTACAAGGTTGTTTGTCGTGTCCGATGGGCCGAAGGGTCATCGAGGCGCGTCCGAGGAGCGGGGCCGCCCATGAGTCACTTGGTCGCCCTTGGTGGATGACGGGCGAACTGGTTGTTCTCCTGTCGAGCTTGAAGGGAAGCGGGCGACCAACTGGCGAGGGTTAGGACGAAGTGCGCCCCTCCCACTAGTCGAGGCTGACGTCAGGAATGATAGGCAACGAGCGGGCTAAAGGGGGGACACGCGATCAAACGGAGAGGTTGGGACGAAGAGCGCCCTCTCGCTAATCGAGGTGGATTTTGCAGGGGAGGGACGGGCTTGCTGTGTGTCTGGCGAGCTTGGATGGAAGGTCGAAGTATCTCGATATTTAGGCCGTAACAGTGGTTATGGTGCACGCAGATCAGCGTGACGACCAAAGACAGGTGTGTGGAAGGAAACTATCCAGACCCACTTACGCGCGTGACAGATGGAGTGAAGTCTCACATAGACCGACATACGCACATGACATGTGGAAGGTTGTTCAGATCCACTTGTGTGTTAGACAGGTGGAATGGAGTAACTCGGATCCACTTGCACACCACAACACCACAACACCACACTTAATTTTTAAAACTGACAATGAGACAACACTGAGTTATAACTCAACCAGACACCCAAAGCTGGAAGAAGAGTTGCACTTGGATGCACCGAAACTAGAAAAAAATTTCGCGGCCGAAGACTACCCAATCTCAGGGAGGAGACTAGCGACCATACCTCTTGTAGAATGAAGATATAATCCCCTCTGCCCCTTGATCCGATCTCCATATTGCATCGTCTTTAAATGCCAGCAGCTGTCCTTCCCCGTGCTTGGTCTTGGTGGCCATAACAATTCCCAGAATTTTTGCCGCCAACGGCACCCCACCGCACCTCCGAACAACCTCCTCCTCAATCTGCACTACATTTGTAGGCACAATTCTTCGTTCAAATGCCTTGCGTCGGAAAACGATCGAGCAAGCATCGTCGGATAACCCCCCAAGCTTGTATGCGCTCTCCGCGGTGCCCACCATTGCAGCCACCACATGACTGCGCGTGGTCACCACCACCTTGTTCCCGTGCGAGCTGCCCCTCAGCATGTCCTTCAACTTCTCCCATTTTAACCTGTTCTCGCTCCACACATTGTCTAGAACAAGCAGGTATCGCTTGTTCGTGATTCTTTCTCGGATGAGCCGATACATTCCCGCGAGCGTCGAGAACGCGCACGGCTCCCCCGTGACGCGCTCCAGCATCGCCTTCGCAATCGCCTTCAAGTCGAAGTCCTCCCCAACAAAAACCCACATCCGATTCTCAAACTTCTCCACTATCCTTTCATCGTTGTAAGCTATCCTGGCCACCGTGGTTTTTCCCAGACCTGCTATCCCCACGATCGGGAGGACGGACACGTCCCTTTCGTCGTCGTCGTGGGCCATCCACTCGACCACCTTCTCCTTGTCGTCGTCCCTTCCGACGATCTCGTCTCGAAGAGAATCACGAGAGAACTCCTCCAGTTCCTCCCGGCGCACCGCAGTGGACCCCTCCGCGAGATGGAACTTCTTCCGCTCCTCCGCAAACTCCTCGAATCGTTTGACGATGTCTTTGATCTTGCGAGCCATCTTGTTGCGGAACAAGAGGGTGCTGAAATAGGAGCAGAGGCAGCAGAGTGCCTTGTCATTCTTTCCTTCGTGGAGCGCTGCTTCGGTCTGGAGCTCGCCCAGCACGTCCTCGGCGTCAAAAGCCACCTCCTGGAGGTCCATGAGCCACACGCGGAGAGCCCTGTCGTTGATGGCTCTGGTCTCGGCGTCCCCGAGAACGGCGTTGATTGTGGACATCCGGCGCCGGAGCGTGCGGATGTCGTCGTCGACTCCCCAAGACAGCCCCAGCTCAGCCCACACGGCTGAGCCCAAGATCGACATCAGTCCCTCCATTGAGCTGGTAGTAAACTAGCTAGCTTGAGAGATCCACGACCCTATTTACCTTGGTCTGCACTCTGCAACGCAAGTGGTTACAATTAATTTTTCATAAAAATCTATACATAAACAATGTTACAGTCAACTAATGCCAGCTGGCAAACAAATAAAGACTTTGAATCTATCCACCTGACTCCACTAAACAACTGCGACCAACTTAATAATAATAATGGAGCATGACCATTAGGGAAGCAACAGGCCGACCTTATTGGTAGCATCAGCCGAGAAAACGAAGCAATTTTCTCGATCACTCTATTGTTCAAAGCAAACTTCATGGATTTTATGTTTCAAAAAAGAGGTTGGTGTTGTAAACGGTTATTTAACCAGGTTGGTTGAGATTCTGGGTTATCCTAGAGATACGCCCATATCATTGTAAACCCATCTTGTATTCTCCCAATTGCCTATAAATAAAGAGCTGGGGGCTCCTCCCCTAGTAGTTGATTCATAACACGTTATCAGCACGAGTCTCTAAATTTTTCCTTTCCACAAATATTTTTTCCGTTCGTTGCGAAGGCGAAGGCGAGACGGGAGATCCACGAGCGCGGTGCAAGGCTTCCTCCATCAAGGGTC
The DNA here is from genome assembly GCA_030789695.1 of Scilla litardierei. NCBI lineage: Eukaryota > Viridiplantae > Streptophyta > Magnoliopsida > Asparagales > Asparagaceae > Scilla > Scilla litardierei. The sequence goes on from CM061132.1 coordinate 5,026,571, forward strand.
GTCATCCGCGTAGGGCTTCGAGCAACCGTCGCTATATCCGGAGGACGGATATAGAGGTAAAAATACTAAAAACGATACTTTTAATCATACGTATGATTACCCCTCCCCTAGATCTCGCAAGATCGAGATGGGGATTATTTGTCGCCTTGAAAACGACGGACTTTTCATCCCAAAAACTCAATTTTTAGGGTCAAAACCATAATTTTGATCCCTCTGACGGCTTGCCGTCGCTGGAAACCCCCCCACCTCGCCGGAAACACCCCCCCGGGCCGCTCCCCCCTGCAGGGGGGGCGGCGGCCCGCGCGGCCGTCCCCCCTGCAGGGGGGGCGCCCCCCCTTGGCCGCCTCCCCCTGCCGGGGGCGGCCCCCGCCGTCGCCCCAGCAGGGGGCGGCGGCCCCCGAGGCCGCCTCCCCCTGCAGGGGGGCGGCCCCCGCCGCGGCCGCTCCCCCCTGCAGGGGGCGGCGGCCCGGGCGGCCGCGCCCCCCTGCAGGGGGCGACGGCGGCGTCGCCCCCCATCAAACCCTAAACGGGTGTGGAAAAAAAAAGTCTATGGGCCTGAAGCCCATAGGCCGATTGCGGGCTTCAGACCCGCAGGCTGTTTTATCTGAAAAAAAAATGGGGAAGGCAAAGGCTATTAACAAGCCTTAAAAGTCAACTTGCTAGCCTAAAAATTAATTTAAAAGGGGGATTTAAGGGCAAAAATATTCGTGAAAAATCACGGTAAATTACAGGACAAATATCGGGCAGGCGAGGACTTTTTGGGGATTTTTGGGGGCTTTTGGGATGATGAGGGAACCTCTTTCCCTCAGACAAAGAAAATGTTTATTTTGGGCTCTTAATCAATTTAATTGATTAAACCCATTTACTTTACAACCCATGCATCGTAATTACTTTTACATGCTTTTCATCTCTGGCAAAATTATGTGGATACTATATGCGTGGTTGTGCATTCTATTTAAAACTTAATAATTAGGAAGATCATGCGACCGCTCTGCCGTTAGTTACCTAACCTAACGGTGTATGACGTTGCCCAGTGGTCCAATAATTATTAAGTGATTAAATATTGTTTTATCCTCATGAGAATAAACTGCCTGTGATGTCTGTGATGAAAATATCTGATGAAAATGTTGATGAACACAATATTTCTGCATGAATTGCTAAATGTGGTTTTTGGATCGGCCGTTTAGTCCCACTGTTTATTTCCCGCACTTTTCTTTTATTTTTGAGAGAAATTGTAGTGAGGAATTTATGTAAATGTCAAAAAAAGAAGACCAACTTCCATGAAGACGGAGGCCACGCTTGAAGATGTAGATATCATATGGGACCCACGGGGTTTCCAAAGTTGTATTTTCATTTTTAAAGCTGCAAATTTGTATAATTTGGAATGTGGAATTTTGGACTCTTTCTTATGGGCTAGCCGATCCACACATTTAGCATTTCGTTAAATATTGCTCTTCAGAAGCTCTTTCAGAAGCTCACTATTCCTCTTCCTTCAAAAAGAAGAGAGATAATAAAAGAAAAGAAAGACCACAGAATGAGGGTCAACAGAAAAATGCCAAGGGCAATTTACAGCAGCAGCGAAATAATGAAAGTAAGCGGAAGTTCACGTGGCACAGAAATGACAAAAATTATGCACCCCACCCAAGAGGGAATGGGAAGACCAGTGTCATAATTGTGGCATAAAAGGCCACTGGTCCAGAGTGTGCCGAACTCCGCAACATCTCCAGGATTTGTATAAAGAGAACAAGAAAAATAAAGCTGAAACAAACCTGATAACCTCTGATGCTCCAGTCAAGTTTTTAGCTGACAACTTCGAAAATGATGACATGCTTGATTAGCCTTTACTTTTATCTTAGCAAATTGTTTAGAACATTTCATGTTATGAGAGCTTTTATATTACGCAATCTGTTTTGAATGAAAATTTTTAGACAATAAATGAATATGTCTATCGGAATATACATGTGCCTATACGTTTCATTTTTTAAAACTGCTCTCATAAATGATTAGTAGACAATAAACACGTACGATTTCTTCAATACAAAGCCCAATATCAAGGCCATATTGAAGATCCAGGGAATGCAACACTGTTGCCCCCAAACGTCACAAAAATAGAGGATGCACTAACCCCTCTGAATTCCAAAAGAAACTTTCTAAGTTTCAAGGACATCCGTTTCAACGGATTCCATTTGGAAACAACAAATGTAAATGAAAAAAAAATTTATTACCGTATGCAACGTCTCAAGATAAAGGAGTAAAATGCATACTTGAACGTTTTGAGTTCCTTAGAGGCCTCTACCATACGAAGATTCGGAGAAAGGAAGCGAAATTAAACGGAGCACCTGAAGTGCCCGACATCAGCCTAGTTTTCACTCTGGCATGATGGACTTGGCCACCCTGGATTTGTGATGATGCACTGCATCTCATCCCATGGGTATGTATTGAAGAACCAGAAGATTCTTCAGAATGGAGAATTCCCTCGCATCCCTTATTATAAGGGAAAAATTAATTGCAAGGCCATCTCCACAAAAAGTTGAAAAAGAATCTCCGCGCTTCCTCAAATAGAATACAAGGAGATAAATGTGGATAAAATCCACCACCCCTAGTGGGCTATTTCGGTACTTTATTGTACTGATAAATGCATCCTCAGTATATTCGTACGTGTGCCTACTACAACCCGCAACTTAGCTTTTCGAAAGCTATTGGCACAAAAATAAAAATGTTACGGGCACATTTCCCAGACAATAAAATATAGAAAATAAGTCTGGTTAATGTTTGGGAAATATACCTCCCAGTCATTTCAAGAGAACTGCCAAGCAACGGGAATAGAAAATGAACATACAAGTGCCGCGTGTTCATACCCAAAATGGGTCGGCAGAGTCACTTAAAAGTAGACTCCAATGGATTGAACGTCCATTAAATCCAGATTGCAAATGGATGCATGGGGACATGCAAATTCTGCATGCTGCATCGTAAATGAAAATAAGACCCTCTGGAGGTCAGAGTCTCCAATGCAACTTGCATATGGAATGCCACCGAACATTTCTCTTCGGAGAATCTTCGGTCCGCAGTTTAAATCCCCATCGCACCAATACAGAGGACAAAAATAGGTCCTCAACGTCACCTAGGTATCTATGAAGGATTTGACTCACCCTCAATTGTAAGACACCTAGAACCACAAACGGGGGACGTAATTAAGGCACACCTTGAAGACTGTGATCTCGATGAGACGAGTTTCCCAAAAATAGGCCCAGATACTGGAAAATCTGGCGCGAAGCAAATGTTAAAGTGGGATACAAAAAGTCTGACCCACTACGATCCGGTAACAAAACAATGTGATGATAAGATCCTGAAGATCTTACACATCCAGAACACAGTTCATAAATTACCGGATTCGTTTACTGACAACCAGAAGATTGTCCGATCACACATCCTTGCTGCAAAAACTCCAGCTAGGATTGACATCCCCGAGAATGGATGCAACCCACTAGCAGCAGAAGTGGCTGATCCTCAACAGAAAAGAGGCAGACCACCAGGCTCTAAGGACAGAAACTCCTGGAGACCTTAAGACAATACTGCCACAGGACAATGAGCTCCTGTCCACACCATCACCCTTCCCGAAATCCACTGCAGAGGAATTGCCGGGAAAAAGTGAAATTAAGTAAATGTTGTACGTACTGGGGAGGTGTTGGACAGATTGAACATAAATTGTCGACAAATGCATTCACGTACCACATTGCCATATACATCGCAAAAGCGATGATGTTTGTAAATTATCGTTCCACACTTTGTTGCTAGAAGGCAAACGTAGAGATTGGCCAAAATGTGGAACGTGGCAATAAAAGATGAGCTGGACTCACTTATGAAACGTGAAATGTTCGGACCTGAAGTCCTGACACCAAAAAAGGTGTCAAACCTGTGGATAAAACAAAGTATTGCACACATAAGAAAAATAAATACAAAATCGTACGCTATAAGGTACAACCTATAGCCCAAGGAAATTTCGCTGAAACTAGGGATCGAACAAACTCAAATGAGCATGTCTCATAAATGATGCATCAGTCTCCCTATGTTATCAAAAGCGAATACCTTACGATTTGGCGAAGGAAAATTATGGATATGCTGTTATTGGATGTTGTGACAGCATACTTTCGTGGATATATTGTAAAGATAATTTCCACATTTCCTTAAATGCCTGAATAGACTTCGGGACGTCTATTCAAAATGAAGAAAAACAATAAGTATAATAAATAAATGTACAACCAAGAGAATCATTTGACAAGTCAATGATTCCTACTGAAGGTTGTCTTTGCATCTGTGCAAAGAACAGGATTAGAGATCATAGTTGGAGACAACTAAAATCTCACCGGATCTCCTGAAGAGAAAACCGAACTACATGAACAAGCCTGACTTTTAAACATGAAATAAAAAGACCTAGGCAAATATAAAGTCATGGCTCATAGAATCCTGTTACAAACGCTCAAAAGTGCGTTGGAGAAATTAAAAGGACCATTGTCATCTAAAGTACACCTACGGTGGTACACTTACTGGATGTACAAAAAGAACCCTTCCGATCGCTGGAAGAGGGGGATGATATAACTGGTCCCAAAGTCCCTTACCTAAGTGCAATCAGGTACTCCCGGCTAACTGCATGCGTCCCGATATAGCAATTGCATTAAACTCATCAGCCAGAGATAGTTGGCACCTAAAAAGGGCCATTAGACCGGAGTTAAGCCTTCTGCGCTTCCTCCAAGGGTCGAAATATTTGGACTTACAAAATGTAGTAGCATCCTCCAATGTTTATGCGAATGCAGGTTACAGGTCCGGTCCCTATACTGATAAATCACAGAATGGGTACCCACAGTGGGATGGCCATCTACTGCAAATGTGCAAAGCAACTTATAAAGGCAACATCATCCTATCAATTCCGAGATCCTCACCATTCCAGAATCACACCAATGGTGTATTTGAGGGTGCTTGGTGGTACATCACATCCCGGTGACGACTGTGATAGAGGCTGGTTCTGTGGAGCTGACCATATAGTCTGAAGACCACATCGGAGGCGACGAAACTTAGCACACCTCTCCAGAGTTTCTGGATTCAGCAGCTGCTTGATGGTGATAAAATTTGTAATCTGTGTACATTTTCGGAATATTGTAAATAGGAGTGATGAGATAAGCCTACGAGATCTGAAAGCCTAAGAGCTTTTACAGATCAGGGGGAGTTGACATAATTTGTACTCTTTTCCCTTAGCTATGGTTTTTCCCACTGGGTTTTCCATAGCCAAAGGATTTAATGAGGCAAATCAAATCAACTCTGGATCCCGAAGTATCCACTCCTCTGTGATGCTCAGAATCCAGAAGTATTCATGAGCAGAGTCACTTGTACAAATCAGGGGGAGTTAAAGAGCATTTGTACTCTTTTTCCTTAACTATGGTTTTTCCCACTGGGTTTCCATAGCTAAAGGTTTTAATGAGGCAAATCTCACCAACTCAGGATCCTGAAGTATCCACCCCATGTGAGACTCTCCTACGCTCAGAATCCTGAAGTATTCACGAGCAGAGTCCACACCTATGGCTGGATAAGGGAGAGTGTTGTGAACGGTTATTTAACTAGGTTGGTTGAGATTCTGGGCTATCCTAGAGATAGGCCCATATCATTGTAAACCCATCTTGTATTCTCCACATTGCCTATAAATAAAGAGTTGGGGGCTCCTCCCCCAGTAGTTGATTCATAACAGTTGGTGAATTGTTCTCTGTTTTCGAAAAATGTTAGGCGTACGATAGCGACTATCGTACGCTTGTTGAGAGGCGATTTTTAGGGCGAGTTTTTTTGAAGATTTCTCGGGATGCTAGGGCTTGAATTCGAGAGTGGAGGTAGACTGGAGGATGAAGGAGGTGGGCGCGCGACTGAGGAGGAGCTTCTGTCCCAACGTAGCTCCAAGAAAATCAAGGGTTTACCGGCGTTTATCTCACCATTGGGGGAAGCGCTGAAGACCGATGCGAATGGAGGTTCGTTTGGTTCAAGGGGTGTCCAGGGGTTGGGCGAGAAATTGTTTAAGGAGGTATGTATGGGTACCGGTGCCTTTGATGATCGTTGTTCCGCCATGGAGGAGGAGGAGACTGGGATGGAGGATGATGTGCAGGTCTCGAAGAAGGGAGATTGGGATTGTATTTCTTTCTCGGCAATTTTCAAGGAGCGTCTTCGAAATAGATGTGAGAGGGCTGTGATTGTTAAGCTCCTAGGGAGATTCGTGTGACTGCTTTTCTGGAAGCCAAACTCAAGGTGATGTGGAAGCCTAAGGGGAATTTGGATTTCGTTGAATTAGGGGAGGGTTATGTAATGGTTAAGTTCAGTTGCGAAGAAGATAGATTGTTTGCGATTGAGGAGGGGCCTTGGATGATTCTCGGAAGGTATCTGATGATCCGAAATTGGGTTCCGGAGTTCTCGCCTTCGGAGGCTGAGGTTGGATCGACAGCAGTCTGGATCAGGTTCCCGTTCTTACCGGTAGAATATTATGATCAGAAGGTTCTGAGGATGCTAGGGAATTGCATAGGGAAGATCTTGAAGATAGACTTGAATACTAAGTTGGTAATGAAGGCTAGATTTGCTAGGGTGTGTGTTGAAATTGACCTTAGCAAGCCATTGAAGACGAAGATTCTGGTAGAGAACCGTTGGCAAGAAGTTCAGTATGAGATAAGCCTACCCCTCAGCGTCATGCGGTCACTCCCGCTATCATTAGGCGGGACTACCATCCGTGAGCCGAGCAGCTAGCGAAGAGCCGAGGCTTCCCCTCGACGCGGATCATGTCGAGGCCGAGCACGACCCACAGAGCCGAGGCTTCCCCTCGGCTCTCCAAAGGCCGAGGACTGACGCACCCCTCGGATCTCTTGATCCCTTGCTCGTCCTTAACTCCACCTCCACCCACGCCGAGCGCACGTGAGCTTGGCAAACCCAAGGGACCTCAACCGGCCCCTTGACCACGTTGACCGCGCAGTCGTCGGTCAACGAACAAGTGGTGAGAAAACACATGTAAACAGTTTTTAAGCAAAAATGCGATGTAACATCATCTTCTTCTTTTTGTGAGTGTGTTTGGTGGGTAAATGAACGACATCTGAATTATGATTCCGGCTGTTATAAACCTGGAATGGACAATTAAAATGTGTTCTCTGGCCTACTGTAACAAATTTGAAAACTTGCAACTCTTGAAAATTGTTAACATCCTTGTTTGACTCATTCATGGGCATGAGTCATTAATATGTTGTTGATTCTCGCAAGTTCATCGTTACTCATTCTCAATGCTCTGTATTGTTTCACGAAAGCTTAGAGCATCTCCAATCCATCCGTCCAAATTTGGAGGGACGGAGTAGAATATTCTAAGAATATTTCATAAATCGAGGATGGGAAATGGAGGGAGCTCAAATCCAACTATCCATTTTTCTTATTCATCTTATCATTGATATTATGATAAATTAAACATTCCATTGTTATTAATATTATCTTAATATATTTTAATAAAATTATAATTAGAAAGGCCTCGTTGAGAGCTTTAAAACAAGCCTAATATTTACTATTTTTATTATATTATTAAAATAACAATTTACTAAATTAAAGTTAAAAACTATAAATTAGAATAATGAAACATATTGGGGGATCTATTTAATCTGCCCCGAACACACATATACACTGCACCGAACACACATATACATTGCACTGTATACACATATTTACTGCACTGTGCACACATATACACTGCACCGAACACACATATACACTGCACTATACACACATATTTACTGCATCGAACACACATATATACTGCACCGTACACACATACACACTGCACCGAACACAGTTGTATGATAACCTAACATACTTGTAGCACAATCTGAACATGATTATGTTGTAAACCGAACATGCATTAATACTAAGTGTAACTAACTCCATAACCCTTCTCATATATATGTGTGTTCATGTTGTATTATATGTGTATTCGGATTGTATAATGTGTATGTACAACTGTAGTACATACATGTACAAGTACCTGAACATGCATACACAACAATCTGTACACAGATATACAAAGATATGTACATAGGTAGATGAAGGTCTGCACCCAATGCAGACAAACGGTTCCGATCATTTCTCGCTCGACACAAGAAGATTCAAGACAAATAGGCTCATTTTGAGCTTCAGAAAGGGCTGATTGAGCATTTATAGCAAAGGCATAGCAGTGAATAAATGTATTTTTAGTAATGTAGTTTATATATTGTATTCGAAGTCGATATCGTAATATTGGACATGTATTTCATGAAATATTATCGGGTGGTAATCATTTTGGCTGTTTTGAATATGTTCATATGTTCAAATTTACTATTTAATTCAGGAAAAATCAATACATACAGTACTAAATTTACATGCAACTTTGAGAATATTGAAATTATGTACATAATATAAATTATTAAAATTATAGTTTAACCAATATTTTAGGGAGTTAATTAGATAAAATTTATTTCTAAAAATAGAAAAAATTTAATTAAAAATATTCCATATTCAACTCTTAATATAAACTTAATTAAATTAAATAATTTTTTCTACATTTATAGGAAATTATAAATTTATCTAAATCTAACTAAATTAATTTCAACTTTCCTAAAAATTACAAAACCTTCCCCTTTCATCTATTTTCTTTACATTTCCTTCCCCCCTCTCCACCCGCCATTTCATCTCCCCCACGCCAAAATTGGCGGGCTCCTGTTCACGAACGCCAAAAAATGGAGTGAATGACGTGCGGTTGGAGCAAACCGCACGCCAAATCTGCAGATTTGGCGTCGGTTGGAGATGCTCTTAATCAACTGCGTAACAGGAATTTTTTTCGACTTGGGCGAACATGATGATGATGCAAAGAATAGTTTCTTTATTAATTATCGGAGCAATCAGAATCAACTAAACGAAGGGTAGTTACAAGAGTGGTGGCCTTCACGGTGGTCCGATCAAACCTCATCCCCTCAACCTCGTCCTCCCAATTATCATCCTGCACACAACGTCGAAGACCAACTCCCCCATCGCCTTGCTCATGCTCTCCGCACTGCTGGCCTCGACGGCCTCCACCATCGATTTTACGAACAGATGTATCTCTTCTCGCCATGTGGGGCCTAAGGAGGAGATCTTGGGGGCAGAGAGGAGGCGGGTGATGCAGAGCTTGCAGACGCCAGGCGCCATACTCGACGAAGGCGAACCCTTTAGGCCATAGAAGATGCAGCAGAAGATCTCAGAGTTCGTCGCCATATTGTGCTCAACGCACACAACAACCAAAAGTTTTGCATGTTGTGCGCATTGAACAAATTTGTTCTACAGTTCGTCGCACTCGCCAGTTCCCCAGCACCTCATCGCCCTCACCAATGCCTTCCCTTCCCTCCACCCTAAGGCCTCCTCCTCCTCCACCCACAATGACGGCAACACCATCAACCTCCCCCAGGCTGACCACCCGCCGTCTTCCCGACCCCTACCCCCAACATAGTCATCAAGCACAACCATCCATACGTTGATCGTGACGGTGCCTTCCCTTCCCTCCACCCCAAGGCCTCCTCCACCCACAACAACGACAACACCGTTAACCTCCCCTAAACCGACCACCAGCCGTCTTCTCGACCCCCACTGTAATGCCCTGCCAAGCTACTGCACAAGTACTAGAGGGGGGTGAATAGTACTTTAAAATAATCAAGAAGATTATTCCTAATTATTGTGCAAACCACAAACAACAATGCGGAATAAACTACACACGTCAAGAAATAAACAATCGCAGACAGAGGATATAAAGGGTTCGGATCCACCCAAGTCTCCCCGACTTGTTCCCGGTGATCCGACGTCCCTATCCACTGGATCCCCTCCGGATACTCTAGTAAACCGCTAGAGATTTTCTTATGCCCGCTTGCGGAAACCCCACAAGCACAATCGATCTACAATCGATGTCCGTGAATCCCACAAACCGGGATCACGCAAAACCCTTAATCCCACAACCCAGGACTAAGGCCACTCTCACAACCGAGAGAAATGTGACTCCCACAACCCGGGATCACACTCTTCTCTCTCAACCGAGAGAACACTTTAAAACAAAGTAAATGAAACAATGAAATAAACACTCACCCACAAAATCCTATGCCTGGAGTAAACTTACCAAATATTAGGGCAATGAGGATTTTGTGGAAGATGAAGACACCGAGCCCTAGCTCCACCAAGATGGACAGCAATAGGTGGCTAGGGGTGAGGTTGATGTCTTTGATCAAGCTCTTAGCTTGGAAGGCTCACAATCAATGAATCTCTCTTTTGAAATAAGAGTGAGAGAGAGATTCTTGTTGGAAGAGAGAGTTTAGAAATGGAGTTTAATGGCTTCTCTCTTGGGTGTGAAAATTTCTCTCTAATCAGCCTTGGATCCCTGGTTTGAAGCACTCAAACATATATGGGGAAGAGAGAAAGAGATCACAAGATTCGTGCAATAAATGCTCCAACGGATCTATTTCTGAAGCAGACTAGTCGGTCTAAGAAGGATCACTGACCGACTAGTTTTACAACTAGTCGGTCGGTGATTCAACTGTGATCGACTAACTAGTCGACAGCCAATAAGGATAGTTCAGGGTATGCAGAACTAGTCGGTCTGAGAAGACTTGCCAACCGACTAGTTTGCCAACTAGTCGGTCGGTGAGTCAACTTTGACCGACTAAGAGTTGAAAAACACTTGGCTGTAAGCACGAAGAACTAGTCGGTCTGAGAACAAATCCCAACCGATTAGTTTCTCAACTAGTCGGTTGATAACTGTTCTTGGACCGACTAAGAGTAAACAGTGGCATGGGCTGTGAAAATGAATTCTGAACTAGTCGGTCTAAGAAGACTTGCCAACCGGCTAGTTTGGTAACTAGTCGGTCGGTGAGTATTCTTTGACCGACTAATAGATGAAAATAGAATATGCTGAATTCAAGTATAGCTAGTCGGTCTACGAACAAATTCTAACCGCCTAGTTTCACAACTAGTCGGTCGGTGATTGTTCTTGGACCAACTAACTGTAAACAGTAAATGAGCTGAAATAAGCAATGAGATCTAGTCGGTCCAAGAAGCATTGCCGACCGACTAGATTGCCATCTAGTCGGTTGGTTCTTCTTCTTGAACCAACTAAGATGCTCACGAAGCCGAGGAAAGAAGCGATAGGCTTCGGGCAAGATTCTATGGGCTTCTATGATAATCCTAGCTCTAATAATGTAAGACCCACTCAAGGCTTAACATTCTAGTCTATGAAGCTAGAAGACAATATAAATAAACTAAGATGAACCGTTTTCAAAGCTTCACTCCGAATCTTCTGACTTCAATACTGCTCCTAGAGCTTTAACGAATCTTCAGGCACACGATCATGCGTATTGGGAAGTCTTGAGACGTCGCTTTTGATGTTCGTAGTAAATTGGCGACGATCTCCATAACTGCGCTCACAAACAGTTAGTACATGATATTTATGTTTGTTCATCATCAAAACCAAATCCGGGGAATCAATACTCAACACCCACCCCCAACATAGTCGTCAAGCACAACCATCAAATGGAGTAATTTTTGAGGGGCAAACTTGAGAATAAATGGTTGTGCATGCAAGCAATTCGATACGTGCGCGTAGCAACTGCCTAAAAACAAACGATGTGCTACTTTTAACTCAAAATTAGCAACAATTTCAATCATCATCATCCCATCAGCTAAAGAGAGTAAATTTCAAACAAAATAAAAAGCAAAAATAACAAAAAGAAATGGTTCGACTGAGGAGACTAGCGACGAAAACTCCGCCGAAGAGCGAGCACAAATCCCCCGGCGTCTTGCTCGAAGCCCCAGACTTTGTTCTTGACCGCCAGCCACTCCCCCTCATCCTGCGTGTTGGCCACAAGCATCCCGAGCCACTTGGCCGCCAGCGGCACTCCACAGCACCTCCGCACAATCTCCTTTCCGATCCCCACCAGATTTGGATGCGCGTCCGCGTCCGTCCGCCCAAACGCCTTGTGCCGGAATAACACCCAGCAGTCGTCGTAGGACAACCCCCGCAGCTCGTACGCGCTCTCCGCGGTCCCCACCATCGCAGCCACCGCGCGGCTGCGCGTGGTCACCACCACCTTGTTGCCGCGCGAGCTGCCCCTCAGCATGTCCTTCAGTTTCTCCCACTGCAGGCTGTCCTCGCTCCAGACGTCGTCGAGAACGAGCAGGTACCGCCTGTCCGTGATCTTCTCCCTGATGAGCCGATACATTCCCGCGAGCGTCAGCGACGCGCACGACTCCCCCGCGACGCGCTCCAGCATCGCCTTCGCGATGGCGTTCAAATCGAAGTCCTCCCCCACGCAGACCCAGATCCGGTTCTCGAAATGCCCCACAATCCTCTCGTCGTTGTAGACCGACCTGGCCAGCGTCGTTTTCCCCATCCCCTCCGGCCCCACGATCGGGAGGACGGACACGTGTCTGTCGCCGTCCGATCGGGTCAGCCACTCCATCACCGCCCCTCTGTCGTCGTCCCTTCCGACGATCCCAATCTCCTCAACCAGACGGGAGAATGTTGGCTCCCGTCTGTGCCGCCTCACGGCGGGGACTCCCTCCGCGAGATGGAACTTCCTCCTCTCCTCCGCGGCCTCCTCGAATCTTTTGACGATGTCTTTGATCTTGCGAGCCATCTTGTTGCGAAACAAGAGGCTGCTGAAATAGGAGCAGAGGCAGCACAGCACGCTCTCCTTCTTTCCTTCCTGCGTCGCTGCTTCGGTCTGGAGCTCGTCCAGCACGCCCTCGGCCTCAGAAGCCACCTCCTGGATGTCCCTGAGCCATTTGCGCAGAGCCCCGTCGTTGATGGATCTGGCCTCGGCGTCCCCGAGAACGGCGTTGATTGTGGACATCCGGCGCTGAAGCGTACGGATGTCGTCGCCGACGCCCCATGCCAACCCCAGCTCTGCCCACACGGCTGAGCCCAGGATGCTCATCAATCCCTCCATTGAGCTGCTATGGAGACTGTAATCTCAAATCTCTGAATGATTCGATTCGAGATTGGGTAATTCTTGTAACACCATTTATCTAGAGACATCCGCAACGCAAGTGGTTGCAATTAATTTTCCATAAAATATATATATGTATATTTACAGTCAACTGAAGCCAGCTAATACCAGCAAAAACAACTACCACCAGCTTAATAATGGAGCATTAAACTATATGCAGAGGAGCCATGTGCTAAGAAAAGACAAACTAATGCCTCAAAGAAGAGGAACAAATCAAGGAATCGAGCCTGTGTATAAAAATGCAAGCAACAGACCAAAATCAGACACATCAAACGATTAGATCACCCTAAAACACTAAAAGGAAGGAACAGTACTACTCAACATTGAGCATCAAGTCCTACTCAACAAGGTTTACAGAAGAACGTCAAAAAATACAACCACCTCAAAGCACAATACAACAGCAAACTGAACACACAATCGTAGGAACAACAGGCAAGACAGAAGCAGAGCTTGAAAGCCATCAACCCAAAAGGATAACATCAATGCCATCCATAGTTCTTGCTCGCAGATGCATCACAGAGAAGGCATAGATAACTCGACGAGAACCATCTTAATCTCATTTAATAGCCCAAATGTCTCATTTCCTTAAATTTCACCTTTTCTCTTAATCTCATTTAATAGCAAACCATATTAGGAAGGAGAGAATATAGGGTGAGAGAAGAGACGAGGGGCTCACGACAAGAAGGGAAAGAAATGGGAAAGAGATAGAGGGAGGGAGAGAGGTTGTGAGTTAATGAGTAGTGGGGGTTTGTAATGCAACCTATCCCTAAAGCTTCTCAAACCTTCTCCTAATTGGGCCTTTCTTCATTGTTTATTTTTCTTTTCCTTTAAAGCCCAAATAAAAGACCATGTTTTGGCTCAAGCTAGCACCATGAGGGCAAAGCCTAATTGCTTTGCACACTCACTCACTTAATGCACACCCCTTCTCTTACATGCACTCCTCCTTTACTATCTTACACACTCACTTACTACTACAAGAATGCCATCATCAATCAAATATAAATTAATACTACACTGTTGTGAGTTGAGGGAGGCTTTTGGCATCCCTCCCCTCATCACTCTCCATTACTCCCCACTAAGTTAGTGGGGATGCCCTTGGACTCCCAACTTAACATGAGAGTATTATAAATATAGTACCATGGCTATTTGCCATGGTTAATCCTCTTCTAACACGTTATCAGCACGTCCACTCTTCTATTTTTGAGCTTTTCTTCCCGTCTCCTTCCGAAAATCAGACCCCTATGCGCGAAGGAATCTGTTGTTGCGGTAATCCGTTGCGACGACGCTTTGCGTGGATTTCTCTTTGGAGCGTTTCGGGAGCGGCACTATCTACGGATCTTAATTTTAACGATCGTCCCTAGATTTTTAATCTAGAGGTAATCTCTATCAATCCCGTAGTTAACTACAAACAAATTTTTAATGTAGCTATGATTTTACAATGCTTCATCTAGAGGCATTTCAAATGTGGTAGCGCTAACTTTGCAACCTTAACATCATATTGTAGCTTTGCGACATTAAAATCTTGTTGTAGTTAGCATTTCATGGGCTCATGCTGGAAATGTGGTAGCACTCTAGTTAAATGACAAACATACAAACGATATATAAAAATCAGAAAAATCATGAAAAACATCATACCAAATATTGATAAATCAAAAATAATAAAAAAAAATTTAATCCCCCTCGAAGGGGGCTCTGTCCATTTTCCCTCGGCGGCGGGGCTTTCCCGTCGCCGCCCCCCGCAGCCGGGGGGCCTCCTCCGGCGCCGATCCCTCCCCAGTCGGGGGGATCTCTGTTCGGGCCTCCGGCGCCGATCCCCCCCAGTCGGGGGGGATCTCTGTTCGGGCCTCCGGCGCCGATCCCCCCCCCAAGTCGGGGGGGGGGGGATCTCTGTTCGGGCCTCCGGCGCCGATCCCCCCAGTCGGGGGGATCTCTGTTCGGGCCTCCGGCGCCGAACCCCCCCCAGTCGGGGGGATCTCTGTTCGGGCCTCCGGCGCCGATCCCCCCCAGTCGGGGGGGATCTCTGTTCGGGCCTCCGGGGTGGATCTAGGCCTCCGGCGCCAATCCCCCCAGTCGGGGGGATCTCTGTCCATCCTCCGGCGGGGATATCTTTCCAGCCCCCCCCCCAGGCGGGGGGGGGGGGGGGGGGGTTTCTGTCGGTCGCTCCCCAGGTCGGGGGGGGGCCCTCCACCGGCAGTGATCCCCCCAGTGGGGGGGGGGGGTGGGGGATTTCTTTACAGCGCCCCCACGGGGGGTGACCGGGGGGGTTTCTTTCGGCAGCTTGCCGATCACAGAAACAGAGGGGAGAGGGGGTTGATGGGGGCCAGGATATTTTTGGAGTTGAGGGGTCAGCCTTAGGTTTTGGGGGCTTTTGACATTCCACAACCCAAAATTGGGTTTAAAGGCTAAATCTGTTTATATTATAATATAATCTTTAGTTTTTATGTTGGGCCTGAAGCCCATCTGTCACAAATACATATACATTCTATGAGACAAAAGCCTAGTAAATTTTGTGTACTTAATATATTTTGCCTACCAAATACGGGCCTGATGCCCATTAATTATTATTGCAATCTTTAAAGTGTTGATTAAAATTTCATCAATGGGCCTGCAGCCCAAATGTTAACAATTCTTTAAATTTGACTTCTTATGGTCAGAAGCCTAGTAGATTTTATTGCAAATTTTATGTGTTAATTAGTTTTTTGCAACTGGGCCTGAAGCCCAAATATTTAAAATAATTTAATTTGGCTTATTTGGGCCAGAAGCCAAATTAATAAAATTGCTTATTAAAATGATTAATATTTAACTAATATGGCCATCAGCCCCAATCAATGTATTAATTTATTTTAATTTCTTATTATGGGCCTGACGCCTAGTTTGTCATATTGTTAAAATTATATCACTCTTGCATTATTAATTATTTATGGAATACTAGGATTCTATTTTTCAAAATATAACTATCTTCAAGATCC
Organism: Scilla litardierei; assembly: GCA_030789695.1. Taxonomy (NCBI): domain Eukaryota; kingdom Viridiplantae; phylum Streptophyta; class Magnoliopsida; order Asparagales; family Asparagaceae; genus Scilla; species Scilla litardierei. The sequence goes on from CM061132.1 coordinate 5,042,598, forward strand.
TGAGACCGCTCTGCCGTTAGTCAACTAACCTAACGGTGTATGACGTTTCCACGTGGTCTACGAGATAATTATATTTTCTAGTTTCCTTTACCATATGTTTTGCTTGAGTTATATGCGTGGTTGTTTATTTTTACGCCTGTAGCATATTTAGAACTGCGTGGATGTTTAAATCAGTAAAAATGTGTTTTTCGGGATCGGCCATTGTATACCTATTTACTTTCCTTGCACTTTTATTTTCTTTTGAGAGAATTTGTAAGTGAGGAAATTTGTATTTCAAGCCCAAGCTCGGTGCAACATCATATGAAGACGAAGATATAGGGACCCACTTTGGGTTTCCGAAGTTGTTTTTTTCTTTCCTTTTTATGGACTGTAAACGAACTTTGGACTGTTTAATTTTTTTGGGTATCTGGCCGATCCCCGCATTTTTACTTGTTTATTTCTTTATGCATGAATTTTGAATTTTAATTAATTCATGCTCATTTTAAATTGCGTAGATAATTGGCAAAATTGGCAAGCGTCGATTTCGAAGTACTTGACTCTGCAGGGACAAATTACCTGAGTTGGCGAGTGGACCTGAAGTTCCACTTGCGTTCGGTGGCCCTCCTTGGGTCCATTTTGGCTACTTCCTCGGCCCCAGCAGCGGCCGAAGCTTCTGCTACAACTAGCAGCAGCCCTACAACCAATATATCCGATGTAGATAAGGCGAAAGCCATAATCTACATTAGGAGACATATCGCTCGGACCTTAAAGGCCGAATACTTAATGGTTGAGGATCCAAAGAACCTGTGGACAGCGCTGGAAGCTCGGTATAAACATCAAATTGATGTTATATTACAGCGTGCCAGTTATGAGTAAGAAAACCTCAGACTTCAGGACTATAAGTCTGTCGCTGAGTACAATTCTGCACTTCATAACATCACCTCACGCCTGAAGTTGTGCGGTGAAGAAGTGACAGAACAGCGCATGTTGGAAAAGACATTTACCTCGTTTCACGAGAAAGATGCAATCCTCATGCAGCAGTATCGTGAACGCAATTTCACGAAATTTTCTGATCTGATCTCATGCCTACTTAGGGCAGAGCAGAATCTAGACTTACTGCTTGCAACTCATAACTTACATCCAGCTGGCACTGCCCCTAACCCTGAAGCCCACCACGTTTCTCCCCAGAAGTGGAAAAATAAGAGGAAGGCTAAAAACACTAAAGGGAAAGCTATAATGAAGCAACCAAGAGGTGCAGCTCCCCAGACAAACAAAAACAATAAGGGAAAAAGAAATTTCATATGGAAGCAAAAGAACACTGACCAAGTGTCACTTCCTAAGAAGAACTGGGAGGCTAAATGCCATAGATGCGGCATGACTGGCCATTGGTCCAGAATCTGCCGCACACCTCGCCACCTCCAGGAAATATATCAGGCGAGCCAGAAGTCTCTGCCTGAAGCAAACTTGGCGGCTATTCAGCCACCAACGATGTTCACTGCAATAGACTTCGAGAACGACGACCTGCTCGATTAAGCTTCATCTTTTATCTATGCATTTAAAAGCCAATGTTACTTCATCTTTAATTTGCTTAAGTTCGTCTTTTTCATTGACTTAAATAAATTTTCGTTTTAATTATAGATGAAGTATGGAATATTGTGGACAGTGCCTCGTTGCACTGGTGTAGCATTGATATTGCTCCCACATACAACTAGACTATAAGATGCAAATTCTCCTTATAAACATATAGGAAATCTCCACTTTTCAAGGATATTTCTTTTATAGAAAATAACTTGAAAATTGTGGATAATATTTATTGAATATCAATATGTAACTCGTCAAGAAAATGTCCAGAAGACCATCTACTTACGATTTCATTGGACCCCCGTCGGGCCCATATAATTACAGATATTCATCCTATAGAAAGCCAACTTGACTAAGCACCAGAAGTGCCTTTCATTGCCATAGTTTTTAACTCTGGCAAAAATGGACTTGGTCATCCTGGATCAGCGATGATGGACGCATCACCAAATGAATCCATTGGAGAACCTGAAGATTCTTCAAAAGGTTGAGTTTTCCTTGTCCCCCTTTGTCATAAGGGAAAACTTAGAGAGAGACCTTCCCTCCTGAAAGTGGGTTTAGAGTCTCCTGGCTTCATTGAGAGAATACATGGTGACCTTTTGCGGGCCTATTCACCCCGCAAATGGACCATTTTCGGTACTTCATTACTATACTGATATATGCATCTACTAGATGGTCTTCTGTGTGCCTTCATATTCACTCGCAAAATAGCTTTCTCAAAGCTAATAATGAGGGTGAATTCACTACTCATATCATTCAAGACTTCTGCCAAGCAACTGGCATTGAAATTGAACATCCTGTAGCATGTTCATACTCAGAATGGGTTATCAGAGTCTCTGGTAAAGAGACTCCAATGGATTTCACGTCCATTGTTATATTCCAGATGCATGTTGATATTTAGGGACCAACAAGCTGCACTCCGCATCGCTTATCACGATACGGCCCGCTTGTGGCCATATCTTATTGTTGATGCCGCTTCCTTATGGCTTACCACCAAGTCTTGATAAATGTGAATTTGATGAGTAAAGTCTCATTGTAATAGGCACACAGTCTAAAGAAGCCTGAAGCTTCTGAGACCATATCATGGGACACATAAGTCCTCATCTCGTTATGATCCGCATACTTTTTCTGTGTGACGTTGAGATCCAGAACATCCTTCACATTCAGACTAAAGTACATCAATTGACAGATAAAATTGCGGACAACCAGAAGATTGTTCGTTCACACGTCCCTGCTGCCAACATGCCAGCTAGGATTGACATTCCCAAAGATGGATGCAATCCACCGGCAGCAGAATTGGCTGTACCTCATTTGAAAAGAGGACGCCGGCCAGGTTCAAAATAAAAGTTTCCTCATAATATGAAGATTCCTGGATATATAAAAATGATCTAACCACAGGATACTGAGCTCAGACCAGCAACCTCTCCCCTCCTAATTTCCCCTGCAGAGGAAACAACAGGAGAAGCATCATGATATTACGTACGTACTGGAGAGGTACTAAACATATATAGCACAGTCGTCGACGACGGTTTTGCTTTCGCTATTGCCGTTCACGTCGCTGAATACGAAGATGACATCTACCCACTTTTCTATAGCGTAAACGCATAGAATGGCCCAATTGGGATGAGGCAATAAGAGTAGAGCTGGACTCACTCTTGAAAAGCAAAGTCTTTGGACCAGTAGTCCATACACCTGAATGTGTAAAAACCTGTGGAATATAATTCGAATTTCATAAAGAAATTGAAATGAAGGAAATGTGATCATTTTCCTACTAAGCCTACACTTCTCTGCAAAAGCCAATACATGCAGCTCATGGACGTTGTGACTGCATATATATACGGCAATATAGATATAGAGATCTATATAAAACTTCTAGAAGGGTATACTCTACCTCCAGAGATGACAGAGAAACGTAGAAACGTCTTCTCCATAAAGGCTACAAAGATCATTAGTTGATCTTAAGCAATATTCTGCCCTTGTATCTTTTTCGAAAGATCGTTGACAGGATTCGTTATATTTGCCTTACATATGGTCGACTTAAAGCTAATAGGATCTCCAGCAGAGACCATTGAGTTTTCAGATAGCTTTAAAGCATACCTTGGAAATGAAAAACCTAGGTATAACGATCATCCTGATGATGACATTAATCATCCTGAAGATGACAATAATCATCCTGAAGATGAACTATCATCCTGAAGATGACATTAATCATCCTGAAGATGAACTATCATCCTGAAGATGAACCATCATCCTGAAGATGACATTAATCATCCTGAAGATGAACTATCATCCTGGAGATGAACCATCATCCTGAAGATGATATTAATCATCGTGAAGATGAACTATTATTAATCATGCCGAAGATGTCTCGGCTTACATATTAAGCACCTTCGTGGTGGAACCCTTTCATATTCTTCATACACCTGGAGTTTACGAAGAATGATGTCATTTTGCAACCTATTAAAAATGGATGCTTATTTATGACACCTTCCAGTAGCTGGAAGAGGGGGAGGACATCCTAGATCCCGAAGAGCCTAGCTCTAGTGTATTATCTGGCCAACTGCACGTATATTTGATAGAACATCTCCAGTAAAGTTGTTAACCAGATACAGTGTTGTCCTGGAGAGCAACACTAGACCAAGGATAGGCTGCTTCTGCGCAACTTCCAAGGGTCAAAGAATATATATTGCATATGCAGGTTTAAAGATCATCGCGATGACTGAAACACAATAGGCCGGCCACCTCCTAAATATATACACATCATCATCCAATGTCTACATCTTCTGAGAAGCTCATCATCCACGAAGTAAGTATTGAAAACGCCCAGCCAGGTCTAGCAGTACCTTGCAGACACACTGAAGACTGATTCAAAGAATACTTTAGTGGAGTCATCTACCAACTTCGAAGAGCATTACACTCCAGAGCGACTCTGCTTTCCAATAGCCGCTAGATGAGTGAAACTTGTACAGATGAGTGATAATTGTATTTTCTTTCAGAACATGATGGATGTATAGACGAATAGGAGATGATTGTATAAATACATAGGAGATCTGCAAGCCTGAAGCTTGTACAGATCAGGGGGAGTCCCTCGATAGTTGCACTCTTTTCCCTTAAGCTGCTGGTTTTTCCCACTGGGTTTTCCACATCTAAGGTTTTAACGAGGCAACCACAGTGGCTCTGGATCCAGAAGTATCCACCCCATTGGCATACTGAATCTTGAAGTATTCATATGCTTAACCCAAGGTAATGGAGAGATGAGGGGGAGTGTTGTGAGTTGAGGGAGGCCTTTGGCCTCCCTCCCCTCATCACTCTCCATTACTCCCCACTAAGTTAGCGGGGAGGCCCTTGGACTCCCAACTTAACATGAGAGTGTTATAAATATAGTACCATGGCTATTTGCCATGGTTAATCCTCTTCTAACATACACATAATAATGATGATGATGATAATAATAATACTACTACTAAACACACAACTAATAATCATATCACACAAAGGGGAGCAATACACACATTATATACGACACATCATATAAATACACACACCATATAAATACACATAAGTATGCAATGGTATACCCACTATGTATCACATAAATGCACATACCAATCATCCATACATGTACACACATAGCCAACCAAATAGGTACATATTATACGTATCTACTATACACACTACATGCTACTAAGCATATTATATATCACACAAAAATACCTGCCCTAGCGTACATGGCACTTGGGGCCATTACAATTTAAGACTAAGTTATGAGTGGCTCCTTTATGTATTTTCTTATTATATTTTGAGAGCAGTGTATCTTTTGCAATGCAACACCTTTGGTACTCCTTGCTTTTGAAAGGACAAATTCTATATGAGTATGTTAGTACATTTTTTGCTCCTTGCATATAGTGTTTTCATGAGTTACCTGTAGGACCTGCATTACTTGCTTAAACAATCACGCTTCTGGGTTACAGGGCGTGACAGAGCCAAAAAGTGTAATTTCTCAATTGTTTTACTCTCCAAATTCTTAGAGGTTTTGGTTTTCTCTTAAACCAAACGCCAGAACTTGTAATCTAATATTATTGAAGCGTTGGTGATCTCTCTAATTGGATGTACACCAAGTATTAGGTGGAACCAATATAAATTGTGTTGTCAAGTGCATCTTTTTCTTTTAATATGCATTATTTTCATATATATTGTTGTGTTGCGGTTTTTGCAGAGGAAGCCATTAGCTTTGTTCATTGGTTCAACGATCTTGGAATTTCACGGGACGATTGTCTTATTGATAAGCCTATCAAGAGGACATGGAAGTCTAAGAGATGTGATCCTACTGACCCCCAACAGTAATGCTGGTTAGGAAACACTGAAACACATCTTCTTCTATTGCAATATAGTGACTGCTCTTTGGGTGAAACTCCAAAGCTGGATGGGATTCTCCAACCATGGTGGGATTATCGAGATTCTTAATTCTATGCCACCAGAAGAGATATGGATTCGACTATATACACCGAATTTTCGGTGTATGGATGCGACGTGTTTCCAAAAATGAAAACCAAATCAATCAATTGTCTCTTCACAAGCATACTCTCTCATACTTTATTTTTTGGGTTATTTAGTACTAACCCCCTGTGTTTTCTCGGAAATTAGTAGTACCCCCCTATGGTTTCAATAATTAGTAAGACCCCCCTGCCATAGGGGGGTGATACTAATTTTTGAGAAACCATGGGGGGGTGATACTAATTGTGGAGGGGGGTCTTACTTGTAACAACCCTAGTGTGCAAATACTAAGTAATCGTTAAATTCATCCAAGTTTCTCGTACATGTACACACCAATCCCGGGGAATGGAGAGATTTGCAAATTGCCCCTCGATTTTTCATTTATACCCAAATGAGGGTATCATTGTAAGATTGGGTTTAAGTCAAATTTCTTAAAGTGAAGGGTTATTGTGAAAAAGGGAAATGAGATATTTGCAATGGCAAACTTGTAATAAAATCAAGGATTTGGATGGCTAATTTTGAAAAAAAAAGAAAGAAAAAAAAAAGAAATGAAAAGAAAAATAGAGTATGGCACTAAGTTGTCATACCTAGTACACCTAACCCCCCCCCCATCTCTCCCCTCACCCTACACCATAACCCCCCACCCCTCTCCCCTCTCCTAGGTCCCTTTCTCTCCCCCTCTCTCCATTATTTTCAGCCCATGGCTGAAAATAGCTAGGGAAAAAAAAAGGGAAAAGAAAAAGGAAGAGAAGAAAGAAGAAGAAGAAGAAGAATAGGAAGAGGAGAAGGAGAAGGAGAAGGAGAGGGCTACTACTCAAACCATCAACCATTCTTGAAGCTCCAAAGAGGTGGGAACTCTTCACTCTCCTACTCTAATTATAAATGATGGAAAGCATCTTATATGTATGAGTTTTCTCTGAAATTTTGGGAAGAATGTTGTAGAACTAGGAATCTTGATGCATGCCTGAAATTTGCTGAAACTTTAGCTGAGTTCTGGGATTAATTGGCTATTAGGAATGCTCTGAAAATTTTATATGATATTTATCTCGTAGTTATGAGAAACTTTCATGTTCATCACGTTTTCTGATTCGAACTGGAAATTAGGGTAAAAATTCGAATTGTGCAACATGCCAGGAATTCTGTCAAGCTGTACACATTTCAGTAAACTAAGCACCACTACCTGCACACATCTTGGAATTTGTTGATTTTGGTCTTGTTAGAAAGATAATAAATTTTTCTCAAAGTCCATCTCGACTCTTATGTCGAAATTCTGGCTATAATATGCCCAAAATTGGCTTTGAACACAGACATAGAAATCTATCTGCAGAACAGTTTTGACACCCTTTACCAAATAATTCACTATAAATCCAATACTTCATATTTTTGTCTGAAATTTTATGGGTGAACTCAGAACTATAATATATCCAACTTTCATTCTTTGAGATTTGTCAAATTCTCAAAATACATGGGTTAAAAATGCTGTTTTTCTATCTGTTCATGCAATTTCAGTATGTTGAAGGGTGTTGGGCGAAATTGGACTTGTGTGATATTGCTAATTTTTCACTCCAAATGCATGAATGATGTTGATGCATGTATGTAAGATTAGTTATGCTATTTGTTACAAAAATTGGTGACATGATTCTCTTCATTTATGTGGCGCTCATTATATGTTTGTTAAATTGCCTGAATGAACTTAAGAATGAAGAAACTTGGAAAATGGCATGTTAATTGTGTGACATGTATTACCCACGAGGAATTGTATATGATCAATGAGGTTATGATACATGTCTTATGGAGCATGCTAGTTTGTTGTGAATATCTTGATGAAAAGAATGAATTTGGACATCATTTACATACGTCATTTTACATGCTCAATACCCTAGGATTAATGATTAGCTAAAAGATAACCTAGGGATATCTTGTTCCACTCGAAGTGGGTGAGGACCCTAGGAGGGTTGGGGGAAACCAAGGTAATGAGTGGACATGCGGGGATGGACTGCTGGCTTGTGGACCACTCCTGACGAGCCCTCAGCGGCGGGGAGTTGGTGCGGTTGTGGTTGAGTTGGTTGAGTTGGTGAACGGCTTCTTTCGTAAGAGCTTGTCTCGGGAAGTCGTAGCATTCCACCCACCTTACCGGGTGAGGTCCAGTCCCCGATGTCTGACCCGTTACTGAGGTTTCGAATTCATGCATGAAAACTAACCTATAAAGAAAAAAACAGTAACTCTGGAATGTGATGCCTTTTCCTTTGTTGTGATTCCTTGTTGTGCACTATGATTAGAGTAGTAGACTTGTGGAGTTCCTACTGGGCACGCTGTGACGTGTCCTCCCCCCTACAGGTCCAGGCACTGGTTCTCTGGCGGCGGGCCCGGGAGTGGAGACCCCGGAGGGCAGCTCGTCTCAGCAGGGTCCGTAGTGTATGGTCAGTGTGGGTCGCGTGGTGTAGTCTTGGGTTGTGTGTGTGTGTGATGAACGCAGTGTTGTACCCCTGTTCCCTTTGTACCCCGTAGGGTTGAGTTGTACTTTTGTGGGAGCTTTTGCTGTTGGGTTGTACAGTGGACTTGTGCGGTACTGGCCATGTAGTAGCGGTGCTCTGTGACTCTTGGACGTTCTGTTCGTCGTATTTTACCTTACTGCCTGTGTTGTAGTGTCTTGTACTATCTTTCTGTGTTGGAGCTGTACTGTTCTGTTAATCGTTCAGTCTGTACTTTACTGCCTGTGTTTCCTCAGCGTTTGCAGTGGCCTGCGTGACTTTGGTGTGTACTTTAGCGCTTGGTACTCTAATACCGCGGCTTGTCACGCCGACCCTCCCTATTTTGGACAGCGGGGCGTGACAGGTTTTGTGGTGGCCCACGCAGGTCCGCGCCCACTGCGATACGCGTAAAGGAAACACCGGTAAGGCTCCAATATTTCAGTACACGACACTAATGCATTGTTCTGTTTCTCGCCTGCAGATGGAAGGTGGGAACGGGAGTTCCGGCGGGACCGGAACATCTGATGGCAGGATTGGCCCAGCTGGTGATGTGCAGTCTTCGGGTGACAGGACCTCAGAGTCAGCCCTGATGGCTAAGGTCCTGATGGGCATTTTAGAGCACATGGGTCAGATGGAGGAGAGGGCAGTGGCGCCGAAGCCGCCGAGCTACAAGGAGTTCAGGACACTGCGTCCGCGATACTTCTCGGGCAGGGAGAGTAGCCTCGAGGTAGATGAGTGGCTGCGGCACACTGAGGATGATCTGACGATGTGTCGGTATCCCCGAGACGGTTGGGTAGAGTTGGTGAGGCGCCAGTTGACCCATCAAGCTAGAGACTGGTGGGAGGCTCAGGAGAGGCGACTGAAGGGGAATATTGCTTGGGAGACCTTTCGGGAGTTGTTTGAGGCCAAGTTCCTTCCAGAGGCAGCGAAGGACGAGTTGAGGCAGAGATTTGAGCATTTGACTCAGGATGGGAGGACGGTGGATGAGTATGATGCAGAGTTCTCGTTGCTGAGCAAGTATGCCCCAGAGCTTGTAGCGACAGATGCCATCAGAGCCAGGCGATTCCGCAAGGGACTAGACGTAGAGTTTCGGGCGGCCATGTCTACTCAGGAGTTATTGACTCAGGAGGCCGTACTGCGGGCTGCCAGACAGCATGAGACCCACCTACGGAGTGTGGGGAGGCCACCAGCCAGTGGTGGGAGACCAGCTGCTCAGCAAAGGACTGCACCTGGCCCAGTTCAGCGGGTGACATTCAAGCGACCGGGGGCTCCACCTCCGGCACAGAAGGGACCTTCATGCTACAGATGCGGGAAGCCAGGGCATGTGCAGAGAGACTGCCGAGTTACGAATGCCAGGTGTTATACATGTGGAGAGCCAGGACACATCAGCAGATTTTGCCCACAGTCGGGTCATGCCCCGGTGCCGCCGGCGTCAGCAGCTGTCCGGCCTACACAGCAGAGACCTCTTCCACCACCGCCACAGCGGCTTGCCCTTCCGGCACCGTCAGGATCGAGACCGTCTGCACCGAGAGGACCCCCTCCACCTCCCCAGCAGCGACGAGGGAACCAGGGGGCAGTTCCTCCACCGAGGCGGCAGCAGTACACCATGACCCCAGTAGAGACTTCAGAGGGTGCTAGTCGAGTGATCACAGGTATGAATCTTGCCCCTATGCAGTCTATTAGATTTGAGCCTTAGTTATTCTATTTAGCTAGTTGGCTGAGTTTTATTGTTGTGATACTTAGGTATCGTTAGAGTAGCCTCCTACCCTGCTATGTCCTTGTTTGACACTGGAGCGTCACATTGTTTTCTGTCGAAGAAGTTTGTGACGCAACACTCCATAGTAGTTGACACCTTTGCTGCTAGTTGGAATGTTCACACCGGAAATGGGGTTATTTGTAGTGTCTCTGGGATACGGAACTGTCCTGTTGAGATCGGGGGACGAGAGTTGTATGCAGACTTTTTGGTGATTGAGTTACCCGACTATGAGGCAGTGTTTGGAATGGATTGGTTGGGAATGTTCTATGCTAACATAGACTGTAGACTAAGGAGGGTAGTTTTTCGGATCCCTGACCATCCAGAGTTTGAGTTTTGGGATGGTAGTAGCGAGCTTGAGCCCTTGAAGTTTCGAGCTACGGTCGTGGAGTATTTGGACATGGAAGTAGAGCCCGTATTACCGAGGGTTGTTGAAGAATTTCCTGACATCTTTCCAGATGACATCTTTGGATTACCCCCAGATAGGTCCCTGGAGTTTACTATTGATCTGATTCCAGGCGCTCAACCGATAGCGAAGGCTCCATACCGTATGGCCCCATCGGAGTTAGCTGAGCTCCGCAATCAGTTGACCAATTTATCAGATAGGGGATTGATTCGCCAAAGTGTGTCACCATGGGGAGCACCAGTGTTGCTTGTGAACAAGAAGGATGGATCTCGGAGGATGTGCATTGATTATCGGGAATTGAATAAGGTGACGGTGAGGGATAAGTACCCTCTTCCCCGGATCGATGATATTTTTGATCAGCTTGGTGGATCCCGAGTGTATTCGAAGCTAGATTTGCGAAGTGGGTATCACCAAGTGAAAGTGCGGGAATCTGATGTTCCTAAAACCGCATTCCGTACTCGATACGGTCAATATGAGTTTCTGGTGATGCCTTTTGGAGTGACGAATGCCCCAGCTACTTTCATGAGGCTGATGAATCAGGTCTTCTTCGAGTATTTAGATAAGTTTGTGGTGGTATTTATCGATGACATCCTGGTTTACTCGAAGAATGAGGATGAACATGCTGAGCATCTGCGGATGGTTTTGAATACCCTCAGGCAGCACCGATTGTACGCTAAGTTCAGCAAGTGTCAATTTTGGTTGACCAAGGTTGCGTTTCTTGGACACATAGTCTCTGGAGACGGAGTGTCTGTTGATCCTGAGAAGGTTGCCGCAGTAGAAGGTTGGCCTATACCTCGGACAGTCACAGAGATTCGAAGCTTTTTGGGGTTGGCTGGGTACTATCGGAAGTTCATTAAGGATTTCTCGAAGATTGCCTCGCCCTTGACTCATTTGACGAAGAAGGATGTTGCGTATGTCTGGTCGGAAGAATGCCAACGAGCGTTCGAAGAGCTGAAGCATCGGTTGACCACTGCTCCTATCTTAGCTATCCCTGACCGTTCGGGTGGATTTGAAGTCTTCTGTGACGCATCTGGCAGAGGACTAGGCTGTGTCCTTCATCAACACGGGCGAGTGGTGGCATATGCTTCCAGATTGTTGAAGAAGCATGAACTGAACTATCCCACTCATGACCTGGAATTGGCAGCAGTGATCCTGGCTTTGAAATTATGGAGACATTTCTTGCTAGGTGAACACGTGAAGATATACACTGACCATAAGAGTCTAAAGTATGTGTTCACTCAGAAGGAGCTTAATATGAGACAACGACGATGGTTGGAATTAATGGCTGAGTATGACATTGATCTGCTATACCATCCTGGGAAGGTGAATGTGGTGCCAGATGCTCTTAGTAGATTACCCGTCGTAATGAAGCTAACCTCTCAACCACAACTTCGGTGGGCAATCCGACAGATGAGAATAGAAGTTGTACTCCCAGGAGAGAAAACTGTTATGATGGGGCTGCAGATCCAGTCTGATTTGGTGAACAGGATTAAGGCAGCTCAATCAGGGGATGCCAAGTTGAAGAGGATCCGAGAGCAAGTGGAAGCTAAACTTCGTACCGATTTTCGTATTCACGAAGATGGGTCGTTGAGATTTGGGAACCGGGTTTGTGTGCCAAGTGGCGAGATTCGGGAAGAACTATTGAAGGAGGCACATAGTTCCCCATATTCTATCCATCCTGGAGGGACCAAAATGTACCGAGATTTGAAGCAGTATTATTGGTGGTCAGGAATGAAGAAGAGTGTAGCCAAGAGTGTGGCGTCCTGCTTGGTTTGCCAGCAGGTGAAGGCTGAGCACCAGAGAACTGCAGGATTGTTGCAGCCTCTCCCTATTCCAGAATGGAAGTGGGAGCATGTGACCATGGACTTTGTGACTGGTTTACCTCGGACGCCCAGGGGCAATGATGCGATTTGGGTCATCATAGATCGATTAACCAAGTCGGCACATTTTATTCCGTTCCGAGTTGGACAATCAACAGAGAATCTGGCTAAGAGATACATGGAGGAGATCGTGAGACTGCATGGAGTCCCAGTGAGTATAGTATCTGATAGGGATAGCAGATTCACCTCACATTTCTGGAAAAGTTTACAGGCTAGTCTGGGGACGCGTTTGAATTTCAGTACTTCATATCATCCTCAGACTGATGGACAGTCGGAAAGAACCATTCAGATTCTTGAAGATATGCTGCGAGCATGTATGCTTGATTTCAAGGGTTCGTGGGAGGACCATCTGCATCTAGTCGAGTTCGCATACAATAACAGTTATCAAGCAAGTATTGGCATGGCTCCCTTCGCAGCTCTGTATGGAAGGCAGTGTAGGTCTCCTTTAAGTTGGGATGACGTTGGAGACAGGGAGTTTTTAGGACCAGACTTGGTGGCGGCAACAACAGATGTGGTGCGGACAGTCAGAGAGAATCTGCGCATCGCGCAGGACCGTTATAAGCACTGGGCTGATACAAAGCGGAGACCCTTGGAATTTCAGCCAGGGGATTACGTGTTCCTAAGGATTTCACCGGTTCGTGGGACCATCCGATTTGGCAAACGTGGGAAGCTGAGTCCTAGGTACATTGGTCCGTTCGAGATTTCCGCTAAGGTCGGTGAAGTTGCGTATCGGCTAACATTGCCACCGGCACTCGAAGGTGTGCATAATGTCTTCCATGTGTCTCAACTCAGAAGATATGTGGGAGATCCCAAACATGTTGTAGATTTTTCAGAGATAGAAGTACGGTCGGATCTCACATATGAGCAGCAACCAGTGGCTATCTTGGACCGGAGGCAGAAGACGTTGAAGAAGAAGACCATTGACTTGGTGCGGGTCATGTGGCAGCAAGAGTCTCCGGGAGAGTCAACTTGGGAGCGAGTAGATGAGATGCAAGAGAAATACCCGTACCTGTTTGAGCAATGACTGTTGTATCTTATATTTTCTGCAGTTGTTGGGTATTGTATATAAATGACTGCTCTCCTGATTTTGTTAAAATTCCGAGGACGGAAATTTTTCTAAGGAGGGTAGGGTGTAACAACCCTAGTGTGCAAATACTAAGTAATCGTTAAATTCATCCAAGTTTCTCGTACATGTGCACACCAATCCCGGGGAATGGAGAGATTTGCAAATTGCCCCTCGATTTTTCATTTATACCCAAATGAGGGTATCATTGTAAGATTGGGTTTAAGTCAAATTTCTTAAAGTGAAGGGTTATTGTGAAAAAGGGAAATGAGATATTTGCAATGGCAAACTTGTAATAAAATCAAGGATTTGGATGGCTAATTTTGAAAAAAAAAGAAAGAAAAAAAAAAGAAATGAAAAGAAAAATAGAGTATGGCACTAAGTTGTCATACCTAGTACACCTAACCCCCCCCCCCCCCATCTCTCCCCTCACCCTACACCATAACCCCCCACCCCTCTCCCCTCTCCTAGGTCCCTTTCTCTCCCCCTCTCTCCATTATTTTCAGCCCATGGCTGAAAATAGCTAGGGAAAAAAAAAGGGAAAAGAAAAAGGAAGAGAAGAAAGAAGAAGAAGAAGAAGAATAGGAAGAGGAGAAGGAGAAGGAGAAGGAGAGGGCTACTACTCAAACCATCAACCATTCTTGAAGCTCCAAAGAGGTGGGAACTCTTCACTCTCCTACTCTAATTATAAATGATGGAAAGCATCTTATATGTATGAGTTTTCTCTGAAATTTTGGGAAGAATGTTGTAGAACTAGGAATCTTGATGCATGCCTGAAATTTGCTGAAACTTTAGCTGAGTTCTGGGATTAATTGGCTATTAGGAATGCTCTGAAAATTTTATATGATATTTATCTCGTAGTTATGAGAAACTTTCATGTTCATCACGTTTTCTGATTCGAACTGGAAATTAGGGTAAAAATTCGAATTGTGCAACATGCCAGGAATTCTGTCAAGCTGTACACATTTCAGTAAACTAAGCACCACTACCTGCACACATCTTGGAATTTGTTGATTTTGGTCTTGTTAGAAAGATAATAAATTTTTCTCAAAGTCCATCGCGACTCTTATGTCGAAATTCTGGCTATAATATGCCCAAAATTGGCTTTGAACACAGACATAGAAATCTATCTGCAGAACAGTTTTGACACCCTTTACCAAATAATTCACTATAAATCCAATACTTCATATTTTTGTCTGAAATTTTATGGGTGAACTCAGAACTATAATATATCCAACTTTCATTCTTTGAGATTTGTCAAATTCTCAAAATACATGGGTTAAAAATGCTGTTTTTCTATCTGTTCATGCAATTTCAGTATGTTGAAGGGTGTTGGGCGAAATTGGACTTGTGTGATATTGCTAATTTTTCACTCCAAATGCATGAATGATGTTGATGCATGTATGTAAGATTAGTTATGCTATTTGTTACAAAAATTGGTGACATGATTCTCTTCATTTATGTGGCGCTCATTATATGTTTGTTAAATTGCCTGAATGAACTTAAGAATGAAGAAACTTGGAAAATGGCATGTTAATTGTGTGACATGTATTACCCACGAGGAATTGTATATGATCAATGAGGTTATGATACATGTCTTATGGAGCATGCTAGTTTGTTGTGAATATCTTGATGAAAAGAATGAATTTGGACATCATTTACATACGTCATTTTACATGCTCAATACCCTAGGATTAATGATTAGCTAAAAGATAACCTAGGGATATCTTGTTCCACTCGAAGTGGGTGAGGACCCTAGGAGGGTTGGGGGAAACCAAGGTAATGAGTGGACATGCGGGGATGGACTGCTGGCTTGTGGACCACTCCTGACGAGCCCTCAGCGGCGGGGAGTTGGTGCGGTTGTGGTTGAGTTGGTTGAGTTGGTGAACGGCTTCTTTCGTAAGAGCTTGTCTCGGGAAGTCGTAGCATTCCACCCACCTTACCGGGTGAGGTCCAGTCCCCGATGTCTGACCCGTTACTGAGGTTTCGAATTCATGCATGAAAACTAACCTATAAAGAAAAAAACAGTAACTCTGGAATGTGATGCCTTTTCCTTTGTTGTGATTCCTTGTTGTGCACTATGATTAGAGTAGTAGACTTGTGGAGTTCCTACTGGGCACGCTGTGACGTGTCCTCCCCCATACAGGTCCAGGCACTGGTTCTCTGGCGGCGGGCCCGGGAGTGGAGACCCCGGAGGGCAGCTCGTCTCAGCAGGGTCCGTAGTGTATGGTCAGTGTGGGTCGCGTGGTGTAGTCTTGGGTTGTGTGTGTGTGTGATGAACGCAGTGTTGTACCCCTGTTCCCTTTGTACCCCGTAGGGTTGAGTTGTACTTTTGTGGGAGCTTTTGCTGTTGGGTTGTACAGTGGACTTGTGCGGTACTGGCCATGTAGTAGCGGTGCTCTGTGACTCTTGGACGTTCTGTTCGTCGTATTTTACCTTACTGCCTGTGTTGTAGTGTCTTGTACTATCTTTCTGTGTTGGAGCTGTACTGTTCTGTTAATCGTTCAGTCTGTACTTTACTGCCTGTGTTTCCTCAGCGTTTGCAGTGGCCTGCGTGACTTTGGTGTGTACTTTAGCGCTTGGTACTCTAATACCGCGGCTTGTCACGCCGACCCTCCCTATTTTGGACAGCGGGGCGTGACATTACTAATTATTGAAACCATAGGGGGGTACTACTAATTTTCGAGAAAACACAGCGGGTCAGTACTAAATAACCCTTATTTTTTTTGTGTGGAAAAATTATGATTATTTACACCCCTTTTGGGGGTGTATATAACACTCTCCAGATTTATTTATCATGGTTGACCAAGCATGCAAACAGCAAGAGCAATGCATTAAAAATAAATAAATAGATAAATAATCAGGAGATGTTTAATACTTAATTAGATCTTTCTTTCCAGGTGCTTTGTTATGCAATTTCCATGAGTTTATTATGTGTGTTTTGTAGAGGTTGTGATCGTTGGGCCAGTTAGAATCCAAAACTCTCGACCAAGCCCATTGGGTTGTCCATCTACTTCAACATCCTAAGAGAACTATTTGACGATAGAGTGCATGGAAGGAGGGCCCAAGACAATTTGTAGGACTTAACTTTCAAAAATTCGCTGATAATTCAAGATTTCACTAATTAATCGTTTCTCATGAAATGTATAGAGTAAATCTGATATATTGCGAAACACCATGGTTTTTGTCTTGGAACGAAAAAGATTTCCTCAGGGCCTGTTTCTTTCGCGGAGAGGGAGCGGAGAAGGTGAAATTTTTCACTGTTTTGTCACTATGCATTGTCAAATCAAGTAGCTTTTCAAGCTTGTGTTCCAAACGCCAAAAAATCGAACCTGAGATTTCGCAGGGTGAAGCTGACGTGGAGCAAAGCAAACGACGCCTGCACAATCCCCGCATTTTGCGGGGATTTCGCTCTTTTGAGATGAGAAAGTGGGAGGTGGGGGTCACACTTTCCTCTCTCTGCTTTGTTTTGTTCAATTACAGCAATTCCCGGCCTTTTTCCCCTCTTTTTTAATTACAATTAATTAATTATTGGACCACACATCAAACTTTCTCCTACAACTTTCTCAACAAAAGAAACACACTAAACACAAGAAAGTTATGTGGAGCCCACATACAATTCTCAACCCAACTTTCCAACCTCTGGTCCCCACATCAAGATTCCACCAAGATTTCCTATTAACAACAGTAAATCCCAACATAAAGTAAACGAAAGAAACATGTCTTTAGTAGAATGTGGTATGTATTTCTTCGGCTGTCATCATCGCCATTACTGTCATTATTGGACATTGAATACATAGATTGGTTTGATAGTTACATGCGGATCATAGTGTCAAAACGGCCGGCCCGGGCCAAAGGCCGGGCCGGACTGGCCCGGGTGGGGGTTCTGGAGAACCCCCGGCCAGCACATCCTGGATTTTTTAGCCTGTGGGTGGCTTTTTTAAGCTTCAAGGTGGCTTTTTTATCCCGCGGGCTAAAACCCGGACCGGGCCGGACACCCCATCCGCGGGCCGACGAAGCCGTTTTGACACCTTGACATGCGGACATGTAATTTTTTTCCTTCATTTATACGAAGAGAAATCTATTTGTAAATGAACCGGATCTAAGGGACCTACTTCTCTTTTGAAATCTAAATTAGATTTAGACTTGTTAGAACTTAAAAGAGCATTTAATGGGGAGTTGCTTTGCGTACAGACCGTCCTTCTCCGTGCACATACTCCTCCTTTACAAGTTTGCCATTAAAAAGTTACAGTTGAGTAGACTGTTCAAATGTGCAATTCGACTATTCAAATAAACACGACCTGCATACTTAGCCATTGTCAATTAGTCATGTGTGACCGTCATCTATGGCATAAAAACAGATGCCTAGATTGCATGCGTTCTCTTGCGCTAAAATACGCCTCAAACTTTGACACAATAGCTCTTCCTTATTTATTGCATGCCGACCTAGTCAAGATCATCTCCGTGTCTCGATAGATTTTCTTCTTCATTTTTTGATCTAAATACCGAAAAAAACAACTAAAACTGATCAGAAATAGAAAAGTGAGGTGTTAGCATCCATGAAAGCAGCAATCAGCAATTATAATGAGTAATCATCAAACAAAAGCCAAAAATCTACATAAATTTAGTGCCATCCAATGTATCCCTTTACTTAAAAATGTACATAAATGGTAACAATATTTCCATTTATTTTTGTGGAAGTGTGAGTTATCCTGATCCTAACAAATTGAATCTTAACAATATGTTTCATTTTTTGTTACCCGTGTTTCTCTCCTTGGAGAGCCAAAAAAATGGAGAGCTTCTACGCTTGAGCGCAGCTCATCGGCGCAAACCCCAGCCTCGACCTCTTGGTATCGTACACCATGTGAAAGTTCTGCTGCTGATAGTTGCCGATGATCGACATGGACGACCTCGGCGTGCCGAGGATCGCCAGGCACATGATCTCCTCCGGGTCGAGCCGGATGAAGTAGTTCTCCACCGGGAAATCCCAGACCGCGCCGTCGGCGAACTCGATGCTGAGCTCCGGCATCTTGACGCCGGAAACCCCTGTCACATTGTAGCAGGGGTTCAGCACGGGGAAGTCTTCGACCAACGGGTACTTCACTTTCTTGAGGAACGCGTCTCTGATGTGCTCATAGGCCGGCTCGGCGAAGTAGCTCAGGGTGGTGCCGGAGTCGATGATGGTTCCTCCGGCGCCGTCTTTTCTCAGCTCCCAGGTCTCCGCCGGGATTTTGAGCGACTCGCCGCCGACTTTGACCGACTTCACCCGGACGTAATAGAAGGTGTCGGTGGCCTTGCTGTCCTGTCCGGCGACGAACGTGGTGTAGTTCAGATTGGGGTGGCCGGAGAGGCTCTGGTCCTCGCCGAAGACCAGCTTGCTGCTGACGGAGAGATCGCTGTTCCGGTCGACGAGGCAGTAGGAGAAGGTGTGGCCGTAGACCGCCCGGAGCTGCGACGCGAAGGACAGCGGGCCCCGGCCGAGGCCGAGAAGCCCGGCGGCGCCGTGGAAGAGCCCCCTGTTCCAGTGGCCGCAGCCGAAGATCACGTCGTCCACGCGGCGGGACTCCAGACGCCTCCCCCCGTTGCCGTTAACGGCGGTGCTCGTTAGGTTCACCGTGAATGTCTCGACCGCGAGGTCGCCGGTGGTGTTGGACCGGTCGCCGTACCAGTAGAAGTACTGGCACGGCGGCGGGGGCTCGTTCCCCCGCGCCGCGCACGGGGGCGCGGGGTCCGGGGGAGTCACCAGGCTGCAGCGGGGATCGCCGCAGGGGATGGTCCGGTAGGAGGTGGAGCCGGCGGGGTCGAAAACGGGCCCGTGCTGCTCGAAGCAGTCGAGGCAAGGGAGGCACTGGATCCAATTGAGGTCGCTGCCGGTGTCGAGGATCAACGAGTAATGCCTCGGGGGAGTCCCGACGAAGGCGTTGATGAAGTACTCGCCGGAGCCGAGGGAGACGCCGGAGTTTATGGTGGCCATGACCCGGCCGGCGAGCTCGGAGTGGTTGGTCGACCGGGTTAGGACGGACGCGTTGTGGGCCGAGGACGACTCGGCGGCGGCTCGTCGGAAGAGGAGGTGGATGCGGGTGAGGTCCTTGTGGGCGACGGAGAGGACGGAGTCCCTTTTCGACGAGTTGGGGCGGTGGAGGGGGTTGTGGTTGAGTCGGAGCTTAAGGTTGGGGATGCGAGATTCGCGCGTACCGCCGTCGAAATCATGGTTGCAGTCGGCGGCGGAGGCGGAGAGGGCGGAGTTGAAGTTGAGGGACGGGAGCGAGATGCCGGCGGTGCGATTGTAGTAGGAGGAGAATGAGAAGGGTGAAGATGATGCAAGAGAGAAGGAGAGGAGAAGAGAGCAGATGATCAAAATTGACATCGCCATTTTTTTGGGGTTACACGAAGAGGCGGGGGGGAGAGAGAGAAATGAGGGAGGAGGAGGGGTGAAAAAAGAATAAAAAGGAAAGAGGAGGGAAGGTGAGAAATTTTCCCGGAGGAGAGAAATGGTTGGTTGAACTTTGAATGAAGTGGAATAGAGACGCGTTTTGATTTTAGTCCGCATAAGACTTGGTTTTTTTAACCTTAATTTGATTTTTTAATGATAGCTTACTTGGTCACTCAATTTTCTGTCTATGTGATCTGTCATAGAGAGAGGGAGGGAGGGAGGGAGGTGGAGACAAGGCAGTTAGGTTGAGGGTGTGAATAGACTAATTACAAGGTTAGCGGTTATTAAGAAGCTGACAAAGCAGAACAAGATAAATCAAGAACTCATTGAAATGAACATATAATTAGGGCTGCAATTTTGGATGTGTGTGGGTTTGTTATGGGTGGGTGGGCAGAGATTAAACAGGGTTGGGTGAGCAAGTAGTTAAATCATGTCCAAGCCTTATTGAGCTTTCAATTGGGCATGCCACGTCGTCATCCTTACAAATCCTTCGCCGATTCTAGAAGAATTAGAAGAATTAATGAAGGATGTGCATGGATGTGGATGTGGCATGAGTAGCATGACCAATTGGAAGTCCAATCAGGATTTGGTTATGCTCATTCTCATCCCTTGTTAACTGGCACTAGAGTTTTTGCGGGGGTAGGATCTACGTACAATGAATTTATACTAAGGGGAATCAAGGGCACGGTGGTTTAGGAAATGAATAAGGGTTTGGTAGGCTGTTTGACAGGGGATGAGGGGGAAAACGAGGCTAATCACAGCTCAGACCGCCCACGGGAACGATGGCGCGAATGCTCCGCTTGTCTGCCACACTCCCAAGTGCGGGCGCCTATGGCTAGCTGCGAAGGGGGACACTCCTGCACACAGAGCAGCTCGTCAGA
Source organism: Scilla litardierei (assembly GCA_030789695.1). Lineage (NCBI taxonomy): Eukaryota > Viridiplantae > Streptophyta > Magnoliopsida > Asparagales > Asparagaceae > Scilla > Scilla litardierei. The sequence continues at coordinate 5,063,536 of CM061132.1, forward strand.
AAGGCCGGGTTGGGGTCCAACCTAAGTCGGGGGGTGTACGCGGATCCTACCCTGCAACAATGGGCCACCGGAAGATGGTCCGTCGCATATTACGTCTATGCGCATGACCGCCCTCGGCAGACGAGGCTCTTCTCGTTCTCGTTTGGGTGTGGATCCGGTCTTCTCGCCCCCCGCGAGCTCTCTCCTCCCGAGGCGGCATCTTGCCCTCGACGAAGCATTCGAGGTGTCCCGCTTGGATCAACCGCTCGATATCCCTCTTCAGTGTGAAGCAGTTGTCGGTGTCGTGACCGTGGTCGCGGTGGTACCGACAATACTTCTGGAACTCCCTCCTAGCCGAATCTGATCTTAGCTCTCGAGGCGGGTCTGGAAGCAGTCCGGCCCTCGTCGCCGCGGCTAGCACCTCCAGCATCGGGGCATTGAGCTGAGTATATTGGGCCCGCAGCGGCCCCTCCGCCCTCTGGACTGCCCGCATGGGCTCTTTGGCGATCCCGAACTCCCGCATCGGTCCGGGACGATCTTGCGGACGACGTCCTTCTGGATCGCGCCTTGGCTGGGCGAGCTGGTCGCGGCCCCTGGGTCTCTCCTCCTGCCTCGGCCTGGGGTTGGGCCGATGCTCGATGTGGGGTGCTCCTGCCCTGGCGACCTCCTTCTTTGTTCCAAGGGCTTCCTCGCTTAGTGTGTATCTCTCCGTCTGAACGATGAGTGCGTCAAAGTCGGCGGGCGGGTCTTAGATGAGGGACTTGTGAAGGCTTCGACTAGTCAGTCCTGCCTTGAAGGCCGACATGACCAGTTCGTCGTCGTAGGCTATCACGCTTATCTTCTCATCTTGGAAGCGACGCAGGTATTTTCCGATCGTCTCCCCTTCCTTCTGGACGACTGTGAATAGGTACTCCGTGGATTTCTTTATGGTATGCCCGGCCCAGAACTACTGGCAGAATTTGTGAGATAGTTCGCCAAATCTCTCGATGGACCGGGCGGGCAGACCGTGGCACCACTCTAGGGCTGAATCCCGCAGACTCTGCTGGAACCCTCGGCAAAGGAGTGCGTCGTCCACGTCCTGCATCTCCATCGCCCCTCGGTATTGCTGCACGTGCGTGAGGGGGTCGCCTCTCCCATTGTAGACTGCTAGCTGGGGGGCCTTGAACCTCGCAGGTCTCGGGGCCGAAGTTATCCATCGCGCCAATGGTGTGGCCTCCTCAAGGTAGGTGGGGGCGCTCGCGGGTGCGCTCCCTCCACCTTTCTGGGATTCGACTTCGGTTCCGACCTTGCTGGTGACGATCGTCATGCTCCATGGAGGGGGAGGTCGCCTACGCAGGCTCCTCCCGCGCGACAGGGATATGGCGGAGGGCGGGCTACGAGCGTTCCTGTATCTTCGGCCCGAGGTCGACACCTCTGGGACCTCACGGTTCTCTCTGTTTTCCCATCGGAGCCTCTCGGGCTCCACGATGATGAAGTGGAGCTGACGACGAGCGGCCTCCTCGTCGAGGCGGGCTTGCCGAGCGGCCTCCTCTGCTTTTTCTTGGAGCCTTTTATCTATAGCTGCTTCTTCGTCGTGCCTTTGCTGCCGTGCAGCCTCCACTTCTTCGTCCAGGAGTCTTTGTTGGGACGCTATCTCCTTGGTGAGCCCTCTCTACCACATTTCTTCTTCAAACTGGGGATGCAGATTTCGTCTCAAGTTCGGGGGCTTGGAGGGGCCAGGGGGGTGCCCTGGTCCCGGCCGCCTCGAGGCCTTTCATCATCTTGGCGAAGGCCTCGAAGCTTTGCTGGACGGCCCGGGCCGAGGCTTGGACGGTCTCTGCCATCACCTCAAGGGGGGAGATTAGTCGAAGGAGTCCTCGGGTGAGAATGCGATTCTTGATCTATTGGGCCTTGCCGTGGTCAGGGTTTCGGTTGAGGTGTATGGAGTTAGACATGGGTGTGACCCTTCGTTCCCACAGACGGTGCCAATTGTTGGCGGGGTAGGATCCGCGTACAATGAATTTATACTAAGGGGAACCAAGGGCATAATGGTTTATGAAATAAATAAGGGTTTGGTAGGCTGTTTGATAGGGGGTGAGGGGGGAACCGAGGCTAATCACGGCTCAGACCGCCCACGGGAACGATGGTGCGAATGCTCCGCTTGTCTGCCACACTGCCAAGTGCGGGGTGCCGATGGCTAGCTGCGAAGGGGGACACTCCTGCACACAGAGCAGCTCGTCAGAAAGGTCTGGTTGGGGTCCAACCCTTAGCCTCTCCGATGCCTAAGTCAGTATTAGGGCTTAAAAGCGGGGCTAGGCACGCCGGTCGGATTGAGAGTGAGTCGACCTCACGTGACGAGCTATCGTGGAAGAACAAAGGTATGGAAGACCTTTGCCCTTGTGTGTGAGTAATGAGATTCTGAGTTAATTTGCTAACCCCTTTCCTTGATGGAGGTAAATGTGTATTTATACCTGATGGGGGGCGGTTGTGTGAGGCTGACCTGGGCGTGCTGACCTGGCGTGCTGAGGTGGGCCATCTGTCAGTGGAAGCTTCGGACGAGGATGTCAGGACTGGGTGTGTCAGCCATGCCTTTGTCAGACGGCGCAACGGCCTGGGGTGCTTTTGTCAGGGTGTCAGAGCCGAAAGCACCAACGGTCAGGGGACGCAACGGCCAGGGGGTGCTTTGTCAGATTGTTGAGCGGCACAAGTGTTAGTGACGCCCTTGTATTAGGTTGTTTGTCGGGTCTGATGTGCCAACGGGTCACCGGGGTGCGTCAGCGTGGCTGACCCCCAATCGCCTCATCGGGTCGCACTGGGCGGTCGTCTGGCGACCAAGCTGTTCTACCGGCGAACCCAGGAGGGATGGGCGCCCCGCAGGCGTTGGTCGAGGTGACCGGGCGCCCTATCCGCTGGTCGGGGCGGACTTCGGGTCTGACGGGCTTAGGAAGGGGAGTCGGCGTCGCACTGACGAGGTCGGGATGCCGAACTACCCACCATCCGTCAACCAAGGTGGTTTTTGCGAAGGCGGGGCGAGGTGTCGCTCGCCGGTAGACGGGGTTAGAAAGTCGGACTATCACGATCTTTAGGTCGTAACAAGAGTAATCCTCCGACTCTAAAAAAAAAATGGTTCACAGAAAAGCAGAGGGAAGCTCCCTTTTTTCCTGTTGGCAATGGCCCCTGTAAGCTTTGCACTTTGGATGGTCAAATGAACACATGAATTCAATAAAGAGAACAGCTGAAAAGGAGACTTGGATGGTCGGAGTTTTTGGTCAAACGTTGCCCTCAATCGCGAGCTGTGTGGAAAAGGCTTTGCAAGCCAGGTGGAAGCCCTGCCTCCATCGAACGGCAGCGAGTGACAGCGGCTGCGTATTTGCGTTGAAGATTCCTCCTCATTAAATAATCAGGCTGCCCCATCGAATGTTTCATCATCAATCATCAAACACCGCAATAATTAATCTAAACTCATGTTAATTAAGCAATTTCTTGGCCATGGGGGGGCGTTGATTATGGACCAGGATTAGCTGAAGATGCCAATTTTGATTCGGTCCTCAAGCGCTCGTGAGGCCAATCTAGGGCGAAATTTTTACCTCCATTAGGAAATAAACGTGTACTAATATGTTGTTCAGGCAAATATGAAACAGGTGAAATGACTGTTCTACCCTCTTCAATCTCCCTCTACATCTCAAAAAAACAAGAATGAAGAGAGTGGAAAATACTATAGAGTCCCCAACGATTATAACGAACAATGTTTGGGGGGCAACCGAAGCTTGGAGATAATCTAAAAATATCAATATAAATCAGTGAGCCCAAACTACGAGGCACATGATTGAGGGAAGAACATCTTTCTACAAAATTTTCTAAACCCCCTTTCAAGAAAAGTGGTTACTTTTAAATTTTTGAAACCCTAGTTTCAAGGAGGAATGAGGGTCTCTGGACCTCAATCTTCTCGCCCATTTGACTGCCATAATCTTTGAGTATGGATCCTTCAATCCTCAATCTCAATGGAAAAGGCCGAAGAAAACTATTATCTTTTTAAAAGTGTCTTCATGATTCTCATGTTTATGGTTGGATAAAAAATAGAATTACACTATCTTCTGCTATGAAATGAGTGAATTTACACTTTATGCGAGTGTGCAGACGGAAATTATTAATCTTGTTGGATGATGATGAACTCAAGAGAGAAAGAGACAAGATTTCTTAGCAAAAGAATAAGTCACAATGCTAAGAGCCATGGTGCTCTATTTATATATCTCATAGTGGGGAGGCCAAAAGCCTCTAGGAGACCAAGGGTCCCCATTACTCTAAGTAATGGGGCCTAATGAATGGGTAATGAAGGAGGGGAGGCCAAAGGCCTCCCTCATTCATAACACTCCCCCTTACACATTCATCACTTCGGTCTCAGCTACTGAGGCAAGGGGTGGATACTTCTGGATCCAGAGTAAGTGTGTTTGCCTCGTTAAAACCTTAGCTGTGGAAAACCCAGTGGGAAAACCCAACAGCTTAAGGAAAAAGAGTGCAACCCACATGTTACTCCCCCTGATCCGTACAAGCTTCAGGCTTGCAGGTCTTTCAACTGTCGCATACCAATATTCTTTACAAGCTTTACAAAAGTACATTTAGGCAATGCCTTAGTAAAAAGATCACCTAGGTTGTTGCATGACTGGATCTGTCGAACTTCAATCTGCTTGTCGTTCTTCTGTTCGTGCGTCCAGAAAAACTTGGGAGAAATGTGCTTTGTCCTGTCGCCTTTGATGTAGCCCTTCTGAAGCTGAGCAATGCACGCGGCGTTGTCTTCGAATAGGGCAGTAGGCTCCAGATCACCGGTCTTCAGGCCAGTGGATTGGAGAATGTGTTGGACGACGGAGCGTAGCCAAAAACATTCTCTGCTCGCTTCATGGATCGCGATGAGCTCTGCATGGTTTAGAAGATGTAGCAGTAGTGGTTTGTTTTACCGATCTCCAGGAGATAGCAGTATCTCCGTAGGTAAAGACAAAACCAGTCTGTGATTTTGCCGTATGCGGATCTGAAAGATAGCCTGCATCGGCATAACCAAGTAACTGGGAGGAGGCACCTCTCTGGTAGTAAAGTCCAAGGTCTACGGAACCCTGGAGGTATCGCAGAAGATGCTTTACTCCATTCCAGTGGCGCTTTGTAGGCGCTGCACTGTGTCTGGCTAGGAGATTGACTGCAAACGCTATATCGGGACGCGTGCAGTTAGCCAGATAGAGAAGTGCACCAATGGCACTTAGGTAGGGTACTTCTGGACCCAGTATCTCCTCCCCCTCTTCCAGAGGCCGGAAGGGGTCCTTTTGTACGTCTAATGATCTCACGACCATAGGGGTACATAAAGGATGACATTTATCCATTTGGAACTTATTTAAAAGCTTCCTGGTATAATTGGATTGATGTAGGAGGATTCCACCTCGTAGGTGTTCAATCTGTAAGCTAAGGCAATACTTCGTTCTGCCTAGGTCTTTCATTTCAAAAGTTTGCTTTAGCCTTGTAGATATCACATTAATCTCTGCTGGAGAGCCTATGAGATTTAAGTCATCAACGTAAACTGCTATGATGACAAATCCTTTTCCCGTTCTTTTGATAAAGATGCACGGGCAGACTTCGTTATTAGTGAATCCTTGCTGTGCAAGGAAATCACTTAGTCTGTTATACCACATTTTGCCTGACTGTTTTAGTCCATACAAGGATCTATGTAGTCTAACAGAGAATACCTCCCGAGGTATCTCTTTCATCTCTGTGGGTAAGTTAAACCCATCTGGTAGTTTCATATAGATCTTTTTATCTAAATCGCCATAAAGATATGCAGTCACAACGTCCATGAGCTGCATTTCTAGGCTTGCCAGAGATGATAGGCTTATTAAGAATCTGAATGTAATAGTGTCCATTACCGGGGAGTATGTATCTTCATAATCGATACCCGGTCTTTGGGAAAAACCCTTTGCTACAAGACGCGCCTTGTAGCGGACGATCAGATTTTGTTCATTCCTTTTTCTAATGAAAACCCACTTATATCCCACAGGGCTTACACCTACTGGTGTTTGGACTACAGGTCCAAAGACTTTGCGTTTCGAGAGTGAGTCCAGCTCTACTCTTATCGCATCGTCCCACTTTGGCCAATCATCTCTGCGTTTACAATCCGCTAGAGAAAGTGGTTCGACGTCATCGTCGTATTCAGCGACGTGAACGGCAATAGTGAACGCAAAATCGTCGTCGACGACTGTGCTATGTCGGTCCAGTACCTCCCCAGTACGTACAAAGTTTAATGATGTTTCTCCTAATGTTTCCTCTGCGGGGGAAATTAGGAGGGGAGAGGTAGCTGTCCTGAGCTCAGTATCCTGTGGAGGGATAATCTTATTTTCACCAGGAATCTTCCTCTTTCGAGGAACTTTATCTTTTGAACCTGGTGGCCGTCCTCTTTTCAATTGAGGTACAGCCATTTCTGCTGCGGGTGGATTGCATCCATTTATAGGGATGTCAATCCTAGCTGGAGTGTTAGCAGCAGGGACGTGTGAACGGACGATCTTCTGGTTGTCCGTGAATTTATCCGGCAATTGGTGTACTGTATTCTGGATGTGAAGGATCTTCAGGATCTCATCTTCACACAGATTTGTACGCGGATCATAAAAGGACAAAGACTTATTTTCCCAATTAATGGTCTCCGAAGCTTCAGGCTTCTTGGAATGTTTGCCCAACTTTGGAAAAGTTTTCTCATCGAATTCACAATCAGCAAGACGTGCCTTAAATGCGTCCCCCGTTAGGGGTTCTAGGTATCTAATAATCGAGGGTGAATCAAATCCAATATAGATTCCTAAACGACGTTGAGGACCCATTTTGGTCCTCTGAGGTGGTGCTATTGGAACATAGACCGCACAACCAAATATTCTCAAATGAGATATATGTGGAGTTGAGCCGTATGCTAGTTGCATCGGAGATAATGTATTGCCTCCAGAGGGGCGTATCCTGATAAGAGATGCGGCATGCAGAATAGCATGCCCCCAAGCATCCACCGGCAATTGGGATTGCATAAGCAATGGACGTGCAATCCATTGGAGTCTCTTTATAAGGGACTCTGCTAATCCATTCTGGGTGTGAACATGAGCTACTGGATGTTCAACTTCTATACCCGTTGCCTGGCAATAGTCTTCGAAGACTTGAGATGTGAATTCGCCCGCATTATCAAGACGTAGTTTCTTGATATGGTTATCGGGGAAATGAGCACGTAACCTAATTATCTGTGCCAACAGCTTTGGAAAAGCTAGGTTACGGGTGGACAAGAGGCACACATAAGACCATTTTGTGGATGCATCTATTAGTACCATGAAGTACCGAAATGGGCCACTTGCGGGGTGAATAGGCCCGCAAGTGTCACCATGTATCCTCTCAAGGAAGCCAGGAGACTCTAAACCCACTTTTAGGGGCGATGGTCTCGTTATTAGTTTCCCCTTGAAACAAGGGGGACAAGAAAATTCACCTTTCTGAAGAATCTTCTGGTTCTTCAAATCATGTCCGCGGGATTCAGATAAGATGCGTCGCATCAGAATGGATCCAGGGTGACCAAGTCTGTTATGCCATAGTTGAAATGGTGGCATTGGCTGGCACGTCTGGTGCTCAGTCATATTGGCTTCAACTGGTTGAATGTATGTTTGGTAGAGACCCGACGGGAGTCCCTTAAATATTTCGCAGATGGTCTTCTGGCCATCTTTACGAAGAGTGACATACAGGTATTCAACCTTATTTTCATCTCTAGTTTCTAAGTGATATCCGTTTAAACGGATGTCCTTGAAACTTATGAGATTTCTATTTGATCTTGGAGAAAATAGTGCATTATTGATTTTTAGTCTTGTGTTATTTGGGAGCAATAATATTGCATCACCAGATCCTTCGATTATTTTGGACAGTCCTGAAATTGTAATGACAGGACCGTCATATTTACTTATGCTATTGAAATAGCATTCATCGCGAAGGATAGTGTGCGTCGAGGCACTGTCCACTAGGCACTCATACATCATCTATATAAGCCAAAAACGAAAATTTATTGATGGACATGTAAAATGCATACATTCAAAATAAAAGATCGTCTTTATTAAGCATACTAGAGATGAAGCTACGATTTATTCTTTGAAAAGCATAGATAAAGATGAGGCTCAATCGAGCAGGTCGTCATTTTCGAAATCCTTGGAAGTGAACTTCGTCGGATTTTCCACATTTGCCATGTTTGTTTCAGGCGGAGGCTTCTGGCTCGCCTGATACAGTTCCTGGAAGTGGCGAGGTGTGCGACAGTTTCTGGACCAATGTCCAGTCATGCCACAACGATGACATTTGTCCTCCCATGTCTTCTTTGGATTTGACACTGTATCAGTGTTCTTACGTTTCCAAGTGAAGTTTTTCTTCCCTTTGTTATTCTTGCTTTGGGGAGGAGCAATGGCTGGTTTCATAGGGGCATTTCCTTTGTTCTTTCTGCCCCTCTTCTTGTTCTTCCACTTCGGGGGGTGAACACTGTGGGCTTCGGGAATAGGAGCTGAGCCTGCCAGGCGCTGGTTATGAGTGGCCAGTAAAAGGTCTCTATTCTGCTCTGCCCTAAGGAGGCAAGAGAGCAGTTCAGAGAACTTCGTGAAATTGCGTTCACGATACTGCTGCATGAGGATATCATCTTTCTCGTGAAACGAGGTAAATGTCTTTTCCAACATGCGGTGCTCCGAGACTTCTTCACCACACAACTTCAGGCGTGAGGTGATGTTGTGAAGTGCTGAGTTGTACTCAGCAACGGACTTGTAGTCCTGAAGTCGGAGGTTCTCCCACTCATAGCTGGCACGCGGGAGTATGACATCAATTTGATGTCTGTAGCGTGCCTCTAAAGCTGTCCATAACTCCAGAGGGTCCTCTACCGTCAAGTATTCGGCCTTCAGGGTCCGATCTATGTGTCGTCTGATATAGATAATGGCTTTCGCCTTATCCATGTCAGAGACAGTGGTAGAGGTACTGCCAGCTGAAAGGGCCGCTTCTGGGGCTTTGCTAGCAGATGCATCAGATGCTGCGGGAGCCGATGATTGGGCCACTGCGGGGGCCAGAATGGAGTGCAGGAGCGCCATGGAGCGCAAGTGGAACTTCAGGTCCACTCGCCAGCTCAAGTAATTCTTGCCAGCTGCATCGAGCACCTCGAAATCGACGCTTGCCAATTTAGCCATTTTATCTATGCAATTTAAAGATAATCATGAATTAAAATAAATTCAACAAACCATGCATAAATTAATAAGTAAAAATGCGGGGATCGGCCAGATACCCAAAATAATAAACAGTCCAAAGTTCGATTACAGTCCAAAGAAAAGAGATTGAAAAATACAACTTTGGAAACCCCGGGTGGGTCCCTATTTCTGCATCCGTCTTCTTATGCTGTTGCATCGAGCTTTGGCTTACACAGTCATGAATAGACTCCTTGCGGTCCAGCGGACGCGGCCAGGGAATTGACTAAGCCAGGACCACTTGTTACCCAGTCAAGCTAGGTTGGTCCAGCAAACTTAGCCAAGCACATTGACCGACATCATGATCCATTGAAGGAGTTTTCATCAATTCTATGTGCTGTTGCATCGAGCATCGGGCTTTTAAATACAAATTTCCTCACTTACAAATTCTCTCAAAAGATAATAAAAGTGCAAGGAAAGTAAATAGGTATACAATGGCCGATCCCGAAAAACACATTTTTACTTATTTTAAACATCCACGCAGTTTATATGCTACAGGCATAAATTAAACAACCACGCATATATCTCAAGCATAAAAAAAAAATATGGAAAAAGTAAACTAGAAAATATAACTATCTCGTAGAACACGGGGAAACGTCATACACCGTTAGGTTAATTACCTAACGGCAGAGCGGTCTCAGGATCTTTGAGATGATTATATTTTTTTTTAAAAATTCTAGTAAACCATACATAATAATTTGCAAGAGAGATGTTTAAATAAATAGAGGAACATATAAATGTAATTATTGATTTTACAAAGTTTTTCTCATAAATTTCAATTTGCAAATTTAATTCTTCTTTAAAATTATGAAGAAGCCGAATTTCTGTAGAATTTTGTGGCTTCGGGCCAAAAATTATTTTTAGTATAAGCGCTTGTGGCCCGTTCCGCAGTTCTGCAAAATTGTTTGTCGCAATTATTATGGCTTCGAGCCAAAAATAAACAATTAGCCTCGGCTTCAGGCCTCGGCCTCGGCCTCGGGCTAGGCCTCGGGTCACGGTCACAGGGCTCGGCCTCGGGCTCGGGCTCGGCTTCGGCCTCGGCCTCAGGGCTCAGCCTGCCATCGGCTTCGGCCTCAGTGCTCGGCCTCGGCCTCAGGGCTCAGCCTGCCATCGGCCTTGGCCTCAGGGCTCGGCCTCGGCCTCAGGGCTCTTCCTCGGCCTCAGGGCTGCCCCCTTTCAGCGGGGGGGGGGGGGGGGGGGGGGGGGGGCGGCGGCGCGGAAGGCCCCCCTCTCCACTGCAGGGGGGGCATGGTCGGCATTGTGGGAAGGCCCCCTCCTCCGTCAGGGGGGAGGGGAGGATTTCATTCCGGTTCTTCTTCACACCGAAGAATTTTAATTGCAAAAGGAAAAATTTTTTCATAGAAAAAAAAAACTTTGTAATAGGGATAAATTTTTTTTTCTTTTATTAAACTAAATTTTTACTTGTATATTAAAACAATGTAAAAATTATTTAGTCTAATTTTATCTACAGGATTATAGGGTTTTACCTCTAGATCAATGATCTAGGGAAGAACGCGACGATGATCCGTAGAAATAATAATCCAAGCTCCCGAACGCTTTTAGGATGCCGCAACGCTCCAACGAACCGCTGCAGCAACGTTAGATTCCTTGCGCGTAGGGATGAATGTAGATGAAACGCTCCAACGAATCGCCGCAGCAACCAAAGATTCCTTGCGCGTAGGGGATCAATTTGGTGTGGATTTAGGCTTGGATTCTTGCTCAAGGAAGAACACGTGCTGATAACGTGTTGGATGATGATGAACTCAAGAGAGAAAGAGACAAGATTTCTTAGCAAAAGAATAAGTCACAATGCTAAGAGCCATGGTGCTCTATTTATATATCTCATAGTGGGGAGGCCAAAAGCCTCTAGGAGACCAAGGGTCCCCATTACTCTAAGTAATGGGGCCTAATGAATGGGTAATGAAGGAGGGGAGGCCAAAGGCCTCCCTCATTCATAACAAATCTATATATTAAAAAAGGGAATTACTGTTTTGCTAGTGTCCCATGTGGCGATTATCAAATCGTCACATGTGACAATGGCACAACTGTAAATACATCACGCCACTAAAAAACAAAAAAAACTTCATGACCCCTTTCATTCCAATTATTTGCAGGTTTGCCCTTGTGTATTGCATTTTAGACCTTTTAGCCTCCTTATTCACTTGGTTGCTCCTCTTTTACTCCCGTGATGCCGACACACACCCACACTTTTCGCTCCTTTGACACACGCCACTAAAACTTTTCATGCAATCTTTACCCCATGTGTGGTCCATCTGCATGCTGCGAAATATTAATGAATTCTGGACTTTGAATCCAGCGAAGTAGAAGATTTCAATGCGAAATAAACTCGAGAGATGTGAACATTCCTTGCAAGACAGTTTGTCTTCCATGTGATTGCTAATCGAATTCTGTTGATTTATATTGTTTTTTTATTGATGTTTTTGTGGAAAAAAAAATTGAAAGCTCTCTCAAAGAGGAAGTAGAGCAAGAAACGGCTTTTATAACGTGTTGGATTGATGGTCTCCTTCGCTTTAATTAGGTTTAGTCTTACATCGTATGAAGACTGAAGGAGCTTTCAACAATGACATGGAGCCTATTAATGACACTTGACTCTCTACGATCTCACCATCATTACGCCTGTAAGAATCGTTCAGGTGAGCCAAGTCAAGTTGATCAACCAAATTTTAATATTTTTTTAGAAGGCAAATGTTTGTGAAAGCTAGTGAAATGAAGCTCACATAAGAAAGAGTTTAACTCTGATAATTTATACCATTCATGTAACCAAACACTACACCCTTCTTTGTCATGGCATCAAGTTTATCTTTTGCCTCATAAACATATTCGATTACTCGAAAAATAGCCTAACTTAATTGCTTTGTTAATTCTTCCATTATTTTTCTAGTTCTTGTTGTTTATTCAATTCAATGAACCATAGCTGAACCTGGAAACAATATGGCAATAATCTGCAGCAAAATTTGACCTTTATGATGGAATGCAAGAGGAGGGTAGGGGAATCTAACAGTCAACATCTGTTACAGGTCATAGCCCTGTTACCTGTATATTAAACTCATGTTGGTTAGTATTCTTTTAATTTTTATGGGTTATTTAGTACCGGCACCCTTTAGTTTCACCGTATTTAGCAACACCTCCTATGGTTTCAATTATTAGAAAGACCTCCCTGATGTATCCATTTTGGACTCCCCTGCCACCTTGTTTTGGACTCCAAAAAGGAGTCGGTGGAGTCCAAATTGGATACATCAGGTGGGTCTTACTAATAATTGAAACCATAGGAGGGTGTTGCTACTTATGAATAAAACATCGTGGGTCGGTACTAAATAACCCTTCTTTTATTAATCATTTTACCTAAAGGTGGAAAGTGCCAAGAAACAAAAATGTGGAAATTATAAGGCCTATATAGACTTGTACTCGTTGTGGGACCATCTTTTTTATCATGCTGATCTGCACGAATCTATTGTAAAAGAGGAGGGATCGAATGACCCCCAAAAATAACCCACTATCAAAAAGTCTATGCCCGCCATTTTTTCGAAAGATCTGAACCGTTTATCTTACTCTCCACCCTCTAAATCTCGTACCCACCAATTTTTAGCCAGATCCCATGTGTTTTGCCCGTTCATCAACCATTCGCAAAAGTTCTATTCAAGCGAAACAGTTAAATTTGGGTCGGATGGATGAACGAGCAAAACACATGAGATCGGGTTGAAAATTGGTGGGTCAAGGATTTGAAGGATGGAGATCAAGATGAACGGTTCGGATCTTCCGAAAAAATGAGGGCATAAACTTTTTGATAGTGGATTATTTTTTAGGGTTATTTTTGGGGGTCATTTGATCCCTCCTCATTGTAAAATATTTGATTTGCTTTATAAACTAAAGGCTTGGATGATTTATATACATTCTGTTTAGAATGTGGGTCCGGCCCAATGGAAGACGTGAAGAGGGCTGTAAGCGTCCGATGGGCCTTAAACGGACGAGGCCTTAATCCTCTTAACCCATGGGCCTCTTGCATGCTCAGTACTGTAAGTATCACTTGATCTAATAAGTACATACTGGAACTAATCAATGCATTAACATATTACAACCCAACTTTTCTTGGCATAAACAGCGATTAACTCTCTTTTTAAGCACTAATTTCCCTCAGAAAATGCCTTCAAGCCCCTTGACACTCTCTAACATAAAAAATAGTCACAAATTCTATGCAAAAACTACAACCTACTGCTCACAATAAACCGCAATTAAGTTTGAATTATGTTGGCCATTGGCTACGACAAGATAATATGATATATTGTGAGCGCTTTAAGAAATTACTTATCTTAATTAATTACCTTCTGAATTAAGACATTAGTAAGAAAATGTCTACTTCAACCTCCAAGCTTTGTTCACTTATAATAAACCCTCTGCAATTAGAAACACATCAAATTAAATTAGATAGCATTAAAGCGATTTTAAATCTAGAACATCTCATCATATTGTCACTAGGATCAAATTGATCCAAACAAAAACCAATGAAAAGACCACAGCCCAAATCCCATAATGAGTCTATATCATTCAAAAATTTGACATAACATAATCCAATGAAAAAAAACAGATTGAATAGAATGGAATAATAACTAAATAGAACTGAAATAAACTAAGAAAAGTAATGTAACCAACAAATAGTTTTGAGAAAATAATAATATGCTTAGTGACTGTGAGAGGGGTGACACGGCAAGAACGAAGCTTATCTTGCGCAGGACCGAGCACATCTTAGCCATAACCAGCGCATCGACGTAGGAAACTATCTTCTTCTTCTTGGGAGCCCTCGACTGTAATGTAGATAGATCGGTACGACGATGCGGTGTCATATGGAAGCGTTGCGCGGTCTTGAGCAAAACTCACTTGTTCTTGCACATCTCACACACACTCTTCTTCTTCAATGGTAGACCACAAAGAAGCAAGATAGGAAGATCAATACACTGGGCAGAATGAGAGGAGGAGAGACGCAAACATAGGGAGAGTGCAAGGAGACTTGAAGTTTAAATTGATGTTGTGATGTGATGAGGGGACAAGAAGAGCATGGGCGAAGGTATTTGAGTCTGGTTGTTTCTTGGAGGTGGAAAGGAGATGGGTCGCATGTAGGTTATATATGTAGGACCAGGCAGATGGGGGAGGTGAAGAGTGGGGGATAGAGAAGAGAGAGTTACCCTTCGACATTTATGGGGGTTGCTAATTTAGGGATGGTTATGGGCATGTCCAAAGCCCGATTGGGCTTCCAATTGGGCATGCCACATTGTCATCCCTACTAATCCTTCATTAGTTCTTATCAAGGATTAGTAGGGATGACAATGTGGCATGCCCAATTGGAAGCCCTATTGGGCTTTGGGCATGCCCATTACCATCACTAGTTTCTATACACACAGACGAAATTGTTTCAACACAAGCTATTTATTTACAAGTTTGCCATTCAAAATTTTCTCTTTTTTAACCTTCTCCCCCAGCCCCCCTCCTCTTCCTTCCATTGTCGTCATCGCCACCCGCCTCCACCGCCTCCTCCTCCCTTCTTATCTTCATTTAACTCCTCCCTCCAATGTTTTGTTGGGTAGATGAAGAAGATGAAGAAGATGCGGTGAGGTGGTGGCAGGAAGATGATGCAGTGAGGCGGCAGTGTACACATCACTGTCGTCGCCTCATCCTCTTCATCTTGTTCATCTACTTCAAAAAAAAAATTAACCATGTACAATAGATATCAACGGCGATGAGGAGGAGGAGATGAAGATGAGTACGAGGATGCAAGACTCCCTACCGTCGTTGTCGTCTCCTTCTCTTCCCGCCTGCCCCCTCCTCGTCCTCCTCTTCAACATCTTCAACATCTTCAACAACAAAAAACCATGTACAAATACAGATGCGGAGGAGAGGGAGGAGGATGATGATAGTGGTGGGAGAAGGTAGCCAACGACGACAGCGGCAGCGGAAAGTTGTGTTTTCAAAGAGAGAGGAGAAGAAATTATGAGGTAATTTAAGAATATATTGGTGTATTTGTAAAGAAAACAAAGTTTTAAATAAAATTAATATCAAACCATGAACGAAGAAAGTAATGAGAGAAAAGCATATTGGCTAGTGATTGTGAGGCCACAATTCTTGACGGGAAAGGACACCAAAGGCCTCTACACTTCCCTCCCTTGGATATATATAGGGAATGGAAGTTGGGTTTTCGTGTTGTTAAACAGTTAAACAATGAAAATAGATGATGAGTGCATGATCGAATTGATCAGGTCGAGCAGGAAAAATGGTCAAATCTCTCGGTTTGTTAGGATGCCTCACCTGCATACATCGTTGCACTTCCACTTGACACATCGTAATGATAGACGACTCGTCTCGCCATGACCTTATCTTGGATTCTCAATACTTCTGTCGCTCCATCCCCGAAGGGATAGAGAACACATCGTTGTCTCGACTGTGCTACCGAAGGATCTGTAAAAGTCAGAATAGGAGAGCACTCATCTTAAGGTGGGTGTGAAAAGCAACTAGGGCTCCGTGTATAGAATTTTCCAACATTTATATATGCCATTCTCAATGTAATTACTCAATGTTGCTAGGTATTTACAATGATGCCATTGGGGTGCATGTCCAAAGTGGTGTCTTGTATGTCCATTATCTTAGGTTTATGCGATATACATCATATCAATATGGATTCATGTCAAAGATCATATGAGGGCATCAGGTCTTGTGGTTATATCAGCATGTGCATGGCAGTGGCACTTAGCTGTTTTCAGGTCCAATGGATGTGAGCCATGTTTTATTCCCCCACAAAATACATCTCAATACGCAATGAAGATGTAATATAATATTGAGGATGTTAAGTTTATGTAACTCTGTTCTTTGACTTAAGCTTATGGATAAAGGAGTCGTAGAACTATTCTAACTTAAGCTTAACGAGTGTATAATTCTGAATTAGAACACCAATTTAGTCGAAATTGTGCTAATTTTGGTTAAATATGAACTAATCGAACTGGAGGCTAGAGCTATCAAACTTCTAACAGATATAAACCTAGGTGGTAAAGCATGCAGGCCTTCCAACTGCCAAATTACTTCCCCTCTGAAAGGAAAGCATCCGAGTCGTTATCAGCATTCATGAGTTTTTCTTTCCTTTTCAAAAACAAAAAATCTTTTTTCCTCCGTGAATCACATCACTGAACTTTTGGGCATGGGCCTAAGCACTCAATGCAATACACATCAAGTGATAGAGCGGGGGGTATAAATACAAGGCAATTGCTACCTGCACCTCAAAAACTGAGGTGCAGGTAGGATTCAGTGCCATTATTTGCTAAAATCAGAAGAAAGAGAATGCAATTTAAGTTTTTGAGATGACATATAAACCATTTTCGGAAAATTTCAGTACCATCCACCTCATTCTTTGAGGTGTAGAGAGTATTTTCCTAAATACAATGCATGCTGAGGCATAGACAAGACGAAAGATTCAGGGAGAGGGTGCCACCCCCCCCCCCCCCCCCCCCCCCCCCCCCGAAAGGAACATAAGGAACATGCCAATTCTACGAAGGGCTAAGCCCTGAATTATTGTAGGTGAAGGAGAGCCGGTTTTGTGATAGACAGGGTCAGGCCTTGTCATGGCTTGGATAAATTCATTTCTTTGTTCAGGTAGAGAAAATATGTTGCTGGATGTCATGACTTGGATATGTATGTTGTTGGATTATACACTAACCCCAAGTTTTCTCATTAAATATTTGGATTGGAATAATCATAAACAAGAGATAAAGATAACCAAATGGTGTCTTTGCTTGACCCTTTTTCTTGTTGCCAAACAGTGAAACATAAACATGGACCACGGCACAATCCGTTAATCTTTCTCAGTTCATCTCAAACTAATTACAGTTGCGCCACAGTTGAACCCTTACTTGGATGGAGAAGGAAAAGTACATGGAAAAGATTGTTCTATGAAACACGCATCAAAGTATCCCTAAATGGATAGCAAGCATTTTTTTTCCCCTTTCACAAATACAGTTTTTCTGTAACAAAGTACAACCCACATATCACTGAGTACAATACACAACCTCCCAATTGCTACGGCCACACCGAATCTCTACTCTTTCATACAATGTCAGTCCGTTCATGCCACTGATCACATAGTGGACCGCCCGAAGAGGAAGGATACGATGCTTCAAATAAAAAGTTGGATGAGAATATGAAACAAGTACCATATTGATATGCTTTGAACCCCCACACTAACATTCTCTTTTGATGACTTCCTCCGTATAAATCAGATGAGTGCTGGACCTTGCCAGCAGAAGAGCCGGTCAGATCGAATTTGAAGATCCAGTAGGCTTGCTGGACTAACGGAAGCCTCTACCCCTTCCACGGCTCCCCCAACCCCTGCCTCTTCCGTTGTTTCTCCCGCCACCTCGTGACAAGCCTTCGAATGCTCTGTTCACAAGCTGGTTTTGAACAGGCCCATCAGCTCGTGCCTTTTTAGCATTATTAGCAGAACCCCTGGCGAAGGCTGGACCTCGTTTAGCCCTGCAGCATAAGCATAACCAAAGCACGCGTTTGAGAAGTTTGAGTTGAAATTCACAACAAGAGAAGCCAGAGATGAATTTCTTACCCGGTCGTAGAGGCTGTCGAGTTTGGTGGCGCTTTTGCTGGTTCCTTCCAGGAAAGCTTAATTTTGCTATCACCAATAAATGTTGGAGCTTTTGAATGCAGTGGCTGGAAAAAGCATGTACATGGTTAACTAATTAGTATGCCGCCTTCCTGTGATGAATGAATTATGGTTGAGCAAAGTCCTTACTTGTGTCATTGCCAGTATGTTGTTACAGACACGCAGTCCAGTGGTAGTTTTTTGCTGGTCCAATTTCTGTGTATAAATATGAAGATCAATATAGTTCAGAATCTTGAGATACACGCTGAATTGAATCATTTGAAAACTGGTTATCAAAAATACACACCTAAAAATATATGTTAAGAAATAATAAATAATAAACCAACTCACAACTTTAGCCTTTGCATCGTCGGTCTTAGCTGCGGACAATGCCTTGCTGTGTTCCGCCATTCCCTGGGTTAGTTTCTTCATAGATGCCCTCACAATATCTTCAATAGAACTCAACCTGTTTCAACACCTCCAATGATGTCACTACAATCCTTCCAAAAATTTACAATCAGACTGGTGCACAAAGGTAACAATAAGAACATGTTCATGCGGCTTGCCTCAATCTCCTAGCACATATGCAGAAATAACCAGAATGAAGCGCGAGAACAACCTAAAAACTAGACTAACAAGAGTGAGACCTACACGTTTCAAGTGTCCTGGTTCCGGGTACTTGTACACCAATAACATCTCAGTATCTAAATTTTAAACATAGTAGACAATCTAAAAAATCCAGAATCCAGCATATCATAATTTAACTACATATAAGCTATTGTACTATAGCAAATTGGCTACCAAAGCGTTGTCACTCTGACACCACTTGTGGTGGGTGAATAATTTGTCAAATTGATAATCACCTCGCAGAAAACCAAGAATCTTGGATCAAAAAACAAATCAAACAGTGATCTCTAAGCAAAACCCATAACCACAATCAATGTAAAGACAGAGAACGTGAACCAAACGAGTATCGTACACATGAAACCAAGATTTATACTAATTCCACCAAATTCATGATATATGCCCAGCCCGAGAGATCACTATCACTTCAATCAACTTAGATTGCAATGTGTATCAGTAGGATTCAAGGGAAAACCAAGCCCATTAAGAACTTGGGAAAATAAACCTATTGAGAAAAACTATGACCGGCTCTTCTGCTCTGTTATTTAGAGGAACAGTAAAATCAAGGTCAGTGATTAGCTTTCAAACTTGTACAAAATTTTAACCAAAACACCTTAAAATAACCCTCAAAACAGACAAAAAAACCCATGCTATATTGTTCAGAACTTCAAATACATGTCAGATTCGGATTATGAAACCGCTCCGTGCCTGCCACCCATTTTGCGATCGTCCTCAGCTGTAAGATCACACGCTCCACCATTATGATTGTGTCGCATGTTAAATACTCACTTGATCCTGCCTTGACGTGAGAGTTGCATGACACCAAGTTTGCGCGTGTCACATGCCGCACACATGTGGGCCGCCCTGCGGCCGTGACATGGGCCACAAAAGTAAAATCAATGGCCTGTGAAAAAAACACTATGAACTTGGGCTTAAAATGCCTAAAAATCCACCGAAACTTTGCCCAAATAGCTGAAAAATTGGGCAAAAAGACGTGTAAATTTGTGTGCTTCGTATCATAATTTCGACACTCCACATTAATACAAACACGACTAAAACCTAAGCTAATCCATATCTTCAAACATATACTTTCAAGATAACCATCTTATCATGAGACTAGGACACTTAACTAGTGAGCTTCGCACTAAGTATCAACAACTTACCGAGTGTCTAATAAACTTTTTGCAAAAGTGAATCTCCAAATTCAATGCCGCATTACACCGAATCCATAAACTTGAAGTCGTCTCCATTGTCTCTCTAAATCATCTCAGGACATCCTAACATCTTTTCAAGAAATCAAGTTTGAGCTATACTCGAACTTCATCACCGACTCCTACACCGCCAAAATCTCCATGTGAATTTCATCAAGACGTGCCATCTTGTGGATTTCTTTTTTAGTTTCCCGTCGTCATACGTTTGAATCCAAACTCAATGCATCCACCGCATCCATATTAATAGTAGGATCTTCATGTATATGCAATGTATTGTCAAGTTTATATAATCACCATAGCGAGCTGAGGTCTTTACTATATGCTACCACGTTTTACTAGAAATTAAGTCATCCACAATAGCTTTATGATCTCCACCTCGACTAGAATTTCCACTACCATATTTGTCATCGTTGTCCATAGCAGTAACTTCATGTGAACTCTCCATCAACCGACACTCCTTTACCAACACCCATGTTGAACCTGTCATTTGGAATATATACATCCACCTCATTTGGCACCTCATTTCCTCCATCGATTTCGATACTTCCTAAAGCTTTACCTTTCAACATCACCTACTTGTCAACGGTAAATATCGAATAACTAATAGCCTCTTCATACCTGGATTTCAAACCCGATAACTTTCAACTCCATCCATGTATCTTATCATCACACATCTTTCCTTTGGCATCAAACTTATCACATTCCTCAAGAACATACATTGTATTTCCAAACCCTTGAAGATAGCCTACATGCTTCCATATCCAAACCTCATTTGGAAATTTTTACCAATATCTGATGATGAAATTCTATTAGCCAAATATGTTACTTGGATATAGCTACAGTCCAAAATTTCTTTAACAGGATGTAATCAAACACCATTAGACTCCACTACACCATTAGACTGTGGATCTTTTAGTGTAGTTAAATACCTTCTAACTCATCGATTCCCATGGAATTCATTTAACTAAGCCGAATTAAACTCGTCACCAATGTTAAATCTAAGCATGTGCAGCTTCTTCCCTATTTAACTCTCCATAAAGGTATTCCACTCCTTGAACTTTTTACACACTTGGCTTTTATCGTGTACACATGAACCTTCATAGAGGAACCATCAATGAACATTATGAAATACAAAAATCCGTATAGAAAATAAATTGGTATAGGACCCCTAAACATTAATGTACACATACTCAAGAATTCCTTTTATGTCGTGTTTCCCCTCATCGAATCTGACCATGTGCTTTCCATAAACAAAATCATTACAAAACTCCATCTCATTAAAGTTCATTCTTTTGATCAAATCATATTTCCTCAAAACATAGAAGCTTTTCTACATGATATGCACAAGCCTGAGATGCCACAACTGGGTTGAATCAATATCATGTAAACTTTCCATTCCAATTCTAGAATCTCTCATGATAGTTATCTCTTTTAGCATAAATTGCTGATCTTTTCACATATCATGACCACAATTGATCTTTTCGATATCGTTAGAGTCTCATTTTCAATCATTACCTTGTAACCCAAAAAATTCTAACACCCTTAAAGAACTTCATGATTTCCTCAACTTTGAACCATGTCAGACATTAATGAGTGCTTACCAAACATCTTGATTCGTAACGAACTAATACCAACAATCTTACATAAGTTATTGTTACACATAAGAACCGAACCATTCTCCTTCCTACTGTACGTAAAGAAACACTTCTTATTTGATGTCATGGGGAAATGCTGACTTGAAATCCATGATCCATTCGGATTCCCAACCTCTGACAAATACAATATCAGCACATCATATGCCTCTTCACTACTAACCTAACTGCAACTAGCGGAGAACCTTGCACTCTCTTTGTCAATGTTCCTTCTTTCTGGGCAATCTCTTCCAATCAAGAATTTGAAAATCAGATATTTGGATCATATCGGATAACAAATATCGGAGAATATATCAGAATACACATCAATATCGGGTTGCCCATATCAAACATTATAAATATATAAATCTTAATATCTAAAGAGCAGTTATAACATCTCATATTTAATTATATCATTAAAATATCAACAATATGATCAAGTGTCACTAATAAATGCATCTATCCTGCTTGCAGCAGTAGATGAAGCAATAGAAATAGCAGTCAGCAGCAGTTGATGGCATTAGAAGAAGAAGAAGAAGAAGAATACATCAGTTAATAAAGAAGATGAAGAATAAAACAGTAGATGAATCAGCAATAGCAAACAGCCAGCAACAACCAAAAAAGAAGTGTTCGCGTAAGAAGAAGAAAAAGACATTAGTAGAAGCAGTAGCAGCAATCGTGTCAGCAGAAATGGCAAAAGTTAGCAATAGCGATAAAAAAGAAATGGTTGTGTGGAGAAGAATCGACAGCAAAATAGTAGCAAAGTAAAAAAATCATATAAATTGAAGCAAAACGCCCCAAAATTGAAACAAATATTTAAAATTAAACAATCAAAATTTAAAAAACTTACATAAGAAGTTGCAATTATATGAATTTTAATCAAATCTTTCTTTCTTCATTCCTTCATCTTTTTCGTTCCCCTAAAGTGAATATCTGCCATAATTAATTTTTTTCTCTTCAACTGTGACAGGCAAAAGGTTAAAACCAAAGTTAATATGGGTTTTGCTTGATTTTAATCCAAACCCGCTTACAAGTTAAAAAACACATATCTACTGATATCAGGTTGATACATTAGCTGATACACATGATATTAGCTGATATCAGATTAGTTTCTAAAACCCGATATATCAAGACATATCGTATCGTTTAGTGCCCGGTACCGATATATTGATCAATATTTAAATCAATTCTTTCAATTTTCTTACAAATAAACCAAAAGGAGCATTTAGTCTTCAACATCGGGTCTTTTCCTATTTCTCTTTCTTCCATTACTTCATCCTAAAGCAATTGTGCCCTAACAATCTGAATCTCGTGCACTAATACCAACTCCCGACATCCAATCTTGTAACTTCTCAGTATAAAGACATACATTCACGTCTTCAAGACTCATAATGTCCCGACTCCCGACTATAAACGATCATATTGATGAACGTCTTGTATCACTCGGTAACAATAAAAGCAAAATCGCCTCATTCTCTGCCTCTACTGTCAATCCAATGGCACTCACTTCATCGCTAAATCATTGAAGATATTCATGAGACCTTTAATGAGTTATCATCTCGCATCTTGAGAGTGGAGAAAGTTTACAGATCAGCTTGTTAGTGAATGATTTCTTTAGATACATCTTCTCCGGCTTCTCCCATAGCGCTCTCATAAAGCTTTAGCTGGAGGCTTTTTGTATACCTGATAGATCATCTTGTCTAATAGAATCAATCAGATAGTCGTTCTAGTCGAATCCTTCATCCCCATCTCCCCTCTGCTATATCCAACAATAACGTATTAGTATCATACAACACTCTACGCACATGATCCTTCTCAAGATTGCCTTCATCTTGTATTATCATCTCTCGAAGTCTCTATTACCATCAATTTTTTTTGTATTACGTGTCACCAACCATCGCATACAAGCTGCCTATATACGAGCTCGAACCTATTGCATATTCGCACGGAGTGGGAATTGCCATTCTAACCTTTCTTGAGAGATTCCATTCACAAACGCAAAGCTTATGACTGACAAATATTGATCATCATCGTTTAGCTATTGCATTTATTTTTCTCATTGTTGGTTATATGTATAAAACTAACTTCAGGATTGGGCATAGTAATAAAGATCTTTTAGAAGCACCGAGGGGTTGATTAGAACATTGGCATAAGGGTCTTTATGACAATCAAAATTCTTTTTCAATTAAGTCTTGCTCTAGCCTCTTTATGGGTTATTACTTTCTTAATAGCTCAAAACATGAACTCTTTACCTGTTTACGCATTCATAGCACAAGACTACTTTACTACTCAAGCCACGTTATATACTCATCATAATACGTCGCATGTTTCATTATATACCTAAGGTATGGACTGTATTAAAAGGCTAACCCAACTAAAATGAGATATGATAGCTTCTTTATGGTCTCAATTCTTGCCAATACATTGTCCGCATTCTACTCGGGGTTATAATCTCTGATGAAGATTATGGCCACATGAGCCAAGGCTGCTGTCATGATGATTCGGTTACACTACGTCTAGGAGAACTTTGCCATTGCCTTGATCATGATTCAAACACCTTGCTTTCATTCCAAATGTTAGCGTTCTAACACCATTTGTAATAGGTGAATACTTTGTTAAATTGATAATCACCTCGTAAAAATTAAAGAATCATGACAACCAAAACAAATGACAAACCCTACATAAAACTTGCAACCACAAATAATATAAGAAATATAATGCAAACTAAAAAGAATCACGTAGCTGGTTCAATATTTATAATGCTTCTATCTAATTCTTAATACACGTCCAGTTGAAAAGATCAATATCGTTTCAATCAACTTGCATAACAATGTGTGGTACTTGGATGCAAGGAAAACCAAACCCATTAAGAACTTTAGGAAATAAACCTATAGAGAACTAACTTTAGCTCTCAAACAACTCTTAACCCTCTCTGATTTTATCCTCATTACTATTACAAGAACGGCAGAAACCAGCCCGAAGGATCTGCTCTCAAATTTGCACAAAATTTTAACCAAAATATCCTTATATAGCCTTAAAACAGACCTGAAACCTATGTTGGTTTAGATTTCGAAGCTACTCCGTGCCTACCACCCCTTCTGTGTCCGTCCTCAATTGTTTGATTGCACGATCCACTATTGTGATTGCACCGCACGTCAAATCCTCGCTCGCTCCCGCCTTGCCACGAGTGTCACTCCAATTGCAGTGGGTCACCCTGTGATTCATGTGTCACGGGCCGCGCACGCATGGGCCACCCTGCATGCCGTGACTATGGACCATGTGTAATGGGCCATTTTTTATTCCCCCCTCTTTTGCTAATCGGCCCAAGCCCAGCCGTCGGGCTTATATTTTTCCTACACCCGCCTCAAATCACGTCGAACCGCCTCAAATCACGCTGAACCCATCTCCCAGGGCTTTCGATCGCGATCCCCTCTCTCTCGCGTTCTCACAGCATCCCGAGCCGGCTAGGGCTTCGACATAAGCGATCGTCACTCGCTTCCCTTCGACACCTCTTTGTTCGACGAGAGCCCTGGGTCTTACCTCTCGTACGACGCCAGTACCCCCTGCTCTCGTCCTTCTACTGCAAACGATGTGAAGCCCTACCGGCCTCTCTGAGGCTGTCTCGTCCCCTTGCTTCGACGACATGCGTCCTCTTTATGGTCCTCCGACTTCTATAAGTCTTCTCCCTCTTCTTCTTTTTCATGACAACATGAAAACAGTAAGTTTCTTTCCAATTTCTGGGTTTTTCGGTATGATATCTTCGACTTTTGGAGTTGATTCTTGCGGCGATTTCTGGATCTCGCTTGGGGCTTTCGATTTTCTGTGATTTCCTTACGCCTCGTCGATTTCGATAGACTCTATCTCCCCCAACGCTTCAGTTTAATTTCGATTTCTTGCATGCTTAAATCCGAGATGAAATCGTTGGTATTTGTACAAAAAATTGGATTTTTAACGGGTGCGGGAGAGTATGATTTGGAAGATGAGTTAGGGTTTGATTCCCTATGATTATTTTGTGGGGTTGGTTCCATCGCATGCTTGCTGTGGGGTCCTGGGGTCTTTGCGTGGGGTTGTGTTGGGATTTGGTCGTCCCTTGCTTGCTGTTGGTTTCGACTAGCTTTTCTGCTTGCTGTTGGTTTCGACTGTTTCCCTTGCTTGGTGTTTTGGGGTTTAGTTGGTTGCCAAGCTTGTTGTTGGGCTCGGCTGAGTTCTTCGCTTGCTATTTTGACTTTCGGTGTGGATTGCTTGGGATCTAGGCTCCATTACCCCATTGTCTTGGTCGTTAGCCCCTGATTCCTTGAAACCACGTGGATTTTACTGTAGGCTCGGGTTCCCCTCACTATGTGATGAAAGACCCCAAATCTGATCCCGTTGATTGAAATTTTCAGAAATACTAAAGATTTCTGATTTCAGTTTCCTTTTTAAATAGATATTGTTTCATCTATTGTCTAGTTGTGCATCCATTTCCAATTATCACATGTTTAGCTTAAACTGATAGTCAACACGGAATATTCCCTTGGAAAGTTGTTTCTATGCATGCTGAAGTTCAATGTTAAGTTGCATTACATAGTCCATGAGATGTTACTCGTGATGGCACTGATAATGAATGGCTGGTGGAATTGAGAATTGGCTCATGACATGTCTGGTTACTACTACATGTATGGCAGTGGACCATCTTGACTACGAGGTTTAAATGATATTAAACTAGACTATATCACAACACTAAACTGTTAACTAAACAACTTTGCATGACTCGCTGGTGTTTTAGGGAAACTTATGATTGAGGGAGTGCGAGGACGATTGGAGCATGTCTTTCGGCCTGTATCCGGGAGGATGTCCACCTATGGATCCTGAGTTCTTAATACTCGGCCTGGGGTAGCACCCCGTGGTCCAAAAAGGTCTTCGGATTACACATCACGCTCTTCATTATGAGTCACGACCTATGATTGGTTCACATTAGCAGGTACAACATTGTAGTAGTTGAGGACATTAAATGATCATAACATGTTACATCTTTGTACCGTACCACTATAATTGTTGATATCATATCTCCTTATTGTGCATCGTTATTATTCTGTTGTTTAGTTAGATATAGTCTGCTCTTCTGAGCTACGGTACGACTTCTATTGTCCCATTAGATGACACACATGATTATACGGAGGCGTCTGAGCATGAGTCGGAGTTTTCGATTCATGACGCTGGGTCTTGAGCACTGGCTGAGTGTGAGTGTACTTGGTGTTCCCTTCATGTATTTTGTTTCAGCCTTGGAGTGAGTGCGAGTGGTACTTTTGTTCTCATGTACTAGAATTCTTTAATCATGATATGGGAGTAATAAATGAATATATTTATCTTTCTGCTTGTTCTCCTTGTTTTCACTGGCACTTGCAGGACCTGCATATAATTGTATAAATGTGACGGCACCCGGAGACGGTGCGTTGCACCATGAATAATAATCGTTGGGCTATGAAAAACACTATGTAATTGGGCTTAAAACACTCAAAAATCCACTAAAAATTCACCCAAAAAAGCTGAGAAAATGGGCCGAAAGAGTAGTAAATTTGTTTGTTTTGTATCATGATTTCAACACAAATGCAATCTGCAATCGCTTTACAGTTCCCATTGTTATTCTTCGGGCTCTGCAAATGCACAAGCAAGCTTTTTAGTTTTTTCTTGAAAAAAATAGAAAGGAATTTGTTTGGGAAAAGGATGTATGTTCTCTTTTCTTCTCTTTCTACCCTTTACAACACTCTTCTATTCCTCATAATATACATTCTACATATGGTTTGTCAAAGCAGAGCAGGAAGATCGCATAGACAAGGTCTTTGTTTGAGAAGTAAGTACATGTATTTGGTATAATAAGTCCACATGTCAGAATTAGTAATCCACATGAAGATGACCAGTTGTAGAATCACAACCAACTAATATGCAATCAAACCATATGCAGAGATGTTGATCATTAAATAAAGGTAACGTGACTGTAAAAGTCCAACTACATCTCAGTCATGGAAACAGTCACCCTGAAGGAGAAGTGTCCAATATAGGATAGAATAGGACCTTGCAAATGTAGAAGAAAATAACCATAAATTTCCACGCGAAGGTAGAGTGCATCTCAACATAGCATTAACATATCATGCTGTTATTAGACCACTGTGAAAGTATGAAACAGACATTACGGGGGAAAACTAAGAATTATAATCCTTGAGTTTTTGGTCATAATCTGATGTTTACTTTTGAGTCAAGTATTTTCTTGCAACCAGTAATACGAAACATCAGCTACCAACATTAAAATGAAAAAAGCATGTCCACAGTACACATTAGGAATGTTAATAGTGCCGGGAGAAGTCATACCACATGAAAATAACGTCAAAGATGAGTAGAATTACTTTTAGAAGGAAAGAAAACTTTTTAAAAATAAAACAATTAATAGACATGAAATACAGAAAATAGTATAAATATGCAGTACCTATCAGTGAAATCTTTATAATTTTCTGAAAAATCTTCTCCAAGCCTGTCTGATGGTTGGCCAGTCACAATCTTGTATCCACAAAGACTATTCGTGGAGTTTGGAGTCTGCAGCACAGAACCAGCATTTAAAACAAAATAAAAATACGAAGTAGAAGAAGAAAACATGAATAAAGGAAAGGGGATAGACGCTGATCTACAGAAAAAAAAGCTGGCGCATGATAACCTTGTGAGATAAGTGGTGAAAGGTGTATAATAAGCATTCAACATAATGCAAATTTGCTTCTTCGGTCTTTCTCTTAGGTATGTACTTCTGCAGAAAAACAGAAAAGAATTGTAAACGTGAAGCTGATTACAAATCAATAAATAGGAAAGCAAAGCTGGAAACACTATTTGCATTGAAAAATCAAAACCCTGGACACAAAAAAGCAGCACCTGTAACTAAAAGGGTCTATTTAGTCAAAGGATTGAACCTCGTATCACAGAAAGAGATTGCAATGAGAAGGAAAAAAAGATTGCATTGAAAAGAATAATCAGGCAGCCAGAAAGTAGAAGAATTTGAAATCAGTAAATGCAGACAGTGAATCCAATGAATGCTACAAAAACACAAGAGTGGATGACAGCAAATGGATGGCTTGCAGCATCCAGATACCTTAAGTAGTTGAACAATAGAAGGAAGAAGTTGGCGTGAATCCTGTGCCGCTGCATATGGTGAACATCCGGAAAGAGTCTTGAGTAAATCAAGCTTCCTCTCTTCTGGAAACTGATAAAATATAACCAAGCATTAGAAGGAGAAAAACAACACACCCATGTGACCATTTCAATGGTTAATAAAATAACAGAACATAAAGAAAAAATGTTCAAAATGTCACAATTCAATGAAGAAGCCATGTTGTTAAATAAATCTATAAATAACACAAGATAACATGTGAATAAAAGCGAGAAAACTCAGATGCAATAAATATACTTCAGCCCGAAATGAAGTAAAGAGAGCTGCATACATAGACAATGGATCAAGCAGGTGCATACACAGGCAAAGATTATTACAACTTTGTCACTACACAAAGCACATGACTATTCTTTTGCTAATAGGACCAGGAAAAAAATGTTATTAGAATAAATAAATCAATAAGGTCAGTGGTAATATAGAACGATGCATGCAGAAATACAATGGAGTCAAAGGATTAAAGCCACAAAGGAGCACCCCTATGGCACAAATGGGTAAGCTACAGTTAATAGGAAAATGATTTAGCTACACACATGAACTCAGTATATTGGCACTCTAAATGGCTTTCAGATATGAGAGTGCACCCTCATGACAAAGGTTTTTAAATCAGGAATACCGAATACCATGCTTTCTGGTCTAGTACTTAAAATATAATAAATGATAACTGAAGATTTTGCCTCCAAGAACACCAGAAAATTGGTACAGAAACCGTGGATGGAAAGAAGGCACCATATGATCTAGTATTTGTTGAGATATGATCAAAGTAACTGACCCCCTTGATGACGAAAAATATCGAACAACACATACAAAAGATTTACATTGTTTGGTAATTTACCTATGTCCACGGAAGAGATATGATGAGTTTTATTAATAACTTTAAGAAGAGAATTACAACTTTTTTCTTGAAGATCGCTCACAAGAGTGCTTAGTACCACACTTTAGAATGCATGTCTGGGCAAGTATATATCGGCCTTTCCCGTACCTAGCACGTTTTCAGTTAGAAATCATATTCTTTAAACTTCCGCTAGGAATCCTATTACTTATTTAAACTTGACTCTTGACCTGGATGACGCATTCTGTTTTAACTTCAAATCACCTGCTCTTTGATATCTGGATTTGACCTTGATTAGGCCTCCAAATCAAGTTGGAAATTGAATCATAATCAGGTTGGGACTGACACAGTTGGCTTGTTGAGTCCATTACTTCATCCGATATCGGATTTGAGCAAACTTGTACTCATTGAAAAGATAATGAATAGAACTTGCCAATGGTACTAGTCTCATCTCCAGATTACATCTGTACTGCTGCCAATAGCTCCAAAAACTCTACTCACTGCTAGTGGAATTTTCAGGAATTTTAAGTGTCTTGTATTCTTCAATGCATTGATCAAAATTTGTTTGAATTTAGCTCTTGCAAACTCTAATCACCTTTCATATTCAATTTGAATGCTCGACACGTCACATCCAAGGTTTGAGATCTCAGTTTTGTTTTCGGTTTCAGTCGTCGGAAAAGTACTGGGATTCGCACAATTTCGCCTATTTCGTGAGTTTCGTTTTGAGTTTCGATTTTTTTTGAGTTTCGATTTTGAATTTATAAGAAATTTTATGTATATTTTTCTATATCAATATTTGTAATAAATTTTTTTAATTTAATGAATTTTATAATATAATTTTTAATATTTCAATAAAATTTTAGAGTTTTTATAATTTTTAGAATTTTAATATACTTTTATGTATATAGTTTATATAGGTCATGTATTTATATATAATCTCATGTTTTATTATAAGAAGTAATGTTACGATCGAAACTGGCGGATCAACCGAAATTAACCGAACCCACTTGGTTTCGACAGCCAAAACCGAGCAAAACTAGCCGAAACCGAATTTCGTATCGTTCTCTTGTGAAACCAAAATGAAACGCCGAACCCTCATTCATTGTTCATAACAATATCCACTTTTGCTTGAATTCAAACAAACTCGCTTTGATGTTGTTTTTACGCTTGCATTCCCTTAATTGGCTTACTCCTCTACCTCCACCCAAGGCAGCATGCCTTTCAATGCTTGAGTATTGCTGAATTTGACACAAACTTAATGAAAATATCAATAAGTTTGGTTTAATACCCACCATAGCATACTTATGTGATCCCATTGTTCTTACATATAGTGCTCAAGAGATACTCATTTTCCTCTTTTAATTTTGAACACGGCATGAAGGATAACTTGAAGTGACAAGCAATATGAATGCTAATTGGTTTTGCTTCTTTCATACTTTAGGAGAACCATAACTTGTTTGTGTTCTTATCTCGATGTATCTTCATCACTGCTCTTAAATTCTTCTTGTCGAATTTCTTGCTTTAATCAACCCTTTCTTATGGGAGTAGTGCCCTTCCGTCACTAGACATGCTTCGTACTTCTCATAGTCATTTCTGTATAGCTTGCATCCTATAGCCCTTTTTCTTTTCGATAGCTGGACTAAATCCCGCGTCTGATTCTTTTAAAAAGATTACATTTCTTGTCATGATGATCATCCATTTGATGCTATATCTGCTTTCTAATGCTTCTTTGTAACAGCTAAGATCATCACTTTCTGTGAAAACAGCAAAAGCTATCTAATCTTTGAAACCGTACATGATCGGTACCTTGTGTGTCCTCGTTTGTCTTCATATGACTATAGAATAGCTATGGCTAGTTCCTGTCACCATACGTGTCCGATCATCCATATTTGTAAATGTATGTGTCTGATCATCCATATTTGCATTTACAGGCTAAACTGCTGCATATGTGATCTATGTGATCGTATCCTTTTGTATGCGAGAAACATCCACCTCGATCAGAAGTCCATATTCTCGTTTGGTTTTTGCCTTCTCTACAGCCTGCTTCACATCTCGTAGCATGAACTCCTTATCAAAGTTTATGTTTCTGCTAACAAACACTTTCTTTTCTTCTGGATCCTATAACTTGTAACCTTTCAAAGATTTTGGAACCTGATGAAGTAACACTTCTTTGACTTTGCATCTAGCTTGGTTCTTTTGTTTCATCTGTAATGGTCTGAAATCTTAGAAGGGTTTTTTTTCTTTTTCTCCTGTCTTTCCTCTCTTGTGTTTCCTTCGGCCCACTGTTCTTGTCTTCTCTTTGTTTTCCTCCTATTTCATTTTCTTAAGCCCGTGAGCCCAGACAGTTGCCACTTCTTCTCTTTCTTCTATTCTTTCTTTCTTCTTTGGAGCCCAACGTCCATTCTACTTTTAATTACACAATTCCGTACACTCCTCCCGACTAATACATCTCTCTCCCCCCACTTAGTTACACCAACCGCCACCCCTCCATCTTCCTTCGAAACAAACCCTAGCTCTGTCGAAACGAACCCGCCGCTCCATTCCTTAGGTTACGCGGAGAATCCAGCATGTTCTCTCCATGATCGTGCACGAAATGTTTCAACGGCTCTTCTTCTCTCCTATTTCTATCTTTTCACTCTCCTCATAAGTTCATGCAAAATTTATTATCTCAAAAAAATTCGGTTTTGAGCTCAAGGATCTCCGAGCTTGTTCTTGGTTTCCTATCTTCACAAAGATGTTGCCTTACTTCCATTTGGACAGCTACAGCCGCCTATATGGCAAGGCGACAGGGTCCTACGAGGTTTACAACGGCTTTCACGTGATCGTCAGTCAACGGTAGATCTATACTTGCTCCAAAGCTTTAGGTTATTTACTGTTTAACTTCTAAACTTAATTTTGTTTGATAGGATTGTTGCATGAGGTTTTGTTGGATTTATGGGTTTTGGAAAGGAGATGATGAATTGAGATGAAGGAAATTATTTTTCCCTCTTTTATTTACTGTTGGGGCTCACGTGTTTCTGTTGTTTGCTGCTGTGTGGCTCTCGGCTCCCCTGTTTGTTGGATGTGGGGCCCTTGGGTCCCCTATTTTCTCCATGTTTTGGGTTCGGCTCTCGGTTACTTTGTTGTTATTGGCCTCAATTGCTTGTTGCTCTGATGTGTAGGGTTGTAGTCTCATGTTTACTTGCTGTGGGCTATTTGGATCCCTATAAGGGCTTGGGGGGTTTCAGTTTTCCTTGTATCTTGTTGTTGGACTAGTGATTTTCCTGTTTGGAACCTGCAGTGGGATCAGGTCCACCTCTTGACCCTGCAGTGGCTCGGTTTGGCCTCCCTTGACCTTACAGTGGCCTTCGGCCCCCTTCCCGCTCCTTTGTGGGCTTCGGTTGTTCTCTCCTTATAGCCACAACGTGAGGAAAATCCAAATCAGATCTCAACTCATCATGTTTTATTTTCTTTTATTTTCTTTTTCTCAGTAATTTTGAAATCAGTTTTTCAGATTTCAGATAATATGCCAATGTGTGGGAATTGAAATTTCATAAGTAAGCCTTACTTTGATTGGAGACTTTAGTATAATAGACTTGTGAATAAAATGAAATCATCAAATTATTGAACGTGCCTATAATAAATTAGAATTGTTATTTAGCTCTTTAAATTGCATAGCCAAGGGGTTGTGCATGAAGCAAATGACTTGTGGCTCGATACTGAGTTTACC
Organism: Scilla litardierei; assembly: GCA_030789695.1. NCBI lineage: Eukaryota > Viridiplantae > Streptophyta > Magnoliopsida > Asparagales > Asparagaceae > Scilla > Scilla litardierei. Next base: position 5,096,588 of record CM061132.1, read on the forward strand.
CATGACATATATATGTATATACACGAAATCTTGTTGAAACATGAACTGAAACTAATCTTGTAGTCAGAAACCCCTAATTATGTGTATTAAAATGATGTAGCCCCCACAACAAGCAATTGATAGTACCAAAGAAAATGATGTAGCCCCCTAATTTCGTGATAAAGATGCAACAACTACATGGCATGAAACTCTGATAAACAATATAACAGTACTCATGGTCCCTGAAATACTACACTTGACACCAGAAAATAAAATGACATTACACTTGACTCATAAGGTTTTGGAAAACTCATATTAGAGAGTGCAGAAGCAATTAGAGCCGTACTTTCGGCCCGTATCTAAAAAAATCCTATCATAAATCTGTATATCCGACGAGTTCCCTTTCATCTATATGCTTGAGCTGTCGGAGGGATCCAGAGTCCCTTTCTAATTCTGCTCTGGACTCTGCCTGGGGTAGCTCCCCGTAGTCCACGAGGGTTTTTGGGTTGCATATCATGCTCTTCAATATGTGCGACGGCCTAAAATTGGTATAACTCTACATTCTCATAACATATTAACATTCACAATACAATATTAGATTACAAATTCATATGCATGCCTTGTTATGTGATTTTGTTACGCTCTTAGCATGTTATACATCAGTTCAGTAGCTTACTTTATTTGTCTTTTAATTGTACATAACATGTTTAGTAGTTTCTATCTCTGTTCGAGTTAGCCCATCACAATTTTGATCCGTACTTGCTTTCCCGTGCCTAGTACTTTTTCTTCTATATTTTTACCTTACACATAACCCGTTTGCTTGTAGTTGGACATAGTCTACTTTTTAATTCAATGGAACATTTTTCAGGTATAGTAGAAGACTTCAGAGTTTTAGAACTAGTTTTTCTTATTTTGAGTCGTGCACGAAGTTTTTGAGGCTACTCATTCAGGTATGTATTTACAGTATATTTCTATTCCGCCTATACTGATTTAACTAGTAAAGGGCTTACCTGCAAATTCCTGAAATTTGTGATGACCCCCGGAAACTGGGTTGTTACACTATCCACTAGAGAGTAAGCCAGACATTCAAATACTCTTAACGTTTCATAACTGACTAGCTCTCTTATCCAAATTTCTTTAGGATATTGAGGCAGTTAACAGTTGATCGTGATCGATTAATCAAATACGATATATGACTAATTACTTTTATCCAGAAGTTAAGTTTTCTAACAGGTCTGACTGCAGTCTTGTACTTCTAGCACTCTAATAGTGTCCTATTTAAGCACTTTTATATACCCCCATTATATTCTAGATGCCTTGTAATCTAAAGTGATGCTTTGATCCCTTTTCTTTGTAGAATTGATTGAATTCCTTGAGAGTGTATTCACTCTGTTGTATCTTCTTAAAAACTTTACCAATCACCCCTTATCTATCATCAAAAGCTTTAGTTGTCAGCTGTCGCCATGTCTGCTTTTTCAATGGCCACTTTTTACTTCTTGAATTTAGAAAACACTTCAAATTTATGCGTTAGAAAGTAAATAAATAGCTTCTGTGAGAAATCATCGATGAAGGTGACAAAGTATTTGGCACCCTCTTTGGACTTTTATTGGCAATGTCTCAATATATTATGTAATCCAACAATTCTTTAGTCTTCTGAACTACATTAGTAAAATTGACCTCATGTTGTTTTCCTATGATGCAATTATCGCAGAAGTCAAGCTTGCACTCCTTGATATCTTTAGCAACTTCCTTTTGTGTAATTCTTGAAGTTCTCTTTTGCTCGTATGCCCCAAATGTATATGCTAGAGTTTTGAGGTATCCTCTAGTTGTTTCTCGATCTTGGCAATAACAGCACAATCAGTCGTAGTATTGCCAATCATCATGTTCAAGTTCGATGTGTGTACACCTTTGATGATGATCATTGATCCTTTCACTACCTTTAGTGTTTTACCTTCAACAATGAACTTGTGCCATGCGACTGCTAGGACTCCTAGAAAAATCAGGTTCTTCAGGTTTGGAATGTGTCTTAACATTTGTCAATGTAGGCAACAACCCACCTAACATTTTCAATTTGATGCATCATAATCGTAGCAGTTTTGGATGTTGCATTGTTTCCCATGAAAATTAAACCTCCATGAAAATATTGTTGGGGTACATGTGATATAAGCGAATAAAGTCAAGAATCCATGCATCGGAGTAGGCTTCCTTAAACGGTGAAAAAGGCAAATACATCACACAGTCTATCCATTTCCTCTGCTATGCTAGCTTGACATGCTTATTGGTCCTGCTTGGCCTCTTTCCCTTTGTCTCCAACTGCTAATAATTTTTGGAGTCTCTCTTCATGTGTTCTAACTGCTTGCAAATAAAGCATTTGTTGTTATCTTCATCTTAATTAAAAGTTGAGGATTAAGATCGAAATCCATTTCATTTTCATCAGCTTTCTAACCTCCTTATTTCATTAGCAATTAGCCCAAATGTTGTTCATTCATCGAGATTTGGCTCTTCATGATTTCATTAATCGAAAGAGCAGTCTTGAACTCCATCGTAAGTGTCTTTTCCAATCAACATAGTTCTCACCAAGTGGTCACATGAAAGTAGGAGCGAAGCAAGAAGTAGCATAGCCTTATCCTCTTCTTCTAATTGACTTTTAGAAATTAAAAAATCGTTGAATATATTGTTGAAGCTATTTATGAGGTTTATTATTAAGTACATTATTTCATGTTAAGGCATCAAAGCTGCTTCTTGAAATAAAACTTGGTAGACCAGCTTTTCATTACGTATAGGCTTTCTAATTTTAGACATAACCTTACCACCGTGGTTTCCTGCATAACATTGTACTGAACTTCATCCGCCAAGCAAAGTTTGATGGTGCTCATTGCCTTCATATCCATATCTTCTTAAGCCGCATGTATTATATTGTCAAGTTTCTTTGCTTTCCCGAGTAGTACCTTATGCACTCCTTACATTAGTAGTGCTTTCACCATCCTTTACCACATGGAGAAATTCTATTTGCTATCAAACTTCTCCACCTCGAACCTTTTCATCGATGTTACTCATCAAAGTTTGAACCCTCAAGCTTCTTACTGTTTGCGTCTCTGCATGCATAGTCTGGATCTGATAACCGTAGATTCTGATACCAATTATTGTGATCTCATCAGAGTAACAGACCTCCTTGATGATGAACAATATCAAATAACTCAAACACAAAAGAATTACGTGGTTTGCCAATTTTCGTACGTTCACACAAGAAATGGAATGAATTCTATTAAAAATTTAAGGGGATTACAACGTTTCTCTTGGATATTTCTCGCAAGAGTACTTGAGTACCACATATCATACTGCCTCCCGGTTTATATAGGCATTTCCATCACCTACAACTTGTTCCATTAGGAATCATATTCATTCTTTAAATTTCCAGTATGAATAATATTCTTTCTTTAAACTTGAATCATGATTTGATTATGCTTCATGTTTTTAACTCCAGATCACATGCATTTTTATATCTGAATTTAGTCTTGATTAGGCCTCCAAATCAAGCTGAAAACTGAATCTCAATCGAGTTCAAACTGTTCATGGACTAACACATTCAACTTGTTTAGCCTATAACTTCTTCATCCGATGTCTGATTTGCATAAACTTGTACTTATTGATTTCTAAAGGTACTAGTCGTATCTCCAGATTTCATTTGTACCGTTGCCAGTAGCTCCAGATAATCAACTCGTGTAATCCCTAAGCCGTGACTTCCCAGGATGCCACCATCCAAGTACCTCTCACACAAGAACTCTTTAAATACAGAATTCACACACGCACACACACCCCCACACACCCCCCCCCCCACCCCCCCCCCCCCCCACAATGCTAGCTAAACGTTAGCCTTTAAGTTCATGATAACTTTGGAAAACCAGACAACTTAGCACACATTTAACATGAGGCCATTCACATTTTGGAATCTTGGCAAAGAGTTTTTGGACAAATTGAGGGACAATCCAATAACCACAGTTTTATTTGGCCCCACTAGTTTCAAAGAACCAACCACATGAGAAAGATGAATAACCTCATGAGAATATGCACTTGGGGTGGGGTTGGGAGAGCCCTGGAAAAAACCTAGAGATGAATTCCTACGCTAAGGAGAAACCTTACCCTTATTTAAGTAAATACTTTCACCAACCGTCCAGACTTCAAATTCCAACCGATGATAGCTTCAAAGATAGGTTCACTATGGGGTTAAAGCATGAAAGTTTTTCGGCAAAAACATAAACTGCAACTGAAAAAAACTATTGATTGTGTCAATGTGTAATGTGGTCAAACTAGTGGACAGAACACAGGGACAGATCGAGTTGTAAGACAGTTGAGACGATATCATCATCATCATCATCATAGCCTTCATACGAAAAAATTTGGATTGGTTTCATGGACTCAATAAAAATCATGTCGAATCGTGATATCAGAAACTTGTTTTCCATGCATTACTATATCAAGCTTTATCTACCGTCAAACCAAGATATGTCACATCCCTTCTATCACTTCCTTCCATGTCATATTTCAATCTTCCTCTCTTTCTTTATCTCAACATTAATATTATTCTCAACATTAATATATATGTCTTCATAATGTGCACATCAATAAGGTTTTGATAAGGTTTTGATGTATATGAATAAACCACCTCAAGCGATATTCTCTCATCTTATCATCTGTAAGGAACATGCAAATCTTAACGCAAATATTTTCGTTTTTCGCCTTATTTTTTTATTGTTTCCAAACATCCACCTTAAATTTCACTTCTCTACGACACGCATACTATGTTCATGCTTCTTAGTGATGGTCCAACATTATGTATCATATGACAAAGCCGGTCTAATCGTCATCTTATAAAATTTACCTTTTAACTGCAACGTCACACTCCAATCAAACCACTCCTATAGCGGCTATCCACTTCAGCCAACCTGTTTTGATTTTATGATCATCATCTTTCTTTATCTCCAAATCCTCATGAGTAACTGACCCAAAATACCTACAGAACTCCTCTCTATATTTTTTCCATCCAACTTCATCACCATATAATATGTATGTCTCACTATACTAAATATACATTTCATTTACTCGGATTTGTTCTACTACATCGAAAATCTCAAATCTCCAAATATCTGCCTTCAAAGTTTTATTTTTACATTACACCACTTTTGGTCTCTTACTAAGATGACAACAAATGGCTATATATACATATAGGAAAATGGACATGTGGACGTGTGCAGCTAATTCGCAGTTAAATTAGCTGTGCATGCCCAAAAAACACATGTTCTCTTTTTTAAAGAAATTTATATGATCATTGTACACATTCCAAAACCACAAACCCCCAAATATGCGTGAAGCCTAAGGGTATTTTACACTCGATCCACCCGTTGTAAAAAATTCTATTGTTTTGAAACTGTTGAATTTACAACGGTTTGATTGAGTGTCAAATGACATTGGATACAATAGATTTTTGGTGTGGTGATCATCCATGAGGTGTACAATCCTAAAAAATTTCAAAAACATTAGGTAAATGGGTTCTTTTGTGGACGTCCATAGGCCCATTTTTTTTCATGTGTGTGATTAATGAAAAACTGTATGCACCTAATTGATGAGGTACGCTGACGTAATACATTCCTAATGACAAGAAAAAAGAAATCACATGAACAATACTTTTATATTTTTCTCGTCCAAAAGGACTGCATCACGTCAGCGCACACGATCACTTTTTATCAGGTACCACATATTTTCCATTAATCCATATGTATGTATGTACAGTCATGGAGGTGAATAAATTTGAAGCAAAAATGTATAACAATTCGAATGGAAAAGGTTTGAGGAAAAAGATAAATAATGAGTGAAGACAGGAAACCCAAGTCTATATTAGTGACAGATCAAAGAAGTAGGATAGCTTCACGGGTCCTCAAAGAAGCGGCGGCGGCTGAAAAATATCTTTGTATCACAAGAAAAAAACATGAGCGGACAAGCAGCATCAGCAGCCCGAACCTAATGTTGGACTAGGATTTAGGATTTCTAACACTATGAGAAGAGTGTGACAAGTTTATTTTGAGGCATAAATATGAACCTTCAATAAATAAATTCCGACCTTTTATTGTGCAGTTGAATAATAAAAAAACTTAAAGTGAATCTGAAGGAAGAGGGACAAAGTTCAAGTTTTCAAATTTCAGCAGAACTAGGTTTTCTAAACATACAAGCTACCGAAACGGAGTAAATTCTGGGATGCCGCATAAATTTGTCTAAAAAGGATTTCCACCGTAGTGACATATAAATCATCACAGAAAGTACAGAAGTCAATGTGGTTCTGCTGAATTACCACCAAGAAGAACATGATAATGAGAAACAATATGTAAAAGCCCATTTCTTCAAAAGAATATATATATATATATCTCTCTCTCTCTCTCTCTCTTCCTTCTCAATTTCTTTTTTCCTTTTTCCTTCTCTTTTTTTCTTTCTGTTCTCCCATGACCTAGCCCACAGCCCGCCCGCTCCCACTTAACCCTACACGTGCACAGCACGTGTCTCTCCCCCTCTTTCTCTTTCTCTTTATCTCGATCTCTCTCGATGACACGGAGGAACCCCGAGCCGAGCATCCCTCTCTCGCCTCGTTCCTTTGGCGAGAAGGAAATTCCAATAGTAAATCAACGCCACCTCTCTTCACTCCACCTCACGGACATGCATCATGACCTCACCATCTCTCCACGTCCTAAATTTCTAGGGGTTCGACACGAAATCGTCTTGTTTTCGAAACCGACTATTTTCGTGACAAATCCATGGCTTTCCTGAACACCACATGTCTCCTCTTCCCTCTATAAAAGCTCAGATGAGCTTATGGTTTTGGATTTCACGTGAAATTTCACAGGATTTTGGGGGTTTTTTCCTTCATCCGAGTTCAGATCTTACTCTGGAGCTGGGTTTTCTCCTCAGATTCTTCCGACGATCATCGGTGCTTAGTAAATCTTTCTAATTCTTGAACTTTGGTTTTAAAAATTTTTAATTTGCTTGCAATGATTATCTGAGCGAGACTTGGGTAACTCTGGGCTTGGCGACGACCCATCGCCTATGCTGTGATTGTCCCGCATCGACCGTGACTTAATGGGGTTTTTCCACTGGTTGTGACCTGTCTTGGGCAATTTTGCCTTTGCCTTTACCTTCCATTGTCCCTACCGTGACTGCCTTCGGCCCTTGGCCCTTGGCTGTGACCTGTTGTGGGGTTTGCTCCATTGCCGTGACTATTTTGGGTGGTTAATATTGGTTGGTGTTGTTTGTGGTGGTGTTTGTCGTTGGTTTTGTTTGGTGAATGGTTGTAGGTGATACAATAATGTTGGTTTACTGTTTTGATAACATGGTGGTGGCCATAAATTGGCGCGAGATGTCCACATTAAAGTTGGAACTTGGGCCTTGCCTGAGATGTCGAAACTAGCCGTATGATTGTAAATGAGGGTTTGGCCACTTAAGTCCATTAAAATCGTAGGTTCACTCCCTGATTTGATCATAAGCATACTGCATGAAGGAACATAATTTACCACATGTAGATTACTGTCTGAACGATCATCTAAAAACTATAAATACATAGGTAAGTCCCGTAAAACGAAAAATGATGAGAATTATCTGAGATCACCACAGTTATCCCTCCCCATTGTACATCCCCCAAATTTCTAGTTGCTGCACTACTCGCTACATGCCATCCAAGTAAGCTTGTTTAATAATTTATATGCCTAGAAAATTTCACTTGTTACTTACCATTCATGAACTTCATGTTGTATGTTTAAATTCCATGTTATATGTTTAGATTAGTGCAACACCTATGGCATGTTGAATGTTTCATTGTTTCCATTGCTACATGCCACATGTTCTCTAGTTTTAATGATTATAGTATATCTTGCACAATTTCTCATGACATTGAAAATGTTATTATGGTAAATGTGTTATGAGAACCAAATGGAATTGGGATATCATTGGAATATACGGGTCCTGTTAAAAGTCACATTTAAAAATAGCTTGATGGAATAGAATCTTAAAAACCTGATTGGACGCATGGCCCTACTGTTACTACTTTGGGTCTGGCCCGAGTGAGCATCTCTGTGGTAGGAGGTGGACTCATGTTTGCTTACGAGCCTACTGTACTCTCCAGTATGATTCGCAGCCTAGAATTGGCATAACTAATAGGACCATTATTATACAACCTTTTATTAACTGAGTAACATGTCTGTCTTAATCTCCACTACCTGCCTATTAAATAGTATTAATTAATATGTTATCTAATCTCAGTTCCTGATTATTAGTTAGTTTACACATGCTCACATGTTTAATTCCAAAATTCTACAATTACTATGATTTACCGAGCAGTTCTTCATTTTTGTTGTACCGCTAAGTGCTGAGACAAAGTTAGAGGCCCCAGAGTTAGAGGCCGGGTGTTAGAGAATACGGACTTTGTAGTGGAGACAGCTGATTTCTGATTTTGAGGTAGTGAGTGAATCTATGTTGCATCTTTTACTTGTATTTTATTAGTATGTGGATAGTATGATGTCCAACATGTTTAAGTGTTTGGAACGAATACAAAAGATATATGTCAAACATAGAGGATAGTAGAAGCCATGATCTAGCTTAAGCAAGGATTAAATTCTAAGTTTTAAACGCTATATATTCAAATTGAAATCAGTCTAACGTGCATAATTATATGATTCCCTCCAGCAATACATTCAAAGTTTGTGCTGATGTCATCCACTAACTATTGCCAACACCAAGAATGCCCATAAGGCAACATTTATATTTCGGTAGTGCCAAGGGTACTGTGAACCTTATAATAACTTGGGAATTTATTCATTAAAAAAAATATAAGCATCAAATATCAGGATTTGAATATTCATGAATTTACAAGATTGAGGATTCCAAAATACATCTTGGATTTCCCAGGAATTTATCCTAGAAGAACCAGAAGGATCCTAAACAAATACGTAGCAGCGTTTGTGCATGTCCAAATCAGTATCTCAGCCACAATGATGAATCCAGGTAATGTCTAGCATACAAAAAGAAGTCACACTATATCCAGAGGACTTGGAGTCATTATTCTGCATTTGAATACATGGGTGCTATCCAGGGGCGGAACCAGGATTAGATGACCGGGGGGCCGGGCGGCGTTGTAAGAAGGCATACAATATGCATTTGTAAAGTACATAAATGCGATGGTGTTCAAGTCGACGAGTCCAAAGAAATAAAGGAGGTGTTTTCCATTATATTTAAGTATATTTGAGGTGACAAAATGAACAACAAAGTAGATTTGAAATTCACTACTCAGGCACCATGCAATATGTGTTAGGAATCGAGTAAGAAAGTCGAAAACAAAAATAAGTTTTAATTGCATGAGAATGAAAATAAGTTACAAAGATTCAAACTGAATTACTTTAAACAAGCAGCAAATTTGCTCATGCATTTATTAAACACAAAAGCGTTCACATTAACGAAGATAAGAACGAGAAACTGACGCTGATTACATCATTAATTGGCAAAAAAACAAAAATTTAAAAATATAATCTTTGAAACTAGCCAAGAATTAATTAATGTTTTGAATTTAAGGGAATGTGGAAGCATGTTTAGTAACTAAACATTATACGTAGATTAAGTTAACCATGACATTTTAAAAACGCTAATTAGAAAACACAATGTTTAAGAATGTGTTATGACACGACACTTTGTTTTAGTATCCGAACATCGGAACATGGCATAACTGCATATCTCTTAGAGTCTTACTCATTAAAGTGATTAAAATTTTCCTAATGTAAGTGCAATAACCAGGTTTAAACTTCCCCATTCCCTTCAGTTCAAGAACTCATATTGAAGGGCCCAGCATGAAACAAATTCATAACCTTGCATTAAACTTATAAGAGCCCAGGTTTAAATCTATAAGGTGAACAAATTCATAACTCATATTAAGGGCCCAGCATGAAACGAAAATTTATAAAAAAATTTGCAGGAAACAAGGGTCGAACTCGCGACCTTCAGTTCAAGAACGGAACGCACAACCACCACACTAACGAAAGATCATTGTGATTGGGAATTAATTTATTTTAATTAACCTTGCATTAAACCTGCTGCCATATATATAATTATGTAAATTTTGAAAATGGGGGGGCAGCCCCCCCCCCCCCCCCCCCCCCCCCCCCCCCCCCGCGCCTACGTGGGTCCACCCCTGTTGCTATCTGTCCCACAGCCTAAACTTGACTTACACGTTGCCACATGTTTCATTTATTATTGCACAACTGAAAGAGGTACGCAGAAGTGTGTGTTTTATTGCAACTGCCTTGCAAATGGATTGTGGCAACTCATTAACTGCTCTTTATTTCATTGCATATTTCCTCGCAAGCATATTTTGGATATCTAGATTCTCCACAAGTACTCTAAGTTTCCCAAAAATATAAAATTAGAAGTTGCATTGTAGACAAACTAGATCAAATAAATAGTGGGGACCATGCTTAACAAAGAATTTTCCAATCATTTACTGTCCCAAGGATGTCTATATCAAGGTTCGATGTCTTGATTTCGGTTTCGGCTTCGGTCTTTCGGGAATTTTAGGTTTCGATCAGGTTTCGCTCATTTCGGTGGTTTCAGAGTTTCGTTTCGTTCCGTCGATATCGATAGTTTCAAATATTTAAAACCCTATCAAATACTATCAAATACTAAAGCATCAAATGCTTAAAAACTAAAGTATTAAACAAATACTATCAAATACTATCAAATTTGTATTACTAATGACAAATTTTAACCAAGTATTAATGAATAATACTATAAAAAATTATATATATATTTTTTCTTGAATTTAGAAGGGTTTTGATATTCACGTTACATATTTAGCAACATATCACACTTTTTGCCAAGTTTGACTTTCCCTGTCGTAGATTGCTAAAAGAAAATGGCAAATCAGTAAATAAATGCAACATGGATAGCAAAATGTGTAAGATGAATAGCAACAAAATATCAACACCCCATAGTGCTGCTAGTCAAATTACACATTTTCAAAAATATTTATTTACAAGTTTGCCATTCCTTTTGGTTAAAACTTTCAAAAGAGAATGGTAAACTTGTAAATAAATGTAACATATTTAGCAAGATCTGTAATTTGACTACATCACTCAGCGTGCGGCATGCACGTTAAATCCGCACGTGCCGCACGTGTTAAACCAAAACGAAGGGCTTGACGCACGCATTAAATCTGCACGTGCCACACGTGTTAACCAAGACAAAGGGCTCAAGCCCTTCATTGTTCGTTCATCTGAATTTTCTTGCAGGTGGCGGGCTCTCTGACTCGACACCGACAATGCCGACTGTCCAAAGACTCAATGTTGACAGGATTTTTTGTAGGTGATGGGGATCTGAGATTTGAGTTCAAATTTATTTGTAATTTTTGAACTTATTTGTGAATCTCAGACTGGAACAAGAAATTTTTTAAGTTTTATTTGTTAATTTTTTTAGTTCAGATTTTTTGAATTTATTTGAGAATTTTACAACTGTTTAATTTTTTTTCAATTTTATAATCAGTTACGGCCAAACGGCACCGTTCCAGCCACAACCGAGAAAGTGTCACCGTTTCTCTCGGCTATCTTCAAAACAGGGACGAAACACCCAATACCGATACCTATCGGGCGAAACCTCTAATCTTGGTCTATATATAATCAAATTATGAGATCTCCATGCAATGATAAACTTTTGTCCGAGCAAAATCATAAAATTATACCACAGAAACACACCCCAATCGCTAGCTTCGGATACCAAGGACCAATAAAATCGCCATATAACGTTTACTGGATTCCTTCAAAGTGTGAAACATAAAGGACACAGTAAAGAGGGAGATGTATTGCAGCTTGGTGTGAGTTCCGGTATGTCGATGGGTGGGGGTAAGGAGAATTACATTGCAACACAGCTTGTTCTGATCGAGTCTGCAGATTTACATGATGCAAGTGAGACTGATTTGCAATTTTGACTAGAGATGCAAACGGTGCTGGTAGATAAACAAACATATGGGGAATGCCCTCTTGCAGCAACACTAATTGTGTCATGATCAATTGCAAACAAATGACAAGCATCTAATTGATAACCAAAACAATACTAATGGTGTTGAATCCTAAAACAGTACTTGTGGCAAGAATGATTTATGCATTCATGAAGCATACATCAGCAGGCAGTAAAAATGTTCCCTCCTCTTCAATATGACTAAGCTACTTGAATACCAAATAAAATTTCCGATTGTTGTCTCACCCATTAATCGTTAGCTATATACAAAAAGTGATGTGTCATGTCTTACAGCATTAAAAAACAAACAGAACAATGGAGTTCAAATTAAGTAGAAAACTTTGTTGCCACTCATAAGAAACCCCTATAAGGGATACACTCCAAAAATAATGCTGCATAATAAAGTAGAAACCCTTAAGAGGATACACTGCAAAAATAATGATGCAAAATAAAGTAGAAAACCATAAGAGCCTAAGATAGCATCATCTTCACTATTGGACAAGAATATTACCTTATCAAAGACAGGTATTATGTGTTTGTTGAAATAATTGAGGAATTTGCTGCTTGATGCACCTCGCTGGACAGAAAGGTCATTAACAGGTTGATAAAAATAAGAAACATTTACTGAAGCATGCAAATGATAAATTTTGGACATATCAGTAACATACCACGAAAAACGGAAGAGCCATGTACATGCAAGAAGTTAATCTGTCAATGTGGTCAATATCATCAACCTGTGGCATTGATAAGTGGTTAAGCCTACAAATTGAAAACTCACATAGATTCAGCTAGTAAATATACAAATCAACAGCCATATTTTGGGAGCTTTTTTCATGATGTTGTTATAGTTTCTTTTTTGGGGCAGAGAGGGGGGAGATCAACCAAGGCATTCAAAACTTATTTAAAACCTATAACCTTAATTGTTTCTCAAATTTAGCAAGAGGTTATAGCAAATAAAGATTCATCTAAAGGAGGCAACAAACTGGTAAATTAAATAACTCTTCAAGAGAACATAAGCATTCAGACTGTCTTGAGGAAAATCAGCTAGATTTGGTCTGTGCGAAAATGTTAGATTTGGTCTGTGTGAAAATGATCATGTGGTAATCAATTCAAAAGCCAAAATCTACTTCCTTTTTTCTATGTGGGAAGACACAAATCAAGTAGAGAGGCATAAATGCCATATATGATATAATGGCAGTAGATATGATTTCATAAAGAAGTGCATAATTCATTTTAAGGGCAAATTTATTGTGATGCTAACAGAAATAACAGAACTCAACTTCACATATTTATGGGGCAATGTCCCAGCAGAAGTGATGATTCTATATAAGCCAAAGTGTATTCATATTCAAGGAGGCTAGTGATTGGTGTATTTCGATGACAGCTTTTAACTGCACTATGTTGAGTTAGCTTAAGCAGTTAGTTTATGATTTAAAAGTCATGTTTGAGCAGATTCTGATCAATTTGTTTTCGCGTAGTGTGATCATATGGTAATAACATTACATCCCTTCCAATTGGGATATGGTAATTGACTTGCCAGTCATATACACATTATGGAAGTATGTAACTTGCAGTTAATATTATCATACACATATGTACCTCCCTCAGATATTTCTCGAGTACATTGGAGAAAAAAGAAAAAATAAATAAATAATAGCAGAATCGTTTTTTTAATCCTGGTAATCAAAGAATTATGGTCACAGGTCTGACATGGATATGGAACCCTAAAAATAGGACACATGGACTTGCTACAAGAGACTGGAAAATAAATAAATAAGAAAGAAGAAATGCATATATACTAACATGCTCATGAATCCAAAAGTCTGCATACATATTTCTAATTATATAGTAACATACAATAACAACAATCTACCAAACATATTTATGACTTCTCAAAGAGAATTGTCCTCATCTCTTCAACTTTCTGTAGAGATTATTGATGTGTCTCACATTTCAACCATATAAAAACACGTTATGTTAACAAAAAAATCTATAAACCATGTAAGACAATGTATCACAAAAGTTTTAGCAGTGTTGATGTATCATTATAATAGTGCCGGACCTATGTCCAAAGAGCATTCAAGAAGGGACGTCATCCAATGCAAGGATACATGTGTCGAACACGGGTGCAAATGCACAATAAAAATGTACATGCTACATAGATGGTAATGTAGTGGAAGAATCAATCATTGTGCATGAGAGAGTGTGTAAAGAAGACTATAAGTGCATCCCTTATTGGACGGTAAAAATCACAACCATTGAAAAGTGCCCTCTAATGTTCATTAAACATAAATTTTCATCAACTATCCATGACCATCACTTACGCTAAATTGAGCATCAAGGTCAGCCTGCCCTTCAATTATTTCAATTAATTCTTGGATACTCTCAGGAGGTGCACCCTCCCCAAATATGCTAAAACTCTTCAAGAAGTCCATGAATAGCTTAAATTCACCACCAGTTACGTCTTGCAAACTCTGAAATACAACACATTAAATTTGTCAAAACTTTGTTTTCAGATATACTTGATTTTTTAAAAGAATGAAATATCCTGATTCTTTTGTATTTATATGATTGCATCAAGAATGTCACACTTCGTATCATATTTCAAAATTCAGGCAGATTATTCTTGAGGACTTACTTTTTTAACCAAATCAGTGACATATCTTTCCATTTCAGCTTGAGGCTTCAACAACTCGGCTTTCAACGGAAAAACCTAGTAACGCGTGCTTTCATGTTAATACTCTTTAAAAAATATACTACAAAAAGGAATTGTTGACTCATATGACCTACCTTGTCCTTGAGGAAACAGATAACCTTTTCACGGATATTTTCAATGCCTATCTCAACGTGCTTAAACAAAGCGGTTAAAGAAGCTGCATCAATAAATATTGCTAGTCAGATATAGATGGTAAAAGGGTTTTTGCTAGTTTACCAAAAGGTAAGTTAAATAAACCAAGATCAAACTTATGAAAATGGCATTTGTATATTAGAGAAAGAAAGCCCAACAAGTTTAAAACATTGAATTGTAAACCCAGCAATCAAAGCAATATTTCCAATAAAAACATCAAAAACGATATAACAGACACAGACCTATATGCAAACTCATAAAAATATCATTAGCCTCCCAAAACTTTATTTAACAATGGTTATCTATATAGTTCCTTTACTATGCTCAGAATGGACGTGTACATGCTATGCTGTCCAACCCAAAAAAGTAACCAAATATTTGAATATCCATATCACACTCTGATCATAACATGGTAAGATGAATCTTGAAAGGCCCAAGGTTTGAGAACTCGGTTTTGAATCCTCCTTCGACTAAAGGATTTGACAAACTTCACTGCCCAAAAGGTTCCACTTCGGGTTTCGGTTTTAGTGTCTAAAATGTATAGTCCAAGCATCCGTAACCACAAGACATGCTATGGGTTCCGGAATGTTAAAAATTAAAAATTCATGGATTTAGGATTATTAAAAAGCCAATGTTAACCTGAGACAAAAGCCAAAGTTACATGAACTTAGGATTATTAAAAATTCATGGATTTGGTCTGACAGAGACAGAGGTAGATGGCATCATTAACATCTAGGGACATTAGATTGCCCATTTCTGACTTTATTTCTGAACCTTCGATGGGTTCCGGAATGTTCTCTCAGAAATTTATCAAAACTGGCCAAAATCGGCCAACCAATACGTATCATCCCCCACCCCAAATAAAAAAACCACGAAATAAAATAATACACATTTTTTGCCTGTAGGAATGATTTTCCTCCTAGCACCATATGCCTGCTTATATCCAAGTCTAAGCTACTTAGTGAAATAATTTCTGAGGGGGAAAACCACGCCAGGCTCAACTAGAATATCAGAGTTATTTAATGACTTAATACGAGGAGTTTAGACATGTTGAGATTGTTCAATGTTGAGTCTCACACCGTATGTTTTGATGATGAGCAAACGAACCTTCTAATATATATGAGTGCAGGTATAAAAGCTTAAGGCAAATCAAAGAAGCACTCAATGGATTAGTGATGAGCTCAACATGGCCCATGGATCAATTGGAGCAAGACCAAGAGCTTGAGGAGTCAAAAATGCATCAAACGGTCTTCATGGCAATCTTTATTTTTGATGTATTTTTCTTTTCTTTGTATTAGCATGTTAAAGCCTTTCTAGAAGCCCACACACATAGGAAAACCTTAAAATTGTTTTCAAAATGTTTTAAAATATTTGGGTATAGGTAAGTACTCGTTAAAGACACATTTCTTTGTATCTGTATAGGATCCAACTCCAAAAAGTGAAGGACTCGACTACCAAGAATGGGTGCTCTCTGTCCCATTTTTTGGAGTTGACTAATGTAGTCCAAGGAATCGACTGCCTAGTCAGCAGTCAACTCCATGGCCTATGGGAGTCAACTACTATGGCCACAACAGTAGGATTTGACCCGCTCCGTGATTTACAGGATTTTGTCGAATTTGCCCGTTGGAGGGGCAGTTCTGGAGAATATGTTTTGTGCAGAATTCATCCTTATATATATGGGTTTGGTTTTTGTCTTTAGCATGAAGTTTTGATCAATCTTTTTAAAATAAAAAATTTTTCTTGAGCTAAAAAGTTTTCAATGCCCTCTTGGCCAAAATTCTTCAAACGCTTTCAATCTTTCTTGGCCTATCTCCCAAAGCCTAAAAATCTCATCTATTGGAGATCAACCACGAAAGCCATTACACATCTACACAAGGCTTCAAAGTAAGTCTATAGGTAAAAGTGTATCCTTTATCAAAATGTAAGTGAAAATCCTCCAGGGTTGACGTGGTAAGTTGTAATCTCTTGAAAAGAGATAGTTTGTAAATTCCTCTTGGAAAGAGGTGTTGTAACTATTTGTGATAATAGTGGATTTAACCGAGTGGGACTCGGATGGCTGGATGTAGCTCAGGGTTTTGGGTGAACCAATGTATCTCTTGTGTTTGCTATTACTCTTTATTTTCTGTTATTGTTCAATTATATCTTGCTTGTGTTATATTTCCGTTGCATACTCTCTAGCAAGTATAACTGTTGTTGATTAAGTTTAATTTGGGAAACTCCATTTGTAAACTTAAGTACAATTCTAGAGGAATTTTTATACATTAATCACCCCTTAATGTGTACTTGTTGTCCACAGGATCCCAACACGTGGTATCAGAGCCAAGTTGAAGGATGACATCTACAAATAACAATGACATCTACCCCCGAATGCCAATCGTCCACCTCTCCTCATCGAAACAAACTATGCGACTTGGAAGAATCACATCCACATCTATTTTGGGTCCATCTCCTATGACTTGTGTACCATGGTGGAGAATCAATTCGTGGAGCCAACAAAGCCTGGGAATGAATGGACCAAGGCCGAGGAGGACGCATTGAACTTCGAAGCATTGAACTTCGACGCGATGAACACACTTCTTTGTGACATCACCAACACTGAATGCAACCAAGTGTCTCGTGCAACCATCACCAATGAAATTTGAAAAATCCTTGAGGTAACTTGTGAAGGCAATTCTAAAGTTAAATCTTCAAAACCCGCTCTTTATGTCAATAGGTACAAAGATTTTGAAATGCATGCGTAAAAATCAATCACAGAGATGTTTGCTCGCTTCACGGAGATCAACACTATTGCAAGTCTAAGCAAGAAGTATTCACAAAGAGATCATGTGACCAAGCTGCTTCAATCGCTCACATCCGAATAAGAAAGAAAGGTCACAGCCATAGAAGAAGGAAACGGCACTTCCAAGCTCACGACACATGAGCTCAGACTACAACAAAAGAAAGATAAGGAGGGTGCCAAGAAGAAAAGAAGCATCACTCTCAAAGCCACATCGGAGATGGAGTCCGGAGATGAGATTGAGGATCAACTATTTTTCATTTCCAAGAGTTTTCGGAAATTCTCAAGGCACGTAAGTCCCGAGACCGAAAACATAGATGATCTAATGATCATATTGGTTTTGAATGCAACAAGAAGACATATTTATTATGAATGCAACAAGAGATGGATTGCCCACTTGCAAAAGAGGAAAATGACAAGATGAAGGTCAAGAAGCCAAAAGAAAGGCCTTTGTCATATGTGATGAAAGTGATAAAAATGAAAGCTCCAATTCTTTCTTTCATCCTCAAGTGAAGAAGATGAAAAGGACATACATGTGCTTCATGGCCAAGCAAGACAACGAGGTAAAATCGTATTACTCACACTCTAGTGACAGTGGTTCTAGTGATGACAAGTTGATTGGTAGAGAGAGTATCGCAAGCTTTATGCCGAGTATGAGAGTCAATTAAGAGAACTTCTAACTCTCAAGAAAAACATAAAGACTGTAATATTGGTTCTTCTAATCTTGAATTAAAAAAGATTAAAAAATATAAAATTGACTAGTAAGAATAAGAAACTAAGAAATGCATAGGAAGCTTAGTGTAGAATATAACGACCTTAGTGATAGGTTTATTGACCTAGAAAATACCATGACCGCCATTAAGGCCAAACATGAAGATTTGTTTAGAAATACTGCTAGGTTTAATAAAGGTTTAAATATTAGATAATCTAATTAGCTCACAAATTTCCTCAAGTAACAAACATGTCCTAGGATATAAGACACATCAAAATGCTAAGTCTACTCATCATACAAAGGTTCGTAAAAGTACAAATAGGTTTGTCAAAATTTGAATACCTAAGAGAGTGACCGTCCAAATGAAGGATGAATATGTTGATAGTTTCATAAACAATGTTCATTTTAATAGAGATTATAGATTTTCTTATGATAAAAAATCTAAACCCAAATGGGTTTGGTTCCCTATTGTTTGATATCTTCTTTGATTAATAATCACATAAACTCAAATGCAAAGAGTACCAAGAATTTTTGACTTTCAGGTACTCATATGTATGATGGGACTAAAAGCAAGCATCCAAGAATATGCACGATTTCAGGAAAGGTTCAAAAATAATAAGCAAACTTGAAGAGTGAGATAAGTATTTAGATATTTTAATACGTAATAATGTTTTCATGCTTAACACATGGTATATTTTTAGTATCATGCACTCTCTTTGTTATATATCGAGTCACTTTCACTCATCGTGCATATATTTAAGGGGAGAGATGCATATAAGGGAGAATGTTTTCAAAAGCTTACTTGATTTTGAAAAGGAAAAGAGTGCACTTAATTGAATATCCTTTTTAATGGTAACAAAAGGAAGAGAAATATTAGATAGATGGCACATGCATAATCATACATCATATGCAACACTTGGTATCTAGAACATGCTAACATGATGTGTTACAAGCTTGGTATGTATGTTTTTCAATATTATACATGCATATTTGTCATCATCAAAAAGAGAGGAGAATGTTGAGATATTGAGTCTCACCCCGTATGTTTTGATGATGAGCAAACGAATCATCTAATATCTATGAGTGCATGTAAGCTTAAGGCAAATCAAAGAAGCACTCAATATATTAGTAATGAGCTCAATAATGCCATGGATCAATTGGAGAAAGACCAAGAGCTTGAGGAGTCAAGAATGCATCAAACGGTCTTCATTGTAATTTTTATTTTTGATGTATTTTTCGTTTCTTTGTCTTAGCATGTTAAAACCTTTCTAAAAGCTCACACATAGGAACACAATAAAATTGTTTTAAAATGTTTTAAAATCATTTGGATATAGTTAAGCACTCTTTAAAGATACATTTCTATGTATCTGTATAGGAGCGGACTCCTAGAAGTAGAGGAGACGACTACCAAGAATGGGTGCATGTTGTCCCAATTTTTGGAGTACCAAGAGTCGACTTCGACACCCTGGCCTTAGGAGTAGACTACTATGGTCCCAACGGTAGGATTTGACTAGCTCTGTAATTTACATGTGTTGAATTTGACCGTTGGAGGGCAGTCTGGGAAATCTTTTTTGTGCAGAATTCACCCATATATATAAGGGGTTGGTTGTTTGCTTTAGCATAAAGTTTTGATCAATCTTTTTAAAAGAAAAATTGTTCTAAAGCTAAAAGTTTTCAATCCCCTCTTGGCCAAAATTCTTTAAAAGCTTTCAATCTTTCTTGGCCTAAACTCTAGATCTCCCAAACCTAAAAAATCTCATATATTGGAGATCAACCGCTATAGCCATTACACATCTACAGAAGGCTTCAAAGCAAGACAATATGTAAAATTGTATCCTTTCTCAAAATGTAAGTGAAACCCATCAAGGGTTGATATGGTAAGTTGTAATTATTTGAAAAGAGATAGTTTGTAAATTCCTCTTAGGAAGAGGTGTTGTAACTATTTGTGATAATAGTGTATTTAGCCAAGTGACTCGGGTGGCTGTATGTAGCCCATGGTTTTAGGTGAACCAGTGTATCTTTTGTGTTTGATATTGCTCTCTATTTTCTGTGATTGTTTACTTATATCTTGCTTGTGTTATATTTCCACTGCAAACTCTCTAGGCAAGTATAATTGGTGTTTATTAAGTTTAATTTGGTTAACTCCATTTGTAAACGCACGTACTATTTCTAGAAGAATTTTTATACACTAATCACCCATGTAGTATCTACTTGCCATCCACAGAATCCCAATAGAGATCTTTCTTGTTCTTTCCTTCTTTTTTGAGCAATATATGCACCACACTATGTGCCCTTGATAACTCCTTTTTATCTCCTCCTCAAATTCTCCCTCAGCCCTACAGCTAATATGGATCTTATAGTTGGGTAAGATCTATTCTCAAAGTTACATCCTAACTGCCCGAATCCATGATACTCTGGATCAGCAACCTTAGATTGCTTCGCCTGTTATGTTCGATATTTGACTTATGCCTCATGATTACTGTAAAACCCATAACTATCCAAGACCGTCTAAGTAAGTTTATGATCAGTGTACTTCTAGAGGCCACAAGTTTAGTCCCATTGGAAGCAGCATCTTTTTTTTTTTTTTTTGGGGGGGGGGGTGGGGTGGGGGGTGGATCATACTGTAGTTGCACATAACGGTGTTATATCAGACATACAGTTTTTTATGAAATCAGTAGAAGTCCACTCTCACTATTACAAAGAAGCCACATTTGTAACAAATATTTCCACTGGTTATGGACTTCCCAGTGGACAATTCAAGACTATTCTCAAACAGAATATGGGGGATGCATGTTCATTATCTTGCATTGTTTTCCTCTCATTTCCCCATTTACAGTGGCAAATCGATTAATTTTTTAAGTTAGTTCATATCTTGGTAAGAACAAGGCCCCAACAAAAAGAGAATAAAAAGATAAAGAAACAAACTAAACAAAAAGACAAGAGAAAAGTTTGGTCAATTATTTCAATCCTAGAGTAATCACATTCGATGGGTTTAGCATGGAACTTTGAAGATATTTTCAATCATTAATAAATGGACTTCTGGAGTATAATCAGAAAAGAGAAACATATCAGCAAGAGGTCAATCCAACCAAAGGTAAATTGGCCCTCAAATATGAGGCCAAGAATACATCATGTAAGAAAGTCGTTAACTAGTCATATGACTCATATCCTCATCAAAACTATTTCAGCCTCAGCCATATAACTTCATCTTAGCAACAAATACCAGTAGCCTAAAAACCAACCAGCTTCACTACGCTAAACCTCTCTCCACGACTGGTCTAAGTTGTCAAGTATAACTTGGAACAACCTACAACAAACTGATATTGGTTAGAATTCATTCCACAATTTGAATCTCCCTTTTTCTTCAAGGGGCTATCAACCTCACATCATAACCACCTTTGGGATCTCAGTGCCATGATATTGATTTTTAAGAAGAAATGCTGACTAACAGGTGTTAAAATTAAAAGAAGGGAAAGAGAAAGACCAATATAGTCCATTCAATTATATCATACACAATAGTCAACAATCGACGACATCTCAGCATCATCTAAGCATTGTCTACCATCGACGACACACCTCCATCCTTCCTAACTTCATCTTTGGCCAGCTATGCTTACCCCCAAAGTCACCTCTCACCTCAATCACCTTCGTTTGGCATCCGTCATCTTTCTCTACTACGGTTTCATCCTTGAAACAATGAGCATGTAATTAAATAAAAATGTAGTAAACAACAGCTGCAAAAAATTACAGTTTTATTGGTTTATTCCATCACATTTTTATTTTTTGTTTTAATGTATCTTAGATCCCAATGTCTGATCATATGGATTGGATGTGTTGATAAGATCTCAAGGAAAGATATTGATTGTATGGATGTATTTGTTGGATCAAAAGGAAGGATCATGATTGAAAGGGTAGGAGCCTAAGATAGCATCACAATTCAAGAATTATGGTGTACTTGTCGTGTGAATAATTAGGAGGGTGTGATACATGTATGACTAACGAGTCAAAATCAAATGTGAGATCGATTTAGATGTTTTGAGTCTGGGAAGATCATAGATTGGAAATTAATAATGGATGATGCTAATCTCTTACAATAACGAAAACTTGTAGAGAATCATATCATCAATCAGGAAACGCCAAGCATTTTCTTGACGACCATCCAAATCTGAATACGGATGAATGGAAACAAGATGGTGCTAGAGTCCATAACTAGATGGTGAACTGATGCGGCTAGTAATTGGAGGGGAGGGGCAATTGGGTAAAATAACCATTAGGAGTGTTTTTTCTATTTAAAGGGGGTTGAGCCAGCACTAGAGGGGATGCGCAAATTGTGAGAGTTATTTCATTTATTCCCTTAGATTAATTGTATTAGGATTTGGCTTTTCCCCCTAGGTTAAGAGTTGTTTCCTAGTCTTAGTTAGCGAGTAGATTTATTGTATTAGGGTTTCTTTTTAATTCTAAATCTGAAATTCCAATAAAAATCCCCTTTTTATCATCAAATCCCTAGCGAAACGCATCAATTGGTATCAGAGCGAGGTTGATCCATGGTGAGCACACAATCTATGGAGCGGATCGACGTATTATTTGAGAGAAAAGAAAGGGCGCGCCGTCAACTAGTGGAGGATTTGGCAGAGATCAATCGTGGCTACAAGGAGAAAGTGGCGGAGATTGATCGTCGCTACCTTTTCCCTGCAAAGACAAAGACAGATCTGAAGATTTCAAGCACAGATCCACCATATTCAGATCCAGATCTGGAATTATCAGATCCAGATCTGGAAATTTCAGATCCAGATCTGGAAATTTCAGATCCAGGTCTGAAAATTTCAGATTCAGATCCGATAGAGACGGAGGAAAATGGTGCAGATCTTAAGCCTGAGGCTGTCGGCGATCCAGATCTGAAATTTTCAGATCCAGAAACTGAAGAAGACGGCGCCTTCGACCACTACAACCAAGGGTGGGAGACATCTCAGGCCATCTTTGAGCCACCGGAGGGAGCACGGAACGTCGGAGGGGGACTGCAGCCCCTCCGACAGATCCCAGGAGGGCCGGCGAACCCGCAGGAGGGGCGGCAAGGGCCGCCCGCCCCTCTCGGGGCCGTGCCACCCCCTGGGGGCACGGTGGAGCCCCGCCGTACCCCCTAGGGGCGGAGATAGGCCCCTGGGGCCCCGGCGGTGCCCCGCCGGCCCAGATTTTGGGCCGGCAGGTGCCGCCGAGCCCCTGGGGGGCTACGGCAAAGAGTTTGGGGGGGTTCCGACACCCCCCGGAGGCGCTATTGGGAGCGGCGATGCAGGAGGGGGACCGACAACCCCTATCGAGCACTTCGGGGCCCCCTTGGGCCCAGCACGGGTCCCGATCTGCGTCATTTTCAGGATTTCAGCCATCTATGGGGCCCGGAAAAGGATTCCAACAGTGCAACGATGACGACGACCATCCTAAGTATTTGTGGGAGCCCGATGACGCTTTTTGGATCCTGCCTTGGCCCGACGATATTTTTCCGGACTTCGTTGAAAGCGGTGGGGACCACTCTCATCCATTTGACCTTGGAGGAGGCTTGCAATCGACCTGGTTGAACGGATGGCCCACGGACATCGTGCACCACCTTGAGGACAAGGTGGATTTTCAGGGGCGGAGTAGTGATGCGGCTAGTAATTGGAGGGAATGGGCAATTGGGTAAAATAACCATTAGGAGTGTTTTTTCTATTTAAAGGGGGGTTGAGCCGGCCCTAGAGGGGATGCGAAAATTGTGAGAGTTATTTCATTTATTCCCTTAGATTAATTGTATTAGGATTTGGCTTTTCCCCCTAGGTTAAGAATTGTTTCCTAGTCTTAGTTAGCGAGTAGATTTATTGTATTAGGGTTTCTTTTTAATTCTAGATCTGAAATTCCAATAAAAATCCCCTTTTTATCATCAAATCCCTAGCGAAACGCATCATGAACATCATGGAGCTACACGTATGGGACATGGTGTTACATATTGCAAATATCAAGCACCTATGGAATTGCTTGGCATACTCTATTGAGGATTGAATAAGCTTATAAGATTACATAGGAACTGTTCAAAAACAACAAGAACAATAAAGCGACGTCTTTCATAATTCTACAAGGACTACAAAAAGTTGTGAAATGAGCTGAATGCATTGTTCCTGCTCAATACTAATGCATATAAGATGGACAAAAGGTGAAAGTGGATTTTAGAGGGTTTCCTTAAAGCTTTACCATCTGAGTATGCATCTACACAACAACACAAGATCGAGAGTTTAGTAGAAACTCCTTGTACAAGACATTTAGCCTCCTTAGAATAATATTCCCTAACGATCCCCTGCTAGGGTGTAAAAGTTGCAACCACGATCTGCTTTGGCTACTCATCAAAGATGACCAATTTGATCAGGAGAATAACATGGAGTTGATACATTTGGTAGACAAGGCAGAAGTGATCATGGTGGAGGTCGTATAGGCAATGGTGGTCATGGTTCCAATATAAGCATGCACTAGATATCACTTCTGCAATCAAGAAGGGCACATACACTATTCACTATGGTGGTCGTGGTTGTGGTCGTGGTCGTGGTTCCAATATAAGCATGTACTAGATATAGACAAGCTTTATTCATAAAAGATATCACTTCTGCAATCAAGAAGGGCACACACACTATTCACTTGGCTGAAGAAGAGAGGTCATGCAGGTAGTTTAGCGCATGTAGCCTCTTCCCATGACTCCTCTGTATTAAGGGCACACTCAAATGATGCATTCTTTTGTAACTAATTAGCCAAGACGTGTAATAAAACTGTTTGCCTACTCGTATCATTTTCTAAGCCATGGATCACAAATTCAGGTATATCTAACTGCATGACTATGGGTTCTAGTATATTATCATTCTTACATCCTATGTCTAACAGTTGGGTGGTGACATTGGTTGATGGTTTTATATCCTCGGTCAAGAGTGTTGGCAAAGTCAATATCACATCATCTATACATTTGTCTTATGTTTATACCTTTCTAAGTACTCGATATCAGTTAATCAGTTGACTCATTCTTTGAAGTATTTCGTGAAACATTTTATCATAATAATTATGTCTTTTAGGATACTAGAATGAAGAAAAAGATTGACACGGGATATAAATCGGGAGAACTGTATCATTTGGACATGTAGATAGGCCCACTAGCATGCTCCAACCCTACCACTCCTCTTATCACCCACTACCAATTAGGACATCTTTCTTTCAAAGTTTGTATCTTTTATAGTTCCTAAATTTTAATAATTATCAAGTTTAGAATAAGAGTCGTGTCAGTTAGGAAAATGTCATCGTATTTTACCCATCAAAAGTTAATAATCGTGTTAGTAGTCTTTTGAGCATGTTCACTCAGATGTGTTGAGTCCTTAGTATGTTGAATCTAAACTTGGTCTTTTGATATTGTATTAATTTTGTTTATGATTATTCACATGTGACTTGGCTTCATCTGTTAAAAATAAATCTGAAGTTCTCTATTTTCAAATGTTATGTGCTAAAATGATAACTTAATTTGATGTTTATAGGAATGTTGTGAAGTGATAATGCGAAAGATTATTTTTTATGCATATTTTATCAAGTTCAAATCAGGAATTATTTGTCAATCTTCATGTTTCTATCCCCCATAGCAAAATAGGATTGTTGAACGCAAGAGTAGATACGTGTTAGAAGTTGCTAGGACGTTATTGATTCATATGAATGTTTCTAAACTGTTTTAAAATGATATTGTTTTGACTGTTTGTTATTTAATCAATTGTATGCCCTCGTCTGATCTTGATGGTTTCATCCATATAAGATGCTTTGTCCTACCGCTAATTTTTTTTTATCACCTTAAGTATTTGGGTGTGTTAGTTTTATACATAATCATCACCCAAATAATTCCAAACGTGATCCTAAAGCTTCAGCTATTTAGGATATTCCATGACACAAAAGGTTACAAATGTTTGTCTTACAACAAATCAATGTTTTATGCCCTCAGATTTGACATTGTTTGAAACTCAATTATACTTTCTGATAAACCAAAATCTGTAAAGGAATCATCATCCGAGCCTCCTGATAAGTTTCTTTTAGCACGCCCTCAGAGACATATTCTTCAAGGACACCGGCTTTATAACCAAACTGACATGATGTCACCATGTCTACATCATACATCCAGTATATCATCCTCCAATTTCACAACCTATGCCTTCTACTTTCAATTAATCATTCTCATGAACCGCTCATATGTGATGATGAGTCTTCAATTTTTGATCTTAATCTTCCTATTGCATTACTTAAAAGTATCTGCTTATCACACCTCTAATTTTATCTCATACACTAATCTTTCCTCTTTTATAGTGCATTTATGTCTTTCATTGATTCTCATTGTGTTCCCAAGTTTGTTTTAAATTCCATGTATCATTCAAGTTAGCGATGCTATGATAGAAGAAATAGCAGCATTGGAGTAGAATAGAAATTACAATCTAGCTGATACTCTTCCAATAATAAGATAGTTGGCTGCAAATAAGTTTACACTGTCAAGTAGAACTCAGATGGGTCGTTAGTCAAATTGAAAGCATGCATCGTAAAAGGGTATTAACGACATATAACATTGATAATCAGGTTGTTTTTTTCCAATTGATAAATATGACATCAGTGTGTCTTCTTATCTCACTCGTAGCTACACATCATTAGTCGTATCAGTTGATGTTGATGTGACGAATGGTTTTTTTTCAATAGCATTCTTAATGAGAAGGTGTATATGCAGTAATCATCAAGATTTGTTATTTAAGAGTCTGGAAAAATGTGAAGAATGCTTTTTTTCAATGGTATTCTTGATGAGGTGTATATGCAGCAACCATCAAGATTTGTATGGTTTGAAGCGGTGTCTTAAAGCATGGTTTGAACAGTTAGCAGATTTTGTGAAGACTTTGGCCTCCAACAATCTCATAATAATCATTCGGTCTTCTATCGACACTACGAAGGCAAAATTATATTTTTGACAGTATGTAGATGATATTATTATTAATGGTGATGATGTTAAAGGTATCATGCAACTGAAGGAGTTTACCTAATAAAAATTTTAGACGAATGATCTCGGAACTCTTTGAAACTTTCCATGTATTGAGACAGCCCGCTCACGAAAAGGCATCTGCTTATCTCAGCAGAAGTACATTCTTAATATGTTGACATAGACTGAAATATTCGGATGTAAACTAGTTGCTACTCTTATGACTCCTAACTTTAAACTTATGCCAGATCAAGAGAAGACATAGCATGACCGAGAGAGGTACCGAAAGATTGTGACAAAGTTGAACTATCTCACAATGAGTATGTATTACACACTCAGTAAGTATGGTTAATGAGTACATATCTGGTCATCATACAGAACATTAGGATGTAGTTGTCTATGTATTGAGATATCTTGAAAATGCTACAAAAATATATCTTTATTCAGATTGTGAATATAATCAAATTGCAATTGTTCTCAAATGCAAATTAGTCAAGCTTGTCATCTAATTGTATATCCACGACAGAGTATTATGTGTTTGTAGGATGTAACTGTCATATAAAAGTAAGAAGTGTCAGATAATCTTTAGATTGAGTGTTAAGTCTGAATATCAAGATAGGACAAACACCATTTATGAGTTGGTGTGTATTCAGCAAGTAATTGCTGAACGTGTACTGCTCATAAGAGCATATACTGTGACAATCAACCAGTTATTTATATTACAAACAATCCAGTTTTTCATAAAAGAACTAAACATATTAAGGTAGATTGTCGCATTGTTCGGAAAAAACGATAACACTGTGATTGAGACAGGACCTGAACTAGCATGCTTACTAAACCTCTTGAAAAGTCATGAGTTAAATTTATATGTAACAAACTGATATGTACGATATATGCTCCATTTGAGGTGTGTTAGAATATAAGAGCAATAATGTGACAGTGTATGGTGTAAAAGTGAAGAAACGCACACACATATATACATATAATATAGAAAAGAGAAAACAAACTAACTCCTTGACCCTCTTTTCGAATTCATAACTATCAAGATGCAAAAAAGGATGGTACATGTACTGGTTTTAGGATATTTACATTTTCAATAATCCCATTCAGCAATGACCCAGTCATCAACAAAACAAAAACGGAAGAATATAATACTTCTCAGAAAATTAGGATATCAAAATTTTGAGAGTTGACAATAATAAGTGTTATGAATACATACATACATAGTACCTTTTATATCTTGCCTTAAAAGAGACATAAGAGCCTTATGCACTGCATCCCGCTCCACATTTTCCTCTATGAAAAGTGAAACCACAAGATGAACAAGCAAATATATGACTAGGACAAAAGAATCAAATCAAGTCTGGCAAAAAGAAGTACCGCATATCAGGAGTTGCCCAAGAACATCCACAATTTTTGAAACATATTCTGAATTATCTTTGCAGAGAAGATGAAGCCCTCGAATTGCTTGGACTCTGATCTGTATCCATTGATAAATATAAATGTTTCGTTTTCAATACTGCAAGGAAAACTATTTACACCATAACAGACAACGATAAGGAATTGTGCAGCCATTAAACATGACTGCAGTAAGTTCAACAATAAATTAGGACGCAGAAGGGGTGAGGTGGGAGTAGTTAATTGAATTGTTGGTATTTGCAAGGCACGGTCCAAGCTAAGGGAAATATACATTAAGTGATAAAGCAGTTTAGAGAAGAAAGATGTTTCTGAAATGTTAACTATGGACGTGAAATCATTAATACCAACCCCTTCCATGTGAAAGGATTTTATGAAAAATCCCAGTATATGATAGGCAGCCAAGCATAATTTATATTGACAGAATGCGAAAGAATTGGTTGTGAAGAGAATTAGAAATTAGTAAGCTATAATGATATCATATATTATGATGCAATAAAAAATTTTATGTCCATATCTATTGAAACCAAGGTTAGAGGTCTCGGTCACGGTTTCACTCTTCTGGAAATTTTAGGTTTCGCTGTGGTTTTGGAGTTTCATTTTGTTTCGTCCGTATCAACGGTTTCGGTAGTTTTTCTAAACATTACTTGTATTATTAATATCAACTACTAACTAAAGTATTAATGTATAATACTATCAAAAATTAAAAATACGTATATTCCATAATTTAGAAGAGTTCTGATATCCATGTTACACATTTTGCTAAACATATTACACTTTTTTCCAAGTTTGTCATTCCCTTCTAAAAGATAATGGCAAACTTATATATTAGTGCAACACGGTTAGCAAAATGTGCAAGGCGAATAGCAACACAATTTTAGTAGTGCTGCAAGTCAAATTACACTATGGTAAATCCTTTATATTTATTTACAAGTTTGGCATTCCTTTTAGTTAAATGGTCTAAAAGATAATGGCAGACATGTAAATAAATATAACATGTTTAGCAAATGTGTAATTTGACTCGCAACCCTCTTCCAGTGTTAAATGGTTGAACAAAGAGCTCGAGCCCTCATTCTCATGGTGGCGACAGTTGGTTGGCTCTTCCAGCATTAAATGGTTCTTCATCGTTAGTTCTTCGATTCTTCATCATCAGCACTCCTATTTTTCTATTCCTTGTTTCATCTTTTTTCATTTCCTGTTTTAGTTGCTGCTTTTATTTTCTGTTGTTGCTTCTTTTTTTATTTTTTTACACTCAATACATTGCTTTTTTAGGGTTTCGGTCCGAAACCGAGTTTTGGCCAGGTTTTAAATCAGACCTGGTCGAACAAAGCGGCCGAAACTCAACAATTTTGATCGAAACCTTAAACCTTGATTGAAACTACTTTAACAAAATTCTGAAAATGGTAACCTACAATCTCCATAACAAAATAAATATTGTAATGGCTCACCCGCCTTGAAGCTGGTAGGAAGTAAACTTTTTTTTTCATATTCTCGTGTTTTTATTAATGGCTAAGCGTAAAAAGGGAATGACAGTGGATCAATACCGCTAGCTGTAATTTACAACTTGTAATGGCCCTGATTTCTTTTGATAAAATGTTTTAGAATTATAAAATATTAATTTCTAAATTTTTTTGATTTTCTGATATTTTTCTATAATTTTTTCAACTTTTTGGGCCTCGTTTTAAGCCAAACCCATTAATCTAACCCGACCCATTTCCACTCTAAAATATCTCTCTCCCTCACTCGTACTCTTTCTTTCTTCTCTATCGTTTGTGCCTCTTCCTTTGCCTTCCCCCCACAATCTCACCCCTTTCCTCCATATGTAACTCCTATCTTTCTCCTATTTACACCTTAGAATCTTTAACCCTAAACCCCAACTCTCGGATCTGTCTCTACTTCAATCTGAGCTTTCTCTCTCCCGATCCTTCCTCTCCCTCTACTCTTTCGATGCGAGTAGCAACATCCGCAGCCGCAGTCGCAGCTGGGCGACCCATGCTGCCCTCTGATGGCGGTGTTACATTTTTCTTCTTCACATTGTTTGTTCTGTAGTGACAAGTAGGTTCCCCTAGTTATTTTTATGTCTATGATCAACCTGACTTTTGCTCTTGATTGGGTGAACTTTAATATTTGATATATTTTGGGGGAATTTTGATGTTTGGAATCATGAATGATTGGCTCATTTTTTGAGTGATTGAATAAGTGAATTCCAGCTCACGACAGGGTCTTAAGGTCTCCTTATTTTGGGTTTTATTTCATATTTCGGATTACCATAATTAACCATTAAAGAGTATTGGTTTGGCCCTAATATTTCTGCTCAGGTTTGTTTGGCACTGATGTTTCTGCTCGAGTGTTTTAGCTCAACATTCTCTGTGCATGTGATATTTTGGCCCTGAGATTCTGTTTGGGTATTATTGTTTTAGCCTTGAACTTCTGTTCGGGTAATATTTTGACCCTAAGGTTTTGTTCAGGTATTGTTTCGGTCTTGTGCTTCTGTTCGGGTGCTATTTTGAGTCTTTGACCCTGAGTTGACATGTCATGTATTCCTTGACTTGAAATGACATAATACTGATATTAATGAATGAGGTTCCAATTCTTGGGTTGTTTGCTCTTATGATTATTTAGACCCGTATGCAATGATACTATACGATAATTTGTCATATCTGAGAATCATATTCATCAGTTGGTAGAAATAAATAAAACTTAGGGCTTCTTTTGAGGTATGATGGTATTTAATTGTGGTGTATATATACACATACACCCACACAGATGATTAAACTGATTAGCTGACCTTTAGGTAAATCTTTCGTAGTTGTGTTTTGGGTCATGCTAGTGTTGCTTCATTGGTTATGTTAATCATCTTGATGATTTGGCTTATGTCCCAGATATTAATGATGGATATTGATTTCGGTTAGTATGGTAATTACAGCTATTGTCCATTTAGCATAGGCCTCCTTCACAACTACATAGCTTATCACATGATTTCTACATATAAAGGATTATACACATGTCTCTTACCTAAGATATGAATAATGTATTCCCACAAAATAAATTGTTATAGCCATGAATATCATCATATGATCCACATGTTGATAATTGTACTGGTTGACCCTCATATTGCACATGGTTACTAGAATTGACATAACACTGATTTCTTATATATGATAACACACCTAATAATGCTTCATATAAGATCATTGTACTAGATTACTGAACTGAACATGAATACTGCAATGATGCTAAATCAGTTAATGTACTTAAACTGCAAACTAAACCTGATATTGCTTCATACATAGTTTTGAAAAACTCAAATTATTGAGAGTACGAGAGTATGAGAGCGACTAGACTCACCCTTTAATTATTCTTCACCAACGTTGATACTGTCGTGACTATATTTGGCATGGGTGAGCATCCCAGTATTAAGAGCGAGCTCGTATATTGCATATTGCGCCATCAAACGAAACACCTCACTATCTTAGTATCACTGTTCAGTTATGTAGTCCTAGCTAGATATACAATATTACCTAGATGTTGATGTACATGCTATAACTAGATATAGAATATTACCTAGATGTTGACGTACATGCTATGTATCTTGCCATGTGTTATTATGTGTGTGTGTGTCACTGCTTCTACTATTTTTGTTTATTATTTTTTATACGGATCTTATATGTTTGTTCTTGGCTTTGGAAACCCATAAACTTACTCTAACGGTTGCTAAAACGGTTTCCCAAATGAAACAGGTTTAAAGGGACAGTAGTTTTCCAAGCAGAATCCAAAGTATAACTATGCATTTTGCATTAGCATTTTATTTTCTTACATCTTGAGATTAAATAATTGTATAGATGGTTTGTCTAACATTGCTATTCTGGTTTCTTGTAATTGGACAAGCAGCTATGTCTGAATTTAATTCTTCTTGGTATCGATGTATATGTCCATCGATCTCAACTGACTTACAGGATCTGCTTATTGATACATTTTAAGTGTATGTTAAACCAAAAAAAATATTTGGAAGTTCGACCTTTTCCTTTTGGTGTAGGATATACTACGACTTGCCGTGTGCCATTCCCTTCCCAGTTGGAACTGGGGTGTGATACAACTGCATCATGAGCTAATGGGATTTCAATGGGGATGCATCAAAATTGCGAATGGCAGATTTCTACCATATGGAAATGAAACAGTTGCCAATAAACATCCAATCAAGCATTTGGAAGCAACATTAGCTGCGGCACATTATCATTGCAAGAAGCTATCAAATTCAAATCCCAAACTACTGTATGGCTCATTAGCTTCTATGATTTGGAAGCGGGGCCATAGCCAACAAATATCTTTGGATGCCATTTTAAAAAGCGATGTTAGCTGCCACACAAAAATCATGCAAAAAAATTAATCGAACTATCTCAAACAAGAGTATGGCTGGTTAGTTTCAGTATCACCCTGCATAATTAAAACCCACAAAAAGCATTGATTTCTCAATCAGTGTCTCTTAACTCGCCAACCTCGTAAGCCAACCAATTCCTCGGTAATTTGAAAAACAATCAGAAGAACACAACCGATGACCTACCATAAGGCCAGTAAAGTTGCAGTCGACACCATGAAAATGCTTGGCCAACACAACGCCAGTTGGTCCCATGATCATATACATCACCTCTTTTACTCCCCCTGCTTTTGGCCTTGCCCTCCACATTCCACTCTTCTTCCTTGACTAACAACTGCGAAAGAAAAACTCCAAATAATTTAAGCTTAACACCGAACTTGCATCATAATCCTCATCTTCTCCTCCTCGACATATACTAATCTGTAAACTCAAACCTTAATCTAAATCCATATGCTATTTGTGTTTCTTTCAATAACGCATCTTCTTCAAACCATAAACAGTATGACTTTTTTCCATTTAAGTTTGTGAGAAACTGTAGCTATAGTGAAAACTTACATGCTTAAGATAAAATATGCTTCGATTTCATCAGAAGTTGAACAATAACAAGGGGTTGCATATTTGGTTTACAACTTAGGGTGTGTTTGACACTGCTTATATGAGTTCGTTTGCGGATTTTAAAGCAAATAAATTGCAAAAATGGATGCTTGGTACTCAAGTTAGAAACGATCTTTCTAGAAAAGCAGAGTTGAAAATGTTGGGCTTTGGACTTGGATTAGCTGATTTCTCTTAGCAGAGAAGCAAAAAAGTACATCCATATTCTCTCCTTTTTGTTTATCCTATCTTTCCACATCCATGAACTCTCACCTAATCAAACTTCTAACAGTTCTACCTACTTTTATGAATCTTATCTAAATGTTCCACCCCCAATTTTTTGTATGTTTCAAATATTGATTTTTACTAAAAGGACTTAAAATTTTCAGACTGCCAAAGGCCTCGGTAATATAGAAGTCTTCTTCCAAAGAAGCATTTTTGGATTAGTCCTTGTGTAAGATAAGGTGTTTTAAATGTCACCTACTTTCCACCCTGTCAACTGAAAAATCGGTAATTTTCCCCTTACCACCAAGGCGTGTGGCACTTTGAGGATGTTGTTGCCAACATTTCAGCCGCAAGCATACATGTCGGCTGTAATTTCGGCCAAAAAAGAGTTCGATTTTTTATCAAACTCATTACTCGAGGTGGTTCATAGCTATGAATTTGTTGTTTAACGTGGTTTATTGAGGTAAGTATATTCTAAACATACTTTATATGAGTTGATATTATTTATATATAATTAGATATGTATTGATATTATTTATATATAACTGGATATGCATATGAGATGCATTTTTTAGCATTCAATATGGCATGACAAATATCTCTAATGTATCTCTCATATATATCATCCGCTATTGTACTTTTCAAGTCGATATGAGAACGAACGAGTCCGACAAATGACGTTTAGAATGCTAGTAAAAGAACTTGTCTATAAGCACAAACAACTCCTTTACCGAAACCCAATTATTGGCCTTTTTTGTTCAGGAATAAGGATTTCAAGGCATGTGATTTTCTCAACCCCCCAAACAAAAAAACAAAAAACAAAAAAACCAACCCATGCCCCAAAATGAGTATGTGCCCCCATCACCCCTTCCAGTTGCTTCAGTAATCACCACAGTCAAAATTTGTTACTTCTAAGCTAGGAACTGAAGAATTGGGAGTGACAAATTTAGATAGACGAAGGGTGCCAGAAGGGGGTTCAGAACATTGAGAAAGATTGTAGTTAGTACTGACAATGGAGATAGGTGACGGATTTTTTTAACTATGATTTAAGTTCTATAACATGTTCCTCAGTTTATAGCATGTTTACAACTCACCTGCGCAAGAAGTTGTAACTTGGAATATCACATTGATTCCTATACAAGAAACAAATGTATTCTCACTGTCTGAACCAAAGCACTTATTGTACCGGTGTCCAAAACATGTCCAATGAATACAATATATTGACATACATGGAAGAAGATATCCACATAATTCCAACCGATATCTGATAAAGTTTAAATGCAAAATGTGACTTCAAGGTAAATGTCACTTAAGGCAAGATGCTGCAGGAAGGAAGCACTGACTAATGCAAAACACTAAATTATTAAATACGGTATAGCTACAAATTTATCATCAAGGAGAAGAACAAATTATGGGAAAGCAAGGCATAAAGAAAAGAAGAGCATAAGATTAGAGGAAATCAGAGGGTGGGGAAGGTAACATAACAGTGGAGATCAAGGTTTTAGGTCTTGGTTTTGGTCTCGGTATCGCTCTTCCCAAAATTTAGGTTTCGGTATCGGTATCGTCCGTTTCGGTGGTTTCGGACGGTAGTTTCGTTTCATCTGTATCGGTAGTTTCAGATACTTAAAACTCTATTAAATACTATCAAATATTATCAAATATTGGCACAAATACCTTTTTACTAGTTACACATTTTGTTAAAAGTATTATGCTAAATATATTACATTTTTTTGATCAACAGGATTGAAAATAAATGAGAATGGAAGCTTTTGAATAAATGGAAGGGTTTGGTGGCTGAAAATGATAACTTTGTAAATAAATGGAAAACCTTTAGTGGCTGAATGTCAAGCTTGTAATTAAATGGAAAGCCTTTAGTGGCCAGCTCACTCAAAAGGTCAAACTTCTTAATAAATGCTAGCATGTGTTGGACAATTGCACTTGCACCGTGCAAACAAAATTTAAATTAAATGCTAGAATATGCTACCATGTAAGACCTCAAATTGCAGGAGGCGGGCTTCTTCGGGGATGCGACGGGAGGCGGGCGACCATGAGGTACGTCCATCTCTTCGTTTCTTCTTCTTCTTCTGGATTTTGGTGATGTTTCCTCCTCCTCCTCCTTCTTGTTTTCATTTTTTTAAGTTTCAGTCGGTATCGGACAAGTTTCGGCCGGTATCGGCCAATACGGCCGAAACCCCGGCCGATACGGCCGAAACCGAGAAGTAACGTGTGGTTTCGGACCGGTCCCCTCCGAAACCGATCCGAAACGGCCGAAACCGGTCGGTTTCGGCCAAAACCTAAAACTATGGTAGAGATGATATGGCAAGAGAATAAACGGTAGAAAAAGAAAGGATAAGCTAGGAAGGAAATAGCATAAAAGAACTAGACACATCAACATGAATGAGAAGAAAGGTAACATATCACATGAACTACAGAAAAAGTAAGAACACAAACAGCCCCCGTTATTCTTTTATGGTGTTCCACAGTGCATGGTGCATGCGTGTAGCTCACATATAGCTGCAACATTGAGTGATGGCGGTTATACAAAAGGATCAGACTCAATGAGTATATGGGGAGATAAGAAGAATAGGAAGCGAGGAACATCAGTACCAAAGCCAATTTGGGGGTAATTTTCATCTGCCGTACAATGCAACTGAGACAAAAAAGAAAGCAAAAAAGTTATCTAATTAGAAAAGGGATGTAGAATTAAGCATATGATGTCATAGTTCGTTGGTGAGTGCATTTCTTGCTAGTTTGTAACGTTGCATCAGCTTGCTAATGCCTTAGGTTCCTAGATGTTTGCTTAATTAAGCCTTAGTAAAGGAGCACAAATCTAGCTGGGGATGCTATGCCATTGAAAGTTGTCCCTACCTTCCCAAACAATCTTGAATTGGCACAAAATTTCTAGCAAGGATAAGAAACCTAAATTTCAATGGTAGGCATTTAACAGGTACCTTTCACGTGCAGAAAACTGATACGTCTAGGGCTTTTGTGGGGATAAAGGTTGGATTTTTATGGCTTTGGACTACTTATTCTAGGGTTCAACTGCGAAGAACTGATCTGAAATTACTTAATAAAGCAGAACAATTAATCTAAAATAACCAGTAATAGAGAATTACTATAGAAAGTTATTCATGGGCTCTAAGAAAATAAGATACCTTGTCAATTCTTCGATAACCCTTGCAAGGGCCGGCCGGCCCTTGTTTAGAAGAGTGATTAGTCAAATGTCGAATTACTAAACAACCCTCCCCTGTGGATGCGAAATTACAAGTTTGGGACCGGATCCGTGGCGGACCCAAGTCGCCTCCTCCTTTGGTACACTTGAACCGGACCCCTTGGCCTAGCCTCCTCGCGCGCCGTGCCCTCTGATACCCGCGCCGCATCACTACTCCCTCCAAAAGTGCCACCTCGTGCTCAATATGGAATTCTGGAAATTGGTTGTGTATCACTGCAAATGATTCCCAAGTAGCATCGTAGTCCGATAGGCCCCTTCATCAAATCAGCACCTCATGTGTCCCATCTGGGGCCTGTCTAACCCCAGTCAGCTCCTGAGGCTCAAGAAGCACATCCATGTCCTCTGTCAAAGTAGGTGGCAAAGTCGGTGATAGAGTATGATTCCCAATGGCTCTCCTCAACTTGAGACGTGAAACACAGGGTGAATGGTGGAGGTAGCAGGTAACTGCTGATGATACGCTCCCGATCTGAGCTATAACCTCGAATGGTGCATAGTAGCGGGCTGTCAGCTTTTTATTGCTCCGACAGGCCAAAGTTTTCTGTCTGTAAGGTCGTAGTATCAGATAAACCCGATCCCCTACATCAAACCGCATATCCCTCCGGTGTTCATCTGCCTTAGTCTTCATGATCTGCTGGGCTCGCAGCAGATGTTTCTTCAACTCCTCCAAATATCTGTCCCGGTCTCCCAGATGCTCATCTACTTGTGACACGAGAGTGGTCCCTCTGTTGTAGTGTATCAATTGGGGCGGGTCCCGACCATACAAAATCCGAAACGGAGTGCTCTGTGCTGCCGAGTGGTAGGTGTTGTACCAATATTTTGCCCATGCTAACCACCTGGCCCACTGTCTCAGCGCATCTGACGTAAAACACCTCAAATAGGTCTCCATACTCATATTCACCACCTCCGTTTGACCGTCTGTCTGTGGATGATAAGCTGTGCTCCTTCTCAGCATGGTTCCTTGCACCTTAAAAAGCTCCTACCAAAAATTGCTCATGAAGACCTTATCGCGATCTAACACTATGGAATCGGGGAAACCATGCAAGCGAACCACCTCCCGCATGAAAGCTGTAGCCATTGTCACTGTCGTGTAGGGATGTCTGAGTGGCACGAAATAGGCATACTTACTGAGCCGATCTACCACCACCAATATAGAGTTGTAGCCCTCTGACCGTAGAAGCCCCTCAATGAAGTCCATGCCGATATCC
Source organism: Scilla litardierei (assembly GCA_030789695.1). NCBI lineage: Eukaryota > Viridiplantae > Streptophyta > Magnoliopsida > Asparagales > Asparagaceae > Scilla > Scilla litardierei. The sequence goes on from CM061132.1 coordinate 5,134,975, forward strand.
TCCCAAACTCTCTCCGGTAGAACCAAAGGCTGTAGAAGTCCTGCGGGTGCCATTGGCATATACTTGTGATGCTGGCAAACGTCACACTCCGCTATCATCTAGACAATCTCCTTCTTCATCCCTGCCCAGTACAACTCCCTAGACATCCTCCTGTAGGTCTGATGTATACCTGAATGCCCTCCGATGGCGCTGCTGTGGAACTCCTGGAAAATCAACGGAATATGAGTGGAGCCCCTGGGAATCACTAGTCTCCCCTGATATAGAAGGTGCTGCTCGCTCATGGTGTATCCCGGAAAATCTGCTGATCCCTGCTGCAGTGCCTCCCGTATCTGTGCCAAGTCTGTGTCGGCCTCAATCTCCCTGCCCAACGGCTCCCAGTCTAGGAGAACCGGTACGGAAATGGCTGCCACCCCTGCGAGCTCCTCTCTGCGAGACAAGGCGTCCGCCGCCTTATTCTCCAAGCTTGGCCGGTACTGTATCTCAAAGGTGTAGTGGACCAACTTGGAGAGCCACTTCTGATGCTCATCTGTGACCATGCGCTGCTCAAGTAAATATTTCAGGCTCCGTTGGTCTGTCCTCACTATGAATCTCCTCCCCAACAAATAAGGCCGTCATTTCTGTATAGAGAGCACGATCGACATCAACTCCCGCTCGTATACTGACTTCAGCCTCGCTCATGCGGACAGAGTCTGGCTGAAATATGCAGTAAGCCTCTTATCATGCATCAGCACTGCTCCCAGCCCATGTCCAGATGCGTCTGTGACTATAACAAAAGGCATGCTGAAATCCGGTAGTGCCAAGACGGGCACTGTCGTCATCGCCTGCTTCAAGGCCTCAAATGCACTGGTGGCCTCCTCGCCCCAGTGAAACTGTCCTTTTTAAGCTGCTCTGTGAGTGGCCATGCAATTGAACTGTACCCTTGAACAAAGTTCCTGTAATACCCCGTCAGGCCCAAGAAGTCACGCAAGCCTCGTAGTGTGGTGGGTATCGGCCAATCTAACATCGTTGCGATCTTGGTCCGATCTGTTGCCACCCCCCCCTCATCTGAGACAATATGCCCCAACTACTCCACCTGAAGCTGACCAAACAAACACTTCTTATTAGCACACAGTTGATGGTCCTGTAGCTCATGCAATACCGCCTGCAAGTGCCCAACGTGCTCCTGCACACTGCAACTGTACACGAGGATGTTATCAAAGAATACTAACACAAATCTCCGAAGGAAAGGCTGAAACACCTTGTTCATCAGCGCCTGAAAAGTCGCAGGAGCATTCGTTAAGCCGAATGGAATGACGAGAAACTCATAGTGCCCCTCATGAGTCCTGAAAACCGTCTTGGGCACGTCAGCTGCCCTCATCCTTATCTGATGATACCCACACTTAAGATCGATCTTAGAAAAGCATGCAGCTCCATGGAGCTCATCCAGAAGCTCATCGATCACCGGAATAGGAAACTTATCTGCAACGGTTTCCTTATTCAAGGCCCTGTAGTCCACACAAAATCTTCAGCTGCCATCCTTCTTTTTAACCAATAAAACTGGGCTGGAGAACGGGCTAGTACTCGGCTGAATCACCCCTGCCTGCAGCAAGTCCTCTACTAACCTCTCTATCTCGCCCTTCTGCTCCTAAGGGTATTTGTAAGGGCGCACACTAATGGGAGACACGCCCTCCCGTAAGACGATCGTGTGCTCGTGGTCTCGGTGCGGTGGTAGCCCCTGTGGTGTCTGAAACATCTCCTCATACTGAACCAACAGCTGCTCAATCTCTGGTGCTACCACCTGTGACTGGTCCTCCCTCTGTTCTGCTACTGCCACTGCCTGTAGCTCGACCAGGAAACATCCCCCTGCTGTGTGGATCGCTTGAGACATGGCCTTATAGGACACTAAAGAACGACAGAGGCTGGAACTCCCCTGTAAGACCACTGTCCTCCCCATCTTGGTACTCCATCCTCAGCATCTTCCAGTTCGTCCTGGTGTCCCCCAGAGTCTGCAGCCACTTCATCCCCAGGATGACATCGGTGCTCCCTAACTCCAAGGGAAAAAATCTGTGACAATCTGTACTCCCTGAATCGTCACGATCACTCCGTGACAGACTCCGGTGATGTGTGTCACCTGTCCAGTGCCCAGCATCACTCCATATCTCCCTGTGCCGCTCAGCTGTAGTCCTTGTTTCCCCACAAACCTGCTGGAGATAAAGTTGTGGATAGCCCCACTGTCTACTAATACGATCGCCTCCTAACCGCCCACATGTCCCACCAATTTCATGGTGTGGTTCGATGTGAACCTCACCACAAAATTGAGGGATACCTCTGCCAAGTCCAAGTGCGGGTGCTCAGTCTCCTCATCATCTCCTGCCTCTGGTATGACGACATCATCCTCCTCATTGTCATTCACTAACAGTATCTGAAGAGTCTGATCCGCACATCGGTGTCCTGGGGTGAATCTCTCATCACACCTGAAGCATAATCCATTCGCCCGCTTCTTCCTCATCTCTGCATCAGTCATCCTCCGTACTTGTCCTCTTGCACGCGGCTCCTGTCTCCTATCCCTGTTGCCCCCGCCCACAGCTGTAACCGCCTGGACAGGGGCGGCCCCTGGTGTAGGAGTAGTCCTTTGTCCGGTAGCAGACGCATGTCCACGAAAAGTAGTACCACTCCACGCTCCGCGGGCTCTCCTCTCCGTCTCCTGCTGGTCCTCCACCCTCCTAGCTAACGTCATCATCCCCCGCAGACCCACTGGCTGTAACTGTCTCGTTCCAGATCTAACAGTGGGTTTCAGTCCCTTCATAAAATAGCCCTCCAATAATTCTCTTGAAACTCCTCGGACTCGGTGGCAAATCAACTCAAACTTCTTAATATAATCTCATGCGCTTCCCTCCTGGTTCAATGAATAAAGCCTCTCAAAAACTCCTCCAAACTGCACTGCGCCAAAACGCTCCACCAAGAGCGAGGTGAACTCCTCCCAAGTCTGAAAAGGCTGCTGCTGATTAGTCTATCTGAACCAACCCAAGGCCTCTCCCTCCAAATAGAACCCGATCGCTCGAAGTCAATCCTGCCCGGGTATTGCCGACACCTCAAAATACCTCTCCACCCGGTACAGCCAGTCGTCAGGATCCCTTCTCAAAAATAGGCACCTCGAGCTTCCTCAGCCGTCTCTCCCCAGTGAATCCACCTCTCTCCTGCTGCTGAAATCCTCCCCTCGTCTGATACCCCGGTAGTCTGTCAGGTAAATAGGCATCTATGCGATCACGCGCGCCTCCATCTGCTCCATCCCACTGCCAGTCTCCTCTCGCATCCCCCGGTGGGTGTCCATACTTTGCCTGAGGACCCCTAGGATGGCCCTGTTATGCTCTCCAATCTCCAGTCATCCCCGGCGTGAAAGGCGGGGGCTGAGTCGTAGGACCTCCCGGAAACTACTGACGCCCTGTAGGCTGCTGAAAACCTGTACCATGCTGCTGAAATCCGACCGTCTGAACTATTCGGGCCCCAAAGTGGGCCCCATGTGGTGCCATGGAGGTCTGCGGGTGCTACCAGGGTGCCACCAGGGTGCCTGAAAGGTCGGCGGGGCCCCATGAGGCTCTGTCGGTGCTCGGGAAGCCCCGTGGGGGCTGGGCGAACTCCCCCAAGGGGGCGCCGGGGGCTGCCGGCCCCAGTTTTGGGCCGGCAGCCCCCAGGCGCTGCCCCCGGTTGTCGCAGGGGGCACAGGGAGGGGCGGCGACTGCTGCCGCCCCTCCTGGGGGTTCGGCGGGACCCCCACGGCCATCGGAGGTTCAACGCCCCACCCCCGCACGGGTGGCCATGGGGATTCAGCGGCCACCCCCAATGCTGCCGGAGGGACGAGCCCCCCTCCGGTTGTCGGCTCTCCGGCGTGCGGCAATGAGGCGAGATACGCCTCCCAATCCTTGTCGCAAGGGTCGAAGGCCGTCGTCATCCTGTTCCGGCCCCTCTTCGTTAAAAAGCATCTTTTTACCCTTGTCCATCACCAAAGGTGGTTCCTTTTTGCTTGGATCCATCTTTAGTTTGAGATTTACGGACAACGCCGCTATTGCCTCCGCTATTGCCGTCAATCGTGTTTCAGTTTTCTCTTGATTCTCCTTCATTTCCTCTCGGATCTTTGCGGCGATCTCGGCGTCCTCTTTTCGGGCTTCGAAAAATCCTTCGCTGACTCGCGTTTCAATTCTGTCCATCCTCTCTTCCAACGACTCGATCTGTTCCATAAATCGAGTATTCGCCATGGATCTGATGCTCTAATACCAAATTAATACGTCTAGTGCTTTTTGTGGGGATAAAGGTTGGATTTTTATGGCTTTGGACTACTTATTCTAGGGTTTAACTGCGAAGAACTGATCTGAAATTACTTAATAAAGCTAGAACAATTAATCTAAAATAACCAGCAATAGAGAATTACTATAGAAAGTTATTCTAGGGTTCTAAGAAAATAAGATACCTTGTCAATTCTTCGATAACCCTTACAAGGGCCGGCCGGCCCTTGTTTAGGAGAGGGATTAGTCAAATGTAGAATTACTAAACGACCCTCCCCTGTGGATGCGAAATTACAAGTTTGGGACCGGATCCGTGGCGGACCCAAGTCGCCTCCTCCTTTGGTACACTTGAATCGGATCCCTTGGCCTAGCCTCCTCGCGCGCCGCGCCCTCTGATACCCGCGCCGCATCAAAAAACTTCTCCAAGATCTCATAATTCAAAATGCAGGAACTCAAGACTCCAATTTGACAGAATCGTAGTCTTCAAAGGCTTCATAGGCATGTGAGCCAAATTGCCTCCATTTTCCCAGGTGTATAACAAGTACTAAGAACCTTGCCCCTCTTACAGGCTGAAGACCAATGCAGACATCAATATCCAACTACAAAATACAACCTTCCAGTAGTCTCATTGCTAATTTGCTACATCAGTTTTTTTGTATCCGGATATCTAATGTCCGGTCTGCTACCTTGCTTAAGTTCCTACATTCGGTGCCTTAAATATCATATATCGGGATCGTATCGCATAGTTGATTTTCATATCAAATAGCGGATGTCGAGAAATTAAACCCTCCTGCGAAAACAATTCCAGCGGACGTTCTCCCTCCTCCATTTTGCCGCCCAAATCGTCCCCCTTTCCCCAAATCGTTCTCCCTCTTCTCAAATTCTCCCAAATCAACTAATCCTCTTTCTTTCTTGCAAAAAGATTGAAGCTTTGAACTCCAAACGGCCCAAAAATTCGATTTTCGAAGCTGGTAAGTGATTTGCGCCCTTTTTGCTTCGCATTTTGGAAATTTTTTGTGATTTTGTACAAGATTTATTGGGGTATTAATTTAGGGTTTTGGGGTTTTAATTTTTGGGGTTAGCCGTGGGTAGTTCTCAGCTTCATGAAGAAGTTTCGAGTCCGTAGTTCTTAATTTCATTAATTCAAACCTACAGGAAGCCATTAGAAATAATAGTTTGAGCTCCCGGTTGTCTGGTTGTTGTGGGCAGGTGTACTGAAATGGCAGCTTGAACCGGAAGAGCACATCCAGAGAGAGCCGAGATTGCCTCCTCTTTTTCCCTATCAGAGAGGAGATCGAGACTGATTACTTGCTAAACATTATAAAATTTTGAAATAGATTAATGAAAATAGACCCATGAAAGATACGGGCCATCGCCCACCCAACAATTGGATTACACTCATCATTTCTTCTAAACCCCCACACCAACCATCCCATGCATTGGTCTCCTCCCCCTTGCGTGCCGATCATTGGATTTGAGTCTGATATTGAGAGAGACGTAGCCTACTCAAATCCGATCATTGGTTATTATGTGGTTTACACTGTTATACGATGTTATACGCTGTTAAACGCTGACTTATTAGTTAAATACTTTGGTTTACACTGTTATACGCTCACTTACACTGTTATACGCTCACTTAATTATCTAATCTGATTTGTTTTGCGATATGTAGATGGGTAAAATCAAAGTTAATAATCGGGCTACAGTGGATTGCATACGAGAGGCTAAGGCGTCCTTGGGCGAAGACGCCTACAAGGAAATGTTGGAGGAGTACGATTTCATCGAGTACTTGTCTAAGCTGGAGAAGTTCCCAATACAAAGTCCAACTTTGCATTGGTTATTATACAGAGGGGATGTTGAAAGCAATAACAGTCCTAATAAACGCACATTGAAGTTCAATATAGCCGAGCATTCGTATACCTTTGGGCATGTTGAATTCGCGCTTGTTACTGGACTGCCATTCGGGGAGTTCCCGAATTGTGACGAGAAAGCAGAGACACCGTTTCGGACATTCCTTGACACTGATAACCTGTGCTTTTCAGATTTGATGGCCAAGCTCGATGCTGAGGCCGTTCAAAACCCTGACAGCATTGAAATTCACAAGCTTGCTGAGCTTTACATCATCCACAGCATGGTCTTCGTGAAATGGGAATGTTGTGCATCCCAGGGCCATATGTTTGGCAGATGATCCGGTGTTGTTCAATTCATACCTCTGGGGCAGAATGGTATATGAAAAAGTGGTGAAGGAGTGGGCACACATGTTGAATAGGGTTAAGAAACCAGGTGTCGCACATCTAAAGGTTGAAACGTTCCCCTTTGCTATTCAAGCCTGGGTTCTAGAGTGTCTGTTGCCTGATTTCGATGCTGCCTTGGCTAGGAGGGTGCCTAGGAATCCTCTTCCAAGAATCTATCGATGGGATACTTCACACGTACTGCCAGGTGGCTATTCCCTAGCCAGGCAAACTATATATGATGCTGAAGATGTAAAAATGAATTTAATTTCCAATCTTTTTTGGGTTTTTCATTATATTAACTGATATGTCATTGTATGCACTTAAATACACTAGTATACGCCTGAATACGCCAACATAACTAGTGTATATTAACGTATACTAGTGTATATTAGTTTATGTTAACGTATCTTAGCATTTTCTTTACCACGTACTTATAAGTTCATTGTTCTTGCAGTTGGCTTTCATGAGAGTAACCCCTGAAGCCGCAGAGTTGGAAACGGACTGCTACAAGAGTGTACGAGCATACCTTGATTACAGACCGGCTCATCAAGGATATCCAATGCTTACTGAAGGAGCAGATGATGATGAGAACGTCACCGGGTTTCTTAACTTGACTTTGGCTTTGAAGAAGCTAGATAGGAAGATAGCCGTGAGCATCCAGAGGTTGGGAGATCGGCTGACCGTGTTGGAGGAGAGGGTGGCATGTTTAGAGAAGGACAGACCGGATGCCAAAAGGGTTGAGTTCAATGTTGCGAAGCGTGTGCAAGACATGTATTCCTATCAGTTCGGACTGGCCACGCACAAAATAGAGAAGCAATTAAGGGCTAAACTGACCCTCCCACCATTTGAAAATGAACCCCCTAAAGTGATTGAGTTCAATGATGCTGGAAAGTTTGTTGATGTTGAGGCGGATATTGCCGATGCTGGTTTTGACAGACCTGACGTGTCCGATGCTATCTCTGTTGATGTTAATGCAGTGGTCGAGGAGCCTAAGACTCATATTAACATAGGTGGACGGCCAATGAGGATCAAGAGGCCTGCAGCAACTGTCATTAGCCTATACTTGAAACATGAAGAACACAAAAAACCTAGAAAGAAGGGTGCTGATATGCACTGCTGACAAAGAAGCTCATGCTGACAAAGATTTTCTTATTGACTTGCCCCTCCCCAACCCTTATGAGACTACGAAGGACTTCGCGTACGACACAACGAGGTATGCTTTGTTAAGGTCATGGCTGTCTAAGAATGTATCAAGGGCCGAAGTTGCTGGACTTGTGCCTATGGTGAAGACACTAGATCCCCTATCTTGCAAGAACTTGGAACTGCTCATTTCTGAAAGAGGTTGGCTTCCTGGTGAGGTATGTACTAATCTTCCTTCACATTAACTGATATACACCTTTTTGCGCTGATATGCACTGCTTTACGCTTCTTTCTGTCAAGTAAACCAGCGTTAACTAACGTATTCCAACGTATTTTACAGGATATTGATGATCATCTCTAGTTGTTGAACATGCAAGTTGAGGAGTATCCAGACATGTTCCAATCAACAAAATGGACATGTTTGGGATCTCTTTACAGTAGGTCTGTCAAGTATGGGTACAAGTTTGTGGATAACTGGACGATGTATTCCGAGAAGGGGATGGCTGGAGCTAAGGTGTCATGAGATGCCATGGACATTGATTTGTGCAAGTTTGTAGCAGGTATGAATGAGAATTGGGCGAGTAAGGCATGTGTCTCTTATGACCACATCTATGGGATTGAAAACATAGCGGGGTCGCACTGGACAGCCTATGCATACGACTTTGGAGAGAAAGAGGTCAAAGTGTATGACTATGTCGAGTGCGTACGAGGCAGAGCACCTCGAGGTCTTTTGTATGCATGCTGCAATCGCACCTTCACTTACAACGAGAGTGTTGAAATGATGAAGACAAAATGGACCCTGACATCCCATTTGTTATGACAGTTGTTGATGTTCTACAGCAGCCCAACAGTTGGGACTGTGGGGTTTATGCTATCAAATTTGTTCAATGCATGGCAATGAAGACTGATTTCTATGGATTAGCTGCTTCCCACTTCATTGATTACAGGAGGAAACTTGCTGTGGATATTGTCAAGTGGTCCAAGACAACTTCCGGGAGATATGTTTATGATGAGAAGGATATCAAAGTGTGATCTTGTTCAGCTGGATAATGTGTATGTTTTTAGTTTATGTTTAGACAATCGACACTTTACTTTTGCTTATGGATGTTTAAGCTGCTATCTGACTTTATTCATGCTACAAATGATTAGTTTAAATTTTCATCAATAGATTTGCTTTGTCTTGAAAAAACTTTACTTTGTAAATATGACCGAATGTACTTGTTGGCCGCTGTTAGTGAATCGGAATATCACAACTGGGGGAAAAAGAGCTGGTACATACTCCTTCCCCTTACACTGTTACAAGAACTGAAAAGAGCTCTTTAGCTCTTTAGGGAAGAGAATTTCAATGCTGTCAGGGTTTTGAACGGCCTCAGCATTGAGCTTTGCCATCAAATCTGAAAAGCGCAGGATATCGGTGTCAAGGAATGTTCGGAACGGTGTCTCTGCTTCCTCATCACAATTCGGAAACTCCCCGAATGGCAAGCCAGTAACAAGCGCAAATTCAACATGCCCAAAGGTATACGAATGCCCGGCTATGTTGAACTTCAATGTGCGTTTATTAGGGTTGTTATTGCTTTCAACCTCCCCTCTGGATAATAATCAATGCAAAGTCTAACTTTGTATTGGGACCTTCTCCAGCTTAGACAAGTACTCGCTGAAACTGTACTCCTTCAATATTTCCTTGTAGGCATCTTCGCCAAAGAACGCCTTAGCCTATCGTATGCAATCCACTAGCCCGATTATTAACTTTGATTTTACCCATCTACATTTCGCAAAACAAATCAGATTAGATAATTAAATCAGGGTATAAGAGTGTAAGTCAGCGTATAACAGTGTAAACCAACGTATTTAACTAATAAGTCAGCGTATAACATCGTATAACAGTGTAAACAAAATAATAACCAATGACCGGACTTGAGTAGGCTACGTCTCTCTCAATATCAGACTCAAATCCAATGATCGGCACGCAAGGGGGAGGAGACCAATGCATGGGATGGTTGGTGTGGGGGTTTAGAAGAAATGATGAGTGTAATCCAATTGTTGGGTGGGCGATGGCCCGTATCTTTCATGGGTCTATTTTCATTAATCTATTTCAAAATTTTATAATGTTTAGCAAGTAATCAGTCTCGATCTCCTCTCTGATAGGGAAAAAGAGGAAGCAATCTCGGCTCTCTCTGGATGGACTCTTCCGGTTCAAGCTGCCATTTCAGTACACCTGCCCACAACAACCACACAACCGGGGAGCTCAAACTATTATGTCTAATGGCTTCCTGTAGGTTCGAATTAATGAAATTAAGAACTACGGACTCGAAACTTCTTCATGAAGCTGAGAACTACCCGCGACTAACCCCAAAAATTAAAACCCCAAAACCCTAAATTAATACCCCAAAAAATCTTGTACAAAATGACAAAAAAATTCCAAAATGCGAAGCAAAAAAGGCGCAAATCACTTACCAGGTTCGAAAATCGAATTTTTGGGCCGTTTGGAGTTCAAAGCTTCAATTTTTTTGCAAGAAAGAAAGATGATTAGCTGATTTTGGAGAAGATGAGAAGAGGGAGAACGATTTGGGGAAAGGGGAAGATTTGGGCGGCAAAATGAAGGAGGGAGAACGTCCGTTTGAATTGTTTTCACAGGGGGTTTAATTTTTTGGGGTTTTAATTTTTGAAAATGTTGAAAATAATTAATGGGAGGTATGTTAGTCTTTTCGCAAGGGTGTGTGGTATTCTAGCAAAAATTTTAAATTAGGTGGTAGAAGTTAAAAGAGAGGGTTGACCCATGTTAGTTAGCCAATTTTCTCAGCGGATATCGGGCGATATATCGGGATACGCATCATTATCGGGTTGCTCATTCGGATATAATAAATATAAAAATCTTAATAAGGAAATAGTAGCAATAACATTCTAAATATTTATATTTGATTATATCTGCAAAATATCATCAATAGAATTAAACAATGTCATATTGATGCAATAATTTAAGGGTAAATGACATTAAAATACCCTAACGTTTGGGCCATTTTCACTTATATACCTTATCGTTCATTTTGGTAAACTTTGATACCCAAATCTAAATTTGATGTAGGATTGGAGGAGGAAATATTGTCTGAAGAGGCCTCCAAATACATGCATTCCATCAGTCTTCCTATGTCTGGGATGCACAGTGTTTTCAGCCTCCTCTTCAGACAATATTTCCTCCTCGAATCCTACATCAAATTTAGATTTGGGTATCAAAGTTTACCAAAATGAACGATAGGGTATATAAGTGAAAATGGCCCAAACGTTAGGGTATTTTAATGTCATTTACCCATAATTTAATCGTTAACATATATCATATCTATATTACAAATGAGGGATGTTTTTGAATCTTTGTCTCATGTGGCAATGTCACATCGCCACATGAGACAACTTTCTTTAACCCAAAACCCAAAAAACACAAAACTCCACCCAACCCCCCAAAAAACACACCCAAACCCAAACACCCAAAATCACACCCCAAGCAAAAAAACCAAAAACCCCATGACACTACACACACTCAACCCCATCATTCTCATTTTCACCCGTTTTTGCACTCATCGAAACACCCGTCCAAAAAAATTGAAACAAAAAACACAGGGAATGTGCTTTCAAAGAGGCGGACTGAGCTTTTTGGGCGTCCGTTTCAATTAACCCCTCAAGCAGAGGTCTGAATCCATCCGCGCCGAAGGCGTCCGCTAAATTTTTATACGCTAATTTGTTGTTCTGCGCCGAAGGCGCCCGCACCGAATTTATTGTTCCTCGCCGGAGGCAGCCGTGCCTCTAAATTTTTTTACACTAATTTGTTATTCTTTTAAATTTTGGTTGTAGAAATATTTTTTTGGGGACAAAGATTTTGCGGGGAAAAATCTTGAATGCACCGTGCCCGCGGGCACGGGTTATGACTGGTAAAGCAATAAAATACAATGTGAATAGAAAATGTATCAAAGAACTTTTTTGCATTGATACAAAATTAAACCATAGGTTTTACCTCAATTTACTGCATTCATATATAGTAGTATAATCCAAACCATGTGCCCAACAAAAAAGCGTGGTCAAAGAGGCCGCAAACCTCATTACCAACCCTACATGTACCTACAAGTATCAATATGCTACATGCAATTGCTAACTATCATCCTAAAATGTTATGAGCATTATGAATTAAATAAGTAGTTTAATAGCTAATCAAATTGCAAACCTTTGTTAATCGAACGGAAACTCACGTGTCATGAATAACATGTACAAAATATTTGATGGAGAAACTAATTTCTCTTTGCTACCAACTCTACAGATATCATATCACAATGACAATGCCGCTCCCTAGTGGACCATCATGGTGTCTTAAATCATGTAAAATAACTCATCAATTTTTTCCGCAATTAATACAAAATATGTAGATCCTAAAGGACTCAAAAATCAAAAATTCAGAATAATATAGAATTGTTTCTGAGTTTGTCTACTTGCATGTTGAGCCTGTTTTTTGTAATGTAAGTGGAGAAATGAGTATTTCTATAATATTTACAAATGCTAAATGAGAAAGCTCGAGTTACCATGATTATTTTCATCTTTGTTTCATCTACAGAGCTTGTATGAAAGAAAATCTCTTTAATGATCAAAATTGTAACATATATTCTTTATAACTGTACTAGAAATAACCCGTGCACAAAGTGCATGGTGAAAAAAATCCACACAGTATGCAGTAAACGCGCGCAACCGAAAAAGAGTGAGAAGTGTGGGTGTGTGCGTGCGGATATCGTCGGAGGCGTAAAAGGGAAAAGGTGGGGGATTAGGGTGTTATTTGAATTCTGGGTTTTTTGATTGGGGTGTCCTTTAGGGTTTTTTGGGTGAATTTTGGGTTTGGCACATGGGACAAAGCACATCATTCCCCCCTCTTATATCAAAAGTGCAAAAAACCAAAGCGGGGCCAAAAAAATGACAATGTCCAGCATGTAAATAAAGTGTGAGGACTTGGGAAAGCTTGGCTAAAGGAAAAGGAATGACAAAATCGAGAATAAACTGAAAAGCAATGTCATACATTAGCATTTTTAATCCCACACCCCAAAAACAAAACCGAATGTCAAACCCACCCCCAAGGCCGGCCACACCATGCCCCTGTGGACAATTCTTGGCATATGCTTTGTCCAAGTGGGACAAAACTTAACCAAAATCTCTTCTCCCAATTTCTTTTATTCAATTTCTCTTGTCTTAACCAATTTCTCAACTCTTATCCAAATTCTCTTATCCAATTTCTCTTGATAATATCCCTCAATTGTAATATAGATTATTATTATTAAATATTTAGATTTATTGTTGGTTTATCTAAATTCTAAACTATCTTATAATCTATATGCCTTGCTATCTATGAATCCTAAGTTATATCATTATTGTTAATAAACCTAAGAAAATAAAAATATTGTCGATTTTTAAAATATAAAGAAACGTAAAGAATAATTTTTTGCAATATCGACTGATATATCAAACATATCGGCCCGATACATCATGTGTTTTGGCCGATATTGTCTAAAACACGATATAGATCATATCGTATCATTTGGCCGCCGATACCAATATACCAGGCGTATCGGTTGCTATTTAAAACATTACCTACATTATCAACCTACTTGATCATCACCAATGTTCTAATGCCACATATCAAGTGGGTGCAAAGGCATTCTTGGAGACAAGACACAATCTACATAGTAATAAAAGGGGAGATCAATATTTATTGAGAAGAATCTCATTGCATTAAAGAAAACCACGAAATCCCAAATTCATGCAAGGTTGGCTTCCAAGAGCAACTAATTGCAGTGCACACCTAAAACCATCGAACATGAGACTAGCACCTTTTGAAAGTACATCATGTTAGATTTGAGCTCAAAGTTTGGACAAAATAGATATCAAATGAAGTTATAGATCAAACCAGTCATAGGCGTCAATTTGTTCAAATCCAATTTAGACCTAAGTCTAAATCCAATCTTAATTTCAGTAAGTTTTTATGTCCGAATTCAAGTGGGATTATTCGAAAACTTTGTAACTGATTTGGAATGTTTAATGTAATCACATATGCTTAGGAGTCTTAATCTAACAATGAGAGAAGCGAAGACATCTATAAACAAGGGGGATAATCATAGTAAAGGAGGAAAGACCTGTGAACAATGTAGTCCTTCAAGAAAAACCTCAATGGCCAAGAGCAAAGAAAACTTCCCACCGTAGGTCAAAACTTCTAGGAAACTAGGAAAAGGCTAAAACTCTATACAATCAAGGGTTAGTCTTGTATTGGAGATGAGAGCAAAGAAACAAGAATAAGAACAAATTCCACTCATAGTATCATCTGAAGTAAAATAAGATTGAGAGTAGAGATTTTCTCTCTGTTTCAAACCATATATTCCCGCATTCTTTTCACATTTGCATCAAGAGGATTGACGTGGACGATCTGTGATATTTCTTCTCTCCGATCAATTCGCGAATTACATTATTTAAATGGCATACATTCCCTTTCCTGTTACCTTCTTCCACAGTTATTTGTTATGTTTCTGTAAATATAAATGGGCAAAAATAACAGTGCAAAGTAAAGAGATATGAGAGAAGTTTTATCCAAGCTAATTGAAATTTTGTATATGTTGTGCATTCCTTTATCCACATTCACCTCAACCTTCAGGCTGCCCAAGCAATCAAGCATCGCTAAGTAATTATGGCATATGTCAATGTTACTCACCGTTAACAGTCCAAAGTAATAAACAACAACAACAAGCAAGCAGAATCGTGCGATTGGCATTAAAAACCATTGGCTTCCTATGACATTTTTTGTCGCGTTATCTCCATCATCAAATGTGCTCTTCTATTTCTAGTTATTATTGCCTAATTTTTTGATTTCTCACTTCTGTTCTTTGTTCTCTTTTTCTAATGTTTTTATTCCTTCTTGTTGCCTCATTGATATATTTTTTCCTTCTGCTTGTGTTCTGTATAATTGGTTCAGTAGCTTAGCAGCCTATTTTATTAAAAGTATTTAGAAATTATTTGAACCATGTCCGTACTAAAGCAATGTATTTGAATCGGGAGACTGTAGCATTTCCTACCTCTACACTCAGGCAACTTAAAACCTTGTTGTCTTGAAGATGCCACCACCTTTAACACTGCTTTCTATTGTGTCCAGGATTCAACTTCCAAAGCTTGTATTCAAGCAGCGCATTCTGTGGGATGATTGGGGAATCTAATAAACATCAAGATGGCACTCTATCAAAAAGGACATACAAACTATAACTCATATATCATTTGGGCAGCTTCGCTTGCTAATTGTCTGGTTTAAAAGAGTTTTAGGTTTTCCTTATTAATATATCCATCCTCATAAGATTCTCCTTTTGCAAAGTCTAATCATAATTAAAGTTTGAGACATGGGTTAAAAACTATATATGACTCCATTCACTCCTAAGAATGCTAACTCTCATGATAAGAAGGAACATAAAAGTTCCACATGTATTGTATGCACCCTTGTAATTTTCACCATTATTTTTATATTATTCCATTATAAACAACTCCATTCACTCACTAAGAAAGCTAAGGGCATGTTCTTTTGCGTTTATTTGGTTGTGAAAGTGGGAGATTCCACTATTCTTCCCACTATTCACTCATTCTCACCATCACTTTCACTCGTTCTGTTCTTTTGTGTTGGCTTATTTGACTGTGAAAGTTGCTGACGTGGCCACAATAAAAACACAATAAAGTTGTGTGGGACCCACAAAAAAATTCCAACATCCACATTCACAACCCACTTTCACCCAAAAAACACAATACTCACTTTCACCAACACTATTCACAACTTCAACAAACACAAATTTAAACACAAAAGAACAGGACATAACTACTATCCTAATGAGAAGGAACAGAAAAGCTCCACATGTACCGTATGCACCCCCATAATTTTAACCATTATTTGTATACTGTTCCAACAAATGCAGTGTAAAAATGCAGGAAGCCCTCAACTTGTTGACAGTAGTCTCCAAAATGAAACTAACCCTCAATGACACGTTACTAAGACATTTCCTCGGGCTTAAAAATAGCAATGGCTTTATTATGCCGATACAGTTGAATCAAATGAGAAAACCCTAGCTACAGCAAAAAGAAAATAGACCTGAAAGACTAACCCCTAGCTCATCTTCTTCAACGAGATCAAACTGAGCGGTCATGGCGTTGCTCGCAAGGCTAGGGAAAAACTTAAAGAACCTCGGGATCAGCTGCGCCGCCAGCTGCTTCGCCTTCACGCTCCCTCCCTTCACCGCCATTATAATCCCCTCGTAATCGCTAACATTCTGCACATCAGCAAAGGGAACAAAAAAAGCCCCCTCAATCATTACAACCCCTAACCAAAAACCCTAGAAACTAAAACCAGCACGGTTTTCCCGAAAATGTAAAAAAAATGAGTAATTTTGTTTCACCTGTGACTTGTCCTTGGATTCGTTAAGGCGCTCGCCGAACTCGTATAGTTTCTCGACCTCGGCGGCGTCGGAGGAGTCGGCCGCCATGTGATCCACGGCGGACGAAGCGAGTTACCGCGGGTGAAGGGAAATAGCGTTGGAGATTGTGACGCGAGAGAGTGTGAGAGAGGGCTTTGGGTTTCGAAACTTTGGTGACGGGACTCGAGGGATTATTTTGGATGTTGGTATCAAATGATGGTGTTCGGACCGAGATGGTGTTTGGATTTCAGGGGTACACTTGAAGTGGATCCGACGGCTGTACCCGTTAGGGCAGGTGCACGTAATGGGTAGGACGATGAACGATGAATGCGGGTGGCGAATCTGGCGATGGTGATATAACGGGTGATTGTATGATTAACGGGTACGGGTTGGGACTATCCGGTGACCCTTGCTCTTCCAATTTTTTTAAGGTGTTAGGTGCGTATTTAGGATTTTTTTTCAAAAATTGCAAAAAAAAAATATTTAAGAGAAAAAAAGGACTTAAGATTGTTAAATAAACTTAAAGAAGGAGTAACCATGGCTCATAGCCATGGTTCTCTATATATTCATATCCATGAAAAACCAAAGGTCCACACTACTAAATAGTGGGGAGTAATGGAGGGATAGAGAGGGGGGAGGCCAAAAGCCTCCCTCACTCATAACACTCCCCATTATCCATCCATTTCTTTGGTCTTAGCGTATAAAGCTAAGGGGGTGGATACTTCTGGATCCAGAGTAATCGTGTTTGTCTCGTTAAATCCTTAGCTGTGGAAAACCCAGTGGGAAAAACCAACAGCTTAAGGGAAAAAGAGTACAACCCACAGGTTACTCCCCCTGAACCATACAAGCTTCAGGCTTGTAGATATCCTATGTATCTATACACCAATATCATAAGTATCTATACATCTTCCACGAAATTCCAAAAAGAAAAACAAAATACAATAATCACTCATCTATGCAAGTTGCAGTCATATCTGGAAGCCGCTGAAACAAAAGGGGGCTCTGACGTGGTATGCTCTGCGAAACTTGGCAGATGGCTCCATGTCTGTAGACTTTGACCCAGTCGTCACTGTATCTGCAAGGTACTGTAGGACTTGGTTGTGCATATATTCGATTTGATTCTTGGATGATGAGCTTCTCGGAATAGAAGTTTGATGTAGACTTAGGATGATGCTGTGTATATCTTCAGGAAATGGCTGTTCATTTTGTGCGTAGTCATCGCAATGATCTTTAATCTGCATATGCAAATATATTTCCATGGTTTCTGATCCTTGACCCTTGGAGAGCGCAGAAGATATGTATCCATGGTCCAGTGTTGCGCTACAGGCACTGCACTGTATCTGGCTAACAGCTTTACTGTAAACGTTCTATAAAGACACGTGCAGTTGGCCAGATAAAGGAGTTGGGTACTTCAGGACCTAGGATATTCTCCCCCTCTTCCAGCTAGGGGAAAAGGTCTTCAATATGCATCCAGACACCTAGTTGGTGTCTATAGTGGAATGCAATTGTCCATGTTTCTTCATCAACTTCGGGTTAATGAAGTTCTCATCTGCAGGATGATGAGTCATCTTCAGGATGATGTTTTCATCTTCTGGTTGATTATTCATCTTCTGGATGATTATTTCATCTTCAGTATGATGGTATTATCATAAGGATGATATTTTCACATTCGAGATGTACAGTCATCTTCAGGATGATGTTATCGTGTACAGAATGAGTATTTCATCTTTAGGATGATAGTTTCATCTTCAGGATGATGGTATCATCTTCAAGATGTACATTCATCTTCAAGATGATGGTATCATCTACAGAATGAGTATTTCATCTTCAGGATGATGGTTTCATCTTCGGGATGATGGTCTCATCTTCAGGATGATTATTCATCTTCAGGATGATGGTTTCATCTTCAGGATGATAGTCTCATCTTCAGGATGATGATTTCATCTTCAGGATGGTAATTCGTAAGGGTATGTTGGCACATCATCCATAGCAACATAGCCTAAAATTTTCTTTGCCAATCGTGTGGTTTTCGCAACTATGACCAGAAAGCCTGATGCATCAGTTTAAATAATTTTGTAAGTGAGTTAAGCTCATCTTACATGGTTACTTCCTGGTTTCTACGAAATAAACCTTTAAGCTATAGCGTTTTGCTTATAGCATACGATTTTAATTATTTATACAATACTCGGCAACCCACAGGTTTGATATCTTTTGATATCAGGACTTCAGGTCCAAACACTTCACATTTCATAAGTGAGTCCAGCTCAACTTATTATTGCCTCGTTTCACATAATTTGGCCAAATTTCTGCGATTGCTTCAGGAAACGGAGATTGGGAACGGTATCAATGGCAAAATGAAATGTGAGTAATTGTCGACAAGTGTGTTTTATCCAAATACCTCTCCATATACGTACATTATTCAATTTATTCCAGATTCATCTCTTCTGGAGGTTCTGGAAAGGAAGAGGATATGGAGATGAGCTCACTTTCCTGCGGTGGTATTGTTTTAGGGTCTCCAGGAGTTATTTCTCGCTTTGGAGCCTCGTGGTATGTCCTCTCATCCGTTGAGGATATCCACTTCTGCTACTGGTGGATTGCATCCATTATATTTGGTATGTCAATCCTAGCTGGATTTTTAGTAGCAGGGATGTGTGAATTTGACAATATTTATATTGTCAGTAGCTATGTCTGATAACTGTTTAACAGTTTCATAAGTGTGGATCTTCGGGATCTCATCACTATTCATGATAATCAGATCATAGGTATTAATATTTTAAATGGTCAAATTGAGCTTTAGGCTCATGGATGATTATAGTATTTTTGTTAAACCTAATACTGGGGAATTAAGGTTATGAAAGGATCTTCAGGATCACATCAAGTCTTTAAAAGAGGGCCCATCAATGCACGTCTTAGGAGAAGTGATTTTAAATGCTTCCCCTGTTTAGAGTGCTCAGAATCTATTTATCTGGGGTAATTACTTTCAATAAATAGTTCTGTATTATGATGGTCCATAATGGTGATATGGGGATGTTTACTCATCATGGCGCCATCGATAAGATGTGCTCTAAACGCTTCCCCCGTTAGGGGTTCTAAGAAACTGTTTATATGAGGTGATCAGGCTCATATAAATAGGTTCTAAGGAAGCGTTGTGATGGTTTGCATGTTCCCACACGGTCACCTACAACTGGATTTTTAATGGATAAGTAATCCGTTTGAATCATTTTGATGATTTATATATAAACCATTTCTGGGTGTGAACACAAAACTTCAGGATGTTCAATTTTCTTCCAGTTGTTAAATATAATTGATTTCCCAGTGTTATCCACAAAAAATCCGCAATAAGCTCAACTTCAACGAAGTTGAGCATAGAACTGGGGATATGAACCCGCTAAGGCACAATCTATAAGATGTGCAGTAATGCCTCCCCCATTTGGGGATCTCAGAATATATTCATCCAGGATGGTTAATCCCGATGAATAAGTTCCACTGCGTCATTTTTGAGGGTGGTATGAGGGTAAGTAACAGCCCAACCAATATCACAGTAATGTAACATGTCCGTTGTGATTAATAATAATCTGGACTACGATTGGATAACAAAGGTTTGATTATGACCATTTTAAGAGGATATATAGATGAGTACACTAATGTACATCATCGGCCCTATTAGGGAGTGAAAGTTTTTAACTTTTATCCCTAAAATACTCTCAAGAGACCAAGAGGTCTTCATAATTTAATGGTGATAGTAAAATATATCATATAAATTCTATTAGAGGAAGTATTGAGATTCAATATCCACGTGAAGTGGAGATGTTCTCGTAATCATTTTTCCCGTTTAATGGGATAATGAAAATGTCACCATATTTGAAGAAACTTATAGTTCTTTGTTTATATAAGATTGGTAAATGATGTTTTGCATCAATAACAATCCAAGGTGGCATATTATATCGTGCCAAAAGTAAGATTTGGACGAAAGAGAGCACTATAGGTGTTCCTTTATCTTCCTATGTTTGAATTAATTTGGGAAAAAGCTTCTGGCTTTATTGATTTTTAATATTTGAGAGTACGGGCGTATCCTTATATAGAGTATTCAGGCTTTGTAAAGCTTGAACCTCAAGTAGACGTCCCAAAAAATAATTATCTTCTGGATAAAATTAAGGGTGAAATGCTTTTTAAAGCATAAGTCTGATGCTATTTTTGAAAAATACTCACTAATAACTATGGTCTGGTACTAGATAAAATTTTATTTTCATAAATATATTTGTCCTCATATAGTATATATATATATAATAGGTAGATCGACAAACGTCGTCTAGACTAGATATGTATATATTATCAATGGCATAATCTAATGACCTATCATATTACAAAAGCAATATGGGACTTTTCAGAACTTCAGGGTCTGATATAGGTCTGACATTGATTATTCCAAGTAGAGGTATATCATATCTTCCCTTTCTATATTTATGTCCAGGACATAATATGTCATGGTCTTCCCTTGTTTTAAGTATTATACTAATCTAATTTATGATAGACTTTTCAAAGTTCATGTGAATGCACTAGTATGGTCTTCAGGCCATTTTATTGAGCCATTCTGGATTTATGTGGATAGATGAACATGAATACGGGGAGTAAAGATACGTTGGTGCGAAAAATTTAGTTCTCACTTTTATGCATGCACGACTTCAGGCGCGTGCATCAGCAAGGCTAGATTCAATAATTTTACCTTGTAACGTGAGTATACCCAATAAACTAGCGGATTTATGGCATCTTCGGGTGCGCATAATATTATATATTAAAATAGATATGATATATCTATTTACCACGAAGTACACATCATTTAGACATATCTCCAGACGATGGAAGCATTAATGGTCGCAAAATTAAAAACGTATTTTATTTGGTTAGAAGGGTATGAACATTCTATTTGAACTTCAGGTTCATTTGTCAATATAGATATGATTTATAAATTTTTTTTGAAAAATTATTATTGTACCAGAATCATAGTTTGAGTACAAATGCATGAATAAATCATGCAAATAGCAATTAAACATGTAGTTCATATATATTACAAGGAACAACATATGCAAAAAATATGAAACTACTAGATATAACATGCATAAGATGTATTTTCAACATAACAAGCAATTTATATAAAAATTACGTTTAATAATTACTTGGACCACGGGGAAACGTTATTACCCGTTAGGTTAGGTAACTAACGACAGAGCGGTCATAGGGTATTTGTAATTATTAAATTGTGAAGGATTAAAATTAAATCCAATTTTTATATAATTTGCATTTTTGTTGAATTTAACATAATATTAAACAAATAATTAATATTATGAACCAAATCAACTAAAAAGTTGTCAAAATTAATCATTTAATGTTTCCTAATTTTTACAGAATTTTCCAGCAATATTCTGGATTTTTCTGCTAATTTTAAGGAAACTATAGTGGAAACTGATATTAAATTCTGTTTTTAATTATTTTAAAAGCCTATTGGGCTTATGTTAGAGCTTCAGGCCCAAAACAACCAATAAGACTTAAATATCTAGTTGGCTAGATAAAAGAGATTGGAATCACCGAAGGAAAACAAACTTCAGATTCACCACCAATGTTACCCTTGGCATCTTCTTCTATTTGGGAGAGAAAGAAAACATCGTTTCTTTTCTTAAGTGTTTTTTTTCCGGTTATCATATGGCTCAATAAATTAATAATTTCAAAGGACCATAATTTAAAGTTTGAATATTCAGGCCCAAGTGAATAGAATTCTCCAAATATTTTGTAAGGGTAAGGCCGCAGGCTTCAGGCCCGTTAGGGTAATTTCTGCTCCTTTTTAAAAGCATGTGTGCCTGATGTGGGCTTCAGGCCCATATATTAAATATCTTATATACGAAGAGTCCCCAAGGAAAAGTGATGGCTAGGGGTTGCCTAGCTTCGCTTATATATTAATATAAAGAGTTTAGAATCTCAATGAGTGGATATATGAAAAGTCTCAAGACCCACTCAGAACAATTTCCATTTATTTTGGTTAGAAAAATAAACGTCCTTTTCATTATTATCATTTTGTAGGCACGCACATCTGCAACTAGCTGATCGTAAGGCCCTTCATTGGTTTAATAGAATTAATATTTGATTTATAAACCAACAATGTGAAAATTGAACAGCAATATTGTAACGGCCGGTATTTTCTAGGCGTATTTTTGTGTGCCCGTATTTTCGTTTGAACCATCCGGATATTTTCGTGCGCGAGTTCTATTTTGTACGTCAACGCGAGCGCGTATCCGTTCCTCGTTTTACCGTATCATCATTAACCGACTATCAATTTTAACTAATTACCTTAACTTAATTATCTCACTGATTACAAAATTGCTAATCACCTCAACTTTCACTAATAACTTTATTTATTCTTACATTTTACTTAAACTACTTAATTACTTCGATTAGAAGTTAATCACTAATTAATTTTAACCCTAATTAAATCATTGTTTAACTTAACCTACCCTATTGACTTCCACCGTTTGGGTGGGTGAGATCCAACATGCACATCAAGTTTCCCCCCACATCCAGCTACCCTCCTTCAACTGATGTTCCCTCACCATTCCTATAACAGTTACAACAACACCGACATAGCAAAAACCACCATCGTCTTCCTCATCCTTCCCTGTAATCTTCCTCTTCCCCTGCAAACAAAACAAACCAGATACAAGCAAAAATCCAAACCAAACTCTACAAATCAGCCAACCAAAACACCAAATCCAAATTCAGCCTTCAACAAACATTCAAACCAGAAACCCAAGTTCTCCCCCACCAAAAACAAGCCTCAAACAAATTCATCCCTCTGCAATTCCACAATCAACTCATCAAATTAGCCCCAAACCAGGGACGAATCAACCCAAAAATCCCCAAACTCTTCCCAAAATCATCACCAAATCCAAATCAGCCCCTCAAACAACACACACCCAAATCTGAAAACCAAATTTCAAAATAGAAATTGAATCAAACAGCAAAGAGATGATCTGAAAATCAATTTCAGGATCTTCAAACTTTCAAACCCATCTTCTTCCCATCTTCTTCTTCATCCTTCCTCCTCCCCCACCATGGCCGACCTCCACCCTCACCGTGCGCCGTGCGACTCCCCAACCCGTCGGAAACCGCCCCCTCCGCCTGCCCAGCGCCGGAGAACCCCCGCCCGCACGCGCCCAACCACGCGCCGACCGTCGGAGCCGCCTGCAGACCCGCCCGCCGCCGGATGTGACCGCCGGAGCCGCCATCCACCCTCTTCCGTGCGTGCATCCTCCCTCCCCTCCTTTGTGTTAGCTCTCCCCTTGTTGCGTTAGCTGTTTGCTGCAAACACAATGAAATAAGAAAAAAAAAGGAGAAATAAAGAGGAATAGAAAGTGACAGGAGAGAAAGAGAGGTGACAGAGAGAAAGAAAGGGACAACCTTTAGTTAATGATAGAAAGAAGGCAGGTTGTAAAAAGAATGGAGAGAGAGAGTAGGTTATATTAATGTAAAGGGGTATTATTATAATGTAATAGTATGTGTGGTGGGTGTGCCCTTCTAATGAAATGCTAACATGCTAATACCCATTCAAATTAACATGATGCCCTTGTAATTAGATTAGTAGAGTTAATTAACATTAATTAGTGTTATTTTAAATGTTAATCTGCTCGTGTTATATAATTACAGCATGTTAGCAAGTTGTAAATAATGTTAGGGCGATAATACCCGCATATAATAAGGCGTACCATGTTAGTAATATCCTATATAAACGTTACACTAGTCGGAGAACCCGATAAAATTAATCGAACCCACTTTAGAGATTAATTTAATAATGGGTTTGTATCGCGAAATATCTAATTTGGTGATGTGTTCATCTAAAACAGAGAACCACTACCACCGTAACGAAGTACCCGTCAGGACGAACCCAACGACACCAAAATCACCGAAAACAGGCAAGTATGCAATTTATAGTGAATTTGTGAATGTTAACGCTCTTTAGTTTTCAGCATGCAAAGTTCCATAACTCCGTTTACATGTCGTACTTGTTAAATCTCACACCCAGTACTTTTGTTAAATTGTTGTAAATATTGCTCGATATTCTTGTAACCATGGAAATTATTGCGTAGAGATAAATGGTCATATTATTTAAATTGCTGCATGTCTCAAAATGACTAACAAGAGAGTGACATCGTGAAATCGTGCGCCTCGAAGGCGAAATCGTGACTTTCGTGATGTCATGTGAGTTGACTAGGCTGGCTCGTGTTCCAGCACAAATATTGGGGTGGGGTTAGGGTTGTGCGGCCACTAGGCGTATGACGGGGTACTCTCTTCAAGGGCACCACCCGTATGCGGTGGGTTAGCGCCAAGCACGGTAAGCCCCCGTGTGAAGAACGACCCACTCATCACGTCCTACCGGCGAGAACCCTATTATAGATGTGTGACACTAACTTGAAACTTGCAAAGTGAAATTGTTACCTCAGTGAAAATTGACATGTTTTACTTTACTCGTCAGATTGTTTAGAACTGCATGATAGGATGTTTTTACTTTAAAATCAGCATGCTCAAACTTTTATTTCTATCTCGTTTAAATTATAATTGCCTCTTAAATTCAGTATAAATTTGTATATCTTGCCTTGGGTTCTAACTCTACTTGCAGACCCTTGCTGACATACATTCATGTTTTTGGATGTATGTCAGATCCCGAGCCATAGCACCAGGATGACTAGTTGCGATAGCTGAACCAGTAGGCCGAGGATCGTTGACTAGTGAACCGTCATTGCAATTCACTCATTTGTTGTACGGGTCATAAGACCCTCTCTTTCCTAATTCTGCATTGTTGTAACTCCTTTGAGATGTCTGAGATTGTAATAATTTTCTTTTTATCTGTGTTGTTTTGAGTAATGCAAAGCAAGAACCTGCAGTTTTCACACAGACGCTTATTGTGTAAGTGAAAATTGAACAGCAATATTTGGTTTATGTACATTATTTTTTTTCTTTTTCCACCACATTGATTAAATGGATGAAATTGATCGGAGTTGTTGCTGGACCCATTTGGATAGAAAATGGGTCTCTGGCTTCTTTAGATCTATGTTAGAAATTTAGGATTCGAGTAGCAACAGTAGCAACAATGTTTGGTTTCATAAACTGAGGTTAGGTGGAGCTTGGGATCCAAATTGAGGTTTTAGAAACTGAACCTTGTTTGGAAACCAATACAGACTTTCGAAAGCTAAGGATAGGAGGCCCTAGTCTTATGAAACTGTAGTTTGTGAAACAGTGATTGGATTTTCACCAACTGTGAGAAAATAACGTTGGTGTGAATACAGCCCTCGGTTTCATCTTAACTTCAAAGAAATCACAGTTTACTAAAATGTGTTATCAAACCAGGCCTTATAGTGCAATATGCATAGTGAACTGTTCAAAATATCACCATTCAGTGTCAGGAGAATTTTTGGCTTCAGTATGAACATTGCCAATTGATAGTTGACTATCTAAAAACAATTAGATCTCGGACATGATCATGAACAAAAAAATTGGAATTTTTGCGCCAATCTAAAAATACCTCTAGATCGCGCGTGTGCTACGAAGCCTTTTCGGAGCATCGATTTCTTTCTCGAGATGTCTCGAAAAAATTCGACAGAGCTTCGCCACCGCCAACGAGAATAGATTCCATAGCGCAACCTCCATGCGATGGTGGCAATCCAAATAGCCAAGAAATTGATTCCTTTGCTTTTAGAAGAGAAGAGAATTTGATGTGTAGAAATTTTTCTTAGAGCGAGGTGCTGATAACGTGTTAAATAAACTTAAAGAAGGAGTAACCATGGCTCATAGCCATGGTTTTCTATATATTCATATCCATGAAATACCAAAGGTCCACACTACTAAATAGTGGGGAGTAATGGAGGGATAGAGAGGTGGGGAGGCCAAAAGCCTCCCTCACTCATAACAAAGATGTGTTTTTTGTCTTTTTTGACAAAAATCCTAAATACACCAGGTATCATCTTTTTTTTATGTTTTCACGAGTGTAATATAGCGTAGCTAGATTTGTCATTGTGATATTCGAGTTAGGTCTTGTCGATTCATAAATCAGATCAAGTGTTACATAGGATGTAATATATAAAAATAATTAAAATAAAAAGCTCGGCCTACGCCCTTAAATGTTAACTTGTGTGTAGCTAAATTTCTCGTGTGCGGCCAGTAGAACACCATGACACTCAAATGTTGAAGTGATAACTATCCACCTTCATGATACGAACACCATGACACTCAAATGTTGAAGTGATAACTATCCACCTTCATGATACATACGCCAAAATGACCAAGATAACCAGGCATGGGTTTTAGTAAGTGCTTCATGTTGATGCCTAGAATCTTGTGGATCTCAGACCTAGTTGTCGGAACGAGCATTCACACAACAGAGAGTCCGAGCAGGTCGTTTCGCCGGGCCGGGAGAGGCTCCTTCGCCATCGCCTGGAACAGAGAGAAAACATGTCAGAGGAACCGGAGGGTGTGGGCCTCCAATTCGATTTCAATGCTTAAGGCAGTATCAAGCAGAGGAAGGAGTAAGCGTGGTCGTGAGTACCCACCACCAGCATATTGAGTTTGTGTGCTAGACACTTTGAGGTAGTAGATTTTCTCCGGATGTTTAAAGATGTTCCGAGAGATTCAAAGATACCTCATAAAGGGGATGCTGCCTGGGTTTGGTAGGATTAAGGGAAAGCCTTGTCTTGTCTGATGGTTTCCCCCTCTCCTTCGTCCCGACTCGCCGTTTGTCAACGGGATCGTCGATAGGATTCCCGGGATTTGAATGTTGCCACCATTACTGTTCCCTGATAAAGTGGGACGTGCATCAATAGCTGACAGACACATAATAAAGTGTCAGATCCATATAGATTATAAACATCAATGGGAGTTGATAGAATGGCATTTGCGATCTTTGTTAGGAACCGATTACTTATAAGAACAGTATTCCATTTAGGATCAAATCGTAGCATGAAACCCTTTACCCAGCTAATCGAATCATCAATGGTTTTGTGATGGATTCAGGAAGGAATGAGCTATTGAAAATCCCAATGTCGTCACCTTTTACCATGAAGAAGCATGTAATAGGTCAAGTGAAAAGATAAACCATGACATATATAAGATAAGGGGATCGGATATTGGCTTTGAAGAGGGAAACATAAGATAGGTATTTGGCGTTCATCAAGCATAACCAATTAAAGTTAGGAAAAGCAAGAAGTTTCAAGACCATCTTCATGAACACATTGAGATTGGCTTGTTTTAAAACTTGAAAGCCTAGATAGCCCTCTTTTTTTGGAGACTCTAAGAGATTACATGCCTTGAAACATAGGTGTTATTGTCCATTCTTAAGAACCCGGAATAAGTCATGTGTATTCTACTCTATGGACTGGATTATAGTTAATGGGAGCACAATCGTGTTAGGATACTGAGTCACCCTTTGTTTATTTTGATGATAAGCAAACAATTAGTGTTGCTAATAAGGTTAATTTGTGAGTGTAGGTACACAAGACAAAAGTCAATGAGTTCAAGTCAAGTCAATATAATCAAGTCATCAAGTCAAAGAAACTCATTCAAGCTAACCAAAGTGAAAGAAAAAGATCAAGCTTGAAGAAGAAGAGTCATGGAGTAGGAGCTCAATTATGTAGATGAAGAAGCCCATCCATGACTCATGAAGTGCAAGAACTCAAGAGACAAGCTAAAGATCAAAGCCTACATCAAATGCTCCAACTTGTGTGAGTTGATGTATTTTTATGTACTTGTCTTTAGAATGTTTAAGTCTTTAAATTGAAGCTTGCACAAACTTAGAAAATATCTTAGAATATTTGAAAAGTTTCAAAGGTTTTCAAAATTATTTTCTAATTATTTTAGATCAAACCATATGCCTAATAGGTAGCCTAGTCGATCAATATAAATATCCAGTCTACTAGCTATAAAGTCTAGATATATGTCAGCAACTGTCAAGAATTAGTCAACCATGGTTATGGAACTAGTCGTTACATAACTAGTCGACTAGTTACATAACTAGTCGACTAGTTTGTATAGAGAGCTCCAGCTCCTTTAGATACTGATTGCATAGTCGACCAGAGTACAAAGTAATCGACTAGTGACCTGATTAGTCAACTAATGAGTGAGCTCTATTCGACTAGTAACTAGCAATTGGCTTATAACAATAATATTTTGACTAGCTGCTTCTAATCGTTGGAGAGGCATTTTGGGCAATATGTTTTGTCCAGACTTAGGGGCTATATATGGGGGTTTGCTCAAAGGGGGTTTACATCAACATAAGAGAGAATTTTCACAAAGAAAAACAATCTTTCAATCTCTCTTGTGCTCTAATTTCCAAAAGCAAAAACCTATCTTTTTGGCCAAACTTTTCCAAAAGCCTTTAAGCAATCTCTTGGCCTATTTTATTTGATTTATATAAGCTTTTATCGTAGATTTATTTAAGATCAAAGACCTTCTCCTTAGTCACACTTTCACATCTAAGCTTCAACAGCAAATGATATAGGAGTTTGTACTGCATCAACAAAAGAGTAGGTTATAAAATCCATTGGTGTGTGGTAGTAAGTTGATTGGAAAATCCCCAAGTGTTGTGGTCCAACTGTGAAGATGTGTTTGTTGGAAAATCTTCACTTGGTGACAAGTGGGAAAATCCTTACTCGATAAGGTAGTTGTAAATCCTCTAATCGTAGAGATGGTTGGAAAGTCCTATTGAGGAGTCACGTGTAATCTTCTCTCTAGGAGAGTTTGATTAGTGGAAACTCCAAGCATGGCTTGGGACTAGACGTAACATGAGGATTGGATGAACCAGGATAAATCTCATGTCATCGCATTGCTCTCTTTGTCTTTTGTGCTATTATTTCATATTTGTAATTGTGTTTGCATTTCCGCTGATTATTCTTGTAATTCTTGTTTTGTTGATTGAGAATCAATTAGATAACACTAATTGACTTCTTAGGTGAAATATTAAAGGAAATTTTTTAAAGTAAAGTTTGTTTACATAACACTACTAATCCACACTCTAGTGTTTATTTACCATCTACATGATCCAACAAATCATGCTCATGTAATATGCTTGAATAGAAACAAAGGATGATTTTATCAACAAAAAAACCCCCCCATCCCTATATGTGAAAGTTAATTTTTTTCATATTAAAACCTTGAAATCTATATTAACAACAAGGAAGATTTAACTACAATAAAACTCATTTCCCTCCTATGGGTTGTTGAGATAAGCACACATGCAGCTAAGAAGGCCAATTTAGGGATGTCTTTACCTAGGAATGTATATTAACACTTAAGAGAATAGTTGATTCTAAGAATTTAGCTTACTGCCCCAATCAAAAAGAGTATAAGGAAAAATATATGACTGATTTACCTTGGAATAATTATAATGAAACTGCATAATTATGATAAATCTCTCTATCAGCTATAAGAGCTATCTACTATCTAGTTACAGTTTCACGCAATGGTTGAATCATATTAGATATAATTTTAGCAACGATATTGTAAATAACAGTAGAATAACAAATTGGTTGGAAATCAGAAGGATACTCACAGTCTTGCTTCTTGGTCACCATGGTGAGTTAAGTATGGTTAAGCTTGTTAAGGAGGGAGCATGTTTAGAAAATGACATGGATGGTCACAATCGGATCAGATCATCAAAACAAGGAGAGGTGTGGGGTGCATAGAATAAACGGTGAGCACGGGTGCATGGTACCCAAATACCCGGGGGATCCTACCCGAACGGGTATGTTCCGGGTAGATACACATTAGTTCTGAATAGGTTCCAGTAGGAAAATTAAGAATCAGTATCATCCGATTCTGGTTCCCATATAGGGAACAGATGCCCAGGCCTGAAACTGGTACCCGAAATCGTTTAAATTTTTGTAACATGGAATGATAGTGCATATGTCTTCTTCAATTTTAAGTTTTTGAAGGGTAATTGATTTCATAAATAAAGTCAAAAGATAGAATCAACTAGACAGAATTTGGGGTATAAGTGGACTAGGGGAAAAGAGTGAAGACACCCAAAAACCTAGGCCCCTAGCATCTCAAAGCAAGCTAAATCCAAATACGACCCATACATACCACCAGACCAACCAACCACTAGGACATAAGTAATAATCCCAAATCAGGTCGTGTACTCGTGTCAGACTCGCCCCACCTTGACCCGAGAACTCCTGCGAGGAGGAAGTGACACCTAGAACTTCTTCTTCACAGAAGCAATAACCGGCTGCTCCCGTTCGGGATTGTCGGTGACAAGGAAAAAGGGTGGCATGTCGTCTTCATCGTGGCAGTCGTCATTGAGAAGCGATGTAGTAGAATGAGCAATCCCATGTGTCTCCAGAGGAGATGGACGAGAGGATGTCGCCATAGCAGCACGCAAATAGTCACCAGTAGTAGATGTCATCTCCCCAATATCATCCCCAATAAGGGGAGCCAAAGAACTAGCATCCCCAGATGAGAGCTTAGGCCAGTGCTCTGCACACAAATCTTCTACCTCATCCTCATCAGACAGCGATTCCACCCCACAATCAACACCCTTACCTTTGTCTCTAGTCAACTCAGGGCCAATATGCTTAGGATCAACAACAATAGTGTCAGGGACAAGACCACCATCACCCTGCTCCTCCAACACTCCCCCACCCTCCGTAGCATCCATCCCATTTTTTTCCAAAATCCATAGAGGGACCAGGCCCCCCCAATGACTCCATCGGGCACTGAGGAGCAGTATGACCAAATGAGAAACACTTGGTGCATCTCGGAGGTTCGACCTGATACTCAACCTCAAGAACAGGTGACGATCCGTCTTCAAACAGCAGGTTGACTTTTCTAGGGAGTGCCAGAGTCGCGTCTACATCAATGAAGCATCGTGCAAATTCAATCCACTCAAGATTGGCCGTCGTACGATCCATGCAAATAGGGTCACCAACCAAACTGGAGATAATGTTCAGAATCTCTGGCGACCAAAGGTTGAGAGGAAGAATGAGAAATCTCACCCAAACTGGGACGCGACGGAGTAGATCTCTCTCGAGCTTGAGCTCATGGGACCATCGTCACAGAACTATCAGATGACCATCGAAGAGCCAAGGACCCACATGTAGCACATTTTCACAATCTTCAGCCAGCTCAAATTTGAAGTAGAAGAACCCGTTGTCACGGGAAAAACACCCGTAAGCCTGCCTTCAACTTCCATAAGCGACTAACACAAGCTCGCACTTGGCTGTAGAACAGGTGATCACCAACAATGTGGCCAACGAGTGTGTTGTCCCAACGTTTTGCAGTGGCCGAAATATAGTGATCAAGTATTAGTCCCACCGGCGCACCATCTCCTCCCAACACGGCGGCTACGAACGAAAGTTTGCGACTTGGATCGCTAGATCTAACTCCTGAGCATATATCTTTCCAAGAACCCGCTGGAGTTACCTTACTGAAATGGAGAGGAATATTTGGCCTCGCCGCACATTTGGCGAGAAGTTAATTCAGATCTGATCGGGCCAAATGAGTACATCGTCTACCACCGTTGTCAAACGGCTCACCCTTCTCACCCGCAGATGTGGTAGATCTAGTTTGGGATTTCCTACCCCGCCTCTGGACAAGCTTCCAATCACCCTCAGCTCCGCTTGATGCCATCTTCTTCAAGCAATAGTCATTACATCGATGATACAGATTAGATGCGTTGATGCATTTATCCATCCTCCATTACATCCACAGATATTGACCACCAGCAACAATCAGCCAGAGCTGATAGCTACGGCAGAACCAGGTCACCGCCTGATATCGTCGTCACCTAGAAGTCGCCCTATCGCCTCAGCTGGAAGAGGAGATCGCTGCCGCCTGGAATATGTCACATACAGATCTGATCGTCGCCGCCTTGAATAGGTCACCCACTGGTCTGATCGATGCCGCCTGGTGGAGAACTGATCGCCTGGAGCCAAAACGATTGTCGTCGCCTGGTGCAGATACGAACACCACCGCCCGATCACCTGGAGGAGATCCGACCGCCTGGTGCAGATCCGATCACCACCGCCTGATCGCCCAGAGGAGATCCGATCGAGGTCACCGCCTGATCGCCTGGAGGAGATCCTGATCACCGCCGCAAAAACGCCTGGAGGAGAAGAGGTAACGCCTGATCACCGCCATGAGGAGAAGAGGTAACCTCCTGATCGCCTCAAGATCCGATCTTCAATTTTTAGTTTCTGTAACATGAATTCATATTGTTAGATTTGAGAGATAAACACATCACCTTTCGATTGTAGCGGATGGAGGAGGAGCGCCTTAGATCGTATTGGAAATCACCGAAGGAAATCCAATTTGTTTTTACCACCAAAATTACCTTCTACTTCTTCTTTGTTTGTGTTGGGAGAGAAGAGAAAAGAACTCTCTTTGTTTTTTTGTGTGTCTCTTACGTAAACTCCCAAAGGGAGTATATATAGGAATGGGATGGAAAGTTTTCTAACGTTGAAAAAGTTTAACGTTAAAAAAACTGTTGAGAATTACTTTTGCATTAGGAACCCCCAACTCTTCCCAATTTCAATTATCCACAAATGATAATCAAAATTTACATATAAGTCCACAATCCTTCAATATTTACATTATTACCCATGGGTCAAACCCGTCATGGGCATACCCAACCCAACACATATGAATTCATATGTTCAGTTGTTCTTGAAGATATCAATGCATTAAAAACATTGTTTTTTATATATCTGTCATGAATTTTTTTAGACATGCCAAAAAGTAAGTTTTTACGGGGTATCCGGAGCCGACCTGTAACCACGAGATCCTGGTAAGTTTCGAATACATGGTCCAACGGGGTATGTTTTGGTTCCAAATTTTAGGAACTGGTCCTATACAAGGGAGGGTCCGAGTATCATTAAAAACAGGGTACCCAGACTCGCTTACCCCTACATAGAAATTGACTAGTAGATATATATCATCAACAAAGATCTACAACCAATTTGGATCGGGTACGGGTAAAGTCAAAGTCTATATGGAGGTTGAGTTCTAAGTGGAGAATGTCTTTGAAATGGTTAATGAATACATTTTTTATGTCTGCTAGTTTCGTAGCACAGTCACCAACCAGATTCTTGCTTTGTTTTTAACATGTTAATGATAATAATTTCATTGGACTTTGGTAATACCTCAAGTTGGATAGATAAAAACTTTATTTGGTCTTGCACATGTTGCATCAATGATTAAGAATACATGGCATTGAGCTTTCCTTGAAGACTAATAATTCTTTCGGTCATGTTCCCAAAAGTGGACATGTACCATTGCTAATCAAATGCTTGAAAGATGTCACCTTGGCATAATAAGAGGCCATCTGAGGAACGTCGAGCCTCGACAAGGACTTTATGAACATTTGGATGTGCAGTCTACATTATTTTAAAATTTGAATCTCTTGGTAAAACGTATGAGTACAAGAGGGCTGTAGAAGACCAGGTAGTGATCAATGTGTGAGATATCAAACATAGTCCTACGGCTAGACAATGGGAAGTGGCTAAGATCTAGTAACATTTTAACACTTAAGAAGGAGCAGAAGTACTATGTGCTATCAAAGGAGATGGTGTTACTGTTGGATATTGAGACACCCCTAGTGTAATTTTGATAATGGTCAAACAAATGAAGTGTACTAATCAAGTTTGTGAGTGTGTAGGTACCAAGACTTAATTACAAAAGTGATGAGCTCAAAAGCGGTGAGGGGCGTAGAAGACCTAGGCTCCAGTCAACAATGATCTGGGTTGATGTGGACTCATTCGATCAGGTGGAGCCTCGTCAGCTATTGATTTGGGACTCTCGGTTTGTAGACCATGGTCGATGGGAGCTGAGTTTCGAGCCTCGGACTAAAGCTAGACCAATCCCTCGGTCAAATACGTCGACTGTTTGACCTTGCTGTTGGGTTGTGACTCGAACGACCTGCACCACAGACAATCGTTAGAAGGGTCGGATCTGAGTTCCGACCCAAATCCACTCCATGCTTAAGTTAGTATGGAGTATGGAATTAAGAGAGGCTTAGGGTGATCAGGATCGACCCAAGGGAGATCGTCCTGATTCATTCACCTCAAGCGTTTGGAGAAAGAAATTTAAGAGTGTAAGGAGATGGATTTGTCAGAGTACCTAGTATTTTGTAACTTTGAAATATGTCCCTTCTTCTGTTGGTTTCTTCTTTATTTATAGATAGAAGTGTCTCTTTAATGACGTTGGTGAATAATGATCCCCAATTATGGTGTCCCGATCATTTCTCATAAGTAGGCATAACCGTTGTCCACTCCTCCCGTCATTTATAAGCACATTATCAACCGCCTCCTCGAGCCACGAAGGCCCAACCGGCAAATGGTGTGCGGGCTTTGGCCAGGTTAGTGGTTAGCCTTCTTTGTGGGCTTCATGGGCCTAATGAGCATAGATGTCGTTTCTATAGGCTTCTTGGCGACAATATTTTCCTCTCCTCGAGTGCCGACCTACGGATTCAACACGAGTAATTAAAAGTGATGGTATGGTAAATAATCTAAATATTGAATTTAGTCCTCACATCGATTAAAATAAGGGATGACCATGAGGTTAAATATGTTAGTACTCATGACTCAGATATGATTAATCCGTTTGAGTCAAGTACGGGTTTCAAGTATATTAGCCATATCCAAGACTGCAACCTAGTTACTTTACGTTAAGGGCCTGTTCGTTTTGGTGAGAATGGTTTTTTGAGAAAGTTGTGAATAGTGTTTATGGTTTGGAATGTTGGGGTGAGAAAAGTAGGGGCTTGTGTTTATTTTGTTGGAAAGTGGGTTGGAAAGTTGTTTTGAAAAAGTTGTGTGGATCCCACACAACTTTATTGTGTTTGTTTTGTTGAGAATGTTGGTTGAAGAAAGTTGATGTGGAGTCCACGGGGTTTAATAATTATTAAATTAAATATTAAACTATAATAATTAATTATAATACTTAAATATACAAAAACTAAACAAAGTGCTCATGTGTCCAAATCCATGTGAGAATAGCGAATTTGTGCAAGAAAGTTGTCAGAACACTGTGCATCCTCAATGCACAGTGTTCCGACCGATTTAATTAATTTTAAAAAATGGAATCGGCTGCTGTGATTGGCACAGGGACGGGAGAGAAAAAGTGGGCCCCCCATATGACCAGATTCCAACCAGGAATCGCTAGAAAAAGCGGAGAATCTGCGCGAGAGAAAAACGAGTGCCACGGCAGATTGTTTTCCACGAAACCCAAAGAAGCGAAACGAATAATGCAACAAAATTTTTGAGATGGAACGTTGGGAATAGTAGCCCAACAGCAGCACAAACAGTGTTATGATGCCACTTTCTTGCCCATTCCAACGAAAACGAACGTGCCCGAATTCTAACCACACCTACACAAACACAAAAACCTTGTGATTGATTTCCATATGTTTGTTTATGTATTTGGCGGTTGAAAATTTAATGATTTCATAGTAAAATTTCACAGTAATAGTACTTCTCTCATTAGATCAACATGCAAAAAGTTTTGAGCTCATTACATCCTTTACACACAAACTCACCATTGTCATTACAGGCAGCCCACCACAGCATCATTTTTAAAAACCATATATCATAAGACGAAAGTGAACAGAACACGAATTGGGGACCAGAACTGATAACAAATTTTAACCATATAACATAAAATGCGTGTTCTATTCCTCAGCTTGCACCTCTATAACAGGCACCAGTCACATTAATTGTTTTTGCTATGTTATGTACATCAAAGCTTATTACTAATTTCTCCCAACACCACTAGCATCTCAGTCGCCAGCATTCTTTTCAGACTGCACTACTTCTCCCTCCCCATTTGCTGCGACATCCATACTGTCTGAAAAGTGCGACCTCAGTCCGATCCAACACTGGTAGTAGTCAGGATCCCTGTAAGGAGACTCGAGAGCCCACGGGCAGACACGGGGAATCAGGGACGACTCGAACATGAACGCCATGGTGTCCCTTATTCTGTACGGCTCAGCATTTTCACCTCGCGCTATAGTTGCCTAATATTTGCAGAAAAACAGGAGACAAATGTGACGGGCATTAACTTATGATGAAAAAAAGGCCATGCTTCTAGATTTCCTTGTTTCGGTTGGAGTCGGGGTTTACCTCATAGCTCTTGGTGTCAGGTCCATGTGGTGTCATGCAGCTGTGGAGGCTCGCACCGCCAGGAAGAAATCCGCCTTGTTTGGCCTACAAGAACGTCGTCGAGGTGAATTGCTGAACTTGTCTAAAATGCCAAGGCTATATAGTAAAAGGAAAATTAACCGAAAGCACATTATTGGGCTAACTAGCAAACAGAGGAAACAGCTTGTTCCCATGGTGGAAATATCAAGCCCCCTCCCTACTAAAAAGCTGTTATTGGCATCACTTGTGGACGAAAATTTCCCTTAGAATTCATCCTACTATCATCATGTCAAGCTTTGGGGGTTCCTTAATTTGAAGTTTCAATTTGGTGCCATTTTCATCATTTCTTTTATTAATTTTATAAAATAGCCGTTGGAAAGTCAAATAATATTTGTATTAATGATCATTATACGTTTTCCTTATTTGATAACAGAATTTTATGAGATAGCAGATTTGTAGGTGATTGTGTAGGATCGCAATAGCAGCTACTCATATTAGAAGATTTGGTAGAACCATATTTTGTATTGATAATACTGGAAGTATATATACATGAGATTCATAACAACTAATCCTACATATATGGGATTGTGATCATAATTGATACAGAATATCCCTACATAT
Organism: Scilla litardierei; assembly: GCA_030789695.1. Classification (NCBI taxonomy): domain Eukaryota; kingdom Viridiplantae; phylum Streptophyta; class Magnoliopsida; order Asparagales; family Asparagaceae; genus Scilla; species Scilla litardierei. The sequence goes on from CM061132.1 coordinate 5,171,853, forward strand.
ATGGGATTATGATCAGAATAGGTAAGTAGGTAGGTAGATAGTTATGATACAGAATATTCATGCTAAAGAATAGGTAAGTAGGTAGATAGTTGCGGGAGCTTCGGAAGACTCGTTCAACACCCCCCGTCAAGTTGGAGTCGGGAGAGATATGTCGAGCACGCCCAACTTGAAAATAATGCGATGAAAAGCATCCGCGCCAAGCGGCTTTGTAACTATATCAGCAAGTTGGTCAGAAGAACGTAAGTAGCCGGCGGAGATAAGGCCGGAAATAATCTTTTCACGGACGAAGTGGCAATCAAGTTCAATGTGTTTTGTACGCTCATGAAAAACCGGGTTGCTGGCAATGTGAAGGGCAGCTTGGTTGTCACAATAAACAGTGATTGGTTGTTGAGGAGGGAAGCCAAGGTCGCAAAGAAGATACTTGAGCCATTGTATCTCCGCAGTGAGAGTTGCAAGAGATCGATATTCGGCCTCGGCGGAAGAACGTGAAACAGTGGGTTGTTTCTTAGTCTTCCATGAAATAGGACTAGATCCAAGCATTGTGATGTATCCAGTGGTAGAACGACGGGTAATGGGGCATCCAGCCCAATCAAAATCAGCAAAACCAACTAGAGAAAGAGAACTAGTAGCTGATAGTAGTATGCCCTTACCAACAGAACCTTTTAGGTAGCGGAGAACTCGATGAGCTGCATCAAGGTGAGTTGAACATGGATTTTGCATGAATTGGCTAAGAGTATTAACGGCATACTGAATATCAGGCCGAGTGACAGTCAAATAGAGAAGACGACCCACAAGACGACGATAAACAGAGGGGTCGGGAAGTGGTGTACCATCATCTGGAAGTAAATGAAGGTTTTGTTCCATAGGGAAAAATGATGGACGACAACCTAGTTGTCCTGAATCAGAGAGAATGTCAAGAGTGTATTTACGTTGACATAAAAGGATACCTTTGTTGGAGCGAGAGACTTCAATACCAAGAAAGTATCGGGGAGTGCCTAGATCCTTAATGGAAAAGGAACTGACAAGAAATTGTTTAGCTTTATGGATGACCGCGAGATTGTTTCCAATGATAATAATGTCATCAACATAAACAAGGACAAATACAGAAATTTTACCTTTGATATATGTAAAAAGACCGTAATCTGAGGTAGACTGATGGAATCCACGTGATATTAGAGTGGAAGAAAATTTCGAAACCAATGACGAGAGGCCTGTTTGAGTCCATACAGAGATTTGTGTAGTTTACAAACATGATTATCATACTTATGATGAAAACGTGGAGGAAGTTTCATGTAAACTTCTTCATGAACGTCGCCTTGGAGAAAAGCATTATTGACATCAAGTTGGTGAAGCGTCCATCCATGAATCGCCGCGATGGAAAGGAGTAGGCGAACAGTAACAAGTTTGGCAACATGTGCAAACGTATCATGATAATAAATCCCTTCAATTTGATTGTATCCTTTTGCAACGAGACGTGCTTTGTAACGCTCAATAGATCCATCGGAATTATATTTGATCTTGTAAACCCATTTACAACCGATGGGTACTTTGCCAGGAGGTAAGGGGCAAAGAAACCAAGTACGATTACGCTCAAGAGCTTGAATTTCAGATGACATGGCAGTACGCCAGTGAGACGACTTAACCGCTTGAGAATAAGTTTGCGGTTCAGTGTGATCAATGATCGTGAATACAAAATCACGATGAGAGGAACTCAATGTGTTTAAAGAGAAGTGGTTGGAAAGGGGAAATTGAGTAGAGGGGAAGACATTTGAGCATATGAAGTCACTTAAGCGAGGTGGCGCGAAGGTCGTACGGATCTTGAGGAGGTAGAATCAGTAGTGATAGGCACAGGAGAAGAAGTTGGACCCAATTCCCGAGGGGAGTCAATAGTAGCATGCACAGGAGATGGTGGTTGAATAGGAGGATCGATTTGAGAAGAGTTCGAGGGAATGACAAGATCCATTTGGTCATCATTTAAAGGAATGATACTTATCGGTGGAGGAGTCGAATGAGGAGTTGGCGATGTGTTACTATAAGGGAAGTGTGATTCATGAAAAACAACATCGCGAGAGACATAAATGTGACGAGTAGATGGATCATAAATTCGATATCCTTTTTGACCAAAAGGGTAGCCAACGAAGATGCCAGGTTTGGCCCGAGAATCAAACTTATGTCGAATATACATATTTTTGGCAAAACACAAACATCCAAAAACCCGGAGTGAAGAATATGATGGAGATGTGCCAAATAATATTTCATGAGGAGATTTAAAATTAAGAACCTTTGCTGGTAATTTATTTATAAGAAAGGCAGCAGTAAGAATACACTCTCCCCAGAACGGGAGAGGAAGACGTCTTTGAAAGCGCAAGGCTCGAGCTACATCGAGAAGATGGCGATGCTTACGTTCAACGATCCCATTTTGTTGGGGTGTGGCAACACAACTACGTTGATGAATAATGCCATGAGTAGAACACCAATTTTGAAATTTGGCGCAAAGAAATTCAGCTCCATTGTCTGAGCGAATGATTTGGAGTTGCGGAAGGAATATGCCACCGTTTCCGGTGTTGATTTTGGAAATGCTGCTATTAAATTGTCTATTAATTTGATTAAAGAAATGGATAATGATGCGAAAAGTGTCGGACTTATTTTTCATGAGATATATCCAGGTACATCACGAATAATCATCAACAATAGTTAAAAAATAGCGAGATCCATTCAGAGATGGAACAGAAAAAGGTCCACATATGTCTATATGAATCAATTCAAAACATTTAGAAGAACGAGAACTACTGTTAGAAAATGATTGATGAGATTGCTTAGCTTGTGGACAAATATCACAAGTAAAATTCTTATTTGAAACAATATCAGGAAAATTGCTTACAATGAATTTAAAACGAGAATTCCCGGGATGACCAAGGCGTGAATGCCATAAGTCAAATTTATTACATTCTTTGAAAGAAAATGCATTATTTAAAGCAGGAACATCATCCAGATAGAAAACTCCATTTTGCAAACTACCCCGACCAATCTTCGCCTTCGAGGAACGGTCCTGAAATAGGCAGTGAGTATGAAAAAATGTGACTACACAATCAATATGTCGAGTTATCTGGGAGACAGATACTAAATTAAATTTGAAAGATGGAATATAAAATACTTCTTTGAGAATGAGATTTGGAGAATGTTTGATAACTCCAATATGAGTTACTGATGCCAATGATCCTTCGGGCATTTGAACTGATAAATGATTTTGCAATGCATAATAAGATGAGAATAATGCACGTGATGTGCATATGTGATTTGATGCGCCAGAATCAATAATCCAAGAAGAAGATGCACAAGTTAGAACTTTATCTACTAAATGTGCAGAGAAGAAAATATTACCTGCTAAATGTGCAGACTTACCAACTGAAGCTTCATTCGTGAGGAGAGCCATCAACTTGTTGTACTGCTCAGTGGTGATATGATTATTTGTTGCCACCGGAGGATTACGTTGAGGTGCTGGACGCTTCACTTGGCCTTCAGGAAATCCGTGCAGCTGATAACAAGTGGCTCGGGTGTGACCGTGGCGATTGCAGTGGTCGCAGAAAGGACGCGATCGCTTTCCAGTTGGGCGATTAGATTGGGGAGTGACGGTGTGTCGATCATTCCATGTTGAATTCCTGGAAGTGTTGAGGGCGGCGGATTCCACAATTGGAATGTGTATGTCTAGCTCTTGTTGCTTTTCTTCTTGACGCACCAAATAATATATCCGTTGGATAGAAGGAAAAGGTTCCATAAGAAGGATTTGTCGGCGTACCGAAGAGAAGTTATCGTGAAGTCCTTGTAGGAATTCCATAGCTCGATCTTGATTCATTTGCTCCATGATGGATTTCGAATTGGCACAAATGCATGGAGATAGGACGATGATGCTGTTCAATTCATCCCAAAGAGATTTCAGTTGGGTAAAATATGAAGAAACATTCATACCCTCCTGTTTTAGATTGGAGACTGGCCTTTTCAGTTGGTAAATTTTCGGCGCATTTGACTGAGAGAATCGATCTTTGAGGTCGAGCCAAATTTGAGCAGCGTTCTCGGAATAGAGAATACTTGGCTGAATCTCTGGAGAAACTGAATTGAGAATCCAACTGCTTACCAAATCAATGCAACGTTCAAAGTTGAGAATGTCACTTTGAGAATCTGGTCTCGACAAGGTTCCATCGACGAAGCCATATTTATTCTTCGCTCGTAAAGCCATTGCTATTGCTCGACTCCACGTACCATAATTGTCACCCGTTAGAAGAAGCGTAACGAGGACAATGGACGGACTTTCCGAGTGATGAACATCATAAAGATTGGATGTGGTCACTGGTGAAGAGGTGTTGAGATTTTGATCAAGGTTGAGAATTTGATCAGCCATGATGAATTGACAAAAAAAATGAAGAACTGCTTGAGTTTTGCAGTTGAATGAGAGCAGCGGGCAGCGGGATTTCGCAGCAAGAAAATCGGAGAGTAAGAAGGCAATATTGTTGATTAATATCGCTCCGATACCATATTAGAAGATTTGGTAGAACCATATTTTGTATTGATAATACTGGAAGTATATATACATGAGATTCATAACAACTAATCCTACATATATGGGATTGTGATCATAATTGATACAGAATATCCCTACATATATGGGATTGTGATCAGACTAGGTAAGCAGGTAGGTAAATAGTTATGATACAGAATATTCATGCTAAAAAATAGGTAAGTAGGTAGATAGTTGCGGGAGCTTCGGAAGACTCGTTCAACAACTCAATTATAGGAGCTAGAATCACTCGGTCATTTATGTAGCATGCTGTATATAAACAGCTTCAATATACAATGAAAATTATCGTTACAGAAATATCCGTGTCTTTCTTTTCCTAGTATCAGAGCGGGACTAAATACTGACTCTTCGTTTCTTTTGAATCCTTCCATTATCCTTCCATTGTTCTTCCATATTTTTTCCTCTCATCATGGCTGGAGAATATGTCGTACCTCCTCCTAAATCATCAAAGACAGACTCATCTGATCCTTATCACACTCATCATTCAGATCATCCCGAAATGATTCTAGTCTCCAAAACCCTCAATGGTGACAACTATCCTGGTTGGAAAAGGGCTATGACATTGGCCTTGAACTCCAAGAACAAGCTAGGGTTCGTCGATGGCTCTTGTGAACCACCATCAAAAGAAAATCATCCTAATTCCTATGGATCATAGTCCAGATGCAATGTCATGGTCCATTCCTGGATTATCAACACTCTTGATCCAGAAATCGTCGACAACGTTATCTACTACACTACTGCTCACGAAGTTTGAGAAGATCTACATGAGCGATTCTCACAAGGTAATGCGCCTCGGGTTTTTAAAATCCAGTAAAACTTCGCATCTCTCAAACATGGACAACTCTCTGTCTCTACTTATTATACTAAACTGAAAAGTTTATGGGATGAATTTGCTATCTATTCTGACTCAAACCAAGGAGCACCAGGCGAGGAACAGAAACTGATGCAATTTCTAATGGGATTAAATGATACTTACACTGGGATTCGGAGTCAGATCTTGTTGCATATCCCTTTACCTACTGTTCGTCAATCCTATGCCTCAGTCACCTAGGCAGAAAAGCAGATCCAAATCAGTTCTGCAGCCAATGAATCAGTAGCAGCCATAGCAGTCAAGAGCAATTCCAAACAACAAACTCAACCCTTGTCGCAGGGTGGAAACTCCAGTTATTCGTCCGGCAGCAGCGAACGAAGGTTCTCAGGTAACGATTGTCGGTGGTCCTCCGGTGACGGCGGTCGATGGTTGTCAGGATGCAGTCGCTGGAACTCGAGCGACGATAATGGTGGTTGATGGGGAGAACGACGCGGTCAGGCCAGAGGAGGTCGTTCTACTGGCGTTGGGAGAGGACGCCCCCAATGTTCACATTGCAACGAATTGGGTCACTGGGTTAATACATATTGGGAATTACTTGGGTATCCACCAACTCACCCAAAAGCAAGATCAGTCCAATCCAAATTTGCTAATAATATCTCTATGACTCCCAGTGATGAAGGAACTGTGATTGTGCCTAAAGCCCATCTGGAGCAGCTCCTTTCAATGCTCAACAATCAAGAAATCAAATCAGGTTCGACCTCTGGTTCAAACGCTAATACGGTAGCAAAAACAGGTTTGTCCAAAATAAATTCTCAAAATTGGATCATTGACAACGGAGCAACTGATCATATTGTTTCATCACAATTATTCCACAATGGTAAAAATTGCTCAGTGTCACCTGTATTGTTGCTAAGTGGAGATAAAGTCGAGATTGCAGCCAAAGGATCATTGTCTCTTAATTCCAAAGACATTTTACATGATGTATTTTTTCGTGCTTACATTTAAAGTGGATTTAATGTCTATAAGTCGTTTGACAAGAGGTTTAAAATGTTCAGTCACATTTTTCCCATATTGGTGTATTTTGCAGGATCTGGCTACGAGGACGATTGGTTTGGGTAAACAACAGAGTGGATTATACTATTTGGTGGCGTTATCGACAGACAAATATGAGCATCAGTCAAACACAACCAAAAATCCTCCATCCTGCAACCTTATCACTTCATCCACCGATCTGTGACATAATCGTTTGGGTCATGTCTCTCCTTTACAATTGAACTTCCTTACTAAACATTTTCTGAACAGTTTCAGTTGAATCAAATAATGTTTGCCATATTTGTCCATTGGCTAAACAAATTCGTTGGCCTTTCGGAACAAGTACTATTTCTTCCATTAAACCATTTGATATTATACATTACGATATTTGGGGTCGCTACAATCATGTTTCACTTTCTGGTGCTTATTATTTTCTCACAATTGGTGATGACTATACACGTTTCATATGAATTTTTTGATGAAACATAAGGATGAAACTCAACCTGTTTTGAAACGTTTTTAGCTATGTCCTTACACAATTTGGAACACGCATTAAAACTTTTTGCAGTGTAATGGTGGAGAATTCCTTTATATTCGAACTTTTTTCCAAGATAATGGGGTCATTTTTCAACATTCATGCGTTTACACCCCCCAACAAAATGGGGGTAGTAGAACGAAAACATCGTCATATTCTTCAGGTTGCTTGTGCCTTAAAATTTCAGGCCAATCTCCCTACAAATTTTTGGGGAGAGCGTGCCCTCACATCTATTTATATTATTAATCGATTACCTTCTCACTTCTTTCTTTCAAAACTCCTTTTGAACTTCTCCATTCAAACTCCCAATTTTTTCTCACTTTCGCGTGTTTGGTTATCTTGCTTATGCTACAAATGTTATGATTTCTCATAAATTTGACTCTCGAGCCATCCCCGCTGTTTTCATTGGTTATCCTCTTGGTCAAAAGTGTATAAATTATACGATCTTACTACCAAAAAAATCTTCACTCGTCGGGATGTCAAATTTTATGAGAATATCTTACCTTATTCCTCCTCTCTAGATACTTATACAAGACCCCAAAAACAAGCCCATATTCTAGGCTCAGTTCCCCTCATTCCACACACTTTTGATGATTCATTTGATATGCCTCAGAAAACCCAAACCATCGACCAAACCACAGATCCTCCGGCACTCCGCCTGCGACGGCTCCACCATATGCCACATCTCAGCTCGAACCAGCCGGTACTCCTTTCGCCATCCCTCCACCATCCATCCACCACCTCTGGCACTCCTTCAGCCGCTACATCTCAGCCCGAACCAGCCGCTGTCCGCCGTTCAAGCTGCTCCACAATAACACCTCAAAAGCTTGTAGAATATGTATGCTCTGTTGTTACATCTGACCAATCTAATCCTATACTGTCAGGTTCTACAAAAGGTACCCATTATCCTCTTAATCATTACGTTTCTTACCATCGCTACACACCCACTTATAAATCCTTTCTAGCCAATATACAATCTGACATTAAACCAAGTTCCTATTCAGAGGCAACAACTAATCCCAATTGGCAGACAACGATGCACACTGAGTTGCATGCACTTGAGGATAATGGAACCTTGTCCCTCACACCACTTCCAGTTGGTAAAATTCCGATTGGCTGCCGTTGGGCGTATAAGGTAAAACTAAAGTCAGATTGCTCAATTGAACAATATAAATCACGATTGGATGCGAAGGGTTACACGCAGCTAGAGGGCGTTGATTTTCAAATATTTTCTCTCCTACCGCCAAGATTATTTCAGTTCGGTGTTTGATGGCAAGTGTTGCTGCTCGTGGCTGGTCCTTGCATCACCTTGATGTAAACAATATTTTTTACATGTCAATCTTGATGAGGATATATATGTCACTGCCACTAGGGCTCTGGCGACATGGGATGATCAATTAGTGTGTCGCCTCCACAAGTCTTTATATGGGCTGAAGCAGGCGTCTAGACAATGGTTTGTGAAGTTTTTCGAAGATTTTCGTTCAGCCGGTTTTGTGCAATCCAAGGCAGACTATTCTTTCTTCACAAAAGGCAAGGAAAGTCATTTACTGTCCTTTTGATTTATGTGGATGATATTTTGATTACTGGCAATGATTCTGAAAGCATATCTGATGTCAAGAAATTCCTGCATTATAATTTTCGACTTAAAGATTTAGATGATTTGAAATATTTCTTGGGCATTGAGGTTTCTGCATCTAGAAAAGGCATTAATATATCTCAAGCGAAAATATGCTTTGGAGATTATCAAAGATGTGGGTTTATTTGGTGCTGCTCCTATTGAGACCCCCATGGAGCGTGGTACAAAATTATGTGAGACTAGTGAACCACTACATGACCCAGGAAAATACAGGAGACTTATTGGCAGGTTAATCTATCTCACGATTTCAAGACCAGATATCACCTATGCAGTTCATGTTCTAAGCAGATTTATGCATCAACCTCGGAAAGAACATTGGAATGCAGCTTTGCATGTGGTGCGCTGCTTAAAAGGGTCCCCCTGATCAAGGTCTTTTCTTTTCTGCAAATAGTGATTTTAAACTAATAACCTTTTGTGATTCAGATTGGGCAGGATGTCCCCTCGCTAGAAGATCAACCACATGTTATTGTGGTTTCTTGGGTCATTCTTTAATATCATGGCGGTCAAAGCGACAGAAAACAATTGCTCTATCATCAGCAGAAGCCGAATATCGAGCAATGGCAGGAGCTTGTTGTGAATTGACATGGTTACGTTGTCTACTTCAAGATTTGGGAGTTTTTCATCAAGAATCTGCTTTATTATAAATTGTTACAACAATGCTGTGTTACATATTACTGCTAACCCTGTTTTTCATGAACGCATCAGACATATTGAAATGGATTGTCATTACATAAGGGATACGATTCAAGGAGCTGTTGAGACAAGATTTGTAAAGTTACAAAATCATCTTGCAGATGTACTAACCAAAGCTCTGGAAAAGGATATGTTCATACCAATGATCCACAAGTTGGGAGTTCAAGATATCCACTCTGCAACTTGAGGGGTAGTGTTGGAAAGTCAGAATATTTGTATTAATGATCATTATTTGTATTAACTATCATTATACGTTTTCCTTGATAACAGAATTTTATGAGATAGCAGATTTGTATGCGCTTGATTGTAGGATCGCAATAGTAGCTACTCAATTATTGGAGCTAGAATCACTCTGTCATTTATGTAGCATGATGTATATAAACATCTTCAATATACAATGAAAATCATCGTGCTAGCAATATCTGTCTTTATTTTCAATACTATATGTCTTTCTTTTCAATACAGAAGTTGAACTCATTGAATTTTACTTTTTGTATATCAAACATAAAACAAGAGAATAAGGTTCTCTTTCTTGTTTAGGGAAATAAAATTGCTGTCATCAATTTCAATAACACAGTACCTCATATGAACCATATATTAAGCCCATGAATTCACTCATGCAATTGCGATGATAATATGGAGGGCGAAAGGTATGCTCGGCTACCAACCATCGGGGCGGAAAGATCACAAAGTCAAGCAGTGCAACACCAGGCTTATCGGTTGGGGCTGTCAGCACTGAAATGCAATAATCAATGTACAAAGGTAAGCAATGCTCGTCATTCTTCATCCAAGGTTATCTTATTATACATTCGGCTTGAGAATATGGGGAACCAAGGCAAGTCTGTGTACCTGTATTTATTGAAGGATCGCCATGATCAACTAAAACAGTGTTAAATGGGCAGAACTTGTTCAAGTCATACTGCAAAGAAGAAACAGAATTAGGCTGCAGTCGAGTAATTAGTAACAAAAGTAACCTAGAACTCCAAAAATTACAGTACAGCTAAAATGATATGATGCAAGAAATTACTCAACTGATGTGTTGATTATCAATTATTATTTAGATGGCAGAATTACAGCAGAGACTTCTCTGTCCATACATGCCTTTGCATCTGACACCCTCCAAACTTCTAGTTGAGCCTATCCATGGAAACTTTTCTGATTACGATGACATTTAGAATAACTTTGCATTAGCCAGTGAGACCTGGCTCGCCAATAAGGGTGAGATGTGCCATGGGACGTCGCAGGTTCAAGATTTCTTTTATTTTTTAAACCAGAACTTTGTATTGAACATTTTTTTGCAAGTTATTGATGAGTCCTAAAAAAAAACTGTCCACTTTTGTAATATCTTGAAGAAAGTGTTGACTGCAGAATTTAAATTCCTTTTTTGGTGTTGTAACCCGTTTTGGTATCGGTATCCCTGACTACCAAGCACAAAAGATGAAAACACAACACAACACCAAGATATACATGGTTTGGCTGATGGAGTTCGACCTACATCCACGGAACAAAGATAGAAAAAATCACCATGCGAAGAAAAAAACAAGAGAACTCACCATCTCTCAAATATCTCGACATCTCTCTCACATCTCATCTCTAGCATATTCTAAACCCTCTCTCATCTCACATATGCGATATATCTATATATTAAAACACAACTGTCTTTGAATCCTAGGGCTGACTAGGACAAGCTGACTAGGACAAACAGGTTGATAGAAAGACGGCTTGGATTTAATCTTGAGGAAGGAATGTTTGAGATGAGATTTTGTGGAAAGTTTTGGAGGGAAAAACATTTCTAGGGAAATGAAAGTTTCTGGAGAAATGAAACTTTATGGGAAATGAAAGTTTCTTGAGAATAGCAGAGTGCACACAATTAAAGCATTTGGAAAAAATATATTAACTTGCACTTAATGCTGCAGATCGAATGATCTCTCCCTCAACGCGGGGACCCACCGTCTCTTCGACCCATGGGGCAAAGATGAGAATCGTTTCCCGTGTCGAAGGCGTCCGCTTTATTTTTTTACGCTAATTTGTTGTTCTGCGCCGAATTTTTTACGCTAATTTGTTGTTTCGTGTCGAAGACGTCCGCGCCAAATTTGTTGTTCCACGCCGAAGGCGCCCGTGCCGCTAAATATTTTTACGCTAAGTTGTTGTTCCGCGCAATTTTGGCTGCGAAAATAATTTTTTGGGGAATAAAGATTTCGTGGGGGAAAATCTTAAATGAACCGTGCCCGCGGGCACGGGTTATGACTAGTTTAGTGTTAAAAGAAAACCCTCACATTACCCTCATTTAGTTGTAGCCCACATAACTATATGATTCCAGCCCATAGCCTATAGTGCAACGCTTGAGTTTTGCGGTTCAAGTACTATAACTAGACACAAAGTCCTATGGTGCTCGATCAGATGTGAGACATAACCCAACAATCTCCATCTTGGCTCTATTAGAGGAGCCACACAGCTAACATATACTCCGGTTTGGCATTCCACTTTGCAGACAAATTTGCATATGCATGCTGCATCACCCTCGAGGAACATCCCATACAATCATCAGTATCTCTAACAGAGCACTCATTGCAGAAAAAGACGAGTTTCGAAAATAACCAATAAGTCACTTCTCAAATAGTGAAATATAACATTTTTCGTTAACCCAAGACTTAAACAAAATAGAAGATGAGTACACAAAGATAATGGCAAAAGAGTAATCTTATATTAATAGAAAAAATATCAAAAAAAAAGGATCTAAGGAGGCTTGCAACATGTAGGAAGATACTGATACGATTAGGGCTTTTTGTGCGGATCAAAGGTGAGATTTTTTTGACTTTGGACTTCCTAATCTAGGGTTTAGAGACGAAGAACTGATCTGAAAATACGAATTAAATCCAAGAATAATAGATCTAAAGTCACGAACAACTAATTAACAATAGAAATAATTCTAGGGTTCTTATGGAAAATAAAATACCTCTTAATTCTTCGATAAATCCACCGCTAGGGCCGGCCGGCCCCTTATTAAGGGAGGGGTTAGTAAATGTCCAATTACGAAATAACCATCCCATCCGGATGCGGAATTACAAGTTTGGGACCGGGTCCGTGGTGGACCCAAGTCACTTCCTCCGTTGATAGACCCGAACCAGAGCCCCCTCTTGATCCGTTCGGCCCGTCTCCCCTTGTTGCAGCCGCATCATATCATTACTACCCCCAAAAGTGCCACCTTGTCCTCAAGGTGGAATTCCGGAAATTGATCGCGTATCACTACGGTGGATTCCCACGTAGCATCGTAGTCTGGTAGGCCCCTCCATCGAATAAGCACCTCCTGTGTCCCGTCTGTAGCCTGCCGGATCCCTGTCAGCTCCTGAGGCTCAAGAAGCACATCCATGTCATCAGTCAAAGTAGGTGGCAAGATCGGTGATAGTGTGTGATTCCCAATGGCCCTCCTCAACTGCGAGACGTGAAACACTGGGTGGATGGTGGAAGTGGCTGGCAACTGCAGACGACAGGCCACCTTCCCGATCTGAGCTGTCACATCGAAAGGTCCATAGTAGCGGGCTGCTATCTTCTCATTGCTCCGATGGGCCAAGGTCTTCTGTCTGTAAGGCCGGAGCTTTAGGCAAACCCGGTCTCCCACTGCAAACTGCTCATCTCTCCGGTGCGCATCTGCCTTGATCTTCATAATTTGCTGGGCTCGCAACAGATGTTTCTTCAACTCCTCCAGATATTTGTCCCTCTCACCCAAATGTTCCTATACATGTGACACGGGTGTGGCCCCTCTGCTGTAGTGTATCAAATGGGGCGGGTCCCGACCATATAAGATCCGAAAGGGGTGCTCTGTGCTGCCGAGTGGTACGAGGTGTTGTACCAATATTCCGCCCATGTTAACCACCTGGCCCACTGCTTCGGCGCATCTGACGCAAAACACCTCAAGTAGGTTTCCACACTCCTATTCACCACTTCTGTCTGTCCATCCGTCTGTGTGTGATAGACCGTGCTCCTTCGCAGCTTGGTCCCCTGCACCTTGAATAGCTCCTGCCAGAAACTGCTAATGAAAACCTTATCGCGGTCTGACACTATGGAGGCGGGAAAACCGTGCAAGCGAACCACCTCCCTCATAAAAGCTGCGGCCACTATGACTGCGGTGTACGGGTGCCTGAGGGATATGAAATGGGCATATTTGCTGAGCAAATCAACCACCACCAGTATAGAGTTGTAGCCCTCTGATCGCGACAACCCCTCAATAAAATCCATGCTGATCTCCTCCCAGACTCTCTCCGGTAAGGCCAACGGCTGTAAGAGCCCTAGTGGAGCCATTGCCATATACTTGTGACGTTGACACACGTCACACTCCGCTATCCGCAGGGCAATGTCTTTCTTTATTCCTGGCCAATACAGCTCTCTTGCCATCATCCTGTAAGTCTGCTGTATACCGGAATGCCCTCCGATGGCACTACCGTGGAACTCCTGAAAAATCATCGGAATATGGGCGGAGCCTCTGGGAATCACCAGTCTACCGTGATATAGAAGTCTAGGGCCGCTCATGGTGTATCCCGGAAAATCAGCGGATCCCTGCTGCAGTGCCTCACGTATCTTCGCCAGGTCCTCGTCAGCCTCAATCTCCCTGCTCAACGGCTCCCAGTCTAGAAGGACGGGTGCTGAAATGGCTGCCACCTTTGCGAGCTCCTCGCGACGAGACAAGGCGTCTGTCGCCTTGTTCTTCAGGCTTGGTCTGTACTATATATCGAAGGTGAAATGGACCAACTTGGAGAGACACTTCTGATGCTCCTCGGTAACCATGCGCTGCTCCAGTAGATATTTCAAGCTCCGCTGGTCGGTCCTCACTATGAACTTCCTCCCCAACAAGTAGCGCCGCCCTTTCTGAATGGACAGGACAATCGCCATCAACTCCCGCTTATATACTGATTTCAGCCTCGCCCGTGCTGACAGAGTCTGGCTAAAGAAGGCGATAGGCCTCTGGTCTTGCATCAACACTGCGCCCAACCCATGTCCCGACGCGTCGGTGTTTATCACAAATGGTCTGCTGAAATCTGGAAGTGCTAACACGTGCACCGTCGTCATCGCCTGCTTCAAGGCCTCAAACGCCTTGGTCGCCTCCTCGCCCCAGTGGAAGCTGTCCGTCTTGAGCTGCTCGGTAAGTGGCCAAGCAATCGAAATGTACCCCTGGACAAACTTCCTGTAGTATCCTGTCAGGCCCAAGAAGCCCCGCAAACCCCGTAAGGTGGTAGGTATCGGCCAGTCCAACATGGCTGCAATCTTGGCCCTATCTACCGCCACCCCCTCCGCTGACACCACGCTTCCCAAGTATTCCACCAGCAGCTGCCTAAACAAACACTTCTTCTTATTATCACACATCTGCTGCTCCTGTAACTCATGCAGCACTGCCCGCAAATGCCCCACATGCTCCTCCACACTGCGACTGTACACCAGGATGTCGTCAAAAAATACCAGCACAAATCTCCGAAGGTAAGGTCGAAATACCTTGTTCATCAGGGCCTGAAAAGTCACAGGGGAATTTGTCAGGCCAAAGGGCATGACCAGAAACTCATAGTGCCCCTCATGAGTTCTAAAAGCAGTCTTGGGCACGTCAGCCGCCCTCATCCGTATCTGATGGTACCCTGACTTAAGATCGATCTTTGAAAAGCAAGCCGCCCCGTGGAGCTCATCCAGCAGCTCATCAATCACTGGGATATGGAATTTATCTCCAACCATCTCCTTATTCAGGGCCCTGTAGTCCACACAGAATCTCCAACTGCCATCCTTCTTTTTAACTAATAAAATCGGCCTGGAGAACAGGCTAGTACTCGGCTGAATCGCCCCTGCCTGCAGCATGTCCTCCACCAGCCTCTCTATCTCGTCCTTCTATACCTGTGGATACCTATAGGGTCGCACACTGATGGGAGACACCCTCCCGTAAGACGATGGCGTGCTTGTGATCTCTGTGTGGTGGCAGCCCCTGTGGTGTCTGGAAAACATCCTCATACTGAACCAGCAGCTGCTCACTTTCTGGTGCCACCACCTGTGTCCAGTCCTCGCTCTGCACTGATGCTGCCACGGCCTGTAGCTTAATCAAGAAACCTCCTGCTGTGTGGATTGCTCTGGTCATGGCCTTATAGGACACTAGTGAACGACAGAGGCTGGGATCCCCTGCAATACCACTGTCTTCCCCCATCCTGGTACTCCATCCGCAACATCTTCCAATTCGTCCTGGTCTCCCCTAGTGTCTGCATCCACTTCATCCCCAGGATGACATCGGTACTCTCTAGCTCCAATGGAAGTAAATCTGTAACAATCTGCACTCCCTAAATTGTCACGATCACTCCGCGGTAGACACCTGTGCTATGTGTCACCTGTCCCGTGCCCAGCATCACTCCATACCTCCCCGTGCCACTCAGCTGCAGTCCATGCGCTCCCACCAACCTGCTGGAAATGAAGTTGTGGGTGGCCCCACTGTCTACCAACACGATCACCTCCTGACTGCCCACCTGTCCCACCAATTTCATGGTATGGTTCGGTGTGAACCCTACCAAGGAATTAAGGGACATCTTTGCCAAGTCCAAGTGCTGGTGCTCTACCTCCTCATCTTCCCCTGACTTGAGGATGACAACCTCGTCCTCTCCCTCACCATCCTCCGCTATCAGTATCTGGAGAGTCCGATCGGCGCATCGGTGCCCTGGAGTGAACTTCTCATCACATCTGAAGCACAATCCCTTCACTCGCTTCTCCTGTATCTCTGCATCTGTCATCCTCCGCACCTGCCCCCGCTCGGGGCTCCTGTCTCTGCCTCCCCCAGCAACGGCTGTAGCTCCCTGACCAGGCGTGGTCCCGGAAGTAGGTGCAGTCCTCTGTCCTGTAGCAGCCGCCTGACCCCTGAACGTGGCACCTCCCCACGTCCCGCGGGCTCTCCGCTCCGTCTCCTGATGGTCTTCCACCTTCCTAGCCAATGTCATCATCCCGCGCAGACCCACTGGCTCGAACTGTCTCAGTCCTGATCTCACAGTAGGCTTCAGCCCTTTCATAAAGCAGCCCTCTAATGATTCCTCAGATACTCCCCGAACTCGGTGGCAGAGCGACTCAAACTTCCTGATATAATCCCCTACGCTCCCCTCCTGCTTTAGTGAATAAGAGTCTCTCAAATACTCCGCCGGACTGCCCTGCACCAAATCGCTCCATCAAGAGCGACGTAAACTCCTCTCAAGTCTGAAATGGCTGCTGCTGATCAGTCCACCGAAACCATCCTAAAGCCCCCTCCAAACAAACACATATCGTCCGAAGCCACTCCTCTCCTGGGACTGCTGACACCTCAAAGTACCTCTCCACACGGTACAGCCAGTCATCTAGATCTCCCTCCTCAAAAATGGGCACCTCGAGCTTCCTCAGACGTCTCTCGCCAGCGAATCCACCTCTCATGCTGATGGAATCCTCCCCTCTGCTGGTACCCATGTCGTTTGTCGGGAAAATATGCCTCGGCTTGATCTCGGAATCCTCCCTCTGCTCTATGTCCCTGCCAGTCCCTCTTGTGGATGTCCATACCCTGCCTGGTGGCCTCCTGGTGTGCCATGGTATGCTCTCCAATCACCCGTCACTCCCCCGAAGGGTGGGGGCTGGGTC
This sequence comes from Scilla litardierei, assembly GCA_030789695.1. Taxonomy (NCBI): domain Eukaryota; kingdom Viridiplantae; phylum Streptophyta; class Magnoliopsida; order Asparagales; family Asparagaceae; genus Scilla; species Scilla litardierei. Next base: position 5,188,747 of record CM061132.1, read on the forward strand.
GATGGGCCACCCGTGAACTGGTGGTGCCATCCAGGCTGCTGAAATACTCTGTCAGTTCCCACAAGTGGCTGAAAACATGGAAATTGTGCTCCTCGGATGTCGGCATGGGCCCCCAGAAGCCCGGATCGGCTCGAAAAGGTCTGTCGGACGTCCTGGAAGGCTGGTGAGCCCCCGGGGGTCTGCCGGTGCTCGGAAGTCACCCCTAGGGTCGGGCGAAGCCCCCAGGGGTTTGCCTGGGGCGGCCGGCCCTGATTTTGGGCCGGCGGCCCCAGGCGGGCCCGCCTGGGTTCGCTGACCCAGTAGGGAGGGGCGGTAGGTACGGCTGCCCCTCCTGGGGGGCCTGGCGGCCCCCCGCGGCTCTCTGGGGGTTCGCCGGCCCCCAGAGCACCGTGGGGGTGCGACGACCAGCCGCCGTCCCACCGGAGGGGCGGGAATCCCCCTCCGGTGGTTCCTTCTTCTCTGCGCGGCGACGTGGGGTCATGATACCCCCACTCCTTGTCACGTGGATCGAGGCCTCCGTCTTCATCTCGTTCCGGTCCTCCTTCGAAAAAAATCGTCTTTTTACCCTTGTCCTTCGCCAAAGGTGGCTCCTTTTTGCTTCGATCCACCTTCGGTGCGAGATGTGCGGTCAACGCCGCTATAGCCTCCGTTATTTCCGCCAATTTCGCCTCCGTTCTCTCTTGGTTCTCTTTCATCTCTCCCCGGATCTCCGCGGCTATCTCGGCGTCTTCCTTTCTCATGTCTATGAACCCCTTGTTGATTTGAGCTTCCATCTGTTCAACCTTCTCTTCCAACAGTTCAACCCGCTCCATAGATCGCGTGCTCGCCATGGATCAACCGCTCTGATACCAATTTGATACGATTAGGGCTTTTTGTGTGGATCAAAGGTGGGATTTTTATGGCTTTGGACTTCCTAATCTAGGGTTTAGAGACGAAGAACTGATCTGAAAATACGAATTAAATCCTAGAATAATAGATCTAAAGTCACGAACAACTAATTAACAATAGAAATAATTCTAGGGTTCTTATGGAAAATAAAATACCTCTCAATTCTTCGATAAATCCACCGCTAGGGCCGGCCGGCCCCTTATTAGGGGAGAGATCAGTAAATGTCCAATTACAAAATAACCCTCCCCTCCGGATGCGGAATTACAAGTTTGGGACCGGGTCCGTGGTGGACCCAAGTTGCCTCCACCGTTGATAGACCCGAACCGGAGCCCGCTCTTGATCCGTGCGGCCCGTCTCCCCTTGCCGCCGCATCATATCAGATACATGATTGGTGGAGAATTTTCAGGGAGAAATTTTCTTGTTTGTTCACGTGTAGAAAATGGAAGAGACAACGAAGATAACCAGATTCGATGTTCTCATGTGTTCATGGTAGCATGTGAAGTGGTACATTAAATGTGGTATTGGGAAGTATCAAAATGGTTGGATCAAATGCTAGTTTAAATTTGAACGGTGAAAATAAATATGAAGATAGAAGGAAGATGAAAGGTCAATAGATGGTGCCCCCCCAACACATGCGTGTGCCCATGGAAACAAAAACTCCCTTAAGCATATTTCCTAACCACACCCCTCAAAAGAAAATGAAAATAGCTAAAGATAATCTCCAAATGAATCCACTTTAAAATTTAACACCCATGACCATTCTGTTAGGGTTTCTACCATGCATAACTAATTTATACGCATCGGAAAACAGAAACCTACTAAGATCCATGCGTTTCTAATTGATTCGAATAGATTACTAACCTTTGTGACGATCTGAATCTGTGGGACTGCAAGTGCTGCTCTACGAACGACCACCCTCAATCGGTATCCAACGCGAATGTCACGAGCAGGAATTGCGAGGGTGCTAGCTCCTTCTCCGCAACTAGGGTTTCTCTCGCTCTTTGTTTTTCTCAAAAACGGAGGAGATAGATAAAAAACGTAAAAACTGAAAATCCCGATTCTATATCTTATATAGAATCCTACGTTAACCTATTAACCAATTTCAGTTACACGACGCTATCTTAGGGATAATATCTTAACGAGATACAATATCTGACGGTTAAGATATTTCACCTTATTACGAATTTCAAATCAAATTCGAAATCATGTTTAAACCCTATCCTATCCATTACGTTCTTTGTGTGCGACCCAATAGGCTCATATCAAATTGGCAGTGGGCTTAATCCCATTAAAAGCCCACGAGTCATAATTGGTCTCTAGCAAGACATTATGACTACCTAACTAATATGAATATCGTTAGTCCGATATTAACCTAACCAATATCACATGTCATAATCCTTCTGTCACACGATATCTTATTTGAACATAAGTCATGGGTAGTGTCATACTTATATTGTTCAAACATTTAATTTCTCGCTTTTTAAGTAGACTGATAAAATCAAATGACATTCATTTGAGCACGGCCATGCATTTCTCAATTCTACTTATCGAGGGGCCCATTAGATATCTCTCTCATAGGAGAGGGACAAATTCCATCTTGTTCATTCACCTTCCTCTGCATAATTCACATCATGTTCAATCATAACCTTTATGATTATCTGATTAAAGATAACGTTTGGTTATGTCAAAACATGATGTTTCTTATGTAGGAATCTGTGATGATCTCAGGTCTAAGGATTCTATGACATAACTATTATGAGATCATTTATGACACTAATCCATGTAATGATCTCATAGCGAGTCTATCCAGTATCTGTTCTCCAACAAGTACCTATAAATTTGATTTGTATCAATATACATATAATTATCTCATAATTATCAACTAAACTCATACCAGTCTTAATTCATTATTAAACATTTAACGATGAATGACTAGGGATGCTTAGAATAACATAAAACAATTATCCAAACATTATTATAAAGAAACATGCAAGCAATATAATAATAACAATAAGAGAAACATTTTATAAATGAAATGACACAACATAAAGGTCTAAATATTTGGCCTAGGACAAAACCACTAACAGAAGAGTCCATCGCCCTTTGCATAGGCATGACCTCAGCTTTGGGAGTATTTAATTTGGTGAAGGCTCTGTCGGTTGCAGTGTACGTCCTTTAGGACTCCTTTCTCTTCGTCGCCGGTCTCTCGGCTCTCGGCGGGAGCCATCATGGGGTCGATCTTCTCTCCTTACTTCTGTGTGGGATTTGGAAGAGTGATTCATTCGGGTGGCGAGTGCTTCCTCCGACAACATGAACCGCTCCGCTCTAGTGGATAGGTGCTTGAGGTCACGCGACGGTCGTTGGTGCAGTGACTTCATCAGATCTTCATAGTGAATACCTTGAGTGAGAGCTGCAATGACGGTATCGTCGGTGCAACCTTCGACGTTCAGCCTCTCATTATTGAAACATTTGAAGAAGGCCCACAATGTTTTCCCTTCTCATTGCTCTAAAGTAAACAGGTGGTGGATTCAGTCCCTTCTTTATAGCCTTGCTGCTGATTTTCGCTTCTGCCTATGCTCTGCCATGAACTATCGGCAAAAAGCTTAGGATAAGTCCTTGAAAGACCCAATGCTACGATTGGGCAAACCGTTATACCATTCATCCACCGCATTGGTCAAAGTTGTATGGAAGGCACATCACAAGAATGGTTCATCGGCCCCATGTATATCCATCACACTTTTGTATTTTCAGACGTGCTCACAAGGGCCTTCCGTGCCGTTATATTGAGCCAGGAGAGGCAGCTTGAATTTCGGGAATCAGGGAGCTGAAGTGATGTTTCTCTTCAAAGGATCACGATCACCTTCCAAACAGAAGTCGGAGAAGTAGGGCATGGTTCATCACCGCGACATCGGGTCTACGACAAGTGGAGGCGCTGGAGGAATCGATAGGGCTTCCTCCCGAACAATTGGGAGAGTCCGAGGGAAGAGGATTTCCCCATCGACTCTTTCGTTTATGCCCAGTCGTGGGCCTCTGGGGAGAACTGCGGCTACGATCTTGAAAGTGGTGGTCCTTTACTTGCTCCACGTCCGCTATGAATAGGTCGACGAGAAGCTCTTCCGTTGTTGGAGGGTCCCGGGCTCTGTGGCCGCTCGGTGGAGCGGTTGTTGCCGTCCCTCTGGTCACCATGGCCTCCGTCAACGTTGCCGACCTCGGGTCTTCGCTGAGATGGTGGAGTAGCATCAAATAGAGGGTCGATGTTTGCCACTCTAGGTTTGGCTCATCGGCCCTCTGGCTCCTCGGTGCAGATTGTTGCCCCACGGGACCGACACCAAATTGGGAAGCGACTGCACCATGGCTACCTGAATTGGTTGTTGCGACATTCATTCTATGGCAGTTGTCAATGTCGTAAGGCTGACATTAACCGTCTGTGAAAATGCGTTGAATTTCTCCCGCGAGCCCAGACGTGGCTCTGGTCTCCCCTCCGAAGAAGAACCTGTATCTTCTTCAATAAGCGGGGCATTAGGGTCCCCGCTAAGGAATGGTCCAGTGTTGGTGGGTTGAGCTGACATTATTGCTGCTTAGAATGTTGACTCTGAGTTTCTACAGACGGTGCCAACTATTGAACGAATCCGTCAACTAGTGATGGGGAGCTAACGAGGACGTCTTTGGTGACATGGACCTTCATTGGCTGTAGAGTATGACCCACAGTGGCTTGAACCCGAGTCAAGAAGAGCCGAGTCCGAGTTACTGAGGTGAAGCCCGACCCAACTTTAAGTCGTTTCGAGCAATTTGTCGAGCTATCTACAGCACAGACAAGTCGTCAGAGGAGTTGGATCTGGGTTCCGATCCAAATCTCCTCTGATACTTAAGTTAGCAGGAAACTTAAAAAGACTCGGGGTAGCCAAGACCGACCTATCGGGAGGTCGACTTACTGCTATCACGTCGAGTTATGGAAGAAGAAATATAAGTGGAAGTAAAGAGAATAAATTTTCAGAGTACCGTAGTCATGAGTATCTCTGTCGTGTCTGCTAGTCCTGTCGTCGTTAGGACTACTTATATGTAAAGGTGTCACCTCAGTGCTGTTGGTGGATAACGACACTGTTGTAATAGTGGCATGATTGCCCCTGAAAGATAGGCGTAACCTTTAACCACTTATCCCGCTATTATTAAGCCCATTATTAACCATCCCCTTAAGACTCGAAAGCTCAACGTGCAAAACATGGCTTGGCTTTGACTGGGAAAACGGTTAGCCTTCCGCATGGACTTTGTGGGCTTGATGAGCCTCCACGCCGCTTCATCAGCGGGCTTCATTATTCTGATGAAAATATCCCTTCCTTCTTCGAGGGCCAGCCTAATGTTGTAACAAGGCCCAACCCCAATAATGAACTTTCATGATCCAACTGACAGCAACAGGACACAAAATCCTTTGGATGCTCAATCAGATGAGAGACAGAACCCCCCCCCCCCCCAAAAAAAAAAAAAAAACACCTTGATGGGTTAATCAATATGTAGTTGATAGCAAAATCGGACGAACATAACGATTTCCTATCCAAGCACTTATGAATTGGGACTTCCTGCATATGCTATCGCTGCAAGTTAGAATAGCCATCTCTCTAAACTTCCGTGAGAACTGAAATACATATCACCGTATTTACCTTCTTTGATTGTTACAGTGAATTAATTCATCCAATTAATTGATTCACAGTCAATAAAGCTTCTCACAAGCATAGCCAGGTCTTATCTTGATACCATTAACAGGACAACAAACCAAAATAATGAGATAAAAGGATCACATGGAAACAAAATACTGGTTGGTAATTCTTCAAAACTTGCCACCGTGGGTCTTTCCTCAAAACTCACCATCAAGGCTCTTTCCTCAATCGCCGCATAGCAACATAATGATCATATATCTCAGTGCATAATTATGGAAAAACTTCCTATACTTTTCTCAACAATTTGGTTATCCATTTCAACGTCTTCACCAGGAAACGTTCTTAGTCATGTAGCAATGATTTGTTATGGATAGACCATGATTTGATGATGTTGTAGGACAGACCCAAGAGCTATAATTTGCCAGTGTAAATTTTATCCTGGCTTTCGGTAATGACTGTATGGTACTGTAAATTTTTTAAACTCCTTTCATTTCCTACTATTATCTTTGAAAATGATGGGTAATGGATATAAACAGTTTGAAACGCTGCTTTAGTTTGTATTTCAAACTGCATGAACAGTGCAAAAATTATATGTGAAATTTAGGCTTTAGAAATACAGGTGTTTGTCCCGGAATATTCCACTCCAGTATTTGCATCAACCTTCATAGTCAGCTCATCCACCTTAATTTATGTCATAACTGACATGCACCATGCAGCCACTTTCCCAAATATTAACATTCCAGCCATCCTAATAAAACACAATTACTATCAACATCAGTTCTTATTGGAAGTCCACCAAAACTCAGAACTAGCGGTGTTTGACAACTGTTAGATGTATATGTCCCTTTGTATAGGGTCTTCTGTGCTTATTTACCATTCCCTGTACTCTATATATATCGGGCTATTGCCCTTGGAATAATAAGAGAGTTTATTCCTAACATGGTATCAGAGCTAGGTTTAACCTAAACCCTAGCCGTCTCTTATCTCTCTCCCGCAAGAATCCAAACCCTAGCCCCTCCCACTAAAATCCAAACACAGAGCCGCCGTCGTGAGTTGTGACATCCGAGTCCATCGGCAACGATCGCCTGCGACGTCCGAGTCCACGCCCCCTCCGCCTGCGACGTCCGAGTCCACGACCCTCTCCGCCTGCGACATCCGAGTCGCCCCCAACTGCCGAGTCCACGCCTGCGACATCCGTGGGCAAGGACGATCACGATCGCCTGCGACATCCGAAGTCCTCCGCCTGTGACGATCGCGATCGCCTGCGACATCCGAGTCGCCTGCGACGGTCGCCTGCGACGATCGCCTGCGACGACTCCGACGATCGTCTGCGACGACTCCGCCTGCGACCGCCTGCGACGACTCCGCCTGCGATCGTTGGCCTGCTGCGACGACTTCGACGATCGCCTGCGACGACTCCGCCTGCGATCGCCTGCGACGATCGCCTGCGACGACTCCGCCTGCGATCGTTGGCCTGCAACGACGGCTCCGCACCCCTCCGCCTGCAACGATCGCCTGCAACGATCTAGCAGTCGCCCCCAACTCCGCCTGCGATCTCGGCGGTTTTCTCGCCTGCGCACGGAACTCGGTTTCCGCCTGCGCACGGAACTCGGTTTTCGCCTGCACAGTGGGAGGTCTCCTGCCCGCCTGCTCCGATCTCGGATCAATCGCCCCCCTGCCTTCTGCGCGCACGTGTGCTGTAGCACGGATCTTCGCCCCCCACTGCTTGCGCGCGCACGGATCTGATCTCTCAGAATGGCGTCTCCTACGGATCTACCTCATCATCATCATCATGTTGCTATCCCTCGGTGTTCGCTGATTTTTGATGGTCTTAATTATAAGGAGTGGGTACCGCACATTCGTCTCCATATGCGCGGACAGCGCCTTTGGGACCTTCTCACCGACGATCGTCCTTGCCCACCGCGACCGGTGCTTCCCAGCGAGACGCTACTCCCCCCCACTGCTGATGCCACTGCCAGGAAGACGGCAACCGATGCGTATGCGACTGTTGCTGCTTATTCCTCTCAGGATATTCTCTATCGGCGGTGGTGTGATGACGATGCTCGTGCCGCCAACATCCTCATCGCTAGCATTGATGTGTCCCTGACTGGCGACATTGTGAGTTTGGCGACGTCTCAGCTGATGTGGGATCATCTTCGCTCTCACTATGAGCCTACCGGTGACTCCCTCTACCTTGCTGTCGTCAGACAGGAGCAGGCTCTTCAGCAGGGTGATGCCACGGTCGATGAGTTCTATGCACAGATATCTTCTATCTGGCGTCAGCTCGACTCTTTGGGACCAGCAATCTGTCATATCTGCCAGTGTTGCCAGCATCAGCACTCCCACATGCAGCTTCGTCGGGTCTATGACTTTTTGACCCGACTTCGCCCAGAGTTCGAGCAGATACGTGCCCAGCTACTTGCCTGTCACCCACGCGTGACGTTCTTGGAGGTTCTTGCTGCTATTCGTACTGAGGAGACTCGTCTTCGTACTGCTGGTCTTTTAGCACCCCCTGCTTCGGTTTTGGCGACCCGTGCTCCTGCCTCTTCTGCTCCTATTACACCAGTTCTCCCTTCTGCTACAGCACCCGTGCGAGGCGACACCAGACGCTGCACCTACTGCCACCGAGACAGACATGTGGAGGCGCAGTGTCACAAGAAGCAGAGGGATCAGGCTGCTGCCAAAAGGAAGAAGGAGACTGACACGAGGGGTTTCACTTCTCAGAGGAGCTCTACCCCATCTGACACTGAGCAGGAGCTTCTCACGTTATTTCGTCGGATGTCTGCTTCTGGGGCATCAGGCTGTGCTTCTTCTGCCAGTCAGCCTCCAGGTCCCGCGACACAATCTTCCACCACCTCAGGTACCTCTCCTTGGATCCTTGACTCTGGTGCTTCATTTCATATGACTCCTGACCCTACCACTTTACGTTCCTTTAGTTGTCCCTCCCGCTCTGTCACTGTTCTCACTGCAGATGGCACCCCACTTTCCGTTACTGGACTAGGCACACTTTCAAGTCCCACTTTTCATGTTCCTGCTGTGTCCCTCGTTCCAAAACTCACCATGCAGCTTATGTCGGCAGGGCAACTTACTGATCATGGCTGTCGTGTTATTCTTGATTCTGACTCTTGTACTATCCAGGATCGTCGCACGGGCACTCTAGTTGGTTCTGGCCCCCGCAGGCGTGATTCTCCGCGTCTTTGGGAGCTTGACTGGCTTCATCTTCCTTCCGCTGCCTCTGCCAGTCCTCCCATCCCCACTATTGCCTCCGCCGCTGCTGCATCCTCCACCGGTTCGTTTGCCCAGTGGCATCATCGCTTAGGACATCTCTGTGGCTCGCGTCTTTCTTCTTTGGTTCGTAGAGGTTTATTAGGGTCTGTCTCTGGTGATATGTCTTTAGACTGTATGGGCTGCAAACTTGGCAAACAGTTACAGCTACCTTATCCTACTAGTGAGTCTGTCTCCCAGAGTCCTTTTGATCTTGTTCACTCTGATGTATGGGGTCCGGCCCCCTTCGTTTCGAAAGGGGGTCATCGCTACTATATTATATTTATAGATGATTTTTCTCGCTACACTTGGATATACTTTATGTCCTCTCGTACTGAGGTTTTGTCTATCTATAAATCTTTTGCTACCATGATCCATACACAGTATAGAACTCACATTCAGGTTCTTCGTACTGACTCTGCTGGAGAATACTTATCTCGACACCTTCGTGCCTTTCTTGATACCCAGGGCACTCTCTCACAGTTTTCCTGTCCTGGTGCTCATGCCCAGAATGGCGTTGCTGAGCGCAAGCATCGTCATTTAATTGAGACTGCTCGTGCCCTTATGATTGCTTCCTCTGTTCCCCCTCAGTTTTGGGCTGAGGCTGTATCTACTGCTACGTATCTCAGCAACATGCAGCCATCCTCTCCTCTTCAGGGTGCGATTCCACTTGAGCGCCTTCCCACACCACCTCCAGATCTGCCTTCCTATCCTGAGCTTCGTCTTTTTGGTTGTGTTTGCTTTGCCTTGTTGGCCCCTCGTGAGCGTACCAAGTTGACAGCCCAGTCTGCTGAGTGTGTTTTTCTTGGCTATAGTGCTGTGCACAAGGGATATCGGTGTTGGGATCCTGTAGCTCGACGGATGCGGATTTCTCGTGATGTGACTTTTGATGAGTCTCGTCCCTTCTTCCCTCGTCCTTCATCTTCCAGTCCGGCTTCTATTATTGAGCCTCTTTTGTTTCTCACTTTTCCTGATAGTCCACTATCCACCATTCCACCACCCATATCTCCATCACCTGTGCCCTCCACTCCACCACCAGTCCCCCCTGTGCCTCCGGTCACCTCTGCACCTACCCCAGGACATGTTCCTCCCTTTCCTCTTCACTACACTCGTCGTCCGCGAGTCGAGGATCCTCCTGCAGTGCCTTCTCATGAGATGCCCTCCATCACCAGTGACCCTCCTGAGTTGCCCTCTTCCTCCAGTGACCATCCTCGTTACCACCTCCGTGATCGTGAGTCACTACGCCCTCCTGTCCGATTTACTTCTCTGGGTGCTATTCTTCCCGAGCCAACCTCTTATCGAGATGCCACTGCTCACCAGGAGTGGCAGCTTGCTATGGCAGAGGAAATTGCTGCCCTTGAGCGTACTGGTACGTGGGATCTTGTACCCCTGCCTGCTCGTGTTCGTCCTATCACGTGCAAGTGGGTTTACAAGGTCAAGACCAGATCTGATGGTACTCTGGAGCGCTACAAGGCTCGTCTTGTAGCGCGCGGTTTTCAGCAGGAGCATGGGATAGATTTTGAGGAGACATTTGCCCCTGTTGCTCATATGACTACTGTTCGCAGTCTTATTGCTGTTGCTGCTGTTCGTTCCTGGACTATCTCCCAGCTTGATGTCAAGAATGCCTTTCTCAATGGCGTTCTTGATGAGGAGGTTTATATGCGACCACCACCTGGTTATTCTGTCCCCGAGGGCATGGTTTGTCGTCTTCGTCGCTCTCTATATGGTCTTCGGCAAGCTCCCCGTGCTTGGTTCCAGCGGTTCTCTTCTGTCGTCACTGCTGCTGGTTTTATTGCGAGTGATCATGATCCTGCTCTCTTTGTCCATACTTCATCTCGTGGTCGGACGCTTCTCCTTTTGTATGTGGATGATATGATTATCACTGGCGATGATCCCCAGTTTATTGCTTTTGTGAAAGCACGGCTGAGTGAGCAGTTCCTTATGACAGATCTTGGTCCTCTTCGTTACTTTCTGGGGATTGAGTTTTCCTCCACACCTGATGGCTACTATCTCTCTCAGGAGAAGTATATTCAGGATCTTCTTGATCGGGCTTCTCTTGTTGATCAGCGTACCGCTGATACACCGATGGAGCTGAATCTACATCTTTGCTCTACTGACGGTGAGCCTCTCCCAGACCCCACTCGTTATCGCCATCTTGTTGGCAGTCTGGTCTATCTTGGGATCACTCGGCCGGATATTTCCTATTCCGTGCACGTCCTGAGCCAGTTTGTTTCTGCACCTACTCAGCTTCACTACAGCCACCTTCTTCGTGTCCTGCGTTACCTGCGCGGGACCAGCCACCGTCGATTATTCTTTCCACGGTCTGGCCCTTTACAGCTCCATGCTTACTCTGATGCGACTTGGGCCAGTGATCCTTCTGATCGTCGGTCTCTTTCTGCCTATTGCGTCTTCCTGGGTGGCTCTCTCATCACTTGGAAGACCAAGAAGCAGCAGGCGGTTTCTCGATCGAGTGCAGAGGCTGAGTTGTGTGCTATGGCCTTGTTGACAGCAGAGGTTATTTGGCTACGTTGGTTGCTTGCGGATTTTGGCGTGTCTATTTCCACACCTACTCCTTTGTTGTCTGACAGTACAGGTGCCATCAGTATTGCTCGTGACCCGGTGAAGCATGAGCTCACCAAACACATTGGTGTGGACGCCTCTTTTACGCGTTCACAGGTACGGGATGGTGTTATTGCTCTACAGTATGTGCCTTCTGAGTATCAGCTCGCAGATTTCTTCACAAAGGCCCAGACCAGAGCACAACACAGTTTCTATCTTTCCAAACTCAGTGTTGTTGATCCACCATGAGTTTGAGGGGGGGGTGTTAGATGTATATGTCCCTTTGTATAGGGTCTTCTGTGCTTATTTACCATTCCCTGTACTCTATATATATCGGGCTATTGCCCTTGGAATAATAAGAGAGTTTATTCCTAACAACAACAACCTATTATCAGGTGTTGCCGACACAAATGATGATTTTGAATGACTTCTAGATACAATTTTCCAAGTTGACCTGCCGCAACTTGGTGAGTTCATATATGCATATTCCAGCAAAAAACATGTATGCAGATTCTTTTTCTGATGTTGAATCATCCAACTATTTGTTCAAGTGTGTCATATACAATAGCTAAATTTCAACTGGCACAGCATTCTGAAGATTGTTGTCAGTTGCATTGAGTTCCCACAGCTCTCTTGAACTCTTCCATGACTCTTGGTACTTAAATTTTCTTTGTGCACCTGCAGTTTCTCTCATTACAATCAAAGCCTCTTTAGGATTGTACCGATAGCAGAATGTTATTTAATGACTTGTATTCAAAGAAAATGGGGAGGGATTAAAGTACAACGAGAGCTCTAGGTTATAGTCACACCAGTGGGAGTCAAGTAAATGGAGGACACAAGTTTTCGGCACATGGGAAAACATGGACAGTAGGAAAAGTTCATTAACATTGATGTGTTTTTTGGCTTAAGACATGATAAATAGTCAAATTGATGTCAGAAGTTAAATTGAACTTGGATTTAAAAACATGTGTAGCACTCAAGGCAAAGCACTCAGAACCGGTTTAATGCAAATTTATGGAGGATCAAGAGCAATTTTACTTAAAGAAGGGTGATGGCTCAGATTCAAGAGAACAAGAAGTTGTTATAGGAGTTGTACTTCTGCAAGGGCTCAGAACAGGGGATGAAAGCTATTTAAATATCCCTAAATATATGCTTATTGATCGATCTATGTAAACATAGTTAATTTGCCGGACCATACAGATTCCTGTTTTTCGTTATTTGGTTTATTTGTTCACCATCAGGGTTGTTTCATTAGTTAACGGACCCTAACACAGAAGGAGAAACCAGCCAACCAAGTTAAATTATGGAATTTTATACTGTTCTTTTTTGGACATCTTCCGAGAAAATGTTGAAACCATTTCTTGAACCCCAGTGTAGACATTGTGACATATGATATCAAACATAGTCCCATGTCGGCTAGACAAGGGGATTTGAAGGGTATAAATATGGGAATTGAATCCCATTGGTATAAGACCTTTTGGAGAGAGCCCAAGAACAAAACCATGTGGGCCTTGTGAAGGCCCGGAGTGGACAATATTATACCAGTGTGGAGTAGATGAGTTGAGCACATATTTTAACCCCCACCAGCACCATCAGAGCTAGACACCTAACTTAGTCGATGTGGAATTGAGGCCCGCTCGTGCAGAAGAGCGGAAGCTGCCGAAAGCTGCCAAAAGGTTTTCATATGGTTCCGTGTTGCCATATGGAATTGAGCACTCGAGTAATGAATTGGACTTCACGTTAGGCAATACTTCCTGCGCAGTGAAGATGTGACTCGATCGAGCATATGTGTCACTCGTTGAAGATGAACTTGATCGGTTAAAAGGATGTGATCACTGCCTCTCCATCCTATGAACGAATCAAGTTGATTAGTCAAGGGGTGACTATGTGAGACTATGTTTGAGGTGGAGATTTATGAGATATCAAACATAGTCCCACATCGGCTAGACAAGTGGATTTGAGGGAGTATAAGTATGAATTGAATCTCCATTGGTATGAGTCTTTTTGGGGAGAGCCCACAAAGAAAATCATGCGGGCCTTGTGAATGTCCAAAGTGGACAATATTATACCAGTGTGGAGATTGATGAGTTGTACGCTCATATTTTAACCCACAATAGAAATTTCCTCAAATTGTTGATGTAGAAATCATCAAGTAAACATAGAAATGCTAAGTTTTCACATGCATTGTAGTAAAGCAATTCGGATAGAACAAACAAATACCTTGTATGGTACGTAGTTTCCATGCCAAGCGACCACATTAAATGGAGAAAAATCTTGTTTGGCAGTAAACAGTTCTCCACCAAACTTTTGCACAATAGTATACCCTGGATGAGAATTTTGATTAAACCAAGCAGTCGGGGTGAGGAAATCCCTTGATGATGCCAGTCCATTAGCACCTAGACAACATTCAAACATCTGTTCGATTAATATAGAACATAGAATGTAAAATAACATTTCTTAACTACAAAGGCTATGATAAGAGCTCACACCAATTGGGCCCAGATCGGGAAGTTGAAAATGAGTACCAAAAACTTCACTGACATAACCACGTGATGGGCCATCAGGTACGTCTATTGCAAAACGAAAACCTTGGGGAATAACAACAATTTCACCAGGGGATACTTGCAATTTTCCAAATTCAGTTGTGATCCACAACCCTGGGCTTGATAAGAAAAAAGAAAGTGTAAGCAGCAGGAATTTATAATAGTCTATCAAGTGAAACACTAAAGCAAATTTACCAAGCCCATTAGCACCGAAGTCATGCACATTTTCCAGCAACATCAACAAGAAAAGGTGGAAATTATCTTTCCTTTATTGGAAAAAGAAAAAGGTTGAAATCAAGCTTTCTTGATCTTTCTTTGGGGTTACTTTAGGTGACTTAAACTACTTATGTGTATATCAGCCAAATTATCTGAATTTGTTCCCACAGAATCATCATTAAGGCTTTGTATCTTCAATTATTAATGTCACAAGTCTACGCAGTGGGTGGCATATGATAAAAATGTGTGGTGTCCTCATACTCAAAGTCTGTAACTTGCGGGTATAGGACAACAGATGGTCATATTAGAAACAATAAAAATTAGTAATGCATTTTCTCATCTTGTAAAACATTCTCCGTAAACCCCATTTGTGTAGAACAATGCTTAAATGGCGATAATTTGTTGCTTCTAATCGAAAAACATGTCTGTAACATTAAGTCATTAGCACCATGAACAGAGCTAGGCAGTAGCCGTGCGTGGTTTTTTGTCCCGGGGGGGGGGGGTGTGTGTGTGTGTGTGTGTGTTTGTGTGTTTGTTGAGCTTTGTATTAGTAATCTCTTTGTATTAGTAATAGACAACTTACTAGAATAACTGACTGCCTCAGAAAACTATAAAACTGGCTTTTGCAACTAATAGTAAAAAAACCGGATATTTTGTACTATATTTATTACCTCCCTCCAAGTGTGACCACAAGTGCCCATGCGTGTTTTTCGTGGTGGGGGAGGGGTAGTAGAAGGGACCTTGGAAAAAGTGTTATAAACAGAATCTTCAGCTTCGATGCCTTTGGCATAAGCCAGTTGCCATGCTGGATATCTTTGTCAGAGTTAAATATCTCGATATTAGCATTCAAGTATAATAAAAACAAAAGAGAGAAAATCAAATTCACTAGAATTACTTGTATGCCTAATATTTTGCATTTACTAACGGTGTCCATAAAGGGGAAAAAGAGGAGAAGTAGCATTCTGCAAGACCACTATGAATGTTAGGGTTCACGTCTCGCTTCCTTTTGAGCGGTTTAAAGCGGTGGTATGACAAGCAATTAGAGAGTAAGTTTAGTTTCATATTGTGAAAAATAGTAGATAGATGTGTGATTATATATGTTACTACTCATGACCCCAAAAAGATTAATTTGGTTGAGTCAATATCGATTTCAAGTATATTTGGCAATCCATATCAGTTTGAAGGCCTAATTCCTTCTGTTAGGCATACTTCTCTTGCAATGAATGCTCATAACAAGAATGGTAGTTGCACTGTGTAAAGAAAGAGACTAGGTGAAAAACATGAGAATTCACTAAATACCATACAAATAAGAATGCAAGGGAGCAAAATGATGTCCGATTCTTGCGGAGAGAGCGATTCAACCCCGGCGGCGCGGAACCCTAGCGTGGGCTCGACCCTCCCTCCGGCGGGCCATCCCCCCCGACGAGACGGGGGCGAAAGCCTACGGCGAGGCTGATGGCAACCCTATGGTGGCTTCAAGGGGTGCGTCTACAGGGCTGTCCCTCGTCGGAGTTGGCGAATCTACAACGCTCGTAGAACAGGGCAACGGACCGGTGCCTATGGCGGTAGAAGAGGGGGGTCAGGATGGGGTCTTGGCCTTGGGCGACGGGATCTTGGCAACGTCTTCCGTGACTATCGGAGAGATACAAGGGGGCGTCACCCATCGAAGTGGGGGAAGTTGTTGTTAAGATGTCGTTGACAGAGGTGAAAGGGCGATTGGAGGTAGGTGGGGGCTTGGATCTAGCGTCGGAGACGTTAGGGTCGGATCAGTTGAGATGCTTCGCTCTGGAGTTGACCGGGTGGTTGGAAGGATGAGAGGCGCAGGCGGAGGGCTACCGGAGAAGTAGGGTGGAGTGTTGGCGACGAACGGGTGCGTCAGAGGAGCAATGTCGATAATCGCAGGCGCTGGGTACGGTGCTCTATCTTTGGAGGGGATGATGGCGAAGGCGGTGAGACGTAGGGTAGCCGGAGGTGGTGCATGTGATCTCAGGAAGGCCAAAGCAGCCGGAGTTGCCTCTGCGCCGAAGGTTAGTGCTACGAAAAGGGGTAGGCTCTGTGCGCATCCTGAACTCTGGGGGGAGAATGGAGGGCGGAGCTGCCTCTGGGGGAGTTGGAGCTGGTGTAATCAGTGCTCAGGGGAGAAAAGCTGTCGTCGATGCGGCATCTGCTTCGCGGAGCTTGGGAGAGGGAGTCGGGATCAGATGTCGAACTCCAGAGCTCGCCAGTCAAGGTACTGTTTCCCTAACAAACAATTTTAATGCGCTGATTGGTATGAATGAGAACTCTATTTTGGGGGATGATGGGATTATGAAAGGTAAACTTACTGGGTTGTTGGGCAATAAGAATAGTAGCGCTATTACTACAAATGGTGAAGTAGGTTTGATGGGAACTATGAGGCATTCATATGTTGAGAAGGGGAAAGCAATTATAGGTGGGAGTGAACTGGTTAAATAGAGCACCATTATAGGTGATCGTAGACCTCAGAAGAGGTGGGTTCCAATTAATGAGAATAATATTGGTAGTGATGGTGTCGAGGTTAGGCCCCCTTATGGGTATTCCAAAAGTTACTAATGTCAGTGCTCCCTTCATTCCAAAGTTTACAGCTCGAGTCATGCCAAAGAGTTGGAAGGATATTTGTACTATAGGAAAAAGTAAAGATGATTGTAGTTTGGACTACATAGCCCCCAAAATTGGCACTAGGGGTCGTTTGGTTGCTCGTATAACCAAGGAAGAGGTTGCCTCTAACGTTGACCACTTGGATAATACCCTTGTGGGTTATGTTCTAGGGAGCAGACCGTACTTTTTGCACCTGAAAGCATGTGTTGTGCGTATGTGAAAACCTGCAGGTGGGCTTGAAGTTTTCTCTAGAGAAAATGGATTCTTCTTCAAATTCTCTCTAGCAGAAGACTGCAATAGGATCCTTCAGGAGGGCCCTGGTTATTTAACGGTTGACTTATTGTTCTTCGAAAGTGGAGCTCTGATGTTGGTATGGGACGTGACCTTTTGTCTTCTGTTCCTGTTCCTGTTTGGGTTAGATTCCCGGCCTTATACTTAAAGCTATTGTCCAAGAGTATTACCAGCAAGGCAGAAAGGGAAGCTTCGGTGGTGGTGACGTCACTTCGGATCTGTAAAACGAAGAGCTCGTCGGGGGGTCGGACCTTGGTTCCGACCAAATTCCCTCCGATGCCTAAGTCAGATCTGGTCTGAAGGATGCTCGATGGGATCGAGTGTGGTTCACAGAGAGATCAATACGTGAGTCCTCAGGCCGAGCTGTGGAGAAAAAAATGTGTAAGGTGGAAGAAGGTGTGAGAGTTTGTATCATGCTACCTCCCTTGGGGATCTCGGGGTCCCCTTGAGATGATGCCTCCTCCCCTTCATATTCCTGAGCCCTCTGTTGTAATGGGCAATAATGAGACTTTATTGCCGTCATTGATGGTGACGTGCTAATTGGGAAATATTGACCCCAATAATTGCGCCCAGTTGATGAGGGGATGAATGCCATAAAGGCGGGCCATGATTGCTGGAGTGATGGCTTTGAATGGCTGCCATAATTGGCCAGCGCTCCCTCGGTTTGGGGAGCGATTGCCTCATCCACGGAAAACAGGCGGTCTTTTGGGCCTTCGTCTCGGGTGGTGAGGCGCGACCCGTCCGTGAGGTCCTTGGGCTAGAGCTCAAGGCCATAGTGGGTCGAGTGACTAGTCGTGGTTGACTTGGTTTCCCCCGACCGAGTCAAAGGGTTGTATCAACACTAATACAATGTAGGTAGATATATCAAAAAAGAAAGGAAATGGAGATAAAGGATTCTATGATGACAACTATACTGAGTCTTTTGGATGAGGTTGTATATTATGTGTATGAAGAGATGACGTGAAATGGCTTATGGAAGAAACTATTGGGTCCCAATCGTGGATGGATTCTTGCACACTAAACAATTACGATTAATGCAAAGATGAATAACAGCCAAATTACAGTAATAGTAGATAGCAAAATAATATTGAATGACTTCAATTAAGAAAAAAATAGAGCCAATGCAAATCAATCAACATCAATCGCAAACATAAGAAGACTAATTCTAATTCAGTCATCCAGACCTACTCAGTTCCCAAGCTTTCCGCTTTAGATTTCCATCATCTCCCCCTTGTAAACTTGTATAAGAGTAAACTATATAATTTGACAAACACCTTATACTAATTGTATAACCAAATCTCAATATGAGACTGAACTACTCTCAAAATTTGAGAGCACATTTTACTCCCTTAATACCTAAGGGAAAACCTTTGAGTATAAATAGTACAAATATTCCTAGAGCCTTGAATTCATGTGCTTATGGATCTAACGATGGCTAATGAGTGATTTTTTGCTTTAAAAGATATTAACTTAGAACAAAAATCTGAATAGAATTTTAGTTTTTCTTGACACAAGAAGAGATAAAAAATCAAAGTTTTACATTTACCAAAGTCTTGTATTTTTTACTGAACAAATTAGGATTGAGTCACTATTTAAAGAGTTAAAATCCAACAAAAAATGATTACAAATATAGCTGTTGCAACAGATCAAAAATGTCTATATTCTGAAAGTCAAAAACATCCAACATAATTATTAATCGACTAACATAACCATTAGTGGATTAATGGTTCAAACCAAAGAAGAGTTTATATTAGTTGATTAGTAAGCATATTAATTGACTAATGGTAATAGTTCAAACTTACACAACTCATCATTAGTCACTAGTAAATATATTAGTTCGACTAATAGATACAATGATGAAAATTTAGATTTCTGTACTAGTCGACTAATGTTCATGCTAGTCGAATAATGGTTCAAATCAACGAACCATTATTAGTTTGTATTAATCGACTAGAAAAAGGGTTAGTCGACCAAAAGTTGGATTTTGGAGTTTAAATATCTGGGATATGTTAGTCGACTAAAACACGTATTAGTCGGCTAACTAATACTTGAATACAATGGGTAAGTATAGAATCAAGATATTGCGATCATGTTTGTATTAGATTTAGGGATGTGAATAGAAAACTTGAAATGTTGGGCTTTATGGGCATTCTTGTAGTTATAGACAAATCAGTCCTTTATATAGTGGTGGGTTAGGCCTAGTTTCTTATATAAAATTTGAAAATAGAGAAGAGAGAATATGAGTAGACTAGAGTGGATCTTGGAAGAGTTAGGATTTATCTCGAATCAAAGCTATGAGAGCGGTTCTCCTCTCTAATTGAGGCCATTTATCTTTGTATTCCACTTTATTATCTATAAAAATCATCTTTATTCCTCCAAACCCTAGTCTTTTCTATCAAATTGATTTCATAGATATTCTAACTCTTAAACATATTGATTGACGTGTGTGTGAGTGTCTTCAAGACTTTGACATCACTACCATAATAAAAGAATAAAATTACATATAAACAATATACAATAATATTGAGCTTGTATGATATCAATAACATTTTAATCTTTGTCATAGAGGTTATCGTCCAAACTTGAGCCTTGCCACATCATCAAATGCTTCTTAACAAATTATATAATACAAGCACACAATATTGGTTCATCATCAAAAACGCATCTGTGATAAACCAATATTTAACAGAAATTTATGAAACTTTATTTAAAGAAGTCACTTATTAACATGTTGATTTTATTGAAGATGTGCTTCCCCTTCAAGATAATAGATGTTATGTCGTTAAAGGATCGTTTAGATACCATCAATGATCTTAAAATGACGATGATGGCTAGACCAACTAAAGAGGAGGATCATAAGGTGATGATTTTGCTCTTAGTTTAGATACCATCACTGGATGGCAGGAGTTGATGTGATTGGTCAGAATTTAGATAGTCAAGGGGTTTATTTTCTTTGAATGATCGAAGAAGCTGAAGTGATAGAAAAGTTGTAAACAGGATATGAAAATTGAAGGCTATATACACAACTTGTTTTGCATGTAAGAAACACAATTATTCAAAGAAAAATGCCTAGAAAGAAAGAAAGACAAAGTAAAAGTGTCAGCTTTTTCGTCGGAAGTGGTTATGAAGCCTCCATCAGTGGTGGTTATGAAGCCTGAAGAGGTTGGTAGTGAGGAGGCGGGTGTGTGTTAGCAACTTGTTCGGGTAGTAGTCAAAAGAAAAATATGCATAATTGTAAAAGAAATTCTTATGTGCATTATAAGTCCTAAATGAATTTGAGTTCCTAATAACTAACCCTAAGGATCCAATATAAAATATGTACTAACGCTTTATATTTATCTTTTCGGATACCTAGAAAAGAAAAAAGGAAAAGCATACTAATATTGTATTATATAAAAAATATTGAAATGATGTGACTCCCTTTTGGTGATATTAAATATGGAGAAATGTTAAAGGAAGTATCAATTCAAGGGGAGTATGCTAATTTATTTTGATTTTGAAAATTTTAATTTTGATTTGTATACAATATTATGTTTCTTATCATCAAAAGAGTGAGAATACTAGATATTGGATCATCTCATGTGTTTTGATGATGAACAAACGATCTGCTTGTACTAACTTGATTTGTACAGCTATAATGAAGCATATGGTGATGCTCAAGGTACAAGAATGAACTTAACATCTATGACAAGAACATGAACATTTTCAGCACAAAATTTGAAATTATTATATTGTATTTTATATCAATGATGCTGAAATGTCAGTACCTATGAATTAATCAAATAAATCGTGAAAACATATGCGGAAAACACAACACACAAAAACTTGGTAACGCAATTCGGTGCGCACACCTACATCTACGGGGCCATGCCCAGAAAATCATATTACATTACTATATCAAATATTACAATCGCTAATATTGCATTTCTATTATGAGGAACATACTCCCCCTCAATACAAACCGCAAAGGATGGTCCCAATCAACCTCATGGAGTAATCACCGCAAGATCCCCTTGCACGCAAGATCCCTTTGCATAAACCGACTAGATCAAACTCCATTCGATCCATACGTGCGTAGCTGTCGGCCTCCTTCCCAGGATATCAGTCAACAATTTTAACAAAAGTGATAACGCTAGTAGAATTCGCATAAGCACCTTATAAGCCGGCCTCCATCAATTTAGGAACTGTTTTGGGAAAATAGTTCTATAAAATCTAATGCAGGTTTTCCGCCATATATCTAGGAACCACTTCGGGCAAGTAGTCCCATAAATCAAGGAACCATATAACCATTTTAGGTAAAATAGTTTAAACAAATCTCGAGCTGATATTTTGCCCATAAATTAAGGAACTATTTCGGGTAAATAGTCCTATAGAATCCCAAGCAGATATTCTCTCCCATCAATCAAGGATCTATTTCGGGTAAATAGAACCAATTAATCTCAGCAAATATTCTCTTCCATCAATTAAGGAACTAACAAGATTCCCCCATTAAATCGGTTATTTCTGCCATCATTCAAGAATCTATTTCGGGTCCCATCAATCAATTCAGAAACCCTGAAATTCATGGCTACAAATCAGATCTGAAATCAGCAAAACAGATCTGCAAACCAAACCAGAATTTCAGCATTCAATCCAGCATTCAGATCCCGCATGTCACGACTGTTGTCGCAACATGACTCACAACAGACATCTAGACCTCTCAACCTGTTCAAAAATAGTTCTGATTCTACAACCTGAACACCCCAGATCCAGTGCCACTAATGCCAACATATAGTAATAGAAAAGCAACCCAACAGATGCATCATATAATCTTTATCCTAGATTTGATATTAAAGCCCTGAAGACATACATCACAACACATTCAACATGATTCAAAACTTAGAAATTCTTGTCCAACTTATTAATTCTCAGTTACTTTGATTTCTAATAAAAAAATATTATTTTTCTAATGATATTAGTCGACTCACGGAATCTATTAGTCGACTGACACATCACATCTTAAACCCAAAATCTTAGAATCATTAATCAAATGATTCTTTTATTACTCGACTAATACAGAACATTTTTCTTCAAATTGAACTGTTAATTGACTAACAAGACTAACAAGACAGATAATTGACTAACACAAACTTGTGTTTTTTGAGCCTACCTTGATAAGTCGATTAACTTTATTTGTCGATTAATGGTCATTTGCATAAGTCTGATATTTGGTTATTGGTCGACCAATGGTCAAATAGTCGATTAATGATAAATTTACGTAAATCGTGATTCTTTTTATTAGTCGACTATTGATTCTTCTAGTTGATTAATACAAATCGAAATCCCTTGTTTAGCTTGAACCATTAGTTAACATCACGCTATATGACTAATACCACATTGTATGGCTATGTCCTTTCATGATATATCAGTTGAATCAATTGAACAGTCATTTTTATCATTTATGATTATTGAATATCAGCTCTATATATAGGGATTACCCCCAAATTTTCAGCACACTTGACCTTTTGTATAGTTTGGATTTCTTTCTCTTTTGTGCTACGAACAAGTTAAAAACTCCATGTTCTTGTTATTTTATGTTCTGTATCTAATAAAATAAAAAACCGCGCCTAGCCTTTCTCTGATAAACAAGCATGTAAATTTAAGGTTTTAGGAGCATTTGTACATCTTCTCAAAGTTAATTTCCTTAGGATGTTAGGGATAAAAGATTGCTATCTGATTTTAAGAATATTCAGTCTCGAAAAGTTGAGGTTGGGTCGTGCAAATGGCAAATGATGTTTGTCAAGTTGTATGGTTTATTCTTACGGATTTACAAGAGGAAACTAGTGGAAATCTCAAGCGAAAAGGCTTAGATACTGAAGTAGGTCTAGAGTACCCAATCAAGATAAATCCTTTTGTGTTTGCAATTGATCATATTGCTATTTTGCTTTGTGTATATCTCTATACATTACAATATCATTTATTATTTTTTGTTATCATTATCCTGTAATTTGGTTGTTCTACTTCTTTGCATTAATCGTAATTACCAAGTGCATAAGAATCAAGTCTCAGGAATCCGACATACCTCTTTCTCTTGATCTCAACAGCTAAATGTTCTGTTTTTGTAACCGGCACATCAATAGGTATTCGGTGTATATGGGCAAACCATCTTAAGCAATGTTCTCTCACCTTATCTTCTATATGAATCACACATATCTTCGCTCAGTTATCTTCATTGCTTAACTTACCTTTTCTAGTATTTCCATACATCCATCGCAACATTTGAATGCAAGCCACATAATCAACAAAAAGTTTCATCTTAAGAAAATCACTTGGCACGGAGAGAAAACTAAAAGGCTGGAAAGGATGAAGAATGAAAGTTTTCTTGTCTGGTAAACGATGTATTAGTCTATCATACGACCATGGTACTTTAGCACGGATAACTTGTGCCAAACTAAAGGGGAAGGACGAGAAGAAAAAGCTAGCAATATTTGATTATCAACCATTGATATTCCAACATCAAGGAACTAGTGCATTCCATGCATAGAAGATGAAGTGGCCAAAAAGATGAAAGATGAAAAATGGTAAGCATAGTAGATGAGCGAAAAGCAACAACCAGAATGCTTCTGTTCTCATTGTTTTGCTAGAACTACTCGTGGAAGAGATCATATGCTGGTTTTGCCTACATTGAACAGGTAAGAAATAGATGCATGATATTCTGTTTCGCACGCCTTTCCAAACATTATGTTCTATAAAAAACGATAAACAAAAGAAAGCTAGAGCTGCAAAAATTCCATATTTGAACACGAGGAATCATGAAGACAAGATCCCATGATATTCATGCCACTGAGAATATAATAAGGAAGATATAGTGTTGTATAGAAACATGATGAACAGAAAAATTTAAAGGAACACTTACTTCCTTTTTGGGGGACTAGTAAAAAATCACCATCAGCATTGCATAAGGCACAGCCATCCATGGATTTGTTAGCAGCATACCTATAGTTGTGGAAGTTCATCGATAAGTCCATGTTAACAGCATAAAACGTGATATGGATTATGTATTGGTTTCCAATGCGTACCAAAAGGACATTATGAATTTAGCTATTTATACAGACTCAGTTTCCAAGAAGTTAGACAAAAATTCGGCATTCATTTAAATATAAAGTCCATAGAATTTTTGAGATATAATTCAAGTTTGATGTAACAAAGACAATACAAGTTGATACCCAAAAGCTCTAGTGATGATAGTTTAGTGATGACGAATGACAGCAGAACTATATTTAATTGGAAGAGCTCCAACCGTGGTTTTCTACTATATTTTTCCTGATTGAACTGATCATTGTGCATTATTTTGAAAGAAATCAACATTCTCTAAGTAGTTTATTTAATGTGAAGGAACTATTCAAGGATATCACACTTGAAAGTTCTCAAATAAAATCAACACCAGTAGCATGAAAAATAACTATGATAATTTATACAAATCAAATTCCAGAAAAACGATGCAAGTATATTGTGGCAATGAGGTTTGACATAAGGGGAACGGCATGCATGGAGCCCAAGGTCCATGTTGTGAAGGTTATATATCATTAAGATCAAGGTTCTAAATGGCGTGAGGCGTGGCATGTCGGCGAGGTCAAGCCTCAAGCCTTAGGAGCCTTGGCGGAGCCACGGCGTTTTTCAAGGCGTGGCTTAAGGCGGCAAATGTGTGTATATATTATATAATATATATAGGGGTAGACAGTAAACTATGCTCCACTTAGATGGATTAGTTTCCAAATCCTACCAAATCCATAGCCTTCCATCTATATTGAGATGTGTGCTTACTGCTTACAATTAACTAAAGTGTTACTTTACTAAAAAGCAATTGTTTACATAACTAAAAAGCATGTGACCTTAATACGTCATTAATATCAAAGCAATTGATTAACACAGTTGTTAAAGCTATTTGGATAATTGGATCTAAACGAAATTTGCTGATACTTGAAGGAACATTGATTTTTGCATGTCCTAGTTCAACATCTTGAATAAACTTTGTTCGCAAGTGCTGCCTAAAGCCAGAAAATGACGAGCTGAGTATTCGGAAAGTCTAAAAATTTCCAAGAGTACGAAATAGACCGAAATGCACAAATTCTGACCCCTAACATTAAACGTGAGACATTAGAGAAAAAATAAAACTTATATTGAATAATTAAATTGAATACTTACAAGTGAGGAAGAACTGAAGAAGACGCAGAGATCTCCTTTTTGAGCTGAAGAACTGAAGAAGTCGGCGACGAAACTGAAGAACTGAAGAAGCCGGTGACGAAGAACTGAAGAACTGAAGAAGCCGACGACGCTGATGCCGTTCAGATGGAAGACCGGAGACGAGGGCGGCCGAAGAACTGAAGAAGACGGCGACGCTGATGCCGTTCAGAGGGAGGACCGGAGACGAGGGCTGCCGGAGACGAAGGCGTCGCGAATCGGCTGCTGCGAGCGAGATGAAAATCCCTAGGCCCCAAATCGAATGCGGGCGGCTACGAGGTGAAAAGAAGCCTCAAATAATGAGAACGGGTCGGGTTCGGATTCTCTTAGCCCTATAATGTGGACCCAGGTGCTTTTTTTATTTTTTATTTTGTTTTTTAAGGCGTGCCTTATGTTTTGTGGCGCGCCTTGTGTCGCCATGGTGTGTCATGGCGGCGTACCACCTTAAAGAGCCAACTTAGACATTAACGGGACGTGAGGGTGGAGCCTTGCCGCCATGGTGTGCCATGGCGTCGCCGTGGCGAGTTTTTTAGAACAGAGGTTAAGATAGTGATGAGAAAATGGATGGTAGGAAATGATATTTCTATTAGATAATCGGTAGGGGGTTTGATTGATAATACGAGGAATATAAAGCTAGGGGCCTCAATTCGAGAGGAGGACCACTCTTCCAGTATCTAAACTAATTTCTACTCCTAACTCCTAATTCTAAACTCATGATGACTATGTGAATTTGACTTATACATTGTATACGCATGAAGATCCTACGGTAGACAGGTTTGTGATGTATGTATTGAGTTTGAATACAAACTAAGGGTGACGGTTACGAGCATGACATCAAAGTGTATCTCAAGAAAATTCACAAGGAGAATCTGACATGGAGACATGTCGGCGGCAAAATTTGAGCGACGCTCAAACTTGTTTTTCTTGAAGATATGCTAAGGCGTCACAGGATGGCATGGAGATATCACTAATGGTTTTCCTTCATGAATGGATTCAAGAAGATACGTCGATATCAAAGATTCATCTTCAGAAAGTCGTTCGTTGGACACTCGGTTAGTTGATGATACTTAGTGGAAGCTAACTAGCTAAGTGTCCTAGCCTCGGGATGATGTGGTTTATTTTTTTTGAAGGTGTAAGACATTGAGTTTTTGGCTTGGTTCAGACTATATGGTGTTTATATGAAGATGGAGTGTTGAAAAATGTAATACAAAACACCAAAAATATCTCGAGATGAATCGAAAATTTATGAGAATTTTTTTAGAGTTTTTTTGGAGATTTTTTGGAGCTCAAAACAATGTTAAATAAAGTCAAGCTAAGTTAGATTTTTCGAAAATGTATTTGGATTTAATTCGCAATAGAAAAAGTACAATTCACTCGAACAGTAAACGGCCCAGAGCGCGGCCCGACGGCCCACAGATCGCAAGCCAAGCATATGCGCAGCGCGTGAGTGGGGAGCAACGAAGCACAGGCACGCGTCGACGATCTGAGCCACAAAGGCTTGATTGGGGAGTTTGCCTAGGACACTGGCGCTTTTTGGGTGCATCCTGACTGAATCAATGGCTGAGAGCAAAACATCCGTGGAGCGATAGGCAACGACGAATCAGACCCGGATTCGGATGTGGATTCCGTATTCAGACCCGTTTAGAAGTTCTATAGGTATTTATATGTGTTTCGGCTAGGTTTTTTAGCAGAGCTTGGTGCAAAAATTCATGTAAAATTTGTGGTTACATGTCGAGAAACAGAGAGCAAACTTAAGGCCATTATGTGGGTTTTGAGAGCAAATCTCCATAGTTTTTCTCCGATTTCTTAGCGGGTTTGGTTGTTTTCCTTCAACCAAATGACATAGCTTGTAATCCAATGACGTTGAAGCATTAGTGATCTCTCAAACTGGACGTACAACAAGAATTGGGTGGAACCAGCATAAATCTTTGGTGTTAGATGCATGATTTCTTTTATTTTGTGTTACTGTCATATTATTGCTTGTGGTGCAGTTTTGTAGCAAATCGTCGTTTGTTTTATCGTTGTCACAATGATCCGGAAATTTCTGTAGGGCATCAATTGATGTGATCGGCATCTCTCATCTCCCCAACATTGAGCATATTGTATCCATCTCAGTTTGTGGGCATACCGTTCCTACCGAGGACTCTTAGTAGAATCATCACTAGGATGATAAGCCTTTACAAATCCCCTAAAGAGAGCAATGTAATCAACATATCCCGAAGAAGCAAATAAGAGTACTTGAGAACAAAGCTCCAAGGAGAGATTGGTATTTTTAGGAAAGCTTCAACGAGAGATTTGTATTCTCATGAACAATCTTCAACTGGTAATCCCCTTCTTCAAGTTAATGATAACTCATCTCTCTACTGTGGACATAGGCAAATTACCAAACCACAAATTTCTTTATGTTAATTGCTTTATTCAATCACCATCTCTGACTTGACTCCAAACATTACACATGCATCCAATTTATATGTTACCATTTGCCAACATATACACACGTATCACACTTTTACCCAAACACAATGTGTCAAACATTGAAATTTATCTAATGTCAGACAGTGTGGACAACCAACAAATGAGTGTTTTTATCTTCCAAACTACTTGTATTGGTATAAAATATTATATGCATTTGGTCATTATCATTCAAAAGAATATTGATCTGTATCCCAATTGGTTTCTTCAGATCCAGACATACTTGGTATTGTACGTTAAATTGATGGGGAAATGGCTTTCGGAGTTCTTAAGTGTCTGGTGCAAAAGGTCACACATGCAACATGTCACACCTGACAAAGATAAACATGACACTTTTCTGAGTTTAACATTATAAAGGAACAAAGAAAAGGAAAAGGAATAACTTATGTGAGCTAAATAGAGAAACACCAATAACACATGAATCATCCATATTTATATGCCTACCTTTTTTCCCAAAAATGTTTATATGCTTACTAACTAAAAGATGAGCAAAATAAACTGAATCATAAATCAGGTAGCTTCTTACATGTGAATCGCATATCCATGTCTGAGGAAAGAACTCCCGGCTCCGCAAATCGTATACAGTCCATCAATAAAATCAGTAGGAGATTCGGGAATATCAACAGGCTTCCATCGCAGTTGAGTAGGAGTAGCAGAGCTCGTGGATTGATTGAACTCACTGACCAGGTTTTTGTGGCCATGGACCCGCGGATAGAATGGCTCATGGGTAACAGATGGTTTTATACGATAAAACCAGCTGCCAGTGTGGAGGGAAAAATGAATCAACAGAATTCCAAAAAAGAAAAAAAAGGACAGAAAGACAATTCAATAATCACGTTGTAGAAAGAAATATTTTTCCTTTTTTGATTGATTATTTACATTTTTATCCAAATTGAATACGACCCACGTATTGGCGTCATTGTTAGAATATAGAAATATAACCATCAACTCTTACCACAACTTCATTATTTCCAGCCAAAGATTATTATAGTTTTTATTAAAATTGATTAACTTTCTCTAACATACTCTTTCCATGTGCATATGTATTTTGGTAAGTTACTTCTTTAAGTATAGATTTTTAGTCAGCTTGTGTTGACCCTCGATAAGCTTGAGCCTAAATCCTGATTAATTACAGATTCGATATATAGACTCAAGCACCATTCATTCACTACCAAGCAAAGTCCGGCCTTACATGTCCATACACTGACAATTCATTACTCGATTAGGGTGTGTTTATCTATTCACCTAAGTATCTGCATACTGGATATAACCAAAAGAAAGATCTTATGCATAATAAATATTTTACATTTTGCTAACACGGGCCAAACAACACCAACATAAATTCACATTCAATCCAGAATCTACATAGGTTCTCACTCCAAGTAAACTTCAAGCTATACTGAATAACATGTTAAAGCAAAAACTTTTCTTAGATTAGAAACATGCAGCCTCCATCTTATAGCTATATACCTCATGCATTGACACACATGCATACATTGAAAATAGGATATGAGCTTAATGCCCTCAATGTTGTAAAAATATATGCTTCTGAGTTTCTTGCTAATTTCATAAATTGGTTTGTAATAGTAATTCAAATCTGTTTGCATCTTATTTGCTAGCTTGAAGATGAGGGCGACATCAAACACCACAAACTGCCAAGTGATATAAGTCCTCAGCAATCATGTACCCAATCTAACAGCAACAGATTAAAGCTTCTCCACAAGATCAAACTGGATTTAAATAATTTCAAATCAGAAACTTACCAATATCATAGTTTCGAGCAAATAACTACGAACTAGAACAACATCATACTTTTGAGCTAAAATCAAGAACTATGGTGATTATACCTTCTCTGATTGAGCTTTCTTGGGGCAGTGAAGGAGGTACCAGAGATCTGCTCAGCATAGAGCCCATATGGGCAGATGAGTGGGCTGTTCTGGCCCAGTGGCAGGGCACCTGGCAGGGCCTCAGATGACAGGTGGTTCCCAAACCCAGACAGGTATTTGAGATCAGCCCAGCTTGAGCTTGAGCTTTGTGACTTATTGTTGTTGGATTCTTGATCCCCCATGGTTGTAATCTAGTGAGAGAAAGAGGAGGGGAGAGGCAGAGGACAGAGATGACAATGGATTAGTCTCGGACTGTTCTTAAATCTTGGGTGTAGTTGACGTCTGGGAGATGAGAACCTCTTTTGGGTGGATGGTGACTGGGCTTTTTGTTTAACTTCAGCCATCTCATGAGTCAGGACAGATGATTGGTGGAACCTTATCTACTGTGTTTGATGGGACACGGATGCGTTTTGTTGCGTTGGGGGGGGGGATCTACTGTGTTTGATGGGACGCGGATGTGTTTTGTTGCGTTTAACAACCCGTGCATAAAGTGCACGGAAACCGAAAAAAAATAGTTCAAAACCATGACGCAAGGTCCAAACCGGTTCAAATGTAAAAGGTGGGTACAAGCGTGGGTATCGTTTTGGGATTTTTTAATACGGATATGATGCAGTATGTGCAAGTGTGGGTATAGTCTTGTGAGTTTTGGAAATATTTTATTGGGGTGTGATGTTGGGTATGGTTTTAGGTGTTCTTTGAGTGGGCGGTGAGTTTTTGGGGTTTTATGTCTTTAGGTGGTGTTTTGGGAGGTTAGGGGTGGGTTTTGGGTTTTTTTTTTTGGGGGAGGGAGGGGGTGTTTGTTTGTGTGATGTGGCATCTTATGTGGCATCACTCGTAGATAATTGTCGCATCAACCCCTATCAAATGTATAATAAATGTATAATTGATATATCAGATTTTATTTCTTTTTTAAGTTGTGCTCAGGAACATGGTTGGGAATGTGTTGGGTTCAAATAAGCTCAAGCCCGACATGTTTATTTGTTGGGTTTGATTTCTAAGTTTGAACCAATTTTCAAAATTGATGGATCGTTTTCGGGCTTTAATCCTACCGGTATGTTTGAATAATACGTAAATAATTTTTTAAATTTTGCATAATTTTTTAAGTTGAATAAGTAACAATAAATTAAAAAGATAAGCATGAAAAGTTAATATTTATGCATTTATAACAAATAATACATTATGCCAAAATATAAAATTACTCATCATTTGATTCAATACATGCTTTATGTTGGTGTTATAACAAGATAAACTGAGATGATTATTATTTGCCAACTATGACCACAATAGACACATTATATTGCAATGTCCATTCTATATAATGAATATATCATTAACCAATATAAATTAATTATGGATATACAATCTAAATATATTTTTCATATTACTTTTGCAAATTTAAAAATAAAAAATGTTAAAACATGTGCCTCATTCGGCCCTCATTCTCATTCAGGCCCTTCGGGCTAAGTATCCTAAGCCCATACATGACGAATTCATAAATCAAGCTTAACACACAGCCTTCAGTCTCCTCTAATTAATATGTCATTAATCCATATAATTTCACTATTAATATACAATCTAAACAATGGCCCGAATCCAAACCTAAAACCAAATATCACCATTCCTAGGGGCGATGGGACGCATGGTTTATCAAACTCTTTATACCAGAGACCTTACCACATCCAATATTAGGCTACTCTCCAAGAATTTGGGACGCTACATCAATTATCAAAAAAGATTCAAGACGATGAAACCTCTTAATTTCTATTCCCTCAAATTACTCCAAATGTTTATTGAACAAAAAATTTGCAACCAGATGAAAGCGACACAGCAGCATGCCACATTGCCATCGGTCCGGCATCATGCCTAGCCTAAATTTATATTGGAAGGACAAGGCGATCACAAAGTGGGCATTTCAAGCGCTTGGAGGACATCGTTGAACTCAAACTCGTGAGTCTCTTTGTTGAACCGCTCAACAAGCGTGTAGCGCACATCGTTTAGATAAAAAGACTGAGCGGTCTGAAGAAGCCACTGTGCCTCCGAATCGCTGAGCTTGCTCGTGAAGACAATGTCTCCACGGACGAGCACCAAATCCTTGCTCTCTGCAAATTCAGTGTAATGGGTGACCGTGAAATATGGGCTTGCTTGGGTTCCTCTCGCCTTGTAATCCTCAAGGCCAGTGAAGAGAATTTGTGGCATCTGTACTGGGAAATCAAAACACAGAACTCACATATTCAACATTCTACCATAAATTCAATCTGCACAAATCATATAATAATGTTTATAGTTCATACAGTGCAGCATGGAGCAAAAATTAGTGGAAACATCAGAATGTTAAGAAAAAGAGAAAAAGAGTTAAAAAACGAAATATCCGTCTACTTCCTGGTATGCAAAGGAAACATATATAACACAAACAGCCCATTTGAATCCGATCATGAAAGCAAACACAGTAACCATGTACATTTGTTCATCAGTTTTGAATTTGTGCAGCTTCCAATACCGCAACCTATATGTATGAGAAATTTATTATCAACGTTTCGTATCCCAATTTTTATTTGCTGGATGCTTGACAAGATACGGGGAGATATTATGCTTGTTACAAGCAACCAAATCAAAAACATTCCCGAGATGTTGGATATACAGATTAGTACGTCATAGTCAACAGAATATAAACGCTGTAGAAGATACGATATTTCAGCTGCATCTATTCCCTTTCTGCATTGAATTGACCCAGGTGAGACATTAGATGAATAAACATTCAAGTCAACTTCTCACAAGATTTTGGCACTAGGGCTGGAAGATAATATCTCTTCATATGGGGTAATGATACTATATAAAGGGCGACATAAGAATATCTAGTTTGACCTCCGGTGCTCGTCCCAATGGTTGAATCACTCGGCTGTCTCGGTGGAGACCCGGTTTCGAATCCCACTACCCCCTATCCCCTTTTATTTTTCTTTATTTTCCAGCTTTTAGGGCTCCGATGGATACCTGGCTTCTCCGTGTTTGGAGTTAAGCGATCAGGGCATGTGTACCCGTGTTCCACGACCTTCGTGCTTTCCGATGTATCAAAAAAAAATAATATCTAGTTTCATTCTAAGTGACTGTAGTGAAGTGTCTAATGGTGAGGATCAGATACACTTGAGGAACATAATGACCACCTAAGATGCCAAGTTCATGTGCTAAAAAGAGCTAAAGAGGTATGTCTAGCAGATATGTTCATTTCAACAGATCAGAATAGAATGAGGGAAGTTGCAAAAATGCGAAAAAATGAATGCAAAATGCAAAGAGAACTTCAATGATATTGAATGAAGCCCTTCTGTTAGAAAGGATTGATAAGTAGATTAATAAGTCGAACACAGAATTGGAATCAGGCTCGAGGCTTCTTTATTATTTACAAGGTACTGAAGAACTATGTATATAATGATATATTAATTAACCTAGTTCAATAAGATAGAATGGTATTTCTAGTAAATCTTGCGCATCTCCATCAGTATTGTCATGACAAACCCTGTTAACCAAAGTCCAGCTCCGGCACCGCAGCACTAGTAGGAACACTTGTCACAACTTGTCTACTTGGTTCTAAATATGTACAAAAACAAAAAAGCATAACCTTAGTTTTAAAACCTATTAAATTAATTTTTACTTTTACTTTATGCTTAAAGAAAATATGTGTTATACAATTGATGGATGGATGTTTTTGAATGGGATTGTTGACTAAGACAAAAGAGTGGGTAGAATGACGGTTGAGATTAGATCTGGAGAAATCAATGGATAGGACGAGGGTTTGTGAAAATTTTGGAGGAAACCCCCTAAAAATTTGGGGGAAATTATGGAAGGACAACCTAAAATTTTGGGGGAAAAAATCTGAATGGAACAAAATTATGGGGCAACTAAAAATTTTAAATTTTGGGGGAAACTAAATCTGAAAAGAACTAAATTTTGACATAACTAAAACTTTTAAGAGAACTAAATTGTCTAGTGAGAACTAAATTTTATTTAATATTTTCTTTAAGTGGAAACAAATCTGAAGGGAACTAAAATTTTAAATTTTGAAGGGACTAAAATTTTGGATGTAACTAAATTTTTTAGTGGGAACTAAATTTTTTTGTGGGAACTAAATTTTAGTTTAAATGTGGTTAAAAAAATTTGTTGGGTGAATATATTTAAAGTGGATGCAATTTTTAAGTGATTTTGAGAGTTTGCAAAAAAATTTAGAGGAATGAGATTTCGAATGTGTTAAAACTTTTCGAGAGAATATTTTGAATCATCGGTGCATATGTTCTGATATGACGGCACAAAAGGGGAAATCTTGAGTTTTGGAGTTTTGGGGGCAATTTTGTAAATTTTCAATGTTGAGGTGTCTTTTAGTAATTTTCAGAGTTTAGGTGGTTTTCTGTAATTTTGGTTATTTTCATATTAGTATTTGTAGGTGTCGGCTGGGGTTAGGGTTTTCTGGTCGAATATTGGAGAGAACCCATAGATCTTAGAGATTTAGGCTTTTCATTCGAAGTAAAAGCTAGTCTTGGGAGATTTAGGTTTTGATCTCGAATCCAAAACTAGGAGCGCGAGTTTCTCTCAAAAGAAATCAACTATCCTTTGTATTTTCTTTTATTTTCAGCTTTTTATTACTAAAAATTCAACCTTCCCCAAAATCCCTCTTTCTAACACTAAAAATCACATCCTTTCTACTAAAAATCACATCTTTCACTCCAAAATCCACTAAAAATCATATATTATCCCAAATTTAAATCCGGATCGTATCAAATTGGTATCCGAGCTCTATAATCCTCATGACGACCACAAGATGAAAGGACAAATATGAAGCTTTGGAGGAGAAACTCGAGGCGGCGAATTGGAAGACATGGATGGAGGATATAAGATCCACCATCGGATTTGACGTAAATGCATTGGAAATATTGATGAACGAGAATTTCGACTCAATCACGCAAACCCAACAACAGAACAAATTCTGCAACAACTCGCTGCCCTAACAAAGGCGAAGACCTCAGATCTGAACAATGATCAAGATCTAGGACAAAAAAGCGAAGCCTTCTGAAAAGGGAAAGGAAAAGATCCAGTATTTTCGTGAAAGGCTTCTATCTGATGCCGATCTGGTGTCTGAGGAAGAAGATGACATCAACAAGGTGAGTGGAAGTGTGCCGCATCGACAACCGGGGCCCCACAGCCCCTGGGAAGGTGCGCCGGAGGCCAACAAGGCCGCCAGGAGCCTCACGGCTTCGTGGCGACCCGCCAGGGCCTCGCTGACCCCCAACAGTTTGCCAGGGGCTCAATAGTGCCCTTAGCAGCCCGCCAGGGCTTCGCTAAGCTTGGGCAGACACGCTAGGGGCCTCGCGGCCCACTGGCGACCCGTTAGGGCCCAGCCGAGCCCCAGCTAGGCCGTCAGGGTCATCGTACCCTCTAGCAGCCCGCCACGGCTCCATCCAACAGCAGGGGACTCGCCAGTGGTCGTCGAAACCCCCTGGCGGCCCATCAAAGACCTTGGGATTTTCTGCAACATCCTCAGGTCACCAGCAAGGGCTTGGAGGATGTTCAAGAGGACCGCGGTGCAGATTTTGTAGGAGAGAGACCCCAATAGCTTGACCTGGAGTACGAGGAGTTTGATCGGTGCTATGAGGATGTGCCTGAGGATGAGGGAGATGGATGATTAGATTGTGGAGATATCAACGGGGAGCATGGTTTGAGGTTTCGGCCGATACCTCTGCGTATCGCCCGTATCGTATCGGTATCGGTGGGTAACGAGACCGAAACTATGGATTAGTTTCGGTATCGGCCGAAACTGAACGATACCGTTCAGTTTCGGCCGATACCGACCGAAACTGACCGATACCGATCAATTTCGGCCGATACCGGCCAAAATAGACCGATATCATTTAACATCGGTCGAAGACGGAGGAAAAAGAATGTATAATTAAATAAAAATTCTCTAAAAATCCCAAAAAATTTGTAAATCAATAGGTTGCAAAGAAAGCTCGGTTAAAGAGAGAACCCCTAGGGTTTCAGCTTGAAAATGATGAAGAATTAGACAAAGAAGAGGCAAAACCAAGAAAAAATTGCAGAAAAAAGAAGAAAAAGGAAAAAAAGAAGATGAAAAAATTGAACTCACCGCAACGCGTCGTCGCCTTGCCGACCACTCCTCCTGTCTCGCCACTCCCACCTCGACCATCTAGCGTGAGAGAGACAGAAAGCAAAGAGAGAGAGGCCCGAGACGCCTTTTAGGAGAGGCTGCGTTTTTTAAAAAGACAAACTTGTAAATAAGTGGTATGTGCATAGAGTAAAACAGTCGATGCACATAGCAAGCAGATTTTTTGTGGCAACCGTGTAAATAAGTGGTATGTGCGCAAAGCAACGCCTAGCGATTTTATTGGCAAACTTGTAAATAAGTGTTTTGTGCGCAAGGAAAACGATGGGTGCGCAAGGCAAGCTTTAGGATCTATTCATTTATCTAATATTTAGTATTTAAGTACCAAACTTTAGGTATTTAGTATTTGATATGATTACGAACTCAAATTTAGTTTATCTAATTAGTATTTAGTATTTGATAGTATATGATTAATATTTTACTTTGTTAAGTATTTAATAGTATTTGATAGGTTTAGATTTAAGAATCTTCAAAACCATCACCGTGTGTATATAGTATATACGTATTTAAAGTATCTCCGAAACCGAAACCGATACCCGAAACGAAACTGCCGAAACTAGCGATACAGACGAAACCGAAACTTGCTTCCGAAACCGCTGAAACGGGCGATACCGATACCGAAACCTAAATTTTGGAAAGAACGATACCGAGACCGAAACCGAGACCTAAAACCTTGACGGGGAGTATGACGAAGGAGAAGAGAGGGTCTGATACGGAGATTATCATGTGCCACATGACCCATACCGACAGTACCATTATGACCGGTGATGGGGGAGCAGCAGCTAAAGATTTTAACCCTGACAGCAATTTAAAGATGCCAATCTTTGAGGGAGAAGACCTGCATGGATGGATATATAGAGCAAAGAGATATTTTGAAGTGATGCGTCTCACTGAGACAGAGAGATTGAAGGCGATGGGAGTATGCTTAGAGGGAGAAGCTTTATCTTGGTACCGATGGAGACACAATGCCATGTTCCTTCGTTGGAGAAATTCAAAGAAAGCCTGTTAGATCGGTTCTGTGAGACTCAAAGGGGATACATATATGAGTAGCTCAATGCACTGAGTCAGAAGGGTACGATTGGGGACTGTATCAAAAAATTCGAGATGCTGGCGGGCCGTGCTCGTAGAGTGTCAGTGGAGTTCTTGGAGGAATATTTCATGAAAGGATTCAACCTAAACATACACCCAAAGGGTTGTTAGACAGGATGTGTTTGGCTCGAATGGTGGAAGATATGCCGCAAAGAAGCGACGGGCCAAGGGGGCCTGGAATGGATTCATCCTTCGCAAGCCAGTAGCAAGCAGGAGAGCATAAGGCACGAGCAGGAGGAGGCCAGCCTAACAAAGAGAAGAACACTGAGCCACGGCCAGGACAGTTTCGACGCATGACAAATGTTAAGATGAGGGACAAGCGGTCTAAGAGATTGTGTTTCAGCTGCGATGAGCAGTTCACCCCATGACACCGTTGTCACAATCGCCCTCTACAGCTATTGATAGCAGACGAAGATGAAAAGAATGATGGAGATGAGACAGCTGAAGACGATCATCTTCACTTAGAGTAGAACGCCCACGAACTACATGCACCACCACCTTGAGGACAAGGTGATTCTTCGACGGACTGAATATATGACTGCACAAAAGGGGAAATCAAGAGTTTAGAGTTTCGGAGGCAATTTTGTATTTTCAGTTTTAAGTGGCCTTTTTGTAATTTTCAAAGTTTAGGGGGTTTTCTGTGGTTTTGGTTATTTTCATATTAGTATATGTAGGCGACGGCTAGAGTTAGAGTTTTCAGGTTGAATATTAGAGAAAACCAAAGATCTTGGAGGTTTAGGCTTTTCCTTCGAAGTAAACGCTAATCTTGGGAAGATTTAGGCTTTAATCTCGAATCCAAATCTAGGAGAGCGAGTTTCTCTCGAAAGAACTCAATTAACTTTTATATCTTCTTTTATTTTCAGCTTCTTATAAATATAAATTCCACATTTCCCTAAAAATCCCTCTTCCTAACCCTAAAAATCCAATCTTTTCCACTAAAAATCCCATCTCTCAACCCCAAAATCCACTAAAAATCATATCTTTATCCCAAATTCAGATCCGGATCGTATCATGTTCACGGGTTATGACTAGTATTTCCACAAATAAAAAGTTACTGATAAATAGTCTTTGCCAAATGCAATGAGACAAACACATAACGATATTGTCTCCTGCAATGGACACAGTGTCAAGACACACAATGTTCCATCCTTTCCAAATGGATGTGTGTATATATATGGTGTGGGTACTGTATATGTAAGGATATGATTCTTTTTTACTGTTGACCAGAAAATGACTCAGACCGCTTGAGAAATTGCACTTCTTGAAAATTGTGTTATCCAAGAAGACAACAATAATTGACTCAAAAACATGGATTGGTTCTTCAACTATTACCTATATACAAATGGCCATGCAAAAGGGAAGGCGGGAGGATATATGTATGATCATATTTTTATTTTTATTTTGTTATGTATAGGGGAAGCAACTGAAATAATGAAGCAATTCCGGAAAGAAATTGTGTACATACTCTAGCTCAGCTTGCTTGGTAAGGTGTGCATGAATCCAATAGCAATGATGAAGCAAATGAACAATTCTGCATCACCATCGATCAAGAGAGAAAGCATATCAGGTAGCCTCAAAGATACGTCTATGAAGATTTGCTAGCCTATCTGTTGAGCATGGTAAAGTCAATTCTAGAGCCCTCCAACAATTATGGTGAATGATATGCTCACTGAAATGTTCCTAGGCATGATATAGAAACTCTTCAAAAGAACTAGACTTGGGAGTTAGTCAACTAATTGAAACGGGGAAAGCTTGTCAGTTACAAGTAGATCTTTAAGAAATCCGGAACCAGATGGGTTGCAGACTAATGTGTCCATATTTTCCATATTTTTATGGTGCATTTTCATAGCATTTTGATCACCCAAATTTCACGTTTTTATATTCTATCGCGCGTTTCACGATATATTTGATTCTTGCAATGTTTTGTGGATTTTCAGAAACTTTGGCACGATTCAGAACGGAAATGAATGATGAACACAGATACCGGAAGTCGGAGCTCACGTCGCCACGTTTGACGACCCAAAGGAAGGAGCAAATGAAAGAAGAGATCAAAAGAAGAGATCAAAGGAAGGATCAAAGGAAAGAAAGACGAGAGGAAGAGAAAGAGAGACCCAAGCTAAGAGTTTCCAGGTCGCTCGTTCGAGCGTGCCACACGCTCGACCACGCAGAACTCTCGTAAAGAAAGGGAAAAAGTGCAAGAGGTCGCTCGGCCACCGAGCGGAGCTCTCGTAAAGAAAAGGGAAAAGTGCAAGAGGTCACTCGGTCGAGCGATCCACCTCACTCGACCGAGCGATCCTCTGCAAAAGACCATCAATATTGCCTTGAAACTCTTACCTTGAAACACTCTGCCTAATTCGCTCGGTCGAGCAGCTTCCCCGTCCGACCAAGTGTCCTCTCTTCATGATGAACTGAAAGAAAGGGGCGAATTCTCTGTCTAATTCGCTCGGTCGAGCGGCTTCCCTGCTCGACCGAGCGACATCCTTCCACCCAAGCCAAGAGCTAAAGCCCCAAGATGGTGCTCGGCCGAGCGACCCACGTCGATCGACCGAGCGGACCCTTCTCTAGAGCGCCCAACGGGAGCCACAAGAGATGCGCTCGGCCGAGCAGCCACCTTGCTCGACCGAGCGCGTCGGCGGCGGCCTTCAGATTAGGGCAAGCTTAACGGGGTTTGGGGCTGATTTTTGGGAAAACCCGCGAATTCTGAGTTTTGTATATAAGTAAACAATTTCTTTAGATTTGGTTAAGTCTTTTTTACAGAGTTTTGAGCCATCACTTGGAGAGAGGAAGAGCTTTGAGTGTTTGTTTCTTCGATCCAACGCTTGGTCAACAGTTGAAACTCATTTCTTTTGTAAGATTACTCGTTATTATTACATTATCTGCATTTTATGAAAAATCAATTAAAAAGATTCATCGTGCATGCTTGAAGGATTGATCATGATATTATACGCTGGATAAAGAATGAGTTGTGGAGACGAATTTGAATTGTGGACTTAGTATATTAACTATAAGCTATGATGGAAATCTCTCTCTAATTTCATATCGTATATTCGATTTCGAGTTCGCTCTATTTGTTAAAAATCCATGCTTTATAATCAATGCTAGACTTGATGCAATTCTTGTGAGTCGTACGTTTTTAATTGCTAAGTTGAAGTGTCACCGAGTGCTTATGAGATGAGAAGATGATTTAATCGCTTTTTCTTAACTTTGACTTCTTTTTCACTTTATTATTTTTATTCTCCGGTGAGCTTTTTATTCGTCTTCCTCGAGGACGAGTAAGAGGTAAGTGTTAGGAAACAACCAAAGATCCGATTTTTATAGCAAAATAATAAAGAAGAACAAGGTAATTGAATACAAAAAGGTGTATTCTCCTCCCAAGACGCCTAGAGGACGTCCGCACTCGTTTAATCTAGAACTACTCCTAGGACGCTCAATAGAGAAATCTCCAAATATCAAGCATCAATACAAATGACGGCTAGCCCTAGTTTAAATAGAAAAACCCTCTTTGTGGTGCGCAAAGTAATTTCTCCATGACTTGTTGTGCGC
Source organism: Scilla litardierei (assembly GCA_030789695.1). Lineage (NCBI taxonomy): Eukaryota > Viridiplantae > Streptophyta > Magnoliopsida > Asparagales > Asparagaceae > Scilla > Scilla litardierei. The sequence goes on from CM061132.1 coordinate 5,229,146, forward strand.
AAAGTAATTTCTCCATGACTTGTTGTGCGCAAAGTAATTTCCTCCCCTCTTTAGCCGCGCACGGATCTAACATTACTCCGCCCCTGAAAATCCACATTGTCCTCAAGGTGGTGCATGGAGTGTGTGTGCCATCCATTCCACGTACTGCAAATCTCCTCCCGGATCGAAAGGATGAGATAGGTCTCCACCACCTTCATCAACGTCCAGACGAAAGCCACGGTCACCACCAGTCAGATCTGAAGGCCATCTATAGCCTAAACTGAGATGTTGACGTTCTGAAGGACTTTGAACTGAAAACCAAGAGCCTTGGGGCCCACGTCGTCCTTCCGGAAGCTCGAATGTTCGCTGTATTGGGCTCAGGAAGTCAAAAACTCGTTGTCCACTGCATCGGAGGGCCCGTCGTCGGTGCTGAAGGGGCTGTCGGGCCTTGCAGAGCCCAACAGAGGCCCTGTAGGAGCTCCTGGGCCCCTGCCGGGGCCTGCAGGGGCCCTGCAGAAAATCTGCAGGCCTGCAGGGCCGCTGCAGAATTTCTGCAGGCCTGCAGGGCCCTGCAGAATTTCTGCAGGGCCTCTGCAGAATTCTGCAGGATTTCTGCAGAAATGCTGCAGATTTCCTGCAGAAATTCTACAGGAATCTGCAGAAATTCTGCAGATTCCTGCAGAATGCAGAATTTCTGCGCAGACCTGCAGGGCCTTGCAGAATTTCTGCAGGGCCCTGCAGAATTTCTGCAGGGCCCTGCAGAATTTCTGCAGGCCTACTGCGGCTCCTGCAGAATTTCTGCAGGGCTGGCCGGCCCTGCAGAATTTCTGTAGGGGGCGTGGCCGTCTTTTTGAGACGACGGCTAGGGTTTGCTCGCCTTGGGGGCTCGTCCTCGTCTTCCGCCGCCGCCTTTAAATCTAGATTTTCATCGCCATCAGATTCAGATCTGAAATTTTCAGATCTAAAAATTTTCTCGTCTTCCTCTGTCGCCTTCAGATCTGGATCTGAAAATTTCAGATCTGAAATTTCTAGATCTGGGCTTTTCTCCTCCAAAGGTGACGTCTTTTGCCCAAAATTAGGGTTTTTGCCGTCGTGGATGCGCGCCGTCAATAGCTCCATGATTTTTGCAAATTGCTCGTCGTTCTTTGCTTGTCTTGCCTTCATGTGCTCGATGTATTCCACCAAATCGTCAACCGATTTCTTTACCCCTTCAATTCCCGCCATGGATCGTCACGCGCTCTGATACCAAATTGTTAGGAACTAACAAAGATGGAATTTTTATTAGAAAATAACAAGCGAAATAAAAAGATAATTGGACACAAAAGAGGTGTGCCCTCCTCCCAAGACGCCTAGAGGACGTCCGCACTCGTCTACTCCTAATGGATGCTTAATATTGGAATATTTCTATTGAGCATCCATTAGGAGTAGACGAGTGCGGACGTCCTCTAGGCGTCTTGGGAGGAGGGCACACGTCTTTTGTGTCCAATTATCTTTTTATTTCGCTTGTTATTTTCTAATAAAAATTCCATCTTTGTTAGTTCCTAACAGTAAGCTTGAGAGATTTTGATGTGTTCATATTCTCCATGTTCTCATCGCGCATTTTCATAGCATTTTGATGCCCAAAGTTCACGTTTTTATATTCTATCGCGCTTTTCGCGATATATTTGATTCTTGCAATGTTTTATGGATTTTCAGGAACTTTGGTGCGATTCGGAGCAGAAATAAATGGACACGGATACCGGAAGCCAGAGCTCACGTCGCCATGTTTGACGACTCAAATGAAGGAGCAAAGGAAAGAAGAGAGCAAAAGGAGCAAAGGAAAGAAAGATGAGAGGAAGAGAAAGAGAGACCCAAGCTAAGAGTTTCCAGGTTGCTCAGTCGAGCGTCGCTCAGTCGAGTGTGCCACACGCAGGATCGAGTGGACCTCTCTTAAAGAAAGGGGAAAAGTGCAAGAGGTCGCTCGACCAGCGGACCTCTCTTAAAGAAAGGGGAAAAGTGCAGGAGGTCGCTCGGTCGAGCGGCCCACCTCGCTCGACCAAGCGACCCTCTGCAGAAGACCATCAGTATTGCCTTGAAACTCTGCCTAAATCGCTCGGTCGAGCGGCTTCCACGCTCGACCAAGCGTCCTCTCTTCCTGACGAGTTGAAAGAAAGAGGAGAATTCTTTGACTAATTCGCTCAGTCAAGCGGCTTTTCTGCTCGACCGAGTGACATCCTTCTACCCAAGCCAAGAGCTAAAGCCCCAAGATGGCGCTCGGCCAAGCGACCCACATCGCTCGACCGAGCGGCCCCTTCTCTAGAGTGCCCAGCGGAAGCCACAAGAGACGCGCTCGGTCGAGCGGCCACCTTGCTCGACCGAGCGCATCGTCGGCAGTCTTCGAATTAGGGTAAGCTTAACGGGTTTTTGGGCTGATTTTTGGGGAAACCTGCAAATTCTGGGTTTTGTATATAAGTAAACAATTTCTTTAGATTAGGTTAAGTCTTTTTTACAGAGTTTTGAGCCATTACTTTTTTACAGAGTTTTTGAGCCATTACTTGGAGAGAGGACGAGCTTTGAGTGTTTGTTTCTTCGATCCTCCGTTTTAACATTGATTTTAATATGTTTGTCATGCTTGTGATGAATCTTCATATTGCTCCCATTATTATTGCTATTGTAATGCTTGAGTAGTGTAGCTCTAGGGTTTAGGTATGAACCCTAGGATCGTAGGGATTGGATTTTAGGTTAACCTAGTTGGACGAATCTAGAGGTTACTCTATGGTAGTTTGAACAAGGGTTTTGGAGGATATTAGCCTTAGAATTGGAGGATCGTGAAAATAGCTCCATATTCTAGGGAAAATCCCCACGAATCCGATTAGGGATTAGCGACCGCCTTCTAGGGCTCGTGATCACGATAGTGACTCGAGTGCTAGAGGTGCTTACTAATCCACAATCCGCTAGTCGGTGACTACGAGAGTAGCAGGACTGCTAGAACCAACCATAGTGTAGCGTCCCGATCCATAGATCACGCGAGTGGATACTGATTGTGATGCGAAAACCAGTGTCAAGCGTAATGCACGTATTCCTATGCGAAGCTGATTGCGTAAACAGAGCTGTGCATAGGGATACATTAGACGTGTAGGAAAACGGAAGTTAAGTAATCGTTACCATCTCCGGATGACACTCCTACCCTATCTATCGTTCAACGAAAGGACCCTTAATCTGATATCCAAGTCCAAAGGGCCTAGCGGGCGAATACCTTGAAATTTTATTATTTCGTAAACTCATTGACAACCCCCTGACCATGTATTCTCTCTCATCCAACAAGCTAATCACTAAAGAATTGCCTCCCATGAGTTCGACAATCTTTATATACTGCAACCACCGTGCACTTGCGGTGATTCGCGCCCCCATGTGTGAGCACAAGGCGACGATCAACTTGTTGGCGCCGTTGCCGGGGAGGCAACGGTTTGTTTTAGCTTGGGATTGGAGAGTGCTGGTTCCATCCACAGGTTATCTTCCACCACTCGTTTTATTTTATTTTCTTATTATTATTTTTCTTTTGGCTGACGAGTTACATAGTTTTCCTGAGTTCTTTTGTTTTCGTACTAACACGTTCACAAGGAGCAGAAAATCTCTTGCCCATGGATCCTGAAATAGAAGCAATCTTGCGACGACTCGCGGCAGAATGAAGGAAACGGGAATTAATGGCTGGGATTGCCGATGGACCTCCTCCACCTCCGAATCCGTTGATCCGAGACTACATGAGGCCCAGCACCACCTCGTCTTCTTCCGTGGCCATACCGTCAATCCGCAAAGGAAACTTCGAACTGAAGACGGGAATTATCTTGTTGGTGTAGCAAGACTGCTTTCATGGGTTTTCCGCACGAGAACCTCAATCATCATGTTGAGGCATTCTTGGCGAAGTGCGTCACGTTCCAGATGCAAGGAATCAGCGACGATGTAATCAGGCTGTGGCTCTTCCCCTTCACCCTGAATGAGAAGGCTCATTATTGGTTGAAGTCTCAAGGGCCCAACACGTTTACGCCTTGGGAGCTTGGGAGCAGTTGGCAGAAGCTTTTGTCAACAAATACTTCCTTCTTTCGAAGATGATTTGTCTTCGAAACCAGATCACAAACTTTAAACAGGGAGGGCGGGAGACGATGTATGAAGCTTGGGAGCGCTTTAAGGACCTCCAACATCAGTGTCCGAACCATCGCATCCCATCATAGGATTTGGTCTTGGCCTTCTACAATGGGATGCGTTCAGACACTAGAATGAGCATCGACGCCACGACGAATGGTGCTATCGCAGGAAAGGAGCCGACTGAGGCCCTGAGAATTCTAGATAATATGGCAGCCAATAACCAACATTGGAGAGACGACGGGTCTGCCTCAACTATTGCCAAGGCCTCAGGAGGAGGCAGATTTGAAGTCAGCGAAACGGCAAACTTTAATGGCCGTCTCGACTCTCTCACTCAGCAGATGGCCCGGATGGAGCACAGACTCGGTGCTAGGCCAAGTTCACCCCCCGCCACAGCATACGCCACTTATGAGAAGTGCGTCGAGCAAGGTTTACATGGCGGAAATTGCTCCTACCACATGCCTCCTGCACTAACTGAGTAGGCCAATTACACATCTGATGATAGAGGATGCAATAGGAGTGCATACTGGACTCAAGCCTGGAGAAATCATCTCGGTTTTCAGTACAGGAATAGTAGTGGAGCTCAGCAACAGCAGCAGCAGCAGCAAGGCGGGCAAAGACCATTTGTCCCTTACAGGCCACCAAGATATCAGCAGCGTCAGCAGCCGCTACCTCCACCGCCACCACTTCAGCAGAAATCCTCTTTGGAATCCACCATGGAGAAGTTTATAGAGGAGAAAGCAAAGCTCAACCGTGATATTGCATCTCACAACAAGGATCTTTCTACCATGGTTGAGCAACAACGAGAGCAAGTGAGTCAACTTGCAAGGGCTCAGGGGAAGCTTCTAGTCCAACCAGAGAAGAATCCAAGAGAGAGCGCATCTGCCATTACCACCCGGAGTGGCTTATCGACGAAGGACCCAGAGCCTCCGGTAATGGTTCCAATCACTACAATACCAGAGGATGTGATAAATGAGCAGCCAGTAGCTACTAATGGTGGCGGTGATAAGGCTGAGAAACATCCTATGGATGTCGAGAAGGATCGCCCTCCGGTGGAGGAGGCAATTAGAGAGAAGGAGAAGCCAGCTAAGAAGGAAAAGGCTCGTCCCGCCTGATGTGTCCATATTTTCCACTATTTTCATATCATCATTTCATTGCATCTCATGCCATTTTCGCATCCAAATCCCACATTTTACTACGATATTGCATTTCTGACGATATATTCGAGTTTCGTAGTGCTTTATGAGTTTTCAGGGATTTTGGAGCGATTTGGGACCCCACTTGTGTATGGACACATCCGACATGTTTGTAAGCTCATTGGCGAAGTACTGGAGGGGTTCACCATACCTTTGGAGCCATTGGAGGAGAAGAGAAGGAGAGCAGGAGGAGAGGAGAAAGCTTCAGCAGCTCCTGGAGAGTTTTTCCCAGACGACTCGACCGAGCAGAGGAGCTGCTTGGTCGAGCAGACGCAGAGAAGAAAAAGGGAGCTGATAACCCGTACTGAGATCATGCCCACGGTCTGTGGAATTGATGTGCTTAAGGGGTATCTATGGGATCCGAATAGGGAAATCGGTGGATCCAACCAAGGCTCGTGACCATGCCCGGCTAGTGCCTTGAGGAGATCCATTGACGAACTATACCGCTACGTTGACGACTACCGTCATTGCGTCAACGAGAGCCACCGAAATACCTCATAATTCTAAACCACGAGAGTGTTATGAATTGTGAGATCTATCCCCTAACCCTAATGCAACGTGAGGATTCCACTCTAACGTCGACCCCCGACGATCTTAGTGGTGATCTCTAATGCCCTAGCCCTTTTTATTAGTAAAACAACAACACCCCAAACAACTCCTTCAACCCGATAGTTGTCTCACTTCTAGATTTAGAAGTAAACTGAGAATCCATTTACACTATCACCGTCCCTGTGGGATTCGATATCATTTATACTATAACTCGACATCGTCAGCTTGCGGATTGAGCCCGGAATTGAAGCCTATGAGCCATATCACGCCTGGCGATCGTAACACCGCCAGGTGGAATTTAGGTGTAGGCTTCGGGTGCGTCAAGGTTTTGGCGCCGTTGCCGGGAACGGCAATAGTGTCTATCTCAGTTTATCTTTATTTCTGAAGTTTGTTAGCACTCTAATCATTTCTCACCTTTCCACCATTTTTTTTTCTTTTTATTTATCACGGTGATACTGACGGTATTTGTTTGAGTTTTGTTGGTGCATGAACACTCGCTACAAGGGATCTACTAAAGAATTATTATTCGATCCCGAGATCGAGAAGACAGCGATGGCCTTAAGGGCTTCAAGCAGAAGTTCATCTCCCTCCGCTCAGATGACGGACAACAACAATCCTCCCCCTACTCGCACCGGGTCCATCAGGGACCATATGAAACCAACGCATGGGAACAACTCCATCTTAGACCGCAACTGGTGGCAGCGAGCTTCGAGCTAAAAACGGGGTTGATTAATCTGATGCAGCAGGATCCTTTCCACGGGCATCCGCAAGAAAATCCCAACAGTCATATTGACACCTTCCTGGCGAAGTGTGATACGTTCAAGGCAAAGGACGTTAGCGATGATGCTTTGAAGCTGCGGCTTTTCCCATTCACTTTAAGGGATAAAGCGTCATATTGGCTCCGGGCCCACCCTCCCAACCATTTCACCACCTGGGAGAAGCTTGCACTTGCCTTCGTGGATAAGTTTTATCCACCCTCGAAGACAGTGAGAATCAGGGGAGCAATATCAAACTTCAAGCGGCTCCCACAGGAATCACTTTATGAGGCATGGGAGAGGTTCAAGGACCTCCAACATCAGTGTCCTCACCACGGGATACAGCCCTGGGATCTGGTGCAGAGCTTTTACAACCGGCTCCAGCCTGCACCAAGATGATCATCGATGCTGCGGCACAGGGCGTCATACTTGATAAGTCTCCTGAGGAGGCTATAGACTTGTTGGAGCACATGGCGGCCAACACTCAACAATGGAATGATGAACGGACTGTTGTGACCCTGACTTCTAAGGTCAAGGCCGCTAGCCACTTGGATCTAACATCGAGACCTTGTACAAACAAGTGACCCGGATTGAGCAGCGTCTAGATTTTATCCCTGCTTCACCCAGCACATCGTATCATCCCGCAGAAGAGTATGCCGATCAAGGCTATATCCCTAGTGAGTCTGTACAATACGTCCAAGGAGAGGGACGGAATCAGTGGCAGCATCCAGCTGCTAGGAATCACCCGGGATTTTCATATGGAAACCCAAGTGGAGGGCTGCAACCTCTGCAATTTCAGAGACCACCCCACTCCTCAGCAGTAACATATGCAGCAGCAGAACCAGCAGCAGGGCGGATTTAAGCCAGCTGGGCCTTACCGACTGCCGGGTTATCAGTTCAACCTGCCGCCTCAGCAGAATTTTGCGCCAAATCCACCTAAGTCCAGTCTTGAGGCGACATTGGAGACTTTCATGAGTGGTAAGACCCGTTTTAATCAGGACACCTCGAACCAGTTCAAAAGTATAAATTCTTCACTTGATGAACTGAGGGGTCAAATGTCGCAGCTTTTGAAGAATCAGGGGAGATTGCCCTCACAGCCAGAGACAAACCCGAGGGCCCAAGCTAATGCCATGGTTTCAGTTATCACACGTGGATGACGGGTGACTGACCCCGTCATGATCCCTGTGCTAAATAAGGAGAAAGTCACTGTTGAAGAAGCCGTCGATGACGGCGATAGAGAAGAGGCTGATGAAGGGCCTAAAATTATTAAGGAGAAGGCGAATGCACCACCTACCATGCCTACTACAGCACCTTCTCATGTTGATGCTACAAGGAGTAAAGTTTCTTGACCTCCCCCTTCATACCCACAGAGGCTAGCCCTAGCCAAGATGGAAAAGAAATACTCCAAGTTCATAGAGGGAATTTAGCTGAACATCATGTTCATGGACGCCATCACGGAGATCCCGATTTACGACAAATTTTTGAAGGATCTTATCACGGGAAAGAGAAAGCCTGAAGAAATCAAGCTCATGGAGGACTCCACCTCCGTTATCAAAAATCATCTCCCCCGGAAGCTACCGGATCCGGGAAGCTTTACCGTGCCATTCTCTATTGGAGGGATGCCTATCAGCAGAGCTCTGATTGATTTAGGGGCTAGCATCAGTTTGATGCCACTCTCCATTTTCAAGAGACTGTAGACTGGAAGTGAGCTAGAGCCAACAAGCATGTCCATCCAGCTTGCAGATCATTCCATCACCTACCCTGTGGGTATAGCAAGTGATGTCATTCTTCAGATACCTCCAGGACTATGTGTTCTGATCGACTTCATTATCATGGATATGCCCGAGGGATGGAGCTCCCAACTTATACTCGGCCACCCCTTTATGGCAACGGCCGGTGTTCTGATCGATGTCCGAGAAGGGACCCTCTCTCTCAACGTTGGGAATATCGAAGTTGAGTTCCGGCTACAGAAGCCTATGAGAGAGCGAGCTCATGTAGAAGGGGCCAGCTATTTGGAGCTTCTTGAAGATGAAGCCATTGAGGATTTCACTTCTGAGGGGGTCATGAAGGACCCAATGAAGACAAGTATCGACGATGACGACGACCCAACCTACCACAAAGCGGTCGACGCATACATCCGAGTATTGGATGAGGAATTTCTACATTATTCTTCGAATCTGAAGAACCGGAGACCATATTCAACGTAAAGGAGAGTCTTAAAGTAGGCGGAAACCAATTGACGCCGGATTGCACCACCGCGAAGAATGACGTGCGACCGCCACGCGCACCAAATGACAACTGATATATTTAAGGGAGTCGAGCTCACGACTGAAAACGAGCGCTTATTGGGAGGCAACCCAATTTCTTAGATTTTGGATTTTCTTTTTTCAGTTTCTTATTTTTTATTGCATGTTTTTGAGAAATCACAAAAAAAATTTGATGAGTTTGTCTTTTGTATAGGATGGACAAGTGGGGGTATGCGTATCGACATTATAAACGGAAGGAAGCCGAAGGAGAGCATAAGATTCGAAGATTTGGAGAGAACCAAGGAAAAGGAAAAAGTAGAAGAAAAATGAGACAAATGGGACTCGACCGAGCAGCCTCCTGCTCGGTTCAAGTAGAAATCGACTCGGTTCGAGCAACTTATTACTCGGTCGAGTGCTACAGGCTTTTGAATTTGAGGAGAAAACAGCACTCTACCAACACGACCCGATTATTATTGGCTCGGCCCGAGCAGGAAGTGACTCGACCGGTCGAGCAGACAAGGGAGTATATTACAACTAAATTTACAGAATTTCAGCCGTTTCACTCGGTCGAGCAGCCTCGCTGCTCGGACCGAGTCGGGTTGGGCTTTTATACCCAACCCGTTTTGATTTTTACTTCAACGTTAAAAACTTTTACCCTAATCTAAAAAAATTTTAACCCTCAAAATTCCCTCCCCCCCGAGCTCCCTCCCTCTCCCTACGGTTCAACCACCCTTCGACATCTTCTTCCTCCCGCACCGTCGTCGGTCACGCCGAACGCGCCACCCAACTCCGGTCAGTCGCCCCCTCTCTCTCTCTCTATCTCTCCGCCCCCCTCTCTTTCCCCCGTCCCCATTTCTAATCGACGGCACCGTCAACGGCGCCACTGCCGCCGACGGCGCCGCCCATCCGACCACCAAGAAACCCCCCTCTCCGCCATTTAAACCCAAACCCCCAACCCTCCAACCCCCCTCTCTATCAGCGCTCGCCAAAAAGCCCCTACCTCCGATTGCTTGTGCCCTAGGGCACGGACCGAGCACACTAGTGCTCGGTCAGACTCCCCTCACCGAGTATCATGACTCGGACCGAGCAATACCACTGCTCGGTCGAGCAACCCCAGATCAGCCTGTTCCCCAATTTTAATGCCCTATTTTTGACGTTTCATTTGTTTCTATTGCAGGTGTTCGTTGCCTACGTCAGCACTGACTACAGGGACTAGCTTGGGGGAGCTCTAGTCGCTCGCATCTCCGCAGATACGGTACACTCGTTCCTTCATTTATTTTTTATACCGTAGACACGATGGTTCGCACACGCGGATCCACCACACCTCCCGCTCGCGGGAAGAGGCTTTCGTCTGGCGCTTCCTCTTCCCGACCCCAGCGTCGTGCACGCATCACCACCACCACCCCTAGCACGGCCACCATCACCCCATCTACTTCAGCTCTCACCACTACCACTACCATCCCCACCGCCACCACACCTATCACGGCCGCCTCTATCCCTACCACCACAGCCCCTATCCCACCACCGCTGCCTCCACCGCCTCTACATCATCCTCCCCACACCTCGTAGGTGCCAGGGATGCCCAGCATGTATGTCTCCGGACATATGGCATCACGTTTCCAGACGACGCACACCGAGAGCGCTTTGTTAGGCTCTCTCAGTGCCGTCTCGTACCTACTGTGTTCATAGATGTGCCTGCCCTTAGATCCCTCGGACTCCTTTAGGGAGTTCATCACCTCTATCGAGCGATTGGTTTCGACCGCTTCCTCGGTGTACATGCTCCCACCTAGTCCCACATAGCACTCGGGCTCTCAGCTCCCTTGCTGTCACCCCAGCGGTGACGGCATCACCTTTCGCCTACCACGATTGCACTATCACATTTTTCATGATCCACGAGTACTTTCACTTCCCAGCCGTACCAGAGCCTAGAGCCGCATTTTCTCCACTCTTTGACGTTGACACATTTGATGCTCGAACCTTTTGGGTGCGTATTTCAGGCCTTCCTCAGTATCGCCCTAGTCGGGTGAAGGCATCGTGCACCGTGCACCCATGCCTTCGTTACGCTCAGAGGCAGTTAACCTCCACTCTATTTTGCAGGCCTGAGGTCGGGACCATGTCCCTACCAGAGCTTACACATCTCATGGGCATAACCCGGCCTCTACGATTTCACCCTGATGCTCCCTACGATCCTTCATGCTCTCTGACGCAGCCCACTGGTTGTGTCACCGCCTTTACCAGACTGCCACCGACTACTTCGCCACCGACATCTGCTGCGGTGGGTTCTTCACCATTTTTGCTAGGATGCTTGATATTCACATCCCACTTGACCTTCACCGCCCAGTTGGCACGACACGCTTGACCATCGACGTGCTCGAGCATATGCATATTATCCGACCGTATGGTGATCGTCACTGGCTATATCTCGTAGGCACCCACTACACTCCTCACATGGTGCTCCCCACCCCTCACCTCACGCACATCCCAGCTGTCCAACTTGACTGGATGATTCCTAGTGTCGAGCCACTCCCTCTCCTACACGTACTCGAGCCCATGGGAGCACCGGTCGAGGCAGCCGACGACGACCAGGACCCACGCTCCCCTGTGTTCGAGTTGCATGACATTGCTGCCTTAGTTGCCGGCCTCCCAGCCCCACCTGCTCACCCATCATCTTCTGGAGCCGTTTCCTCCACCACCATTGTATCCACCGCCCCCACCACAGTCGAGTATTCGGGGACTGTCTCCACATCTTGCCCCGAGACTCAGACTTCTGTCACCACCACTTCCGTGTCGGAGGGCACAGATATACAGTCTGCTCCTGACCTCACAGATCTAGACTTCCCAGAGCATGAACCTGCCCCCACTCTGCCTCCTCTCAGTGACCTCATAGCTTCACTTCCCCTATCTTTAGGTCACCAGATTCCACTTTCCAGCATCACTTCCTTATCATCCGTGGCCATTTTTACTGGGGGCGTGTCGACGTCTGTTTACTCTTCTGTGTCGACTACATCTCTTTCTTCAGCCGTTTCTAAGTTACCTTCGAGCTCACCCTCTCCTACCTTCCACGCTAGGCACCGTGCCCCAGCTGCACGGGACCGATTTACGAGAGTGGGGACTCACAGACACATCCCCCGCCCTCCACCCAACTCAGGTACTACAGACGGTCGCCTGACCGCGTTGGAGGAGTCGACTTTTCCGCCTATGGCAGGATTTCGAGGACTTCGTACGCTCGACGGTGACACACCGCGCTAGAGTCGAGTCGGACCTGACTTCTATTATAGACCTGCTTCGATACTGTGGCCCACCAGCAGTGATACTTGCACCTGCTCCACCACACAGGCCAGACACTGTGACTCCCTCTGCACCACTCAGTGCTTCACTTTCCCAGGCTTCCGCAAAGCCTGTTTCTACCACTTCTGAGTTGGACTTCACATTTGATCCCATGTCTGCCCTGGTGTTATATTCGATATCATTTATATTATAGCTCGACACAGTCCGCTTGCGGATTGAGCCTGGAATTGAAGCCTAGGAGCCATATCACGTCTGGCGATCGTGACACCGCCAGGTGGAATCTAGGTGTAGGTTTCGGGTAGGGGTGAGCACGGTTTGCTCAAACCGCCCGAACCGGACCGGACCGAACTGGACCGAGCCAAAAACCGAACCGAACCGCTCTCCATCGGTCTGGTTTGGTCTCAATCGTTGGAAACCGCCACTTATATGGTCTGGTTTGGTTTCACCCTGTCGAAACCGCTTAAACCGAACCGAACCGACTCCTAACATATATTATATATTGTGCTGGAAATTTGTTGGGATTTTAACCCTAGTAGGGGAGAGCACGGTCTCAAAAAAGAGAAGTTCATCTTGGTTAGCGCTACTACGCTCAAGTACGGTTGACTATGAGCTCAATATTTCCTTATCGTGTTATCTGTAATTCTCTCTTTCTTGAATCTGATTGTCCTCTTAATTTCTTCTGCATTACGAGCAGGCAGCAATGCATTTCATTCCATTTTCATTCCCTCATATTTTGACACATAGTTCTCAAAAAGACGTCATTACTTCCACTCCAACGACGCAATTGACCGTCAATTCAGCATCAAATACCATTTTGATACAACTTCTAGTGATGAATGCACCCTAACTGCTATAGAAAAATGAAAATACATAGAACAATAATAATCGCACCTGTCGTAGTCACAGTTAGAACTCCTGCAAGCGATGCAATGTCTAATTTTCACTGGTTTGATAAGGAGCACAGAAATGAAGCCATGTCATGAAATTATTTTAATGAAAAAGTCTATATTTAGCAAAATTGGGTATACGAGAGAATCTTCCGTCATCATATGTCTGAACCACGGTTCCAAACCGAACCAAACCGCTCCAAGCGGTTTTCGTCGGCTCGGAAACCGTCGGTCTGGCGGTCTGGTTTGGTCTGGCCTGTGAGAAACCGCTACTTATACGGTCTGGTTCGGTTTAGGCTTCAAACCGCCGGTTTGAGACCGTGCACTCCCCTAGTTTCGGGTGCGTCACCGCCCCAGTCCCATTCCCAAGCAGATTGGCAAAGGCCAAGAAGGCAGAGAAATACGCCAAGTTCATAGAGTTGCTGAAGGGAGTGGAGCTCACCATCTCATTCATGGATGCCTTGACTGAGATACCCTCATATGCCAAGTTCTTAAAGGAACTAATTTCACGGAAGAGGACGGCTGAGCAAATGATGTTGGCTTGTCATTCCTGAGGAGCAACACATTGCCGAAGAAGCCCCCGGATCCGGGGAGCTTCACCGTTCCTTACTCCATTGGCAGCGTCTCCATCAGAAGATCACTGATAGACCTGGAAGCTAGCATCAGCTTGATGCCGTTATCCATTTTCGAGCGCCTCAACACCGGGACGGAGCTAGAGCCGACATCGATGACAATCCAGCTGGCAAATAGATCGGTGACACGACCCGTCGGAGTTGCCAGAGACGTCATATTACATATTCCCGGTGGGGTGAGTGTGCCGATCGATTTTGTCGTCATGGACATGTCAGAGGACGGTGGATCTCAACTTATACTTGGTCGCACATTCATGGCGACAATTGGGGTGCTGATAGATGTTCGAGAGGGCACTCTTTTCCTCAATATAGGAAACATTGAGATGGAATTCCGGCTACCTAAGCCGATGAGGGAAAGAGCGCCTACTACGAAAGTCGGCTATCTGGAATTGGTAGAAGACGAGCTCGTTGAGGAGTTCACAGTCGAGGAGATCATTTCTGATCCCTTGCTGCAGAGCAAGGATGGAGATATAAACATGCTGCACCACAAGGCAGTGGCAGCCTACCTACAGGTGTTGGACGAGGACCCAGATGCTGGATTGATCACGCATGAGCAAGCCATACTTACTTGGAGGATCACGACCTGGATGTCGTGAGGATTAAGGGATTGGTTGCTGCAGCGTCCTCAGGATGCCACAAAAAGAAGAGATGATCGAAGATGAGAGGAGATGAGAGGACCACTGAGGGTCCAACGGAGGCATTTTACCAACCAGCTCCACATGGGTTGGTCGGCAAAAACGACGGGCGCATTTCGTGTGCACCCAACAATTAGCCTCACTGAGTATCAGGGGTCGAGCTAACGACCGTAAACAAGCACTTGGCAGGAGGCAACCCGACCTGCTTTCTAGATTGTTGTGATCCTAGTTGAATTTTTTGTCCTTTTTAGAATAAAAATTTTATAACTCAAAAATATCTGATGCATTTCAATTCTCGCAGGAACTCAACAGTCAGGACGTCAAACAAAAGAGGGGAAACATGGACGTCGAGCTAGATTCGATAATCGAGAAATACGACAAGATGAAGCAGTATGCAGCTTGTAGCAGCCGCTCGGCCGAGCACAGCTTCAGTAGGGGAGCCAAAACAAAGTAAGATTCCATGTTGCTCGACTGAGCATCTAGCGCACTCGACCGAGCGACCAACCCAACTGGAGCCTCATGGAAAAACAGAAGGGGGGCCACACCTTAAAAACGCTCGACCGAGCGCTTGGTCGCTCGACCGAGCGACTAACCGCCCAGGCGCCCTATTAATAGGGCTTGGGATGCTCGCTCGAGCTCTTCCCAGAGCATCGAGCGAGCACCCTCCCACCCACTTCTAAATCCCTCGAGCAAGCGCCTCTGAGCTAGCGCCTCTGGAGCTCCTCCCCCTCGATTCGTACCTCCCCCACCTCGAATACCCCTCCCACCCTATCCTCCACCCACCTCCTTCCCCTCAACCGTCTCCAAGCCTTAAATCCCGATTTCCCCCAAACTCGAAATAGCTCCAAAAATCAAACCCCAAATTCGAGTTTTGTTGAAATCGTGGAGCTCTTGGAATATTGTCGACAAGCTTGGGGGACGTCGCACGCTTCGACGCATGGGTTTCGCAACTAGGGCACGTGGAGTTCGTGGATTTTGAACTTCGCTCATCGCTGCTTAGGTATACTCCTTCCATACTCGCACTTTTTATTTATATATCATTATTGATTGTGATTTTTATTGGGTTGCTTGAGCACAAACACCATGCTTCGCAGGGCACGCCTCCGCACACCCACACCATCACCACCACCATCACCGCCTCCTCCACCCCCCACCACCACAACTAGCTAAGAAGAAGCTAAATGGCTCCTTCTCTAGGACACGCCCCACCACACGTGAGCCTGCACCATCACCACCCCCATCACCTCCACATCCAACTCCCAAGAAGTACACGGCTTCTGCTTCCTCGTCTTGGACACGTGTCCCCGCGAGTGAGCCTGCACAACCTCCCCCACCACCTCATCCCCCACAGCCTGAGGGCGCTCCCCTAGAGACATACGGCATCAAATTCATTAACGATGCACATCGTCACAAATTCGTCGTACTCTCTAAACGCCCAGTCACTTCCACTAAGTTCGTCGACTTAGAAACCCTAGAGCAGCTTGGTCTTTTACCCGAAGTTAGGCAGCTTTACAGAAACATAAGCTGGGAGTACTTCTTAGGGTTAACGGCGAAGACCTACACTCGTCTCACCCTAGAAGCCCTCGGTTCTTTGCATTGCACCGACAGATGGATAGCGTTCAGTTTACTGGACGAGGAGTTAGAGTTCACCTACGAAGCACTCCGTCAATTATTTAGGTGGCCCGTTGTCCCTAATGTCGAGTCTTCCTATAATCTTGGCAAGGAAACTCCCCCCGCCATTCACTCCATACACTTCTGGGAGAGGATCTCTAGCCTACCTGTCTTTAGCACCAACCGCTCAAAGTCATCATCCATTATCCATCCATGTATGCGCTTTGCTCAGCGCCATCTCGCCACAACCATCATATGCATGTCTGAGCATGGGACCATGTCTAACATTCCGCTCATCCTCTTGTGGGCCCTTACACTCCCTCTCGAGGAGGCATACGATGACATGCTTGAGCTTAAAACACATCCTGCTTTTGCCATGGACCCTTCTCAGATTTTCTGTGACCGCTTGATTTTTGCCGCTACCCAGCAGAATGGCCATATCTGTTGCGGTGGCTTCTTTACACTCATCACCCAGCGGGCCAATCTTGCTCTCCCCGACGATTTGTTAGAGGCACCGGGCCCTCCCATCCTATCACTTAGCGTGCTTTCCCGCATGCATATCATTAGGGTCCATGGTAGCCGTCACTGGGTGTACCTCCATGGGCGTTTTAACGCCGATTTCATGGTCATCCCGAACCCTACTCGGACTCTTGTTGGCCCCCAGCACGTCAATTGGATTCTCCCCATGGAGTTACGCATTCCTAATATTTATGAGCTTGAGCCCGATGATTCACAGGCTGCTGGGCAGCAGCCTGTGAATCAGCCGGGCACCGACCTACTATACGTTGAGGAGCCACACCCCCACTGAGCCCATGCCTGAGCCAGCAGCGGCCCCTTCTGTCCCCACTTCTGTTGAAGGCCCTGCACTATCCACTGATATTACTGCTTCTAATGTGAGTGTTGACAATAATGTCCTCACATCACCATTTACCGAGACCGCTCCAGTTTCTGCCCCACTATCCTCGCCTGTCTCCACCACCCTACCTGCCATCCTTACGGAGAGTGGTGGTTTCTGTCCACACGTCTGCTGACACCACCTCAGTTGTGTCTGTCGCTGCCGTGTCTACTCCAGCCACCACTGCTCCTGCTACCATTGCTCCTGCCACCACAGCTCATGCCTCTGCCCAGCCTACACTCCCCCTGCATCATATTTTTCCACACGTGGGCCCCCTTCAACAGGTGAGTCCAACAGCTCTCGCACTCCTGATTTTTTTTGCTCGATTATATAGAGTTGAGCATGCTGTTGTAGAGCTGTGTAGATCTATAGATGCACTTGAGCGTCTTGAGCAGCGGAACAGTAAAAAGCTTGATGACATCATGCAGCTTCTTCAGGCACCACCACCACCCGATGGGGGGTGGTGATGCCTGATTCTCCCTTCTCGTTGTTTCTGTGTCTCCCACATTTATTTTGGTGCCCATCTATCCTCACGGGGACCAGCTTCGTATAGCTTGGGGAAGACACATTTTGACGTGTCCACCACCACCACCACTATCATTTGCATGCCTTGTACATATACATATTAGGATCATGCATTTGCATTTTTATTTCTTTTTCTAGGATTTCTAATTTTCCTTTATCCCACCCATCCCACCCTTAGCATTATTCTACATCCCTACGCGCACGTGTTCTTAGCAGTGATAACACTACTGTGTTTAGCTTGGGGGATGAGTTCTATCGCTTTATATTACTTTTTATTTTCATTTCTTTCCCTTTTCACCCCATTTTTCATATTCATCAGTTTATTTTTCCTCTTTTGAGTGCTGCATACATGTTTTTCTTTTTTTTAAGATTATAGATTATTCTCATATGATTGCACTATATGCTACACACACTCGACTAATTTCTTTACACTCACATAGAATTTTTCTAAGTTTATTGTGCTTCATTGATAATATAAGATGTATTTTATTCTTGATCTACATGCTTTGATGAATTAGAGCTAATTCCTTAATTAGAATGTAAATTTAATATGCTTTTGCATGATTTGATTTCATTTCTCCACGATGAATATTCTCGAAACAGTTAAGCTAATAAAATTGCATGTTAATTGAAGACGGAATGACTAATTGCATGATTATGTGATTAACAATGTCTTTTTATAATGAATGGTAATTCAAAAGAGTTTGGATAACCCACGACACTTGAGTAGCGTTGATTAGAAATTCTGACACTAAGCCATGTCCCGAATTCTATTTTTTTCTTTTTCTTTTTGTATATAACCAATAACGATCTTTGCTCGTGCTTTGCATTCCATCGCGTTTACAAGAGTTTGCAAAAATCCCAAAAACATAAAAAAATCAAAATTCAAAAAATTACCTAAATAAAAAGCCCAAAGGGTTCTTCGTAACCCGATGCCCTAAGATCGTCTGGTCTGGGATGCATAGGCAGCCTTTTATATATACTGCGTTCATCTCGTGTAAATAAAAAATATATAATATATAATCAAAAAATAATTGTAAAAAGAAAAATCTCACATCCTTACCTCATTTTCTATATAGAATAGGGACATGGCAAGGTTGAAGATTTCTGGGATTCGCGAAAGGGTTTAGTGCCGTGATTTCCAAATTTAATTGAATTTACTATCTTCAGTTATGAAAAATCAATTAAAAAGATTCATCTTCCATGCTTGAAGGATTGATCATGATAATATAAGATGAGTTGTATGTTTTTAATTGCTAAGTTGACGTGTCACCACGTGCTTATGAAATAAAGAGATGATTTAGTTGCTTTTTCTTAACTTTAACTTCTTTTTCACTTTATTATTTTTATTCTCCGGTGAGCTTTTTATTCGTCTTCCTCGAGGACGGGTAAGAGTTAAGCTTGGTGGATTTTGATGTGTCCATATTTTCTATATTTTCATCGCGCATTTTCATATCATTCTGATCGCCCAAAGTTCACGTTTTTATATTCTATCGCGATTTTCACGATATATTTGATTCTTGCAATGTTTTTTGGATTTTCAGGAACTTGGCGCGATTCGGAGCGGAAATGAACGATGGACACGGATACCGGAAACCGGAGCTCATGTCGCCATGTTTAACGACTCAAAGGAAGGAGCAAAGGAAAGAAGAGAGCAAAAGAAGAGGGCAGAAGAAGGAGCAAAGGAAAGGAAGATGAGAGGAAGAGAAAGAGAGACCCAAGCTAAAAGTTTCTAGGTCGCTCGGTCGAGTGTGCCACACACTAGACCGAGCGGAGCTCTCTTAAAGAAAGGGGAAAAGTGCAAGAGGTCGCTCGGTCTTTAAGGGGAAAAGTGCAAGAGGTCGCTCGGTCAATATTGCCTTGAAACTCTCTGCCTAATTCGCTCGGTCGAGCAGCTTCCCCGCTCGACCGAGCGTCCTCTCTTCCTGACGAGTTGAAAGAAAGAGGAGAATTCTCTGTCTAATTCGCTCAGTCGAGCGGCTTCCCCGCTCGACCGAGCGACATCCTTCCACCCAAGCCAAGAGCCCCAGGATGGCGCTTGACCGAGCGACCCACATCACTCGACCGAGCAGCCCCTTCTCTAAAGCGCCCAGCTGGGGCCACAAGAGACGCGCTCGGCCGAGCGGCCACCTCGCTTAACCGTGCGCGTCGTCGGCAATCTTCGGATTAGGGCAAGCTTAACGAGTTTTGAGGCTAATTTTTGGGGAAACCCCGCGAATTCTGGGTTTTGTATATAAGTAAATAATTTCTTTAGATTAGGTTAAGTCTTTTTTACAGAGTTTTGAGCCATCACTTGGAGAGAGGAAGAGCTTTGAGTGTTTGTTTCTTCGATCAAACGCTTGGTGAACGGTTAAAACTCATTTCTTTTGTATGATTACTCGTTATTATTGCATTCTCTGCGTTTAAACATTGATTTTAATATGTTTGTCATGCTTGTGATGAATCTTCCTATTGCTCCCATTATTATTGCTATTGTGATGCTTGGGTAGTGTAGCTCTAGGGTTTAAGTATGAACCCTAGGATCCTAGGGATTGGATGTTAGGTTAACCTTAGTTGGATGAACTAGGGGTTATTCTATGGTAGTTTGAACAAGGGTTTTGGATGATTAGCCTAAGAATTGGAGGATCACGAAAATAGCTCCATATTCTAGGGAAAATCCACACGAATCTGATTAGGGATTAGCGACTGCCTTCTAGGGCTCGTGATCACGATAGTGACTCGAGCGCTAGAGGTGCTTACTAATCACCAATCCGCTAGTCGGTGACTACAAGAGTAGCCTGACTACTAGAACCAACCACAGTGTAGCGTCCCGATCCGTAGATCACACGAGTGGATGGATACGGATTGTGATGTGGGAACCAGTGTCAAGTGTAATGCACGTATTTCTGTGCGAAGCTGATTGCGTAAGCAGAGCTGTGCATAGGGTTATGTTAAATGAGTAAGAAAACGAAAGTTAAATACTCGTTTCCATTTCCGGATGTGACACTCCTACCCTCATCTATCGTTCAATGAAAGGACACTTAATCTAATATCCAAGTCCAAAGGGCCTAGCGAGGATTCCCAAATACCATGGACTTTTATTATTTTGTAAACTCATTTCTCGTAACGATCGAATTTCACGTGACAACCCCCTGACCACGTATTCTCCATCATCCAACAAGCTAATCACTAAACAAATGCATCTCCTGAGTTCGACAATCTTTATATACTGCAACCATCGTGCACATGCGGTGGTTCGCGCCCCCGAGTGTGAGCCCGAGGCGACGAACACAGACACAAGATATAAAGCATGACTTGTTACTAAAAGGCTATAGTTAAAAAAGTAGGAACTTCACTGAAGATGTTTTTATAGTTGTGAAGCAAACCTCTATCCCTGCGACTTGTCATGGTTGCATGTTAAGATTTAGAGCTTAAGAACTTGACATAAAGATTGCTTTTTGTATGATAAGATGGAGGAAGACATCTTGACAAGTTAACCAAATGGGTTCAGGATTCAAAAAAAGATAATTTTTGTAGGCTAAGAAATCTTTATAATGTCTACGCCTCCGATGCAGTCTTCCCGCCAACCGTACATGAGTATTAACACCTAATGGTTAGTGAGCTTGTACAACAATTGGGTCTACCAATTGGGTCTACCACAAGAAGCTCGATGATGATTCATATATCTATCAGGTACTATATATTAGTGGTGTGCTCATCACAGCTTAGGACTTGTCCAAAATCAATAAATAAATATTCTAAAAGAATTTGATAAGAAGAACCTCGATTCAGCTAATTAGATTCACGGTACGGGAATTCATAAGAATCGAAAACAAGGTAAACTCTCAAAAAAGTAGCATTCAAAAACTCTAGATTAGTTTGTCATAAAAATGCAAATCCCGTGTCTACTCTAATTGCTACATGCTTTCATCTTTAAGCTTCGCTCCCCTCTTAATCAGGTAATTTTTACTTTTAGAAAAAAATAAAAATAATATTAAATTTCGACCCAAAAAATATTTACAGATTTCGACCGTTTTTTGCCACGTCAGCACCCTGGCACGCGCCTGGTTACTGACTGGGCTTGCTTTGACTTGGCCGCACTTGGCAAGTGCAGCCAAATTGTGCTTTGAAAATTTGGCCGCACTTGGCAAGTGCGGCAAAATTTAATTTTCACAATTTGGCCGCACTTGGCAAGTGCGGCCAAATTGTTAAGATGCAGCTTCAGTCAAACATTCAAATAGATTGTTTGCATATTATATGATGAAGAAATTGTCAGCCTGGTGGTATTAGTGCTTGTTTGGAGGTAAGTGGTCCTGGGATTAATTCCCAGTGTTTCCCCTATAAAAATTTATTTTTCGTTTAAAATTAAAAAAATATTTAAAGATCCACAGCAAGATTCTAACCCACAACCTCATGCACCTCACCCACACACCTTATCATCAAAGCAAACATCTCATCAGTATATTATATAAAAAACTATTTGAAGGTTTAAAGAAGCGGCCTTCCTAATGAATTGGACGCACTTGGCAAGTGCGGCCAAGTCAAAGCTTGCCAAATGCGGCCAAGTCAAAGCTTGCCCAGTCAGTGCCCAGGCACGCGCCTGGCCGTTGACGTGGCCGGAATTGGTCGATTCATGTAAGTATTTTTTCGGTTATTCATGTAAATATTCATGTTATTTTTTCGATCGATTTTAAAAAAATTAATTTTTGTATTAAAAGTAAAAATTACTCCTCTTAATCCGAAGAATAAAAATACATATCCTGTATAACTTTAACTTCTACCAGCATCATCAATAACATTATGCATAAAATAGTTTCCACCGTTTAAATATTTCACATGCCGTCAATTATGTCAATAGATATATAGATAGACCTGGAAAGATCCACTAGGAATCTTGGTGGTTATAAGATAGATACCAGTTATCTCATAAGGATTGCATTTATCGGTTTGGTGTATGGCATAAGGTTAGATGAAGGTTTGCATATGTGTGATCTAATTACATAATGTAATTGAGATTTTGTAGCGATTCAGATAAAAGGTCCCTAATATGCTATGTTTTCATGCTAGCAAATAATGTCATCAGTTGAAAAGCATCTTCACAATCAGCAGTTGCATTATCTACTATCAAGTAAAGCATATTATAGTTGTGGAAGCGATAAACAAAGTCATCTCTGGTCATGAGGTTTGATCGATGATCCTAGTTTACACTAGCAGAATATTTCGTTGTCTTTTGATAATCAAAGTGCTATTTGTTTAATTAAGGATAGTGTGCATCACGAGAGGACCAAACACACTGATGTCAAGCATTACTTTGTTCAAGAGTTGAATGCTATTAAGGTTGAGAATATTAGCATAAAAGAAAATCAAACTGATATGATGACCAAGCCAAAACTGAGGTTCATGGACTGCATTGCAAAAGTTGAGCCTTGCGAGGCGTTAGCGATAGCAGAGACAACAATTTGCTATTTGCTTGATGTTTGGGTTAATGTGGAGAGTTTTATTTGACTCAAGATGCAGATTTGTTGGATGTGACTCAAATAGAAAACCTAAAACCCGAACTGTTCTAATTTTTTGTCGATGACAACATAAAAGAAGAAACAGCAAAGAAATCAAGCCACTCCGTGTTGTTGACATGAGAAAAGGGAAGATATGAATGATGTGGCCATGAAGTCAGTTTGTCAACATCAACCTTGGTTTCCCATTAAAAGAATAAATATGGTGCATGTGTGACATGGTCTACAAAGAGTTTCATTCGGAATTATCTTCTTTCATTAAGATATGTGCAGAAAATTAAATCAAGAAAACCTCTATATATAGGTGTTAATTTTTCTCCTTCCTTAAAATTAAATCAAGTGGTTTTTTCTTCTCTTGCATAATAAACCTTGATGTTTATTCTGAGCTTCTAGTTATGGGTGTTAGGTTTTGAGAATAGCAAGTTCGTGCTATGTACTTGTAATTCTAATCTTTTGATGTAGTTTCGACCTGCCACTACACCTAGATGTAGGCTATAGTGCCGAGCCCCACAAAGCTGTGTACGTGTATGGTTTTCGTGTTTTCTTTTTTGTGTAATTGTAACTTGCTTCTGTATTTCAGCTTCTTCTGCTATTAATAACAAAATCTTTAAAATGGAGATAACAATTAACCTCTGAAAATGGAATTTCTCTTAACACTAACATGCCCTATTTAAAAAAGAGAATTTCAAATGAAATTATTTAGACCATGTAACATGTTATTTCCATGAGAAACCAATGTGATGTTGACAGACTTTCTTCACATCAAAATCACCCATGCTCTTCTTCTTCTCATATCAACATCACACGTCGGCATGATTTGTCTCTCATGTTTCATCTTCATGCCATCATCTTCATCAACAAAAATTAACGGATTGGGTTTTGGGTTTCCTATTCTTGCCACATCCAACAGGTTTCTTCTACTGAATAAAATGTCCTGATATGGATTTTCTGTAGACACTAAATTTAGTATCAATAAAGGTAAAATTGAATTTGAATGTGCATAGCATGCAGATAATAGCCAGATCTTTCTTGAATATTAATGAATACAATAAGAAAACTTGAGAGAGAAATATGCTAGCTTCTTATTTAAGCCTTTAAATAAATCAGAATAAGAAAATATTTAAGGTCATGCTAGCTTCATTTGTTTTTATCCAAATGTCGCATGATGCACTATTAGGTATGCTTTATACATGTATTCTTGTGGATGTATTCAAAGAAAATATGCAGATCACAATTAATGTATTACATTCTTTTTTAAGAAGATACTTTATTACATTCTTACCCATACTTTACTCAAACAGACATGATGTCCACTTTTTTCGAAGTACATATACAAAATCAAATATAGATCAGATCAATGGACTATTCATATTTGTTTTTGCATCCTTAGTATTACTTTAATTCACTACAACTTGCTATTAGTGTGTTTACAATTAAAAGATGAAAGGTTTGGCATAGCAGGAGATGACATAACTTCTTCTTTGAGGAAAAATGAGAAAACAAACTACTAAAATACCGGTTCAATCCATCCCCAGCTCAGCGGTCTTGTTATTAACTGCCATCTGACATGATATGGTATCACTGATGCTTAAAACGTCTCATTACGGGGAAAATGAAATATATCATTTGACCTAATGCTGCCGTAACATTCCTTCATTGTGATTCCACAAATGAAAGATGATTACTTATGTAACTAAATACATGCACTGCAGTTGTGTCTGAAGGCTTGCCATGTCTCTATGATCTACCAAGATTGTTCTATCTACCCATAATGAAGTTTTCAAAAATGGCTCTGCACTTGCATGATTTCCAACCAAAACATGCATTGGCTGAGGAAAGTAACTGAAGGAAATAGAGACAAACCTTGAATGAACATATTGGTATAGCCGCTCCCCCTCCATAAAGGAAGAACGAAATGCCGGCTACAAGAAAATTAATAACAAGGGATATAATAAAAAGTTGTGTATAATACGGTATATGATCAACACCAAATCGAGAGTAAAATGGTACCAAGAAATTGATCGTTGCACCAACAGGTTGTACAACTTTGCTTTCATTGATGTACCGATATGACCTCTTCCCAAATGATACTGCAGTTTCCACCCAAAATATATAAAAGGAAAAAAACAAAAGGAAAAAATCAGTCCTACCACTGTGTGAACTGTTGACTTCCAACTACAAAAATCAGAAAGTTCTCATTGTTGACAAACATGTACTGTAATATGGATGAAAAGAAACTAGTTTCATTCTTATAAGAAGCTTAGACAAAGAAACTAGAACCAATTTTTTCTAGAAAGATGACATAGAAAATAATGTGAGAAGCATCAAATGCAATGTTTAAACCTTTTATTGCATATGGCACAATGTTCTCTAGGTTTGTCTTTGACACAATTAACTCATTTGACCATAAATTGACTTTGAATTCAGAATTTTTATTAAAAAGTCTAACAATTGTCATGAATTTGGGGTTAAGAAATTTTCTTACATACATAGATGTATCCGGTGGAAACATAAGAACTAGCCCCCAGGTAACCAAAAAATCTAAAAAGCCATAGTATACAATTAATGGTATTATTGGCAGCAGAAAATGTAGCAATGCACATTTGCAACTATTGTAATTATCTCATTTTTCATATTTTGTCTTTATGAAAAGGTGGTGTGCAGCTTCAATACAATTGCTCCTCCTGAACTTACATATTCCCCAACTGGCTTTCCAATATTTTACAGAAAACCCACGTTCATAGTCACCTTGGCTGGGATTGGGCACCCACACATAAAGATTTAATGCCGGGTTAGTAGCCAATAAAGAGGAGGGGGGAGGGGGGGTTGGTTAGCTCTGATATGGCAGCAGTTTTTTTCTTTAACTCAAGAAGCACGCACAGCTAACTGCTATTTGAAAGGAAACTGTTAGGATTATTATGATCGTATGATTGCACAATGCAGAATTTCCTTATACGACTTTCTTTTTGCTCAATAAAATCAGTAAAATTATCTGTTTGGGACAGAATTAGCTGATCTGAAACTAATACAGGACAAATTGTATTACATATTGTGATACTATTTTGTTGTCTCAAAATAGCAGTAAATATTATGTAATATTTATACAATATTGATAATATGTGATATTTTATTAAAATGATGAGAAAAAAATAATATACCATGATCATAATTATTAAATTAAAATTATGTGCTGTAAATTATTATAATCAAATGATGGGTATATGGTATTAAAATCATAGTTTTTTTTTCCTAGAAGGCTTTATCCAATAGTATCTAAATTTCTCCAAGTTCTTTTTGTACTTCTTTATAGTAAATCTCATGGAATTATACCAAGTATTGAATCATATTAAACTAAACTTTTATTCTAAGGAAACATGCCATATGGTGATATCCTTCAAGAATTTTATACATTACCCTTGTGTCAATATCTATATCCACCAGTGTTCTAAATATCGGACCGATATCCGATATGTCGGCCGCAATATCGGTTT
The DNA here is from genome assembly GCA_030789695.1 of Scilla litardierei. NCBI lineage: Eukaryota > Viridiplantae > Streptophyta > Magnoliopsida > Asparagales > Asparagaceae > Scilla > Scilla litardierei. The sequence continues at coordinate 5,255,446 of CM061132.1, forward strand.
TATGACTAGGCCGATATGATATAGGCTTATATATTGTGGTTTCCGATATTTGGGAAAATATCGCCCCAATATCGGGTTGAGTACGATATTGCGGCCGATATATCTCTTTGAAATATCGGCCGCAATTCATTTGTTTTTGTAAAATAAAGTTAGCGAGTCGGTCCACTTAAAAGTGGATCCGACCTGAGTCACCCAACCCAAATCATTTACTTAAAACAATAAGGCATCGGGGTTTTTGAGGGATAAATGATGATGTCTCCAAAATCTAATCACAACGCCCCGCTCCTCTCGACGCTCCGGTCCTCATGCCGATTAGCTCAGCTTCGTTTGGCGAAAATTTCTGGCGACAATCAACTGAGCTTCGGCGTCCGACATTCAATCTTTGCAAGAGAGTGTTTTCCGATCAAGGCGAGTAGTCGATCCCTTTTTTTAGTTTTCCATATTTTTTCAGTTGTTTAATTTTTTCCCTTCCAATTTTGGGTTTATTTGACATCATTTTGCATCTGATATGCTACTCCGATATTTAGTTAATATCCCTGAAATTCATGTTTAATGAGAGAAGTATAACCAAAACATCCTTTTATTTGAGTTAGTATCATTTATATATTCTTATATACATATATGCTTTCATATGTCATCATTTTAAGCCTCCGATATGACACTTCAATATTTAGTCAATATCCCTGATATATCCCCGATATCTGCAATCCGATATCAAATTTTCTAGGCCGATACGCGACCGATATCCAAAATTTAGAACACTGATATCCACACACCCACCCACCCACACCCACACCAATTTCTAACCATCCAACTTATGGTTTTAAACCGAATTAGTTCCACCCATCATCCATTAAGAGCTTATTAATGACAAAAATAAGTTCTCTCTCTCCAGCATGCCACATCTTCATCTTCCCTTCTCTCATTCCATTTCTCTCACCAAGCACCAAAATGGGCACAGTACATTGAAACACCATTACACCAACACCAGGACATGGCAAATTTTTAAAAAGTGGGAAAACTATATGTGTGTGAGCATAGATATCTATATATAATACATGTCAAAACCCATAATATAATGATCAGAATATGTTCAATTAAAAATTGAAAAAACTATGTATTTCAATGGCAAATCCATATGTTCTAATCAAGTAACAACTCAAGTAAATAGATCTAAAAATATACAATCGATGCCTAATCTAGCTCAAGTTGCCTTTAGGCTTTAACAACATGGTATGCACTTAGATGAGAATATCACTTATATTTTTTTAAAGGCATATGGCTCTGAGGTGTCTATTAAGAGATGTTATAATTAGTAGTTAGATGGGTTTTATGTAAATCTAACAATACGGTAGGAGTATAAATACTAGATTAAGGAAAAGGGAGAGTGCATCTCTTCAAAATCCTTCACTTTAGAATAATCATCTTTGATAATTTACATGGTACCAAAGTCACTAATTCTCCAAAGCCTAATTATCCCCTAATTAATCGTCATCCGCGGATGCATTCCTCATCCATCATCTTCTTTGTCAATATCTCACGCTACCATCATCATCAACCCAACAAACTTCTTCATCGATCATCGATCTCCCGCATGCTCATCTGTGTCATCGTCAATAGAAATTCAGTAGTCGTCATTAATTGTCCTTGCCTTTGTCATTGAATCCAACGAGCTCAGCAGCCGCATCGTCGTCATCCCCCAAACTCACCCTCATCATCCGCATCTTCATCCTAGTCTTCATCTTCATTTTCATCATCGAACCCATAACTGGCGATCTTTATCGATAGCCATGACCTCTCTTTCCGACTTCATTATCCTCGACTTCTTCAAATCTCATTCAGATCAGATCGACCTTGATCAGATCTACCTTGATCAGATCTGATTAGGAAGATCTGCTTAGTTTTGGTGTTAAAAAATTTGCAAACAATGTAAGTCAAGACAGAAAATAAATAAATAAATTTTATTCTTTATTACTTTCCTTGTTTATTTTCCTTTGTTTTCTATTGTATTAGGGAAGGTAGTTTTCCCATGTTTGGAAATTGTTCTTTTGGCATCTTGAATTAGTCGTTTAGGGTTTAGAACTTGGCATTTGTGGTAGGTTTGGCGTTTGGTGGTTGGTTGATTGCTAAATGTTTGACAATTGATTGGTTGTTTGCTTGGTAATGGTTGATATTTGTCATTTGGGAGTAGATACGAGATTGAAATGACGGATAATTAGCAGTGAAATAGAACATTAGTGGCAGTTCTACATTGTCATTTCCCGAGACTTCCCACTTTACAGCAATCTTTCCCAAGAGCTGTCAAAGTTTTGATTCAGGAAGCGTATGTGAATAATATATACTAACTGAATAATATATACTAACTGTAGCGACCCTATGACGAATAAGGGGATACCATAGTGGATAAGGAGGCTTTAATAGAAGAGGCAAAGATGCATGTGTTGGTACTCATGGTAGATGCAAAGCATTGGCATATTCAGAAGGTAGATGTATGTGCAAGGGAGAGACATCAATAACGTGCTTGATATGTCATTACTGCAAAGAGTTAGGACACAAGAAGTATGCATGCCTCGAGTTTCAGGGGACATATAGGAGAGATTTTGGGGTAGCACTGTGCATGACTTTTCAAGACAATTCTTCCCAACACACAAGTATTCATATGTTTGAGCATAAATGGAGCTAATACCAAAATGTTTTAGAGATTCTGTAAGGCTTAAAATCCGGTCATCTTCTTCCATAAGATTAGATAGATTAGGTAATCCAACTGTCAGTATTTCCACATGCAGTCCTCGATCTTAGACCATAGACTTGAAGTCTTCTGATTATGATAATCACTGTAGATTTAATTATTTTGTCTTTTTTGTTTATCCACTCTATCCGGCAATGACACTAGCAGGTTCAACATCCATAATCAAGGGAGTTGGTTCGGTTAATGTCACTGATGGAATCGTGACATATCAAAGGCGGCGGCAAAGAATAGATCATGGAGCGGCTAACTAGCCCAGTGTCATTTTTGTAATTTTTGAGGTTCGGATGTATTTGGTGAATCTGGACAAATCATTTCTCTATATATTTGGGGGTTAGGGTTAATGTTCTGCATGTTGAAAATAAGAGAGAAACCCCTAGAACTAGAGTAGAACCTAGATAAAGGAGAGTTAAGCATTGTCTCTTGAATCAAGTTAGAAGAACGATGTCCTCTCAAAAGAAATCATCTTGTATCTTGTATTCCACTTTCAATATGTAAAAATCTGATATTTTTCCACTCAAAACCCCAGTAGCTTCTATCAAATTGGTATCAGAGCTCTTCGATTTGATGGCAACAAGAAAGTTGGAAGCTTTGGAGGAAAAACTCAACGTTGAAGTGGAGGGATTGAAGAAATCAGGTCAATCTATGGAGGAAAGGTTGTAGTCAATAGAATCTACAATGAAGAAGTCGGATGCTTAAATGAGAGCCGCGATAGATACCCTAATTGAGAAAATTTTGAAGATGAATCGCCGATCTTTCCCCGAGAGATCGGATTTGAGAGAGCTAGGGGACAAAAGCGCAGATCTAGGACGAAAGACGGGATATTTGGACAAAGGAAAGGAGAAAGACGATAACTTGACGAGCCACCATTGGAACCAAATCTACGGCACCATGGCCCTTGGGACGATACAACGGTAGCGTGGGAGGATCAACCAAGGAGCGATGGGACTCGACAGTCGTGTTGGGAGCCCGCAGCCTGTGGGAAGCCCCTTTGGGGGCTGGCGACCATCAACAAGGCCACAAGGTGCCTCGTGGCACATGGGTGGTATGCCTGGGCTGGCGACCCGTCAGGGGCTGGGAAGACCCCGACTGGGGCAGCCCACTCAGAGTTCTGAGACCCTAGGCAGGCTGCTGTGGGCCCGACGATGGCATGGAGCACTTACAGGGGCCACAAGGGCCATGGTTCATTGACGGCCAATAGCGACGACATCCTCGCAGGACGATGGACCTTGGGAAGAGTTTGGAGATCACCATGGAGCTTATCCGGGCTACGACGAGGACGACGAAGGTCCATGGTGGCTTAAGGACGATTGGGGGAATGATGAGATGGCAAGAGGAGCCCCGCATGGAGACTTTGGAGTAGAGCAGAATGCCTACCGGTAATTTCACCACGGCCAGTCTGGAGGAAGCAGAGTAGGGGGTTTTCGGCCATGAGAATAGAGGTGGAAGCTGAAGATGATTGTCTTCAAATGGAAGGATCCTTATAGGTGGATTTACCATGCGGGGAGATATTTTATGATAAACCACATGACAGAGGTGGAGAAGCTGCATGTGGTTGCCATTTGCCTGACAAGAAAGGCATTGTCCTGATTCCAATGGAGAAAATAGTGGCAATCTGTGAGATCGTGGGAGTTCAAGAACTGCTTGGATCGATTTCGGGACACCAATGATAGAGATTTACATGAGCAGCTCCTGGCATTCAAGTAGGATGCCACAATTAGAGACTATAGAGAGGTTCGAGGCACTCTCAGGCCGTGTGAAGGAGATACCGTAGATGACATAAATTGGGGAGCTTCATGAAGGGGCTCGGGGTGGACATCCGAGCTAAGCTCTGCATACAGAGACCACTTAGGAAGGCCTTCCAGACCATGAGACCACTTGGGAGCCTTTTGGAGTTATTGCGCAGCGATTTCCAAATTTCCATCTTGAGGACAAGATCTCCATATCAACATGACCTTTTGGAGAGAGTAATGATATGACCATGAAGTATCAAAAGAGGCGGCACAGAGCAGATCATGAAGCGGCTAACTAGCCTAGTGGCATTTTTGTAATTTTTGAGGTTCAAGAGTATTTTTTAAATCTGGACAAATCAATGCTCTACATATATTTGGGGGTTTGGGTTAATGTTCTGCATGTTAAAAGTTAAAACTAAGAGAGACACCCATAACACTGCCAAAAGACTGTGGTCCAGTGGAATTTAAATCCGCTTCCCAGTGGAGCCACCGGAGATTAATCCCGGTGGATGCAAAATGCGCATGTGCCTTTAACCAGCTTTCCAATGTATCAAAAAATACCTTAACACTAGTGCAGAACCCTATATAGAGGAGATGCAAGCCTTGTCTATCGAATCAAAGGCCAAGAAAGCGATTTCCTCTCGAAAGAAATCATCTTGTATCTTGTATTCCACTTTCTATCTGTAAAAATTTGATCTTTTACTCAAAATCCTAGAAGTTCATATCAGTCACCCCTTCTTTGTCCTTGCCATCGGTTCTATATGTGCCAAATTCTTCATTTAACCCGCTTTCTGTTAATCGGTTTGCACGATCCTTAAATTGCTCCATGACATTTTTTCCTTATCATCGTGTGTTTCGGAAGATTGGAATAAGGACGACGATTGGTACAGGATGTAAATCTGGGGTCTTTATCACTAAGTACAAAGATTGCATATGTTGCTTGTTCTAGCGCTACTTCCCCCTTACATCATTCACTGCAAACTGGGTCATCCCAATCTTCATATTTAAAACTTTTACATCTCAAGTTTCGCAATTTGTCGAGTTTAAAGTGTGATTCTAGTCTGTTAGAAAAATGCCATCATGTATCTTAAAGATCACATATTAATAAATGTGCACATAAGCATTTTGAGCTGATCCATTCTACTGTATGGGGACCTACATGTTGAATCTAGTTCTGGAGTCAAGTATTGTTAGATTTGTGAATAATTTTTCACTACTGAATTAAGCTTAGTTGTTGAAAATAAAATGTTGACTACTTTTTTAAAAAATTATGCTGAAATAAAGGACCAATTTGGTATTTATGTTCAAATTTTATGGAGTGATAATACAAATGAATACTTTAGTAATCAGTTTGCGTCTTTTATGTCTGATCTTGGTATTATTTATCAATCTTCCTATATACATACCAACAAAATGAGGTAACTGAGCGTAAAAATAGATATTTGCTAGAAGTTGATTAATACTTCTTTTGCATATGCACATTTCTGAAATTTTCCATGATGAAGCTGCATTGACTGCTTGTTACCTTATTAATTGTATCCCTCCGCTTTGCTTAATTGTGATATTTTGTATCATTTATTGCTTCCTGAAGCGGAGTTGTTTCCTTTATCTCTGAGGTTTCAGATGGGCGTGTTTGCATATAATTTGTACTAATGATGATTCAAAACTTGATCCATGTTCACTAAAATGTATGGTTTTGGGATATTTTTGCACTCAGAAAGGTTACAAATGCTATTATCTTACAATCAAATAGTATTTTTGTGTTTTTTGTTATTAAATTCTTTGAATCTCAATCATATTTTACTACACAAGGAGACACTACTTATTCTTTAGACTCTTAACATTAGTGAAAATTATTTGTTCTACGTTTTGTCAACAAAAAAATCTGAGATAATGTAGGTATATCGTCGATGGATCCATGGGGATCCATTAGAACTTAACCTTTGGATCATGTCTCGATTCTTACTGCTCTAGACCATTTACCTCCAAATCATGTGACATCTTCTTTAGTCACCCCACCTGTGACATATACAAGTGAATGTAAGTTGATTTCAAATTTGGATAATCCTATTGTTTATTTAAAAAGTAACTTGTTCTTACACAACACATCCTCTTTACAAATATATATCTTATGCACATCTATCTCCAATGTATATAGCCTTCCTCTCTTTCATTGATTCTTACCAAACTCCCCGATCTATTTTGAATAGAAATAATAAATACACTTAAGCTTAATGAAATAATATCGTCTACCACCTTTACCCGGCGGAAAGGTGGTTGGGTATAAATATGTTTGCATTAATAGCTCTCTTGCTCGTTGAAGGTGGTGATGGTCGCAAAAGGTTACCCACAAACTTATGATGTTGCTTATCAAAAGATGTTTTCTCTTGTTGCGAACTTGCGAAGCTGACATTCATGAACATGTTAATGTCTCTAATAGGTACTCATCATTGACATTTATATCAGCTGGATACTCAGTAATCGCCAAGCTTGATTGCTCATGAGTGACATGCAAAGTGTACATGTAGAAGAAATCATTATATGATCTTAAGCTAACATCGATGTTTTAGTTTGGATGATTTGAAGAGTTTATGAGATGATTTTGATACGACTAGGGCTTTTTGTGGGGATCAAAGGTAGGGTTTTTATGGCTTGTGGACTACTAGTCTAGGGTTTAATAGCGAAGAACAGATCTGAAATTAATATTTAATTGCTGGAAAAATAGATCTAGGGCTAAAATAATTATCTAGCAATTAGGGAATAATCTAGAGCAACTAGGAAAGAAATTACCTTGATCAATTCTTCGATAAAAGCCATCCTAGGGCCGGCCGGCCCCTTTATTGGGGGAGGGGTTAATAATTGTCTAATTACCCTCTTGCCCTCCCCACTTGTGAGTAATCACAAGTTTGGGACCGGGTCCGAGTTGGACCCAAGTCGTCGCCTCCGATGGTAGACCCGCATCCCTTGAGCCGGCCACGCTTCCTGCCTAGCCGCCGCACCCCCATGAGCCGCATCATTACTCCCCCCCAAAAGTGCCACCTTGTCCTCAAGGTGGACTTCTGGAAACTGGTCGCGGATCACTGAAGCAGCCTCCCAAGTAGCATCGTAGTCGGGAAGGCCCCGCCAACGAATCCTCACCTCCTGAACCCCGCCTGCGGTCTGCCGGATCCCTGTCAACTCCTGAGGCTCCAGGAGCACCTCCATGTCATCTGTCAGAGTGGGTGGGAGAGTGGGTGACAGAGTGTGATTTCTGATGGCCCGTCGCAACTGTGAAATGTGGAACACCGGGTGAATGGTCGAAGTGGTGGGCAACTGCAGTCTATAGGCCACCTTTCCGATCTGAGCGGTCACCTCGAAAGGCCCATAGTAGCGGGCCGATAGCTTCTCATTGCTCCGACGAGCCAAGGTCCTCTGCCTGTAAGGCCGAAGCTTCAGGTACACGCAGTCCCCAACCTCAAAGTGCTCATCTCGTCGGTGTGCATCTGCCTTGGTCTTCATGATCTGCTGGGCCCTCAACAAGTGTTTCTTCAACTCCTCCAGGTACTTATCCCGCTCAGTCAAGTGCTCCTCTACCTGGGACACCGGCGTGGCGCCTCTGCTGTAATGTATCAACTGTGGAGGGTCTCGGCCATAGAGGATCCGGAATGGGGTGCTCTGTGCTGCCGAATGGTACGAGGTGTTGTACCAATATTCGGCCCATGCCAACCACCTGGCCCACTGCCTCGGCGACTCGGACGCGAAGCACCTCAGGTATGTCTCCACACTCCTATTCACCACCTCCGTCTGTCCATCTGTCTGCGGGTGATAGGCCGTGCTCCTCCGTAACTTGGTCCCCTGCACCTTAAATAACTCTTTCCAAAAGCTGCTGATGAATACTTTATCCCGATCTGATACTATGGAGCCCGGAAACCCGTGCAGGCGAACCACCTCCCTCATAAAAGCTGCTGCCACCGTAACTGCAGTGTATGGGTGTCTGAGAGGTATAAAGTGGGCGTACTTGCTGAGCCGATCGACCACCACTAATATGGAACTGTACCCCTCTGATCGCGGCAACCCCTCAATGAAATCCATACGGATATCCTCCCATACTCGCTCTGGCAAAGCTAATGGTTGTAAAAGTCCCGCTGGTGCCATGGCCAAATATTTGTGGCGATGGCACACGTCACATTCTGCTATCCGCTGGGCAATGTCTTTCTTCATCCCAGGCCAGTATAACTCCCTCGCCATCCGCCGGTAAGTCTGCTGTACCCCGGAGTGCCCCCCGATGGCGCTACCGTGAAACTCCTGAAAGATCATGGGAATGTGGGCGGACCCCCTGGGAATCACCAGCCGGCCGTGGTATAGCAACCTCTGTCCCTCCATGTTGTATCCCTGAAAGTCCGAGGACCCCTGCTGCAGTGCCTCACGGATCCTCGTCAAATCTGCATCAGCCTCTATCTCTCTACTCAAGGGCTCCCAATCCAAGAGGACGGGTGCTGAGATGGCCGCGACCTCTGCAATCTCCTCGCGACGCGACAAGGCGTCAGCCGCCTTGTTCTCCAGGCCTGGGCGGTACTGTATCTCGAATGTAAAATGCACCAGCTTGGAGAGCCACCTCTGATGCTCCTCGGTGACCATACGCTGCTCCAATAAGTACTTCAAACTCCGCTGGTCGGTCCGCACTATGAACTTCCTACCCAACAGGTAGGGTCGTCACTTCTGAATAGCTAGTACAATCGCCATCAGCTCCCTCTCATAAACTGACTTCAGCCTCGCCCGTGCTGACAGGGTCTGGCTAAAGAAAGCAATCGGCCGCTGGTCCTGCATCAACACTGCCCCCAGGCCATACCCTGATGCGTCGGTGTCTATCACAAAAGGTCTGCTGAAATCTGGGAGCCCCAAAACTGGCACCGTCGTCATCGCCTGCTTCAAGGCCTCAAATGCCCTTGTAGCCTCCTCGCTCCAATGGAATTTGTCCTTCTTCAGTTGCTCGGTGAGAGGCCAAGCAATCGTGCTATATCCCTGGACAAACTTCCTATAATACCCCGTCAAGCCCAAGAAGCCGCGCAGACCCCGTAAGGTGGAGGGTACCGGCCAATCTAGCATGGCTGCAATCTTGGTCCTGTCGGCCGCAACTCCCTCTACTGACACCACCTGTCCTAAGTACTCCACCTGTGGCTGGCCGAACAGACACTTCTTCTTATTCGCGCAGAGCTGCTGCTCCTGTAGCTCATGCAACACTGCTCGCAGATGCCCCACGTGCTCCTCCATACTGCGGCTGTACACCAGTATGTCATCAAAGAAGACCAACACAAACCTCCTCAGGAAAGGTCGGAAGACCTTGTTCATCAAAGCCTGGAATGTCGCCGGTGCATTCGTCAGGCCGAACGGCATGACTAGGAACTCATAATGCCCCTCGTGAGTCCTAAACGCGGTCTTTGGCACGTCGGCCGCCCTCATCCGTATCTGGTGGTAACCCGACTTCAGATCAATTTTGGAAAAATATGCTGCCCCGTGGAGTTCATCCAATAGCTCATCAATCACAGGAATAGGGAATTTATCTGCCACTGTTTCCTTATTTAGGGCCCTGTAATCCACGCAGAATCTCCAGCTGACATCCTTCTTCTTCACCAACAGTACTGGGCTAGAAAAAGGGCTAGTGCTCGGTTGGATCACCCCTGCCTGCAGCATCTCCTCCACCAACCGCTCTATCTCATCCTTCTGTACCTGGGGGTACCTGTAAGGCCGCACACTGATGGGAGACACGCCCTCCCTCAAAACGATGGCGTGCTCATGATCTCTGTGGGGTGGCAGCCCCTGTGGTGTCTGGAAGACCTCCTCAAACTGTGCCAACAACTGCTCGACCTCCGGTGCTACTGCCTGTGGGGGGGGTCCTCACTATGTACCAACGATGTCACTGCCTGTAGCTCCACCAAGTATCCCCCCCTGCTGTGTGAATAGCTCTGGACATGGCCTTGTAAGACACCAGGGAGCGACAGAGGCTGGGATCCCTGTGTAACACCACTGTCCTCCCCCCGTGCTGATACTCCATCCTCAACAACTTCCAATTCGTCCTGGTCTCCCCGAGGGTCTGCAACCACTTCATCCCCAGGATGACATCTGTACTCCCTAGCTCCAAGGGCAGGAAGTCGGCGACAATCTGCTCCGTTGCTCGCGTGTTCGCCATGGATCAACCGCTCTGATACCAATTTGATACGACTAGGGCTTTTTGTGGGGATCAAAGGTAGGGTTTTTATGGCTTGTGGACTACTAGTCTAGGGTTTAATAGCGAAGAACAGATCTGAAATTAATATTTAATTGCTGGAAAAATAGATCTAGGGCTAAAATAATTATCTAGCAATTAGGGAATAATCTAGAGCAACTAGGAAAGAAATTACCTTGATCAATTCTTCGATAAAAGCCATCCTAGGGCCGGTCGGCCCCTTTATTGGGGGAGGGGTTAATAATTGTCTAATTACCCTCTTGCCCTCCACACTTGTGAGTAATCACAAGTTTGGGACCGGGTCCGAGTTGGACCCAAGTCGTCGCCTCCGATGGTAGACCCGCATCCCTTGAGCCGGCCCCGCTTCCTGCCTAGCCGCCGCACCCCCATGAGCCGCATCATCAATTCTTCGATAAAAGCCATCCTAGGGCCGGCCGGCCCCTTTATTGGGGGAGGGGTTAATAATTGTCTAATTACCCTCTTGCCCTCCCCACTTGTGAGTAATCACAAGTTTGGGACCGGGTCCGAGTTGGACCCAAGTCGTCGCCTCCGATGGTAGACCCGCATCCCTTGAGCCGGCCCCGATTCCTACCTAGCCGCCGCACCCCCATGAGCCGCATCAGATTTGTTCTCAAGCAGTGCAAGAATGACAGTCATTCATTTGTCTCATTATGGTAGGATGATTCTTCTGGTACTGTATGGTAATGATATTGTGATTACTAGGGATGATACCTCAGGCATTCAAAAACTGAAACAGTTCATTCAGAAGGAGTTTCAGACTAAGAACCTTATACCTGCCAAATATTCCTTTCGGATAGAGGTGATATGTTTGAGGAAAGATGTGTATCCCCACGGAAATATATTTTGGATATGCTATTAAAGACATGGATGTCAATGTGTAGGCATGTCATTTCATATATGGACCCCAACTCTATACTTAACTCGGATTATGGAGAGCCGTTGCATGATTCAAAAAAGTACATGAGTTAGTTGGCAAGCTGAACTATCTTATTTGACATGTCCTGATATTGTCTTCAATGTTAATGTTCTGAGTCCGTTCATATTTGACATGAGAACTATGTATTGGGATTTGTGAAACTGATTTTTACATACCTAAAGAGTCTATTTGATCTTTTATACTCTGATTGTGACCATTACAAATTTACAACCTTCTTAAAAGTAGATTGAATTGGTTCGCTCTTTGATCGACGATCAACAACTGGTTATTATGTATTCGTATGATGTAATCAAGTTTCTTAAAAAAACACAAAACAACTAGCTGTCTCTCGATCCAATACAAAGTCTGAGTACCAAGTGATGGCAATACCCCTTACACGCTGGTGTAAATTCAGCAGCTTTGAGCTAAGGTTTGTGGCACCGACTCTTATAAAGTTGTACTAGTCATAAACCGTACTCGCGGGCACGGTTCATTTAAGATTTTCCCTCGCGAAATCTTTGTTCTCCAAAAAATTATTTCCATGGCCAAAATTGCGCGAAACAATAAATTAGCGTAAAAATATTTAGCAGCACAGGCGCCTTCGACGCGGAACAACAAATTCGGCGTGGGCGCCTTCGACGCAGAACAACAAATTCGACGTAGAACAACAAATTCGGCGCGTAACAACAAATTCGCGTAAAAAATTTAGCGGATGACTTTGGCGCGAAACAACACATTATGGTAAAAAAATTTGCGGCGCGGACGCCTTTGGCGCAGATATTTATCTAGTCAAAATTATCTATTGCAGGATGTTTAATCAAAGATTCAAAAGCCCCTCCTTCTGTGAAATCAAATATGATTCAAATTCTGACACACTCGGCTATATTAAATTGAACACCCCCTTGCTGCAAGTTCCCACACACTCGGCGGATTTTTTAATAAAATGTTAGCTTTTCTCCTAGTCACCCAAGGAAAAATTTCTCCCCAAAATACAAAATCCCCCCCCCCCCCAAAGTTTCTCATATAATCCATTTAATGACAGGTTTGTTGGATAATTATTAAAATAATGAGTTGTTAAATTAAATATTTAGATACAACATGGATATTCAATTAGAAACCATGTAAGCATGTCTACGTTTTAACCAAATTAGTTAACAGAATCATCCGGGTGTGTTATCTTGGAAAATTACAGTGCACACACACAAAAGTTGAAAAAAGTCGGGCAAAAGGCTCAACCATGTCAGCACCAAACAGGGCCACGTTGCTATTCTCGGATATATGTCGTGATATTTTGGAGAGACCATGCTCGGGATTCGGTGGATTTGCAATGCGCGAGATGATGGGGTTGTGGTTGGGAGATTTGTTGGGGGAGTTGAAGGGACCATGCTCGGGCTGCGGTTTTTGGGGAATGACAGAGGGGTCGGTTTTCAATGCTTAGGCTGAGGGATTTTTTCAAAAAAAATTCTAAAAGCACAAAACTTTCATAGTTTCAAACTTTTGGACTTTCCCCTTACACGTTTTCCCATCAAAATTTAAGAACTTTCCCCCAAATTTTTCTCAAATCCTCATCCTAATCGTTCACTCCCCAAGATTAAATCTCAATCATCTTTCTATCAACCATTTTGTCCTAGTCAGATTGTCCTAATCAGCCCTAGAATTCAAAAAAGGCCATCAAATGTATAATAAACATCGATAACAACCATTCTTCAATAGTTCCATGAGAGGATAAAACAGATTAAGATCGATTATGACATAATGAGGTAGAAGTGCAACAAGAAGGTGATAGAGACAAAACATGTTAGCTCCGCAAATCAACTAGCAAATATGATTATTGGATAGTATATAAACTATTTGAAATGAAAACGTAAACAGTATCACAATATATGGTACAATTTTGCATGTATCATCAGATCAATTAAATGCTATTGGATAGTATACATTCCAATCTACCCTCAGCGTAGAACATGCCTACAAACCCCCCCAATACAAAATTTCCCCCCAAAAGTTTCTCATATAATCCATTTAATGACAGGTTTGTTGGATAATTATTAAAACAATGAGTTGTTAAATTAAATATTTAGATACAACATGGATATTCAATTAGAAACCATGTAGGCATGTCTACATTTTAACCAAATTATTAAACAGAATCGTCCGGGGGTGTTATCTTGGAAAATTACAGCACACACAAAAGTTGAAAAAAGTCGGGCAAAAAGCTCAACCACGTCAGCACCAGACATGGCCACGTTGCTATTCTTGAATGTATGTCGCGATATTTTGGAGAGACCATGCTCGGGATTCGGTGAATTTTGCAATGCGCGAGATGCTGGGGTTGTCGGTTGGGAGATTTATTGGGGGAGTTGAAGAGATCATGCTCGGGCTGCGGTTTTTGGGGAAGGACAGAGGGGTTGGTTTTCTATGCGTAGGCTGGGGTTTTTTTTCAAAAAAAATTTCTAAATCACAAAACTTTCACAGTTTCAAACTTTTGAACTTCCCCTTGCACGTTTTCCCATCAAAATTTAAGAACTTCTCCCTAAATTTTTCTCAAATCCTCATCCTAACCGTTCATTCCCCAAGATTAAATCTCAACCATCTTTGTATCAATCATTTTGTCCCAGTCGGATTGTCCTAGTCAGCCCTAGAATTCAAAAAAGGTCATCAAATGTATAATAGATATCGATAACAACCATTCTTCCATAGTTCCATGAGAGGATAAAACAGATTAAGATCGATTATGACATAATGAGGTAGAAGTGCAACAAGAAGGTGATAGAGACAAAACATGTTAGCTCCGCAAATCAACTAGCAAATATGATTATTGGATAGTATATAAACTATTTGAGATGAAAAAGTTAACAGTATCACAATATATAGTACAATTTTGCATGTATCAAATTCAGATCAATTAAATGCTATTGGATAGTATACATTCCAATCTACCATCGTCATTTATAATAAGTCACAAGAGACGATAAAACCATTAGCAAGTTTTGATCAATATTTCTTGGTCACACGACACAAATGTCCTTATAAATCAGACAACCTTCCAATAAAACATCTATTATACATTTGAGGACTTTTTTGAATTGGTTTGATAACTATGACAAGCTGACTAGGACAAAAGGGTTGATAGAAAGATGGCTCAGATTTAATCTTGAGGGATGAATGGTTGAGATATGGGTTTGAGAAAAATTTGGGGGGAAAGTTTTGAATTTTGGGAGAAATGTGTTTGTGGGAAAACAAAGGTATGATCCCTTATTTAATATTCTTTATAAAAAACAGGATGCACTGTCTATCTCTCTCTTCTCTGGGGAACCAACGCTCATCTGGGAAACCGACCAGATGTTGCCACCTCATCGATATGTGGCAGCGGCAAAACAAGATGCTCACACCTCATCGATCCATGGCAAAGCATTTGTATGGGACATGGGTCCCATCAAAAGCAAACAACAAATCAACAATTCCCCGCGGGCATAATTCGAAATAAAAACAATCACAGGGACAGAGAGATGGGCACCAACAAAACCGGTGAGGAGGCAGGAGATCAGAGAGAGTAGGATGGATCCCTCGCCGGAGACAAGGGAGCGGGTTGCAGGGGACGCGCTCGGTGGCGAAGATCCGTTGCCAGAGACAAGGGAGTGAATGGTGGTGGACGGTGCGTGACATGGCATTGGCGAGCTTGAAGAAGAATGATGGTCGAATGACCTCAAGATGCAGGAAAGAGAGGATCCATCAGCATAAAAAGATCAGTCGCCGGAGCCGAGATGAGATCGCCAGATCACGAGATCGAAGTTCATCTGCTAACCGACCCCTTCCATCTGAGCCAGTTTTGATCAAGGTACGGAACTATCTAAAATTTCCTTCTGGGTTTGTCGAGCCAGCAAACGAGAATAGTGCTTCAGAAACCCCATCTCCAGAGAGCAATCTCTTGCTAAAATTTCCATGGAGGGTTGTAAAATTTTACAGGACGCGTAAATCTCATAATGAAGCTGCCTTCACTTTGTACGTACTTTTGTTTTTTGATTTGATTCTACATATCTTGTTGGCGGATATCGCAAGCTGCCTTCACTTTGTAAGCATCATTGCAATATCAAAAAACTCTTGCACTCCAGTTGTTTGATTGAATGCAACTCTTGCACTCCAGTTGTTTGATTGAATGCTTCATGGGATCTCGTTTTGTCTCTTTCATGTACTTCAACTGTTTGGAGAAATGCTTAAATAAAGCAAACTTTTTTATTCATAGGAGGGTTTCTAGCTGGTCAACTTTTCGAAAGCTCTGAGGCAAGCTTATAATTTGCACCATGATCTAATTTTACTCCCACAGTGATTATTGATGCCATATTGTTATCCATTCGGGGGGGAAATTAACATTGAAGTCACATTTCATGCAAAACTCACCTTTGTCCCCTTTTATATATATGCACAGCTCTAAAGGCATTGTTTGTTTATCTACTAAAGAGGGGATTATATGTTTGGCGCCAATTCAGGAAGATTGGGGCTCAGAAAGGAGAATCTTTACTTTTGGAAGTGGATGGCTAGATGGGGAAAGCTGTGATATACACTTATGCGTTCATGGGACTTGCTTGGCTGTGGAATGAAACCTCCCTACTTGGTTGGTGTACATACCGTTGTGACCTTTCCTCTTTTTTTTACACATTCTTTGATTCATTCTGTCAATTTGTGTAAAAGCTTGATGTTTTTGTTCAATTTTACTGTTTTAGTTTGATGGATTTTAGGAGGCGATTCAAATGGTAGAGATGGCGAAAGGGACGTCAACACTTGCATTTATATTCAAAGAGGGTGTGACTGTCTCTGCTGATTCTTATAGGGCTAGCATGGCAGGATACATATGCAAACATTTAGTTCTCAACCTTTTTATTTCTGCACTTTTTATTTTTTGTGTTTGCCTTTTAAATGTGATTGGATGAATGTTTGAGTATTGGGATATTAGGAGTTGTTTGAATATGGTTGAATAATATGGGGGAAATGAAAGAAGGTTCTTTGTTGAAGATTTAAACCAGAAGACCAAGAAAGAACAATGAAGTATACCAAGTTATGGAGAAATAGTAATTGAACTGGTGGGATGTTTCCTCATTTTACTCAAAAAATAAAAATAAAAAATAAAAAAAATAATTATGGTTTAAAACTGAGAAGAGCTGGAATATGGATCTATAAATACTTCTTTGAAGATAAGTTTAGGTTGTAGAATCCTCAGTTTAATGCTACACGAGTTTGGTAATTTGTAAAAAGAAAGCTTTATTTGCTGTTAGAAGAGAAGAGAAAACTGGATTTAAAAATAGATTACATTGTCAGACATTAGCCTTTTATGTTTGTGTTGTGATTTTTTATTTACATTTTACATGTTTATATTGATCTAAATTAGATCACATCCTGTATCCATTCCTGGCATTCTTCTTTTGTTTTCTCTATGCATTTCCTTATTTGTCCTTCTAAATCCTACAGAGTAGAAGTTTTCTGATTTAAGCGATTTGAATCATCGAATTGCATTCGACTACATTAAATTGTTTCACATATTGAATTGCATTAGAATGGGTGGCTCCATGTCTAAACTTATTTTGATGCTACACCTTTCATGCTGTGAAACTTTCAAAAAATTATGTATGCATCTCTTGATTATTTGATCATACTTATCATTAGGGGGTGTGCACGGTTACAAGGTACACAGATACCCGATCGGAACCTATCCGAACAGGTAGGTTCCAGGTAGATACCCATCAGTTCCAGGTAGGTTCCGGGTAAGAAAATTATGAACTGGTGTGAATCGGGTCCGGTTCCGGTTCCCATCTATAGGAAACGGGTACCCGGAACCGGGCCCGATATCTCCAATTTTAGGTGGTGTTTGTTGGTCCAGTTTGGTCCCCTTGGCTCTGATTTGTTTCTGCACTGTCCCCGTTCTCATAATTCTGAGGCCCAAGTTGCTTGTATGCTCAGAGCTTCTGTGTTGATCCCTCCGGTTGGCATTTTAAATGGATGGAAGCTTCCAATGCCTTTGTGTTTGGCATCCATATGCTTACTTGGTTCCTATGTTGTTTACATTTTTCCATGTTTGTTTCTTCATATGGTGTACTATAGTCATTATTTTGCTACTGATATATGATAAAAAGATATACAAAAAATTCTCCTTACTGTAGAGAGAATACATGGCCGTCCTACAACACACAATATGGTGCTCGGAGGGAGATCTAACCGAGTCATGGAGAGTCAACCTGTAATTTTCCTTCGAATTGCGCTTATTATGCCCTGATGAATGTCTCCAACTGTACTAGCAACTCATGCAAGTAACGTCTTAACCGTCTTACCTTTCCTAACGGTATATTTTATGATTATAAAATTGGAAACAGCCAATACAAACTTATCCATGTGCTATATTAATGCTTAGTTTGGCGACAAGGTTTAGTTTTTCAATTTGTGAACTGAACTTACGAAAACGTTGCAGTTTAAAAACAAATTTTGGAGGCCTCGAACATTAATAAAATGAAGTTTCTATCCGGACCCTATGGAACCTACCTTGAACCATAGGGTCCGGGTAGGTTTCGGGTATAGGGTCCAACTGGGTAGGTTTCGGGTCCAAATTTTAGGAACCAGTCCCTTACTGGGTAGGGTCCAGGTAACATAAAAAATAAGGTAACCGAACCCGCACACCCCTACTTATCATTGAGCTTCACACACCGGTTAATGATGTTATGAAATGCATCATTTATAGGACTATAACGGGTAAGGTTTGGATTGGATCCATTTAAAATCTGAATCCAACCCCGACAAGGACTTATGCTACCTGAACCCTTGAACCCAATAAGCATTAAGCAAGTCAGGTTCATGTATTTTTCTAAAAAATTCTTTTCCCTCAACCGAAAAATTTGGAACATATAAATTATTTTAACTCCTGTAATTTTTGATAGATTTAGTGCACATTAAGTCTTTTCTTATCATTATATATGACAATACTTCTAAAAGATTTGTTCCTCGAAAAAATATAGAGGAAAAAAATACTTCTAATCATAAATAAAAATGCATTGTCTAAACTCTTACCGCCCTTTTATATATTAAAGACAATTTTAGCATCCTTAGAATGGTCAAGCAAGCAAAATATGAGGTAACTAAACAAAGAAATATAAATCTAAACGCATTAGTCTAATCTTATTAACAAAACTCATTCATATGAAGGTCCATATCCAGAGTATCAACTCTAATAATAACACCACCATCTTCGCCAGTGAAATTGCCCTTATCCAACTCCCCTGGCTCACAACTATGACTCCCTTTCGATCCGATCTGGCCTCCATCCCAATCAACAATAGAAGCTATCCGCCAACACCATCCAAAGATGATTCCGAATTTGATGATGCTGATGTTGATACTGTTTTAACCCTAGTTGAATTCTTTTGAAGGCACGTGCCATATAAGACTATAAGGATAGGATCATCAACGGGTACGGCACTGACACCCAGAATCACCCGAAATTGTTGATGTTGCGAGGTAGTCGAGACGCAATGGGAGATGTGAGGACATCGAGGTGTTAAGATTTACATATGGGTCGATCATTGATGCTTGATGACATTGTCTGTATAATTATGTGTGTCCGCACACTTATTTTCGAGGGAATATCTTTAATGCCACATGACCTATGGTCACGGGTTATGACTTTTAGAGGAACTAAATTTTTAGGGGAACTAAACTTTTTGAAGTAACTAAATTCTCTATAGAGAACTAAAAATTGTGGAATGAACTAAAATTTTTGTGGGGAACTAAATTAACAAAAATGAGAACTAAATTCTCTGGGAGAAACTAAATTTTGGAGGTTGGATTGGATGAGAATTTGTGAAAATTTTGGGGGGAAGCCTAAAATTTTGGTGGTAATAAATCTGGAGGAGACTAGATTTTAGGAGAACTAAACTTTTTGGGGGAACTAAATTCTTTAGAAGGAACTAAATTGTATGGATGCGAAAATTTATGGGGAACTAAATAAACAATAGGGAGAACTAAATTCACTGGGACAAACTAAATTTTAGGGAAACTAAAATTGTTAAATTTTGGGGAGTACTAAATTCTATGATGGAACTAAATTCTTTAAATGAAACTAAATTGTGTGGGGACTAAAATTTTTGTGGTAACCTAAATAAACAATAGTGATAACTAAATTCTCTGGGCCAAACTAAATTTTAGGGGAACTAAAATTGTTAAATTTTTGGGAGAACTAAATTCTATGTGGTAACTAAATTTTGTGGGAAAACTAAATAATAATTTGCGCTTTAATTATTATTATTCGTTTAAAACTATGGGATCCAAGATTTTAACTGAGGAATATTTAAATGAACCATGCCCTTCGGGCATGGGTTATGACTAGTGAAAATATAACAAGTGGATGCTTTTTTGTCTGTTTTGTGCATCTATGATGTAATAGTAATGTTTATATAAATAGCTGGTTCATAGATGTAATATATTAAATATCTAATCTGTATAATGTAGATCTAACATATGCAAACACTCAAAAAAATTGCATGTTAAGCATTAAAAGGTCTAACAGAATGATGAAAGCAATGTAATTTATGAACCAATATCCATGGAACACTTGTTAAGTGAATTAAATTTCCACACTTCTGAGTGCCAATCATCTCAAAACAAACCTAGATATGAAACATATTCTAATGACAAAGAAAATTCATCATTTTTTATTTGTAGCATAGATCGCTACAATTCACGACAAAAAGATAAATGATTGTAGCAATTCACGACAAAAAGATAAATGATTGTAGTCGTCGAAGATGGAATCAATTCTCCACGAAAACACAAAAACTACTCAATTTATCATATTTGAGCGCAACTGAACAATGCATCCATGAGAAATTACATCAAACATCTGGGGGAAGTTAGAAACATCAAACATATAGGCTCAGGCAAGTTGAGGCCGGTAAATTTGCGAGTAAACTTGTGAAATATAGCTTCTTCATCCGATAGAACAATTTAAATGTTTTCCAACTCTGCACTGATACACTAACATCATTTCATATTCCCCTTAATCATCAAACTCAAGCCGAATCAAACACTTTCCACTTTGAGGAAATTCATCAAACAGTTGATTAGCGGACGAGAAACAATAACGAAAGAAGCTAAAATACACGAAATCTGATAATATGGGGGAATGAATTTAGGGCTTACGTCATCCCATATCTCAACGAGTTCGTCGGAGGACCGGTTCTTGGCGCGGTTCATGTCGATGATGGAGTCCAGTGGCTTGTGCTGCATGGGAGTGAACCCGGTGGCAAAACGGGAAAATCCCCGGACCGAACCGGCCTGCGACGGCGACCACCGCCATCGCAGGATATCGCCGGCGTCGGCGACCGCGTGGCGTTGACGTTGCTGGTGAAAACAATTGATTGAAGAATCGGGGAGGGATGAAGAATCGTAAGGATTGAGAGAGAGAAAGCGAATCGATCTGTTAATCGATGAGATGCGTGGGATTTTGGAGAGGAAGATGCCTCGCATTGTTATGAGAATTGAAGGTTTTTTCGTTTTCTTTTATTCTTTTTTGTTTTTGGTATTTTTGTAAGTATGTCACATCGACTTTCGAGAAGAGTACAGTAAATCATAGCATATAAGATTACTAGTCATAACCCGTGCCCGTAGGGCACACGGAAGGTCGTCTCCCCGGTGCGAAACCGAGGAGAACGGTCTGTTAACGGGTGAAATGGCGACAGGGTAGTCGTCTCCCGGGCGCAAGAATGACGTGGAAGTCGGCTCGTGGGGGCAATATTGACGACGAAAAGAAAACCTGTGTCATTCGTCGCCGGTTCACAATAGTATGGAATAAAGCGCAAAAAACGTCGGTGCAAAGTGGAAAAAGAGAGATGACAAACTCGTAACTGGGGAAAGATGAGTGGTCTTTCATTATTAGGAAAAAATAATGGCAAACTTGCAAATAAGGGGAATGTGGTGGGCTTTTGTTTGGATTCAACCAAAAAACTCAACTACACACCCAACCACTAAGCGACACTCCATAGGGCTCTCAACCCGAAAACTTTGTCCTATTCATATTATGATGCCATGTAGGACGAATATTCATTTACGATACAAATTAATTTACGATACAAAGAAATTTAATGTAAATGATTCATTTACGATACAAATTGGCATTAGTAGGCAAGAATGACGTAAAAGTCGGCCTCCGGGGGCAACATTGACCAGAAAAAATAGGGAAAATGGAAAGAGAAAAACAAAAATGACCTGGATGTTGTATGATAATGAACTCAAGAGAGAGAGAGAGAGAATTTGATTGCTAAGAATAAGTCACCATAGCTAAGAGCCATGGTGCTCTATTTATATATCTCATAGTGGGGAGGCCAAAAGCCTCTAGGAGACCAAGGGTCCCCATTACTCTAAGTAATGGGGGCCTAATGAATGGGTAATGAAGGAGGGGAGACCAAAGGCCTCCCTCATTCATAACACTCCCCCTTACACATTCATCACTTCGGTCTCAGCTACTGAGGCAAGGGGTGGATACTTCTGGATCCAGAGTAAGTGTGTTTGCCTCGTTAAAACCTTAGCTGTGGAAAACCCAGTGGGAAAACCCAACAGCTTAAGGAAAAAGAGTGCAACCCACATGTTACTCCCCCTGATCCGTACAAGCTTCAGGCTTGTAGGTCTTTCAACTGTCGCATACCAATGTTCTTTACAAGCTTTACAAAAGTACATTTAGGCAATGCCTTAGTAAAAAGATCAGCTAAGTTGTTGCATGACTGGATCTGTCGAACTTCAATCTGCTTGTCGTTCTTCTGCTCGTGCGTCCAGAAAAACTTGGGAGAAATGTGTTTTGTCTTGTCGCCTTTGATGTAGCCCTTCTGAAGCTGAGCAATGCATGCGGCGTTGTCTTCGAATAGGGCAGTAGGCTCCAGATCACTGGTCTTCAGGCCAGTGGATTGGAGGATGTGTTGGACGACGGAGCGTAGCCAAAAACATTCTCTGCTCGCCTCATGGATCGCGATGAGCTCTGCATGGTTGGAAGATGTAGCAGTAGTGGTTTGTTTTACCGATCTCCAAGAGATAGCAGTACCTCCGTAGGTAAATACAAAACCTGTTTGAGATTTTGCCGTGTGCGGATCAGAGAGATAACCTGCATCAGCATAACCAAACAATTTGGGGGAGGCACCTCTCTGGTAGTAAAGTCCAAGATCAATGGAACCCTGAAGGTATCGCAGAAGATGCTTTACTCCGTTCCAGTGGCGCTTTGTGGGCGCAGCACTGTGTCTGGCTAGTAGATTAACTGTAAACGCTATATCGGGACGCGTACAGTTAGCCAGATATAGAAGTGCTCCAATGGCACTGAGGTAGGGTACTTCAGGACCCAGTATCTCCTCCCCCTCTTCCAGTGGCCGGAAGGGGTCCTTATGTACATCTAGTGATCTTACGACCATAGGAGTACCTAAAGGATGACATTTATCCATATGAAACTTGCGTAGAAGTTTCTTTGTATAATTAGATTGGTGTAATAGGATTCCACCTCTTAGGTGTTCTATCTGTAAGCCAAGACAATACTTTGTTTTGCCTAGGTCTTTCATTTCAAAAGTATGTTTAAGGCTTTCAGATATCTCTTTGATCTCTGCAGGAGATCCTATGAGATTTAAGTCATCTACATATACAGCTATGATGACAAATCATGTTCCCGTTCTTTTGATAAAGATACACGGGCAGACTTCGTTATTCGTGAATCCTTGCTGTGCAAGAAAATCACTTAGTCTGTTATACCACATCTTGCCCGATTGTTTTAGACCATATAATGATCTATGTAGCCTTACAGAGAATACGTCCCGAGGTATCTCTTTCATCTCTGGTGGTAGATTAAACCCATCAGGAAGTCTCATATAGATATTTTTATCTATATCGCCATATAGATATGCAGTCACAATGTCCATGAGCTGCATTTCTAGGCTTTCCAGAGAAGTTAGGCTGATTAAAAATCGGAAGGTGATCGAATCCATGACCGGGGAATACGTATCTTCGTAATCAATCCCCGGTCTTTGGGAAAATCCCTGGGCTACAAGGCGTGCCTTATAGCGAACGATCACATTATTTTCATCTCTTTTTCTTATGAAACCCACTTATATCCCACAGGTTTTACACCTACTGGTGTTTGGACTACTGGTCCAAAGACTTTGCGTTTCAAGAGTGAGTCCAGCTCTACTCTTATTGCCTCGTCCCACTTTGGCCAATCATCTCTGCGTTTACATTCCGCTGGAGATCGTGGTTCGACATCATCGTCATATTCAGTGACGTGAAAGGCAATATCGAACGCAAAATCGTCGTCGACGACTATACTATTTCTGTCCAGTACTTCTCCAGTACGTACAAAATTTAATGATGTTTCTCCTATTGTTTCCTCTGCTGGGGAAATCAGGAGGGGAGAAGTAGCTGGTCTGAGCTCAGCATCCTGTGGAGGGATAATCTTAGTATCGCCAGGAGTCTTCCTCTTTCGAGGAACTTTATCTTTTGAACCTGGTGGGCGTCCTCTTTTCATTTGAGGTACAACCAATTCTGCTGCCGGTGGGCTGCATCCATCTATGGGGATGTCAATCCTAGCTGGCGTATTGGCAGCAGGGACGTGTGAACGGACAATCTTCTGGTTGTCCGTGAATTTATCCGGTAAAAGATGTACTGTATTCTGGATGTGAAGGATCTTCAGGATCTCATCTTCACATAGATTAGTACGCGGATCATATAGGGACAAAGACTTCTGGTCCCAACTAATGGTCTCAGAAGCTTCTGGCTTCTTAGACTGTGTGCCCAGTTTTGGAAAAAATTTCTCATTAAATTCACAGTCTGCAAAACGTGCCTTGAATGCGTCACCCGTCAGGGGTTCAAGGTATCTGATAATAGAGGGCGAATCAAACCCAATATATATACCTAGACGACGCTGAGGACCCATTTTGGTCCTCTGCGGTGGTGCTATTGGGACATATACCGCACAACCAAACACTCTCAAATGAGAGATATCCGGAGGTGCGCCGTATGCTAGTTGCATCGGGGATAAAGTGTGACCTCCAGAGGGTCTTATCCTAATAAATGATGCGGCATGTAAAATAGCAGGCCCCCAAGCATCCACAGGCAACTGGGATTGCATAAGCAATGGACGTGCAATCCATTGGAGTCTCTTTATAAGAGCCTCAGCTAATCCGTTTTGGGTGTGAACATGTGCTACCGGATGTTCAACTTCAATACCCGTTGCCCGGCAATAGTCTTCGAAGACTTGTGAAGTAAATTCTCCCGCATTATCAAGACGTAGTTTCTTGATATGGTTACCGGGGAATTGAGCACGCAACCTTATTATTTGTGCCAATAGCTTTGGAAAAGCTAGGTTGCGGGTGGACAAGAGGCACACATAAGACCATTTGGTTGATGCATCAATCAGTACCATGAAGTACCGAAATGGGCTACTTGCGGGGTGAATATGTCCGCAAATGTCACCATGAATTCTCTCAAGGAAGCCAGGAGACTCTAATCCCACTTTCAGGCGGGATGGTCTCGTTATTAGTTTTCCCTTAAAACAAGGGAGACATGGAAATTCACCCTTTTGAAGAATCTTCAGGTTCTTCAATTTGTGTCCACGGGATTCAGAAATGATGCGTCGCATCATTGCTGTTCCAGGGTGACCAAGTCTATTGTGCCAGAGTTCGAACTCTGGCAGTGATTGGCACGTCTGGTGCTCAGTCATATTGGCTTCTACTGGTTGAATGTATGTTTGGTAGAGACCCGACGGGAGTCCCTTGAATCGTTCGCAGATGATCTTCCGGTCATCTTTCTGACGAGTTACATACAGATATTCAACCGTATTTTCATCTCTGGTTTCTAAGTGATATCCGTTTAAACGGAAATCCTTGAAACTTACGAGATTCCTATTTGATTTAGGAGAGAATAATGCATTTTTTATTTGAAGTCTTGTGTTATTTGGTAGAAATATAATAGCTTCACCAGATCCTTCGATTATTTGGGACAGTCCTGAAATTGTGATAACAGGACCGTCATATTTATTTACGCTATTAAAATAGCAATGATCGCGAAGGAAGGATCAAGGTTGTAAAAAACGCTAGGCGCTAGGCGTTCGGATTGCTGGCGCCTAGCGCCCAGAGCATTAATCGGAGATTAATCGGGGATTAATCGGCCTAGGCGGATTTGCATTTTTTAATTATTTTATTTATTTTTATATAATATTTTTATTTTTATCTAATATAAATTATAATAATAATGAGTTTTATGATATAAAAAAGTCTAAAACAGCTATTAGTCCATTACACAATATTGCAATAATACAACCATTAGTCTATTATATCTAAACCAACCATAATCCATTACATACTAAACCATCCATAGAGTTAACTAACATAGTAATATTACATCTCAAATTCTTCTTCTCCATATTGCTCTAGTACTTCCTCGGTATCGGTCTCAAATTCATAATTCATCTCTTCTACATCCTCCTCATCCGATACAAAATCATCATCATGAAGTTCTCTAATTTCTTGAATTCTAGAGCTTCTCCTACGCTCTAAGCCACAATCTTCTCCCAATCCATCTCCAACCATTTCACTAGTAAGATCCAAATCAACATCATCATCATCACCACCATCAACAATCCATCCTTGTGCCATGGTAGCTTCACTAGCAAGTAGTACATCTACATTCTTCTCCTTCTCTCTTCTCGTCTTGTTGATGATCTTAGCATTGAATTGGACATAGACCAAATTGTTCAGCCGTGTTGTATCAAGTCTATTCCTTTTCTTTGTATGGATCTACATTAAAGGAAAAAAAGAGTATTATTTGATAAGTTGTTAACTCGATGTTAAATTTTGAAATGAAATAAATGAACTATATAAGTACTTACCCCCTCAAAAGTGCTCCAATTTCTCTCACAACCGGACGAACTTGTAGTCAATGAAAGTATCCTTTTAGCCATTCTTTGTAAGTTTGGCACACCATTTCCATAAACATTCCACCATGCAACTATAGAAAAGTTAATAAGTTATAAACAAAAGAATAAGAAAAATAACAATTATAGATCAACAAAAACTAGTTACTAACTTACCTGGATCATATGCCTCATTATTGTGTTTGCATCCCTCCTTAGCTATAGCTTTTCCAAACATGCCTTCTCTCTTGTAGAACTTGTGCAATTCTACATTTATCACCAAACTATGAGTTTGGATGTCTTTGGGGGATATCGCCTCAACACAAGCAATAAACCCATCCATAATCACTTCATCATTTATGTTGCTTGGGTTGTCAAATGAGTAATAAGGGTTCAAAAGGTAGAAAGCTAGATGCAATGGACAATCAAGTCGATCACGAGCTTTTGCTTCAACAATGTCAATGATTGACCGATAAT
Source organism: Scilla litardierei (assembly GCA_030789695.1). Lineage (NCBI taxonomy): Eukaryota > Viridiplantae > Streptophyta > Magnoliopsida > Asparagales > Asparagaceae > Scilla > Scilla litardierei. The sequence goes on from CM061132.1 coordinate 5,282,455, forward strand.
AAGCTTCTTGATCATTGTATACCTTTTTAATCTCCTCTTTGGCTCTAAGTAGCTCTCCATACACAAAGCCCATTGTCGGCTTCCTATCTCCATCAACAATACGAAGCACCTTCACTAACGGGGCAAACACCTTCAAACAAAGACTTACCCCTCTCCAAAAAGCGGCACTATGTGCAATAGCCGCCGCCGTCTTCCCCTTTACACTCTTTGCATGTTTAGTTTCATTCCACTCATCACTAGTGATCATAGCTAGTAACTCTTTCTTCTTCTCCATCAAACTTTGCAAAGTGAGAAAAGCGGTTGCAAATCTTGTAACTCCCGGTCTCACTATATCTCTTTTCTTTGTAAACTTTCTCAACAAAGCCAAAGTCTTGTGATGCGCATAAATGTAGATGGTAAAGCTCTTTGCCTTCTCAATCACTCCTTTAAACTTAGGTAGGTTGCCAATTCCTTGAAGCATAAGATTCAAAGTGTGAGTTGCACATGATGTCCAAAAGATATTTGGTCTCTTGATCTTCATCAACTCTCCCGCCGCCATATTATTTGAAGCATTATCCGTCACCACTTGAACTACATTTTGTTCCCCAATTTCTTCGATGCATTTGTCCACATATTCAAAAATATATGCCCCGGTATGTGATTCATTTGATGCTTCTTTAGAGGTAAGAAAAGTCGTACCTTCCTTGCAATTAACACACAAGTTCATGATACTTCTTCTTTTTCGGTCGCTCCAAGCATCGGTCATAATAGAGCAACCATTCAAAGTCCACTCTTCTTCTTGCTTCTTCATCAAAATTTTAGTCCTCTCAACCTCTTCCTTCAATAATGGCTCCCTCAATTGATATTGGCTTGGAGGTCGGTAACCCGGGCCAAATTGTCCAACCGCTTCTACAAATCTCTTGAAGCTATCATTATCAATAACATGAAAAGGAATCCCAGCTTCATACACCCATCTTGCCAAATATTGATGCACATTATGAGTTCTTTCCTTGAAAAGTGCATCACTTATATTTTATTGTCTCATCTTCCTACTTCCATTCAATGTAGACTCCGGATCAATAATGGATGCAAAACGATCTATAGGCCCGAGCATGTGTGGATTTTCTCTTGTCCCTTGACTCATTTCATTTTCTTCATCACATTTAATAATAACTTCTTGTCTCATTGTGTTTTCATGTCTAGACTTTTGTTTCTTCCTCTCCCTTCCCTCTTCAACAGCCTTCATGCATTTGACTTTATCTTCTTCGGTAGATTTTTTACATGCCGTGACATTACCCTTGATACCGGCAATATGTTGCTTCATCCGATTAATTCCACCACTAATTATCTTGCCACACAACTTGCACTTCAATTTATCTTTGAGTGTAGGGTGCGTCAATTCCCCGTATTCCCATCCTATATCATTTGAATCCCGCTTCAAACTAGATATATCCGACATTGCATTAGATGCGGTGGAAGAACAAGTACCCGCCATTATCACAATTGCACCCTACAATGTACAATCAATATGTTGTCAAAACATATGAACATCACTATAAAATAATATATAAATTACTATGAGTATACAAGCAATGAAGCAAATATATCTGATTATTGATTAATTGATTATCATCTTAAAGAACTACAAAATTAGAATATACTTGCAGAAAGAAGAATGCCTCAGGATTAACTTTTTTAAAAGTCATCTAACCCTTCCTCAACAATGTGATGAACTTGTCAGCTTGCATTTTGCATTACAAATTAGAATATACTTGATTAATTCATCGGAAAGTAAAGAACGATCGCTCTCATCTCCGAATGTTTAACTTTGGAGTTCACATGAAACTAGGAGAAGCCGGGGAAACATGTTTTCATGCCTGCTGTTTCATTCTCTAGAAAGGGGAAATTAAAAAGGCAAAAGGAGATTAAATGAACCAGTGTTCCCATGTACATCTCGCCATCAATAACCATGCCCCCTTCAAGATTGTTTTCCTTCTTCGTGTTTTTTAAGCAAGCATCCATTGGCACTTGATCTTCAAATACACGTTTGCTTTGCTCCTCAATGTAAATTGTACATATTGTTGCTAATAATAAAATAGTTGTTATTTCATAGCCACCCATTGTTAATGATTATTTATTAACGAATTGTTAATATCCATAATCAATTTTACTTGATCTCTAAAATATAATCAAGATTATTGAGATATAAGCTGATAAATTTTGTAAATAAACAATCACATGCTACCTCATTAAACATTGTACAAAATTGTATTTTCTTTCAAATCCAAATCTATTGATTTGAAATGTTAATGATGTTCCGATTTTCCAGTTCCGAAAGTTGTTCCTCTGCTACATTAACACATACAATGTGGGTGCTAATTTAACGTTTTTAGATCAAACACAGAATGTAAACAACACAAGGTCATATTAACAAAATTCGGTGATACATATTAACAGCCAAACAAAATTCAGGAACCAGATGGGCAAAACCAATAATAATTGATCATGGTCTTTATCTGTCTAAAAAAATTGATCTTTTCTCAAGCATGTTTGCTTTAAATGACACTTCTAAAACTTGTTATAATGACATTTCTAAAGCATGTTATTATTATCATTCTTATCATTATACGAAAAACCTGTCTAAAAAAATTTGGAATAGAAAACTAACCGTACCTGCCGATCAGGGTGGGGAAACGACCTGTCTTGGTCTCGATCTTGACGTCGATCCGTCGAGGGAGCAGATGCTGGTGGAGAGGACGCCGGCGAGGCAGTCGCCGAGGTACTGGTTGAAGAAGTGGACGCCGGAGAGGTGTCGACGACGACGCGTCGTGAGTCTCGTGACGGAGGGGCCGACGCCGACGCCGACGTCGGAGAGGGCCGAGGGAGAGGGGTCGACCGTCGGCGTCGATGCCGTGTGACTGAGAGAGAGAGAGAGAGCGCGAGAGAGGGGAATTGGGGGGCGCTTCCGACTTCCGAGAACGCAGCCCTAGGCCCCTAGCTGTGCGGCTGTGCCTGTGTGTTGGTTAATAAATTTCGGGTTGCGTTTTTCAATTACTGTGGGTTTCGGGAATCGGGTTGCGTTTTTTTAAATTTTGAAAAGCCCCCAGCGCCTAGAAACCGCCCAGCACGCCCAGCCACCGCCCAGAGCGCCCAGACACCGCCCAGAGCACTTAGGCGGCCGATTAGTCCCAAAAACGCCCAGATTGACCGATTTGGGCTTAATCGGATCGTTTACTGGCCGCCCAGCGCCTAGGCGCCGCCTAGGCGGCCGCCCAGGCCGATTTTTAGAACACTGCGAAGGATTGTGTGCGTTGAGGCACTGTCCACTAGGCACTCAGACATCATCTATATAAGCAAAAACGAAATTTTATTTGAGCGAAAATGTAAACATTCATTCGATAATAAAAGTTCGTACTTAAGCAAATAAAAGATGAAGATACATTTAATTCTAAAAAGCATAGATAAACGATGGTGCTCAATCGAGAAGGTCGTCGTTCTCGAAGTCTTTTGCAGTAAACATTGTTGGCGGCTGAACAGTCGCCAAGTTTGTTTCAGGTAGAGACTTCTGGCTCGCCTGGTATAGATCCTGGAGGTGGCGAGGAGTGCGGCAGTTTCTGGACCAATGGCCAGTCATGCCGCATCTATGGCATTTATCCTCCCAGTTCTTCTTTGGAAGTGACACTTGCTCGGTGTTCTTTCGCTTCCAAGTGAAATTTCTTTTTCCCTTATTGTTTTTGTTTGTCTGGGGAGCTGCACCTCTTGGTTGCTTCATTATAGCTTTCCCTTTAGTGTTTTTAGCCTTCCTCTTGTTTTTCCACTTCTGGGGAGAAACGTGGTGGGCTTCAGGGATAGGGGCAGTGCCAGCTGGACGTAAGTTATGAGTTGCAAGCAGTAAGTCTCGATTCTGCTCTGCCCTAAGTAGGCATGAGATCAGATCGGAAAATTTCGTGAAATTGCGTTCACGATACTGCTGCATGAGGATTGCATCTTTCTCGTGAAACGAGGTAAATGTCTTTTCCAACATGCGCTGTTCTGTCACTTCTTCACCGCACAACTTCAGGCGTGAGGTGATGTTATGAAGTGCAGAATTGTACTCAGCGACGGACTTATAGTCCTGAAGTCTGAGGTTTTCCCACTCATAACTGGCACGCGGTAATATAACATCAATTTGATGTTTATACCGAGCTTCCAGCGCTGTCCACAGGTCCTTTGGATCCTCAACCGTTAAGTATTCGGCCTTTAAGGTCCGATCGATATGTTTCCTAATGTAGATTATGGCTTTCGCCTTATCTACATCGGATACAGTGGTTGGAGGGCTGCTGCTAGATGTAGCAGAAGCTTCGGCCGCTGTTGGGGCCTGGGAAGGAGCCAAAATGGACCCAAGTAGGGCCATCGAACGCAAGTGGAACTTCAGGTCCACTCGCCAACTCAGGTAATTTGTGCCTGCAGAGTCAAGGACTTCGAAATCGACGCTTGCCAATTTTGCCATTTATCTACGTATTTTAAAATGAGCATGAATTTATTAAAATTCAAAAATTCATGCATAAAGAAATAAACAAGTAAAAATGCGGGGATCGGCCAGATACCCAAAATAGTACAATGTCCAAAGTTCGTTTAAAGTCCATAATAGAAAAAAATAATAATACAACTTTGGAAACCCAAACTGAACTGGGTCCCTATATCTCCGTCTTCATATGCTGTTGCATCGAGCTTTGGCTTACACAGTCATGAATCGACTCCTTGCGGTCCAGCGGACGCGGCCAGGGAATTGACTAAGCCAGGACCACTTGTTACCCAGTCAAGCTAGGTTGGTCCAGCAAACTTAGCCAAGCACATTGACCGACATCATGATCCATTGAAGGAGTTTTCATCAATTCTATGTGCTGTTGCATCGAGCTTTGGCTTTAAAATACAAATTTCCTCACTTACAAATTCTCTCAAAAGAAAATAAAAGTGCAAGGAAAGTAAATAGGTATACAATGGCCGATCCCGAAAAACACATTTTTACTGATTTAAACATCCACGCAGTTCTAAATATGCTACGGGCATAAAAGTAAACAACCACGCATATATCTCAAGCAAAACATATGGTAAGGGAAACTAGAAAATATAAATATCTTGTAGACCACGTGGAAACGTCATACACCGTTAGGTTAGTTGACTAACGGCAGAGCGGTCTCAGGATCTTTAAGATAATTATATTTTGAAAAATAGAGTCCTACTAAACCATAGATTATAATATGCAAGAGGGATGTTTAAAACAATTTGTCAACATGGAATATATAAATTATTTTTGATTTTACTTAGGGGAGAGTCCCGTTAAGGAATTGGCATAAGGCCATTATATAGTATACTAAAATATGTACCGTTAGGTAATAGGGGCTGCAGGCCCAATTAAAATATTAATCGTTTTAATATATTATTATTATTTGGGCTGCAGGCCCATTTGCCAAAAACTAACAAATAAATTATTGCAATTGAATTAACTTTGCATCAGGCCGAATTAGTCAAATTAAAATATCATTAATACTTGGGCTTCAGGCCCATTGGCAAAATTTTAATTGACAAAATAAGCTTGCAATTGGATTTACTGGGCTTCAGGCCCGTTTTTGGTAGGAAAAAATAATTATTAAGCTAAATGGGGCTGCTGGCCCATAAAACCTATTTTCATTGTTACAAATGGGCTTCATGCCCAATATACAGGTTATCTAATTAATTAAAAATAATTCAACATAAGCCCTTAAACAAATTTTAGGGTAAACGACTGTAAATTAAAATGGCCTGCAAGCCAGAGGCCCGCGGGCTGGCAGGCTGCAGGCCCGTTCGCCCAAAATACTCATTTTGTTTATTATCAATTGTGAATATCAGAGGCCGAATGTTAAAAAGTTTTACTTGGAGTTTCGTCCATAAAAGTTTCTATTTTGGAATTGGAAGTTAAAAAGCTCCGTGATTTGTTTCTGTGTATGTGATTAAATCTCTTATATGAATATTAGGACCAAACACCCAATCAATATTGTAACTTGTATATCAATGAGTTCATTGGAGTAAGAAGAATAAATTGTTGCACAGTGAAATGATTTCTTGCAATTGAGAATAGGCAGAAAGGGAGGGTGGCCGGCGCTTCTAGGCCGAAGGCCGGTGGTATTGGGCCGAAAAGAAACCCCCCATCACGGGGTGGCAGGCGCTTCTGGGCCGGTAGGGGAATCAGAGAACTCCCCGGCGGGGGGTTGTATGGTTGATATTTTTTTTTTTTGGTTAAATTTGGTAGTAAACAGAATTCATTTGATTTATACAAGCTTATAGGAAAGCAGAGTAAAATCATAGCAAACTCTATTTTGTAATTGTCTACGGGATCGAAAAAGTTACCTCTAGATCAAAGATCTAGGGACGATCGTAATAAGAAAAATTGAGATCCGTAGATAGTTACGCTCCCGACACGCTCCAAATAAAAATCCCCGCAAAGCTTTGCCGCAACGAATTACCGCAACAACAGATTCCTTCGCGCGTAGGGGTTTGATTTTTGGTAGGAGACGGGAAGAAAAGCTCAAAAGATAAGAGCGTACGTGCTGATAACGTGTTGTATGATAATGAACTCAAGAGAGAGAGAGAGAGAATTTGATTGCTAAGAATAAGTCACCATCGCTAAGAGCCATGGTGCTCTATTTATATATCTCATAGTGGGGAGGCCAAAAGCCTCTAGGAGACCAAGGGTCCCCATTACTCTAAGTAATGGGGGCCTAATGAATGGGTAATGAAGGAGGGGAGGCCAAAGGCCTCCCTCATTCATAACACTGGAAAAGAAAGGAGAGCAAAGTGATAGAATAGAAAAATCCGATACGTAGTAAAACTGCAAGCCATGATAGTCAAAAAACTTGGGTCAAGAGGATGATCCAGTGCAAGGCAAAAAGAGTCCAGATAAGACGGAGGAAACGATGGAACAAAACCAAGACACAGACAACATGATGTGCAGGCGACATGACAAGGTTCGAATGAATTGTTCCCTTCTGGGGCTCAATCAGAGCTTCTTAATGAGTTCCTAGCAGTCGAAATTGGTATATGAAGATATTCATGAGAGTGCAAATTTACCTGCTTATGGAAAGTTATGCCAACCATGCTCAGAATGCTACATTCAGTAGCAAGTTGCTACAAATATGTCCCTAGAAGAAAACCATGTTATTAATAGATTTCACCTTCATTTGAATATTTTGCTTAAATATTATTAATGCACAACAAAGATTTTACATCCAGAGAATCATAAACCTCTCGATCAGTTGTATACTTCAGAAAAGTCACTAGTCAGAATAAAATAACCAGAAAAGGATCTCAAAATAATCAGCATGTCCCTAAATATGTTTAAGCTACGGCCCGAACAGAAAACGCCACATTGGTACAAAGAGTTCATATGGAATTACAGTCAAAAGATAAATTTTCGTCTTTTAACTAATGAACCAAGTGAGATTTAGATTTTATCCTCGACTTAGTCCAAGCTTATACAAATAAGTCAGAAGCTAATTTGTCAAAAGCTCCAAGACGGAACTGAAAACATTTAACTCAGCCTAACAATTATTAATTTGTAAAAAAATAATATATAATGAATAAGTCAGAAGCTAATTTGTCAAAAGCTCCAAGCCTGGACTTTATTTCAGTATATAAAGTAGCCACAAAGGGATCACCACATAACTCATTACTCTGATGGCCATTTGACCACTACGTATAGATGCTTCAACTATTTTTTTAGACTGAAAAGGAGTCTATATATACCCGGTTTCCAAATTTTCCTTAGACTGAAAAGGAGTCTATAGATAGAAGGCGTAAAATGACGGGCATAACTTGCCATATACTAAACACAAAAAGAATAATCAGAAATCCACGAAAACTATTGGTACATCAAGGGGCTGGTCACAATTTGACAACCATAGGGTGAATTCAGAAAATGATACACCAGAATTGACAATTTGACAAGCATAAGGAGCCTAGATATTAATATTGTCAAAAGGGGACACAAAATACACATCTGGAGCATTCATGTTCCTTAAAACAGACATAAATATTTTACAGATGCTCCGCACAAAAAAATTTATAACACAATATTCCGTTCAAGATGTAAAATGAGAAACACCTGGACAACAAAAATCAGTAATTTGGAGGGCAACCCATAGGTAAAAATAAGGCGACGATATTGTACCTTATGGTATTCTTATCAAGCCTCTTCAATCATCAATCTGCATAATAAAATAGGCACAAGTGAGCATAAAAATAGTTTCTTCTAGCATTTCAGTGCAAATCAGCAATCTCACAAAGATATGAAGAGAGAAGCATCGAAGGGACAATCAGAGAATTGCATGGTAATAAAAAAAATAATTCAAAAGGATATATAAGTATCCAAGAGAGAAGCCAAATATCTGAAGGTACACGCAGTTCACAATGTTCTTCATTAGCACCTCAAAGCATACTCGATGATTGTTTTCTAGCATATAATTGTAGCATTCCTCATAATTATGAAGTTTTATAACAAGAATATGATGTGTTCTTATCAAGCCTCATAATTATGCTATTGGACAGGTTATTCTTATCAAGCCTCTTCGGTCATCAATCTGCATAATAAAATAGGCACAGGTGAGCATAAAAAAAGTGTCTTCTAGCATTTCAGTGCAAATCAACAATCTCCCAAAGATCTGAAGAGAGAAGCATCGAAAATTTGCCAGTAGCATAACATTGAAATCTTGGGTGCTAATGAATGTAACAGATCAGTAGCATAATATTCCATTAATGAGACAGATCCCTAGAGTAACATTTGAAACAAATGTAAAAATTCAGTAGCATAACATACGAAACAAATGTGATAGATGTCAAAATTTTGACATTTGAACATTCAGTAGCGTAACATTCAAATGTCAAAATCTGGGTAAGTTAGCATAACATTTGAACATTCAAATGTCAAATGTCAAAAATTTGGGTGCTAATGAACAAATCTGACAGATGTGACAAATGAACATTCAGTAGCATAACATTCGAATGTTATTCTAGGGATCCCTATGTTCCCTATGTTCAAATGTCAAATGTCAAAATTTACCTGCTAATGAATCAAATGTCAAAATCGGGTGCTAATGAATCAAATGTAAAAATTGAAAACTTTCCATAACATTTCAAAACATCAGCATAAAACTTGAAATGTCATAACATTTCAATCATTAGCAAATAGTAATGGAATTACAGGCAAAATATAAAGTAGTAATGGAATTCCATTAATGAGAAATGCTATGGAATTACAGTCAAAATATAAAGTAGCCACAAGGGGATAAGCATAAAATTGAACTGCTAATGAAGTGCAGGGCTTGAAAAAAAAAAAGTATCCTGGGGATCAAAAACTGGTGTTAATTGGAAATAACTTGTCCAATAAATCAAATAAATCCAGAGCAAAGAGGTAATCCCTGGAAAACAAATTAGCATTAGACAGAATAAACATTAGCAAAGAGACAGAGCACAGTTTAGCATCAGAAAGAAGCAAAAATAACGACCCGGGGGATCAGAAAGCAAAAATTAGAACAGTTTATTTACCATCCGAACTGTTTTTTGAAAACAAAAATTATAAAATGTACCATCACATACATGGCTAATCATAAAATTATAAAATTTATAAAATAGCTAAAATTATAAAATTTATCAGAAAGAGAGAGAGATTTTTTGATTGAGAGAGAGAGAGACATATATATATATATATATATATATAACTAATGAACCTGGGGATCAGAAAGCAAAAATTAGCAAGCAAAAAATAGAAAGCAACATGGTGATCAGAAAAATTAACGAACGAAACTCTAGGGACAATAAAATGAATTTAAAACAGCAATCAAGGAACTGCAAAAACCTTCAGCCATCTAACAAAATAATAAGAAAGCAACTCATCAATATTTTCCATGTTTCATGTTCCCGGCTTACAGAAAACTAATCACAACATAAAGATATGCAATGCAGAAGACAGGGAAGAGCTCATCTCAATTGATAACATGATGAGCTCAGACATTTGTATGTTCAACAACATAAATTATCGAAAATAACTACTAATGTTGAAATTTACCAGATGAAATTGGGACCGATCTGTGACAGGGCGTTCTGCCAGCCAACTGCCCACATCTTGGGGCCCTTTTCGAGAATATATTCCTAAATACAAATGCAATGTTTGATATCTTGGCACCCATGTAACCTGCAATTGCGAAAAACCACAAGAGACATGTTACCATGAATTAGAATTGACGTTTATACTAAAACACAAAACGCAAGAAATTCTAACAGCACATCATATTAAGTATCTGCAAATAGGGACTACAAAAAAAACTTGGGCAAGCTGAAAGATGATGGAAGACTATCTTCAACCAATGGGGACAACTTTGAAAATGAAATTAAACAGAAAGAAACAATGAACCAAATAAGGCGACAACTTCCGCAGAAACAAAATTAAAAGTCAGCGATCATAAGGATCATTAAGTTTCATGTAAATTTTCTGGAAACATTTAAAATCTTAAATTCATGGAGACAAAATTCAACTACCACCTGAATTGTCAAACCAAATCCTCATGGCCGCCTAACATGGAAATTAGAATTTGAGAAGAAAGAGACCAAGTAAGCGTAAGTTTTTTAACCGTTTCTTTTCAAAACCCATCTTTTCACAACGCAGTTCATAAAAAGTTTTGGCTAATTAGATTGTCCTAGTCAAATTTTTTGGAGACACATAGGACACAATGGGACACGTAGGACAAAACTGCCACATATGACAAACATTCAAAAACAGTCCTAAATTGTATAATAGACTAGCAAATAATCCGTGCATATGTGTACGTTGAAAGAAAAAACCCGATCGGAAAAGGGGACGAAGAAAAGGTGTTGGTATGGGGTGTGTGTGTGGGTTCAGTGGCAAAAATGTAAGAACTGGGGTTATATGTGCAAAATTACACCCTCCTCTCTTATCCCCAAAATCTCATCTCTTGTCCAAATTCTCTTATCCAAATTCTCTTATCCGATTTCTCTTTATAACATCTCTCATTTGTATAATAGACTAGTCATAACCCGTGTCCGCGGGCACGGTTCATTTAAGATTTTTCCGCACAAAATCTTTGTTCCCAAAAATTATTTCCACAGCCAAAATTTAAAAGAACAACAAATTAACGTAAAAATAGCGGTACGGACACCTTCGACGTGGGCGCCTTCGGCGCGGAACAACAAATTCGGTGAGGACGCCTTCGGCGTGGAACAAAAAATTCGGTGCGGGCGCCTTTGGCGCAGAACAACGTGCGAGCGCATTCGGCATGGAACAACAAATTCGGCACTTGCGCCTTTGGCGCGGAACAACAAATTAGCGTTAAAAATGTGCGGGCGCCGTTTGTTGGTGCAGAATAACGCACGAGCGCATTCGGCGCGGAACAACAAATTTGGCACGGAATAGCGCGCGAGCACATTCGGCGCGAAACAACAAATTCGGCGCGGACGCCTTTGCCGCGGAACAACAGATTAGCGTAAAAAGATTTAGCGGGCGCCTTCTGCGCGAAACAACAAACATCATGGTATTTTTCGGTGACGGTATTAACATAAATTTTTTTACGTTGGTTTGTTGTTGCGCTAAATTTTTTTTAACTACTTTTTTTAATTTGTTTAATTTAATGGATCATGTTTCTCCACAATCTTTCACAAGACACTTTTAATTTTAAAATTTTGGTTCCCAAGACACTTTTATCTCCAAAATTTAATCTCCACAATCTTTCCCAATAAACTTTTAATTTCCAAAACACTCTTTCCCCTAAATTTAAGTTTTCCCACTAAAATTTTCACAAAATCCAATCTTAACCATTGATTTACCAAGATCAAATCCCACCACTCTTTATCTTCTTCTATTCAGCCCTAGAATTCAAAAAAGGTTGTCAAATGTATAATAGATGTCTCTATATTCATATAAAATACTCTAAACGAGTCTCATTTTTTAATAAATAGGTTCCCCTGAAATAGCCATGATTAAGGTATCTACTCTAAAAAGTGACTCTTTTTAAGTGAGTTATATAAATAGGGGAACATATTGGCAAATACTATGATTTAGTGGACACTTTTAAAATTACACATAATTAGGGGATCATGTTTTTAAACCCCCCCCCCTAGTTGAAAGAGCTTGAAAGTCTGCTACAAAGAATAGGTTCAGGCAGGATAGGCGGAAGGCACATGATATGCATATCACATGAGCGGTTTTCAGTGAATAAACTTTTACGACAATGGATGAATAGACACAACATCTAGGGTTCATCTGAAATTAGGTGTTTTGTGGTGTTAGAATATGATTGTTAAAATGAGCGATTTCGATCTTGGGTTTATCTAAATTCGTTGTTTTGTGGTGTTAGAATAAGATTGTTAAAATGAGCGATTTCGATCTTGGGTTCATCTGATATTAGGTGTTTTGTGGTGTTAGAATATGAAAGTTAAAATGAGTGGTTTCGATCTTGCGTTCATCTGATATTAGGTGTTTTGTGTTATTAGAATATGAATATTAAAATGCATGGTTCCGTTCTTCCAACAAATAGCTGACGATGAAATTGTAGAGACCGCATATGAGCCGTAATCCCATATGTTATATGATATCCCGTATTCTCTTTATTTTAATTATTAAAGGATTTGAGGGACTTGTATGCAATTTTAATTAACATCTGTGGATAATTAAAATTAAGAGAAGTCAAGGGTTCTAATGTAAATTTGTAATCCTACCTACACTATCGTTGGAGAAACATTGTTTTTTACAACATAAAGAGTCCAACATTAACTAACTTCTCTCTACATATTTTATATGTACACATGGTATTCCTCGTGGGAAATATCACTCTTTTGCGTTCTTTTTTTCCAATAACAAGAAGAAGAAAGATTGAGGGTAATCTTTGTTGCAAAACAGTTTTCATACTTGATTTCAGGCCCGATCCAGAAAGCATTGTAATTCCTCTTCTTGGTCCTAATTCCACTATGAAGACGGTAATTTGTTCATCTTCAATTTTTTCCCTCATTGGTGTCAGAGCGTTTCATGGGAAATTCATGCTTATTTGTTTGTTTTTCTCGGTTGATTTGAGGCTTGGATCGAAGGAACACGGGCATGTGCATCGTCGTCGTACGCGGGACTATAGCTCAGCCCGTTGTCGCTGTCACCCAGCTACTGTGTGCGGCCATTGGGAGTTCTTTAGCGATGGGGCTTCACCCCCACGATCAAGCATTTTGGGTTTGCCATGCCCTACTCGGGCCTTGGGCTTCGCCATGTCGCTCTGCCTACCGCCCGAGCATAGGGCTTTACCTACCCACTCCATAGGCCATGTGTCACTGTCACCGTTTGTCGACAGTGGGCTTCTCGCCCCTGTTCCTTGGCCAACGGGCTCTATGCTCCATTGCTTCAACCTTGAGAGTCTGACCCTTGTGCACTTGGTCGTAGATCCGTCGGAATGCATGTCGTTCGGTGGCCACAGGAGGCTCCGCCTTTCTGTTGATAGACCCCTTGGAATCTGTCTCCCGTTGCTTTGCCATGGGACTCGATTCCCACACCGTAGATTTGACTGTAGACAAGGGCGGAGCCAGGAATCCGAAGTCATCTGGGCTACAAGGACTACTGAAAAGTTAACCAGTCTACAAGGATGGTGCAAAGGTCGTTGTAAGACCGAAGCAACGACCAAATCAATGGTGCAACCAAAAAAGTGACCCGGGCTACCGCCCGTGTCACTTTTTACATGGCTCTGCCCCTGACTGTGGGGTTGTGTCCCCTTAGCATAGGCCTTGGCCATTGGGGTTCGCACCGATTTTCGGTGACCAAGGGGCTTCGTCACTACTGTTGGATGGCCAGGGGGCCTCCCCACCCTATTGGATGAACTCACAACAATGCCCCCTCTATTTTGATGGCATGAGGGATCCGACTATCTATCATTGACTCGGACCGGGGATTCCCCCCATCTGTGTTGTTGGCAACGGGGCTTCTCGTGTCACGCCCCGTTCCCTAGAATACCCGGCATTTAAAATTTTTTCCTCCCAAATATCCTGAAGAGTGAGAAGATGAGAGAGGAAAAGAGAGAGAAAGAAGAAACTGAATATGCAGACCACTGCGCACATGATGGGATAGTACTAGTGAAGCTCCACTATAATATCAAACAGGCTCATAAAACAACAACAACAACACTTTATATATATCATGTTTCATTTATATACATTGTCCAAGTGTACCAATACATATACACAGCCACTCTCCACCTCCAAGACAACCATGTCGCTACGCAAGCTACCTCTCACACCAAGTGCTACCCCTGAAACCCAACTCCAAGTCACCGCCAACCATGCTACCCCTGCTACCTGAAAAATGGGGAGGAGCACGTCAATGCGTGCCCCCGTAGGAACCAACTTGGATTTGGAACACTATGTTAAGGTTATCAATACACAAGGCAAGGCAAGAGACATAAGACAAATAACTAAGCAATATAGCGAAAGGTAGATAACCAAGAAAGAGGATCATACCTGCGGTCCAATGTCGAGCTACTGCAAGAAAAGAGTTAGCACGAGGAATAAAGCAAGTGCTCATACTAACATAATTTAAAAAAAGAAGGTATTAATGCCACAAGTGTAACTCAATATACGTCATCACCAGCATAGCAGATAAGGACAAAGGAAGTGCTGTAAGCAGAAGAAGTAACATGCAAGACTCTTATTTTATTATTGAATTAATTGGAAACTTGGGTAAACTGTGTGATACCAGGACCTGGACCTCACCCCAAATTTGGGGTGAATATAGCACACGACGCAGTGGATACGGGCACTGTACACCGGGCCTCTCAGCTCCCCCCGTCCCTGTCAGGAGTGAGGCCTCCCATAATAACACAACCTCCGTATGTCCCCTCCACTCCAGGTAAAGGCGAGTGGGAATAAATATCACATATCACATATCTTTTCCCCAACTTCTCAGTCCAGGCCTTATATCCACAATTTACTCAAATTTCCACCCTAAACCCGTGTTTTGCTAACTCACCCTCATTAGAGAGGACTGAGACATTCGAGAGTTTCATTTTATTATTTTAGTAATGAAGAAGTCATGTAGCATGGCATCACATTCCATATTCAGATCAACATGGGTCATGCACCGAAGTGTCATGCCCTCCATCATAGTCATATCACATATCAACATGGGTCATTCACCCAAGTGTCATGCCCTTCATCATAGCCATTTCAATTCATTATTCATAACATATGAAACCATGCTTTCCCTGACTCCACCACCAATTTATAACATGCTTAACGATACATGTATATACAACCTCATTTTGCAGGTTTCTCCACTTTGTAACATTGAGGCATTTTCACAAACACTTGGCAGGCGGCACATACATGACGATTGTCACATCAGCAAATCCAATACCAATTTGCTTAACTAAGTTATTTTCCAAGTAACAACAATAATTATGAATCATAGAGGGAAGTTTAGCAATAATACACAATTTATATCACTACTCAAATGTTTCAACTTGCAGGAAAATTGCAAACAGTCCCAACAATTGGCTGATATCACCCAATTATAATCAGAATTTAAAGAAACTTCCTAAATAAAAGTTGTAGGTATGGTAGTTTTGGATTCACAGATACAATTTCAGGCAAAAATATTAAGTAGGTGCTTTATGGTGAATTATTTGGTGACATGTGTCAAATCTGTTTTCCAGACAGATTTCAGAGTCTGTAAAGATTGCTGTTTTTGGGTATGTTTTAGCCAGAATTTCGAAAAATATACACTGTGATGAAATTGTAGAAAAACTTGTTAAATTTTCAACGAGACTAAGAACATAAAATTTCATTGTGTGTGCAGGTATTTAGGTCAAGTTTACTAAACTGTGTCAAGACTGAAGATCAAACAGACATGTTATAAAGATGGAATTTTTGCTCCTAATTTCTGAATTGAACATATATCAAAATTTATATGATTTTGGGGTAGAACTTCAAGAGATACAAGTATATTTTTTTTGAAACATAATTCAATCTACAGTAACCATAATTACATCAACAACATGCAACCGAATTTCAGGATTTCAAAAAAGACAATTTTGCTTGGAATTTCAAGGGGTTATGCATGGAATTGTATCATGGCACATTAATTTGATTACCCCAACTACATATTGAATAATCATGATAGTAAAACATGGTAGAAATAACAATTCAATGGAATTCCAAATCCAAGTAAATTCCTGCCTCAAAATTTGATTTTTCCTCTTCTCCTTCTCTTCTTTTATTCTCTTCTTCCTCCTTCCTTGAAGCAAGCTTGGATCCCTTCTAATTGAGATTGGAAATTAGGGTTTTTGAGTTGGAGGAGGAGGAGGAAGGGGGTAGTGTGGCCGACCTCCTTAGGTGGAAGAGAGAGGGAAAGAGAAAGGGAGAAGGGAGGAGAAAGTTCAAGAAAAGAAAAGAAAAGAGTTTCTTTAAGAATTTCTACACAATTCTTCCTTGCTCCATAAGCCATGAATTGCCTAAAATGACTAAAATACCCTTCCAAAAATGCCCCTCAACTTTCAGGTATTTACAAGCTTGCCATTACTATATGCACACACACCACTTTAGTATGTACACTTAGCACCTTTGATCCAAATAACCATTTTGCCCCGCACCTTTCTAAAAATTTACGGGGTTGCCATTGACCCCTAACACCTTTCACACTAGCATGGCTCTCCCTACACATATCCACGCACATCCATGCATGACTACTCAGGCATACATGCACCACGCACACACGTCCAATACATTCTTGTTGTTTTGCACCCACGACGTCATTCGCACTTCCTCCGCATTCACATTTTGCATTCTCTTCCCTTAGCCACGTATTACGGCCTAATCCCTCATGCACTACATTACATACATCGATATCCATACTTATTTCATGCATACCCATGTATCGTAAGTAGAAATACACCATGTGTTCAGTAGAATACACGTATAGTGCAAAATAGGGCATGACATCTCGACAAGGGGATTTTGCCCCCTGGGTCGAAGAACCCCGCCAGCCCTGTCGATCAGTAGTGGCTACACCCCCTTGTTCGTTGGTCAGGGGTTTGCCCCTCAAGTCCTTTGTTGGCCTGGGTTCCTTGCTTAGCCATGGGGATGACTTCCCCTCTGTTGCAAATGAAATTGTTGCAAATGGAAATGCACTTTCACATTGCAAAGGAAATGACGCAAAACTTTGATGTTTTCACTGCTTCTCAACACATAATGTACAACTATTGTTGACTGTTGCATTGAACTTTATGAATAATTAAATGAATTTGTATATGGAGACAAACATGCATGGATAATAAGTTCCATAAATATGCAAGAGCTTGACATGCATATGAAGGTATGGATGAGAATGAGCAAGCCCAAAGCCCGATTGGGCTTCCAATTGGGCATGCCACATCCTCATCACTACTCATCCCTTCATTAACTTTTCTGGAATTATTGAATGGATAAGTAGGGTCATTAATTTTTCTAGAATTAGTGACTGGATGAGTAGGGATGAGGATGTGGCATGCCCAATTGGACGCCAATCGGGCTTTGGGCATGCCCATTCTCATCCCTGATGAAGGACATAAAATACTTAGTTGCTCAAAATAATTCTTAATGGAACTCGTGACTGATACATGTCATTAATGTCCATAATTTTTTTAGCATATGTTGCTTATAAATTCTCATGCATATGTAATCCAATCCTGTTGAGGTTTTGCAAATTCATTGTTTTATATTTTTTATGTTACTATCTGGCATATGAATTCATGTAGCAAGTATATGCATGAATTATATGTTGAAATTCCTATAGAACCCTTAATGTTATATGTTAACATTAAAAATCATATTGACAATTTTAGTTTGCTATATATATTTATTATTGAAAACATCCTACTTAAATTATGATCCACAATTAACAATGTTTTATGTTGATAATATCGTAGTATTATGAAATAAACTTTTATGTAAATATTATTGATTTATTAAGGAATATGTTTTTCTCTGGATTTAGAATTTATTTTCCATGTGAATACATAAAAGTTAGTAGGAGTAATATGATATTCTGATAAAATTTGGGAACATATATTTGTTCAAAGTGAACAAGTTATAAGTATAAACGTATCTTTGCAAAGACCTTATCGTCTGCTGTAGGAACTGACATGACATCTAATTCAAATATATCAGCTTGCTGCATTGAGGAAAGGCACAGAATTGGACGGGAGGGAAGGTATGCAAATATGCATACTGGTTGAATAAGAAGCTAACCAATGTACAAAAAAGAAAGTGTCTTTAAATGATGATAATGAAGTTTTTTGTCATGTATGATTTTTGGGAATCCAAGTCATTATAGTTAAAGGTTAAACTTTCGGCAAAAAATATATTTTTTATTGGGCAAATCATTAATATTCCAATTTTCTCTATATTTCGGTGATAACTTAATCCAACTTACAAATGGCTGCTACCAATAACATAATAGCATACCTTAACAAATGAGAACGTCCCAATGGAGGCAACTTCAATGTCTAGAGTTTTCGTATCAAATATGTCTTGCATGAACAAAATGTCATTGAAACCATAAATTATAAGATGAAAGATACTTGTGAGGGAAATACTATCCAACATAAATATGCAGTAGAAACTTACAATGAATGTAAGAAAAAGGATGACATTGCGTGTAGTAAGTTGTAAGTACAATGAATGACGACTTGGCATGTGAGTACAATGATTATTTAACTGTAAGTGACATGTGTAAGGTCTTAAATGATAAGTTGGGAAGAACTTCCGTGTTGAAGTTAAGGCAACTTACTATTAAGTTTGCCACTTATAAGATGAGCTCCAATCAAACAATCAAGCAACATATCTGGGAGATGTCCAGAATGATTACAGATCTAGCTATTGTTGGCTGTAACACCGCTGATGAACAGTAAGTACAAGCTGTGATTTGTTCCTCGCTGGATACTGGGAACATATAAAAGCTGTTGTTTAGTTGCTTCTATAATCCTTTAGATTGTGCCTTCATCCTTCAACTACTTCTAAACATCCCTCAATCCCAACATCAGATCACAGTCGTATGACCAACCGAACAACATCTGCATCAATAATCATCCGATTTATTTTCTACACGAAACAAACCCCTAAACCCTTGCCAAGACCCATCGTCGCCAATATAGCCCCACTTACCCTTTTGTTCCCCCCAAAGCCATCCGCCATCATCATTATATATAGGACTTGAAGCAATATGATTGGAACTAAGCCAGTGTATGAAGAACCAATTTTGATAAAAAAAAACTATCGAAAATGATCATTTTCTCATATTTTTCAATCAAATGGAAGCAAATGAAAATAAAAACAAAAGGAATTGAGAGCAAATGGGGTGCATTTTATCAATTATTTTCTTGATGTTAACTTTTTATTTATTTTCTTGGCTTTTCTGGGCTCCTGATTTTGCTTCTTGGATGGGTTCAAAAAGAGGAGTAGTTGGGGAGGAAGAGAGGGGAAGAGATGAGATGTGCGCTGTGAGCAATTTGGTATAATTTTTGTAGGGGTCAGGATGTGCATGATGAGTAATTTGGCATATGAGCAGAGAATTTTTTTCGGGGGGGGGGGGTCGGAATGTGCAAAGTGGGTAATTTGGTATGTGTGCCGAGTTATTTTTGTTAGGTATTTTGGGGGGTTTTAAATGGCAGCTTCATTATTTTTCAAAAAAATTAAGTGGTATGTGCACTTAGCAAACTGGTATGTTCCCAAAGGAACTCCTTTTTGTTAGGTCATAGAAGTGGCTTCTCTTTCATTCTACTAGAAATGAATTCGGTTGTTTCAACTCTTTCAATGAAAACAAGATTAAAATTAGTAGATATCCTAACTCTTATATGCTGTGGCCAATGAGTACTCATAATTGTTGGATATTGAATATCCTGAGTATAGTTTTAACGATGATTAACAAATGCTTGTACTAAATATGATCATTTGAGTGTGTAGGGTATATACAGATTACGTCTACGGAATGAGTTCAAGAAGAATTTCAAGAAGACAACCGGTGCATGCTCAAAACTATGAAGAAATTCAATCAGATCATGAGGTTGAGACAGAGTGTAGAGAAAGCTCACTCAAATGCAAGTAGGTCTCACGACTCTAATGCATGGAGATGGTGGACTTCAAGCTACATCAAGCCCAGATGGTATTCTTGATGTATTTTTATATTGAGTCCATGTTCTTAGATTTTATGTAATCATTTGATATTAAAGCTCCATACACACTTAGAAAATGTTTTTAAAGGCACAAAATTATTTTGAAACGTTATGATTTTATTTTGATATCGTATCATACTCTCATATGACACATGTTCATGTATCAAATGAGGTGTCGACTCCCTATTTTATCTGAGTCGACCCCTGAAGCTTAACATCTTCTAAGTATTTTCGGTTGTTGCCCAGAGAGGTAGACTCATGTAGCCATGGTAGTCAACTTCTGAGGCAGTACTCGACTCCTTGGTATACATGAGTCGACTCTCACGCTCCAATGGTCAAAAATTGATTGCTTACTTGATTGATGCGATTGTATCGATTTCTATCCATTAGGGATGATTTTCCAGATTTATTATGAGCGAAAATCATCTTTATATATTGAGAGCTTAACAAGCCGTTTAAGAATATCAAGAATAGATTTCTAAGGGATTTTCAAAGCTATATTTGTGAGCGATTTTCAAAGCTCTCCATTTTCTGTTGCCCTCTAATTTTCAAGGCCTTTGATCTTAAGTTTTCTAAGCTTTTAAGCAATTTTCAGGTCTTTTCTTTGATCTAAATATCTGGACTTTTCATTTCTATTTTTTTGAGATTAGATCAAATTTATTTTGATACTCAAGCGATTTCATTTTCTATTTTCTTCTTGAGATCAAAATATTTTCTATAGTCGTCATCCACATGAGCTTCAATTAATCGGCTATATGACCATTGTAATCTATGCAAAAAGTGTAAGTAAAACATAATAGTGGTTGGTAAGTGGTAAGTTGTATCACTTGTTGTAATTGTGTAAAACCCTCACGTGTTCGAGTTTCTCTTGGTAATGAGGCTGTTTGGTTATAGAAGCCCTCTTTTTGGAGAAGATGCAATGTTGTAAGAAGGCCTCACTTTGAGGCAATGTAGTGGAACTCCATGCTGCGCTTGAGATTGGACTAGCCTATGGGTGGGTTAACCAGTATAATTCTATTTGTTTGTGATTAGTATTATCTCTCTTATCTCTCATTCACTTTACTTGCTTGGTTGTTTATTTTTCGCTGTACATTTTTATTAGTGCAAGTGTTTTGAGTAGTTGATTAAGTATCTAGTGGAGTAACATCCGTAGGAGACATAGGCCTTGCTAGAAGGATTTTTATTAATCATTATTTTTAGCAACAATATTTATCACCCCTTCTAGTATTGCTGCCATCTACACGATACCAAAAATAATCAAGAACCATCAATCGGGAAAAACACTTGTAACTATGACGATTCGATACTATATTAAATCAAAAGTAACTGAACTCATAAACAAATGGAAAGACTCTTCATAAACTATATATTATGCCGTGTAGAATTGGCCCAAACTGATCTATTGTGGCACAAATAGTTCAAATTCGGGTAAAAGACTTGGCAATATTCTATTTAACGTTGTCGCATGGCAGCAATTACCCCTTTTACTCTGTGTGAAAAATCTCAAAAAATAAGTAAAAATGGTGGAGAAATTCTATTATACATGTGACGTTTGTCCCAGTCACAAGTTGACTGGGACAAACGTCACATCGCCCAACCCAGTCAGCCGCCCAGTCAGCTTTTGGGGTTTGGGATTTCTTTTGGGATTTGGGGGTTTGGATCTTTTTACCCCGACACTACCGACACACACACCCACACTTCACTCTCCTTTTCGGTTATACGCATGCACCACATCCTTTTCGTACGGGGTTTTTCATGCGCCGTGCACGTTGTGCACTGGTTATTTCTAGTCTATTATACAAATGAGGGAGTTTGACCCAATCACAAGTTGACTGTGACAAACGATTGGCACTGGGTGGGTCACCTCATCTCGGTGGGGCCCAATGGGAGATGGGTGGGGGGTTGGGCTTGGGTTTGGGGTGGGGGTTTTGGGAGTTGGTTTGGGGTGGGTTATTTTTGCTATTCGGTCCCTGTTTTTCATCCTTTGCACTCAACGCTACACACACACACACACACTCTCTCTCTCTCTCTCTCTCTCTCTCGCTTTGGCCACAGCTTCTCTCCGCATTTGTGCTCTGGCGACGACTGTATCTGTGCCATTAGAATTGGCCCAAAAGGGGATGTTTACAAACCTTTGTCCCAATAATACAAAGGTTTGTCCTATGTGGCGGGTGAAGGAGTGTGCCATCTCATCCCCTCACATGGGGGGTGAGGGGGAGTGTTCAATTTTGGGTGTGGGCATGAAGACCTAAAACAAAAGCCGCCCATTTTCCCTTAATTTCACGATTGCCATCCCTTTTCATGGAACCAAAGAAGCCCCGCATTCTTTACACTATTTACAACTCTGTCATTGCCCTTTCTTTTGCCCCCCCAAGTTTTTTTTGCGCTTAGGCCCATGCTTTTCGCAATTTCTCATTTCTACCCCCATGCTTTTCACATTTGAACCCCTTATTGCACTTTGCGACCATTTGACGACTATTTCCGTTTGCACAGTGCCCCTCGGGTGACGAATGTCTCCATGCCCTTCGGGCACGTACATGTATTAGTCCATTATCGGATGTTCCACACAGCTGTCCACATGGGGCAAAAAAGTGTGCGCCACCTTTATCCCACAAGGACAATCGTGTGGGCTAGGTTATGCCACCTTAGTATGGTGGGCCTCACTTGTTGAAGGGTGAGAGTTTGGATTTGGGATTTGGTGTGAGGTTGTGGAGAACTCAAACAAATGCTCCCATCATTCACATTCTTTTTCATAAAACCGAAATGTCCCTTCATGGTCCATTATTTACGGGTTTACCATCAGTCTTTTTTCACTTTGATCCCCTACGTTTTTGCACTTTAACACTACATGTTACCCTTATGCCCCCCTTTGTTTGGGGCGAGATTTATGCACTTTGTCCGTCTAAAGTCTTTTTTTCTTCAAATTAAACCCTTTTATCCGACGATACACACACTTCTCACACTTTTTCTGTTGCACGTGGGTCCCGTCTCCTCCCGACGATACACACACAACCACTCTCTTGCTCTTTTGCTGGCTGCGTTCGTGCACTACATCCTGTGTGTTTTTCGGGGTCACAGTGCACTATGTGCACCGATTAATACACGGGTTATTTCTGGTAACATTACAAATTAGACCCAAATGCTTCTGCCCTGTACGCCACCAAGAGTCAAAAAGATAAAAACTTTGTCTGCCGAAGTGTGAGAGGGGGCGTGGGAGATGAGGGCGGTCGTTCAGCGAGTGCTGTCGGCCAGCGTGGAGGTGGAAGGCCGCGTCGTGTCGGAGATCGGCCAGGGCCTCCTCGTCCTCGTCGGCGTCCACGAGTCCGATGTCGAATCCGACACCGATTACATGTAAAGCTCTCATCGTTACTTCCCTTTTTTATCTCTAGACTTAATCATATCTAACCCAGCAATAACCCAGAATTTATCTGATATCTGATCACGAAACATATAACAATTTTCAGGTAGCCCAATTTTATTCTTACCAATGTCCCTAATTTTTCTGGATCAAAGACTGAATCATCATTATAAACACCTTAAAAATGCCCAATTAACATCGAACTAATAGAGGAATCAAGTTATTCTGTGCTGTTGCTATATCGATTTTATGTTTAACTACGATATGGATACTGTGAGATTAGTGGTTCGGTGGTATATAAGAGTTTCTATGAACTCAAACTTTATCATAGCTAGCATTTTTTCCATCTCTAGAGTGTGCATTTTGATTTTGCTATGAAAAGCATAGATACCATCATAGTCATTTAGGTGGTCATTAAATCGTCAATGTGTCAATAACTAAGACATCTACTAGTGCACACTAGCATTTATGTCTGATCAATGTAATCCTTCTTTTTAATCGGATTGAAGAGTGTAAAAAAGTAGACACAAAGCAAAAGAATTTAAGCCAAGATAGTATTGTTGATGTATTTTTATATTTGAGTCCATGTTCTTAGATTTTATGTAAGCATTTGATATTAAAGCTCCATACACACTTAGAAAATGGTTTTAAAGGCACAAAATTATTTTGATAACGTTATGATTTTATTTTGATATCGTATCATACTCTCATATGACACATGTTCATGTATCAAATGAGGTGTCGGCTCCCTATTTTATATGAGTTGACCCCTGAAGCTTAACATCTTCTGAGTATTTTTGGTCGTTGCCCAGAGCGGTAGACTCATGTAGCCTTGGTAGTCGACTTCTGAGGTAGTACTCGACTCCTTGGTATACATGAGTTGACTCTCACGCTCCAATGGTCAAAAATTGACTGCTTCCTTGATTGACACAATTGTATCGATTTCTATCCATTAGGAGATGATTTTCCAGATCTATTTTGAGTGAAAATTATCTTTATATATTGAGAGCCTCAACAAGAGTTTTAGAATATCAAGAATAGATTTTTAAGTTAGTTTCAAAGCTATATATCCATAAGCAATTTTCAAAGCTATCCATTTTCTGTTGCTCTCTAATTTTCAAGGCCTTTGATCTTAAGTTTTCTAAGCTATTAAGCAATTTTCAGGTCTTTTCTCTGGTCTAAATATCTCGACTTTTCATTTCTATCTTTTTGAGATTAGATCAAATTTATTTTGATACTCAAGCGATTTCATTTTCTATTTTCTTCTTGAGATCAATATATTTTCTATAGTCGTCATCCACATGAGCTTCAATTAATCGGCTATATGACCATTGTAATCTATGCAAAAAGTGTAAGTAAACCATAATAGTGGTTGGTAAGTGGTAAGTTGTATCACTTGTTGTAATTGTGTAAAACCCTCACGTGTTCGAGTTTCTCTTGGTAATGAGGTTGTTTGGTTATAGAAGCCCTCTTATTGGAGAAGAGGCAATGTTGTAAGAAGGCCTCACTTTGAGGCAATGTAGTTGAACTCCAAAGCTGTGCTTGAGACTGGACTAGCCTATGGGTGGGTGAACCCGTATAATTCTATGTGTTTGTGATTAGTATTATCTCTATTATCTCCAGTTCACTTTACTTGCTTGGTTGTTTATTTTTCGATGTACATTTTTACTAGTGCATGTGTTTGAGTAGTTGATTAAGTATCTAGTGGAGTAACATCAGTATGAGACTTAGGCCTTGCTGGAAGGATTTTTATTAATCATTATTTTTGAGCAACAATATTTAACACCACTTTTAGTATTGCTTGCCATCTACAAGGTACCAAAAACAATCAAGAACCATCAATCAGGAAAAACACCTATAACTATGACGATTCGATACTATATTAAATCAAAAGTAACTAAACTCGTAAACAAATAGAAAGACTCTTCATAAAGTAAGAAAGTAATAGAAATTGCCCGTGCATGGATGGCATGGAGACAGTCGTCGCTCGGGCAGGGACTAAACGCGGGTGTGAGAGAGGAGGGTCGGGGGGGGGGGGGGTAAATGAGGGAAAACAGGGACTAAAACGCAAAACAAAAATCACCAAACCCAAGTCTAGAACCCCACCCAACCCCCACAAGGTCCACATCGGCGTTCCAGTCAGCAACCCAAAATATGACTGGGACAAAACTGCAATGTAGGACAAAATTCAAAAAAGTCGTCAATTGTATAATAGATATTACGTTGTGTAGAACTGGCCCAAACTGATCTACTATGGCACAAACAAATTCGGGTAAAAGACTTGGCAATATTGTATTTAATGTTGTCGCATGGCAGCAAATACACATGGCACAAATAGCTCAAATTCGGGTAAAAGACTTGGCAATCTTGTATTTAATGTTGTCGCATGGCAGCAAATACACCTTTACTCTGTGTGAAAAATCCCAAAAAATAAGTAAAAATGGTGGAGAAATTCTATTATACAAAAGAGGGATTACGATGTGACGTTTGTCCCAGTCACAAGTTGACTAGGACAAACGTCACTTCGCCCAACCTAGTCAGCCACCCAGTCAGCTTTAGGGTTTTGGGCTTTCTTTTGGCTTTGGGGTTTTGTGTCTTTTTACCCCCGACGCCACCGACACACACACCCACACTTCGCTCTCCTTTTCGGTTACGCGCGTGCACCGCATCCTTTTCGTACGGGGTTTTTCTCGCGCCGTGCACATTGTGTACTGGTTATTTCTAGTCTATTATACAAATGAGGGAGTTTGTCCCAATCACACGTTGAATGTGACAAACGATTGGCACTGGGTGGGTCACCTCATCTCGGTGGGGCCCAATGTGGATGGGTGAGGTTTTTAGCTTGGGTTTGGGTGGGGTTTTGGGGAGTTGGCTTGGGGTTGGTTTTTTCCGATTCGGTCCCTGTTTTTCATCTTTTGCATCCAACACTCCTCACACACACTCTCTCTTTCGTTTTGGCCACAGCTTCTCTCCGCTTCTGTGCTCGGGCGACGACTGTATCTGTGACACTAGAATTGGCCCAAAAGGGGATGTTTACAAACCTTTGTCCCAATAATAGAAAGGTTTGCCCTATACGGCGGGTGGAGGAGTGTACCATCTCATCCCCTCACATGGGGGGTGAGGGGGATGGTTCAATTTTGGATGTGGGTGTGAAGATCTAAAACAAAAGCCTCCCATTTTTCCTTAATTTCACTATTGCCATCTCTTTTCATGGAACCAAAGAAGCCCCTTATTCACTACACTATTTACAACTCTGTCATTGTCCTTTTTGAACTTTGCCCCCCCAAATTTTTTTTGCGCTTATGCCCATGCTTTTCGCATTTTGTCATTTCTACCCCATTCTTTTCACATTTGAACCCCCTTTTGCACTTTGCGACTGTTTGACGGCTGTTTCCATTTGTACAGTGTCCCTCGAGTGACGACTGTCTTTGTGCCCTTCAGACACGTGCATGTATTAGTCCATTATACAAGCGGAGGATGTTCCACACGGCTGTCCACATGGGGCAAAAAGTAGGGCCCCACCTTTATCCCACTAGGACAACCGTGTGGGCTAGGTTGTGCCACCTTAGTATGGTGGGCCCCACTTGGGGAAGGGTGAGAGTTTGGGTTTGGGATTTGGGGTGAGGATGTGGAGAACTCAAACAAATGCTCCCATAATTCACATTCTTTTTCATAAAACTGAAATGTCCCTTCATGTTCCATTATTTATGGGTTTGCCATCAGTCTTTCTTTCACTTTGACCCGCTGCGTTTTTGCACTTTAATGCCTACTTTTTACCCTTTTGCCCCCCTTTGTTTGTGGTGGGATTTATGCACTTTGTCCGTCTAAAGCCTTTTTGTGTGTGCAAATTAACCACTTTTACCCCGATGGTACACACACTTCTCACTCTTTTTCGGTTGCACGTGGGTCCCGCCTCCTCCCGACGATACACACACAACCACTCCTCTTGCTCTTTTGCCGGCTGTGCTTGTGCACTGCATCCTCTGTGTGTTTTTTGGGGGGGTCACCGTGCACTATGTACACGGGTTAGTGCACGGGTTATTTCTAGTAACGTTACAAATCAGACCCAAATGCTTCTGCCCTGTAAGCTACCAAGAGTCAAAAAGATAAAAACTTTGTCGGCCTAAGTGTGAGAGGGGGCGTGGGAGATGAGGGCGGTGGTTCAGCGAGTGCTGTCGGCCAGCGTTGAGGTGGAAGGCCACGTCCTGTCGGAGATCGGGCAGGGCCTTCTCGTCCTCGTCGGCGTCCACGAGTCCGATGTCGAATCCGACACCGATTACATGTAAAGCTCTCATCGTTACTTCCCTTTTTTATCTCTAGACTTAATCATATCTAACCCAACAATAACCCAGAATTTATCTGATATCTGATCATGAAACAAATAACAATTTGCAGATAGCCCAATTTTATTCTTACCAATGTCCCTAATTTTTCTGGATCAAAGACTGAATCATCATTATAAACACCTTAAAAATGCCCAATTAACATCGAACTAATAATGGAATCAAGTTATTCTGTGCTGTTGCTATATCGATTTTATGTTTAACTACGATATGGATACTGTGAGATTAGTGGTTCGGTGGTATATAAGAGTTTCTATGAACTCAAACTTTATCATAGCTAGCATTTTTTCCATCTCTAGAGTGTGCATTTTGATTTTGCTATGAAAAGCATAGATACCATCATAGTCATTTAGGTGGTCATTAAATCGTCAATGTGTCAATAACTAAGACATCTACTAGTGCACACTAGCATTTATGTCTGATCAATGTAATCCTTCTTTTTAATCGGATTGAAGGGTGTAAAAAAGTAGACACAAAGCAAAAGAATTGAGCTCGACATGACATGCTTTAAGAAATAAGTGTCCATAATATAGGCTATATCCAACAATTTTTGGATGAACTCTCTAAAGGTTATAGGTTTAATTTGTTATTACTAAGCTATTTGTGATGCATTAAAGGGGATGTAATTAATGCAAGAATTGAATTGTGGGGAGTGTCTACATGATATAGATGAAACCTTATCATCACATTAGTTCGCTCCAAGAGATATGGGTTGTCCAGATATATTCCATTGTGCTGGTCATGCGAAATATTTGGTTCACAGCTTTTGTACGTTAGGTATTTACGACGGGTTTAAACAAGTGACTAAGTTATTGTTATGGAGCATTTCATGGTTATAGCAAGCAGGCCATCATCTTTTGAAAAGTAAAGCTAACTTGAAAGGAGGTCCACTTTCAATCGATTTTACTTTGACTAGAGCAGAGATGACCATTAGTGTTCATTGATTATCCATTGCTGGGAAATTATTAGCTTGACAGATCATTTTGTGATTCCAAAGGTGCAAACCGTGGAAGACTTCTATTTTCAAACTTATTTGTTGATTCATTAGCTCATTAATGCATAATAATTTTTTTGTTTGAATGAATCATTATTTTCTCTTGTAATTTTTTTCGCGGAACCTGTAAACATTAAAATTTAGTATCAAGAATTTAGAATTTTAATGTGTCATTCTTTAAAATTACAGATGATTTGATTCTGTATCTGTAAATTGATGTTTTTCATTTTTATTAATTAATCTCAGTAATAGCCAAGAAACCATAGATAAGCTTCTGATGTTATTTTTCAACCGCAGCTGTAGGAAGGTCTTAAACATGAGGCTCTTCCCAAATGAGAAGAGTGGAAAAGAATGGGATCAGAGCGTAAGTGTTTGAATTGAAATACCACTATTTTTATTGGATACTTGTACTTTTGTAGAGTATGGCTGCGTTAAGTGACTGATTGGGTCAGATATACATGCTTGATTGTACTAGATGGACATATGTATGTACTTGTGTTTATGAACAATTTTTTCCCTAGATATCTTTCTGCCATTTCATAACCTCTCATCTCCAACTACTTCGCAGGTTATGCAACGGAACTTTGGAGTCCTATTAGGTATCTGGTTACACTAAACACTGCTGGCCTAATGAATTATCTAAATGTTTGATAGTGATTGTATGTCCAACTTTTTGACCTCTTTTCGTGGATTCTCAGTGAGTCAATTTACATTGTATGGCATTTTAAAGGGTAATAAGCCAGATTTTCATGTGGCCATGCAACCAGAGAAAGCAAAACGTTTCTATGCTTCATTAGTTGAAAAAGTCCGCAAAGCTTACACTCCAGATGCAGTCAAAGGTAACTTTCTCAGTTTGAGCTTTTATAATATTCATAAACTGATGTATCTTGCGAGTTTGACAGAACGACATTTGACATGTAACTTGTAAGATAGAATGTAGTTCTTAATCAATTATTCTACATCATCATCACAAGATTGTCCTAAACTTGGTGTCTGACGTAGTCAATACGTTGAAGTTCATACCATTTGGATGTGAAATTTTGAATCTACAGTGGCTATAGAACTCCTCAATTGTCTATGAATATAAAGAGATGGGATTGCTGATAATTTTATTTAATCGTTTATGTAAGGTTACATATGTGGACATTATCACCAGTGCATGCTAATATCACAATGATTTTCTAGATCTCAATATAACTTCATCATGTCATGCTTCATAATTTTCTCAACACCAAATAAAGCAATTTGGTTGACGTGTTTGTGCTCTCCAGTTTGTACTGTTTGCTCGAAATGAACTCTTTGTCACGGCTTTTGTCTATACTAATAGTCACTGTATTCTGTTTGCTGTCTGTTTTTATCATTATTTTGCATCTACCTTAATCTGTGCATTTACCTTAATCGTTTATAGCAAGGTTTGAGGTCTCGGTTTCGCTCTCCCGAAAATTTAGGCTTCGGTATCGGTATCGCCCGTTTCGACGGTTTCGAAAGTGAGTTTCGGTTCGTCCATATCGGTAGTAAGTTACATGTAACTAACAATATAAGTTAAAATTTGTTACTAATAAGATAATGACAAACTAATAAAGATAATTTATAATTTATAACATAATTATGAACAATATTAGTTAATAATATGCTATTCACGTTAACCATTTAGCTAAAAACTCTCTCTCGTTAGTTACAATATGGCAAACTTGTAAATAATTCGTAATATGTTTAGACAAATGTAGGGTGTGAATAGCGTGTCAATATCGCATTTTTGGGGTTTTTTTGAGAATTTTTATTTACTTACACATTCTTCTTACTTTGTCTTCGACCGATACTGAACGGTATCGGTCGGTATCGGCTGGTATCGGTCGGTATCGGCCGAAACTGACCGATATCGTCCAGTGTCGGACGATACCGAAACTGACCCCCTAGTTTCGGTCTCGTTAACCACCGATACCGAAACGATACGGCCGATACCCAAGGGTATCAGCCGAAACCTCAAACCTTGGTTTATAGCATGCAATAAGCCATTATTCCTTTTTAATTCTCGGGATTGACATACCCTGTCATTATAAATGATACCAGTCCATATTTGTGATCCATCATATCCAGTGGCTTAACCAGGAATTTTTTTTGCCCTGGGCAAAAAATGAATTTTTTTAATGATATTTATGTTGTATTAGCATAGGAATGCATGCTGATTAACATATGAATCAAAATCAAATCTAATGTCCGAAATTTTTTATGGTAAATTCATAATTACCGATGAATATATGTAAGAAATAAAAGATTTCCTCTCTTGGAATCAAACCCATAACAAGTGATCACATACTCAATTGTCGAGAGACTAGGTTATAAAGAAATGGTGATATTACAAGAGTTTTTTTAATAAATAAACGACAGTGTATGTAATATGTAAGAAATGTAAATTTAAAATGACTATATGTAATTGTAAGAAAAGAGATTTTTTTAATAAATAAACTATTATGGTATGTAATATGTAAATAAAAAATATGTAAGAAAAGGGATTTTTGAAATAAATAAAATATATGGTATGTGATATGTAAATAAAAAATGTGTAAGAAGAGATTTTTTAAATAAATAAACTATTATGGTGTGTAAAATGGAAATTAAAGCCTACGCTGGAAATCGAACCCAGGACTTATAGTCTAATGCTCGAAGGCATTAGCCACGTGGGCTTTAAATAGGTGGTGTTAATGTATAGTAATAGTATATATTTAAACTTTTTGCACTGGGCAGCTGCCCAGGGCAATTTGCACGCAGTTACGCCCCTGATCATATCTCCTATAAACAGCTTATGTCATGATTTGTTGTTGCTTGATGTCGTTCAAGAGTTATCTTGGGAAGTTACTGCTATAGAAATCACCAATTCTTATTATGTATGTTGTAACAGTGGTTAAAACTTGTAGATGTTGGTTGTATGATTTTCCATTCTTTCAAATTTCACCGGACAACTTCAAGACCGAAGGAAACTTAGCCTGTGTTTTTCAATTATTACCTTCTCGACATCTTTGACTAATACTGGCATGTTTGCATCATGTTGATCCGTTGGTGCAGATGGCGTTTTTGGAGCCATGATGAAGGTTGGGAGGAAGGACTGATACCTTGACTTCTAATTCTAGTGTAAGTTTTATTCTATAAGCTCTAAGGCTGTAAATACAAACAAATGTGCAGGTTAATTTGGTGAATGATGGTCCTGTTACCATGCAACTTGACTCATCACACCCAAGGTTAGCAATGTCAGATGAAACTGTGTATAATATTCTTTATTCATACGTTTCGTCGTTCTGTCTAACGTTCCGCTGTCAAACACATCTAACTTGATTGTTTTGAAAAAAATCTTAGGGGTATCTCTGAAGCAGTTGAAGATGGGAAGGAGTGACGGCTTAACCAAATGCAGTCTGTAAGCATTGTATGTAGAGTCTTGGTTATGTTTAAGTGACTTTCAGTATGATATTGGTGGGTGACTGGGTATTGTTCCTTCCTTTTGGGCCAAAATTTCAATATAGGCCAAAAGTTAGAAATAATTTTAAAATCCGACCAAATTTTAACTTAATAAAAACCGACCAAACCATCGCTACATTGGTTTCCGCAAGCGAATTCGTGCCAAGCTGGAAGACTACAAAAACAACTAGGTTAGCAACCCGGCCATCTGAGATCAAAATGATCGGATTGTAGAAAACATTAGGATTTATTTTGTTTACAACAATTTTGCCCTTTCTCGTTGCTATTTGATTTGTTTCTCCTTAACTATGCAGAGGCTTTTCATCATCACAGGCGGGCGCGTAGTCTAAACTTGTGGCTCTTCTCAAGGAGCTGAAGGAAGATGTCGATAATAATTCTTGAACTAATAGTCATACTGAATGTAATTGAGTTTCGAACGGTTGTTGCCTGAAGGCAGTGTTTCGCTTTAATGATTCACATATCCATCAATATCTTGTTCTCATGCCTAATATGTTATGCTTTTTGTTATCATACAATATAAACCTATTTCTCTACCTCCCTTGTCAGTAATTGGTCAAAGGGGTTTATTACTGTGCAGTTATGCTGGTCAATGGGTCGAGTTTGGAGCAAGTCCAGCACTTCTCAAATCGATGCATTGACGCATGTTTGAAGATTAAGGAAATGCCTCAATATGTTCTTAATGATTTTCCGAAAATTACTCAAGTATCCGATCGTCTTTTACCACTTAGGGCCTGTTCTTTTGTGTTGTTGTGAGTGTTGAAGTGGTGAGATTCCATTATTCATGGCACTATTCACTCACTTTAATACTAACTTCAACAAATCTAGGCTGTTCTTTTGGGCTGGATGCTTTCGCCGCTGATCTCGCCTACGTGGCAGCTAGATTCCAATAAATGTAGAAGCCAGAAAATGTTGTGATTACGGGTGTCGGAATTGGGAGGGGGGCCCGCTTCTCTCTATCTATCTCTAACATTCACAACACACTTCAACACAAAAAAACGCAATAAAGTTGTGTGGGCTTCACAAAAATTTCAACATCCACGTTCACCCAAAAATCACAATACTCTACTTTCCCAACACTATTCACTCATTCCAACAAAGACAAATATAATCTCAAAAGAACAAGCCCTTAATATCACTGAACCTGTTGAGATAGATTGAAAGAAGTGTAAAACCATCTCCTATTAGGAGTAGCCATGGCATAAGCCATGGCTCTCAATATATTGACTTCATAATGGGATTTGGAGGCCAAGGGACTTCCCACTAAGGTAGTGGGGAGTAATTGTGAGATGATGATGGGAGGGAGACCAAAAGCCTCCCTCAACTCACAACACTCCCCATCATCTCTCCATTACCTTGGATTAAGCATATGAATACTTCAGGATTCAGTATGCTAATGGGGTGGATACTTCTGGATCCAGAGCCACTGTGGTTGCCTCGTTAAAACCTTAGCTGTGAAAAACCCAGTGGGAAAAACCAGCAGCTTAAGGGAAAAGAGTACAACTATTGAGGGACTCCCCCTGATCTGTACAAGCTTCAGGCTTGCAGATCTCCTATGTATTTATACAAGCATCTCCTATTCGTCTATACATCCATCATATTCTGAAAGAAAATACAATCATCGCTCATCTATACAAGTTTCACTCATCTAGCAGCTATTGGAAAATAGAGGCGCTCTGGAGTGGAATGCTCTTCAAAGTCGGTAGATGACTCCACTAAAGTATTCTTTGAATCAGTCTTCAGTGTGTCTGTAAGGTACTGCTGGACCTGGCTGAGCGTTTTCAATACTTGCTTCTTGGATGATGAACTTCTAAGAAGATGTAGACATTGTAGGATGATGTGTAGATATTTGGGAGGTGGCAGACCTTTTGTGTTTTAGTCATCGCGATGATCTTTAAACCTGCAGATGCAATATATATTCCTTGACCCTTGGAAGTTGTGCAGAAGCAGCTTATCCTTGGTCTAGTGGTGCTCTCCAGGGCAACAATGTATCTGGTTAACAACTTTACTGCAGACGTTCTATCAAAAACACGTGCAGTAGGCCAGATAAAGAAGTGTAACAAGTAAACTAGAGATAGGCTCTTCGGGACCTAGGATGTCCTCCCCCTCTTCCAGCGACTGGAAGGTGTCATAAATAAGCATCTATTTTTAATAGGTTGCAAATGGACATCATTCTTCATAAACTCCAGGTGTATGAAGGATATTAAAGGGTTCCACCACGAAGATGTTAAATATATAAGCCGAGACAATAACTTGTTATACCTAGGTTTTTCATTTTCAAGGTATGCTTAAAGCTATCTGATATCTCAATGGTCTCTGCAGGAGATCCTATTAGCTATAAGTTGATCACATGTACGGCGAATATCACAAATCCTGTCAACGATCTTTTGAAAAAGATACACGGGCAGAATATTGCTTAAGATCAACTAATGATCTTTGTAGCCTTTATAGAGAAGACGTTTCTACGTCTCTCTTTCATCTCTGGGGGGTAGGGTATACCCTTATGGGAGTTTTATATAGATCTCTATATCTATATTGCTGTATATCTATGCAGTCACAACGTCCATGAGCTGCATTTATTGGCTTTTTCAGAGAGGTTTAGGCTTAAGTAGGAAAATGATCATATTTCCTTCATTTCAATTTCTTATGAAATCGAACTTATATTCCACAGGTTTTACACATTCAGGTGTATGGACTACTGGTCCAAAGACTTTGCTTTTCAAGAGTGAGTCCAGCTCTACTCTTATTGCTTCGTCCCACTTTGGCCAATCTATGTGTTAATGCTATAGAAAAGTGGGTTGACGTCATCGTCGTATTCAGCGACGTGAACGGCAATAGCGAAAGCAAAACCGTCGTCGACGACTGTGCTATATCTGTCCAGTACCTCTCCAGTACGTACGTAATATAATGATTTTTCTCCGGTTGTTTCCTCTGCAGGGGAAATTAGGAGTGGAGAGGTTACTGGTCTAAGCTCAGCATCCTGTGGTTGGATCAATTTAATATATACAGGAATCTTCCTCTTTTGAGGAACTTTATTTTTGAACCTGGCAGCCGTCCTTTTTTCAATTGAGGTACAGCCAATTCTGCTACCGGTGGATTGCATCCATCTTTGGGAAGTCAATCCTAGCTGGCGTGTTGGCAGCAGGGACGTGTGAACGAACAATCTTCTGGTTGTCCGTAAATTTATC
This sequence comes from Scilla litardierei, assembly GCA_030789695.1. NCBI lineage: Eukaryota > Viridiplantae > Streptophyta > Magnoliopsida > Asparagales > Asparagaceae > Scilla > Scilla litardierei. Next base: position 5,317,986 of record CM061132.1, read on the forward strand.
CGGCAATTGATGTACTTTAGTCTGAATGTGAAGGATCTTCTGGATCTCATATTCACACAGAAAAAGTTTGCGGATCATAACGAGATTAGGACTTTTGTGTCCCATGATATGGTCTCAGAAGCTTCAGGCTTCTTTTAGACTGAGTGCCTATTTCAATGAGACTTTGCTCATCAAATTCACATTTATCAAGACTTGGTGGTAAACCATAAGCAAGCGGCATCAGTAATAAGATATGACCACTAGTGGGCCGTATCGTGATAAACGATGCGGAATGCAGTGTGTTGGTCCCTGAACATCAACAGGGAACTAGGATTTAACAATGGACGTGAAATCCATTGGAGTCTCTTTACCAGAGACTATAATAACCCATTATGAATATGAACATGCTACAGGATGTTCAATATCAATGCCAAGTCTTCAAAGATATGTGTAGTGAATTCACCCACATAATAAGCTTTTGAGAAAGCGAAGTTGCTAGTGAATATAAAGGCACACATAAGACCATATAGTAGATGCATCTATCAGTACAATGAAGTACCGAAAATGGGCCACTTGCGGGGTGAATAGGCCCGCAAAGGTCACCATATATTCTCTCAATCAAGCCAGAAGACTCTAATCCCACTTTCAGGAGGGAAGGTCTCACTATAAGTTTTCCCTTACGACAAAGGGGGATAAGGAAAATCAATCTTTTGAAGAATCTTCAGGTTCTCCAATGGATTCATTTGATGACGCGTCCATCATCGATGATCCAGGATGACCAAGTCCATTGTGCCAAAGTTAAAAACTATGGCAATGAAAGGCACTTCTGGTGCTCAGTCGAGTTGGCTTTCTATAGGATGAATATCAGTAATTATAGGGGCCCGATGGGGGTCCAATGAAATCGTAAGTAGATGGGCTTCTGGCCATCCTCTTGACGAGTTACATATTGATATTCAATATTTATTATCCACAGTTTTCAAGTTATGTTCGTTAAACGAAATATCCTTGAAACTTGGAAAATTTCTATATGTTTAAGTGGAGAAAATTGCATCTTATAGTCTCGTTGTATGTGTGAGCAATATTAATGCTACACCAGTGCAACGAGGCACTGTCCACAATATTACATACTTCATCTATAAGTAAAACGAAATTTTATTTAAGTCAATGAAAAAGACATTTAAAATAAAAGTTCGTACTTAAGCAAATTAAAGATGAAGCAACATTGAATTTTAAATGCATAGATAAAAGATGAAGCTTAATCGAGCAGGTCGTCGTTTTCGAAGTCATTTGTAGTGAACATCATTGGTGGCTGAACATCCACCAAATTTGTTTCAGGCAGAGACTTCTGGCTCGCCTGATATAGTTCCTAGAGGTGGCGAGGATTGCGGCAGATTCTGGACCAATGGCCAGTCATGCCACATCTATGGCATTTATCCTCCCAGTTCTTCTTTGGAAGTGACACTTGGTCAGTGTTCTTTTGCTTCTTTATGAAATTACTCTTTCCTGTATTGTTGTTGTTGGACGGGGGTGCTGCTCCTCGTCCATTCTTCATCACAGATTTCCCTTTGTTATTATTAGCCTTCTTCTTGTTTTTCCACTTCTGGGGAGAAACGTGGTGGGCTTCAGGGATAGGTGCAGTGCCAGCTGGATGTAAATTATGAGTGGCTAGCAGTAAATCTCGATTCTGCTCTGCCCTAAGTAGGCATGAGATCAAATCAGAGAATTTCGTGAAGTTGCGTTCACGATACTGCTGCATGAGGATTGCATATTTCTCGTGAAACGAGGTAAATGTCTTTTCCAACATGCGTTGTTCTGTCACTTCTTCACCGCACAACTTCAGGCGTGAGGTGATATTATGAAGTGCAGAATTATACTCAGCGACGGACTTATAGTCCTGAAGTCTGAGGTTTTCCCACTCATAACTGGCACGCGGTAATATTACATCAATTTGATGTTTATACCGTGCCTCCAGCGATGTCCACAGCTCCATTGGGTCCTCTACCGTTAGGTATTCGGCCTTTAAGGTCCGATCTATATGTTTCCTAATGTAGATTATGGCTTTCGCCTTATCCACGTCGCAGACAATGGTAGGAGTGCTACTGCTAGGTGTAGCAGAAGCATCAGCCGCTGCTAGGGCCGAAGGAGGAGTCAAAATGGAGCCAAGGAGGGCCATCGAACGCAAGTGGAACTTCAGGTCCACTAGCCAACTCAGGCAATTTTTTCCTGCAGAATCGAGGACCTCGAAATTGACGCTTGCCAATTTTGCCATTTTATCTATGCAATTTAAAACATGCATGAATTAATTAAAATTGAAATTCACACATAAAAATAAAATAAGTAAAATGTGGGGATCGGCCAGATACCCAAAAGAATACAAAGTCCAAAGTCCGAATATACAGTCCATAAAGAAGAGAAAAGTACAATTTGGAAACCCAGAATGGGTCCCTATATTTTCCAATTTTCGTCTCCGTCTTCATTTGTCGGTACACCAGTCTTTGGCATTAATACATTTATTCCTCACTTACAAATTCTCTCAAAAAGAAAATAAAATTGCAAGGAATTTAAAAAGGGTATCAAATTGGCCGATCCCAAAAATCACATTTTAGCTTATATAAACATCCACGCAGTTTATAAATGCTACAGGCACAAAATAAACAACCACGTATGTATATAAGACAAGCATATATTAAATGGAAAAATAGGCTATAAAATATAATAATCTCTTGGACCACGGGGAGACGTCATACACCGTTAGGTTAGTTTACTTACGGCAGAGCGGTCGCAGGATCCTTAAGATGATTATATTTTGGAAAAAAATCCTAATATTCCATAATTTAATAATAATGCAATAGTGTTATTATTTTAGCAATATGAAAGACTGGGCGACAGGCCCATGACAAGGAATTAAAATAAATTAATAGTTTGAATTGGGCTGTAGGCCCAAAAAATATTAATCATTTTAATATATTCCCATTTGCCAAAAAGTAACAAATTAATAATTGCAATCTTGGTTTCAGGCCCAAAAAAAGTCAAATTAAAATATTGTTAATATTTGTGCTTCAAGCCAAGTTTCAAAATTATAATGGACACATAAAAAATTGCAATTTGTTGTGAATGTGTATTTACTGGGTTGATGAGTTATTGGGCCAACCCAAGTGGTTGGGCCCATACCCACTTGTATTCTCCCCTTTGGCTATAAATATAGACTTGAGGGCTCTCCCCTCAGCAGTTGATTCATAACACGTTATCAGCACGAGCCTCTAAAATTTTTTGTTTTCCACAAATTTTTTTCCGTTTGTTGCAAAGGCGAAGGCGAAGGCGAGACGGGAGATTGACGAGCGCGGTGCAAGGCTTCCTCCATCAAGGGTCGTCATCCGCGTAGGGCTTCGAGCAACCGTCGCTATATCCGGAGGACGGATATAGAGGTAAAAACTCTAAAAACAAGATTTTTAATCATACGTATGATTACCCCTCCCCTAGATCTCACAAGATCGTCATGGGGATTCATTGTCGCCTTGAAAACGACGGATTTTTCATCCCAAAAACCCAATTTTTAGGGTAAAAACCCAATTTTTAGGGCAAAAACTCAATTTTTAGGGACAAAACCCTAATTTTGATCTCTCCGACGGCTAGCCGTCGCCGGAAACCCTCCCCCCCTCGCCGGAAAACACCCCCCCCCTCCCTGGCCGCCTCCCCCTGCAGGGGGCGGCCCCCTTGGCCGCCTCCCCCTGCAGGGGGGGCGGCCCCCGCCGCCCCTCCTGCAGGGGGCGGCGGCCCCCGAGGCCGCGCCCCCTGCAGGGGGGCGGCCCTGGCCGTTCCCCCCTGCAGGGGGGCGGCCCCCGCGGCCGCGCCCCCCTGCAGGGGGGCGGCCCCCGCCGCCCCCCCTGCAGGGGGCGGCGGCCCCCGGCGGCCGCGCCCCCCCTGCAGGGGGCGGCGGCGGCGCCGGCCCCCCCCAAACCAGCAAGCCCTAACAACAAAAAAAAAACAGATAAAAACCTGTGGGCCTGAAGCCCACAGGCAGCCTGTGGGCTTCAGGCCCACAGGCCAATTTTTCTTAAAAAAAAAGCCAGCTCTGTGGGCCTGAAGCCCACAGCAGATCTGTGGGCTTCAGGCCCACAGATTTCCAAAAAAAAAACAGAGAGACATATGGGCCTGAAGCCCATAGGTCGACTGCGGGCTTCAGGCCCGCAGGCTGGTTTATCTGAAAGAAAAAAAAAAAAAATTGGGGGGAGGCAAAGGGCTATAAACTCGCCTCAAAAGGCAATTTATTAGCCTAAATATTAATTCAAAAGGGGGATTTAAGTGCAAAATATTCGTGAAAAATCACGGTATATTACGGGACAAATATCGGGCAGGCGAGGACTTTTTGGGGATTCTTGGGGGGGCTTTTGGGATGATGAGGGAAACTTTTCCCTCTGACAAAGAAAATGTTTATTTTGGGCTCTTAATCAATTTAATTGATTAAACCTCATTCGGATTACAACCTTTGCATTGTAATGATGTTTTCTGCAAATATCATATTTACATGCTTTGCATCTCTGGTATATTCTGTTGGATATTATATGCGTGGTTGTGCATTGTATTTAAAACTTAATAATTAGGAAGATCCTGCGACCGCTCTGCCGTTAGTAACCTAACGGTGTATGACGTTGCCCAGTGGTCCAATAATTATTAAGTGTTTAAATTATTTATCCATCTCTGCGAATATTAAATGCCTGTGATGCCTGTGATGAAAATGTCTGATGAAAATGTTGATGAGCACAATATTTTTGCATGAATTGCTAAATGTGGTTTTCGGATCGGCCGTTTAGTCCCACAGTTTATTTCCTGCACTTTTCTTTTATTTTTGAGAGAAATTGTAGTGAGGAATTTATGTAAATGTCAAAGAAAGAAGACCAACTTCCATGAAGACGGAGGCCACGCTTGAAGATGGAGATATCATATGGGACCCACGGGGTTTCCAAAGTTGTATTTTCATTTTTAAAGCTGCAAATTTGTATAATTTGGACTGTGGACTTTTGGACTCTTTCTTGTGGGACTGGCCGATCCACACATTTAGTTTTTCGTTAAATATTGCCTCCGCATGAAAATGTTTTCTCTGATTAATTATTAATTCATGCATGTTTGTGCTCTGCTAGATAAATGGCTAATATTGCAAGCGTTAATTTCGAAGTACTGGAAGCATCAGGTAGAAACTATCTAAGCTGGCAGCTAGATGTAAAAGTTTCACCTGCGGGCAAAAGACCCTCATCGCTGTTGTGAATGAAAAAGAAAATGTTAGCGATATAGAGATGGCGCAAGCCATCATCTATATTCGCCGCCATGTGGACAAGACCTTAAAGGCTGAATACCTTACGGTCGAAGATCCACTTGAGCTATGGACTGCCCTTGAGGACAGGTATAAACATCAGAAAGATGTTATACTCCCAAGGGCACGATACGAGTGGGAGAACCTGAGACTGCAGGACTTAAAGTCCGTCGCTGAGTACAACTCAGCACTTTTTAGCATCACCGCACGCCTGAAGTTGTGTGGTGAAAAAGTCTCAGAAAATCGCATGCTGGAAAAGACGTATACGTCCTTCCATAAAAAAAAAGATGCGATACTCATGCAGCAATACCGTGAACGCAAGTTCACCAAGTATTCCGAGCTGCTGTCGTGTTTACTCATGGCTGAGCAAAACAGAGAGCTTCTCCTCTCCACTCACAATCTACGCTCCCCGGCACTGCCCCCCACCAGAAGCTCACTATTCCTCTTCCTTCAAAAAGAAGAGAGATAATAAAAAGAAAAGAAAGACCACAGAAGGGGGGTCAACAGAAAAATGCCAAGGGCCATGTACAGCAGCAGCGAAATAAGCGGAAGTTCACGTGGCACAGAAATGACAAAAATAATTCACCCCCACCCAAGAGGGAATGGGAAGACAAGTGCCACAATTGTGGCTTGAAAAGCCACTGGTCCAGAGTGTGCCGAACTCCGCATCATCTCCAGGATTTGTATAAAAAGAACAAGAAAAATAAAGTTGAAACAAACCTGATGACATCTGATGCTCCAGTCAAGTTTTCAGCTGACAACTTCGAAAATGATGACTTGCTTGATTAGCCCTTATTTTTATCTTAGCAATTTGTTTTGAGAATAATTTATGAGAGCATTTTTTTATGAAATTTGTTCTGAATGAAAATGTTTAGTAGACAATAAATGAAAATGTTTATCTAAATATGCATGTGCCGATACGTTTCATCTTTTGAAACTGCTCTCATAAATGCTTAGTAGACAATAAACACGTACGATTTCTATCAATACAAAGCCCAATATCAGGGCTATATTGAAGATCCAGGGAATGCAACACAGTTGCCCCCAAACGACACAAAAATAATGGATGCACTAATCCCTCCGAATTCCAAAAAGAAACTTTCTAAGTTTCAAGGACATCCGTTTCAACGGATCCCATTTGGAAACAGCAAATGTAAAAGAAAAATTACCGTATGCAACGTCTCAAGAAAAAGGAGTAAAATCCACACTTGAACGTTTTGAGAGCCTTATAGGCCTCTACCATACGAAGATTCGGAGAAAGGAAGCAGAATTAAACGGAGCACCTGAAGTGCCCTACATCAGCCGAGTTTTCACTCTGGCATGTTGGACTTGGCCACCCTGGATTTGTGATGCACAGCATCTTATCCTATGGGTATGACTTGAAGAACCAGAAGATTCTTCAGAAGGGAAAATTCCCTCGCATCCCTTACTATAAGGGAAGACTAATTGCAAGGCCATCTCCACAATAAGTTGAAAAAGAATCTCCACGCTTCCTCAAAAAGAATACAAGGAGACAGATGTGGATAAAATCCACCACCCCTAGTGGGATATTTTGGTACTTCATTGTACTGATAAATGCATCCTCAGAATATTCGTACGTATGTCTACTACAAGACCCGCAACTTAGCTTTTCCAAAAGCTATTGGCACAAGAATAAAAATGTTGCGGGCACATTTCCCAGACAATAAAATATTGTAAATAAGTCTGGTTAATGTTGGGAAATATACCTCCCAGTCTTTTCAAGAGTACTGCAAATCAACGGGAATTGAAAATGAACATACAAGTGCCGCATGTTCATACCCAAAATGGGTCGGCAGAGTTACTGAAAAGTAGACTCCAATGGACTAAACGTCCATTAAATCCCGATTGCCTATGGATGCATGGGGACATGCAAACTCTGCATGCTGCATCGTAAATGAAAATAAGACCCTCTGGAGGTCAGAGTCTCCAATGCAATTTGCATATGGAATGCCACCGAACATCTCTCATCTGAGAATCTCCGGTCGCGCAGTCTTAAATCCCCATCGCACCACCAAAGAGGACCAAAACGGTACTCAACGTCGCCTAGGTATCCATGCAGGGTTTGACTCACCCTCACTTATAAGATACCTAGAACCCCAAACGGGGGACGCATTTAAGGCACATCTTGAAGACTGTGATTTCGATGAGACAAGTTTCCCAAATATATGCCCAGATACTAGAAAATCTGGTGCGAAGAAAATTATAACGTGGGATACAAAAAGTTTGACCCACCATGATCCGGTAACAATACAATGTGTAGAAGAGATCCCGAAGATCCTCCACATACAGAACACTGTCTACCAATTACCGGAATCATTTATTGACAACCAGAAGATTGTCAGATCACACATCCCTGCTGCAAAAACTCCAGCTAGGATTGACATCCCCGAGAATGGATGCAATCCACCAGCAGCAGAAGTGGCTGATCCTCAACAGAAAAGAGGCAGACCACCAGGCTCCAAGGACAGAAACTCCTGGAGACCTTAAGACAATACTACCACAGGACAATGAGCTCCTGTCCACACCATCACCCTTCCCGGAATCCACTGCAGAGGAATTGCCGGGAAAAAGTGAAATTAAGTAAATGTTGTACGTACTGGGGAGGTGTTGGACAGATAGAACAAAAATTGTCGACAATGTATTCACGTATCATATTGCCATATACATCGCAATGGCGATGATGTTTATAAATTATCGTTCCACACTCCGTTGCTAGAAGGCAAACGTAGAGATTGGCCAAACGTGGAACGTGGCAATAAAAGATGAGCTGGACTCACTTATGAAACGTGAAATGTTCGGACCTGAAGTCCAGACACCAAAAGGTGTCAAACCTGTGGATAAAACAAAGTATTGCTAACATAAGAAAAATAAATACAAAATCGTATGCTATACGGTACAACCTATAGCCCAAGGAAAATTTCGCTGAAACTAGGGATCGAAACAAATTCAAATGAGCATGTCTCATAAATGATGCATCAGTCTCCCTAAGTTATCAAAAGCGAATACCTTACGATTTGGCGAAGGAAAATTTTGGATATGCTGTTATTGGATGTTGTGACGGCATACCTTCGTGGATATCTTGTAAAGATAATTTCCACATCTCCTTAAATTGCCTGAATAGACTTCGGGACGTCTATTCAAGAAAAACAATAAGTATAAATAAATGTACAACCAAGAGAATCACTTGACAAGTCAATGATTCCTTCTGAAGGTTGTCTTTGCATCTATGCAAAGAACAGGATTAGAGATCTTAGTTGTAGACAACTAACATCTCATCGGATCTCCTGAAGAGAAAACCGAAATAAATGTACAAGCCCGACTTTTAAAACATGAAATAAAAAAGACCTAGGCAAATATAAAGTCATGGCTCATAGAATCCTGTTACAAACGCCCAGAAGTGCGTGGGAGATATTAACAGGACCATTGTCATCCAAAGAACACCTACGGTGGTACACTTACTGGATGAACAAAAAGAACCCTTCCGATCGCTGGAAGAGGGGGAGGATATACCTGGTCCTAAAGTCCCTTATCTTAGTGCAATCATGCACTCCTGGCTAACTGCATGTGTCCCGGTATAACAATTGCAGTAAACTCATTAGCCAGAGATAGTTGGCACCTAAAAAGGGCCATTAGACCTGAGTTAAGCCTTCTGCGCTTACTCCAAGGGTCGAAATATTCGGACTTACAAAATGTAGTAGCATCCTCCAATGTTTATGCAAATGCAGGTTTCAGGTCCAGTCCCTATGCTGTGAAATCACAGAACAGGTACCAACAGTGGGATGACCATCTACTGCAAATATGCAAAGCAACTTATGAAGGCAACATCATCCTATAATTCCGAGATCCTCACCATTCCAGAATCACACCAATGGTGTATTTAAGGGCGCCTGGTGGTACATCACATCCCAGTGACGATTGGGATAGAGGCTGGTTCCGTGGAGCTGACCATATAGTCTGAAGACCACATCAGAGGCGACGAAACTTAGCACACCTCTCCAGAGTTTCTGGATTCAGCAGCTGCTTGATGGTGACAAAATTTGTAATCTGTGTACATTTTCGGAATATTGTAAATAGGAGTGATGAGATAAGCCTAAGAGATCTGAAAGCCTAAGAGCTTTTACAGATCAGGGGGAGTTGACAGAATTTGTACTCTTTTCCCTTAGCTATGGTTTTTCCCACTGGGTTTTCCATAGCCAAAGGTTTTAACGAGGCAAATCACATCAACTCTGGATCCTGAAGTATCCACCCCTCAGTGACGCTCAGAATCCAGAAGTATTCATGAGCAGAGTCACTTGTACAAATCAGGGGGAGTCAAAGAGCGTTTGCACTCTTTTTCCTTAACTATGGTTTTTCCCACTGGGTTTTCCATAGCCAAAGGTTTTAACGAGGCAAATCTCACCAACTCAGGATCCTGAAGTATCCACCCCATGTGAGACCCATACAGGCTCAGAATCCTGAAGTATTCATGAGCGGGGTCCACAACCATGGCTGGATAAGGGGGAGTGTTGTGAATGTGTATTTACTGGGTTGATGAGTTATTGGGCCAACCCAAGTGGTTGGGCCCATACCCACTTGTATTCTCCCCTTTGGCTATAAATATAGACTTGAGGGCTCTCCCCTCAGCAGTTGATTCATAACACAATTGGATTTATTGGGCTTCAGGCCCGATTTTAGTAGGCAAAAATAATGATTAAGATAAATGGGGCTGCGGGCCCATAGAATCTGTTAACATGGTTACAAATGGGCTGCAGGCCCAACAACAAGGATATCTAATTTATTTAAAATAAACAGAATAGAGCCTTTAACCACATTTTTTTCTTTTTCTTTTTTTTTGAGCTGCTGGCCCATAGAATATATCTTCATTCTAGGCTTTTTTTCCCTAGTCTGAATTTAGAGGATGACATCTCGGCTTCAAGGATTTTGCAATCTTTTTATCTTGTTTATAGTTTCCTTGGCCATAAACTTAGCACCAAACCAGAGAGAGAGAGAGTTATTGTCAATTTGACATCCATTCATAAAATATGCTGACCTTTCATGAAGTCATTTACTTAAAAGCCAACCTAATTTAGATGGCAAAAGACTTATATGAAGGAAAAACAATCGCAAGGGTATTTTTACGAGTTGAATGTGTTCTGAAAAGTTAAAACATGTACGGTATGGACAGACCACATACCACACGATGCATCGACATGCACCAAATTCAAAGAAACACAGTGACACATCCAACGCACATCGGGCACGACAAATTCACTAAATTCACCGTGAAAATGTTCGTGCTATATGGGTCAAACTCAAAACCCATACAGCACATTTCTGGGAAAATTCATGGGCATACTACTTTAATTAGTTTGAACCCCAATCAAATGGAAATGCACCAACAAACCCACAAGCCAATAATTGTCTGGTCAAGTGTAAAATGCAAAGCACTTGGTCGGTACCTTCAAACAACTAAGAACAAAAAAAAGAAAGTAATCTAATTGATGCTGACATAATCAACCAACCAATCATCATCATCATCATGCCTTCATCGCAAAAAAATGATGAAATAATCAATATTGAAATTTTAACAACCGAGGGTACCTTCCCAGATTTTGCCTTACAATTTAATCATTCCCCCCACCATTTCACTTGGCGATCGAAGACACCGAGCCGAGCCCCCCCTTCAGGGGGAAGCTCAAAAGGTTTTATTCTTTTATTTTAATTATAAATTTTTTGATATTGTATATATCAGATTTGAAACAAGCCAAAAATAAGCTGCGAAAAATCGTAGCTAAATCAAATTTTTGTTTGTAACTATCTATGAGATCAAAAAGCATTACCTCTAGATTAAAAATCTAGGGACGATCGTAAAAATAGAAGATCCGTAGAGATAAAAATCCACGCTCTAAGACGCCCAAGAGGATCGCCACAATGTATCTGCAACAAGAGATTCCTTCGCGCGTAGAGGATGGATTTTTGAGGGGAGACGGGATGAAAAAGCTCAAAAAATAAGAGCCCTTAATTTTTTTTAAAAATGATCAAAATGCTTTCTTTTGTTGTGAGAAGCAACAACAATGACATCAGTGAAAAGAAGGCATTTGCCAAATGACTGTCGTCCAGAAGCATTATCGTAAAATATGAAAGGTTCAGTGATGTTTGGATCCTGTGTGAAATCATCGACAAATCTGTGTGGATTTTAACCCTCAAAAAGTTAATCAAGTTGTAATTAAGGGTTAAAAAATAGGTGTTCCGTTGCCGGGACTTGAACCCGGGTCTCTCGGGTGAGAGCCGAGTATCCTAACCAACTAGACTACAACGGATTGTGGTCAAGATTAGCTTAATTACTTACTAATAGAAAACGCGATATCAACCGAAAGAAACTTAATGTGTTTTCATGTTTAAAAGGACCATCTTATCACATATTAAAAGACAATCATGCAATTCGACATTTGTACTTTGCTCATGGAATTTTTTTGTCCATGTACTAAATATTAGACATGGTTTTGCTTAAACTTTACATATTCGATCCATTCCATGTATATAGGATTGCAAAAATCTCATGCGATAAATTAATGTGCACATATTCACTTGATAAAAGGAAATGATAAAATGCTTGGACTTCAAATTGTTCTCAGGTATCCAATGCCATTGTTACGTCTATGCCATTTTTTGTGATACATCGAGCATGCTATGACATTTGGAAAAGCAGCGATAGCCTATGATATGTTAAAATGATGAGGACATATTTTGAGTAAGGCAATGATCTAAAAGTTTAAGCAATTAGAGAGAGACCCAGCTTCAATTTATAGTTTTCCAATTTTCCTATTTCATCTTACTTGTGATTAATTATAGCATTGAAACTAATGTTGACACAGACCTATAGCACCATGGGTCCATAGGTGTGTTATTTTAAATATTTTTTGAAATGATCTTTCAATATTATGTATTGTTCCAGTGCCAGCTTCAATTTATGGTTTTCCAATTTTCCAATTACTTCTAACTTGAGAGGCCCTGGCCCGTCGCCGTGGGCTTGCCGAGGCCTTGGTGAGTCACCAGGGGCTCGCCGACCCCCTAGCAGTTCGCCAGGGTCTCGGCGGGGCACGACGAGTCGCCGGAGGCCAATAGGGCTCCGGCTGATCTTGTCGGTTGACGCCGAGGTTCGGCGCCCCTTCCCAGCCGTCGTGGAGCGGGGGTCTCCTTGTTCGTCGCCTTATTCATCTTCCATGACCTGATCCGTGTCTGAGAGAAGCCATTCGCAAAAGGGATCAATGTTCCCCTTCCCCTTCGCCAAAGTTCTTGCCTTTTGTTCCGGATGTAGGGCTGAATCTATCTTCTGGGAAAGCGCTGCCACATTCTGATTTGTCTGATTTATAGCTTCCATGAGTTGCGAGAACCTCCAATCCAATTGATCGTCTACGCTCTTCTTGATCCCTTGGATATCGCCCTCCAACTTCTCCAACTTCTCTTCCAACATGTCGATTCTATCCTTGGATCCCGTAGCCGTCATGGATTGACGTGCTCTGATACCAATTTGATGCGATCCACTATGGCTTTGGAATAAAAAATCGATTTATGTGGGAAATGTGAGATTTTTATGGGTGGAAAAGGGAAACGATGAGATTTTTATAAAGAAGAAATCTGAAAATAAAAAGGTTAACTAGACCTCAATTCGAGGGTAGGCCTCTCCCCTTACTTTCAATTCGAGATAAAAGTCTAAGATCTCCCGCTAGAATTCACAGACACCTAGAACAAGGGTTTTCACAAAACAATTCATGCATGCTTCTCTCCTTGTCGGACCTAGTTTAAATAAAGGAAAATTTACAGAAATATAAATTTACAAAAATAACCTCCGTGAACCAAAAATTCCTTAAATGGCCTAAAGGCAAAACACATCACAACCCATCGTTACCAAACTGTACATCAATCTCAACGCCTTGAGATGAATTTCACCACCATTAACATCCTGTGAGATACCTGCAGAAAATTGAATAGTACAAGTTCTCCTAGAATCTTAGTTGGAGAACAAATTCAGAAAGTATTTTATATGCATTCTCAAATGAAGAACATAATATAGGACTTCAAATGAATTCTTTACAAAGCGATTACCAAATCAAATAGGAAGTATTTTATATGCATTCTCAAATGGGGTTGCAACCATATATACAGAAGGATAAATCAGCGTTCAAATGTTTTAAAAATATAGCTGCTGCTGCTGCTGATTTCAACGGACAAATGTTTGAAAGCCAGTGAAAAAAACTATCCTGATTAGTAGACTAACGGACTGTAGCTAGTCGACTAATGACACTTCGACTAATGCACTGTAACATAATATAAAATATTTTATATTAGTCGACTAATAATATTATCAGTGGACTAACAAGAAAAAAATATCCTATTAATCGACTAATAATTTTGATGATGATCAAATATTATGATTTGTGGTAACAATATTTTGTCTCTTTTACTCGATGCAAGGACTCAAGTCAACTCAACCCAATCATGTCAAAGGTCTTAATGCTTAGGGCATGTTTTTTTTCCCTAGAAAGTGGGTGAGAATTTGCTTCTTTCTTCCTGTTCACACATTGTACCTTGGATTCCAATACTACTTTCTTCAAAGCTGTTCGGTCGCTAGAATGTGAGAATTATATTTTTGAGCTGAGGTGTCATCCTTTGTTTGGAATCTCGACACATCTTGAAATCTCCGTGTTTCATGGGGATTGCGCCGGAATCTCTGATTTTGGTGGGTCCCACGTTGGTTAATAGATTATATTAATAATTAAATAATTTAATAATTAATTAATTTAGTTTTAAAATAATAAATTTAATTTGAGTGGCCCCCACACCACTTTCTTTATCCAACTTTCCTCAACCAAAAGAACACACTACACGGAGTACACCCCACACCACTTTCTTCACCGAACGTTCTTCAACCAAAAGAACACAATACACATAGTGGGCCACACAATCAATTTTTCAACTACACTTTTTATCCAACATTTCGAAGCAAACTACACCAAATTTCTCTCGAACATGCCCTAGTTTCAACGTTCATTGCAATAAAACCCAAGAGTCAACCTTAAAAATTTCAAGGTCTGTAGTGTAAAAACAACCCCTTGATCCCTCGCTCGCGATCGGCGTTTCCAATTCATCTCCTCTCTCTCCCCTCTGCTCCAAATATTATTATTATAATCCAACAAAGATGAATGAGGCTATAAATTACGCCGACCGCTGCTTTCTTCTTCCACAATTCTCGTCCCACTCTCTCATGTCGAGGCTAAAAATCTAGGAGACCAACGACATAAATATTGGTTGAGGAGAGATAAAGCTGAAGCTGATTAATGGCGTATAGATCGGACGACGACTACGATTACCTCTTTAAGGTCGTCCTCATCGGCGACTCCGGCGTCGGGAAGTCCAACCTCCTCTCGAGATTCACCAAGAACGAGTTCAGCCTCGAATCCAAGTCAACGATCGGAGTCGAGTTCGCCACTCGGAGCATTCATGTTGATGACAAGGTCGTTAAGGCGCAGATTTGGGATACTGCCGGTCAAGAGAGGTTAGATCTCGATTTTTTTCTTCTATATCTTTTTTTCGATAAATTTGGTTGTTTAGTATCTTTATGGTTTAGATCGGGGGAAGTTGGATGAAATTTGAAGGCTAAATTTGAAATATGCATTGTGATCTTTGTTCCCTCGGACCTTGCGATCCGTCTAGGTCTTGATGAGATCTTGGCAAAATTTCATGATTTTTGTTATTAATCTTATTCCCATTATTATTTTATGCTAAGATTTGATGATATGATTAGTTTCAGAGCTAGAGATTTGGTTTGTTGTTTAAGTTGATGAATAGTTAGGGTTTATGCTCTTCGATCCCTTAGTTCTCTTTATAGATGACATGGTTGGTTGGAATTTGATGTTTGTAATCTCCATCGGATCTATCAGATTTTTGTCTAATAAACATATACTTTATATATTGATTGATTCCATACATTGGTTCCAAAAATCTTCTGAATTTTGTTTACCATCGAGTATCCGTGCATAAACACTAGTAATCTGTATCCGGTACGTCTGAGACTGAAGCCAGTATTGTTGTCAGTAGTCGCAACAGAGGCAGAGGAGTTGCATTCTAGTATATTTTACTCACTGTCACCGTTTGAAATGATTGTTGTTCCGATCTTCTATTTTTTGGGGAAATGGGGAGCTTCTCTTTTTTAAGCGCCCATTTGCTGACAAAGGAAGTGTTTTTTACTCTGTTATCATGTTTGCTTCATAGAATGCACTTATGAACTAGTTTTTTTTTTCAATTTTAAGGCCTCATTTGACAATAGAGTTTAGTTTCTAAACAATGGTTTAGTAGAGTTTTGAGCCCAAACCTCAGTTTTAGAAACTAAGCATTGTTTGGATGCCAAAATAGAGTTTTATGGATTGGAGTTTAGAGGCTACCAAAACTTGTGAAACCTGGGTTTGGGAAAATCCAATCCGATTAGATTTTCACAAACAGTAAAAGGAAGAGAAAAGGAAACTCTATTGCCAAACACCATTTAACTTAAGTGAAGCCTCAGTTTCAGAAATTGAGGCTTGTATGAATGCACACATTGGCTTCATTTTAACTTAAACGAAACCTTATGTTAACAAACCGTGTTGCCAATAGGCCCAATAATTTATTGAGATCTCAATTAGAATCATCAATATGATGTCGCCCGTCTTCCATTGCTATACCATGAGTCCTTTACTTATCTTGGGTCATAAGGTGTAGAGCTTCTAAAATAGTGGGATTTTTAGGTCTGGTGAGTGTAGTGGGCAGTGTTACCATGACACTTTAGTTTTTCAAAACTTTGCCATGTTGAATACTCAAACACTTGGACACATTGTCCACGGACCGCATGCGGCTCATGCAAAACATGTAAGTTGTTATGGCCAGAAACGGTCAAAGATCCTGGTATCCGACACGATTCTCGGGTGAGGATTTTTCTCAACCAAAAGATCGAGTCTCACGTGTCCGTTGAGAGAATCGAGTGTCGGTTAAGGAAATTTCGGGGTGGTTGTGGGATGGAGGATATGACGGTGGCCCTATAAATAGAGAAGATAATAGAGAAGATGAGTTTCTCTTCTATAGTATCAGAAACTATCAGTCATATCCGGAATCCCCCAAACAATCTCTCTTCTCTCTCTAGTTCTCTCATTGGTATCAGAGCTTCTCATTTCGATCTGAGGGCGTTCAACAATTTCTCAATTTTTTTAAGATCCATCAGCATGGCTTTTTTCTTCCGCAATCATCGCGTCACCGAATTCGATCCACACGCCGATCAACACGCGTAGATCACTAGCCGATGTCTTTCCACGCTAAAGCTTCATCAGCCGATAGGAGCTTGTCGGCGACACCTCCTCCCTCCCACTGATCCACGTGCTCCCCGGTGTCCTCCAGCCGAGCAGAAATGTAATCCATCGCCTCTTCGCCTCCTTCCCAAAGCCAGCACCTCTTTCTCTTTAAATTATTGATCAGAGCCCATTTTCTTCAATTTTGATCAAATAAATCTGATCCCATATATTGATTCTTCCTCCACTCCACTGAGAACCCCAGATCCGCATGACTTCACATTTATTATTGCAAATCAAGCTTCTGCCTTGATTTCTTTGAAATTCAAGCCACTCTGTATCATCTTCGTTCACATCATTTTCTTTCCATGAGCATTCCAGCGGGACCCACTCATTTGCTTTAACAAGTCCTAATGCGTCCCTTCACGTGAAGCAGCAGAGCACGTCAGCATCATCATTTTTTCCTTCCTGAAGCGGTAGAGCGCACGGGCCTCCAGGCGCAGAGCAGTCATCTCACGCATAGAGCAATGAGGGCCCACCCATACGCAGCAGTCTTCCATCATTTTCGGCGAGTTTGCAGCACAGTTTCCACGCACACGAAAGCTGTTTCAACTTTTTCAAGACGCACGCAGAATGGTTATCCACACTGCCCACTTCTTCAGGTTCCACGATTTATTTATTTTTACTATTATTTTTGCACAGTTAGATGCCCCTTACAACTTAAACCTAATAAGATTTTGGTTCACACATTAATTTTAAAAAAGGTAAGAGATTTATTTTTCACCGGATTATTATAGTTTATTTTCTGTATATATAAGCTAATAAAATGTCACTTAGATTAAAAGTAAAATTGGATTTTTAGGCTAGGTTATTAGACATTAATTTTAGTTGTTTTGATCACATTTATTTTTGGCACGTTATACCTGAACCAATTTATCTCATCGAACAGTAATGAACAATGGCTAGTAAATTGATTGCGTCTGAACTAGCTAATATAGAACACCTGAATGGTTCCAACTCTGACATGTGGCACCGGAAGATCAAATACGGACTTATATATGACAATTTAGATAGTGTCATTGAGCACACTGCTCATGCTCTCATTGAAAATACCACCGATGCTCAGATGAGAGAGATAGACCAGTGGACAATAAATGACAAGAAGGCTAGAGGTCTCATGCTTATGTTCATGGACGATAGCCTAATAAAAGTGTTTGAAAATTGTAATACTGCCAAGGACATGTGACATACTATTAAGGATAAGTATGACATCACATCAGATGTGAACGTACAACTCCTGATGCATAGATATAATTCATACCGTATGCAGGAAGGTGACAATGTCATCGAACACATGCATAAGATGATTGTCATCGCTAAGGACCTAGCCACTGCAGTAACTGAAATTCCTGAATTATTCTGAATAGTTTGTCGCCGTCGCTTGATATACCTGCCACTACACTTAGACTAAATGGAACCGTTAAGTGTGTCACTGACTTGCCAGCTTAGCTAGCAATGAAACGAGACCTTCTGGCTAAGTGGAAGGCCCCGGACGTTAATCTTGTGCAGGAGGAAGAGGCGAATGCTGCTCAATACCGGAAGGTATAAGGAAACCAACGTCTTGGATCTGTGAAGCCCTCCTTCAAGGGATTTGGCCAGCAATCATCTCGCGATAAGAAAGGACCTTCTGGATCTTGCTACATCTGCAAGAAGTATGGCCATTTCAAGGCCAACTGTCCTCAAGCAAGGAATAAGGGAAACTCTAAACGTCCAGAACAAGGAGGATCAGGAAAGCGGGAGTTCATTGGCGTCACTGAATGTAACGCTGCAACAACTTCTGCTGAAGGCCGGTGGATTGACTCAAGTGCTACCCTACACATAGCAAAGACGAAGGAATGAATTATCGACTTCCAGGAACTCAAGAAAGGAGACCTATATATATGGAACAATATCTATCTGGATGTTGAAGGTATTGGTACATACATATTGGATTTTGGGGACAACATCATGATCCTCAAAAATGCGTTTTATGCACATGACGTAAGACGTAATGTGGTCTCTGTTTCGGCTTTGCTGTAGAAGGGTCTTGAAGTAAGATTTTACAACAATATGGTCTCTATTGGAAAAGACAAGGTGTTTGATATGTGCAAGTTTGTGCCCGGTCATGATTTATTCTATCGTTTCGTTGTAAAATCTGATATTGGAAATAAAGATTGTGATTTGAATTATTCCTCGGGTTTTTTGTTTGACTATGATCTTTGGCATATGGGATTAGGTCATCCTGGTAACAATAAGATGGACCAGTTAGATTTATTATCAGAATTGACAGGTGTAAGGACATTACCATGTGAGCATTGCTTAACTGGAAAGATGACCAGAAAATCATTCTCGGAAGGTCAAAGGGCTAATGAATTGGTGGAATTAGTCATTCTGATATTTGTGGGCCCTTGAGCATAAAGTCACGTGAGAATAAGGAATATTTCATAACCTTTATAAATGATTATTTCAAATATACTTTCGTGTATCTTTTAAGCAGAAAGTCGGAAGCCTTTGAAAGTTTTAAAAGATACAAGACAGAAGTAGAAAGAAAACTTGGAAGGAATATAAAGGTGTTAAGAACTGATAAAGATGAGGAATTCAACTTAAAGGAATTTGAAAATTACTGTATTCAATACGGTTTAAAGAAGCATATTACTATGCCTTGTACGCCACAACAGAATGGTGTGGCTGAAAAGAAGAATAGAACATTATTGAATGCAGTGAGATGTATGTTATCACATTCTGGTCTATCCAAGGATTTTTGGGGAGAAGCTATATTGACGGCAAATTATGTTCTGAACAGAATGCCCACAAAATCAGTCGAGACGACACCATATGCGATATGGAATGGACACAAATCCAATTTAAGTCATCTGAGAAAATGGGGTTGCGTGATACATGTTCTCATTCCATATCAGGGTAGAGATAAGCTGGATCTCAAAACCGTAAGATGTATATTCATAGGATATTCTAAAATTTTTAAAGGATACATGTTCTTCCATGAAGATAAAGGAGTCATTGAAAGTAGAGATGCTACTTTTCTAGAGAATCTAGAAGAAAAGGAACGAGTCCAAGAAAATGTCCCACCCTTGCTGGACTTAGATGATGTTCCTAATGATGACTTGGACATAGTGGATGAAATACAACATCCAGTGATGGAAGATGAACATGTAAATGAGAATATACCTATGGCAAATCAACCAGCTGAACCTGTCCAGCCTGTAACCCTTAGTGGCAACAAAAGACCTAAAACAATACCTTCATAGATGGATAATTATTATCTATATTCATGTGGACCATCTTGTTTCTCAGCAGATATTGATATAGATGAGCAAACTGATCCCTTGAATTATACAGATGCAATGAAATCATCTGAGTCAGATTAATGGCTTGAGGCCATAAAAAGGGAGCTTGACTCAATTGAGAGAAACAATGTATGGGAGCTATGCTACTTACCAGAAGAGAGGAAGTCCATAGGATGCAAGTGGGTGTTAAAGAAGAAATATCGGGTTGATGGTTCTATTGATACCTTCAAGGCCCGGTTAATTGCAAAGGGATTTACACAGAAAGCAGGGATTGATTATCAGGAGACTTATTCTCCGGTGGCTAATTTTGCATCCGTACGGATAATCTTAGCGATTGTTGCACATCTTGACTTGGAACTTTACTAAATTGATGTCAAGACTGCATTTCTCAATGGAGAGTTGAATGAAGTTATATATATGGATCAACATGAGGAATTTCAGGTTGAGGGACATGAGGACAGTTTATAAATTGAAGAAATCTTTGTATGGTTTAAAACAATCATCTAGACAGTGGTATCTCAAATTTCACAATACTATTGTCCAACTCGGTTTCGTTGCAAACCAATTGGATAACTGTGTAAATGTCTTGAAAAGTGGGAGCAGTTTTACGATATTATCCATGTATGTGGATATGATATTTTGCTCGCCGGAAATGACATTGAAGTGCTGAAGAAGATTAAATTAGCACTTTGTAGTGAATTTGAGATGAAGGACATAGGTGATGCATCCTATGCTCTTGGAATATAGATCCTTATAGATCGGAAGTCTAGAATGTTAAGTTTAAACCAAGAAAAGTATTTGCATACAATTTTGAGGAGATTTGGAATGTACAATTCTAATCCAGCTCCTACACCATTGGTTATGGGGAAGCCGTTAAGTAAAAAACAATGTTTTGGAGAGGGACAAAAACGGCTAGATATTCCATATGCTCAGGCTATTTGAAGTTTGATGTATGTAATACTGTGTACTAGACTAGACTTGTCGTACCCAGTTAGTCTGGTTAGTAGATATGGTTCAGCTCATTGGGAAGCTGTTAAGAGGATTATGAAATATATAAAGGGTATGGATGCACCATAAGTTAGTTTATCAAGCAGATTCGCTTGAGGTTTTTGGTTACTCCGATGCAGATTTCAGGGGGGGGACAAAGATGACATGAAGTCAACTGCAGGACATGTGTTCATATTTGGTGGTGTAGCTGTTCTTGGGGTATAAGAAACATGGTTTTGTAGCGAGATACACACAAAAAGCTGAGTATATAGCCTGCAGTATGGCAGCTACTCATGCGGTCTGGATTAGGCGATTCCTATTAGACTTGGATCTCAATTTGGTGGATAGACCAATTGAGATGTGCTGTGACAATCAAGCAACCATCAGCTTGATCCACAATGGTGCAAACAGTTCCAAAAGAAGGCATATTGAAATACAATATCATTATATACATGATATGGTGGAAAGGAAAGAAGTCAATGTGACTTATATTCCAATAAGTGATATGATTACTGATCCCTTGACGAATGGTATTTCAGTAGGTACATTCATCAAACATGTTGGTTTAATGCGACTTAGGAATATCTAAGTCAAAGAGACTTTTCATAAATAACGAAAAGAGACAATCATGAATAATGATTGTACTCGGTGAATAAAATGTGCATGTCTCACGGATAGTGGGAGCATGTGAAATTACATTATGTGTTATATCTCACGGATAGTGGGAGTATGGCCGAAATGTACTTGGCCATTTCAGGCCAAGTGGGAGATGTAAGTTGTTATGGCATGAAACTGTCAAAGATCTCGGTATCTGACCCGATACTCGGTTGAGGATTTTCCTCAACCGAAAGACCGAGTCTCACGTGTCCGTTGAGAGAATCGAGGGTCGGTTGAGGAAATCTTGGGGCGGTTTGGGATGGAGGATACAACGGTGACCCTATAAATAGAGAAGATGGTTTTCTCTTCTACAATATCAGAAACTATCAGTCATATCCGGGATCCCCCAAACAATCTCTCTTCTCTCTTTCGTTCTCTCAAAACGTGCAAGAGAAACATGATAGCATTGTAACCGAAGGGAAAGGATCAGAAATAGTATCTAAAAAGAATTCATATTGAAATACGGGAGGACTAGATATAAGTAGCGTTTTAAATATCAGATATTGGGATCATATTAGATGTGTATTTTTCATATTAGATAGCAGATTTTAGAGAATATATCGGGGATGAATGTCAATATCGAGTTGCTCATATCGAATATTATAAATACATAAATCTTAATAATTAAAGAGTATTTATACCATATTAAATGTCCATGTGTTATTAAATCACTGAAATATCATCAATAGGATCAAGCAATGTTATGCTAATGTATTAAATTAATGGTTAATATTTTTTTTAAAACAATTAAAGATTACATGAATAGAAAATGTTTAAAAACCTTTAATAGCAAAAGTGACTTACCTTGTAAGTTATTTAACTGTAGTTGTATCTACTAGATGACTACTTATGTGTCATTTGATGAATGCAAATAAAATTTAACAATGCTTACTGACAAAAAATAAGAAACATCCCTAAGAAATTAAGATTTTAAGAATTATAAAATTTGTCAACATAAACAAGTGATAAAAATAAAAAATGCATAAAACATTACAATGATTACATAACATTATAAACACGAAAGAGCAAAAAAATAAATATACAAATTAAGCAATACATCTTAAATTTGTCATAAATCTCAATGAGCAGCATGTAAAAGAAGAGAAAAAGAGAAGAAGCAACTACAAAAGTATTGTCAGAAGAAGCAGCAGTAGAGTAAGCTGCAAAAGCATTGAAGCTTAAGTATGAAGAAGCAGGAGAAGCAGTAGCAACAAAAGCAGCGACAACAAGAGGAAGAAGCTGTAGAAGTTGACACAACAACAGAAACAACATCAATACGATAAAAAAAAAGAAAGGTCATGAGATTGAACTTTCATTGATGATTCCCCCAAATCCCCACGCGGTTGCAAAATCATGATGTTTGAGATCAAAACTCCTCCTGTGCCGCTGCTTCTTTAGATCTTCTAACTCCTCCGCCAATGTCACGACAAGAAAGAACCCTAGCTGTTATCCCCTCTTCTCACTTTATATCGTTTCAATTTTTTGAATTTTTTTTCATCGTGAGACGCTTTTGAACGCGTAAAACAGAAGAGAATAAAGCGGGGTTGGGCATATTTCAATTAAAACCTAATTTCAATAACAGAAAGAAAGTTAAAGAATGAATGTATCAACCGATATTCATCCAATATATACCAGCATCAGTCCCAATTTTTATAACCCGAGATAAAAATGCTTATCATATCATCAGGCTATTGACACCGATATATTAGTTATATAGGTTATTATTTAAACCACAGTGTACTAGTAAGTTCATTAGTATTTTGTTTCTTTGATTCTTTTACTCCCTCAACCATACATAATATTTTCTAACTATATTAATGTCATTGTATGCAGACAAGTTGAATTATAGTCTTTTGTTCCTCTAAATATGGAAATATCATATATCACATTACATATGTGTCCCACTGCCGAATTATTGAAGATTTGTGATATTGGACTCTTTTGGACACGCGGACACTTAATACCTGATACAAGTTCTGATACCAGATACTGGTTCTCAGGGTCATGGTAACACTGGCTAGTAACCGGTTTCAGGTAGCTAACTTTCTTTATGGCTGGGTGTAATAAGGTAATCCTTGTGCACTTTAGAAGGAAATCTTTTGAAATCTTTTCTCTTTAATATTTTGCGCGATATTTTAGTTGAGGCAACTAATAGGTGCATTCTAATATCCTTACAAATAACTTAATGTTCGAGACAAGTGCACTATGTATGCTTTTTCAAAAAAAATTGGCCACTGAGCTTATCCTTTATGAGAGCAGAATTTCCTTTTTAATACTTTATAGATATGTTTGCACATTTACGTTAATAAAAATATGCCATGAATGCAAGTTGTTCAGAAATAAGCTGCAAAACTTTCTGTAGTGCATACACAACCGATTCCTGTAGGACGGATCGATAATCTAAGTACAAGACTTCAGTAAACATAATGAAAAATTCCGATGACTGAAAATTGAAAGAAAAAGATAAGTAATCTCATATGGTCCTCAGGAGGGATGTGATCAAATGAAAAGCTCACTTCATTTCAACAACACCATTTGCCTTTATCTCTCTCATCCCTATCGGTTATCTGTATTTTTAACTTCCTGTATCTTCCTTTGGGCTTTACCTATTTGTTGATTGATGATCTGTTGAAACAATGGTAATGTAAATGTGGTGCATCCTCCACAGTGCCATATGATTGCATTATTGATAGTTAAAGCCATTTCTCCCTTAGGTTTTAGAGCTTAGGTAGATACCAAAGAGTACCAATAGATGTAGGCAATCTGGCTATTTCTGGGTCCACGCATATTACAATGAACAGTTATGTTTTATTTTCAGTTCTTTTGCTGAGCTAGAGGACAATGAAAATTCCACTTTTGCAATTTCGTTTTTACTGAAAACTTCAGTGTAACATTTTTTATGAAATCGACTGTATGAGTCAAATAAGTTAATTGCTTCCAAGTTCCGTTCACATCCAAATAAGTTCTATCATCGGAAATAAGGCCTAGATCTCTCTATATAATGTCCTCATTCTTCTCTGTGATAAACATTCATTTACCTGGCATTTCCCCTACCATTGTTCCAAAAGGACCAAAACTAACATCATTGGAAGATATGCGAACGATTTAATGAATTTGAATTTTGAAATTCAAGATTAATCTGACAATTGAAAAGCTAGCATTTCAATGATTTCATGAAATTCAGGACCGTGGACTTGGAAACTGAAAATTATTTCACCCTACTTGGAAACCAATGAAATCTGAACATTGGCAAATAGTTTGTAAGCATTTTCCTTTTTCCTTTTCTTTTTTGATTAAAAGCTGTGGAAACTAAGTGAAGTTTTAATCTAATACATGTAAATAATTTCCAATATGTTCAAACTAAGCAATGATTTGGCAATATCAGAAATGCCAACCATGTTTCTAATGATACAACTAAATCATGTGATTCAATGGATGCTAAAAAAAGTCAATGAAGTTCTGTACCTTTGACATTTTGGTGGGGGTTATTAGCCAGATCTTTTCCCATAGTTCATAAAGCTGCCTTGGGTCAGGGGGTTTTTACTAGGAAACATGGCTCGGATATGGGACCCGTATACGATATGGGGACACGGTTACGTGATATGGCTATAACTTAAAATATATGACACAAAGACATGACAACAAGATAATAAAATATGTATAAATATGAAAGAGAAAGCACATATATATGCTCATGTCCATGCATGCAAAATTATAAGCACATTTCTAATCTTATAAGTTATGATTCAGACACAGCATTCTACATAGACATGGAGTGTCAGATACGACGATTAACCAAATTTAAGACGAGGACAAAACCATGCATGCATATATTTTTCTGCATTTAGGTATATATGACTTGCGAATTTATATATTGCGTCTATATTTGTACGAGAAGGAACTTAATTTTGTAGAATGATCTATGAACAACTTATTTTGCCTAAATAGACCATAATATATTTCATGTGGTATATACTTTTGGGCGAATAACAATGTGCATATTTGTTAGACATGGATGGACCTGCTTGCGGTGTCCAAATGTGTCAAACGCCAATTTTTGGTTTGGAAAAATATCCTACATATCATAGCACATAATAAATGCACCGGTTACAATCAATCGCACATTTTCATCACATCAAAGAATTATTAGTCATTGGCTCTTCAACTTCATATAGTGTGGCTTAATGTATACAGATTTTTTATCGGAATAAATCTAAACTCATCATAATTTTAACATTTTAGAACCCTTTCTACTAAAATAGTCATTTATATATAAATACAATTAAATAAACATTATAAACATATCAGAACATACTATGTAAAGAAAGAAGCATACGACTCATGTAGGACACACCTCCAATATGTTTGCAAAGTGTTCCACAACAAATATAATTAAGAGCATGTTTGAGATGTGTCCGACATGACCTGGGAGTATCCAAGATGTGTCAGTGTTCGGTATATGTGTTGGCATGTCTAACATGGGTGCGGCTTCATTATGGAAGTGCTCATGCTGCATAGATTTTTTATAAAACCACCATTCGAATAAAGAGGTTGATTTCTGGAGATCAAACACATTTTAAATGTAGCGTGATGTTATATCTTTCTTTGACAGAGTGACTAATAGTGTTCTTTATACAGAAAATATCTCTAACCTAAAATCAGATAATCGCCCTTGATTTTCAAAATGATTGCCAGGGCTGATGCATGTGCGACCCATTTGATTTAATGGGCTGATCTGATGCAAGACTAGTTTCTTTCGGATCTTAACTTCAATTGTGACTCTCTCTCTCTCTCTCTCTCTCTTGTGGAAATAATGCTACACATATATGCTTCTTTTGTTGTGTTTCCTTGATATTCTTTATAGTTTTCTGTTCCTTAAAGCTTAGGAAGCTTTCCATTTTGACTTGATTCCATGTCAATGTTGTCATAGTTCTTCATACCGTTGAATTGGTTTTGTACACTCCACGTTCAATTTTTTCTTAAAATTTTCCGGTTGGGAGTGTCTATGCTGTTGTCGCTTGGAACCTTAAAAAGGACCAACTCATCATTCCATCAATTGGTTTTGTAGGCTCCGACTTTAGAATATTCCTGGAAATCTTCCAGTTTGTAGATACAAAAAGTCCGATTCAGTATCTTGAAAAAATGTCAAATTGTTGATGCATATTAATCAGACTGTAATTTTCGGGACAGAGGGTGCCCTTTGTAAATATATCATTTTTTCCAGTATTTCCATGCTTTGCCAAACTATGAAATTTCCAATATTAGCCATTTACGAAAGGATTTTTTTCATTCAGGTTTTGAAGCTTTCCTGTAAACAGGATCTCATATATCATCTCATTCTTGACCGTGAGAAATTCGTGCCAAGGAGTGGTCAAGAAAGGGGAGAGAGATAAAGAGATTTACCTCGTGTGGGAGAGAGAAATTAGGGTGGATTTTACCCCCAAATATCTCCCCCTTAAATATACGGAGCTTAGGTGTGGGTCAAGTCATAATTAGACCCGCATCTGAAACCGATTGCCCTTTAGATATAAAAAGCAAAGGCGGAAGACACGAAACCAATTTGATTTGACTGACATTTTGGAAATAGACCAAAATTCAACTTCAAAAATGTTTCGTGTGGTGATAGCTTATGAATCCAAATTTTCAGCCGAAATTTGAGAGATTTCACCGACATTTATTACACTGCTTGAAGGTAGCTGTCTTGCTAAACTATCAAGTAAAAGGAGTTCTTGTGTCACTCGTTTGATATGAGTTTTAAGGTGTGTGTGTGTATATATATATATATATAAAGGAAACTAGATAGCGAAGGAAATTTTCTGCGCATACAACAAAAAAACCAACGCTGGCAACAAAAAACCATTTTCCCTATTTTTTGAATTTTTTTAAAAGGTTGATGCACACATTCTAAAATCCCGAAATCTCAAATATGGATGAACCCTATGGTGGGTACTTGATTCCCATTCCACTCGTTACAATAAATTTTAGTTCCTAGACCATTGATTTTGTACCAATCGAATCGAGGGTCTAGTGTTAGTTTCACTTGATTTTTGGTATTGATCATTTATTATGTGTAGATCAAATCTGGAAAAAAATTGAAAAAAATGAAAGAAATGGTGTATATGTTCATCAGCATGGTAAGTCGGGAAATACATAAAAATTTTCCGTATCGACAACACATATACATTATTCTGATATATATGTATGTATGTATATAGTTCTAATAAATTGTACTAGTCTTTCCCTTAGAAGTCAGATTAAGTGGTTTACAGTGTTACTAATATCATTTAGTTTATTATTTTCTTTTATACAAGCATTTTGGCTGCCAATGTTTGTGCATGCATACATATGTATACACAAAGTGACATGCATATCACACATATAAAATGAGAATAATGGGCGTCATATGTCACATGATGAAACTTACTCATGTGAAAGTCAAAAAATCCACTTTTACTTTTTGATTAAATATCAACACCATCTATGTAACTATGTTGGTATCCATTTCCTCAAACGTGAATACAAAATATCGTGAGATTTTCACAGTATTTGACCTTGCACTGGACTGGCTGGTTGAAAATTTAAGGTTTCAACAATAGAGCAATTTCCACATTTAAGTTCATGGTCAGATTATATGGAAAAACCTTTGATATTTGGTATATCCATCTATGAGAACATGAAGATCAATGTAAATGATTTTGAGAGAGAGAGAGAGAGATGCTATGTTCATTTATAAGATGTGAACTTGTCAAAGATATTTCTGAAAACCTGGCTAGAAATGACATATGTAAACTGCCAATTATCATAATTACTTATGAACACAGAGGCAATGGAGAATTTGAAGTTGATTATATATGATGATGAATTTTTTAAAGAACATGATGGCCTGATAATAGCACTAATATAGCAAGCGACATTCTTTCACGTGTCTTTAAGAATTGGCAGATTAAAAGGAATGGCATGACATTTCTAATGCTGTTTACTATGAATCAAGGCTTATAATGCTAGCTGGCATAACTCTATTGATTTTGGTATTTGCTGAACAGTGATAAAAAATGACATGCTTTAAACATGAGTTTAAGTGTAGGTTTATGTTGGATTAGGAGATTCTAGAATCCATGCCATATTTTTCTTTTCTTAGTTTGTATGTCCAATAAATCTTTTTACGTAAGTCAATTTTTTGCATATATGAAAATATAGGGGATCGTTCAAATTTCAAACACCATATTCCTCCTGCCTGTAGAGTATGACATTTCATCTTTTGCATATTTTTTTATTCGAGTAAAATTGGTCTCTTATTTTATCACTTCCATTTCTCCTCTCTTACTGTGCCCCTATCCTACATGTTTTCCACACAAGAGAATGCACATACTTAATTATGTTCACCGACTATAATTTATATATGCCTCTCAATTTATCTTTTCAATTTTCGCCATAAAAATTTGGCCTGCGTTGGTATCTTTTTCGTCAATGTTCCTCCATAGTACATTATCTCTGGTTCTTTTTCTTGAATGAAGGTTCCTACATGTTGATGATGCAAGGAGGTGACAAATTTTTTTCTTATATTATCACTTCATTTTTCTCAATAATATTTTGGTTTTTGTGGTTCCTTTTCGTCAATGTTCCTTCATAGTACACGATCCCTCGTTCTTTTTCTTGAAGGTTCATTTATGATGCTTTACCGTATATTTGTCATTTATTAGCACCATGTCATCGGCAATCATGCGTAGGGCCTTTATAGTAACCGTCCCTTAAATTTGTCATATTTTGATATTCATCCCTCAACATTTGGTATCTTTGATTATCAGCCCCTCAAATCTCGTTACACTAAATAAGTTCTTCCATGATGTTGGATATAGGTTTTCTTCTGGTTTTCATTGAGGAACTCTCATGATTGTTTTACAACCAATACTTGAATAACTGCCGAATTACTTTTGACATTGGTAGCAGCTGGCAAAATACATGGTAGATATGGCAACAATTTTCTTTGATTACTCTAACAAAGGAACAATATGATTGCTCTTCTACTGGGGTTACTCTTTTAGTTGAATGCTACAAACAAGTGTGTGCTATATAATATGATAACATTCCTCTGAAAAACTGTTACTATCTCGCTGATGGATTGTCTTGTCATTTTCCCCGAAGGTACCGTGCGATCACAAGTGCATATTATCGGGGAGCTGTTGGTGCTCTCCTCGTCTATGACGTCACTCGTCATGTAACCTTTGAGAACGTTGAAAGATGGCTGAAGGAGCTCCGAGATCACACCGATGCCAACATTGTGATCATGCTGGTGGGGAACAAGGCGGATCTCCGCCACTTAAGGGCAGTCTCCACAGAGGATGCCAAGGCCTTTGCCGAGAAGGAGAACACATTCTTCATGGAGACATCTGCTCTCGAGTCCCTGAATGTCGAGAATGCCTTCACTGAAGTGCTCACCCAAATTTATCGAGTGGTCAGCAGGAAGGCGCTTGATGTTGGCGACGACCCTGCCGCTCTGCCAAAGGGTCAGACCATCAACGTGGGCGGCAAGGACGATGTATCTGCCGTGAAGAAAGCTGGCTGTTGTTCATCTTAGCTCTCAGAAGCCAAAGGGGGGCGACCTTTTCTTTTGATTAGCATCTCCAGAGCTCAGATATACGATTTTCTGCATTTGGATAGAGACGTGACTAGCTCTATGCTGCAGAACGTCCCTCTATGGGCACCTAGTCTTCAAGTGAAAAACAGTCATGACTATAGGTTAGGGAGTCGAAGATGTATTGCTTTAGTGCTTGTTACCATAGCCTTCAGTAGATTGTGATGTTCCTTTTTTTTTTCTCCTTCTTTTGTTATTTTTAGATTCACATGTGGATTACAAGTGTATTAATTTGTTAGAAATTTGTTTTCCTGCTCAAGTGATTGGTCGTTTCTTCAGCCATCAGTTGAAATCTTTTTCCTTCTGGAAATCTTTTTCCTTCTGGAAGTTGCCGGAGAAAGTTCTTAGTTGATCATCTCCATGTTCACCTTCAAAATTTATACACAACTAGAAACATGGGAGATTTCTTGGTGTGTGTATGTTTTAGAATATGGAGATGATCATGAATAACCCCGAGATATCTTCTTCAGCATCATCATTTTATGTGCTGCTTTCAGATGCCGCAGCCATATTTACAGCTACTCTGTAGTTTCATGGCTTTGATCTTGATGTGCATCTCATCTATCAAGGTGATATTATAAATGGATTAGTCCTCAGCCTTGTTTTCTGATCTATTACTCCAAGTCAATCTACAAATGAGAGAATTTCGCCGGTTTCAATTTCTTATAAAGTTTGATTGTCTTGCATCAATCCAGTTTCGCATAGACGTTAGACGTTTGGCATAACTGACGAATGAGATTGGCATTTAGTCCAAGAACCGAAAATAGTGATAATACACGATTTACCCAGTTTAGGATCCCTAACTTGAAAAATGTTAATTTGAGTCGACCTGAGTTTTATGCCTATAAGCCAGATGCATCCTAGGTTGTGGGTGCTTGCAATTTAACTAGTAGCATTAGAACCATAAAATAATTCATGGCCAAGATATGGAGAGGAAAACAGTTCTGCAACCCATCACCCATCTTAGATTTAGTTCCAGCATTTGCTTTCAAGATGCTTCATTTGCTCAGCAACCTGAAAATTTACAAAGATGGTGAACACAGTCACGAAGCAAGTTTGCCCAGCTTCGTCAAAAGCACAAAAGGTTCGAAACATTTCCGAACAAATTTCATTACCAAAACCTAATCGCAAAAGAGAGCTACACCGAGTCTTTACATGAAAATGAACCCCAAACAAAAACAGAAGTAGATAAAGAGCGCATTGCCTTCGTAAAAACTACCACGATTCTACTTCCTCCTCTTATTTCCCGTGAAATCACCCTTGTTGAAGCCTCTCAAATCATTAGTAGTGTCGGCATTGTTCTGTTTCTTCATGCCCTTGCGTCCACCATGCCCGAACTTGGATCCTCTCGTCTCCCTCCTCTTGTTACTCCCATGCTTGCGAAACCCTCCAGACCTATCTCCGGGAGCCATCCCTGGTTTCCTCTTCTTGGATGCAAGGTTAGTAGCTTCACCGTCCAATCCCAAATCCAGCTCTTCGCCTTCCCCTTTGGCAAATCCGCTCTGCTGCCTCTGCTTCCTCCACTTCTTAACAGACTCGATATCCTCTTTCTTGCGTTTCGTCCTCTCCTTGTTCTTCTGGGCCTGTACCTCTTTAGCTATTTTCTTCGTCTCCCTGGCCTTCTTCCTCTCCTCCGCTTCCTCAATCTTCTTCTTCTCCACTAGGAGCTTGCCTTTAATCTTCAACATGTGGGCATCTGCCTTCACCATCTCGGCATAGTAATCTGGAGGCCTGAGAAACGGCAGCTTCATCGACTGTAGCTTGTCGAACGCATGCCTGGCACCCTCCAGAGCCTGGGTGTAAAATGCCATCTCGCGCGCCAAGTCATCGTTCACGTTGATCTCTTCTGGCAAGTCATAGTCTACGCTTAGCCTATGGATCCAATCTACATTCTCCGGCCAGGCTACATCTTCGAGCTTCTCAAGCAGGCCTTCTTTGTTGTGAATAGCATTTTTTGAAGGCTCGGTCAGTGCCACCTCTTCAGCTTCGCTTTCAGACCCAGTATCCATCATTTCTTCATCCATGCCATCCACATAGTCTTCCATTGTTGCTGCCTACCCAGATAACGAAAGCTGAGGTTTATTAAGAACATGCATTTTACGCCGAAGAAGGCATACACAGAAAAAATATAAACCGCATCACATTCTGTGATACACAAAACATATTGCTACTGTATGTGAGCGAAAGGCGAGGCTTGTTGGGCAATAGATCTCATGATCCTATCACTTCCTAACCACAGATATTCACATAAACCACTGAAAGACGCTTAGAATGACAACGGGGTAAAAATGAATGAGATTAAGAACAAGGTTCTCATATATATCAAATTCAGTCCAACCTGTGATATCATTAAACTCCTAATTTTCTCTAGTCTCAGCAATACACATAACTTTCCCACATCTTTGCTATTATATCATAGCACGGAAGAATGTAAAACGTCACATATTATGCCTTGTTGGCTTCAAGCTTTTGCTTAAGCAATTAGACTTTATGCTTCGTATGGAATATGGAAGAAGACTATACCTATATTTTGGGGATAAGGATGTATATCTCCTAAATTGGCACCAAAGTTCTATAATGTCATCTTCTACCAAAGTATATAGACGCTTGGAAAATTAAAGTTGGTCACAAGTAATACCCACCAAAAATTGTGTACAAGAGGAGTAAGCTCATCCCAACGAAGAATCAAAGTCATTGCACAACCGTATCAGATATAACAATCTCCAAACAGAGACCATGAGATGCTAGAAAATTTATAAACTTATAACTTTATTCTAGATATAAGGTCTTATGCCTAATAGGCATATCATCAAATGGTAGATATGCATGTTATACTTGCAAGTCTTTGGGGGGAATAGGAATTCCGGTCATAAGCAATTCTATAATTTATTTCAGATTTTTTATAACCAAAATTTTCGTAGTAGTCCATGGATCCAAAATGCATATATAAAATGTTATGCCAAATAAAAATTTGGGTGTCTGGCCTTTTTCCCATCTCCAAGCGTAGCATATATGCCTGCTAAGAAGACTGTGCAAGAACTGAAGGTCCTAAATAATCCAAGCACATTAAGAAAGTTAAGTTCCCAATATGATTTTATAATGATTAATATATAAAGAAGTGATTTTTACGAGTGGGTTGGGCTTGAAATACCATTCACAAGAATAGAAAGTAGAATTTTGTTTAGGACACGAAACCATAAACCCAAAACAAGATACGAACAACATAATGAGCAACC
The DNA here is from genome assembly GCA_030789695.1 of Scilla litardierei. Classification (NCBI taxonomy): domain Eukaryota; kingdom Viridiplantae; phylum Streptophyta; class Magnoliopsida; order Asparagales; family Asparagaceae; genus Scilla; species Scilla litardierei. The sequence goes on from CM061132.1 coordinate 5,351,444, forward strand.
TTAATATTTGATCACATATATTAATATGAAAAAAAATTAATTCTTCTTTTAAACGTCATAACGCTAAATTTTTTATAAAAAAGGAACTAAAATAAGCCTATCTTCCTAAATTCGAACAAAGAACGAAACGTTGTGTTTCTAATGAAATCAAACGGGACCAAAACCCTAACATTTATTTATCAAAGCACTTCGAAGATCAAATTTTTCTTTCAGATCAATAACCAAACAAACCACACAAGAATAAACCCTAAATCCTTATTGCTACAAAATATCATACACCAAAAGAATCAAAAATAAAACAAACAACAAAAAAGGGAAAACGTTTGGCGCGTGACTAAAGTTTGGAGTCGTTTGGCGCGTGAGGCGCACGTGCGATGGGAGTTGACTGATGGTGGCCGTCGGATTGAAGGAGGTTTCCTCGGATCCGTTGGTTGATGACCGAGAGGAAGGTGGGTCGGGCAGAACACTGCGCGAAGATCCGACTCGTTACTTGGTGGACTTTAAAGTTGGGCCGGTTTTTGCGGGAGGTCTCGTCGGCATAAAAATCTAAATTGATTGCTTTAACTACTCATTGCACATTATTTGCCAATTAGAAGCTCTCTCCTTACGTGGGCTTTATTTGCAAAAACTACAGTAAGCTATTAACGAATTTAATTATACTGTCTTTAACTTTAAACATTTATTGAAAGTAAACACCCTTTAAATATAAAAATTGATCAAAACTCTAAAAAAAAAGTGTACGGTCGTTTTATTAACTGGAATACAACCTTTTAGAATATTTTTTAAATAAACAATTTTAAACAGTGAACAATGTTTCTGATAACAGTGAACATGTTTTTAAAATAACAGTGAACATTTTTTAAATAGGCATATCGAGTGGTCACACAAACTTATGACTTCTTTCTGAGAGCAGTGAACCTTGTTTAAACAATGCAAAAAAAAGGACCATATTTACAGGATTCCAAGCCCATTGTTTTGATAGATGACAGGTCATATGTGTGTAGTTTAATGCCCCGTTATTAAAGTTGCTCCAATATTGAAGGCGCATTTGTCGGATGCGAGATTTGCTGCGACAGCAAGATCTACTGTTGTCTACTGCTCTGTCAAGGTGTCTAAATGGCCCGCCGGCCCGATGCCCGGCCCGCCCAGCCCGGTCAACGGCCCGGCCCGGCCCGGGCCCGGTGCTGTTGACCGGGCCACATGCCTGGCCCGGCCCGGAGCCCGGGCCGGGCTTCCGGGTGCCCAGCCGGCCCGGCCCGGCAGCGGGCCCGGGCTTGGCCCGGGCGTTGGATTCGGCGGGCCGGGCCGGGCCGGCCCGCATGCAACGGTCATATGACCGTTGCGTTTTTTTTTTAAAAAAATTTAATTTAAGGGGGCAGATTTTTTTTTTTTTGGGGGGGGGGGGGTTTGGTAATTTCTTTGGCTTTTGACCAAAAATACCTCTCCCAACGGTCATAAACGGCTATTTTGGAGGGGTATTTTGGGTATTTTACACCGAAAATCCCTATAAATATCACCCCACCCCTCTCATTTTTTTCACAATTCTCATACTCTCAAATTCTCAAACTCTCTCAAACTCTCTCATACGTTCAACTGTTCAAGATTCGTAAGATTCGCAGCCCAAATCGAGCAAGCAAGATCAAGATTCGCGGCCCAAATCGTTATTGCGCCCATCTTCCTCCGCTTTCAGCATCATCTCAGTTCAATCCGCTGTCAACAAATCAGGTTCCTAAATTTTTAGAATAATGTCGGGACCAAACCGTAGGGGCCGGTCGCATACTTTCTACCTCAACACTGAGGAGGAAGATAACTTTGCCATGATGAGGGATAACATCACAGAAACCCAAAATTATGACCATTTGGAAATGTCCCAAAATGAACGTACTGAATCGTTTCAGTACCCAAATATGCAACCTGCCTATACCATGTCTGCACAAACCTCTTCTGTACACGCTGCTACACAATCACAGCCCACTCCTTCTGATGTTCCACCTACACAAGTAACACCACCAACCCAACCCAGATCAACAAAATCTGCGGTTTGGGAGCACTTTTCAATTGAAACTGTCCCGGGCAGAGGCACGCGGGCAGTTTGCAAAATATGTAGATCGGATTTTACTTGCAAACCTTCTGATGGCACAACCCACCTAAAGAGACACCATGCCTCTCACTTAAAAAAGGACCTTAAACAGACCACACTAAACTTATCTGGCGCTTCTTCCTCTTTATCTAATTTCTCATACTCTACTGAGACTTTGAGAAAAGAGATGGCACGATTTGTAATATGTCAAGAATTACCATTTACTTATGGGGAAAGTTCCGATTTAGAAAGATTTAATCAGTTGGCCCTTAACCCTGCCTTTAGAAGAGTGCCTAGAAACACTCTTCGAAGAGATGCTATGGCAGCTTTTGAAGCTGGTAAAGCTAAATTGATTGAAACTTTTGCAGGCCTAAAATCTAGAATAACGTTGACTTCTGATATTTGGACCACAAAATGGGGTGCATCATATTTATGTTTTACATCTCATTATGTAGATAATTCATACTTGCTGAATAAAATGATTATTGGTTTTAGAATGTTAGCGGAATCACATTCTGGTGGTGCTATTGCTAATGTAATAATGGATGTTATTCATGATTTTAATATTGCAGACAAAATTTTTTCAATTACGTTTGATAATGCATCTAATAACACCAGTGCAATTAACGTTTTAAAAAGATCTTTGCCCCTTGATGTGGTCGGGTTGTTCCATCAAAGATGTGCATGTCACGTCTTGAACTTGATAGTTCGCGATGGACTTGCCACTTGTTCACCGTATTACGAAAAAATTAGAAATCTCATGTTGTTTATACATATTTCTGGCCCTAGACGACTTCAGTACAAACAACTGTGTCGTACTAGACAAAAACCATACATGTCATTTAAATTTGATGTTGCATCAAGGTGGAACTCAACTTACTTAATGTTGCGATCCATGCTTAAAAATAGAGAGCAGATTACAGATTATGCACTTACATATTTTTCACATGATCCTGCTTTTGACATTACTGATATAGAGTGGTTAACTGTAGAGCATCTGCATGACTTTTTGGAAGTTTTTTTACTGCTTCAAACAAATTTTCTGGGGTTTACTACGCAACATCTTATTTAGGATTAGAACAATTAGTTTTAATTTCTCATCAGATATCTACGCATAGAGAAAGTACACACCCTGCTATAATGCCTATGATAATTGAAATGTCTGCAAAACTTGCTAAGTATTGGTATCCGGTTCCTCTTCTTTACTCTTTATCTAAAGTTTTTGATCCTCATTTTAAGGAGGATGTTGCACTAGGTTTATTAGAACTGTATTCTGAAAACATGGGATTTTCCCATGTTGAATATGTATCTGCTGCTAAAAATAGCTTAAGAACTTTGTATGCATCTTATGAGGCTAAATATGGTAATGTTTCACACCATTCATCTGTCTCTGCTAGTGCTTCTGCTTCGGCGACTAGTAAGATCGCCTAATGTTAGGAAAGAAGAAACAAAAAACCGTTAGTTCGGATTGTTCTACTAGTGAACTATCCAAATATTTATCTAATCCATTTCCCTTTTCGGAGGAAGCCATGGATGATGAGTATTTTGATCATCTTGCCTGGTGGAAAGGGTATGAATCTGTTTATCCTATTCTTTCCATTATGGCACGAGATTTGTTATATGTACCTATTTCTACAGTTGCTTCGGAGTCTGCTTTTAGTGCAGGTGGTCGCGTTCTGAGCAACAAGAGATCGCGGCTGAAGGAAGACATTGTTGAAGTAGCGGTATGCGCGAAGGATTGGTTCCATGCTGAAAGCCGCTCACAGAACAAGGACCTATCTGAAGATTCCGATGAAGAAGCTGAGTGATAAATTTTTATTGTCTTAGTTGTATTATTTTTCAGTTTTGGCCATTGTATGAAAGATAAGGTTGGCCGATGTAAGTCCCCCCTTCAAAAAAGTTTTTAAGTAATAAAATTTAAAGGTTCAACCCGGGACCTTAGGAAAATTTCGGCTTAATTATCTACTTCCAAATAAACTTAAATTGTTGTGAATGGGTATTTACTGGGTTGGATGAGTTATTGGGCCAACCTAAGTGTTTGGGCCCATATCTGTATAAGCCCACTTGTATTCTCCCCTTTGGCTATAAATATAGACCTGAGGGCTCTCCCCTCAGTAGTTGATTCATAACACGTTATCAGCACGAGCCTCTAAATTTTTCCTTTCCACAAATTTTTTTTTCCGTTCGTTGCGAAGGCGAAGGCGAAGGCGAGACGGGAGATCCACGAGCGCGGTGCAAGGCTTCCTCCATCAAGGGTCGTCATCCGCGTAGGGCTTCGAGCAACCGTCGCTATATCCGGAGGACGGATATAGAGGTAAAAATACTAAAAACGATACTTTTAATCATACGTATGATTGTCCCTCCCCTAGTTCTCGCAAGATCATCATGGGGATTCATCGTCGCCTTGAAAACGACGGACTTTTCATCCCAAAAGTCAATTTTTTTTAGGGTTTTTGAATTTTTTTTAAAAATCAAACCCTAAATCAACCCCGCCGGCGGCCTAGCCCCCCCCGGCCACGCCGTCCCCCCATAGGGGGGGCAGCAGCCGCCGCACCCCCATGCAGGGGGGGCGGCGGCGGCCACTGCCGCCGCTCCCCCCCTGCAGGGGGGCGGCGGCCCCCGAGGCCGCCCCTCCCTCTACAGGGGGGCGACCCCCGCCGCGCCCCCCCCGCAGAGGGGGGCGGCGGCCCCCGCGCCCGCCGTCCCCCCCGCAGAGGGGGGGAGGCGGCCCCCTGGCCGCTTCCCCCTCTGCGGGGGGGGGGGGGGGGGGGGGGGGCGCCGCTCCCCCCCGCAGCGGGGGGCGGTGATTCTGAGAGAATATTACATTTTTTACCCATCATTTAGACTGTATTTTGCATATATGTAATATATAATCTATCTCTAATAAGTGTGTTTTTGTAATATCATTTAATCATAGAGTATTTCGCTTGTTTATATACAAAATACAATTTTCTGGCCTAATTTTGTCTCAATTTTATTTTTCAGAAGAAGCTTGCAATTTTCCGAATCCAACGGCTATTTTTCCACATTTTTCGGAGATCGGAGCAAATTTCTGCGAATTAAAAGGCCCAATAAATCTGTTGTAAAGAGAGAAAAGTAAAAAAAAAAAAAATTATTTCGAAAAAGGGGGGGGCCCACATGCGGGCCCACCCGCCTGTTACAGGCGGGGCCCACCCGCCTGTACAGGCGGGTGCTGGCCCGCCTGTGTACAGGCGGGCCAAGCCCGCCTGTTGAACAGGCGGGCGACCCGCCTGTTCAACAGGCGGGTCAAGCCCGCCTGTTCAACAGGCGGGTCAAACCCGCCTGTTGACCAGGCGGGCGGCCCGCCCGTATTCACTGCGGGCGGCGCCCGCCTCTTCTGAATTCACGCCCGCCTCCGTTGACGCACGCGGGCTGCGTCCGTCAAGCCTGAATGTTGACCCGCAGACCCGTTTGGCTATAAAAAGAGGGTTTTGGGCATAACTTCTCACACACAACTCCAAATTGAGTAATTTTTGTTTCATTTCGAAGCTAAGGAGTTCTTCTATCCATTCCAGAGGAGTTTGCTCAGATCAAGAAGAGTTTTGGGGGTGTTTGGGCTTCAAAAGTGGTGAAAAACTCCCTTTCTTTACCCGTTTGTATTAATTTTGTATTACGGTTTGTATTAAAATTATGTTTCTATTAATGAAACTTTCTGTTTTTGTTACCATGCTTGGCTAGAGTATTGTGGGTGTGTTGTGTGGAAGTTAGTGTTGCTAGGATTTTGCTTTCATGTCTCCATATTTTGTGCACTTATCGAAACCGTTAAAAAGACGTCGATTTCTTCATTTTTTGAAATACGCACAATCCGTAGAGGAATCCGCTTAGGATGACGTGCCGCGAGGTATTGTCTAAAGTGCATCAATCCGTAGAGGAGCCCAAGGAGGGTGATGAACCGCGAGGTTCATCTTTTATAATTTATAATTCAAAGAAATCGTCTCTTTTTCTACGCTATCTTTTTAATTGAAAAAAAATATCATTTTTAAAGTTTTATATTCCGATCCCCATACCTTGGCATGGATGTGGGATTGAGAAACTATGGAGAATGAATAGCATAACCTACTGCAACACTAACGGAAACACAACACACACACGCTTTTTATAAATTACATTTTCACGTTCACGTTACTCCATTTTCAAATCAGCTTTTACCTCACGTTAAAATCAAATCCAAAATCGCCTTCAAATGGTGGTTCATCTCTCATCAAATAACTTTTCTTGCTTAATTCTAAACTGTGAAATTTACAGGTTGCTTTGTCCCTGAGGAATACGATCCTGGTCTCACCAGGTTTACTACTTGACCGACGTCCTATACTTGGGATTATCAGTACAACTTTTTGGACCTGTTAAGTTTTTGGCGCCGTTGCCGGGGACAACGGTCTACATATTTTACGGTTTCCAATTAACTTGGAAAATTCGGTGAGATCGTTCCACTCTTTTGTATAAAAACTTTGTATATCCATTCTTTTTGAATTTTGTCTTGTTTTGTTTTGTTTTATTTGCTTTAATTTCGTTTTAAAAATTTTCAAAACCAAAAAAAATTAGCTTGAGATAAAACAAAAACAACAAAAATATCATCTCTTCTGTTCTTATTTGTTTATGTGGCTTAGAACCCCTAGGACACATAGATTAGTTCGACACGTGAATATGGCACACAACGCAAATGACACCAGTGGAAATGAAAATGACGACCATTCTCAAACTTTTGGAGATAGGTCACTTAGAGATGTGCTCAGACCTACAAGGTCTGCTTCTGGCTCATGCATCGTGCTTCCAGCCGATGCCAATTCCTTTAGTCTTAAACCAGGAATGGTTCAACTTCTCCCTACCTATCACGGTATGGAGAGGGAGAACCCATATTTACATATAAAGGAATTTGAGGATGTTTGCTTAACCTGTGTAGATGGAAAAACGAGCAATGAAACTATTTATCTTAAACTTTTTCCATTTTCACTTAAGGATAAAGCAAAGAATTGGCTTAACGCTTTACCTTCGCACTCTATTACTTCTTGGGTAAATTTACAAGCAGAGTTTCTAAAAAAGTTTTTTCCTTTGCACAGGACTCAGGGGCTAAAGAAACAAATTGTGAACTTCTCGCAGAAAGGAAATGAATCATTTGATGCTGCATGGGAGAGGTTCAAAGACTTGCTACTTGCGTGCCCCCACTATGGATTCGATGAGTACCGCCTCATCGGCTTCTTCTACGATGGGCTTCCCCCTTCCATGAAGCAATTTGTAGAGATGATGTGCAACGGAGAGTTCTTCGACAAAAAGCCAGCTGACGCATGGGATTACTTGGAGTCCATCGCTGAGAGTGCACAAACGTGGGAAGCAACTCCTGATTACGATCGGACAGACCAGCCTCAATCTTCATCCCGTGGAGGCCAGTTTACATTGAAACCAGAGGAGGCATTAGAAGCAAAGATGGAAGCACTCATCACTAGGAAGCTCCAAAACCTAGAGATGAAGGGAGTAAAAGCGGTGACTATTGAAGAGAAGTGTGCTCTTTGCGACAGTCTGGAGCATAATACATCGGGGTGTCCAACCATTCCAACACTTAAAGGTGTGCTCAAGGATCCTAGTCAGGTAAATAACATTTCAAATTCTTATCCAGGTCAAGGATTCAACCCGAACACATACAATTCCAATTGGCGCAACCACCCCAATCTCAGTTGGCAAAACAAGCCACAAGCTTCTCAACCATACAGGCCACCACCTCAAAACAACTATCAAGGTGGAAATCAGAGAAAGAAGGAAGAGTCTGGAGCAGATCCACATTTTCAGACACTTAGCGACACGCTCCAACAGTTCATGCAGCTGCAGCAGAACCAAAATCAACAACTTCAACAACAGCAGCAAACTCAGTTCCAACAGATGCAACAACTTCAGCAGCAGCAACAAACGCAGCAGACTCAGTTTCAACAAATGAATGATGGCATCACAAAGCTTATGGCAAGTTTGGAGAAGGGCAAGCTCCCTGCTCAAACACTCCCGAATCCAAACACGAGTTCATCGTCGGCAATCAGCAACATCAAACCATGCCAAGCGGTGACTACTTTGAGGAGTGGAAAAGAAGTTCAAAAGCCTGAGCCACCGAAGGACACTTCTGAGATGGTGGTAGATGAAGAGGATCGTGAACAGCAAGGAGTACCAGAGGAGAGCGTAAGCAAGGACACAGACGCTTCAAAGACGAGAGTTCCAGAACCAGAGCCTTACTCTCCTCCCGCACCATATCCACAGAGGCTCTTGCATCCAAAGAAAGATAAGTATCAATCTGAAATTCGTGAAATTTTTCAAAGATGTCAGATTAATATTCCTTTATTAGATGCCATCAATCAAATTCCTGCATATGCCAAATTCCTTAAAGATCTTTGCACTGTCAAGCGAAATCTTAATGTTAAGAAAAAGGCATTTTTAACTCAACAGGTCAGCTCTATTTTTCAACATAACACGCCACCCAAATTCAAGGACCCTGGATCCCCTACCATTTCTTGCACCATAGGCACCAAACAGATAGGCCAGGCTCTTCTTGACTTAGGGTCCAGTGTTAATATTTTGCCATATCCTGTGTTTACACAATTGGGACTTGGGGAATTGAAATCCACACCTGTTATTCTCCAATTAGCTGATAGATCTGTGAAAATCCCGAGGGGATGTGTTGAGGATGTACTTGTCCAAGTGGATAAGTTTTACTACCCCGTGGACTTTATTGTATTAGATCTTCAGGGACCCCAGTCTGCCACTCCAACCCCGATTATTTTAGGTCGACCCTTCCTAGCTACTAGTAATGCTATTATTAACTGCAGGAATGGTCAACTTAAACTTACTTTTGGCAACATGTCATTGGATCTAAATATTTTTAATGCTTGCAAAATGCCAACAGGGGTAGAGGAGTATGAGGAAGTAAGCATGATTGACGCTCTTGTTGTTGATCATTTTGATGAAGAATTCGTTTCTGCTATTGATTTTGTTGATCAACTATGCGACGGTATTGACGATAAATCTTTTTTACAGGAAGCTGGAGAGGTGTCTCGCACCACCTGGGTGCCACGTTTTGAGCCACTACCATTGGAAACACCGTGCCAAATGCCATCCGACCTTGAGCATCCACGGCTGGAGCTCAAACCATTGCCATCGTATTTGAAATACGCTTATCTTGGAGAAGACAGTACATTTCCTGTGGTAATATCTTCCAAACTCTCTTTAGAACAGGAAAATGAATTGTTAAATGTTTTGAAGAAACATAAGAGGGCAATAGGATGGACAATTGCTGATATCAAAGGTATTAGCCCTCTTATATGTGCACATCATATATATTTAGAAGATGATACCAAACCTACCCGTGAACCACAACGAAGGTTGAACCCAACCTTAAAAGAAGTAGTTAAGGGTGAGGTTTTAAAATTGCTTGATGCGGGTATCATATACCCCATTTCTGATAGTAGATGGGTTAGTCCGACCCAAGTTGTACCAAAAAAATCTGGGTTGACTGTTATAAAAAATGAAAACAATGAATTAGTACCCATGAGAACCGCCACTGGATGGCGTATGTGCATAGACTTTAGGAAGCTAAACTCCAAGACACGAAAAGACCACTTCCCTCTTCCCTTCCTAGACCAAATTTTAGAGAGAGTGGCTGGGCACGAGTTTTACTGCTTCCTAGATGGATACTCCGGTTACTACCAAATTGAAATAGCCCCAGAGGATCAAGAGAAGACCACCTTCACTTGTCCCTTTGGAACCTTTGCTTTTCGGAGAATGCCATTTGGTTTATGCAACGCCCCTGCAACTTTTCAACGATGCATGTTAAGTATATTTGATGATATGGTTGAAAAGATTGTAGAAGTATTTATGGACGATTTTTCCGTGTATGGTAACTCTTTTTCTGATTGTTTGACTAACTTGGCTAATGTGCTGCATAGATGCATCGAAAAGAACCTGCTCCTTAACTGGGAAAAATGTCACTTCATGACCACTGAGGGCATTGTCCTTGGTCACATAGTCTCCAGGGAAGGAATACAGGTAGACAAAGCCAAGGTAGAAGTCATCGAGAAGTTACCCACTCCAAAATGTGTTAAGGACATTCGGTCCTTCCTTGGTCATGCTGGATTCTACAGGCGGTTCATAAAGGATTTTAGTTTGATTTCACGTCCTTTATGCACACTTCTTATGCATGACACTGAATTCATTTGGACAGAAGAGCGTAAAAACTCTTTTAATACTTTAAAACAAGCACTTATATCTTCTCCTATTTTGCAGGTACCAGATTGGACACTGCCATTTGAGATCATGTGTGACGCCAGCAATTTTGCAGTTGGCGCAGTTCTTGGACAACGGAAAGACAAATCTCCAGTTGTCATTTACTATGCAAGCAAGAGTTTGAATGAAGCTCAGCGAAACTACACCACCACGGAGAAGGAGCTGCTTGCCGTAGTTTTTGCTTTGGAAAAATTTAGGAGCTACATTTTGGGATTTCCCATTATTATTTTTACAGATCATTCCGCTCTTAAATACCTTTTGTCCAAGAAAGATGCAAAGCCAAGACTTATACGTTGGATTTTACTTTTGCAGGAATTCCAGGTGCAGATAAAAGATAAGAAAGGAGTTGAGAATCATGTGGCGGACCATCTTTCACGACTAACCATTGGTACAGAATCCGCCTCCATTCCAATTCAAGACTCCTTCCCAGATGAGCACCTATTTTCCGTCTCCACACTTCCATGGTATGCAGATATTGTCAATTTTTTGGTAACTGGTAAGACTCCTTCAACTTGGTCAATTCATGATAAGAAAAGGTTTAATCACGAGGTAAAATCATTTTTCTTTGATGATCCATACCTTTATAAATATTGCAATGATCAAATAGTAAGGAGATGTATACCAGACCAGGAAATAGATAGTGTCTTGCATTTTTGTCACAAGAGTGCATGTGGGGGACATTTTTCGGCTCATAAAACTGTGGCAAAAATTTTACAATGCGGATTTTATTGGCCAAGCATGTTTAAAGATACTTTTTCATTTTGTAAGTCATGCTTGCCTTGCCAACAGTTGGGGGGAATCACTAGGAGGAATATGATGCCATTAAACCCTATATTGGAAATTGAAATTTTTGATTGTTGGGGTATTGATTTTATGGGGCCATTTCCCTCTTCTTTTGGACATACTTTTATTTTACTTGCTATTGATTATGTGTCTAAATGGGTTGAAGCTATCCCTTGCAGAACAAATGATGCGTCTGTCGTACTCAAGTTCATGAAGGAACATATCTTTGCACGCTTTGGGGTGCCCAAGGCGATGATTAGTGATGGAGGCTCCCATTTCTGCAACCGTCTTTTTGCAAGCTTGATGACAAAGTTTGGGGTGAAGCACAAAGTCTCTACACCTTACCACCCCCAAACTAATGGCCAGGCGGAGTTGGCCAACAGGGAGATAAAGAATATTCTCCAAAAGACGGTGAATCCTACTAGAAAGGATTGGAGCATCCGACTTCCTGAAGCATTGTGGGCATACCGTACCGCCTACAAAACCGTATTAGGGATGTCTCCTTACCGTATTGTCTACGGAAAGCATTGTCATTTGCCCGTCGAAATTGAACATAAATCTTTTTGGGCGGTGAAGAAATTAAATTTTGATGCTGATTCTTCTTCTTCTTTACGCAGGTTGCAATTGGTTGAACTTGAGGAGCTGAGGAGAGAAGCATACGACAATGCAAAATTGGCAAAAGAAAGATTGAAAGTTGCACATGATCGCACCATACTGAGGAGAGAATTTGTTCCAGGTCAAAAAGTGCTCTTGTACAATTCGCGCTTGCATCTCTTCCCAGGAAAGCTACGCTCCAAGTGGAATGGACCCTATATTGTAAAAATGAGTTATCCACATGGAGCAGTGACCTTAGTTAACCCGAAAGATGGCAATGAGTTCAAGGTCAACGGCCAGCGCTTGAAGCACTATCACGAGCCATGGCCACAGGAGGACGACACCATGCTACTTACAGACCCACCTTCTGGTGGTAACTAAATAGGTGTGTTCTTTCCATAACTCTTTAGTGTTAGTTTATATACTACTAAATAAATGTGCATCTTACCCTTCAAACATCGAGGACTATGTTTACTTTTAGTTGGGGGAGGACGTGTTTTTGTTTAAAAAAAAAAAAGAGAGTTTGCATATATAGTTTGCTTATTTTTTTATATATATACCAACAAGACAGGCGGGAATACTCACCACTATACTACAACGGTCTACATGGACGTGTTTTTGTTTAAAAAAATAAAAGAGAGTTTGCATGGACGTGTTTTTGGCGCCGTTGCCGGGGACAACGGTCTACATGGACGTGTTTTTGTTTAAAAAAAAAAAAGAGAGTTTGCATATATAGTTTGCTTATTTTTTTATATATATACCAACAAAAAAAAACCAGAATGTTGAGTTTTTCACCAAGAACCATTTATATGTCCATTTGAAGTGAAATTTCCATCAAAATTTAATTGAACACCTATATTCATTATTGTCAAAATAGATTAAGAATGTTTTACCCCTGCGAAGAATTTTACATTATCATGACTTTCATGTAAACTGGTGCATGTATCTATAATTGTACTCTCATGAAACTATTATTTGGTTCACGCAATTTCATGTCACGAATTGGTAATTATATGAAGAAGGTTATAAATTCTAAGGATAATAGCCAATCACATACACCAACTTACTAATGACTAAGTGATGGAGAATATTACTCAAACATGTCTCATGTCAAAAAAAAATTATAAAAAATAAAAAAAATGAATAAAATGCACCGTTCTTCCAGCTTCTTTTAGTAGCCGGGTCCTCGTGCCTCAGGAAGCATGGGGCTTCGCGCCGAAAAATGAAGTATGGGGGAGTGCATAATAAATCTTTAGACATTCCGAGTTATTAAGTCTGAGGGGTTTTTCAAAGCCTAATGCCCTAAAACCATCTGGTTTGGGAGTCATTGACCTAACGCTCGTTACATGGATTGTTCTAAATGGTTAAAAAAAAGAGAAAAGAAAAAAAAAGAAAAGAAAAGAAAAAAGATATGAGATAGTTTGAGTAGATTCAAAATCATGATCTGATGATTTGGATGTTGTGATGGCCTATTCCTATGAAATTTACAACCTAGGACATGTGATTACCTATTTCATTAAACAATTTGTGCGATACTGAATATGTGTGGATTGAGATAAAATTGTGATTCTTTGCATTAGTCCATGAAAACATGATAGGTATTGAACTTTGTTGGGTAATATTATTCTTAATTCATTTTAAGCTTATTGAAGTGAATATGAGGTGTATGACATATTGTTGGAATATTCGCTTATTTTGCTAAGAGACTAGCAAAAAGCTAGTTGGGGGGTGTGATTCTGAGAGAATATTACATTTTTTACCCATCATTTAGACTGTATTTTGCATATATGTAATATATAATCTATCTCTAATAAGTGTGTTTTTGTAATATCATTTAATCATAGAGTATTTCGCTTGTTTATATACAAAATACAATTTTCTGGCCTAATTTTGTCTCAATTTTATTTTTCAGAAGAAGCTTGCAATTTTCCGAATCCAACGGCTATTTTTCCACATTTTTCGGAGATCGGAGCAAATTTCTGCGAATTAAAAGGCCCAATAAATCTGTTGTAAAGAGAGAAAAGTAAAAAAAAAAAAAATTATTTCGAAAAAGGGGGGGGCCCACATGCGGGCCCACCCGCCTGTTACAGGCGGGGCCCACCCGCCTGTACAGGCGGGTGCTGGCCCGCCTGTGTACAGGCGGGCCAAGCCCGCCTGTTGAACAGGCGGGCGACCCGCCTGTTCAACAGGCGGGTCAAGCCCGCCTGTTCAACAGGCGGGTCAAACCCGCCTGTTGACCAGGCGGGCGGCCCGCCCGTATTCACTGCGGGCGGCGCCCGCCTCTTCTGAATTCACGCCCGCCTCCGTTGACGCACGCGGGCTGCGTCCGTCAAGCCTGAATGTTGACCCGCAGACCCGTTTGGCTATAAAAAGAGGGTTTTGGGCATAACTTCTCACACACAACTCCAAATTGAGTAATTTTTGTTTCATTTCGAAGCTAAGGAGTTCTTCTATCCATTCCAGAGGAGTTTGCTCAGATCAAGAAGAGTTTTGGGGGTGTTTGGGCTTCAAAAGTGGTGAAAAACTCCCTTTCTTTACCCGTTTGTATTAATTTTGTATTACGGTTTGTATTAAAATTATGTTTCTATTAATGAAACTTTCTGTTTTTGTTACCATGCTTGGCTAGAGTATTGTGGGTGTGTTGTGTGGAAGTTAGTGTTGCTAGGATTTTGCTTTCATGTCTCCATATTTTGTGCACTTATCGAAACCGTTAAAAAGACGTCGATTTCTTCATTTTTTGAAATACGCACAATCCGTAGAGGAATCCGCTTAGGATGACGTGCCGCGAGGTATTGTCTAAAGTGCATCAATCCGTAGAGGAGCCCAAGGAGGGTGATGAACCGCGAGGTTCATCTTTTATAATTTATAATTCAAAGAAATCGTCTCTTTTTCTACGCTATCTTTTTAATTGAAAAAAAATATCATTTTTAAAGTTTTATATTCCGATCCCCATACCTTGGCATGGATGTGGGATTGAGAAACTATGGAGAATGAATAGCATAACCTACTGCAACACTAACGGAAACACAACACACACACGCTTTTTATAAATTACATTTTCACGTTCACGTTACTCCATTTTCAAATCAGCTTTTACCTCACGTTAAAATCAAATCCAAAATCGCCTTCAAATGGTGGTTCATCTCTCATCAAATAACTTTTCTTGCTTAATTCTAAACTGTGAAATTTACAGGTTGCTTTGTCCCTGAGGAATACGATCCTGGTCTCACCAGGTTTACTACTTGACCGACGTCCTATACTTGGGATTATCAGTACAACTTTTTGGACCTGTCAGGCGGCGGCCTTCACCGCGCCTCCCGTTCAGGGGGGCGGCGGCGGCACCCCCCTTCAAAACCCTAATTCCCAAATTTAAAAAAAAACAGAGAGATCTGTGGGCTTGAAGCCCATAGCAGATCTGTGGGCTTCAGGCCCACAGATTTTCACAAAAAAAAACAGATTTGTGGGCCTGAAGCCCACTACAGATCTGTGGGCTTCAGGCCCACAGATTTCCAAAAAAAAGCCCTATGGGCCTGAAGCTGATTATCTACTTGTTCACATTATTACCTATTATTTTAGTATTTAAGGGTTATTTATCTATTTAGGGTAAGTTGTAAATAAGTTGAATATTTTAATATTTTTTAAATATTTTAAAGATTTTTTTACCAAGTTTCAAATTTTTTTTTAATTTTTTTAATTTTTTTTTTAAAAAATGGGGTGGCCCGTGGCCCGGCCCGGGCCCAGGCTAGGCCGGGCCGCGGGCCGGGCTTCCGCCCCCCCGGCCCCCTCCGGGCCGGGCCGGCCCGGCCCGGCCTCCGCCGGCAGCCGAGCCGGGCCGGGCTGGCCCGGAGCCCGGCCAAAGCCCGGCCGGGCCCGGGCCGGGCCGGCCCGTTGGACACCTTGACTACTCTGCAACTTGACAACAGCAAGATCTACAACTGTTTGGTTATTGACAGCAAGATCAATAACCAAACAACCCATACAAGCATAAACCCTAAATCCTTCTTGCTACAAAATAGCATACACCAACGGAATTAAAAATAAAACAAACAAAAAAAAGGAAAAAGGGGTTAAAAGGGAAAACGCTACCTTAAACGCCGTCGCAGCTACCGGACGGTTCGGAAGAATCGGAACAAGCGTCGGCTGATTCGGCTGTGACGACAGTTTTTTAATCTTGCGACGTGGAGTCGTTTGGCGCGTGAAGCGCACGTGCGATTTTCACCAATGGTGGAAGTCGGATCGAAGAAGGTTTTTGGGAGCTGCCCAGGCCTCTCCTTTTGCACGAAAGTATAAGTTGGGAAAGCTGAGAAGTGTGGATTCTGATGCGAGAGAAATTTGGGTTTGAAAGTTGGAAGTGGGACCGTAGCAACTTTCTTGTGTATGTGTGTTCTTTTGAATTTAAAAGTTAAGATAGAAAGTAAGATGTGTGGTCCACTTTTGATAAAATAAATAATTAATTATTATTAAAGTATTCATCGGATGTTTATTTTTAAATAAAAAAACAAAATCAGCGAATGGCAGAAGTAGATGGCGCGGAGAGAGAAGGGGGTGGGGCCCACAAACTTGGATTCCTTTGTAATCCCCGCATTTTGCGGGGATTTTTGGAATCCGAAAACAGCCGGACACATCAGCTTTCCATGCTTCAAAATTTTTTGGCAAAAGAACAAGAAAACAGAAAGCAGAGGAGAGATCAGAAGATGGGACAGTGAATAGTGAATTTTTGGAGGAATCTCCTCAACAATCCGAGAAAAGAACAGCCCCTAAGTGTTGGATATGGATGACGTTTGTACACCCTTGTGGGGGATGTACGAGGGAATACGGACCTTGAACGTCGCGCACACGAAGTCGTGTGCAAAGGGAATCTGTTCCCTAGCGGAGAGGATCTCTGTATGAGCGGGAAAGTCGCATTATATATGCATAAGTGCATGCGACATATGGCTAATAAAGGGGGAATATCTTAAGCTTATGTTGTACCATGCATATGGTACAACTTAAGCTTATAATGTGCCATGTATCATGGTACACCTTAATTAAGTTGTTCCAAAGGAACAACTTACCCTAAAATAACTACCTTGGGGGCTATAAATAAGACCCAAGGGTAGCCATTTTCCTTACACATTTTGCATGAAATTCATGCATGCATCTTCTTCATAGCGAAGCTCTGCAGAAATATTTCCTCTCCCTCCATCCAAGTTCTTAATCTAAAATAGAGATTTAGATTGTGGGATTAGTAGCCTTACTCCGTTCGTGAGTAGACTCGATCCGTCGTGGCGAATCCGAAGGCGAAGTTCGTAGACTACCGTGCCGCGTACGCAAGCGTAAGTCTAAACTTCATGTTATCGATCCTAACTCTGTTTTGGACAGGATCCAACATTGGTATCAGAGCCATATGGGTTCGCCCCGGTCAATCCACCGCCCCGTCGAAACTACGAACGAGTCGTTGTCTTTTTCACGAATGGGTCTCCTACTATTACAGATATAGTAGGAACGCTTCGTGACGGAGAGAACGCTGTAACGACTGCTTTTCATGTGTCTGGATTTTATGTATTATAATATATGTTTTGGTGGATTTTCTCCTCTTGTGTGGTTTTCGTCTCCGTAGTTTTCATTTTCGATCGATTCGTCGTATTTTCTCGCTTCTTTCTTAGGATTGTCGATTTCGAAGTTTGTCACTCGTGACGGGCTTCATAACGGTCGTTTCTAACTATTAGATCAAGCCTAGGAGTCTTAGGAATCGATCCCGGGGCCCCGCGCTCCGTATCGGTACTTTCTGTGCTCATTAGCCGGTGTAAGAAGGGCCACCGACCGACTAGATGATGATCCAGTCGGTCGGCAATCCTTCTTGGACCAACTAGTTAGCTTTCTAAATTTCTCAGGAGTTACTGTTTATCGTTAGTCGGTCTAAGAACGTTGGTTGACCGACTAGGTTGCAAACTAGTCGGTCAGCAATGCTTCTTGAACCGACTAACTCATCAAATTATTTTTGTATCAGTTACTGTTTACTCTTAGTCGGTCTAAGAACGTTCATCGACCGACTAGTTGCCAAACTAGTCGGTCAGTATTTGTTCATGAACCGACTAACTCTAGAATCCTAATTTCACCTGTAGCTACTGTTTACACTTAGTCGGTCTGCGTTGGTCGACCGACCGACTAGTTGTCAAACTAGTCGGTCAGTGGTTGTTCTTTGACCGACTAACTAGTGCTGTAAACCCTAGTTTTGCCCTAGCCGCCAGCCTAGCCTATAAATACCCAACCCAAACGTTTTCTTCCCCTCCAACTCGACCCTAAACCCTAAAATCGCCCCCATTGATCCCCCACCTTCCTCCAAGCTCCATTGCTTCATTCCAAGCCCTAAATCCATCATCCAAACCATCCATCTACCCTATCTACCTCTCATCTTCCCCAAAATCTCACCAAAACCCATCAAATCCCCAAATCCCCCAAAACCCTAGTTTCCCCAATCTTCTCCAATCTTCTCCAGATTTGATCCTAGGGTTCCCCGGAGTGTTCCTTCCGTCTCCTCTCGGTAAGAGATCGATCTACCGTTGTTTTTATAACTTATTTATAATTTTGGTGAAACCCTAATTAATTTCATGTGTTTGGTGTTTGTTTCCCCCTAAACAGCGATTTCCTCGTAGATAGCATCCGTGTGACGAGGTTGACCGTCATCCCCGGTGCTAGGCAAGTGAAACTTGCCACTTAGGGTTTAGGCCATGGTTTAGGCCATTTGCATGTTGTAGGCGTAAAAGAGGCTAGGCGACGAAATGAAACTCGCCTAGGCGCAAATTAGGGATTTAGCTTGACAACGAAGCTAATTCCGACTATTAGCATGTTGCACAATTACCATGTCATGTTTACTTTCAATTAACGGTACGCGAATATGTTCATGTCATTGCATTTTGCCTGTCACGTTTAATTTAAATTAACGGTACGCAAATATCTGTTCATGTCTTTGCATAGTGATTATTCATCGTGATTGCGTAGCGCACGCTACAATATTATATTCCTGGCTCGTGTTCCAGAAGCGAGCTTAGTGAGTTGGAAACCCCAACGCTCGACACATATGGGTGGGGTAAGAGATAAGCGGCCTGAGCCCCGAGTTGGCCTGATCCGCCACTCCGGCCAGCAGGTGGACTCTCTAGTGCACAAGTGATTAATAGTGATAGAGATAAGCGGCCTGAGCCACGAGCTGGCCAGCAGGTGGACTCTCTATGCACTAAGTGTTTACCAGTGACAAGTGATTAATAGTGGTAGAGATAAGCGGCCTGAGCCACGAGCTGGCCAGCAGGTGGACTCTCTATGCACTAAGTGATAAGTGATAAGTGATAAGTGATAAGTGATAAGTGATAAGTGATAAGTGATAAGTGTTAAATGATAAGTGATTAGTGATTTGGTAGCTTTTGCTACATTGTGCATGCTTGCTTCTCTTTTTAAACTGTTGCATCATGCTTAACTGTCATGTCATTACTTAATACTATAACTGCTAGGTTGCTAGATGCCTCACTTTCAGTTTCCTTGCCCAAGTCTTTTAGACTTGCTGACATGTGCCCCTTTACTCTTTTGGGTGACACATGTTAGATCCTGAGCCCGAGTACCTCGTTGAGGACGAGGTGTTTGCTGACGTCGAGCCCGAGCTTGTGTTTGACGGGGAGTACGTGGACACTGGGGACCAGTCCTAGTGTCTCCGTTGCATTTTATTTTGTTAGACAGTTGTTTGTTATTGGTGCGTGGCACCCATACCTTGTTATGTTGTTGCTTTTGTTGGCCTTGTTCTGGGCCTTTAGACTCTTTTCTTTTAGCCTGGTGGCTTTTCTGGATGTTGAACATATTTGTGATGTTGGACAATATTTGTGAGATGCGAATTTTATTTCAGTCTCTCCTTGTGTTATTATTGCTATTCTGTTGTGGTTACAGGGACCTGTTTATGTATCGTGGACGCTTATCGGGTTTGGGGCTTCACAGCTCCACTCTCGTGCGGACCTTTTCACGTCTCGCCTCCATTTTAGGGAAGCGGGTCGTGACAACGCAGCGGTTGTTCTTTTC
Organism: Scilla litardierei; assembly: GCA_030789695.1. Classification (NCBI taxonomy): domain Eukaryota; kingdom Viridiplantae; phylum Streptophyta; class Magnoliopsida; order Asparagales; family Asparagaceae; genus Scilla; species Scilla litardierei. Next base: position 5,371,218 of record CM061132.1, read on the forward strand.
ACGTTAGGGTCTCCTATCATTATGTATATGGTAGGAACTCTCCGTGACGGGAAGAACCGACCGTTCACGTAGTACGTTATTCATTTTTGGCACACGGCCATTAAGAGATAACTAATTTCTTCGACGAACGGGTGCTTCATCGAGGAAGATGATGTAAGTTATTTCCATCGGGTAAGAGGAAAATTTGGTGCATGTGCACCATGGCCAAATGGGCCATGAAGGCCATGCACACCCTCTCCTCATGCGGAGGGGGTTGGCTACGGCCAATAACCACCGGCGACCACCCCATCAAGGGGGAGAAGAAAGTGCGGCAACCCCATTCAAAGGGGGTGGCCGGCCATGGCCAAAGGGGCCATGGCCGGCCAACGCCGAAAGGCCTTGACCATGGCCGGCCATGGCCAAGCCATGACCGGCCATGGCCAGGCCGGCAGTGGCCGGCCAAGGCCGGGCCGGCAGTGGCCGGCCTTGGCCAAGGGCCTGCCGGCCTGCCGGCCCTGGCAGAGGCCAGGGCCGGCGCCCTGGCCACTGCCAGGGCCGGCAGGGCCAGGCCGGCCCTGGCAGAGGCCAAGGCCGGCGCCCTGGCCACTGCCAGGGCCAGGCCGGCCCTGGCAGTGGCCAGGGCCGGCGCCCTGGCCTCAGGCCAGGGCCTGGCCGAGGCCAGGTCAGGAGCCCTGGCCCCGGCCAGCGGCCAGGGCCTGGCCGAGGCCAGGGCAGGAGCCCTGGCCCCGGCCAGTGGCCTGGCCGGCCGGCCCTGGCAGAGGCCAGGGCCTGGCCGGCCCTGGCCGAGGGGGGCAGGCCCCCTGGCCGGCCAAGGCAGAGGCCCTGGCCGGCCATTGGCCAAGCCCCGGCCAGGGCAGAGGCCCTGGCCGGGAGAAGTTGCAGTTCGAATATTGGTCGACCAATTTTGTGTTTTTGGTCGACCAATCTGGCAGAAGGTCTGGGTCGACTGTAAATTTGTCAACTAACCCATACGGGGTGACAAAGGGCGTTGGTCAAACTCGAATGTGTCGATTAGCCCATACGGGGCTAACCACAGTGCCGACTAGTTCATACGGGACTAACGTTTTAATGAAGTTTTTCATTGGGCTCTACTCCGTGAAGACTAGCCATAGTGCTCTACTTCATGCGAGATTAGCCAAGTCATTGTGCTCTACTCTACGGAGATTAGCCAATGTACTTATGAAATTGTGCTCTACTCCTTGAAGATTAGCCTTAGTGCTCTACTTCATGAGAGATTAGCCATGTCATTGTGCTCTACTCCACGGAGATTAGCCAATGAACTTGTGACGTTGTGCTCTACTCTACGGAGATTAGCCAATGTATTTTAAATTCGTTTTGAAAAAATACGTTTTTCAAAAACGCTTTTCCGCTGCAAAGTACTATAAGAGTACTAACATTTGATAAAGTGAGGGAGAAATATTGAAAGTTACTCTAGATGGTGATTGGAAACATAGTGACCTTTCCGATTCTAGAGTAACATCTTCAATATTTTTCGAAAGTAACTTATCAAATACTCGTTTTCCGCTGCTAGTACTATAAGAGTACTATTGTTTGATAAGTGATGGGGGAATATTGAAAGTTGTTCTAGATGGTGATTGGAATCATAGAGACCTTTTCGATTCTAGAACAACACCTTCAATATTCTTCGAAAGTAACTTATCAAATATAATATAATTCCAAGTGGGATTTGAATTTTAGAACTATCCAAATGGGATATTCTATTATCATTTCAAGTGGGAGTTATATTTTAAGAATTTTTTATGCAATGTTTTTGATCGAACCTTCGGTTTTGTGTCTTTTGCAGCATTTTAAAAGTAAAATGTCTTCCGCTTCAAAGAATATCATCGCTGAGTTAAACAAAGGTGAAAAACTCAACGGTGATAATTACAAACTTTGGTCCATTAAGATACAATACGTTTTAGAGGAGCAAGAAGTGCTCGAAACTCTAAAAAACGTAATGATTGAACCCGAGTTGGGCACTACGGCCCAACACCGAAGAGACAAGGAAGCTTTTGATGCTTGGTCTCGGAAGAATAAGATAGCGCGCATTACGTTATTAAGCAGTATGGCTGATGACATAATGCGCATCTTCCGAGAACATGACCTAGCCATGGACATATGGTCCAAGCTAGAGGAGAAGTTCGGTGGCACATCGGTGTCCAAACTTCGCGCCTTAACTATAAAGTTCGATACATATAAGAAACGTCCAGATCATTCCATAGGGAAACATCTGCGACATATGGCGAACCTTATCTCGGAGTTAAAGGACGCAGGTCATGTGCTCACAGATGAGCAACAAATCCAAGCAGTCATACGTTCCCTACCAAATGGGTGGGATCAGATGAAGATGCATCTCACTCATAATGAGAGCATCAAGACCTTCAACGATGTTTCCAAGCACCTCGAATTAGAGGAAGAGCGGCTTGCGGCTGCCAAGCCAGGTGCAGAAGTGCACATGGTTGCTAGTTCCTCACACGGGGGAAAGAAACGTAAAGATCGTTCGAAGTCTTCTAATGAACGTAATAAGCAACCTGAGTCTACCAAGGAACCCAAACATAAGGGTGGACACAAGAAATGGCACAAGAAGAAAGACTTGAAAAGGATCAAGTGCTTCAAGTGCAACAAGCTCGGTCACTATGCTCGTTCGTGTACGAGTGGAAGTGACGAGGTAACTTGTAATACTAGTTACATATGTGTTTCTAGTTCACTATTTCTTGTGGAATCTAATCCATTTTGGGATAATTGATTCAGGTGCCACCGACCACATAGCAAAGGACAGACGGTCCTTCGTGGAGTATCACCGGATACTCAAGGAATGAAGTGGATCAATGTAGGAAACAACACACGTGTTGAAGTGAAAGGCGTTGGGACTCGCAAGCTTGTCTTGGACAACGGCCGCACTATCCTACTTCATGATGTTCTCTTCATTCCATATATTCAAAGGAATATTAAAATTGTGGTCAATTTATTGGGTCTTGGTTAATGGTTGGTTCCTTCATGTTTGTAATATGGACCTATTTTTTGTAATAATTCCTTTATTGGTACTGGGTTTGTATTTCAAAGGATTTATTGAAATAAGTACAATGTATTTCCTCATGTAATGAAAATTTCCTTGTGACAAATTTTTTGACTAATGAGTCTAATATAATTTGTTGGCACACAAGGCTTGGTCATATTGGACCAACGCGTATGGATAGACTTGCCAAAACGTGGCCTTCTATCCAATGTTTCAAAGGTTGAAATGTCGACCTGCGAACATTGCCTTGAAAGGAAATCTTGTCGCAAGCCGTTTGGAACCGGCACAAGGGCCAAGGTTCCATTACCGCTTATCCATTCGGACATATGTGGTCCGATGAATGTCAAGACAAGACGCGGGAAGTCCTATTTCATCACTTTTAATTGATGATTTCACCCGATTCGGTAATATCTATTTGATATCCCACAAAAGTAAAAGCACTTTAATGATCGCAAGATTAAGGTCATGCGAACCGATAGGGGCGGTGAATATCAATCAACAAGTTTAAAGGAACTTTGTGATGAAAAAGGCATAGTACATCAGGTAACTATGCCTTATACTCCTCAACAAATTGGTGTTGCAGAAAGGAGGTATAGGACTTTAATGAAAAATGGTCTGTTCAATGATGGCGCAAGCTAACTTGCCAATCACCTTCTAGGGTGATGCATTATTGACAACCGTTTTCATTTTAAACCGCGTACCCTCGAAATCAGTTAGCTCCACTCCTTATGAGTTGTGGAACCAAAGGTCTCCTAACTTAAACATTTTACCTTGAGTTTGTGCATTCAACGCACATATTTCCTCCCATAAGTATGACAAACTTGGGCCATGGGGAAGGAAATGTATCTTTAAACGATACGCATTAAACTCCAAAGGTTATGTTTTTGTTAGTCAGGAAGACAATGGTGTGCTAATTGAGTTTGAGTCGAGGGATGTCACTTTCTTGGAAAACGAGTTTCCAAGACAGGGCGAGATAAGTCAGGACTTATCTCTATTTGAGATTTGTGATCAAGAAGGATTACCTCATTCGAGTGGGAGAATTCTTGGTGAAAACGAAAATACTTTTCAACCTTCACCAATGGATTATACGAATGACGATTATCCTATTCCATACGGGAATAATGATCCAAGTGGGAGCAATTCTAACAACATTTCAAGTGGGAGTGATATTAGAATTGATCTAAATTCGAGTCAACAAGGACTTAAAGAATCTCAAATATGCCACATCATGCCCTGCAAAAGACAAATGGATGGAAGCGATGAAGGAGGAATTGAAATCCATAAAAGTTAACCAAGTCTGGGACTTAGTTAACTCACCCAGAGGACATAGAGCAATTGGGAACAAATGGGTTCTCAAGATCAAGCATAAGGCTGATGGCTCTATAAATAGATATAAAGCTCGCCTTGTCGCGAAAGGTTTTACGCAACAGGAAGGGATAGACTACGAAGAGACCTTCTCACCTGTTGTGCGTTTTACCTCGATTCGCCTGATTCTGGCGATGGTAGCTTGCTTATACCTCGAATTACATCAGATGGATGTAAAGACTGCCTTTCTCAATGGAGAATTGGACGAGGAGATCTATATGGAACAACCAACAGGGTTTGTAAAAGAAGGAAACAAACATAATGTTTGTAAACTTCGTAAGTCCATATATGGTCTTAAATAATCCTCGAGGCAATGGTATATACGATTTCAAGAAGTTGTCTTATCAAATGGATTTTTTTCCATGCTTGATGAAGATAACTGAGTATATATCAAGAGGATTAAAAGCAAGTATATTATCATGTCTCTATATGTAGATGACATTTTAATAGCCAGAAATGACAAGGGCTTTGTAATGAGTATCAAGGCTTGACTTTCATCAGTATTTGAGATGAAAGGCATAGGAAAAGCCGCATATATTCTTGGAGTTAAGATTTCAAGGAATCATTCGAAGAAACTTCTTTCTCTTTCACAGGAGACTTATATAAAGAAGGTTCTAGAATGATTTAATATGCAGGACTGCAAGTCCATTGATATTCATATAAGCATATGCGATAATTTATATCTGGAATCGTGTCCAAAGAACCAAAAGGAAAAGGAAATTATGGAAAAAGTTCCATATTCCAGTACAGTTGATAGTCTTATATACACTATGGTGTGTACGAGACCGGACATCTGTTTTGCCGTTGGAAATGGTAAGCTGTTACCAATCCAACCCAGGGCAAGAACACTGGAAAGCGGTTAAGAGGATAAAGCAGTATCTTAAAGGAACTGCAGATTTGCAAAAGACTATGATAAAACCAAGAAGGTAGACATAAGGTTCATATCTACGCATGAGATGATAGAGGATCAGCTTACGAAAGCGATCCCCAGAAATGTGTTTTATAAACACTTATCATTGCGTATGGGCTGAGTTGTACCAAATATATATTCCCATGTCTAAGAAATGATCAAAATTAATAAAAGAATAAGTTCTTTTTCCAACATTGCATATGAATTTCTTAAGAAATGTTTGTGTACATTTTTGAAATCTCAGCTGAATTGTGTGTATGTCGGACAGATTAAGGTTGGCTCTCTCACATGAGCAACCGCCTTATCTTATCAGATGGATAAGATAGAGATGAGACTAGTTTAAAGTCAAAATCATTAGACGAATGATTTAGAGTCATGACTTTAACAAAGTTAGTCGAATGAAAGATCTGCATCATATGGATGCTTACAAAAGATCTGAGATCTGTATCACAAGGATAAAAAGATCTCATTGGATTTTATAATCCTATCTGTCTTATGCAGGATGAGAGTCCGGAAATATTTCCTGAGTAGTAAGGGGACTCAAAAGATAGGCACTGTGGTGTCTGATCTTTCATCCGTACAACATCATTAAGACATACTCTCCCTGGGAAAGGAGTGATGTTGTAATACGTGTTCATACCACGTATGCATTTCGACCACTGAGTTAGTAGCAATAGTGTTTGCTATTATGTGAGACTCAAAGGCCATATGGGTCTTAATTCTTACCCTCAAGGACTCCAATTGGTTCCTTTAGATTTGACGAGATGATCGCTATCTTAGCGTGTTACTAATGGGCTATGGTAATTCGGCTCGGCGGGGCACGTTAGAAAAGCGAATCAAGTCAAGATCAGAAGGTTCGCAAGAAGAGGAAGATTGATTTCATATTCGCATTTGGACTTTAGTGATTCAAAGCTGGCCAGCCAATTGTAATCCAGATGGGATTCAATTGTTGAATATAAAGTACAAGAAATGTGAAGAAATAATCTAGGGTAAAGCATGCGTTGAACTACTCAACTTTGCACCTTCGAGGTCGTTGTGTATATCTAACAAGTGCACAACAACAGAATCTACGCGCATGACGGTCGCACGGTCTATTTCTCGGTATGATAGATGAAAGAACTAAGGGAAAAACGTTCTCTTACAATCCCCTCAAGTGTGAGTGGGAGATGTTGGATATGGATGACGTTTGTACACCCTTGTGGGGGATGTACGAGGGAATACGGACCTCGAACGTCGCGCACACGAAGTCGTGTGCAAAGGGAATCTGTTCCCTAGCGGAGAGGATCTCTGTATGAGCGGGAAAGTCGCATTATATATGCATAAGTGCATGCGACATATGGCTAATAAAGGGGGAATATCTTAAGCTTATGTTGTACCATGCATATGGTACAACTTAAGCTTATAATGTGCCATGTATCATGGTACACCTTAATTAAGTTGTTCCAAAGGAACAACTTACCCTAAAATAACTACCTTGGGGGCTATAAATAAGACCCAAGGGTAGCCATTTTCCTTACACATTTTGCATGAAATTCATGCATGCATCTTCTTCATAGCGAAGCTCTGCAGAAATATTTCCTCTCCCTCCATCCAAGTTCTTAATCTAAAATAGAGATTTAGATTGTGGGATTAGTAGCCTTACTCCGTTCGTGAGTAGACTCGATCCGTCGTGGCGAATCCGAAGGCGAAGTTCGTAGACTACCGTGCCGCGTACGCAAGCGTAAGTCTAAACTTCATGTTATCGATCCTAACTCTGTTTTGGACAGGATCCAACACTAAGCGCACATACCGATTGCTCGACCAGAGTTCGAGTTATTTACATGTTTGCTATTAAAAAGTGCTTACTGGCAAAAATATATCTGGTTGTGCATGGTGAATAAAATCCAATCTCCGATGATGATTTTGTTCAGCGCGCACAACCGCTATCAATTTCGTGCGATTTTTTTCAGCGCGCATAACCATCGTCACCATCGACGACATCAGACCTTTGGTTTCTTGGGGTTCCAATACATATATATTTCTAGTGGGGCATACTACATTGTTTTTTGCTATGTTCTTCGCTATGTTTTCAGCAAAATGTCTCCATGTTTTTTCAAATTTTTGTGGGGGCCTATGCCCCCACAGCTCATAGGGTAATTCCGCCCCTAACTGTCACTTATTCTCATCGTCGGTGAGGGTAAATTGGGGAGAGCGAGTAAGTCTCGTTGCCGGCGAGGGGAAATTGGGGAGAGGAGCAAGAGATCCGGCGTTATCATCTCCAGTGGGAACATCATCATCATCATCATCATCAAGTCTAAAACCCCTGGAGATCCGACGGTGATCATCTCCATGGATCCGGCGTCGTCGTCATCTCCATGGATCCGCAAGCGAGAGATTCCGCTTCAGCATCATCAGGACGACGACGACGTCAGCATCATCGTCTCCAGCGTCCACCTCCTTCGCTCATCAGGGACATCGCCATCGTCGTCTTGATCACCATCATCATCATTTTTAGAGTTTTTGGAACCCTAAATGCCACCTCATCTACAACTAAACACTTCCTCTCAAACGATGGATAAAAATGATGGCGACTGCATTTGTGCCTTGTTAAAAATATGTGTCAATTTATTTTTTATTTTTTTTAAAAAGGAAGACATGAAAAGAATATCCAACCAGCCCTCGTGTTCCTGACGGACAAAATAGCAATCAATTTCGGGAGGCGTTGTGCATTCATAAAACTTCAGACAAATTTGTAGCAATGAGCATTGCTATTTGGCTGTCTCGAAACAACAAAGTTGTGGATGTGGGAGCAACAGAAGTGGTGATGATGTTCGGTGGTGCCAGCGCCTTTGGCATATTGGTAAGGTCTTCGGCCCCGACTACCCAGGTCGAGGGTTCAAGGCCCGCTGCCAATGAATTGAGGGGCGTTTGGTGGGCGACCTGTAAGTCCTCTGTAAGCGCTCTAAAAGCCAGGAGGCTTGCACTGACCCGTGATGAAGACCGCTGCCTAAACCACCCGAATTTTTTTGCTTAAAAAAATAATGTTCGGTGGTGATGGATGGATATGAATGTTTGTGGAAATAATGGGATAGGTGAGAAATCGGTGGACACAACAAAAGAATCAAAATGTCATCATCCTTCAATGACAGAAGCAACAGCACATTGCACATGGTTCTGTCTCCCCCCATCCAATTCACTTGGACTCTTCTCCACTCCGTCTTCAGCCCATTGTGTAAGCAAAACTGTGGTGGGCCCACAAGCCTGTTTTTATTTAGACGGTGACAAAAACATTTGGAGGTAGAGAGATAAAAATAATTTACACACAAACAGAGAGGGAAAGAGATGAAAGGCAATGCAAAGGCAGATGCGATGCAGCAAGGTAAAAAAAAAGAATCAAACTGAATGTTCGAGAGAGATGGAAAGATGAACGTTCGATCCGACAGCCGACGCCTTTGCCGGCGGAGGTTTCAGACCGATGACGACTTCGCCGCCCTCTCCGATCAAGTCCACACCAGTTGTGTGCGTTGAGGGTGGAATATGGTTAAAATTTTGAATGGCAAACTTGGGAATATGTGGTTGTGCGTGCAAGCAATTCGGTGCGTGCGCGTTGCATCTCCCTTTCCTCGGAGCCGTTGGTTGATGCCCGAAGGAGGGAGGTGGGTTGGGCAGAACCCTAAGTGAAGATCCGACCCGTTACTTGTAATAGTTGGGCCGGATTTTGCATGAGGTCCGTCGGCTCAAAAATCTAAATTAATTGCTTTAACTACTCATTGTGCATTAGAATCAGAAGTTGTCTCCTTACATGAGCTTTATTTGCAAAAACTACAGTAAACTATTAACGAGTTTAATGATACTGTCTTTAACTTTAAACATTCGTCGAAGGATTTAATGTAGAAAAGGTGGCACCTGATCTAATATATCAGGTGATCTAATAGATCAGGCGTCAAGACACAAAAAAATGGAAAGTACAAGCCCCACATGAGCTTGTACTCGTTGAGGGTCCACCTTTTTGTGACTTGCACCTGATCTATTAAATCAGGTGCAACCTGATCTACATGAATCACTTCGTTGAAACACCCTTTAAATATAAAAATTGATCAAAACTCTCAAAAAAAAATAAAATTAAAAGGTACGGTCCTTTTACTAACTCGAATACAACATTTTAGAGTATTTTTTAAAGAAACAATTTTAAACCGTGAACAATGTTTCTGATAACAGTGAACATATTTTTAAAATAACAGTGAACATTTTTTAAATAGGCACATCGAGTGGTCACACAAACTTATAACTTCTTTCTGAGAACAGTGAACATTGTTTAAACAATGCAAAAAAAAAAGGATCATATTTCCAGGATTCCAAGCCCATTGTTTTGCTAGCTGACAGGTCAATGTGTATACTTTAATGCTCCCATATTATTAAAGTTGCTCTATTATTGTTGAAGGCTCATTTGTCGTATGCGAGATTTGCTGAGAAAGCAAGATCTACTGTTTGCCCTTCAAATTGACAAGAGTGGGTGGGACCACGAGAATTGATTCCCCTCGATCAGTGCATTCTGTGATGGCAAAATTTATGGTGTGGCATGTGCCACGTCAATGCCTGATCATCCACATCACAAATAAGTTGTGTTTCGTAGGTCTCTGGCCGCTAGATTATCATAAAGATGATGCATTCAAAAGATTTAAGCGGTATGTGTGTTGCGCAAAACGGCCGGTTCGCAAAGTAACTCCCAAAAAAAGAGTTGGGTTAACAGTGAACAGTGTTTAAACAGTGCAAAAGGGCTCAAATTTCCAGGATTCCAAGCCAATTGTTGCAAGCAAACAGCATTCCAAGCCCCCGATTCCCAAGCCAATTGTTGCCAGGAAAGCAAACAGGATTCCAAGCCCATAGCTCCCTTGTTAAGTTTGGAGTAGTTGTTTGGTAGGTGTTGCGTTGGTCTCTAGCTGCTACCTTACCACCAGAACTTCTCAGTCTCAAATCGAATCATTCAAAGCTCTGATTATACTCTCTTTCGCACCTCAATGGAGGGATTGGTGTCGAACTTGGGCTCAGACATGGCGAAGGCATTGGGCTCAGCCGTGTGGGCTGAGCTGGAGTTGGCTTGGGGCGTCGACGACGACATCCATACGCTTCAGAACCGGATGTCCACAATCAACGCTGTTCTCGGGGAGGCGGAGACGAGAGCCATCAATGACGGGGCTCTGCGCAAATGGCTGAGGGATATCAAGGATGTGGCCTTTGACGCGGAGGATGTGCTGGACGAGATCCAGACCGATGCTGCACTGCGTGAAGGGAGGAAGGAGAAGGTACTGTGCTATCTCTGCTCTATTTTCAGCACTCTTTTGTATCGTAATAAGACGGCTCGCAAGATAAAACACATCGGTAAAAGATTCGAGGAAGTCGCAGCGGAGAGGAGGAATTTCCATCTTCCAGAGAGATCCAGTGTAGTTGCGGGACGAGAGGAAATCTCGTGTCCACCTGTAGATGAGATTTTTGGAAGAAATGATGACAAAGAGAAGGTGATGGAGTGGCTGAATGAAGTGGACAACCATAGAGATGTATCTGTCTATCCGATCGTGGGGTTAGGAGGGCTTGGAAAAACTACACTGGCCAAGATGGTCTACAATGATGAAAGGTCAATGAAGCATTTTGAAAAACGGATGTGGGTTTGTGTGGGTGAAGATTTTGTTTTAACAGCCATTGCAAAGGCGTTGCTGGAACAAGGCACGGGGGAGCCATGCGTGTTCTCAGACCTTGAGGCCATGCATCGCCTTATTCGGGAAAAAGTCACCAACAATCGATACCTTCTGATTCTAGATGATGTCTGGAGCGAGGATGGATCAAAATGGGAAATATTAAAGGGTATGCTGACAGGTAGCGCACACGGAAGTAAGATTGTGGTAACTACCCGCATCGATACTGTAGCTAGAATCATGGGTACTACAGATATTGCACACAAGTTGAAGGGTTTAACCGATGATGATTGTTGGTTGCTATTCAAGCAGAGGGCATTTGGACCAAGGAGGGCTGAGGAGTCTCCACAATTGGTGAAAATTGGAAAAGAGATTGTTGAAAGGTGCGGAGGATTGCCATTAGCAGCAAAATCACTTGGAGGTCTTATGGCTACCAAGAAAGGGGAAGGAGAGTGGTTAGCCATTAAAAACAGTGAAATCTGGAACTTAGATAGAGGCGCAGAAGGAATTTTGCCTGCACTACAGCTAAGTTATGACCACTTGTCTCCTCAACTGAAGCGATGCTTTACCTACTGTTCTGTTTTTCCAAAAGATTATGAGATTGAGAAGCGGAGACTTGTTCAATTATGGATGTCTCAAGGGTTTATCCAATCGGATAGTCGCATGGATTTAGAAGACATCGGCACTGAATACTTCAATACTTGGCTCAATAGGTCATTCTTTCAGGATGAAGAGAATGATGGATTTGGCAACATCGAGTCATGTAAAATGCATGATCTCGTTCACGACCTGTCTTGCTTTGTTGCAAAGGATGAATCTTCCATTGTAAAGGTAGATGAGAAGATAAGTCTTCCGCAAGGATACCGCTATTCTTCAGTAATTAGTCATGAGGGCTCATCGTCATCAATTGTGGAGATTGCAGGTGAAGCAAACAAGTTGCGCTCATTCTTCCTGTTGTTGGAGGGTGAAGACGACATTGATGATCCCATGTTTTCAAAGGAAATATCAAAACTTACTCGGTTACGGGCATTGCATCTAAATAATGTATCAAAAGGTAACAGCATCGTCAGTGTATTAAGAGAACTAAAGCACCTAAGGTTTCTCGAGCTGTCACATCTCAAAGTAGAAGCATTACCCGACTCGATCACCGATCTTCGTAACTTGCAGACGCTGAATCTTGACGATTGTGGGGACCTTAAAGAATTGCCAAAAAGCATGATGATGATGAGCAACCTTAGACATCTTGATATAAGGAATTGCGAAGATTTGACTGGCATGCCTCGTGGAATAGGCAGGTTAACTAACCTTCAGACGCTGTCGGTGTTCAGTGTAGGCAGGGAGGAAAGGCATGCGAGCATTGCCGAGTTACAACATCTCAACCAAATCAAAGGCCTGCTCATTATTGATGGTCTGGATAATGTGAAAGATGCGAAAGATGCTAGGGAAGCAAGTCTAAGTTCCAAGTAAGGTCTGCTGTCTTTAGCATTAATATGGGAAGAATCAGCATCGTGTTTTGATTTTGATGTGATGGAGAACCTCCAACCGCACCGTAATCTGAAGAGACTAATTATAGACAAGTATGGGGGAAGTGGGTTTCCCAATTGGTTTACAAATCTCCACTCATCGCTTCCTAACCTTGTCTGCCTTACGCTACATTCTCTTCCTAATTGTGAAAACCTTCCTCCGCTGGGCCTATTGCCATCTCTGAAGGAACTTCTTCTCTTTGAAATGGACGCCATCAAGAAGTTAGGGAAGGAGTTGTATGGGGAATCCGCATCATCATCGGTGGTTCCTAGCTTCCCTTCTTTAAAGCACCTGTATGTGGGGTTTGCATGGAACTTGGAGGAGTGGTCGGTGCCTGAGAGAGGCGCATTCCCTTCTCTTGAACATCTAGAAATTAAGTGTTGTCCCAAACTGACAAAAATGGGTAAAATGGAATCCGTAAGAGGAAGGGAATTAGATGATCTGCAGAGTCAGCCTCCCCCCTCCTTCCTCTCTCTCTCCCTTCTCGAAATATGGCTTTGCAAAGGATTAGCCGAATTGCCGGAGTGGCTGAGTGCCGCCGTTTCCCTCCAATCTCTGTCCCTTCGACATTGCCGCAATCTACGAATGTTGCCAGATGGGATTCAACACCTCCCAGGACTCAAAAAACTGACCATTGAATGGTGCCCACATCTGGAGCGGCGGTGCGAGAGGGAGACGGGAGAGGATTGGTACATGATCTCTCACATACCGAATGTCGACTTCATGGTACGTCTCCATCCCCTTGTTCATGATTAATTTGCATCATCCCTTCTCCATCTCCGCATCGTTTTTTTCTTTTCTTTTCTTTTCTTTTCTTTTCTTTTTTCTTATTTTGAATTAGGATTAGCAAAAAATTATTAATGCTTCCGCTTTCCGTCTTTTTTCATTGAGATTTTTTTGGGGGGTTTCTGCTCTTGATATTTTGTTGGACCATCTATGATCAGCAATATACACATATATGCAATGTCATGGCCCAGTCTCTGACCCATTTCCCCCTTCGGAAGCAAAGAAAAAACTAAAAAAAATTCCGAGGTTCTGGTTGTAAAGAATTTATAAAACTAGTGTACAACAAAATTAATCGATTCCCATTTTAAGATATTAATTTTGTTTTCTCTCTCTTTGGCAGCCTACCCCCGTATGCCGATGGTGAGGAGGGAAACAAACATCACTATCAAGGAGTGAAACAAACATCACTATCCACAAAAATTAATCGATTCCTATTTCAAGGTAAAAATCATTTAGATCCTCCTGACTCTGGCTTCGACTTCAGCTAGCCGAATAAAACAAACAAGGTCTATTAATATTGGTGTATGTAATTTTGTTTGATATGGAACTCCAGGAATTACAATGTCGATGCTCTTGGGCATGAATTCTCATCTTATTATCACCTCTTTGAACTGATTGTGTACAACTTCCCTGGAAATTTGAAGAACTCTAAGTTTGATGTAGGGCGCGAACAGGTGTTGCTCAAGAACAGTCTTAAATCATGAAGGAGACGTGTATGATGTATGTGCAGTTGGAAATTCGAGTCATATTTATTCTGTCATATTTATTCTCTCTTTATAATTGTACATGTTTGTGCTAGTTTATAATGTAATAAACTTAATGGATATAAGTGTGTACTAGTGACGAAAGTAAAGACATAGGATATGTCTGGCTACTATAAATGTTGTCCGGAGTTGGGGTGAGTAGACTTTATATTAGTTGTTCATGACCAGATTCTGTGATGCCCATATGTTACTCTTATCTTTTGCTCTCTCATATTTCTTTTGAACAGTTAATTTTACTCTCTTACTCTTTGTTTTTGTAAATACTGGAAACTGCATATGCGATCTTCATTTCTATATCCTCTCAATGTTCCTTTGCTTTCTGATTGTTTAGCGTATTATGTAAACATTCATTCCATGACCTGTAGCCTCACAATGCTTCTATTTCTCATATGATTCCTTCTAAGTGCAGCGTATGATTTTTAGTACCTATTTTAAAAACATAAGTTCATGCTACCCACACAATTATCTTCTCTCAACTCCATATAAATGGAACCAGTCAAGGAGTTCATGCATTTATAGCCCAGATTAGAGACGCTGATGGAAACGTATTTCCCAATGTCCTCATAGCTGATTGTGGGTATAAGATTGGATTGAATGGAGTTGATAATGGTCGGAATAGGTAATATCCACATTTTTGGCATTGCACTTCTCTTTTATGCTGGTGACTTTCCTACGACATGCACGTGATTCTTCAATGTGCCCTGAATAATGTGGCCGTTTGTTTTGGTTGAGTTCCAGGTGCATCTTCTCTATGAAATTGTGTAATAAGGATACACTCAAACAGCTGGAGTTCATTCTAACTTGCAGTAGCAAACTGAAAAGTATTTGTATACATGAGTTATTGTAAGACTCCAAATGGCAAATACAGGAAGGCGATGGGCATCTTTACACGTATGCTTTGTTGAAGCTTTGTTGAATCCGAAAGTGCAACTTTTGTGAATATGTATAACAAGTTGAAGTAACAACCTGACAACTGAACTGAACTGTATCAGTATTTGAGTTTGCAAAATGGAGGGCATTTGTATTCAACTTCAAAGTGCAAAATACAGAAGGCGAATAATTGCATGTACACTGTGTTGGCTGAGGGCATCAAAAGGTTGAAAATTGCTTCCCAGTAGTTAGATAATTCCAATCTATTGTTATACTGCATGAATGTGGACTTGAATTAGCTTGGCAAAAGATTTCCAAATACATTTAATAACCTAAACCAGCCAAGCTTGAGTTCAGATTCAAGTCATTAGATACATGAACACGCATGAATCATAACTAGTTTCGGTGCAGTTATACAATGAAGAGAATCAATAAGACCTGCACAGTCCACTTGTTCGCACTGTATATTTTTAAACTTTTATCTGTAACATATATGCATTATCACTACCTATTTTTTTAATCCTAAATCAAACTATTTTTGTCAATTCATCACTGTTAAGTTTAATTAATTAATTATACTGCTACTATATAAGGGGAATAATATAATGCATCACATTTGAAGCCATTCTCATCGAGTGACCCCCAACAATTATACGACTTTGGAAAGCTGTCCCATTTATTAAATATTTTAAATGAACCTGAACAAAATTCAGCTTAAATTTATCCATACAAGTAGCATAAAGCTCACCTCATTGGACTCCGATTTATTACCGACAAGGCGTCACAAAATAACAGAAGATCCCAGACTCAAAGTTTAATTCAACAGCCACCCAGGAATTACAATTAAAAGACATCTACTAAAATACATCAATCAGCTTTTCCGATGGTTCAAAAGGCCATCACAAACGGCAAAGGCCCCAGCTTAGCAAGACACCCAATTTATATGCAAATCGTACAAGGATAATCCCAAAAGACATTATTACAACTACAGCCAAACTCGAACCCAATTTTAGATCTCCCCATTTTACATCTCCGTAAAACTTAGTACATGGTTGTATTAAGAACTTCACTGGGCTACCACGAGGTTTAATCTCAGCACAATCCACCGAGCAAACAACATATTGATGGATAAAATTTATGAAAGACATCACCGAGAAACAAGTGCAGGTGATAAATATGAGCCCCTGACCTAAAAATTAAAATACATTGGGGCTAGACTAATAATACAGATTAGAAAGAACGCCAGAACTAGCTTTGTACAGCAGCAATGGACCACCGGAGATGCTCGATACCCTTCGATTTACATGTTGCATAACACTGCACTTCGCCTTCATTTTAAAGGAAACCACGTGCACCGATAATTGCTGAGTACAAATATTACACCATTCCTTCCATGATGTGGTATCGGTGTAGAACACTGATGTGATTCCCTCCAACAATCTTAAGATGCAATTATCCGCTATTTCTTCTTTAAATAGAAATTAGCTTCCATCACCTGGTGCTGGTGTTTTCTATTGCTGATTTCCCCGTACATTGCTTTGATGGTTGTTGCAGTTTGTAAACAGCCATTTGCATTATAACAAGGTAGACAATTCCTGAGGAAATTGATGGATCTGAGATGAGCTCATATTAACTTGTAATGCCAAAAGAAAATTCAGGACTCGGTGCCCACCGTTAACTCTGTATGGTCATTGTATTGGCCTTGCCAATACAAACCTGGATTCTGGATTTACCGACATTAACAATTCAATGAGAACAACTTCACTTGGACGAGGAATTTTAAGGCTTGGCTCCCAAATACCTGCTCCAGGTAAATTTAGGATGAACATTGGAACATAGGATAAGATAAAAGAGGCAAGATTGTTCATGGTTTTATCCGTTTACCAGGGGAAAGCTTTCGACCTCTATATAGAAGCTTTGCCAGGAGGTTGGAGGCCCAATGGTTCACGGCCACCCGACTAGTTGGCTGAAACCCAACTACCTTACCGTCTCCTGACATGACCACCTGAATAAGCATTGGATAAATTATCTTGAGCAACAAAAAATAAGTTAAGAACCAAATAACTTGCAAAAAGGTGTGCAGATTTCACCAGTATCGGATAAGACCAAGTGCTTTGATTCTAGTTAAGAGTTCTTGTTTATTGGAAACCAAGTGGGTAACCGTAAAATATCTTCCATGATACACACCATCATAGTACTAGCACAAAAAGGAATTTAATTTAGAGTGTTACAGAATATTCTAATTTCTATTTCTATAATTTAAGACACGAATTTACAAGACAACATGTCTTCTTGCTATTTGCATCTACATTCTCCTCCTTAAATCTATTTCGTCAATAAACCTTCTGTACCAAGGCTAGAGTTCCTCCATTAACCATCACCTCGATAGGAGAACAACAGTGAGCATCAGCAAGACTAAACTCCCTCTCCTACTCTCACGCCAACACACACACACACACACACACACACACACACACACACACACATTCTATTTTATGCTGGAGCCTTAGTCACTTCCATAAAAGTGAAAGGATGCACACTTTGGTGCAATCAGATGCAAGAACGACAGGTCTGTACATGGATTTCTTATAATATGATAAAATTCAGCTGTCTAATACCTTGCTATTTTCTGGACAATGAATGAACTATCAAAAATAAACTTGCCCATAAATGAACAGGTACTACCCAACTTATTGTATACTTCCTATTTGGTAATTGGTGTTAAGAAGTGTAGGAGTCAATTTTAACCATGAAGCTCCAATTCTACTAGCCACACCTTCATTGATGTTGTCATCATGATGCAATAATTGAGCCTAAGTAGCTTAATGGCCATTTCAAGGTATTTCTCCACCATCAATGTGATGAGATAGTTGGTAGGGTGAGAGAGAATTTTCTATAGATAAACGGGAAAATACAAAAATAGTGGCCTCAATTAGAGAAAAAGACCACTCTCCCAGGATCTAGACTAATTTCTACTCCTAAACTCCTATTTCTACCTCCTATTCTACTTCTCAATTTTCTTCATGCCTCACACTAAGCCCTCTCCATCCTATTTAAAGGGTTAGTTTGACCCTATTTACAAAATGGTCCCTCGGACCCCAAATTACAAAATTGCCCTACGGGTCGCATAACTACAAAATTGACCTACGGGTCCCATAACTACGATAGTGGCAATTTTGTAGTTATGGGGCCCGTAGGGCAATTTTGTAAATTGGGACCCAAGGGGCCATTTTGTAAAAAGGGTCAACCTAACCCTATAAATAGGAGGGAGGGGTGTTAGTGTGAGGCATGAAGAAAATTGAGAAGAAGAATAGGAGGTAGAAATAAGAGTTTAGGAGTAGAAATTAGTCTAGATCTTGGAAGAGTGGTCATCCTCTCTAATTGAGGCCCATGTCTTTGTATTCCTCGTTTATCTATAGAAAATCACTCTCTCACCCGACCAACCATCTCATCACAATGTCAACCGTGATCTTACTTCTTCTCACATGCTAAAGTTATAATCTATATATTTCATTCGTCCTGTAAATTCCTTGTTTAGATTCCAAATCTTATCCATTTTCTACTTTGGAAACAATTCTCTTGTCTCATTATACTCTGCCATCCACAAACGATGTGGACCATGGGACTTGATTTTCAATTCAAATTATGTACATTGGTAATGAACAGCAAACTTTCGATATCAGTTGTGCATAGACAGTTCATAAGACAAATCTACAATTTTGCAACACAGCATAATTGTACTTGAATAAATTAAACCTAATTTTTTGTTCGAAAGATTTTAGAAACTATTCATTGAAGATGTGTGATAACTAGCATATCATGTGAAAGAAATAATAAACACCTGATAACTAGCAATTTCATGTGCAATCGTCGGCATAGAGACGCTGCTTGTCAGTTCTGCTTGACTTTGAGGATCAACACTAGAATTTGTGGTTGATTCTTCTTCAGCAGATGTAGAATTCAAAGTGATGTCACGTTCCCTAAAATAACTAGGAAGAATTCCTGTCCATGCACCAGAGTTTTTATCGAACGTTATATCACCTGCCCAACCAAGTTCATCTTTGATCTTCTGGATAATTGATATGCACAAAGCTTCTTCCTATTCATTAGGGAATGAATATCAGAGCAAATAATAATAATGTGCAAAGAAACAAAGCATGTTTGCTTGGAAGCTTAACTGCAACAGGCATACATCAAAATACTTCTGTGTCAGTGATTTTTTTAATTTTATTTGCATTCTACCATATTATGAAAGGGGGAGATGATCAGTTTAACATTTGTGTCTACAAGTTGGCATGTCTAACAATATGCATGAAATGAACATGTAATTTAGTTCACCGTTCAATATAGAACACCAACAATGGTTATCTACTTATGTCACCGTCCATAAGTTGTGATCACTGGTTCCTCTGGAACTGCATCAGCTAAAGTAAACTCAAGGATGTTGTTTGTTAAAATACCATCCAGTTGTTTGTTTTCATGGATTAGTGACGCATGACAAAAGTGCATCAAGATATACATTTGTCGAGAACAGAAGAAATTCATGCTATGCCCAAGATCCATTGAAAAGAGGCTTACTTTAGTTATTTTTGCTTATTTATTTATATAAGTTGTACGAATTGTCTGTAGGCCTATTGGGCTATTGATTCATTTTATAATTTTTTATTTTATTTTAGTTGCACATGTTGAGCATGTGGCTAAGGCCTATAAATATCATGTACTAAAATTATTGATCAAATCATAGAAGATTTACGAGGAACACTAGATCACTTAAAAATCTAGTATGTGATGTCTCGTGAACATTGGTGTGAAGCACTCTGGTGTGAAGTTTGAAAAGTTTCGTTTATTTATCGTGTAACTATCTAAATCCATTTCTATCACTTTTAATCAAACCCTAGACATGTTCTTTCCCATATACTATCACGAGCCTGCAGTATATTTAATCCATTGAGTATTTTTTAATATAATTTTTTCCTGTTCTTTTTCACTTTTCATTCGTCTTTGGTTTAAACACACTTAGCATATGTAGCTACTCCTATGTAGATTTCTTTAATAAGCAACAATTAAAAATTGAGAGTAAAATTATTACATCCCAGGCTAAAATAAAAAAATTATCTCCTAAAATGAAGTTTAATTATTACAACTAAATCAAAAGGTAACACTAATAAAATAAAGCTTCTACGGTTAGTACAAAATAGGATTCGTACATTATTGACAACTATTAGTGAAAATAAGAATAACTAAGTTCAATCATCAATGAACACACATTCCTCTTCTTCAACCCGCGCAAAGGAATCGGCCTATATGTACTCGACCTCCAAACCTGACAGACATTCAATAATATAGAATATCATCCGTGAGAATAACTCGATAGTGTCCTAAAAACAAACAATTAACTTTAAAATCATTTAAAATATTTAGGAGTAAAAAATATAAATCAATAGAAGGTGACAATTCTATGCAATAATGTGTCAAGTATAGTGATAAATCAAGTGCATCCGTGTTTATGAACTATCAGTAAATATTAAGCAATATAATCAATGAATAAAACTAATATCAAACTAAAATTTCTAGACTATGATGCCGAGAACTATATGATGATACTATTTTAACATGTAACTTGTGCTCATAGGTATGAAATGCAATTTCGGTATTTCAATCATTTATAACAACAATCAGTAGGGACCATAATCTTCCGACATGGTGTAACTTCAGACTATATCCGTAGGTCATAATATTCCCACACGATTCTAGATCTAAACAGAAAATTGTAGGTCATAATTTTCCTCAATAGTTGCTATCCGGGTAACAACCATCGTGTCACAATTAGTAATATGAGTTAGTACATTCCCGCACCCATAATTGGGTACGATCGTAAGGAACACTCGTTGCTCCCACACACATTATTAACAAAGTGTATGGGAGCAACTATTGATGTAATTTTCTCTTACCTCATGTGTCATGTAAATATTCTATATTTTTTATTTAATGTAACAATAAAACATTCATCTATGGGTCGAAGAAAGCATACAACATATCCAAACTGATGCTACAATGCTATTTACAATGCTATGATATCCGTCATCATGCTACAAGATTTCTTGTCTACAATTTAATGATGTTGGGTAATATTAAACTAAAACTTTCGTGGTTAAACTAAACAGTGATTAAGACATCATTATCACGGGCACTTTTTAGTTAATCATGAATAATCCCAAATTTAACTAGATTGTCTGAAAACTTTAATTTCAATTTATATAGCCAAATCTACAAGTTCCTATGACATAGCACATTAAATACCAATTACAAAATCTACTTTCAATTTTAAAATTTGAAATTAAAAATTAAGCATAATTTGATAGGATTATTCTGGGTTTTGATGGATAAGAAGATGATTCTTATGGGAAAGATTGAATTTTTATCGCAAATTGGAAGAAAGTTTGGATTTTTATGATTAATAAACTGAAGTAAATGGGATACAATGATAAAGTTGAGATCTTTTGCGAGAATCTCACTCTCCCAAGTCGCCAATTCTAGAGGACGACCGCTCTCCTGAAAAAGAGGAAATTCTCCATCTCCCAATTGTTCTCTCAAATTAAGCATGAGAATCTCTAATCCCATTAGCCCCTTTAAATAATAAACTGAAAATTACAAAAAGACACCCTAAAACTGAAAATTATGAAAATATCAATAAAAATCCGAAAACTAGGGCCAAAATTACAGATTTATCATTACTCCGTCCCCGAAAAAGCACCTTGTCCTCAAGGTGGTTCATGAAGTGCGTGGGTCATCTGCTCCAAGTGAGTTGCAAGCCTCTTCATCGGTCAAAAAGATAGGATTGGTCTCTACCACCTTTGTCCTGACTCTTGAAAAGGCCGCCACCTTCCTGAGGACTTCTCTGGGCCTTAGCAAAACCTTGAGTGTATGTTCCGCCATTGTAGGGCCAACCAAGGTCTCTCATGTCCAGCGCGAAGCCTGAAAGGAAACCACGACAATCGTCAAGCTCTTCGGAAAGTCCTCTGTGCCCAAAATACGATCGTTGAAGCTCAGGAGGTCGTCTATGTGTAAACCATGAGCCTTGTGGCCCCGCAAAAGTGGCGTCACGCCACAACGGGCCCCGAGCATCGTCAATCCATGGCGGGCCCCGAAAGATGTCGAACCAAGGCGGGCTCCAAAAAAAGCCATCGATCCAAGGCAGGAGGTCGTCTATTTGAAAAATTATATCCTCAATTTGTTTCTTGATATTTAAAAAGATGGGAATTCTTCCCATAATCACGGTACAGTAATCATGTTGCGTATTGATTTTGTATTTGGAAAACCCTGATTAAGTCTAGTTTAATGCCTTTGACTTGAACGGAAGCAGATGCACATCCTTAGTCTAATCTTAAGTATTGAGAAAGATGGAATTTGGCACATTATAGTTCCCATTCCAGGATATGAACACCAATCTCCACATTGGTTACACTTTCGCTCACCAATGTACTAATCACCTTTTTGTTAGTGGATTGAAAATTTAATTGTTTGAATATGTAAAATAAAATGGAAGAAAGAATCAAAGTATTAGATACACATAGAGAACCTTTGCCACAAAACCACAAATGAGTTTCTAATAATAATAAGAGCTTACTAATAAAAATTCCAATTAATGCTTAATTTTCAAATCGTGGTATCAACCTCCCAGATCAAGTGCTTCAGTATCACATCCTAAGTTATATAAAAATTCTTCAAGTTTAAATTTAATATAAAATTTGTTCCTAAAGTCAATTAAACTAAAATAAAAATCAAATCAAAATAAAAATAAAAATTAAAAATTCTAGGAAACCTACCTCTGTAAGAAGTGCGGCGGCGTGGGTTTAGCTGTAGTTGAAGGAGAAAGAAGCTGCAGGTGGCAAAGGCTCGTACTCTGCTTCATCCGAGGAAGGACGAAGAGGGGGCAACAAGCTCGGCTCATACGAAGGTGCTCCTAGGAAGGTGGTGAAGGAGAGGCTCATGTAAGTCCAAACTGTAAGGGACCCTGCGGGGCTACACATACACTAGAGGGGGGTGAATAGTGTAATAGCAAGCAAAGTGCTTAATTAAAAGTTACTAAAATTACAGCACAATAAGCAGCGGAAATTAAACAGAGTGCTCAACAACAACAATCGCAAACACAAAGATTTTACCCTGGTTCCCCAAAACTTGGGTACGTCCAGCCACACCAGTATTCACTATAATCCCATAAAGAAAAGTGAATACAAAGCCCACAAAGGATACACCCCCACAAAGAGAGAGACCTCACCAAGACGATTTTGCCCTACACAAGGACCTAACCAACCCTACACGAGGGTCAAGACTCCCACCAAGAGAATCACTAACTCCCACTCAGAGAATTAGGGTTAGCCCTACACTAGGACACTAAACTCCCACAAAGAGAGTATCATAATCCCACAAAGAGAAATAGGGGTTCGAAACAAAAACAAAACGAAACAACACTTACCTATGCCTTGATATGATCTTACCAATGTGAAGAAGACTGCATGCAAGTGAATGACCAAGTGCTTGAGATTAGCTTCGATTGCACTTGTCGATCTTTCTCTCTTCTAGGAATGAATCCTAACACTTCTCACTTGAGTGTATGAAATGAAGAGAAGAAAGATGTTCTCCAATAAAAGGAATGAGATTGAAATCCCTTGGAGAAATTCTCTAGAGCTTAGATGCTATAGCATAAGAATGAAGCTCTAATTAGGGAATGTGGGAGGAGTGACTTAGAGAAGAGATTAAATGATCTTCTATGAATTCCCAACCCTTTCAAGAGTTCTAAATGAACTAAGCCAATCCCTATATATAGGAAGCCAAGAAGAGCCTATAAACACAGCCAAAAACCCAAAGTGAAGAAATCTGCAACGGCTAGGATTTGGCAGTTTACGGCAGGAACAGTCGACTGATGATCAAAAGACAGTCGACTGATCAACGGCTAGAAAATATCCCAACGGCTATAAACTGAGCCAGGACAGTCGACTGACGAAGACAACACAGTCGACTGAAAACAGAACAGGCGCCTGTAAAACCTTCAGCAGGCGACTGCTGCAGGGGATGGAATAAAACAGAGAGCTACACACGTTCTTCAGATAAGCAGACATGCGACTGATGTCAATAATACAGTCGACTGTCATATAGTCAGGCGACTGTAATTTCTTCAACAGTCATCTGCTGTATAAGATGGAGAAAAGACAAAGAGAGATGCATATTTCGCACTTACACCTTTCAGACGACTGATGGCCATTTCTCGGGCGACTGTAAATATACAGGCGACTGTAAAAACAGCAACAGACGAATGTCTTGCAAATTTGGATGAAACCCAGAAAATGCAAGAAGCGCACAGTCGACTGTCGACCAATTTACAGGCGACTGTAAGAATACAGGCGACTGTAAATTGAACATCAGTCGACTGATGCGAAAAGCTCAAGAAGAGTCAATAGAAAAGTTGACTTGAGCTGTGCATCACAGTCGACTGTAGAAGGCTTGACAGGCGACTGGAAATCACCCAGTCGACTGTAAAACCTTCAACAGGCGACTGCAGGAGAGCCAGAGACTCTAAATGAGTCTTTGGGCTAGATGAACCTATTGGGTTGAATTCTATGATAATCTTAAGGCTCACAAAGATGGTTAAATGCAAATGCATGAGAGTATGACCATCTATCAAGACATTACAAACATCCTAGACTCAAAAAAAGAAATGCAAGTAATAGAAATTACATGGAATACATATTGCATCTCCTAGAGTCTAAGTCTTTAAGCTCACTTTACCTTGATGCTCTCCATCATCTCCAAGCTTTGGCACTCCTTAATGAGCTTCCCTTCATCAAGCTCCAAGCTTTGACAATGCTTCTCTAGATGTCCATCCATCATCATGCTCCAAGCTTTGGCTTCATTAGATGATCTTCATGACTTTATCCAAGCTTGAGCACTCCATCACTCTTGGAGGTCTTTAAGATATCCCTTATAATATCCTCCAAGCATTATGCTTTGTCTCATCAACATATAATCATAAAGATAAACTGAGACTAAAACATAAAATTGATTAGCACACTAACATAATGTATTGATCATCATCAAAACAACGTTAGTCTGAACTCAAGAACTAACACAAACTTCTTTTTTTCTCTCTTTTTAATCGTTGAATATGTCGGGAGAGAGCTTTAAAGGCAGCGATCGTGTTGTAGGCGATCGTGTTGTAGAGCAGAAAGTGTGTTTGAGGCATTTGGATTATATGTTTAATGGTTTTATATTATATGTGTGTGTGTGTGGGCTTAAGGTTATGGAATAATTGGGTTTGGGTGTAAACGGTCGGGTTTTGGTATTACTTTTATTTAGATTCGAATTATTATTTAGTTTGAGTTTCTAATTTGATTTTGAAATAGATTTTCTTTATATCTAATTTAATAATTTGTATTTTGAATTTTAGATTTAAATTTTGAAATCAAATTTTGGGATTATATTAGGATTTAAGTTAATGGTTATAATTAACAGGCTTAACTAAAAATAATAAAAATAAATTCAGAAAATACAAATAAAATTATTTTAAAATTTTAAAATGCTTCATAATTTTAAATAAATACTGAAACAGATTCCGATCGTTACATCACTATATCTGTTCTTTCCCATATAGACCCGACCCAGTTCGGCCTTCTTAACCGGGTATGGTTAAAGGGCTAACCAGGTAGGTCAAATCCAGATCGACCCGATCGACACGGATAAAATCCGAATCGGGTGCGTGTTTGACCCATCAACCCGGATTGACAGGGTTTTACATGTTTCCGTTTATAAATAGATTTATATTTATATAAAAATAGTGAACCAAAGTTGCATTGGGAGTTTTGGTGAACGGTTTGATTTAATGGGTGCTCGTGTTTGTAATCTTTTTTCTTAATTCACTTAATGATCTATGCTTGTAACTTTTCTGCTGAAGTTTATGCGTGAAACCGTGTAATGAAGTATTAGCTTCCTTTTTATCATGTCTTTTTTAATTAGTTGTAAACCGAGCCTACTAATTGTATTTAAATCCACACCAAAAATTAAAAAAACAAAAAAATCATGCATAACCTTAATTATTAACCTTCTTTTGTGAATATGCTGTGATTTGGTGATAAATATAGAGTTGTGATAATTTGTTTAATGATTTTTTGTGCAAGAAAAATGGCAAATGTTGTAGCATGCATCATAAAAGTTTAAAAAATCGTCCACTTTCATTCCTCGTGGTTTATGAAATTCTGTTATTTTTATTTTTATTTTTTCACATGGAAGCAATTGAATTCTTAATGCATCATTTGGGCAAGAACTCTCTGTGTATAAGTCCTTTGATCAAGATGGTTATAACTAATTTGATGGTTGCTAATAAACAAGTAGTTATTATGACCGAATGATTACAATAATCTCTACAACTAATTAAATAGATGTTAATATTATTCAACGATAATTAATTCACACGTTAGTTAGAATATGATGTTTTACCTTATAATGCTATTTAAAGATTTTCTTGTACAATGAGATCATTAGCTCAACCGGTAGGCACTAATTCACTCTTTATGGTTGATCCTTCGTTCGAAGCCCGCAACGGAAATTATTTAAACAAATTTTGTTAATTGGTTTTGAACCCGATCGAACCCGCTGAACCACCCCCGAACCGACCTGCCACAAAATCCATGTCGGTTTCGGGTCACCCGGATTATATCCGGGTCGGGTTCGGGTTACCCTTATCCGGGCTGGGTGAAACCTGCCAACCCAAAACCCGCCCCATCACGTTTGTCACCCCTATATACCATCACTTTAGAACCCTAGATATGTTCTTTCCAATATATCATCACTTTAGAACCCTAGATCTAGCTTCTCCCATTTTCTTATCAATTAGACTAGCATATTTTCTAATGGGAATGCATTCATATGAATCCTATCACTTGTCCTACTTTCTTCTTAATTTGGAAAAATGGCAGGGGCAAGAAGAAAAGAAAACGCTATTACTAATTTACTGCAAATAAGGAATTTAATACTACCACATATTATGGAAAATAATTGTGTGATTGATTTTTCCTTTCTAAAGCACGGAAGAAATCCTACAACAAAAGATGATGGTTTTATGGTCTGCATTGTTAAATACTTATTGGCTGACCCTCGAGAAGCGCTTTTCCCTTTATCTACATATTACATCAGAATGGAGATATTATCTATTTTAGCAAGCAGATGAACCCAGGCCTGCCAATGAAGGCTTAACAGCACCATACCTACCTATTTATGTGAATCGTCAGAAACCCAACAAATGGAATCAAAATCCTCCCCATCACTCCTTTAATAGCACAAAATTCATGTACCTCTCACTTTGTGTGTTACCCACCATTCTGAAATGTTATTTGCCCAGTTCCAATGGAAAGAAATAATTCAAACTTAAGCAAATAACTGATGCAAAAAAAGTAGATATACATTTAGGGATCTTAATCTAGGGTTCTAAGGAGGTAGGAATTTTTGATTTGTGATAAAATTAAGGATTTAGATAGAAAGCAGATAGAAATCGGTCTCACGCTTAGATGCCTCATACAACCACTCGGAACTCCTCAAAATAAAAGAGATTCACAAAGAAATCTAAAATTTCTTATGAACCAACCTACGTTTGGCATACTAGCACTTCTCTTCTGTCAAGTTGAAGTAAGAATCTGATCCTTTTAGAAAAAAATAATGAGCAAAGATGTCATTGAATAAGGACAAGTTAGAATGCACCACTCCCACAGATAATCCTTTCGATAGATGGTAGTAGCCCATATAATAGTGATTCTCGGTAAACCCCATGGAAATCCTCCCAATAGATTGAAATCTCTGCACAAAGATCATGAAAATAGCTTCAGATAGCCAATGGCATGAAACTAGCATCAACCGGCGCTTACTTGGCTTTAAACATTAACAGGGCTCAAAGTCAACTCTAACTAAGCCGCAACACAATTCTCAGCTCAGGTTAGTTCTTCGGTGCTGACTTAGGTTGGGTCGTCTCGTCTTGAGCTACCCAACTGGGTCAGTTTAGGACAAGCCAGCTTGGTTGTGGTTGAGTTTTTCATAATTGATTCTAAACGGCTCAAATTGAACCTAGTTTGCAAATCTCACATTGAATATTGACGACAATGGGGGTTGCAGGATAGGGCAGGCAGTGCCATGATTGGGGTTGTAGGCAATGACATTTGAAAAAAGATCAGGGACGACGTCATTCATGGACAAAAGACGATATCAATAACAATGTCAAATGATGTTGTTTACCGTAATGGCATCATTTGGAGGGAAAGACGATAACAATATCGTCAGAGGAAGCATCGGCGATCACTGATCCATCTATTAAGATCAAGACAACACCAACAAATGAAGAAGGGAACTGGCTGCGATAATAGGTATGATGGTTGTTCCGATTGCAAGCAAGGCGATGGTGGTGATAGACATTGAGTTTTGACATGAAGGACAAAAGAGACAGTTTCATATCCGAAAAGTTGGCACTATTGGTACTGGTTACACTAGAGGAGGAGGATGATGATAGGGATGATGTGGTGATACTGACGATGACAAGGTAGATGGTGTTAATGAGGACAATGAGGATGTTGAATATGATGTGGGGAGGAAGATGGGTTCAGGTTCCCTTTGATGGAGATGAACAATGTATTTTGAATTATTTTATTTAAAAATTTCCAAAGTTGCGATTGTCACGGCTAGTGTTTGCTTTTGGGGATTTTTAATATTTTTCTCTAAGATATAAAAGATGTGGAAAAAGGTATTGCAGCTAGGGTGTGGGTTAAGTTTTGGACTATTTATATAAATCTACGGGAAGACGGAGAAAAGATGGGATATTGGATCTGATTCTGTGATATTTGCTCTTTGCTCTGATGCCAAATAAGATGCAAGACAAAAATAGGTTTACGCTCTAGTGTTATTAGGTGGTGGAAATTTGAGATTTGGGAATAAATTTATTGACAAAAAGGAATAGAATTCGGTTCTTACACCGTAATGCCCTTACGCCCAAGTGGCTGACAAAGAGATCTCACTAACCAAGCTATGATTTCACTCACAATATAATTCTTTCATTAGTGCGATCTTCAATCGTCTTGAGTACAAGATTACTTTCGGACTGAAGCTATGTGCACAACATGTATAATTAAAATAAGACAAAAATAAATGAAAACAATACAAAAGGCTCAAGAAGCACAATGAATCGTCATTCATCACATGCAACTTATTTAACAAAATTTAAAAAAACTTAAAAAAGACTTAAAATGAGGCTCTCTTGATGGATCTTCTGGAATAGATACTATCTTTGTATTCTCATGACAATATAGCACATAATGCATACTTGTCATGCTTCACCAACCTTGTTTATTGAACACAAAAAGAGGATACATTAGATTCATAAACAAAAAATATGTTGTGAATCCTCATTCCAGCCATAACGAAAGATCTGGTCATTCCAATCTCTCATCATACCACCACATAAACCATCTTCATTTAGCCAATGCTCCATTGCCAGTATTGGATATTGGTGCCATCAGGGATCACGCAAACTATGATTCTTTGGTACAAAATTACCAATTTACCCACAGAGAGGATGGCCCTAACATCCTTTATCTAGCATGTCCACCCCTCAACCATTCAAAAGGGAACTTTATTTAATGTGATTACTCCTTGTTGTTGTCCCCAATGGATAGCAGAACCAATTGTATCATGTATTCCATTATCCATGGCACAATGGGGCATTATCACTGCCTCTATTTCTCTTGGCCAATTAACCAAACTCGCATTCTCTAATAATCATCCCCTCTTATACAGAACTCCCAACTAAGAATTTGCCTATTGAAATTTGTGATGCCATGGATTTCACATCTTGGCCATGTCATGGCATGTTAACATGCAGTTGGTTTTGTTAGTGAAACAAACATGCAACAACTTGTATCCATTGTTAAGATTTCCAAAGCCCATAAAAATGGTTATCTTATTGTATCCATACAAGGGTTTACTATGCCCTTAAAAAATTATAAATCACAGCAAAAACAAACGCCGGTACACCCTATATATCTTTGGAGTCGACCAGATGAGCCACTTTCCTATGTTCAGCTCTAATAATGCCATTGACGTAAGACAAAAGCGGG
Source organism: Scilla litardierei (assembly GCA_030789695.1). NCBI lineage: Eukaryota > Viridiplantae > Streptophyta > Magnoliopsida > Asparagales > Asparagaceae > Scilla > Scilla litardierei. The sequence goes on from CM061132.1 coordinate 5,401,268, forward strand.
AAGGGATGTGGTGGGGATTTGGACAAGAAGAAAGCTCGAAAGCTGGTAACTTTTCAGGCCTCGCAGCCCGTAAATCTCACAATCACCGACTCGCACACCTAGCACGTGGAGATTTTTCGGACCTCCCGCCCAAACAACCAATCACACTCTCGCACACCAATGCAAAAGAATTAATTTTATGGAAAAATTAAAAGGTTACACCAAAATTTTAATTCTTCATTCATCTATTCTCAATAAAAAATAAGTTTGTGTCTTTTATATAGGCTTACAGCTTGGGTTTCAAAACTCACATCATATGTGGGGAATAAAACTCTAAAATAAATAAAAGACTCAAAATAAATAAAAGACTCGAAACAAGTAAAAGACTCAAAGTACTCAAACTTTATAAAATAACAAAAAGACCGAAACAGCAAGAAAACTCAAAGGACTCAAACTCTATCTCCATTTCTCATATAAAATCTTTTAAAAATAAGACTTCATTTTAAATTTTAATTTGATTTCTTCATTCTTCCCGGTTTGAAAACTTCACCACCTGGTGAACGACGATAGAAATAGCATAACCAAGAAGAAATCAATAATCGCTTGATTTGAGAAGATGAATCCACAAACTTAAAAATGTAGTAGGATGTAGTTTTGTAAACGAACATCTTCTGAAAAGTTATCTCAAATCACAAAAGAGAAAAAAGCATATAGAACAGTCTTGCTGGTAGAATATGTATGATCTGAGATGACAAACTTGATGTGCACAATTTTCTCAAACTTCCGTGAAATAATTGACTTAATCACATCAAAAACATCACTCGATAAAGCTCATCAAGAACCAATATGATGCATGTGCTGCCTCCACATTGAATCTAGGATGAACCTCTCCGATCAAACTCTAATAATCATGTCATTCATAACTGTAAATTTCTGTAAATTTCTATTTGATTTTGTAGCAGACTATAACTATCATTGTTACATGCAACAGTTTCATCAATCTTGAGAGGTAAAGCACTCAAATTAGATGCAAAATACTGATGAAATGCGCTAGGAACCAAGTCACAGCCTAACTGTAAGAAAATGAGATTCGCATGATAAGGTATTTGCTGTGGTGGTTCTTCGAACTTAACTTTTCCATTTATCTCTTGAGCGGCATTAGCTTCTAATTTAAGCATGTTGTCACTTGACCGCTTAAATTGCTCCATGGCTTTAAGTGTATACTTCCTATCTATGGAGACTCGTGGATTCTAAATTTAAGACAAAGTTAAATGATTGTTGCACATTGTCTACAATATATGGAAGTATCTCACACCTAATATTTAATCTTAGTCCAGAACGAAACCTAGAAAGTGTACATAGTGGGATCTTATTGCAGTTTACTCCTAACAAATAGGTCGTTAAACTTATTCATGTACTCTTTCACAGTCATGCTTCCTTGACGTATGTGATTCCGTTTTCTAGTATTTTCCAGTATGTGATCTCTATATGCAGATGGCAAATATTTTTCTTTGAGCTTATGCTTCATTGCAAAATTTTGTGCTTTAGTCAATTTATTTTCTAGAGCTTCTGGGCGATCTCCTGTTCGATTTATGTCAGCTTTTAGTTTTAGATATATCTTTTGAAGTTAATTTTCATGCCTTTAAATTGTATTATCCTTCATGGCTGATCTTACGGTTTTGCCACTACGTAATAACATGCAATGCCAACCAGTGACATACAAATGCGATATCCTAACACCAACTAGATACATGCACTAATTATGCATACAAAATAAAATCATATGGTCCAAATTTATGACAAAAAGCAATCTTAAATATGCTAATGGACACACAAATCAAGACAGAAAAATTTGCAATACCAATGATATCAACTAATTTGAATAAAATCAAATATAAATTTTTTCAAAATTTAACAATTAAAAGATTTAATCAGATTAGATGTTATCTAGAGTGCAATTCCGTTTTGTGATATCATGCAAGGCCTCTAGAACATATAGAGCTTTAATCTAGACGATCAGAGTCGAAAATTTTGCGTCAAAAGCTCGAGAAATCGACAATATATGTTGAAATTATGACTGAAATACGGAAAATCCAGCGAAACCTTGAGATAATATGAAGCCACGCTGTAACAACGGCTCAGCTCAGTTGGTTAGTGGTTGGGCTGAGCCATTGACTGGTCAATGGCTTAGTTGGCTTGGGTCGGCTTGAGTTGGCTTGGCTTCGGCTCGGTCGGCTCAGATGAGCCGATGAACATTATCAGATCAATCGGCAACGCAAGACGACGCGACTCGTCGACACAACTCGACGACGGAAATGGCACGCCAAAGCCATTACTGTAGCACTACAGGGCTAAGAAATTTTTCGTTTGATTCCGACGATGATCATTGAGGATCATTGGTTCTTCGTGTCGCCTTAATGTGAGGCGTCTGTGGGATCCTGTGGATGACAGACAACGCTGGAATGTGGTTGAATAGTGTTGTGAGTAAAACAATAAAATTCTTGCATAATTTAAACCCTTTTATTCGTTGCCTACGTCTTCAAGGAGAGTTACCTCGCTTGGTACTTAATCAATACAACTTTATAAGCTTGTAATAAAATAAATGAGATGAGCACAGCGGAAATAAAGATTACAAGCAGTGAATAAAAGATACGAGAGACAAAAAGAGTCACAATGCAAACACAACGATATTACCCTGATTCGGCCCATCCTTGGCCTACGTCCAGCAACCAATCTGCTAGCTCTCAAACTCGAGAGCAACTTTACCTCGACTCAACGAAGATGGCTTGTACAAGTATATAACTCAACTTGCTAGGAATTTCCAAGCACCTAATTACAACTTCATCTAGGAATTTCCAAAGCAAAATACAACACTTCCCTTACAAACAGGAGCACAACTTACCAAGCCTTCTTCAAAGGCTTAACAACCCTTTTGTAGATTGATTATAACACCCTTGATTCCTATATCCAATATATATGAAGCATGTGTATAGTGTGGCAATATAAAAATCAAAACTTGATCTTTAAGAAAAGTATAAGTGAAGAGCACAAAGATCAAAATACAACTTGAATTAAATCACTAGAAAATATGAACTTATCAACAAAGATTTAGATCAAGCATATGGCCAAAAATAAATGTAAACGGATTAGAAAAAATCAGCACAAAAAAATTTGCAAGCATGGCAAATGATTAGAGCTTTTGAAAGAAGAGAGCTTTGAGAATTTTAGGAAATGCTTAAAAGTTGATATATAAAAACTCTGAAATCACTAGTACCTATAGAAATGAAAATCTGTTCAAAATGTGTTCAAAAAAGTCTCATCCAACGGCTAGTAACGGCTAGAAAACGAAAATCATGCTTCCCTTAAAAACTGGATTTTGACCCAGATAGTCGGTTATCTACAGGAGATAGTCGGCTATATTTTTCAGATAATCGGCTATCCATGTGATAGGCTACTACTGTAGAAACCCAAGAGTTCTAGGCAAAATCTGCCTTCGGATAGTCGACTATCAGAAGTGAATAGTCAGCTATTTTCGGATACTTGAGTTTCTCTACATAAAAATACTTCGAAAATATTCAATAAAAATTATATACTTAATACAAAATATTTAAATACATTTTAAAAGTATTTTTCAAATATTTTTGTGAGTGTGTAGCTTCATGATATTGACTTTAACATTCTAAGTAATTTAACTTACACCATACACACTCCTAGAGCTCTTTAATCTCGTTTTCTTGACTTGGGCCATCGAGTCTTGATCGTTAGTCTTCACAATCATGACTTCCAAGTTATTCATTTTGAGCCATTCCATTTATTAGTTCTTCATGACTATATAATAGATCATCATTTCATATACACACTTGAAGTAAATTGTTAGTACCCATATTATTTATGGACAACATCAAAATTCCACTAAGGTGGGTCTCAATATCCCAACGTCTTTTACAGGAATCGAAGGAGGTTGTCGACGACGATGGTGGCAACGACGTCAACGAAACACAATGAAGATGGTGGGGGCAATGAAAGACGACGGCTGAGGGGTTGAGGTGCTTTGATAGTGGCGGCAGGTTGGGGGGATAGGCGATGACAGCGATGGGCGGGCGACAGCAACGATTGTGGGCTCGGCCGAGGGTTATGGTTAGTGTTTGGGGTTTTTATATTTTTTATATTTTTTCTATCTTGTTTTCTTCTTCTCTCCTTTTTATAATTTTTTTGTTCTCTCTGTTTTTTTATTTTTTATTTTGAATTTTTTAATTTTCTAAAACCTAACTAAAAAGATTTTTTTGATGAGGGAAAAGAGAGAAGGAAGACAAACCGGGTTTTGAAACTCTGATACCAAGAATGAAAGAAAGAATGAATATGATGGGGATTTGGAGAAGAAGAAAGCTCTGAAGTTGATAACTTCCCGTGCCTCGCACTATGAAAATATCATGAATACTGACTCGGACGCTTCGCACGCGGAGTTTTTCGAACCTCTCGCACATGCAACGAAGACCTCTCGCACATCAATGCAAAAGATTTAATTTTATAGAGAAACTCAAATTTTACACCAAAATTTAATTCTTCATTGATCAATTCTCTATAAAAAATAAGTTTGTGGCCTTTACATAGGCGTACAACTTTGGTTTCAAAAATCACATCTAATGTGAAACTAAAACTCTAAAAAATAAAAGAGTCATAATAAATAAAAGACTCAAAGGACTCAAACTTTATAAAATAACAAAAAGACTCAAAACAACCAGAACACTTAAAGGACTCAAACTCTATCTCCATCTCTCATAAAAAAAATTAAATAAAAGACTCCATTTCAAATTTTAATTTGATCTTTATCAGCCATCTTCTCTTTTGCACTTAGAATTAATATATCGTTTATTTTAGTCTTTCAATCTGTATTCATTTACATCTACATATTGCCCTTTTTCTCCGTCAACTCCAATTGTATCACTTTTAACTTGTGCACTGTCGGTTCCCCTGCAATTTGCCATAACTATCTTAATTGATTAGCTATCAAAAAAGCTACATACAACTTATTAAGTCAGCATGTTGGTCTTGCCCCCATCAACTACAATCTTATCAGTCATGAACTCTTTCTCCATCAACTCCAATTGTATCACTTTTAACTTTTGCACTGTCGGTTCCCCTGCAATTTGCCATAACTATCTTAAATGATTGGCTATCAAAAAAGCTACAAACAACTTATTAAGATGGCCTGTTGGTCTTGCCCCCATCAACTACAATCTTATTAGTCATGAACTTGTTGGTATCCATAACACATGCCCAAAAAAACTTATTCATGCACGTTTTATCACTAATTGGAGCTCCCAGTAACATTCATAGTTGCCCAAGATTCCGATCAGTAAAATAAGGCTGGAGGTATAATACTCTGGAATAAACCCGTTGTGAACATCTCACTTTACTCAATGTTTTGGTTCTGTGATTCCTCATTTCTTCCTTTCGGTTTGCAGGGTTACATTCATGGTTGCTATGCAATATGAACATGGTTCGTTAGGGGTGTGCAGATAAGACAAAATCAAAAAATTCCAAGATACGAATAAGTTATAGATAATGGAATAAAAAACTAGTTTGCATGCAAACACAAGCACATGAGCATGCATGATGGATAGTAGAGAGACATATGTCCAAAAAACCTAAGGAATATCCATCAACATGAAAATTTACTTGTGACTACAAAATTTCAAAGTCTTAATACAGAAGTTTTACTTATGTCGAGAGCTAAGTGTGTGGTTTTTTTTATTAGAAGTGACAATCTGGCCACGTTGACATATTCTCGTACATGTATATATCGAACCTAACCCAATCATTGAACCGGGGTCCAAGCCGTTGATGTCCAACTACCCCTATGGGGACCACATAATTCACAACTTACTCAACCAACCCAATTGATAAAGGGTATGATCAACAATATTAATTAATTAACAAAAAATGTGCTCGAATAGAGAATAAAACCCACATGCATTTATATGGTTAGGCACATATTTTAAAAAAATTAACCACTAAAGACCAAGGTTTGTTGTATTGGTTTCAATTTCGATTTCGGACTTTCAAAAATTATAGGTTTCGGTCAGATTTCGCCTGTTTCGACGGTTTCGGTCTCGGTTTCGTCTGGATCGATAGTTTCAGTAGCTTAAATAAAAAGATAACACATTTAAATATTGAGTCTTAAAATATTTCTTATATGTGATAATCTCACATCTCCTCAATTCAAAAGAAGAATTTCCATTGCAAACATCCAGAATACTAGTAATACAATAAAAATGGACATTAAAAGGCACATAGATAATAGAATTCTAAAGCACGTGACAGCAAATTGCATCATCTGTAGTTTAAATCAAGTGTGCACGTGGACAGATTCAATGCTTATGATACCAAGTCCTTAACTTGATTAATGAAGAAAGCAATCGAGTTGACACAATACCAATCAATTTTGCCTCCAACTGTATGTAGAAGTAGGCAACGTCTGCAAATGACTTCGATAATTAGGTGATTAATTGCTTTCTAGAATTCTAGAACAGTCATTTGCACTGTGTCGACTCGCCTAATTAATCACGTAATAATGGAACGGTCATTTGCAGACATTGCCTACTTCTACCTACAGTTAGAGGTAAAATTGATTGGCATTGTGTCAACTCAGTGGCTATCTCCATTAATCAGATTAAACATTGTATCATAAGCAGCACTGCATCTATCCATGTGCACGCTTAATTCGAACTACAAATTGTGCAATTTGCCATTGCATGCTTCAGAATTCGGAACATGTCATTGGTCACATCCCTGAAAATTTCCGCCAAGTGTTCCTTACGGTGAATCACGCCTCCATGTATTTTTAGGCAGTTGTTGAACATTATATGTCTATGTTCGTTTCCGACCACAATGAGCTCATGCAATATCCAACACTTTCTCCTTTGTAGTTTTTCGAAACATTTTAACTTATAAACTTGTAAGCTTGCAACGAGTTAACATGTACTTAACATGTAAAAAAATTTAAGCATTTATGAAATACATCTAACGTTTAACATTTATGAAATATCCCTAACTTTTATGAAATACCCTTAAATATTTGTCTACATTTTTTCAGTATTTTTTTTGAATTTTTCTATTCACATAACACATTTTTTTGTATTTTTCTAAAATTTTCTTGTATTTTTCTAACATTTTTTGTGTTTTCCTATATGTAACTTGTAGCATGTATGTATGTAACTTGTAAGCATGCAAACTTGTAGCATATATTATGATACCAACTATTTAAATTAAGTAATTATTAAAAGTAATAACTAACAAAAATTTGAAAGTACCAAATTTTGAAAAGACCTAAAATTTATAACAACGAAAATTTGTAACTTACATGTAATAGGATTTGTTTTTTCTGTACCTTAATATATTAGTTAAATTTTGTAACATGATGCAACCACAATATTATTAACAGTATTAGTTATTAACAAGAATTTTGTAACTAACTACGAAGAATTATGAACAAATTTTCTCAGCAATATTTGTTGCTAACTAATAATATCATGATGTAACTGACTAGCAAGATAACATGATGCAGTTACAAATTTTCTCAGCAATTTTGTAACTAACTAATTTTACACCCGGAGATGATTTTACAAATCCAGACATTTTCTGATATCGGTACTCACAATATATGCTGATTACATGTTTATGGAATGAAACCTACATTGTCCAAGGTTCACTGAGGCATACTTCTTTCTACATATGGAAAGATTTCATGTAATTTCGCCAGCTTTAATATTTATAGATTTCTTATTTAATACAAAATGCCAAGTTTGCCATGAATCAGTGTAAAATGGGTATATGATAATCTATGCAATGAGGCATACTTCTTTCTACACATGGAAAGATTTCATGTAATTCCGCCAGCTTTAATATTTATAGATTTCTTATTTAATACAAAATGCCAAGTTTGCCCTGAATCAGTGTAAAATGGGTATTATATGATAATCTACGCAAACATACCTCAGGAGCTTCAAGAGACTTGAAATGGGAGGTGTAAGGTTCAGCTAATGAAAGAATACTATTCTGATCTGGAACTTTTCCATCCTTAAGCAGGTTTGGCCAGTAAATTTGAGCAAGAATGCTAACAAGAGTGAGAATGCATCCACCAGCCATGGAAATAAATAGCATGTTCCATAAAGAATTACGCTGCCATTACAAATTAGTATGTGCAATGAACAAACTTATCACATATGACAGATATTTTGGCAAAAGAAAAATGTGAGCAACATAAGTCGATCAATTGAATTTAAAAACGTAAGAATTACAAATATCATGAATTCTACATACCTTCTTGTTAGATATGATAGAAGATTGTGTAGTTAAACCACGTGACAGATCTTTGTCCGGGAGGGTGAATTGATCTTCATAATACATGTCAAGAATGCATATCAACTCAACCTGCATTGCATTAAAACAATTAACTTATACAATGATATTGCTCAAGTTCCAAGACATCAAATTTATTCATTTTAAGTAACGAAATCAGTCCTCGTGCCCCTGCCTCTTGAGACAGTCTAGGATAATTTTGGAAGTTACTCCTTGGTTGCATGAGCCTAAACAGTGTGACATGTGAGGCAGGATTCTGCCCACCAACTGCCCTTTAAGTACTCATGACCAAGCCCATCTTTCCCAAGCAAAATTCTTGGTGAGGCCGGAACATTGATGTCAGATTAATATGAAGTTCAAATGTTTGTTGAGCATTTCATGGACCCCAGTCCATAGTTCAACCTAGGGTGATAGAAAAACCTTAGAAGCTGATGACTACAGTCATGTAAAAATCAGGGTTTGAGGTATCTGCCGATACCATTAGGTATCGACAGTTGACGATACCAAAACCAATGGTTAGTTTCAGTATCGGTTGATACTGAACGGTATCGGTCAGTTTCGGTCGATACCTGTCGAAACTGAAAGATACCGACCGAAACTGACTAATACCATTCAGTACCGGTCAAAACGGAGGAAGAAGAATGTGTAATTAAATAAAAATTCTCTTCAAAAACCCAAAAAAAATCGTGAATCAATAGGTTGCATAGAATGCTCGATTAAAAGAGAGGAAAAAACACTAGGGTTTCGGCTTGAAAATGATGAAGAATTAAACGAAGAGGCAGAACCCAGAAAAAATTGCTAAAAAAAGAAGAAAAAGAACAAAAGGAAGATAATAAAAAAATTGAACTCATCTCATCGTGTCGCCACCTCGCCGAACCTACCTCCTGCCTTGCCGAACCTGCCTCGACTATTTAGCGTGAGCGTGAGAGAGAGCAGAGAGAGAGAGATGTCCGAGTCATCTTTCAGGAGATGATGTGTTCTTTAATAAGGCAAACTTGTAAATAAGTGGTATGTGCGTAAAGTAAAACAGTCGGTATGCATATCAAACAGATATTTTGTGGCAACCCTGTAAATAAGTGGTATGTACGCAAAGCAAATTGGTGGGTACGCAAAGCAACGCTCAACGATTTTTTTTGGCAAACTTGTAAATAAGTGGTATGTGCACAAGGTAAAACGGTGGGTGTGCAAGACAAGCTTTAGGATCTATTCATTTATCTAATATTTAGTATTTAAGTACCAAAATTTAGCTATTTAGTATTCGATATGATTACGAACTCAAATTTAGTTTATCTATTTAGTATTTAGTATTTGATAGTATATGATTAATATTTTTGTTTGTTAACTATTTAATAGTATTTGATAAGTTTAGATTTAAGAACCTCTGAAACCATTTGTGTGTGTATAGTATATAAATATTTAAAGTATCTCCGAAACCGAAACCAATACCCGAAACGAAACTGCTGAAACTAGCGATACGGATGAAACCAAAACTTGCTTCCGAAACCGCCGAAACAGGCGAAACCGATTCCGAAACCGAAATTTTGGGAAGAACGATACCCAGACCGAAACCGAAACCTAAAACCTTGGTAAAAATAATTCCTCTTCATTTATGCAAATTTGTGAATGATTATATTTCTTCAGGATGTGACAACAAATACGTGTCCAATTCATGAAGACAGATCGTTACTGTCCCCAAAAATGAATTGGTTGTTCTTTGTTTCTATCTAACTTAGTTTCCAGATAATTGCATTATTTCCATGTGACATGCATTATGCCTTCTTCCAATCACTTCTACATGGTCTATTATACTGCTGGAGAAATAATTGAAAATAGCCCATGTTAATATGTTATTAGAATGGGTCTCCAATTTTTTAAAGATGTTCGTCTTTTACGTCAGTCTACACCCATAAATACATGCATACATATTTCATGTTGTATATAGTATGTCATGTATTCTATTGAGTCCCATGAAGCAATACTCCAAATTCCTAGGATGAAGGCTAAGATGATGATGGTGATGATATAATATTACTGTATCTGATTGTACCAATCTATGTATTTATGTATGTGCGCCTAAATTCCCTTTTCCATTCAGCTATGATGTTACAACATTTTCATGTCCTGGGAAAAAAATTTAAATGTTCCCCATCAGCAAATAGCAAATTATTTTTGCACTGTACTGTATATTTACAATTGTTTCTCGAAACTAAGTACTAACTTAAGCCGTTGTACCACAACAGTATGAAAAGCAAAACCAGATAAGCAAATCCAACAATTGCCGTTAGGTAAAGTCATTTCAGTAAGTGAAAAAAACAGTAAAACTTAATTCAATGTGCTTTAGTAAGCACAGAAATATAAATGAGCCAATTTCCAGATATGTAACCTTGAGTCCTTATGATATTCTCAAGTTTTACTCCTGCAGTCACCATTTTGGGGGTTGTGGAATTTGTTATACATTGGTGGATCTGGACATCAAGCACCAGCAGGTGGATTACGCATAAGATTTCGTAGAAGGTAGAAATGTATAGAAGTTCCACAAAGTTAGATGGAGGATTTGAAAATACAATGGTTAATTAAGACATAAGCACATGTTTTGATTGGTTAGATTTAAAAAATCCTTTGAAATTAATTTTGGATGATAGTATCCATTTGATTGCATTTTGGATGAAAATCCATTGTATGGCGCATAAAGGTGATGAGAAATTTGGTGTGATAGAAAGGGGATTTCGATTGATAATACGGGAAATACAAAGATAAGGGCCTCAATTCGAGGGGACCACTCTCCCAGTATCTAGACTCCTAAACTCCTAATTCTAAACTCTACTTTTCTTCTCCATTTTCTTCATACCTCACACTAACCCCTTCCCACAAATTGCTAAGGTTGGTTGGACCCTAATTACAAAATTGTCCCTTGGCACTAAATTACAAAATTGCCCCTCGGGCCCCATACTACAAAATTGCCACTCGGGCCCCATACTACAAAATTGCTACTATGGTGGCTACAATCCTCATTCTCAACAAAAGGTTGTTTGGAGTCCACATTCCATGAATCATTAAATTCTAACTAAAAATAGTTGTCATTAAGAGCATGTTAGCTAGCACCAATCCAGAAGATTATAGTCCTACATTCCATCTATCTATCGATTGGGGCAATCCAAATTCCAGAGGAGTGGCTTGTTTGGCTCACATTTTTTGACAACAAATCCCAAGTATAATACAAAAGGTTTAGATTGACTTCATTAGGTATGCAGTATTTTGATTCCAAAAAATAAGGTAAAATCAATAGTAACGTTTATTAAAGATATCCCAAGAACTATATAAAGGACCCAAGAATGTATTTGTATTTCAAAGGAAAAAATAAGAAAAAAAATAAGAAAAAATGTCAAGAAGGATAATGACCCTACAATATTTGTGGGCTGTGTTGTGAAAAGATAGTATTGTAATGCTATACAATATTTGTATATTTGTGTAAATTGGTCAACCGGGTTCCTATATTCAGAGCACATGGATGGCACAAACTTTTTAGCACGACACTCGTGATGCATTGTTTGTGGAAACATACCAGAATGACGGATCTAGCAAATGCCATCAGCTCTGTGAAGAAGCTCAATGGGTACAACTATAGCCACTGGCAAACCTGCAGTCATATTTGAAACGACAAGACCTCTGGGAGTTTATTGGAGATGTTGAGACTACAACACCACAGGAAGCAGATGATGCATCAAGGAAATGGAAGATTACGGCCAATATGACTATGTTCATGTGAATATTACAATGGGACGATCTTTTGGAGCAAATCCCAAATGCAGATGCTCCAAAAGGAACTTCGTATATTTTTTTTTCATATTTTGCACTCTCCCTAGACTAAATGATGCACACCTTTAGCTCTTTGAGAATCAATTGACAAGCATCAATAAGAGATAACGATCAGTCAGTACTTTATTATATCAAATCTCTAAGTTGGAAAATAGCTCATGTAGATCCTGAATATATTTCAGAAGCAAGGATGAGACGAATCATTATCCAAGACCTGAGAGCCAAATGTTTTGGGTGTGTTGATTGCATACAGGATTTGCTAACCCAGTCAACTCTATCAGAGTTGGAAGGCTTATTAACTACACTAGCCAAGCAAATCACTAATATTTCAGTTTAGAGTAAATTGCAACAACAAAAACCCTTACCGTGCCTCTTTTGACGGGAAACATCCATGTGAGATTTAAATTGGCAGAAAACCCACTGAACTACAGTTTAGTTCACCCCAATTCTGTTTCCATTAATTGAGTGTGTCCGCATGAATATGCACCATTTTGCAATGGCATTTTCCCCATCACCCTTCCCTTCTCTTCTTGATCATCTTCATTCATTGGCATAATCAACCCCATCAATTTTCACTTCAAACCCTTCTCATCTCTCCTTCAAATTATTCGACTTTATCCCTTCCCTTATTTTTCCTTCTTTTCTTCGTCATTATTACCCATCAATTCCACGTTGAACCCCCACTCCTCCCCAGTTTATCCAAACCCAACAATTCTTCAAGCAACCTATCATCCATATTTCATCTAGATCCAATCTATTTCAAGCAATCCAATTTCCCTTCTCCTTTAAGCTGGTGAATTGAAGGCAAAAGTGGTTCAAATAGCATGGGATAAGGTGCAAAGGTGAACCAAGGAATAAAAGGGCAATCAACTAGCGAGGTACGGAGTCAGAATAGGAGTGGACTAAGCTGCAGCTCATAGGGCTTCTGCTAATTTCGCAAGAAAATTTCATGTCAAAGATGACAATACAAAGGGGTTTTCTGCAGTAAACCCTTTAAATAAAAATGAAGATAAACCACTCCCAATTTAAGAATTGGCCAATAAGAAGGTCATGCCATAAGACAATTCGAAAGAGACGAAACTAACAAGTAGCCTAGGAAATGCAAGCTACGAAGGAAACCAAGCAAGAACTCACATTTTAGCTGTGAAAGACGCAGATCAAGATGATCATTGAATTAAACTGGTGCAAGATTTTAAAATTATCACAAGAAATAACATTTTGCACAAGACCATCATTGCTGGACGGGCCCGCCTGAAGATAAGGACACAATATCAAGTAAATGCCAAGAAGATAGTGAAGAAGAATATAACCGTAGTGGAATCTGATGAGATCATCACTTATCATAGGAGACGGCGCAAGACGGATCGTGAAGCAAATAATAAGGCCAGTGACATTTTTGTGGAGATGTTTGGTCGTTTTTACAAAGTTTGGATTTACGTGCCGAGGGGCGGGGGGTTAATGTAATTTGGGTCAAATCTGCCCTTATATGTTTGGGGAGAGATTTCATTTGTTCTTCATGCTTGTTTTGAGAGAAAATCCCTAGACTAGACAGTATATCCCTAGCATAACTGAGAGTAAGTTTTCTCTCTTATATCCAAAGCTTGGAGTTGGTTTCCTCTCGAAAGAAACACATTTCTTGTATTTTCACTTTTCCAAATCTATAAAAAATCTCATTTTTACTCTTCCGAACCCTAGATTTCTCATCAAATTGGTATCAGAGTGTAGATCCATCATGGCGACAACAATATCTAAGGAGACGATGGATGCCATAGAGGAGAAGATTGGAGAGATCAAAACCCTAAAGGAGCAACAACAAAAATTAGGATGGGGAATGGAATCCATCAATGGGAAGTTGTCATTCTAGGAGATCGTGTTTAGGGCTTTCACGGAGAACCAAAGCCACCTGCGCCACGAGGAAGAAAGGCCCAAAGGCGACGGATTTACGGAAAATCCGTCGGATCTAGGATTAAAGGAGGCATCTTTGAACAAGGGCAAAGGGTAAATTGTGATTGTTGGAGGAGATCCGATGGACAAGGAAGATGAATGGCGTGTGTGTGAGGAATTTCTCCCTCAACCGATATGGGAGGGAGAATCGGTGGCTGACAGGAGGACCCCCCCAAACCCTAACTAGGGGTGGGGGAAATTATGTGACCCTCGCCGGGCTCCGACGCACTCGTCGGACCTCGGCGAGGGTTTGGCAACTCAATGGGGGGTCGTGGGGCCTTGGCAAACATCTGGGGGCCTCGCGAGCCCCTAGCTTGGCAACATGGAGGCCGTTGGCCTCTTGCACAGCCACAAGGGCCACACTGGCCTCCTGTGTTGCCGCATGGACCGCACGAGCCCCATCCGCAGCAGCAGTGGCCCCCGGAGCCCTTTTTCGACGTGATTCCAAGTCGTCAGCCACTAAGGGAGGCGGTGGCCCACTTTTTGGGGCCCAACAATTTCAGGAGTACGGTGTTCGTGAAGGAGACCCTTGGGGCTTGGCGGATGATGGCAGAGACCCAGATGGGTGCGATTGCTGGGGGAACCATGGTAAAGCCGGAGGGTGGCCGTGGAAAGGTGGAGAACCCGCACAAAATGCATTTCAACAATGCCACTTCAGGCAACCAAGGGGGGAGCGGGACAAGGGATGTTTGGGCCGAAGAGCAGAGTTCAAAAGCTGAAAATACCGGTCTTCGAAGGGGAGGACCCACACGAGTGGGTCTATCCCTCGGAAAGGTATTTTGAGGCATATAGGATGACGGAGTTGGAGAAATTACAGATGATGGGCGTGTGCTTGAAAGGGAAGGCATTGTCTTGGTTTCAGTGGAGACAACAATGGCAGCCGGTGCGGTCGTTGAAAGAATTCAAGTATTGTGTGCTAGATCGTTTCAAGGACACCCATGACGGAGATTTGCACGAGCAGCTATTGGCCCTACGATAGGTTGGCAATGTCAAGGATTATCAGGAGAGATTCGAAGCACTTTCGGGCCACGTAAGGGGTATTACCGAGGCGACATTGGTGGGAAACTTCATAAAAGGGCTCACTTCATGAAAGGGCACAAACCCAACTTCCGGATGGAGCTTCGCTTGCAAATGCCAAGATTTGCAAGCGGGTTGCTTAAGAAATTAGAGTTAGTACAGATGGTGGATGACAAATTTACGATGGATCGACGGGCCAATGGAGCTTGAGGCGGGCCCACTTTCCGCAGCCCGGCACCTCCAGGAGGGCAGCGGATCCCTGCAGGGGGCTAGATAGGGGGAACCCAGGTGAGCAAGGAGAGGAGCAGTGGTACACATCTCAGTGGACAGTTTCGTCGTATGACCGAGGCGTAGATATAAAACAAGAAGGTGAAGGGGTTGTATTTCAGGTGTGACGATAAGTATACCCCAGGTCATGATTGCCAAGACTGCACCCTCCATGTGTTATTATGGCGGAGCCGCGGATGAGGTGGTGGTGATGGTGGAGACGAGCAAGGAAGGAGTGGAGCAGGAGCATTTCCATTTGGACGTAGGGAGTGAACCACACTATGAAGTCGAGTAACACCTCCATTACGTCCAAATGGGAATGCTCCTACTCCACTCATTCCTCGATCGTCTCTTCCACCACCACCACCTCCTCCACTAGCAACACCTGAAGGTGGTCTCGGCAACGATGATCTGGTGTATACTTCTCGTCACACCTGAAACATAACCCCTTTGCCTTCTTGTTTTGTATCTCCGCCTCGGTCATGCACCAATACTGTTTATTGGGCTGTGTACCGATGCTCCTCTACTTGCTCACCTGGGCTCCCCCTATCCAGCCCCCTGCAGGGGCCCGCTGCCCTCCTGGAGGTGTCGGGCTGCGTAAAGTGGACGCGTACTAAGCTCCCTTTGCCCGTCGATCCATCGCGAATTTGTCATCCACCATCTGGACTAACTCCAACGTCTCCAGCAACCCACTCAATCTCTGCAAGCGAAGTTCCGCCTGGATGTCGGGTTGCAGCCCCTTCATAAAGCTCCCCACCAATGTCGCCTCTGTAATCCCTCTCACATGGCCAGAAAGTGCTTCGAATCTCTCCCGATAATCATTGACCGTGCCAACCTGCCATATGGCCAAAAGATGCTAGTGCATTCCACGTCCTGTGTCCCTAAAACGATCTAACTAGCAATACTTGAATTCTTCCCACGACCGCACTGATTGCCATTGATGTCTCCATTGAAAACAAGACAACACCTTCCCTTCCAAGCACACACACCCACTACCTTTAATTTCTCCAACTCTGTCATCTATGTCTCAAAATATCTCTCCGTGCAATAGACCCACCCGTGGGGGTCCTCCCCTTTAACGACCGGCATTTTCAGCTTCTGAACTCTGTTCTCATGCCCAAACATCACTGTCCCGCTCCCCCCTCGGTTGCCCGAAGTGGAATTGTTGGAATGTATTTTGTGGGGGTCCTCCACCTTTCCACGGCCACCCTCCAGCTTCACCATGGTTCCCCAGCCACTAGTCGTCCCATCTGGGTATCCGCCAACATCCGCCAAGCTTTAAGGGTCTCCTTCACGAACACCGTACGCCTGAAATTGGTCATCATTCCCTCGAGTTGGCCATCGAGCTCCGAAAGCACCTCTGTGTGCGTCTCCGAACTGTTGGGCCCCAAAAGGTGGGCCGTCGCCACCCTGAGTAGCCGTCGGAAGCCGACAGCCTGGAATCACACCGGAAAAGCGCCCGGGGGACCCATGCGGCAGCGCAGGAGGTTCGCAGCCTCCATGCTGCCAAGTTGGGGGCTCGCGAGGCCTCAGGTGCTCGCGGGTCTCCTGCGCTGCCAAAGCATTCTCATTTGGACGTAGCAGACGTGTCACTCAACTCTGTAGCAGGGTTCACTTCGAACCACACTATAAAGTTGATCGAGAGTGGTCTCGGAGCAGGTGGTAATGGTGTTGGTTGATAGTGTGGCCACCCACAATTTTATATCCAGCCGTATGGTGGAGCAGCATGGGTTACAGTTGGTAGACACCTGAAGTTTTGGGGTGATGATGGGGACGGGATAGGTAGAGCGAAGCAAGGGAGTATGTCGGTGCGTGATTTTGACCATCCAGGAAATACAGTTATGGATGATTTTCTACCGCACGACCTAGGTAGCACAGACGTGATTTTAGGCATGAGATGGCTGCAGTCCTTAGGGGAGACGAAGACCAACTGGAGGCTGCTAAAAATGGAGTTTCAGCACAGTGGGCCAAGATCCATGCCGCACCACTCTGCAACACAGTGGGCCAAGATCCACGGTACACCCTTACCATCTGACGTCGAAGGCCAAGATCCACACTGCACCACTCTGCAGCATCAACCACCTATTTCATCACCTCCTTTACACTCTAACACCAAACTCCGAGATCGACAATGCCATGTTTCTTTTTTAATTTTTACTAAATGTAGTTAATTAGAATTTAATTTAGTCAGGTTTAAATAATAATACAATAATAATAAAATCAGTAGAATTTATATTAATTTAATTAGGTTTAAATATTAATGAAATTAAATTAAATTAAATTAATAAAAATAACCAAGTGTAAATAAATTAATTAAATTTAATCTAGCATTTAAACTTAAACTTAACACATAAAACGTGAACCTCACAACAACTTTTTCATTCCAACTTTCTTACCCATCCAAACACAAAATAGTTACATGGGACCCACAACTTCTCCATAGGGATCCAATTGAGTCCAATTCCTTTCTTATTTTTATTTTTATTTTATTGTTATTTTTATTTTATTTTGGATTTTATATATGTATAGAGTTTTGAGTCTTTTAGTTATCTGGAGTCTTTTATTTATTTTTAAGAGTTTTTCATTATTTTAGAGCTTTAGTCTTACAAATGTTAACAGACGAGAGAGTATTGGGTTGTCCTATAAAGGCCTTATATTGCTTTATTTTTAATAGATGAATGAATTAAAATTTCGAGAAGTCCTCAAAACATGTGAAAGGCCCAAATCCTTGGTGAGAAGCGTCGAAATCCTTGGCGAGAAGCGTCGGAACCCTAATTTGCCCAAAATCGTCCACAAATCCTCCAAATCCATCTTATCCTAACATCAAATTGAATCCTTGAAGAGAATCCTCGGAACCTAATCTACCCAAAATCTTTCCCAAATCCCCCAAATCTACCTTGCCCTACATCAAATGTGGTATCAAATACGAAGGATCCACTTCTTCTCTTTCAAATTTAGAAATTAAAAAAATTCGAAATAAACCCTAATCCTAATTCCATCCACAGCGATTGCCGCCAAAACCCCACGCTGTCATCCAACTCCTCCCCAATGAGCGCCACATCCTTCACGCAAAGCATCCCACATCGTTGTCAACTTCATCCGCACCTAAAATCATCATCGATGTTGTTCAAAAACTCGCGAAATCACCGCTGTCAAGTTCTCGAAGCTCGCTGGCGCCACCTCCAGTGTCGGCTAGGGTTGTAGACTCCCTAAAAGTGTTCCACACCTCCAGACGTCGAGAGATCGACATCGATTAGCCGTCGTTTCACCGAAAAAATCGACATCGGTGTGACCGGCACCGACATGCTACAATGTCGGTTTAGCCTACCCAGACGTCGAGCCATACCGACACGCTTAGCCACGTCGCACTGCCAGCGCACCGGCACTGTTCATCGACTCGATCAGAACCGACCCCGAGCCGATCTCAGTCGGCTCACTGAGCCGGCGTGCCGACCCAAAGTCAACTCAACCGAGCGGCGTTGACCAAATCAACGGCTCGGCCAAGTCACGACTCTAACAATGAGCCGTTTGAAATTTTTTAGGATTTTCAGCTGGATTTTTCTGTAATTTCTATGCAATTTCGCTATTTTGAATTTTCTGGTTACGTTTGAAGTTTAAATTCAGTGTCATTCGCGATAGTGGATAGCTAACTCAACCAAGTACGCATTGTACCCTCCATACATAAAGATCAACTCTAAATTAGGGGGTACTATGACGATTATTACAAAGAATATTCTCTTCCAACATATTCTGAGCTTGAGATGTTTAGACAGTTATCATTCTTTTATGGCTTTAATGATATATATGGATACGATGGTTGGTAATACCATCTAGAATATTTCGTCTCCCGTTTTGATTTTTCAAACGAAATAAAATTTAAGTACGCATATCTCAAGTTAGGTGGAGAAGTGCTATCTTAGTGTATGAACCTTCAAGTTCCTTATCATCGATTGATCAATATTCAGATCTGCACTTCGATGTCGGTATCTTTTCAAGCATCAATTCATTCCTTAGGAGACCCAGGAATTCTCAAGTCTGAAGATTGAGAAGGATCCATTAGAACTAATATGTGAGATCCGCAACCTTTTTCTTCAAACATGCGAGCAAATGAAGTGTAAACAAGAGATCAAAACCAAGCCAGAGCCGACGATAGAGATTGATCCAACACCTGAGACTAAGTGTGAGCCTAAACATGAGTTTAAGTCAAATCCTGATCATAAAATTAAGAAATAGTTTGATCCTAAGCCCAAATTTGAGCATGAGCCAACATTGGAGTTAAATCAAGAGCCCGAGCGTGATCCAATATCGCATTCTGAGCCGGAGCCTTATCTTGAGCCATCTATTGTACATGCACCATAGCAACAAACAAAAGCACCACTGAATCCGATCGAGCACATCGAGTTTGTTATCATAGATCCACCACACCTTACCAACAAACCTATTCTACATGCTTTTCTACCTTTTAGGAATTAGAGAGAATTTCGAAAGACATTCAACTACCAATCTACATCCTGCTACACTTCAAAATTCGTGGACGCATCTTCTCTAACTACAAGTGACAATTGATTTCTACCCAGATGGGTTACCCTTGCCGTCATTCATCGGGTGGTAAATTCTCAAACATATGAGAATGATTTTTATTATTTTACTGTGGGTTTTATATAGGTATAGAGTTTGAGTCATCTAGTTAATTGTAGTCTTTAATTTATTTTTGAGAGTTTTTTATTATTTTAGAGTTTTAGTCCTACAGTGATTGGGTGACGAGGCCTGCTTCATTTTTAATCGATGAATAAATTAAAATTTGGAGAAATCCTCAAAACCTGTGAAAGGTCCAAATCCTTAGTGAGAAGCCTCGGAAGCCTGGCGAGAAGCCTCGGAACCACAATCTACTCAAAATCTTCCCAAAATCCCCCAAATCCATCTTGTTTAAATCCTTGTCGAGAAGCCTAGAACCCTAATGTACCCAACTTCCCAAATCCCCCAAATCCATCTTGTCCTACATCAATTACTTTTCTACCCACTTTCCTTTCAAACAAATAAAAAACTTTACTCTCCATAAACTCAGATTCCACACCCCCTTAAGATTCCACAAACTATTTCCAACAAAACAAATAGTACATAAGGATAATTCAAATGAAAAAAAGAGACATTAAATTAGTAAATAAAAGGAAATAATTAATTTGTGGATGCTAAAATTTGAATTGCGTATATTAGGTCACCGAGGTAATTAAGGAGTAGATCAAGGAGATAATTAAGAAGAAGTCAAATGGAAAAAGGACACTTTAAATAAATAAAAGAAAATAATTAAACTTTTGGATACCAAAATTTGAATAAAGCACAATAGACCAAGAAAATAATTAACAATATTCAAATGAAAAAGGAAACATTAAATAAATCGAATGGAATAATTAACTTTGGATGCTAATATTTAAATAAATCATAATAGACTAATGTGGCAGATCATAGCAGCTTTGGACATTTAGAATGGACTGAGATTTCACTTAAGTAAAATAAATCTAAAATTTTCCATACATGAGTAAAGCTTGAATAATGTAAATAAACGGTTTTGAACATAATAAATTTCAAGAGTTACGCTAGAATGTTATAATGTCATTGTGTAGTAAAAATATGCACACCCATGACCTCGTTTCTTAACTTTTAATGTTTGCCATGTCCAACACCTCGTGTTTGTATCCATACACGTATCCCATGTCCGTGTCTACAAATCATAGCATAAAAGGAATATGCGTATCAAAAAATTCCTCTCCGCATCAATTTAATCTTCATGTTAACCAAAATACACCATAGATCTCATGAAACCCATGCTCCTTGCTCGTTGAGTTACAAGTGAAAACATGTTTAGTTGCTCTTAAAATGTTAAATTTCCAATGGCCCAGCGTGCAGGCATATATAGAAACCTCAAGATTTTTTGTGTATAGTAATAATATGCCCACCCATGTCCTTGTTTCTTAATATTTGATGTTTGCTATGGCCAACACCTTGTGTCCGTGTCCATACTTGTATCACATGTCTGTGTCTACAAATAATAGCATAAATGGAATATGGGTATCAAAAAGTCCCTTTCTGCATCAATGTGATCATCATATTAACCAAAATACACCAAAGATCTAATGAACCTCCTTCCTCGTTGAGTTACAAGTGAGAACAGATTTTTTGCGCTAAAACTGTTAAACTGTTAAATTTCCAACGGCCTGGTGGACATGCATATATAGAAAACTCAAGATTTTTTTTATGTACCTATGTTTTGGGACATATAAAATCAACATGAATGGTGTCCAGCATCTACAAAAGTTGATAATGGAATTTTTGACCATTATAAGAGGAAATTTCCTCCCATAACAGCCAATACTCATTTTTCTCATAAACATATACACATACACATACACACACATGTACATACACATATGGAGTAATGATATGGTGAGATGGTGAACTAAGATCCTTCTTGTGAGCTAGCCCAATCAGCAACATGAATCAATGATCAATGCCATTCATCTTGAAGAATATATCAAAAGTCTATACCCTAAAATTATTTCAAAAGATCTATATCCTTATTGTGAGCTAACCCAACATCAATAGATCAACTCATTCAAATTTTTTTCAACATTTGCAGTCAGCTTAAAAGCCATCCATCTTGCAAAAAATCGATGCACTCGACCAAAAAGCTCCAAAAAAAAATTTGGTACATTAAGATCTTTTGACAGATAGATCAAGATGAACGCTTCCAATATTAATTTGGATAATAGATTGTGCTAACTCACATTGTGAGCTCACAGTTTCTTTTAATCATTATTCTGTATTTATGTGTGTGTGTATCTTTGCGTGCAGACATGCACGCGCATGCATACACACACATAATGCCAAAATGGGTTAGCATAAGCTCAAACAGTTCGGTATAGTAATTTATGTCTAATTCCCACTGATCGTGATCTCATTTGCAGTGACTAGCATAGTAGGTTTGGACTAACAGATTTGAAAAATGTCAAGGTTAAGGAGCATTTGCTTCCGCTAAGATAACAAGTCAAAGTCACATCATTTTGTTACATTGTCTTTGGACTTTATCAAAGGTTTTAAAAACTAAGAACAAAAGCACTTGTTATTAGAAAAAATAGGAGGATGCCAGTCATCATGCCAATGCTAAATCCAAAGGCATTAAGCAAAAAAGATTATGAGTCCAAGGAAAGAATAAATATACCATTTGGAAGTGCGTTAAAAGAGCTTCCCACCTATTATTAGACAATTCTTTCCATCCTTCAAGCTTCGCATCTTTAAATATGTTGGCATCAATTTGCAGTTTGTAAGCAGGAACAAACTCATTTGCCCATTCATGGAACCCAGAACCGCCAAATTTATCCAATTGCAAAAAATTTGGTGACTCTAACTAGCTCTGCTTCAATTTTTGTCCCCTGTAAACAAATCTTCCCTTCACCATATTGAATTTTTCCACCTGCTTATTTGCATTCTTCATTATCTCAGCTTGAGAAAGTCTATATACGCAAATGGACGAATCAACCAAGGAGACCCTTCGGGACTTCTGGAACCAATCAACTATACTATTTGAGGACAAACCACCCTCATTTTGGAGATAAAAATTTTTTGTGCTCTCAAGAGCACAAGAACAAACAACCTCAGCAAGCTTGCAAATCAGTCTTTTATCTGAGGAACTTACAGTAAAAGCTGACATGACCTGCTGAATGGGGTACATATCAATATTAACATTTCTAGCTGAGAAATAGGATAAAGCAACATGAACCATGGTATGACCTCTCTAGGGTCGGCAAGATGTTCCATGTCTCTCTCAGTTCCTGGGCAGAAAAATGAGAGTCTGAAACTCCAAAGTGTTTGCATGACAACCTGTCTGAATGTCATAGCAAGGATATTTTTAGAAGCAGTTGCACTGTTGGATAGGATATCAGCACCAAGACTACTCCTTAACTTCTTAGCCTTTTCTTTCACTTTTTTGGCTGGTAAGAACTGTTAAAGAGGCAACATTATGTTACATGATCAGCATCACAAAATAGATTTTAAACATTAAAATAGACCTGAAGTTTTATAGAACCCTTTTAGATTCATTTGCAACTAGAATTTTCATAAATATAACGGAGAGAAGGAATGCAGGAATTTTGGAATGGGATTACACGAGGAAATCAAGTAGATAACCAGCCTAAATAACGACGCAATGTGCTTATTAATTGGGGATAGAATTTGAGATTTTCCAATTAGAGATGCTGAACTGCTAATGGTTTCTATTTACCTGAACTAGAAAGCCAACAATCAACTTTTCAACGAGAAAAATAGTATAAGCAGCTTATTATATTTACATCGCAATATAGATAACAACCCCTAATTAAAAAGTACCAACCCAAGAATATATTTTTATTAAGCATATAATACCATTGGCAACAATTCGTAGAGAATTACACAAAAAAAGGCTTAATAGTCAGAGTTCATATGGGGCAGACTCATGGATTCTGAATAGAAATAATCATGATCAAATTGCAGAACTTTCCAGCTCACCTTAGATAGTGCAAAACATCAATCTCTAACAGAGTCAAAGTGGCTCAGCTTATTAAAACTGTATTGCACACGCCATAAATAAAACTCAAATAAAGAATCAAAAAAATCAACAGGTTTCCTACATTTCTGATATGATCTTTGATGGAAATCAAAATGAAAATGGGATTTTTATGGTGGAAAAGGAAAGCGATGGAATTTTTATTGATTTGAAAGAGGAAATACAAAGGATAATTGACCCCTTTCGAGAGAAGTACACTCTTCAAGCTTTGTATTCGAGACCAAAGCCAAAATCTCCCAAATCTAGGGTTCTATGGACTGCTAGAACAAATCTCTCACAATATTCAACATGAAACCCCCTAAACCCTAGCCGTTGCCTAACAAAAAATGAAATAGTCCAGATTTTCCAGAAATTATGAAATTGCCCATAGTAGCCAAAAATGACGAAAATGCCCCTGGATCAATTTGGGCGCCACATTCGCCTCTGGTAGGTGATTACCGCATCATTACTCTCCAAAAGAGTCACCTTGTCCTCAAGATTGAAATCAGAAAATTGCTGCCAAATAGCGTCAAAAGACTCCCAAGTAGCGTCGTAGTCAGGTAACACGAGCCAATGGATCAGCACCTCTCTAGTCGCTACATTTCCTTGGCGGATCCCATTTACTTCCAACAACTCCAAGATCACCAACATGTCATCCGTCAATGTGAGTGGTAGCATCGATGAAGAGGTATGATCTCTAATCGCCTATCGCAACTCCTATCGTAGCTGTGACACATGGAAGACAATGTGTATGGTGGACATCGACGGTAGCTTCAATATATAGGCCACCTGTCCAATCTTGGCTTCGACCTTATATCGCCCGAAGTATCGAGCCACTAGCTTTTTGTTGCACCGGTGTGTCAATAATCTCTATTGATACAACCTCAGCTTCAGATAAACCGTGTCCCCAACTGCAAACTGCACATCTCTGCGATGTCCATCTGTCTTCGACTTCATGATCGGTTGTGTCCTAGTCAAATGCCGCTTCAGCTCCTTAAGAACTCTATCTCTCTCCTCAAGATAATACTCCATCTGGTACACCAGGGTCAAACTGTGACGGTAGTGGACCAAGTGTAGAGGAAGGGTGTGGTCTGGGTTGAAGTGTGATAGGATGTATTACAACAATACCATGTCCATGCTAGCCACCTGGCCCACTGACCCACTGATTGGGCATCTCTGATACAAAGCAACGCAAGTCCCGATGCTCCTGTTGTCGACCTCGGTCTGACCGTCGGTCTATGGGTGATAGTCTGTACTCATCTTGGGGGTCGTTCACTGCACACGAAAAAGCTCTCTACAGACATGACTCATAACACCTGATCTCTGTCAGAAACAATCGACACAGGAAAAACCATGCAATCGCACTATCTCCCTCATGAAGGCTGCCGCCATTGTCACCGCCGTATAGGGATGCCTAATAGCCACAAAATGGGCATACTTGCATAGGCGATCTATCACAACAAGTACAACCGAAAACCCTTCTGACCTCGGTAAACCCTCGATGAAGTCCATAGTGATCTCCTCCCAACCCCTGTCAGGAAGAGATAGCAACTGTAGTAACCCGGCAGGAGCCATCGCCAAGTATTTGTGACGCTGGCAAACGTCACAAATCACCACCATCTGGGCAATGTCTCGCCTCATCACGTTCTAATAGAGCTCTCTGGACATCCGCATGTAGGTACGTTGCACCCATGAATGTCATCCAATCGCACTGCCACGAACCTCCTGGAAAAGCGATGGAATATGTGTAGAAGTTCGCGGTAACACCAGCCGCCCCTGGTACAGCAATCACTGTCCCTCTAAAGTATAGCATGGATGTTCCGTCGATCCCCATAGCAGTGTTGCCCTAATCTGTGCCAATCCCTCATCAACCTCAACCTTCCTCAACAGGGGCTCCCAGTCTAACAACACTGGCACGGACAAAGCTGCCAACTGTATTCCCTCTATAAGATAGGGCATCTGTAGCCTTGTTCTCTAAGCCCGGCATATACTGGATCTTGAAATTGAATCCCAGGAGTTTGGACAACCACCTCTGGTGTTCCTCTATAACCATGCGATGGTCCAGTAAATACTTGAGACTTTGTTGATCAGTGCACGCTATGAATCTCATGCCAAGTACGGTCGTCACTTCTACACTATTAGCACGATCGCCATCAATTCTCGCTCATACACCGGCTTGAGTCACGCTCGTGCCATCGGGATCTGACTGAAATATGTCACATGCCTCTAGTCTTGCATCAGTACCGTTCCTAAACTATAACCAGAAGCATCTGTCTCCACCACAAAGAGCCTTCTAAAATCAGGTAGGGCAAGCACAAGCACTGTAGAAATGGCCCATTTCATGGCCTTAAAAGCTCTGGTCGCTTCCTCTCCCCACTGAAAATTGTCCTTCTTGAGCTGCTCGATAAAAGACAGGATATGGAACTGTCTCCCTTAACGAACTTTCAGTTGTAACCTGTCAATCCTAAGAAACCTGCAAAGCCTGCAAAGTAGTGGGCGTGGCCAGTCCAACATAGCTGTGATCTTCGATCTATCAGCGGCCACCCCTCTGCGATACCATGTGGCTCAAGTACTCCATCCTCAGCTGAGTAAAGAGATACTCCTTCCTGTTAGCATACAGCTGATGGTCTCGTGGCTCCTGCAATACTATCTCAGGTGCCCCATATGCTCTTCTATGGAACTGCTATATACCAGGATGACATCAAAGAACACCAGGACGAACCTACTCAAGTAAGGGTGAAAGAATTTATTCATGAGGACCTGAAATGTGGCTATGGCATTAGTCAAATCGAAGGGCATGACCAAGAACTCATAGTGACTCTCATGTGTCCTGAAAGCGGTCTTTGGTATATCGATAGCTTACATCCTAATCTGATGGTAGCCTGACTTCAAGTCTATCTTTGAGAAAACTACTGCACCATGTAACTCATCTAATAGCTCGTCGATCACCAGAATTGGGAATTTATCTGACGTCTCATTGTTCAAAACTCTGTATTCGACGCAGAATCATCAGCTGTCATCATTCTTCTTTACCAACAGGACCAGGCTGGAAAAGGACTTATACTAGGTTGAATCACGCCAGCCTGCAACATCCCCCACCATCCTCTCGATCTCATCCTTCTGTACCTGGGGTAACGGTAGGATCTCATACTAATAGGAGAAACCCCCTCGTGCAAGACAATAGCATGCTCGTGGTCCCGTTGGGAAAAAGGCCATGAGGTGTCTAGAATACCCCCTCAAAGCAACTTAGAATCTACTCCGCCTCCGCTGGAATGTCATGTCTCTCCTCCGCTACATCTGATGCAATCCCTGAAACTCCACCAGAAGACCTCCATCTGTCTGAAGGGCCCTTGCCATGGTTTTGAATGAAGTCATGGATCGGCATAAACTAGTATCACCCTGCAAAATCAATGTCTTTTCCCTTCCTGAAACTCCATTCTAAGTCTTTTCCAGTTGATTCTGGTCTCCCCCAAAAAATGTAGTCACCGCATGCCCAGGATAACATCAATGCTCCCCAGGGCCAAATGTAATAAATCTTCTACAATCTGAACACCCTGGATAGCCAATAAAACCCGCGGCACACTCCCTACTATCTTCCACCTTGCCCGTCCCCAATTCCACTCCAAAGCTCACCGTGTCACTGAGCTGTAGCACCTGTAGCTCCATCACCCCATCAGAGATGAAATTGTGGGTGGCCCCACTATTAATCAAGACCTTGACGTCCTACTCGGCTATCTTTCTCGTTAACTCATGGTGTGGTTCGCTGTGAACCCCATCACAGAGTTAAGCGACACATATGTAACGTCGAGATGGAGATGCTCCTGATCTACAATCTCTGCCTCGAGCTCCACATCAGCATCATCCTCAGCCTCATCGTTCACTATCAACTGAAGAGTGCGATTGTCACATCGATGTCCTAATGTAAACTTCTAATCGCAGTTAAAACAAAGGTCCTTGGCGCGCTTGTCCATCATCTCGATCTCTGTCCTGCGCTTAAACTGCCGCCCTAGTCATGCCTCACTTGCCTTCTTTTTACTGGTTGTGGTCTCCCTGGTGGTGCCTTATGTCCTCCTAACAGCGCCTGACTATGGAAAGTAGACCCGCTCCATGCTCTCCTGGTGCGTCATTCCTCTGCAAGTATGTCCTCCACCATCCTAGCCAAACGCATCATGTCTAGCAGCCCTCTGGGTCTCTGTATATGTAACTCTACTTGTACGTTTGGTTTGAGTCCCTTCATGAAACATCCCTCCAAGGACTCCCCTGACACTTCACGAACACAGCCTGCCAACATCTCGAACCTCCTAATATAATCCCTGACCGTACCCGCATGTCGTAGTGCGTAGAGCTGCTCGTATAGGTCCACATGAGTCTCATGAACCCGGTCTAATAGATAATCTTTGAACTCCTTTCACGAGCGAAAAGGGCACCGCTATTCTCCATCAATACCACATAAAGCTTCACCTTCTAAATATATTTCCACCACCTTCAATTTCTCTGCTTTAGTGAGACGCGCCACCTCAAAATATCTCTTTGCCATGTAAATCCATACATCTGGTTCCTCTCCATCAAATATTGGCGTCTTTATTTTCTTGACCCTGCTGTCGGGGTTGAAATCCCAGGTGCTGCTCCCTCGGTATCTGTCATAATGGCGCTGACGATACGAGTTCTGTGGCGCATGATAGTCTCCGAATCAGGCCATATCCTCTCCTTTGTCATACTCTCAGCCGATATCTCCCCAGTCTGATCTTCCTCCATCCTCCGTCCTTGAGAATATTTGCATGGTACTGGTCGAACTCCTCGTACTTCAGATCGAGCCGTTAAGGTCTCTCCTACAAAATCCACGCCGCGGTCCTCCCAAACATCCTTCAAGCCCTTGTCGGTGTCCCGACGAGGCTATACACGATCCCCCGACCTCCGATGGGCCGCCAGGGGGTCCGACAATACCTGGCGGCCCTCCTGTGCATGGTCGGAGCCCTTAGGACCATCAAGGGGCCATAAGGCCCATGGCGGGTTTGCCCGTGCTCGGCGGGTCCCTAGCGGCCTGTCAGGGGCTCGGCAGAGCCCTGGCGAACCGCCAGGGGCTCAGCTTGGCACCGGCGGATTGCCAGGGAGCCACGAGGCTCCTGGCGGCCTCACCGACCTCCAGTGCGCTTCTTCGGGGGCCACGAGTCCCCGGTAGTCGCTGTGACGCGCTTCCGCCTTTCTTAATGATGTCTCCTTCCTCAGACTCCAACTCGGCATCGAACAGAAGCCCTTCACAAAAATACTCGATCTTTTCATTCCCTTTCGACAAAGACTGTCGTTTGTCCCATAGAGTGTCCACCAGATCTGACTTTTCCCCTTTGTCAACGTGGTGAGTTGTTGGTAAGTTTGTTGGATTTGATGCGAAAGCTGATAAAGGCGCGCGGGTCTCCAAGATCTTATTCGTCCTTGATGATACCTTCAATTCAGATCCCATCTCTTCCATCGATTTCTTCAAATCCGCCGCCTCGCTCCCAAGTTTTTCCTCCAAAGCTTCGTACTTCTCCTTTGATCTTGTTGTCTCCATAAGGATCGTAGAGCTCTAATACCAATTTGATATGATCTTCGATGGAAATCAAAATAAAAATGGGATTTTTATGATGGAAAAAGGAAAAGATGGACATTTTATTGATATGAAAGATGAAATACAAAGGATAATTGACTGACTTCGAGAGTAGGCCGCTCCCCAAGTTTTGTATTCGAGACCAAAGCCTAAATCTCCCAAATATAGGGTCCTATGGACTCCTAGAACAAATCTCCCACAATATTCAACATGAAAACCCCCAAACCCTAGCTGTCGCCTAATAAAACCTGAAACAGTCCAGATTTTTCAGAAATTACGAAATTGCCCCTTAATAGCCAAAATTGACAAAATTGCCCCTGGATCAATTTGTGCATCTCCTTCACCTATGGTAGGTGATGGCCACCGCATCACAGAACCATTAATGGCAGGCTGTAAAGAAACCAAACAGGTTACCCAAGAGCATATGGTGCACTTATCATACTCATAGTCGACTTAAACACAAGGACCTTTCTCAAATAATAGTAATCAGAATACTAGCCTTTTACGACAAACCAATAGATGCAAAGCATCATGTTTTCAACATATGTTAGCCATTCAAAAAGACCTATTATATCAACAATGCACTACAAGACAAGGTGAGAAGCAATACCAAAACCAAAGCCAAAACCGAACAAATTGGTATCTGCATAGACAAAAAGTAACCAAACTAACCAACCACCCTTGTGGGATGTTGACAGTAATTTGCAAACCCCAGTAACACAGTCCCAACAACGTTGTGGGTATCCCACATTCATCAAATGCTCTCCCTTAGCCCAACTCCCATGTCAGCACCAGCAACATTGAGAACCTAATTATATACGACGACTAAAGAGGGTTAAAGAGGCAAAAAGAACCTCATAGGATTGGACAGTTTGGACAGCCATGAGATTGTGAATGGAGTTACCAATGTGATTAGGGAATGCAATAAGAGTTTAAAGGGTGCAACATTGCTGACATGGAGAGTGGTGATTACAGAAGGCAATGACAGTGTGAGGGAGGGGCTTGACGTGGAGGTTTTTAAGGAAGTACGGAAATGAAGGGGGAAAAGGAAAGAAAGCAAGCGGAGGGGATTGGCAAAGAAACATGAAAGAGGGCATGGTGAGGATTTGATTCTAAGCGAGGGAACAAGATCATCTTATTCTTGTTTGGATCCTCTTACCCCCTTTAGCTGGATTAGGAGTACATATGGAGCTCGAATGAATCCAACTTCAGGTTGAGATTAGATTACATTCCTGACTGTGTCGTTAAAACGATATGAAGAATTATGAAAGCATTTTTTTTGGAGTGGGACTTTCCAAGTCTCTAGTTGGGCATGCTAGAATAAGATTTGGATCATAAGGGTCACAGGAATTTTAGGCATTTAACGCCTTTTCTCCCTTGTTTGTCTTTAATGTTTTCTTATATGTAAGTGGCCATGAGAAAAAGAAAGCGAAACAGAAGTGGGGAAAGGTCACTGATGGCGGACACTTATATTCTCCTTTTTACCTCTTTTCTTTGGCTATTACGCCCTTAAATCTTTGAGATATTGCAAATGGCATTAAAGAGTGAGAATTAATATAGGATTTTATTATTAACGAATACCCCCTGCATTAATGCTAAATTAGGCTTTCCCCATATATCAACATCATATTAGTCAGCCACATCAACTTATGTTGTTTTTGTCTTCTGATGTACTATTCTTCTTTGATATCGTTTTCCTTCTGTTCATTTCCAATTATGTTTTTCCAACACCAAATTATCTCCGTAAAAGATGAATTTGAAAATTAAAATGGAAAAAAGATTAGTCACATCCTTGTCTCGTTTATACTTCGGTTCTATTCCTTGTCATGCTTTCTAGGAAAGGTCTATGCACCGTACTACATGGTCTACTTACAAATTAATCTTAAATTGGTAGGATCCACTCCATGTCCATAGAAAGAAAGGATCCAAATTTATTTGGATGTCACATCGCCAAATGTTTTTTTTGTTCTTAAATATTAAACAGAATAAACATTTGCTCATGATTTTTAGTTTTCCTCAAATATTCTTTTAGATACTAGATAAATATCATAAACTTAACATTAATAGTGATACAATTACAATATTAGGGAAGGAAGATATGATAAGCTTAGGTGAATAGCATCGACATAAGCTTATTTCGGTGCTCCATTTAGGACTACTGAGTGATCGAGCATGGTTGCTACCTCCACTTCTTCCTCTCCGTTTATCACGACAACAGACTCTAGTTGCTCTCTTGCAAGAGCTAAACCGATGGTAAAAAATCATTGCTTAGATTCATTTCAATTTTTATGACGACTGCTAAATAAATATGTTTTAAAACCATTAAAATTTTTGTGTTTTCAATACACATTACACATTGCAAGCTAAACCAATCTAGAGAATCATGTGGCTTATTTTGTAGCCTAAACCTCACTCTGATTTTCCATTTTTCTATCCATTTTATTCTTGTCCGACAAGCCCCAACTGCTTTTTTTTATATTAGTTTCTTATGCTTACTTTGAAGATTAAATCTCCCTTTGATTCTTTTCTTCTTCTTTTTTCAGATGTAACCTGGCAGATAATGATTGGTTTTGTTAGTGACTGCAAGTGACAGTGGCATTAGCTATGTGCTATACAATTCTGGAATTTAAAAGGAACTTATACCTCATGTAGTTTGCAGTGTTACCTCAACAATTCAGATTTCAAATTTTCCATGTGTTGGAGACTTGACACTGTGAGGGCATGTGAGGAGCCACCAAAAAGAGGTCAAAAGATCGAAGTCAGTATGAGCAATAACAACTCTGATAACATAAAGCAAATGTCAAGCCAGATTTTATCAAACCATGAATCATTACTTATGTTTGTACAGACTACAGTGATACATATAGATATTCGCATACAAATCTATTAACTATAGTTGTGTCCCCAACCAGCCCCTTGGAAGGTTCATGTGTCAAACACTTATAAATGATAAAACACTTGACCAGGTGCTTTTGTCCAAGTAGCAGTAGCACTTGTTGATTATGAAAAGGTGTTCCAAAGTGTTAGTTCACATTATCCAAAATCCATGCACTGCACCGTTGATTACAATAGCACATCAATCTGTCCAAGTTCACCATCACAAATCAGGAGCAAACATGGATCTCAAGGTGTAATCACCACTGTGTGCATTGCATCATTGATTAATGATCCATGCAAACAAGCACAAGTTCATTGTCAAAATGTTACTTAAGACACAAACCCCCACGCAAATTAAGTGATCATTGTACAAAAGAGTTTATGCACCCTTGTGTACCATTCGGTATAAATTGGCTCTAACGCCCTCCAAAGAATGTGTAACCTTGAAGAAGGGGAAACTTTCCACCAATGTAATTCTTTTGCTTCTTTCCCTCGCTTTTTGTTTATGCAAGTTTTATTCTAAACCTCTAATGACAGATTATATAGCTATTCCAATGGTTTTTGGGATTGCTACTTCTTTTTGTTATTTACTCCATTTCAACTATCATATTAAATATAAGATTCATTATTTTGTTGGTTAATACATATATTCCGATAAGAAACTTAGGATGGGTACATAGGGATTTTATATGCACCATTAGTCAATGTGTTAGAGAGGTTTAACCTTAACTAACCATGACAAATTCCATGCTGGTTTAAGAGTTAAATTTTTCCTTGCCCAACAAAACCCAATCACTGGACCCAGCAATAACTTGCATGTTCAAATTAGTAGTAGTTTACCCACCAAAATAAATGGAAAAATGATATATATCTGTAGGTAACATGTCAACATGCACGCTAAAATGATTATAACAATTTATCTGGATTAAGATATAATCATTAATAAATATTAATAAAATGCGGAAAATCCTTCTTAAATACCAATACAAATAACTACCATCAGATTCCTCCCTCAAAATAGATGGTTAATTTACTCTCTTCGTCCTTGCCTCCTTCCATCAATACTTACCTTATTTCTATCTTTATATTTTATGCTTGTTAAGAAGAGACAATGGCAGAATTCATTACGAATGAGAAAACCTAAATACCAATACAAATAACTACCATCAGATTCCTCCCTCAAAATAGATGGTTAATTTACTCTCTTCGTCCTTGCCTCCCTCCATCAATACTTACCTTATTTCTATCTTTATATTTTATGCTTGTTAAGAAGAGACAATGGCAGAAGTCATTACGAATGAGAAAACCTAGCCTAGGCCTACTGAGATGCCCATCAATAAGTAGATACTCATACTTACAAGGTCTGTACCTTCTGATATTAGCAACGACAGTCAAGATAGTTTATAAAGGCTATCTGGGAAGCACTTTCTGTGAAGTAATTAATTACATATGCAGTTCAAATTAGATAATTATAATGAAGAAATATTGATGCAGAAAAGTAAAAGTTGGTCTCGGCAATTAATATGTCAACTTTGAAATCTCGTTGGAGATGACATTCTGACTATGATCGTTCAGAATTTTAAAGATAATGTACTTGATTAAATGAACTTTTTCTCAAGCATATCTTATAATTTGTGGCTATCATATTTTCTATTTTAGCATGCACATCGAGTGTATATCGTTGACCAGATGATGAGGGGAAAAACAAATTTTAACGAGTCTCCATATATTGGTAATCCTTGTCAAAATACTATGTTAGCTGCCATGGCAAAATATTCCACGTCTGTAACAAACTGCACTGCAAAGAATTGTTTCTCGCACAAGAAATAAAACTGGCATGTAAGAAAGAGCAACATATGACCCAATGACCAAGAGGATAGCCTGTCCAATAAGCATTAGAACATATGTATACCCATTTAAAATTACGCTCACCTTTTCCTAGATGATTGCATCCAGAATCGTAAACGGCACCAACGAACACAAAGAAGCCTACAATTGAACTTTTCTTGCTCCAAACCCAACGCCCAACCAAAATGAGCAAAAAATAGGGGGATAAAGCTAATTATTATTCATTTTCTGTAATCAGTAAGGTAGAATGAGTAAAAGTTAAGTTTTTTCAACTTTCATGAGTTATACCGTTGTCACAGAGCTCACAGTCCCACCAGTTCACAAAGAGATTGTAAAATAAAAACTGTAAAAGACCGATAAAAATCAACAAAATCACCAAGTTAAAACATTGTCGAGAAAACTTTGCGGTACGATTAACTCACAAGCCTCGTCGAAACACTGCTCCGCTCTCCAGCGCACCCCGGAAAAAGAGTCTCGACCACCATTGTCTCCATCCCACTCGCCAAGTGCTCATCAGCCGCGTCGGCGCGTCCCCTCCGTCTGCAACGGCCGCAGTGAGCGCCTGCTGGAAACCAACAGAGCCCACTAAAGTCAAGCATGCGAGATCGGTCTCGTAGGATCGGACGGCGGGGAGCTGGTCGGAGGATCTGTTGTCACCGCATGTGACGTTAGGGGAGGAAGGGCATCTGAGATTTTGGGTGGGGTCGCGGCCACTGACGTGGATTGCGGTTATTCGCCTTCGCCCGCGGCGACGGTGAGGGGAGCAGATGAGAGGTTTTTGGGGAATGATTAGGGTTAGCATTTTGGGGGTGAATGGGATGGAAGGTAACAGGAGCGGAGCAGATTGGAGAAGGAATGACATTTTTCGAGGAAGATGCCGGAGGATCGTTGGGGGACTGGTGAGGGTATATGGGTTCTGCTATTTTAGGGTTTGTTTTTTGACGTCTTTGTAAGTTGGGAACTGTTTTTGCGCACCCATCCGTGGACATCAAATTTAAATTCAATTATATGCGGTGAGTAAAACAGTCGATCCATCGCTGCCGCCCTCCTCCGCCAATCCACATCCCGCCCCTCCGCCAACTTTGTTCATTTCCGCCGTCCCCTTCACCTCCTTCATCTTCTCCAGCCCCTCCACCGCCTCCTCCCCCTCCTCCGTCCCATCCTCTGACCAGGGCCGGCCCTAGGTTGTCGCTGGATGGGCAACCGCACAGGGCCCCGTTGGAAGGAGACACCAAATTTTCAAAAGGTCCACTAGTCTATATAAGAGTTGAATATACCCATTAAATATTTAAATGTGTTTGTACTTGAAATTTGAAAAATCAAAACAACCTCTTAAATTAAGCTTTAAATGTTGGCATTATTGTTGGACTAGTGGACTTCCCTAACAGCAACCGTTTACATTTACATTTGCTCATTTAATTGGCAATTTACTCATTATATTAATTACTAATTTGTTCGTTTAAATAGCATTTAGTTTATAGCCGTTTACATTTGTTCAATTAACTAGTTTATAGCCTTTATTTAAGTAATAACAAACTAATTATATTAATTACTCATTTAATATTAAATCATACCGTCCTCATCTTATACTACTATAAAACGACAATATGTTCCAAAGAATCAATAGTTTTTACCTATCAAAATTATATTTTGTCATCCACTATTCCTTCTCAAATAAGCTTGATACATTGCAACAATTTGATTGGCGAATGGTGATTTGAGCATTGTCATACATCTAAATCAGGTGCTATTATTCTTTTCTATTCTTGAGTTATTAAATTTTTTTGCGAATTACATGTGTTATTTGTTTTAACTTTCATAGAATTATAGACTTGCTTAGTTATTTATTTATTTTAAAAATGGCTCCTCGAAAATATTTATCCGGATATGAAAAAAGGAAAAAGAAAAAATGAGCAGAAGAACTAGTTGAATCACAAAAAGGAACTTTTGACAAATTTTTCTCAACAAGTTCAAAGAATAATGAATTATGTGATGAAATTATTGTTTCAAGTGAACTCAATAATGAAAATATTATGTCTGTTGAACCTAGTGAACTCAATAATGAAAATATTATGCCTAGTGAACCTAGTGAATTTAATAATGAAAATTGTATGCCTAGTGAACCTAGTGAATTTAATAATGAAAATTTAGGGGATGATAGTCAATCTTTACCACATTTTGATATATATGAACCTAGCACTTGGGAAAATCTTGATAACAAAGCAAGAGACATTTTAGTTGAGAAGGGATTTGAAAGAGAATTGGAACTTAAATTTCCTTTAGACGAAGATCGTAGACATTTTTCATATACATACTATTCAAGAAAATTGAGTAATGGAGAATTTAGTGATCAAAAATGGTTAGTTTACTCTAAGCGTGTCGATAAAGTATTTTGCTTTTGTTGTAAATTGTTCAAATCTAATAGCAATACAATGTTGTTAGCATATGAAGGATTGAAAGACTGGAGACATATTAGCACAAGACTATCTGAGCATGAAAATAGTATTGAACATATGACTAACATGAACTCTTGGAATGAGTTAAGATTAAGGTTGGGAAAAAAATCAAACAATTAATAATAATATGCAAAAACAAATTATGAAGGAAAAAAGAACGATGACGACAAGTTTTGATTAGAATAGTAGCTGTCATAAAATGTCTTGCTAAAAATAATTTGGCTTTTCGATGATCCAATGAGAAACTCTATCAAAATAATAATGGTAACTTTTTGGGAATTGTTGAGATGATTGCTGAATTTGATGCAATAATGCAAGATCATGTTAGGCGTATTCAAAATCATGAAGTTCATTATCATTATCTTAGCCACAAAATACAAAATGAGTTAATTTCTCATTTGGGCCTCACTGTTAGAAGTTCTTTCATAAAGACAATTAAAAAAGCAAAATATTTTTCAGTAATTCTTGATTGTACACCAGATATAAGTCATCAAGAACAAATGGTCCTAGTTGTAAGATGTGTAAATATGTCAAGTAATCAAATAAAAGTAGAGGAGTACTTCTTAGAATTTTGAAGGTAGATGATACATCTGGATTGGGGCTTTTTAATGAATTGTTAAATGCATTAAAGTTACTTGATCTTAATGTTGATGATATTAGAGGACAAGGTTATGATAATGGTTCTAATATGAAAGGTAAACACCAAGGTGTTCAAAAAAGATTACTTGAAACTAATCCGAGAGCATTATATATGCCATGTGCGTGTCATAGTCTCAATCTTACTCTTAGTGATATGGCACATTCTTGTGTTAAAGCTATTTCATTTTTTGGAGTTGTGCAACGTATATATTCATTATTTTCGAGTTCTACTATGCGGTGGAAGATCATAATTGATAATGTTTCTTTACTTAATGTGAAATCTTTGTGTAATACTCGCTGGGAGAGTAGAGTTAAAAGTGTAAAATCGATTAGATTTCAAGCTCCTCAAATAAGATTGGCTTTGTTAGAATTATATAATTCTTCAGAAAATGCAAAAACGAAGAGTGGGGCTGAAAGTTTGGTCATTGCAATTGAGAACTTTGAATTTTTACTTGGTATGATTATTTGGTATGACATTTTGTTCGCAATTAACATGGTGAGCAAAAAATTACAAAATAAAAGTATGAACATTAACAATACCTTGAATCAAGTGAGAGATGTGATGTTATATTTTGAAAATTTTAGAGATGATGGGTTTGAAAAGAGTTGGATATTGCTCGAAGTATTGCATCTAATATGGATGTGGATCCTACATTTCCAACCAAAAGTCGTATAATTAGGAAAAAACAATATGATGAAAGTGATCATAATGAAAAAATACAATCAGCGGAGGAGTCTTTTAGAATTAATTATTTTTTAGTTGTTGTTGATATGGCAATTGCTTCATTGAAAGAGAGGTTGAACAACTAAAGACATTTGAAAGTATTTTTGGATTTTTATGTGATTCAGATAATTTGAAATCATTGGATGACAGTAAATTAAAAGATTGTTGGAATCACTTTGCAAATGTTTTCTCACATAAATGATTCATTTGATGTTGATCTTAATGATATGTTTTCTGAATTGAGAGTGTTGCAAAGGACTTTACCAGAAGTGTCAATGACAGCGGTCCAAATTTTGGAATTTGTTAAACATGCTGATTGTTATCCAAATGTTTCAATTGTATATCTAATCTTGTTAACTGTGCATGTGTATGTAGCCTCAGCGGAGAGAAGTTTTTCAAAACTGAAGTTGGTCAAAAATTACTTGCGTTCAACAGTGGCACAAGAAAGATTGAACAACTTGGCAATTCTATGCATCGAGAATGAGATGTTACAAAACATAGATGTTGATTCTATTATTAACGACTTTGCATCACACAATGCTCGAAGAAATTATTTTTTGTAATATTGTAATGATGTAATCTTATATTTCATTTTAATAAAATATAGTTGTTACAAATTTGAAAACTTATCATTTGTATTAAGGGCCCCATTTTTTATTTTTGCCAAGGGCCC
Source organism: Scilla litardierei (assembly GCA_030789695.1). Lineage (NCBI taxonomy): Eukaryota > Viridiplantae > Streptophyta > Magnoliopsida > Asparagales > Asparagaceae > Scilla > Scilla litardierei. The sequence goes on from CM061132.1 coordinate 5,440,028, forward strand.
CGAGAATGTCAGGACCGGCCATGCCTCTGACCTCCCCAGCTCATCTGCCGCCAACTCCTCTGACTACCCAGCCCCAACCACTCCGCCGACCCCTGTCATCTTCCCCATCCCCATAATCCACCCCATCCACCAACAACCACGGCCCCTCTCCCTCCGCAGACCCCTCCTCCGACAACACATCCCCTCTCTCTCCACCGACATTGTTCCCAACCACCCAGTCCAACCCCTAAAAAGTCGTCGGCGAGGGGCAGCGACGGTCGGATCGAGGGGTCGACGAGAGTAAAAGATGTGTAAATTTTGAATGGCAAGCTTATAAATAAGTGATGCGCGCGAGTAAAACGGTAGAAGCGCAAAGAAGTTCCCTTGTAATTTAAATGGTAAAACGAAATTTTCTTCAACCGACAAAATTTCAAAATCAAAATTCGACCTAATTTAAATTTAATTATAAAAGCAGGTCAACTTCTCATCACGTCGGCTGAATAAAATAGTACAAAATAAACAGAGTTGGCAACCCCCGGCCATCTTGAGATAAAAAATTTCTGGTTGCCAACCTCGGCCCGCTTTGGGTATTTCTCAATTGCCATCACAATGAATGGCTGAGGTTGGCAACCCAGACTATTTTAAGGGTGCACAATTTGATCGGAGTTACCAATTCCGTTTGTTTTTTGATACGAAGTTGCACACAAAACCTGTCGTGCTGAGAAGTTGATCACTTTTTGTAATTAAATTTAAATTTGATCATATTTAAACTTATTTCTAATAATTGTCATATTTTGAAAAGTTGTCCTCTTTTATTTCTTCTATAAAATAAGTTATTAGCTACCGGTAATCTTTTTCTATGTATTTAAAAAGTGTTGTGAATGGGTATTTACTGGGTTGGATGAGTTATTGGGCCAACCCAAGTGTTTGGGCCCATATCTGTATAAGCCCACTTGTATTCTCCCCTTTGGCTATAAATATAAACTTGAGGGCTCTCCCCTCAGTAGTTGATTCATAACACGTTATCAACACGAGTCTCTAAAAATTTTCCACAATTTTTTTTCCGTTCGTTGCGAAGGCGAAGGCGAAGGTGAGACGGGAGATCCACGAGCGCGGTGCAAGGCTTCCTCCATCAAGGGTCGTCATCCGCGTAGGGCTTCGAGCAACCGTCGCTATATCCGTAGGACGGATATAGAGGTAAAAACACTAAAAACGATATTTTTAATCATACGTATGATTACCCCTCCCCTAGATCTCACAAGATCGTCATGGGGATTCATCGTCGCCTTGAAAACGACGGATTTTTCATCCCAAAAACCCAATTTTTAGGGTAAAACCCCAATTTTTAGGGTAAAAACCCAATTTTTAGGGCAAAACCCCAATTTTTAGGGTAAAACCCCTAATTTTGAACCCTAATTTTTAGGGGAACCCCCCTCGCCGGAATCCGCCCCCACCACCACTCTGGCCACCGCCCCTGCAGGGGGCGGCGGCCCCCGTGGCCGCCTCCCCCTGCAGGGGGGGCGGCCCCCGCCGCCCCTCCTACAGGGGGCGGCGGCCCCCGAGGCCGCGCCCCCCTGCAGGGGGGCGGCCCCGGCCGCTCCCCCCGCCCCCCTGCGGGGGGGGGGGGGGGGGCGGCGGCGGCCACCCCCCCTGCAGGGGGCGGCGCCGGCGCCGGCCCCCCCAAACCCTAACCCGTGAGATTCAAAAAAAAAATTGATGTGATAAAGCCTGTGGGCCTGAAGCCCACAGGCCAATTACTTCTTCAAAAAAAAATCCAGATTTGTGGGCCTGAAGCCCACAGCAGATCTGTGGGCTTCAGGCCCACAGATTTCTATATATATATTAATAAAAAAATAAATAAATAAATAAAAACAAATCCTATGGGCCTGAAGCCCATAGGCCGACTGCGGGCTTCAGACCCGCAGTCTGTTTTATCTGGAAAAAAATTTGGGGGAGGCAAAGGCTATTAACAAGCCTTAAAAGGCAACTTGCTAGCCTAAAAATTAATTTAAAAGTGGGATTTAAGGGCAAAATATTCGTGAAAAATCACGGTAAATTACGGGACTAATATCGGGCAGGCGAGGACTTTTTGGGGATTCTTGGGGGGGGCTTTTGGGATGATGAGGGAAACTTTTCCCTCTGACAAAGAAAATGTTTATTTTGGGCTCTTAATCAATTTAATTGATTAAACCCATTCAATTTACAACCTTTGCATTGTGATGATTTTTTCTGCAAAAATCATATTTACATGCTTTGCATCTCTGGTATATTCTATTGGATATTATATGCGTGGTTGTGCATGGTATTTGAAACTTAATAATTAGGAAGATCCTGCGACCGCTCTGCCGTTAGTAACCTAACGGTGTATGACGTTGCCCAGTGGTCCAATAATTATTAAGTGTTTAAATTTTATATCCATCTATGCGAATATTAAATGCCTGTGATGCCTGTGATGAAAATGTCTGATGAAAATGTTGATGAGCACAATATTTCTGCATGAATTGCTAAATGTGGTTTTTGGATCGGCCGTTTAGTCCCACAGTTTATTTCCCGCACTTTTCTTTTATTTTTGAGAGAAATTGTAGTGAGTAATTTATGTAAATGTCAAAGAAAGAAGACCAACTTCCATGAAGACGGAGGCCACGCTTGAAGATGGAGATATCATATGGGACCCACGGGGTTTCCAAAGTTGTATTTTCATTTTCTTTAAGCTGCAAATTTGTATAATTTGGACTGTGGACTTTTTTTGGACTCTTTCTTGTGGGACTGGCCGATCCACACATTTAGTTTTTCGTTAAATATTGCCTCCGCATGAAAATGTTTTCTCTGAATTAATTATTAATTCATGCATGTTTGTGCTCTGCTAGATAAATGGCTAATATTGCAAGCGTTAATTTCGAAGTACTGGAAGCATCAGGTAGAAACTATCTAAGCTGGCAGCTAGATGTAAAGTTTCACCTGCGGGCAAAGACCCTCATCGCTGCTATGACTGAAAAAGAAAATGTTAGCGATATAGAGAAGGCGCAAGCCATCATCTATATTCGCCGCCATGTGGACAAGACCTTAAAGGCTGAATACCTTACGGTCGAAGATCCACTTGAGCTATGGACTGCCCTTGAGGACATGTATAAACATCAGAAAGATGTTATACTCCCAAGGGCACGATACGAGTGGGAGAACCTGAGACTACAGGACTTAAAGTCCGTTGCTGAGTACAACTCAGCACTTTTTAGCAATCACCGCACGCCTGAAGTTGTGTGGTGAAAAAGTCTCAGAAAATCGCATGCTGGAAAAGACGTATACGTCCTTCCATGAAAAATATGCGATACTCATGCAGCAATACCGTGAACGCAAGTTCACCAAGTATTCTGAGCTGCCGTCATGTTTACTCATGGCCGAGTAAAACAGAGAGCTTCTTCTCTCCACTCACAATATACGCTCCCCGGCACTGCCCCCCCCACCAGAAGCTCACTATTCCTCTTCCTTCAAAAAGAAGAGAGATAATAAAATAAAAGAAAGACCACAGAAGGGGGGGTCAACAGAAAAATGCCAAGGGCCATGTACAGCAGCAGCGAAATAATGAAAGTAAGCGGAAGTTCACGAGGCACAGAAATAACAAAAATAGAAATGATATACCCCCACCCAAGAGGGAATGGGAAGACCAGTGCCAAAATTGTGGCATAAAAGGCCACTAGTCCAGAATGTGCCGAACTCCGCATCATCTCCAGGATTTGTATAAAGAGAACAAGAAAAATAAAGCTGAAACAAACCTGATGACATCTGATGCTCCAGTTAAGTTTTTCAGCTGACGACTTCGAAAATAATGACATGCTTGACTAGCCTTTACTTTTATCTTGCAAAATTGTTTAGAACATCTCACGTTATGAGAGCTTTTGTATTACGCAATCTGTTTTGATTGAAAAATTTTAGTAGACAATATATGAATATGTCTATCTGAATATGCATGTGCCTTTATGTTTCATCTTTTGAAACTGCTCTCATAAATAATTAGTAGACAATAAACACGTACGATCTCTTTCAATACAGAGCCCAATATCAGGGCTATATTGAAGATCCCGGGAATGCAACACAGTTGCCCCCAAACGACGCAAAAATGGATGCACTAATCCCTCCGAATTCCAAAAAGAAACTTTTTAAGTTTCAAGGACATCTGTTTCAACGGATCCCACTTGGAAACAGCAAATGTAAATGAAAAATTACCGTATGCAACGTCTCAAGAAAAAGGAGTAAAATCCACACTTGAACGTTTTGAGAGCCTTATAGGCCTCTACCATGCGAAGATTCGGAGAAAGGAAGCAGAATTAAACGGAGCACCTGAAGTGCCCTACATCAGCCAAGTTTTTAATCTGGCATGATGGACTTGGCCACCCTGGATTAGTGATGATGCACAGCATCTTATCCTATGGGTATGACTTGAAGAACCAGAAGATTCTTCAGAAGGGAAAATTCCCTCGCATCCCTTACTATAAGGGAAGATTAATTACAAGGCCATCTCCACGAAAAGTTGAAAAAGGATCTCCACGCTTCCTCAAAAAGAATACAAGGAGATAGATGTGGATAAAATCCACCACCCCTAGTGGGCTATTTCAGTGCTTCACTGTACTGATAAATGCATCCTCAGAATAATCATACGTGTTTCTACTACAAACCCGCAACTTAGCTTTTCCAAAGCTATTGGCACAAAAATAAAAATGTTGCGGGCACATTTCCCAGACAATAAAATATTGTAAATAAGTCTGGTTAATGTTGGGGAAATATACCTCCCAGTCTTTTCAAGAGTACTGCAAATCAACGGGAATTGAAAATGAACATACAAGTGCCGCATGTTCATACCCAAAATGGGTCGGCAGAGTCACTGAAAAGTAGACTCCAATGGACTAAACGTCCATTAAATCCCGATTGCCTATGGATGCATGGGGACATGCAAACTCTGCATGCTGCATCGTAAATGAAAATAAGACCCTCTGGAGGTCAGAGTCTCCAATGCAATTTGCATATGGAATGCCACCGAACATTTCTCATCTGAGAATCTCCGGTCGCGCAGTCTTAAATCCCCATCGCACCACCAAAGAGGACCAAAACGGTACTCAACGTCGCCTAGGTATCCATGCAGGGTTTGACTCACCCTCACTTATAAGATACCTAGAACCCCAAACGGGGGACGCATTTAAGGCACATCTTGAAGACTGTGATTTCGATGAGACAAGTTTCCCAAAAATATGCCCAGATACTAGAAAATCTGGCGCGAAGAAAATTATAACGTGGGATACAAAAAGTTTGACCCACCATGATCCGATAACAATACAATGTGTAGAAGATATCCCGAAGATCCTCCACATACAGAACACTGTCTACCAATTAGCGGAATCATTTATTGACAACCAGAAGATTGTCAGATCACACATCCCTGCTGCAAAAACTCCAGCTAGGATTGACATCCCCGAGAATGGATGCAATCCACCAGCAGCAGAAGTGGCTGATCCTCAACAGAAAAGAGGCAGACCACCAGGCTCCAAGGACAGAAACTCCTGGAGACCTTAAGACAATACTACCACAGAATAATGAGCTCCTGTCCACACCATCACCCTTCCCGGAATCCACTGCAGAGGAATTGCCGGGAAAAAGTGAAATTAAGTAAATGTTGTACGTACTGGGGAGGTGTTGGACAGATAGAACATAAATTGTCGACAATGTATTCACGTATCACATTGCCATATACATCGCAATGGCGATGATGTTAGTAAATTATCGTTCCACACTCCGTTGCTAGAAGGCAAACGTAGAGATTGACCAAACGTGGAACGTGGCAATAAAAGATGAGCTGGACTCACTTATGAAACGTGAAATGTTCGGACCTGAAGTCCAGACACTAAAAGGTGTCAAACCTGTGGATAAAACAAAGTATTGCAAACATAAGAAAAATAAATACAAAATCGTATGCTATACGGTACAACCTATAGCCCAAGGAAAATTTTGCTGAAACTAGGGATCGAACAAATTCAAATAAGCATGTCTCATAAATGATGCATCAGTCTCCCTAAGTTATCAAAAGCGAATACCTTACGATTTGGCGAAGGAAAATTTTGGATATGCCGTTATTGGATGTTGTGACGGCATACCTTCGTGGATATCTTGTAAAGATAATTTCCACATTTCCTTAAAATGCCTGAATAGACTTCGGGGCGTCTATTCAAATGAAGAAATATAAGTATAACAAATAAATGTACAACCAAGAGAATCACTTGAGAAGTCAATGATTCCTACTGAAGGTTGTCTTTGCATCTATGCAAAGAACAGGATTAGAGATCTTAGTTGTAGACAACTAACATCTCATCGGATCTCCTGAAGAGAAAACCGAAATAAATGTACTAGCCTGACTTTTTAACATGAAATAAAAAGACCTAGGCAAATATAAAGTCATGGCTCATAGAATCCTGTTACAAACGCCCAGAAGTGCGTTGGAGAAATTAACAGGACCATAGTCATCCAAAGTACACCTACGGTGGTACACTTACTGGATGTATAAAAAGAACCCTTCCGATCGCTGGAAGAGGGGGAGGATATAACTGGTCCTAAAGTCCCTTATCTAAGTGCAATCATGCACTCCTGGCTAACTGCATGTGTCCCGGTATAGAAATTGCAGTAAACTCATTAGTCAGAGATAGTTGGCACCTAAAAAGGGCCATTAGACCTGAGTTAAGCCTTCTGCGCTTCCTCCAAGGGTCGAAATATTTGGACTTACAAAATGTAGTAGCATCCTCCAATGTTTATGCAAATGCAGGTTTCAGGTCCAGTCCCTACGCTGAGAAATCACAGAGCGGGTACCCACAGTGGGATGGCCATCCCCTGCAGATCTGCAAAGCAACTTATGAAGGCAACATCATCCTATCATTCCGAAATCCTCACCATTCCAGAATCACACCAATGGTGTATTTGAGGGCGCCTGGTGGTACATCACATCCCAGTGACGACTGGGATAGAGGCTGGTTCTGTGGAGCTGACCATATAGTCTGAAGACCACATCAGAGGCGACGAAACTTGGCACACCTCTCCAGAGTTTCTGGACTCAGCAGCTGCTTGATGGTGACAAAATTTGTAATCTGTGTACATTTTCGGAATATTGTGAATAGGAGTGATGAGATAAGCCTAAGAGATCTGAAAGCCTAAGAGCTTTTACAGATCAGGGGGAGTTGAGGGAATTTGTACTCTTTTCCCTTAGCTATGGTTTTTCCCACTGGGTTTTCCATAGCCAAAGGTTTTAACGAGGCAAATCAAATCAACTCTGGATCCCGAAGTATCCACCCCTCTGTGACGCTCAGAATCCAGAAGTATTCATGAGCAGAGTCACTTGTACAAATCAGGGGGAGTTAAAGAGCGTTTGCACTCTTTTTCCTTAACTATGGTTTTTCCCACTGGGTTTTCCATAGCCAAAGGTTTTAATGAGGCAAATCTCACCAACTCAGGATCCTGAAGTATCCACCCCATGTGAGACCCATGCAGGCTCAGATTCCTGAAGTATTCATGAGCAGGGTCCACAACTATGGCTGGATAAGGGGGAGTGTTGTGAATGGGTATTTACTGGGTTGGATGAGTTATTGGGCCAACCCAAGTGTTTGGGCCCATATCTGTATAAGCCCACTTGTATTCTCCCCTTTGGCTATAAATATAAACCTGAGGGCTCTCCCCTCAGTAGTTGATTCATAACAAAAAGATAATAATTTTAAAATATGATTAATTTGGACAAGTTTTAGAAAACCTTTCTTTTAAAATAATAATCAAAATAGACACACAATCGAGCTAATTTCATCCACGGCAATAGTGACACCAAACTTCATCATTAATTTTTTTATTTATTTTTGAATATAAGATGCCAATCCTAAATTTCATTGTGCTCTTAGGTTTTCTATTGAACGGCCTAACTTCTCACTACTTATGCAAATCAAAAGAGATATGACGTCCCCAAATAACGTCTAACTAATAGAAAAGACACCGTCATCGGTTTTGCAATTATCATAAAGACCGCGGCTATGCTACCAAAGACTATTGCCATCTGCAAACGCATATCCATGGTCTGATCCCAAAAGGCCATGTAATGCAATTTTTTAAACAACCCTTCGACAGAGAACGAATCAGAAAGAGGCAAGCAGAGAGTCAACAACAAAACAAAGCTGAATTTGAAACCGTTCACGTGATCTCGCTATGAATGGATTGTTGGATCTTGGAGATGGCAAGCAGAAACATTATATGGGTAATGAGTAGTGTATTATAAAATTTAAAACAAATCTTCTAATTTTCTACCTAAGAATTTATTTAATGTTACCTAATTGAATCTTAATCAACAAATATATATCTTGCAAATATAAAGTTAAGCACGTCAGAAATTGTAATGACCCTAGTACCTATATACCTATGGTATGCCTATTGATGTATGTGTGTATAGTAGTAGTACTCGTATACTGGTATATACTGAGATGTGTATAGTAATTGATGTAGTGTATATAGAAAATATTGCCATTGTATTAAATATAATGCTTGTAAGTAATAACGTGATATTAATATGTTTTCTTAATATTATGGCATTGAGGTTGTTATTATTAGTGTTATTATTATTAGTTTTTGTATTCTTATTGTTGGATGTTGTTATTATTATTGATGTTGTTATTATTATTGGTTGGGCCTTAGCTAATTTTAGTAGCTAAAGTGGGTTGGGCTTAATAATTGGGCTTGAGTTATTTGAAGATGAGAGGGGAGATATTTTAGTAGTGATGGCAAACTTGTAAATAGAAAAATCCCATTTATTTAAATTCATTCTCCTTTATCCACACTTCTCCACACTTCTCCATTTATTTTCTCTTCCCTTTTCTTTTCCCCTAAGCCAACCGAATGCTCCCAGGTCAAAAAAAAGAGGAGAAAAAGAAAGAAAGGAGGAAGAGAGAATGAAAGAAGAGAGAGAAATGAAAGAGAAATTGGAAGAGAAGAAGACAGGAAGGAAAAATCAAGGGGAGATTTGGGATTTTGTAGCTTGGAGAGAGATTCTTGGTGAGTTTTCATGAAATTGGTGGAGGATTTCATCCCAAGATGAGGTGGGAATCCATCTCCATATAGCTTGCTATTTGATTTCATGTTCATAGTTGTTGCTGGAAAAATCTGTGTTGTTTAAATGAAACTTTAGTGATAAACTGCTCATAATTGGCTACATGAAATTGCTTGAAAAAAATATATGTTGTGTATATTGATGTCCTTAATAACTTTCATGTTCACAACTTTTCCAATTCAAACTGGAAGTTAGGTTAAAAATTCGATTTTTGTAACATGTCTGGAATTCTGTCACACTGGACACAGTTTATAAAAACGGAGCTTATTGCATGCACACTCTATGGAATGTGTTGTTCTTGGTCTTGTTGTAAAGTTAACAAGTTTATCTACAAATTCATCACGGTGAATATTTTTCGAATTTCTGACTGCTACATACCCAAAATTAGCTTCTAATACAGGCCCTGAAATCTGTCAGAAAAACAGTCTGTACAGGTTCTACCAATTAATTCACTATAAATCACTCAGTCCAAATTTAAGCATGAAATTTAATGGGTGAATCCAGGATTTCTATATCTTCTACTTTTATTTAGAGAGTTTTGTCAAATTCACAAGAGAAATTGGTTAAATACCCTGATTTTGTGGCTATTCCTGTAATTTCAGCAAGCTGGACTGTTTTGGGTGAAATGTTGAAGTTGTAAACTCATATGTATTGAAAAGAGAACCATGGGTGAAATGCATTTAATTTCATGCTTTGAAATTAATCAACCCCCTTTCAAGTTATATCATGCTATTAGTTACCTTATGTTGTGTTGGTGGAAATACTTGTATGTAGTCAAGTATGAAATTAATCATTCCAATAAAAAGTTGCTATCTTGATATTGGTCTTATGTTGGTTTCAATTGAACTGTGGATTATGTTTATTATGCCTTCCAAGTATTTGGGAAAGGCTATTGCATATTTGGGCTATGTTGGAATGTTGTGGATGGAAAATTATATGTGTTGGAATCGTATGTGTTGGAAATGAGAATTATGTGGCAAATGTTGGAATGAGTGGAGGTGACAATAGTGGTGTCATGTGATTCCTTCTGTTACACGTTAATTTTTAATTGAGATACTGATAAATGAATAAGTCCTCTTAAAGGAGGGCGACACGGAGATTGGGGGATACTAAGTTGTGGGAAACCATGAGGGGCTGGACAGTCGTGGTGGTTGGTGTCCCTCTTGTTCTTGTCCGAGTGGCGGAGAGTGGCGGAAATGAGGAGAATTGGAGAAATGTGAAGGGAAAATAAGGAGAAAACATGGCTCCTTTTGTAAGAGCGTGTCTCGAGGAGTTTGCATGTTCCATCCCAACTAGGGGTGAGGTCCAGTCCCAAGAAGATTTACCCACCACTTAGGGTCCAAATCACTATTAGATAACTTTCATTACTTTTATAACATTATTAAATGTTGCTTACTTGTACGTTCTTTACTTGTAGCCCTTCCATGTTGTATACCCTTGTTATATTCATCGCCTATTGTAGTTTTTGTCGCTTGCGTTTATTTTACTTATGTTGTTGTACTCTTTTGTTGTTGTACTTTCGTTTATGTTATGCATTTAATGCTTTATGTCATACACGTGTTCCCTTAGCTCATTCCAAACTTCATTTGCACCTTGCTATGAACGCATGTAGAATAGTTGCATTTTCATAATAGCATACTAGAGGGAGTTGGCATTCCTACTGGGTCACACGTTAACGTGCCCCCGTTGAATTTTTCAGGTGTGGTTCCTGGGGATGGCAGGTGGAGCTAGAGGTTGAGGTTGGAGGGTTGCTTAGATTGGGTGGTGAGGGGTGAGAAGAGAGCTATGTGTTCTTTGGGTTTTCTTTTGGGGTGAGAGATGCTTGTACTATATGAATTGACGCAATGGGATGTTTGAGATGTATATGAAATTGTTCAGTGGTTGGCTTTCAGTATTTCTATATGACTTTGTGACGTTCTGTGTTTGTTGGTTGGCTGTTTGTTGAATACTACATGTACTATTCCCAGCAATGCACAGTGGACCTGCAAATACGTTTTAGTTCTTGTCGCTGACGCGTGTTCATATTTCACATTTTGCACACGCTCTTTATCGTGTTTTCATATGCATTTTATCTCATTCCATGTTGTATATATCACATTTTGGTTCATATTGATTATTGGGTGTATTGTTTGTATTTCAGGTAAATGTTGGCATTTCGGCGTCCTCTGGAGTCGACCTTGCATGTTGGGACCAAAGCGCGCTTATACGGTGAAGATCCGATGGCCAAAGATAAGGATTTGAAGATTTGGAGCTTCAACCGATCGAGTGGACAGTTCCACCCGATCGGTTCGTGCACACGTATCTGACCCGACGAGGAGCAGCAAAGGAGCAGATCCCACCCGATCGGTTCAGTGATCGGGTGGATGCCACAATCTTCTGTGTCTTTTGAGCCGAACTCCACCAGATCGGTTGACAAGTCAACCGATCGGGTCACTTGTAGCTTCTCTTCTCCAGCTAGAGGCTCCAACGTTTCACCCGATCGGTTCAGCGATCGGGTGAAGATCTTCAAGAGCTCTCACCCGATCGGTTGAACTTCCAACCGACCGGGGTGTCATCATTTTCTGCAGTTCTATTGGGTTTTTGGACCCGAATCATTAGGGTTTTGGAGGGGTCCTATAAATATAAGAGGTAGCACGACTTGAAGGGGGATCTCTCCTCTATTTTTAGGGTTTTTCAGCCCCTTTCATGGGAGATTTAGGTTAGTTTAGATTATGGTTTATCTTCCAACAATTCTTGTAAGGATTGAAGGATTCAAATGCAAGATAAGTATTTCTTTTATTATTTCCATTGTTTTGTCTTATTTTCATTTTGCTTGATGGTGAATGTTTGTTTGTCTCTTTTATTGCTTGCTTTTATGTTCTTCACCATTGAGTAGTGTTTGATGAACCCTAATATGGGGTTAGAGTAGGATTGATGATTGGGTTATTTCATTTGACTTGATTGCATGGCAAGTGTGTAATGGAATGTGCCAATGTGGATGTCTAGCAATCTGAGTCCAATTCGTATGGCAGCACACTAGATGTGTTGGGGGTTGGGGTCCGGATGCTTGTCCGGTCAAGATCCGCTTTAATGTATTGCTAGAAATCACATTCGACCTATTTGGCCATTAGGGTTACGCGGGGGCGTTTTATTGTCACTGGCGGGAGAAAGACCGCCTTTGACCGTCAGACCAAGGGGAAATAAAACGGGAGTTTGATCCCCTAGCCACAGCTCACACCCCTAGCATTGACATCGAGTCCTCGCGCGTGGGAACGGCTTAGACGAAATGTTGGGAGTTATCATTGTGGCCTTGGTGCTCCAGGTTACGGAGGGTGTTGGACATGGGAATGCCCATCGTCCGGAACCGGGTAGACCTAGCGTATCATCCTGGGCATCGACCGAAATATCGGGCCCACGGGGCACTAGGTACCACCTTTTGGGGAAATGTCTCACCCTGGGTCGAGTCGAATGCCAAGTGTCATGAGTGCTCTAGCCCGTGTTAGCGAGGATTCATTTCTTGTCTTTTTTATTTATTTTCTTTATTTCTACACTTCCACTCATATTATCCGCGTAGCTCTCATACAACCTAGGCGAGGCTAGTAGCATTCAAGCCATCCACCTCCCTGTGTTCGATATACCCGCACCCTACACTAACCGTGCACTTGCGGTAAAACGACACCGCGCCCAAATCGTAAACGGGGCGCCGGTCAAGTTCTTGGCGCCGTTGCCGGGGAGGCGTTCGGTTTGATATTATCTTAGCTTGGGTTTGTTAGACTACGCATTAAAAAACAAATACAATAACCGAGAAATTTTTCCCCACCATTATATTATCTTTTTGTTATTCTCATGTACTATTGACGCTCCTCTCTAGTTCTCTTATTTTTATTGTCCAGGTATCTTTGGTATAACCATGTGGAGATCAAATTTCGATGCTCAGATGGGAGGCTACGATCCTTATTCATTTGTGGTTTGTGAGACTTGTGGAATGGCAGGGCACGTGCATTATGATTGCCCATTTACGCTTGAGAGCCTCCCCCTAAACCAAGGCCAAACATTTTCACACAACCTTAGCCCTAACGCCTCCCATCTATTTCCTCAACCTTATATCCCTCCACCAACACAAGAAAAATCAAGCCTCATGTCTCTCCTTGAAAGTGACATGTTTAACCAAGGCCAAATATTACAAAACTTTATGGTACCAATCACCGAGCCTACACCAAGGAGAGGGGATGGAGGAGAGGATATACCCACTTTCATGGTTGAGACCACCATGCCATCGGCCACCATAGACACATCTCATGCTGATGCCCCAGTTTTCCCACACTACCACTTGGATGACGGAGCATTTTTTGATGATGATAGTGAGGATGGGGTGATTTCTCTAGGATCTGTGGGAGAGACTTCTCATCTTGATTTGGATACTCCACATGAGTCCTACGAGAGCACCGAGGAGACTACAGAGCTTATGCATACCGACGGGGAGGATGTGCGTGAGGACACGGACACCATGACTACATACGAGTGGTCCGCTCCACATCCACCTCCAATGTCATCTCTGCTCCACATCCACCTCCAATGTTCACTCTCCCCTTTATCTTTTATGCCCCGCATCGGATTTTCATATCTTTTGGGTATAACTTATATTAGCTTGGGGGAGAGTATCACCCATAGTCATTTTTGTTATTTTTGATGCATTTTCCCTCCCATTTTATCTTTGCCCTCTCATGAGTGATCTTATTGCATTGAGGGCAATGCAAGCTTTAGCTTGGGGGAGTTGCATTTCATGCATGTTTTCTTTATTTTCTTCCATTTTTCACCTTTTTCATGCATCAAAAATTTTTCTTTTCATTCTTATGCATCATTCCCATCATGCATTTTTCTTTCTCCATTTCATTCTTGCCTCTTTCTAGAGATGAACCCTCAATGATATTTTGCCACGCATGCTTCACTTTTCGCATTTGAGCACGTTTTTCCATCACACTATTTCTTTGATTATTTAATGCTCATATATGTGTTTTTCCATCTTTTGGGTTTATTTGCTATATTCTAAGATTGTTGGTTGTGATTGTGTTTAAGGCATGCTTCTAGCTATATATCGTATTTTATTATGCCCCTCTATTTGAAGTTCCTAGATTTTCACGCTTCATTTAAAAAAACGGTTATTTTACCATCCTGCCCCCGTGCTTCTAACTCTTGCATGAAATACTATATGTGTACACTTATCGCATGTGTTAGCTACTTTTCAACGGGATTAGGATATCCACACCGTTGTTCTGTGCTTTAATTCATGGAGGATTTTCTTGCAATGCTTGGATTTCTCAAGAAGTCTCTTTTATTTTACTTTGTACATTCCCCCTCGTCGTGCATCGTTCTCCCATTTGAAGGAGTGCACACTTTTGTACATATTTTTGTATAATGGTGCTTCGGGGTTCTTCGTAACCCGACGCCCTAAAGCCATCCGGCTTGGGATGCGTAGGCCGCCCTTACATTCCATTGCGATCCCGCAAGTTTGCAAGATAAAAATATTAAAATCAAAACAAAAACAACAAAAACAAAAACAAAAACAAACCATTGTATATAGGGAAGGTGAGAGTTTGTACAAAGTGAGCTTTCCATATCTTCTCCATCTCCTTTTGAAAATACAAGCAAGGCAAGAAAGTGTTTCAAAAATCAAAAACGACAAGTGTGTGTGGTGATTCCTTACATCCTTGAGATTGATAGTTATTCCCATGATTCATATCTATTCTCTCTTACTTCTTCATGCATGTATGGGTATCTCGTATTCACCGTTTGGAAGATTTGATATGAATTTTGAGCTTCCTCGTATTTGGGCATATTATCTACTATAACATGCTATGATAGCTATGCCTTTACCAATGTCACGCTTCTATCTTTTTTGTGCTCTATTGATATGAACCCGTGATGCTATATTATGAGATTGAATTCTTGATTTAGATTGTGATATGCTTTTCCCTTGTGCTTAATTGTATTGGTGATTACATTTGTGGTTTGGAGATGGTGATCTAGGATTCTTCGCTTTCCATCCTCGCTTTCGCACCTGATCTTCATTCCAACTCGTCTTCCTCGGAACGAGGAAGAGTTTAGCTTGGGGGCTTGACGCGTGTTCATATTTCACATTTTGCACACGCTCTTTATCTTGTTTTCATATGCATTTCATCTCATTCCATGTTGTATATATCACATTTTGGTTCATATTGACTATTGGGTATATTATTTGTATTTAAGGTAAATGTCGGCATTTCGGCGTCCTCTGGAGTTAACCTTGCATGTCGGGACCAAAGCGCGCTTATATGGCGAAGATCCGATGGCCAAAGATAAAGATTTGAAGATTTGGAGCTTCAATCGATCGGGTGGACAGTTCCACCCGATCGGTTCGTGCACATGTATCTGACCCGACGAGGAGCATCAAAGGAGCAGATCCCACCCGATCGGTTCAGTGATCAGATGGGTGCCGCAGTCTTCTCTGTCTTTTGAGCCGAACTCCACCCGATCGGTTGACTTGTCAACCGATCGAGTCACCTGTAGCTTCTCTTCCCCAGCTCGAGGCTCTAACGTTTCACCCGATCTGTTCAGCAATCGGGTGAAGATCTTCAAGAGCTCTCACCCAATCGTTTGAACTTCCAACCGATTGGGTGGCATCATTTTCTGCAGTTCTATTGGGTTTTTGGACCCGAACCGTTAGGGTTTGGAGGGGTCCTATAAATATAAGAGGTGGCACGACTTGAAGGGGGATCTCTCCTCTATTTTTAGGGTTTTTCAGCCCCTTTCATGGGAGATTTAGGTTAGTTTAGATTAGGGTTTATCTTCCAATAATTCTTGTAATGGATTGAAGGATTCAAATGCAAGATAAGTATTTCTTTTCTTATTTCCATTGTTTTGTGTTTTTTTCATTTTGCTTGATGGTGAATGTTTGTTTGTCTCTTTTATTGCTTGCTTTTATGTTCTTCACCATTGAGTAGTGTTTGATGAACCTAATATGGGTTAGAGTAGGATTGATGCTTGGATTATTTCATTTGACTTGATTGCATGGCAAGTGTTTGATGGAATGTGTCAATGGGATGTCTAGCAATCTGAGTGCAATTCATATGGCAGCACACTAGATGTGTTGGGGGTTGGGGTCCGGATGCTTGTCCTGTCAAGATCCGCTTTGATGTATTGCTAGAAATCACATTCGACCTATTTGGTCATTAGGGTTACGCGGGGGCGTTTTATTGTCACTGGCGGGAGAAAGACCGCCTTTGACCGTCGGGCCATGGGGAAATAAAACGGGAGTTTGATCCACCAGCCACAGTTCACACCCCTAGCGTTGACATCGAGTCCTCGCGCGTGGGAACGGCTTGGACGAAATGTTGGGAGTTATCGTTGTGGCCTTAGTGCTCCCGGTTACGGAGGGTGTTGGACATGGGAATGCCCACCGTCCGAAACCGGGTAGACTTAGCGTATCATCCTGGGCATCGACCGGAATATCGGGCCCATGGGGCACTAGGTACCACCTTTTGGGACATTGTCTCACCCTGGGTCGAGTCGAATGACAAGTGTCATGAGTGCTCTAACCCGTGTTAGCAGGGATTCATTTCTTGTCTTTTTTATTTATTTCCTTTATTTCTACACTTCCACTTATATTATCCGCGTAGCTCTCATACAACCTAGACGAGCCTAGTATCATTCAAGCCATCCACCTCCCTGTGTTCGATATACTCGCACCCTACACTAACAGTGCACTTGCAGTAAAACGACACCGCGCCCAAATCATAAACGGGGCGCCGGTCAGTCGCGTACCCTGCCTCCCTGCGTATCCCATGGACAGGGTCGTGACAGAAATAAACACAAGTGTGCTAGAATATAAAAGATCAAACAAAGAAAATGCAAAATGTTATGAATCATCATCTGGGGGAGGAACCCCAGCTCTTTATATGTAGTAGATGACGAGCGTACAGAGATAAGATGCAATAGATACGGTCTTATCTATAAGATAAGCTGTGATCCTAACCAACTCAGTAATATCCATTGACATCACTCCCCCTTATCCAGCCATAGGTGTGGACTCTGCTCATAAATACTTTAGGATTCTGAGTGTAGTAGGAGCCTCACATGGGGTGGATACTTCATGATCCTGAGTTGATGAAGTTTGCCTCGTTAAAACCTTTAGCTATGGAAAACCCTGTGGGAAAAACCATAGTTAAGGAAGAAGACTACAAACGCTCTTTAACTCCCCCTGATTTGTACAAGCGACTCTGCTCATAGACACTTCGGGATTCTGAGCGTCACAAAGGGGTGGATACTTGAGGATCCTGAGTTGATGTGATTTGCCTCGTTAAAACCTTTGGCTATGGAAAACCATGTGGAAAAAACCATAGCTAAGGAAAAGATTACAAATTCCATCAACTCCCCATGATCTGTAAAAGCCCTTAGTCTTTCAGATCTCTGAGGTGTATCTCATCACTCCTATTTACAACATTCCGAAAATATGCACAGATTACAAATATCATCACCATTAAGCAACTGCTGAATCCAAAAACTCTGGAGGGGTATACTTAGTTTCGTCACCTATGATGTGGTCTTCTCAAAGTGAGATAAGCTGGCCTTCAGACTATGTGGTCAGCTCTACAATATCAGCCTCTATTCCAGTCGTTACTGGGATGTGATGTACCACCAGGCGCCCTCAAATACACCATTGGTGTGTTTCTGGAATGGTGAGGATCTCAGAATGATAGGATGATATTGCCTTCATAATTTGCTTTGCAGATCTGCAGTAGATGGCCATCCAACAGTGGGTACCCAGTCTATGATTTCTCAGTATAGAGATCGGACCTGTAACCTACATTTGCATAAGCATTGAGGATGATACTTTATTATGTAAGCCCATATCTTTCGACCCTTGGAGGAAGCGCAGAAGATGCCTAACTCCGGTCTAATGGCCCCTTTCAGGTGCCTAATTATCTCTTGCTAATGAGTTTACTGCAACCGCTATATCGGGACGTGTGCATTTAGCCAGGAGTGCATGATTGCACTTAGATAAGGGACTTCATGACCAATTATATCCTCCTCCTCTTCCAGCTATTGGAAGTGGTCTTTTTGTATATCCATAGAGTGTACTACCATATGTGTACTTTGGATGACAATGGTCCTTGTAATTTCTCCAACGTACTTCTGGGCGTATGTAACAGGACTCTATTAAGATAATAAATCTGTGAGCCATGGCTTAATTTTTTTGCCTAGGTCTTTCATTTCATGTTTAATAGTCGAGCTTGAACAGATATTTCAGTTTTCTCTTCAGGCGATCCGAGGAGATTTAAGTTGTTTACATCTATGATCTCAAATCCTTTCATTTGCTTAGATGCAAAGGCAACCCTTAGAATCATTGCTTTGTCAAGTGATTCAGTTGGTTGTACATTATTTATTATTCTCATTATTCTTCTTCAATAGAATAGACGTCTCGAAGT
Source organism: Scilla litardierei (assembly GCA_030789695.1). Taxonomy (NCBI): domain Eukaryota; kingdom Viridiplantae; phylum Streptophyta; class Magnoliopsida; order Asparagales; family Asparagaceae; genus Scilla; species Scilla litardierei. The sequence goes on from CM061132.1 coordinate 5,458,565, forward strand.
CTATTCAGACATTTAAGGAAATGTGGAATTTATCTTTACCAAGATATCCATAAAGGTATGCCGTCACAACATCCAATAGCGGCATATCCAAAATTTCCTTTGCCAAATCGTAAGGTATTCACATTGGATAACTTAAGGAATCTGATGCATCATCTATCAGTCATACTTATTTTAATTTGTTCATTTCCTAGTTTCAGCGAAAATATCCTTGAGTTATAGGTTGTACCTTATAGCATATAATTTTGTACTTATTATTTTTTTCTTATGTGTGCAATATGTATTTTACCCACAGGTTTGACAACTTTTGGTGTCTGGACTCCAGGACCTGAACATTTCACGTTTCATAATTAAGTCCAGCTCATCTTTTATTGCTCGTTCCATATTTGGACAATCTCTACGTTTGCGTTTTAGCAACAGAGTCTAGAACGATATTTTATAAGTATCATCGCTTTTGTGATGTATATGGCAATATGATACGTGAATACATTATCGACAATTATGTTCTTTCTGTCCAACACCTCCTCAGTATGTACAACATTTACTTTCATTTCAGTTTTTCCCGGTATTTCCTCTGCAGTGGATTCCGGGAAGGGTGAGTGTGTGGACATGAGCTCATTGTCATGTGGTAGTATTGTCTCAAGGTCTCCAGGAGTTTTTTTCTTTCTTGGATTTCTGTCCTTGGAGCCTAGTGGTCTGCCTCTTTTCTGTTGAGGAACATCCACTTCTGCTGCTGGTGGATTGCATCCATTCTCGGGGATGTCAATCCTAGCTGGAGTATTTGCAACAGAGATGCGTGATCTGACAATCTTCTGGTTGTCAGTAAATGAGTCCGGTAATTGGTGAACAGTGTTCTGTGTGTGGAGGATCTTCAGGATCTCATCGTCACATTGTTCTGTTACTAGATCATAATGGGGTCAAACTTTTTGTACCCACGTTATAATTTTGCTTCGCACCCGATTTCTCAGTGTCTGGGCCCATTTTTGGGAAAACTCGTCTCATCAAAATCACAGTCTTTAAGACGTGCCTTAAATGTGCCCCCCGTTTGGGGTTCTAGATATCTTATAATGGAGGGTGAGCCAAACCCTACATAGATACCTAGGCGACATTGACGACCCATTTTGTCCTCTGTGGTGGTGCAATGTGGATGTAAACTGTGCAACCGAAGATTCTCAAGTGAGAAATATTCGGTGTCATTCCATATGCAAGTTGCATTGGAGAGAGCCTCTGATCTCCAGAGGGTCTTATTTATATTAACGATGCAGTATGCAAAATTTGCATGTCCCCATGCATCCACCGGCAACTAGGATTCCATTAACAATGGACATGCAATCCATTGGAGTCTTTTTATCATTGACTCTGCCAACCCGTTCTGGGTATGAACATGCGGCACTAGATGCTCAATTTCTATTCCTGTTGCATGGTAGTACTCTTGAAATGACCAGGAGGTAAATTCTCCAGCATTATCCAGACGTATTTTCTTTATTTGGTTGTCTGAAAAATGTGCCAGCAACATTATTATTTGTGCCAATAGCTTTGAAAAAGCTAGGTTGTGGGTCGATAGTAGACACACATACGAATATTTTGAGGATGCATTTATCAGTACCATAATGCACCAAAATAGCCCACTAGGGGGTGTGGATTTGTCCACATCTATCTCCTTATATTCTTTTGAGTAAGCATGTAGATTCTTTGTCAACTTTTAGTAGAGATGGCTTTGTAATTTGTTTTCCCTTATAGTAAGGGATGCGAGGAAATTCTCCCTTCTGAAGAATCTTCTGGTTCGTCAAGTTATGCCCATGAGATCGAGATAAGATGCGATGCATCATCACAGATTCAGGGTGGCCAAGTTTATCATGCCAAAGTAAAAACTTGGCTGATATTAGGCACTCTCCGAATCTTTGTATGGTAGATGCCTGATGAAAGGCTCTCAAAACGTTCAAGTATGGATTTTACTCTTTTTTCTTGAAACGTAACATACAATAATTCTTTTTCATTTACATTTGTTGTTTCCAAATGGAATCCGTTTAAATGGATATCATTAAAACTTACAAAGTTTCTATTGGAATTCGGAGAGAATAGTGCATCCTTTATTTTTATTTCTGTGTCATTTGGGAGCAACAAAGTTGCGTTCCCAAAACCTTCAGTTTGGCCATGGTATTGGGCTTTGTATTGAAGGATCGTATGTATTTATTGTCTACTAATCAGTCATGAGAGCAGTTCATCTATTAAAAGATGAATCATATAATCACATTTTCAGAAAAACATTTTCATTCAAAACAAATTCATTAATTCAAATTGCTCTCATGATATAAATTGTTTTGAAACAAATACAGAGATAAATGGCTAATCTAGCAGGTCATCTGTTTCAAAGTCGTCAGCTGTAAACTTGACTGGAGCATTTATGGTCACCGGGTTTGTTTCAGTTTTCTTTTTCATGTTCTCTTTATACAATTCCTAGAGATGCCGCGGAGTTCTACACACTCTAGACCAGTGGCCTTTCATGCCATGACACTGGTCTTCCCATTCCCTCTTGGGTGGGGATGCTTCATTTCTGTTGTTGTCTTGTCTGTGCCAAGAGAACTTCCGCTTCCCCTCATTTCTTCGTTGTTGGACTTGGTCTCTGGCCCTCTTGTTCTGTCCCCCATTCTGTGGTCTTTCTTTTCTTTTGTTGTCTCTCATCTTTTTAGAAGAAGATGCATTGTGAGCTTCTGGGAGGGGGACAGTGCCAGGGAGCGCATGTTGTGAGTGGCGAGGAGAAGCTCTCTGTTTTGTTCAGCCATGAGTAAACATGATAGCAGCTTAGAATACTTGGTGAGCTTTCGTTCACTGTATTGCTGCATCAATATCACATCCTTCTCGTGGAAATACGTGTACGTCTTTTCCACCATGCGATCTTTTGAGACCTTTTCACCACACAACTGCAGGCATGAGGTGATGCTAAAAAGAGCTGAGTTGTACTCAGTTATGGATTTGAAGTCATGTCGTCTCAGATTCTCCCACTCATATCGAGCCCTTGGTAGTATAACATCAATCTGATGTTTATATCTATCCTCAAGGACATGCCACAGCTCAAGTGGATCTTCGACCGTATGGTATTCAGCCTTTAGGGTCTTGTCCACATGGCGACGAATATAGATAATGGCTTGTGCCTTTTCTATATCGCTTATATTTTCATTTTTAGGCACAACAGAAATGAGGAACTTAGCCCGCATGTGAAATTTGACATCGAGCTGCCAGCTCAGACAATTTCTTTCTGATGCATCCATCACTTCAAAATCGACACCTGTGATTTTGGCCATTTTATCTAGCAGAGAACAAATTTGCATGAATTAATACTTTATACAATAAACATTTTCATGCGGATGCAATTTTTAAATGAAGAGCTAATTGCGTGTATCGGTCAGTCCCACATAAGAAATAGAGTACAAAGTCCATATTACAGTCCATATTACACAAAAGAAAGCGAAAAAAGAGATTACAACTTTGGAAACCCCAGGGGTCCCATTTATAAAGTCTTCAGCTTCAAGTGTGGCCTACGTCTCCATGAAAAGTAGTCGTCGGTCTTGGACATTACATATTTTCCACACTACAATTTCTCTCAAAAAGAAAAGAAAAATGCAGGAAAAGTAAAATGTGGGACTTAAATAGCCGATCCAAAACCACAATTAGCCATCTATGCAAAAATTTGGGCTCATCAAACATTTTCATCAGACATTTTCAGCGGACATTTTCATCACATGCATCACATGCATCATATTCACAAATGGATAAACAATTTAAATACTTAATAATTATTGGACCACTGGGCAACGTCATATGCCAATAGGTTAGGTGACTAACGGCAGAGCGATCACAGGATCTTCCTAATTATTAAGTTAATACTGCACAACAGAATATCAGTTTATCCACAGAATGAGCCAATTTAAAAGCGATGCAGAGCATATAATTATGATCCTAAAAAGGCATCATATAATGCAAAAAGTTATCCTTGTTGGGATTATTGAAAAGATTTTGAAAAGAGCCCAAATTGACATGTTCTTCATGAAAAGGAAGAAGTTTTCCTTTTATTCCCCCAATTGACCCCCCAAAAATTCCCAAATGTCCCATAAAGTCCCATTTCTGTCTCTTATTTTATCCTGATTTTTCAGTAATTTTTTAGGCCCCCAAAAACATTTTTATTTATATTTTAGCCACCTCCCTTTTCATTTATGTTCTTTTTTGTGCGGGCAACAGCCCACAGAGGAGATGCGGGCTTCAGGCCCGCAATTGTTTTTGGTTATGGGCTTGCAGCCCATTTTGTGCAAGAGAGGGAGGAGGGGGTAGCGGCCAAGGTTGTCACCGCCGCCCCCTTCATCGCTGACGCAGGGCCGGGGAGGGTCCCCTGATTCGTAGTGAAACGTGTATATTTATACCCCCTAACTACACCAATCTTGTGCATATACCTCATTGAATCATGCTCACTTAACTATATTTGCATCAATTCCTTCGAGCTTTCTTTCCTATTTATTACAGGAATCAGGTACAGATGTGTCAGGCATTTGAGGAACACATGACGAGCTTTATCCAGGTTGTTGGTGAGACTTACTGTCAGGTTTTGGAGAGGTTCGATGGTTTAGTGCTTAGTTGTCCATGTCATGCTTTCAGCGCGGAAGATCTTCTTCGGATTTTCTACACAGGGTTACAGCCATCGGCGAGAGACTTTGTGCAGATGAGCAGCAGTGGAGATTTCTTTGCATACACTACAGAGGATGCAGAGTGGGAGAGGACTGCGCCATCTGGAGAGCCGTCACTTGGATATGAGGATGATGGCCAGTCCCTGGTTCCATTTCAGGATGCAGAGCAGCAGGTTCAGTGTTAGTTTGAGGAGCCACCTGTGGACTCTTTTTCTTGCGACCCCATGAGATACAGAGCAGAGCAGGATGTTGGGTTGCAGGAGAGCCCGGTAGAGGATGTTGAGAGACTACATGTTGAGGATCAGGAGGAGATGGATGATGGAGTGTGTGTCACCCACGATGGAGACACGATGCAGTTTCGTTGGGTTGGTGGTGATGATCAGATGGAGATGTATCCAGGCGAGAGTGAGATAGATGACATTGGAGAGCATGAGTCACATTGCCTGTCTGATCCATTACCAAAGCTGGAGGTATGCGAGCATCTTGGATGGACTACTGAGATGGTTTACTACGGCGATATTGAGGAGGATGAGTGCACAGGATACAACCTACAGACCTTGGAGCCCGAGCCCTCCCTCCCTTCAGATTCAGTTCAGCAGCCATCACTTCAGACACCTCAGGGCACACATCAGTCTGTCATCCAGGACGAGGATATTCAGGGTGGACCACAGAGTCCAGTAATGACTGCAGAGGCCATTACTTCCAATGATGAGGATGCGGCAAGCGACAGTGACTACGAGATGATCTACATTGAGCATGCGTTGTCTTCTCCTCCACACTTTCCCCTGCAGCCATTTCACCCTCCTCCTGAGGAGTTGCATCAGCCAGGCGATAGTATCGTCATTCAGGGAAGTTCTCATCACACTTTTCCCTTCATTTCTGAATCTCAATCTTCATCTCCATATATCTTAGATTCAGATAGTCGTCATACATATTCATATTCTCATTTTCATTATGACGACCCCATTTAGACTTCCTTCATTGGAAGTCTTACTTATTTTCCTTAGATTGACACGGCTTGTCTCCTGTAGGACACAGGAGCACATTCTAGGTAGATGATGGGAGCTGTGTTGCTAGGATCCACGGAAAGTGGAGCATCTTCGTTTCCAAAGCAGATGGTTGAGGAACGCAAGGATATGATTGAGCAGCTGCATCCACCATTACACATTCGGGATCCGCCTTTTGCTAAGGTGTATTCCTTCCTTTCCTTAGTGTAAATAAAATTAAAATAAAAAATTTTAGTTTAGTTTGCTTTAGTATGCTTGTTTTTCCTCTAGCATCGTTGAATAATATCTAGTTTCACTTCAACCATTGAGGACAATGCTCATTTCTAGTTGGGGGGAGCGAACTATGAGTTGGAGGCTAGTTTTGGGTAGTTTTGAAAAATTTCGATGTTAATAAAAATTTTCTCAATCATCATCATCATTCATTCATTTTGAGCATATCATTTTGATGCCTCCATCCTTGCCTCCATCACATTTCTTTTGCTTAGTCCCTACATGCTTAATGCAATGCCATTTTTTCAGATTATTACTTTGGTATCAAATTTATAAATGTGGCCATTGGTGTATGTTTTGTTTTCCTCTTAAGGAGTGGGTGGATGAGTTGATAATTCATGTTTAGAATGAGAAATAGAATTAACATAAGTGAATGATTTTTCTAATCAAATTAAGTAGCCGGTGCCCCACGAAACATTGGGGAGGATGCCAAAGATGAGATTTGGGGGATCATTCCATCCCTTTGCCCATATAGCGTCATCGCATGTATGCAAATGTGGCCATGTTTGTATTTCATAGCATTATTGCGTGAATGCAAAACATAAACATACTAAAAACAAAAAGAACACAAAAAAGAGAGAAAAAGAAAAGAAAAAGAAAAATTGAATGAATAAATGAAAGAATAAGAAACATGAATGATGTAATCTTATCTCCCACCACTTAGAAGGAATTTCTTTTGATTTTGGCCATTTCCATGAAAATTAGAAACTTTGCCATGTGTGCATCTTCCCAAAGAATGCGATACGGTGCTTATTTCCTTACTTTTCTTGGAATTGGATTGTGGAGAATGTCATTTGTTATTTCATTTCATACATTGTGTATATTGGCTTTGAAATCAATTGGAAATATCATATGAAGTATGCCATGATGATATCTTAAATTTGATGCATGTTTTCACTTTAATCCGAATTAATCGCTTGTTTTGCTAGGGACTAGCAAAATGTTAGTTGGAGGGGTGTGATTCGTAGTGAAAAGTGTTTATTTATACCCCTTAACTATACCTATCTTGTGCATATAACTCATTGAATCATGCTCACTTAACTATATTTGCATCAATTCATCATCTTTTGAGAATATGATTTTATTTCAGCACAATTTCACTCTCCAAAGCTTTATAAACATGAATTGTATTTTCACATATTTTTCTGGATTTTTTAGGAGTCCCGAAGGGGAAAAAATCAAGTAATTGGAGAAGTGAACCTGGGGCCAGGACAATCGACTGTCCTTACAATGACAGTCGCCTGTTATCTCGACAGTCGCATGGAGCAAGCCAAAGTGCAACACAGTCGCCTGCAGAAGGATTGGCAGTCGACTGTACATAGGGGTGGCAAAATGAGCCCGACCCGACCCGACCCGACCCGAACCCGGCATCCTAAACCGGGTATGGGTAGGGGCCAATACGGGTCAAGTAGGATACGGGTTGACCCGACCCGACCCGGATAAAATCTGGGTCGGGTATGGGTTTGGCATGTCAAACCGAATGACCCGAATTCGACCCGGTTTACTTTCTCTATTTATATAAAAACATTTATAATAACTTCAATACACAATTGCAATGGGGAGTTGTGCTTGTACGATTGAATTTTTGTCCTCTTCTTTAAGAGTTCTTGTATTCAATTCCCTTTACATACAACTTTTTAGTTAATTTTATTACTTCCGTTAATAAAATGGTAACGTTAATTATACTTCATTAATGTCATCGGTGTGGTTTAAGCGACGAGCTACTGGAAATTATGCAACACTTAATAAATTGTCGGTGGCTCTTAATAAATAGCTGGATATCGAAAAAGGAACAGTTGTGTATAAGTCAAATCTTAACCCGACGGGTTGACCCGAACCCGACCCGGATTCAATCCGGGTCGGGTTAGGGTTTACCTCTAAACGGGTGGGTCAAATCTGACCCGACCCGAGCCCAAAGCCACCCGACCCGTTTGCCACCCCTAAAGTCTGTACCACTGTGCAGTCGACTGCTAGTTCTTCAGCAGTCGACTGTTTCATCTCCTCCTGACGGGCGAAGGAAATCCAACTCTCTGTTGATTTGAAGTTTCTGCAGCAGGCGACTGAAGCACAAAAGACAGTTGCCTGTGTCATTCTCAGTCGACTGTGATTTTCAAGACAGTCGCCTGCCCCCTCCTTTGGAAGCTACGCTCCTGACCAACAACAGGCGACTGACGTTTGTTCAGCAGTCGCCTGTCTCAGGTTTTTCTTGGTGGATCTGGGTTATGAAAAACGGGTTTTTCTTAAACCGATTTCTCCCCAGTCGATGTGGGCCGTTGGATGCTTCTTTGGAGGGTTAGGATGCAATGCCCTAGGGGTTTAAAACCCCTAAACTCTGATGTAATGAGGAGAATTCGGCCAGGGCATTATTATTGTTCCATTGGGGGTTTAGACCCCCATCTTCTTCCCCAATATCTAGGGCAAGGGCTTGGAGGCCATTGGAGGCTAGGAAAGCTTGGAGGAGGAGCAAGAGAAGGGAAAGCTTGGTTTTCTAGGGTTCTACTTGATGATCTGTCTCCTCTCTTGTAAACATTTGGGTTCTAAATGAATTGAATGTATATTTGAATGATTATTGAATGAATGTGAGAATCATTAAATAGTTATTTGATTATTGCTTGTAATGAAGATTGGTGTGTTCATCTTGCATGATTACTACCCTACTTTCATTATGAAGGCCTAGAGCCATTTGTGTGTGGAATTGGGATTAGCTAGGATTTGTGTGTTTGATAAGTGATGATTCATTCCTTGCATTTAATTGGATTAGCATACCTTGAAATGGATGTTAGTAATATTGATTGATGGGTTGTACCCCAGATTTCATTGAGTCGTGCACCACTCTTGGTGGGACCGTAGAACGGTGGTGTACCCAAAGGGTCACACCTACGTGCACCATCCTTACATCCTATTGACACGAATGCATGGATTGACTCACGAGCTTAAGTTAGGGATTCCAACCCACTAATCAACACATGAATGAATCGTGCATTACCCTTGGTGGGGCCGTAGAACGACGGTATGCCTTAAGGGCATTATCTACGTGCACAACCCCGTATACCTTGAAATGGATGCGAAGGTTGATTCATTTGGAGTGAACCCATTGCTAATTAATTCACAACCCTAATGATATCTCATTCCACACACTTCTCCTTGCTTGATTGGCTCCCTACTTTGGTCTCCACCCTACCTACCTTGGGCTTGGCTCGACCGTGTTACCACCACACTCCCTCACACTACACTTGTTAGTTTAGTTGGTTGTGCCAACACTTTTAGCATTCCTTAACCAATTGAGATTGTGAACGTGAAAGAATTGTCTCTGTGGATTCGACCCCGTACTCACGGGTTTATATTGCATCTGACACTCCTACCCTTGGGAGGTGAGCGTGTGCATCCTACTTGGATTGTGCACGCCCCGCGGTCAATCATCCCCCCCCCGCTACAAGGCGGGTGGAGGGGGTCTCGGGACGGAAGCCCTTGCTCGGGGCTGGGGGCTGATGGAAATTGAATTCCACCCCTAAGTAATTTTGATGATGAGCACACCAAATGAATGCTTAGTGTACTAACTACACTACACTTTAAGTATACAGATTTCGTGAAGCTCTACTAATACTCCAAGAAGCACGCATCAACGCTCCACGACAAAGACGAACATGGCTAAACTCAAGTGATGAAGCTCAAGCTCAAACAAAGCAAGAAGCTCAAAGAGAAGCTCATCTTCACTTCATCAAGTTGACTAAACTGCCGAAGACATGTTCAGAGTCTAGTGTGAGTGTGTCGTGTCTTTTAGGATATTTGTCAAAGCCATATCAAATAGACAACACACACACAAATGATTTCAAAACAAATGTTTTAACTATCTTCAAAAATAGTTTTTAAAGAGCTTTTCTAGTCACTTCATAATTCTCGTAGTGAAACTCCACGCACCCTGGAGTTAACTACACTTTTGACTAGAACAACAGGAAAAACTCCTCTGGGAGTCGACTACCAAAAGTAGGGAGTCGACTACTTCTCAGAGATGAAAATTTCCTAGACTCCTCTGGGAGTCGACTACCTATAGAGGGAGTCGACTACCTGCTGGAAATTTTCAGACGTTTTGAATTTGAATTTTAAAATCTTTTGAGCAATTTACTCCGAAATTTTTGGGACAAAAGTCAAACCAAATTTGAAATTCAAATCTCAGTTTTTCCCTATAAATAGAGCTTAATTCTTTTGTGAAAAATACAAGATTGAAAAATCAAAATTCGTAAAAGCTCTTCGTGAATCAAAGCTCTCTAATTTCTTCTCTCTAGCCAATTTTAATTTCAGTTTTTGATCTTGCAATATTTTTTCCAATTCTTTTGAAGATCATATTATTATTTTATTGGCTAAGTTGTTTTTCAAAATCCTCTCTATTATTTCTCTTTAATTCTATTTGAAGGATTTTTGAAAAAGCTCTAGATCACAAAGAACTTATCTCGTATCTTTGTGTGATCTAGACTATCATTCTATTAAGCCACTACACAATTGTCTATCTTTTGATTGGCTATAGAATCCGGTGTATTTTCAATCTCTATCATTTATTGTAGAGTATTGAACAAATCTCTTATTGTGTTAATTGTTGGAACACTAGACAAGTCTAGTTGTTGCCAGTTGGAAAGTCCTCGGTTTGTGAGGCAAGGGTGAACCCTAGACAAGTCTAGGCGTTGTGTTCGGAAATCCTGTTCAAGGCTAGGTCGTTGGAAATCCTAACGAGTGAAGTTAGGTGCTTGTATTTGCCAAGGCAGATAGTGGAAATCTCGTACCGGATTGGTCGGGGACTGGACGTACCCGGGTTGCGGGGAACCAGGATAAAAATCCTTGTCTTTGCGCTTGCATTCTCTGTGTTTGATTATCTTTGCATTTATTCTATCTACAGCAAATATCAATCCTATTTCTATACGCTGAGATTTACATCTATAATCTTATTTGTTCTAACATATACTCTGGGAGTCGACTACTGCTCATAAGGAGTCGACTACCTGCTGTGAATATTCGCTGTGCACTTTAAATTATATTGTTGATTAAGAACCAAGCGTAGATCGCTCTACTTGGTTTCTTAGGCAACATTAGAAGGATTTGTTTTTGTGTTGATTGATTAAAGAACGAAAAAGTTTTTATCTTTATACAACACTATTCAACCCCCCCTTCTAGTGTTGTTTGCCATCCACAGGATCCAACAGGGGCGACGGGGACGGCGACCCCCGTCTTCAAGCGGGGGGGGGGGGGGGGGGGGTAGCCAGTGCCCCCTTCTGCTTCAGGGTGGTTCGGTTATGGCGGTGCCCCCCCTCCGCTTCAGGCGAGGGGAGGGGGGTTCGGAGACGGGCGACTCTCCCCTCCGCTTCAGGCAAGGGGGCGGACACGGGTGGCACCCCCCACGCTACATGCAGGTGATGGTCAACGGGAAGCGCTCCCCATGCTCAGGTGCACGCCGTATGGTCGGGGTTTTGGAATTGTTTTTATTTAATAGCAGATTAAAAGCATGATAAAACATGATTTTTAGACGATAAAATTCGTCGATATAGGTATCAAACCCCTATTTCCACTCCGATCTTGCGAGATCTATGGAGAAAACAATCATGCGCATGATAAAAATTAGGTTTTTAGCGAGAAATACCTCTAGATCCGTCCTCCGGATCTAGCGATGGTTGAACAAAGCCAACGCGTGGATGACGATGTCCGTTTGAGGTAGATGACGCCACGCGATAGATCTCTCGCCTTTCCTTTGCTTTCGCAACGATTGGTATTTGTGTGGAAATTTTTATTTAGAGGCTCGTACTGATAACGTGTTATGAATCATCATCTGGGGGAGGAACCCCAGCTCTTTAGTTATAGTAGAGGAGGAGTGTAAAAAGATAGGATACAATAGATATGGTCTTATCTGTAAGATAAGCCGTGATCCTAACCAACTCAGTAATATCCATTCACAACACAAACCACCAAAGAAACCGCTAACACTGTTATTTGTCTTGGTTCAGTCACCGCATGACCTACACCCAGACCCTGAGCCCACTCAAGCTTTAATCTAATATTTAACGAATAGTACTACACATCCACATCACCACATCTGGTGAATGGAGCAAACACTGCTTCACTAGAGCAACACTTCTTACAATTGATAGCAACACCACTCCTTTTTAGAGCACCACATCACACTCGAGGTTACAACTTTGAAGCACAACGAGTTACAACATCCATATGACTTGAAGATGAAGCTTGTGAATATGATTGTATTGGGAAATGTGTTTCTACTCTATAGAGTTGATATTTGAGAGATTATAAGGAAATGTCAAAAGATTGGAGAAAGAGAGCTAGAGCTTTGTAGTGTTTTTGGCTTTCTCTTTTTCTTTTTCCTTTTTGTAATCTCATTTGACCATTAATCTTACACAAGAGACATGAGGTCATCTCCATATATAGAGGAGAAAATCTGGGTGAGAAAAATACCCAAACCCCTTCCTAATGGCTAGAAACGGTCAGTTGTGTAAACTGCAACGTCTAGTTTTGGTCGAGTAGAGTTCATGTCCTAATCAACTAAGTCACATCTAGTTGACTAGGCTATATGAAATAGTCGACTAAAAATACAGAGTTCAGAGCCATTGTATCCCCCGCTGGGCTAGTTGCCAAGAGTATATCGGCCAGTTGACTAGTCCTTATACTCTAGACGACTAATTCCTTAGCCAACCAAGGTTAAACCGTATGTCAGTTCTAGTCGAATTAGGGTCTATTATTGTGCTCTGATAGCAATTTTTATAGTGATTAGATCACATCTCTTGGGCCCGTATGCCCTATTGGTAGGCGTATTAAGAAAGCAATCGCCATGCAGAATTCCTAGATCGTTGGAAGCAACGAACAAAGTAGATACCTTTTTGTCTACAACCCTGCAACCAGCAATATATATGAAAGCTACACACATCAAAAGATAAATACGCACCTGACACCAAGATTTACATTGGTTCTACCCAATACTTGGTGTATGTTCAGTTGGAGAGATTACTAATACTTCAATAATCTTCGATTACCAATTATGACGTTTAGTTGAAGGGGATAAACCCGTTAAGAATTTGAAGAAAAATATAGAGCAAAGCTCTCAAACAACCTTCCCAAAGCCCGTGTTTTGCCATTTGTATGTTCTACATGTAGCCACAAACTTGTACATGAAATTCATATAAAAAACTGCTCCAAAATCAAATCAAAACCTAGCCGAAACACCATATAAATACCCTAACATGGATGTATTCTGAAAATGGGTCAAAACAGATCGGATATCAAACCTGGGCCAGATTTTAACTCGGGTTGTGACGACCGCTCTGTGTGCATTGCACGTGCGTCGGGCACCCGGTGGACCTCGCGTCCTCCTGCAGCATGTGCCTATGTAGGTGGCCCGCCCGCCCGCCCACAGACCAACTACTCGCCCGTGGGCCCCCTCTGCTGGGCACACTGTGTATTAATAAACCCCGAATAAATTCTGTTGGGTTGGGTTTCTAAAACTCATTGATTTAGGCTCTAAAAATCTCCAAAAAATCTCCAAAAAATCATTATAAATCCTAAATACATCCCGAGATATTTTGGTTGTTTTGTATCATATTTTTCAATCCTCCACCTTAATACAAGCACTCCATAAAACTCGAACCAAACCAAAACTTCATATCATCTACCTTCAAAAATAAACCATCCCATCATGAGGCCAAGAACTTGGCTAGTGAGCTTTGCATTAAGCATCACTAACTAACCGAGTGTCCAATGAACCCCTTTTTGAAGGTGAATATTTGAATTCGTCGTATCTCCCGAGTCCATACCTAAAGCAAAACACATACTGTCTCTCCGTGCCTTCTCATGGCACCCTAACACATCTTTAAGGAAAATAATTAATGTCGCTCAAACTTCACTGCCGACCTGTCCATCTCAGATTCTCCTTCTTGTGAATCTCATTGGGATGTGCTAATATGTCGACATATTCTCTAGCACACTGTCACCTTGAGTTTGCGTCCAAACCCAATGCATCCACCACAAACCTCTTGTCGTATGATCTCCATACGAATGCACTTCATAAGCCAAATTCATGTAGTCCTCAAAGCAAGCTAGGGACTTCACGGTGCACCATCCCACTCTGTTAGTTATAGCGTCATACACGGTAGATCGATGAATTCCACATCCAATGAACTCACACTATCATCACTGCATGTAGTAGTAGCCTCATGTGGACTCTCCCCGTCAACTACCACTCCTTTACTAACATATATGTCGATCTTGTGATTTGGAATAAGTACCTCTATCTCGTTGGCAACTCATTGCATTTACCTGTTTCGGTACTTCTTGAAGCCTTACTTGCATTACCGTTGACTCATCAAATATCATATGTTGACCAACTAAGATCTTCTTTGCAACTGGACTCCAAAGTCGATAACCCTCGACACCATCCATGTAATCAAACATGACACACTTCATTCCCTTGGTACCGAACTTGTTACCTATCACGTGAACATAAACTGGACATCCAAACACTCGAATATGATCTAAATCCATGACTTCCATGTCCAACCCTCATTTAGAATTTTCTTACCGATATCTAAATATGGAATTCTGTTCACTAAATACAATGTGGTTGATATAGCTTCGGCCTAAAATCCCCTTGACAAACCCGATGTAAATCTGTGACACATCGTCTTCTCTAGAAGTGTCCTATTCATCCTCTTAACAACTTCATTCGACTGTAGATCTCATGGTTTAGTGAAGTGCCTCTTTACTCACTACTTCTAACAGATTAAACTCAGCAGAAGTAAACTCGTCATCATTGTCAAATCTTAGCACTTTTTGAGCTTCTTTCTCATTTGACTCTCCACAAAGTTCTTTCATGCCTTGAACTTCTTAAATGCATCTGACTTTTCCTTCATCACTTACACCCAAACTTTCCTGCAGAAATCATCAATGAACGATATGAAGTAATAAGCTCCACCTAGAGAGTGAACTGGTGCAATACACTAAACATCGGTGTGTACATACTCAAGAATCCTTCTTGTGTCATGCTACCCCTTAACGAAACTAATATTTGTCTGCTTGCCATAGACACAATCCTTGCAAAAGCCCAACTCCTTGAAGTTCACCCATTTGATCAGACCATGCTTTCTCAAAGCCTCTAAGCTTTTCTCCACGACATGTCTGAGTCTAAAATGCCACAGCGTGGTCGAATGAGTCTACTATGAACTCATAACTCTAATACTGAAATCTCATATGATTATCAGTCTATTTAAGCAAATATAAATATAACGCCCCGCTCCCCAGAATACCCGGGAAGTACAAATCCGTCCCAGGTTCTCCTAAAGCGGCGAGTGTCACGAAGGAAGACGGGAAAAGAAATATGATTGAGTCAGCAGGCTACTGGGCATTGCTGTGGTAGTACCTGTAATGTTTCCGCAACCAACATAAGAAAAAAACAAACACCGAAACTACAACACAGGAACAACAGACAACAACATAGATATCCAGAGAACACAAACTCAGAGACAACAAAGGAACAAGCTTTTATATATCCAATATCCAGACTTAAATACAATGCATACAACTCTCGTTAATCAACACCCAAAATCAACCCCAAAGAGTACAAGGTATCACTCTCCTCTCTCCTCACCACCCAATCCTACACTCAACTCCTCAACCATAACTCCAGCTCCAGCCCATGCAACCAACTCCACAATGTGAAAAGACAACGATGGGGCACGTCAATGGGTGACCCAGTAGGATATCCAATCTTCCCGAGGATGCCAACCTTAAATGCATCTACTCATGCATTATATAATAAAATGAACGAGCTACACAAATTGATACATTGCATGTCAATTATAGTATGATGCACAACGTAAACGTGACATGGCAAAAGGAAAACAAACAAGACAATCATATAGAAATGAGTAAAACAAGCACGGTCAATTAAGTAGCGTTTTGGAACCCTGAGTAATATGCAGCGTATCAGAGCCTAGACCTCACCTCAGGTGGGTGGCTTTCAAACTACCCCGCCAGTGGTATACGAGCACTGATGAATTTTAACGGGGCCTCTCGAACTCCCTCGTCACTCTAATGGGAGTGAGATAGAATCAACACACATCATCCCTCAGTACATTGCCTTGTGGGCTTCACATATCTAATCAAATCCTGCCAGTGGAGCACTCACACTGGGGTATGGTTGTAAGCGTTAAGCTTATACATGTCTGTGGATAGCTATATCAGTATATGGATATATGTGTGTATGGCTATCTACTAGGGGTGAGGTCCAGTTCCTTATGTCCTGCAGTTACTCAAATTTACAAAGAACAAACCTAAGTTACTCAAATCTACATAATAAGCATGTAAATAACACTTCCACTTGTTTTAGTTGTACTTGTTTTTATGCTCCCCTTCTGCTTATGAATGTGTTGCAGTTAATTTTCTTTTCCTTATATATATGCCTTTCTATTCCACTGTATTTAGTTGAATAATATGCCATACTAGTTAGGCATCCCTATTGGACATGCTTTCACGTGCCCTCCCCTCTTTCCATAAGTAGCAGATGGTTGGAAACCTGGGAGACTTGTGAGCATGAAGCTGTGGGTATGGGGGTAGTTTAGGGAGTTAAGTAGTACTCTGGGGTCGTGGAGTTGGGTATTATCATTTGGAGGTGTAGCTTTGAGATGAAGACTGTTGTTGTACATTTGTATTAGATATTGTATTGAACTTGCATTAATACTATGGATGAATGGTACCTTTTGTTGTTGTGCTCTTTGTATTGTGATGTCGTGGTGTTCTTCTCTGTGATTGGAGCATTACAGGTACTATCCCAGCATGTGCGCAGTAGCCTGCCTCTTTTTTTCTTCTCTCTTCTCTTTCTTTCTCTTTATCCTTGCCTCTCTATGGGAAACTGGGACGGATTCGTACTTCCCGGGTATCCTAGAGAGCAGGGCGTGCCAATAAATTCCTGACATTTTCACCTATCTTCACGACCATCGAACCCTTCAATATTTTAGAGCTTTCTTCTCTATCATAACCTTTGCAACCCATGAAATCTTACGCCCCAAAAGAAACTACGACTTCATTAACTTTGGAACATGCCACATACTAATGAGTGTGTGCAATATGCCATCGAACATCTTGATTCTCATCGGACCAACTTCAACTGCCTTGCACATGTCACTGTTGTCCATAAAGACCGATCCATCATCCTTCCTCTAGTAGGTATGAAAACTGTAACGACCTGATTTCGTAGTACACGTTTTTCGGTAACCAAACGAGTTCGAAATGAATAAATGATTTTTTTTCTATTTTTTCGTCGCTAAAACCTTAAATTTGATCTCATATTCATGATCCTCGCGACAATACGAAACCGTGTCTATTTTTTATAGTTTGTAGAAATCGATATTTTAATATTTTAATATTATAATACTATTTATTTTAACATATTTACTAATTACATTACTAATTACATTAACCTAATTAACTATTTAAATTACCCTAACCACCACCCCCGGTGCACACGCGGCCTAAATTTTTTCTATAATTAGTCAATAACCTAACCCCCCTAATTAATATCATTAACTAATTTACTAATTGAATATTAAATTATTTACTAAACCCTATTTAAACCCTCTCTAAACCTCCCTCAGCCTACCAACTGTGCAACGACAGCATAAGGCACCTTCTCTCTCTCTCTCTCTCTCTTCCCCCCTCTCGCTGCCACCCTCCGACGGTCCTCCGCCCTCCGCCGTGCACCAACCCAAACATCTGCCTCCTTTCTCCATGCATAGTCGTAACCCCAAGCCCGCTTCTCTCCCCGTCCCCGTCCCCGTCCCTGTCCCGTGTCCCCCACCGGCGGAGCCTCCACCATCGCCGCCCTCGCACCCGCGTGCGCACAACCTCTGCCGTCACCCTCGTACCCGTGTGTGCACAGCCCACCACCGTCCCCAGCAGCCCGCGGCAACCCTCAGACGCGAGCCCAACCTATCCCGCTCACCGCCGCTCGTCACTCGCCGCCGCTCGTCGCTCGCCGCCGCTCACCGCTATGAGCCACCGTCGCCCGCGGTGTCGTCGTCGTCGTCGCCTAGCGCCCATCTGTCGTTCATTCGTCACTGTCGTCGACAAGATCACACACAGCCCCGATGTTGTTTTCTTAAGGAAGGTGAGAGGTTAATGTTTTATAAGAATTTTTATACGAATACACGTATAAACGTATATACAAGCGTATTTATACCCATGTAATTAAGGATTTTCTGATTTAAATTCATAACTAATTCTATAGGCTTCAGAAAAATACCCGACAATGTCCATAAAATTCAGCATAATGTCCCGGACACATTGACACTAGTTTCATCACCATCAGACGAGTATATTTTCATCAGTAATTTTCTAAAGCTAAAATCTATTTACGTTGTTTTCATTTGATAACCAATAGTTTATGTTTTTCACGTACACTGACATACGATAGATTTATATGTTGTAGTACTAAACGAGACGCTCGTTTTGATAGCTTATTTGAATTTTTTGACGTGTCGTTCACTCGGAATAAATCGATGAAAGTTGCGATATCTAGTTTTCTAATTTAGTAAATTAGTTTTTAAATTCATTTTAAATTCTAAAAATTGTTTTTGAGCTTTTAAAAATTATTAAAAATGTCCAGAGGCTTCAGAAAAATATTTTCTTATGAAACAATTATTTTTCTCATACCTAGCCTATCTAAAATTTTAGAACGTATTTCGACACTTTTCAAGCTATTATAAAATAGAAACGGTTGAGAAAATAGGTAGAATATAGTACGGCCCATGACCAATAATTTCTTGTGATTACATGTACTGATTCTCGCGTTCAAGCACCCTTGGAAGCTTTAGCACCAGCCCCGGCTTACTACGACGACCTCGAAACCCGTAAGTCACCCTAATTTTTGCTTTAGAAATTTAGATAGTATATTCGTATGAACTTAGAACATCATATATAGCCTCAGAACATATATGGACTTGAACCAACAACTAGAGACCTAATCTAATAGAAAACTAATCAACGGCAAAACGACTTTGACTCAAGAATATGACATTGCCAACTTTCAATTTGGTTGATTGTAGCACACGTCCATCTACTTGGATAACATGTGTACTAATAGAAATACCACATGCTCAAAGCATGTAATGAGCATAATAGTTGTTGGACTTGTCATCATCCTCAGATATTTTAGCATTCGCTTTGTTTTGGCCCAGTCAATCAGCAATCCTGGTTTAATTAGTAAATAAGGAACTACTCTACTGTTTGTTAATATAATTAATAGAGCAGATGTGATAATTTCCATTTTAACATTGGTACCACCCGATGTCTAGGGTCGTTTGCGCCAAAGTTTAAATCACCATACTTGCGGGGATAGTGATCTGGCTGACCAAACCTGACTGGCCGTGTATGCATGGATCAATGTTATAATTCCAATTATCATCAGTTTGCAACCATTAATTATAAATACGTTCAAATAAGTTACTTCAACCTTTTTATCACCACGATAACTCTCTTGTCTCGTTCACCCTTGCCTACCACCTCCTGATGTCTATCACTTGAAAACTATGCATGGAATTACGTGTAGACTGCATTTGGAAGTTATGTTGGAATATCATGTTGGAATGGAACGTAAAAGTAGAACTTGATACACTTAACACAGTCGCCGGATTGGGGTAACTCATTGTAGAGAGAGTGTGAGAGCTATGACCGGGAGGCACCTCTCTTGTCAAGTGACTAGGAGTCTTGTCTCCTTTTCATGTCTCGTCCTTTTTAAATGTACCTGGTTTTCAAAAAGTATGTTGTATGTCGACGCGCAGGATTAGCTCCCCGTTGCGAAAGAGGTGGGCTCCATGGTTGGATATTATACTCTCCTACGTGAGTCACATAGTTTAGCTAATCATTGCTAGCACCACAATAACTTGTACGTCGTGTTCCGTATTCACATGTTTGCTATTGATACGGTCTATGCCTGCTCGTTACCACAGTTGTTGCCTCATACATTTACTTGTCATACTCGTACAATCACTTTTACTTGTAGAACTGCCGTAGTTACTTTTCATAACATGCTCCATGCTATTGCACTACTTTATTACTATGGCTAGAATTGTTGAAACTTACCTACGGTTTCATCTCCGTAGTACCGTCAGACGACACCCAGTTTGGAGAAGAGGCTCTTGAGTTCGAGGAGCCGAAGTTCGACGCAGAGACCGCTGACTTTTAGAGTTCATATTGTGTGTGTGCGCTATGTTCGCATATGTATTTCCTTCTTGTTTCTTTCATGTATCTCGGTGTGAGCTTTATCTTTGATGTATTTGGTGTGAGAGCTTGTTGATATGTATTGTACTTTCAGTTATGGATTGTATTAATAAATGTACGCTGGTTTGAGTATTATTGTATATATTTATATCGTGGCTATGTCGTTTTCACTGGTGATATGCAAACTTACAAGTGTAATCAAATAAGCAATGGCCCCTGAGAGCATGTCGTTACAAAAGCACTCCCTATTTGATGGCATATGGAATGACACCATTGAATTTATGAGACGTGCATGATTCTCAACATCTAATGAGTATTCTATGAGCACATTACATGCCTACTTACTCCTCACCTCTTCCGTCTGCATAATTGCAATTGATGAAGATGTTGGCATATTCTTCTTGTCTCGGTTTCTCCTCTCTAGGCAGTCTTTCTTTCAATTTCAAGATTTCGTGCAAATATAGCACATCGTGCCTCGTGTCCTTGATATGCTCCTATTTTACATGTTTTTTCGCATATCTTCATGACACATTTCACCCTCCAAACCGTCATTTTATACGCTTTTGTGCTATTATTTGGAACAATATGACTTTCGGAGCGTTTATTCCATTTCAGGGATTTGGAGCGATATTGGAGCAATTTGGAGTCGATAAGACGATCGGCGACGTGAGAGCACCAATGAGACTCATGATGACATGCTCAAGGTGCCAAAGAAGAATACTGGAGCAAGGAAGGGGCAAGAGAGAAAGTCACGCGATCGAGCTATGATGCGGCGAAGGAATCGAGCGACCCGAAGTGCTGAAAACAGGACAGCCGTGCACTATTTCTAAATCTGCTATTACCTGGGATTTTTCACTATTTTTCTGATTATTTTCTCAGGTAGTATACTTCAAGACGGTTCCAACGCCACCAAGAACGCGCAAATCGGAGGTCGGATGAGCCCTGGAGAATTTCTGTAAGTTGATGGTGCAGTGCTGAAATTGTTCTCAGCAGCCTACTCGGTCGAGTAGCACTTTACTCGGTCCGAGTCGTGCACTACTCGGTCAGAATGCTCTTTTTGGTGTCCAACTCAACCGAGCAACCTCCTACTCGGACCGAGTCATGTGCAAATGAGGCTGAGGTGCGTTTTTAGTCCCCAATCGACCAGGCAACCTCCTACACGGACCGAGCAACCTCCTGCTCGGTCCGAGCAACGTCCTACTCAACCGAGCAGCGCCGAATCAGCCCGGGTTGGCAGAACGACATATTTTGGATGCGTTCGGATCTCTGTGCAACTCGACCGAGTAGCCAATCGACTCGACCGAGCTGCCGAACGACTCGACCGAGCAGCTTTGTACTCGGACCGAGTCACTGTGGGCCCATTTTTTGTGTTGCGCCCGGATTTTTGGAGTTCATTTTTGGCGAGGGTTTTCTGTAGGGGGAATTTGGCGGCGGCCTGGGGGACTCCATTGGGAGCTTTTACGGAGACTTTTAGATTAGCTTTTTAGTATATTTTTGTATACTTTTCTAAAGAGAATTTTTAGGTCTATCTTAGACTTTTGTGGAGACGATCTTTTGGAGAGTTTGGCTATGCCCTAGGCCCCTCCTTGGTATCAAGACAAGTATTTTTGCCCTTTTTAATTATTTTATTATTTCTTTGTGAGTTATTATTGTTTATCCATTCTTGATGCATGTAATGAAATCTTTGTGCGTTATTTTATCTATTGATATTGCTATGCTTGGGTAATCTTTTCTAGGGCTAAGGGATTAGCCCATGGATCTTAGGATTTAGTTGCAAAGTTGGGATTTTTATGATGCATTGGTATGGAGTTGTATTTTGGTTGAACTAGCAAGATCCCTAGGAGAATTCGTACTGAGATCGTGCCCACGGTCGGTGGAATCGATTAGCTTAAGGATATCCTACGGATTTAATTAGGGAGTTAGTGGATTCAACCGAGGCACGTGACCATGTCCGGCTCGTGCCTTGAGGGGATTCACCGATGAAGTATATAACTAATTGACGGCTACCGCCATTGCGTCAATAAGAGCCACCAAAATACCTCGAAGCTCTAATCCACGAGAGTGA
The DNA here is from genome assembly GCA_030789695.1 of Scilla litardierei. Classification (NCBI taxonomy): domain Eukaryota; kingdom Viridiplantae; phylum Streptophyta; class Magnoliopsida; order Asparagales; family Asparagaceae; genus Scilla; species Scilla litardierei. The sequence goes on from CM061132.1 coordinate 5,480,842, forward strand.
TATGAGTTGAGAGAATTCGAACCACGAGAGTGGTGAGATTATTGTAGATCCTTAATGCACGTATCTTATGCGCCTATTGCGAGAGCAGGGTTAATTCGATACGTTAGGTTCATGATGCCCAGACACATGAATTCACTTCCTAGATGCTACAATTCCCAATAAAACCAACACAACGTAAGAGTCCTAGCCTAGCGTCGATATCCAACGGTCTTAGTGACGAGCCCTAAGCCCTAATCTTTTGTATTTTATTTCTTTCTTTCTTTGTGTGGAACCACTTGCTTGTGACGTTGAGTGACACAACCTTCGCATCCATCACCATTACGACCATCCATATTCCACATCCACCAGTAAACCCGCAAGTCTAACTCAACCTAGGAGTAGATAGGTAGTATAGCACCGCTTCCCCGTGTTCGATACCCGCTTGCCACTATACCGTGCGCTTGCGGTAAACGACATCGTTCGGGGTTAGAATCCGGATGCATCAAGTTTATGGCGCCGTTGCTGGGGAGGCGTTCCGCCATATTATCTATTTACCATGATTAGGTTGATTAGATTGTGAAGAAAACACATAAAAATATAATATTTTTTTTAAACATAAAAAAAACCGAGAGATTTTTCCCCACCACCTGATATTACTATTATCTTTATCTCTCTTTGTACCACTGACGTCTTTTCTAGGTTGTCTATTTTTTCTTGATCAGGTACAGTTGATGCAGCGATGGTACTTTCAAAGACGCGACCGGGTTCTATACGGTCATATATATACCTCGCTACATTCTATCAGGCTGATGAAGAGTCCTTCAGAGAAGCATTGCGCAAGTTTGAAAGAATGTTAGGGATGTTCCATACGGAGTCAGACCATGAGTGGGATGGTTCCAGGCTATTTGATATTTTTGCTTGAAGACTGAATGGACCCTCACATGAGTTTATGAAGAGCATGCAAGGGGGAAAGTTCAGTGATCTGCAGTTGGCAGCAACCTTGGAGCAAATGATTGATAATGCTCGATCTACCGGTTCACTAACCGTTACGGTAGGTAAACCATCCGACCAAGCACTCATCGATTTTATTATGGCTAATGTCGCTGATGCAGGTACTATCATAGATGGAGTGTATGCTTCACTTGAAGGAGATCACATCCACCTTTACACGATTAACACTCCACAGATAGAGACATCTGAGCTGCCAGAGGAGGACACATATATGGATTTATTGAGAGGCATCGTGGACGCAGTTCGATGCACTAGTCCATTAACGATAACGACAGGTGACCCTTTTGAGCTTGGGTTTAAAAAGTTTATTACTCATCGTATCTCTTCCACAGGCACAATTGATGATGGAGTCTACGCTCTAGTTGAGGGGCACAAGACCCACTTTTACACCGTGGCGGAGATACAGTAGCCTATAGAGCCACCTGCACCTGTTATTGAGAGGGCCAAGCCACAATATACAGTGCCTCGAGTTACAGGACAGAAACGAAGACATAGGCGTAGACAGGAGAAGATGAAATTCACTTTGCCCACTATACCAGAGGAACCCGAGGAGGAGGCCGAAGCAGTGCATCGCGAGGAGGCTGAGCTATATTTATTTTACATATTGCATGCGGAGCCAGAGACTTTCGACGAGGAGGTCGTGCGTCGGGACGAGGACACATCCATTCATGAGGATCCCGAGCATCACCCTCCTCCTTCAGAGCTTCTGCAGCCACCTCATCCTTCCACTGACTCTGAGGACCACCCACCAGAGCTTACTGCCCCCCTTCAGGGAGATCTCTTCACCTCCTCGCCCTTTACTTTTGATTCCCCTCCCATGTATGATGTTTATTATGATTCGGATTTCAATGACTCATTGCACCTTTTGCAGGATACCGATACATATGATCAAGAGGTACAATGGGACATATATGAGGAGGAGGGCGAGGAGTTAGCACACATTGACGCTGTTGAATATAATCAGGAGGTGCGCTGGGATGAGTCTGACGATGATGAGGAGCACCCTGACGAGACCCACTCCATTATGCCAGACTTACCTGAGGATCCAGAGGAAAACAACGAGGAGTTGATCGACGTGGTGCATCAGAGTAGAGATTTATTTCCAGGGGAGTGTTGTCAACCATTTTTTATTTTAAATACTATTGTTGATGACCCTCTCTGGAATACATTTATTTTGGGGAAAAATTATCCACATCAGATTGATGCGGCTCATCTCTTGCAGCGTACAAGTGGAGTCCTTGGGGAGATGCTAGGAGCCGCATTGCTGGAATCTGATGGAGCCCGTGGAGATACACACCTGGCGGAGCCACGGAAAGTGCAGATAGAGCAGCTACCTGCACCGGCAAAGATTCTTGATTTGTCGTTTGCTATAGGTGATATCAATCAAGTAGTGTAGAATTTTATGCTTTCAATAACCACGAATCCTCTCGGCAGCGAGAGGACCGTATAGGATTTTATATGTTTTTTAGTTTAATAAATTCACCCCATTCGACGGCCACAAAAATCTTTTACACCCCGAACCCATTATTTTTAATAATTGCACTTTTCATATTTTGACATGTCCCGCCATTTTGCCAATCACCATCGAGCATTTCTTTCAAGTGAATACTCACCTTCTTATTCTTTTGACTTGATCCCGTTTAGCAAAGCCGTGACCTTTTTGATCAAGTCATCTGAATAGGATTGTTTGGTATAAGCTTGAGGGAAATAGCTCTCATGCATCATTGCATATGCATGTAGTTGCATTAGGATGTCATATCATCCATGTCATCATTTTTCATTCACCCCCCTTTTTTATCGTTGTTCCTCACTTTCTTCTTTTTATGATCACATTGAGGACAATGTGAAGTTTAAGCTTGGGGGAGTGCATTTCCATGCCATTTAGTTGCATTTTTTCTTTATTTTAGGATTTTTAGAATTTTTTCAAATTTTTGCATCTTCTTTTTGTTTTTTCCATCTTATTTTCCTTTTATGTGTGTTCATGCATCACTTTGCGTGCATGTTTTTCTTTTATTTCTTTCTTCTATTTTTATTTCTATATTTTCTTCTCTTTATTTTGCTAGATATGTTCCATGTGATGCTTTATCTTATGATTTCACCTCTATCACAACGCTACTTAGAGAATTTCATTATCCTAGTCCTTACAAGTACTTGAAAATATTCTTTTGATGATCTCTCTAGCGCGAATGCATGAAGCTTATTGAAACTGAATATGTAGAGTAGTATCTCGTATGCTTTCATTGGAAACACACTACGATTCACGCATCACTAGAATTTCTGAAGCCTTACTTTCATCTCTTATTCGCATTCTTATTGCATGATTGATATAATTGAAACATCACTGCTTGACGTCACCACTCATTAATATGATTAAGGATACACATGCTATTATACGAGTTTAGTTGATGTATTATTTTACAAAACCGTTTGTGCACACTTTTGAGTGAACCGAGCGTTATATCTATTCCTTCTCCACTTATGTCTTATATTCTCTACATGTCACTTGATTTCACTCCCCAAAGCTATTTCTACCGCATCCATTCCCAAAAATTCCACACAAAAGAAAAGCTTGCTCCAAAAGTCCAAAAAGCCAAAAAGGAGCCAAAAACCAAAAATACAAATACTATTGCTCCGACAAAAATCCAAAAAGAAAAAAAAGGGAAACAAAGCTCAAAATTCAAAGAAGAGCTCAATTTTCATTACTTGGAGCAATACATATCCTATTGGGAAAACCAAACAAAATTCCAAATCCACAAATACTTCTTTGGATGCAGCGCCTCAATTCAAGCTGGGGGGGGGGGGAATCTTTTGACCACATGAGTGAGCATGACATTAAAGTGGAGTCGTGCACGAACGGGAAAGTTTGATAATGCTAAAACTTAACGAAATAATTTAGTTACGGGGATTTCTTATGATTTGATATGAGGATGTGTATGTCTTGATTTTTATTCTATTCTTTGTTGCATGCTTTGTGTGAATTTTCACGCTTCAGTTATATCTTCTGATTGAAAAGTGTGTCACCAATGTTATGCATATTCGATGCTATGAAACATAGGATGTTGATATAAACTAAATGTATGAATACTATAGAGACCCCTTTCGTTCATTCTTAACTCTCAAGTACTTCATTTATATAAGATATGAAATCTCTGTGGTAGTGTGTGATTTACTTTCTGAGTCATTGTGATATACGGTGAATGTTGATGAGAGAATAATCTAGCGATCCTCTTTTCTTCGTATTCCTTTTTGTTTTCTTATTTTTACCTCTCGGTGAGCTTCGTATTCGTCTTCCTCGAGGACGAGTAAGAGGTAAGCTTGGAGGATTTTGATATGCTCCTATTTTACATGTTTTGTCACATATCTTCATGACACATTTCACCCTCCAAACCTCCATTTTATATGCTTTTGTGCTATTATTTGGAACAATATGACTTTCGGAGCGTTTATTCCATTTCAGGGATTTGGAGCGATATTGGAGCAATTTGGAGTCGATAAGACGATCGGCGACGTGAGAGCACCAATGAGACTCATGATGACATGCTCAAGGTGCCAAAGAAGAATACGGGAGCAAGGAAGGGGCAAGAGAGAAAGTCGCGCGATCAAGCTATGATGCGGCGAAGGAATCGAGCGACCCGAAGTGCTGAAAACAGGATAGCCGTGCACTATTTCTAAATCTACTATCACCTGGGAGTTTTCACTATTTTTCTGATATTTTTTCAGGTAGTAGACTTCAAGACGGTTCCAACGCCACCAAGAACGCGCAAATCGGAAGTCGGATGAGCCCTGGGGAATTTCTGCAAGTTGATGGTGCAGTGCTGAAATTGTTCTCAGCAGCCTACTCGGTCGAGTAGCACTCTACTCGGTCCGAGTCATGCACTACTCGGTCAGAATGCTATTTTTGGTGTCTGACTCGACCGAGCAACCTCCTACTCGGTCCGAGCAACCTCCTACTCGGCCCGAGTCATGTGCAAATGAGGCTGAAGTGCGTTTTTAGTCCCCAATCGACCAGGCAACCTCCTACACGGACCGAGCAACCTCCTGCTTGGTCCGAGCAACGTCCTACTCGACCAAGCAGCGCCGAATCAGCCTGGGTTGGCAGAACGACATATTTTGGATGCGTTCGGATCTCTGTGCAACTCGACCGAGCAGCCAAGCAACTCGACCGAGCTGCCGAACGACTCGACCGAGCAGCTTTGTACTCGGACCGAGTCACTGTGGGCCCATTTTTTGTGCTGCGCCCGGATTTTTGGAGTTCGTTTTTGGCGAGGGTTTTCTGTAGGGGGAATTTGGCGGCGGCCTGGGGGACTCCATTGGGAGCTTTTACGGAGACTTTTAGATTAGATTTTCAGTAGATTTTTGTATACTTTTCTAAAGAGAATTTTTAGGTCTTTCTTAGACTTTTGTGGAGACGATCTTTTGGAGAGTTTGGCTATGACCTAGGCCCCTCCTTGGTATCAAGATAAGTATTTTTGCCATTTTAATTCTTTTATTATTTCTTTGTGATTTATTATTGTTTATCCATTCTTGATGCATGCAATGAAATCTTTGTGCGTTATTTTATCTATTGATATTGCTATGCTTGGGTAATCTTTTCTAGGGATAAGGGATTAGCCCATGGATCTTAGGATTTAGTTGCAAAGTTGGGATTTTTATGATGCATTGGTATAATGGGGTTGTATTTTGGTTGATCTAGCAAGATCCCTATGAGAATTCGTACTGAGATCGTGCCCACGGTCGGTGGAATCGATTAGCTTAATGAATATCTTACAGATTTAATTAGGGAGCTAGTGGATTTAACCGAGGCACGTGACCATGCCCGGCTCGTGCCTTGAGGGGATTCACCGATGAACTATATAACTAATTGACGGATACCGCCATGGCGTCAATAAGAGCCACCAAAATACCTCGAAGCTCTAACCCACGAGAGTGGTATGAGTTGAGAGCATTCGAACCACGAGAGTGGTGAGATTTGTTGAGTATTGATTCCCCGGATTTGGTTTTGGATGATGAGCAAACATAAATATCGTATACTAACTTCTTTGTGAGCGCAGTTATGGAGATCATCGCCAAAATACCACGTACATCAAAAGCGACGTCTCAAGACTTATCAATACGCATGATCGTCTGCCTGAAGCTTCGTTGAAGCTCAAGGAGCATTATTGAAGTCAAGAGTGAAGATTGAAGCTTTGAAGACGGTTCGTCATGTTTTATCTTTTGTCTTCTAGCTTCATAGAATAGAATGTTAAGCCTTGAGTATGACTTACATTATAATCTTCATTTCGCTCATATCTTAGAGCTAGGATTATCATAGAAGCCATTAGAAACTTTCCCGAAGCCTATCGCTTCTTCCATCGGCTTCTAGTGCATGTTAGTTGGTTCAAGTAGAAGAACCAACCGACTAGATGACGATCTAGTCGGTCGGCAATTCCTCTTGAACCGACTAGAATGCCTTGCTCTTTTCAGCCTGGCACTGTTGATCAATTAGTCGGTCAAAGAAGAGTCACCGACCGACTAGATGACGATCTAGTCGGTTAGGAATCCTTCGTAGACCGACTAGTTGAGCTTTCCCTGTACAGCCTAAGTTACTGTTTATCGTTAGTCGGTCAAAGAACGTTTGTCGACCGACTAGTTGATAAACTAGTCGGTCAGTATTTGTTCTTAGACCGACTAGTTCAACTTGAATCCAGCCTTTCCTATTTCATCTGTTAGTCGGTCAAAGAACGCTCACCGACCGACTAGTTGTGAAACTAGTCGGTTGGCAAGTCTTCTTAGACCGACTAGTTCATATTGCCTGGAACTATCTCGTTTGGCTGTGAGCCAGTTAGTCGGTTCATGAAGAATCACCGACCGACTAGTTGGCAATCTAGTCGGTCAGTGATCCTTCTTAGACCGACTAACTGCTTCAGAAATAGAGCCGTTGGAACTTTAATTGCCACGATTTTTCCTCTCTCTTTCCTCTATCCTATATATACTTGGAGGGGTTCTTTCCTTGTATTCAAGGCTGCCATTTTAGAGGTTTAGAGAAATCAAGAGAAGCAAATCAACTCCATTCTAAAGCTATCTCTTCTCAATTGAATCTCTCCCTCACTCTTATTCCTCAAGAGAGATTCATTGATTGTGAGCCTTCCAAGCCAAAGAGCTTGAATCAAGGTCACCATCTCCACCCTAGGCCTCCATTACTGGTCATCTTCTTGGAGCTAGGGTTTGGTGACATCTTCCTCCTCAAAATCCTTCTTGCCCTAATTTGGTAAGATTTACTCAAGGCATAGGATTTTGTGGCAAGTTATTTCATTGTTTCAATTAATTTGTTATTTGAATTGTTCTCTCGGTTGTGAGAGAAGTGTGTGATCCCGGTTTGTGGGAGTCACATGTCATTTGTATGATTTGATCTTGTGAAGGTTTTTCACAAGAATTTTATCGTGCTAAATCTTGAGTTAGTGGTTTTCTAACTCAAGTATACGGAGGGGATCCGGGTGATTGGGACGTAGGATCACCGGGAACAAGTCGGGGAGAATTGGGTGGATCTGAACCCGTTACATGCTTTGTTTGCGTTTGTCTATTCTTGTTGTTTGTTGTTTATTCCGCATTGTCGTTTGTTTATTGCATAATAGTTAGGAATAACTCTCTTAATTATTTTAAGTACTATTCACCCCCCTCTAGTACGTGTGCAGTAGCTTCACAGGGCACTACAATTGGTATCAGAGCCAAGGTTAAAGCTACATAGTCTGAGCCAGAGTTCAAAGCTATGACAAACAACGACTACAACGTCTTCAAGGATCGTCAAGGAGCTTCTTCAGTTTTGGAAGGGCAATCCTCAACTAGGCCTCCCTCCTTCAATGGTACCAATTACGGGTACTGGAAATGCAGAATGGAAACGTTCCTTCGGAGCACTTCACTTTGGAGAGCCACGATGAAGGAGTATGTCGAGCCCGCCGAGGAAGATTTCGCGAAGTGGACTCCCGCGGAGGTAAGCAATGCCAAGGCAATGAATGCCTTGCAATGCGCTTTGGAGCCCAAAGACTTCAATAAGATATGCACATGTAAGAGTGCATATCAAATCTGGAACTCCCTCCTCATCTTGCATGAAGGAACAAGTAGCGTAAGAGACTCCAAACTTGTTGTTGTTAATAAAGATTTCGAATTATTTCATATGCAACAGGGTGAGAAGATGAAAGAGTATTATGCTCGATTTGTTGACATTACCAACGAATTGGAGGCTCTTGGGAAAACCTACACCCAAAAGGAGAAAGTCTCAAAGATCATCGATGGACTTCCTTCTTGTTGGGAAAAACGTACCTTCGCCATCGAGGAAGGTAACGATATAAGTAAGTACACTGTCATACAACTAATGGGTACCTTGATGTCTTATGAGGTACGCAAGGACAGTAAGCTCATGATGAAAGAAAAGATGAAGTCGTACTTGAAGCAAGACGAGTCAAAGAAAAAGGCGATTGCGTACAAGGCCGCTCCATCTACCGATGATGAAGAATCGGAAGAAGAGTTGGACATGGAAGCTTTGGCCGATTTGGCAAAGAAGTTCGACCGATTCTTCCGACAAGGTAAGTTGAAGAGTAAATCTAAATTTATTTCGACTAATGCTTCTACTCCCGTGTGTTATAAATGCAACAAGCCAGGACACATCAAGCCGGATTGTCCTCTCAACAAACACAAGGAGAAGTGGAATGCATCCAAGTACGACAAGTCGAGAAAGCACAAGAAAGGACTTGTCGGCACATTCACCGACTCCGAAGAGGACTCCTCAAGTGGAGAGTCGGATGATGAACGAGTGGAGAAAGCACACACGTGCTTCATGGGAAAAGAGGAACGTGTTCAAGAGACCTCCTCCAATGAAAGCGAAAATGAAAGCGAGGATGGAAGCGAGGATGAAGGCGAAGAGGTAACTATGGATGAACTTAGATTAGCCAACGAACAACTTTGGAATAAGTTTTCTAATTTGGCTACTAGATTTATGAAGACTAAAAATGAGCTAGATAGTCTTAAAAACTCGCCTAAGCCTATCATCGTCAACAACGACACCGTTGTTGAATGGTTGAAAAATGAGATTGTAAATCTCAAATCTCAACTTGAGCATGTTCATATCGAGGATTCGGATGAACATGTGATAGCGGATTTGACGTCTCAAAACTCAACTTTGAGTATTGAGAATAAAAATCTCAAGTCACGTGTTTGTGCACTCGCATCGCAAGTGTCCACTTTGGAAGCTTCGATGCATTCTCTCACCGAGAAATATGAGTGCACATTAGGCCGAATCAATGAATTCAATAAAGGTAAGGGCCATTTGGACAATATCCTAAATGACTTACTTCCGGCCAATCATCACATTGGTTTGGGGTATAAGATGGGAGATTCATCAAAATCATCTGCCACCTTTGTTAGGCCAACGTCCGATGCTTCTACTAGTGGGAGTAAACACTTCATGGGTAGTTCTGCTACCAATGGCGCTTCCGCTAGGAACACACCCCCATTTGGAAAGAAACCCACTTTGGGTGGATCTCCAAAGAAGGGTCATGCTTTCATGTATACCATGCCACGTAGGAACACACATCCTACTCCACATGTTAGCACATATGATGATTTTTATGCTCCGCATCCACAAGCACGTGCACACCTTGTGAGACACACTCATGCACGTGTTCCACCACATGCATAGGTTCATTCACATTCCCATATGAATAATTATCATCATGCACCATTGCATCATATGCCATATGCTTATCCACGACATGCATCACATAGACATCAACAACGTATGCATACTCCAAATAGGATTAGGACTCCCAAGACATACACTATTTGGGGTCCGAAGAACACAAGCATGCATGCTAAGGATATGTATGTGCAATCGTTTATAAATGATATTATTTTGAATGATGATTATGTTGGGAAATCACGGTCCTCGTGGACTTGGTTTCCGAAGGGTTAGTTTCCTTTGACCCTTCATTGCTTGGTACCATAAGTTTAATTTCATTTTATGGGTACCAAAGCAATTGTGGTACGAATTGGTTATTTTCTTTTTTATTTGCATATTGATCTTGGATGTGCATGTTAATTTGTAACTTAAATTCATATTGAACTTGAATTTAGTTAGAATATGGGTTGCAATAATTTGAATTTAGTTTGTTAAATTTGTTGCCTAACCCATAGGATCCAAAAAGATTTTTGGATACCAAAATGATATTCTTTAGATTAAATTCACCATGGGATACCAACCCTACCAACTCATTGATTTGCAAGGGATTTTTCATTCAAATAGAGTTGATGTTGCTTAAGTGATGCACCAAAGTATGGGGAGCTTAATGTTGTAAGTATATTCTTACATTTGATATACATTTGGTATCCATGTGTGTTGATTGCATGCATTGTTAGAATATCTACATTGGTATCATTCTGTTTCAATTAGTATGCTAGAATTGTGTATGCCATAGTTTTATGATGTTCTATCTATTTTTGGCATAACACTTTTGCATGTTACTTTTGGTATCAATTTGCTACATTTGGTATTCACATTGGATTTTTGTCTCTGATGTTGATTTTGGAGAGTATGTTCCAAAACTCAATACGTGAAATTGATTTGAGTTTTGATGATTTCGTATTTCGATTTTCGCCTATGGTTTGAAGATTTCGTATTTCGATTTTCGCCTATGGTTTGATGATTTCGTTTTTCGATTTTCGCCTATGGCTTGGTGATTTCGTTTTTCGTTTTTCGCCTATGGTTTGATGATTTTGTTTCTCGATTTTCGCTTATGGCTTGAGGATTTTGTTTTTCGTTTTTCGACTATGGTCTCATTGGCACGCTTTGTTTTTATTCGGTATTTTACATTTGATATTTTACATTGGTGTCATTTGGACCGTGGTCGTATTCTTCAACTCCCGTGATTTATTTTTTAGCCATTGTAATCTTGTCGTTGATCTCCTCTCGCTCTTTTTGCTAATGCCAAAGGGAGATAGAATTAATAATGACAATGTGCTAATTGATAATTCAAAGCAATTTACCATGAATCTAATTTGATATGTTAGATTCAGGGGGAGTGAAGATATAAAGTTGGAGTTAGATCCTAAATTGCAATAATAGGATTCATATTTTATATTTCTCTCGCCTGCTTGATGCGTATGATTATTGTTTAATACGGAACTAACGTGTCATCAATGCAGGGGGAGTAAGTAAATTTCATTTGAATCATTATTATTGATTATTATTTATGTTGGTTTGTCATCACCAAAAAGGGGGAGAATGTTGAGTATTGATTCCCCGGATTTGGTTTTGGATGATGAGCAAACATAAATATCGTATACTAACTTCTTTGTGAGCGCAGTTATGGAGATCGTCGCCAAAATACCACGTACATCAAAAGCGACGTCTCAAGACTTCTCAATACGCATGATCGTGTGCCTGAAGCTTCGTTGAAGCTCAAGGAGCATTATTGAAGTCAAGAGTGAAGATTGAAGCTTTGAAGACGGTTCGTCATGTTTTATCTTTTGTCTTCTAGCTTCATAGAATAGAATGTTAAGCCTTGAGTATGACTTACATTATAATCTTCATTTCGCTCATATCTTAGAGCTAGGATTATCATAGAAGCCATTAGAAACTTTCCCGAAGCCTATCGCTTCTTCCATCGGCTTCTAGTGCATGTTAGTTGGTTCAAGTAGAAGAACCAACCGACTAGATGACGATCTAGTCGGTCGGCAATTCCTCTTGAACCGACTAGAATACCTTGCTCATTTCAGCTTGGCACTGTTGATCAATTAGTCGGTCAAAGAAGAGTCACCGACCGACTAGATGACGATCTAGTCGGTTAGGAATCCTTCGTAGACCGACTAGTTGAGCTTTCCCTGTACAGCCTAAGTTACTGTTTATCGTTAGTCGGTCAAAGAACGTTTGTCGACCGACTAGTTGATAAACTAGTCGGTCAGTATTTGTTCTTAGACCGACTAGTTCAACTTGAATCCAGCCTTTCCTATTTCATCTGTTAGTCGGTCAAAGAACACTCACCGACCGACTAGTTGTGAAACTAGTCGGTTGGCAAGTCTTCTTAGACCGACTAGTTCATATTGCCTGGAACTATCTCGTTTGGCTGTGAGCCAGTTAGTCGGTTCATGAAGAATCACCGACCGACTAGTTGGCAATCTAGTCGGTCAGTGATCCTTTTTAGACCGACTAACTGCTTCAGAAATAGAGCCGTTGGAACTTTAATTGCCACGATGTTTTCTCTCTCTTTCCTCTATCCTATATATACTTGGAGGGGTTCTTTCCTTGTATTCAAGGCTGCCATTTTAGAGGTTTAGAGAAATCAAGAGAAGCAAATCAACTCCATTCTAAAGCTATCTCTTCTCAATTGAATCTCTCCCTCACTCTTATTCCTCAAGAGAGATTCATTGATTGTGAGCCTTCCAAGCCAAAGAGCTTGAATCAAGGTCACCATCTCCACCCTAGGCCTCCATTACTGGTCATCTTCTTGGAGCTAGGGTTTGGTGACATCTTCCTCCTCAAAATCCTTCTTGCCCTAATTTGGTAAGATTTACTCAAGGCATAGGATTTTGTGGTAAGTTATTTCATTGTTTCAATTACTTTGTTATTTGAATTGGTCTCTCGGTTGTGAGAGAAGTGTGTGATCCCGGTTTGTGGGAGTCGCATGTCATTTGTATGATTTGGTCTTGTGAAGGTTTTTCACTAGAATTTCATAGTGCTAAATCTTGAGTTAGTGGGTTTCTAACTCAAGTATCCGGAGGGGATCCGGATGGTTGGGACGTAGGATCACCAGGAACAAGTGGGTGAGACTTGGGTGGATCCGAACCCGTTACATGCTTTGTTTGCGTTTGTCTATTCTTGTTGTTTGTTGTTTATTCCGCATTGTCGTTTGTTTATTGCACAATAGTTAGGAATAACTCTCTTAATTATTTTAAGTACTATTCACCCCCCTCTAGTACGTGTGCAGTAGCTTCACCGAGCACTACAAGATTATTGTAGATCCTTAATGCACGTATCGTATGCGCCTATTACGAGAGCGGGATTAATTCGATACGTTAGGTTCATGATGCCCAGACACATGAATTCACTTCCTAGATGCTATAATCCCCAATAAAACCAACACAACGTAAGAGTCATAGCCTAGCGTCGATATCTGACGGTCCTAGTGGCGAGCCCTAAGCCCTAACCTTTTGTATTTTATTTCTTTCTTTCTTTGTGTGGAACCACTTGCTTGCGACGTTGAGTGACACAACCTTCGCATCCATCACCATTACGACCATCCATATTCCACATCCACCAGTAAACCCGCAAGTCTAACTCAACCTAGGAGTAGATAGGTAGTATAGCACCGCTTCCCCGTGTTCGATACCCGCTTGCCACTATACCGTGCGCTTGTGGTAAACGACATCGTTCGGGGTTAGAATCCGGACGCATCAGTCCTCAATCTCGATCTCCTCCCATTGTCACCTCTTGCATTACTTTGCCAAGAAGCAAGTAGGCCGTGGCAATCTGAATCTTCTCTGCTCAAACCAACTCCTGCCATTTGATCTCTCAATTCCTTACTGTAGAGCCCCGCCTTCACATCCTCATGACCGAGGTATCCAATCTGTAGACCTTGGAATTAACGAACATTATATATCCTCTAGCAACAATAAGAGCAGAATCATCACCTCGTGCTCTACCTCTATAGTCAATCCAATGGCCATCATTGTGATCACTAATCCATTGAAGGTATACAGGTGATCCTTCAATGTGATTGTATTTTGCATTTTAAAAGCAAAGAAAGTACTCGACAAGATTAGACTGTTGGTGAGTGATTTTTTCAGATACAACTTCTTGAGTCTATCCCATTATCCCTTGGCTGTAGTCTACTCGAATACTTGATAAATCACCTCGTCCAATAAACTGGGCCGGATGGTTGTCATCGTTGAGTTCTCCATCGTCATTTTCTCCCTTTCCAATATATCTATCGATAAAGTCTCTGTGTCGTGCACCACCAGTAGACACGATCTTTCCTCGAGATTATATTCATCTTGTACTGACATATCTCGAAGTTTTCCTTAGAATTGAACTTATCAATTTTGTATTGAGATCCTCCAACAGTCATATACGAGCCACCCGCAAACAAATTCGAACCAATTGTTTTTTTCGGTTAGGCTATTTTTTTGTAAAAGAACTCTCCGTCGTCGCCTTGAAACTTGTTCACAAATCTACTCTGATACCAATTGTTAGACTCTAATAGCAATTGTTGAAGTGATTGGATAACCTCTATTGGGCTTCTATGTACTCTTGCTTCTATGTCCTCTTGATAGGCTTATCAAGAAGCAATCATCTTGCATAATTCCAAGATCATTGGAAGCAATGAACAAAGCTGATGATGTTCTCCTTCAAACCTGCAACACAATAATATATACGCAAGTAACACAAATAAAAAGACAAACGGCAACTGACACCTAGATTTTTACTGGTTCCATCTAATACTTAGTGTACGTCCAGTTGGAAAAATCATTAACACTTCAATAATGTTGGATTACAAGTTATGACGTTTAGTTCAAGGGAGTAAACCAACACCGCTAAGATATCAAAGAAGAAAACTATAAAGAAAAGCTCTCAAACTACCCTCCCAAAACCATCAGTTTGCTCTCTGTATTTTCTACTACATGTTGCCACAAATGTGTACATAAAATTAACGTGAAAACCGCTAAAAAAATCGCTTCAAACCCCTAACTGAAAAATTGTATAAATACCCAGACGGGTTTGTTTTCTGAAAACGGATCAAACACTGATTGGATCACTAACTAGGGTAGGATTCACACGTGACTGGTGCTCGCTCCATGCGCATGCACACGCGCTGAGCCTCGCGTATGTCGCACACCCTCTCACAGGCCAAGCACCCGCTCGTGGTCCGTGAGCATGCAGGCTGTGCCCGTAGACCTCCTCTGCTGGGCCGCACTATGTATTAATAAATCCTGAATTAATTCTGTTGTCCTAAGCTTCTAAACTCATTGATTCAGGTTCCAATAAATCTCCCAAAAAATCCTCATAAATCCTAGATTCATCTCGAGAAATTTTTGGTGTTTTGTCCATATTTTTCCACATTTGATTAGACTAGCATACACATAAGTGAGTTGTTTGGTTATGAAACCAATGTTTTTATGCATCAATTAATTCTCTATAGTTATTTATCTAAAGTTTCATGTGTCTAACATCTTCAAGGCCTTTACAAGAATATTGATGACAAGAATAATAGGATACACCAAGTCACATAATTTATCTTCATGAGCTTGATTTGTTGTAGTAGACTTATCTTCATCTTCTTGTCATAGGATCATTCATCTTCAACTTTGTCTTGGTCTCACACAGTCATCTCAAGCTTGAATTGATCTTGCATTGTTGACTTTTATGATTGAGTAAATTATACTTGATCTCATCTAATACATCACACTTAATGAAATTTATTAGACCATAAAATAATATTTGCTCATCATCAAACATGTATTGAGAAATCTAATACTTAACATTCTCCCTCCCCTTGATGATAACACACATGTCAATCAAAATCAATAAATTTAATGATATTCTTATTCCCCATGACACTATAAATGCTCCCCATGAATTGATGCATCCTCTTGATTTTGATGATGCCATTTGAATTTTAGTGATGTCTCATAAGGGATGCCATATCAGTGAATATGAAACTGAACAAATAGATCAAGTCATCACATTCTGTAATGAAGATCTGAAAGGGCTAAACACATTATGACGATTCCCTTATAACACGGGCAACGGTCTCGTGGTTTGAAGCACATAGGATCCTCATCGACACCACACCATATAATATAACACTTTACAAAAATGGTAATTGATGGGATTTAGTTGAAGTCATACCCAAATCCCATGATTGCCTTTACAGTTCGTCACATAAAATTCAGTGGACAAATCATCATATCGGTCACCATGTGAGATTAAAAGCCCAACTAGGACACAATGATGATTGAATGCATGGTTGTCAAGATATCCTCATCATAGAATGCAATCTTCAGGTGACCTTCTCTAGTATCATTAAGGGCAACAATGGCTCCTTACTACATATAATTGAAGTCCACCATCATTGTAGGAGAATGCATGGCCAAAAGCGATCAGTAAGCAACCAATAGCTGCCACTTCTAGTCAACCAATATGAACAAAGTTAGCAAGACATACGACATACACTCTCTATATGTCGAGTCAAATCTGGAAGCACCAAGGGAGGTGCCAACAGAGGATGCTGTATAAGTCCAACTAAACAACAATAAGCCATCTAATGGTAAACAGGTAGGATACATGCTGATAGAGCCTCATCGATTTGAACATGTTGAATTCTTAAAGAATAATGCTGACATGTTTGCTTGCTCAACCACTACCATGCCCAAATTAATCAAAATATCGCCATGCACTGGCTCGATGTAGACACACCATCATGCCGGTCAAGCAAAATAGAATGAACACTGGATTTGATAAGCAAAAGGTAATCGCTGAACAATCTGTATTATAAAAGTTCGGTATCCAAACTAGCTATCAAACATTACGATGGTAAAGAAGCCAAATGAAAAATGACAATGTGGGTTGACTTCGCCAACTTTGATCGAGCTTACCTGAATGACTAGTTCTCTCTATCACATATTGGCCAGCTTGCAAACGATTCCATATGATATGAAATGTTATGCTTCATGGACACCTTATCTGGACACCATCAAATTAAGATGAAGACAAACAATGAGAGAAGATGCCATTCATCATCAGGAGTGGAACATATTGTTACAATGTGATGCCCTTTAAATTGAACAATGTGGTGGCTATGTATCAATTGCGCTGACAAATATCTTTGCCGGTAGAACGGTAATAATGTGGATATATACAGTGACAACATATTAGTCAAGCCCATCAAGACAGATAACCATCTGAAAGAACTAGAAGAAACATTCTGGTTCTTGACGGAGCACAATATGAAGTTAAACACTGAGAAGTAAGCCTTCGAGGATACCTTTAGCAAAGTCACATACATAGACTTGATTATAACACTTAGCAATTAGGAAAGCTTTTAACTTTTTATACAAGCCATCAAAATGAACTTTGATGGTAAATACACGACGACAACATATGATCGACTTCGCAGGATGAAGAGGAATCAATTTTCAAGTATCAAAATGATGCAGACAATCATCATCTCATCAGCCATAGCAACAGTCTGACCGGGGTGACATACAGCTTTAGATATAAATTTAGGTACGTAGATATTATCAAGAGCATTAACAAAGAAAGAACATGCAAAGGTATGTTATTATAGGAAACAAAGTTCAAAATGGGCGTGAAGTATATTTAACATGGCTAATAAATAACAAAGTGCATTCTAAATTAGGTCTATTAACATGGCTAAAATATGTCTCTTTTCTCCAGATCAAAAATATGCTCTGTACATCAAGGGGTGAATGCATGCAGGTTATGTCATTGGGGGAGGTGTGTCTTTCCATCTTCCTTTATCAGAACATTCATCAACAGACATGATACGGCCTGAATCCAGTCATGCATAATTATTTGATCATGTGCAAGGGAAGCAAACTTCACTCAACACTGGCATGCAATCATATGCCACACATTTTTGTGGTTCTGGCTTCAACATCATTATATGTTTCCTTTGTTGTGATTCAAAATTCTGATGTCAAACATTTTAATGGCCCTGGGTTAGCATGTACTTATTTCCACTGCCTTGTTTGCAGTGCAAAATTCATTATCTTAAAGTTTCGCCATCTTCGTTAGCTAGTAGCTGCAATTTCTCTCAGTCATACAATGTGAAATCAATTTTGCCGTTTCTGACTCTCATCAGTAACCCGTGTGTAAAATGATTGGTTGCAGATCCTGATATTTTACTGGGCATTGTTTGCATTGCAGATACTTGCTGCTTTAATACCACAATACTTGACAGCATCATGAAACTCTGTCTACAGTTCTGCAGGAACATCGAAAATTATGAAAGCAATCCAAATTTATCAGAACTGGAACATAACACTGAGGTACTATCTAAACATCTTAATTCATTTTGAAACAATGGTTGCATATGGTAGTTCTGTCTTCTGTAAGAGGGAATATGAGCCGAAAAATGTAAAAGTGCAGTGCAACATAGGCTTCTCAGTGCGACAGGGTAATGTAATTTATTCATGTACAACAAAAACAGCGATAAATGGCACATGCTAGTCATAATTGTTAGTCTTAAGGAAAATTATATTGTCATCTATATTACCTGAATTATTCACAATGTGAGGTACCAGTGTTTCGACACTTTGTACCAATCTACAGGTATTACTTCTCCTCGAACGCTTCCATATAAAGAACTTTGATAATTTCCAAAGAATTCCTTAATCCTTTAAAAATTGAATACTTTTGTTCTTGTATCATCTTACCTGTTCTAACTATCATATGTAAATAATTGGTAATAAACATAAACAATTCATGACATTTTGGCTGCAAGGGTCATGCCATCTAATCCAATGAAATTTGCATCAGTTTCACACCCCCTTAGATAAAATTTGAAGTTTATTTCTGATTATTTCTGATTTCCACCACATCAGGATGGTTCAATTATGAGTCTATGACAGAAGGCTCGTCAAATTTCTTGGTTTGCAAAGCATAATATTTGGTGTTCCATAGTTGAATTGCAATGGTACTATCTTGTAGTGGGCAAGTGGCATGAATAAGAACAAGAATTTAAATATGGAAATTTGATAAAATTTGATGGCTGGCTGATGCAGGACAAGTCTGCATCAAACAGTATTTTTATGGAAGCTGACAAGATTATGCCTATTCAGGAAGGTACAACAAAATTTTTAGTTTTTAAAGCTTATTTTAGTCTTATTAAGAAGATTTGTATTAGCTTGATGATAGTTACAAGAGAATCCTCATATATATAATACACAAGTCATGATTGGTCACAAGATTCTAAGAGCCATATCCAAGAAACTAAAAGGCAACACAAGGACCGGATAGACAATTGCACAAGAAACCAAGATACAACTCTATTTCCTAAATACGATAATTAATATCTTAACACCACCCTCAAACTCAAGGTATAACTTTGAGTTTGGAGAGGCCAGAAGAAAGATCAAGTGAGAGGAGATAGCGGCATCGGATAGTCACGATACAAGAGAATCCTCATATATATAATACACACGTCATGATTGGGCACAAGAGCCCAAGAGCCATATACAAGAAACTAAGAGGCAACACAAGAACCGGATAAACACTTGCACAAGAAACCAAGAGACAACTCTATTTCCTAAATATAATAATTAATATCTTAACAAATCTTATGTTGCACATGTGGTGCACGTAGATCCGTGAGGCTTCTAGATCTTTCCTTAGCATTTTCACTTATTTATTTTTATATTATTTAAGCACGTGTGGTGGTCGTAGTTATAGTCTATAAATAAGCATTTTAACATATTCTTGAATGCAGTTAGTTTAGTGAATGATGAAGCTTTTGAGAAACTTTAGTTGTTTCTCTCTGAGTCTCTAGCATGTGATGTGTTCTTGAGTTGGTGAGTGATTTGTTAGGGTACGAGGCTTGAAGGATTCTATTGAATGTAAGGTTTTGGAGTTGATGATCAATTAAAAGTTTAGGATAAGAGCCTTAAATCTACATCTTTATCATTTATTCCAAATTCTCAGTTTATCCTCAAATACCCCAATCTTTCATAAAATCCTAGCTCTGCACTAAATCCCCAAATAACCCACAACATCGAAACCACCCTAGCCTAGATCTAGCTTCCACAACCCCGTTCCCCATCAGCGGCTGTCCTATAAAGAGAGTTGGTCTCTCGCCTTCTAGAGTGGATAGTCTAGTATACTTTTCATAACACTCCATGCTACCAATATTCTGCACCCTATCACAAAGTCTCTATGCCAAATAATCTAAATTAGATCAATAATTTACCTTCTCAATTTACTTGCATGTCTATTCAAGAAACAAACATGTGCGTCTCAAACGAAGCCATTAATGACTCAGTGCATTGGGAAGATCCTTGGGTTTTTATCTTAAGTTGATGTCGATGTAGACTTAACGGGCCTAATTAAAATATCTATTATACATTTGAGGACCTTTTTTGAATCTTTGTCCTACGTGGCTAGGTTTGTCCCAGTCATATTTTGAGTTGATGACCAGGATATTTTTCTTTCAATTGGAACAATTAAAGAATATTTTTCTTTAAATTGGAACAATTAAAACTTATGCAAACTAGTTCTATTTAATAAACTTGTTGAAGTGTGGTAAGCAATTTGATAAGTATGTTGTAACAGAAGTATCAACTCTCTCTGCAGATCCCATATTCAGTGTGATATATTGTGTGTGTTCCCAAGGAAACTAGTTATTGAAGCTTCTGTCAACAAGAACTGCATATGTTAAAAATGGAATTTCTTGTTGTCTAAGTACTCAATATTGAGCATTTATTTTTCCTTGGGATTTATTTACACGTGACAAACTTATGATTCCCTGATGGTTGTTTTTATTTTCCCCATTTAATAAAAACTTAGGCCAATGAATTGTGGCAAGTCCTAGTCTTGTCTATGATAAATAATAATGATATTAATAAAATTAAAAATAAGCATTTAGAACCATTAGAGTAATTCATAGGAGGCAATCTTTCGGTTAAAAAGTCACATGTGAAATTTCTTCTCCAAAAAATCAGCAGAAATTATAATGGAAATGGTAGGTCACGTTCAAAACCAATGAAACTCGCAACTTCTTTACATAAAATTGCCAATACCATTTAGCAGACATGCTTGGTCTCTACATCTGCTTTTCCCCCTTCTTTCTGTGCTTTTTTCCAAGTTAATTGATTATATGTAAACCTCATCAAGCAGGTGTTGCCGTCTTGCTGGCTTGAGGCACTGGGATGTTGCTGTTCCTGAAGTTAAGAGCACCCAAAAGACCATGCCCTCTGGCAAGTTGTTCGATTTCCTCTATCTTCTTCTTCAACGTTTCCACCTCTTTTTCTAGAATTTCCTCCCTTTGCTTCACAGCCTATACAAGAAAACAAATAAAGTGAATTCAAAACGAGACGAGAGAAAGGCAGCCACCACAACGGCAGAGTGGCAATTGTAAGAAAGACTGCAGTCGTTTTCTTTTCATATCATTATGCAAAATAGCCATCAAATATTTGTGAGAAGTATATGTACTTCATAAACAATTCAGGAATTACATGTGAAAAGAAACTCGTGAATAGTTTTAGCTATTCAATGATGAGAAATATGTATTGCAACTATTTGCTGGAAATCCTAAAGTTATACAAACTATAGTTAGCTATATCAAATCCTATACAAATATAGATCCTTAACTGATATTCACCAGAACCTATGGTAGAAAGTTGTTCCAGTCTCAAAACATGTTATGCAAATCTACATAGGTAAGCCAATTGGGTGAAAATCATGCACTAAATGCAGAGATTGTCACAGAGAAATAGAACCTTATGTTAGAACGGAAGAAATGGAAATTCGGCAACACATGGAGGCTGTTCCGGGGCAAGTATGCTTTATTATTTATTTATTTATTTTATTGAACCAAAGCAAGCAAATTTTATTGCTGTTACGAATATTTCAAGGAAGTTCAATAAAATGGAGAACTAACATAAACAATAATTGGCTCAAAACAATAGAGTGAACACACACCTAGGAACCACCCAACCATTTAAGCAGAGCAACTAAGTGGCAAAAGTTCTATAAACCATACGAAGCAGCAACCATAACAACACAAGACTATATTTTGTCAAATTTAACTAAGAATAACAGCTTGAAAATGTCTCAGTAACCTCTCAGATGTGATTCAAGATTTCAAAGACTTCACAAATCGAAGCATGATTTTCACCGAATGTCTGCAATCGGAGACATTTTTAACCATTACATGACCAGTTCTAACTTACTATCAATTCCATGCCAGACTTTGGGGGATCTCTACAAGCAAATCGTAAGCTCCTTATCAAGTATGTCGGGGCTTCCATCAACAGCAACATGTCGCATATATTCCACCCAGTTCAGTGCTCAAGATAGGGCATATTGTTAATTTATTTAAGAAAGTACATGTGTGTTCCCTTAAAAGAACTGAATCGATGAAAAGATCCACGTAGCCAAGCCAAACATATGATGTAGAGGCTCTGTGTTTTTGTTGCAAGTGTACTTATGTTAGCTTATATATCTGAATTTTCTGGAATACATACCAACGTATCAGATTAAATTATATTCAATCATGAAGAAAATAGATCTAACCATTCATTTTCTACTTCTTAAATCAAATGCTTTTACAAATAGCCAGCCAAATGATTGCAAAATTCTACTAAATCTTTAAGTTAAACCTGCATGAGAAATGATTTATGTAAACACAGATAATGGGTACATTCAAGTGTAGACATGCAGATGGAGACATGAGGCTCAACCTAGTTCATTGTGGTTAGATTCGAGACTAAGTGGAGCTACTTGTTTAGTCCCATATTGGTTGGGAGGAAGAGTTACTCTCAGTAGTAAGCCTATAAATAGGTCCCAAGCTGATTTATTAATCACCAAAATTTTTTGAGTGATTAAACCCCCAAACCTAAGAAAGATCTATATTGACGAGAAGTCAACGCCTTGGCGAGAAGCATTGGAATCTTAATTTTCTTTGTTCTTCCCCAAATCTTTCCTAAATTTCCCCAAATCTTTCTGGTTCTACATCACTGGATTTGACCCAAACCTGATACAATAAAGATTTGGTACACATCAATCTTGACACACAAGACCTGGTTGACTTAAAACTTAAAACTCCAACAGGATCCAGTATGGACCTACTAAATTTAAATTTGGCACAATGAAAAGCGAATGGGCCCAATAGGGCTATGAAATCTAGTTAGACTTATTTAGCATCCTCTTTGGAGTCCATTTCTGAAAAATAAAAATAAAAATAATTGTACCCAAACTTCAATTTAATTTAAGTTTTAGTAGCATGCCTTAATTAAATCAGCACTTGAGCATATTCATTTCCCAAAGGTATGTCCTCAATAAATTATCGACCAATTAAAAATAATATCTTGTTATGAATAGGCCCATTGGGCCAATTGGGTATCCAACCCACTATTGAAAGTTATAAATACACGGGTAGGGGGCTCTTAACCCCTTACACCTATTTCTCCCTAAATTCCCTTCACAACACGTTATCAGCACGATCACGCTCGTTGGAGGAGACGGCGGCTCGCGGGAAAGGAGATCCACAAATCGCTCAGATTCAAGAAGATCGTAATCTTCTCAACGGGGAGCGAAAAGGGCATCCTTCACCAACCGTCGCCTAGATTCCTCGTCGAATCTAGAAGGTAAAAATCCAAACTTTTAGATCTAAACTTGCTTTTCTCATTAGATCTGCATGTTTTAGGATCAAAAAGTTTAAAAACTCGGTGAAATTCAACCTTTTTAATAAGATCTGCATGTTTAAAACAATAAAAACTTGTTTTTTAGCGATCAAAATTGTTGAAAACCCCGATTTTTTACCTCCCCGCCTTTGATCCAAAAATCCGTACGCCCGTAGGGCGAAACGGCGGCGCGCCCTTCGCGCCGCCGGCGGAAACAAACGCCGCGGCCTCAGGCCGCGGCGGCGGCCAGCAGCTGCGGCCCCAGGCCGCGGCCCCAGGCCGCGGCACTGCGGCCGCGGCCTGCAGGCCGCGGCCTGACGCCGCGGCGGCCGCGGCCTGACGCCGCGGCGGCCGCGGCCTGACGCCGCGGCGGCCGCGGCCTCAGGCCGCGGCCAACTGCCGCGGCCCTGTGCCGCGGCCTCAGGCCGCGGCCAGTTGCCGCGGCCTGAAGCCGTGGCCCGCCGCCGCGACGGCGGCCGCACCCTACGCGGCCAGCCGTCGCGGCGACACGCCGCGGGCCCCCTAGGGTTTCCCAAAACCATAACCCTAACGGGCCTTTTTCCGGGGAGGCCCAATATTAACCCTAATGGGTTGTTTTCATGGCCCATAAGGCCAGAAAATTAGCCCATTCACACAAATTATTTTATTTATTTTTGGCCCTAAAAAGCCCAAAATAGTTAAAAGAAAATTTGAAAGGGTTTTAAGCGGTAAAATAAAACATTAAAATATGGATCAAAAGGCAAAAAGTTTTCAAAAAAAATTTTTTTGCACGTCGCACACAATTTTAAATTATTTTAAATGCCTGTGTTTCGATTATCTGCGTGGTTGTATGTCGCAAATATATTATCTGCGTGGATGTGCAAATATTAGGCTATGTTTTTAGGGATCAGCCAGGTTTCCGACACCGTTTTAAATTCCTGCAATTTTTCTTTTTTTTGAGAGAAATTTTGTATGTGAGGATGAAAATGTAAAAAGAAGACCGAAGGACACCAAAAAGAAGCTGAAGGCGTTCGCTCCATGAAGATAGGGGCTTCTCTCTGAAGTTCCCAAGTTGTACTTTAATTCTCATGCATTTTATTTTTTGATGTAACTTCAGACTGGACTCTTTTTATTTTTTCGGTGTCGGCTGGCTGATCCCCATAGCCCTAGGTCATTTTTCTGTTTTCATTGTTTATGCATTAAACTGCGTGGTTGTTTATTAACTTAAAATACCATGTTTCTAATGTCACAATGAAATTCCTTAAACAGCATGCGTGATTATTAATTTTTAGTAATTAATTATTCACATTATCTGAAAAAAGCATGTATGTTAAAATCACATCAAAATTCATGCTATGAAATTGATTACATGCGTGGATGTCTGTTTTACTCAGTATTAATGATACATGCTTTCTTTACATTGCTAGATCATAAAATGGCCAGACTCGCGAATGTAGACTTCTCGGTCCTGAAGGCCGATGGGTCAAACTACCTGAGTTGGCAGTTGGACCTGAAGTTCCATCTGCGCTCTCATGTTTTCAGTCTCACACAGACTGAAAAGGCAACAACTAGTACTGCCCCAGCTAACAAGGAGGCTTCAGTGGAAGCACCTCATACAGAGGAAGTTTCCGATATATTAAAGGCGAAAGCCATTATATATATCAGGAAACACTTAGACTCGACCTTAAAGGACGAGTACCTCACTATAGAGGACCCTTACGAGCTGTGGGATGCACTCGAGGAGAGGTACCGACATCAGAGGGATGTCATACTCCCTCGTGCACAGTACGAGTGGACTCACCTCCGCATACAGGATTTCAAATCCGTAGCGGAGTACAACTCAGCTCTCTTCCGCATCACCTCACGCCTGAAGTTGTGCGGTGAACCAGTGACGGAGAAGATGTTGCTGGAAAAGACGTTTACGTCTTTCCACGAAAAGGACATGATCCTTATGCAACAATATCGAGAGAGGAAGTTCACAAAGTACTCTGACCTTCTTTCATGCCTGCTTATGGCTGAACAGAACAGAGATCTGTTGGTTGCCACCCACAACCTGCGCCCTCCTGGCTCCGCTCC
The DNA here is from genome assembly GCA_030789695.1 of Scilla litardierei. NCBI lineage: Eukaryota > Viridiplantae > Streptophyta > Magnoliopsida > Asparagales > Asparagaceae > Scilla > Scilla litardierei. Next base: position 5,506,273 of record CM061132.1, read on the forward strand.
ATTGCCGCCTCCTGCAGAGGCCCACTTCCAGTCTTCCCAGAAGAAGAAGACGGACAAGAAGGCAAAATTCCAGAAATGGAAAGAACAGAAGCAGCGGAAGAAAGCCACTCCCCCAGCTCCTCCCCAGAACCAGAAGTTCGTGGACAAGAAGCAGAAGAGGATTCCCAACAAAGGAGGCACTCCCAAGAAAGACTGGGAGGACAAATGCTCCAAATGCGGGATGACGGGCCACTGGTCCAGAATCTGCCGCACAGCAAAACACCTCCAGGACCTCTACCAGGCAAGCCTCAAGCCTCGAGCTGAGACAAACCTGATGGAGAGCGCAGCGTTGGCAGAGACCTCATGGACTCCTGAAGATTTCATGGGAGACGACACTCTCTAGATCTGGACCACTTTTATGCAATTAGCAATGTATCTTCTTTTTTATGCATCGTATCTAGTTTTATTTCCATGTCAAAACATTATTTTTGAGCATTTATCTTTATGAAAGTAGATTTTTCTCTTCATTTATTGCTTGAATGTCTTTCCCCTTTTTTAAGATATGGAACTTATCTGCCTAGTGGACAGTGCATCGACGCACTCGATCCTTCAAAACTTAGACTACTTCACGAGCATAAGTAGTTATTCTGGCCCACTGAGAACAATCTCAGGACCAGCAAACATAATCGAAGGATCAAGGGAAGCAATTATATTGCTCCCCGGCAACACACAAATAACACTTAAAAATGCGTTATACTCCCCTAAATCCATCCGAAACCTCCTAAGCTTCAAAGACATCCGTTTAAACGGATATCACTTAGAGACGGTCGAGGAAGATAAAAGGGAATACTTGCTTGTAACGGCTCTTACAAATGGTTCAAAAACCATTGTGGAACGTTTCAAGGGACTCCCCTCGGGACTCTACCAAACAAGTATACAAACTCCAGAAACATCCATGGTGGAGCACCTGCAGTGCCCCCAAACACCAGAATTCTAACTCTGGCACAGTCGACTGGGACACCCTGGTTCGGTTATGATGTACCGCATCATAAAGAACTCCAGGGGCATTGACCTGAAGAACCTGAAGATTCTTCAAAGAGGCAAATTCCCATGTCCACCCTGTTACAAGGGTAAACTGATCACGAGACCCTCTCCACTGAAAGTGGATGTGGAGTCTCCCAGCTTTCTGGAAAGAATCCACGGAGACATTTGTGGGCCGATACACCCATCAAGTGGTCCGTTCAGGTACTTTATGGTCCTGATAGACGCATCTACTAAGTGGTCACATGTGTGCCTACTGTCCACCCGTAACCTAGCACTATCTAAGCTTTTAGCTCAGATAATAAAGTTACGGGCCCACTTCTCCGACCACCAGATAAAGAAACTTCGTCTGGACAATGCGGGGGAGTTTACGTCACAAGTCTTTCTAGACTATTGCCAAGCTCAGGGAATTGAAGTCGAACATCCTGTAGCGCATGTTCACACCCAAAATGGGTTAGCCGAATCTCTAATTAAGAGACTGCAATGGATCGCTCGTCCATTATTACTTCAATCCCAGATGCCAATGAATGCGTGGGGTCATGCAATTTTGCATGCTGCATCTTTAATAAAATTAAGACCCTCTGGAGGTCAGTCATCTTCTCCAATGCAACTAGCACTTGGAGCCCCACCAATTGTCTCACATTTGAGAATATTTGGTTGTGCAGTATACGTCCCCATAGCACCACCACAAAGGACAAAGATGGGTCCACAACGTCGCCTAGGCATTTATGTTGGGTTTGACACCCCCTCCATAATTAGATTCCTAGAACCCCTTACGGGGGACGTCTTTAAGGCACGTCTAGAAGACTGTGAATTCGATGAAACATCGTTTCCAAGACTAGGCTCACAGACAAAGAAGCCCGAAGCTTCAGAAAGTATCACTTGGGATACAAAAACTTTATGTCACTTTGATCCGCCAACAAGCCAGTGTGAGGAGGTCCTGAAGATTCTCCACATCCAAAACACTGTCCATCTCTTGCCGGACAAATTTACTGACAACCAAAAGATTGTCAAATCACACGTCCCTGCTGCTAACACTCCAGCTAGGATTGACATACCGCAAAATGGATGCAATCCGCCTGCAGCAAAAATAGTTGGACCTCTCAAAAAGAGAGGACGACCACCGGGATCCAAGGACCAAGTCCCTCGAAAGAGCAGGACCCTTGGCAATGGTAAACAAATACCACCACAGGATGCTAATTTAAGCCCTGCTACCCCATCTCTCCCAAACTCTCATGAAGAGGAAAAACCGGGAGAAAATGAAGTATCGATACACTATGTACGAACTGGGGAGTATTGGGACAGAAAAAGCACAACAATAGATGACACATTTGCGTGTAATATTGCCATCAACGTCGCGTACTGCGACGATGATATTGAACCACGCTCTCTGACAGAATGTCAAAGCAGAGATGATTGGCCAAAGTGGAAAGCGGCAATAGGAGTGGAGTTGGATTCACTCACCAAACGCAAGGTCTTCGGACCAATAGTCCAGACACCAAAAGGTGTAAAACCTGTGGGTTATAAATGGGTATTTGTTAGAAAACGAAATGAACAGAATGAGATCGTACGCTACAAAGCAAGGCTTGTAGCGCAGGGTTTTACCCAACGTCCTGGGGTGGATTTTGAAGCCACATACTCCCCGGTCATGGACGCGATCACCTTCCGATTCCTCATTGGCATAACAACACAAGAGGGTTTAGATATGCAACTCATGGACGTGGTTACTGCATACCTATATGGCAACCTAGACCGAGACATCTATATGAGATTGCCTGACGGTTATTCTTTGCCTGCAGCACTAAAAGAGAGAGAACGTGATATCTACTCAGTGAAACTGCAAAGATCATTATATGGTCTAAAACAATCTGGAAGGATGTGGTATAACAGACTGAGCGACTTCCTTGCACAGCAAGGATTTAAAAACGACCCAGTCTGTCCTTGCATCTTTATAAGAGCAAAGGCAACAGGATTTGTAATTATAGCCGTCTATGTAGACGACTTAAACCTCATCGGATCTCCTGAAGAGATCGCAAAGATATCTAGAAGCCTAACAGAAACTTTCGAGATGAAAGACCTCGGAAAATCAAAATTCTGTTTAGGCCTTCAGATAGAGCATTTTAAAGATGGGATCCTGTTACACCAGTACACTTACACATCGAACTTATTGAAAAAGTTTCAGATGGATAAGTGCCACCCCCTCAGCACTCCGATGGTCGTCAGATCATTGGATGTACACAAAGACCCCTTCCGGCCGCTGGAAAAGGGGGAGGAAGTACTAGGCCCCGAAGTGCCGTATTTAAGTGCTATCGGTGCACTCCTTTACCTGGCTAACTGTACTTGCCCTGACATAGCGTTTGCAGTAAACTTACTAGCCAGATATAGTGCTGCACCTACACAGCGGCACTGGGCCGGAGTTAAGCATCTTCTGCGCTACCTCCAAGGGTCCATAGACTTAGGTCTATTCTACAGGAAAGGGGCATCAACTGGTTTAGTTGGTTATGCTGACGCAGGTTACAGGTCCGATCATCATACAGAGAAGTCTCAGACCGGATACATGTTCACATATGGCGGCACTGCCATATCCTGGAGATCTGTGAAGCAGACCATGACGACCGTCTCATCCACCCACTCAGAGCTACTAGCGATCTTCGAAGCAAGCAAGGAATGCTTCTGGCTACGCTCGGTGATCCAGCACATACTCACCTCCACCGGCCTTACGACCGGCGTTCTTGCACCCACTCCACTCCATGAAGACAATGCAGCATGTATAGCCCAGCTACAGGACGGCTACATCAAAGGTGACAAGACGAAGCATATCTCCCCCAAGTTCTTCTGGACGCACGACCTTCAGAAGCAAAAGCAGATTGAGGTACAGAAGATCCAATCATGTAATAACTTGGCGGATTTGCTTACCAAATCCCTGCCTACTAGTATCTTTGAGAAACTTGTATATGGGATTGGGATGAGGAGAGTGAGTAAATGTAAACTGGGTCAGGATGAGAGAACTATGAACTCATAGATACATAGGAGACTGATGTATAGATTCATAGGATATCTGCAAGCCTGAAGCTTGGTCAGATAAGGGGGAGTCAACTGCAGAGTTGTACTCTTTTCCCTTGGCTACAGGTTTTTTCCCACTGGGTTTTCCGTAGTCAAGGTTTTGACGAGACAACCTCGTTGACTCTGGATCCTGAAGTATCCACCCCTAGACACATCCCCAAAACAGGGGAAGTTATGGGTTAACTGTTCTTTCTTTAACAAGACAGTTACCCTAACTCGGATCCTGAAGAATCCACCTCTTATTTCAATGTTGATTGGATAAGGGGAAGTGTTATGAATAGGCCCATTGGGCCAATTGGGTATCCAACCCACTATTGAAAGTTATAAATACACGGGTAGGGGGCTCTTAACCCCTTACACCTATTTCTCCCTAAATTCCCTTCACAACATATCTCTTTTAATACACACACACACACAGCATTTTATAAATCAATTTCATTAAAGTCAAAAATTTGTGGCAAAATTTCAATTTTGTTTCATGTGCATGTGCATATGACCAAAAACTTAATTTGATTAATTCATGTGTTTGAGACAGAGGACAGTGTGTTTGAACACACATGCGCATGCACACATTCAAGAGGACAAACGACCTTTGACCCAAAATCATATCAAACTCACTTACCTTTTCATCTTATTGCTTAAAATTTGAATCGTATGGCATAAAAACCTGGGTTTTCTCCCAACCTTTTTTTACTTCAATTTTTTTATCAACGAAATTGATTATAATCTTATATAGATTATGTGATGCGATCCGCAAGATGAAATAAGATAAAAATTGGGGTTTTACGGTGGATTGTGGAAAGGGTGGGATTTTTATTGATTTTTGAATAAAGACAATAAGATAATTTGCATCGATTCGAGGGGAGTCCGCTCTTCTGGCTTTGTATTCGAAATTAAAGCCTAAATCTCTAAGGACTATAGTTATAATCAACTACTAGAAGGTTTCAACACAATATTCAACATAACCTCCCTAACCCTAGCTATTGCCTACTTATAATCGCTGTTTTTCTAGGTTTTTCAGAAATTACAAAACTGCCCCTTACCCCCTAAAATTACAAAATTGCACCTTTTGTGGTCGTTGCACCCCAATCGCATCATTACTCCGCTCCGAAGAACCACCATGTTTTCAAGGTGGTGTCATGAAAACCATGAGCATGCTACTCTAAATGGATGTGTGTGTCCCCTTATGGCTCGTCCTCCTCAACGACCTTGCTTTCTTCGTCCTCGATGATCAACGTCCGAAGAGCATGTCCTTGCACCAATGTCCTGGCCCGAACCTCTTTCCACAATGAAAGTATAGACCATTGGTGCGCATGTCCTCGATCTCGGTCTGTATAAGCCACTTGATCCTGCTGTCCGGTTGAATCTCACTGTTCTTATCTTAGATGGACATGATTCCTCCTGACCGTGCCTTCTCCTCCTATACTGCTACCTAGCTGCAAAAAGTGGGTCCGTCCTAGGACCCATTGGCTCGTCGCTCCTCTGCGAGTCAATACTCTATCATTTGGATCAACTCCATGGTCTCTAGTAGCCCTCTAGGTCTTTGTATGCATAGCTCCATCCGAATGTTAGCCATGAGACCTTTCATGAAACCCCCTTACAAGGAGTCCTCAGACAGTCCTCATACACGGCCTGACAGTAAATCAAACTTCCTAATGTACTCTCTGACTGTCTCCTTATGTCTAAGAGTGAAGAGCTACTCATAAAGATCTTTCTCCTGGGTGTTTCAAAATTAGTGTAGCAGGCAATCCTTAAATTCCTCCACGAGCGCACATGCCGTTATTCTCTCCACCGAAACCAAGACAAGGCCTCACACTCTAAACATATCCCTACCAACCTCAGCTTCTCTCCCGCAGTGAGGCGTGCCACCTCAAAGTATCTCTCCGTCCTGTAGATCCACCAATAATGATCTTCTCCTTCAAAAATCGACATCTTTAATTTTCTGACCCTGCTATCTGTGTTGAAATCTCATTGTGATGCTCTCTCTTGGTACCGGTCATAATAGCGCTGTCGATGTGGGTCCCCTGGTGCATCATAGTATCCAAATTTGTCTCCCCTTTCTCCTTCATCGTCCCCCAGCCGCCATCTTTCCAATCGTACCCTCCTCCATCACCCGCGTAATCTGAAACGTCATCACGGTATCTGTCAAACTCATCGTAATTCTGAATTGATCACTGACATCTCTCGACAGCAAACCACTGGCCATAGACCCCTTGGAGGTCTTCTAGGTCATTGGAGGTCTTCTAGGTCATCGCCAGGCTTTGGGGGCTCTCTTTGATAGTCGTCGAGGTCTCGGCGGCCCCTGGAGGCCGTGGTCCCCAAGTGACCTAACCCTTGCTCGATTGGCCTCTGGCGGGCTGCCAGAACATCGCGAGGGGACTAGCGGGTCAGCAGTAGGGCGGCCGGGCCCTGACAGCCATGCAGATAGGACGCATGGCTCTAGAGGCCCTGCAAGGAGCTGTGAGGTCTCTTACGAAGGCGGCTGGGGTCCCAGCCCCTCACTGGGCCTTCTTCCAATTCTTCATGATCCTCCTCTATGTTGGTTAAAAACACCGTCCCTGAATTCTTCGTCATTCTACTTCTCTTTCACCAAAGATTGTGCATTTTGACCTAGATCAGGGTTGTTGTCCAGATCTGAATTCCTTGTCTTTGCCAACACGACGACTTGTTGCAAGATATGCTGGTTGGATTGGACGAGTCGTTGGTTTGATTGCACAAGGACTTCAAAATCACGTTTGTCCTCGCTTCCGAGGCCTTCATGTCAGATCTCATCTCTTCCATCGATTTTTTCAAGCCTTTAACTTCAACATCAAGTTTCTCCTCCAAAACTTCCACATTTTTCGATGTCGCCGCCGCCATGGATCGTAGAACTCTGATACCAATTTGACGTGATGGTGTGATTTTTTAAAAATAGTGTTTTTATGGTGGATTTGGGAAAAAGGTGGGATTTTTTATTGATTTTTGAATAAAGATAACAAGATAGGTGACCTTAATTCAAAAGGGAGGCCGATCTCCTAGCTTTATATTTGCGACCAAAGTCTTAATCTCCAATGACCACGGTTCTAATCATCTTGTAGAAGGTTTCAACACTATATTCAACATAACCTACCTAACCCTAGCCGTTGCCTACTTATAATCGTTGTTTTCCCCAAATTTTTCAGAAATTACAAAATTGTCCCATAACCCCCAAAAATTAGAAAATTCCACCTGTTGTGGCCACCGCACTCCAGTCGCATCATTACACTTTGATGCGATCTGTATCTGCTTTTAATGATAAAAATGGATTTTTAGTGGAAAGATTGGATTTTTATAGAAAGATGAGATTTTTATGAGAAATGTGTGATTTTTACGGTGAAAGGACGGGATTTGGAAAAAAAGATGAGATTTGTATTGATAATAAAACTGAATTACAAAGATAGTGGCCTTAATTCGAGAGGAGAACCACTTTCTTAGCTTTGATTCGAGATAAAGCCTAACTCTCTCATTAGATCTAAGGAATCTATCATGTTCTCTCTCCATTAACATAAATATTCAACATAATCTTCCTAACCCTAGCCATTGCCTACTTATAATCGTTTTTTTTTATATTTTCTAAAATAACAAAATTGCCCATAATCCCCCAACATTACAAAATTACTCTTGGTGTGGCCGCTGCACCCCAGTCACATCATTACTCCGCTCCCGAAGAATCACATTGTCCTCAAAGTGGTCCTCAAGGTGGTGCATGAAATCCATGGACGCGATAAGGGTGCACGTCCCCTCTTAGATCAAAGCTCGGAACACCTCCATCAACGTCGTTGGGCCATCCAAAGTCACCACCACCATCCACGAAACCTAAAAGGAATCCACGTTGATCGCAAAGCTAGGCTGAAGGTCCGCTGCGTCCACTCCGCGTCTAAAACACTGACGCTGATGCTGATGCTTTGAAGGTCTTCCAGTTGAAACCCAATGCCCAAGGTCCCACTTAAAATTGTCGCCGGTTCATGGGGGCCCACCTAGAACTCGTAGGCCCCAGGACGGGCCCGCCCAAGGGTTATCAAACATAGTTCATTTCTTGGTTATTACTTTTAAGTTCAAGCCATCCTTGATGATAACAGACCTGAAGGTAGAATAATGTTATCCTTTTTTATTTACACAGACTAGAGCATGCACACGTGCATCATTGGATCAACAGCATGCACAATATACAGTGTGCAGTGGAAGATAAATCAAATATCACTTCTTTTATCATTCACAGTAAATTTCATGCTATTTATTAACACTGGATATGCTAAAACATATAAATAAAGTAGTTAAGCCAGTTTGCATTACCAACAACTATGACAAGACACGAGTTAATTTGTGGTGAAATAAACCTTAAAAAATAAATACATAAATCAATGAAACCCCCTCTCTTGGTTTAGATGACAGTGTTCATATCAAGGATTTTATTAACCCTAAGGGATAAATCTGCAATCCTCATCTAAGAAAGAAAATAAACCAGGGCTGGCCAAATTTATGAACCTAGTCTATTAGGTTACAGTATCTTGAGGTTGTTTCAGTAGTGAAAATACGATTTTGAAGAGATTAGTTTTGACCAAAGTTAAACAGACAACGAATAGGAGAAAATAAAGAATACGCTCACTGAGAAGAAAACCAGGCAAAATCCTTGTGTCCAAATCAAATTTGCCATTCCATTTGGATAGAAAGATAGATAGATTTATGTATTCATGAAGGACGATGATCTTTTTATCAAAAAAAGAAAAATCTAGTCAATTTGTACCTACATCAACTGATACATAACTAAATCAGAATCATGCACAAGGTCATAGTACTGTATGCAGTGTCCGTAACCTTGCATGCTATGAAATATTTACTCGTATTAGATAATTTTGAGTTACAGATTAACTCTAATCTCACACATTCTCTAAATCTCATTTTTTCACATTGCTTAGCTCATTTATAGCCTTTATATGCATGACAATAATAAAGCTACGAACTATTCCGTACTTCTCTGATCTAAATACAGCCAGTGAATCTAAATATATAGCCAAGTAACAAAAACCTAACCAATCAACCTTGATTGATCACTGTCCAATAACTCCTAGTCGGATCTTAAAGAAGGGGAGATGATGAGAGAGTGCTAAGAATTAAGCATGTCCATCGAGTGATAATATAAGATGCCAATAGAATAACATGACAAGGTCCTTGAGCAACAGATTCAAGCAGATTAGATACCCACTTTGGGAGTACTTGGCCATGGATGAAACAAGCAGATGTGAGCGGCAACAGAGAACTAATGTGGTATGGAGAGATGGCAAATGACCATAGAAGCTGATATGGGTTGGAAAACAGAGAAGGATATTTACTGGTTCATGCAATGAAAGAGCCTGAGAGAGAGGTAGAGCCCACATGGGCAAATGTGTTCATGGCCTATGTCATGCGGTGGGGAGTAATCCTTTCTTGATAAGTGTTCAAAAAAAGAATACAAAAGCCGAGGGCTACATATGAAAGTTCTGTCACAGAAGAGTGGTGTCATTAAGCATGAACCCAACAAGGACGTTTGACAGTTATCCAAGGAAAACAATGGTGCTCAACGGGTAGAAGTTAGAAGCTGGGATCGATCTAACTGACCAATTTTATGATGTCTGTACAAGGTTTCCAGGACTGCATCTAACCTTTGCTATAAAGTTGCTCATGAAACATGTAGACCTTCTAATACTGATAAACGATGATGATGGGTGCGGGCATAGAGATACATGCATGACAACAAGGAGTTAATTTAGAAATGTTGAGGAAAAATCATTGGTATTCCTATGGTATATGACTGCATTCATTGATATGCTCAACATGTGTGCCATTATGCCATGGTATAGGAAAAACCTTCTATAAGGGGGAACTGTTGGGTGTTGGGAAGAATAGCCAACGAGTTAAACCAAGCATTGTGGTCTTGCCAGAAAGAGAGCCAACCAAAGCGAGATGCTTCAATATTAATCGGAAGGGTAGGACTAGAAGGCATCCGATCTTCTTTCCAAAGCAGCAAATGACAATAAATATGTGTCAGCTCTGAGAAGGGAATCATGAGATTTTTAATTATTTCGGTCATATGTAATTTGGAGAGGGGGTGGTAACAAGCAATGAGCACGATGGTCATGCTCAAGAAACAACTGAACAAGTAGGAGTCATTTATGAACTTAAAATGGAATAAGATACATCAAACCAGGGAGACGAATGAAGAGGAGAACAATAATGCAGATCCCAAAATGTTTGCAATTATCTAAGAAAGGAACCAGACCAACACGTTTAGTCAAAGATGATTCTAGATGGGGAAGAACTAAAAATTGTGAGGATTGTCTCAGTAAAAAAGAATCAAAGATAAATCAGACAAAGCAAATGGCTAGGACTGGGCCTTCAGAGGAAGTAAGTGATTACAAATTTACAGTTACTTTAAAAGTGTGGGTCATGGTTGCATGGTTAGACTATAAGAGTTGCTTTCCCATGAATAACTCTTTACGTCAACAAAGTTGATAATATATTCCCATTAAAATTAAAACACAATATAAACAAGAAGCTAACTTTAAGAAACCTGGCATCAAACTAATGTCATACATTGCATTCAACAAAACACAGTAGATTAGGAAACAAACAGACGCTAGGAAGTTTGGAAATTTTCAGTATCAGAATGATAAAACTATTCATATAATTTTTGTTACATATGCAATATGGCCTGAAAAGGATTAATATAAGCATGTCTTATATCATGTTGCCGAATGCAAAAGGCAACATGGACGACATGAAAAATCAAACAAGTAGAATCCACATACAAGCATCATAGTGTGCAACATGTAATTATGTATCACAGCATTAACATGAGCATGCTGTAATATGGACCATACTATGGGTACATCCAGTGCCTATTCCTTCGATCAGTCCTCTCCCATATCAAATAATAACTTGTTCATTTGTGAGTTAACAGCATATTTAACCTGAAAATGATTCCCTTAATATTTTTCTACCGACACATGTTAATGAAGCAAGAACCTATGCAGAGCTAGAGAACTTCAAACTAATGGGCAACTTATCCAAAAAAATGCCCATCAGTTCTTCAGAAAATGAGTTTATTTTTATAATAAAACGAACACGTACGGTAACAGGCAAATTGGGCAAAAGTAAAAAAAAAAGAACCTACGAGGATGAAAACCGTTGGGCATAGCTACTAAATTTCGGATGGAGAATCCATCAACATATACTGGAAGTCTGGAACTCATCTTCCAACCATCACCCAACAATGCAAATCAAAGATTAATTATAATAAGCATGATGTCACTACTATTTATATGTACCAGAGTGAATTAGCACGTATTACACTTACTAGTCACTAAACAACAAGTTATAGGCCTGCAATAAACTGGCTACTCATAGCTACAATAGTAAATACATAATAGAATCCATAAACTATCACTTCACATGAAAATTTTAACCTCTGATTAGCAATTTGCTTGTGCATTCCATGAACGGATCTTACATAGAAGACACACTTTTATAATAGTTTCTCTGTACAATGAGCATCCTCAGCAGAGAGATATCACTGCATTAATGTATTCAGTAAAAAAGCAAAAATATTAAGTATTAAGATCAATCTTTTTTTTGCATGTTCCACTGTTTTATTGAAGTCATTAGATTTAGAAGTGACAATAAAGTACCTATGTTTGTAATCCTTGCTATATAGAATAGAGTACGGGCTAGGAGTACATTTCCAATTAAATGTTGTCTTCCAAATTTCCAGTTAAATGTTGAAGAAGGTACAGGGGTGATCATTGATTCCAAGACAAGACCTAGTTTAATGGAAAGAAAAAAATAAAGTTTCCAGATTGTCATCTAGAAGCTATATCGCTGGGAAATTTCCTTATTACCTCAAGTTCTTGTCTGCGAATTTCTTCCTTTTTAGCTTCTGATTTAGCACTTCTTTGCACCTCATAAATCAGTGCAACTGTTGCAACCTAATAAACAATAAAAGAAAATAATTTAGCACACCAGAACGAAACCTTTTGCAGCATTCTTAAATAGAGCACAGAATGTTCAGTGTCAAAAGTATTTGCATAGTTATTAAACAGTAACACTATTGTGCATTCACAAATAAATACAAAATTGTGAAAATAGTGTAATAGCCAGTTACATTGCACACACAGTGAACCGAAACAAGGTAATAGAGAAGATAAGAAGATGGGCCAAGGAATGATGACAAACTGAAAAAACAAATAGCTCTCCGATAAGTTCAGTAGCAGCTGCAACAGCTTTTTCCGGGTTCAGGGGGTGTATCTCTACATCTGTCCGATGACCATAAATCCGTCGTTGTATTCTAGTGCTGATGCGGTGGTTAACCTGATTGCAAAAACAGTGCATTGTGAATCGTTAGTCAAACTGTAAGTTTTTACAATTCCTACTGATTGTGAATGATAAAATTTCACGTCACAAGCTTTGAGAGGAAAAAAAGAACAAAGAAAAGAAAAGAAACTCGATAACTGTAAAGAGAATGGCCAACATACAAATTAACATGTTGGAGTTTATATGTCTAAGACTGTCCCCAATATAAAGATAACAATCAAAAAATGACTGTCCCCAATATAACGAGAACAATCAAAAAATGGAGCTAACTTTAAACATAGTATAGAATGAAACCAGGAAGTACATCACAAAGTTTCACATAAAAATACATAAGAACTCCCTTTGTGGCTATCACAGCTGAGCATTCAGGTCAAGTAACTGAAGACTTAATCGAGCAAACGAGAGAAAAGTTCCAATGCAAAATAAAAGTCTTCCTGTTTCAAATTTATAAATTGGTTGGCAACTTTATGAGCTAATGTAGTCCAGGTAGTTTCACACTTTCAGTTTCCTACTTATATTCTAGTTTCAAAAAAGTCCATACCATTGTGCACATTTAGTCTCTCGGATAACAGCATATTGATAATTTATATCTGACGTACAATCATGCCTTTGAAAGTAAGCAAATAGAGTTTATGTCAAAGACAAATAAGAATTTGTAATTTCGGACATATGATGATGGTTTGCCTCCAGTTGTGTTTGTGTACCACTGATTTAGAAGAAGCTTTATCAACTGAATCTTTACATATCCATACTTAACTGTTTTTATCAAATGTGAAGTTATGTCATTGGCCGAGTGCACACCAAATGCATAAATCCTAGTTCCTGGTGAATCACCATACGGTTTCTTCATTTGCAGGTTTGGCTCCTCAACAGCAGTCAGTAATTTTCTAGCTTGTCATTGCACATGCAACACATGATTGTAATAACATGGCAGAGCTTTAAGTACAATTTTTACCATAATGATGAGCCATGAAACGAGACTTATAATCCAAATTGCATACTTGTTAGAAACGCATGGACTCATTTTACATAAGATTTTATTCGGATAATAATGAAGTAACATGTGGTATCCAAATATTTAAGGATTCTGAAATTTCCAATCTAAAAAGGGTAGGCAAAATCGCAATTTACAAATTATGATCTTATCAACATATCACTGTATTTAAATTATAATTAAAGTGACAAGTTCTGCATTTTGGAATACCATGAATCTAATAAAAATTCTGCTTTTGACATAATCTATCCAGATTCCCAGCAGACCAAAAGTGCCTCCCTCGCAAGGCAATACTGCTCAGTGATCTAAATATTGCCGACATTTCCGACATGTCGGCCAAAATATCGGTAATTTTTCCCTATCATCACAGGCCTTAAGTTTTCAATATGTATGATGGTTTAGGGATGATATCGCCAACATTTTGACCTCAAGTAGTTTAATACCTTATATCGATGTACATATATAATAAACATGTTTCATATGAGTGTGTATTATATATATAGTTAGAAATACATAAGACATGCATCTGATATGTCTTAGCATCTGATACGATACCTGTTATTTGACAAATATCTCCGATATCTGCCATCCAATATTATATTTGTAAAACTGATAGGAGTCTGACATGTGGCTTTAGTATACTGATACTGCTTATAATGATTGAGAGATTAATAGTTGATTCATGTTGAAACTTCATATTCTTCTTCTTCTTCGTCATAGCCTTGGAAACAGAGGAAATGATGCCAATAAAAATATCAGTGATAGATGTAAAACTCATGAGATGTCCCAATACATTAAAGTTCAAAAGCACTAAAGGTGGATACTAAACTGCAACTGCACCAATTGCATTTTTGCGCCAACAAGTCATCTTTTGAAAGAGTTGACATTAGTTCTCAAGCCAAACAACAACGATTGATCATGCATAGAAAAAGAGTTGACATTAGTTCGCCGATGCAGAATAGAATAGAGAAAAATATTATGATGGTGATTTTTAGAGAATAGGAAAATTATTAGATTTGATAAATTGTTTGGGCCTCACACGATAAATATCTGACTATCATCAATCCACACATCTCGTCCACGGAGATTTTTCAAACTTCCCACTCAGGGTACCGGCCTACCCTCGCCCTTCAATGCAAAAGATTTGATTTTACACAACACAAAGTTTACATAAAAATTTTGATTTTTATTCAACTCTTTCTGAAAAATAAAATAAGTTTATGGCTCTTTTATATAACCTTATAGCTTGATTTTCAAAAACTTCATCCGACGTGGGACTAAAACTCCAAAATAATTAAAAACTCGAAAGGACTCAAACTTTATCTCAAATGAAATAACTAAAAGATTCAAAGGGCTCAGATTCTATCTCAAATAATATCTAAAAATGCTCTATCTCAAATTCAAACTAGATGGATTCTCATCATTCTTCCTATCTTGAGAAATTCATCACCTGTTGAATGGAATAGAAATAGCATAACTAGATTGAACAACACAATCAGCTCCATGATGGAATAGGTGAAGGACGATTAATGAATGCTATGAATGTTTGTCCTCAAGCTTCTATGAAATACCCAACTAAATCTTATCGGGATCATCGCTTGGTAGAGCTCGACAAGGACCTATGTTTGGCATGCAAACTATTCTTATTTGTTTTGGGACAAACCTCTTCAGGTAAATTTTAATCATATCATCATCTATAACTATAACTATAGCTGTTATTTTATGTAACTATAACTGTTGTTTTTTGTAACTTTCTATTTGATTTTGCAATAAACTTATAAGTATCATTGTTAATTGCAAGCGTTTCATAGGTCTTGAGATGCAAAGCAATCAAATCATATGCATAATGCCCAGGAAATGTTCTCGGGATACAATGAAAGCTTAACTCTAGAAAATTACGATTCAGATGATGACTTGTTTGAGTTGATATCCTATTGTAGATCAACTCATTCTTATAATTTTCAACTATACTCTTAAATCTACAAATGGTAAAATACTTTGTTTTCTCCAAATATAAATGTTTAGGTGTTGGTTCTCTCAGAATGCGTATCATCTGAGTATATAGCCAAGTCTTACCTAACAGAATATGTATAGAATATGTATAGTATTTATAGATACAATATCACACCAAATACTTTCATAATAGCTTGAAGTTTTGAATAGGTACCAAACAATGTTGGGTAACACAATATGAATTATTATCAACTTACATAATGTGGATGAGGTTCAACTTATAATCTCATCTTTTCAATAGCTGACTCGACGATTAAGTTTATATAATTACATCTGTCAATCATCACTTTAAAAGGTATATCTCAAATTTTGACATAGGTAAAAAATATATTAATTCTACACAAAGTGAACAATAGATTCACATAGATTATTATCTTTATCAATAGTATCCTCAGATTGAATATATTTTTCTTTGATTAATCGACCGTCATTATTAACATCTCCCATAAGTAAGCTCATATTGGTGCAGTGACTAGAAAAATGACCAAAACTATTATATTTGAAACCTTATGCTCTATAAGTTTTTGGTGTAAGAGATCTCCAACATTAACCTTTCATTTGTCTCTTTAGTTGTATAAGCTTTAGATTTTTGATTATGTTTCCATTTGGCCACTTGGGTTGCTTTTTGGTTTAAAAGTAGGTTTCATGTTTATGGGAGCCCTCATGGATTCTAAATTTAAGTTTAAAATGAACGCTTGTTACACATTATCTATAATATGAGGAAGCATCGCATTCTTAATGTCTGTTCTCAATCCAGAACGAAACATAGCTACGGTATATCGAGGATCTTCTTATAACTCATTCTTAACAAACAGATCATTAAACTTAGTCACATATTCTTTTACAATCATACTTCTTTGATGTATGTCGTTTAGTTTTTTAGGCGGTGATCTCTATAAATATGATGTAGATATTTCTTTTTGAGTTTGATTTTTATTTCATTTCATTTCTGCATAGATCTTATATGCTCTCTTTATTGTTATCTTACTATGTATGTTTAGAAAATTTTAACAGATCCTATCAGTTTTATCTTAGCAAATTAAACTTTATGCTCATTTCATAACAATACAATTTGAACAAATGTTCTATCTCTGTTAGCTAATCTAAGAAAATTAGATGATTATATATTCCACTAAAGTTAAAAGCATCTATCATAATCCATCTTGTAATGTTATCTCGCTCGAAGTTACCCTCAAAACTTTCACTGTCTCACATTATTTTCATTGTTTTCATTTCTAATCATTTTGGTATCTGATTTATCATGTACTTTGTGTTTCATCTTTAAAATTTTATTATTTTATCAATTTGTTTTCTAAGGCTTTTACATGATCTCATGATAGATTTATGTCAGCTTTAAATTCTAAGTATATCTTTTGTAGTTGATTTTCTAACCTCTGCATTGAGTTATCCTCCATATTTGATCATATGATTTTGTCATTATGTAATATCAATTAGTCACACGAATGCGAATGCAAGATCTTAAACACAAACTAAATGCATGCACTAATTATGCAAATAAATAAAATAAAATCATGAGGCCCATATGGTAAAATATAGTCCTAAATATAATGGTGTAACGTACAGATCAAGACTTGAAAAATGATGTAATCAACAGTGATATCAACTAACCCGAACAAAAGATTTTTCAAAATTTAACACTTAAAATTTTGATTAGTGTTCGCTCACCAGAAGCTAATAATATTTATACCGCAAGCGCACGGCTGTTGTCGTAGCACGTTACCGGTCGTCCGCAGGGAGATGGATTGATCGAGTACTAGCTCGATTTGGGGTTATAGACTAACTATGCAATCAATTAGAAGTGGATATGAGTTTGGAGGGTTTGACAGAGAAAATAATGTGGGGATGCATAAACAATGATAGAAACGAAGAGGGATGACAAAGTAACAACGCAACACAACACTCCAGAACAATAACAACAATCAAGAACAACAACAGCAGCACAACAACAAATGAAAACAACAAATAACGGCAGTAAAATGCAGAAAAAGATAAAAGAGAAAGCTTATCTAGTTGATTCCTTAGATGGGATGCCAGTCCATTTACAAAACCCAAGAGGAATCTCTCAAATCATCATCTAATCTAATCTAATCCTAAGAAAACCAATAAAACAGTAAAAAGGAATAGGAACGAGCCTATTGCTTGACACCCTCTCGATGTCGACGCCCCGATCTATTTAAACGAAACCTAGCAGCTGTCGGATTTGCTCTTGACCCGCTTCCAAACGGCCGCATGATTGAACCACGCGGTCGCGTCAATCACTTGTCGCTGCTGCGCTTGGGCTGAGGGAAAAGGCGACACGGCCGTATAGATTGCTCCTATACGGCAGTGTGGATGTTGGCACATCTGCCGCTCTGTTGGGTCGAATGGGAATGACGCGGTCGTATGAATAAATTCATACGGCCGCGTGGTTCGTCTTGCGCTCCTCTGGGTGCTGAGGTGATACGGCTGTATGAGAGGATTCATACGGCCGTATGGTGGCTTGCTTCCTTGACAGGCCCCAACTTTCTTCTTCAATCCTCCAAACTGATGGGCCTTCATCTTCACTTCTCCAGCTTCAAAGCTCCATGCAATGCTCCATCTGCAAGGCTCCAGCTCCATGTTGCATTTTCCCATCAAGGCTCAAGCTCCAAACTTCCCTCCAAGCTCCATCTTCAGTGCTTTAGCCTTAGCTTCAGTACAAGCTCTTCAATGCTCAAGTGTTCTAACATCTCCAATCTCTAGCATCCAAGTGTAAATCCCCTCCAAGCCTCAATGCTCCAATACTCTCAAGCTTCAAAATGCTCCACAGATCTCCACCAAGCTCAGCTCTTCTCCATCATCTGCCCACAACATGAACTCCAGCTCCATCCAATGAAGTTTACCAACAGCAAGCTCCCATTCTCAATACTCCCCTTCCATTCAAAAGTCTCCAGCCAATATTCTTCAAGTTCAATGTGCCGACCAAGCATAAAATTACTATACGAAAGCCCAAAATGCTCCAAACTCCTCCATATTCACCTGAAAAGCAACGGGGAAACCAAAAGCGTAAAAGGAACAAAAGGGATAAAGTAGCACGGAAAACGAGGCGAAGTCGAGTAAAACATGAATAAAATGAAGATGAAAACTATATATATAACAACATATCAATTAGAATAAATGCTACTTAAAGATCAGCTTTGTTGTAGAGAAGTTGGCTCGATTCGACGCAAAAGAAGCAGTCGTAGTACAGACGAGTTATCTTGTGCAGAGGTAACTCAATTGTGCTCAGATTCGACCTATCTGACTCTACACAAGTTAGATACGAGGATACTAGGCATATGACTTCTACAGCGCAGTTGGTCGTTCGGTCGTCAGTTCGAGTCTGAGGGTCGAACACTCAGCAATGGGTCGTTGGGTCGTAACGCGGTTAGAGTCTGTGTTCGATCGAACAGTCGTATGGAGGCTCGAAAGGATGGATGCTCGAACGCGTGGCTCGGCACTTCGGTCGTTCGATACAGATGGAAGATCGCTCGGTCGAAGGGAGCCCATTGGGATGCGGCCCATTAGGATACGGTGGTGACCCACTAGGATGTGGCATCATTAATTGCGTAGAGCGGTGATTGGATAGGATATCGTAATTATCGGGATTTGTATACTTAGGAATTCCTAACCAATGATGAGACCTATTGTAACCTATGGTTATAAATAGGGGGGTTTTAGGTTAGGGTTTCGCGTGGAACACATTGTATCCTTTGATAGAGCCATCATTATGAGAGCCATATTTAAGAGATTGTATTGTGAGCTTTTGGAGAGATCATTGTGTGCTTCTTCTTCGTTGGACGAAAATTGAAGATTTGTATTTGTTTCTCTACTTTCGTAATAAAGTTCACCGGTATTTTCCCTTGGCCGGACCACGACTTAAAAGCAATCTTATTTGTGCTGTTTGTGTTGCTGATCTTTCGTCCTCGGTCCCCACGATCCTAAGTTATTCCGATGCGTGTGTACCTTGTCTTACTACATCTCTTGTTGGTGGGAGCAGGTGATTTCGGGCGCACAACAAATTGGTATCAGAGCTGTACGGTGTTGGAGATCAACGTAAAAGGTGAAAATGAGTAGTAGTGGCGATGATGATTCCTCAAAGGCGTCGACTTCTAGGTATTCTTCATCTTCTCGGACTATTGTGTCTAACACAAAGTTCGAAATTGAGAAGTTTGATGGTAAGATCAACTTCTGTATGTAGAGATGCGAAGTCATGGATATCTTGAACCAACTTGGTCAAGATATCGCATTAGACGAGAAGTCGACTGGCATGTCCGATCAGGAGTGGAGAACTCTGAATTGGAGTGCATGTGGCATCATCCGCCGGTATTTGTCAAAGGAGAAGAAATATCCATATACGGAGGAGACAAGACTAAGCAAGTTCTGGAAGGAGCTCGGCGACAAGTACATGAAAAAGAACATCCAGAACCGGCTACACTTGAAGAAGAAGCTTTTCGGTTTGAAGTTAGCCGATGGGTTTCTATGGAGAATATATCGACTACTACAACAAGCTTCTTACCAACCTGAGGAACGTCGACGTGAAGGTCGACGATGAAGACAATGCGATGATTCTCCTCAAATCTCTACACATCGAGTATGAGTACTTGGTGTTGGTTCTTACTAATGGTAAGGAATCGATCACATTCGAAAAGGTGTCCAACGCTCTGACGAGCAACGAGTTCAGGAAAAACGATGGCGATACCAGCAGCCGAACTTCGAGCGATGCTCTTACAGTCGTAAGGGGTCGTACTGTTGAGAAGGGTGGAGATAGAAGTGGGTATTTCATATCCAAGTACAGAGACAAGACAAAGGGCCCTTAGCACAAGGTGGCGAAAGACCAATGTGCTTTCTGTCGAGGACACTGGGTCAGAGATTGACCAAAGGTGAAGAAGCACGACGCAACTGCCAACGTCGGTAAGGGCGTTGAGATCGAGGAGTACGTATTGGTTGGTGCTTCGGATGGCGGGACGTCAGATGGTTGGGTGCTCGACTCCAGTTGCTCGTTTCATATGATGCCACATCGAGAGTACTTTACGATCTTCACTGAAGGTGATAAGTGTACAGTCTTTATTGGGCGACGACCAAGCCTATAGCAAGGCAGGTGGCGGGACAGTGCGGATGAGGATGGACGACGGTGTTACATGAGACATCGAGAAGGTATGCTTTGTTCATGACCTAAGGCGTAATCTCATATCGCTTGGTTCACTCGAAGCCAAGGGTTGCTGAGTGACCATGGAGAATGGAGCTCTGAGGGTGACCAGAGGAGCAATGATCGTGATGAAGGAGAAGCGACAAGGCAATCTCTATTACTTGGATAGTTCGATCGTAGCTGGCACATCGGCCTGACTCGTGAGGCTGAGGTGGATAACTCAATGTTATGGCACAAGCGACTAGGTCATGTGGACGAAGAAGCTTTACAGAAGCTTATCGTTGGGGGTCGTCTAAGAGGAGCTAAGACCAGAAGGATCGAGTTTTGTGAGCACTGTGTTTGGGAAACAGACACGTGCTTCATTTGGGACGGCCATCCACAGTACAAAGAGAGCGCTTGCCTATGTACACACCGACATATGGGGCCCAAGTAGAACGGCCTCATGGAGAGGGAAACACTACTTTGTGTCGTTCATCGACGACTACTCGCGCATGGTATGGGTGTTTTTGCTGAAGTCGAAGGACCAAGTTCTTAGCACTTTCATCGAGTAGAAAAAGCTGGTCGAGACTCAGACTGGTCGGTGAGTCAGGCGTCTCCGAAGTGACAACGGTGGTGAGTATAGGTCAGATCTCTTCGAAAGTTCTGCAGATCGAAAGGGATACAGAGACACTACACCGTTGCTGGTACGCCGTAGCAGAATGGGGTAGCAAAGAGGATGAATCGAACTTTGCTGGAGAAAATTCGATGCATGCTTTTCACAGCTCGCTTATTGAAGGAGTTTTGGGCAGAGGCCCTGGCGTACGCAACCTACTTGGTCAATCGGCTACCATCTACTGCATTGGAAAGAAGACCTCTTTTGAAGGATGGTCGGAAAAGCCAGTTTTCGACTATGGATCACTTCGAGTTTGGAGCTGTTCTAATTACTATGCCGTGAAGGAAGACAAACTCGATGCTCGAGCCAAGAAAGCAATCTTCTTGGGCTTCAACAGTGGTGTCAAGTGATATCGACTGTGGTGTCTGCCACAGAGGAAGGTGATCATAAACAGAGATGTAACGTTTGATGAGTCGGCATTACTAAAGCAGGAGCATGAGCCAAATGTGGAGGTCGAACAGACACAATTGAACTAGGTTTTCGACAACGTGTCGAATACTCCACAATGGTCGATTGACGACTCGGATCAACCCACACCAAAAGTAGCAGAAGACGGTGTCCAGACCGTTGCTGGTGAAGTTGGTGGCTCAATCTCGGTTGGTGGAGATAGCTATTCTCCAAGGGTCGTTCAGTCAAAGGATTCCATAGCAGTGTCGAGGCCGAGGCGTGAGATAAGAAAACCAGCAAGGTACTCGAAGTTGGTTTCATTTGCCTTTTCAGTAGTATGTATCAATGTTCCCACCTCTTTCAGTGAGGTGGAGCATTCCGAAGACCAGAAGCGGTGGAGAAATGCAATGAATAAAAAGATGGAATCATTGACTAAGAACAACACATGGGATCTTGTGGAGCTTTCAAAGGGCAAGAAGGCAATTAGGTGTAAGTGGGTCTACATCAAGAAGGATGGGTCGAATCAGGAGATGTTTGTTATAAAACTCACCTCGTAGCGAAGGACTTCGCACAGAGAGAAGGCATTGATTACAATGAGGTCTTCTCTCCTGTGGTGAAGCATTGCTCGATTCGAATCCTGTTGTCATTGGTTACTCAGTTCGACCTTGAACTGGTGCAGCTGTATGTCAAGACGGCGTTCTTGTATGGAGAGCTTGAAGAGGAGATCTATATGGCTCAGCCCGATGGCTATGGAAGTGATGACGGCCGTGCATGTCGATTGAAGAAGTCACTCTACGGGTTGAAGCAATTACCACGACAATGGTATAAGCGTTTCGAACGCTTTATAACGGATGATCAATGGTATGTTCGCAGTCTCTATGATCATTGCGTGTTCTATCGGAAGTTGGTTGACAAGTCCTTCATCTATCTTCTGTTTTATGTCGATGACATGCTCATAGCTTCATCGAATAAAAAGGAGATTCGAAGATTGAAGTCTCAATTGAGTTCTGCATTTGAGATGAAGGATCTGGACGAGGCACAAAGAATTCTTGGGATGAAAATCGCAAGAGATCGAAGTGAAGATAAAGTTCATCTTTCACATAGTCGCTATTTGAAGTCTGTTATACAGAAGTTTGGTTGTGAGAAGATGAAGACTGTAGTTACTCCGCTTGCACATCACTTCAAACTCAGTGCCGAGCATTGTCCGAAGAACGAATAGGAGAAGAAGTTATGACAAGCGTACCGTATGCCAATGCGGTAATGGCCTTAATGTACGTCATGGTATGTACTCGACCGAATCTATCACATGCAGTCAACATGGCGAATAGATACATGCACAATCCGCGGAAGGAGCACTGACGAGCAGTGCAGTGGATCTTGTGTTACATCAGTGGTACGATCAACGTCGGACTGACATATAGCCGAAGTGTTCATGGTATGCACACTGTCGGGTATGTTGATTCTGACTATGCATGCGACTTGAATGGGAGGCAATCGATGACAGGCTACGACTTCACCCTGTCAGGCGTCCTAATATGTTAGCGGAGTATCCTTCAGTCTACGGTGGTCTTGTCTACTACGGAGGCGAGTATATGGCATTGACTGAAGCGGTAAAAGAGATGATATGGCTGATGGGCTTGGTGGATGATCTGGGAGTCTACCAACAGCTGTACGATGTCGATTGTGATAGCCAGAGTACAGTGCACTTGGCTACGAATCAGATCTTCCATGCTCGTACGAAGCATATCGATGTGAGATTCCACTTTGTCAGGGACTATGTGGGAGAAGAAGATGGCATCAACTTGCTGAAGATCGGAACAAATGATAACCCGACGGACATGCTGACGAAGATTGTATCAGGAGTCAAGTTCAAGCATTGTTTGGACTTGCTTAATGTGGTTCCTCGAAGAAGTTGACGACGGCCCCAGGAGGGGGCATTGGGCTCGGTGGAGCCAGTTGAGGTCGTTAGAGCCAATCGTAGCCCTTAGGGGCATTGTGTCTTGAAAGATTCAAGCCAATCCCAGGAGAGGATAGTCGTAGCTCGGTAGAGCATTTGGTCATTCGGGACATTTGGTTCTTTGAAACAAAATAGGGGGAACACCATTCGATGCTACACCAAGGTCGGTGAGGATCGTCCGTTGGATGGAGGCTCGAATCTCGCCAAGGTGAAAATTTGTGGAGAAGTTGGCTCGATTCGGCGCAGAAAGAGAAGTCGTAGTGCAGACGAGTTATCTTGTGCAGAGGTAACTCGACTGTGCTCGAATTAGACTTCTCTGTCTCTGCAAAAGTCAGATACGAGGATACTAGGCGTGTGGCTTCTACAGCGCAGCTGGTCGTTCGATCGTTCGGTCGTTAGTTCGAGTCTGAGGGTCGAACGTTCAGCAATGGTTCGTTGGGTCGTAACACGATTAGAGTCCGTGTTCGATCGAACGGTCGTATGGAGGCTCGAAGGATGGATGCTCGTACGCGTGACTCAACACTTCAGTCGTTTGATACAGAAAGAAGCTCGCTCGGTCGAAGGGAGCCCATTGGGATACGGCCTATTAGAATGCGACGGTGATCCACTAGGCAGCATTAATTACGTAGAGCGGTGATTGGATAGGATATCATAATTGTCGGGATTCGAATGCTTAGGAATTCCTAGCCAATGATGACATCTATTGTAACATAGGGTTATAAATAGGGTTTTAGGTTAGGGTTTTGTGTTGAACACATTGTATCCTTTGAGAGAGCTGCCTTGTGAGAGCCAACTTTGAGAGATTGTATTATGCGCTTTTGGAGAGATCATTGTGTGATTCTTCTTCATTGGACGAAGATTGAAGATTTGTAGTTGTTTCTCTCCTTTCGTAATAAAGTTCACCGGTGTTCCCCCTTGGCCAGACCACGGCCTAAAAGCAATCTTATTTGTGCTCTGTTTGTGTTGCTGACCTTTCGTCCTCGGTCCCCACGATTCTGAGTTATTCAGCTGCGTGTGTGCCTTGTCCTGCTACATCTCTTGTTAGTGGGAGCATGTGGTTTCGTGCGCACAACACTTTGTAGCACCACAAAAGGCCTCTAAAACTTATAAAGACTTAATCCAGATGATCGAGGCAAAAATTTCGTGCAAAAAGATTTAAAACAGTTGAAAAATCATCAAAATATGCTGAAATACTATTGAAATACTAAAAATAAAAAAACCTAAAAAGTGAAGCCGCACTCTACTAGTTGCTTGGCTCAACTAAAGCCACTCTAGTGGTCAATTGCTGGTCTGAGCCGTTGATTAATCAATAACTTAATTAGCTCCGATTTGCTAGGGTTAGCTCAGTTTCGGCTCAATCAACTCAACTAAGCCGATGAGCAGTATCGGCTCAGCTAAACCGATAAAAAGTATCGACAACTGAAGATCGGATTGGCTCGTCAGCATGTCTCAACAATAGATACAACTTGAACTTGCTTCTGTTGATAATCGATACTCGATACTGATGTATTTTCCAACCAGGTTCGCTAGCGTTATCGTCAATTCAAGGTGCTATATCTTCTCCTAGAGGCAACGCACCTGATGGTATGCTCAGCATGTCTTGTTTGTCGTCTGAAAGGATGGCGTTGTCAAAGAATAACAATGATGTCGATGGTGACGGTCACTGACAGTGATAGTGATGGTTTTGGATGCTAAATGTGGCTGCAGTAGCATCGGTTGTCTGCGAGGGAGGTGGAGACAGATGCAGGGTGGACCAAGGGTGACAAAGGCAATGGTGGATGAGGGCGGGAAGTTGGAGTTCAGGTTTGAGATGGGGTGGCGATGGCACGAGAATGAACAAGTTTAGTGGTTTTCATTTTCTTTATGTTTCTTCGGTTTTTTATTTCGTTTTATTTTCTCTCTATTTTCTCACTTTTCTCTCTTTTCTTGATTGAATTTGTTTTAAATCTAAAATGATAAAGAAGAGAATATAAAGAGAAAAAGAAAAAATAGGTTTTTTATTTATTTTTTAAATCCAAATTCTAATTAGAAGAAATAGTGATGTCGATGAAGGAAAAAATAAAAAGAAGCCAGATTTTGGCTCTGATACCAAATTTGATACAAAACAAAAGCAGAAAGATATTGTGATGGGATTTCAAGAAAAAAGAAAATTAAGAATTTGATAAAATTTTCGGGTCTCACATCCTAAAAATTAGACAATCACTAATTCACACGTGAAGATTTTTCAGACCACTCACCTAGTCAATCAAACACACTCTTGCACTCTCATGCGAAAGATTTGATTTTGAAAAACTTAAAATTTACACCAAAATTTCAATTTTTATTCAACTCTTTCTAAAAATAAAATAAATTTGTAACCTTTATATAGTTTTACAACTTGACTTTCATAATTACATCCAATATGAGATTAAAACTTCAAAATAACTAAAAGTTCCAAAATAACTAAAAAACTCAAAAGGACTCAAACTCTATCTCAAATAAAATAATTAAAAGACTCAAAGGACTCAAACTCTATCTCAAATAAAAATCTAAAAAAATTCTATCTCAAGTTCAACCCAGATGGATCCTCATCATTGGCTCAATCAAACTATTAGGATGGATGATGTAGAACAAAGCAGATAAAGATAGCCTTAATAAATAAACCAAGTATCAGACGCTTCTTTTGGTGGATGAGATGAACTAATCACAATATGAGACTAAAAGTAGTAAAAGAATGTTTGAAAATTGCATTGGATGAGTCTTTTTCTCGTCAGTGGAGACCAGCATCTTTCGTAACTTTATTGCAAATTCGTGGAAGAACTTTGATCAGAAGCAAAAAAAGATCAGGGAACTGTTCAAATTTGAAAACACTACTATTTAGCTTTAATGACAGCTGTAATCAAACTTTAATAACATGATGGCAGCTTCCAATAAAGAACAATCCATGTTCTTACACCATATGTTTCCAAGGATAATTAACTTCGCACCATAACACGATTTACATAAAGTAACCTCTTTAAGAAAGAGGAACAAGAATTTAGCATGTGTTGGATGCTTTTAGAGAACTTGAGCAAATATCTGCAACTGGAGCTAGGAACAGGAATTGTAACAATCAATTGGCATGAAAAGGTTCTAAATTCTTGATTAGGTATATTATCAACTTATTACATTCTGACATATGGATCTTATTTTGGATGAACATTTTTGAACTAGACCAGCCGAAGCCATACCTGTCAATGCCTGAAGCAAATTCATCCGAAAATTATACACCTTAAGCTGATGAGTGTTGCTATGAGCTTATTTTTGCTTAAATTGTTTTCACTAGTTCGCTAATTGCTTAGATGGATAATAATTTCTTAAAAATCTAAAACAAAACTTATGCAAACAAGTAACACTGTAGAATCACTTAATAATAATAAATGTGTGTGTGTGTGTGTGTATAGAGCAAAAAATGTACCTAAGAATGACCTCGGGTAGAGATACCTGAGCACATCCCCGCTGTTCGGGGTTTGTGAGTATTTTTTTTTTGAAATTTTTTTTGCAGTAGGTAGATATACTTGTTATGTAGCTCCCCACAAAATTTCAGGTCAATCCAACACCGTTTGAGCCTCCGTTCATCGATTTCAAAAACGTTGCGCAAAACTGTCCAGAATACGTTTTTGAAATCGATGAACGGAGGCTCAAACGGTGTTGGATTGACCTGAAATTTTGTGGGGAGCTACATAACAAGTATATCTACCTACTGCAAAAAAAATTTTCAAAAAAAAATACTCACAAACCCCGAACAGAGGGGGTGTGCTCAGGTATCTCTACCCGAGGTCATTCTTAGGCACATTTCCCTCATATATATATATATATAGGAAAATTTTCAAATGAGAACATTTCGCACCGTGCGAAAATGATTTTAGTTTTTTTTTTGAAATTTTTTTTTTCAAAAATTCTTTTTTCCACCCTCATTATATGTTGTTATACCCCCCTCAAAAAATAATGGTTGAGAAATAATGTCATTTAGCCTTCGATCAAGGCATTTCATCAAATTCGCACGTTTTGAGACCGTTAAATTTGTAGCTAGTGGATGGGTGCTCTAATCCCCAACGGGTTCACCCATTATTTTCCCGGTGGTATATAATTGTATGGATTAAAAATCAAAAAAAAATTTGAAAAAAAAATTTCAAAAAAATGATAAAATTCTTTTCGCATGGTGCGAAAAGCCCCTTTTTCGCAATGGAAGATTGCCCTATATATATAGAGTGATCTTCGGGTGCGAAAAAACCCGTGCGAAAGCCCGTGCGAAAACTTATTTTAGTTTTTTGAAATTTTTTTTCAAAAATTCTTTTTTTGATGTTTAATCCATACAATTATATACCCCAGGGAAAATAATGGGTGAACCCGTTGGGCATTAGAGCACACATCCACCCGTTACAAATTTAACGGTCTCAAAACGTGCGAATTTGATGAAAGGGAAACCTAAAAGGTTTGCCAGTTAATAAGGATCGAGACTTATGTGGTCACAATTGAAGGTGAAGGCTAAGCAGCCGGGTCTGACCAAATCAAAATTGACCACTCAGCTAGAAAATAATGGTGATGGCTAATTTAACAAAAGAGGTGGTCACTTGCGGACCTGAATTGGGAAATGATTTATGCAACCAAAATAAAAATTTTGGATGAAGGTTTTCTGTTGTTGTCCTTTTAGGGGGGGTCTCATTTGGCACTGACGGAGTCCGCATTTCAAAATACATTGAGAAGGGACTACTCTGCACTGCAATGCGGTTGTGCAGAAAATGCATGGAGGCTGAGAAACAAGTAGGCAAACAACTTATACTACATATAATGGGTTCACAACTATCATAGAGAGCTTATGGATGTATTGTATGTAGAAAATCGTTATCATATTTGTTTTTCTACTATATAGTATTTTTGACAGTTGACAATATCAATGCAGTTGATCTTACCACCTACCGAATTCAGTAAGGAAGTCAGAGTCAACTCTATATAGGAATATGTTGAATTGACAGCCATGGAGGTTGGTTAAGACTTATGTCCTTTACTTAGCTTTTGAGTATAAAGCCCCGGACGACCATTAGTGACTACAGCAAGCAAGCATTTTTTTTGTTTTTTTGTTTTTTGTTTTTGTTTTGTTATGTTTTGTTTTTTTTTTTTTTGGGGGGGGGGGTGTGTTTTATTTCTCGCATACGTAAATTCTGCATTTTTCAAGAGTAAAAATTGCTACTTGGACTCTACTTATTGGCATGCAACTAGAGTCAAAAGCATTACGCATGCTCAAGATACCTCTTCCATTGCATACTTTCCCAAGTATTATAAAAAGCCGAGGCAGTCATGGTTGTTTTTGGCTGTCGGGGTGACTGTGCAGGGGCCAAGTACCCATACCACCCACCCCCTTCAACACGCAAAACCAAAAAATAGCCTATTGGGGGGAGCATTTTTGAATTTTATTTAGCAGTGTCTACATCTTTGTTAGTGTTATTCCTTTTATCGCATGCTTGCCTTCATCTAGAAGGGCCGTTGTGCTAAAGAGAATGATTATAACTTTAAACCTTCCAAAGTATTGATAAATTAATACTTTGTAAGTTAAAATGCATCAACCACTAATCATTCTCTGAATTTAGGCGCATACAAATATTAGCATGTTATATGCAATACTAATTCGAAGTATTTCCAATAAATGTATTATCGTTCATTTGCCTCCTTTTTTATTTAGGCACACATTAATCAAACAATACTTCTTGTTTTTCCATTTCCTTTTTTGGGGTTTTTTTTTCAGGGAGGGTGTCTATCAGACTGATCAAATTTTACTTATGTTGTTTTTTTCTTTTTGGATTTGTTTTAATACAAATCAAATTAGATAACATATGTAATTATGTAAATGTTCATAACCCTGCTTGATTTTGAATCTACCGTATGTCTGACTCCCTTAGGATTTATGTCTGGTGCTCCCCATAATTCCGTGATCATTCAATAATTTAAAATGTACTGGCAATGCTACGGAACAGTTGATACCGAAAAGCTAGAACAAAACTGATTGCAAGTGCAAAATAAAATCACATGAATCACATTTTTCCCCATGATTTCAATGGTAACAACACCGTGATATTGCAGATTCCGAAGAATTCACAAAAATCAGTAATAGTGAGGAGGCTTTTTCAAGATCTCATCTTTCATCATGTAAAGGCCGAGATCACGAATTCGACTCAGAATTAGCATAACGATGGTCCAAACCCCCCAATGTCTCCATAAGGCGCAAAACGTTCACACAGAATTAGGGCAAATTTTGCCAAAACAATTGAAACAGATTAGAGTTTTTTTTGAATGACCTGAGCGATGTTTATAATGAACTCGCGGAACTTGGGATGCCTGCCGGCCTCCTTCTTCAACCTCGACGCGAACGGCTTGGAGGCCGTCTTCAGCACGAGCGTCCCGAGCTTCACCACCGGCAGGATCATTTTTGACCTTTCCCTTTTTACCCTGTGACAAGCGCGATCTTACGAGCAAACGGACGGGTGTAATATGGGTATTTCGGTCATTTCTCGTATCGGCCACCGGAGACAGCTGGGCTCTCTTTCGTTTATACGAAGTTGAGGACTTGTGGCCCAAGAAAGAGAAAATCTAACGGACTAGATCAAATGCCCACAATTTTATAATTTTGTGTTATTATTTTCCTTTGGTATACGTTAACTAGAAATTGCCCGTGCACTTGGTGCATCGAGCAAAAATAACCGCCAACCAACATGATCTCAATGCATGCGCGGATTCGAGAAGGAGCGAAAAGCGTGGGTGTACATGTCGGCAGCGTCGGATGGTAAAAGGTGAGCGAATGTACGGACAACCCAAAAACCAACACACACAATCAGGACACGACACCGACACTGGATTTTTCGATAAGTGCAAAAACGGGTGAAAATGAGAAGAGTAGTTATGGGTGAGTTTATTGTCTTGGGGTTTTTGGTTTTTTTATTGGAGGTGTGATTTTGTGTGTTTTGGGTTTGGGTGTGTGGGTTTTGGGTTGGGTGGGGTTTTGGGGTTTTTGGGTTTTGGTTTTAAGGAGGTTGTCTCATATGGCGATGTTACATTGCCACATAGGACAAATTCAAAAACATCCCTTAATTGTAATAAGGATTTTGAAAAAAGAGTTGTTACGCGCACATACCACCGCTTTGCTCTGCGCACAACCGTTCTTACTTTCTACTCCCCGCACGACCATTTACACACAATCGTGTTTAATTCTTTTCAACCTTTTGGCAATGCCTGAAGTAAATTGCCTGAAGCCATAACTGTCAATGCCTAAAGCAAATTCATTCGACACCATTTGCATCATTTACACCCAATTACCTGAAGCCATACCTGCCAATGCCTGAATTAAATTCTTTTCAAACGTTTGGCAAACACTCAAAAGTAGCATGTTGAATCCACTTGGAATGCGAAAACTTTTAAACCCATGATGGAGTCGACTACCAATGGAGGGAGTCTACTACCAGAGTGTAGTCTGCCGAATTTTAGTGTTGTGTTTTCTAACTTTAAATGGGTTTTCAATGCCTATTGGATTCATACCACACGGTGACTTATGCCCATTAAGAGGATTTGATCCCAACCATTGCTCCGTTAGGTCAATGGACTTTATTCCTCATCCTCTTCCTCAAGAATTCACAAAACCACATCTCCCAAAACCATAAGGTAGCCGACTGCTTATTTAGAGCTTTCTCTTGGGAATTCTTTCTTGATCCTCTTGCTTCTCTCTTCCTTGGAGCTCAATTCCTCTAGGATTTCTCGTATTTTCAAGGAGTTCTTATTCAACAATGTAATATCCTTCCTCTCCTTTCAATATTTCATACTTTCATCATAGAAATCATGCATAAGAAGGTTGTTGTTATCAAGAGGAGAAAAGTTGATGAAACTACACATGCTCTAACTGAGAAGGAAGTGATTCAGTCGTATCTTGCTAGGGGTGAGCACGGTTTGCTCAAACCACCCGAATCGGACCGGACCGAACCAGACCAAGTCAAAAAACCGAACCGAACCGCTCTCCATCGGTCTGGTTTGTTCTCAATCGTTGGAAACCGCCACTTATATGGTCTGTTTTGGTTTCACCCTGTCGAAACCGCTTAAACCGAATCGAATCGACTCCAAACATATATTATATATTGTGCTGGAAATCTGTTGGGATTTTAACACTAGTCACTAGGAACCCTAGCCTAAGGCCTTTAGACTAAGCGGCGCCGCGCCGGCCCTATTTGGCTATATGCCCTCTTCAATCTACAGCCTTCACTCTTCAGAGTTCAGACTTCATTCGTTTTTTTCCCGTTTGAGCATCGCTAATTCTCCATGCACTTAATGCATCATATAGCCTTCTTTAACCTGGAGAAGAAAATGGGATATGCTTAGTTGACAATGCGATAGTGTGGGACGTTCCAATCTGTAGAAACATCAGTGAATTAACATGATCAATGCAATTCAGCATCAAATACCATTTTGATACAACTTCTAGTGATGAATGCACCCTAACTGCTATAGAAAAATGAAAATACACAGAACAATAATAACCGCACCTGGCGCAGTCACAGTTAGAACTCCTGCAAGCGATGCAGTGCCTAATTTTCCCTGGTTTGGTAAGGAGCACATAAATGAAGCCATGTGATAAATTATTTTAATGACAAATTTGTTGGAAGATTGTTAGGAGAAGAGTGTAAACTAAGCTCCAAATTAGGAGTCACCATGGCCCAAGCCATGGCTCTCTATATATTCAATTAGAGCATGGGAGTCCAAGGGACTCACCACTAACTTAGTGGGGAGTAATGGTGAGATGTTGAGGGGGGAGGCCAAAGGCCTCCCTCAACTCACAACACTCCCCCTCATCTCTCCATTACCTTGGGTTAAGCATATGAATACTTCAGGATTCAGTATGCTAATGGGGTGGATACTTCTGGATCCAGAGCCACTGTGGTTGCCTCGTTAAAACCTTAGCTGAGGAAAACCCAGTGGGAAAAAAAACCAGCAGCTTAAGGGAAAAGAGTACAACTATCGAGGGACTCCCCCTGATCTGTACAAGCTTCAGGCTTGCAGATCTCCTATGTATCTATACAATCATCTCCTATTCATCTATACATCCATCATGTTCTGAAAGAAAATACAATCATCACTCATCTATACAAGTTTCGCTCATCTAGCGGCTATATTAAAGCAGTGGCGTTCTGGAGTGGAATTCTCTTCGAAGTTTGGTAGATGACGCCACTAAAGTATTCATTGAATCAGTCTTCAGTGTGTCTGCGAGGTACTGCTGGTCCTGGCTGAGTGTTTTCAATACTTGCTTCTTGGATGATGAGCTTCTCAGAAGATGTAGACATTGGATGATGATGTGTAGATATTTAGGAGGTGGCCGGCCTATTGTGTTTTAGTCATCGCGATGATCTTTAAACATGCATATGCGATATATATTCCTTGACCCTTGGAAGTTGCGCAGAAGCAGCTTATCCTTGGTCTAGTGGTGCTCTCCAGGGCAACACTTTATCTGGTTAACAACTTTACTGCAGACGTTCTATCAAAGACACGTGCAGTTGGCCAGATAAAGAAGTGTAACAATTACACTAAAGCTAGGCTCTTCGGGACCTAGGATGTCCTCCCCCTCTTCCAGCTACTGGAAGGTGTCATAAATAAGCATACATTTTTAATAGGATGCAAGTGGACATCATTCTTCATAAACTCCAGGTGTATGAAGGATATTAAAGGATTCCACCACGAAAGTGTTAAATATATAAGCCGAGATAATACCTTGTTATACCTAGGTTTTTCATTTACAAGGTATGCTTAAAGTTATCTGTTACCTAAATGGTCTCTGCAGGAGATCCTATTAGCTTTAAGTCGACCACATATACGGCGAATATTACAAATCCTGTCAACGATCTTTCGAAAAAGATACACAGGCAGAATATTGCTAAGATCAACTAATGATCTTTGTAGCCTTTATGGAGAAGACGTTTCTACGTCTCTCTTTCATATCTGGGGGTAGAGTATACCCTTCTGGAAGTTTTATATAGATCTCTATATCTATATTGCCGTATATATATGCAGTCACAACGTCCATGAACTGCATGTATTGGCTTTTTCAGAGAAGTGTAGGCTTAGTAGGAAAAAGATCACATTTCCTTCATTTCAATTTATTTATGAAATCCGAATTATATTCCACAGGTTTTTACACATTCAGGTGTATGGACTACTGGTCCAAAGACTTTGCTTTTCAAGAGTGAGTCCAGCTCTACTCTTATTGCCTCGTCCCACTTTGGCCATTCTATGCGTTTACGCTATAGAAAAGTGGGTAGACGTCATCGTCGTATTCAACGACGTGAACGGCAATAGCGAAAGCAAAACCGTTGTCGACGACTGTGCTATATATGTCCAGTACCTCTCCAGTACGTACGTAATATAATGATCTTTCTCCTGTTGTTTCCTCTGCAGGGGAAATTAGGAGGGGAGAGGTTGCTGGTCTGAGCTCAGCATCCTGTGGTTGGATCATTTTGATATATCCAGGAATCTTCCTATTATGAGGAATTTTATATTTTGAACCTGGTAGGCGTCCTCTTTTCAATTGAGGTACAGCCAATTCTGCTGCCGGTGGATTGCATCCATCTTTGGGAATGTCAATCCTAGCTGGCGTGTTGGCAGCAGGGACGTGTGAACGAACAATCTTCTGGTTGTCCGCAAATTTATCTGTCAATTGATGTACTTTAGTCTGAATGTGAAGGATCTTCTGGATCTCAACTACACAGAAAAAGTATGCGGATCATCGCGAGATGAGGACTTTTGTGTCCCATGATATGGTCTCAGAAGCTTCAGGCTTCTTTAGTCTGCGTGCCTATTTCAATGAGATTTTGCTCATCAAATTCACATTTATCAAGACTTGGTGGTAAACCATAAGCAAGCAGCATCAGCAATAAGATATGGCAACAAGCGGGCCGTATCGTGATAAGCGATGCGGAATGCAGTGTGATGGTCCCTAAACATCAACAGGCAAATGCGATTTTATAATGGACATGAAATCCATTGGAGTCTCTTTACCAGAGACTCTGCTAACCCGTTATGAGTTTGAACATGCTGCATGATGTTCAATTTTAATGCCAGTTGTTTGGCATGAGTCTTGAATGATATGTGTAGTAAATTCACCCACATTATAAGCTTTTGAGAAAGCTAGGTTGCGAGCGAATATAAAGGCACACATAAGACCATCTAGTAGATGCATATATCAGTACAGTAATGAAGTACCGAAAATGGGCCATTTACGGGGTGAATAGGCCCGCAAAAGGTCACCATGTATTCTCTCAATGAAGCCAGGAGACTTTAAACCCACTTTCAGGAGGGAATGTCTCTCTATTAGTTTTTCCTTATGACAAAGGGGGACAAGGAAACTCAACCTTTTGAAGAATCTTCAGGCTCTCCAATGGATTCATTTGATGATGCGTCCATCATTGCTGATCCAGGATGACCAAGTCCATTTTGCCAGAGTTAAAAACTATGGCAAAGAAAGGCACTTCTGGTGCTCAGTCGAGTTGGCTTTCTATAGGATGAATATCTGTAATTATAGGGGCCCGACGGGGGTCCAATGAAATCGTAAGTAGATGGTCTTCTGGCCATTCTCTTGACGAGTTACATATTGATATTCAATATATATTATCCACAATTTTCAAGTTATTTTCTTTAAAAGAAGTATCCTTGAAAATTGGAGATTTCCTACATGTTTAAGAGGAGAATTTGCATCTTATAGTCTCGTTGTATGTGGGAGCAATATCAACGCTACACTAGTGCAACGAGGCACTGTCCACAATATTCCATACTTCATCTATGAGTAAAACGAAATTTTATTTAAGTCAATGAAAAAGACATAAAAGTTCGTACTAAAGCAAATTAAAGATGAAGCAACATTGAATTCTAAATGCATAGATAAAGGATGATGCTCAATCGAGCAAGTCGTCGTTCTCGAAGTCATTTGCAGTGAACATCATTGGGGGCTGAACAGCCGCCAAGTTTGTTTCAGGCAGAGACTTCTGGCTCGCCTGATATAGTTCCTGGAGGTGGCGAGGAGTGCGGTAGATTCTGGACCAATGGCCAGTCATGCCGCATCTATGGCATTTATCCTCCCAATTCTTCTTAGGAAGTGACACTTGGTCAGTGTTCTTTTGCTTCCATATGAAGTTACTCTTTCCTGTATTGTTGTTGTTGGACGGGGGTGCTTCTCCTCGTCCATACTACATCACATCCTTCCCTTTGCTATTATTAGCCTTCTTCTTGTTTTTCCACTTCTGGGGAGAAACGTGGTGGGCTTCAGGGATAGGTGCAGTGCCAGCTGGACGTAAATTATGAGTGGCTAGCAGTAAATCTCGATTATGTTCTACCCTAAGTAGGCATGAGATCAGATCAGAGAATTTCGTGAAGTTGCGTTCACGATACTGCTGCATGAGGATTGCATCTTTCTCGTGAAACGAGGTAAATGTCTTTTCCAACATGCGTTGTTCTGTCACTTCTTCACCGCACAACTTCAGGCGTGAGGTGATATTACGAAGTGCAGAATTATACTCAGCGACGGACTTATAGTCCTGAAGTCTGAGGTTTTCCCACTCATAACTGGCACGCGGTAATATTACATCAATTTGATGTTTATACCGTGCCTCCAGTGCTGTCCATAGCTCCATTGGGTCATCTACCGTTAGGTATTCGGCCTTTAAGGTCCGATCTATATGTTTCATAATGTAGATTATGGCTTTCGCCTAATCCACGTCGGAGACAGTGGTAGGAGTGCTACTGCTAGATGTAGCAGAAGTATCGGCCGCTGCTGGGGCCGAAGGAGGAGCCAAAATGGAGCCAAGGAGGACCATCGAACGCAAGTGGAACTTCAGGTCCACTCGCCAACTCAGGAAATTTTTTTTTTGCAGAATCGAGGACCTCGAAATCGACGTTTGCCAATTTTGCCATTTATCTACGCACTTTAAAATAAGCATGAATTAATTAAAATTGAAATTCACGCATTAAAAATAAGTAAAATGTGGGGATCGGCCAGATACCCAAAAGAATACAAAGTCCAAAGTCCGAATATACAGTCCATAAAGAAGAGAAAAGTACAATTTGGAAACCCAGAATGAGTCCCTATATTTTCCAATTTCTGTCTCCGTCTTCATTTGGTGGTACACCAGTCTTTGGCATTAATACATTTATTCCTCACTTACAAATTCTCTCAAAAAGAAAATAAAATTGCAAGGAATTTTTAAAAAGGGTATCAAATTGGCCGATCCCAAAAATCACATTTTAGCTTATATAAACAACCACGCAGTTTATAATCAGGCACAAAAGAAAACAACCACGCAGGCATATAACACATGCATATATAATATGGAAAAAGAGACTATAAAATATAATAATCTCTCGGACCACGGGGAGACGTCATACACCGTTAGGTTAGTTTACTAACGGCAGAGCGGTCGCAGGATCCTTAAGATAATTATATTTTGAAAAAAAAATCCTAATATTCCATAATTTAATAATAATGCAATAGTGTTATAAATTTAGCAATATGAAAGACTGGGCGATATGCACATGACAAGAAATTAAAATAAATTAATAGTTTGAATGGGGCTGCATGCCCAAAAATATTAATCATTTTACTGTATTATTAACATTTGGGCTGCAGGCCAATTTGCCAAAAATTAATAAATTAATTATATCAATTTGCTTTAACATGGCACCAGGCCCAATTTGTCAAATTACAATATTGTTAATATTTGGGCTTCAGGCCCAGACTTAATTTAAAAAAAATGCAATTGGATTTACTGGGCTTCAGGCCCAATTTTGGTAGGCTAAAAATTTATTAAGTACACAAAAATTTACTGGGCTTCTGGCCCATAGAATATATGTGCATTTGTGACTAATGGGCTGCAGGCCCAATAAATAGGTTATCTATTTTATTTAAATTTAAACAAAATAGAGCCATTAAGCCAATTGTTGGGATGTGGAATGCCAAAACCCCCCCAAACGTAAGTCTGACCCATCAACTCCTTTTTACAGAGAGGTTAGAAAGAATCCTCTTCTCTCTGTGTTTGGCAAAAGCCCCCCCCCCCCCCCCCCACTGGGGGGGCGGACAACCGGAGGAGGGCGGCGATTTCGAAATGGATTTAAAATGGATTTCGAAATCGGAGGAGGACAACCGGAGGATAACCGGGCAACCGCCTAGGGGGGTCGGCGATTTCGAAAGGCCCCCTCCCCGACACGGGAGGCGGCGACGTGAAGTAACCAAATATTAATAAAATCCATTCGTCGAGGGGAGCCGACCCCGTTTCTCCCCAAATTACCAATATAGATACGCAGAATATTAAAATAAATGCTCTGGTCCCAACTAGTGGTCCCAACTAGTTGTTTACTGTTGTTTCATTTCTAATACTAGTAATTATGTGATTCATCAGTGTATAATCTAATCACGGTAGAACATTCATTCATGATTTGGGAATTTGAGCACCGAAACTATGTTCTTATTGCTGAAGTTTGTTTATATGGTGGGTATGTGATTCTGGTTGGCAATCTTCCAGAAACTTGATTGATTTACAAATAAAGCAAAAGCCATGTTTCCCCAAATTACCAATATAGTGGTTTTTTTTATAGATACGCCGATGGGTTTTTTTTTGTTTTTGTTTTTATTTTAAAGATAATACAATAGCAGTAGATTTAAAATGCCTTTAGATGAAGCATTGTAAAATCATAGCCCAATTAAAAATTTGTTCTAGCTATCTACGGGATTGATAGATATTACCTCTAGATTAAAAAATCTAGGGACGATCGTAAAAATTAAGATCCGTAGATAGTTGCGCTCCCGTTACGCTCCAAAAAGAAATCCCCGTAAAGCTTCGCCGCAATGGATTACCGCAACAACAGATTCCTTCGCGTGTATGAGTTTGATTTTTGGAAGGAGACGGGAAGAAAAAGCTCAAAGATATGAGAGCTAATGTGCTGATAACGTGTTGGAAGATTGTTAGGAGAAGAGTGTAAACTAAGCTCCAAATTAGGAGTCACCATGGCCCAAGCCATGGCTCTCTATATATTCAATTAGAGCATGGGAGTCCAAGGGACTCACCACTAACTTAGTGGGGAGTAATGGTGAGATGTTGAGGGGGGAGGCCAAAGGCCTCCCTCAACTCACAACAAAATTCTATATTTAACAAAATTGGACGAGGGGATCTTCCGTCATCATATGTCTGAACCGCGGTTTCAAACCGAACCAAACCGCTCCAAGCGGTTTTCGTCGGCTCGAAAACTGTCGGTCTGGCGGTCTGGTTTGGTCTGGCCTGTGAGAAACCGCTACTTATATGGTCTGGTTCGGTTTAGGTCCCAAACCGCCGGTTTGGGACCGTGCTCTCCCTTAGATCAGACGTCTGGTTCTGACACATCAGACAACTGATTTGTCAGAAATCATACTAGTCTGACGCACCAACAGTAGATCAAACACCTGATGGTTATTAGCCGTACGTCTGATCTTCTTCAGATTTGAAAAAAAGTTTTAACGGCTGGATTATCAGATGTTTGATGGGGTTATACCAGGCATCTAGTAATCCACAGCTGACAACTGAGATAGAGTGCAACCATTCAAACTTTGATTCAGCCATCTATTGAGAGGATGATGGGGCTTAATCTGTCGTGATAAGATACAGCCCCTGCAAGGGCTGAAAGGTTCAGCCATGCATGAGGAGGGCTAAGTAAATCCAATGAATTCATAATTGCATCCCGCATGTGGCTGAGTTCAAACCCTAAAATAAATAAAAACAAAAAAAGTAAACACAAGAAGGGCAAAAAAAGAAATCCCAAACTCAATATGAACCCCCCCTCCTTCAGCTAACCCTAATCGACCATTCTCCTCTCCACGAAATCCTAATTCGAGGACGCTCTGATCCTTCTATCCATCATTTGTTTCGTCCCGTAAGTTGAAATCCTAGCTCGTTTTCTCTTCCCTTTTGTAATCATTTCTGTTTAATTGCTGAATCCTCTATCCCCAAATCAAAATTGACAAGCATTGAGGCCATGATTCGATCACCTTTTTATTTTGACCAAATTACTCGAATATATCATAGTAATACTGTTAAAGAATAAACTTTACCAAATTCACCAAAAATTTGAAAATGACTTTATCAATTTAGCACACTGGAATGCCATAATTTAGTCCGAAAGGCCTACTTTTGTTTTAACGTGCTGTTGGTTTTTAGGTTTTAATATGTTCATTGCACTTTAATTGAATTACTGGGTCTATCCGGATGGAAGTTTTCGTAACCAAGCATTCAAATGATTGTATTTCTTCATTATATCAGAGATTGATTTGATTTCCTGCGTTTGGTTTGGGAATGGAATGTTGAAACAGGTTGCTAGGCTTTTTCTGATTTAGATTCAGAGTCTCAGTGCAATCGCCGATGGGTGCTCCAAAGCAGAAATGGACAGCGGAAGAGGAAAACGCCCTCAAAGCTGGAATTAGAAAACACGGGGCTGGTAAATGGCGCACGATATTGAAAGATCCAGAATTTAGTGGCATCTTATGTTTGCGGTCTAATGTTGATCTTAAGGTATGGACACCATTACATGTCTTAATCTGTCAAACACACCTTCACGTTGCTAATTTCAGAGGAAGGTTGATGTTCAAATGTGATACTTAGAAACTATAAAAAGTTGATGGAAGATGCTGTGAATTTTACTATGATTGTTGTTTATGAATATATGACTGCCATGTTTTTTTGTAATTATGGAATCTAACAGGACAAATGGCGGAACATGAGTGTGGTAATGAATGGATGGGGATCTCGGGACAAGGCTAGGATAGCCTTGAAAAAGAGCCGCCAGGTCCATAGGCATGACGAGAATCAAATGGTCCTTAGTACTGTAGTTGCAGATTTGTCTGATGAGATTGTTGATGCCAAGCCTCTAGCAATATCAGCTGACGGACTTCAGGTTGCTGCTCCAAAGAAACCAGAGGCAAAGTTAGTGTCTGAATTGCATTTAATTACATGATAGCTTTGGATTAGGATAAATGCATATTTTTTGTATGCATTTCCATTTACTGTCTACATTAGTGTATTCATGTGTAGACTTTACATCTTCTGCTCATTCTAATATT
The DNA here is from genome assembly GCA_030789695.1 of Scilla litardierei. Classification (NCBI taxonomy): domain Eukaryota; kingdom Viridiplantae; phylum Streptophyta; class Magnoliopsida; order Asparagales; family Asparagaceae; genus Scilla; species Scilla litardierei. The sequence goes on from CM061132.1 coordinate 5,547,009, forward strand.
GTTTATGTCCAATCTTCAGTAGTTTCCGCACTTTTTCTTTTTTGTTAATTAGTGAAAGTTCTATTGGAGGAGATACCACAATGTAAGTATCCATTCAATTTTCAAAACAGAGCTGTAGAGATTGATCAATTAAACAGATCAACTAAGACAATATAAGGTGCAATTGTTGTGTTTTAGGACCTCCTTAATTTTTTGCACGAAATATTTCTCCAATGTTACTAGAAAGATGGTGTGAATAGGGAAAAGCTAGAATAGACTAGGTGTGATCATGTGGCATGAAAGTAGAGAGCCATGTCATTAAGCCAGGTTATTAAAGCTTCCCTACGAGTTTGGTGTGAAAAGCTGAACAAGTGACTTGCTATTTATTAACTTCTAATAACAGTTGGCTTTCTTATAGAATATTAGAGAGTGAAGATGAAGGTAAGAGATGCAAAAGAGTCACGGAGGGGCGTTGAGGAAGGAGATGAGACACAAACATTTCTTTTCGTAAAGTTTAGTCACAACAAAGCACATATTTTTTTGTATTCAATAGAACAATTGGATTTTAATTATCATAACAATTATTTATATACCATGAAAAGAAGTTGATGCCAGATGAAAATGTAGATACTTGCTCTAACTCAGTGTCATTTAGGCTTAGTCTTACCATGGGTGGACGGAGCCTTTATTTACTGGCATAATTGTAGTTTGTTCACTGGATGAAACAGTTTGAATGCCTCTGTTGGCCTTCATTATTTACATCATTGCCATTTCCTTAATGAGAGTCTCCTTTTTTTACTAGCTGTTACGAGTCACAACATTAACATGTTAGCTGGTAGGGAAATGTGACTGGAAAACTATTTCAGGTTACTACAATCGCCATCAAGGATTCAAAGTGAAACATGATTATATTTTGATGTGATTATCACAGATCTTTCAATAACCTTTTCTTTCTCTAGAATCACAAAAGTAACAAAGTGATGTGATCATCACCTATAGGAGGAGGCGCAGACGCTTGGCCGAATCAATGGTGAATTAGTAAATTCGGACCTCGTCGAAGCCTCGACGAGGGTCTTGAGGAGTCATGCGCGGATTTTGGTGCTGGTTTCTTCGGAGGAAGATACCAAGGACTCGACGTGGAGTATGAAGACTACGCCAGATACGACATGATGATCGTTGGCACTTTGGAGATGGATGAGGAGCCGATTGGGGGAGGATGATGGAGATGATAGAGCCCCAGCAGGAGACTATTATGGACTACATTATCCACCTCAACCACGACCATCATCAGGGAAGAGGAGCATTTAGGGGGTTTACTGCTGAGAACATGGTCAGGAAATTGAAGATGTCGATCTTTGAATGCTAGGACCCAGATTGGCGGATCTATAGGCAGAGTGGTATTTTGGGGTATTACAGATTTATGAGGCTGAGTGGTTGAAGGCCGTTGGAGTGTGCTTGGAGGGGGACACTGTCGTGGTACATGTGAAGACATCAGCAATGTCCTTTTCGTTCGTGGGAGGAGTTCAAGACCTTCCTCTTAGACATGTTTAGTGAGACTCAGGGGGAGTATGAGCAACAATATGCTTTGAGGTGGGAGGGAACGGTCAATGATTACTTCAAGAAATTTGGGATACTGGCAGGCCGTGTCTGCGGGGTTTCAGGAGAGTCCTTAAAGCAGTGTTTCTTGAAAGGACTAAAACCCAGCATCCGGATGGAGTTTCGGATTCAGAGGTCCAGTGGGTTATTAGACCAGATGCGCTTAGCGAGGATGGTTGAGGTTAGGCTAGCGGAGGAGCGGCGAGCCAGAGGAGCGTATGTAGGACCTTCTTTTCGTGGACATGTGCCTGCAGGGGGGCAGAAGACTATCACAGGAGGAGCATCGCCCAATAAGGAGAGGGGTGGAGAGGCACGACCAGGGGGCAAATTCGACGTATGACAGAGTTTAAGATACGAGAGAGTCGTGCCAAGGGTCTTTGCTTCAAGTGCGATGAGAAGTTTTCACCAGGGCAACGATGTGACGATCACACTTTGCAGCTGTTGATAGTGAATGACGGGGATGAGGAGGAGGCCGTGGTGGAGCTTGAGGCAAGCGATGGGGATTAGGAGCACCTACATCTGGACATGACGGAGGTATCACTCAACTCCGTGGTGGGGTTCACACCGAACCACACCATGAAGTTGACAGGACGTGTCGTAGAGCAGGACATCACGATGTTGGTAGACAGTGTGGCTACCCACAACTTCATCTCTCGGAGGTTGGTAGATTTGCAGGAGTTGCAGGAACCCCATCTATTTGCAAATAGGAAGAAATGCCTCTATGTGCAGCCTCAGGTGGAATACTTGTGATATGTGTCTGTAGAGGGGGTGTCAACGGACTTGACAAAGATCTCTGCTATGCTGGATTGCCTTGTGAGGTTTCTTGAGACTGACGGGATACTACCAGAAGTTTGTTTAGGGATATAACATGATAGCATGGCCTTTAACAGAGCAGTTGAAGAAGGACAACTTTCGGTGGGGAGATGACACTCTACGTCGTTTGAGGCCTTGAAGCAGGTGATGCCTACGGTGTCCGTGCTCGCACTATCTAACTTCAGCTGACCGTTTGTTATGGAGACTGACGCGTCAGGTTGTGGTCTGGGGGCCGTGTTGATGCTCCAGTGGCCTATTTCAGTCAGGTCCTGACAGCACGAGCGAGACTGAAATCGATATATGAGCGGGAGTTGATGACAATAGTGCTCCATGCAGAAATGGCGTCCCTATCTACTTGGTAGGATTTTCATTGTGTGGATCGATCAGAAGAGTTTAAAGTACTTATTGGAGCAGCACATGGTCACAGAGGAGAACCGGAAGTGGCTTTCCAAGCTCGTTGATTACACATTCAAAATCCAGTATAGGATGGGCTTGGAGAATAAGGCGGTGGATGTCTTGTCCCACAGAGAGTAGATGGTAGAGGTGTCAGCTATTTCAGTGCCAGTCTTACTTGATTGGGAGCCATGAGGAGGGAGATCGAGGCCGATGAGGGGTTGACACAGATATGGGAGGCGCTACAATAGTGGTCAACAGAGCATCCTGATTACGCACTGAGTGGGTGGATGTTGCTGTACCAACGGCGGTTGGTACTACATGGACTTCTCCATATTTTCCCATGATTTTTTCGGAGTTCCATGGCAGTACGGTGGGAGGACATTCGGGGAGTATAGCAGACAATATAAGAGGATGACTAGGGAGCTCTATTAGCCAGGGATGAAGATGGACATCGCTAGGTTGGTGGCAGATTGTGACGTCTGTCAGCGTCACAAGTACCTAGTTATGGCTCCCACATGACTGCTACAGCCGCTAGCTCTTTCGAAGAGGTATGCGAGGAGATCAGTATAGACTTTATTGAGGGGCTACCACGGTCTGAGGGGTTTTCTGTCATATTTGTTGTGGTTGACTGCCTTAGCAAATATGCCCATTTTATAGCCATGCGGCACCATATACAGTAATGACGGTTGCAACCGCATTTATGAAGGAGCTAGTCGGCCTACATGTGTTCCTAGTATCAATTGTCTCCGACAGAGTGTTCATGAGCAGTTTTTGGAGGGAGTTATTCAAGGTATATGGAACGACACTGAAGAGAAGTACGGCATATCATCCACAGACTGACGACCAGACAGAGATGGTGAATAGGAGCGTCGAGACACACTTGCGCTGTTCTGTCTCAGATTCGCCGAAACAGTGGGCCAAGTGGTTATCATGTGCAGAATATTGGTACACAACTTCCTACCATTTGGCGGCACTGTGCACACCTTTTCAAATCCTCTATGGTCGAGACCCCCATACTTGATCAACTACAGCTACAGCTTGACCCAGTGTCCTAGGTGGAGCAGGGGAGCGTGATAAGGTGTTGGAGGAGCTAAAGAGGCACTTGACTTGGACACATCAAATCATGAAGGCAAAGGCAGATTGGCACCGTAGGGATGTGCAGTTTGAGGTCGGGGACAAAGTATATCTGAATCTGAGGCCATACCAACAGAAGACTTTGGCACATCGTGGAATGAGAAGATGGCAGCACGCTACTATGGCCCATTTGAGATTGCAGCGAAGATTGGAAAGATGGCTTACTGACCGAGTCTACCGACGACATCCACCATCCATCCAGTTTTCCACGTGTCACAGATGTGGCACACCGTTGGGGATCACACACTCTCACTCTTCCACCCACCGTGACCGACGACATGGAGGTGTTGCTGGAGCCATTGGAGGTCAAGGGGGTTCGACATGGCACTGCAGGGACTCAGGAGGTGCTTATCAGATGGCAGAGACTACCAGATTACGATGCTACGTAGGAGTCTCACGAGATGATCAGACAACAGTTTCCAGACTTCCATCTTAAGGACAAGATGGCTCTCGTGGGGGAGTAATGATGTGATCGTCACTTATAGGAGGCGTGGACACATGGTTGAATCGGGGGGCGAATTAGTAAATTCTGAACTTTGGGGGGTTTTTCGTAAAATTACCAATTCTGTTATTTTTCCTATTTATTAACCTAGGGCCGGCCATGGGGTTTATTTTTTATGCCTGATTATTTAGAAGATTATTGTTCTAGGTGTTCACGAATCCTAACCGGGAGATTTAAGCTTTCATCTCGAAGGAAAAGCTAGGAGAGAGGATTTCCCTAAAGCGGCCATTTATCTTATTAATTTCAGATTATTCTCTATAAAATTCCACTTTTTCCATTTTCCTCTTTATAAAAATCCCGTTTTTATTTCACCCAAAACCATAGATCGCATCACAAAGCTACTAATTGCATTAATCTAAGTAGCGTTTGTAATGATATATTAAATACCAAAATGGATAACTATTTCCAATTCTGATCTAATTGCACCTTTTATGTATCATTCTCTATACATCTGCGCTTTGTTCTTACTGCCCTAAAACTGCCTGGACAGAGGCTTGAAGTGACCGAAATGGCGATGGTAACTTTTAATGTCTAAATATTATTGTGTGAGTGAGTGAGTAATAAAAAAGGATGGGAAATATCCCAGCCAGCATTTCCTCTTTATATAGATGTTGCTTTCACTTTGGGTTTGATTCTTTGTGCGGTCTCTTGATATTATGCAGGCTAGAAAATCTTATTTTGGAAGCCATAACTAACTTGAAGGAACCCACTGGGTCCAATAAAACAGCTATTGCATTGTATATAGAGGTGAGATTTGATTCGTTGTGCAATTGCCTTTTATAGTAGGTTATTTATGTTATCGTATAGGCTACATCTTGTTTATGCATTGTTGCTGTTGGTGTGCGTGTGTGCATGTTGATTGTTGTTTGTTGTTTCTATTTTGTTTTGCTTTGTTTTTGTTTGTGTGTGTGTTTTGGGGGGGGGGGGGGGTGTGTGTGTGTGTGTGTGTGTGTGTGTGTGTGTGTGTGTGTGTTGATGGCGGTGTGGTTGTCACGCGAGGCCTTGGACAATTTAGTACCAGCATCTTTCTACTCATGCTTTTGAGCTTAAATCTATGTGCATGATGTGCGATTCTTGGTGATGTCTTACTAACATAATGTAAGGTTGGGACAAGCAATACTGCTCATTATTTTGAATACTGAAATTGCTTGCATGGTATTTAATATTTTAACGATGCATAATTGGTTTAGTGGCAAGCTGGCGGTTATCAATATGCATCCATGTTACCAGTGGAATGGTTTGACAAAAAACCTTAGCAATGATTACGAATTAATAGCTTATAGGTATATAAGGTGCTGAAGATCGTCAAAAGTCCTCAATCTAAATTCTTAAGCAGATGTTCCACTTGGGTATTACTAAGCCCACCTTGGATGCATAACTGCATCTTGTTAATAGTTATATTTATTTTAGAAGTCACATGATAGTTGTATGGTTTTTTTCATGTACCATTGTTCAGATCAGTAAGCTGCTCCTATTGGGTGTGCTAAGATTACCATCTTGTATACGGAATTCATGCACCCACACCCACACCCACAAATTTAGTTAAGGAGTTAACTGATAACTTAAATGTAGAGAACCACAATACTTTCCGGTGACTTGCTTGTCTCTATAAATGCTGAAGGGTTGTTCTTATGCTTTCTCTGTTTATGTTTTATATTATTACATATTTTTGACAACATCTAGCTATAGGTGCCCTCTTCATGCTTTATTCATGTAGCAACCTATGTTTTTATTTTCCTTATATTTTCTTTGATTTCTATATGTTTGTACTCTTAATGCATCCCTGAAATTGTTTTTGTTTAGCCTATGTACCCTCTTGGCTGTTGGTTGTAATGGTTGCAGCGTACAGAAGATCTATTCTTTCAATACACAAATATCTAAGCCATGCAGATTTTCCTCTGGTCTTTTATGTACTTGCTTGGATATTATTTGCCATCATGTTAGATGTCCATTCGCTTCCCTCGTTGGCTAGATGATGTTTTTCAGGCACTTAATATAATGCGTTTGTACTGATGGACGTGAGCTTGCTTGTATGACTGGGTATATTCATCAACCCCTGCAATCTGCTGACCTTGTTCTTTGTAGTTTTGAACTACCGTAATACTTCTATACTATGCGCTGTTTTCTCAGAGTGAGATATGAAATTTGTCCTTTTTGCACCCGGAGAGCAATAGTTTTTACTAATGCCTTTGATGGTAGAGTGAGTTAGACATTTGGTCTGTACAGCAGAGGTGCATTTTAACTTGAATATCTAAAGTCTGGATTATTCGTTTTTGCATATTGCATGTTATGTATAACTTAAAGCCACTGTATCTTTTATGGACTACTATAACATAATGACCTTATCTTTATTTCTAACAAATTTGTTATCTGTTTTCAATTGCTTAGGTTAATATTTTCTGAGATCCATGATTTCATGTTACTGCTTTCAGGATATAAATTCAGTTGTCCTCAAATGATTCATGATTCCATTTTGATTAATGCAGGACCAATACGAGTATCCTCCAGATTTCAGGCGACTATTGTCTGCGAAATTGAAAAGGATGACTGAAACGGGGAAACTGGTTAAGGTAAATATATCATCTGATGTGAAACTCCTTTTTATGCATATCTTTTTGCTGCCATATACCATAGTTACCATTGTTAGCTCTAGCAACCATGAAATGATCAATGCTAGCAATTTTTGGTTTTATTTTATTAAAAGTTTGCAGTTCTATTTCGTTGTACCTCATCTCTGATTGGGAAGTATTATTGCCAACTACAATGGCACTTCCGGTTAAAGTAAATAAGGCATTCGATGATTTAGAATTGCTTGTGATGGTTCAGTTATAAACTTATAATAACAGTATCTCTCTGGTTCCTATGTAATTACACATATTAAGTGTGTAATTAGTGTCAGGCATATGCAATGCAGGGTTGATTGATCCAGATTTTTGAGGTACATAATATTTACATGATCTTTAATCTGATTCTCTTTTTCTTAATTCAAAACATGCTGACCATAATTTATCACTTATATGGAAGCAAAGTTATCAAATTTTTTTGAAGCCTTGCTTCTGATAGAACTTTGTGAACACATGCAATGTTTTGATACCTTAAGACTTTCAAAAAAGAAAAATAACTAAATAAGTCAATGTCAAGATCGTTATGTAGAGCCTGAACCTCATTGCTCGAGAGCAATCTATATAAGAGCAGAAATGTATGCCCTTCCACATTATCACACATATGGCCAGAAATTTCTTTCACAAGCGAAGAAAATAAAGAAGAGAGTATGATGAACACCTAGAAAATGATGATTTGGCTTGTACATGCCTACACATATGAAGTAAGGGATGGAGCAAATGCTACTTGAATTGTGATTCCTGCATGCTCTAATTATAAGGACCTGTCGAATAGGCGGCACACATCCATTTTGGGCACAATCCCACTTCACCAACTTAAGCCAAATTTGAATCTGATTTGGCGGCACAATCCAGCTTTTCTGATACCATAAGTGTATTGGATCAGAGCTGGACATCTCTAGTGCATGATTTCGAGATAAATGGGCTGATATTGTTGCTAACAGTGCTAAAATTTAAAATGTATTTAAAAGGCGGGATAGCTGTCTCAATGCACTAACATTGAAACATTCGAGTTCTGTTCCAAATTGCAACTTGACCCCCTTTTCCCTTTCTTAACAAGCAAGATCATCTCTAGTGCATGATTTTGAGATAAATGGGCTGATATTGTTGTTATCAGTGCTAAAATTTAAAATGTATTTCAAAGGCGGGATAGCTGTCTCGATACACTAACATTGAAACATTCGAGTTCTGTTCCAAATTGGAACTTGACCCCTTTCCCCTTTCTTAACAAGCAAGATCTAGTTTGGCACATGTAAAACTCTTGATAAATGTACTTACTGGTGGTTGTGATAATATATCTAGTTTCGCAGTTGTAAAATGCTTAATTACTTGAATCTATCAACAAAATTATTTGATTATTTCGGTTTCTGTTTCTAACCAAAATATATTTGTTGGGTACAACCATTTTTTATTTTCAAATGATATCAGAAAGTTATGCAATTATTGTGAATTTTTTTTTGCAATAATATCAGAAAGTTATGCAATGATATTAGAAATTATGATCATAAATTGTGAAATTCAGTTCTTGACATGCCACAATTAGTATCTGATTTCAAAGGAAAGAAATACCAAAATATCATAATTTATGATCAATTCATTCAATTTCCCCCCCTTTTAAAGGATAAAATATCACATTTAAATTATGTCTTGGATATGCTAATACTGCATCCCATCTATATGGAGATATCACATTTAAATTATGTCTTAGTTATGCTAATACTGCATCCCATTTATATGGAGATCTGGGTTCAAATTCTTCAATGCTAGATTGAACATGTTCCCTTTTCACATTCATTGTGATTATTTCTTTATGAATATTATAATTCAAAAGTCTTCTCATTACTTTGGGGAAATATATTTACGTTTTTTAAAAAGAAAATAAAAGATTATTTTGGTTTCTATACAATTCTTATGTATTTGAATGAGAATTTCTTTTAGTTTATATTCGTAAACAATCTTCTTATTTATGATTAATATCTTTTGGAACTTTTCCTGAATAAACACATTGTTATGAAAACATAGAATATTTTCAAATCGAACATTTTATAGTATTATATCATAACTATTTTCATTGAAACCTATGTGATGAGGATCAAGACATCAAGTTCTGATTAGTTAAGTTTAGTTGGATTTTATTATGATTTTTAGTTAGGATTTTATTTGATTTTTCTGTTAGGATTTTTAGTTAGAATTTTAGTTCAGATTTTACTTGTTTTTATTTGATCTTATCTATTAGGATTTTATTTGTTTTTAGTTATTTGGTTGTAAGCCTATATAAAGGCCAGTAGACTTATTATTTTAAGGGAGGAATAAATGAATAGATAATTTTCTCTAAGCCTGTGAAAGGTTCCACTCTCCTTGGTGCGAAGCCTCGGAAACCCTTGGTGCGAAGCCTCGGAATCCCCAATTTTCTAGTTCTTTCCCAAATCCTCCACCAAATCCCTAAATCCACCACGTCCTACATCAACTTGGTATCAGAGCCGAACGAATCCTTTCTTTTTTCTAAAAATCTTTCCCCAATATTCTAAAAAAATCAAAACCCTAACCCTACTCTTCAGATCAGTCGCCTCCACAAAAACAAAACAAAAAAACCGAGTTTTTTCTTGCTGCTACAGTACCCACACTGTGCCTGCTACAATAATGCTACAGTATTTTCTACCTGCTACAGTACCGCTACAGTAGCAGCCGGTCATTTTAAAGCTATTTTCGCAGGAATTTCTGCGCAACTTTTGTATTTTGACGATTCTGGGTCCGTTTGAAGCCAGAATTCAGTGCCGTTTGCACCAGTGGGTAGTTGACTCAGCCGACTACGCATAGGTACCATCTAACCAAGCAAATCTTTTCTAAATTATGGGATATAACCGTGATTTCTACGATGATTATACTCCCCGAACAAATTTTGAGCTTGAGAAGTGGAGACAATTACCAATCTTTTATGGCTTCAAGGATAAATTCGGATATGATGATTGGAAGTACTATCTAGAAAAGTTCTTTTCCCATTTTAATTTATCTAATAGTGCAAAATATAAGTATGCCTATCTCAAGCTAGGTGGAGAAGCGCTATCTTGGTCCTTGAGTCTTCGAGTTCCTTATCATCGATGGTCAACATTCAGATCTGCTCTTCGATGTCGATATTCTTTCAGGCATCGACACATTCCCAAGGCATTCCAGCAATCCTCAAGCCCGAAAGTAAGAGAGGATCCTATAGAGCTGATACATGAGATACACGACAAACTTAAGCCAGAGCTCACAACAGAGGTTAATCCAAGGCTTGAGGCAAAGCCTGATCCCGATCCAGAGATTGAGACACAGTTAGGGCATGAGTATGACTTGGAGTCTGAGGCAATATTGGAGTCTCCGCAAGAGCATGAACCAGAACCAGAGTTAGAGCATGAACCAGAGATTGACCCAGTACTACAGTTTGAGCCAGAATCATCTGTGGAGCATGCCACCGAGATGCTTCTAGAAGCACCATTGGATCCGATTGAGCACATTGAGTTCGTGATACTAAACTCTCCTCTCCCAACTAACAGCCAGATGCTGAATATTTTTCTATCTTTCGTGAATTGGAAGAAATTATTAGAGGATGTGTATCGACCAATCTGCATCATGATACACTTTAGAGTTCGTGGACGTGTCTTCTCCAACTGTCGAGGACTACTGATTTTTGTGCAGGTGTGCTACTTCTACCTACCTTCACCAGGAGGTGAAGTTCTCAAGCAGAGGAGAATGATGAGGATCAAGACATCAAGTTCTGATTAGTTAAGTTTAGTTGGATTTTATTATGATTTTTAGTTAGGATTTTATTATGATTTTTAGTTAGGATTTTTAGTTAGAATTTTAGTTAAGATTTTACTTGTTTGTATTTGATCTTATCTATTAGGATTTTATTTGTTTTTAGTTATTTGGTTGTAAGCCTATATAAAGGCCAATAGACTTATTATTTTAAGGGAGGAATAAATGAATAGATAATTTTCTCTAAGCCTGTGAAAGGTTCCACTCTCCTTGGTGCGAAGCCTCGGAAACCCTTGGTGCGAAGCCTCGGAATCCCCAATTTTCTAGTTCTTTCCCAAATCCTCCACCAAATCCCTAAATCCACCACGTCCTACATCACTATGGTTCTTCAAAGAGCCTTTCGTGCATTATGTTCGCTATCAAGGAAAAGCAGTTCTTGCTTCAAAGGAGACTCATATGATGAAGACAAGTATCAAAATATTCTGGGCCGCATGCGCTGCATGCTGGACTTGCAGCAGATTGAACATTTTCAGTTAGTCCATAAGAATTAGACACTAATACTTCAGCAGAATGTATGCCCGTTACATGAAATGCATGAAGGCCAAAGCAAGCCAACCCTGATAGAAATAAATTATTTATAGATGAATTCCAAAGATCATAGGCAAATTCAAAGAGCATTTTTGTATGTGATTCGTTTGAGATCTGGATTTAAGAGGAAAATGGGATTTTTGTGGGTTTTTGGGGTGAACGATTGGATTTTTATGAGGAGTTATTTTTATTGAATAGAAACTGAAATACAAAGATTACTAACCTTGGCTCGAGAAGAGGCCTTTCTCCTAGCTTTTAGTTCGAGATCAAAGCCTAAGAACACCAACTAATTGCCTGTGGAAAAATCAACTAAGGGTTTTCTTTCACAATTTTCAGCCTAACCCCTCCCCTAGCCGGCCCTAACTATAAATAAAAGAAAATTACAGATTTGGAAAATTTATAATTTTTAAAACTACAAAAATGTCTCTAGTTGGCCGAAACTCCCAGAAACGCATCATTACTCTGCTACCAAAGAACCACTTTGTCCTCAAGGTGGTGCATGAAGTGCACGGACGGGCTACTCCACGTGCAAGTGCTATCGATCCTCCTCGCCAGCCTCTAGCATTATCACGTCCTCCTCGTCCTCATTTACGATCAAAATCTGTAGAGCACTGTCGCCACATCGATACCCAGGAGAGAACTCTCATCGCACTTGAAGCACAGACCCGTGGCTCGTTTATCACGAATCTCAGCATCCGTCATCCGCTGCGTATGCCCCCTAGGTCGTGGCTCTACTTCCTTCTCCGTGCTAACTGATACTCCTCATGTGGCTGTGGGCGCCTTCTATCCCACTCCAGGCGCACGTTTCTTGAAAGAAGATCCTCTCCAAGCTCTGCGGGCCTTCCTCTCCTGGTCAAGTCTGTCCTCTACTATCCTCGCCAAACTAATGCACTCTCGCAGACTCGACGGCCTATGGGACCTCACCTCTGATCTGATGGTCGGCTTCAACCCCTTCATGAAGCACACCTCCAGTGACTCTCCCGACACTCCACTGATCCATCTAACCAGCATCTCAAACTTCTTGATAAAATCCCTCATTGTCCCATCCTACATTAGAGCATACAACCTCTCAAATACATTTCCCGCCAGTGCCTCGTCGAACCACTCCAGCAGCAACGTTGTGAACTCCCAAGTGCCGAAGGGTCGGTCTTGCTGGGCCCATCGATACCTGACACCGCCTCCCCTTTCAAACAGACCGCTGCTGCCCTCAGCCAATCCTCCTACTGAACCATAGATATCTCGAAATATCTCTCCACTCTGTATATCCATGAGTCTGGATCTCCCTCGAAGACGTGCAGCTTCAGCTTTCTGACCAGGTTTTCCGCAGACAACCCACCATGAACTCCTCTCCCCTGAGGGTACTCCTGTCATCGATATGAAAGATTGGGAGGTCCATCATATCCTTGGCATCCTACACGCCCCCCTCCTCTTCCGTTCCACGCTTCTCCTTACCAATCAGCTTCTCCTCTATCCTCGTGGTTTCAATGATCATCCTCGTGGAACTGGTTGTAGTCCTCATACTCCGCCTCACGCCCTGAGTGCCATCCTTTGTAGAATCCAGTGCCAAAGTCATCCCGAGGACCATCAAACCCCTCGTCGAAGCTCCCTCGCTGCCCCAATCCTCTCCGAGGGGCCGTCGGTAGCTCCAAGTAGGGCCGCCGGCCCAGATCTGGCTGTCAGGGGCCCTGGCGAGCTGCCAGGGACCCAGAATGCTCCTGGTGGGCCACCGGGGCCTCCAGATGGGCCTGGCGAGCCGCCAGGGTTCTCGTGGGGCCCTGGCTATTCGCCAGAGGCCACCGCTGGCCCTGGTGGGCTCGCCAGGTCTCGACGAAGCCCTGGCGGGCTGCCAGGGCTTGTCGAGTGCCATGTGGGTGTTGTCCTAGCCTGCATTCATCATCCAGGCTATAATAGGTCTCTTGTCGTGGCTCCTCGCCTTCTTTGGGAACAAAATCCTCGTCGTCCGTTACTTGATTTGCATCCGAAAGAAGTCCCAGCGAAAAGGATCAACCTTCACCTTTTCCTTCACCAAAGATCAGTGTTCTAAATATCGGATATCGGTTACGTATCGGCCTAGAAAATTTGATATCGGATTGCGGATATCGGGAAGATATCGGGGATATTGACTAAATATCGGAGTGTCATATCGAAGGCTTAAAATGATGATATATGCAAGCATAGATGTATATAAGAAGATATAAACTATACTAACTCAAATAAAAGTATGTTTCGGTTATACTTCTCCCGTTAAACATGAATATCGTGAATATTGACTAAATATCAGAGTGTTGTATCAGAGACTAAAATGATGTTTAATAAACCCAAAATTGGAAGGAAAAAAACCAAAAAACTGAAAAAGCTGAAAAACTGAAAAAAATGGCTTAATTACTCACCTTGATCGGAAAACACTCTCTTGCAAAGATTGAATGCCGGACGACGAAGCTTAATCGATTGTCGCCGGAAATTTTCGTCGGACGTAGCTAAGCAAAGTGGCATAAGGACCGGAGTTGAGAGAAGCGGAGCGACGTGATTAGATTTAGGGCAAAGCAACGATCATCCCTCAAAAAATCCCGATGTCTCATCGTTTTTAAGTAAATGATTTGGGTCGGCAAACTCGGTTTAGATCTACTTTTAAGTGGACCAACCCACTAACTATATTTACAAAAACAGTGAATTGCAGCCGATATTTCAAAGGGATATATCGGCTGCAACCCGATATTGTGGCGATATTTTTTCAAATGTCGAAACCCGCAATATATAAGCCTATATCGTATCGGCCTAGTGATAAAATCGATATTGCGGCCGATATATCAGATATCGGTCCGATATTTAGAACACTGCCAAAGATCTTGCCTTTTGCTCTGGATCTAAGGTTTCGTCCTGTTTTGAATCCATTCGCTGTGACAACACATCAAGTTTCTGATTTGTTTGTCCTCAGGCCTCCATGAGTTGCGAAAACTTCCGATCAAACTCGCTCCTTTGTTCGTCTATCGTCGTGTGGGTTCTTGGATGGCGCCGTCAAATTTCTCCTCCTACGCATCGATTTTATCCTTATATCTCGTAGTCGCCATGGATCGACGAGCTTTGATACCGATTGATACGTTTTAGATCTGGATTTAAGAGGAAAATGGGATTTTGTGGGTTTTTGGGGGTGAACGATTGGATTTTACGAGAAAAGAGGGATTTTTATTGAATAGAAACTGAAATACAAAGATAACTAGACTCGATTCGAGAAGATGCCTTTTTTCTAGCTTTCGATTCGAGATCAAAGCCTAAGATCTCCAACTAATTGTCCGTCGACAAATCGACGACGGGTTTTCTTCCACAATTTTCAGCCTAATTCCCCCCTTAGCCGGCCCTAGCTATAAATAAAACAAAATTACAGATCTGGAAAATTTACGAAAACCCCATAATTTTTGAAATTACAAAAAATGCTCCTAATGTGCCGAAACTCCCAGAAACGCATCATTATGTTCATTACATTATTTTTAGGTATCAATACACAGTGACATATGGTCGTCAAAAACACAAGCAAGAAAGCACTAGATATGCCCATATCATATCATGTCTTTAAAGTTCTAAATACTTGGATTCATTATAGTTTCTTTTGAAACACTTTAACTAACCATCCCACGAATTGGATGTTCCTAATGAGTCATGAAAGGGTATAACACAATGGTCTAAATATTCGATATCAGGATTGTATTAGATGTGTGTTTTAAATATAGGCTATCATGGGATATATCAGAGGATATATTAGGGATACACATCAATATCTGGTTGCTCATATCAGATATTATAAATATATAGATAATAATCAAAGAATAGTTAATAATTATATCACCGAAATATCATCAATAAGATCAAACACCATTGCAATGATGCCTTAAAATTAATTGTATTTCTTACAAAGCAATAAAATATAATATGAATATAAAATATCTAAAAAAAATTTAATAGTAAGATGACTTATTTCATAAGTCATTTAATTGAAGTTGTACCTAATCTACTATACTACCTACTTGCATGCTACCAAATGAATAAAAAACTTTCACAGTACTTGCCAAAAAATAAAAAGCATCCATAAGAAACTAAGATTCTTAAAACTTGTGAAATACATCAAGAAAACGAGTGATTAAAAGAAAACACATATCAAATATTACAATGATTACATAGCATTATAAGATAAGAAAGTGCGCAAAAAATAAACATACAATTAAAAAAGCATCTTATAGTTGTCAGTCATCTTATGTTTATAATGAAAGTCAAGACAATTCATGTTACATGGTCATATCAACAAAAACAAGTAAATAGTAAATAATTTTTAGCAAAATAGAAAACTAGTTTTATATTACTAAATTAAATTCTGATCCTCATTCCTTATCCACCTCTTATCAACCAACTTCTTTCATTTTCGATCAACATACTCTAAAGATGAATCCGATGATGACAAATTTAATGAAGATCTTAAATCTTTCTTCTTGAGCATATATTTCTTTCCCATCCTTTTCTCTTATCATTCGATGATGATTTGATATCTTTTTCTTTCGTCAAAGTCTTCAATCTTTTGCTTGCTCTTGGTGTTCGATCGGTCCCCATCGTCTTTCAACTTGTTGTCATGTTAACATTTCTCAAGGGAAGACATCGTCATCATCCTCACCATCTAACTCAACTACAGTATCTTGTCTTTCGACGCTCCACCCATTTGGTTACATTTTCCTCAGCTATGGAACGAGTAGAAATGGAATTATTCTTTCTGCAGCAAGTCTTCAATTGAGCATTGAATTTGACATAGATCAAGGTTTTCAATATGTAATGACTTTAGCATTTCCTCTTGTGTGAATTTTTTAATAAAAAACAATTTGCTATAATGATTATTGGAGGATTTAAGTCAAGTAATAACCTATTATTCATAAAAGAAAAGGTTTTAAATTTTTTTACCATATCAAAAACACTCCAATTTCTTTCACATCCAAATTCTTTATCACAACATTATTTTCCTTCTAAAAGATTTGCTTCTATATTGATAAAAAGGTAATTAGGAGCTAATCATGTTTTGCATCCCAAGATCATTTTCATACCTCATAAACATGTACTATGTAAAAGCATTATTGCTATTAATTATATACCATCTTTGGTAATCAAAGAAATGGTTCTATAACTGACCCCTCATATGAAAATGGATCTTTAATGTCTCATTTCATCTTTTATCAATTAGCATTGAGATGCGCTTGAATTTTTTCTCAGCATATTTCAAATTTAATGCAATCTTATTCTTGAATATCTCCAAGCTTTTATATAATCATCCCATCGATGGAGCATCACTATCGGCCTTCCAAAACAAACTTTGATAATTAGGTCAAAAATGTTGAGTGTGAGCGCTACGCTCTTTCAAAATGTGTTGCTAATAACGATGTAGTAGAACTACAAAGTTAGTTGAAACTTTTACTAGTATAATTCAATTATAATATATGAATTGAAAGTTATTAAATTATCTTAAATTAGATTAGATTTTCGATTTATATCCTGAGCAATTCTTGATAACCTAAACTCATCTCACTCTATTGAAATGATGAAAGACATCAACTTGGGGGTTTTCTCTTAGAGGCGTTGCAAGAAATGAAATGCTATAGCAAATCGAGTCACCACATACTTAACAAGATCACACACTATATTTTCTATCATCATATCAAGAATGATCGTGTAGGCATACATGTAAATGATGACCGCTCTAACATTTAAAATTCCATTCCGAATGGGCTTTGATCTTTTCAATATCCTTTAATATTATATGGGTATGGCACAAGTTTAAAAAATAGATGGATGCCTCATAACTAACTTCGCTGTAGTCATATTATTGGATGTATTATCGGTTATCACTTGCACATTAGATTCTTCCTTCATCTTCTCAATTGTTGCATTCATCAACTTATACATGTACTTGCGATCATATATATCATTAGATGTATTCTCGGAATCCTGAAACATCGTTCCAGCATAACCATAATTAACTGTATTCATAATGATTCTACTCCTTTAATCCATTCAACAAATTGTCTACAAGTGGATAGGAAGGATTATTACTTTTTCTTTGAAGTCACCTTCTCAATATTCTCAATAATCTCATAAAAAGACGGTCCTTTCAAATTCGGCCTATAATTTCCCGCTATTTGTAGCATCTACCTAAAAGAAGAGTGATCCACCATAATAAATGTTGATCCAATCTTAAAAATGCATCGAGCTATCCACTTGGATGCAACTTCTCTTGCATTCTTTCCATGGACATGAATGGTGGTTTTCACACCCTCTCTGATTACTTCAACATCTCAATCTCTTGCACTTACTTGTAGTTGTCCAATCTTTGAACTTTTGACCAGTGGACCTAGCAGTCCTCATAGACTCCATCTCAACTTTCTTATCTCCAACGATCGCTTTATGTCTACGAGCTTGATTTTTTTCCCTCTTTAACCTCTTTTGATGTTTGTAGGACATGTACTGTCTCAATTGCATTCAACATCATATCCTTGGAAAATTTTAGGCAAAGCACACAAATTCATTTTTTTATATCAAGATGCATTTTGAACATGCTAATACCACCGCTCATGATATGATCACAAAATTTGCATTTCATTTTTATTTGATCTTAACCCTTTTCACGATCCTAAAAATTTGTTCATGAAAATTTGTTCATGTGATGATGGTTGAAGCATTGCTTGATGCTCTTGGAGGTTTTGTATCGAAATTTTAAACATTTACAAATTATTGAGTTAAGGTATAAAAACAATGAATAAATTAATTCGAGTTAATTCACTAAATCCATAGAGTCAAACATTATTCCGTCATTCCAGGAAACATACAGACTTTTCTACATATTATATTTTTAATCTATTACACTATATAATTATATATATGAATTCAATAACCTATGCCAAATATTGTAAAATAGCAATCGATAGATCTTCAAGCCTCCCACATGACTACCAATGAAATCATAAATTCTAAAACAAAGAATACATATACACAAAAAAGATTGGTGTCTAAACATCTGTTTAAAAAATTTGGGTTTTTATGTTACTAAGAAATTACAGTCTCGAGTGAAAGATGGTGTGGCCAAATTTCAATACTGTTAACCAATTTAAGAATAAAGAGATGATAACAAAACCAATGGGATAGCCAATTTGAATCTTAAGGAATGCATTTTCATTAAGGAATGCATTTTCATTCCAATCTGTATACCAATTTGATGTTGATGTCTTTCATTAATTGAACATTAAATCGCGGGATTTGCTTGGTCTTCTCTTTCGAATTTGTGATCTCAGTTCTCCTTCAAACACCAAAGCAAACACTCGCTCCTTTCTTTTCTCTCGTGACGATGGCAATGAAGTGGTTTTTGGTTTTTCCCTTTTCTGCAAAAAGAAGAAAAATGAGATTAAAGCAAAGTTTGGATTGACTTCAACCCAAACATGCTTCAAAAAGAAAAAAGCTTCAAAAAAATAAACATATCGGCTGTGATATTGCCCGTGATATTGCTTGATATATATCGGGCAGATACATCTATCGACAAACCATATATTTTCTGACATATATAGGGCCAATACATTGATCTTCTATATGGTTATATATTAGCATCAAATTGTAAAATCCAAAAAACCATGTATCGTACCCCACTAGATGCCAATATTGATATATCAACCCTATCAGCCATATTTAAAACACGGACATAACGAACATACATTGTCCCGTCATTGTATCAAGAACGGGGTCAGAGGGATACAAAAGCACTATTTGTATAAAGCCATCGAACTAGCCCAATTCAAAACTAGAGCTATATGCATTATATGGATAGAAAGCAATCGACCATGATAATTCAATATGGCAATTTGAACATGATACCAAGACGAACTCAAGAAAATACCAATTTATCAAGGAAAAACAGATATAACTTTATTGCATTGGAATATACTATTTCTTTACATCAAATTTTGTATGAAAAAGGTTACTATTTATTATTTATTATTTATTCTATTCTGTTGGAAATCAATGAGGAATTCTTTTTTAAGGACAAAAAGAAGCAATTCTATCCTATACCCGATAAGAAAGAATATGGAATGGTGGAATTAACCCCATTTTATGGGAACAAATGCACATATAACTCTTTATTATTTGAACTATCGATTCCTTTATTGATTGTTCTATTTATTCTATCTTTCTCTAAAAACCTTCCAATTTATGAATAAGCTAGAATAAAAGAAAAAAATGATGAAGACAATAAACTTATTATTGTATTTCCATAATTAAATGAAGTATAGTACTTAATTTTTTTCTTTAATTTAATGGCTTTGGTATTTCAAATTGGTAATATTAATATATATATACAATTACTAATTGTAGCATAGACAATTCTTATACTTAATTACTTGGGTGATCTCAAATTGCCATACCGACCAGGATCAATACATCAAATAGTTTTGGCGAGTCATGAAAGACATGGATTGGAAAAATAGTTGTGGCAAAGAGAAGTGATACAGATATCATGTGTCTTATATGTGCAAAATATAATTTGGATAGCTAGAGTGCAAAATAGAATTCAGATAGATCTTTCCCCAAAATAGAACAAAAATCTAAAATAATTGAAAGGACCCATTAGGAACAAGAAAATGACCTCTTGATTTGAATCTTGATGAAACAATACATAAACGAAAGTCAATTCAATAAATAAGCTCAGCAAAGTCTTTATTAAGAAAGTGAGGGTGCCAAAACTACCCCATTATCTTCATTAAATAAAAATAAAAATCTATTAGAAAAGAGATAAGATTGGAATTGCTACATCGATTGTTTTTTGCAATTTTTGGAACAGTTTGCATCCAAAAAAATCCAGGTGCAGTTTAAAAGGGATACAATTTTGTCATAATCAACAGATTTTATTAAGAAAGATCACTTTTTTAGGTCAAGAAGTTGGTAGCGAGATCTCAAGTCTACTTGTTATTCTCTTGGTATATCTTGGTATAGAAGATGAGAATAATGATCCTTATTTGTTTGTAAATTCCCATGTCAGGTGGGTGAGACTAGGAATAGCTATTTTATATTAATATTCAATTTGTTTCACCCGTACATACAATATGCATGGGATTAGCCGCTTCAATGGGATCAACCATTCTGGTTGGAGGAGAAATTACAAATGTCAAGCATTCCCTCATGCTTGGCACCAATGAGTTTTTATTTGAAAATAGAAGACCATGCCTTTGTCATATCAAATTTGAATAATAGGTACTAATAGCATGTCACTTTGAGTTCGATGTGAACAAATTATTATTGTTTTCTGTAACATGAGATTTTATATTGAGATAGTCGTGTGAAACAAAGGTTATTTCTGATCCGATCTTTTTTGTTGGGAACACATTTCAGCATCACAAACCATTTTTTTGACCAGAAGTCTCTTTTTGGTATTGACCAGAAGTCTCTTTTGGGTATTTATGTTACGGAAGAAATGGTGAAAATTAAATCAAGTTTATTTTTTAATATGATATGATTGTATCGAAAAGAAACTTTGGGACCCTTTTTTAATGAGCAAGATCAGTTTAGCAGACAGATCAAATTTGGTATTTTTTGGCATCAAAGAACTTGGATGTGCATTTGTCTCTGCTTAAGACTCTGGAACTCTGGAAACCACATTTGGTGTTTAACAATTTCAACGAATTCAAGCATGTTTGAGTCAAGAATCATTCAGCAAAAATCCGTAGTTGAGTGTGCGGGGGCTGCAGTAGTACTAGGATGGGGTGACCCTCTGGGAGCTCCTTGGTTGAAGTGTCACAAATGATATTGGGCAATGATGTCGGTGACTACGCCATTCACCTGCATCTGGCTTAAGTTCCATGCAAGACTAGGGGAAAATGGCAGTAGTGCGTTAAGGGCCACCTCTAAATTCCACCATCACCTGACGGTTTGTTCTATTTGTCAACAAAACTAATCACTAAATATGGATCATGTTGCACCCAAAGCATGCTATGTAGTAATTAAAGTGGATTCAAGGATTAATGGTAGCTAGGTTTTCTTAATGGTGGAATATGGCAAACACATTGAAGTTAAGCATGCTCGTGCTAGAGTAGTACTATGATGAGTGATCCTTTGGGAAGCCCTTGCTCAAGGTGTTACAAATGAGCATGATTTGATTTTCACCAGTGATGCGATTGGAAGAATTTGAATTTGATGAATTCAAGGTCGAATAGAGAGTCCATCTCCGTTCCTTCTGAGCCATGTGTTTGCCTGAAAGAAGAGACCAAAATGATTTCCTCCCTTTGTTTCTCCATGAACCAGAGGGGATTTCCACTATCAGGATTGGTCTGTGAGCATTCTTTTATCATGTTCGGAGGGCAACTCACAGTTAGGTTGTTCTGCAACTTGGATTGAAGCATGTAATAGGTTTCTCTATATGTTCTTTAAGCATACACCTTAACGGAGAAAAGGATTTAAAGGGTGCATGTTGTTTGTAAAGGAATTTGTACCAATTGCAATTATTATATTTTACATCAACTGGTTTGTCGAACCAGATATTAAATTTTCTTTATCTTTGTGTGGCTATTCTGTCAGATCGATAGTTTAGAACCATTGCACTGTAGCCTAACAAAGGTTTGCACAGATGTACATTTGTTTGCTGATTAGGTTCTACTATCTTGCAAAAATGAAGCATGATTCATGAATTAATAACAGCCTGGGTCCATCGGTCCTATCTTATATTGTCTTTCTACTCTTTTTTGGTGTCATTCTAGTCTGTTTATTCTACATGGTAATTGTACTTTCTCTTACAGGTGAAGCGTAAATATAGGATAGCGCCAAGTTCAGTCTTCTCAGAAAGAAGACACTCCAAGGTTTTACTTCTTGAGGGGAGGCAGAAGGAACCACATAGAGTGGATAGGGATGATATCAAACATATTAGCAAATCCCAAGTTGATGCTTACTTAGCAAGGATGAGAAGCATGACTCCACAGGAGGCTGCAGCTGCAGCTGCTCAGGCTGTTGCAGAGGCTGAAGTAGCTATGGCCGAAGCTGAAGAAGCAACGAGGCAGGCAGAGGCTGCAGAAGCGGACGCTGAAGCAGCTAAGGCTTTTGCTGAGGCAGCATCTTTGACACTGAAAAATAGGAATGCAGCTAAGATGGTATTGCTCTTTTTACTGTTTTTCATTTTCTGCATCACTAATGTACATTTGCACGTGCATATTTTTTTGGGCACCTCTTACCTCATGATGACATGACGTTTCTTATTTTTTTTAAATTATGGAGCACAACTATTCTTCTTATCTTATTGTATGTCAAGTCTCACATTCATTTCAACAGAAGATGTCGAGTGAGGATAGATTGCTACTATATAATCATCGTTAAGTACTGTTTAACGAACATGGTGAAAAGATAGATGGCCATTTCATAAACTCTCACTAAATCAAGTGACATAAGTTATTCATATCCCTAACCATAAATTTTTTGGTCTGTTTATGTAGTTTGCTATTTGCTAAGGTCAGTGTCATAACATTTCATTCTTTCTTTTGGGCACTACGTCTTGCATATAACAGTTTCAATATTTGCATTAGATTTTGGGCTGCTGGAGAGAGGGGATGCTTCCAATAGAATTATCCATTTTTAAAGGCTTCGATGTATATTCAATTTATTAAACTTCTTATTTTGGGCATTCTGAATTCTTTGGATCGGGACTTTTGGAGTAGCTTTCAGTTTCAATAATCCATGATGAAGATTGCATGGTAGTCTGTGTGTCAAATCCCTCTCGTAAGCTTCCAGTCCCTACTGTAAATATATGTACATGAACACGTGAAGATTGAGAGTCGTGATTACATACAAATGCCATGCATTATATATGAACTACAGTCTAAATTTTGCATGACATACTGATGTGTGCTCGTGTGTTTGAATATGCGCAGTGGGCAGGAATTGCGACGTGAGAGCTCTGATCGAGTTCAATCATGCACCATTATGTAGGAGATTCCAAATAGGTATTGATTTTAGCTGTTTCAGAAAGAAGTTCATTGTCCATGATATTTCCTCATCAAACTTTTTGCATAGTACCTAAAGCATATACTGGAAATTGAGATTTACAGATCAGCGGACAGTTCTCTCCACCAAAATGCTCTTTTTGGTAAATGTTTTGTTTACTGTATTTTTTTTTCTTTTTAACAGTTGATCAGTGTCTGTACTATTATAAAGCGAGAAGACATGTTTGGTTAGCTGTATAATTTTATGGCCAAAAAATTTAACCTCAAAAAGAAAAAGATTCATAAAGATTTATATTGTGTACGTGTGGGTTTCTTGACCTGAATGGGAATTGGATGTGTCAAAAAAGATCTGCTTATTACAGATATAAATGAACTAACATTAATTATTCTGATAACCTAATCTGAAGGGGATTTGGTTGTATCCAGACTACAGTAGGTTTTTTTGAGAAAAATAATCACATTAATATCTTAAATGGCATTTGGATCAATTGAAAATTCAATATAAAATATTAAGGCTGATTTTAGTTTCTTAACGCATAGTGTTAGCAAATCTACATTTTAATAAAATGACCATCGATATGGGAACTTGGTATCCATGGTCTGTTTAACAATGTTGGCAATTTATACTGGCAGAATAAAAAATGGGTTTTTTTTCTGAGTATATATATAGTCTGAAATCTTCCCTATTGAGAAATTTTACCCCCAAATTATTCATATTACCAATTGACACTCATCATATAATAGAAATCTTTTGGATATAAAATTTATTTCTCTTTGTTAACAGTTTTGTTATAGAAAGGGAATTTACTTTCCAGTTTTCTTGACTAGTCTGGGATTTTTAAAAATTACAAGTTTACCCTTCTATGTGTACTTGCTCACTCCTTTGTTAAATTCTACAAGCATTCCTCCTCTCTCAATTAATCAATCAATCAATCTCCCAAATCATAGCAGAACAAAATCACTCTTATGATTAAATTTCTTCTTCTCCTTCTCAAACTCAAAATAATAGACTCAAATTCATTTAAAAGAACATTCATGAGACCCAACCCATTCCTAAAAAACATGATCTCCCCTTCTCTTTTCTCACCTGTAACCAACCACTCCAGTCTAAACCCCATCTTAGTCATTAATTAATCAGAGAAAGCAAATATATTCTCAATATCCCGACCTAAACCCAACCTGACTTATAATTGTGAACCCATCAGCAGATTTGATCGGTCAAAAGTGTAACCGAGCCTAGCGAGGAGTCGAATTGGCCAGCAGTGGTGGTATGGTGATGGTGGTGATGGCGCTGTTGGGGGAAGTGAGGGATTTACTTTCTATCTTTTCTTTTTTTAATTTATTTTTCTTTTTGTTGGGAGATGCATGAAGATTGGTGCTGAGGGATTTTTCAACCCTCAAGTGAGATTTTTTTAAATTCTCGCATATGTTATTCTCTCGGTATTTTTTCTAAATCCTAGCATATGTTAAACTTTGGTGCTGGGTTTTCAACCCTCAAGTGAGATTTTTTTTTCCTTTTTTTTTGTTTTGCGGGGGGGGGGGGGGGGGGGGGGGGGGGTGGGGGACACTATGAATTTTTTTTAGGATGGCAGCAGAATTTTCAAATAGGGAAGGAATATTCATCTGATAATTGCTATAAAAAATTGTCCATATTTAATGTATTGTATTTTGACGAGCACATTCTTAAAAAAAAGTATGGTATAATAATAATTAATAAATTTTCTGAGGCAGAGGTCTCACATCAAATCAAGTGTTGATGTGAATATGGTCAGGATGTGCACCAATCAACGGCAACGAAGTCGCGGATTAGTGCCTTCACCAATTCGTGCTATGATTGAGTTTGTACAGTAACAAGGACCCGTGTATGACACAGTATAATCGGGGTAGGATTTGCAAGGTCCCTCTTTAGGTCATGGCTTTTTGGTAGGTTCTACTAGATCTTTTCAAATAATCATACATGCATTATATGGTTACGTTTACATAGATGTGAAATTATGAGTGTAATATAATAGTAGCTTGTATGACTTACTGTTTATAAAACACTCAATCTAATGCTTGTAGATGAAAGACATTTAATTGAAAACGTAAGAGGACAAATAATTCAAGATCCATGAAGCCCTCATACTCTTTGGGGTTGGTTGAGAATTGGATGGTGCAGGTATAGTGGGGTTATTATTTTCCTAATGAACGATGTACCATTCTGCATGTTTCTTTGGTTGGTATGGGATAACAAAATTTGGTAGCTTGGTTTTCTTTTGTGATATGCTTTGTACTGTATTATGCTGGATCTTGATACTCGATAATATAATTGTTGGATTATGTTTCATTGTGAAGCATACCCTTGGACATCTAAAATGAGGTTGTATATGGAGTAATCGGAAATTCTCTGGATGCTAACTATGTTTCCTAGTACAATTGTTGTCTTTGCTTCTAATAATCATACTAGCAGCTAATTTCCTGGTTAATCTCTCAACTCCCTCGCCTTTTATGTTCATTTTTACAGATGGCTTAGAGTTTGATTGGATCGATCTAGGCGACTTGTCCAGGCTGGTATACATCATGCTTTCTCAGGATACTCATGATCCTGACGGCGAGCTTTTGGTGCAAACATGTAGATATGGTATGCTATGTATAGTTCATGTAATGCGAGGTGTTCTTTGATGAAACCTCAAACTGAAGCTGTTTGTTACCTTCAGCTCCCTGAACTTTTGATTTCTTTATGTTTAAATCTCCTGGTATGCTTTTTTAAACAAGTGTGGCAGGGCTTCCTGTATCTCTATCTATGCTAATATAGTGCAAACCATTAGGGTTCCCCAGATCAATTTTAGCCATTCATTTCTTTAGCTATCTTTTGTTTAGATTCATTTCAATTCCTCCATTAAATGCAATACTTGGCTCTAAATTTAGGTTGTTGCGTGCTTTCTCCACATCTCGGTTCATTTAATTATCAATAAAATTAAGTTATAAGTTTCCCTTTTAAGTATTTGAGTTGGAAAATACATGTAGCTGCATCTGCATGCGACTGAAAATCTGGTAAGAAATTAGCATGAAAATTAAAAAAAGAACAAGGAAATTGCTATATACATTACACTCGGTGTATATAGGTTTCTTTTGGCAAAAAATTTGAGAATCAACTCACATCAGGTTGTCTAGGTGTCTATTCTTGCTCTCTCTTCTTGTTTTTTAATAAACTTGGCACAAACTTTTCCATACAACTTTCTTTCATCGGTATATTTAGTTTATTCCAAAGAAAATGGTAAAAATGAAAAAGAATTGATGACCAAATTGTCACGTGCACAAAATATTTAATTATGTGAATGACGCATGAAATGTCCACTAGAGATCAGTCAACATACATGCATGTGACAATAAACTTTGTTATATGTCTTTATCTTACCATCCATTTACCAAATTTCATGGTACACTACAAAGTTTTAGGACTTGATTGTCTGCACCGCCACGATGGCGGTGCAGACATTTTTTCTTTCTATATATGTTAAAAACGCAGTTGAATCCAGCAGTTAAAATCACAGCGCAGTGATCTTTTTAACTTTTTTGGATAAATAATCAGTCTGGACCGCAAACTGTTGTGGTGCAGATAGCAATTGTCAAGTTTTATTGACAAGGAAAGCAGATGGGACGTTTTGATTAGGGTTTGGTACTCATTGTCCTGTTTACAGGAAGGGTTATGATTGCCGACTAATCTTAAAAGGACAAATTTTCTTAAAAATCTCAAAATTAGAAATACTCGCAAAATTCGAAGTTTAAAAATAATTACCGAAACAATCAACTCATGTCATGCCATGTCAACAATTCGATAACTAATATTTTGCAGGGATTGTCAACCCTGGCCATTCTTTATTTACATGTTTGTCATAACATCACAGGATATATAACACCAACATCAAGGCATCACCAAGGACTAGCATAAACAGCGACATAACTTACCAAATACTTATGATGATGATATGGGCAGAGTCATGGGAGAATGTGGAAGGATAGGGAAATAACACATCAAAATTATAAGTGGACAATGTTGCTACTACTTACAATACGAGGAGTCACTCAACCCAAAAAGATTGAAAGAGCTTGCTATTGATGGAGGCCCATCCATTTTCCATCAACCTTCATCTCCTTGTTGTTGGATAAATTGCAGATTTTAGAAAGGATGGTGCTATAAAAAACAGAGAAGGAAAAGGACTTATCGGTTAGCCGAGGCGTGCTAGGCACTGTCCTTAAGAGTAGATTTCCGCTCCTCAGAGTATGAACTCGGTGCAAGTCAGGTCCAGCGGCTACCCTCCAGGATTCAACGGCAACGGCCTTATAAGTGTGCACTCATAATACAAGGCTCCAGCGAGCAGCAATTGTAACGGCCTGTATTTTTCAAACACTTCAAATACGTAATTAGCGTATTTTTATTCTAAATCTTCTTTATAATGGTTGGTTAGGAGTTGTATATCAAAACAGATTTCAAAAATTCTTTTAAAAATATTTTAGAGCACTAGACTTATCATATTGTGTTTCAGCAATTTCAGATTTCCTCAAATGCCCAAAACATTTCTGTTAAAATTCATCTTCCAAAATTACCGTTTTGATTCGACGAATTTATTTTCTATTCAAACGTATTCAAAACATTTTCAAACTTCTACAGTAGCATCCTATTATCATTTAGGGCTTCCCACATTAATTTCGTAATTTTCGGATATCGTTTCAGCCTAGAACCCGCAAACCCGCTTTCTAAATGTTTTGGCCAAAAACTAGTATTTCCGTAGCTCAAATCCCAGAACGGATCTTGTATTCGCGATCCTCGCGTCGATACGATCCTGTGGGTATGTTTTCGTAATTTTTCGGAGTCGTTTGTGAAAACGTGTTTGTATTCCTCCGCATTGCTAATTACATTTCACTAATGACCTTTTTACATTACCAATTACTTTTAACTATTTACTCTCACCCTAAACCCCCAACCAACTCTTAACCCATCGAAATACTGGTTGGATCTGAATCATTTCAGATCCAACACTCATCCACCCTCTTTAATTTGTTCCCCCCACAAATTACACAATTGCCATAATTAACCCTATATGAACCCCTCCCTCTCTTTGTATTTTAACCCACACTGTAACCCCATCTCTCCTTCATTTTTGATTTCATTCGAAACCCAGGCCCGTTAACTTCATTGCGCGCTCTCTCCCTCAATCTCCGTTCTCTCTCTCTCTCTCTCCGTCAACCACCGTAGACCGTCGGCCCCCCGACTGCCGCCCCGCCGCCTTGCCGTCGTCAACCGCCTTCGCGACCGCCCCGAACGCCGACGAGGCCCTCGCCCAGCTCGATCGCCACCGCACGAAGCTCCCCCGAAGCCCACAGCGCTGCTCCGCGTTCCCCCCGAGCTCCGCCTCGCCTTCGAAGCACGCTCGCCGCCGGAGCTCCGAACCCCGCCGCTGTCAGCTCGCCGCTTCCCCCCTCCGACTCGCCGTCAGCGCTCCGGCCTCGACAGCACGCCGCTCCGCCTCCCAAAGCCCCCCGCCTCTGCTGCCTCAGCCCCGCCGCCTTCGTCTCCGCCTCCCGCCGCCGTCCCCGCCTCCCCATCGCCTGAGCCACGCCGCCGCTTCGCTGACGTCGCCGCCGCTCGCGAGAACCCCCCTCCGTCGTTATCGAGCGGCGACGGTAAAGCCTCAATGGCAATCTCGTAAATTTGAGTTTTATTTAGTATTTTCGATTAATTAATTAATTAATAATAGGGTTTACTGATGTATAATCCATAACTAATTATACAGGGACCAGAAAAATGCGAAACCAACTCTGGAAAATCAGAAACGATATTTCGGACCCAATGGCGCTAGTCTCACTGCGAGCAGACGCCTATTTTTCCCAGAATCGTTTTTTGAACCTAAAATTTAAATACGTATAAATCTTTCTAAAAATCGTAACTAGCTGTTTTCACTCACAATAATATGTGATAAAATTATATGTGAAAGTAAACTTCGAGACGGTCATTTTGACTGTTCATTCGAGTAATTCCGACTAGGATTGCTCCCGGAACAATTTACGGAAGGTACGCGCCACTTAAATAAATCAGGGTTTAAAGCTAGTTTTGAGTTTCTAAAAATTATAAAAATTACTATAGACGTCAGAAAAATATTCCCTCTTGCAGTAAAACTATTTTTATCATATATAGTCTATATAAAAATTTAGGACCCTTTTTATCGCCGTTTTAACCAGTTTTAAAATCAGACACTCAACTTAAATAAATAAGAAAATAGGGTATTCTCTAACTTGTTATCTCTTTTGTTTACAGGTAGCAAATCTCGTGCATCGACACTAGATCCAGTCCCGGATCACTACCACCACCTCGAAGATCGTAAGTCACAGTAAATTCTACCCTTAGAAATATAGATAGTGTACTC
Organism: Scilla litardierei; assembly: GCA_030789695.1. NCBI lineage: Eukaryota > Viridiplantae > Streptophyta > Magnoliopsida > Asparagales > Asparagaceae > Scilla > Scilla litardierei. The sequence goes on from CM061132.1 coordinate 5,576,773, forward strand.
GTATGAACATAGGACTTGACACTTAGTCTCGGAACAGTTATTGACCTGAACAGATTATTGACATGCTTGATAGAAAGATTGTAATTGGAAATATGAGAATGGTAATTGACTGGTAAAATTGCAAGTACGGTAACCTGCATAGACACTGGGTTTTTGGGGTAACTTATAATTGCGGAAGTGCGGGAGCGACCAGTCCGATCTTCGTATTGAACATTATTGAATAGTATCGATTTGTTGAACAGTATCGTTTTGGTTGTAACCCGGGATATCAGGTGGACTCTTGGTTGCTTACTGTACTACCCGTTATAAGTCACGAGCTAGGCTAGGCACAGTTTCTCTCATTATTGCTTTGGTCATGGTTATTCTTGTACGTTACTTGCTTGGTCACCTTTACTTTACTTGTCACCCTTGCATGCTTGACTAGATGTACTTTACTTATCGCACTTGCATGCTTGTCTGTCCCTACTTTACTTTCCGCACTTGTTTACTATAGACTGCTCCATATTTGTGCACTCCTCTTTTTCTATCGCTAGAATTGTTGTGACTTACCTTCGGTTCCATTTATGGCACCGGCAGACGAAGACATGATCGAGGAGACTGCCCCAGAGTTCGAGGAGCCCACATTGACCCAGATGCTGCAGAGTTTTAATTGCTTTTCTGTTGGTGTGTGTGTTGTACAGTGTATTTCCTTTTCCGCATTTCTTTCAGTACTTCCTTCATGTATTTGTGAGAGAGAGTGCTGGTTGTTGTTGTACTTTAATTTGGACTGTAATAACGTCTGTACGCTGGTTTGAGTATTGAGATACATCTCTGAGTTGTGGCTATGCTGATTTCACTGGTAAACTGCGGAACCTGCGAATAAACCAAATAAGTAACGGGCCCCCGAGAGCGGGTCGTTACAGGTTTGGCGGCCCACGCAGGTCCGTGCAAAATACCTCGTGAACAGTATAGTGAAACCAGGATGTATCGTACACGATACTCGACTAAGCTGACATTATGGATGCAGGTTTGACACTCGAAAGATGGACGGGAACATCTCGGAGAGCCCCAATGGAGCTGACCTGTCTGGCCTTAATAAAAGCCATTAACAAAACCTAAATTTTGATAGGCTTAATTATTTATTAATAAAAATCTTTTGTATCGGTGGCACTCGTATGAATGATAATCTTCCTTCAATGGACCATGATACCGGTCAATGTGCTTGGCTAAAGTCTGTGGATCGACCTGGCTAGACTGGGCATAAGTGATCCTAGCTTAGTCACTTCCCTGACCGTGTCCGCTGGACCGCAAGGACGTGAATCATGATTATGTAACGTCATCGATCTTCATCACTATCACCCTTCTTTTAGCTTGATGACCTTTCGATTGACCTTCTTAGAATCTTTCTACGCTTGAACTCTGGCTACGGAGAGTAGCGTTCGAATTTTCGACCACCAGAAGTTCGAGTTCCACAACGGAAGCGACCACCATCATCTGCTCAGCAACGTCAACTACTCCCTCCTCAGCAGCAAGTGTACCAGCAGACTCCACGACAGGCGCCCCAGAGACGCCAAGCTTATACCATGACAATGGAAGAAGCCGAAGCTACGGGCCAAATAATCACAGGTATGTGATTTTTCACTAAGCTACATGCTCTAATATTTAGAAATCGTAAGCTTAGACTTGATTCTCATCACGGTAGGTACCGTCTTAATAGCCGGTAAACCTGCCCTCACACTGTTCGACTCAGGAGCTACACATTGCTTCTTGGCCAGTCGTTTCGTTCAAACACATGCTATCACTGTTGAACCTCTGACTCCCGTTGGAAGGTCGAGACCGCTGGCGGTTCACTACCGGTAGCTAGCGGATGCCTCCAATGATCTGTTGTGATTTGTAGACGAGATCTCTTTGCCGACTTCTTGGGATGGACTAGTTGAGATCATTTCATGCCACCATTGACTGTCGTCAAAGGAGGGTAGAAATCGATATACCCAATCATCCAAAGTTCGTGTTCCTCAGCAAAAGCCGATCAGAAGGACCAGTGGAGTATCGAGCCAGACCCAACATTTAGGCTGTTGCGTTTTTGCATCCTTCTTGAGCTCGTGTTTCTCTTCTAGACCCTACTTTCATCTTGTACCCGATTTTTTCACGTGTTTGAATTCTTTCCCGCCTACCACCTCCCCTCATTATTTATTTTGTCATCTTCCTCGCCTCGAGCTCCGTTCCCGCCTAACCCTACCCTACCCTATTGCCTACCTTCGGCGCGCCTTTTCAAACCCTCACTTTTTTCCCCTTCTTAAACCCCCCTCTCCTTCCTCACCAAGTCATTCCCACGGCTCCCCCTTTGCCCCAACTCACCTCCACCTCGCCTCTCTCGCCCGAGCTCCTCCGGCCTCACCCGTAGCTCCGCTACATCCCGAAGTCTCCGCCATGGATCGACAGCCAGTCGCAGCTCTCGCCGCCGCGGATCGCCAGCCTCCGATGGCCCGCCGACGACCCTGGAGATTGTTGGTCTTAGTGACAGCCCTCACCGTCGCCCTCACTATTGCCGTGTGGTCTGGATATTGGGAACCCGCCGCTCTTGGTATTCTTGGGAGCTCCTTTTTCTGGTTCTTCCCCCTTGAGCTGCCCAGCTTCGATTGCTTCTTAGGGGCGCTCCTTAGTGTTTTTGGGTTCATGAGTTTTTGGTCATTAAATTGCTTAGGGCTGATGGTGTTAGCCGTAGATGTCGACCAATGGCATTGGGGAGCAGTATCATTTGGGATGAGTATCGGCTTGCTATTGGCCTTAGGTGTTGAGATGAGATGCCAGTCTTGTGCCCTGATTTGGAGGACAGCTTTGATGCTGGCTTACTGTTGGATATTGTGGAGATTGCTGGAAGAAGTGGTAGCAATGATCTTGACCCGCGAGAATTGGCCTTACATTTGCCTATACGTGTCAATCTGGATATTGACTTGTAATTTGGTAGCATGGCAGATGAAGTCATTTGTGTTCTGCTGGTTAAGTTGTGACCGCTTGCATGCATTTGGATTAGTCATCACGTTTTTGTATGCTATGGCGATGATTTACTTGGTTGGGACCCAGTATTCATTAATGCCATGAGTTGTAATTTTAGACTTTGTGATCTTTATGTTATGTTGTTCAATAAAGCTTGCTATTGACTTTTCACCTCAGGTTCCGAGTTCGAACAGATGTCCTCATCATTATAACTATCATTTTCATGTAATGCCATTATATCATGTTTTGGCTACTTGATGAATCTGAAGTGACTATGGTGATGGTACCGGGTTTCGAAACTAGTTACGGAAACTATGGTAATAGTATGTATTCATGTATTCATCTCTTATTTTCTTAATGATGTGATATCACGTTTTATTTCATGCTATTAACAACTTATTTTCCTATGTCGTGGACGTTCGTCAAGCCTTCCGGTCGATCGTCTGAATTGCTTAGGTGATTACCGATCTTCTGAATTCCGAGGACGGAATTATTTTAAGGAGGGTAGAATGTAACGGCCTGTATTTTTCAAACACTTCAAATACGTAATTAGCGTATTTTTATTCTAAATCTTCTTTATAATGGTTGGTTAGGAGTTGTATATCAAAACAGATTTCAAAAATTCTTTTAAAAATATTTTAGAGCACTAGACTTATCATATTGTGTTTCAGCAATTTCAGATTTCCTCAAATGCCCAAAACATTTCTGTTAAAATTCATCTTCCAAAATTACCGTTTTGATTCGACGAATTTATTTTCTATTCAAACGTATTCAAAACATTTTCAAACTTCTACAGTAACATCCTATTATCATTTAGGACTTCCCACATTAATTTCGTAATTTTCGGATATCGTTTCAGCCTAGAACCCGCAAACCCGCTTTCTAAATGTTTTGGCCAAAAACTAGTATTTCCGTAGCTCAAATCCCAGAACGGATCTTGTATTCGCGATCCTCGCGTCGATACGATCCTGTGGGTATGTTTTCGTAATTTTTCGGAGTCGTTTGTGAAAACGTGTTTGTATTCCTCCGCATTGCTAATTACATTTCACTAATGACCTTTTTACATTACCAATTACTTTTAACTATTTACTCTCACCCTAAACCCCCAACCAACTCTTAACCCATCGAAATACTGGTTGGATCTGAATCATTTCAGATCCAACACTCATCCACCCTCTTTAATTTGTTCCCCCCACAAATTACACAATTGCCATAATTAACCCTATATGAACCCCTCCCTCTCTTTGTATTTTAACCCACACTGTAACCCCATCTCTCCTTCATTTTTGATTTCATTCGAAACCCAGGCCCGTTAACTTCATTGCGCGCTCTCTCCCTCAATCTCCGTTCTCTCTCTCTCTCTCCGTCAACCACCGTAGACCGTCGGCCCCCCGACTGCCGCCCCGCCGCCTTGCCGTCGTCAACCGCCTTCGCGACCGCCCCGAACGCCGACGAGGCCCTCGCCCAGCTCGATCGCCACCGCACGAAGCTCCCCCGAAGCCCACAGCGCTGCTCCGCGTTCCCCCCGAGCTCCGCCTCGCCTTCGAAGCACGCTCGCCGCCGGAGCTCCGAACCCCGCCGCTGTCAGCTCGCCGCTTCCCCCCTCCGACTCGCCGTCAGCGCTCCGGCCTCGACAGCACGCCGCTCCGCCTCCCAAAGCCCCCCGCCTCTGCTGCCTCAGCCCCGCCGCCTTCGTCTCCGCCTCCCGCCGCCGTCCCCGCCTCCCCATCGCCTGAGCCACGCCGCCGCTTCGCTGACGTCGCCGCCGCTCGCGAGAACCCCCCTCCGTCGTTATCGAGCGGCGACGGTAAAGCCTCAATGGCAATCTCGTAAATTTGAGTTTTATTTAGTATTTTCGATTAATTAATTAATTAATAATAGTGTTTACTGATGTATAATCCATAACTAATTATACAGGGACCAGAAAAATGCGAAACCAACTCTGGAAAATCAGAAACGATATTTCGGACCCAATGGCGCTAGTCTCACTGCGAGCAGACGCCTATTTTTTCCAGAATCGTTTTTTGAACCTAAAATTTAAATACGTATAAATCTTTCTAAAAATCGTAACTAGCTGTTTTCACTCACAATAATATGTGATAAAATTATATGTGAAAGTAAACTTCGAGACGGTCATTTTGACTGTTCATTCGAGTAATTCCGACTAGGATTGCTCCCGGAACAATTTACGGAAGGTACGCGCCACTTAAATAAATCAGGGTTTAAAGCTAGTTTTGAGTTTCTAAAAATTATAAAAATTACTATAGACGTCAGAAAAATATTCCCTCTTGCAGTAAAAATATTTTTATCATATATAGTCTATATAAAAATTTAGGACCCTTTTTATCGCCGTTTTAACCAGTTTTAAAATCAGACACTCAACTTAAATAAATAAGAAAATAGGGTATTCTCTAACTTGTTATCTCTTTTGTTTACAGGTAGCAAATCTCGTGCATCGACACTAGATCCAGTCCCGGATCACTACCACCACCTCGAAGATCGTAAGTCACAGTAAATTCTACCCTTAGAAATATAGATAGTGTACTCGTATGAACATAGGACTTGACACTTAGTCTCGGAACAGTTATTGACCTGAACAGATTATTGACATGCTTGATAGAAAGATTGTAATTGGAAATATGAGAATGGTAATTGACTGGTAAAATTGCAAGTACGGTAACCTGCATAGACACTGGGTTTTTGGGGTAACTTATAATTGCGGAAGTGCGGGAGCGACCAGTCCGATCTTCGTATTGAACATTATTGAATAGTATCGATTTGTTGAACAGTATCGTTTTGGTTGTAACCCGGGATATCAGGTGGACTCTTGGTTGCTTACTGTACCACCCGTTATAAGTCACGAACTAGGCTAGGCACAGTTTCTCTCATTATTGCTTTGGTCATGGTTATTCTTGTACGTTACTTGCTTGGTCACCTTTACTTTACTTGTCACCCTTGCATGCTTGACTAGATGTACTTTACTTATCGCACTTGCATGCTTGTCTGTCCCTACTTTACTTTCCGCACTTGTTTACTATAGACTGCTCCATATTTGTGCACTCCTCTTTTTCTATCGCTAGAATTGTTGTGACTTACCTTCGGTTCCATTTATGGCACCGGCAGACGAAGACATGATCGAGGAGACTGCCCCAGAGTTCGAGGAGCCCACATTGACCCAGATGCTGCAGAGTTTTAATTGCTTTTCTGTTGGTGTGTGTGTTGTACAGTGTATTTCCTTTTCCGCATTTCTTTCAGTACTTCCTTCATGTATTTGTGAGAGAGAGTGCTGGTTGTTGTTGTACTTTAATTTGGACTGTAATAACGTCTGTACGCTGGTTTGAGTATTGAGATACATCTCTGAGTTGTGGCTATGCTGATTTCACTGGTAAACTGCGGAACCTGCGAATAAACCAAATAAGTAACGGGCCCCCGAGAGCGGGTCGTTACAGCAATAATTCTTCGATCTCGCAGGAAGAGGAAGAGGAAAAGCAAGGATAGCAACAGAAGCAATGAACTTTTGGAGGAAGAATGAATTATTTTGAAATGAAATTTCGTAGCCCAGAACTATAGAAAGGTTGAGTTTATATAGAGCAAAATTGAGACTGTTGGGATTCACAATCAATAGGAAATTTTAATTTGGCCATTAAACAAAATATGGCCGTTGGAATTCATCCATTAATAAGAAAATGGTCGTTGGAGAGTTTAATGAGCCATCAATAAGAAAAAAGCTGTTGCAAAAATTAAACAGCAATTAAAACAAAATATATGGCTGTTGAAAACATAATGGGCTTTTAATTCTCTAAAAGTAAGAGGGCTAAAATATGATGCAAAACTCGAGCACTCCGCGCGCGCACCCGTGAACTCCCCCTGCACAGGCGCGACGCCAGCACGCTAAGGTTTTCCGTATCTCACGTCCACATTTTCCATTCGGCTCAACCCGGTTTGGGCTTAGCCCCTTGCTTGGGCTCATGCGCACGCGAGCTACCCCCAAGTCCTAGCCCATTAAGAAGTCCAATAGCCCATTAACAAGAAGACTCTTATAAACCCATCCAAGGGAGTTCTCACATCCAATGTGGGACTAAACTTAGCTTTGAATTGTGAAATAAACCAAAAAGTCCAACAATCCCCCACTATTTCAAAATTCAAAGTTAAGGATATAAGAATCCAAGATAAGGAAGAAAAAAAATGATGAGAGATCGAATACGACAATTTAATACATTAGCAATGGTGACTTTCGGTCTATGAACCATTACTTAGGGAATGAAAGTGTGTTCTACAAGAAGTTGGTGAAACATATAGTTTCTATGAACCAATCTCCTTTATTGTAAAACATTGACTCACAACCCATATTGAATCATCAATGAATAGTTGCTTGCTCTTACGGGTTGGCACATTTCGGCCATGCGCCATACCTGGTTTTTCATGAGTGCTCTAGCGAATGTACCCAAATTCGCATTGGAAGCGGCCCCACTTCCACACCCATATAGGTGGACCCATCAAGTGTGCTCGACGATTATGCACACCACCCAACAAGGGCTATGGTTTCCATTAAGAGCCATATGCTCATCCTCTCTCATCATCGATAGCACTATCTACACCATAGGATGGGACATGAACATAATGATAGTGCTCCTCACGATCAACAAGTGACTTGTTGTTACCCATATGAACCTACTTCATGAGATCATCAATCACATAGGTTGGGTTACCATCACTCTTGACCTATGTTTTAGGTATAAGTCACATTCCCCTCGATGTACTTTCCACTAACTTCCTATTTAGTGGTTTTGTCAGAGGATCTGCCAAATTCATCGCTAACCTCACATAATCAAGGGATACTATCCCATGATCTAGCAGCTGCCTCCCAATAGAGTGTCTTAGGCGTATATGCCTTACTCTTCCCATTAAAAACTTTATTTCTAGCTTTTGCAATTGCATCTTGACTATCTCACTGGATAAACACAGACGGTACCGGTTTTTCACAAATGGGAAGATCACCAAGAAGGTTCTTAAGCCATTCGGCTTCACTACATGCCTTCTCCAAGGCAATAAACTCGGAATCCATAGTAGACCGAGCAATACATGTTTGCTTGGATGATTTCCAAGACACCACACCTCCACCAAGTGTAAAAACATAACCACTTGTGGATTTAAGCTCATCTGAATCAGAGATCAAGTTTGCATCAGTGAACCTTCTAAAACTGATGGAACGCAATTAGTCGCCTTCCTAATTCTTTTCTTAGGTTCTGGTAAAAGAACTTTAGATAGGCACCCCCACACATTAAGGTAAACAAGGTTTTTTATTTATTTATAAAACAAGCTCAAACTCTTGTTTTGACACAATGTTTACGAATGGTCAAGACACCTGACAAGTTTAGCAACAATTTGTTCATGCAAATCAGATGATCCATATGCAAGAGTGGGTATACTGTCCTGCCAACTAAATATTAAAAAATAGCATAAAACAGAAGTTTCAAAATACCACACAACTATTGGAGCATATATATTTTGCAGTGACAGTAATCAACTTGAAGTTGTCAGAGATCGTTTGACCATAATTAATGTGCATACAAAAGGGATGCAAAAGGAGGATATGACACCATTTCTTGTAACATTATCCTAACCAAAATAAACATTTCAACTTTGAAGCAGATGGCTGAATTTACAACACGCACTTAAAATTTTCCAGAAGTTTAACATATATCTGAGACTATCAGATACAAGAAATGAGAAAAATATATCTGGGTGCAACAAAAAAAATTAAGTTCAGAACAACAAGTAAGGAGCAGCCATCCCTTTTATTTCTAAAAAATCATTTTAACTTGGACAATGCTAAATGCACCGCAGCAGTTGCAGTGCATGGTCATTTAACTTTAGCAGATCATTTTTCAATTTTGCAAATGAATTTCTATGTACTTCAAGTACCTCATGATAATTAGCAATTTTAGTTAACATGCATCCACATCAACCCATCCAAGAAAAATAGCCATCAAACATTGACTGTTTCATTGGAAACGCCCAAAATACATTGTACGAAGAAAATGGCAAAAGACCTACAGCTTTCAAATCACAATCCTCACTTACAAATAACAAAAAAAAACATTTCAAAATTTGCCTCATCTCTATTTTCACATCCGAGAACATACAAATACTAGTCATCAAAATTTTGGTAATATAAATGGAAATGAGGTTCTGTTTTGAATTACACCCACAGCAACCACCCAATGACAAAATGCAAGAGACACAGAATTCCACAAAAATATTTTCTTGTTGGTGCTTCTACACACAAACAACTTGCATATGAAATCAAAAGCTCGTCTTTTGACACAAAAAGATTTTTTTAATTAAAAATAAATAGATATGCATTTCATACTAGAATACTTAATAAGGAGTAGATTGCATCTAATTGATAAAGCCCACAAAAGAGTTCATGAAACGAAGAATGCCTTCTCAGCATTCAGTCTTCGAATACATCAATCAAATGAAAATTTACACATCCCCTTAAACTAAATCCAAGCAGACAAATAATCACACGAATCATCCACAAAAGGAAAATACCCATTTTCATTTTATGATAGTTAAGTATATATGTAGACAGCACATTATATGAGATCATTACTCATCTGTAAATTTAGATTACAACTCTAAGTTAAAGGCTTCAAGAAAAAATTTAGACATCATCTAAAAATAGTCATTGTCAACCAACAACAAGTTCTTGGCTGAGTTGGCTCAAGGAGCATGGGGAAGAGACAAGTTTCAAATATAGGATATCACCCGATATCAAAAATGCCAACACTTTTCATGTTTAAGCTCATGCAACCAAGATAAGACGGAAGGGAAGTCAAACACGGTAGACTACACATACCTAAAGCATATGTAAACATAGAAAGTGCAATGGACCTATTTGAGACCCCAAAAGAAAAGTTGTCTTGATATAATCATGATCCTTAGTTAAGCTTACTAGACACTTTTACCAAACTATGCAGAATTATGTTTCTACACTATAATGTACTTATCTGTTTGAATACATCAGGCTACCTCCCAATAATTAATCTTCAATAAAACATTTTCTATAAAATACAAATGGTGCCAACAATGTAAATTCAGTATATTAAGTAAACCGAAAGAAGGTTAGAGAGCTTGCATGTTTTAGAATGTAGCACATAACATACAAGTGAAGGTCATCCATCCAAATCTTCATTTTTAAGCAATTATAACTTTAGGACAGTTAAAGAGATATCATTGAAGAATTTTAAAATAGATAATTCAACATAAATTCTTATATCCACTATGTGCTGATCAGCATATGTATGATCACAAATAGGCCTGAACCCATTTATATAATATTCCCATTGAGCATGACATGAAGACCATCAGAATGTAAACAATCCTTGATTAAATATAGCTTCCAAGTAACCATATACAAGAACATAATTTTTATAACTTGAAATTTGTTTGTCTTGCGCTGTCCGTGAAATAAAGTTATGAAATTAGCTATAAAGTAGGCTTATAACAAAAGAAATATCAATAGGAGAAAATAAATAAGTGCACTCTGCAGATAACTTTGTTGGTTCCGTAAATATGTGTTCATGAATTAAATGCTATTAAGGCATAAATCAGTTTGCATTGTTTAGTTCCATCTCCAAGATCGCTGATGTAACAGCCACATAAATCCGAATGTCATTAAAGCTTTATGCCAATATAAATCAAAAATTCAACCACAGGTTTGAGTTGAAACGTAAGCATGTTCATATTTTACAAGTATAAAAACACAATAGCACATGCACCATTTACAATTTATAATTAGCGACCAGAATTCACAAGTATAATAAACGACATCAAACACTCACCAAGCGAATCGTATGTCCGATATCAGACCGAACTCAATGCAAAGAAAGGCCCAATATGAATGTACCCCTTAAATCCTCACAGAGTAAAGCATACATGTACAGACAGTAAAAAGTAGCATATCTACGTATATAAAAAAATGTAAGTATAATAAGAGATAGATCTGAATTCGTTTGGGAAGGAAATAGACCCAATGAAAACATGATATATAAAGAGTGCTAAATTTATTTATTTATTTTTCTTCTTCCTATTTTTTTCTCTCTCGATATTTTAAAGAAACTAATAGAGAAAAGTTCAATCGTTGAGATAGCAGGCAAAGCCTAATTAGTGACAATAGCAACATCCATAATTCTACCCTTAAGATTGTTGGATAAATTGCAGATTTTAGAAAGGATGGTGCTATAAAAAACAGAGAAGGAAAAGGACTTATCGGTTAGTCGAGGCGTGCTAGGCACTGTCTTTAAGAGTAGATTTCCGCCTCTCAGAGTATGAACTCGGTGCAAGTCAGGTCCAGCGGCTACCCTCCAGGATTCAACGACAACGGCCTTATAAGTGTGCACTCACAATACAAGGCTCCAGCGAGCAGCAACAATTCTTCGATCTCACAGGAAGAGGAAGAGGAAAAGCAAGGATAGCAACAGAAGCAATGAACTTTTGGAGGACGAATGAATTATTTTGAAATGAAATTTCGTAGCCTAGAACTATAGAAAGGTTGAGTTTATATAGAGCAAAATTGAGACTGTTGGGATTCACAATCAATAGGAAATTTTAATTCGGCCATTAAACAAAATATGACCGTTGGAATTCATCCATTAATAAGAAAATGGCCGTTGGAGAGTTTAATGAGCCATCAATTAAACAACAATTAAAACAAAAAATATGGCTGTTGAAAACATACTGAGCTTTTAATTCTCTAAAAGTAAAACATGATGCAAAACTCGAGCACTTCCGCGCGCGCACCCGTGAACTCCCCCTGCACAGGCGCGACGCCAGCACACACACGCTAAGGTTTTCCGGATCCCACGTCCACATTTTCCATTCGGCTCAACCCGGTTTGGGCTCAGCCCATTGCTTGGGCTCATGCGCACGCGAGCTACCGCCAAGTCCTAGCCCATTAAGAAGTCCAATAGCCCATTAACAAGAAGACTCTTATAAACCCATCCAAGGGAGTTCTCACATCCAATGTGGGACTAAACTTAGCTTTGAATTGTGAAATAAACCAAAAAGTCCAACACTTATTAGGCATTGAAACACCGTTTAAGGTGAAAAAAAACATTAGCACTCGCCAAAATGGGATGTTTGAGATTGAATCAAGATTCTTTCTTTGATCTCCAAGTGCTTAATATTTTATTTCATCGAGATCAAAAGAAAGGGTTTTCTTATAGCCATTCAAAAAAAAATACTCAAGCTTGAATGAAATTGGCTATAGCAGCAAGATTGTAATCTTCATCTTCCAAAGAGGATTGTCACACAAGGGTGTGGTGGTGAGTTATACATTTTGTTGGTTGGAAAGCCCCATGCAAGAGGTCCTCAAGTGGTGAGGTTTTTTTGGTTGGTTGTTAAGTCTACCTAATGGAGAAGTGGCATCGGCTGTAGAAGCCCTCAATTGTTGAGGCAATAATTCTTTTGGTGAGAGCTTAATTAGCGGATACTGGAGTATGCCTAGGGTTGACGGGACCATGGTAATTCTTGTGGTTTTGCAATTGCATTGTCTCTTGCTCTCTACTTTCATTTGCTTGCACTCGTGTTGTTATTTCATTGTGCATCTATTTACTTTGATTGCAAGTACATTGAGTTGTTGACTAAGTACATAGTGAAGTAACTTTCATAGGAGTCCTAGGCATTACTGAATGGCTTACATTTTAATTAGCGCTCATTATTTGGTACACAATTCAACCCCTTCTAGTGTTGCTTGTTATCTATATGATCCCAATAAAGTGTAGCGTTTTTAAAACCGTGGATAGTTTAGGGTAGTTTTTATTAAGTAGACACATGATATATTATTTGAAATATATCTTCCTTAGCTTCTATTTGAAATATATCTTCCTTAGCTAAATATTTTTTACACAAACGAATCGAAACCATATTTTAAGATTTTATGACGTGAATATTATTGTTAGAATCTTATACAAGGAAATTATCATAATACACATCTTATTTAATTATTTAATTGTAGACCACACAACTAAATAAACAAAGTTTTAATCTTAGTATTCCAACCTGGATCTAATTGTGTTAACTGATAGGAATTCTAAACCGAATCCAATTCAAAAAAAAAAAAAAAATCTTTTCCCGTCTAGAATCCAAACTCAATTCACTTGAATCCAAACTTAATATCCCAATTCAAAGCCGTAACGAACCCTATCAACGCTACTATAAATTCTCCTTCCATTGAGTCTTCCCTTTCCACCTCTCCGTTCTCAAATCTGATTCCGAAAGCACCCCAAACTCTCCTCCCTTCCCCCCTTTCAAAAACCCTAACCCTAGCGGACAATCGTTGTGAATGGTGTTCGATCAACCGCCGGCCATCCCCTCACCCTTTTCTTCGACGCAGAAGAGGGACTCCGCCGCCGACGACCACACCCTCTCCTTCGCCTCTTGCATGCAGGGCTGGCACTACCGCTGCCTCGGCCTCGATCCATAAAGATCTCGCGTTTTTTTATCAATTTAATATCTACCCAAAAAATTTGATTTTTTTTTCCTGATTCGTTGTCAAAGATTGATTCCTTCTGCGTTTTTAATGGCGATCCACTCATCATCTACTCTGTTCTCCCAAAAGAAAGAGAAGAACATCGGCCGCTTTCTGGTCACGATCACCGTCAATGGCAGCTCCGGCCCGATCCGGTTCCCCGTCAGCGAGGACGAGCCTGTCAGTGCTGTGATCAATAAAGCCGTGAAGAAGTACGCGCAAGAGGGCCGGCTACCGGTTCTCGGGTCGGATCTGAACAAGCTAAACCTCCGCTGCGTGAATTTGGGATACGACGGTATTAAAAAATCGATATTTTTGTTGAATTTCTGTTGTATTTTTTTGTAAAATTTATAAATTTATGCTGTTTGTTTTGATTTCATGGGAATAATAATGCAGCTTTGGCACTTGGGAGACCGATTGGATCGTGCGGGAGCAGGAATTTTATCCTTTGCAAGGAGGAGAGAGAGGAGAAGAGTGCGAAGGGCGGGGTTGCGGAGATGGGGAGGAAGGGGAGCGGGAGCTGGAAGTCGCTGGTCATCAAGTCGCTCGGGTTCATGATCCATTCTCATTGAAATTTCTCTTGTTTCATTTGAGGCGGATGAAGAAGAAGAATGGTATCTCTTAATTTAGGATGGTCTTGCTGGTCTTTTTTGCTTTTGCTATGTTTTTTTACTCTAGATTGGTGATGCTATCATCTTGTTGAAAGATGATTATGATTATTATTTGTATTTCAACTGCTTTGATTTATACAATGAAGAATGCGCATCTGAGGATTTAATAAATATGGCATTTATTTTTGATCTTAATCTCTATTTTTGTTTATGAGAGAATATTTGAACATGAAAATTTGATGTCACAATACATTACAACTTTGTGAATCAATTGCATTGCAAATTATGCAGGAATGTATCAAGATTTTTGTTAATGTTTGTAGTATGCATTTATTACAAATTTTCATTTAAATCGTTATTATATATGAGTTTACTCACTGTTTTCCTTTATGAACAACGACAAATTATGTTCTTCCATTGTAGCCGGACAGATATTGAATTATGGATGGATCAGGTTCCTGTGGGCTAGCGAAATTTCCAGTAGAACACATAAGTCATCAGAGGTGAAATTTTTTATTCTGGTTGAACATACCACTTTGTTCTTCCAGTGCAATATAACAAAATTTCACTATTTTGTAATTGGGAACCAGAAACCAACTTTTAGCTCATGAAAATTTGATGTCACAATACATTACAACTTTGTGAATCAATTGCATTGCAAATTATGCAGGAATGTATCAAGATTTTTGTTAATGTTTGTAGTATGCATTTATTACAAATTTTCATTTAAATCGTTATTATATATGAGTTTACTCGCTGTTTTCCTTTATGAACAACGACAAATTATGTTCTTCCATTGTAGCCGGACAGATATTGAATTATGGATGGATCAGGTTCCTGTGGGCTAGCGAAATTTCCAGTAGAACACATAAGTCATCATAACTGGCCTGAGGTGAAATTTTTTATGGGGGATCTGGTTGAACATACCACTTTGTTCTTCCAGTGCAATATAACAAAATTTCACTATTTTGTAATTGGGAACCAGAAACCAACTTTTAGCTCTAGTTGATTTTGTGATTGGTGCACGTTTTTACTATTAAATTGTTCACTGTATTTAAGGACACGTCCTTTACCATGCACTAGGTGAATTTTGCGTTTTGAATGGTGTTGATGGGGATGTTTGGGAGAATGAGCTAAGGATGGAGTCGATGGACATATACTTCGATGCCATAGGGATTTGCGTTACTTTTGTTTTCTTTTATTTTGTTGGTGGAAACATGAACATTTATTCGTTTACTCAGGTTACGGAGTTTGATACTAATGGGCAGACTAGTGAACATCATGACATAGCGAGGATCTCGGGAGAAGTATATGCCTTCAGTGTGTGCTAGTTTGCTGTTTCACTGCCGTTTCTGTCGTAATGTAAGAAGAATACACTCAGTCACACAGACACAAGGTATAGATACAACATCGAACACAACAACATGGAAGTCATTAGAAAGCAGGACATGGAGGCTTAATGATATGACTGAATATTATATATGATGACAATAATGGTAATAACCAGAGGGTGCTTAAATACAAGTAAGCATAGACACATGCATACATAAAAGCTTTTACACATTTCTAAGATACAAACATATTAATTTTACATATGAGCAACATAAATTGCTTTACAATTGTACAACAAATAGGTCTTGGCTCTTCATTTTCATAGAGTAGCTTCTTATATTCAATTATATATTAATTTTACATATGAGCAACGTACATTGCTTTACAATTGTACAACAAATAGGTATTGTCTCTTCATTTTCATAGAGTAGCTTCATATATTCAATTATACAATGAATTTGCCATATTTCTGAACAAGCCACAAATTTGACTCCTTTTCCGCTAAAATATAGTATTTTATTCATAAATGTAAGGTAATAATTAGCTCAACTTGCAGTGACCACAAAGTGTAGAAAATGTGAATTTTTTTTCCAAAATCACAAATATATTATAAAATTTAGAACACATCCAGCAGTCCGACGTGTAGAAGAGTTGGCATTCAACGCAAGTGTCTAAAACAAGGAATCGTTGCGCTGCACAGATTATCATGGTGAATGCCCTTAGTTGCTGTCCTTGTTACTTAGGCTATAAGTTGGTGTGGCTTGTCAATGTTCTAGAGTCAAAACTAATTCTCTCTTTTGACTGAATACATCAGGGGACTGCGCGTTTTGTTGTTCATCTTTGTGTCGACAGCAGTTGCAGATCTACATTGTATTTAACTGTGTATCTATTTAACCAGGTTTAGTCTTTATCGTTCTATTAGATTATATATTTTGTTTAGTACTGCCAATTGTTGGAGGATCGAAGTATGGCTGTGGTAGGATTCTACTAATTAGTAAAATACAGGAGCAGAATCTGATTCAATGCTAAGCCTATAACTTGCATAACACTGGATTTTTTGAAGATATTTGCTTTCATACACACTTGAAATGATTAAGATTTAAGTTTTGGATTAATATAATTTTACAAGCATCTAACATCATTTATGCATTCCAAATTTGGATAAAATTCATCATCCACTGCTGAGCTTTTATCAGTGGATGCAATTCATTGAGAACTGTTAAGCAAGTTGATTTGCAGGATAGGGATGAAGCACATATAGAAACTAAATGTCCATAACATAATGGCACCAAATGCATCCGAACAAAGCAACTTTGGTGAAGTGATTATCAAATTTGAAACATGTAGAATGTTAATTGATAAGACATATTTTGAGGGCGAAAAAGAGTGATTATGAGGATTTTGAAAAATGTTAAATATCTGTTGCAATCTTGTCAGTTGGGTCTGTTTGAAGTCATTGTCAGATTTGTGCTGTTTGCTGTGGCCATTGGAAGTTATAGCTTCCTTTAGGTTTTGCCTTTGTTTGTTTGCATGGAAAGCCTAGGTATGAAAGCAATAGTTATCTATTACGAAACAAAGAGAAACGTGATAATAAAGAGAGGTTAATATTACCAAAGCTGATTTTCTGATGTCAATTCTGTGATCTCCATTACGCGGATCAAAGCTAGAAATTTTGCCATCAAAATGTGTGGTCCTTAGATGTTGATGTTTGTCATATCCTCGCCATTTCTGGCGAGCACAGGAAAAAGCTCCATTGACACTCTGGCAACCAAAATTATCCATTTAGAGGATGAGGACATGATTTGGGAGGAGAAGATGCATTCGGGGATCCTATGAGGAGGAAATGTTATGCACAGCATTTTCTATTTTTCAACTTGTAGTCCCCCTCCCCTTTACCCCCTCCTGCCTACACGTGGCCTGATCTTTACCTATTGTCTTTGCTGGTAAAGAAAAGAGTAAACAGTAAGATGAACAAGCATAAGCAGTTGAGAAGAATTGTAATTTGTGGACTGATGGGAAGTATCTGAGCCATAGATGTCAACAGTAATGTATATGGTTGCTAATTTTCTAAGTTCCAAACATGACATATTTCTATATATGTGCTTGTTTATGTGCATTTTTATGGCTAATGGTTATATGGGCTAGTAGACATCAGGCTTTATGTTTGTAAGACCTTACAAGAGTAAAATAAGGAACACTGGACAATATGAGTGTTAAATTATGAACAATGTATGTTGTGTATATGTCTTGGCAGAAAGGACTAGAACTTTAGTAAAATGATGAGCAATCCAGGAAAATTTGTCAGACAAATCACACCAAACTTTACAGGTCCTTTTAGAAATTAAAGATGATGATGTGTTTAAATGCCCGAATAAGAGTGGAAAGATATGCAGTCATGTAGTTCGTGTGGGGGCACCCCCCACACGATCTTTTGTACCGAAAGTTGTCCTGTATGTCGTCGGTAGAGAATGGAAAAGGGTCATGTGTGTATTTCGTCCTCTTGATAATTTGTCACCTACCGACTAACAATGCTCCATGATTGATAATGAAAGCGAATTTTGTCAATTTTGAAAATTGCATATGTGATCCAATGCCCAATGGCTTGTAAGCTTGCCAATTATGAACATTGGATATGTCATTCCAAATTTTTGTCTTCATTTTAAGAGATCAGAGAGGAAACAAATTGCCCCTCTCTATATGTGCAAGCCCCTGGATACACGTTCACTCCGAAAAGGTGGCACACATAATTAAGTCTTGATGCTTAGGTTTACGGATTTGGGGTTAAGTAAAGTTTATCAGAACGGGGGTCAAAATTCGTTGGGGATATGAGTTCCATCTAGCATTTGATTTGCAGAAGTTGATTCTGAATTTGCATCCTTTGTTGACCAATAGGAACCATTCGCAAGGCATATTTTGCAGGACAAATATTCTGAGAGCTTGAAATAATAGAATATTCTTTATGTGCGCTCTTATTTGAACGGAATAAAGCACAAGATCCTTATATCCTAAGAACTTTCTTTAGGGTCAGTTTGTGTTTGCGTGTCGTCAGGAAGTGTAATGGATATGAGCACCTTGTACTGCCGTGACTGAAAGCTCTCTAGGATTACCTTGTGTTTCCTAAGAATGTGACGATATTTAGTGAGCAATAACGTGGAGGATTATAATCAATAGAGGTGCATTATGATATATAGGGTGATTCCATGATAGCCATCATCTGAACTAAGTTGATGAAGTCAGCAGCTGGAGTGGGTGGTCCTTGCTGGTTGATACCTATCATGTTCCATTGATCTCTGTAAACTCCCATCTCTGTAAACTCCCAGCTGGAGCATGCTCTGGGCAAAGCTATTGGAATCACTGAGCATTTGGCGGAGGAACGTAACCGTTGGCAAGCGAAACATGATTTAAGGTGATGATGCCCGCGGACGCATTGGAGAAAGAAATGCTGGCTATTAATTTTAATTTTAATCCCAAACGATAGCTGAATGCAGCAGTGACAGGATTCATGCATCAAACCCAACCCAAAATACTGTACTCAGAATACTTTGGCAAATTCTGTGATTACGTGACTGTGTATTTGTTGGAGGCTCGAAGTATGGCTGTGGTAGGATTCTATCAATTGATAAATACAGCAGCAGAATCTGATTCAATGCTGAGCCTATAACTTACTTAACACTGGAGTTTTTGAAGATATTTTCTTTCATACTACCATGAAATAATTTAGATTTAAGTATTGGATTAATATAATTTTACGAGCATCTAACATCCTTCATGCACTAGAAATTAGGATAAAAATTCACTCTGTGGATCTTTTATCAGTGGATGGCTGTGATTCATTGAGAACTGTCGAGCAAGTTGATTTGCAGGATAAGGTTGATGCACATATAGAAAATAAAGGTCCGTAACATAATGGCACCAATTGCATCCGAACAAAGTAACTTTGGTGAAGTGGTTATCAAATTTGAAACATGTTTTGAGGGTGAAAAGAGTGATTATGAGGATTTTGAAAAATGATAAATATATGTTGCCATCTTGTCAGTTGGGTCTGTTTGAAGTCGTCGTCAGATTTTGTGCTGTTTGCTGTGTCCATTGGAAGTTATAGCATCCTTTATTTAGGCTTTACCTTTGTATGTTTGCTGGGATGTATCTGATATGGAAAGCCTATGAAAACAATAGCTATCTATAACGAAACAAAGAGAAACAAGATAATAAAGGAGGTTAATTCCCAAAGCTGATTCCAATTGATTTTCTGAGGGCAATTCTGTGATCACCACTACACGGATCAAAGCTAGAAATTTTGCCATCAAAATGTGTGGTCCTTGGACGTTGGTGTTTGTCATATCCTCACCATTTCTGGCTAGCACAGGAGAAAGCTCCATTGACACTCTGGCATCCAAAATTATTCGTCAAGAGGATGAGGACTATGAGGAGGAAAGGTTATCCACAGCATTTGCTGTGTTTCAACTTGTAGCCCCCCTCCCCTTTACCCCCCCTGCCAACACGTGGCCTGGTCTTTTCCTGTTTTGTGCTTCCTGTTATTGTCTTTGCTGGTAAAGAAGAAGAGTATACAGTAAAACGAAAATGCATAAGCGGTTGAGAAGAATTGTAATTTGTGGACTAATGGGAAGTATCTGAGTCATAGATGTCAGCAGTCTTGGAAATGGTAGCTAATTTTCTAAGTTCCAAACATTAAGTATTTCTATATGTGCTTGGTTTTGGGCATGTTTATGGCTGATTGTTATTTGGGCTAGTAGAAATCAGGCTTTATGTTTGTAAAACCTTACAAGAGTAACATTAGGAACGCTGTATGTTGTGTATTTGTCTTGGCAGAAAGGGCGTTACTCGGTACATATGTTGCCGATTTGAGAAATTTAGGACTTACATGATAAGTGCACTCACAATGGGGGCTGAATACGTGGCTGAATGTGGGGCCTAATTTTTGATAGAGAGTGTTTGCAAAAAAGAGGGGAGAGGGCTAAAAGCCCCACATTCAGTCACTGACGCAGCATCGACCTTTTTTTTCAAAAACTGAAGGGATCAGACGTCTGATTGGTACCCACGAGGCGCCTGATTCTGGCGGGATCTTATTTTTTTAAAACACTTCCAGGACCAGATGTCTGTTGTACTAGGCGCCTGATCATGGCAGTAGTTCAGATGCCTGTTGGGTAGCGGCCAGGCGTCTAATTTACTTCAGATTGGGAAAAAAATAGGCGGTGGATTACCCAACGTCTGATGAGGTTACACCAGATGTTTGGTAATCCACAGGTGGCGGCTGACGGGGCAACATTCAGCCCTTCATTGGGACTTGGGAGGATCAAATTTGACGTGGCTCAGATTGAACCCTTTCTGGGGATGAATGGTTCAGCCATCCATTGGGAGTGCGATACGCCAAGTTTCCGTACACCGTGCTCACAAAATGCGCTGAAATCTGCTTTATATTTATCTTTTTGTAGAAAGGTTTGTTTGCATTGGTGAACCAATTGGAGTTCCATTCCTAAAGTTGAATGGTGACCGGCATTCATGTTGTGGGAAATGTTAATTTGTTACATGCCATACTGATGGTTGCCTCCTGGGAAAAAAAATCTTTTCATAAATTCTTACAAATGAAAGCTTTTTACTGACCTCTTTCTTTGGCAAAATGACTCTCTAGTCTAAACACGAATATGAAATATGCTGGTTTATGTTTTTGTATTTGTTTGTATATGGTTGTATCAGAAGAATGTAAGAAAGTATGATCTCTTATACAATTGAGGGATGCGAATTTTGTCCTACTAGATAAATGGTTGTCCCATGTGGCACACATTTGTCCTATTACGACAAAGTGTTTGGGAGAGTAGTAATAGTAGATTTTTTTTTTTTTTGGGGGGGGGGGGAGGGAAGGAATGTTGGTGTGGGTGAGGGTGTGGGTAAGGAGTTGGTTGTTTTGGTGGAACCCCCAAACAAAAGCCCACCACATTCCCCTTATTTGCAAGCATGCCATTGCTTTTTCATAAAAGACAAAGACCATTATCTTTCCCTTATTTACGTGTTTTCCATCTTTTTCCACTTTGCCCCCTGTGTGTTTTACGCTTTAGTCACTGATTTTCCTCCTTTTACCCCCGATGCTCCTCAAACACGCACGCATACTTTTTTTGCTTTGGCCTCGCTTTTCCTCGGAGGTTTTTCGGTCCCCGTGCACCATGTGCACGGGTTATTTTCCTGGTCCCCGCATTTGCGTCCAGGCGACGACTACCTCCGTGCACTCTGGGTTTAGCACACGCGTTTCCTCCTTTTGCCCCCCACTCCTTACACACATTCTTTCGCTTTGGCCCCTTGCTTCTCTACGCATTTGTATCCGGGCGACGACTGTCTCTGTGCCCTCCGGCATGAGCAATTTCTAGTCTTTTATACAAAAGAGGGAGGTTGAGGTGACTTTGTCTTGTGTGGCAATAGCACATCAACCCACTTCCAACTTTTTCACCTTAGGCCCCCTTTATTTACAAGTTTGCCATTGACATTCCCCCCCCCTTTGAGCCCTATTATTTACATGCTTGCCATTGAGATTTCCCCCCCTTACCCCCGACGATACCGACACTCACCCACAATTTTCACTCCTTTTCGATTGTGTGCGTGCACCGCATCCTTTTCGTGTATGGTTTTCTTTGCGTGCACTTTGTGCACGGGTTATTTCTATATTAATATAAAAAATGGTTGTAGAACACTCAGAACTTTAGTAAAATGATGAGCAATGCATGAAAACTTTTCATATTTTAGAATTTGTCAGACAAATTACACTAAACCGTACCGGGCCTTTTAGAAAGAGGAGGACATATACACCTCAAAATTGAGGTGTATGCAATAACGAGTTTTCAAAAATATGAAAAAATATATCACATCCCAAGTTACTTCACAGACTCTTTCCCTTCCATTTTTTCATTTTTGGAAACCATTACATACACCTCAATTTTGAGGTGTATGTAGTCGTCTTTAGAAATTAAAGATGAGGATGTGCTTAAATGCCCGAATAAGAGTGGAAAGATATGCAGTCATGTAGTACGTGTGGGGGCGCCGATCTTTTGTACTGAAAGTTTGTCCTGTATGTCGTCGGTAGAGAATGGAAAAGGGTCATGTGCGTATTTCGTCCTCTTGATAATTTGTCACCTACCGACTAACAATTGATTGATAATGAAAGAGAATTTTGTCAATTCTGAAAATTTCATATGTGATCCAATGCACCATGACTTGGAAGCTTGCCAATTATGAACATTGGATATGTCATTCCAAATTTTGTGTCTTCATTTTAAGAGATAAGATTGGAAACAAATTGTCCCTTAATTTCTACATGTGCAAGCCTTGGATAATTAAGTCTTGATGCTTTGGTTTACGGATTTGGGGTTAAACAAAGTTTATCAGAACGGGGGTCAAAATTCATTAGGGATAAGAGTTCCCTCCAGC
The DNA here is from genome assembly GCA_030789695.1 of Scilla litardierei. Taxonomy (NCBI): domain Eukaryota; kingdom Viridiplantae; phylum Streptophyta; class Magnoliopsida; order Asparagales; family Asparagaceae; genus Scilla; species Scilla litardierei. The sequence goes on from CM061132.1 coordinate 5,599,660, forward strand.
ATTTGATGTGCAGAAGTTGATTCTGAACTTGCATCCTTTGTTGACCAATAGGAACCGTTCACAAGGCATATTTTGCAGGACAAATATTCTGAGAGTTTGAAATAATAGAATATTCTCTATGTGCGCTCTTATTTGAGCCGAATAAAGCACAAGTTCCTTATATCCTAAGAACTTTCTTTAGGGTCAGGTTGCGTGTCGTTAGGAAGAGTAATGGATATGAGCACATTGTACTGCCGTGACTGAAAGCTCTCTAGGATTACCTTGTGTTTTCTAAGAATGTGACGATATTTAGTGATTAATAAAGAGGAGGATAATAATCAATAGAGGTGCATTATGATATATAGGGTGATTCCACGATAGCCATCATCTGGACTAAGCTGATGAAGTCAGCAGCTGGAGTGGGTGGTCCTTGCTGATTGATGCCTATCATGTTCCATTGATCTCTGTAAACTCCCAGCTGGAGCATGCTCTGGGCAAAGCTACTGGATTCATCGAGCGTTTGTCGGAGGAAGTTAGCCGTTGGCAAGCGAAACATGAGTTAAGGTGATGATGCCCGCGGACGCATTGGAGGAAGAAATGCTGGCTATTAATTATAATGTTTATCCCAAACGAGAGCTGAATGCAGCAGTGACATGATTCATGCATCAAAGCCAACCCAAAATACTGTACTCAGAATACTTTGACAAATTCTGTGATTATGTGACTGTGTATTTGTTGGAGGCTCGAAGTATGGCTGTGGTAGGATTCTATCAATTGATAAATACAGGAGCAGAATCTGATTCAATGCTGAGCCTATAACTTGCTTAACACTGGAGTTTTTGAAGATATTTGCTTTCATACTCCCACGAAATAATTTAGATTTAAGTATTGGATTAATATAATTTTACGAGCATCTATCATCCTTCATGCATTCCAAATTAGGATAAAATTCATCATACACTGTTGATCTTTTATCAGTGGAAGTTATAGCATCCTTTAGGTTTTACCTTTGTACGTTTGCTGGGATGTATCTGATATGGAAAGCCCATGAAAACAATAGCCATCTATTATGAAACAAAGAGTTACAAGATAATAAAGAGAGGTTACTCCCCAAAGCTGATCCCAATCGATTTTCTGAGGGCAATTCTTACAAGGATAAAAGCTAGAAATTTTGCCATCAAAATGTGTGGTCCTTAGACGCTGTTGTTTGTCATATCCTCGCCATTTCTGGCGAGCACAGGAAAAAGATCCACAGACACTCTGGCAACCAAATTATTCGTTAAGAGGATGAGGACTATGAGGAGGAAAGGTTATCCACTGCATTTGCTGTGTTTCAACTTGTAGTCCCCCCCCCCCCCCCCCCCCCCAAACCCAAACACGTGGCCTGATCTTTATCTGTTTTGTGCTTCTGGGTATTGTCTTTGCTGGTAAAGAAAAGAGTAAACAGTAAAACGAACATGCATAAGCAGTGTAGAACTGATGGGAAGTATCTTGAGCCATAGATGCCAACAGTCATGTATATGGTAGCTAATTTTCTAAGTTCCAAACATTAAGTATTTCTATATATGTGCTTGGTTTTGGGCATGTTTATGGCTGATTGTTATTTGGGCTAGTAGAGATATGTTAGAATTGGTCAGACAAATTACACTAAACTTTACAGGTCCTTTCAGAAATCAGAGACGAGGATGTGTTTAAATGCCCGAATAAGAGTGGAAAGGTATGCAGTCATGTAGTATTGGTGGGGGCGCCGATTTTTTGTACTGAAAGTTGTCTTGTATGTAGTAGGTAGAGAATGGAAGAGGGTCATGTGCGTATTTCGTCGTCTTGATAGTTTGTCACCTACAGACTAACAATGCTCCATGATTGACAATGAAAGAGATTTTGGTCAATTCTGAATATTGCATATGTGATCCAATGCACCATGGCGTAGAAGCTTGCCAATTGCAACTTTTGTTGAACAATATGAACCGTTAACAAGGCATATTTTGCAGGACAAATATTCTGAGAGTTTGAAATACTAGAATGTTCTCTATGTGTGCTTTTATTTGAAGCCGAAGTGGTTAAAATCGTGCGTTTGTCCAATTTGAGATTTGTGGGATTGCAGATGATGAGATATGAGCTTTTGGGGTTGAAAGCAATGATCTAAGATTGCTATGAAGAAACCAAATATGCTATCAAGAAGGGCTGTACATATGTCCAATGGGAGTTGCTTCCCACACTCACCAATTTTCTCGCAGGCACAACCGCTTATTTACACGTTTGCCACTCAAATTTATTTATCACTCACACCCATTCAAAAATTCCAAAATGATCCGGTTATGCGCGGTAAGTAAAATTGCTGGCGGACGGCGACAACGCCCGCTCTGCTAACCTCCCCAGCCCCGTCTCCTTCCGTCGCCGCCTCCTTCGACAACCAGCCCCACACTGTCTACCACCCTCATCCACTGACCCTCTTCATTTTTCCCATCCCCTCAACTTCTAGCATTGTTCATGATTTGATACTTAGACATGATACAAGATTTCATCCAACGTGCACACAACACACCATTATCCTGCACTGGATCTATGATCCTATTTAATCTACATCTCAAAATTCAATGATTCAACTATGCCAGCAGTCTGAATATAAAATAACTAGAAACAACCCGTGCACGGAGCCAAAAAAACCCCACGAGTAGTGCACGGAGCCAAAAAACACCACGAATAGGATGCGGATGTGGTGTATGCACACAAGTGAAAATGGATGAGAAGTGTGTGTGTATGTGTTGGTATCGTCCAACGGTAAAAGTATAATTGCAAAAACCTTGGGGGGTTTTCTCCTCAATGACAATCATGTAAATAAGTGTTGGGTGAGGTTTTTGTCCTAGGTGGCATCCCATGTGACGACGTGACATTGTCACATGGGACAAACATGCCACATCATATGATACACAATGGTTGCCATTGAGGAGAAAAACACCCCGTACTTGGAACACGGTAGATATTAAGCAGTTTAAAATACATCATCCCAATGTTTTATCCAACACGCCTACATCCCAATGTTTTATCCAACACGCCTACAGACCTAAAGGCATATATGCCTTTCTTTAATAATAATAATAATAGTTATAGTAAGAGCCCACACTTATTTACATGATTGGCAAAATTTCTAGCTTTTATCTAAAGGTCTATCAGAAGTAAAATGTAGCTCGATAGTTTGGGATTCCCTCGAATGAAGTTGTATGATGGCGTGATTTTATTATCATATTTATTGAGTTTATTTTGTAATGTGGTTTATGGTTGAGGCGTAGGAGGGATTGTTTTTGAATAGGCAGGAGAGGATCGCCAATGTTGAGATTGCGGTGGCGCTCGTGAGGTAGATGATGGTGAGTGAGAGTAGCTTGAGGCCGATCGCCAACAATTGTGTTGGGATTTAGAGGAAAATAGTGAAGAGGCGTCCACGGTGAAAGGAGAGATGTGAATTGTGATGGGTGAAAAGATTATTTTTGTCAGAAGAAAACGGCTGTTAGTGTCGTCAGGCAATATTGGCCGGTCACATAGTAATTTGAAAGTGTTAATATGTTGGAGGTTTTAGCAAAAATGTGTGAAAACCTCATGCATTCCAAATTAGGATATTTGCTTTCATACTCCCATGAAATGATTTAGATTTAGGTATGGGATTAATATAATTTTACGAGAATCTAACATCCTTCATGCATTCCAAATTAGGATAAAATTCATCATACACTGTTGATCTTTTATCAGTGGATGCGATTCATTGAGAACTGTTGAGCAAGTTGATTTGCAGGATAGGGATGAATCACATATAGAAACTAAAGTTCCTAACATAATGGCACCAAATGCATCAGAACAAAGCAACTTTGGCAAAGTGGTTATCAAATTTGAAACATGTTTTGAGGATGAAGAGAGTGATTATGAGGATTTTGAAAAATGTTAAATATCTGTTGCGATCTTGTCAGTTGGGTCTGTTTGAAGTCGTCGTCAGATTTTATGCTGTTTGCTGTGGCCATTAGAAGTTATAGCATCCTTTAGGTTTTACCTTTGTATGTTTGCTGGGATGTATCTGATATGGAAAGCCTATGAAAACAATAGCTATCTATTATGAAACAAAGAGAAACAAGATAATAAAGAGAGGTTACTCCCCAAAGCTGATTCCAATCCATTTTCTGAGGGCAATTCTGTGATCACCATTACACGGATAAAAGCTAGAAATTTTGCCATCAAAATGTGTGGTCCTTAGAAGCGGGTGTTTGTCATATCCTCCTTTTGCCCCCCGCTCCTCACACACACATTCTTTCGCTTTGGCCCCTTGCTTCTCTACGCATTTGTGTCCGGGCGACGACTGTCTCTGTGCCCGTCGGCATGAGCAATTTCTAGTCCTTTATACAAAAGAGGGAGGTTGAGGTGACTTTGTCCTGTGTGGCAATATCACATCAACCCACTTCCAACCTTTTCACCTTAGGCCCCCTTTATTTACAAGTTTGCCATTGACATTTCCCCCCCTTTGAGCCCTATTATTTACATGCTTGCCATTGAGATTTCCCCCCTTTTACCCCCCGACGATACCGACACTCACCCATACTTTTCACTCCTTTTCGATTGTGTGCGTGCACCGCATCCTGTTCGTGTATGGTTTTTTTTGCGTGCACTTTGTGCACGAGTTATTTTTATATTAATATAAAAAATGGTTGTAGAACACTCAGAACTTTAGTAAAATGATGAGCAATGCATGAAAACTTTTCATATTTTAGAATTTGTCAGACAAATTACACTAAACCGTACCGGTCCTCTTAGAAAGAGGACATATACACCTCAAAATTGAGGTGTATGCAATAAGGAGTTTTCAAAAATATGAAAAAATATATCACATCCCAAGTTACTTCACACACTCTTTCCCTTCCATTTTTGCATTTTTGGAAACCATTACATACACCTCAATTTTGAGGTGTATGTAGTCCTCTTTAGAAATTAAAGATGAGGATGTGCTTAAATGCCCGAATAAGAGTGGAAAGATATGCAGTAATGTAGTATGTGTGGGGGCGCCGACCTTTTGTACTGAAAGTTTGTCCTGTATGTCGTCGGTAGAGAATGGAAAAGGGTCATGTGCGTATTTTGTCCTCTTGATAATTTGTCACCTACAGACTAACAATTGATTGATAATGAAAGAGAATTTTGTCAATTCTGAAAATTGCATATGTGATCCAATGCACCATGACTTGGAAGCTTGCCAATTATGAACAATGGATATGTCATTCCAAATTTCGTGTCTTCATTTTAAGAGATAAGATAGGAAACAAATTGTCCCTTAATTTCTACATGTGCAAGCCTTGGATAATTAAGTCTTGATGCTTAGGTTTACGGATTTGGGGTTAAACAAAGTTTCTCAGAATGGGGGTCAAAATTCATTGGGGATGAGAGTTCCCTCCAGCATTTGATTTGCATTGCAGAAGTTGATTCTGAATTTGCATCCTTTGTTGACCAATAGGAACCGTTTGCAAGGCATATTTTGCAGGACAAATATTCTGAGAGTTTGAAATAATAGAATATTCTCTATGTGCGCTCTTATTTGAACCGGATCCTTATATCCTAAGAACTTTCTTTAGGGTCAGGTTGCGTGTCGTCAGGAAGAGTAATGGATATGAGCACATTGTACTGCCGTGACTGAAAGCTCTCTAGGACTACCTTGTGTTTTCTAAGAATGTGACGATATTTAGTGAGCAATAAAGAGGAGGATAATAATCAATAGAGGTGCATTATGATATATAGGGTGATTCCACGATAGCCATCATCTGGACTAAGCTGATGAAGTCCGCAGCTGGAGTGGGTGGTCCTTGCTGGTTGATGCCTATCATGTTCCATTGATCTCTGTAAACTCCCAGCTGGAGCATGCTCTGGTCAAAGCTACTGGATTCATCGAGCGTTTGTCGGAGGAAGTTAGCCGTTGGCAAGCGAAACATGAGTTAAGGTGATGATGCCCGCGGACGCATTGGAGGAAGAAATGCTGGCTATTAATTATAATTTTTATCCCAAACGAGAGCTGAATGCAGCAGTGACATGATTCATGCATCAAAGCCAACCCAAAATACTGTACTCAGAATACTTTGACAAATTCTGTGATTATGTGACTGTGTATTTGTTGGAGGCTCGAAGTATGGCTGTGGTAGGATTCTATCAATTGATAAATACAGGAGCAGAATCTGATTCAATGCTGAGCCTATAACTTGCTTAACACTGGAGTTTTTGAAGATATTTGCTTTCATACTCCCACGAAATAATTTAGATTTAAGTATTGAATTAATATAATTTTACGAGCATCTATCATCCTTCATGCATTCCAAATTAGGATAAAATTCATCATACACTGTTGATCTTTTATCAGTGGAAGTTATAGCATCCTTCAGGTTTTACCTTTGTACGTTTGCTGGGATGTATCTGATATGGAAAGCCCATGAAAACAATAGCTATCTATTATGAAACAAAGAGTTATAAGATAATAAAGAGAGGTTACTCCCCAAAGCTGATTCCAATCGATTTTCTGAGGGCAATTCTTACAAGGATAAAAGCTAGAAATTTTGCCATCAAAATGTGTGGTCCTTAGACGCTGGTGTTTGTCATATCCTCGCCATTTCTGGCGAGCACAGGAAAAAGATCCACAGACACTCTGGCAACCAAATTATTCGTTAAGAGGATGAGGACTATGAGGAGGAAAGGTTATCCACTGCATTTGCTGTGTTTCAACTTGTAGTCCCCCTCCCTTTTACCCCCCCCCCCCCCCCCAACACCCACACACGTGGCCTGATCTTTATCTGTTTTGTGCTTCTGGGTATTGTCTTTGCTGGTAAAGAAAAGAGTAAACAGTAAAACGAACATGCATAAGCAGTGTAGAACTGATGGGAAGTATCTTGAGCCATAGATGCCAACAGTCATGTATATGGTAGCTAATTTTCTAAGATCCAAACATAAAGTATTTCTATATACGTGCTTGGTTTTGGGCATGTTTATGGCTGATTGTTATTTGGGCTAGTAGACATATGTTAGAATTTGTCAGACAAATTACACTAGACTTTACAGGTCCTTTCAGAAATCAGAGATGAGGATGTGTTTAAAATGCCAGAATAAGAGTGGAAATGTATGCAGTCATGTAGTACTTGTGGGGGCGCCGATTTTTTGTACTGAAAGCTGTCTTGTATGTCGTAGGTAGAGAATTGAAGAGGGTCATGTGCGTATTTCGTCGTCTTGATAATTTGTCACCTACAGACTAACAATGCTCCATGATTGACAATGAAAGAGATTTTGGTCAATTCTGAATGTTGCATATGTGATCCAATGCACCATGGCGTAGAAGCTTGCCAATAGCAACTTTTGTTGAACAATAGGAACCGTTAACAAGGCATATCTTGCAGGACAAATATTCTGAGAGTTTGAAATAATAGAATGTTCTCTATGTGTGCTCTTATTTGAAGCCGAAGTTGTTAAAATCGTGCGTTTGTCCAATTTGAGATTTGTGGGATTGCAGATGATGAGATATGAGCTTTGGGGTTGAAAGCAATGATCTAAGATTGCTATGAAGAAACCAAATATGCTATCAAGAAGGTGTGTACATATGTCCAATGGGAGTTGCTTCCCACACTCACCATTTTTCTCGCAGGCACAACCGTTTATTTACACGTTTGCCGCTCAAATTTATTTATCACTCACACCCATTCAAAAATTCCAAAATGATCCGGTTATGCGCGGTAAGTAAAACTGCTGGCGGGCGGCGACAACGCCCCCTCTGCTGACCTCCCCAGCCACGTCCCCTTCCGTCCCCCCCTCCTCCGGCAACCAGCCCCATCCTGTCTACCACCCTCATCCGCTGACCCTCTTCAGTTTTCCCAGCCCCTCCTTCACTGCAAGCATTGTTCATGATTTGATACTTAGACATGATACAAGATTTCATCCAACGTGCACACAACACACCATCATCCTACACCGGGTCTATGATCCTATTTAATCCACATCTCAAAATTCAACGATTCAACTATGACAGCAGTCTAAATATAAAATAACTAGAAATAACCCGTGCACGGAGCCAAAAAAACCCCACGAGCAGTGCACGGAGCCAAAAAAACCCCACGAATAGGATATGATCGAAAAGGGATGAGAAGTGTGGGTGTATGTGTTGGTATCGTCCGACGGTAAAAGTATAACTGCAAAAACCTTGGGGGTTATAGGGGAAAGATCCCATAGGTCAAAATTGTAAATAAATGAGCTAGGGGTGTTTTTCTCCTCAATGACAATCATGTAAATAAGTGTGGGGAGAGGTTTTTGTCCTAGGTGGCATCCCATGTGACAACGTGACATTGTCACATGGGACAAACATGCCACATCACATGGTACACTAGGTTGCCATTGAGGAGAAAAACACCCCGTACTTGGAACACGGTAGATATTAAGCAGTTTAAAATACATCATCCGAATGTTTCATCCAACAGGCCTACAGACCTAAAGGCCGATATGCCTTTCTTTAATAATAATAATAATAGTTGTAGTAAGAGCCCACACTTATTTACATGATTGGCAAAATTTCTAGCTTTTACCCTAAAGGCCTATCAGAAGTAAAATGTAGCTTGATAGTTTGGGATTCCCTCGAATGAAGTTGTATGATGGTGTGATTTTGTTATCATATTTATTTAGTTTATTTTGTAATGTGGGTTAGGGTCGAGGCGTAGGAGGGATTGTTTTTGAATAGGCAGTAGAGGATCGCCAATGTTGAGATTCTGGTGGTGCTCGTGAGGCAGATGATGGTGAGTGAGAGTAGCTTGAGGCCGATCGCCAACAACTGTGTTGGGATTTAGAGGAAAATATTGAGGAGGCCTCCACGGTGAAAGGAGAGATGTGAATTGTGATGGGTGAAAAGATTATTTTTGTCAGAAGAAAACGGCGGTTAGTGTCGTCAGGTAATATTGGTCGGTCACACTGTAATTTGAAAGTGTTAATATGTTGGAGGTTTTAGTAAAAATGTGTGAAAACCTCATGCATTCCAAATTAGGATATTTGCTTTCATACTCCCTTGAAATGATTTAGATTTAGGTATTGGATTAATATAATTTTACGACCATCTACCATACTTTATGCATTCCAAATTAGGATAAAATTCATCATCCACTGCTGTTCTATTATCAGTGGATGCAATTCATTGAGAACTGTTGAGCAAGTTGATTTGCAGGATAAGGATGTGAAGCACATATAGAAACTAAAGGTCCATAACATAATGGCACCAAATGCATCCGAACAAAGCAACTTTGGTGAAGTAGTTATCAAATTTGAAGCATGTTGAGTGTTAATTGATAGAGAATAATGAGTATTATATGAAATGTGACACATCTCCTCGTATACCAAGACACAAAAAGTGGGGTGAAGTCCTCGTCAGATTTTGTGCTGTTTGATGTGGCCATTGGAAGTTATAGCATCCTTTAGGTTTTACCTTTGTTTGCAGGGATGTCTCTGATATGGAAAGCCTAGGTGTGTAAACAATAGCTATCTATTACGAAACAAAGAGAAACGAAATAATAAAGAGAGGTTAATTCCCAAGGCTGATTCCAATTGAACTTCTGAGGTCAATTCTGGGATCACCATTACACGGATCAAAGCTAGAAATTTTGCCATCAAAATTGTAGTGTTTTGTGCTTCTGGTTGTTGTCTTTGCTGGTAAAGAAAAGAGTAAACAGTAAAACGAACACAGATGGCAACAGTCATGGATATGGTGGCTAAATTTCTTAGTTCCAAACATCAAGTATTTCTATGTACGTGCTTGTTTATGGGCAAATGTATGGCTAATGGGGTATTTGGGCTGGTAGACATATGTTAGAATTTGTCAGACATATTACACTAAACTTTACAGGTCCTTTCAGAAATCAAAGATGAGGATGTGTGTAAGTGCCCAAATAAGAGTGGCAAGATATGCAGTCATGTAGTACTTGTGGGGGCGCCGATATTTTGTATTGAAAGTTGCCATTTATGTGCGTATTTCGTCTTCTTGATTATTTTGTTGCCTACAGACTAACAATGCCCCATGATTGATAATGAAAGAGATTGTTGTCAATTCTGAATATTGCATATGTGATCCAATGCTCCATGGGTTAGAAGCTTGCCAGCAGCGACTTGCCAAGTTTTGTTGCACAATAAGGAACCCTTCGCAAGGCATATTTTGCAGGACAAATATTCTGAGAGTTTGAAATAATGGAATGTTCTCTGTGTGCTCTTATTTGAAACCGAAGTGGTTAAAATCGTGTGATTGCAGATGATGAGACATGAGCTTTTGGGGATGAAAGCAATGGTCTAAGATTGATATCAAGAAACCAAATATGCTATCAAGAAGGTGTATACATATGTCCAATGGGAATTGCTTCCCGCACTCACCGTTCTACTCGCACGCACAACCGCTTAATTACAAGCTTGCCACTCAAATTTATTTACCGCGCACGCAGTCCCGGTTGTTTGTGGTGGGTAAAATTGCCGGCGGACAGCGACGCCGCTCCCTCTGCTGACCTCCCCAACTGCGTTCCCTTCCGCCACACCCTTCTCCGACAACCCATCCCCTCCCTCTCTGCCACCCCCCCTCTGCCAATCCTCTTCACTTCCCCAGCCCCCTCCCCCGATACTAGCATTGTTCATGATTTGATACTCGGATTCTACACTTGACATGATACAAGATTTCATCCAACCTGCACACAACACACTATACTTCATTGGATCTATAATCATATCTAATCTACATCTCAAAATACAATGATTCAACTATTACATCAGTATAAATATAAAATAACTAAAAACAACCCGTGCACACAGTACACGAAGCCAAAAAAATCCCACAAATAAGATGCAGTGCATGCGCGCAAGCAAAACTGGGTGAGAAGTGTAGGTGTATGTGTCGGTATCGTCCGAGAGTAAAAGCATAATTGCAAAAACCTTGGGGTTATATGAGAAAATTCCACTAGGTCAAAATTGTAAATAAATGAGTTAGGTGTGTTTTTCTCCTCAATGGCAACCATGTAAATAAGTGTGGGGAGATGTTTTTGTCCTAGGTGACATATCATGTGGTGATGTGACATTGCCACATAGGACAAACATACCACAACAGACACCATGATTGCCAACTTGCCATTGAGGAGAAAAACACACCCATACTTGGAACAGTGTATGCTTGGAACAGTGTAGACACTAGACATTAAGCAGTTTAAAATGGAGCATCCCAAAGCTTCATCCAACAGGGCTAAAGGCCTACATGACTTTCTTTAATAATAATAATAATAATAAGAAGAGCCCTCCGCTTAAAAGGCCAGACCTGCGCGGCCCAAAAGAGGTTCATCTTGCACGAACGGTCCTGATTTAATTCCATCATCTCAAACCTCACATATATATAACCTCCTCCTCACACAAACCCTAGCCGTCGAGATCATCTCCATTTCTATCACATTTCGTCGACTCCGCCGCAGCAGGAAGCAGCAGCCATGAAGTTCAACCCTAGGGTTTCGAGCTCACGCCGCAAGTGTCGGAAGGCCCACTTCACTGCTCCTTCGAGCGTCCGCCGCGTCCTCATGAGCGCCCCTCTCTCGGCCGACCTTCGCAACAAGTACAACGTGAGGTCGATCCCGGTGAGAAAGGACGACGAGGTCCTGGTGGTGCGCGGGACCTACAAGGGCCGCGACGGCAAAGTGGTCCAGGTCTACCGCAAAAAGTGGGTCATCCACGTGGAGCGCATCACCCGCGAGAAGGTCAATGGATCGACGGTCAACGTCGGCATCGACCCGTCCAAGGTCGTCGTCACGAAGCTGAAGCTCGACAAGGACCGCAAGGCCCTGCTCGATCGCAAGGCCAAGGGGAGGGCCGCCGACAAGGCCAAGGGCAAGTTCTCGGCCGAGGAGGTCGCCGCCGGGGCCGCAAGCCTCCAAGAGGTCGATTAAAATTGAAGGTCTTGAATTGTTTTGATTTTGATTTGACTATGTTTAGGTTTCGTTTTGGGAAAATGAGAAAAAGGAAACTTATCTTTTTATCTTTTCATGTGTTATTGTTGTTTTGTGATGAATGTTTCGTCTTGATCTTATATGATATGGTTGCTTTTTGTTAAAATTGATTGCAATATGTTGGTTCAGATCTAGTTATGTTGGATCAGAACTTAGCGATTAATTGTGCTATCAAAATTTCACATTGTTTGGTCTTGATCTGTAGGATTGAGATAGCTAGCACTAGAGTACGTTTGATTTAGAGAATGGTGGGGTTCAAACAGCAAAATGGACTGACATTGGACATGAACAATTAGAGTTTTCAATGTTGGCTTGGAAAAAGATAAACAAATCATTCTCTGACATCAATAAGAATCTCTTCTTTTTGCTGGTGTTATGAAATCTGAATGATTGTTGCTTATGTAGATATATGTTATTTCTTTTACTTAAAGACATGCACCGACTGCCGATGGTTGGTAATCAATTAAGCTACTTCAAATTTAATTAACATCTTATTGAATTTAATGAATATGCTTTCAAATTAGTCTAGATTAGGAAACACACATGCTTCTTTGTTGCTGGTAATGCTTTTCTTTAAGGCCCTGTTTGGTTTGAGGGAAAAGGAAAGAAAAGGAAAGAAAACAGAAAAGAAAACTGTTTTCTTTTGTTTGGTTAGAAAGAAAACAGAAAGGAAAAGGAAAGTGAAGGAAAAATCAAACTTAAACATTTTCCTCTTCTTTTCCCTCCCCAAACCGACAGAAAACGAAGGAAAACGCTGCTCGGTCTGGCCTTCGACGTCACCTACTCATCCTCCTCTGCACCACTCGACGACCCGTCCTCGTCCCCCTCCTCCCCCTCCCTCCTCCCCCTCTACCGCCTCCCCCGCTCCAAGATCTCCGTCAGCCTGATCAAAGGCGGGCTATCGTGCATGACTTCCTTCACAACCTCGATGGACACCGATGCCTCGTCCGTCGCCTATTTCGACTAGGCTGCGTCATCCTCCTTCCTTTCTTCTAGCTGCAACTCGACTCCCCTGTCGATGGCTTCGACTTCGAATTCAGAAAGATCGAGATCGTGCGTGTTAGATGTTTGATATCGTGCGTGTTAGATGTTTGATGAAATGGGTCAGCTAGATATGTGATTGTTGTTTTCGTAACATTAGGATTGTATTCGGCCATGTTATTCAGTACATTGTGGATTGATTGCTAGAGTTTTTAAAGCATATTGTAGCTGGGCATGAATCAAAGGACCTTGCTGATGTATTTCGTTTTTACTCTGTTAATTATAGTTTCATCATTTATGTTGCTATGTTGCAGGATTCTAGAATGAACCCAACGTTGATTTGAGCTCCCAAACTACTGATAAATGTAAAAAATCAATGTTGGAATCACTGCTAGAAACTTAGTGGATTTGGTTCCATGTTTTGAATGCAAATCTAATATATTTGCCAATTTCGTTCATATTCCATTTTTTATAAATTATAAATTATTTTTGTATGTGTGATTTTTGTCTTGTTTATTTTCCTTTTGGGTTTCTTTACAACTTTCCTTAACAACCAAACATGAAAAAGAAATGTGTTTCATTTTCCTTTTCATTCTCTTTCTCTTTACTTTACTTTTCTTTTTATTTTTCTTTCTCTTATTTTCCATTGAACCAAACACAGCATAAGAGATCGTTTGATTTGAGTTCTTAAGTTTTTCATTTTTACGTTTTATTAAGTCTAGGTTTTGTTTTCACTTTTCATAGTTCAACAAAGATTGTAATGCATCCGGTATTGAATATTACCATATTGGTTATATACTAATAGGTTCTCTGCTATATTAGATTTTCTATGAATTTAAAAATAAATCATAGCTAAGACTTTCATGGCAAATTCTATTGTTAAGCATGCTCTGCTGGGATCAATTTAAGATGGGTGACCTTTTGGGAAGTTCTTGCTTGAGATGTTACAACCAACTTCTTACGTTGGTGTTATTTTGAAATGAGGGATGCCTTTGATCCAAACCGATAGGGTTGTATCAGTTGGTTTGCTTTTAAGGGATTTGGTCTTATTATTTGAACTGAAACTTGGTAATAGGCCACAGACATCCCAAATTTATTTGGCCACATTGTTTGATGTTGATCAAGTGGATTGATTAGGAATATGCATATATGCAGTATTATCTGTTTGGGAACATTCTTCTGGGTCTTTAGGATTGGTGTTGATATTGAGGATTGATTAGCAGGCGCATGTCAGTATTATATGTTTGGGAACATTTTTTGGGTCTCCAGGATAGGTATATATGTGGTCTTGGGATGGAAGTCAGACTTAAAATTTTTATGATTTGAATTCTTTCTTGGAAAAGGTGACAAAAATGTCATCTCTGTATTGATTTTAGGTTATGCATTTAGGAATAGGGATACATGATTTATTATGCTTAATGATTGCTACTTCTTGAATATAATTTGGATTTCAAACGCAAGTCATGTAGGCAATTGTTATGCCATTGTTGTGTTGTCTGAATTTATCTTTTGTTCGTGTTAGTTATTTATTTTTAGGGGTGATTTCTCGTTGTGTGTTGTGTTATCTGTTCAGACATCTTAATTTAGGACGAGCATGAAGCAGATTGTAATGATTTCAAATAGATCTGAACTTGATGGGTAATTACTGTTTCTTGTTTTCTACGCTATAAACTCTTTCTGTAAGAACTGGTAGGTCTCTTATATTGTAAAGTGGAGTTATCTTCGGGCAGTAGTAGTTCTAATATAAAGTTTGGTACCTGGCATGTTTGGCAGTGTATTCTGATTTACGGATGTAAAGTCGACTTATCATACCTCTGATTTTTTGGGAACTAAGTTAACTTAGTTTCACAACCCAAATCGAGGTGCCTTTGGCTTTCATTGTGGAGTCTAGACAATTACAGTCATAGGTATGGAGAAATCCACTCCTAGCGAAGGTATCTTCTACCTCCAAAGTAGAAGTAAGGGGTTGCAAATTAGAGTTGGCATAACGACATATACATCCATTCGAAACATGATTCTAGTTATGTTTACCCTAGAGATGTTTAAACAACCACCAATGTTCAACCTTAAGCAATATCAGAATTTAATGCAACTTATGACCTGATGCATGCTTTCTTTTGTGTCTTGCATCTATTTTGCAGTTTTGCTTCACCAATCATCTTTGTTGTGATGAAGATTGCCCCAAATTTCTTCCCGGTCTTTAATTTGTTTTTTAACTAGAAAATGCGTTAAGGTGCATGGCTTTGTTTTGAACTTTAAGTAGTAAAATTTTCCTTTGACCCAAGCGACGATATCCTTTAAACATTTATTATTATTTTTCCTGTCTTTGGGTATGTACTCGAACATTCAAAATGTTGTGCCTTTCGATATGGATGTGTAGTGTTTGAAACACCTGATATGGCTGGGTAGAGTTGGAAGAGCCCTACTTTGATCGTTTATTTGGTTGATATTGATCTTACATGGGAGAAATCTGAAGCGTTGGGTTAGTAGGGTTCTCAAATTTTATGACTAGTGAAACCAACTTAAATCCCAGGTATCCATCGTCTAAATGTTATTTGACGCAATATCTGTTATTTGATGTTGATGTATGTAGTCGTCGTATGTATGAAGCCCTTGTAATGTGATGAAGTTATGATACCTAAAAGGTCCAGATTGGGTTTGAAGACTAGAAGGTAGCAGCCTGCGCGTGTCCCTGCATTCCTGGGCACTAGTTTGTTGTGGAAGGAAATTTACAGTGGTTATATGCCTGTTAAGATTGTGAGTTTGGCTTGCAAGTTTTGTTTGAAGAGGTAGACTGATTGAGAGTTGTTAAGAGCCGATACTGCTTACGGTGAGTATTGTCAAGTGGCCTATGCACATGAAATAGCTTCCCTTGATGGAGTATGAGAAGGAGATTTGGATAATGAAGGCAAGGCTAGAAGAACTTGAGCAAGTGGGGAAGATGGAAGTGGTATACATAGAAAATGAGTTGAGGTAATCCCATATTCACCCGAAAGATGCCCGAGGTGCATTTACATCATGCCTTTCTTCAGTTGCCTTGATTGGATAAACTTTACCATGAGTATTACGTCTTCTGCTATCATGAGATTATGTCATTGTACCAAGCTTTCTATACTACCCTTTGCAAAGCCACACTAGACTAGTTTAATATAATAAAGCCTAGAAACAATACACTTGTTAAGTCCCTGGGCCGGCCCTCGAGGGAGAGGATCATTTTCTCCATTAGAGAATGAAGCCCACGTGAGGGATATCCGGGCCCACGAAGCCCGTAGGAAAACATACACGTGGACTTTGTCACAGCCCGCTTATTATTTGCCCATTGAGCTTCCGTAGCTACGACCGTGAGATTGGTCGAGCTCTAGTCAGAAGCTCGAGTCATAGCTTGTTTACAACCCTTGTTCCATCAATCGAGGGTCCAACTTCAATGGCTGACGAGACTTCACCTCATCGAAGACGTCCATGTCAGCCTCATTTACTTTCCACCGGAACACAGTTGTCAACGCAACTACTTTAAATAGTTGGCACCTCTCTTCTGAGTAGTTCATTGGCACCATGAGGATGAAGAAGTCTTTTGTCGAGGAATATCTGAGAAAGTACTAGAACAGATTTAGTAATGTAATACTTCAAATGAATGAGATCAACATGGACGCTACCAAAATAGCTAGCTATAATTGATAAGGCACAATGCTGAAGTAAAATAAAGCCAGGTGATATAGACACTTAAGACCATGGATTCCCTTGTGAACATAATAAAAACTTGCATGAACGCCGATTAGGCTATGGACTTAGATCGATAGTCTAAGACCAGAGACTCAAAGTCAAGGGAAGAAGAAAGAGACGAATAGAAGCATTATGATAAAAATGAGAAGATGACCATATGGTAGTTTAAGAAATTCACTCCACCAAATACTTTGATCCCTGGATACTCATGCACATTTGAAGGGATAAAAACTTAAGACAACCGACTCTTTAAATTAAGTCATTGAAGACCAGCTAACTAGATGGCAATTAGGTCTGAAAAGAAACAAAGATGATTAACTAAGTATGGAAACAGATCATGTAGGGTGAAGGCCATCATTTAGAATGTAAATGGATTTTGATTGTCCAGATGTAGATCAAATTCCTATCTGACCAGATACATATATGAATTTGGCTAGTAAAATTAATTTTTTTGATGATACAGATGTGGATTCAGGTATCTGATATAACGATAATATACAATATTCATGACTCTTTTTACTTGATCACCTTCATCCATTATTATATACATCCATTTATATTTCATGTTTAATTTCAGCACATTATTAGTAATTTTGGGCCATTACAATCTTCATAGTTATGGTGAACACCTGCACATCCTGATCATCTGATATAAACTGTAGAGTTCCCGCAATTCATACAACAACTGCTTGGTTAAAAATTGACATGCAACACAATAATGTATCTTATCGTTATCCATAGAATGAGGTCACCTATGATGCTTACAACACTTGGTATGGCATTAGTGTTGGGACTGTTCCACTAGCAAGTTGCATATGGGTGATCTATCATGGAATGGTGTTGATGTTGAATCCCAAATGCCTTGGTTTTCTCTTCTAATATCTGGAGAAGCAGGCAGCAGCCATGCAAATATCCCAAATGCTCTCATCATATTCTTCAACCAAGCACTCATAACACCATGTTTAGGTTGGGCAAATATCCCAATCTCTTTCTATTTGCCATAAGTGGATAGAAAACCCGCCTCTCTTCACTCCCAATCTCTTTCTATTTTTTTTTGGCAAAGTATCTCATCACTGCACCCTTGAGGTGTATATATCAATTCTCATCTATAATTGTGGCTGTGTGCATGAAAGTCAGTCAAAGCCGACATGAGTGGATCTAGGCGGCGATCATGCCAATGGCTTTGCTTCTTCCAAGTGGAAATCTCTGAGACGTCACGTGCACGCTATGCAACATGAACCACTAATAATCGCATATTTTTCGTAGTGGAGGAAATATTTTTCAAAATCCATTTTTTTGTTACTTTACACACGCCTCTGTCCGTCATCTCATCGGCAGCGTCAAAACGGAGAATGCATTTGAAGATGCATGCATGCACGAGCACTTCCTTTCAATACAAACTGCAATATGTTATTCCAATCTGATACGGCTATTTTGACTGGGCCCGGAGGAGCCAAGTCAATTACGACCAGTCAACCAGCCTACTACGGCCTGTGGCTCCGGCCCAAGGATATCACGGGTGGGTCGCGCTTATCCGCCCAAGACGAAGTCCCAAAAGACTGCCCACTTCCGTAGTGGAGGAAATTGGGGCCCAAATCGAGGAAGCCTTCGCCAAATATGGCAATCGCCCAGTGCCACCTTCATGGCTCGCCAAATATGGCAACTGACTTCATGGCCATCACTCGCCAATGATGGCGGCCACTTTCAATGCCATCACTCCACCTTCATGGCATTTATCCCTCCATAAAACATGGCACTTCATGGCATTTATCCCTCCATAAAACATGGCAATTGATGGGGTCAACATTCCCCATTAGCACGACCTCATCAATAGCGACCATGATGTCTCATCATGGCCCATTACTATGGGACTCGCCTATAGGAAGAGGGGGGATGCATCATCACCAGGGGCCTGATCTTCGTGATCTACAGCAATGGTATCGTATACTACCGTCCTTACACCTTCCTCTACCTAAAATATGCTTCCTCCAAAACTCGGCCTGAGCACTCGGGTATCGGTCTCTCCGCGAGCCATACTCGATCCCACCGAGCTCCTACACAGATCCGTTCTGACTTAGGCATCGGAGGGGAATTGGTCGGAACCAATGTCCGACCCCCCTGACGAGTTCTCTCGTCTATTCAGGTCCAGGAGATCCTACGGCGCCGAGGCTACCCCTCCGCGCCATCACAGCCGGAGCCGAGTGCCCTCGTCCCCGAGCCCGCTCGTCTCCACCACCGCGAGGACGTCGCTCTGCCGAGGCTACTCCTCGCCGAGCTGACGCGAGGATCCGCGTGTCCCTCACCGAGCGACTCCGCCTTCAACCGATCCCGGAGGTTGTCGTCCCACCGAGGCTACCCCTCGGCACGCCAAAGATCGGATCCGGGCCTTTCCGCTCGAGTGAACGCGCCACCGACCGACCCCACGGGTCATCTCTGTCTCACGTGACAACCACGACAACACGGGGGTCCCGCGTGTCCCCCTTTGATCGCGTTGACCCTGTACCCTCCATACTATCAACATGTTCTGCGGAATATCGAAGAAACATTTGGCGCCGTCTGTGGGAACGAGTCAACACCTACGTCGTCAACCACATCGACCGTCACTCGTTCCAGTAATCAAAAACTCCTCTGGTTTCAACAAATGCCTCACAAAGCATGTTTTAGAGCGACCACGGCTGCATCACTTCGTGCCTGGCATCGCGGCCTCGGCCAATGGGGACGAGCGAAAGGAGCGTGTCGAGAGATGGGGCGATCCAGAAGATGCGGGGCTATGGGTGGCTCGGCAAGGCTATCAAGGAGATGAGATCTCGATCTTCGTCTTCCCTCAACTGGAATTCCACATCTCCGACGTTACCCTCAAGTTCCCTTACATTAAATGCCGGGGCCACTGCACCGTCATCCAGATCTCCCACATCATCTCTGGGACCGTTCACCTCGGCCTCCTTTGCCTTCCCAACGTTAAGCGGATCGTAAAGGACAGACATCACAACACCAAGTCGTCGACGCCTCGGTCACTCCAAACACTGACCATAATGAGCCGGATCTCGAATCCCCCCTCAGCTCCGATCGAGCAAAGACAGCTCCACCAAGATCTCGCCGTCGATCGAAGATTTCCACTTGGTGGATATGGCCTCCGATCACAGCCCTCAACTCGGTGTACCCCGATCTCCGATCTAAGCCCTCGACTCCGACCAAGTTCGGTGGACCTCGATCCGAGAGCTCGCCTCTGATCAAAACTCTCAACAAATCCGACCTAAATGTCGAATCTCGACGGGTGGATCAGATCCATCGGTCTGCCAAACCCATCGGCCTCCAGAGCCCGATTAGGTCCATAGAGGCATGCTCTTCGACCCAAGCAAGCTCGATGATCGCCAGAGCTCATTCAGACCCAGCGGAGCTCGCATGTTCGACCACCAGAGTTCGGTCAGGGCCATGGAGACACGTTCTGCGACACCATCGACCCCAAATCCGAGGATCAACCCTAGGTCCAAACTGCAGAGTCGACCCTAGCCCCAAACGGGGGAGGCATTAGAGCACATCTTATAGATGGAGCCTTGACGGGTTCATATCCCTAGTTCTATGCTCAACTTCATTGAAGTCGAACTTATTGCGGATTTTTGGGATAACACTGGGAAATCAATTTAACAACTGGAAGAAAATTGAACACCCTGAAGCTTTGTGTTCACACCCAGAAATGGGTTATATGTAAATCATTACAATGATTTAAACGGATTATTTGTCCACTAGAAATCCAGTTGTAGGTGACCATGTGGGAACATGCATACCATCAGAACGCCTCCTTAGAAACTATTTATATGAGCATGATCACCTCATATAAACAGTTTCCGAGAACCCCTAACGGGGGAAGCGTTTAGTGCACATCTTATCGATGGAGTCATGATGAGTATACATTCACATATCACCACTATGGACCATTTAAAACATTAATACCTATGATCTGATTATCATGAATAGTGATGAGATCCTGAAGATTCACACTTATGAAACTGTTAACCAGTTATCAGACATAGCTACTGACAATATAAATATTGTCAAATTCACACATCCCTGCTACTAAAAATCCAGCTAGGATTAACATACCAACTATAATAGATGCAATCTACCAGTAGCAGAAGTGGATATCCTCAATGGATGAGAGGACATACCACGAGACCCTAAAACAATACCACCACAGGAAAGTGAGCTCATCTCCATATCCTCTCCCTTTCCAGAACCCCCTGAAGAGATAAATCTGGAATAAATTGAATAATGTACGTACACATAGAGGTATTTGGATAAAACACACTTGTCGACAATTACTCACATTTCATTTTGCCATTGATATCGTTCACAATCTCCGTTTCCTGAAGCAAACGCAGAAATTTGGCCAAATTATGTGGAACGAGGCAATAATAAGTTGAGCTGGACTCACTTATGAAATGTGAAGTGTTTGGACCTGAAGTCCTGATATCAAAAGATATCAAACATGTGGGCTACCGAGTATTGTATAAATAAATAAAATCGTATGCTATAAGCAAAACACTATAGCCTTAGAGGTTTATTTCGCAGAAACCAGGAAGTAACCATGTAAGATGAGTTTAACTCACTTACAAAATTAATCAAACTGATGCATCAGGCTCCCTGGTCATGATTGCGAAACCCATGCGATTAGCAAAGATAATTTTAGGCTATGTTGCTATGGATGATGTGACAACATACCCTTATGAATTATCATCCTGAAGATGAAACCTTCATCCCGAAGATGAAACCATCATCCCGAAGATGAAACCTTCATCCTGAAGATGAATTATCATCCTGAAGATGAAAACTTCATCCCGAAGATGAAACCTTCATCCTGAAGATGAATTATCATCCTGAAGATGAAACCATCATCCCGAAGATGAAACCATCATCCCGAAGATGAATAATCATCCCGAAGATGAAACCATCATCCCGAAGATGAATAATCATTCCGAAGATGAATAATCATCCAGTAGATGAATTACCATCCAGAAGATGAAATTATCATCCAGTCGACGAAGAAACATGGAAAATTGCAATCCACCCATACACCTACTGGTTGTATGGATGGACATTAAGACCCCTTCCGTTCGCTGGAAGAGGGGAAGGATATCCTAGGTCCTGAAGTGCCTTACTCAAATGTCTTTTGTACACTCCTTTATCTGGCAGTAAACACTTTAACCAGATACAGTGCAACGCCTGCAGCGCACCACTGGACCAGAGATATGTAGCTTCTGCGTTATCTCCAAGGGTCAAAGATCATACAACATGTTAAATGTATTTGCAGATACAGGTTACAGATCATCGCGATGACTGCAACAAAGAAGCGACCAACTCCTGGAGACCAGCAAAGCATACTTCCAAGGAAACATCAATCCCACCATCCCGAGAGGCTCATCAATCCAAGAAGCAAATCATAAGTACGCATAGCCAGGTCCTACAGTTCCTCGCAGACACAGTGAAGACTGGGTCAGAGACGTGATGCTACCTACCGAGTCTGCAGACCACTCCTCCTCAGAAGAGATCCCTCAGGTTCAGTAGCTGCCATAGATGAGCGATACTTGTATAGATGAGCGATGTCTTGTATAGGTGAGCGATGCCTTGTACTTTGTACTTATTATCGGAACACTGTAAGAGATTGATGTATAGTTGCTTAGGAGATCTGCAAGACTGCAGCTTGTACAGATCAGGGGGAGTCAAATGTAGTGTTGTACTCTTTTCCCTTGGCTATTGGTTTTTCCCACTGGGTTTTCCATAGCTAAAGGTTTTAACGAGGCAAACTCATTGACTCTGGATCCAGAAGTATCCACCCCCTAAATACTTCCACTAATCAGGGGAAGTTACGGAAACTGTACTCTTTTTCCTTGGCTATTGGTTTTTCCCACTGTGTTTTTCATAGCTAAAGGTTTTAACGAGGCAGTTATCACTAGCTTAGGATCCAGAAGTATCCACCTCTAGTGATATCCATCGATCAGGGGAAGTTACAGAGACTTGTACTCTTTTCCTCTAGCCATTGGTTTTTCCCACTGGGTTTTCCTTGGCAAAGGTTTTAACGAGGCAAGTACTCTTAAACTTGGGATCCAGAAGTATCCATAGACCCATGATCAGATAAGCTCTATGAACCCTGAAGCGTTCAGCACGGCTTACAACAATGGATGGATAAGGGGAAGTGTTATAAACGGGCTTTGGAGGCCCAACCCGTTAGTGGGTATCCACCCATTATGTAACCCTATTACTATAAATACAGGGCTACGGGGTTCCGTAGCCGCCATGGTTTACAACAGTAAATAGTTTTTCTTGATGAAAACAGGCTGTTACACAAAGCCTCCCCCACATTTTTCCTCGCCGGTTTGGGTGGCGGGCTGACGAGCCGCCCCGGAGGTCTTCAAGATCGTGGGTACAGATGGCCCAAAGCATCCCCCATATTTTTCCTCTCCAGTTTGGGTGGCGGGCTGACGAGCCGCCCCGGAGGTCTTCAAGATCGTGGGTACAGATGGTCCAAAGCCTCCCCTACATTTTTCCTCTCCGGTTTGGGTGGCGGGCTGACGAGCTGCCCCGAAGGTCTTCAGGACCACATTTTTCCTCTCCGGTTGGGTGGCGAGCTGAGGAGCTGCCCCAGAGGTCTTCACGATCGTGGGTACAGATAGCCCAAAGCCCCCCCCACATTTTCCCTCCAAGGTCTGTCTGCGAGAGCCCGGACGTATAGGCGTGTAACCGACCTTGCATAGAATCTGGCCACCCATGACGCAAGTTCAGTATTCTCAGGGTCCCTTCGATTTTTAGAGTAATAGTCGGACCAGCACAAGGGTGAGTGTGTGTCGGTAAATCCTCCATGATATAGACAAAAATGGCAGCCAATCATCACCACCATTCATTCTTCTCTCCCGTTCCCTAGGATAAGCTGAAGGAGCCTGGACATCCCTGAGACCATCAAGAACTGCATCCCAATAGAAGCGTTTATGGCCAAGCACGTGGCTAGCTGAAGCGCTACCGTTTTCTCCGTGCATAGATCTCAGCCTGACCTCCAGAAAATCAGAGCATATGATCTTGGGAAGATTTGGATAAAAAGCATCCTCTTCCCAGGGCATAGTTCTTGCCATCTCCAATGGAGGAATTCGAACACCGGTTACATCTCGCTCTCTATCAAAGCTATGATGACACCACGAGAACAAAGGATTAATGATTCCCACACCATCTAACATTCTTGGGCATGCATCAAGCAATTTGTTCAGCTTCTCCAGAGAATCAAGAAATTTATCACCTTCCCTTCGACACCTGAGATCATGGTTACCAGGCACAAAGAACCCGTTGGTACCAAGAAGTCGAGAGGCGCTTGACCCATTCCATATTCTTCGAGTAGTCCGTGTGCAGGTCTGACACAACGAAGACCCGAAGTTCATTGGATTCGTTGCGGACTTCGATTGGGACTTCGGCGGTTGAGCTTGTCGGACATCGGAAGCTTGATCCCATGAAGACGCAAGCCCGAAAGCTTGATTGAGGGAGATCCAAACTTGGAATGGTCGCTTGACGTCAGCACTGGCTGTGCCTGTGAGTGAAGGCTGATGTTCAAATCCTTCGTTTCCTGGTCTGGGCTACGTCAGCAAACTAGGATCTTGCACTGGGGAGATCAAGTCAGATCTGACACAGTTGGATCGGAACCCCTGGTCGAGCCCCGACGAAGCCCAGAGTTTGAGTCGAATGCGGATCTACCCTTTAGCATGACAACCTTAGGTCGGAACCTCTGAGCGAGCCCCGATGAAGCCCGGAGCTTGGGCTGAATTCTGTTGCTCAGGTTGAAGTCGGCATAGCTCGATGAAACCTGGTCTAAAATTTAGCTGATCGCCAAGGATCAAGCCTTTTAGCACAAAAAACTTGGCACAAAATCAAGTTTTAGCATAAAATACTGTGAATGCCGAGTGACATCGGAAATAAGTTGTCGCGTCCTTTTGAAGTTATGAACACGCATCATCCATTCTAAGTGGAGAGGGAACTCAGAATGAAAGCTGACGACTCCGACGGTTCCGATCGACCGTGGACGAGTCGAGGAGGCTCGGCTCTCCTCCGACGGTGACCCCCGGAGGCTTCGATCGACCTTGGATCGTACGATTCTCTGGATGGAAAAAGAGCAAACAATCAACTTGGAATTTCGATGAAGAAAGAGAACATACTGAGGAGTTGAAGATCAAGTGTGCAGATGAGTTTCCAATGAGTCTCATTGTCCCGGAACGATCTCCGACGAGGTTCAGGATCATAGACGAGTCTCTGACGAGGCTCGGTCTCTGCCAAGGCTTTGGAGCTCGGATGGGTTTCCCACGAGGCTGAGGAACTTGTTGATAAAAAACCGTTGTCGCCCTGCGGAACAACAAGCCCTAACAATTAGCTAGGGAGCTAAAGCTTGAAAAATAGGGGCACACAACTGACCAAACAACCAATCCCCCTTCGGATCTTGCGTAAGCAAATTAGTAAGCGAAATACGACAATCTCAATTTTCAGAAAATAAATGAGGCGGAAGATTTTACCCTGGTTCGGTTGCGAACAACCTACTCCAGCATTCCGAGACGATCCACTACTAATCAAGGCGAGCACACAAGATTACATCTACACCTTCTCCTTCACACTCTTGTGAGTAACAACTTGGCAATTCCAAGCCCCCACAAATCTCACAAAGAAAGAAGAAAAGGAAGAGCAACACTAGAAGATCAACACTCTTCTACACTCTCTAAAGCTCTCACACTTTCTCACCTCTGAAAATGGACGGCAACAGCGGCTTCTTTTGAACACCAACGCATCTCTTCTTCACTCTCTGAAAACAAAACTGCAAGCACTCTTTTTTTAGAGAGCTCTCTGTGAAATGATGGCATGCCCCCTGAAAACCAAAGAGGAGCACCTCATTTTTTGCTCTCTGTCGACACCAGAGACATCCCAACAAAAAACATAAAGTCCCAACTGTAGAGGAATATGCCCTCGGATCATTTGTATTTGATGCAAATGATAATTTAAGCTTAGATATGGACTATTTTGCATTTGATGCAAAAGAGATTAAATGTGTCTTAAATTTTTTAAGACTATATTTAATTAAATAAATGCGTTGAAAAGGTTACCTAGATGACGGGATCGTCCCGCTCTAAACGCAGGTTCAAACCGCGTCAAAAACGGAGTCCAAATGCACAAGTTATAGCCAAAACAAGTCAGCCCAAACTGTTGGGCTGAAACCTGCGAAAATGGAGGCCCACCAAGCCCGAATTTTCTGGTTAGGGTTTTTGAAACCTGGGATTTTCTTGACGGCTACGTTTCTAAGAGAAGCATGACTTTTGGCTATCTTTGGACAATTGTTTGAAGGGTCAAACAGACTCGGATTGACGAGCCGTTTTTTCCTACGCGTTCACCGTTGAACACCCTTCGAATTGATAGGTTGTATCAATCATGAAGCTCAACGGTGAGTGAGTTAAAATTCACGGAAGTTTGCACTTTGTGAAGTGCAAACTAACTTGATTTTGATTAACTCAAATTAATAGTCCCACATCGGATTTTGAGAAAGGGGAGTAGTCAGCCGCCTATATAAATAGGGGTCTGCTCTCCTCCTCAAAACTCGTCCCAAGCTCTAGATCTGAGCGGCTCTCGTAAATGTTGGAGCACGCACGGATCTAGGCTAAAATAAATATTCTCTATCTCTCTATAAATTTCTGCCTTACTCTTGAGGGCTCTAGCAAAGCCGCAACGGAGTTCGGATTCAGATCCGAAATCTAGGCGAAGGTTTCACTCGCGTGAAACTTTCTTCCGCGCGTGGTTGGCTCGGCGACATGGGATTGATCGCCTCGGGATGCGGAGCGGTTCGAGGAGTAGTTCGGGGAGCGGTTCAAGGAGCGGCTCGGCGTGGGACGGGAGCAGCTCGGAAGACGGTGCGGAACATCTCGCCTGCCCCAGGGTTGAGATTCCGGGTATGTGTTTAAGTTTTCATTTAATTATTCGCAGTAGTTAGATCCCTCTTGGGGTGGTCAGATCCACACCAAGTTGGCAGAGATCCTGGCTAACAGGGTCTGGTTCCTTAGGGTTGCATGTTAATTAGATTAACATAAAATTTTTCCGCTGCATTTCTGTCTTTGTTCCGTCCGACTTAGGACGGGACTAGAGTTTTTGTGCCCTAAGGGTCCCAGAAACCCCTGCATTGGTATCAGAGCCATCTCTGTATGCTGATCTAGGACTGCGAATTTATTATTTGAATGCTTTTACAGAAAAATGTTTTCTTTAAATTTATGCGATAAATTTAATTTTTTTTTAAAAAAATGTTTTCTTTAAATTTATGCGATAAATTTAAATTATTTTTAAATGTTTAAAATTTTTATATGATAAATTTTAAACATGAAAGTTTTAAAATGGAATTTTAAATTTATGTGATAAATTTTAAAATTGTTTTAAAGCTTTAAAACTTTATGCGATAAGTTTAAAAGGTTGTTTAAAATTTTATGTGATAAATTTTAAGCATGGAATTTTTTAAATGATGTTTTAAATTTATGAGATAATTTTAAAAACTGATTTTAAAAGTTTAAAATTTTTATGCGATAAATATTTTAAAGAAGCATGCAAATGTTATGATTTTTAAACAAGCTTTTACTTTATGAGATAAAATAAAATGTTTTAAAAATCGTATTTTTAAATTTAAATGTTAAATTTAAGTATGCATGTTAAAATTGTTTATGCGATAAACTTTAGTCTATTTAATTGTTAAATAGTTGTACACTTTTTATGCGATTAAATTAGTGTAAATTTTTAATGGATATGTCTTCTTGTCCCTTATTTGATAACACAAGACAACCCTTTTAGGTTAGCCATTAAGTAATGATTAAAATTTATTACTTGAATTTTAATGACATGCTGTGTTTTAATAAAACATTAACAACACTTCAAGACCTAATTCTTGATTAGGGTAGTCCCTTTAATGAATTTGTAATTCTAATTGTTATAATTAATTTTCATTAAAGGACTTCGCTTTTAGCGTTGTTAATAAAATTTATTAAAATCCTAATAATGATTAGGATAGCACGTGAACCTTATAGTTGATAAGGACTTAATAAAAGTTATTAAACAAATCCTAAAATTTTGAATTTAAGGATGCAACT
Source organism: Scilla litardierei (assembly GCA_030789695.1). Classification (NCBI taxonomy): domain Eukaryota; kingdom Viridiplantae; phylum Streptophyta; class Magnoliopsida; order Asparagales; family Asparagaceae; genus Scilla; species Scilla litardierei. The sequence continues at coordinate 5,627,483 of CM061132.1, forward strand.
AGTTGATAGGATTAATTAGTTGTTAATAAAAGCTGTTTAGTCTATGGCACACATACAAAAATGACAAGCTTCATTCAATGGACCATGATCCAGTCAATGTGCTTGGCTAAGAGTTCTGGGTCAACCCTTGCTAGTACAAGGGGCAGTGATCCTGGCTTAGTCAATTCCCTGGCTGTGTTCCGCTGGACTGCAATGTCGCGAATCATGATTGTATGACACCCTGGACTATATCTAGTCAATGCGTTATAAATCTTATTAAAGATTAATTCGTATCCCTCCTTGATTTTGGAGCTTGGTAACTCAAAGAAGACAATTATAGTTGTTGAGTCTCCTCAAGCTGTGACTTGTTTTTTCTTTAAGGAACAAACTCCAACATACATGTGATGTAGTCTAGACTTGACCCAAATCGATGCGTCGGGTCTCCTCGAGTATCGATTTAAGTCAAATCTGGACACGAAATCAAGGGTCTGACTAGACCAGTCATTATGATTTGTTGAGTCTCCTCAAGATCATAAGTGACTGTGGGTAAAAATCGACAGGGAATCACATGTGATGTGATTGACCAAGAGTTAGTCTACCAGTCATGGAACCAATCAACTTGTTGAGTCTCCTCAAGGTTGTGAGGTTCGGGATGATTGGATCCCTCTTTCACTAATTTTTAAATTCGATTAAATCGTTCGTTATTAAGCTTTAAAACGATCGTAAAAATAGTGGGAGGATATAGATAGATGAAAGCCAATCTACATATATTTAATATTGAACATATGCAAAAACTAGGGCAAGACTATGTTTACCGAAGGAATCAAAATATAATATTGGAATAAGTTAACTGGTCAAATAGTTGATTGATTGAATATCAAGTTAAATTCTAATTAATGCAATTAAACCATATTCTCGTTGACATTAAATGACCTTCTAAAGAACAGACTTAAGAAATATGATTTCATTAAGTTCTGGGTCCAACAAATAAATTAAGCTACATGTCACTCTTCTCTATATGAGGCAGCTTGAACATATAGGATATTCGAAGTATGTTTCTCCCTACAACTTGTCGAGCTACCCTCAAGGTTGTATGGACAAACAATTCCAATCCGCAAAGTTCGAAAATTCGATCAAACCGTTTGAGTCGAATACGAGTGCATGAGCGGTGCAAGACTATGTATCCCAACCGGATCTTGAGACAAGCAACTTCTTGAGCTAAACTCGAGATTGCAAAGCTCAAGCGTTTGGATACATAAGATGCTTGCATAGCTATTTGTGTTGGGTTAATTAATATCTAAATGTGATTTAGAAAAGGAAGAAGGCACTCCGGAAAGTCAATTGAGAAAGTTAGTTTAATTTATCATTAGTAAAGGCATAAGTAGGAGGAAATGAAAATGTGATATATTTTGATGTCACGATTTCAGAATAAATAGTTATACAAAAAACGTCTTAACACATTTTTTGGACGAATGTCGTCACCTTGCTTCGGAAGCAATGTTTTGTGTTAAGTACCTTGCTTCGGAAGCAATGTTTTGTGTTAAGTAATTTGTAATAACTATATATATATATATTAAATGTTAATATATAAATACACAAGATAGTAGCAAACTTATATGGTAAAATAGACTAGGCCGTATCGAGATACTAAGCTTCACAAGTCACATAAAGAGGGGTCTGACCTCTCGTATTATGAAGTCTACGGACACTTGTGAGTCTTATCCTCTTAGATAAAATTGGCCGAAACCCATCTGTAAGACAGTGGAAAAATGAGTTGTCGAACTCAGTCTGGTACGTACTGATGTACCCGAGTCTAGATCAACCAAAATAAGTTATTCGTATATTTTATTAAGACACGTGTTCTTGATGAAACACAAGTCTGAAAAAATAAAGAACGAAAAGACAAAAGTATTTAAACTGATTCGATTAGATTGAATGGTTAAATACTTAGCTACATAAAATCTTGTGTAATTAAAAGAAAATGTGATTTTCTCTCAGGTCAAGTCTGTTAACACATCAGTGTGTTAAATGGTATGAATCACACTTAGTTAGACTCGGTGCGATCCATAACAAGTGACTCTGAGTTAAGTCCTTCCTCTGGGTTAAGTCCCAGATAGTAATGCCTAGGTTTTGATAATGTTCTATGAGGACATTATCAATTAGATATTCATTAAATCAAACATTAGGAAGTTGTATAATTACTCGAATCTCGTGAGACGAAGAGTCGAGTTAGACATCATAACTGATGATGACTTAGTCAACTTTCGGGATGAAATTCGGAGAAGTAACTCCGATTTAAAAACTTGATGCAACCAGAATAGGTCCGTGTGCGTAAATAAATTTTGGAATTTAGTTTACGTGCCCAAGGAAAATGTTTCCTCACTTACTGCAAGTAAATCTTTAAGTTGAAAGATTGGTGCAGAAAAGGAAAATAGGGAAGTGCAATCATGTTGGTCGAGAACGGTTTTTCCATACTAATTCCTATAAAACGGATTATAATGAAACCGTTTTCTACCAGCAGATGTACATAACTACTCGGACCAAACTCGATGTAAACGCTTAAGTTGACCATGAAAATTGGAGCATTCACTTACAAGTTCGTTTTTTCTAAATATGATTTAGACAGACCAACTTATATGAATTAACCAGATAATTTTCAAGGTCAGTGGGAGTGTGTAAATTACATGTGAGGCATCAAAGGGATGGAACATATATTTTGACAAAGTGATCAAAAGAGTTTGATTCTTTATCAGAAATAAATATGAGCCATTTGAAATGACCAGTAACTAATTTAAATGATTATCGTAAGGTACGATGAATTGGATAAGATCCAAGTAAATTAAAATATTATGGATTCTGAAAGACCAAATGAATTATTTGAATGAGATTCAAATGGTTGGTCTAAACATAGAAACCCTTAAGTCTATAATGTAGACGGTTTTAGCAGATCCACTCATGAAGGCTCTACCACATGAAGTCGGGAAAACTTATGTGTAAAAACGGTATGAGATACCGAGATAAATGGGCCTGAGTGCAAGTGGGAGATGTTGAGGGATGATACCCTCGAGGCTATCTATCTTCATGTGTGCATAGCACAAACATCTTGTTCGAAATAACAGTAAGCTGTTTGGTAAAAATTTATCTAAGTTATGTTATAATGTAGTTAACATTAGATATTAACTTAGGTAAAGTCCTGAGACTTTATGCAAGGTCAAACAGGTATCGAGATGAGTATCTCGATCATGGAGAAATGTTTGACCGTCTGTAGCATAAGTCAAAAAAGGGTTCGTGGTCGTAGATGTTTCGAGACTAGGATATCGAAACATCGGATAGACCATTGTGTCTTAGTCTTCACCGTATAGCGGTGGCGATGATCTCATGATCGCTTGACTTGACGAAGTCGTTGACAAGACACAGGTGCTCATTAGAGAATGAGTTCACTGAACGATCCACAAGAGTTATCATATGGTTATATTGACCAATCTGTCAATGATGACTCTGAGTGATGATAGGCTAGTTGGTCTTTTGACTTGAGGTCATTTTGACGAAACTGTGCGTGAACGGTGCCACTTAGATCAAATGACCTAGCTTCGAGGCAAGCCGCGTCGAAAGGTCTTTGATTGGGTGACACTTGAAGCGTATGAGGAGAGTAATGACCAAGAGAGGATTTGTCTCTCCCGGTCAATGGGAGTTAGTGTCGTAGGGTTAGTTCGATCTTTGGTAAAAACTCTGGCCAGAGTATGTTGGAACAAGTCCAACATGATTTGACTAAAGATTGATAGAAACTAACCGGAGTCAAGTTATTGGGGTTGACAGTTTAACCGTACCCTAGACTTGATCTACACGACATAGTTTAGACGAAGAGACTATAACTGCGGAATTCATCACGGAAACAGTCAGGGTGGTCCCGACAATACTCATGTCAATGAGTTAACCACATAATGATGATTCCTGAAGCAGGGACGGCAGCCACTGCTCGTGGTCACTGCCGTATAGGGCTTCGAGCCCAACCTGTTGTAAGGGTCAGGCTGTAGGGTCTCACACAGAGTGCAATTCTTCGTCTAGTAATGTGTAGAAATTAGTTAGGGATAAAGTATTGCAAAAGATGTTTGCAAAAATTATCTCCTGCATTCGGGATAAATGATCCTGAGTGCAAGTGGGAGATGTAGAGGAATATGCCCTCGGATCATTTGTATTTGATGCAAATGATAATTTAAGCTTAGATATGGACTATTTTGCATTTGATGCAAAAGAGATTAAATGTGTCTTAAATTGTTTAAGACTATATTTAATTAAATAAATGCGTTGAAAAGGTTACCTAGATGACGGGATCGTCCCGCTCTAAACGCAGGTTCAAACCGCGTCAAAAACGGAGTCCAAATGCACAAGTTATAGCCAAAACAAGTCAGCCCAAACTGTTGGGCTGAAACCTGCGAAAATGGAGGCCCACCAAGCCCGAATTTTCTGGTTAGGGTTTTTGAAACCTGGGATTTTCTTGACGGCTACGTTTCTAAGAGAAGCATGACTTTTGGCTATCTTTGGACAATTGTTTGAAGGGTCAAACAGACTCGGATTGACGAGCCGTTTTTTCCTACGCGTTCACCGTTGAACACCCTTCGAATTGATAGGTTGTATCAATCATGAAGCTCAACGGTGAGTGAGTTAAAATTCACGGAAGTTTGCACTTTGTGAAGTGCAAACTAACTTGATTTTGATTAACTCAAATTAATAGTCCCACATCGGATTTTGAGAAAGGGGGGTAGTCAGCCGCCTATATAAATAGGGGTCTGCTCTCCTCCTCAAAACTCGTCCCAAGCTCTAGATCTGAGCGGCTCTCGTAAATGTTGGAGCACGCACGGATCTAGGCTAAAATAAATATTCTCTATCTCTCTATAAATTTCTGCCTTACTCTTGAGGGCTCTAGCAAAGCCGCAACGGAGTTCGGATTCAGATCCGAAATCTAGGCGAAGGTTTCACTCGCGTGAAACTTTCTTCCGCGCGTGGTTGGCTCGGCGACATGGGATTGATCGCCTCGAGATGCGGAGCGGTTCGAGGAGTAGTTCGGGGAGCGGTTCAAGGAGCGGCTCGGCGTGGGACGGGAGCAGCTCGGAAGACGGTGCAGAACATCTCGCCTGCCCCAGGGTTGAGATTCCGGGTATGTGTTTAAGTTTTCATTTAATTATTCGCAGTAGTTAGATCCCTCTTGGGGTGGTCAGATCCACACCAAGTTGGCAGAGATCCTGGCTAACAGGGTCTGGTTCCTTAGGGTTGCATGTTAATTAGATTAACATAAAATTTTTCCGCTGCATTTCTGTCTTTGTTCCGACCGACTTAGGACGGGACTAGAGTTTTTGTGCCCTAAGGGTCCCAGAACCAACCACTAACTTAAATGCATGGGCCCCTTGAAGACAGCTGCAATGAAGATTTTTCAACAAAAATTAACACTCTACCTTGCTACAAAATCTTCAGAACTCCATCCAAGCTCTACCTTAATCAAAACTCTACGATCACTCCACGGAACTCCTCGTCGTCTCAGAATCTGCGCCCTTCGGCGCCACACTCAAGCCAAACAGATCAAGCTCAAGCAGGTCTTGAGCTTGATGGCGGGAACGGGCTTGGTGAACATGTCTGCAGGGTTCCTCTCAGTTGGGACCTTCTGAAGCTCTATCTGTTTGCTCTCCTCCTCTAAGAAGCAATCACGGACCTCAATGTGCTTCGTCCTCGAACTGTAAGCCTGATGCTTCGCAAGATGAATGGCACTCTGGCTATCACTGAAAACCAACGACAATCTCTGCGGTAACCCCAAATCCTCTAGTAGACATCTCAAGTACTTGGCCTCCTTCACCGCTTCCACGGCGGCAATCAACTCGGCCTCTGTGATTGACAACGCAACCACCGACTGTAGGACAGATCGCCATGACACTGCTGTGGTGCCCAACGTGAACACGTAACCTGTGGTCGATCTCCGCTTGTCCCTGTCGCCAGCATAATCAGAATCACAATACCCTGTCAGCACCACACCGTCACCTCTGCCAAAGTGCAAACCGACACCAACTGTGCCTCGCAGATATCGCAATATCCACTAGACGGCCTGCCAATGCTCCTTGCCTGGGTTCGCCATATATCTGCTCACTACTCCCATGGCCTGTGCAATATCTGGACGCGTGCAAACCATCGCGTACATCAAACTCCCCACTGCACTAGCATATGGCACCTGAGACATAACCTTCCTCTCATCATCGGTGCTCGACGACTGCAACGCCGAAAGCTGAAAGTGAGCTCCAAGAGGTGTCCCCACGGGCTTCGCACTCTCCATTCCATAACGGACGAGCACCTTCTCAATATATCCCTTCTGCGACAACCTCAACTCACCCTTCCTCATGTCCCGGGATATCTCCATCCCTAGGATTTTCTTCGCCGGGCCCAAATCCTTCATATCGAACTCCTTGCCCAACTTCACCTTTAGCTTCTTGACCTCCGACATGTTTGAGGAAGCAATCAATATGTCGTCAACATAAAGTAACAGGTAGATGCGCGAGCCATCATCCAATGTGTGCACATAAACACACTGATCCTTCACGCTCCGCTCAAAACCTACACCCATCATGAAGCTATCAAATCGTTTGTACCACTGTCTGGGCGACTGTTTCAACCCGTACAAGGATTTCCTCAACTTGCAGACCATCCTCTCCTTGCCTTCCACCATGAACCCCTCTGGTTGATGAATGTAAATCTCCTCATCCAAATCACCGTGCAGAAAAGCGGTCTTGACATCGAGTTGCTCCAACTCCATGTCCATGGATGCTATTAGTGCCAACAAAATACGAATGGAAGTGTGTCTCACCACTGGAGAAAATATCTCATTGTAGTCCTCTCCCTTCCTCTGTGCAAAACCCTTAGCCACTAGCCTTGCTTTGTACCGTACATCACCACCATCTTCGGTCGAGCTTTCCTTTACCTTATAGATCCACCTACATCCAATGGCACGCCTCTCATGTGGTAGAGGCATTAACTCCCACGTGTCATTGTGGTGGAGAGACTCCATCTCTTCCTCCATAGCTCCTTGCCAATTCGCTACATCGCTCGAGCTAATGGCTCCACTGTAGGTCATAGGCTCCTCGTGCTCAATGTTTAAGGCATATGACGCCATGTCATCAAAGGAGAACGCCGTGTAATCCCAATCTCCAAATTTCTCGGGCGCCTTCTTGGTCCTCTTGGACCTCCGCACCTCATCTATAACAAATTCATCACGTATCTGAGCTGGGACTGATGTCTGCATATGGTCCTCAACATGGACCTCATCATGTCCCGCACCGGGGACCTCGACCATTCGGCTCCTTGCCAGGTCGCCTCTGAAATGGGATCGGGAGATCAATCGTCTCTGGCGCGGTCTCCTCAGGTGACTCGTCCCCCTTTCAATGAGTATGCTTCGCCCTGAGCATCACAGACTCATCGAAGGTGACATGCCTACTCAAAATCGCCTTGCGGCCCAACGGGTCCCACAAGCGATATCCTTTTACACCATCGCCATATCCGAGAAAAATGTACTTCTTGGCCCTCGGATCCAACTTGTCGCCCCTCTCATGTGCATATGCTGGACAACCAACGATGCGTAGGTAAGAGTAATCACCAATTTTCCCACTCCACTTCTCTTCCGTAATTTGGTAGTCAATTGCCGCCGACAGAACTCGATTCACTATGTGCACGGCGGTAGTAAGTATCTCACCCCAAAATTCCTTCTCCAAACCGGTAGAGTGCCTCAAGCAACGCACTCTCTCCAACAACGTCCTGTTCATCCTCTCTACAACCCCGTTCGACTGAGGATCTCCTGGTGTAGTAAAACGACGTCGAATCCCATGGGATCTGCAGAATCCTGTGAACTCCCTCGAGGTGTACTCGCCTCCGTTGTCGGATCTAAGGACTTTCACCGCCTTACCAGTTTGCTTTTCAACCATCGCAAGCCATTGCTTGAACATCCCAAAGGTTTGATCTTTTGTCTTCATCAAGTACATCCAAACCTTTCAAGAATAATCATCGATGAAGAGGACAAAGTACCTAGCCCCACCTCCTGACGCTACAGGACACGCCCCCAAACATCGGAATGAATGTAATCCAGTGGACCTCGGCTAGTGTGCTTCCCCGTGCTGAACTGTACCTTTGTCTTTTTTTCGTACACACAGCTTTCACAAAACTCCACACTCTCATCACTAGCTCCAATCAAGTTTCTTCGGCGGAGAACATCGAGGGTCTTGTCACACGGGTGACCCAAACGATAATGCCATAACTTTGCTGAATCTCCGTCACTCGAGCTAGAAGAGGTGGCATCGGCTTCGCCTTCTACTGTGGCACCTTGTAGGGCATATAGACTCCCTACCTTTCTTCCCTTCATCACAACCATGGCTCCTTTGGATACCCTCAGCTGGACATTCTCTACAACTGACTTGCATCCAACATTATCCAACACACCGATGGATATCAAGCTCTTCCTAAGATCAGGCACATGTCTGACATCGGCAAGGGTATGCACGATCCCATCATGCATGCGGATCCGAACAGTTCCAATACCCGCGGTCTTACACGCCGCATTGTTCCCCATGAGAATAGAGCCTCCGTCTTCTTGGGAACGGTAAGTGGAAAACCAACTCTGATGTGGAGTCATATGGAAAGAACACCCACTGTCCATCAACCACGCAACTTGTGCCTCACCAGACACCCCTGCTGTGAACATCTCTGGATCTCTACCCCTTTCACTGTGGCCTCTGTCATCACTGATATGCATGTCCTCCAAACCCAAGGAAGCTGAACCAGAAGCATCATTGCCTTTCTTCCCAAATCTATTGGGGCATTGGTTCCTCCAATGGCCTCTCTGCTTGCATATGAAACATGAGCTGTCCTTCCTATCACGGGAATGCCGAGACTTCGAGCGGTCCTTCTTCTTGAAATGGCCTTGACCTCCTCGCCTGTCCTGCCTGCCTCTCACATGCAAAGCTTCATCACGGTTTCCTCCAAAGTCTCTACCTTGGACCTTCTCACATAGCATCTCGGTATGGAGCGCCGCCTTCACCTCTTCCACGGTAAGCGTCGTTCGTCCATAGATCATGGACCGAACAAATTGGGAGAACTCCTCAGTCAACGAACATAACAAGATCACTGCTTGTTGCTCATCTTCGATCTTGACATCCATTCCCCGCAACTCCATCACAATCCGATTCAACTCATCTATGTGGTCTTTTACCGCTGATCCGGACTTCATTTTCAGAGTGTACAGCTGTTGTAATAAGTAGAGGCGGCTTGTAAAGGATTTCTTCATATACAACCCCTCTAGCTTATTCCACATATCCTTGGCCGTAGCCTCGTCCAACACATCTCTCAAGACGGTGTCGACTAACGATAGCCGGATGGCGCTATACGCCATTCTCTCCATCTCGGCCCTTTGTGATGCCGTCACATCCTTCTTAATGTTTTCCTCATCAAACACAATCTAAAAACATTTTGTCTGCCTCAAAAATTTTTTCGCCCTCGACTGCCATAACCTAAAGTCATTACGGCCGGTGAACCTCTCAATGTTGAGTGTCGCCAAATTAACCATCTTCGCTACTCAATTTCTCCACAAACAACCGAAAGCTCTGATACCACTTGTTGATAAAAAACCGTTGTCGCCCTATGGAACAATAAGCCCTAACAACTAGCTAGGGAGCTAAAGCTTGAAAAATGGGGGCACACAACTGACCAAACAACCAATCCCTCTTCGGATCTTGCGTAAGCAAATTAGTAAGCGAAATACGACAATCTCAATTTTCAGAAAGTAAATGAGGCGGAGGATTTTACCCTGGTTCGGTTGCGAACAACCTACTCCAGCATTCCGAGACGATCCACTACTAATCAAGGCGAGCACACAAGCTTACATCAACACCTTCTCCTTCACACTCTTGTGAGTAACAACTTGGCAATTCCAAGCCCCCACAAATCTCACAAAGAAAGAAGAAAAGGAAGAGCAACACTAGAAGATCAACACTCTTCTACACTCTCTAAAGCTCTCACACTTTCTCACCTCTGAAAATGGACGGCAGCAGCGGCTTCTTTTGAACACCAACGCATCTCTTCTTCACTCTCTGAAAACAAAACAGCAAGCACTCTTTTTTTGGAGAGCTCTCTGTGAAATGATGGCATGCCCCCTGAAAACCAAAGAGGAGCACCTCATTTTTTGCTCTCTGTCGACACCAGAGACAGCCCAACAAAAAACATAAATTCCCAACCACTAACTTAAATGCATGGGCCCCTTGAAGACAGCTGCAATGAAGATTTTTCAGCAAAAATTAACAGAACTTAGATCGGAGATCGATCCAGCTTCGATGTCGAAGAAGAACGGCGACGAGACAAGCCAGGGCAAAGAGGCTCGATGCTAAGGCGGACCAGATCGAGCTTATGCGAGGTGCGAGCAAGGCTCTGAAGAATCTCGAACCAGAGCTTCGAAGATCGGATCGATTTTGATGAGTCGAATCCAAGTTCTACGTGGACCTAATCGCCTAGGTCAACTGCAAGCGATCCTGGGGAAGATCCCACAACTTGGTGCTGGGTGGCAACATGGGTCGATCTAAGTTGGATCCGTCATCTTGGCGTTGGGATGACATCGAGAAGGGTCGATGGTAGTCGGATCCGCAGCCTCGACGGTCGGAAATCACCGTTCAAGGTCGAGGATTGTCTGATTCTGATTATGAACAGCAAAAGCTCCCCATGCCGAATCATGGACCACCAAATGAACCGGTTCTCTCATCGGCATTTCGCCAAACACCTGGCCAATGGCTCGCCCCGACATTTCGATGTGGGATGCAGATCATTCATCCTCCGCTAAGATCTGTTGCATATTTGGGATCTCCCCAGTCTCAACGAGTCGATCAAACCGCCAAAAAAATCTCCTTCTCTTTGATTTCACGATTCACCCCCAAAATCAAACCCAAGGCATCTGCCAAATTCTCACTCCCACCGTCCCCCCAACTTGTCGAAAAACCCCGAACCGGGCAGATCGACGGCAACTGAGCGGATCCCAGTGGTTGCCAGTGACTTCATCACGTGGCGAAAGGAGTAGGAGCTGCAGGCGAGGCCATGGAGCAAGACCACGATCTCGGCTGATTCATCGCGTAGGACGTCTTCCACCCTGAATATTTTGGTGGATGGGTGATTTTATGATCCATGGGATCCTTGCCGTGGTCAGAGTTTCGGTTCACGGGTATGGGATTTGACATGGTGTGACCCTTCCTTTCCCACAGACGGCGCCAATTGTTGCAGGGTAGAACTCGCGTACAATGAATTTGTATTATGGGGAACCAATGGCACGGTGGTTATGATAATGATGAGGGTTGGGGTAGGCTATTTAACATGTGATTAGTGGGATGATGAGACTAAGCCTGTTGTGTAGGCTGGCCACGGTATCGTATCCGGAAGGATGCGGTAGAAGGGCCGAACTTCCTGGGGCAGGGACGAGCACGACTGGTGGTGACGAGCTAACATGCGTAAGGAGCAACTCATCAGAAAGGCCGGGTTGGAGTCCAACCCTTAGCCTCTCCGATACCTAAGTCAGCAATAGGACTTAAAGCAGGGGCAAGGCACGCGGGTCGGACTGAAGGTGAGTCGACCGTACGTGACGAGCTATGAATGGTGGAAGAACAAAGATATGGATGACCTTTGCTCTTGTGTGTGAGTAATAAGATTCAGAGTAAATTTGCCCACCTCTTACCCGTTAGAGGCAAAGGGGTATTTATACCTGATGAAGGCGGTTAGATGAGGCTAACCTGGCGTGCTGACTCGACGTGTTGAGCTGGCCCAACTGTCAGCGGAAGCTTCGGACGAGGATGTTAGGATCATGGGTGTCAGCCATACTTTTGTCAGACGGCGCAACGGTAGGGGCGCTTTCGTCAGGGTGTCAGGGCCGAAAGTATTAAGTGTCAGGGGGCGCAGCGGCCAGGGGGTGCTTTGTCAGATGGTCGGGCGGCATACGTGTCAGTAGCGTCCTTGTACTAGGTTATTTGTCGTATCCGATGTGCCAAAGAACCATCGGAGCGCCTCCTAGGGGCAGGCCCAGAGACGGGTCGCCGGGCCAGCCCGGATTGAGGATGAGCGGTCCGGACGTACACTTTGCGCACTGTTCCCGGCGAACCGGGGGAGAACGAGTGCGCATCCAGCTGTGACCGTGGTGGAGAGCTCCCCCATATACGACTGAGGCGGAGTGTGCCCTTCCCCCAATCGTGTCAGACTCTAGTGTCGACAGGCGCCCTGCGGGCCTCTGAAGTTCGGGCATGGAGCGCCCTGTCACTCGGTTGGCTGCCCGCCAGGAGGAAGCGGCGAGCCGGCGAGGTATTTCGGTGGTTTGGGATGGAAGGTCGGACTATCACGATCTTTAGGTCATAACAAGCATAATTTTTCACCTTGCTCGGTCGAGTAGAGTGCTCTGCTCGGTCGAGTAGGTGTCAAACAGATTTCAGCACTGCAGCATCATCTTGAAAAAATTCCTCAGGGCTCATCCGACCTCTGATTGGCGCGTTCTTGGTGGCGTTGGAACCGTCTTGAAGTCTACTATCTAGAAACAATAGCAGAAAAATAGTGAAAAATCCCAGGCGATAGAAGATTTGGAAATAGTGCACGGCTGTTCTATTTCCAACACTTCGGGTCGCTCGATTCCTTCGCCGCATCATAGTTTGATCGAGCAACCTTCTCTCTTGCCCCTTTCTTACTCCAATATTTTTATTTGACACCTCGAGCATGTCATCATGAGTCTCATTGGTGCTCTCACATCGCCGATTGTCTTATTGACTCCAAATTGCTCCAATATCGTCCCAAATCCCTGAAATAGACATAAACGCTCCGAAAGTCATATTATTCCAAATAATAGCCAAAAAGTGTATGAAATATGTAAATGAACAATCATTTTGACGTGTAATCATTTAGATAAAATGTGGAATATAATGACACATCAAAATCCCCCCAAGCTTACCTCTTACTCGTCCTCGAGGACGACTAGTAAGAAGAGAACATGGGAGATGGATACAATGGAGATGCGAGGCGGTGTCATGTAATGGAGACAAGGGGTTCAATCTAAAATTGAGAAAATACAAGACCCCAACATATGCAAGATCTCGTGAACATATGTCAATATGAAATTAGAACAAATATACACAACAAATACTTAAGTCTCGCTCGAATTAAAATAACGTGGATTTCAATAAATAAAATGAACTTGATAAGCAATAAAAAGAGATTAGAGTTATATCATATCATAGTTTATCATGCAATATACTAAGTTCACAGAAATGAAACCAATGTTCACAACTCATTCTCTAAGCAGTATAGTATGTCATGATCAAACATTTTCAAACATGTGTGGTATTTTGTTATACTTCATGGAATGAATCTAGCAAATTCAATCAAGGTAAGGCATCACCACATTACGACCATTTCAAGATTCCTAAAACCCATCAACTTTGACATGTCTTAGTTCTATATAGAAATAGAGATAAGGATATGGGATTTTGTAGTTTTATATTGTTTTTGGCTATATGAATATTTTCATATGCATTTTTCTTTCTTTATATACACGAGATAACTCAATATATACAAAAAGCGGCATATGCATCCCAGACCAGACGGTCTTAGGGCATTGGGTTATGAAGAAACCCTAGGGCCTTTTATTCATGATATTTGTTTGATTTTTTTCATTATTAGGATTTTTGCAAACTCACGTAAACGCGATGGAATACAAAACATGATCAAAAATCATTTATTGGCTATTCACAATAGAAATAGAAAAAGCATAGAATCTAGACATGGCTCGGTTTCAGGAATCTTAATCATCACTACTTTGGTTGTCGTGGGGTTATCCTATCTCTTTTGAATCACTAAACATCCATGAAGCAATAGAATTATCAATCAAATCACGCATGAGTTAAATAATTTTCAGATTTGATTCATTCATTTTTACCTTAACTGTTTCGAGAATATGGTTGTGAAACTATGGATTCAACTAAGAAAAAGCATATTAACAAAGATAGACTAATCAAGGAATCAAACTCTAATCTAACAGATATCAAAGTTCATAAAAAAATAAATCCACGGTATTTCATAGAAAATGAAGCATAAGAGACATAAATATAGCGGTGAACATGGTTCATATGAAAATTCGTAGTGTGTTTCACGATGAAGCAAAGTGCGTGCATGCCTCGTCTCAAATGTTGTGAGAACTACTCCCAAGCGCAGGAGATCGAACAAGTAATATCCTGGTGAGTCCAGGTATCGAATCTGCGGGACAACTGACCTGCAAAACTACGAACGTCAATCTGTAAAGAGTAATAATACGAAGATAACCAACCACCTATCAAGTATATTCAAGGGTATCAAGAGTTTAAAATAAGAAAAGAAAATCCTACGATATTTACGGTGGCTTCGGTAGGGGTAAAAGTATGAAGAGTATGTGTTGGGTTTGATTTCGTCGGGGTGTGTGCAACCAATGATTATCAATACCTTTTCTATAACTCAACGTTTCGTCCGGTCAGGACACGAGAACGTCCGAAAGTATGGCGATTCAAGCGCATAAAAACGTGCCAAAGGATTAATCACGTGCAACGTCAACTTCATAAGGAAAATAAACATGCATCCCGAATAAGTCCGCAAAGATCAGATTCGACTCAAGCATGTACACATCTCCGTATATCATACCCAAACAATATATAACTAGAAATTGACAAAACACGCAATTATACAATGCAAATAGGGGAAAAGATATAGGAATTAATGAATACGACACCCTAACTACGTCAACGCCAACACATATGAGGTGGATGTGCTACAGTTGTGATTTCATTAGGAGTTTATAATTGCTGAAATATCTAGTCTTTTATATAACTTAACGCTTCACCCGGTCAAGGCGTGAAGGCGTAGGAAGATGAATCGATAACAACTATTTAAAATAGCCGTATACGCATTACTAGCAATATTGATTTCATTAAACGAAAAGCACGATGATATGTCCTGATTAGAGAACATGAATTAGCTAGCCTTGTCAGGGCCTAACCATAGGGAACGTAAATAATATCGACAATAAGCAATACCCAACAAATACGTTGTAGAAATCAACATTACTAGCAATTTGAAAATGATAATAGGGCTAAAGACATGAAATTTAGCGACTACATACTCCTAATTACATCACAACCATAGCACAAGGAGATTAGCCACGCATGGTGCAAGGAAAATCAAGTTTCATTGCCAAATACATCGTTCCAATAGCCAAATACAATGAAAAAGCACCAAATACAGGGTATAAGTTCAAGAAGTTATCACCAAATCTCCAATTTAGAACCCAAAACTCCCTGAAAATAAGATGAATAGCCTCTGGAATTTTTCAGAATTTTCCCCTGGAGAAATACGCATAGTAGCCGCTCCAAAAACCCCAAAATACGCCAGAATACACTCAAAACCCCTAGAAATACGTTATATAGAGGCTTGCGGGTTTACTGTGCGTAACGGGTTGAAACCCGCTTCCAAATTAAGCCAAACCCGCATCCAATAGCCGCCAGAAATCTCAGCCGTTGGAGGGAGGCGGGATGAACTGAGGAAGTGACGCGTGGCTTTGAGCTTCATGCGCCCGCATCCGCTTCAATCGATCCGAATTCAGATCGGATTATTTCTCAACCGTTGGATCGAAATCATGCGCTCGAGCTCACGTCGCTTCTCGTTCGCTTCGGGCTTGATGGGTACCGTTCGATGCCGATCGAACGGTTCACATTACGCTGCGTCGCCCGCTGATTCGAATTCGAGCGGCTTCATCGCCGTCCGTCCGATTGATAATCAACGATTATCAATAAGCCACGTCGCCCCTCTAAATTTCCGCAGCGGCCCGCGTTTTCGCCTCATCTCTACTGTTGGATGGAGCTTGAACGGATCAGATTATGCCACGTCGCCCCGCCCATTTGCTAAGTCTCGTTCACTGCTGATGGCCGTTGGATTAGAATCTAACGGCTGAGAGATTTTCCAAGCGGTGAAAATCCTGATCCGTTCGATTGAGCGGGAAGCGACGGGATCACGCCATGTGTCAGCGTCTGATTGGCTGGTGGCCGTATTTCTCGTATTTTGAGCGTATTTCTTTATTAAATTGGCATTCTGCATTCAAAAATTCATAGTAATTATCACAGATCTCAAAAAAATACAAATAAATAGTCGTTGGAATCGTGAGATCGAGACCTTGCCATGAAAAATATAAAAATGCAGAAATACTCAATAAAATTTATGTTTTGTGCACAAATCAAGTAATTTCTCTAATAAATGATGATATTAAAAATACGAACGTATTAGAGACCAATTAAGCATCATATGAGCACAAAATAGGGCTAAATGGGGGGTTTAATATGTAATATTCAACCCGAATCAGTGCACTAAGCACTCCCCTAAGCTTAAACATCACATTGTCCTCAATGTGTGTATGATTTAAATAGAGGACAACGACAAAAAAGGGGGGCCCCTCAACAAAATAGTCTCTCCCCCCCAAACTTAAACATCACATAAAAATTAGGAAGAGAGGCGAAATAAGCACCAAATATAAAGGTGGGCATAGATGATAAATAATGAGTTGGACACAAAAGATAATTGAGCCATCATATGGGGTGAATTTATTAAACTAAGAAAGCATATAAAGTCATATACGGTCCTCTCGCTGTCGAGAGGACTCGTGTTTATTTAAAGCATAAAATTCTACTCTACATCTACACTACTAGATTGGTACCACCTGTAGCAAAAGGGGGGGGTCCAATATCTTTGCCGATGCAGGCAACTGCTCTATATGCACTTTACGTGGCTCCGCCAAGTGCGTATCTCCACAGGCTCTATCAGATTCCAGCAATGCGGCTCCCAATATCTCTCCAATGACTCCACCTGTACCCTGTAAGAGATAAGCCGCATCAATCTGATGTGGAAAATTCTTTCCCAAAATAAATGTATTCCAAAGAGGGTTATCAACATAATTATTTAAAATTAAATACGGTTGACAACACTTCCCTGTAAATAAACCTCTACTCTCATGCACCATGTCAATCAACTCCTCATTGTTCGCCTCAGGTTGTTCAGGTGGCTTTGGCATATAAGCGTGGGTCTCATCAGGCCACTCCTCGTCATCGTCAGACTCATCACATCGCACCTCCTGATCATATTCAATAGCATCCATGTGTGCTAACTCCTCGATCTCCTCCTCGTATACATCCCATCGTACCTCTTGATCATATGTATGTGTGTCCTGCAAAAGGCACGATGAGTCATCAACATCTGAATCATAAAAACATCATACACGGGAGGGGAATCAAATACAAAGGGCGAGGGAGTAAAAGATTTTCCCTGAATGGGAGCAATAAGCTCTGTGGGATAGTCCTCAGCGTCCGTGGAAGGATGATGTGGTTACGGAAGCTCTAGGACCGTTGTCTCCTCACATGTTAAAGCATCAAGGTCATCAGTTTGCCGTGCAAGAATCCTATCAAGGTAAGCATAAAAGTATGTGGTCCATATAATCTCAGCCATCTCAGCCATATCACCTGATCAACAAAGGCAAATACCTGGAGAAAAATATCAGTGGCACAAGAAGATAGAAATAATGATAAAGCAGGTGGAGGGGAAAATTTTTCTCTCTATGTGTTTTTGTTTGTTTTTTAAATTTTTTTTAGTTTTAGTTTTTTTAACGCAATCTAGTCAACCTAATTGTGGTAAATATATAATATGGCGGAACACCTCCGCGGCAACGGCGCCATAAACTTGATCGGCCCGGAATCAACTCCGAAACGATGTCGTCTAACCGCAAGCGCACGGTATAGTGGTAAGCGGGTATCGAACACGGGGAAGCGGTGCTATACTACCTATCTACTTCTAGGTTGAGTTAGACTTGCGGGTTTATTGTTGGATGTGGAGTATGAAGGGTCATAATGGTGATGGATGCGAAGGTTGTGTCACTTAACGTCGCAAATAGGGGATTCCACACAAGAAAGAAATAAATAAAATACAAAAGATTTGGGCTTTAGGACTCGCCACTAGGACCGTCGGATGTCGACGCTAGGCTAGGACTCTTACGTTGTATTGGTTTAATGTGGGATTGTAGCATCTAGGAAATGAATTCATGTGTCTGGGCATCATGAATCTAACGTATCGCATTAACCCCGCTCTCGCAATAGGCGCATACCATACGTGCATTAAGGATCTACAATAATCTCACCACTCTCGTGGTTCGAATGCTCTCAACTCATACCACTCTCGTGGGTTAGAGCTTCGAGGTATTTTGGTGGCTCTTATTGACGCAATGGCGGTAGCCGTCAGTTAGTTATATAGTTCATCGGTGGATCTCCTCAAGGCGCGAGCCGGGCATGGTCACGAGCATTGGTTGAATTCACTAACTCCCTAATTAGATCCGTAGGATATTCCTTAATCTAATCGATTCCACCGACCGTGGGCACGATCTCAGTACGAATTCTCCTAGGGATCTTGCAAGATCAACCAAAATACAACCCCTTTTATACCCAATGCATCATAAAAATCCCAGCTTTGCATCTAAGTCCTAAGATCCATGGGCTAATCCTTTAGCCCTAGAAAAGATTACTCAAGCTTAGCAATATCAATAGATAATATAACGCACAAAAATTTCATTGCATGCATCAAGAATGGATAAACAATAAGAGATCACACAGAAATAATGATAGAAGTAAAAAGGGCAAAAGAACTTAGCTTCATACAAAAGAGGGGCATATGGCGAAGCCTAACTCCAAAAGATCGTCTCCACGAAATCCTAAGAACAATGAGATCTAAAACCCCCCCTCTAAAAATGTATACAAAAGTCTCTCAAAAATCTATCTAAAAAGTCTCTCTCCAGTCTCTATCGAGAACCCCCAGTGACGGCTGCTCAATCTCCCCTCGCCAAATAACCCCTTCAAAATCACGATCTGGATGCAACTTACGCCCGGGCCCACGGCAACTCGGTCGAGCACAAATATGCTCGGTCGAGTCGTCACAAAGTTTGATACGTCATCCAAATGTTTGCTTGGGCCGAGTGAGGCCTGCTCGGTTGAGCAACCCTCCTGCTAGGTCGAGCAGCCCTCCTGCTAGGTCGGATTGCACAGGCTATCGAAGAATTTGAGAAATTTTCCCTCTGTCCACACGGCCCAAGCAGGCACTACTCGGTCGAGTAGGTGGTTGCTCGGACCGAGTAAGTGGTTGCTCGGACCGAGTAGTGGTCGAACGACAGCATTTTCAGCACTCTACAGCATTTTCAGTACTCTGCTCGGTCGAGCAGTCAACTGCTCGGCCGAGCAATCAACTGTTCAGCCCAAAAACACATTTTAGCATGATTTCACCGTGCTCGGTCAAGTAGAGTACTCTGCTCGGTCGAGTAGGTGTCAAACAAATTTTAGCACAATTTCAGCACTGCAGCATCATCTTGCAGAAATTCCTCAGGGCTCATCCGACCTCCGATGGCGCGTCCTTGGTGGAATTGGAACTGTCTTGAAGTCTACTATCTGGAAAAAATATCAGAAAAATAGTGAAAAATCACAGGTGATAGTAGATTTGGAAATAGTGCACGGCTGTCCTATTTCCAGCACTTTGGGTCGCTCGATTCCTTCGCCGCATCATAGTTCGATCGAGCGACCTTCTCTCTTGCACCTTCCTTACTCTAGTATTCTTCTTTGGCACCTCGAGCATGCCATCATGAGTCTCATTGGTGCTCTCACGTTGCCGATTATCTTATCGACACCAAATTGCTCCAATATAGCCCCAAATCCCTGAAATGGACATAAACGCTCCGAAAGTCATATTATTCCAAATAATAGCTAAAAAGCGTATGAAATATGTAAATGAGCAATCATTTTGACATGTAATCATTTAGATAAAAATGAGGAATATAATGACACATCAAAATCCCCCCATGCTTACCTCTTACTGATTCGGGTTCAATATTACATATTTAACCCCCCATTTAGCCCTATTTTGTGCTCATATGATGATAAATTGTTCTCTAATACATTCGTATTTTCTACACCAACATTTATTAGAGAAAACACCTTATTTGAGCACAAAACAGCAATTAACGAAGTATTTCTGCACTTCTTATATTTTTTCTAGCTTGGTCTCGATCTCACGATTCCAACGACTATTTATTTGTATTTTTCTGAGATCTGTGCTAATTACTGTGATTTATTGAATGCAGAATACCAATTAAATGGAGAAATACGGAAGAAATACGATAAATGCGGTCGAGAACCAATCAGCACGTGCCACGTGGCATTATCCGGGCCGCTCCCGCTCAATCCAACGGTCCGCTCGTTGAAGCTAAGGAACATTTTCGTGGCTGTTGGATCGAGATCCAACGGCCCACATCAGCAGCACTCGAGATCTAAATGGCGGGCGACGTGGAGAGTTTTGGGCCGTCGATCTTGGATCATACGGTTCACATCTTCCCCGCATCAGCCTCAGCTCGCGACGAATTGAGCGGGAAATGGAGTACACGCGGTGTTATGGTGGCCGCTCGATCACGATCCTACGGCTCAAAGCCACCCCGCGTTTTGAATTAGCTGCAGCGAAGTTAAGGGTGACGTGGCAATCTCGCGACCAATGGATTCGAATCAGAAGGCTGCAAAACGACTCCGAGTTTGACTCGAAGATAGACGCGGATGCAGGTGCGAGAAGCGGGCGCAACTTGGATCCGATAGCCACGTGTCGACACCAAATCAAATCCCGCATGCGATGGACGGCTGAAAATTGCTCCGGGCGTGGGTTTGGATTTTAAATGGGTTTGAATGTGGGTTTCATCCCGCGGAGCACAATAAACCCGCAATCCTATTATATAAGCGTATTCTAGGGTTTTGGGGGGTATTCTGGCGTATTTTGGGCATATTGGAGGCTCTAGGAGCCGTATTTCGCCAGGGAAAAATTCTGTAAAATTCCAGAGGCTATTTTCTTATTTCCAGAGAGTTTTGGTTTCCATCTTGGAAGATTTGGTGATAAATTTCTAAACTTATACCCCGTATTTGTTGCTTTTCTATTGTATTTTGCCATTAGAACAACGTATTTTGCTATGAAACTTCATTATTCTTGCACCATGAGTAGCTAAATTCTTATTGTGCATGGTATGGCGTAGTTAGGGGATATGATGCGCATTTATTTGGTTGTATTCATTGTGCTAAATCGTTAAACGTTGATAAAGTTGTGATCTTTGTTATTAAATCGTCTTTTTCATCTTCCAAAAGAAGTGATTGAGTTGATGATCGCCCCACAAGGGTGAGTTTTGATCTCCCCAAAAGGGAGTTTCATATCGTATGTTTTGATCTCTCCAAACGAGAGTTTTCATACCGTATTTGTAAGATTATAACTTTAGCGACGATCTTATTCATATTGTGCTTGAACCCCCAAAAGGGTATCTTCCGATTAGTTGCTCCCAAAAGGAAAATTCATTGAGTTATATTGGATATTTTCCGGTGAATTGCTCTCAAAAAGAGATTTCATTGTGTTATATTCGTCAACCAAATTAATACGACTCATTGATCCTAACGAACCCATACCGTGTGCATACTTTTTATAGATATTTTCATACACGAATGTTCTTTGTTCGCATTGTTCACCACGTCCAAACCCATTCACACCATCATCATTGAAGTGGTTAGTTTCTCTTCGTTGGATTTCTATTTGATTTGAGCTGTGGTTTCAACGGATTTTCTCCTGAGGATTCGACATCTGGACTCCCAGATTATATTACTTGTACGGACTCTTGCGCTTGAGAGAAGCACCTTTTTGATCCCACCAAGTTTTTGGCGCCGTTGCCAGGGAGAAATGGTTTGTTACTACGGTTTATTTCATTTAGAGGACCTTCGGTGAGACCTTTCTGTTGAATATTGGACTCCCCGGATTTGGTTTTGATGATGAGCAAACATAAATAATCCATGAACTAACAATTTGTGAGCGCAGTTTTGGAGATCGTCGCCAATTTCACGAGAATATTCAAAGCGACATCTCAACACTTCCAAAAGCTCGTATTCAAGCCTAAAGCTTCGTTGAAGCTCCTGCAACGCTTTGGAAGTTATGAAGATTCAATCGAAGCTCTCAAAGACCGTTTATTAAGGTTTTATTTACAGTCTTTTAGTTTCGATTGATAGAATGTTAAGCCTTGAGTATATCTTACGTTTCTATCTTCATTACGCTCATTTCGTAGCTCTAGGATCCTTGCACAAGTTCATTCTAACTTCCTCGAAGCGTCGCGCTTCGATTCGGACTTTGTTGTGCATGTTAGTTGGTACAAGAACAAGTACTGACCGACTAGATGGTGATCTAGTCGGTCGGTAACTGTTCTTGGACCGACTAGTTTGATTCCTTAATTTCTTGGACTTTACTGTTTACAGTTAGTCGGTCTACATTGACTCACCGACCGACTAGTTTGTGAACTAGTCGGTCAGTGATGCTTCTTTGACCGACTAGTTGTGACTTACTGTTCACTCTAAATTTCTCCTGAGCTACTGTTTACCGTTAGTCGGTCTAAGAACGTTTGATGACCGACTAGTTGACAATCTAGTCGGTCAACTTTTGTTCTTGGACCGACTAAGTCACTTTGCATTCAGACTAAGTTATTTTGCCTCTTAGTCGGTCTACGTTCATTGACTGACCGACTAGTTGTGAAACTAGTCGGTCAGAAAGTGTTCTTGGACCGACTAGATTTCTAGGTCTGAAATTCTATCTCTTCTCAGATCTACTCTTAGTCGGTCCACGTTGTTTGGCTGACCGACTAGTTGATGAACTAGTCGGTCAGTGATTGATCTTTGACCGACTAATTCACACAGATTTCTATCCGTTGATGAATGACCTAACTTGTGTTTTTGGGTTCCTATAAATACGAACCTAGGTCATTTCTATCTAGGTAAGAGCTGCCATTAAGAGATTCATTGAGTTCTAAAGAGATAGCTATTCTCCCTCAAATCTAAAGCTCTCTTCCTCACAAGAAACCCATTCTCTCTCATTTCTAGATCTAGAGAGAAGCTTGTTCTTGGTGAGCTCTTCAAGCTATTGCTTGATTCAAGTTTCCAAATCATCCCTAGGCACCCATTGCTGGTCATTTCCTTGGTGCTAGGTTTTGGTAACTTCATCTTCCTCAAATCCTTCATTCCACCTATTGGGTAAGAAAAACTCAAGGTATAGGATTTTGTGGTAAGAGTATTTATTTCATTTAAACTCTTTTGTTTTGCTTATTGGCTCTCTCGGTTGTGAGAGAAGTTTGTGATCCCGGGTTGTGGGATTCACTTTGCCATTGCATGTATGATTTGATCGTGTGAAGGTTTTTCACAAGATATTCATAGTGGAAATCTTGAGTTAGGGTTTCTAACTCAAGTATCCGGAAGGGATCCGGGTGGTTGGGACGTAGGATCACCGGGAACAAGTCGGGGAGACTTGGGTGGATCCGAACCCATTAACATCGTTTGTTAGCATTGTTAATTTCATTGTTGTCATTCAATTTAAGCTTCCGCAAATTGATTTGGTAGTTGTGTGCAATTTAATTTGGAATTATACGCCTTATTATTTTAAAGTACTATTCACCCCCCCTTAGTACTTGTGCAGTAGCTGGTAGGGCATTACATTTGGTATCAAAGCCAGATACTCAGCTATGTCTGCCAACGACAACAAGACCGTGCGTCCACCTTCCAACTATGACACCTTCAGGAACCGTGAAGGAGCATCTTCCGTGATGGAAGGACATTCCTCTACGAGGCCTCCATTCTTCAACGGTACCAACTACGGGTACTGGAAGTGTCGGATGGAAACCTTCCTCCGAAGTGCATCTTTATGGAGAACTACAATGAAGGAGTATATTGAACCCGAAGAAGAAGATTTTGAGAAATGGACTACCGCGGAGGTCGCCGCGGAGGTAAGCAATGCCAAGGCAATGAACGCCTTGCAATGCGCATTGGAGCCCGAGGATTTCAATAAGATATGCACATGTAAGAGTGCATATCAAATTTGGAACTCCCTCCTCATTCTACATGAAGGGACGAGTAGGGTAAGAGACTCTAAACTCGTAGTCGTAACCAAAGATTACGAAATGTTTCATATGCAACATGGCGAGAAGATGAAAGAATATTACGCTCGCTTCGTTGACATAATAAACGAGTTAGAGGCCCTCGGCAAGACCCACACTCAAAAGGAGAAGTGCTTAAAGCTTATTGAAGGACTTCCCTCTTCTTGGGAAAAACGTACCTTCGCCATCGAGGAAGGTAATGACATGAACAAATATACCGTAGTTCAACTAATGGGTACCTTGATGTCATACGAGGTACGCAAAGATAGCAAGGTGAAGCTACAAGAAAAGATGAAGTCATATTTGAACCTAGATGCGCCTAAGAAAAAGGCGATTGCATTCAAGGCGGCTTCATCCACCTCTACCGATGACGAAGAATCGGAAAACGAGTTGGACTTGGAGTCCATGGCACTCATGGCCAAGAAGTTCAACCGTTTCTTCCGAAAAGGTAACTTCAAGAACAAAGCTAAATTTGGTTCTACTAACGCCTCTTCCTCTCCTTTGTGTTTCAAGTGTAATAAGCCGGGACACATGAAAGCGGAGTGTCCCCTCAATAAGCACAAGGAGAAGTGGAAGGCGCCAAAGTATGACAAGTCCAAGAAGTACACGAAAGGAAACAAGAAGGGACTTGTCGGAGCTACCTTCACCGACTCCGAGGATTCCTCAAGCGGAGAGTCGGATGATGAGCAAGTGGAGCAAGCACACATGTGCTTCATGGCAAGAGAGGAGCACGATCAAGGATCCTCCTCTTCCGATGATAGTGATGAAGAAAGCGATGAGGTAACGATGGATGATCTTAGGGATGCTAACACTCAACTATGGTCAAAATACACTAAGTTAGTAAATAGATATACTAAGGTAAAAGATGACCTAGCTAGCATTCAAACATCGCCTAAGACTATCATCACCAACAACGACACCGTTGTTGAAGAGTTAAGAAATGAGATTGTGAAACTCAAATCTAAACTTGAACATGCTAGCATTGAGGATGCGGAAGAACATGAGATAGCGGATTTAACTTCTCAAAACTCGACTTTGAGTATTAAGAACGAGAATCTTAAATCTCGTGTTTATGTGCTCACATCACAAATATTCACTTTGGATACTTCTTTGCGTTCTCTCAAAGAGAAATATGAGGACACATTGGGCCGAATCAACAAATTCAACAAGGGTAAGGGCCATTTGGATAATATCCTAAAAGATTTACTTCCGGCCAAACACCACATTGGCTTGGGGTATATGATGGAAAATTCATCCAAGTCGGTCACTACTTTTGTTAGGCCAACTTCCGAAGCCTCAACGAGTGGGAGCAAACACTCTATTGGTAGTTCATCTACCAATGGTGCTTCCACCTTGTCCACACCCTCTTTCGGAAAGAAACCCACTTTGGGTGGACCTCCAAAGAAGGGGCATGCCTACATGTACACTAATAACATGCCACGTAGGAACACACGTCCTACTCCACCGGCTCACACATATGATGATTTTTATGCAACACATTCTCGGGCACGTGCACACCAAGTGAGACACCCTCACGCACGTGTTTCCACACATGCATATGTACACCCACCTCATCATAGGAATAATTCTCATCGTGCACCATTCCATCATGTCCCATATGCCTATCCACAACATGCATCACGTAGAAATCAACGTCGTATGCATGCACCCAATAGGATGATGGCTCCCAAAATTTTCACTATTTGGAGCCCAAAGGACACAAGCATGGACGAAAAACAAATGTATATGAATGCTTATTTTTCGGATGTTGTGCATAGTAAGAATTATGTGGGGAAGTCTAAGTCCACTTGGACTTGGCTTCCGAAGGTCTAATCCCTTGGACCCAATGACCTTGGGTACCATGATATGAAATTGTCTATCTTTAGGTACTCAAGGAAAAGAAAAAGAAAAGGAGCAACGAATTTAAATTTAGCTCCAAAGGGAATTGGATACTCGATAGCGGGTGCTCCAAACACATGACGGGTGACGCTCGATTGCTCTCCGGAGTGGTTCCCATTGCAAATGGAAACCGCGTAGTATTTGGAGGCAACGAGAGCGGAACCATCATAGGTGTTGGTAAAGTCGGTAACCCTTCTAAACCATTAATTAGTGATGTTTATCTTGTTAGTGGTTTAAATCATAATCTTATTTCAATAAGTCAACTTTGTGACAAAGGTTACAAAGTTAGCTTTGCGAAAGGATTGTGTCATATTTTAAGAAAGGATAATGAAAAATTATTATTTTCCGGAACTCGTCGTAAAGACATTTATATTTTGGATCTTCCTAAGTCATATGAACAATGTCTCGTTGCCAACACAAGTGAACAACACTTATGGCATCGACGCTTTGGACATGTGAACTTTGGAACACTATATAAGCTTTCAAAATTGAATTCCATTAAAGGTTTTCCGAAGCTTGTTTTTGAAAAGAAAAGTTTTTGTGATTGTTGTCAACGCGGCAAGCTTCCTAAATCTTCATTTAAACCTAAGAAAAGCATCTCTACTAAAAGGCCACTAGAGCTATTACATCTAGATTTATTTGGGCCAACTAGAGTAGCTTCCTTAGGAAATGCAAGGTATGGACTTGTCATCGTAGATGACTATTCAAGATTTACTTGGGTATTTTCATTGTGTAATAAAAATGAAGCTTTTGAAAACTTCACAATTTTTGTTAAGAAAGTACAAAATCTCTTAGGAACCACCATTGTCACTATTCGTATTGATCATGGAGGTGAATTTGAGAATGAGTCTTTTGAGACATTTTGTGATGAAGTTGGTATTACTCACACCTTCTCTTTCCCTCGTGCACCTCCTCAAAATGGTGTAGTTGAGAGAAAGAATAGGACGCTAGTGGAGTGTGCTCGCACTATGCTTGATGATAGCCAACTTGGCCATCAATTTTAGGCGGAAGCGGTACACACCGCTTGCTATGTGTTTAATAGAATACTTTTGAGGCCCGGCACTAAACAAACTTGTTATGAATTGTTGTTTGGTAGGTTGCCTCAAGTTAAACATTTTCGTGTTTTTGGTTCGAAATGTTTTATTAAGAACACATATGGTAGTTTGGACAAATTCGATCCAAGATCCGATGAGGGGATTTTTGTTGGATATTCTTCGCGTAGCAAAGCCTACCGGATATTCAACAAACGAACCTCAACGATCGAGGAGTCGCTTCATGTATCATTTAATGAAGGATTTGTTCCAACTAGAATTTCAAATGATAATGATTCTTTGGATGTTTTATGTGATTCATTTGATAATTCTAAGTCTAATGATTCTATTGATTCTATTGAGACTAACCCAACTAATGAAGTTGTTGAGAATGTTCCTAGTGATCAAGGTATTCCCAAACGGCTTCATACCATTCGTGACCATCCCCATGAGCAAGTCATTGGCAATATTCAAGATAGTGTCAAGACGAGATCACAAGTCCACCACTTCGCAAATTGTGCCTTTGCCTCATCGATAGAGCCAAAGAATATTAATGAAGCATGCGAAGATAGCGCTTGGATCTTAGCCATGGAGGAGGAGCTCATTCAATTCGAGAGGAATGAAGTTTGGGAGCTTGTTCCATTGCCATCGAAGAACCACACCGTCATAGGGACAAAGTGGATCTTCAAGAACAAAACCGACGAAAACCAAGTCGTCGTCCGGAACAAAGCTCGGTTAGTAGCTCAAGGCTATCGTCAAGAGGAAGGTATCGATTTCGAAGAATCTTTCGCTCCGGTAGCTAGATTAGAATCAATTAGATTACTTTTGTCTTTTGCATGCCATAAGAATTTTAAATTATTTCAAATGGATGTTAAAAGTGCATTTTTAAACGGAGATGTCGTTGAGGAAGTTTACGTTTCTCAACATCCGGGCTTCATAAATGAAAAATTTCCAAATCACGTTTTTAAACTAAAGAAAGCTCTTTATGGTTTGAGACAAGCTCCTCGAGCTTGGTATGATCGCCTAAAGAATTTTCTTTTGGATTTGAATTTTAAAATGGGCGAAGCCGATTCAACACTTTTTATTAAGCATGCGAATAATGATATTTTATTAGTTCAAAATTTATGTTGATGATATCATTTTCGGTGCTACTAACTTCGCTCTTTGCGAAGAGTTTTCTAATGTTATGAAGGAACAATTTGAGATGAGCCACATGGGCGAACTCAAATATTTCTTAGGTCTCCAAATTCGCCAATTGAACGATGCAATCTTCATCCACCAAACGAAGTACACGGTGGAGTTGCTAAAGCGATTTGGAATGGAGAATGCCTCCGGGAAAAAGACTCCAATGAGCACGACTACGCATCTTGATAAAGATACGGGCGGAAAAGATGTAGACATTCGTCTATATCGAGGTATGATAGGTAGCTTACTTTATCTTACCGCGAGTAGGCCCGATATTATGTTTGCCGTATGTATATGTGCTCGTTATCAGTCTCAACCTAAGGATTCTCACTTAGTAGCGGTTAAACGTATTTTTCGCTATCTAAGTTACACTTTAGATTTTGGATTACTTTATCCGAGATCTAGCACGTATGAGTTAGTCTCATACAGTGACGCTGATTATGCGGGATGCAAATTCGACAGGAAAAGTACTAGTGGCACTTGCCATTTTCTAGGAAATTCTCTTGTCTCTTGGTTTTCCAAGAAGCAAAATTCGGTATCACTTTCAACCACCGAGGCGGAATATATTGCCGCCGGTGCCGCTTGTGCCCAGGTTCTTTGGATGAGACACACATTGAAGGACTTTGGTATTCATTGTGATACTAGCCCTATCATGGTGGATAACCAAAGTGCTATCTGTCTTTCAAAGAATCCGGTGCACCATTCCCGATCAAAACACATAGATGTCCGACACCATTTCTTAGATGATCATGTTGCTAAAAAGGACATCATTTTAGTGTACGTTGAAACCCAAAAGCAAATCGCCGATATTTTCACGAAACCCCTAAAGGAGGACTCCTTTGTGCGGTTGCGTCGAGAAATGGGGATTATGGGTGAATCCGAGATATAGGATTCATATTTAAATTCAATCATCTTGCATGCTAATATATTTCGCGATATTTCATTCATGCTAGATTAATTGAATTTTTGAGAATTTTATGTGATTTATTCGAATTTATTGCTCGAATTCGTATTTCAATGTCGTATTTAAGATTTCGACGTTTTATGGGGTAATTTAGATGACTAATGAGTGAGTTAGGATGTTTCATCCAAGTGGTTTGTGAAGAGAAATCAAATTTCTACTTTTGGACTCTTCTAGTCGGTTTCAGTTCTCTTGTCAACCGACTAGATGCTCATCTAGTCGGTCAGCAAATGAACTCAGACCGACTAGATCAAGCATATATCCATCTCCTATCATTTTCTTTCGTTAGTCGGTCATAGTACACTTTCCGACCGACTAGATTGAAAACTAGTCGGTCAGTAAGTATACTGCGACCGACTAAATCTAGCCCTAAAAATCACTCTGTGCCTCTGTTTCGACTTAGTCGGTTCAAGCTCATTGACCGACCGACTAGATCGTAATCTAGTCGGTCAGTGCTTGAACTGTGACCGACTAAGTGTGTTAGGGCAGTTATGTCTTTTTGATTCCAGACCGACTTATACTCTACTTCATCCGACTAATCTCTCTATTAGTCGGTCTTCTCTTTTGCTCCAGCTCGAAAACCCCAAACCCCCATCGAGCCCCTTCGCATTCTCGTCGTCTCCGGCCGTTTCTCCGGCCATCGCCGCCGTCTGCCGCCGTCGACTCCACCTCCTAGGTATCTCCCTCCCTCTCCTAGGTCGATTTCTTGCCCTAGGGTTCGATTTCTCCTCCTAGGTATTCTAGGGTTTCGGATTCTAGTTTTAACCTAGGGTTTGTGCTTTTCGATTTCATTTGGTATTCTAGGGTTTGTGCTAGCTTCTAGGGTTTGTGCTAGGATATTTGATCTTCGTTATCAATTGCTTGTGCTCATAGTACTATGGCTAAGACTCGAATTCCTATCGCCTCTTCCGGGGCCTCTCCTATGACCGTAGAACAACCTTCGGACCCTAGGAATCCCCCGAAGCTTAAGCGTCGTGCCAAGTCTACCCAAGCCTCTCCTTCGTCGCCTCCTCTTAAGAAGCCTAGGACTGCCATAGTCAAACCCTGTAAATCCAAGACCAAAAAGCCTATTCTTCACACTCCGGCTACTCTTCCCGATTCCGACTCTGAATTTATCCCAGAGGATGAGCCTACTAGGGAACCTACTCCACCTCCGAAGACCCGTAAGGCCAAGGGTAAAGCTCCTATGCCAGTTGGCGGTGTAGACATATCGTTGTGCCGCGATGACCCTCAGTGTCTCGCAGCGTACAACTGTATAGAGCACTGTCCACTGTTGTTAGAGCATTACGTTCAGTTCTCTGATTTTCTCGGCCTTGCTGATCTTCTGTCTTATAGTGGCCTTCTAGATTATCTCCGATACGACCCCAAGGCCAATCCCAAACCGTACCCTCGCCTCGTGAAATTGTTCTATGCCAACCATATTCGAGGCCAGTACGACGCCAGCCACTCCATTGAGACGACTGTCTTGGGAACTCCTATAGTTCTCACGGCAGAAATCTTGGGGGAGATCCTTGGTTGTGCGTCGTGTGGTCTCCTCCCTTCGGACATTTCCGTAGACGACATTTCTTCCTTGGATCAGTCTATTCTTTCAGAGATTTTCCAGGTTATCCCCTCCGCATTCATTGGTGTTCCATCGAAATCTTTTAAGCCGAATGCGTGGGTTCTTAACCTGATTTTGAAGTCGTGTCTCCTCCCTAAATATGGATCCTCTTCACTCCCCTCTCAGCCGTTTTTGAAGCTCATATACGCTCTTTTCTTGGGGTGCGAGATAAATTGGGCTCGCGTGATACTCGATAAGATGGATTATTTTGAGTGTATACGCAAGACCAATAAGTCTGCGCACATTCCATACCCTTGCTTGTTGACCCTCGTATTTCGTCATTTTCGAGTTCCTCTACCTCCTGACTATGAGCGTCCCTTGGGTACGCCTCTGAACGCGACGGCCGTGAAGAAATCTTTAGCGGCACTTCGTCACGTGCAGAGGTCTACCGCATCTGCATCTCAGTCTACTCCGTCAGCTGCTGCAGCCTCCTCTTCCCTTGCTACATTGGACGATGTCGTACGCCTACTTCGTCAGCATGACTCCCGTTTGGCTCGTACTGAGGAGGTAGTCTGCCGTATGGCTCGTATGATGGGGATTGAGCTTCCTCCTTCGGTGTCTGAGGTCGAGGAGATGGACGATGAGGAGCTTGACGAGCTTGCTACTTCTTTTGCCCGTGGCGATGAGGCCACTGCTGCTGCTGTTGCTGGTACTACCACTTCTGCTCCTGGAGTTGGCACCACTTCCGGTGCTCCAGAGCCTTCTGCTTCAGCACTTCAGTCTTCTGAGCCTGCTGCTGACTCTGTTGCTGAGCCTGCTGATATTCCAGTTGACACTTCTGCTGTCGAGACCCTTGCTGCTGTTGAGCCTGTTCCTGAGATCTCGACTCCTGCCCCGACGATTCCATCTGTTGAGACGCCTCTACTCCCTGCAGATCCTGAGTCCACTCCGTCGACTGGACCCACGGACGCTGCAGATCCAGCCTCCTCCTCGTGATCGTTGTTCCGAGGACTCTCCATATACGCTTTGGATGATATATCTTAGCGAGAGTATTTTGGGTTAGGATAGAGTATGAGGGTTATGATGTTTTCATGTATTTTGGTTGATGTCGGTGTTGGATTTTATGATATGACGATGTTGATGATGATGATGTACTTTTTGTTGTTTATATAGATGATGTGTCTCACTTCATATGATGTACCTCATATATTCGATGTGATATCTTTTTGGATGTACTCATGTTGTCTATATATATATATATATGTTCATCATCGTTCACTTTGTCTTTTATTCGTCGTGCAAATTTTAATATTCGTTGAATACATTTGAAATGTGATTTCGTCGCTCGACGCATAAAAACTTGGTTAAATGGATTTAAATTCTGTAATTGTATAAAATTGTTTTCCATGCACAAAATTAACCAAGAATATTGAATATGGAAGAGTATGTTTCTTTATTCAAGAAATGAATAAACATTTGGTATTTTTGATGAATTGGATTGTCATTGATTTTTATTGATAATGGAAAATTTGACACACCTTGTTTTGAATTTTCATTTTCCCTTGGTGTCAAGTTGGTCCATTGTCTTTGTCTACGACTCCCGATGTTGGATTTTACATTTCCTAATTGTTGTCGTTGTATGCCCCCCATTTTTGGGATTATACCAAAGGGGGAGAGATAATGATAATAAAATAGCGCAAATGAAAATTTAACTCAATTTCCAAGAATCTAGTTTGATATGTTAGATTCAGGGGGAGTTAAGATACATATAAGGATTTTCAAAATCCGATATTTCGAAAATTGATTCTCTTTATTTATCTTACTCAACTGATTGATGCAATTCATATATATTCATTTTGGAATTAACGTGTCATCAATGCAGGGGGAGTAAGTAATTTACATTTGAATTATTATTTTTGATTATTATTTATGTTGGTTTGTCATCACCAAAAAGGGGGAGAATGTTGAATATTGGACTCCCC
Source organism: Scilla litardierei (assembly GCA_030789695.1). Classification (NCBI taxonomy): domain Eukaryota; kingdom Viridiplantae; phylum Streptophyta; class Magnoliopsida; order Asparagales; family Asparagaceae; genus Scilla; species Scilla litardierei. The sequence continues at coordinate 5,660,130 of CM061132.1, forward strand.
GGATTTGGTTTTGATGATGAGCAAACATAAATAATCCATGAACTAACAATTTGTGAGCGCAGTTTTGGAGATCGTCGCCAATTTCACGAGAATATTCAAAGCGACATCTCAACACTTCCAAAAGCTCGTATTCAAGCCTAAAGCTTCGTTGAAGCTCCTGCAACGCTTTGGAAGTTATGAAGATTCAATCGAAGCTCTCAAAGACCGTTTATTAAGGTTTTATTTACAGTCTTTTAGTTTCGATTGATAGAATGTTAAGCCTTGAGTATATCTTACGTTTCTATCTTCATTACGCTCATTTCGTAGCTCTAGGATCCTTGCACAAGTTCATTCTAACTTCCTCGAAGCGTCGCGCTTCGATTCGGACTTTGTTGTGCATGTTAGTTGGTACAAGAACAAGTACTGACCGACTAGATGGTGATCTAGTCGGTCGGCAACTGTTCTTGGACCGACTAGTTTGATTCCTTAATTTCTTGGACTTTACTGTTTACAGTTAGTCGGTCTACGTTGACTCACCGACCGACTAGTTTGTGAACTAGTCGGTCAGTGATGCTTCTTTGACCGACTAGTTGTGACTTACTGTTCACTCTAAATTTCTCCTGAGCTACTGTTTACCGTTTGTCGGTCTAAGAACGTTTGATGACCGACTAGTTGACAATCTAGTCGGTCAACTTTTGTTCTTGGACCGACTAAGTCACTTTGCATTCAGACTAAGTTATTTTGCCTCTTAGTCGGTCTACGTTCATTGACTGACCGACTAGTTGTGAAACTAGTCGGTCAGAAAGTGTTCTTGGACCGACTAGATTTCTAGGTCTGAAATTCTATCTCTTCTCAGATCTACTCTTAGTCGGTCCACGTTGTTTGGCTGACCGACTAGTTGATGAACTAGTCGGTCAGTGATTGATCTTTGACCGACTAATTCACACAGATTTCTATCCGTTGATGAATGACCTAACTTGTGTTTTTGGGTTCCTATAAATACGAACCTAGGTCATTTCTATCTAGGTAAGAGCTGCCATTAAGAGATTCATTGAGTTCTAAAGAGATAGCTATTCTCCCTCAAATCTAAAGCTCTCTTCCTCACAAGAAACTCATTCTCTCTCATTTCTAGATCTAGAGAGAAGCTTGTTCTTGGTGAGCTCTTCAAGCTATTGCTTGATTCAAGTTTCCAAATCATCCCTAGGCAGCCATTGCTGGTCATTTCCTTGGTGCTAGGTTTTGGTAACTTCATCTTCCTCAAATCCTTCATTCCACCTATTGGGTAAGAAAAACTCAAGGTATAGGATTTTGTGGTAAGAGTATTTATTTCATTTAAACTCTTTTGTTTTGCTTATTGGCTCTCTCGGTTGTGAGAGAAGTTTGTGATCCCGGGTTGTGGGATTCACTTTGCCATTGCATGTATGATTTGATCGTGTGAAGGTTTTTCACAAGATATTCATAGTGGAAATCTTGAGTTAGGGTTTCTAACTCAAGTATCCGGAAGGGATCCGGGTGGTTGGGACGTAGGATCACCGGGAACAAGTCGGGGAGACTTGGGTGGATCCGAATCCATTAACATCGTTTGTTAGCATTGTTAATTTCATTGTTGTCATTCAATTTAAGCTTCCGCAAATTGATTTGGTAGTTGTGTGCAATTTAATTTGGAATTATACGCCTTATTATTTTAAAGTACTATTCACCCCCCCTCTAGTACTTGTGCAGTAGCTGGTAGGGCATTACACTTTCCACTTTACTGTATATAACTTTTTTTTAATTTTATTGTACATAAACTTTTGTTTATTTTTTTTTAAAAAAATGGAGTATACGAATTTCTATTGCACAAAAAATCTGTCTGATGCAAGGTATGGTAATGCACACAAACATAGGATGGAGAAGCTCAAGATTGTTAATTTTAATCAAACTGATTGTGAAACTTTCTTTCAGGCCTGGAGGAGGTTCGCGAACATAGTATCGAGCTATCCGCAGCATGGGTACACACATGAAGAGCTTATGGAGTCCTTCCTATATGGACTACGACCACAGCTGCAGGAATTATTGGGAGGCATGACGTCGACACTGGCGTGGGAATACATGGAGTCTCTGCAAGAAAATGAAGAAACCATGGAAGCGACTTCAGATAGCGATTCAACGGAGCCTTCGTGCCTTGATCAAGAAGAGCAAAGCGTTGACGTACCTTTGCAATCCTTGAAAGAGGAAGTTCACCTGATTATTCAGACACAGGAGGCCACATCCCATCAATTCCAAGAGAATTTTCTTGCTCGGTGTAACGGCCGGTTTTCGATCGTACCTTCTTCGTGCACGTGCTTTGGACCGTGCACGTATTTATTTTAGACTTTATTTGTTTTTGAACACTTTTGTGTGATATGTCGTTGTGATCGTCTCTGAGAGTATTAAATTGTGGAACTATTTTGGAACGACATTTCTCGGGTCGTTCTTCCACGATTTGATCATATTTGAAGTGACGTCACGATTTTCTGTTTTGACGTGAGACGTTTCTATTTTTAGTTTCGTTCCTCGACGTCGAAATTTAGATCCGTCTTCTTAGTTCTCTTTCTTTCGTCGTCCCGATCACCTCAATATTTATTTTACAATTTTTGGACTTCATTTGACCTATTTTCCATTTTTTGAGTAAGTTTTAAATATTTTTAAATCCTACTTTTATAAGTATTTTAATTCAAATAAAATTCCTATTTTAATATAACAGCCCAAAGTAATTTTGACCCAAAATCCCGGCCCTTGGCCGCACCCCATGCGTGAGAGAGGGTGAGGGAGAGCCAATTTTTAGTATTTTTATTTTAAAATTATTTTAATTAATTTCCTAAACCATAGGCCTAGCCCTAAACCCTCTTTTCTACTTAAATAAACCCTAGGCTAAGTTATTTTCGCAGCCCCACAAACCCTAGCTGCCAAAATCCCCTCCCAAGCTTTCGCACTGCAGCTGCAGCCCTTCGCAGCCCAGCCGCTCGGCCAGACCGACGAGATCCATCGGTCTGACCGAGAGGATCACCCGCACCCCGCACCCCGCTCCGCAGCGTTGCAAGTTGCAACGTTGCAACTCCCCCCGCCGCTCCTCGCTACGACCGAGGCCCCCTCTCGGTCTGACCGACGCCCCGCTCCGCACCCGCAAGCGCTCCGTACCCCGCTCCGCTGTTGCAACCTCGCCTCACTGCAGACCTCGGCCACTGCGCTCGACCGACAGAAGTCTCCGCATTTCCCCGCTACGACCGAGAGCGCCCATCGCATCCGCCCGCTCGCTGCAGCATCCGCATTGGCCGCTCCGCACCAAGCCCCGCATCCATCGCACCTGACCGGCGCCCAGCCCCGCATTCCCTCGGTCTGACCGAGGGAATCCTCCACAGCGGCTCGGTCCGACCGACGACCGATCGTCGCAACTTTGCATCCTCCGCACCAACTGCTGCTGTGGGCCCCCCAAGTTCTCCAGAAGTGTTGTGGGTCCCCCATTGACCCCTAGCACTGCTGTGGGCCCCACTTGGGTGTTCTACTTCGTGGATTTGCCGACTACGACATTACGACACGTCGTATCCCATCGTCGCAAGTTCTAGCCTTCAGATTCCGTTCGTGATCCAGATTTGAAGACGAAGAGTCTTTCTCCGTTCAGACACTACTTCCACTCTACGACAAACTCTGGAAAAGGTTGGTCCCCCGAACTCGTAGAAACCCCCACTGTAGCTAATCAAACCCTAAACTAAAAATCGACAAATTGGAATTAAATTTACTTTTCGCTCATTTAAAACGTTGTGCAAATGTAGAACATCGACGAACGGACTTTTTGACTGTGCACATAGGATAGATCGTCGATTAGGCTGAACATCAAAAATGTGACTTTTGACGAATAGGATAGTCCCGATAACCTAGAAACGAACCCTAATAGGAATTGCTGAAAATGAGACCTGACACCGTCGACGTGACACTATTTCAGACGGACTTCCGCTGACGAGACGCCTGGACGAGACGCCTTGGATGGATGACACACTCGCCACCGCAGGCAAGTGTATCCACTTGCACTTTTGGCCGTGCTTAGGCCTTAGTTTGTTAGAACTGTTAACTGTGAACAAAGAGAACCGGACGTGAAATGATAGCGTCCGGAACATCCCTTGACGGCTCAGACTTGACGACGAAGTCTGAGCCTAACAACAACAACTTTTTGACATCATAGGGCTATCTTGTGTGTGCGTGCGTGTGGACACCCTAGATTAACCTTTCCCGTCTTGTCCCATCCCGTCCCATTTTACACAGCCCAGAGGGCAATAGGGCACTCTCCGAGTGATCCCTTGTCGTGATACACAGCCCAGAGGGCAATAGGGCACTCTTCGAGTGATCCCTTGTCGTGATACACAGCCCAGAGGGCAATAGGCACTCTCCGAGTGATCCCTTGTCGTGATTCACAACCCAGAGGGCAATAGGCACTCTCCGAGTGATCCCTTGTCGTGATTCATAAGCCTGTGGGCGAATAGGGCACTCTCTGAGTGATCCCTTGTCATGTCTTGTCATGTCTTGAATACTTGGGGTTGGGGTAGGGTTGAGCGTGCGCACGGGGAGGGGGTCTGGCCGCCCTCGAACCGTAAGGCGTGAACCCTTCGTGTTACACTTGTCTTGTCTTGTCACGCCATGTTCCGACTTGTCCTGACACCTGATAGGTTAGTCCAGTGGTTGATAGCACAAGCTACGACTACTACTTGTTACGTTTTTACTTTCCTGCTACATTACTTTCTGTTTTCACTCTGTTATAACCCCATCATGCTAATCAACCAGTAAACCGTTGTTAAATAGTTCGGTACACTTGCAGTAAAGTCTAACCTTTCTTGTAGACTTTACCTGACTTACAGTTCCTTTTCTTTTGGGTACTGTACGTCAGGTGTTCAGCCAGAGTTCGAGAACGAGGCAGACTTACCAGAGTACGTGGGGTCGAGGACGTCGACCCAGAGTACGTGCCTAACGAGGACCAGACCCGGAGGACCTTCCAGTCAACGCTTTTCAGAGGTTACTACTTTTAGTTTTCTTTTTGATAGTTTGTCGCCATGCTTAGGCTTCTCTTGTTTTTTTGACTTTGTACTCGCTGGATATTATATCTCTATATAAATGAATGCATCCTTTTCCTTCTGTACCTTTGTTGTTCCGAATTTTTATTAATGCAAGAACCTGAAACTTTTAAAATGGTACCCCTACAGACGCTTATTGGGTCCGAGCTTCACAGCTCCGGCCTAAGCGGGCCTTTGTCACGCTTTGCCTCCGTATTTTTGGGAAGCGGGGCGTGACACTCAGAGTCGGTAGATTCAGAAATCCATTGAAAATCTTACTCTGATTGTCACTAGCTTAGAAGAAGGTAATGCTTTTGAAACTCAATTTCAAGAACCTAATACGAGTTTATCTTCTATTGCAGGAAAATCGAGCAAGCCATGTCATGTTGAGGACACGAATAAAAATACCTACATGGCAGGAAGCGTGTGCAAAAGAGAGGACGAGCTAGCAATTTTGGATGAACGAGAGGATGAGACAGCTAGGGACAAGGGTTTTGAGATTATCGCCATGGAGTCAGAACCATGCCCTCATCCAGTTTTATCCCAAAATCATTTATCCCTCTCCCCAATGACTGAGCATCGTACCGAGAGTAGTGCATATCTTTCAGGGAGTAGTCGTCAACTTGCTTTAATTTCTTTCACTTATTTTGATGAATACGTTTGGAATACTTTTATTGAGAAAAATCTTAGACTGAAATGGATTGACGTGACTCATCTCTTGCAGGTTACAGGTGAACATCTTATAGAGATGCTGGGAGTTACGTTGCTGGGATCCAGTTTAGTCGTTGGAGGAAAATTACTCGCCGAGGAGCGCAAGGAGAAAATTGAACAACTTCCTCCACCATCAAAGATTCATGATCCGCCATTTGACCACGGTATGTTCTTTCCAGTAGTGTAGTTTTTAAATGCTTTCTAGGTTGCTTGGCTTGAATAAACTCGTACCCCTTCCGACAATGAGGACAATGTCCATCTTTAGTTGGGGGGTGTGTATGAGACCTTAGGATTTTTTTTTAGAAGAATAAATCACCAAATCTCATCATTTAAAACTCCTTCATATGCCACAAATGCGGATGATTATGCATTAATTGAGTTCTAAAATTTGTTTATGACTTGAATGAATTATTTTTCCTTCATAGAATAACCGTTAATATACTATTCATGAAAATTTTCAATTGCCTTGATTAATATCTCGAAATAGTTTGAATTTATTTCATGCATGCTAATGTGATGAGAAAGCTTAAGTGTACACGATTTATTAGAATAGTCTTCAAGTTGAAGAGGAATTTGGCCATTGATACTAATGTTTATATTCATATTGATGGGTGTTGAGTTGCTTACAAAGAAAAAGAGAAAAAGATGAAGAAAAGAAAAAAAATGAATGAAAAATGAATGAAGAAAATGAATAAGTATGTCACTAATAAATAACTTGGTTGGCTCGAGTCCGAGGGGTCCTTTTTGGCCTAATGCCCTATTATCGTCTGATTTGGGAGCCATTGACCGGAAACTCGCTCATTTGATGGAGCGATCCAAGTTATACATTTTTCTGCGAATGTTGCTTGATGCGCGTTACGCAGAACTAATAAAAGAAAAGAAATGGTGAATATACTAAGCAACTTCAATACCCATGTCTTGAATGATTATTTTGATATGCCAATTCCTTGGAAATGAGAAAACTAGAATATAACGACGTGTTATACTTTCGCTTGCGCAAAACGATGCTTGCATGCTATTTATTCAAATTAAATTAGAGAAAATATCGTGTGATTGATCTTAGTCATGGATTGTGTATATTGATGATCAAGATCATGTTGGAATGCGTATTATTGAGCCATGCCATAAACGATCGATAGAATTTATTGTTTTATTGATCATCCGTATTCATCGCTCTTTTTGCTAGAGACTAGCAAATCGCTAGTTGGGGGGTGTGATTCGGGTTCAATATTACATATTTAACCCCCCATTTAGCCCTATTTTGTGTTCATATGATGATAAATTGTTCTCTAATACATTCGTATTTTCTACACCAACATTTATTAGAGAAAACACCTTATTTGAGCACAAAACAGCAATTAACGAAGTATTTCTGCACTTCTTATATTTTTTCTAGCTTGGCCTCGATCTCACGATTCCAACGACTATTTATTTGTATTTTTCTGAGATCTGTGCTAATTACTGTGATTTATTGAATGCAGAATACCAATTAAATGGAGAAATACGGAGGAAATACGATAAATACGGTCGAGAACCAATCAACGCGTGCCACGTGGCATCATCCAGGCTGCTCCCGCTCAATCCAACGGTCCGCTCGTTGAAGCTAAGGAACATTTTCGTGGCCGTTGGATCGAGATCCAACGGCCCACATCAGCAGCACTCGAGATCTAAATGGCGGGCGACGTGGAGCGTTTTGGGCCGTCGATCTTGGATCCTAAGGTTCACATATTCCCCGCATCGGCCTCAGCTCGTGACGAATTGAGTGGGAAATGGAGTACACGCGGCGTTATGGTGGCCACTCGATCACGATCCTACGGCTCAAAGCCACCCCGCTTTTTGAATCAGCTACAGCGAAGTTAGGGGCGACGTGGCAATCTCGTGACCGATGGATTCGAATCAGACGACTGCAAAACGACTCTGAGTTTGACTCGAAGATAGACGCGGATGCGGGTGCGAGAAGCGGGCGCAACTTGGATCTGATAGCCACGTGTCGACACCAAATCAAATCCCGCATGCGATGGACGGCTGAAAATTGCTCTGGGCGTGGGTTTGGATTTTAAATTGGTTTGAATGTGGGTTTAGACCCGCGGAGCACAGTAAACCCGCAATCCTATTATATAAGCGTATTCTAGGGTTTTGGGGGGTATTCTGGCGTATTTTGGGCGTATTGGAGGCTCTAGGAGCCGTATTTTGCCAGGGAAAAATTCTGTAAAATTCCAGAGGCTATTTTCTTATTTTCAGAGAGTTTTGGTGTCCATCTTGGAAGATTTGGTGATAAATTTCTAAACTTATACCCTGTATTTGTTGCTTTTCTATTGTATTTTGCCATTAGAACAATGTATTTTGCTATGAAACTTCATTATTCTTGCACCATGAGTAGCTAAATTCTTATTGTGCATGGTATGGCGTAGTTAGGGGATATGATGCGTATTTATTTGGTTGTATTCGTTGGGCTAAATCATTAAACGTTGATAAAGTTGTGATCTTTGTTATTAAATCGTCTTTTTCATCTTTGATTCGGGTTCAATATTACATATTTAACCCCCATTTAGCCATATTTTGTGCTCATGAGATGCTACATTGTTCTCTAATATATCCGTATTTTCTACACAATTATTTATTAGAGAAAACACTCAATTTGAGCACAAAACAGCAATTAACGAAGTATTTCTGCACTTTTTATATTTTTCCTAGCACCGTCTTGATCTCACGATTCCAACGACTATTTATTTGTATTTTTCTGAGATCTGTGCTAATTTCTGTGAATTTTTGAATGCAGAATACAATTTATTGGAAATAAAAAGAAATCCGCACGAATCTCAAAGCACACGCGGCAACCATCTACCGCTTCCCGCTTCATCCTACGGCTATCAGGCGTCGGCGCTTGCAAAATTTAGTCACCGTTGGATCTTGATCCAACGGCCAGAACTCGAGCGCAGATGCAGCGAAGAGCGAGATTTATAGGGGCTACGTGGCCGGTTTTAGAGCGTTGGATGAAGATCCAACGCTTGCCACAAAGCGGAGATGAGCAGGCGACGCGGCATTCACAAGGCCGTTCGATCAAGATCCGACGGCCCAAATTCCTCCCGCTTCGAATTCGAAAACGAAACGCGAAGCTGCCACCGCTTGGCGACGTGGCTTCCGCTGGACGGTCCGATGGCGATCGGACGAACGAGACCAAATGAGAAGCGGATAGAAGAAGTGAAGCGGGCGCCGAGCGAAGATCCGTTAATAGTGGACACGTGGCGAGGCGTAGTTAAATCCCGCATTTTTGAAAGATGATCGGACGGCCAGAATTTGCTCCGCTCGAGATGAACAGCCCAGATGCATTCGGGTATGATTTTGGATACGGGTTTTGAACCCGATAGCGCAGTAAACCCGCAATGATTTATATATAAGCGTATTTAGGGTTTTTGAGCGTATTCAAGCAGATTGGGGCGTATTTTGAGCGTATTGGAGGCTCTAGGAGCTGTATTCTCCCCCTGACAAATTCTGTAAAATTTCAGAGGCTATTTTCTTATTTCCAGAGAGTTTTGATGTCTTTTCAAGGATATTTGGTGATGAATTCTTAACTTAAACTCCTTAATTAGTGCTTTTTCTACCGTATTTTGCTATATTCTTGATGTATTTGGCTATGGAACTTGTTTATTCTGAAATTATGAGTAGCTAAAACTTAATTGTGCTTGGTATGGAGTAGTTAGGGGCTATGATTTGTGTTAGTTTGGTTGAAATTCCTTGTGCTAAATCGTTTAACGTCGCTAAAATTGTAATCGTTGTTCGTAAATCGACTTTTTTAGATTCCAAAAGAATTAATTAAGTTGATGATCGCCCCAAAAGGGTGAGTTTTGATCTCCCCAAAAGGGAGTTTCATACCGTAGTTTTGATCTCTCCAAAAGAGAGTTTCATATCGTATTATAGCTTTAGCGACGATCTTATTGAATATTTTGCTTGAACCCCCAAAAGGGCATCTTCCGATGAATTGCTCCCAAAAGGAGAATTCATTGAGTTATATTGGGTATTTTCCGGTGAATTGCTCCCAAAAGGAGAATTCATTGCGATATACCTATCAACCAAATTAATACGAATCGTTGATCCTAACGAACCCATACCATGCGCATACTCTTTATAGATATTTTCTTACACGTATTACTATGTTTATATTGTTCACGTGTTCACATCACCATCACCGTCATCATTTGTTGAAGTGGTTAGTTTCTTTTCGTAGGATTTCTATTTGATTTGAATTGTGGTTGCAACAGATTTCTTCCCGTGGATTCGACATCTGGACTCCCAGATTTTACTACTTGTACGGACTCTTGCACTTGAGAGAGAGCACCTTTTCGGAGCCCACCAAGTTTTTGGCGCCGTTGCCGGGGAGGAATGGTTTGTGACTACGGTTTATTTCATTCTGAGGACCTTCGGTGAGATCTTTCCACTTTACTGTACATAAAATTTTATTTTATTTTATTTTATTTTATTTCAAAATGGAATATATGAACTTTTATTGCACAAACAATCTTTATGATGCACGATATGCTAATGCACACAAACATAGAATGGAGAAGCTCAAAATTGTTAATTTTAATCAAACTGACTGTGAAACTTTCTTTCAGGCCTGGAGGAGGTTCACAGACATTATATCGAGCTATCCGCAGCACGGGTACACAAATGAAGAGCTTATGGCGTTCTTCCTAGATGGACTACAACCGCAGCTGCAGGAATTATTGGGAGGCATGACGCCGACAGTGGCGTGGGAATACATGGAGTCTCTGCAAGAAAACGAAGAAACCGGGGAAGAGACTTCAGAGAGCGATTCAACGGAGCCTTCGTGCCTCGACCAAGAAGAGCAAAGCGTAGACGTACCTTTGCAATCCTTGAAAGAGGAAGCTTACCTGATTATTCAGACACAGGAGGCCACATGCCATCAATTCCAGGAGAATTTCCTTGCTCGGAGTCGGCGGATTCAAAATTCCATTGAAAATCTTAACTTGATTGCCACTTGCTTAGAAGAAGGTAATGCTTTTGAAACTCGATTTCAAGAATCTAATACGAGTTCATCTTCTATTGCAGGAATATCGAGCGAGCCATGTCACGTTGATGACACGAATAAAAATATCCACATGGCAGAAAGTGTGTGCAAAAGAGAGGACGAGCTAGCAATTTTGGATGAACGAGAGGAGGAGACAGCTAGGGACAAAGGTTTTGAGATTATCGTCATGGATTCAGAACCATGCCCTCCTCCAGTTTTGTCCCAAAATCATTTATCCCTCTCCACAATGAATGAGCATCGTACAGAGAGTAGTGCAAATCTTTCAGGGAGTAGTCGTCAACTTGCTTTAATTTCTTTCACTTATTTTGATGACTATATTTGGAATATTTTTATTGCGAAGAATCTTAAAATAATTTGGACTGACATAACTCATCTCTCGCAGGACATTGGCAAACAGCTTATACAGATGCTTGGAGTTGTGTTGCTGGGGTCCAAATTAGTTTTTGGAGGAAGAATAATCGCCGAGGAGCGCAAGGAACAAATTGAACAACTTCCTCCACCATCAAAGATTCGGGATCCGCCATTTGATCACGGTGTGTTCTTTCCAGTAGTGTAGTTTTTATATGCTTTCTAGGTTGCTTGCTTGAATAAACTCGTACCTCTTCCGACATTGAGGACAATGTCCATCTTTAGTTGGGGGGTGTGTATGAGACCTTAGGATTTTTTTTGAGAAGAATAAATCATCAAATCTCATCATTTAAAACTCTTTCATATGCCTCAAATGCGGATGATTATACGTTAATTGAGTTCTAAAAATTTTTATGGCTTGAGTTGATTATTTTTCCTTCAAGGAATTACCATTAATATACTATTCATGAAAACTTCCAATTTCCATGATTAATATCTCGAAACAGTTTGAATATATTTCATGCATGCTAATGTGATGAAAAAGCTTAAGTATACACGATTCATTAGAATAGTTTTCAAGTTGAAGAGGAATTTGGCCATGGTCGTTAATATTTATGTTTGAAAATATGGGTGTTGAGTTGCTTACAAAGAAAAAAAAGAAGAAAAGAAAAGAAAAATTTTTTTGAATGAAAAGAATGAAAAATGAACGATGAAAAATGAATGAATAAGTATGTCACTAATAAATAACTTGGTTGGCTCGAGTAGTACAGTCCGAGGGGTCCGTCTTGGCCTAATGCCCTATTATCGTCTGATTTGGGAGCCATTGACCGGAAACTCACTCATTTGATGGAGCGATCCAAGTTATACTTTTTTCTGCAAATGTTGCTTGATGCGCGTTACGCGGAACGAATAAAAGAAAAGAAATGGTGAATATACTAAGCAACTTCAATACCCATGTCTTGAATGATTATTTTGATAGGCCAATTCCTTGGAAACAAGAAAAATAGTTTATAACGACGTGTTATACTTTCGCTTGCGCAAAACGATGCTTGCATGTTATTTATTCATACTAAATTAGAGAAAATATCATGTGATTGATTGTGTTCATGGATGTGTATATTGATGGTCAAGATCATGTTGGAATACGTATTATTGAGCCATGCCATGAGCGATTTGAAAGAACTTATTGTTTTATTACTCATCCGTATTTATCGCTATTTTTGCTAGAGACTAGCAAATCGCTAGTTGGGGGGTGTGATTCGGGTTCAATATTACATATTTAACCCCCCATTTAGCCCTATTTTGTGCTCATGAGATGCTACATTGTTCTCTAATATATCCGTATTTTCTACACAATTATTTATTAGAGAAAACACTCAATTTGAGCACAAAACAGCAATTAACGAAGTATTTCTGCACTTTTTATATTTTTCCTAGCACCGTCTTGATCTCACGATTCCAACGACTATTTATTTGTATTTTTCTGAGATCTGTGCTAATTTCTGTGAATTTTTGAATGCAGAATACAATTTATTGGAAATAAAAAGAAATCCGCACGAATCTCAAAGCACACGCGGCAACCATCTACCGCTTCCCGCTTCATCCTACGGCTATCAGGCGTCAGCGCTTGCAAAATTTAGTCACCGTTGGATCTTGATCCAACGGCCAGAACTCGGGCGCAGATGCAGCGAATAGCGAGATTTATAGGGGCTACGTGGCCGGTTTTAGAGCGTTGGATGAAGATCCAACGCTTGCCACAAAGCGGAGATGAGCAGGCGACGCGGCATTCGCAAGGCCGTTCGATCAAGATCCGACGGCCCAAATTCCTCCCGCTTCGAATTCTAAAACGAAACGCGAAGCGGCCACCGCTTGGCGACGTGGCTTCCGCTGGACGGTCCGATGGCGATCGGACGAACGAGACCAAATGAGAAGCGGATCCAAAGAAGTGAAGCGGGCGCCGAGCGAAGATCCGTTAAGAGTGGACACGTGGCGAGGCGTAGTTAAATCCCGCATTTTTGAAAGATGATCGGACGGCCAGAATTTGCTCCGCTCGAGATGAACGGCCCAGATGCATTCGGGTATGATTTTGGATACGGGGTTTGAACCCGATAGCGCAGTAAACCCGCAATGATTTATATATAAGCGTATTTAGGGTTTTTGAGCGTATTCAAGCAGATTGGGGCGTATTTTGAGCGTATTGGAGGCTCTAGGAGCCGTATTCTCCCCCTGAAAAATTCTGTAAAATTTCAGAGGCTATTTTCTTATTTCCAGAGAGTTTTGATGTCTTTTCAAGGATATTTGGTGATGAATTCTTAACTTAAACTCCTTAATTAGTGCTTTTTCTACCGTATTTTGCTATATTCTTGATGTATTTGGCTATGGAACTTGTTTATTCTGAAATTATGAGTAGCTAAAACTTAATTGTGCTTGGTATGGAGTAGTTAGGGGCTGTAATTTGTGTTAGGTTGGTTGAAATTCCTTGTGCTAAATCGTTTAACGTCGCTAAAATTGTAATCGTTGTTCGTAAATCGACTTTTTTAGATTCCAAAAGAATTAATTTAGTTGATGATCGCCCCAAAAGGGTGAGTTTTGATCTCCCCAAAAGGGAGTTTCATACCGTAGTTTTGATCTCTCCAAAAGAGAGTTTCATATCGTATTATAGCTTTAGCGACGATCTTTTTGAATATTGTGTTTGAACCCCCAAAAGGGCATCTTCCGATGAATTGCTCCCAAAAGGAGAATTCATTGAGTTATATTGGATATTTTTTCCCGGTGAATTGCTCTCAAAAAGAGAATTCATTGTGATATATTCATCAACCAAATTAATACGAATCGTTGATCCTAACGAACCCATACCATGCGCATACTCTTTATAGATATTTTCTTACACGTATTTCTATGTTTATATTGTTCACGTGTTCACATCACCATCACCGTCATCATTTGTTGAAGTGGTTAGTTTCTTTTCGTATGATTTCTATTTGATTTGAATTGTGGTTGCAACAGATTTCTTCCCGTGGATTCGACATCTGGACTCCCAGATTTTACTACTTGTACGGACTCTTGCACTTGAGAGAGAGCACCTTTTCGGAGCCCACCAATCTTCCAAAAGAAGTTATTGAGTTGATGATCGCCCCAAAAGGGTGAGTTTTGATCTCCCCAAAAGGGAGTTTCATATCGTAGGTTTTGATCTCTCCAAACGAGAGTTTTCATACCATATTTTTAAGATTATAACTTTAGCGACGATCTTATTCATATTGTGCTTGAACCCCCAAAATGGTATCTTCCGATGAGTTGCTCCCAAAAGGAGAATTCATTGAGTTATATTGGATATTTTCCGGTGAATTGCTCTCAAAAAGAGAATTCATTGTGTTATATTCGTCAACCAAATTAATACGACTTATTGATCCTAACGAACCCATACCGTGTGCATACTTTTTATAGATATTTTCATACACGAATGTTCTTTGTTCGCATTGTTCACCACGTCCAAACCCATTCACACCATCATCATTGAAGTGGTTAGTTTCTCTTCGTTGTATTTCTATTTGATTTGAGATGTGGTTTCAACGGATTTTCTCCTGAGGATTCGACATCTGGACTCCCAGATTATATTACTTGTACGGACTCTTGCGCTTGAGAGAAGCACCTTTTTGGTCCCACCACTTACTCGTCCTCGAGGAAGACTAGTAAGAAGCGAACACGGGAGATGGATACAATGGAGATGCGAGGCGGTGGCGTGTAATGTAGACAATGGGTTCAATCTAAAATTCAGATTATACAAGACACCAAGATATGCAAGATCTCGTAAACACACGTCAATATGAAATTAGAACAAATATACACAGCAAATACTTAAGTCTCGCTCGAATTAAAATAACGTGGATTTCAATAAATAAAATGAACTTGATAAGCAATAAAAAGAGATTAGAGTTATATCGTATCATAGTTTATCATGCAATATACTAAGTTCACAGAAATGAAACCAATGTTCACAACTCATTCTCTAAGCAGTATAGTATGTCATGATCAAATATTTTCAAGCATGTGTGGTATTTTGTTATACTTCATGTTATGAATCTAGCAAATTCAATCAAGGTAACGCATCACCACACTACGACCATTTCAAGATTACTAGAACCCTTCAACTTTGACATGTCTTAGTTCTATATAGAAATAGAGATAAGGATATGGGATTTTGTAGTTTTATATTGTTTTTGGCTATATGAATATTTTCATATGCATTTTTCTTTCTTTATATACACGAGATAACTCAATTATACAAAAAGCGGCCTATGCATCCCAGACCAGACGGTCTTAGGGCATTGGGTTACGAAGAACCCCTAGGGCCTTTTATTCATGATATTTGTTTGATTTTTGCATTAGTGGGATTTTTGCAAACTCACGTAAACGCGATGGAATGCAAAATATGATCAAAGATCATTTATTGGCTATTCACAATAGAAAAAGAAAAAGCATAGGATCTAGACATGGCTCGGTTTCAGGAATCTTAATCATCACTACTTTGGTTGTCGTAGGGTTATCCTATCTCTTTTGAATCACTAAACATCCATGAAGCAATAGAATTAATAATCAAATCACATAGGAGTTAAATAATTTTAAGATTTGATTTATTCATTTTTATCTTAACTGTTTCGAGAATGTGGTTGTGAAACTATGGATTCAACTATGAAAAAGCATATTAACAAAGATACACTAATCAAAGAATCAAATTCTAATCTAACAGATATCAAAGTTCATAAAAAAATAAATCCACGGTATTTCATAGAAAATGAAGCATAAGAGACATAAATATAGCGTTGAACATGGTTCATATGAAAATTCGTAGTGTGTTTCACGATGAAGCAAAGTGTGTGCACTATGCACTCCCCCAAGCTTAAACATCACATTGTCCTCAATGTGTGTATGATTTAAATAAAGGACAACGACAAAAAAGGGGGGGCCCCTCAACAAAATAGTCTCTCTCCCCCAAGCTTAAACATCACACAAAAATTGGGAAGAGAGGTGAAATAAGCACCAAATATAAAGGTAGGCATAGATAATAAATAATGGGTTGGACACAAAAGATAATTGAGCCATCATATAGGGTGAATTTATTAAACTAAGAAAGCATATAAAATCCTATACGGTCCTCTCGCTGTCGAGAGGACTCATGTTTATTTAAAGCATAAAATTTTACTCTACATCTACACTACTAGATTAGTACCACCTGTAGCAAAAGGCGGGTCCAATATCTTTGTCGATGCAGGTAACTGCTCTATCTGCACTTTACGTGACTCCGCCAGGTTCGTATCTTCACAGGCTCCATCAGATTCCAGTAATGCGGCTCCCAGCATCTCCCCAAGGACTCCACCTATACCCTGCAAGAGATCACCTGCATCAATCTGATGTGGAAAATTCTTTCCCAAAATAAATGTATTCCAAAGAGGGTTATCAACATAATTATTTAAAATTAAAGACGGTTGACAACACTTCCCTGGAAATAAACCTCTACTCTCATGCACCACGTCAATTAACTCCTCGTTGTTCACTTCAGGTTGTTCAGGTGGCTTTGGCATATAAGCATGGGTCTCATCAGGCCACTCCTCATCATCGTCAGACTCATCACATCGCACCTCCTGATCATATTCAATAGCATCCATGGGTTCTAACTCCTCGCTCTACTCCTCGTATACATCCCATCGTACCTCTTGATCATATGTATGTGTATCCTGCAAAAGGCACGATGAGTCATCAAAATCTGAATCATAAAAACATCATTCACGGGAGGGGAATCAAATGCAAAGGGCGAGGGAGTAAAAGATTCTCCCTGAATGGGAGCAATATGCTCTGTGGGATAGTCCTCGGCGTCCGTGGAAGGATGAGGTGGCTGTGGAAGCTCTAGGACCGTTGTCTCCACAAGTTAAAGCATCAAGGTCCTCAATCTGCTGATCACTCTATATTTTACACCTTTTTTCTGCATATTTGCATACCATTTTGATCGCTCATATCGCGTTTTTCACGATTATTCGACAATATTACGATGCTTTTCACTATTTCTTGTTTTTGTCGTATTTCAGGAGATTTGGAGCGATTTGGAGTGATTTTGAGATGCACCCACTCCGGAGTGTCACCCATGACTCTTTCGAGGGATATTCTGCGATGGAAGAGGAGTGGAAGAAGAAAGAACGTCGTAGGAGCGACGAGGAAGCGAAAATACGAAGATTGGGCATTTTCAGCATGCCACTCGGCCGAGTGAAGGAGTCACTCGGCCGAGCATCGACAGCCCGCTCGGCCGGCCAGATCTGACATGCAAAAGACTGAGTATCAGCGTGCACTCGGCCGAGCATCGCCTGCCCACTCAGCCGAGCACGGAGACACCACTCGCCCGAGTGGCATCAGAACGACGGCAGAAGAAAAGACGAACTTACTGTAATCCGTCAGTAAACTCCTAGGTCCAACTCGGCCGAGTGAAAAATTCCCTTCGGTCGAGTGAAGAAAGTCACTCGGCCGAGTGACTCCCGAGGAGCCGACCCCCAAACTTCCCAGTTCTCTGGAATCCGTCAGGGTCCGTCACTCGGCCGAGTGACATTTGTCACTCGGCCGAGTGAGTCGTGCTGCCTGTAGCGTAAAGTGCGATTTTCAAGCTGCGCAGGGGCATTTTTTCACAGTTTTTTGGGTGATTTTGGGGGGTATTTAACCCCAGTTTTTAACCTAGTTTAGGAGAGCTTTTTCATACTTTTGGCAGCCCTTTTTAGAGTACTTTTTAGGAGATTAGATTTGGTTCTTTGGAGAGAGATTAAAGTGTTATTTTGTTGGATGCTCTTGGATCTTCATTGGTTTGTCTCTCTTTCTATCAAAAACCTCATTTTTATTGATATATTGTCTATTGCAATGAATTCTATTGATATTTCTATTGGATTTCTAATGATTTGCATTATGAATTGTGAGTAGTTTTATCGTCTTAGGGCGTAGGGATGAACCCTACGAACCCTATCTCTAATTTGTGATGAATTGGTGAAATTCTTGCTAGAATTGATTAGGGTTAGTTTGGGATTGATTTAATACGAATAGCTAGGGATTCAAACCGATTGGGATTTGCAAGAGATTGGATCCCAAATCGATAGGAAGCCCTAGAAGTTCGAATTGGGTTACAATAGGATTTCTCTAGGATTGGTTTGCAAGAGATTGGACCAATGCTAGGATTTTCGATTGTAACTCTATACCGATACCCGTTTGCAAGAGATTGGACGGGTAGGAACTATCCCAACCTAGGTCGTAGCTCGAGTTTGCACGAGAGTGGGCTCGAGATACGATTGAACGATGATGTCGTCCTTAACGCTAGCTTGTTTATGGTAGGGTTTGCAAGAGATTGGACCCTACCCTAGGTTTGCTATAGACCGGCAATAGCGCGAGAGCGTGAGCTTGGTTCTACATTTAGTTGCAACTAGTTCACCTGATTTTCAAGTCTAGCAATTATGAAACCTACGAATCACAATGACGAGATACGGTCCGTAGCGGGGATTCCCTATCCCTAGGCATTTTTATTAATTTGATATTTCTTTTATATAATTGAATGACTGTGACCGCTTTATTGCGAACATTTCTCGACTATTCTTATAGCCAGGTGAATTGAAGAAGACACTGTCATTTTTCCATCCTCGAGTTCGATACCCGCTCGCCGCTACACCGTGCGCTTACGGTAAGACTAGCGAGTCCCGTCCCGGGTGTGCATCCGGGGCGCGACCAAGTTTTTGGCACCGTTGCCGGGGAGGCGATAGTGTTTGATTCTACCTACCTAGATATTTCTTTTTCTTTGTTTTATTATTTTTTTTATTTTACCCTTTGATCGCTCCGGGACGTAACCCAAAAGAACGGTTGTAGTTTTACCGCAAGTGCACGGTGTAGCAGCGAGCGGGTTATCGAACACAGGGAGGACGAATGACCGTGCTTGCTCCGATCAACCTGGCTATCTGAGAAGAGAGAAATTTGCCTTTGGCGATCCTGTCACAATCGTCAGACAAAGTGCGAAAATATCAAATCAAATAAAGAACGTCTAGGGAATGGGGAATTCCCGCTACTCACCGTATTTCATGAATGTGGTTCATCGGTATCAAAATCGCTAGAATAAGATTTTGGATGAACTAGTTGCAACTGAATGTAGAACCAAGCTCACGCTCTCGCGCTGTTGCCGGTCTATAGCTATCCTAGGCTCGGGTCCAATCTCTTGCAAACCCTAGCCTAGGGAAGCTAGCATTAGGATCAACATCATCGTCCAATCGCGCACCGAGTCCAATCTCTTGCAAACTCGGCTCACGACCTAGATTGGGATAGTTCCTACCCGTCCAATCTCTTGCAAACGGGTATTGGCACGGAATTGAAATCGGAAACCCTAGTATCGGTCCAATCTCTTGCAAACCGATACTACGGAAATTCGATTCCAACCCAATTCGGATTTCTAGGGTTTCCTATCGAATTGGGATCCAATCTCTTGCAAATCCCAATCGATGTGAATTCCTAGCCATCCGTAGTAAATCAATCACAATCTAATCCCTAGTAACAATTCTAGCAAAATTTCTACTAATTCATCACAAGTATGAAATTGGGCTCGTAGGGTTCATCCCCACGCCCCAAGACGTGGCGACTACTCGTAATTCATAGCAAGATCACAAAAATAATCAATGAAATAAGCAATAGAATTCATCACAATATTGAGATATGCAATAAAAATAGAATTTTTAGGGAAAAGAGATGCAAACCAATGGAGTTCTTCAATTAATCCAACAAAAATCAAACTTTGTCTCTTCTCCAATCTCCAAAATAAAGCTAAAAAGTTAATCTAAAAAGCTGCAAAAAATCTAAGAAGAAGCTCTCAAAACTAGGGTAAAAACAGGGGTTAAATAGCCCCCAAAATCGTCCAAAAACTGTGACCAAAATACCCCTGCGCAGCCTGTTTTCCGCAATTTTCGCTACAGGCAGCGCGTCGCACTCGGCCGAGTGACAAAAGTCGCTCGGCCGAGTGAAAACCCTGTAATTTTCCAGTAAGTATCGTTCTTCAGGGGTCTTCATTTCGGGGGCGGCTCGGCCGAGTGAGTTGTCGTCACTCGGCCGACGGCTTCATGGTACTCGGGCGGACGGGATAAGCCACTCGGCCGAGTGGGTCTTCTGAAGCTCAGGCGGCCGAAAAACAGTAACTTGGGGATTATTGAAGGGCTTCGTCTGGGTGCCACTCGGGCGGACGGGGTCTCGTCACTCGGCCGATGTGGTCTCCGTCGCTCGGCCGAGTGCACATAGAAATCGTGTCTGAACTGGTCGGCCGAGCGGTGTCTCGCTGGTCGGCCGAGTGGCTCCTCCACTCGGCCGAGTAGGACACAAAACATGCCCAATCTGCTTATTTTGGCCTCCTCGTCGCTCCTGCGACGTCCATTCTTCTTACGCTCCTCTCCAACAGCAAAATACCCCTCGGGGAGATCGTCGGTGACCGTCTGGAGTAGGCGTATCTCGAGATCACTCCAAATCGCGCCAAATCACCTGAAATGCGACAAAAACAACAAATCGTGAAAAGCATCGCAATATCGTCGATATATCATGAAAAACATGATTTGGGCGATCTAAATGGCATGCAAACATGCGGGGAAAAAGTGTAAAATAAGGAGTGATCAAAATCCCCCAAGCTTGACTCTTACTCGTCCTCGAGGAAGATAAGTAAAAGGCGAACCCGGTGGATTCGGAAAGCGAAAACGGCGGAAAAAAAATGAAAAATGAAAAACGGAGAAGAAAGAAATGAAAATAAAGAAGAAAGAAAGAAACGAAGAGGTAAGCTGCTAGATCATTTCCTCAGGACGTGGGTTCCGCTTACTCATATAGCATGCACTGAATGAAAAACACATGTCAAAGAATTTTATTTTGATATCATAGTATAATAGTGCAAATAGAAATAGAAGACCCACGAACAACAATATAATCATGAAAAATGGAATAATTTTATAATTAACGTCGTCTGAATTATTTAAAGCGGTATACAAATCACAGATCACACACTTTTCAATTGAACGCTTTCTATCAGGAGTATAAGAGTATCACACTATAGAATAGAGAGAATAGAAAAGTATGGATTTCATGAAATGAATGCTAGGCTTAGATTTCTGGATTTTGTAAAGCTAAAAATAATCTCACCGAGTATAGAATATTACTTAGCCTAGGTTGTCGTGCAACGTCAAGTAGTCACTCTCTCACACATCAATGGATCCCCTCCCCCAAGCTTATCCATAAGCGGGATGTCATAAAAAAAATATTTACATCCCCATTCCTATAAAGCTCCAAAGGCAATGATAGAAAGAAAGAAAGTGAGATGGGATCTTTTATTGAGGATTTTTCCTCTTTTCTCTTTTTTTTTCTTTTTTTTTCTCTTTTTTTTTGTTTTTGCAAAAGCATATATACACAACGATCCCAACTCAAAGAGAGATAATGATATGCAAGAATATTCTCTTTTTTTCCTTTTTTTTCGAATAAGAAATTTGGGGCTAGGAATTAATAGCGGTGGAAATGCCATATAATAGAATCGCTAAGGGGAGATTCACCAATGATTTTAAAAGTAGAGAAATGATGTTCAAGATTTGTGGAGAAAGAAATAAATATATCACTCAGTTCACTCTATAAGACATGCACGACAACTTCAGCAGGGTAATCTAATCTACTCAGTTTAGATCACAAAAAAGCTAACTAATCCAAATTTATCATAGCTAACATCATTCAATCATCCTGAAGTGAAGTGTACAGTTCATGCATATAGAAGTGATATAGCAAAAGAAATCAGTACTCCAGACATAGGCATTCAATGCGTGAATCTTGGTGTGTTTTCTGTGATAGTATACATATGAATATTCAGACTCAGCTAATAGTAAAATTTCATCCATTTTCATGTGGAAAAAGTGTGGGTTACTATCTCTAGATGCAAGGCAAGTCATAGCATATGATATCAGAAATAAAATCTAAGACATGACAAATTAAGCATGCATATAGAATAAACTAACTCCACGTCATCATCATCACAGAAAAGTCATCTCTAGCATGAGATGAAAAAGAAGGAAATAAAGATAAAGGGAAAATAGAACTATTTATAATGCGGCACACAGAAGAATAAGAAAAACGTGATGCATGGCAAAATAAAAGGAAAAATGATGAAAAATAAGTGCAAAAGCGAAAAATGGTGTGAAAAACTAAAAATAAAGGTGGCAAATCGAAAAAGAACGTGAGAACTCACTCCCCCAAGCTAAATGGCACAGTGTCCTCAATGTGCAAAGTGGGGCACACCGAGAGACAAGTAAAGTGAGGGGAAGGTGAGGATGCATGCATGATGAAAAGAAAAATGAAAATAAAAAGAAAGATAAAGAAATGAAAATATGATGCGGACATGATGCATGCACAGATAGGAGTGATACAGATATATAAGAGTGTCACCAAAAAAACGCTCCCTCTCTCCCGGAAAAGATATATAAATAGATGGTCGTCATGAGAGACCCAAAATAAGTGAGGGGAGGGGGTGGGCAAAAGTGCAACAGGACCCAGCAGAAACGGGCAGCACAACAGCAGGAATAATCGATGGCATCAAGGGTGCCTAGGAAGGTGGTGCTGCACCGTCTCCGTCCTGAGGCGGAAGTGGTGGTGGTGGCTGGACAGGCCGCTGAGCGGGTGTGGGTGTGGAAGTGGTAGCAGGTCGAGTGTGTGTGGAAGTGTGGGCGGGAACCTGCTGGGTGGGTGGGGGTACGCGCGGGAGACGCTCCAGGACCTGAGTAAGACAGTAGTGAATCTGGGGGATCAGGTCAAAGCGGTCAGCCATCGCAGAGACGGTGGAGGACATGGTCCTAAGGTCGCCTCTGAGGCCACTCACCGCCCTCTCTAGAGCACGAATGCTCTGAAGTACAGTGTCAGGGGGAGGTGGTGCAGATGGACGCACCGGTCGGGGCTGTGCAGGGCGTGGCTGGCGTACTTGAGTCGCGTATGTGACGGGCTCAGCGGGGAAGGGTACAAAAGGTGATGCGCTCGCAAATGTGGGCCTGGCCTCGGTGAGAGGCCGGGGCACCGGCTGGTGAGAAGTAGAGGCAGCAGCAGCGAAAGAAGAATGCAAAAGTGGCAGCGAGGTGGCCAGAGAGGTCAGTGGCACAGAAGTGTGGACAGACGCCACGACACTCTCGGAAAATACAGCAGGGGTGGAGACAGAGGTGACTACCGCTGGGGTGGAAGTGTGTGGACCAAAAGGCGCAACCCCAGTGGAGATCATGCTAGCCATGGTCTCCACGACCGCGGCAAACGAGGGCTCTCCACTCTCAACAAAGGTCGGTGGGCGCTCGGGGAGTGCGGAGCAAAGAGGCTCGACGGACAGAGGGCCAGTGGTGGTGGTGGGAGTGGTGGTGACAGCCTCGGAAGTGGTGGGGGTGGTGGAAGTGGGCTCAGCTGAGGTACTCCCGACACCGACAGAGGTGTCAGGAGCGGTGAAAACATCGGGGATAGGCTGAGGGGCCACAGGGTCAACAGGGGCGGCAGGCTCGGCAGGTGCGACAGGGTCTGCGGGGGCAGCGTGGGCAGCGTGGGCTTGCTCGGCCTCCTCGGCCTCGAGCACGTAAGCAGCTGGGATGAGGATATCCATCGTAGGGAGCCAGTCGACATGGGCTGGTGCAATCTGAGTCCGAGCTGGGCTCGGAAGAATCATGTAATCGGCCCCGTATGGGCCGTGCAACCAGACCCAGTGACGCTCACCGTGCGGACGAAGCATCTTCATCCGGGCCATAACATCGATCGACAAAGAAGTGGGGCCCGGTAATCGTCGCAAGTCGTCAGGGAAGTCCTCACCGGTCATAAGTGCAAGCAAGGTGATCAGGCCGCCGCAGCATATCGGTGAGCGAGCGCCCACCGATACAATGATGCGGTCCAAAAACCAAGCCGCGACATCAATCACGACGGCGGGGACCAGCTCATCGCCATCCCTAGATAGAGCTCTGGGACGTGTCATCGCGTAGAGCATGTAGAGCTCCGGCGTAGACATCGTGCCCGGCTCATATCTGGCCAAAAATGTCGTCGCCATAAGGCGCTGAGCAATGCGGAGGCAGGGATGGACAATGGCCGAGGCCTTGGCCCTACTAGGGTCAAAGGCAGCGTGAAGACCCGTAATCCGGGCCCAGAAGGCACCGGCGTCGAAGGAAGGTGGGGGGATATGGGTGGGGCCGTAACCGCGATCGGCACCGGGGACAGCGGGCCATGAGAAAAACGCTCTCATCATATCGAGAGTGACCTGGCACTCCCGATCCATGAACCGGAACGAGCATCCCTCGTCGGTCCGGGTGATCGAACTAAGAATCTCAAGTGTCGGGCGGGTGAACGTGTCCGCCGACACCTGGAAGAAATCTCGCCAGCCCACGTTGTCGTACAACGTGAGCATCCCCTCTAGTACCCCCAGGCGTCCTAGGTCAGCGAGGTGTGCAAACCTGGAGGGTACGATCGAGCGCTGGGAGATACGCTCGAAGACGGCGCGGTGTGCGTCGTCTCGGAACGTAATCCCGAGCGGCCCGACCAGTGGAGCCGGAGGTGGTGGCTGTGCGTGCTGTGTGGGCGCTGCAGGCTGTGCGGGGTGTGCGGGGCCTGCAGGCTGTGCTGGGTGGATGGGGTGTGTGGGAGACGGTGGAGGAGAGTCCTCCAACTCGTGGGAGGGGCCGGCATCATCCGACCGCTTCCGCTTGGCGGAAGCTCTCTTCGACCGCGGTCGTGTCCGGGGCGGTATATCGGCCCCGAGCGCGCGCTGAAAAAACGTGAAAAGTGTGGCGTGTGTAAAATAATGGAAAGAGTGTACCCCGACACGCCGCGAGTGCTAAGCAATGGAAGCGTGCGAAGTCAGCGCCTCCACGAAGCTCAAATCAGTCCCGAGAAGCTCCCCTGGGCTCCCCTAAGCTCCCAAAAACAACCTGCGCATGAAATGGCGATATCAGCGGGTAATATTCAAAAGGTATGGAGCATTAGGGGTATAATAGATAGATATAGGAATTGATTTGGGTTAGGGGGTCGTTTAACACATGGATCCTCGAAGAATACACAAAAAGAGGCGAAAAGGGGCGAAATAAGCAATACCGGAGGTGGCCGGAGACACGGCCGCCGGCGGCGACTCGGGCGAGGCGCGGCGAGTGGTCAGCCGGCGGTGGCTGGCCGAGTGGCGGCGTGGCAACGGCGGTCGGGCGAGTAGGGGGTGCGAGCGGGCGAGGGAAGCTGAAAGGTCGGGGGTGCGAGCGGGCGATTGGATTTTAGCGTTTCGAAAAACGTGCCCCCCCCCTCGACCTCTTATATAGCAAAAGTTACGACTCGGCCGAGTGACTTGGCCACTCGGCCGAGTACGGTCAATAGAAAATTCCTCCCCGCTTACGCATCGGCCGAGTGGCCTTGCCAGCCTCGACCGAGTGGAGTAAGTCCATTCGGTCGAGTGGCTCACGCTACTCGGCAAGACTCGCCCTAGGAGTGTATCCGTTTTACTCGGCCGAGTGAAAATATATACTCGGCCGAGTAGCAGTTATACTGAAATCAGGAAAATAAACAGAGAGTTGGGTACAGCAGACTTCCCTCGTTCGTGAGCGGCTCGGCCGGACGAACTTGTGTACTCGGACGAGTGACTAGTATACTCGGCCGAGTGAGCCTTGTGTTCTGCTGTTTGTCTTCGTTTGGGCTCTAAACTCCGTCTTTCTTCCTCCAGTCGATTTCATCTTACTCCTAAGCATCGAGCGTCTTCCTGGGGCGCTCCTCGTCGTCCCGTTCATCCTCCTCATGATGGATTTACCTATCTCCTCTCCTGTCAAGAAAAATAGGACCCGTTATCACAAAATTTTTTTTGGGCGAACGACTCAAAACACTAAAAATTTCTAAAACAAAAATAAAGAAAAGTAAAAATAAAGCAATAACCGTCGGGTTGCCTCCCGACAAGCGCTCGTTTAAGGTCGTGAGCTCGACCCCCTATGATTTTCAATTAATGCGGGATGTTTGGTGCATATGAGATGCACCATCAAACTTTCCGGGGAGAACGCTTGGATTCGGAAGTTGCGGTGGCGTGTTCTCCCGCGGTGGTCTCTCGTCTCGAATAGTGTTGGGGGGAGGCTCCCCCAAGCTAGCGTTTGCTCCGGTCAACGGCTTCACCGGTGACACCGATTTCCGTATCGGCGGAGCTTTCTTTGGAGACTTTGATTTCGAGAGCTTGCAGAGCTCTCGAATCCTTGCGACATCAGCGTCGCCTTCGTCATTTTCAGCGGAGAGGTCGGGGGAATCGTCTATCTTCTCTTCTTGGCCTAAATCCGGGCCTTCCTCAAAATCCTCATCGAAAAGAGCGCCAATCGAGTGGGGGATCGCCTCTTCTATCACCTCATCAAGGAGGTCCATGTAGTCAAGTTCCTCGTGGTAAGGCATGTGTTTCATAGCCTTAGGAATGTGAAGCTCCACCTCGATGTTGCCGACATTCAAAGTTAGGGTACCTTCTCGCATGTCGACAATCACTCCGGCGGTGGCGAGGAACGGGCGTCCAAGTATCAATGAAGTATCTCCCTCCTCCTTAACGTCCATGATAACGAAGTCACATGGCAAGTGATCACTCCTCATTTTACACCCTTTTTCCGCATGTTTGCATGCCATTTAGATCGCCCAAATCATGTTTTTCACGATATATCGACGATATTGCGATGCTTTTCACGATTTGTTGTTTTTGTCGCATTTCAGGTGATTTGGCGTGATTTGGAGTGATCTCGAGATGCGCTTACTCTAGACGGTCACCAACGACCTCCCCGAGGGGTATTTTGCTGTTGGAGAGGAGCGGAAGAAGAACGGACGTCGCAGGAGCGACGAGGAGGCCAAAACAAGCAGATTGGGCATTTTTTGTGTCCCACTCGGCCGAGTGGAGGAGCCACTCGGCCGACCAGCGAGACACTGCTCGGCCGACCAGAACAGACACAATTTACATGTGCACTCGGCCGAGCACCGAAGACCACATCGGCCGAGTGACGACATCACGTCCGCCCGAGTGGCGCCCAGACGAAGCCCCTCCAAAACATCCAAGTTACTGTTTTTCGGCTGCCTGAACTTCAGAAGACCCACTCGGCCGAGTGGTAAATCCCGTCCGCCCGAGTGCAGTGAAGCCATCGGCCGAGTGACGACAACTCACTCGGCCGAGCCGCCCCCGAAGTAGAGACCCCTGAAGGCCCCGACTTACTGGAAAATTACAGGGTTTCTCACTCGGCCGAGCGACTTTTGTCACTCGGCCGAGTGCGATGCGCTGCCTGTAGCGAAAACTGCGGAAAACAGGCTGTGCAGGGGTATTTTGGTCACGATTTTTGGATGATTTTGAGGGCTATTTAAACCCTGTTTTTACCCTAGTTTTAGAGCCTCCCTCTTAGATTTTTTTGCAGCTTTTTAGATTAGTTTTTAGCTTTATTCTTGTGATTGGAAAGGAGAAAAAGATTGGAATTTTGTTGGATTCAATTGAAGAACTCCATTGGTTTGCATCTCTTTTCCTTAAAAATTCTATTTTTATTGCTTATCTCAATATTGTGATGAATTCCATTGTTTATTTCAACGATTATTTTTGTGATCTCGCTATGATTTGTGAGTAGTCTCCATGTCTTGGGGCGTGGGGATGAACCCTACAAGCCCATCTTCATATTTGTGATAAATTGGTAGAAATTGTGCTAGAATTGTTATTAGGGATTAGATTGGGATCAATTTACTACGGATGGCTAGATATTCATATCAATTGGGATTTGCAAGAGATTGGATCCCAATTTGATAGGAAACCCTAGAAATCCGAATTGGGTTGGAGTCGGATTTTCGAAGTATCGGTTTGCAAGAGATTGGACCGATACTAGGATTTCCGGTTGCAATTCCATGCCGATACTCGTTTGCAAGAGATTGGACGGGTAGGAACTATCCCAATCTAGGTCGTGGACCGAGTTTGCAAGAGATTGGGCTTGGTGCGCGATTGGACGATGATGTTAATCCTAATGCTAGCTTTCCTAGGCGAGGGTTTGCAAGAGATTGGACCCAAACCTAGGATAGCTATAGACCGGCAACAGCGCGAGAGCGTGAGCTTGGTTCTACATTCAGTTGCAACTAGTTCATCCAAATTCACATTCAAGCAATTTTGATACCGATAAACCGCATTTATGAAATACGGTGAGTAGCGGGGATTCCCCATTCCCTAGACGTTCTTTATTTGATTTGATATTTCCGCATTTTTGTCTGACGATTGTGACAGGATCGCCAAAGGCAAATTTCTCTCTTAAATAGCCAGGTTGATTGGAACAAGCACGATCATTCGTCCTCCCTGTGTTCGATATCCCGCTCGCTGCTACACCGTGCACTTGCGGTAAAACTACAACCGTTCTTTGGGTCACATCCCGGAGCGATCAAGTTTTTGGCGCCGTTGCCGGGGAGGCGATTGCGTTTGATTCTTTCTCACCCTAGCTATTCTTTTTTTATCATTATTTTTATTTCTTATTTCTTACCTAACCCTTCCACGGTACTAATCATTTCTTTGAAACTCTGTTTCCCCTGTGCATGTACACGAGATCTACGGCGGACCCTGAAGCTTTATTATTTGATCCCGAGATCGAACGTACCGCGCGGAGACTTAGAGCGGAAAGAAGAAAAGATCCGGAAGGGCGGTTTATGACCAACCCGGAAACTCCTGAACAATTGGCGGCAAGGATGGCGAGGCTAATTTCTATTCGAGATAGGCTTTGGCCTAAGACCTCTTCTACTACCTCATCCATTGCCATGCCGGGGTTGGCGGCTGACAAGAGCTTCGAGCTAAAGACTGGACTAGTGGTTCTGATGCAGCAGGATCCATTTCATGGTAATGCCCATGAAAATCCCCACTACCACATCCAATCGTTCTTGTCAAAGTGCACCACATTCCAGATGCCGGGGGTCTCCATCGATGCCATCAGACTGCGCCTCTTCCCTTTCACGCTAAAGGACAAAGCACTATACTGGTTGAGGACGCAAGCTGAGGGTGTCTTCACCACTTGGGACGAGTTGGCGAGTGCATTTATTGATAAGTTCTATCCGCCATCCAAGACGGTGAAGATCCGGAGCGCTCTCATGTCCTTCAAGCAAGGACCACAGGAGACGCTCTATGAAGCTTGGGAGCGTTTTAAGGATTTGCAGCATCAATGCCCGCACCACAGCATAGAAGATTGGGAGCTAGTTCATAGCTTCTACAACGGTCTCCAACCGGGGACCAAACAAATTATTGATGCCGCGGCGAATGGTGCTATCTTGTCAAAGACTCCCGAGGAAGCTACGACCCTAATTGAGGAGATGGCCTCAAATAATCAATAATGGGGCGATGAGCGAGGACACTCCACGTCATCCTTAAAGCCAACTAGCATCTACGAGGCGAAGGCCGTAGCGGAGCTTACGAGCAAATTTGATTCTCTCCACAAGGTAGTGGAGAGATTGGAGAAGTTTATCACGGAGCCCCAAGGAGCCCCCTCTACCTCCGCTCCAACAAACCAAATGTGTGATTGGCAAGACCAATCTCAAGCCATGTACGTGGGAGGAGAGCAGGGAGAAGGATCCTTGGAGCAAGTACAATATGTTGCGGGGAACCAAGGATATTGGGCCAATCCGGCCGCAAGAAATCATCCCGGATTCTCCTACACCAACAATGAAGGAGCTTTGAACCCGCCACAACCACCGCCTCATCAAGCTCGACCACCACCACCCCAACAACAAAACTATCCACCGAGGGGGCCTACTCAACAAAACTTTCAACTGAAGCAACAAGTTCCACCATATAGGCCGCCCGGATACAACCAAGGGTGGAGGAATCAAAATCAAAACCCTCCTCAAGCTCAACAATGATCCGACTTCGAAACTAGAGTGGAGGCGTTCATGGTCGAGCAAAATAAGGTAAATGCTACCTTGAAGGCGGGGCAAGACTCCCTTAATACCGTTGTGGCTCAAATATCGGAGCAATTAGCGTTGCTAAATCGGAACACTCAACGATTGCCGGCGCAACCCGAGCAAAACCCACGGAGCAACACCGGCCACATCAATGCCGTAGTTACCGTTACCACTAGAGGCGGAAAGGACACCACCCCCGCCATGATTCCTACCAAGGAGCCCGTGGAGGAAAGCTTGGAGCCAATTGAGCCGGTAGTTGAACTTGAAAAGGAGAAGGAGCCACAAGACAAGGAGAAATCTAGAGCGGAACAATTGATTGAGAAAAGGCGCTTCATGCCACCGGTCCCATTTCCCCAAAGGCTTGCTAGAGCGAAAATGGAGAAAAGGCTAGCGAAGTTCCTCGAGTATCTAAGAGGAGTTAGCCTCAATATTCCCTTCCTCGACGCCATCGTGGAGATCCCCACATATGCTAAATTCTTGAAGGACTTGATTTCGGGGAGAAAGAGGAAGGAGAAGATCATGCTAGCCGAGGAGGGCTCTTGGTTTACCAAGAGAGAAAAGGAGCCGGCCAAATTTAAAGATCCGGGGAGTTTTCGGATTCCTTGCACCTTGGGCGGCGTCCCTCTTCAAAAGGCATTGGTTGATCTAGGGGCTAGTGTGAGCCTCATGCCTCTCTCCATGTTCTTAAGGCTAAACACCGGGACAAAGTTGAAACCCACCGACATGCGCATTCAATTAGCCGATGGACGGATAACAAGGCCGGTGGGGATCGCCGAAGACATACCGCTACAAGTCCCGGGTGGAATATGCTTACCATGTGACTTCGTGATCATGGACGTTAAGGAGGAGGGAGATACTTCACTGATACTTGGACGCCCGTTCCTCGCCACCGCCGGAGTAATTGTTGACGTGCGCGAAGGTACCCTAACTTTAAACGTCGGCAACATCGAGGTGGAGCTCCACATTCCTAATGCTATGAAGCACATGCCTTACCACGAGGAACTTGACTACATGGACCTCCTCGATGAGGTGATAGAGGAGGCGATCCCCCACTCAATTGGCGCTCTTTTCGATGAAGATTTAGAGGAAGGCCCGGATTTGGGCCAAGATGAGAAGATAGATGATTCCCCCGACTTCTCCGCTGAAAATGATGAAGGCGACGCTGATGTCGCAAGGATTCGAGAGCTCTGCAAGCTCTCGAAATTAAAGTCTCCAAAGAAAGCTCCTCCGGTACGGAAATCGGCATCACCGGTGAAGCCGTTGACCGGAGCAAATGATAGCTTGGGGGAGCCTCCCCCCAACACTATTCGATATGGGAGACCACCGAGGGAGAACACGCCGCCACGTCCAAATCCAAGCGCGCTCCCCGGAAAGTTTGATGGGTGCATCTCATATGCACCAAACATCCCGCATTGATTGAAAATTATAGGGGGTCGAGCTCACGACCTTAAACGAGCGCTTGTCGGGAGGCAACCCGACGGTTTTTGCTTCATTTTACTTTTTCTTTATTTTCGTTTTAGAAATTTTTAGTGTTTTGAGTCGTTCGCCCAAAAATTTTGCGATAACGGGTCCTATTTTTCTTGACAGTAGAGGAGATAGGTAGATCCATCATGAGGAGGATGAACGAGACGACGAGGAGCGTCCCAAGAGGGCGCTCGACGCTTAGGAGGAAGATGGAATCGACTGGAGGAAGAAAGACGGAGTTTAGAGCCCAAATGAAGACAAACAGCAGAACACAAGGCTCACTCGGCCGAGTATACTAGTCACTCGGCCGAGTACACAAGTTCGTCCGGCTGAGCCGCTCACGAACGAGGGAAGTCTGCTGTACCCAACTCTCTGTTTATTTTCCTTATTCCAATATAACTGCTACTCGGCCGAGTATATATATTCACTTGGCCGAGTAAAACGGATACCCTCCTAGGGCGAGTCTTGCCGAGTAGCTTGAGTCACTCGGCCGAATGGACTTACTCCACTCGGCCGAGGCTGGCAAGGCCACTCGGCCGATGCGTAAGCGGGGAGGAAATTTCTATTGCCCTTACTCGGCCGAGTGACCTAGTCACTCGGCCGAGTCGTAACTTCTGCTATAAAAGGGCCCGCGGGGGGGCGCATTTTTCGAAACGAGCGAAACCCAAACAGCCCGACTTTTCGACTCCCCCAGCACCCGAACCCCTTCCCCACTCGCCCGATCCTTCGACCCGCGCCGCTGCTCGACCATCCACCGCCGGCCGACCACTCGCCGCACCTCGCCCGAGTCACCGCCGCCGGCCGTGTCTCCGGCCACCTCCGGTACCCCCTATTTCGCCTATTTCGCCTCTTTTTGTGTATTTTTCAAGGATCCGTGTATTAATCAAACCCCTAACCCAAATCAATTCCTATATCTATCTATTATACCCCTAATGCTCCATACATTTTGAATATTACCCGCTGATATCGCCGTTTCATGCGCAGGTTGCCTTTTGGAGCTTAGGGGAGCCAGGGGAGCTTCTCGGGACTGATCCGGACTTCGCGGAGGCGCTAACTTCGCACGCTTCCACTGCTTAGCACTCGCGGCGTGTCGGGGTACACTCTTTCCACTCTTTTGCACACGCCACACTTTTCACGTTTTTCGACGCGCGCTCGGGGCCGATATGCCGCCCCGGACACGGCCTCGGTCGAAGAGAGCTTCCGCCAAGCGGAAGCGGTCGGATGATGCCGGCCCCTCCCACGAGTTGGAGGACTCTCCTCCACCGTCCCCCACACACCCCGTACACCCAGCACAGCCTGCAGGCCCCGCACACCCCGCACAGCCTGCAGTGCACCCACAGCCCGCACAGCCTCTCCATGCCGACCCACAGCCACCACCACCGGCTCCACTGGTCGGGCCGCTCGGGATTACGTTCCAAGACGACGCACACCGCGCCTTCTTTGACCGTATCTCCCAGCGCTCGATCGTACCCTCCAGGTTTGCACACCTCGCTGACCTAGGACGCCTGGGGGTACTAGAGGGGATGCTCACGTTGTACGACAACGTGGGCTGGCGAGATTTTCTGCAGGTGTCGGCGGATACTTTTACCCGCCCGACACTTGAGGTTCTGAGTTCGATCGCCCGGACCGACGAGGGATGCTCGTTTAGGTTCATGGATCGAGAGTGCCAGGTCACTCTCGATATGATGAGAGCGTTCTTCTCGTGGCCCGCTGTCCCCGGTGCCGATCGCGGTTACGGCCCCACCCATATCCCCCCACCTTCCTTCGACTCCGGTGCCTTCTGGGCCCGGATTACGGGTCTCCACGCTGCCTTTGACCCTAGTAGGGCCAAGGCCTCGGCCATTGTCCATCCCTGCCTCCGCATTGCTCAGCGCCTTATGGCGACGACCTTTTTGGCCAGATATGAGCCGGGCACGATGTCTACGCCAGAGCTCTACATGCTCTACGCGATGACACGTCCCAGAGCTCTATCTAGGGATGGCGATGAGCTGGTCCCCGCCGTCGTGATCGATTTTGCGGCTTGGTTTTTGGACCGCATCATCGTATCGGTGGGCGCTCGCTCACCGATATGCTGCAGCGGCCTGATCACTTTGCTTGCTCTTATGACCGGTGAGGACTTCCCCGACGACTTGCGACGCGTCCTGGGCCCCACTTCTCTGTCGATAGATGTCATGGCCCGGATGAAGATGCTCCGTCCGCACGGTGAGCGTCACTGGGTCTGGTTGCACGGCCCTTTTGGTGCCGATTACATGATTCTCCCGAGCCCTGCTTGGACTCTGATTGCACCAGCCCACGTTGACTGGCTCCCTGCGATGGATGTTCTCATCCCCGCCGCCTACGTGCTCGAGGCCGAGGAGGCCGAGCAGGCCCATGCTGCCCCTGTAGACCCTGTTGCACACCCTGCCGAGCCTGCTGCCGAGCCTGTTGACCCAGTGGCCCCTCAGCCCATACCTGATGTTTCCGCTGCTCCTGACACTTCTGTCCCCACTTCTGTCAGTGTCACGAGCACCTCAGCTGAGCCCACTTCCACCACCACTTCTGAGGCTGTCACCACCACTCCCACCACCACCACTGGCCCTCTGTTCGTCGAGCCACTTTGCTCCGCACTCCCCGAGCGCCCACCGACCTTTGTTGAGAGTGGAGAGCCCTCGTTTGTCGCGGTCGTGGAGACCATGGCTAGCATGATCTCCGCTGGGGTTGCACCTTTTGGTCCACACACTTCCACCCCAGCGGTAGTCACCTCTGTCTCCACCCCTGCTGTATTTTCCGAGAGCGTCGTGGCGTCTGTCCACACTTCTGTGCCACTGACCTCTCCGGCCACCTCGTTACCATTTTTGCACTCTTCTATCGCTGCTGCTGCCTCCACTTCCCACCAGCCAGTGCCCCGGCCTCACACTGAGGCCAGGCCCACATTCGCAGGCGCAGCACCTTTTGTTCCTTTCCCCGCTGAGCCAGTCACCTACGCGACCCGAGTTCGCCAGCCACGCCCTGCACAGCCCCGACCGGTGCGTCCCTCGGCACCACCTCCCCCTGACACTGTACTTCAGAGCATTCGTGCTCTAGAGGGGGCGGTGAGTGGCCTCCGAGGCGACCTTAGGACCCTGTCCTCCACCGTCTCTGCGATGGCTGGCCGCTTCGAGCTCATCCCCCAGATCCATTACTGTCTCACCCAGGTTCTGGAGCGTCTCCCGCGCGTACCCCCACCCACCCAGCAGGTTCCCGCCCACACTTCCACACACACCCGACCTGTTACCACTCCCACACCCACCCCCGCTCAGCGGCCTGTCCAGCCAGCACCACCCACACGACCTCCGCCTCAGGACGGAGACGGTGCAGCACCACCTTCCTAGGCACCCTTGATGCCATCGATTATCCTTGCCATTGTGCTGCCCGTTTCTGCTGGGTCCTGATGCATTTTTGTCCACCCCCCTCCCCTCACTTATTTTGGGATTCTCTTTTTGATCACATCTTTATATATCTTTTTTGGGAGAGCGGGAGAGTTTTTGGTGCCACTTATATATCTGTATCACTCCTATCTGTGCATGCATCATGTCCGCATCATATTTTTCATATCTTTATTTTTCTTTTCATTTTCATTTTTCATGCATGCATCCTCACCTGCCCAGCACATTTCTTGTCTCTCGGTGTGCCACACTTTGCACATTGAGGACACTGTGCCATTTAGCTTGGGGGAGTGAGTTCTCACGCTCTTTTTTTCGATTTGCCACCTTTATTTTTAGTTTTTCACACCGTTTTTCACTTTTGCACTCATTTTCATTATTTTTCTTTTATTTTGCCATGCATCACGTTTTTCTTATTTTTCTGTGTGCCGCATTGCATAGTTTCTATTTTCCCTTTATCTTTATTTCCCTTTTTTTTCCTCATCTCATGCTAGAGATGACTTTTCTGTGATGATGACGACGTTGGATTTAGCTTACTCTATATGCATGCTATATTTGTCATGTCTTAGACTTTATTTCTGATATCATATGCTATGACTTGCCTTGCATTTAGAGATAGTAACCCACACTTTTGCCACATGAAAATGGATGAAATTTTATTATTAGCTGAGTCTGAATATTCATATGTATGCTATCACAGAAAACACACCAAGATTCACGCATTGAATGCTTATATCTGGAGTACTGATTTCTTTTTCCTATATCACTTCTATATGCATGAATTGTACACTTCACTTCAGGATGATTGAATGATGTTAGCTATGATAAATCTGGATTAGTTAGCTTTTTTGTGATCGAAACTGAGTAGATTAGATTACCCTGCTGAAGTTGTCGTGCATGTCTTATAGAGTGAACCGAGAGTTATATCTATTTATTTCTCCACAAATCTTGAACATCATTTCTCTACTTTTATAATGATTGGTGAATCTCCCCTTAGCAATTCTATTATATGGCATTTCCCCTGCTATTAACTTGTAACGGCCTGTATTTTTAGGCGTGTGTAAAATCGTGCGTAGAAGTATTTTACTTCTGTCGTCCAGATTATATTTTTAGTCCGTACGTTCTCTGCTACGTGTCGACGCGAGCGCGTCTCCGATTTCGTTTTTACCGTGTCATCATTAATTGACTATCAAGATTAACAAATCACTTTAACTTAATTGTCTTACTAATCACAACTTGTTAATCACTTTAATTAAGTTACTAATTACTTTTGCTAATTACTTTCATCAATTACTAATGGTCTTTACAAATTATGTTTACCATAACTATATATCCTTTACTAATTATATTTTTTTACTCTAAATAATCTACCCGTAACCAAGCTCCAAACTGAGGAAATCGTGGAAGCACGTTATCTTTCCCTAACCCATTTGTCAAACCCTTTGTTGGTAGCCTGAGAAAACGAGGGATTCATTTCCACATTCATCTCCCTTTATCGAACTTCCAACCGAACATAATTAATATCTGATTATTATAAATTAAAACACCTACCCTCTCCATTTGACAGCACATGCACACATAACACACTCACGCTGAGAAGCCAAAGGAACCACGCTTAATTCCCATCTCTTCATTGCAAACCCCCAACTAACCCTTTGACCTATGAATCAGACAATTAACACATGCATTCCCCTAACCTATCTGATGTCAGCCACGAGGAGAATCGCTTAATTTCTTCAGCTAGTCAAATTCCATTAATTGTGATTCATGCATCGATGAATCCTTTTAATCACGTAATTTCCCTTACATCCTCAGGCCATTCCCTTTTCCTTTGCAGACACACCAAAGACCTCCTCATTTGGCATCACGCATTTCCCTTCGACCCAGCTGCTCCGACGAAGTCTCGGCGTCTCTCTCCGTCGTGGCAACACCACCATCACCTCCATCTCCGTATCCTCCTTCAACCCAACAACAACAAAAACATCATCACCATCACCATTGTCAAGCTCAAACTGAAATTCAACCCAAATCCAAACTCAAACTGAAAGGGGAAACAAGAATTCAAATCTGAAAACACCCAAACTTCAGATCTGAATTCAAAACACAAACTTCAGATCTCAAAGCAAATTTCAGAAACATCAAACCAAAAATCAGATCCAAGCCCAAACAAACCTTCATCCTTCTTCCTCTCCTCCCTCCTCTC
Source organism: Scilla litardierei (assembly GCA_030789695.1). Lineage (NCBI taxonomy): Eukaryota > Viridiplantae > Streptophyta > Magnoliopsida > Asparagales > Asparagaceae > Scilla > Scilla litardierei. Next base: position 5,697,273 of record CM061132.1, read on the forward strand.
CCCATGGCCGCATCACCCACCACCTGTCGGAGGTTGCACGCGCCGCCGATCGTCGGGCGCCGCCGGTCAGCGCCTGCCGCGCGCCGCCTGCACCCGCCGGAGCCGCCCACGGAGCCGCCGGCCATCCTCCCCTTGCGTAAGTCCCCGTTGTTGCGTGACTTGCTGCAAACTTTGAAAACAAATAAAAAAAAGAGAGAACAGAAGTTAAATGAAATGAAGAGAGTGACAGTGAAGCTTAATGGGAAGTTTGATGGCCTTATTAATTATAAGAAGGGTAAGTGACATCCTGGCCTAGATAAGAATATAAAAGAGAGAAAGTTAGGGGTTTTTATTTAAATAATGTGGAAGTAGTTGTAATAGGGGGTGTGAATTAATTGGGATGATAACCATATCATTAACTAATAATTGATTTGTGTTAATAGGTGGTTAACATTTATTTAATTGGTTAGTATTAATTTTAACAGCTTATTAATAAATAATATCGGAATAAAATGAGGCGTATAATATTAGTGTAAACACAATATATACATCACCCTAGCCAGAGAACCCGAAGAAATCAGACGAACCCGAATTAGGAATTATTTTAATATTGATTTATTCATGAAAAATCTAATTCGGTGTTTTGTTTAACCAAAACAGCGAACCGGACTCACCGTAACGCAACGCTCGAACCCCGCGACCGATACCACCGGAAACAGGCAAGTGATACTTGCCAGTAAATGTTTAGGCCACGTTTTTAGGCCAATTTATTTGTTAGCGTAAAAGAGACTAGGCAGTGAAATGATAGCTGCCTAGACGCCCTATTTGATCTAGTTTGACAACGAAACTAGATCCGACACTTTACCTGCTTTCATTCATGCTGCCATGCCATGTTTAAATTTAAATTAACGGTACGCAATTTATCTGCTCATTGCCATGTCATGTCTTGCATCATATGTTCTTCATGATTGAGTAGCACACGCTACAAATGTTATTGCTATTGAGGCTAGGTGCACCCCTACGCCAAATGAAAAACACTTCCTGGCTCGTGATCCAGAAGATGGGCGCCAGTCCATATAAACGTGGAGGGGTAGGGTTAAGCGACCACTCAGCGTAGAAGTGTGCCCGTACAGCCACTTCAGCTGTAAGGCGTAAACTCTGTGCACAATGTGAAAAGTTAATGTTTCGTGAAAATCATGAAATAGTGTTTTCGTAGTTTCTGCTACGCCGTGCATGCATCATGTCATTTAAACTATTGCACTCTTTAAATGTCATTTCATATTGTTTAGAACTGCTAGTCGTTTTCTATATTTGTATCCTTGCACAAAAGTTCTCCGCTTCCCTTGGGAGACTTTTGCTGACATGTGCCCTTTTCTCTTTGGGTGTCACATGTCAGACTTTGAGACAGAGCAGGTAGCAGAGGACGAGCAGTTCGTTGACGCTGAGTTTGAGGTCCCTGCTGAGACCGAGTTCGAGGACACTGGTGACCAGTCCTAGACTCGTTTGGAGTCTCCCCTTAGTTGTTACCTTGGCTTAGTTGCTGTTAGGTTTCGGTGCGTAGCACCTATCTCTCTTTGTTTTGTTTGGCCATGCTTTAGGCCTTGTTCAGACTCGTACTTTTGTGACTATTCTGTGATGTAATATTTGTTGGATGTTATTGGTGGATATTTTCTTATCTGCTTTATTATTGTTGTTGTTTCGTCGCAATGCAAGGACCTGCTACTTTTCGAAATTTTTTTCAGACGCTTATCAGACTGCAGCTTCACAGCTCCACATCTGAGCGGACCTCCTCACGTCTCGCCTTCCATATTAGGGAAGCGGGGGCGTGACATAACTCCTAGCTCCAATTTTCTTATTCAAAAAAAAAGAGAGTAATAAAAAAGGAGAGAGAAAAAAGAGAAAATATTCTTGTATATCATTATCTCTATTTGAGCTGGGATCGTTGTGTACATATGATGAAAAAAAAGGAAAAAAAAGAGGAAAAATCCTCAATAAAAGATCTCATCTCACTTTCTTTCTTTCTTCTTTCCTCTTATCACATTTGGAGCTATATAAAAATGGGGATGTGAATATTTTTTATGCAACCACGCTTATAGATAAGCTTGGGGGAGGGGATCCATTGATGTGTGAGAGAGTGACTACTTGACGTTGCACGACAACCTAGGCTAAGTAATATTCTATACTCGGTGAGATTATTTCTAGCCTTACGAAATCCAGAAATCTAAGCCTAGCGTTCATTTCATGAAATCCATACTTTTCTATTCTCTCTATTCCATAGTGTGATACTCTTATACTCCAGATAGAAAGCGTTCAATTGAAAAGTGTGTGATCTGTGATTTGTATACCTGTAACGGCCTGTATTTTTAGGCGTGTGTAAAATCGTGCGTAGAAGTATTTTACTTCTGTCGTCCAGATTATATTTTTAGTCCGTACGTTCTCTGCTACGTGTCGACGCGAGCGCGTCTCCGATTTCGTTTTTACCGTGTCATCATTAATTGACTATCAAGATTAACAAATCACTTTAACTTAATTGTCTTACTAATCACAACTTGTTAATCACTTTAATTAAGTTACTAATTACTTTTGCTAATTACTTTCATCAATTACTAATGGTCTTTACAAATTATGTTTACCATAACTATATATCCTTTACTAATTATATTTTTTTACTCTAAATAATCTACCCGTAACCAAGCTCCAAACTGAGGAAATCGTGGAAGCACGTTATCTTTCCCTAACCCATTTGTCAAACCCTTTGTTGGTAGCCTGAGAAAACGAGGGATTCATTTCCACATTCATCTCCCTTTATCGAACTTCCAACCGAACATAATTAATATCTGATTATTATAAATTAAAACACCTACCCTCTCCATTTGACAGCACATGCACATATAACACACTCACGCTGAGAAGCCAAAGGAACCACGCTTAATTCCCATCTCTTCATTGCAAACCCCCAACTAACCCTTTGACCTATGAATCAGACAATTAACACATGCATTCCCCTAACCTATCTGATGTCAGCCACGAGGAGAATCGCTTAATTTCTTCAGCTAGTCAAATTCCATTAATTGTGATTCATGCATCGATGAATCCTTTTAATCACGTAATTTCCCTTACATCCTCAGGCCATTCCCTTTTCCTTTGCAGACACACCAAAGACCTCCTCATTTGGCATCACGCATTTCCCTTCGACCCAGCTGCTCCGACGAAGTCTCGGCGTCTCCCTCCGTCGTGGCAACACCACCATCACCTCCATCTCCGTATCCTCCTTCAACCCAACAAAAACAAAAACATCATCACCATCACCATTGTCAAGCTCAAACTGAAATTCAACCCAAATCCAAACTCAAACTGAAAGGGGAAACAAGAATTCAAATCTGAAAACACCCAAACTTCAGATCTGAATTCAAAACACAAACTTCAGATCTCAAAGCAAATTTCAGAAACATCAAACCAAAAATCAGATCCAAGCCCAAACAAACCTTCATCCTTCTTCCTCTCCTCCCTCCTCTCCACATGGCTGCATCACCCACCACCTGTCGGAGGTTGCACGCGCCGCCAGCACCAGGAGCCGCCGCCGGAGCCTGCAGATCGCGCGCCGCCGCCGATCGTCGGGCGCCGCCTGCAGCGCCGGAGCCACCCGCGCGCGCCCACGACTTCAAGCCGCCGCCGTCGCCGGATCCGGTGTGCCGCCGTCCGCCCTCGGCCCTCCCCGCCTGTCGCGCGCCGCCTGCACCCGCCGGAGCCGCCCACGGAGCCGCCGGCCATCCTCCCCTTGCGTAAGTCCCCGTTGTTGCGTGACTTGCTACAAACTTTGAAAACAAATAAAAAAAAGAGAGAACAGAAGTTAAATGAAATGAAGAGAGTGACAGTGAAGCTTAATGGGAAGTTTGATGGCCTTATTAATTATAAGAAGGGTAAGTGACATCCTGGCCTAGATAAGAATATAAAAGAGAGAAAGTTAGGGGTTTTTATTTAAATAATGTGGAAGTAGTTGTAATAGGGGGTGTGAATTAATTGGGATGATAACCATATCATTAACTAATAATTGATTTGTGTTAATAGGTGGTTAACATTTATTTAATTGGTTAGTATTAATTTTAACAGCTTATTAATAAATAATATCGGAATAAAATGAGGCGTATAATATTAGTGTAAACACAATATATACATCACCCTAGCCAGAGAACCCGATGAAATCAGACGAACCCGAATTAGGAATTATTTTAATATTGATTTATTCACGAAAAATCTAATTCGGTGTTTTGTTTAACCAAAACAGCGAACCGGACTCACCGTAACGCAACGCTCGAACCCCGCGACCGATACCACCGGAAACAGGCAAGTGATACTTGCCAGTAAATGTTTAGGCCACGTTTTTAGGCCAATTTATTTGTTAGCGTAAAAGAGACTAGGCAGTGAAATGATAGCTGCCTAGACGCCCTATTTGATCTAGTTTGACAACGAAACTAGATCCGACACTTTGCCTGCTTTCATTCATGCTGCCATGCCATGTTTAAATTTAAATTAACGGTACGCAATTTATCTGCTCATTGCCATGTCATGTCTTGCATCATATGTTCTTCATGATTGAGTAGCACACGCTACAAATGTTATTGCTATTGAGGCTAGGTGCACCCCTACGCCAAATGAAAAACACTTCCTGGCTCGTGATCCAGAAGATGGGCGCCAGTCCATATACACGTGGAGGGGTAGGGTTAAGCGACCACTCAGCGTAGAAGTGTGCCCGTACAGCCACTTCAGCTGTAAGGCGTAAACTCTGTGCACAATGTGAAAAGTTAATGTTTCGTGAAAATCGTGAAATAGTGTTTTCGTAGTTTCTGCTACGTCGTGCATGCATCATGTCATTTAAACTATTGCACTCTTTAAATGTCATTTCATATTGTTTAGAACTGCTAGTCGTTTTCTATATTTGTATCCTTGCACAAAAGTTCTCCGCTTCCCTTGGGAGACTTTTGCTGACATGTGCCCTTTTCTCTTTGGGTGTCACATGTCAGACTTTGAGACAGAGCAGGTAGCAGAGGACGAGCAGTTCGTTGACGCTGAGTTTGAGGTCCCTGCTGAGACCGAGTTCGAGGACACTGGTGACCAGTCCTAGACTCGTTTGGAGTCTCCCCTTAGTTGTTACCTTGGCTTAGTTGCTGTTAGGTTTCGGTGCGTAGCACCTATCTCTCTTTGTTTTGTTTGGCCATGCTTTAGGCCTTGTTCAGACTCGTACTTTTGTGACTATTCTGTGATGTAATATTTGTTGGATGTTATTGGTGGATATTTTCTTATCTGCTTTATTATTGTTGTTGTTTCGTCGCAATGCAAGGACCTGCTACTTTTCGAAATTTTTTACAGACGCTTATCAGACTGCAGCTTCACAGCTCCACGTCTGAGCGGACCTCCTCACGTCTCGCCTTCCATATTAGGGAAGCGGGGCGTGACAGGTTTTAGTGGTGGCCCATGCAGGTCCTCTCCTCTTTGCATCTGTGAAACATCGGAACAACAATAATGATAACAACATCCATTTAAATATTTGAAACATTCAAGTCATGAATTGAGTCAAATCAAAAGGTTTTCCTTGTCTTAGATGGTAAGAAGACTTAGATAGACGTCCAGGTTTGATAGTCAGGTGCCTTCGTCAAGATTTAGTTGTACTCGTCTTAGTTTGCCATAGTAGTCTCTCACCCAGCCCTGACTATATTAGATTTCTAGAGCTTTTCCTTTAGTCATTCGTTGAGTCCATCAATTTCGGGCCCATCAGAACATGATCTTGTTTTCCTTCAGGACCCTTCCTTGAGACCTCTATTACAATCTAGTTCATTAGAACGTCTTAGTGCTAAGTTCTCCTGATCTTTAGTCGATCTAATAATTAGGCCCCTGATTTTTATTATTATTCTTAGTTCTTACATCGCTATGTTAATGACCGTAGAATTCCATCGTAGCAGATTCGCCTAAGTTCCACATGATCTTCCTGACAGCCATCGTTACCCTTTGAATCACTCCCATTACTATACTGATTTTTCGATATCTTTTTATAGAATTTCTCGCCCAGTTTAACTTCTTTTACATATGCCTCATATTTTTCAACTGGTTTAAAATTATTCCTCGATTTCAAGTTTCCTCGCTGAAAATTTTTAGTCACTATATTATAATGATTTCTAATATATACCATCCATACCCAAATATTTTACTTTTTACATTTATCTTTAAACTTTTGTTAATGGCACGCATATAAATGATAAGCTTCCTTCAATGGACCATGATCTGGTCAATGTGCTTGGCTAAGTTTGTTGGATCACCCTAGCTAGACTTGGATTAAGTGATCCTGGCTTAGTCACTTCCCTGACCGTGTCCGCTGGACCGCAAGGATGTGAGTCATGACTATGTATGGCATTTCCGTTTTTACTATACTATAACAGATTTCAAAACAATCAACCATATACTAATTTTAAATACTTTTTATACTTAAATAAAACTTCAACTATTTCAGTGTATTAATTCTGTATTCATCGTATTTATACTTTTAAAATTTTTGAAAAAAAAAATCTATCTCCATTTACGAAACAAACACTACATCTCTACACCCATGACTTTTTCGTCTATTGATTATCTACTGTTTTAACTTATACCACATACTCACTATCCTTATATACGTTATTAGGACATTGTCACATTCTATACTTACCTACCATTCTCCTATGTAATCATTCATAACCATTTCTATGCCACCTGATCAAGCTAACCCTTGTCACGACTACTGATTTGATATCACTGTTCCACAGACTAAGTCGAGACTACTCGAACGTGATAGAACGGTATAATAATACGCAGTCTTAAATTGCTACTTGATCAGTGTCTAGAAAGGAAACTGGAAGGGGGTTGGTCAACCAAAGGACTTGTCATGCGGTCATAGAAGTGATCTGTGCCTTCAAGCCCTGACTGCCTGGCTGGTTTGTGAGTTGAGCTAGACTTCTTATTATTAGGTCAGCCTACAATATTAGATAGTCAAGAAACGTTTGTTTTCTTCATGCTCGCACATTACTTGTCTTTTCAGTATTACTGCGTCTACCTGGTGGTCTCACTATTGTCATCACATTTGGTTAAAACATTGTTGCTACCATTTGCCATGCCACCGTCGTTACTTCTGCACTTGCACAGTCACCTTTACTTTATACATTACACGCATTTTACTTACCACACTTGAACAGCCACCAGTATTTTACTTTCCGCTCGTATATGCATGTCTGTTCTTATTTCTTACACTTGTAAGATCATCTTTTTGATCAAGCTAACTCCATATCCTTGTCTCACCTGAACCCATTCATCGTAATCTTGATTCGTTACATCAAACAAGTCTGTGTCCTACACTACCTCTAGATTACCACATTAGTGCATCTATTAACTTATTAACACTTTAGCGAGATTAGTTTTACATTTGTGTTATAACTTTTGTTTAAAATATTTTCTTCTACTTTTATTTTTATCATCAACAGTGTTAAATTTTGTTATTTGTTATATTGTTAGAATGTTAGAAATGATGATTACGGTTAAAAGATTATAATTACAGATAGAAGCAGTGGAGATGATGTATTGATTATTTACAATATGATAGATAGAATGATGTGTTCAAAAAGTTATATTTTCCCATTTGGATATACCCGTTCATAATGGCCTCAATAGGACTCCATATTATGAGTGGTGCACAAGAAGACGAATACATTACGAATTTGGAGTTAATATTAGTAGCAACTAAGAACAACTTTGTAGATATTACATGGTTTATATGACAATGAGGATTAGTAGGGTATGTATAGTAACAAGAATTCATCGAATGGATAGGGTGATGGAGACTTCGGAAATGATACGATACGTTGATACGAATGGATAATTGCGTAAATTGATCTAAGTTGCTTAAGATTCAATAGGAAATGATGAGATGTGATTTAATGATTTGTTAATTAAGATGTTTAACTTATGAATTGTCATGATGAAGAATGAGTTGGGAGCATGATAAATGATGATGATAAATGGCGAGGTATACTAGGCGTATTTGTACTTGTCATCTTATGTTAGTAATTAGTGACAAGAATAAGATTAGAATTGGGATTTATGGATGTCATAATTATAGTACTACAAGTTAGGTTATACAATGAGCAAGGGATGATACACTACGGATGTGACAACCTATGAGAATGTACAGTATTTTTGGAGAACTTAGGTATAGAGGATAGCATACATTAAAGATTTCCCCGAGATGTGTTACTGTTTTAATAACAATGATGAGCGAAGGTGTAAGGAAATCTATAAGAAATATTGGTTGAGGATAGTTGATATTTTCCCTTCCGAGGTTGTTTAGTTCAAAGTATTAATTGTTTAAGACAAGAATTATAAGAGAGAAATCAAAACAGAAAAGGGAAGTATTGGACTTGTATTTAAGTTCAGTGTATGCTTGCAATTGTAACATTATTCAGTGACGAGACGAGGAGTGATGATTTATTTTAGTATCCCTTGTTTGGATTTATGAGTTTAGCAACCTGAGTGTTAGAATATTGGGGTGGCTATTAAGAGGATACATATATACATTATTATTTTTCTCATCCTCATCTCTACACATCTTGGATAGCCGTCCCTAGCCTTTTCACTTGCCTACTGACGGTTAAGGCCATCGATGCTGCTTAGTCATCCGAACCTCTTTTTGAAACTCAATCTTAACCACATCACTTGTGTCTTTTCCTAATCAATTCCATTTCTTCGTCTCAAAGTATTTCAGGTCATGATTTACCTCATAGAAATAGGAGAGCATTATCCATCTTTGTTTCCTGCTCATTAGTCGATAAGAATTCCGAGGACGGAATTTTTCTTAAGGTGGGTAGAATGTAACGGCCTGTATTTTTAGGCGTGTGTAAAATCGTGCGTAGAAGTATTTTACTTCTGTCGTCCAGATTATATTTTTAGTCCGTACGTTCTCTGCTACGTGTCGACGCGAGCGCGTCTCCGATTTCGTTTTTACCGTGTCATCATTAATTGACTATCAAGATTAACAAATCACTTTAACTTAATTGTCTTACTAATCACAACTTGTTAATCACTTTAATTAAGTTACTAATTACTTTTGCTAATTACTTTCATCAATTACTAATGGTCTTTACAAATTATGTTTACCATAACTATATATCCTTTACTAATTATATTTTTTTACTCTAAATAATCTACCCGTAACCAAGCTCCAAACTGAGGAAATCGTGGAAGCACGTTATCTTTCCCTAACCCATTTGTCAAACCCTTTGTTGGTAGCCTGAGAAAACGAGGGATTCATTTCCACATTCATCTCCCTTTATCGAACTTCCAACCGAACATAATTAATATCTGATTATTATAAATTAAAACACCTACCCTCTCCATTTGACAGCACATGCACACATAACACACTCACGCTGAGAAGCCAAAGGAACCACGCTTAATTCCCATCTCTTCATTGCAAACCCCCAACTAACCCTTTGACCTATGAATCAGACAATTAACACATGCATTCCCCTAACCTATCTGATGTCAGCCACGAGGAGAATCGCTTAATTTCTTCAGCTAGTCAAATTCCATTAATTGTGATTCATGCATCGATGAATCCTTTTAATCACGTAATTTCCCTTACATCCTCAGGCCATTCCCTTTTCCTTTGCAGACACACCAAAGACCTCCTCATTTGGCATCACGCATTTCCCTTCGACCCAGCTGCTCCGACGAAGTCTCGGCGTCTCCCTCCGTCGTGGCAACACCACCATCACCTCCATCTCCGTATCCTCCTTCAACCCAACAACAACAAAAACATCATCACCATCACCATTGTCAAGCTCAAACTGAAATTCAACCCAAATCCAAACTCAAACTGAAAGGGGAAACAAGAATTCAAATCTGAAAACACCCAAACTTCAGATCTGAATTCAAAACACAAACTTCAGATCTCAAAGCAAATTTCAGAAACATCAAACCAAAAATCAGATCCAAGCCCAAACAAACCTTCATCCTTCTTCCTCTCCTCCCTCCTCTCCCCATGGCAGCATCACCCACCACCTGTCGGAGGTTGCACGCGCCGCCAGCACCAGGAGCCGCCGCCGGAGCCTGCAGATCGCGCGCCGCCGCCGATCGTCGGGCGTCGCCTGCAGCGCCGGAGCCACCCGCACGCGCCCACGACTGCAAGCCGCCGCCGTCGCCGGATCCGGTGCGCCGCCGTCCGCCCTCGGCCCTCCCCGCCTGCCGCGCGCCGCCTGCACCCGCCGGAGCCGCCCACGGAGCCGCCGGCCATCCTCCCCTTGCGTAAGTCCCCGTTGTTGCGTGACTTGCTGCAAACTTTGAAAACAAATAAAAAAAAGAGAGAACAGAAGTTAAATGAAATGAAGAGAGTGACAGTGAAGCTTAATGGGAAGTTTGATGGCCTTATTAATTATAAGAAGGGTAAGTGACATCCTGGCCTAGATAAGAATATAAAAGAGAGAAAGTTAGGGGTTTTTATTTAAATAATGTGGAAGTAGTTGTAATAGGGGGTGTGAATTAATTGGGATGATAACCATATCATTAACTAATAATTGATTTGTGTTAATAGGTGGTTAACATTTATTTAATTGGTTAGTATTAATTTTAACAGCTTATTAATAAATAATATCGGAATAAAATGAGGCGTATAATATTAGTGTAAACACAATATATACATCACCCTAGCCAGAGAACCCGATGAAATCAGACGAACCCGAATTAGGAATTATTTTAATATTGATTTATTCACGAAAAATCTAATTCGGTGTTTTGTTTAACCAAAACAGCGAACCGGACTCACCGTAACGCAACGCTCGAACCCCGCGACCGATACCACCGGAAACAGGCAAGTGATACTTGCCAGTAAATGTTTAGGCCACGTTTTTAGGCCAATTTATTTGTTAGCGTAAAAGAGACTAGGCAGTGAAATGATAGCTGCCTAGACGCCCTATTTGATCTAGTTTGACAACGAAACTAGATCCGACACTTTACCTGCTTTCATTCATGCTGCCATGCCATGTTTAAATTTAAATTAACGGTACGCAATTTATCTGCTCATTGCCATGTCATGTCTTGCATCATATGTTCTTCATGATTGAGTAGCACACGCTACAAATGTTATTGCTATTGAGGCTAGGTGCACCCCTACGCCAAATGAAAAACACTTCCTGGCTCGTGATCCAGAAGATGGGCGCCAGTCCATATACACGTGGAGGGGTAGGGTTAAGTGACCACTCAGCGTAGAAGTGTGCCCGTACAGCCACTTCAGCTGTAAGGCGTAAACTCTGTGCACAATGTGAAAAGTTAATGTTTCGTGAAAATCGTGAAATAGTGTTTTCGTAGTTTCTGCTACGCCGTGCATGCATCATGTCATTTAAACTATTGCACTCTTTAAATGTCATTTCATATTGTTTAGAACTGCTAGTCGTTTTCTATATTTGTATCCTTGCACAAAAGTTCTCCGCTTCCCTTGGGAGACTTTTGCTGACATGTGCCATTTTCTCTTTGGGTGTCACATGTCAGACTTTGAGACAGAGCAGGTAGCAGAGGACGAGCAGTTCGTTGACGCTGAGTTTGAGGTCCCTGCTGAGACCGAGTTCGAGGACACTGGTGACCAGTCCTAGACTCGTTTGGAGTCTCCCCTTAGTTGTTACCTTGGCTTAGTTGCTGTTAGGTTTCGGTGCGTAGCACCTATCTCTCTTTGTTTTGTTTGGCCATGCTTTAGGCCTTGTTCAGACTCGTACTTTTGTGACTATTCTGTGATGTAATGTTTGTTGGATGTTGTTGGTGGATATTTTCTTATCTGCTTTATTATTGTTGTTGTTTCGTCGCAATGCAAGGACCTGCTACTTTTCGAAATTTTTTCAGACGCTTATCAGACTGCAGCTTCACAGCTCCACGTCTGAGCGGACCTCCTCACGTCTCGCCTTCCATATTAGGGAAGCGGGGCGTGACAATACCGCTTTAAATGATTCAGATGATGTTAATTTTAAAATTATTCCGTTTTTCATAATTATATCGTTGTTCGTGGGTTTTCCATTTCTATTTGCACTATTATACTATGATATCAAAATAAAATCCTTTGACATGTATTTTTCATTCGGTGCATGCTATATGAGTAAGTGAAACCCCCGTCCTGAGAAAATGATCTAGCATCCTACCTCTTCGCTTCTTTCTCTCTTCTTTATTTTCATTTCGTTTTCCATTCTTCTCCGTTTTTCATTTTTCATTTTTTCGTTTTTCGCCGTTTTCGTTTTCCGAATCCACCGGGTTCGCCATTTACTTATCTTCCTCGAGGACGAGTAAGAGGCAAGCTTGGGGGATTTTGATCACTCCTCATTTTACACCCTTTTTCCGCATGTTTGCATGCCATTTAGATCGCCCAAATCATGTTTTTCACGATATATCGACGATATTGCGATGCTTGTCACGATTTGTTGTTTTTGTCGTATTTCAGGTGATTTGGCGTGATTTGGAGTGATCTCGAGATGCGCTTACTCTAGACGGTCACCAACGACCTCCTCGAGGGGTATTTTGCTGTTGGAGAGGAGAGGAAGAAGAACGGACGTCGCAGGAGCGACGAGGAGGCCAAAACAAGCAGATTGGGCATTTTTTGTGTCCCACTCGGCCGAGTGGAGGAGCCACTCGGCCGACCAGCGAGACACTGCTCGGCCGACCAGAACAGACACAATTTACATGTGCACTCGGCCGAGCACCGAAGACCACATCGGCCGAGTGACGACATCACGTCCGCCCGAGTGGCGCCCAGACGAAGCCCCTCCAAAACATCCAAGTTACTGTTTTTCGGCTGCCTGAACTTCAGAAGACCCACTCGGCCGAGTGGTAAATCCCGTCCGCCCGAGTGCAGTGAAGCCATCGGCCGAGTGACGACAACTCACTCGGCCGAGCCGCCCCCGAAGTAGAGACCCCTGAAGGGCCCGACTTACTGGAAAATTACAGGGTTTCTCACTCGGCCGAGCGACTTTTGTCACTCGACCGAGTGCGATGCGCTGCCTGTAGCGAAAACTGCGGAAAACAGGTTGTGCAGGGGTATTTTGGTCACGATTTTTGGACGATTTTGAGGGCTATTTAAACCCTGTTTTTACCCTAGTTTTAGAGCCTCCCTCTTAGATTTTTTTTGCAGCCTTTTAGATTAGTTTTTAGCTTTATTCTTGTGATTGGAAAGGAGAAAAAGATTGGAATTTTGTTGGATTCAATTGAAGAACTCCATTGGTTTGCATCTCTTTTCCTTAAAAATTCTATTTTTATTGCTTATCTCAATATTGTGATGAATTCCATTGTTTATTTCAACGATTATTTTTATGATCTCGCTATGATTTGTGAGTAGTCTCCACGTCTTGGGGCGTGGGGATGAACCCTACAAGCCCATCTTCATATTTGTGATAATTGGTAGAAATTGTGCTAGAATTGTTATTAGGGATTAGATTGGGATCAATTTACTACGGATGGCTAGATATTCATATCAATTGGGATTTGCAAGAGATTGGATCCCAATTTGATAGGAAACCCTAGAAATCCGAATTGGGTTGGAGTCGGATTTTCGAAGTATCGATTTGCAAGAGATTGGACCGATACTAGGATTTTCGGTTGCAATTCCATGCAGATACTCGTTTGCAAGAGATTGGACGGGTAGGAACTATCCCAATCTAGGTCGTGGACCGAGTTTGCAAGAGATTGGGCTCGGTGCGCGATTGGACGATGATGTTGATCCTAATGCTAGCTTTCCTAGGCGAGGGTTTGCAAGAGATTGGACCCAAACCTAGGATAGCTATAGACCGGCAACAGCGCGAGAGCGTGAGCTTGGTTCTACATTCAGTTGCAACTAGTTCATCCAAATTCACATTCAAGCAATTTTGATACCGATAAACCGCATTTATGAAATACGGTGAGTAGCGGGGATTCCCCATTCCCTAGACGTTCTTTATTTGATTTGATATTTCCGCATTTTTGTCTGACGATTGTGACAGGATCGCCAAAGGCAAATTTCTCTCTTAAATATCCAGGTTGATTGGAACAAGCACGATCATTCGTCCTCCCTGTGTTCGATATCCCGCTCGCTGCTACACCGTGCACTTGCGGTAAAACTACAACCGTTCTTTGGGTCACATCCCGGAGCGATCAGCAAGCATATTCCTCCCGGGACTTGTAGCGGGATGTCTTCGGTGATCCCTACCGGCCTTGTTATTCACCCATCGTTCAATTGTATCCGCATGTCGGTAGGTTTCAACTTCGTCCCGGTGTTTAGCCTTAAGAACATGGAGAGAGGCATGAGGCTCACACTAGCCCCAAGATCTACCAACGCCTTTTGAAGAGGGACACCGCCCAAGGTGCAAGGAATCCGAAAACTCCCCGGGTCTTTAAATTTGGCCGGCTCCTTCTCGCTCTTGGTGAACCAAGAGCCCTCTTCGGCTAGCATGATCTTTTCCTTCCTCTTTCTCCCCGAAATCAAGTCCTTTAAGAATTTAGCATATGTGGGGATCTCCACGATGGCGTCGAGGAAGGGAATGTTGAGGCTAACTCCTCTAAGATACTCGAGAAGCTTTGCTAGCCTTTTCTCCATTTTCGCTCTAGCAAGTCTTTGGGGAAATGGGACCGGTGGCATGAAGCGCCTTTCCTCAATCAATTGTTCCGCTATAGATTTCTCCTTTTCTTGTGGCTCTTTCTCCTTATCATCTTCAACTACCGGCTCAATTGGATCCAAGCTTTCCTCCACGGGCTCCTCGGTAGGAATCATAGCGGGGGACGGCAACTACGGCATTGATGTGGCCGGTGTTGCTCCGTGGGTTTTGCTCGGGTTGCGCCGGCAATCGTTGAGTGTTCCAATTAAGCAACGCCAATTGCTCCGATATTTGAGCCACAACGGTATTAAGGGAGTCTTGCCCCGCCTTCAAGGTAGCATTGACCTTATTTTGCTCGACCATAAACGCCTCCACTCTAGCTTCGAAGTCGGATCGTTGTTGAGCTTGTGGAGGGTTTTGATTTTGATTCCTCCACCCTTGGTTGTATCCGGGCGGCCTATATGGTGGAACTTGTTGCTTCGGTTGGAAATTTTGTTGTGGAGGCCCCCTCGGCGGATAGTTTTGTTGTTGGGGTGGTGGTGGTCGGGCTTGTTGAGGTGGTGCTTGGGGCGGGTTCAAAGCTCCTTCATTGTTGGCGTAGGAGAATCCGGGATGATTTCTTGCGGCCGGATTGGCCCAATATCCTTGGTTCCCCGCGACATATTGTACTTGCTCCAAGGATCCTTCTCCTTGCTCTCCTCCTGAGTACATGGCTTGAGATTGGTCTTGCCAATCACACATTTGGTTCGTTGGAGCGGAGGTAGAAGGGGCTCCTTGGGGCTCCGTGATAAACTTCTCCAATCTCTCCACTACCTTGTGGAGAGAATCAAACTTGCTTGTAAGCTCCGCTACGGCCTTCGCCTCATAGATACTAGTCGGCTTCAAGGAGGACGTGGAGTGTCCTCGCTCATCGCCCCATTGTTGGTTGTTTGAGGCCATCTCCTCAATTAGGGCCGTAGCTTCCTCGGGAGTCTTTGACAAGATAGCACCATTCGCCGCGGCATCAATAATTTGTTTGGTCCCCGGTTGGAGACCGTTGTAGAAGCTATGAACTAGCTCCCAATCTTCTATGCTATGGTGCGGGCATTGATGCTGCAAATCCTTAAAATGCTCCCAAGCCTCATAGAGCGTCTCCTGTGGTCCTTGCTTGAAGGACATGAGAGCGCTCCGGATCTTCACCGTCTTGGATGGCGGATAGAACTTGTCAATAAATGCACTCGCCAACTCGTCCCAAGAGGTGAAAACTTCGTCAGCCTGCGTCCTCAACCAATAGAGTGCCTTGTCCTTTAGCGTGAAGGGGAAGAGACGCAGTCTGATGGCATCAATGGAGACCCCCGGCATCTGAAATGTGGTGCACTTCGACAAGAATAATTGGATGTGGTAGTGAGGGTTTTCATGGGCATTCCCATGAAATGGATCCTGCTGCATCAGAACCACTAGTCCAGTCTTTAGCTCGAAGTTCTTGTCATCCGCCAACTCCGGCACGGCAATGGATGAGGTCATAGAAGAGGTCTTAGGCCGAAGCCTATCTCGAATAGAAATTATCCTCGCCATCCTTGCCGCTAATTGGTCCGCAGTTTCCGGGTTGGTCAAAAACCGCCCTTCCGGATTTTGTCTCCTTTCCGCTCTAAGTCTCCGCGCGGTACGTTCAATCTCGGGATCAAATAATATAGCTTCAGGGTCCGCCGTAGATCTCGTGTACATGCACAGGGAAAACAGAGTTTCAAAGAAATGATTAGTACCGTGGAAGGGTTAGGTAAAGATAAAGAAATGGAAATAATAATAAAATAAAAAAAAGAATAGCTAGGGTGGTAAGATCAAACGCAATCGCCTCCCCGGCAACGGCGCCAAAAACTTGATCGCTCCGGGACGTAACCCAAAAGAACGGTTGTAGTTTTACCGCAAGTGCACAGTGTAGCAGCGAGCGGGTTATCGAACACAGGGAGGACGAATGACCGTGCTTGCTCCGATCAACCTGGCTATCTAAGAAGAGAGAAATTTGCCTTTGGCGATCCTGTCACAATCGTCAGATAAAGTGCGAAAATATCAAATCAAATAAAGAACGTCTAAGGAATGGGGAATTCCCGCTACTCACCGTATTTCATGAATGTGGTTCATCGGTATCAAAATCGCTAGAATAAGATTTTGGATGCACTAGTTGCAACTGAATGTAGAACCAAGCTCACGCTCTCGCGCTGTTGCCGGTCTATAGCTATCCTAGGCTCGGGTCCAATCTCTTGCAAACCCTAGCCTAGGGAAGCTAGCATTAGGATCAACATCATCGTCCAATCGCGCACCGAGTCCAATCTCTTGCAAACTCGGCTCACGACCTAGATTGGGATAGTTCCTACCCGTCCAATCTCTTGCAAACGGGTATTGGCGCGGAATTGAAATCGGAAACCCTAGTATCGGTCCAATCTCTTGCAAACCGATACTACGGAAATTCGATTCCAACCCAATTAGGATTTCTAGGGTTTCCTATCGAATTGGGATCCAATCTCTTGCAAATCCCAATCGATGTGAATTCCTAGCCATCCGTAGTAAATCAATCACAATCTAATCCCTAGTAACAATTCTAGCAAAATTTCTACTAATTCATCACAAGTATGAAATTGGGCTCGTAGGGTTCATCCCCACGCCCCAAGACGTGGCGACTACTCGCAATTCATAGCAAGATCACAAAAATAATCAATGAAATAAGCAATAGAATTCATCACAATATTGAGATATGCAATAAAAATAGAATTTTTAGGGAAAAGAGATGCAAACCAATGGAGTTCTTCAATTAATCCAACAAAAATCAAACTTTGTCTCTTCTCCAATCTCCAAAATAAAGCTAAAAAGTTAATCTAAAAAGCTGCAAAAAATCTAAGAAGAAGCTCTCAAAACTAGGGTAAAAACAGGGGTTAAATAGCCCCCAAAATCGTCCAAAAACTGTGACCAAAATACCCCTGCGCAGCCTGTTTTCCGCAATTTTCGCTACAGGCAGCGCGTCGCACTCGGCCGAGTGACAAAAGTCGCTCGGCCGAGTGAAAACCCTGTAATTTTCCAGTAAGTATCGTTCTTCAGGGGTCTTCATTTCGGGGGCGGCTCGGCCGAGTGAGTTGTCGTCACTCGGCCGACGGCTTCATGGTACTCGGGCGGACGGGATAAGCCACTCGGCCGAGTGGGTCTTCTGAAGCTCAGGCGGCCGAAAAACAGTAACTTGGGGATTATTGAAGGGCTTCGTCTGGGTGCCACTCGGGCGGACGGGGTCTCGTCACTCGACCGATGTGGTCTCCGTCGCTCGGCCGAGTGCACATAGAAATCGTGTCTGAACTGGTCGGCCAAGCGGTGTCTCGCTGGTCGGCCGAGTGGCTCCTCCACTCGGCCGAGTGGGACACAAAACATGCCCAATCTGCTTATTTTGGCCTCCTCGTCGCTCCTGCGACGTCCGTTCTTCTTCCGCTCCTCTCCAACAGCAAAATACCCCTCGGGGAGGTCGTCGGTGACCGTCTGGAGTAGGCGTATCTCGAGATCACTCCAAATCGCGCCAAATCACCTGAAATGCGACAAAAACAACAAATCGTGAAAAGCATCACAATATCGTCGATATATCGTGAAAAACATGATTTGGGCGATCTAAATGGCATGCAAACATGCGGGGAAAAAGTGTAAAATAAGGAGTGATCACCCTTCTATTGTACTAACAATTCCTTTGAAACTCTGTTTTCCTTTGCATGTACACGAGATCCTCGACGAACCCCGACGAAATATTATATGATCCGGAGATCAAACGTACATTGAGGAGGATCAGAGCGGAGAGGAGACTTGATACGGAAGGGAGTTTTATGACCAATCAGGAAACGCCTGAACAATTGGCGGCACGCATGGCGAGAATCATTTCCATTAGAGATATGCTTCGGCCTAAGACTTCTTCCACGACCTCGTCCATAGCTATGCCAGAGTTGGCGGCCGACAAAAATTTCGAGTTGAAGACTGGATTGGTCGTTCTGAAGCAGCAAGACCCTTTTCATGGGAACTCTCATGAAAATCCTCATTACCACATCCAACTCTTTTTGTCAAAATGTGCCACCTTTCAAATGTCGGGCGTCTCCATAGATGCTATCAGACTGCGCCTCTTCCCCTTCACACTCAAGGACAAAGCCTTATATTGGTCGAGGACACAAGCTGAAGGAATCTTCACCACTTGTGATGAATTGGCGAGTGCCTTCGTCGACAAATTTTACCCGCCCTCCAAGACGGTGAAGATAAGAAGTGCTCTTATGTCCTTCAAGCAAGGACCGCAGGAGACCCTCTACGAGGCATGTGAGCGCTTCAAGGACTTGCAACATCAATGCCCCCATCACAGCATAGAGGATTGGGAGCTTGTCCACAGTTTTTACAATGGACTCCAACCGGGCACAAAACAGATTATTGATGTCACCGCCAACGGAGCCATTTTGTCAAAGACCCCCCGATGAAGCTATGGCCTTGCTAGAGGAAATGGCCTCCAACAACCAACAATGGGGCGACGAGTGAGGACATTCTTCATCCTCCTTAAAGCCCACTAGCATTTATGAGGCCAAGGCCGTCGCAGAGCTTGCTAGCAAATTTGACTCTCTCCACAAGGTAGTGGAGAGACTGGAGAAATACATGACCGAGCCGCATGGAGCTCCTTCTACATCTACGTCGACAAACCATATGAGTGATTGGCAAGACCAATCCCAAGCCGCATGGAGCTCCTTCTACATCTACGCCGACAAACCATATGAGTGATTGGCAAGACCAATCCCAAGCCATGTATGTAAGAGGAGAGCATGGAGAAGGAGCGTTGGAACAAATACAGTATGTCGCGGGGAATTCCGGATATTGGGCCAACCCGGCCGCTAGAAACCATCCGGGTTTTTCTTATGCTAATAATGATGGTGCCTTGAACCCCCCGCCACAACAACCTCCTCCAGCTCGTGCTCCACCACCACAACCGAATTATCAACCAAGGGGGCCACCGCAACAAAACTTCCCATCTAGGCAACAAGTGTGACCTTATAGGCCACCCGGTTATAATCAAGGTTGGAGAAATCCCAACCCTTCGTAAGCTCAACCATGTTCAAATTTTGAAGCTAAGGTGGAGGAATTTATGGTGGAGCAGAGAAAGATCAACGCTACGCTGAAGGCGGGACAAGATTCACTTACCACCGTTGTCGCTCAAATTGGGGAGCAACTAGCGTTGCTTAATAGGAACAACCAACAATTGCCGGCTCAACCCGAGCCAAATCGACGGAGCAACACCGAACACGTCAATGCGGTGGTTGTGGTTACAACAAGGGGCGGGAAGGATACCACTCCCGTTATGACCCAAGTCAAGGAACACGTGGTGGAAATTTTAGAAGAGAGCGAGCCGGCAATTGAGGTTGAGAAGGAAAAGGAGCCGCAAGGAGAAGCAAAATCTAGAGTGGAGGAGCCTATTGTTAAGCGCCGCTTCATGCCACCGGTGCCCTTCCCACAACGGCTAGCTAGAGCCAAGATCGAGAAAAGGCTAGCCAAGTTCCTCGAATACTTAAGAGGGGTGAGCCTCAATATCCCTTTCCTTGATGCTATAGTGGAGATCTCGTCCTACGCGAAGTTCTTAAAGGACTTGATTTCGGGAAGGAAAAGGAAGGAGAAGATCATGCTCGCGGAACAAGGAACTTGGTTCACTAGGAGGGAAAAGGAGCCCGCCAAATTTAAAGATCCCGGGAGCTTCCGGATTCCTTGCACACTAGGAGGCGTCCCATTACAAAAGGCATTGGTTGATTTGGGTGCTAGTATGAGCCTCATGCCTCTCACCATGTTTCGAAAGTTGAACACCAGCACCGATTTGAAGCCAACCGACATGAGGATTCAACTCGCGGACGGTCGGATTACTAGGCCGGTTGGGATCGCGGAGAACATCCCACTCCAAGTTCCGGGAGGTATATGCTTGCCTTGTGATTTTGTGATAATGGATATCAAGGAAGAGGGTGACACATCGCTCATACTTGGACGCCCATTCCTCGCCACCGTCGGTGTCATCGTCGATGTGCGGGAAGGGACTCTTTCCTTGAATGTCGGCAACATTGAAGTAGAGCTCCACATACCAAAGGCTATGAAGCATATGCCTTATCACGAAGAGCTAGATTATGTGGACCTCCTCGACGAGGTTATAGAAGAGGCTATCTCCCACTCCATCGGTGCACTCCACGATGATGGCTTTGAAGAAAGCCAAGATTTGGGCGAAGAAGAGACGTTGGAGGACTCTCCTAATAGCTCCACAGCGAATGATGATGGCGATGCTAATGTCACGAGAATACGAGAGCTTGGCAAGCTCTCAACATTGAAGAATCCCAAGAAAGCTCCACCTGTTGCGGGGTGGAACTCGCATACAATGAATTTGTATTGAGGGGAACCAAGGGCACGGTGGTTATATTGATAAGAGGGTTTTGGTGGGCTATTTAACAAGTGATTAGTGGAGAGAAGAGGCTAAACTTGCCGCCGGGGGAGGCCACGGAGTCAAATCTCACCGGACGCGACGGAGGAGGATCGGACGGCGGGAGCCGAAGGCGGATGTCGACCAAGGGGCGAGCTTCCCTGCACCACGAGCAACTCGTCAGAAGGGCCGGGTTGGGTTCCAACCCTTAGCCCCTCCGATGCCTAAGTCAGTAACTGGACTTAAAGCGGGGGCTAGGCACGCAGGTCGGACTGAGGGTGTGTCGACCGTACGTGACAAGCTATATGTGGGAGAACAAAGATATGGACGACCTTTGCTCTCGTGTGTGAATAATGGGATTCAGAGGGAATTTGCCAACCCCTTCACCGTAAGCAGTGTGGGTGTATTTATACCTGATGGAAGATGATTAGGTAGGGCTGACCTGGCATGCTGACTCGATGTAATGAGCTGGCCCAGCTGTCAGCGGAAGCTTCGGACGAGTATGTCAGGAGCAGGAGTGTCTGCCCCGCTTTTGTCAGACGGCACAACGGCCAGGGGCACTTTTGTCAGGGTGTCAGGGCCGAAAGCATTAAGTGTCAGGGGGCTCAGCGGCCAGGGGGTGCTTTGTCAGATGGTCGGGCGGCGTTAGTGTCAGTCGTGTCCTTACACTAGGTTGTTTGTCGTGCGTGAGGAACTAAAGGTCCGGCAATGCTATCCCTGGTGGCAGGGTTCGTGGGGACCCGCCGGGTCGACCTGTTTGGGGGTTGTCCGACCCGGCTGCGCACCTTTTCGGTCGCGGGTCGTGGACCGCTGGCAAGGAGGGATATGCACGTGCCTCTGTTAGCATCCCAGGCGGCACTGTCTGGGTGCTCCCCAGGCGCACTACTCCTGGCGGGCCGAGCGACTGTGGTTGTACGCCTCGGCCGGGAGGGGGGTGCTGTGAGGTGTGCCCATTCCCATGTAGCCTCTGACCTCCGGGACGTCGGCCCTTTTGCAAAGGGATGAGTCAATGAGGTATGTCAGTGGATCTGGACGGGAGTCGAACTCCCAGGATCTTTAGGTCGTAACACCACCGATTCTGAGATCGGTGTCACCGGGCAAGTCAAAGACCGGAACAAGCTCAAGCTTGGGGGAGCGATCCCCCAACATTGCCCATGATGAAGGGGTGCTGAGGAAGGCCACGCACCACCACAATCCAAATCCGAGCGGTCTTCTCGGCAAGTTTGACGGGTGCATCTCATATGCGCCCAACATAACGCGTTAATTGAAAATCCAAAGGGGTCGATCTCACGACCTTAAACAAGTGCTTGTCGGGAGGCAACCCGACGGTTTTTGCATTATTTTTATTTATTTTTTTGTTTTCATTTTTGTTTTAGACTTTTATTAGTGTTTAGAGTCAATTGCCAATAAAAATCGTGACAACGGGTCTTAATTTTTATGACAGGAGGAGGAGAAAAGGAGATCTCTCATATGGAGGATTACCGAGGCAAGGAAGAGCGCTCTAGGAACGCGTTCGAGGCATAGGAGGAGGAAGAAACCAACTGGAGGAAGAAAAACAGAGAGTAGAGCGAAAACGGAAACCCGAAGAAGAAAAATACACTTCACTCGGCCGAGTATCATATGCCACTCGGCCGAGCAAAGGACTCCACTCGGCCGAGTGGAGCACCAACCAGGGAAGTCTGCAGAACTAACTCTCTGTCTTTTTGTGAATTTCAGTATTAACTGCCACTCGGCCGAGTACATTTAGTCACTCGGCCGAGTGAAACTGATACCCTCCTAGGGCGAGAATTGCCGAGTAGCTTGTGC
Organism: Scilla litardierei; assembly: GCA_030789695.1. Classification (NCBI taxonomy): domain Eukaryota; kingdom Viridiplantae; phylum Streptophyta; class Magnoliopsida; order Asparagales; family Asparagaceae; genus Scilla; species Scilla litardierei. Next base: position 5,720,103 of record CM061132.1, read on the forward strand.
CACTTGGCCGAGTGGATTTTATCCATTCGGCCGAGTGAAGCAAAGCCACTCGGCCGAGTCGTAAGTGGCAGGGAGAAATTTAAATTTTTTTCATTTACGATCACTCGGCCGAGTGATATCGTCACTCGGCCGAGTCGTAACTTCTCTTATATAAACGGCAGCGGGCTCGACACGAATTTCAACGCATCAAAACCCCAATTTCGCCCGAGCCCGCACTGTTTCGTCTCCCCTCGCCTGCTGCCGCTGCCCACTCGCCCGAACGAGCTCGTCGACGGCCGCCCATCGCTCGATCGCCTGTGACCGAGCAGCCGCCGACTCACCGATGACCGGCGACCACCCCCCGCCGCCGGTCGACACCGTTCGTCCCCTCATTTTGCCCCCAAAGCTCCATTTTCTCCCATTTTTCTTGATCCGTACGCCCATTGAGCCCCAAACTCAAATTAAATCCTTTATCTATCTATTATCCCCCATCTCCCCCATGTATTTTGAATATTATCCGCTGATATCGTTGTTTGATTTGCAGGCTATCTTGGGGGAGGTTTGGGGAGCTCTTGGACGCGCTTTTAGCTCCACGGAGGCGGCGTTCTTCGCACTCATTGGCTGATTATCTCTCGCGGCGTGTTCAGGTACACTCGTTCCATTATTTAGCACGATGCATTATAATTTTGTTGGGTGACCACTCGCGACACACATGCCGCCCCGCACTAGGCCACGCACACGGGGATCCGCTCCCAAGCGGAAGAGGACCGATGATCCCGGTCCCTCTGCCCCTAGGGAGTACTCTCCTCCACCTAGTCCACCTCTGTAACGACTGCTTTTCGTGTATCTGGATTTAATATAATATAATATATGTTTTGGTGGATTTTCTCCTCTTGTGTGGTTTTCGTCTCCGTAGTTTTCATTTTCGATCGATTCGTCGTATTTTCTCGATTCTTCCTTAGGATTGTCGATTTCGAAGTATGTCACTCGTGACGGACTTCATAACGGTCGTATCTAACTATTAGATCAAGCCTAGGAGTCTTAGGAATCGATCCCGGGGCCCCGCGCTCCGTATCGGTACCTTTCTGTGCTCATTAGCCGGTGTAAGAAGGGCCACCGACCGACTAGATGACGATCCAGTCGGTCGGCAATCCTACTTGGACCGACTAGTTTGCTTTCTAAATTTCTCAGGAGTTACTGTTTATCGTTAGTCGGTCTAAGAACGTTGGTTGACCGACTAGGTTGCAAACTAGTCGGTCAGCAATGCTTCTTGAACCGACTAACTCATCATATTATTTTTGTATCAGTTACTGTTTACTCTTAGTCGGTCTAAGAACGTTCATCGACCGACTAGATGCCAAACTAGTCGGTCAGTACTTGTTCATGGACCGACTACCTCTAGGATCCTATTTTCGTTCAGGAGTTACTGTTTGCACTTAGTCGGTCTGCGTTGGTCGACCGACCGACTAGTTGCCAAACTAGTCGGTCAGTGGTTGCTCTTTGACCGACTAACCAGTGTTAAAACCCTAATTTCTGGGCAGCCGCCAGCCCAACCTATTTATACCCAACCCAAACGACTTCTTCTTCTCCAACACGACCCAAAACCCTAAAATCCTCCCCCTTCAGCCCCCATCTTCCTCCAAGCTTCATTTCTCCATTCCAAGCCCTAAATCCATCATCCAATCCATCCATTCACCCTATCTACCTCTCACAATCCCCAAAATCTCACCAAAATCCATCAAATCCCCAAAATCCCCCAAAACCCTAGTTTCTCCAACCTTCCCCAATCCTTTCCAGATCTGGTCCTAGGGTTCCCCGGAGTGTTTCTTCCGCCTCCTCTTGGTAAGAAATCGATCTACCGTTGTTTTCTTATCCTATTGTAATTTTTTTATGAAACCCTAATAAAATACTTGTGTTTTGATGATTGTTCCCCATAACAGCGATTCCCCGTAAGCTAGCATCCGCGGAAATGAACTTTCGTAACCGTCATCCCCGGTGATAGGCAAGTGAAACTTGCATCTCTTGGTTTAGGCCATGTCTTAGGCCATTTCCCTTGCTTTAGCGTAAAAGAGACTAAACGGTGAAAGGATAGCCGTTTAGACGCCATTGACCTAGCTTGACAACGAAGCTTGGTCCGTCACCCTCCTCATGCTCATATGTCACGTTTAAATTCCATTAACGGTACGCAATTATCTGTTCATGGCATTGCATAGTGATTATTTATCGTGATTGCGTAGCACACGCTACAATCCCATGTTTCCTGGCTCGTGTTCCAGAAGCGAGCCCTGTAGTTGGAAACCCCAACGCTCGAATGTCAACACACACTTATTTTCCTGGCTCGTGACCAGAAGCGAGCATAATGAGTTGGAAACCCCAACGCTCGTCACATGTGGGTGGGGTAAGAGATAAGCGGACTGAGCCCGAGTGGCTTGATCAGCCACTCCGGCCAGCAGGTGAAGTCTCTAGTGTTTCAGTGTTGATAGTGATAGATATAAACGAGCTGGCCAGTAAGTGGACTCTTTATGCACTAAGTGTTAAGTGTTAAGTGTTAAGTGTTACGTGCTAAGTGATAAGTGATAAGTGATAAGTGATAAGTGATTAGTGATTAGTGAATTGGTAGCTTTTGCTACACCGTGCATGCTTGTCACTCTTTCAAACTGTTGCATCATATTCAACTGTCATGCCATTGTTTAACAATTAAATGCTAGGTTGTTAGTCACTTTCAGTTTCCTTGCCCAAGTCTTTTTAGACTTGCTGACATGTGCCCATCTCTCTTTTGGGTGACGCATGTTAGACCTTGAGCCTGAGTTGCCAGTTGAGGGTGAGGTGTTTGCGGACGCCGATCTTGAGTCCGTGTTGGACGGGGAGTACGTGGACACTGGGGACCAGTCCTAGTGTCTCCGTTGTGTTTTATTTTTGTTAGACAGTTGTTTTGTTATCGGTGCGTGGAACCTATACTTGTTTATGTCGTTGCTTTTGTTTGGCCTTGTTCTGGGCCCTTAGACTCTTTCTTTTAGCCTGGTGGCTTTTTTGTGATGTTGGATATTTTGTGGACAAACTTTGAGATTGGTATTTCATATCCGTCTCATACTATTATTATTGTTGTTGTTGTTTCGATTGCAATTACAGGGACCTGCTTATACTAAATTGACGCTTATCGGGTTTGGGGCTTCATCGCTCCACTCCCGTGCGGACCTTTCACGTCTCGCCTCCATTTTAGGGAAGCGGGTCGTGACAGGTTTTAGTGGTGGCCCATGCAGGTCTCCTCTGTAATTGCGATTATCGGGATAACAATAATAATGCAAGATTGTCCAACAAATAAGTTCGACATCTGAGCCCTAAGCTGTGAGTCTAATTGTTTCGTTTTCTGCGTCATTAGATGGCAGGAAGGCGAATCACCTGTGGTGGTGGTAGTGGTGCGCCCCCTCATGACGAGGAGCCTGAGCGGGAGCCCACTAATGGAGAGATGATGCGGATGATGTTGCAGATGATGCAAGTTCAGCAGGGTGTGCTTCTGCAGGTGCAGAATGCTCCGGTGACTCGAGCTGCTCGGGTGGTGGAAGCCCCTCGCCCTGAGCCCGGGGCGAAGCAGTTCCGAGAGCTGGGTCCTGCGTATTTTGATGGAACCGAAGGTCCACTAGCTGCTGATGAATGGATGAGGAATATCGAGGACAATCTGAAGATGTCCAAGGTCAACGAAGTTAGTTGGGTTGACTTGGCGAAGCGCCAGCTGAAGGATAACTCCAGGAATTGGTGGGATGCGGAAGAAAAGATGTTGGTAGAGCCGATCGTCTGGGCTACCTTCAAGGCCAGATTTGATGGTGAGTTCTTCCCGAAGGCTGCCAGGGAAGAGATGCTGCAGCGTTTTATCGATCTGAAGCAGGGGAACTCGTCGGTGGACATGTACCACCAGGAGTTCATGAGGCTTAGTCGGTTTGCGCCGAAGATGGTGCAGGACGCTGAGGAGAGGGCTCAGAGGTTTCTGCAGGGGCTTGCTTCAGAGCTCCAGAGCTTTGTGACCTCTTCTGACCGGGAATCTTATCAGAAGGTTTTGGTCGCTGCTAAGAGGCAGGAGCTGCTTGTGAACCAGAGGAAGGGGTCTGTTGTTGGTGCTGTGAGGAGGCCTGTGGAGCAGGCGAGAGCTGTGGTTAGGCCTGGATTCAGGCCGAACCCGCCTGTTCAGTTTAAGAGGCCAGGAGGGCCCGTTCGAAGGACTTGCAATTTCTGTGGCAAGGAGGGCCATATCAAGGAATCATGTAGGAAGTTCTTGGGGCAATGTATTATCTGTGGAGATCCCGCCCATGCTATCCGGGAGTGCCCGAGGTTGAGGCAACCTTGGAGGACACCTATTGCTGCCCCGCCGTTGCAGCAGAGAGCCCCGGTGCCCGCTGGTCGTGGGGTGCCCCTCGTTCCGCAGGGGCAGGCTTTTCGGCAGGCCGCTCCGCCGAGGAGGCAGGCATTTCTGATGACTGAGGAGGAGGTTTTGGCCATGGATGAGGTCATTGCAGGTAACTTTCGATCTAGATTGTTCCTTCCTTAATTAATTGATTGTTAAATTATGTGAATGCTTGTGTATGGTGTTGCTAGAATAAGATTTGATCGATTAGACTGTTTGTTAGGTGTGGTTTTGGTTTGCACGTTCCCTGCCCGAGTCCTCTTTGACTCAGGTGCGTCAATGTGCATTTTGGCCCAGAGCTTCGTGGAGAAGCATTCCTTGTCGACGTCCCCTCTCTCCCAGAGTTGGAATATTGTCACAGGGAATGGAGTAGTCACGGTGCATCGTGGGTGCAGTCCTTGCTCTGTGGTGGTTTGTGGACATGAGCTTTATGCTGATTTTATTGTCCACAACATCACCAACTACGATGCGGTCCTTGGGATGGATTGGCTTGCGAGCTTCTATGCTACGATCGACTGCAGGAGGAAGAAGGTGGTGTTCGAGATTCCCGGACATCCAGTGTTCGAGTTCAGTCGTGGTAGCCGTTCGCTTGGTCCTGTCAGATTTCGGGCCAGGCCGGTGGAGGCTGTGGCTATGCAGATGGAGCTGGAGTGGCCAGCTGTGGTGCGTGATTTTGGCGACATCTTCCCCGAGGAGATGTCTGGTTTGCCGCCTGATCGAGCTTTGGAATTTTCTATCGATCTTGTTCCAGGTGCGTAGCTGATTTCGAAGGCGCCGTATCGTATGGCACCTGCTGAGTTGGAAGAGTTGCGGAAGCAGTTGGATGAGCTGTTGCAGAAGGGTTATATTAATCCTAGTGTGTCTCCGTGGGGAGCACCGGTGTTGCTGGTTAAGAAGAAGGATGGTTCGCGTCGCATGTGCGTGGATTATCGGGAGTTGAATGCGGTGACCGTTAAGAATAAATACCCGTTGCCTCGCATCGATGATATTTTTGATCAGCTTGGAGGTTCGAGGGTGTTTTCTAAATTGGATTTGAGGAGTGGTTACCATCAGTTGAGGGTGAAGAGGGATGATGTTCCGAAGACAGCGTTCAGGACGAAGTATGGACACTATGAGTTTGTGGTTATGCCTTTCGGCGTAACTAACGCGCCCGCAGTTTTCATGAATCTGATGAACCTGATTTTCTACGACTTTTTGGATAAGTTTGTCGTTATCTTCATCGACGTCATTCTGATCTATTCGAAGTCGGAGGAAGAGCATGCCTCGCACTTGAGGACGGTATTGGAGGTTTTGAGGAAGCATCGGTTGTATGCTAAGTTTTCGAAGTGCGAGTTTTGGCTGGATAGAGTTGCTTTTCTCGGGCATGTGGTGACTGGAGATGGTATTTCAGTGGATCCCGAGAAGATTCGGGCCATCAGGGAGTGGCCTGTTCCGTCGTCAGCGTCTGAGATTCGGAGTTTCCTTGGACTTGCTGGTTACTATCGGCGATTCATTAAGGACTTTTCCAGTATTGCTGAGCCGATGACCAGGTTGACGCGTAAGGATGTTGCTTATGTTTGGTCGGGTGATTGCGAGAGTGCTTTTGGTGTTCTGAAGGAGAGGTTGACGAGTGCCCCTATTCTTGTCGTGCCAGACCGCAGCGGTGGATTTGAGATCTTTTGCGATGCTTCTGGCAAGGGTCTCGGTTGTGTGTTGCATCAGCACGGGCATGTTGTGGCGTATGCGTCTCGTCAGCTTAAGGTTCATGAGAAGAATTATCCGACGCATGATTTGGAGTTGGCTGCCGTTGTGTTTGCTCTTAAGATTTGGAGGCACTTCTTGCTGAGTGAGAAAGTGAAGATTTTCACCGATCACAAAAGCTTGAAGTACATTTTCACTCAGAAGGAGCTCAACATGCGACAGCGTCGATGGTTGGAGCTTATGGCGGATTATGATATTGATTTGCAATATCACCCTGGCAAGGTGAATGTGGTTCCAGATGCTTTGAGTAGGCTTCCAGCGGTGATGATTTTGACCTCGCAGTGGAGATTGCAGCAGGATTTTTGCGAGTCTGGCGTGGAGATTGTTCTTCCTGGGGAGGCTTCTTCGTTGATATACATGCAGGTGCAGTCGACGATCGTGGATCGGATTAAGGCCGGCCAGGCTGAGGATCCGAAGCTGGTGAGGATTCGGGAGCAGGTGGAAGCCGGTCTGCGGACTGACTTTTTGATTCATGAGGATGGCTCGCTGAGGTTTGGAGCCAGGTTGTGTGTGCCTGCTGGGGATATCAGAGAGGAATTGATGGTGGAGGCACACAGTTCGCCGTATTCTGTGCATCCTGGTGGCACCAAGATGTACCAGGATCTTCGTCTGAATTATTGGTGGCATGGTATGAAGAGGAGTGTGGCTCGGAGTGTAGCCAAGTGCTTGGTTTGCCAGCAAGTGAAGGCGGAGCATCAGCGTTCGGCCGGGTTGCTACAACCGCTTCCGATTCCGGAGTGGAAGTGGCAGCACATCACTATGGATTTCGTGACTGGACTGCCTCGGAGTCCGAAGCAGAATGACGCGATTTGGGTGATCATAGATCGATTGACCAAATCTGCGCACTTTATTCCGTTCCGAGTGGGACAGTCCACTGAGACGCTAGCGAGGAGATATATGGAGGTAAAATTCTTTTACTCTCCGTTTTATTTCCTTTTCCTAGTTTAGATAGTGATGTAACGTGAATCGTGCAGGAGATTGTGCGACTTCATGGAGTCCCCGTGAGTATCGTGTCTGACAGAGACACGAGGTTCACATCTCAGTTCTGGCAGAGTTTGCAGAAGAGCTTGGGTACGCGTCTGAGTTTCAGCACGGCGTACCATCCGCAGACGGATGGCCAGTCCGAGAGGACGATTCAGATTTTGGAAGACATGCTGAGGGCGTGCATGTTGGATTTCAAGGGTTCGTGGGAGGACCATCTGCATCTGGTAGAGTTTTCCTACAACAACAGCTTCCAGGCGAGTATTGGCATGGCGCCTTTCGCCGCTCTTTATGGGAGGAAATGTCGATCGCCATTGAGTTGGGATGACGTTGGAGATCGGGAGTTGTTGGGACCTGAGATGATCGTGGAGGCCGTGGATATCGTCAGGAATATTCGGGAGAGGTTGAGAATTGCTCAGGACCGTTTAAGCATTGGGCGGATGCTAAACGTCGTCCTTTGGAGTTTCAGCCGGGCGACCATGTGTTCTTGAAGATTTCCCCGAATCGTGGTGTGATTCGTTTCGGGAAGCGTGGAAAGTTGAGCCGCGATACATTGGACCGTTTGACGTTTTGGAGAGGGTTGGCGAGGTAGCTTATCGCTTGGCCTTGCCGCCGTCTTTGGAAGGAGTTCACAATGTTTTCCATGTGTCGCAGCTTCGTCGATACATTAGCTATCCGTCTCATGCGGTGGATTTTTCGGAGATTACAGTTCGCCCCGATATGACGTATGACCAGCCTCCAGTGCAGATTCTGGACAGGCGTCAGAAATCGCTTCGGAACAATATTGTCAATCTTGTGAGGGTGATGTGGCGACACGGCTCACCTGGAGAATCTACTTGGGAGAATGAGGATGAGATGCGAGAGCGTTTCCCACTTTTGTTTCCGGACTCGTGAGTTTTTGGAAATTCCGAGGACGGAATTTTTCTTAAGTTGGGGAGGATGTAACGACTGCTTTTCGTGTATCTGGATTTAATATAATATAATATATGTTTTGGTGGATTTTCTCCTCTTGTGTGGTTTTCGTCTCCGTAGTTTTCATTTTCGATCGATTCGTCGTATTTTCTCGATTCTTCCTTAGGATTGTCGATTTCGAAGTATGTCACTCGTGACGGACTTCATAACGGTCGTATCTAACTATTAGATCAAGCCTAGGAGTCTTAGGAATCGATCCCGGGGCCCCGCGCTCTGTATCGGTACCTTTCTGTGCTCATTAGCCGGTGTAAGAAGGGCCACCGACCGACTAGATGACGATCCAGTCGGTCGGCAATCCTTCTTGGACCGACTAGTTTGCTTTCTAAATTTCTCAGGAGTTACTGTTTATCGTTAGTCGGTCTAAGAACGTTGGTTGACCGACTAGGTTGCAAACTAGTCGGTCAGCAATGCTTCTTGAACCGACTAACTCATCATATTATTTTTGTATCAGTTACTGTTTACTCTTAGTCGGTCTAAGAACGTTCATCGACCGACTAGATGCCAAACTAGTCGGTCAGTACTTGTTCATGGACCGACTAACTCTAGAATCCTATTTTCGTTCAGGAGTTACTGTTTGCACTTAGTCGGTCTGCGTTGGTCGACCGACCGACTAGTTGCCAAACTAGTCGGTCAGTGGTTGCTCTTTGACCGACTAACCAGTGTTAAAACCCTAATTTCTGGGCAGCCGCCGGCCCAACCTATTTATACCCAACCCAAACGACTTCTTCTTCTCCAACACGACCCAAAACCCTAAAATCCTCCCCCTTCAGCCCCCATCTTCCTCCAAGCTTCATTTCTCCATTCCAAGCCCTAAATCCATCATCCAATCCATCCATTCACCCTATCTACCTCTCACAATCCCCAAAATCTCACCAAAATCCATCAAATCCCCAAAATCCCCCAAAACCCTAGTTTCTCCAACCTTCCCCAATCCTTTCCAGATCTGGTCCTAGGGTTCCCCGGAGTGTTTCTTCCGCTTCCTCTCGGTAAGAAATCGATCTACTGTTGTTTTCTTATCCTATTGTAATTTTTTTATGAAACCCTAATAAAATACTTGTGTTTTGATGATTGTTCCCCATAACAGCGATTCCCCGTAAGCTAGCATCCGCGGAAACGAACTTTCGTAACCGTCATCCCCGGTGATAGGCAAGTGAAACTTGCATCTCTTGGTTTAGGCCATGTCTTAGGCCATTTCCCTTGCTTTAGCGTAAAAGAGACTAAACGGTGAAAGGATAGCCGTTTAGACGCCATTGACCTAGCTTGACAACGAAGCTTGGTCCGTCACCCTCCTCATGCTCATATGTCACGTTTAAATTCCATTAACGGTACGCAATTATCTGTTCATGGCATTGCATAGTGATTATTTATCGTGATTGCGTAGCACACGCTACAATCCCATGTTTCCTGGCTCGTGTTCCAGAAGCGAGCCCTGTAGTTGGAAACCCCAACGCTCGAATGTCAACACACACTTATTTTCCTGGCTCGTGACCAGAAGCGAGCATAATGAGTTGGAAACCCCAACGCTCGTCACATGTGGGTGGGGTAAGAGATAAGCGGACTGAGCCCGAGTGGCTTGATCAGCCACTCCGGCCAGCAGGTGAAGTCTCTAGTGTTTCAGTGTTGATAGTGATAGAGATAAACGAGCTGGCCAGTAAGTGGACTCTCTATGCACTAAGTGTTAAGTGTTAAGTGTTAAGTGTTACGTGCTAAGTGATAAGTGATAAGTGATAAGTGATAAGTGATTAGTGATTAGTGAATTGGTAGCTTTTGCTACACCGTGCATGCTTGTCACTCTTTCAAACTGTTGCATCATATTCAACTGTCATGCCATTGTTTAACAATTAAATGCTAGGTTGTTAGTCACTTTCAGTTTCCTTGCCCAAGTCTTTTTAGACTTGCTGACATGTGCCCCTCTCTCTTTTGGGTGACGCATGTTAGACCTTGAGCCTGAGTTGCCAGCTGAGGGTGAGGTGTTTGCGGAAGCCGAGCTTGAGCCCGTGTTGGACGGGGAGTACGTGGACACTGGGGACCAGTCCTAGTGTCTCCGTTGTGTTTTATTTTTGTTAGACAGTTGTTTTGTTATCGGTGCGTGGCACCTATACTTGTTTATGTCGTTGCTTTTGTTTGGCCTTGTTCTGGGCCCTTAGACTCTTTCTTTTAGCCTGGTGGCTTTTCTGTGATGTTGGATATTTTGTGGACAAACTTTGAGATTGGTATTTCATATCCGTCTCATACTATTATTATTGTTGTTGTTGTTTCGATTGCAATTACAGGGACCTGCTTATACTAAATTGACGCTTATCGGGTTTGGGGCTTCACCGCTCCACTCCCGTGCGGACCTTTCACGTCTCGCCTCCATTTTAGGGAAGCGGGTCGTGACAACCTCCATCCACACAGCCTCTTCCCGCTGATCCCATCCATGCACAGCCACCACCAGCTCCCACCGTCGGGCCGCTGGGGATCACGTTCAGAGACGACGCACAGCGCGTCTGATTTGAGCGTATCGTCCAACGCTCGATAGTGCCCTCTAGGTTCGCACACTTAGCAGACCTTGATCGCCTAGGGGTACTAGAGGGGCTACTCATGTTGTACGACAACGTGGGTTGGCGTGACTTTTTGTCAGTGTCGGTGGCCACCTTCATCCGTCCGACACTTGAGGTTCTTAGCTCGATTGCCCGGACCAATGAGGGATGCTCCTTCCGACTCATAGATCTAGAGCGTCAGATCACTCTTGATATGCTTCGAGCATTCTTTCAGTGGCCCGTAGTCTCTGAGCCTGACCGCGCCTACGCCCCCACGCACATCCCACCGCCGTCGTTCGACTCACATGCCTTTTGGACCCGGATCACGGGTTCACCACTTGCCTTTGACCCTAGTAGGGCCAAGGCCTCAGCTATAGTCCACCCCTGCCTCCGCATAGCACAGCGCCTTATGGCTACCACCTTTCTTGCGCGGTACGAGCCTGGGACGATGTCTACGCCAGAGCTCTATATTCTCTACGCGATGACTCGCCCCAAAGTTCAGGATAGAGGTAGTGATGCAATGGTCCCCGCTGTTGAGATTGATATCGCTAGCTAGTTTTTGGACCGCATCATGGTATCGGTGAGCACTCGCTCACCGATCTGTTACGACGGCCTGATCACCCTACTGGCCCTGATGACCGGCGAGGACCTTCCAGACGACTTGCGTCGACCTTCGGGCCCCACTTCACTTTCGATAGATGTTATGGCTCGGATGAAGATGCTTCGTCCCCACGGCCAGCACCACTGGGTATGGTTGCACGGTCCCTTTAGTGCCGATTACATGGTTCTCTCGAGCCCTGCTCGGACACATATAGGACCGGCACACGGGGACTGGCTTCCGGCGATGGATCTCCTGATCCCCGCCGCCTACGTGCTTGAGGCCGTGGGAGCTGAGCAGGCACCCGTCGACCCCGTGATCCCTCAGCCTGAGCCTGCATTGTCTGCACCTCCCGACACCTCTGTCCACACTTCTGTCAGTGTCGGGAGTACCCTTGCTGAGTCGTCCACCACGTCCACCACCACCACCACTGCTATGCCTATCTCGGTTGAGCCTATTTCCACACTTCTTCCCGAGCGTCCACCCACCATCCTAGAGAGCGGTGAGTCTTCCTTCTCGGCCGTCGTGGATACCCTGTCTAGTTTACTGTCCGCTGGGGTGTCACCTTATGGTCTCTACACCTCCTCCCCAGTGGTCGACCCTTCTGTCTCCACCGCAGCCGTCTTTTTGGAGAGTGTCGTGACATCTGTCCCCATTTCTGCATCACCGACCTCTGCCGCTGCCTCGTCGCCCCTTTTGACTTCCACTGCTGCTGCTTCCAACTCGTACCAGCCTGCGTCCCAGCCTCACATTGAGGCTGGGCATCCACTAGTGAGCACAGCACCTTTTCCGCACATACCTGCTGGCCCGATTATTTACACCGCCCGTGTCCGACAGCCCCGTCCTTCACAGCCTAGACATGTGCGTCCCTCTGCACCACCTCCCCCGACACTCTACTTCAGAGCATTCGTGCTCTTGAGGGGGCGGTGAGTGGACTCAGATGCGACTTTAGGGCTCTGTCTGCCACAATCTCCACCGTGCAGTCTCGCGTCGAGCTACTTCCTAGTATTCAAGCTTGCCTGACTCAGATTCTCGCGCGACTGCCACCACTTCCACCACCCACCCAGCAGCTGCCACGTTCACCCCCACCTCCACCTCTACCTCCGCCACATGACGAAGATGGTGCGGCACCACCAGCTTAGGCACACTCTTGATGTCATTGATATTTTTGTCGTTATGCTACCCATTTTCTCCTGGTCCTGGAGATTTTTTGCCCCCCTCCTCCACTCACTGTTTTGGTCCCTGTTTTGTCATATCATTTTATATCTTTTTTGGGAGAGAGGGAGAGTATTTTTGGTGACACACTCTTATCTGCATCACTCTGATCTTTGCATGCATCACATCAGCATCATATTCTCATTTTGTTTTTCTTTCTTTCTTTCATCACGCATGCACCCTCACCCACCCCACCCATTACACGTCTCTCGGTGTGCCACCTTTGCACGTTGAGGACACTGTGCACTTTAGCTTGGGGGAGTAAGTTCTCACACTTTTTACTTTTATCACCTTTATTTTTAGTTTTTCCATGCTTTTTCCGCTTTTGCACCCATTTTTCATCACTTTTTCATTTTTTACCATGCATCACGTTTTTCTTATTTTCTTTGTGTGCTGCATTGTAAATAGTTCTGTTTTCTTTTATCTTTATTTCTTTCATCTTTTGCTAGAGATGATTTTCCTGTGATGACGATGACGTGGTGTTAGCTTTTCTCTATATGCATGCTAATTTTGTAATGTCATAGCTTTTGTTTCTGATATCATATGCTATGTTCTGCTTTGCATTTAGAAATAGTAACCCACTCTTTTTCCGTATGAAAATGGATGAAATTCTATTATTAGCTGATGTCTGATGATTCATATGTATGCTATCGTAGAAAACGCACCAAGCTTCACGCATTGATTGCTTATATCTAGATTACTGCTTTCTTTTCTTATATCACTTCTTATTGCATGATTTGTACACTTCACTTCAGGTTGATTGAATGATTGCTAGCAATGATATATATGGACTAGTTTGCTTTTTGAAATTAAACTGAGTAAATTAAATTACCCTGCTGAAGTTGTCATGCACATCCTATAGAGTGAACCGAGAGTTACATTTATTTCTTTCTCCACATATCTTGAACATTATTTCTCTATTTTAAATTCATTGGTGAATCTCTCCTTAGCAATTCTATTATTGGCATTCCCCCCCCCCCCCCCCCCCCCGTTATTATATCCCATGCTCCAAATTCCCCAAAACCAAAAAGAAAAATACTTGTATATCCTTCTCTTTTAATTTGGGATCATTTGTGTATATATGTTAAACAAAGGAAAGAAAAAGAAAAAGATTTGAGAAAAGGAAAAGAAAAGAGAAAAGAAGTTCAATATTGATCCCATCTCATACCCTTTCTCTCTTTCTTCCCTCTTTTTGTTTTTATTTTTATTTTTTTTACTTTTGGAGCTTCAAAAGAAATGGGGAATGTAAATATTGATTTGTTTATGCCACCACGCTTATGGATAAGCTTGGGGGAGAGGATCCAATGATGTGTGAGAGATTGACTACCTGACGGTGCATGACAACCTAGGCTAAGTAATATTTTATACTCGGTGAGATTGCTAAAGTTTCACAAAATCCAGAAATCAACGCTTGGCATTCATTTCATGAAAACCACACTTTTCTATTCTTACTACTCTATTGTGTGATATCTCTTATACTCCTCTTAGAAAGCATTCAATTGAAAAGTGTGTGATCTATGATTATGTATACCGCTTTAAATGCTTCAGACGATGTTAATCCTAGAATGATTCCATTTTTCATGCTATATTGATATTCTCGGGTTTTCTATTTCAAATGCACCATTATACTATTATATCGAGATAAAAGTCTTTGACATGTGTTTTATATTCGATGCGTGTTATATGAGTAAGCAAACCCCACGTCCTGAGAAAAATGATCTAGCACTTCCTTCTTCGTTTTCTATTTTGTTTTTCATTTTTCATTTTTCATTTTTCCATCGTTTCCATTATCTTTATCCACCGGGTTCGCTTTTTACTCATCTTCCTCGAGGACGAGTAAGAGGTAAGCTTGGGAGATTTTGATCACTCCATATTTTACACCTTTTTTCTGCATGTTTGCATGCCATTTTGATCGCTCATATTGCGTTTTTCACGATTATTCGACAATATTGCAATGCTTTTCACGATTTCTTGTTTTTGTCGTATTTCAGGAGATTTGGAGCGATTTGGAGTGATTTTGAGATGCACCCACTCCGGAGTGTCACCCATGACTCTTTCGAGGGATATTCTACGATGGAAGAGGAGTGGAAGAAGAAAGAACATCATAGGAGCGACGAGGAAGTGAAAATACGAAGATTGGGCATTTTCAGCATGCCACTCGGCCGAGTGAAGGGGTCACTCGGCCGAGCATCGACAGCACGCTCGGCCGGCCAGATCTGACACGCAAAAGACTGAGTATCAGCGTGCACTCGGCCGAGCATCGCCTGCCCACTTGGTCGAGCACGGAGACACCACTCGCCCGAGTGGCATCAGAACGACGGCAGAAGAAAAGACGAACTTACTGTAATCCGTCAGTAAACTCCTAGGTCCGACTCGGCCGAGTGAAGGAATCCCTTTGGCCGAGTGAAGAAAGTCACTCGGCCGAGTGACTCCCGAGGAGCCGACCCCCAAACTTCCCAGTTCTCTGGAATCCGTCAGGGTCCGTCACTCGGCCGAGTGACATTTGTCACTCGGCCGAGTGAGCTGCGCTGCCTGTAGCGTAAAGTGCGATTTTCAAGCTACGCAGGGGCATTTTTGTCACAGTTTTTTGGGCAATTTTGGGGGGTATTTAACCCCAGTTTTTAACCTAGTTTAGGAGAGCTTTTTCATACTTTTGGCAGCCCTTTTTAGAGTACGTTTTAGGAGATTAGATTTGGTTCTTTGGAGAGAGATTAAAGTGTTATTTTGTTGGATGCTCTTGGATCTTCATTGGTTTGTCTCTCTTTCTATCAAAAACCTCATTTTTATTGATATATTGTCTATTGCAATGAATTCTATTGATATTTCTATTGGATTTCTAATGATTTGCATTATGAATTGTGAGTAGTTTTATCGTCTTAGGGCGTAGGGATGAACCCTACGAACCCTATCTCTAATTTGTGATGAATTGGTGAAATTTTTGCTAGAATTGATTAGGGTTAGTTTGGGATTGATTTAATACGAATAGCTAGGGATTCAAACCGATTGGGATTTGCAAGAGATTGGATCCCAAATCGATAGGAAGCCCTAAAAGTTCGAATTGGTTTATAATAGGATTTCTCTAGGATTGGTTTGCAAGAGATTGGACCAATGCTAGGATTTTCGTTTGTAACTCTATACCGATACCCGTTTGCAAGAGATTGGACGGGTAGGAACTATCCCAACCTAGGTCGTAGCTCGAGTTTGCACGAGAGTGGGCTCGAGATATGATTGAACGATGATGTCATCCTTAACGCTAGCTTGTTTATGGTAGGGTTTGCAAGAGATTGGACCCTACCCTAGGTTTGCTATAGACCGGCAATAGCGCGAGAGCGTGAGCTTGGTTCTACATTTAGTTGCAACTAGTTCACCTGAATTTCAAGTCTAGCAATTATGAAACCTACGAATCACAATGACGAGATACGGTCCGTAGCGGGGATTCCCTATCCCTAGGCGTTTTTATTAATTTGATATTTCTTTTATATAATTGAACGACTGTGACCGCTTTATTGCGAACATTTCTCGACTATTCTTATAGCCATGTGAATTGAAGAAGACACTGCCATTTGCCCTCCTCGAGTTCGATACCCACTCGCCGCTACACCGTGCGCTTGCGGTAAGACTAGCGAGTCCCGTCCCGGGTGTGCATCCGGGGCGCGACCATCTGCCGTGCAAGAATCCTATCAAGGTAAGCATAAAAGTATGTGGTCTATATAATCTCAGCCATCTCAGCCTTATTACCTGATCAACAAAGGTAAATACCTGGAAAAAAATATCAGTGGCACAAGAAGATAGAAATAATGATAAAGCAGGTGGAGGGGAAAAAATTTCTCTCTATGTGTTTTTGTTTGTTTTTTTTAAATTTTTTTTAGTTTTAGTTTTTTAACGCAATCTAGTCAACCTAATTGCGGTAAATAGATAATATGGCGGAACACCTCCGTGGCAACGACGCCATAAACTTGATCGGCCCGGAATCAACTCCGAAACGATGTCGTCTAACCTCAAGCGCACGGTATAGTGAAAAGCGGGTATCGAACACGGGAAATTGGTATTATACTACTTATCTACTCCTAGGTTGAGTTAGACTTGCTGGTTTATTGGTGGATATGGAGTATGAAGGGTCGTAATGGTGATGGATGCGAAGGTTGTGTCAGTCAACATCGCAAATAGGGGATTGCACACAAGAAAGAAAAAAATAAATTACAAAAGATTAGGGCTTTAGAAC
Organism: Scilla litardierei; assembly: GCA_030789695.1. Classification (NCBI taxonomy): domain Eukaryota; kingdom Viridiplantae; phylum Streptophyta; class Magnoliopsida; order Asparagales; family Asparagaceae; genus Scilla; species Scilla litardierei. The sequence continues at coordinate 5,736,728 of CM061132.1, forward strand.
TCGTCCCTAGGACCGTCGGATGTCGACGCTAGGCTAGTACTCTTACGTTGCATTAGTTTAATTTGGGATTGTAGCATCTAGGAAGTGAATTCATGTGTCTGGGCATCATGAATCTAACATATCGCATTAACCCCGCTCTCGCAATAGGCGTATACCATACGTGCATTAAGGATCTATAATAATCTCACCACTCTCGTAGTTCGAATGCTCTCAACTCATACCACTCTCGTGGGTTAGAACTTCGAGGTATTTTGGTGGCTCTTATTGACGCAATGGCGGTAGCCGTCAATTAGTTATATAGTTCATCGGTGGATCTCCTCAAGGCACGAGCCGGGCATGGTCACGAGCCTTAGTTGAATTCACTAACTCTCTAATTAGATCCATAGGATATTCCTTAAGCTAATCGATTCCACCGACCGTGGACACGATCTCAGTACGAATTCTCTTAGGGATCTTGCTAGATCAACCAAAATACAATCCCTTTTATATCCAAGGCATCATAAAAATCCAAACTTTGCATCTAAATCCTAAGATCCATGGGCTAATCCCTTAGCCCTAGAAAAGATTACTCAAACATAGCAATATCAATAGATAATATAACGCACAAAGATTTCATTGCATGCATCAAGAATGGATAAACAATAAGAGATCACAAAGAAATAATGATATGTTAGATAATGAGAAGAATGAGTAACCATGGCACAAAGCCATGGTTCTCTATTTATTAAATCAATAGAAGCCCAAAGGCCATAGGATAACCAAAGGTCCCCATTAGTAGGGATAATGGGGAGTAATGGGGGGATAAAGATGAGGGGAGGCCAAAGGCCTCCCTCATTCATAACACTCCCCCTTATCTATCCATTACTTTGGTCTTAGTGTAAATGCTAAGGGGGTGGATACTTCTGAATCCGGAGTAATCATGTTTGCCTCGTTAAAACCTTAGCTGTGGAAAACCCAGTGGGAAAAACCAACAGCTTAAGAAAAAAGAGTGCAACCCACAGGTTACTCCCCCTGATCCATACAAGCCTTATGCTTGTAAGTCTTTAAGCTTTCATTTGAGGTGGACACTTCAGGGTCCAGAGTTAAATGAGGTTGCCTCTTAAAACCTTTGGCTATGGAAAACCCAATGGGAAAACCCATAGCTAAGGGAAAAAGAGTACAACTCTACTATCAACTCCCCCTGATCTGTACAAGCTTCAGGCTTGTAGATCTCCTATGTATCTATACAATCATTTCCTATTCATCTATACATCCATCATGTTTTGAATACAATCATCACTCATCTATACAAGTTTCACTCATATCTAGCTGCTACTGGAAAAACAGTGGCGCTCAGGAGTGATACGCTCTACGAAGTTTGGTAGATGGCTCCACGTATGTATTCCTTCACTCAGTCTTCGTTGTGTCTGTAAGGTACTGCTGGACCTGGATGAGCGTATTTTAGATATGCTTTTTGGATGATGAACCTCTCAGAAGATGTGGACTTTTGGAAGATGATGCGTAGATCTTTAGGAGGTGGCCGGCTATTTGTGCTTAGTCATCGCGATGGTCTGTAAACCTGCATATGCGATATTTATTCCTTGGATGCTGATCCTTGACCCTTAGAAGTTGCGCAGAAGCAGCTTATCCTTGGTCCAGTGGTGCTCTCCAGGGCAGCACTGTATCTGGCTAACAACTTTACTGGAGACGTTCTATCAAAGATACGTGCAGTTGGCCAGATAAAGAAGTGTAACAAGTACACTAGAGCTAGGCTCTTCGGGACCTAGGATGTCCTCCCCCTCTTCCAGCTACTGGAAGGTGTCATACATAAGTATCCATTTTTAATAGGATGCAAGTGAACATCATTCTTCATAAACTCTATGTGTATGAAATATATTAAAGGGTTCCACTACGAAGGGGTTAAATATATAAGCCGAGATAATACCTTGTTATACCTAGGTTTTTCATTTACAAGGTATGCTTAAAGCTATCTGTTATCTAAATGGTCTCTGCAGGAGATCCTATTAGCTTTAAGTTGATCACATATACGACGAATATTACAAATTCTGTCAACGATCTTTCGAAAAAGATACACATGCAGAATATTGCTAAGACCAACTAATGATCTTTGTAGCCTTTATGGAGAAGACGTTTCTACGTCTCTCTTTCATCTCTGGGGGTAGAGTATACCCTTCTGGAAGTTTTATATAGATCTCTATATCTATATTGTCGTATATATATGCAGTCACAATGTCCATGAGCTGCATGTATTGGCTTTTGCAGAGAAGTTTAGGCTTAGTAGGAAAATGATCACATTTCCTTCATTTCAATTTCTTTATGAAATCCGAATTATATTCCACAGGTTTTTACAAATTCAGGTATATGGACTACTGGTCCAAAGACTTTTCTTTTCAAGAGTGAGTCCAGCTCTACTCTTATTGCCTCGTCCCACTTTGGCCATTCTATGCGTTTACGCTATAGAAAAATGGGTAGACGTCATCGTCGTATTCAGCGACGTGAACGGCAATAGCGAAAGCAAAACCGTCGTCGACGACTGTGCTATATATGTCCAGTACCTCTCCAGTACGTACGTAATATAATGATGTTTCTCCTGTTGTTTCCTCTGCAGGGGAAATTAGGAGGGAAGAGGTTGTTGGTCTGAGCTCAGCATCCTGTGGTTGGATCATTTTGATATATCCAGGAATCTTCCTCTTTTGAGAAATTTTATATTTTGAACCTGGCAGACGTCCTCTTTTCAATTAAGGTACGGCCAATTCTGCTGCCGATGGATTGCATCCATCTTTGGGAATGTCAATCCTAGCTGGCGTCTTGGCAACAGGGACGTGTGAACGAACAATCTTCTGGTTGTCCACAAATTTATCCGTCAATTGATGTACTTTAGTCTGAATGTGAAGGATCTTCTGGATCTCAACTTCACACAGAAAAAGTATGCGGATCATAACGAGATGAGGACTTTTGTGTCCCATGATATGGTCTCAGAAGCTTCAGGCTTCTTTAGACTGCATGCCTATTATAATGAGACTTTGCTCATCAAAATCACAGTTATCAAGACTTGGTGATATGGGTACATATATTAGCACATCCAAACACTCTCAAATGAGATATGTTTGGTGGTGAACCATAAGCAAGCGGCATCAGCAATAAGATATGGCCACAAGAGGGCCGTATCGTAATAAGCGATGCGGATGCAGTATGGCGTATCCCTAAAATCCACATGCAACTGGGATTTAACAATGGATATGAAATCCATTGGAGTCTCTTTATCAGAGACTCTTGATAACTCATTCTGAGTATGAACATGCTACATGATGTTCAATTTGAAATGCCAGTTACTTGGCAGTAGTCTTGAAAGACCTGTGTAGTGAATTCACCCACATTATCAGCTTTTGAGAAAGCTAGGATGCGGGTGAACAAAAAGGCATACATAAGACCATCTAGTAGATGCATCTATCAGTACATTGAAGTACTGAAATAGGCCACTTGCAGGGTGAATTGGACCGCAAAGGTCACCATTATTCTCTCAATTAAGCCAAGAGACTCTAATCCTACTTTAAGGAGGGAAGGTCTCTCTATAAGTTTTCCCTTATGACAAAGGGAGACAAGGAAACTCAACCTTTTGAAGAATCTTCAGGTTCTCCAAAGGATTCATGTGATGATGCGTCCATCATCGCTGATTTAGGATGACCAAGTCTATTATGCCAGAGTTGAAAACTCTGGCAATGAAAGGCACTTCTGGTGCTCAGTCAAGTTGGCTTTATATACGATGAATATCTGTAATTATAGGGACCCGATGGGGTCCAATGAAAACATGCGTAGACGGTCTTCTGGCCATCCTCTTGACGAGTTACATAAAGATATTCACTATTTATTATCCACAGTTTCCAAGTTATGTCCGTTTAAACGAAATATACTTGAAACTTGGGAGATTACTCTATGAATTAGGAGAGAAAAATGCATCTTTCAGGCTCGTTGTATGTGGGAGCAATTTAAATGCTTTAACAGTGCATCGATGCACTGTCCACAATATATCACATTTCATCTATATTAATGCAAAGTGGAAATTTATTTGAGTAATTCAAAATAAAGTTCTTTCAGGGCAAACTACAGATGAAGCTATATAGATTTAAATGCATAGATATAAAGATAGGGCTCAATCGAGCAGATCGTCATTCTCGAAGTCTTGCACAATGAACTTGGTAAAAGCTTGAATATCTGTCAGGTTTGTTTCAAGGGGAGGCTTCAGGCTCGCCTGATACAGGTCCTGGAGGTGGCGAGGAGTGCGACAGTTTCTGGACCAATGTCCAGTCATGCCACATCTATAGCATATGTCCTCCCAGTTCTTCTTTGGAATTGGCACTGGAACAGTGTTCTTATTATTCCATGTGAAGTTTTTCTTCCCACTATTGTTGTTGTTGGTCTGGGGAGGTGCTCCTCTTGCTGGCTTTATTACAGCTTTCCCTTTGTTCTTTCTAGCCTTCTTCTTGTTTTTCCACTTCTGGGGATAAACATGGTGGGCTTCAGGGATAGGGGCAGTACGAGCAGGGCGCAAATTATGTGTGGCAAGCAGTAAATCTCTATTCTGCTCTGCCCTAAGAAGGCAAGAGATCAAATCAGAGAACTTCGTGAAGTTGCGTTCACGATACTGCTGCATGAGGATTGCATCTTTCTCGTGAAACGAGGTAAATGTATTTTCCAACATGCGATGCTCAGTCACTTCTTCACCGCACAACTTCAGTCGTGAGGTGATATTATGAAGTGCAGAGTTATACTCAGCAACGGACTTATAGTCCTGAAGTCTGAGGTTTTCCCACTCATAACTGGCACGTGGTAAAATTACATCGACTTGATGTTTATAACGTGCCTCCAGCGCTTGCCACAACTCCAATGGGTCTTCCACCGTTAAGTATTCGGCCTTTAAGGTCCGATCTATGTGTCTCCTGATATAGATAATGGCTTTCGCCTTATCTATGTCGGAGACTACGGTGTGAGAACTGCTAGATGGTTGTGCCACTTCAGGGGCACTGCTAGCAGGTGTCTCGGCCACTGCGGGGGCCAGAATAGAGTGGAGAAGTGTCATTGAACGCAAGTGGAACTTCAGGTCCACTCGCCAGCTGAGATAGTTCTTTCCCGCTGCATCAAGAACTTCGAAATTGACGCTTGCCAATTTTGCCATTTTAATCTATGCAATTTAAATAAGCATGTATTAATAATTAAACATCATGCTAAAAAGAAATAAATAAGAAAAAATGCGGGGATCGGCCAGATACCCAAAACATAAAATGTCCAAAGTCCATATTACAGTCCATAAAGAAGAAAAAGAAAAATACAAGTTGGAAACTCTATTTGGGTCCGAGATAAATGCAATCTCCTCCATCTTCATAGGTAGTAACACCGGTCTTTGGCATAATACATTAATTCCTCACTACAAATTTCTCTCAGAAAAGAAAAAGAAATTACAAAGAGAAGGAATATAATAAAAAGGGTATCTAAAAATTGGCCGATCCCTAAAAACGCATTTTGACTTATTTAAACATCCACGCAGTTATATATGCAACAGGCAAATAATAATAGCGCAGCAAACAGACATTACAAAATTAATCAAGCACAAATATTGGATTAAAAAATTTAATTTAAGTTGAAAGGATTAGTTGGGCCACGGGGAAACGTCATTCATCTTTAGGTAATTAGTTTACTAAAGACAGAGCGGTCTCAGGATCCGTTTAATCAATTTAACTTAAATAAATGTTTTATCCAATGCTTAAGATATTTATTTAAAAGTAGCAGATAAAATATCATAATCCGCAATTCTAGTGGGCTAGAGGTGGGCAGCAGGCCCGGTAGCAATAATAATCATATGAATTTGCAATTCGATTAACTGGGCTGATGGCCCAAATAAGAAGGCAAAATAAATTATTATTCTGATTAGGGCTACAGGCCCATAATCAAAACAAAACTCATCTTAATTGTCATTGTTATGAACTGGGCTTCAGGCCCAATAAACAACATAACTAATTTTTTATTAAGATTTACGCTGCAGGCCCATGGGCTGTAATATTCAAAATTTAATATAACATAAGCCCATTAATTAAAGAATGTCAAAAGCCCCCAAAACCCATCATTTTTTAGATAGTGTCCCTCTCCCATCCCTGTCTATGAAAAACAGCGCGTCCCTGACAGGAAGGGATATTAAGCTGCTGAGCCTTGGTTATCGGCTTTGGTCATATGTTCGGGAAGAAGCTTCTCATGGAAGGCAAGCACCAATTGATCCATTCACCCGAGGAACTTGTAAGCCCTCAGCTTCACAGGGAGTCCCACTTGGGGGAATGGGAAGTGGAAGCATATCTAGAGGTTTCAGAGGGGAGTTTCAGCACTGGCAGATTCTTCCAGGGAAATGTGAAATGTCATCGGTCAAGTCAAATCAATTTTCTATTTTTATATCTCAAGATGGGGGAAATAAAAAGTTCTCTTCAATTTTAGCCCCTGGACGTCATGAAGGAATAAAGAAATTTGGTGACAAAGGAATATCTTCATGGGACTGGAACCTGAGTGGTCAACATTCGACATATCATGATTTGTTCCCCAGGGCATGGACCGTATATGATGGTGAACCAGACCCAGAGCTAAAAATTTCATGTCGACAAAAATCTCCATTTAATTTGATATATTTTTGGCGGGAGGGGGGCGGCGATCGGACACAGAGAGCCCCCTTCGCGGGGTTGTTCTTGGGTATGTTTTTCTCTCTCTCTCTCTTTTTAATTTGATATTAATCGTTTATCAGATTTATACAAGCTTATAGAAAAGCATTGTAAAATCATAGCAAACTCTATATTGTAATTATCTTCGGGATCGAAAAAGTTACCTCTAGATCAAAAATCTAGGGACGATCGTAAAAAATTGAGATCCGTAGATAGTTCCGCTCCCGATACGCTCCAAATAAAAAGCCACGCAAAGCTTCGCCGCAACAAAAGATTCCTTCTCGCGTTATGATCGAATTTTTGAGGGGAGACGTGATGAAAAGCTCAAAGATTTTAGAGCAAACGTGCTAATAATGTGTTAGATAATGAGAAGAATGAGTAACCATGTCACAAAACCATGGTTCTCTATTTATTAAATCAATAGAAGCCCAAAGGCCATAGGATAACCAAAGGTCCCCATTAGTAGGGATAATGGGGAGTAATGGGGGGATAAAGATGAGGGGAGGCCAAAGGCCTCCCTCATTCATATCATGATAGAATTAAAAAGGGCAAAAGAACTTAGCTTCATACAAAGGAGTGGCCTATGGCGTAGTCTAACTCCAAAAGATCATCTCCACGAAATCCTAAGAACAATGAGATCTACCCCCCCCCCCCCCCCCCCCCCCCCCCTAAAAATGTATACAAAAGTCTCTCAAAAATATATCTAAAAAATCTCTCTCCAGTCTCTATCGAGAACCCCCCTGTGACGGCTGCTCAATCTCCCACTCAAAACCCTCGCCAAACAACCCCCTCAAAATCACGATCTGGATGCGACTTACGCTCGGGCCCACGGCGACTCGGTCGAGCACAAAGCTGCTCGGTCGAGTCGTCACAAAGTTTGATACGTCGTCCAAATGTTTGCTCGGGCCGAGTGAGGCCTGCTCGGTCGAGCAGCCCTCCTGCTCGGTCGGATTGCACAGGTTATCGAAGAATTTGAGAAATTGTCGCTCTGTCTACACGGCCCGAGCAGGCATCCACGGTGAAAGAATAGATGTGAATTGTGATGGAAGAAAAGATTATTTTTGTCAAAAGAAGACGGCGGTTAGTGCCGTCGACCACATAGTAAATTGAAAGTATAATTTACATGTTGGATGTTTTAGTAGAAATGAGTGATAACCTCCTGTTATTTTACTGTAATTTCCATTAGAGAGAAAGATACAAGTTAAAAGTAAAACATTAGCCAACCAAACTTCACACTAAAATTTTGGAGCTGAGAAAGACTAAATTGCAGTACAAACCCCAAAAGCAAACAAAAGGCACAACCAATTTTCAAATGTGTTCAAGGGCAACAAAGAACAGGGTGGAGGTTAGTCGGCAGATGGGAACCAGGAGGAGAGACGGGCATGCCCAAGCATATCGGCATCAACCTATCATGTCCAAGTATATTCCATTGTGGTCCCCAATCATGTGCAACTGGCACTTCCGCGCCAAACCACCCACCCACCCACACCCACACCCACAAATATCTGATTGTCATCACAAATATCTTATTGGCGCACAGGCAAAATATCACAAAAAATTGCTTTTCTTTCCATAAAAGTAAATTATCTTCCGCTCATCCCTGCTCCCAGGTTGGCCCACACGCGTAATACCGCAAAAAAATTGCTTTAGTTTCTATAAATAAACCCAATCAACAGCCTCTTCTTCTCATCAGTCATCATACACAGCCGCAATCTCCATTGTCAATGAAATCAAATATTGATATGGATAGCAGCACCCTAAAGGAGTCCTTCAGCAAGGCCGCGTACCCCCATCGAGCGCACCAGCTGAGCGGGGACGGCGTCGTGCTGGACGCCGCGCCACCGGACCCTCGAAAGCTGCCGTCGTCGCACTACAAGGGGGTGGTCCCCCAGCCCAACGGCCGCTGGGGAGCCCAGATCTACGAGAAGCACCACCGCGTGTGGCTGGGCACCTTCGACGCCGAGTCCGAGGCCGCCTCCGCCTACGACGTCGCCGCCTCCAGGTTCCGCGGCCGCGACGCCGTCACCAACTTCGCCCCCGTCGACGACGTGGCCGAGCTCCACTTCATCGGATCCCACTCCAAGGCCGAGGTCGTCGACATGCTGCGCAAGCACACCTACCTCGACGAGCTCCGGCACAGCCAGAGGTACTCCAGCGTCGCCCACATGGCATGCGGCGGCGGCGGCGGCGGAGGAGTTGCCAGAAGCGACAGGGAACAGCTGTTCGAAAAAACGGTGACGCCCAGCGACGTCGGAAAGCTGAACAGACTGGTGATCCCGAAGCAGTACGCTGAGAAGCACTTCCCGCTGAGATCGGGGGGCCTACTTCTGAGCTTTGAGGACGGGTGTGGGAGAGTGTGGAGGTTTAGGTATTCATACTGGAACAGCAGCCAGAGCTACGTTCTTACCAAAGGCTGGAGTCGGTTCGTCAAGGAGAAGGGCCTCAAGGCCGGAGGCGCCGTCGTCTTCCAGCGGTCCACGGGGCCCGAGAGGCAGCTGTACATCGACTGCAAGCCCGGCGTCGTGAAGCCGGCGGTTGCGGCGGCGCCGCAAGCAGATAGACAGGGGCAGGTGATCAGACTGTTCGGAGTGAACATGTTCGAGGTTCCGATCAAGAGGAAGGAGATGGACTTGTTGCCTACAGTTGGAGGATATTTTAATCACAAGAGGCAATGCATAGGATCAGTAGAACGGTAGCATTTGCTCCGAGTTCTTCTCGTTGCTTGTTGTGTAATTACTGTAAGAAACTATGAATTGAAAAAGTTTTCGACGTGAATTAATCATGAAACTGTCACCTATCCCATCAAAATTCATAAGATTTCATGAAACTTTTTAGCTGCTAATGCATTTCAAAATGTTATGTGATCTCATAGGACTCTCCTTTTGTGGTAATTAAAGTATCAGAATTTTTTCCGGCACTCAAACATATGAATTCATGAAACTTTTTAGCTGCTGATGCATTTCAAACTGTTATGGCCTACAATCTCACAAGACTTTCTTTTTGTGGTAATTAAAGTATCAGACTATTTTGATCTACCACCTCCTGCGCACAGCCGCCAAACAAATCATTCATCTGTGGTAATCAAAGCTTTGATGCGGGCGGATATTATTTAAGAAAACGAATGATTTGGACACCGGATCAAATTCTTCTACACAAATTTATATGTTGATAGATGTATGCACCCGAGGCCAATCACATGTAATTGTGTAGAAATAATAATCAAGAAAGACAAAGATTTAACGTGGTTCGGCTATAAAACCTAGCCTACATCCACACAGAGAAGATAGACTTTCTTATTTCAATTGTGTTATAATGAGGAGGGTAGCCGCCAATATTTATAAGGCTAGCAAACCCTAAAAAACAAAAAAGGTAACAACTATGTGCTCATCAAATATCAACCACATATAAAAGGGATCCAACGGATCCTATACTCGCTTCTTTCCAATACTCCCCCTCAAGTTGGTGTGAAAATATCAATAGAGCCCAACTTGGACAATATCTCTTGAAATTTTGAGGCGGATAAACCTTTGGTGAAGATACCAGCCAGTTGTTGATCACTACGAACAAATGGAGTGCATATGACATTGGCTTGTGTATTCTCTCGCACAAAGTGACAATCTACCTCAATGTGTTTAGTTCTTTCATGAAACACAGGATTTGATGCAATATGAAACGCCATTTGATTATCACAAAACATCATTGTAGGTCGAGACGAACCAAAACCTAAATCATTGAGAAGAGCTCGAAGCCAGATTATTTCACTTGTCGTGGAGGCCATAGCACGGTATTCAGCTTCTGCACTTGATCGAGCTACCACATTTTGCTTTTTGCTCTTCCAAGTGACTAAATTTCCACCAACAAATGTGCAATAACCTGTTGTAGATCTTCTATCAACAGGACATCCAGCCCAATCAGCATCAGTATAAGCAGTAATGTCATTATGTCCATTCTTACGCATCCAAATACCTCTTCCAAGTGAACCTTTCAGATACTGTAATATTCTATTAACAGCATTCATATGATTAACAGTAGGAGCATGCATGAATCGGCTTACCAGACTTACAGCATATGAAATATCTGTTGAATATTGGACTCCCCGGATTTGGTTTTGGATGATGAGCAAACATAAATAATTCATGAACTAACAATTTGTGAGCGCAGTATTGGAGATCGTCGCCAATTTCACGAGAATATTCAAAGCGACATCTCAACACTTCCAAAAGCTCATATTCATGCCTAAAGCTTCGTTGAAGCTCTTGCGACGCTTTGGAAAATATGAAGATTCAATCGAAGCTATTGAAGACCGTTTATTAAGGTTTTATTTATAGTCTTTTAGTTTCGATTGATAGAATGTTAAGCCTTGAGTATATCTTACGTTTCTATCTTCATTACGCTCATTTCGTAGCTCTAGGATTCTTGCACAAGTTCACTCTAACTTCCTCGAAGCGTCGCGCTTCGATTCGGACTTTGTTGTGCATGTTAGTTGGTACAAGAACAAGTACTGACCGACTAGATGGTGATCTAGTCGGTCGGCCACTGTTCTTGGACCGACTAGTTTCTGTCAGTTAATTTCTTGGACTTTACTGTTTACAGTTAGTCGGTCTACGTTGACTCACCGACCGACTAGTTTGTGAACTAGTCGGTCAGTGATGCTTCTTTGACCGACTAGTTGTGACTTACTGTTCACTCTAAAATTCTCCTAAGCTACTGTTTACCGTTAGTCGGTCTAAGAACGTTTGATGACCGACTAGTTGACAATCTAGTCGGTCAACTTTTGTTCTTGGACCGACTAAGTCAACTTGCCTTCAGACTATGTTGTTTTGCCTCTTAGTCGGTCTACGTTCATTGGATGACCGACTAGTTGTGAAACTAGTCGGTCAGAAAGTCTTCTTGGACCGACTAGTTTTCTAGGTCTGAAATTCTATCTCTTCTCAGATCTGCTCTTAGTCGGTCCATGCTGTTTGACTGACCGACTAGTTGATGAACTAGTCGGTCAGTGATTGTTCTTTGACCGACTAATTCTCACAGATTTCTATCCGTTGGAGAATGACCTAACTTGTTTTTATGGGACCCTATAAATACGAACCTAGGTCATTTCTATCTTCAACAGAGCTGCCATTAAGAGATTCATTGAGTTCTAAAGAGATAGCCATTCTCCCTCAAATCTAAAGCTCTCTTCCTCACAAGAAACCCATTCTCTCTCATTTCTAGATCTAGAGAGAAGCTTGTTCTTGGTGAGCTCTTCAAGCTATTGCTTGATCCAAGTCTCCAACTCTTCCCTAGGCACCCATTGCTGCTCATTTCCTTGGTGCTAGGGCTTGGTGACTTCATCTTCCTCAAATCCTTCATTCCACCTATTGGGTAAGAAAAACTCAAGGTATAGGATTTTGTGGTAAGAGTTTTTTATTTCATTTAAACTCTTTATATTGCTTATTGGCTCTCTCGGTTGTGAGAGAAGTTTGTGATCCCGGGTTGTGGGATTCACTTTGCCATTGCATGTATGATTTGATCTTGTGAAGGTTTTTCACAAGATATTCATAGTGGAAATCTTGAGTTAGGGTTTCTAACTCAAGTATCTGGAGAGGATCCGGGTGGTTGGGACGTAGGATCACCGGGAACAAGTCGGGGAGACTTGGGTGGATCCGAACCCATTAACATCGTTTGTTTGCTTTGTTAATTTCATTGTTGTCATTCAATTTAAGCTTCCGCAAATTGATTTGGTGGTTGTTTGCAATTTAATTTGGAATTATACGCCTTATTATTTTAAAGTACTATTCACCCCCCCCCCCCCCTCTAGTACTTGTGCAGTAGCTGTTAGGGCATTACATTTGGTATCAGAGCCAGATTCTCAGCTATGTCTGCCAACGACAACAAGACCGTGCGTCCACCTTCCAACTATGACACCTTCAGGAACCGTGAAGGAGCATCTTCCGTGATGGAAGGACATTCCTCTACGAGGCCTCCATTCTTCAACGGTACCAACTACGGGTACTGGAAGTGTCGGATGGAAACCTTCCTCCGAAGTGCATCTTTATGGAGAACTACAATGAAGGAGTATATTGTACCCGAAGAAGAAGATTTTGAGAAATGGACTACCGCGGAGGTCGCCGCGGAGGTAAGCAATGCCAAGGCAATGAACGCCTTGCAATGTGCATTGGAGCCCGAGGATTTCAATAAGATATGCACATGTAAGAGTGCATATCAAATTTGGAACTCCCTCCTCATTCTACATGAAGGGACGAGTAGGGTAAGAGACTCTAAACTCGTAGTCGTAACCAAAGATTACGAAATGTTTCATATGCAACAGGGCGAGAAGATGAAAGAATATTACGCTCGTTTCGTTGACATAATAAACGAGTTAGAGGCCCTCGGCAAGATCTACACTCAAAAGGAGAAGTGCTTAAAGCTTATTGAAGGACTTCCCTCTTCTTGGGAAAAACGTACCTTCGCCATCGAGGAAGGTAATGACATGGACAAATATACCGTAGTTCAACTAATGGGTACTTTGATGTCATATGAGGTACGCAAAGATAGCAAGGTGAAGCTGCAAGAAAAGATGAAGTCATATTTGAACCTAGATGCGCCTAAGAAAAAGGCGATTGCATTCAAGGCGGCTTCATCCACCTCTACCGATGATGAGAACTCGGAAGAAGAAATGGACATGGAATCCATTGCACTCATGGCAAAGAAGTTCAATCGCTTCTTCCGAAAGGGTAACTTCAAACAAAAATCTAAGTTTACATCTACTAACGCCTCTCCACCTTTGTGCTTTAAATGCAATAAGCCAGGACACATCAAAGCGGATTGTCCTCAAAACAAGCAAAAGGAGAAGTGGAAGGCGCCAAAGTATGACAAGTCCAAGAAGTACACAAAAGGAAACAAGAAGGGACTTGTCGGAGCTACCTTCACCGACTCCGAGGATTCCTCAAGCGGAGAGTCGGACGATGAGCACGTGGAGCAAGCACACATGTGTTTCATGGCAAGAGAGGAGCACGATCAAGGATCCTCCTCTTCCGATGATAGTGATGAAGAAAGCGATGAGGTAACGATGGATGATCTTAGGGATGCTAACACTCAACTTTGGTCAAAATATACTAAGTTAGTAAATAGATATACTAAGGTAAAAGATGACCTAGCTAGCATTCAAACATCGCCTAAGACTATCATCACCAACAACGACACCGTTGTTGAAGAGTTAAGAAATGAGATTGTAAATCTCAAATCTAAACTTGAACATGTTAGCATTAAGGATGCGGAAGAACATGAGATAGCGGATTTAACTTCTCAAAACTCGACTTTGAGTATTGAGAACGAGAATCTTAAATCTCGTGTTTATGTGCTCACTTCGCAAATATCCACTTTGGATACTTCCTTGCGTTCTCTCAAAGAGAAATATGAGAACACATTGGGCCGAATCAACGAATTCAACAAGGGTAAAGGCCATTTGGATAATATCCTAAAAGATTTACTTCCGGCCAAACACCACATTGGCTTGGGGTATATGATGGGAAATTCTTCCAAGTCGGTCACTACTTTTGTTAGGCCAACTTCCGAAGCCTCAACGAGTGGGAGCAAACACTCTATTGGTAGTTCATCTACCAATGGTGCTTTCACCTCGTCCACACCCTCTTTCGGAAAGAAACCCACATTGGGTGGACCTCCAAAGAAGGGGCATGCTTTTATGTACACCAATTCCATGCCACGTAGGAACACACGTCCTACTCCACCGTCTCACACGTATGATGATTTTTATGCAACACATTCCCGGGCACGTGCACACCAAGTGAGACACCCTCACGCACGTGTTCCCACACATGCATATGTACACCCACCTCATCATATGAATAATTCTCGTCGTGCACCATTCCATCATGTCCCGTATGCCTATCCACAACATGCATCACGTAGAAATCAACGTCGCATGCATGCACCCAATAGGATGATGGCTCCCAAAGTTTTCACTATTTGGAGCCCAAAGGACACAAGCATGGACGAAAAACAAATATATATGAATGCTTATTTTTCGGATGTTGTGCATAGTAAGAATTATGTGGGGAAGTCTAAGTCCACTTGGACTTGGCTTCCAAAGGTCTAATCCCTTGGACCCAATGACCTTGGGTACCATGATATGGAAGTTTCTATCTTTAGGTACTCAAGGAAAAGAAAAAGGGGAGGAGCAACAAATTTAAATTTAGCTCCAAAGGGAATTGGATACTCGATAGCGGGTGCTCCAAACACATGACGGGTGACGCTCGATTGCTCTCCGGAGTGGTTCCCATTGTGAATGGAAACCGCGTCGTATTTGGAGGCAACGAGAGCGGAACCATCATAGGTGTTGGTAAAGTCGGTAACCCTTCTAAACCCCTAATTAGTGATGTTTATCTTGTTAGTGGTTTAAATCATAATCTCATTTCAATAAGCCAACTTTGTGACAAAGGTTACAAAGTTAGCTTTGCGAAAGGATTGTGTCATATTTTAAGAAAGGATAATGAAAAATTATTATTTTCCGGAACTCGTCGTAAAGACATTTATATTTTGGATCTTCCTAAGTCATATGAACAATGTCTCGTTGCCAACACAAGTGAACAACACTTATGGCATCGACGCTTTGGACATGTGAACTTTGGAACACTATATAAGCTTTCAAAATTGAATTCTATTAAAGGTTTTCCGAAGCTTGTTTTTGAAAAGAAAAGTTTTTGTGATTGTTGTCAACGCGGCAAGCTTCCTAAATCTTCATTTAAACCTAAGAAAAGCATCTCTACAAAACGGCCACTAGAGCTATTACATCTAGATTTATTTGGGCCAACTAGAGTAGCTTCCTTAGGAAATGCAAGGTATGGACTTGTCATCGTAGATGACTATTCAAGATTTACTTGGGTATTTTCATTGTGTAATAAAAATGAAGCTTTTGAAAACTTCACAATTTTTGTTAAGAAAGTACAAAATCTCTTAGGAACCACCATTGTCACTATTCGTAGTGATCATGGAGGTGAATTTGAGAATGAGTCTTTTGAGACATTTTGTGATGAAGTTGGTATTACTCACACCTTCTCTTTCCCTCGTGCACCTCCTCAAAATGGTGTAGTTGAGAGAAAGAATAGGACGCTAGTGGAGTGTGCTCGCACTATGCTTGATGATAGCCAACTTGGCCATCAATTTTGGGCGGAAGCGGTACACACCGCTTGCTATGTGTTTAATAGAATACTTTTGAGGCCCGGCACTAAACAAACTTGTTATGAATTGTTGTTTGGTAGGTTGCCTCAAGTTAAACATTTTCGTGTTTTCGGTTCGAAATGTTTTATTAAGAACACATATGGTTGTTTGGACAAATTCGATCCAAGATCCGATGAGGGGATCTTTGTTGGATACTCTACGCGTAGCAAAGCATACCGGATATTCAACAAACGAACCTCAACGATCGAGGAGTCGCTTCATGTCTCATTTAATGAAGGATTTGTTCCAACTAGAATTTCAAATGATAATGATTCTTTGGATGTTTTATGTGATTCGTTTGATAATTCTAAGTCTAATGATTCTATTGATTCTATTGAGACTAACCCAACTAATGAAGTTGTTGAGAATGTTCCTAGTGATCAAGGTATTCCCAAACGGCTTCATTCGGTTCGTGACCATCCCCATGAGCAAGTCATTGGCAATATCTATGATAGTGTCAAGACGAGATCGCAAGTTCACCACTTCGCAAATTGTGCCTTTGTCTCATCGATAGAGCCAAAGAATATTAATGAAGCATGCAAAGATAGCGCTTGGATCTTAGCCATGGAGGAGGAGCTCATTCAATTCGAGAGGAATGAGGTATGGGAGCTCGTTCCATTGCCATCGAAGAACCACACCGTCATAGGGACAAAGTGGATTTTCAAGAACAAAACCGACGAAAACCAAGTCGTCGTCCGGAACAAAGCTCGGTTAGTAGCTCAAGGCTATCGACAAGAGGAAGGTATTGATTTCGAAGAATCCTTCGCTCCGGTAGCTAGATTAGAATCAATTAGATTACTTTTGTCTTTTGCATGCCATAAGAATTTTAAACTATTTCAAATGGATGTTAAAAGTGCATTTTTAAACGGAGATGTAGTTGAGGAAGTTTACGTTTCTCAACCTCCGGGCTTCATAAATGAAAAATTTCCAAATCACGTTTTTAAACTAAAGAAAGCTCTTTATGGTTTGAGACAAGCTCCTCGAGCTTGGTATGATCGCCTAAAGAATTTTCTTTTGGATTTGAATTTTAAAATGGGCGAAGCCGATTCAACAGTTTTTATTAAGCATGCGAATAATGATATATTATTAGTACAAATTTATGTTGATGATATCATTTTCGGTGCTACTAACTTCACTCTTTGCGAAGAGTTTTCTAATGTTATGAAGGAACAATTTGAGATGAGCCACATGGGCGAGCTCAAATATTTCTTAGGTCTCCAAATTCGCCAAATGAACGATGCAATCTTCATCCACCAAACGAAGTACACGGTGGAGTTGCTAAAGCTATTTGGAATGGAGAATGCCTCCGGGAAAAAGACTCCGATGAGCACGACTACGCATCTTGACAAGGATACGGGCGGTAAGGATGTAGACATTCGTCTATATCGAGGTATGATAGGTAGTTTGCTTTATCTTACCGCAAGTAGGCCCGATATTATGTTTGCCGTATGTATATGTGCTCGTTATCAGTCTCAACCTAAGGAGTCTCACTTAGTAGCGGTAAAGCGTATTTTTCGCTATCTAAGTTACACATTAGATTTTGGATTACTTTATCCGAGATCTAGCACATATGAGTTAGTCTCATATAGTGACGCTGATTATGCGGGATGCAAATCCGACAGGAAAAGTACTAGTGGCACTTGCCATTTTCTAGGAAATTCTCTTGTCTCTTGGTTTTCCAAGAAGCAAAATTCGGTTTCACTTTCAACCAACGAGGCGGAATATATTACCGCCGGTGCCGCTTGTGCCCAGGTTCTTTGGATGAGACACACATTGAAGGATTTTGGTATTCATTGTGATACTAGCCCTATCATGGTGGATAACCAAAGTGCTATTTGTCTTTCAAAGAATCCGGTGCACCATTACCGATCGAAACACATAGATGTCCGACACCATTTCTTAGATGATCATGTTGCTAAAAAGGACATCATTTTAGTGTACGTTGAAACCCAAAAGCAAATCGCCGATATTTTCACAAAACCCCTAAAGGAGGACTCCTTTGTGCGGTTGCGTCGAGAATTGGGGATTATGGGTGAATCCGAGATATAGGATTCATATTTCATTCAATTATCTTGCATGCTTCTATATTTCGCGTTATTTCAATCATGATAGATTTATAGAATTTTTGAGAATTTTATGTGATTTGTTTGAATTTATGATCGAAATCGTATCTCAATGTCTATTTAAGATTTCGACGTTTAATGGGGTAGTTTAGATGAGTATTGAGAGTTTTACGATATATCGTCCAAGTGTTTTGAGGAGAGAACTTGATTATCATTTTTTGGACTTTGTTAGTCGGTATCAGTTCAACCACCAACCGACTAGATGTTCATCTAGTCGGTTAGTAGAAGAACTTACACCGACTAACTCAAGCTTATTGAGTTTCCTTTCCATCTTGAACTCTTTAGTCGGTTCATGCTCAGTGACCGACCGACTAGATTGAGATCTAGTCGGTCAGTAAATGAACACAGACCGACTAAATCTTGTCAGTAACTCTTGGATTTAGCCACTGTTTGCAACTAGTCGGTTCAAGCTCATTGACCGACCGACTAGATCGTGGTCTAGTCGGTCAGTGCTTGAACTGTGACCGACTAGTTGTGCCAGGGGATGTTTGGTCTTTTGCGAAATCGACCGACTTAAACTCAGTTTAGTCGATCGATTTTCATTCTAATCGATCGAAATCTCTTCTCTCTCCGCTCAAAACCCCGACCTCCCTCGA
The DNA here is from genome assembly GCA_030789695.1 of Scilla litardierei. Classification (NCBI taxonomy): domain Eukaryota; kingdom Viridiplantae; phylum Streptophyta; class Magnoliopsida; order Asparagales; family Asparagaceae; genus Scilla; species Scilla litardierei. Next base: position 5,755,358 of record CM061132.1, read on the forward strand.
AACCCTTCGACTTCCGATCGATCTCCGGCCATTTTTCCGGCCATCTCCGTCGATCTCCTCCGTCGGCCCCTCATTCTAGGTGATCTCCTCTCCTCCTAGGGTTAGATTTCATTTCCTAGAGCTAGGGCTTGCTCGGGTTCTTAGGGTTCTTAGGGTTTGTTTATTTTTTTTTCGGCTAGGGCTTCTTCGTTTGATCTCCTTGTCCCGTGTCTTGCTTCGACTATGGCAAGAACACGCATTCCGATCACTCCCTCTAGCCCCTCTCCGATGACCGTTGATCCAATCTCTTCGGATCCCGAGCATCCAAACCCTCCGAAGCGTAGAGCCAAGACCACCCATCCTTCGTCGTCTTCGCCTCCTCTCAAGAAGAAGAGGACGACGACCGCTAAACCTAGAGGTCAACCGAAACCCAAACCCAAGCCTAAGCCCAAGGCCAAAATTCTTGCTTCTGCATCTTCGTTTCATACTCCTACCGATTCCGATACGGAGTATAACCCCGAGACTGAGACTCATAGGGAACCCACTCCTCCTAGTCATCCCGAGTCTAGCACCCACCCTCGTTCGTCTACTCGAAAGCCTAAGGGAAAGGGTCCGATGCCGGTGGGCGGTGTCGATATTTCCTTATGTCGCGATGACCCTTTGTGTCTCGCGGCGTATAACCGTATCGAACATTGCCCGCTGCTTCTGGAGCATTTCGTCCAGTTTAGCGACTTCATAGGGTTAGCTGATCTTCTGTCGTCGTCGGGTCTTCTCGATTACCTTCGATATGACCCGAAGGCGAATCCTCACCCCTACCCTAGATTAGTGAAGCTTTTCTATGCGAATAGGATCCGGGGTCAGTACGATCAGACCCACTCTGTTGAGACGACCGTTTTGGGGACTCCTATAGTCCTCACTGCGGAAATCTTAGGAGAGATTTTGGGTATCTCTTCGTCTGGCCTTCTTCCGTCTGATATTTCGATAGATGATATTTCTTCTCTTGATCAGGCTATGCTTTCAGAGATTTTCCATCAGATCCCTCCTGCCATGATTGGCGTGCCTTCTAAATCTTTCAAGCCTAATGCGTGGGTCCTCAATCTGATTCTGAAGTCGTGCTTGCTTCCCAAGTACGGCTCCTCATCTTTACCTTCCCAGCCATTTTTGAAGCTTATCTATGCGATCTTCATGGGGAGCTCGATTAATTGGGCTCGAATTATACTCGATAAGATTGACTCTTTCGAGTGTATTCGAAAGTCCAATAAATCAGCTCATATCCCATTCCCATGCATGTTGACCCTCGTGTTTCGTCATTTTCGTGTCACATTGCCTCGTGACGATGAGCGTCCCCTCGGTCCTCCCCTGAATGCGACGGCCGTCAAGAAATCTCTTGCGGCTCTTCGTCACGTTCAGAGGACGACACCTTCTGCGTCTGTCCCTGCCTCTGCCAGTGCCTCTGCCACTCCCGTTGCCACCCTTGATGATGTCCTACGGATACTTCGTCGTCACGAGTCCCGCTTGGCTCGTACCGAGGAGGTAGTCTGCCGTATGGCTCGTCAGATGGGTGTTGAGCTTCCTCCTTCCGTGTCTGAGGATGAGGAGTTTGATGAGATGGCTGAGGAGGACATTGAGGAGCTCTGTCGTGCTTCGACTCGTGCCCCCGAGGGCACTTCTGCTGGTACTGCTGCTGCTGGTACTTCCTCTTCGGCTCCTGGAGTTGCCACCTCTTCCGGTGTTCCAGAGCCATCTGCTGCAGTTCTTCAGCCTTCTGAGCCTGCTACTGACCCAGTTTCCGAGCCTGCTCATGTATTTGCTGCTGCTGCTTCTGTCGAGACTCATGCTGCTGTTGCGCCTGTTGCTGAGATCTCGACTCCTGCCCCGACGATTCCATCAGTTGAGACACCTCTTCTCCCTGCAGATCCTGAGTCCACTCCGTCGACTGGACCCACGGACGCTGCAGATCCTGCCTCCTCCTCGTGATCGTCTGTTCCGAGGACTCTCCACTGCATTCTGGATGATATATGTTTAGTGAGAGTGTTTTGGGTTAGGATGGGGTTCAGAGATGCTTTGATGTATTTTTTTTGTGCTTTCTGGTTGTCGGTGTTGGATTTTATGATGATGATGATGTATTTCTTTTTGATGATCTGTAGCGCTTGATATGATGTATCTCATATATTCGATGTGATATTTTCTGGATGTACTCATGTTGTCTCTATATATATATATGTTCATCATCGTTCACTTTGTCTTTTATTCGTTGAATATTCGTTGAATTCATTTTTTGGATGTACTCATGCAAATTTGAATATTCGTTGAATTCATTTGAAATGTTACTTCGTCGCTCGACGCATAAAAACTTGGTTAAATAGATTTAAATTCTATAATTGAATATTAACCAAGAATATTGAATATTGGAGAGTATGTTTCTTTATTCAAGAAATGAATAAACATTTGGTATTTTTGATGATTTTGCTTATCATTGATTTTTATTGATAATGGAAAATTTGGCACACCTTATTTTGATTTCCACAATTTTCCCTTGGTGTCAAGTTGGTCCATTGTCTTTGTCTACGACTCCCGATGTTGGATTTTACATTTCCTAATTGTTGTCGTTATATGCCCCCCATTTTTGGGATAATGCCAAAGGGGGAGAGATAATGATAATAAATAGCGCAAATGAAAATTTAACTCAATTTCCAAGAATCTAGTTTGATATGTTAGATTCAGGGGGAGTTAAGATACATATAAGGATTTTTCAAAATCCGATATTTCAAAAATCAATTCACTCTGTTTATCTTACTCGTCTGCTTGATACAATTCATTTATATTCATTGTGGAATTAACGTATCATCAATGCAGGGGGAGTAAGTATTTTACATTTGTATTATTATCCTTGATTATTATTTATGTTGGTTTGTCATCACCAAAAAGGGGGAGAATGTTGAATATTGGACTCCCCGGATTTGGTTTTGGATGATGAGCAAACATAAATAATTCATGAACTAACAATTTGTGAGCGCAGTATTGGAGATCGTCGCCAATTTCACGAGAATATTCAAAGCGACATCTCAACACTTCCAAAAGCTTATATTCATGCCTAAAGCTTCGTTGAAGCTCTTGCGACGCTTTGGAAAATATGAAGATTCAATCGAAGCTATTGAAGACCGTTTATTAAGGTTTTATTTATAGTCTTTTAGTTTCGATTGATAGAATGTTAAGCCTTGAGTATATCTTACGTTTCTATCTTCATTACGCTCATTTCGTAGCTCTAGGATTCTTGCACAAGTTCACTCTAACTTCCTCGAAGCGTCGCGCTTCGATTCGGACTTTGTTGTGCATGTTAGTTGGTACAAGAACAAGTACTGACCGACTAGATGGTGATCTAGTCGGTCGGCCACTGTTCTTGGACCGACTAGTTTCTGTCAGTTAATTTCTTGGAATTTACTGTTTACAGTTAGTCGGTCTACGTTGACTCACCGACCGACTAGTTTGTGAACTAGTCGGTCAGTGATGCTTCTTTGACCGACTAGTTGTGACTTACTGTTCACTCTAAAATTCTCCTAAGCTACTGTTTACCGTTAGTCGGTCTAAGAACGTTTGATGACCGACTAGTTGACAATCTAGTCGGTCAACTTTTGTTCTTGGACCGACTAAGTCAACTTGCCTTCAGACTATGTTGTTTTGCCTCTTAGTCGGTCTACGTTCATTGGATGACCGACTAGTTGTGAAACTAGTCGGTCAGAAAGTCTTCTTGGACCGACTAGTTTTCTAGGTCTGAAATTCTATCTCTTCTCAGATCTGCTCTTAGTCGGTCCATGCTGTTTGACTGACCGACTAGTTGATGAACTAGTCGGTCAGTGATTGTTCTTTGACCGACTAATTCTCACAGATTTCTATCCGTTGGAGAATGACCTAACTTGTTTTTATGGGACCCTATAAATACGAACCTAGGTCATTTCTATCTTCAACAGAGCTGCCATTAAGAGATTCATTGAGTTCTAAAGAGATAGCCATTCTCCCTCAAATCTAAAGCTCTCTTCCTCACAAGAAACCCATTCTCTCTCATTTCTAGATCTAGAGAGAAGCTTGTTCTTGGTGAGCTCTTCAAGCTATTGCTTGATCCAAGTCTCCAACTCTTCCCTAGGCACCCATTGCTGCTCATTTCCTTGGTGCTAGGGCTTGGTGACTTCATCTTCCTCAAATCCTTCATTCCACCTATTGGGTAAGAAAAACTCAAGGTATAGGATTTTGTGGTAAGAGTTTTTTATTTCATTTAAACTCTTTATATTGCTTATTGGCTCTCTCGGTTGTGAGAGAAGTTTGTGATCCCGGGTTGTGGGATTCACTTTGCCATTGCATGTATGATTTGATCTTGTGAAGGTTTTTCACAAGATATTCATAGTGGAAATCTTGAGTTAGGGTTTCTAACTCAAGTATCTGGAGAGGATCCGGGTGGTTGGGACGTAGGATCACCGGGAACAAGTCGGGGAGACTTGGGTGGATCCGAACCCATTAACATCGTTTGTTTGCTTTGTTAATTTCATTGTTGTCATTCAATTTAAGCTTCCGCAAATTGATTTGGTGGTTGTTTGCAATTTAATTTGGAATTATACGCCTTATTATTTTAAAGTACTATTCACCCCCCCTCTAGTACTTGTGCAGTAGCTGGTAGGGCATTACAATATCCGGGCGAGTAATAGTAAGATAAATCAGTCGGCCAAACAAGCGTTGAAACTTTCCAATATCCGAATATAATTCACCAACAGCATCAAGCTTACCACCACTATCAGTAGGCGTATCTGACGGTTTAACACACATCTTTCCTGTTTCCTTCAATAAGTCAAGAACGTACTTCCTCTGATTAAGAAACATACCTTTATCAGAGTAGGCAACTTCCAACCCAAGAAAATATTTTAATAATCCCAAATCCTTGATAGCAAATCTTCTATGCATCAATGCCTTCAGTCTTGAGATTTCAGCTTGATCATCACCAGTGATCACAATATCATCTACATATACCAAAACGATAATGATGCCTGACTTACTTCTTTTAACAAATAAGGTCGGATCTGCAGCGCTTCTCTTAAGACCATTTATCATGAGAACTGAACTTAGTTTAGCATACTAGGCTCATGGTGATTGCTTAAGCCCGTAAATAGCTTTTCTTAATTTGCAAGCTACTCCAAAAATGGACTCTTGTGGATGTCCAGGTGGAACACTCATATAGACTTCTTCTTCTAGATCTCCATGAAGGAATGCATTTTTCACAGCCATCTGAAATAGCTTCCAACTATGATTTACTGCTAAGGACATGAGAACTCGAAACGTGTTCATTTTGGCAACTGGAGCAAACATTTCTTTTATAATCTTCTCCATCTGTCTGAGTAAATCCTCTAGCAACAAGTCTTGCCTTACGTCGTTCAATGGTCCCATCACTTAGGTACTTGATCTTATAAACCTAACGACACCCAACAGTCTTCTTTCCGGAAGGTAGCTTAACAATATCCCATGTATGATTCTCATCAAGATCATGTAACTCTTCCTTCATTTCTTGTCTCCAAACCGGAGAGGAATTAGCATCTTTGAAATTACTCGGCTCAATTTCACATGACAAAGCACACAGAAAGTCAGAATGTTTTTTGGTAATATTATCGTATGTTAAATGAGCTTGTATAGGATAGGAGACAGCACTATGATATGTAATATGGTCTTTCAACATCACAGAAGGACGCCTTTCTCTTTCCGAGCGTCTTGGATGCTGATGATCTGTATCTGTTTCAATTTCAACCATTGGCGGAGCAGCTTCGATATCAATAATAGGAGATGGTGTTTCAGTTACTGGTGTAGCATCAGAGATATTTTCAACTACTGAATGATCTGCATCAGTCTCAATATTGTCATCTGTGGAGCTAATAATCGGAAGATACGCCCAAAAATCAGACATATACTCCCCCTGGGACCGACTCCCATACTTATCCTTCCAGTTGAAGAATGGTTCATTTTCAGAAAAACGAACATATCGGGAGACAAATATCTTACGAGCGAAACTGTCATAACATATGTAGTACCCTTTCTGCGTAGAAGAATAACCAAAGAACACACACCGAGTTGCTCGAGAGTCTAACTTGTCATGATTAGTAGATGATCGATTCACATAGCAAACACACCCAAACACTCGCAGATGAGATAGACCAGGTTTACGATCGTTCAAAACTTCCAATGGAGACTTGAAATTAATCACTCTACTAGGCGTCCAATTAATTAGGTAAACTGCGGTCAAGACTCCGTGGGACCAATATTTCTTCGGCACATTCATCTGAAGCATGATAGCTCTTGCTGTTTCCAGAATATGTCGATTCTTCCTCTCTGCTATGCCATTTTGTTCTTGTGTATCTACACAACTAGCCTAGTGAATAATACCGTGGCTGCGAAGATATTCACCAAGAGAATGGTTGACATATTCTATGCCATTGTCAGACCAACGAATTTTTTCTTTTGCACCTAATTGAGTTAGTACCATAGTATGAAAATCTTTAATTGTGGCACCTACCTCCTTTTTAGATTTCTGCAAGTATAACCAAGTAGCACGTGATCGATCATCAATAAATAATAAAAAATATGTGTAACCATCATAAGAATCAATGGGAGCAGGACCCCATAAATCAGAGTGAACTAAAGCAAAAGGTTCATTAGATACGGACATAGAGTTAACAAAGGGTAAATGAGTTTGTTTAGAAAACTGGCAAACATCACATAATGTCGACTCAACAGGAAAGGAAGGAAAAATACAAGACAAAATGCGATTGCAGGGATGTCCTAATCGTTTATGGATAATTTTACTCTCAGTTAAGGTGCTCGTATGAAACGCCCCTTTACTTGGATTGAACAAATAAAGTCCATGAGAATATGCTTCTTCACCAATCGTTTTCCTCGACTTTCGATCCTGAAAGATAACCGAATTAGGAGAGAAAATAACATCACAGTCTAAGGAATTAGTAATTTTTCCTACAGAAAGAAGTTGAACCGGAAAGGAAGGAACAACAAGAGCATCAGAACTAGTAGTATGAAAGAAAGTAACTTTACCATTCCCAATAATAGGGACCGAAGCCCCATTAGCCACAGAAACAGTACGATTATTAAAGGTATGATTGAAGGAATGAACCGACGAGAGATGATTAGCCATATGATCAGTAGCACCCGAATCTATAATCCAAGTGCTGGTTTTTGAAGAAGATGAAAAAGCATGATGGTTACCTGAAGCATGTGTAGAAGGATTACTTATTGAGATCGACATCATGGCTATTGCTGCTTGCACCTTTTTTTTCCATTTCTGATCATACTTGGCCTTGAGATGAGGATGAAGTATAAACCACCGATCTATAGTATGCCCTTTCTTGTTGCAGTGGACGCAGTGAAATTCTCGGGTACCTTTACCAGTGTTAGCGGCCAGTGCACTAGAATTACCTTGGTTTGAAATAACCTTAGGATCATCAATCATAACAGTTTTCCGAGTTTCTTCACGTTGAACAGTTGCACAAATACTGGAGAGAGATGGTAGTTCAGAATTCATCAATACTTGACTCTTAAGTTGCTCATAATCTGTGTTCAAGCTGCTCAACAATGCAAAATTTTTGTCCTCCTCAGCCCGCTTAAGAAGAACTTTAGCATCTGTTGTATGAGGACGATAGATGCTCAGCTCATCCCACATTCATTTTAGATTTCCATAGTGCTCAATAAAAGGCTTATCACCTTGATTTGCATTAGCAATTTCACGTTGCAATTGAAAAACACGAGCTAAATTATTCTGATTTCCATAAAGTTCTGACACAGAATCCCATAAATCTTTTGCAGTATCGGAAATAGTAAAGATTTTAGAAATTTTAGGTTCCATGGAATTGAGAAGCCATACCATAACTGTCTGATCAGTTCCAATCCATTCTTGCACCTTTTTGGATCTTTCTCGTCGGGACGATCGATTGTCCCATAGATATATCCGAGTTTTGATCTTCCACCTAGAGACAAAGTCATAGCTCTAGACCAAGTTGTATAATTAGTCCCATTAAGAAGAACAGAAGTTAACCTCATACTGGAATTCTGATGTGAGAAAAACTGATCGGCGTCTGACATGATTGACAAAAGAAAATGCTGATCGGATGTCCTCGCTGCTGCCGAACGGATCTGATCACAGGACGAGGAAGTGGCACAATGAAGATCTGATCGAGGAGCCGTAGGAGATCTGATCGCGTCCTATGAAGTTGACTTATTAGGGAATCGACTGGATCCGATGAACTCAGGAGCACGGTGCACAGCTGAATCGCAGAAGCTCAGATGAACTCAGGAGCACAGTGCACAGCATCCGATGCCGCAGGTTGAAGCCACTGTCGGATCTGTAGCACACCGGAAGGAAGACGAAGATCGGATCTGAGACTGTTGGCGGCGACTTCAGGATTTGAGGTGGCTTCGGGTCAGATCGGACTCAACACCAATCTTGATGGCAAAATCTAAAACGATCAATGGTTCACGAACAAAAAAATCATCTTCAAATCAACAGGATCTGATCCTCCAGAGCTTCACGATCGCCTCATCGCCGAAATCGACGGCTCTCGGTCGAATACGGGAAGAACCCTAGGTCACGAACCGACGGCAGGTCACCCGCACAGTGTATCGATCAGCAGATGAAGAGATGCCTCGCTGGATCGACAGAGAGATTTTCAAAAAATTGCGAGAAGATGGAAAGGATTAGAGGCGACGGAGATTTAAGGCGAATATTTGAGGCGGCAACGATTTGATAGGCAGTTGAAAAAGAATGAGTTAAAGATCAACATGAAAAAGGACGAGTTAAAGATCAACCCGCTCTGATACCATGTAGAAATAATAATCAAGAAAGACAAAGATTTAACGTGGTCCGGCTATAAAACCTAGCCTACATCCATACAGAGAAGAGAGACTTTCTTATTTCAATTGTGTTACAATGAGGAGGGTAGCCGCCAATATTTATAAGGCTAGCAAACCCTAAAAGACAAAAAAGGTAACAACTATGTGCTCATCAAATATCAACCACATATAAAAGGGATCCAACGGATCCTATTCTCTCTTCTTTCCAATAAATTGTAACATCTTGTTCAAATAATAGTATGCTATTTGGTATCCTTTGTCTGATTATGTTTAAATAAATGTTTGTCTACATTAATACTTAGATCAATCCTAAAGCTTAATGCGAGATCAAACATATATCGAGATGTAGATCATGATCATATGAAATGTTTTGACCGTCTGAAGCATATGTCTGAAAGTATTCGTAGTCATATATGCGTCGATATATGACATCAATTAATGCCTCAGATAGACTATTGTGTTTCTGTATTCACCAAGTGTTGGTGGCGATGATATCTTGATCATTCGATTTGTCAAAATCGAAAACGAGACACGAATGCTCATTATAGAATGAGTTCACTAGACGACTCAATGAGAGCTGCCACATCGTGGCATATACCGTTCTGTCAATGATATCTCTCAGTGATGATAGACAAGCTGATCCTCGGACTTGAGGTCGCTGTATGAGCCTGTGCATGAACGGTGTCACTTAATCTATGACCTATCTTCGAGACAAGGCCTGTCGAAAGGTCTTTGGTTGTGTGACACTTGAAGTATACGAAGGGAGTATTGACCAAGATAAAGGTTTTTTTCTCTCATTGTGTGGAGTTAGTGTCGCAGAATCTGTACGGTTTTTAGCAAAATCCTTGGCAGAGGTATGTTAGATAGGATCCAACAAAGACAAGCTAAGACCGCACAATATTGATATGTTTGTGATGCTATTAGGGGTTGACAGTCAAACATACGCGAGGCTTCGCAGCGGCATAGTTAAGATGAATGGATTAAAATTATAGCATTCATAACTAGCATAGCCTGGGTAGTCCCGACAATTCTTATGTTAAGACACAGACCACTTAATGATGACACTGAATCAAGGACGACAATTGCTGATCTCGGTCATTGTCGTCAGGGACTATGAGTCACACTTGTAGTAAGGTCAGGTTGTATGGTCTCACAAAGGTTGAAATCCTTGTCCATGTATTAAGATATAAAAGGTACATGTATATGAAGCGTGCGAAATAATATGTCGCAAATTGGTTGTAAAGGGGATTTCGGTCACATAGTAAATGAAACAAAAATCAAACCATTATAAAGAGCATAGAAAAATCTAAACCAGGGTTTGGGGCTTGCCGGACCCAGCTGCTTTAGCCTGAGCTAATGGCTTGGGATGCCAACCTGAGCATCAACTCGAGCTAATGCTGTAGCGCCCGATCTACAGCCCGAGCACAGCTGGAGTGCAACTTGAGCTAAGATCGGGTGCAACCTAAGACCGGGCTCAACCCCATTGGAGCATGGTTTTGGGGCAACTTTGACGAGGAATTTGAGGTGTCAAACAGTCTCAAAAATGAGGGATGTTAATTTATTTACACCCTCCGTACGAATGCCTTCGAGTTGATGTCTCATTTGGCTTTTGGGGTTTACTGCAGATGGAGACAATTGCTCAAAGTTGACCCTCTGCAAGGGGAGAAAATTGAGTAAAAGGGTGTCTTTAAATGGTACCACATCAGAAGTGTCATTTATAGAAAGGCTTAGCTCACCCTATATATATGGATCCACCCCTTCCTCCAAATACACACAAGTCGTGATCAAGTGAGCTCTTCATATTTGAGTGAGCAAACCTCGATCTAAAGACGGCCAAATTTTAGTTCTTCCATTTTCCTATTTATTTATTTTCAAGTTCTAGCAGAACTTGAAGGAAAATCAGATCTAATCCGAAATTGGCATGGGTTCCAGCTAAGGTGAATTTTTTGGGGCAAGCGGTCGCTCGGTGACGAGGCGTTGAATCGCTTGGGACAATCGCTCAAGGAGGTAATATTTAATGGCACACAATAGGCAGCAGACGTTGGCGACGGTTACCCATATTGATGAGGGAGGATCATGCCGCCATAGTTGGCAACCGCTAGCTCCCTCAATGTCACTGAAAGGACTCCAAAGTCAATAAAAAACGAAAAGGCAGTCAGAGTAAGGGGCTGAAAGGTACGAGAAAACTACATTCTTACATTCTGCTTCACATACCATATTTCTTCCTCCTAATAGCTTGCGGCGACTGATTCAAGGCGAATCTCTGTGATTCGATCTTGGCATCCCATGGCTTTACCTTAAGTTCACGTTCTAACTTAAGCATCGGATGGTATTTGGGTTGGAACCCAGATCTGACCCTCCTTATGTTCATCTGTGGTACAGGAGATCTAAGCTCAATCTGACAGGAGGCTCGTACATCCACTCTGTTCAGTCATCCTTCAAGATACAACCCAACTAGAGGGTTGAACGACAACTCTCGATACTAGACGCACAAGGCTCGACCCTATCAGAAGGTCGAACAGTCATCGTGCCCGACTCCAAAGGCGGGAGCTCTTCTACCATGCACTCTTTTTCCTTCCACCAACAGCCCAAGGTTGTTCTAACCGAGAGTCCCATTTAACCCACTGACGAAACTCCATCTCGATCGAAGAGTCCACATCAGCACAAACATTTTTATCGCCATTTTGGCCTTAACAGGCAGCATTCTCTTATTTTTCATTATCATTAATTGTCAAATTATTGTCAAATATTGTTTAAAGTTTTTGATATATTAATTCGTTAAGTTTAATAAACTAATTAAGAAAGGAAGTAAAATAAAGCTCGATAGATTGGGATTTCGTGGATTGAAGGTGTAAGATGGTGTGATTTTGTTATCATATTTATTTAGTTTATTTTGTAATGTGGGTTAAGACGAAGGAGGATGGATTGTCTTTGAATCGTCCGAATATGATCGCCAACGATTAGATTCTGGGCGCTTGTGAGGCAGATGATGGTGAGTGAGAGTAGCCTGAGGCGGGATGTGGCTGAGTTCCTAGGGTACTGTATTGGGATTTGGAGAAAAACAATGTGGAGGTGGTGTCCACGGTGAAAGGAAAGATGTAATTATTGTGCGCGAGCGTGGAAGACTCGGACCACGGGAAGATCGAGATGATGACGAGCAACATACAACCAACAAGATCCCTACAATAGATATCAACTTTAGGTCGTCGACTGGCCAAGGGAACAACAATAAGCTTTATTACAAAATGAAAGAACGAATACAAATCTTATCTCTTTGCAACGCAAAAGAAGCACACAAATTCTCTCCAAAAGCTCTTAACATTATCTCTGAAAGTTGGCTCTCAACAATGGCGGCTCTAAATTCTCTCCAATGTGTTCCTCCTTGAAACCCTCGTCTAAAACACCATATATATAGCCCCAGGGTACAATAGGTACGTGTCATCATGGAGGATGGATTCCAAAAAGATACGAATCTCGTTTTAATGGAATTCCTATCCAATCACAACTCTACAATGAATAGGGTGTCGTGTCCTATAGTGGGCCCCCTCTGTATTGCCAAGCAATCCTCTGAAGACCGAGCAAATTATGAAGAGTCGAGCTATCCGAGCTATCTGAAACTCGGACTGTACAACTGTCGATCTATTGAGCCATCGATGCATTGCCACAGATCCAATGCACTGTCGAAGTCCAATTGCTCGGCATCCTCGTATCTGACTTGTGCAGAGCCAGATAGGTCGGATCCGAGCATAGCTGAGCTAGCTTTGCACAAGATAGCTCGGCTGCTGAACTAATACTTCTTCAGTGCCTCAATCAAGTCAACTTTCACTGTAATTGTGATGGATGAAAAGATTGCTTTTGCAAAAAGAAAACGACGCTTAGTGCTGTCAGGCAATATGGCCGGTCACACGGTAATTTGAAAGTACTAATATGTTGGATGTTTTACTAAAAATGTGTGAAAACGACACGTTATTTTAGTGTAATTTGCACGGAAGAAAGATGTAAGTTAAAAGTAAAACATTGACCCACCAAACTTCACACTAAAATTTTGGAGTTGAGGAAAACTAAATTGCAGTACAAACCCCAAAAGCAAACAAAGGGTACAACTAATTTCCAAATACATCACCATCTATCCACAACAAAATCCCAATATGGCACACCCACAAACGTCTCCTCATCTCTGCTCCCAAGCTGGCCCACGTACACTCAAAATATCACATAACTTGCTTTTGTTTCTATAAATAAACTCTACCGACAGCCTCTTATTCCCTCACAGAAAATTGCTTTTCTTTCTATGTATAAATAAACCCTACGTATAACCAACAGCCTCTTCCTCTCAAGAGGAAGGAGATGGACTTGTTGCCTACAGTGGGAGGAGAGTTTCGCAAGAGGAAGAGGCCATGCATAGGAGTACAACGGCAGCATTTGCTCTGGGTTCTTCTCGTTGCTTGTTGTTCATCGTGTAATTGTAAGAAACCATGAATTGAAGAAGTTTTCGACATGGATCATGCATGAAACTGTCACCTAAGCCCATCAAAATTCATAAGATTTCATGAAACTTTTTAGCTGCTAATGCATTTCAAAATGTTGGGGCCGACAGTCTCATAGTCATGGGATCCTATTTGTGGTAATTAAAGTATATCAGGCCATTGTCCACACATACACTGTTTTGAGGACCACCCTCTGCGCACAGCGCCAGACAAATCATTCTTTTAATTAACAGATGGCTTAAAAGAAAACGAATGATTTGGACACTGGACCTAATTCGTCTACGTAGATAAACATAGGCTTAAGCAAACAAGATTAATGCGATTAATATATATGTGATGAAGATTACAAAACTAGTCATGACTCTAATTTACATGATTCTTTGCTGACGTGGATATATATGGGGGAAAAATGGGATCATCAGGCTGCAAGTTGTAAGCTTTGAAGTGTCATATATGGCACCTCAGAGAGAGTTATAATATTCTGATGTAGTGTGGATAGATACGTGATGGGTGTTGCTTGCTTTTAAAAAAAAAACAATAATGCGCGCTTGGAGCCAAAGAAAAACAGCTGTTCATGATGCACACTTGCGATTTTTTTCTGCTTCTTTCTGCCCTTCAACCAAATCTTAACTTGGTTAGGGTTGATCCACGTACGACTCCATTCTCAAGAAAGCTGAGTAGTAGTGTAGAACTGCAATATAGCTCATGCACTGCAACTGTAAAATCAAAGGTCCATTTAAATATTACTCAGTTTTTGCTTTTTTTTTTCTCCCTTCAGTTCATCAAGAAGAAAGGTTTCAACTGAGAGAAATGGATTTTACAATCAAATTTAGTTAGAAGACCAAAATTTGGCCAGGTTGGGTGCTTCAAAATCTGGGACATGTTGCTTAAGTTATTGATTTGAAGCCAACTTGACCGACTTGCAATATTCAACATGCCAAATGTTTCTTTCTTGCCTGTCTGAAAAGCCAAATGGCCTTGGTCCTCAAGCGACATAAAATATGAATAAAACAATGATATAAACACATTGTATATTTAATGTCAGAATTGCAAGCCTCAGGCTTACATATATTAGATGACATACAGTTGGGTATATCATCATAGCTGTTGGTGGCTGAAAGAAGATTTAGAGGATGGAGAGAAGTTTCCTCAAATGAACCATTTCCTCCTATAGTTTGGAGTGCAATGCCATTTGGTTAAGGTGTAATCATGCAATTAGCCAATTGTCATAGTCCATGTTTTACTCAACCCACAGTACTAAAAGATCATATTTAACTGCATATATATGAACATAAGCGCGTCATTAGTCAATCTGCATGATCCTTGTTTTACACAACAAAACCATTATTTAAACTGTCTCACAAGACTATAATCAAGCTATCAAGACCATAGACCGAGTCCATGTGTAGGATTAATTGGCGGCATAGAGTTGGCAATTTTTTAAACGTATGGTTTTAATCCACACTAGGTTTAAATATATATCTGATGCATGTCGTCGTTGTTATTGCTACTACTGCGACTTCTTCATCGTCATCATCTTCTTCTTCTTTTGCTATGCATGTCATTGTTGGCATTCCTTCAACTCCGATGAGGCATGCCCCGTCTTCGAGTGTAGTCCAGAAGAGCACGTCACACGAATTTTCTGTGTCAACAAGCGGTCTTCTGATCTCGACTGTACTGATGATGGCGTTGATGACGACGGCATCATCATGCGGACGCTCTACACCCTTAATTAGATCCTCATCAGAAAAGGATATTAGGGGTGTCACGTTCCTCGATCGCTTTCGACCAACAACTACAATCATCGCCCGCCTGGCGTAGTGACTTTGTAGGGAGGCAGAGAAATCACAAGGAGTAGGTCCGCCAACATGTTAAGAGCATCAATATTTGGCGGAGTTGATGTATCCTTCACGAAGAAATCAGGCTTCCCCGTGTTTTGATTGATGGGGCGAGTCAACATAGTCTCCTTGCGCGGCGGAGACGTGTATGTAAACTCCTTTCCCATAGACTGAGCCAACTATTGACGGGGAGGTTCCGGCCAATAGTAAAGTGAGCTAACTCGGACAATAAGGTGATGTGGATCGTCGTCAGCTAATACGATCGATCATACGTAGAGGGTAGATCAGGTTTGAATGGAAGCGGCTGAGCTACCAAGACTAAGACTGGCCTAGCTCAAAGGTGCTCTGAGCTGCTTAGAGGGTCGCCTGCTGAGCTATCTGCAACACAGAAAATCGTTAAGGGTGTCGGATCTGGATTCCGACCCAATTCCCATCCGCTGCTTAAGTTAGTTGAGAACTTAATGAGACTCGAGGCAGCGGGATCGACCCTAAGGAAAATCTTCTGTGGAGCTGTCACGCCGAGTGAAGGAAGAAGAAATATATTGCGAAAAGTCAAGGGTAGAAGCTGCCAGAGTACCTTATTTTTTTTGTATATCTGAAGTGTGAACTCTTTCTTCATTGTCATCTTCTCTATTTATAGGAGATGAGTTCTATAGCCTGTACGTAATTAATGGTTCCTCATTCATGACGGCGAGATCTCCTCCAGTAATGGGGATAACAGAAGTCCATTTATTTTGACATTATCAATCGCTCCCGCGGCTTTAGCGCAGCCCAACGGTTGGATATGCTAGTGTCATGACTATGTAATTAACTCCACATTCTCAATGGACCTGAGAGTTTTTTGGGCTAGGGCCCAACACCTCGATTGGGCTCTCTTCTTTCTCAGAAGATTATTTGTCGCCGCTTCGTGCGCCGGTCCCATGCATTAACATTATTAAATGATATTTAAGAAAGAAAGTAAAAGTAGCTGGATAGATTGGGATTCCATGGATTGAAGTTGTATGATGGTGTGATTTTGTTATTATAATTATTTAGTTTATTTTGTAATATTGCGGGTAAGGCCGGAGGAGGAGAGATTGTTTTTGAATAGGCAAGAGAGGATCGCCGATGATGAGATTCGGGTGCCGCTCGTGAGGCAGATGACGGTGAGTGAGAGTGGCTTGAGCTAAGTCGCCAACAATTGTGTTGGGATTTGGAGGAAAATAGTGAGGAGGCGTCCACGGTGAAAGGAAAGATGTGAACTGTGATGGGTGAAAAGGTTATTTTTGTCAAAAGAAGACGGCGGTTAGTGTCGTCAGGCAATTTGACCGGTCACACAGTAATTTGAAAGTGTTAATGTGTTGGATGTTTTCCTAAAAATTGTGAAAACGTCATGTTATTTTAGTGTACTTTGCACGGAAGAAAGATACAAGGTAAAAGTAAAACATTTAACCAACCAAACTTCACACTGAAATTTTGGAGTAGAGGAAAACTAAATTGCAGTAGAAACCCCAAAAGCAAACAATGGACACAACTAATTTTAAGATGTGTTGAAGAGCATAAAAGAGCAGGGTAGGTGTTTGTTAGCAGATAGGAACCAGGAGAGAGGGCCATGTCCAAATACATCACCATCTATCCACAACAAAATCCCATTTGGTCCACACTCAATGTGATCCCCCCTCTCATCAACTTGCCCTTCCGTGCCAACCCACCACCCACCCACCCACACCCAACCCACAAATATCTTCTCCTCGTCTCTCTAATCCCAAGTTGACCCACACCCACACACCCACCATCTTCTCCTCTTATCTGCTCCCAAGTTCCCCCCACACAAAATATCACAAAAAATTGCTTTTGTTTCTATAAATAAACTATATCAACAGCCTCTCACTCTCTCACAAAAAAATTGCTTTTAGTTTCTATAAATAAACCCAATCAACAGCCTCTTCTTCTCACCATACACACCCGCAATCTTCACTGTCAATGAAATCAAATATCGATATGGATAGCAGCACCCTGCAGGAGTCGGCCGCCTCAACTGACTCCTTGATCAGCAAGACTGCGTATCCCCATCGAGCGCACCAGCTGAGCGGGGACGGCGTCGTGCTGGACGCCGCACCGGACCCTCGAAAGCTGCCGTCGTCGCACTACAAGGGGGTGGTCCCCCAGCCCAACGGCCGCTGGGGCGCCCAGATCTACGAGAAGCACCACCGCGTGTGGCTGGGCACCTTCGACGCCGAGTCCGAGGCCGCCTCCGCCTACGACGTCGCCGCCTCTGTGGAAAATAGAACAATCAAAAATGAGATGAGGATGTAAAGGTTTTTCTCCGATGATTTCATTATCAAAATAGGCTATATTTATAGCCGAAACCTAATTACAAAGCATCTCTTCATATCCCACTAATAGGTAACATTCTAATAAAGATGACTATTGGTATTCCCCACTAGTAGGTAACCTCCTAATAAAGGTGACTATTGGTATTCCCCACTAGTAGGTAACCTCCTAATTAATTTACATAATGCAAACAACAAGATTAATTCCAACATTCACCCCTTTAATCTTGTTGCCGTTTTTGTTTCCTGCGGTCCGATTTTTTGACGCATCTCCAAGAACTTGACTCTTCCAAGTGGCTTCGTCAAAATATCGACGAGCTGAATTTCCGTGCTCACGTGCTCTACTACAACATTTCCTTGTTTAACACATTCACGAATGTAGTGATATCTCGTGTCAATGTGCTTGCTTCTGTCATGGTAGACTGGATCCTTACAAAGCGAGATTGCGGACTTGTTGTCCACCTTGAGAGTGAATTTGACTGAATCCATCTTCACCAAGTCTGCTAGTAACCGCCCAAGCCATACTCCTTGTTGGGCTGCGGTTGCGGCTGCGATATACTCGGCCTCGCATGAAGACAACGCCACAATCTTTTGCTTCTGTGAGGCCCAACTAATCATGCTAGAGCCGAGGAAGTAAACCCACCCCGTGGTGCTCTTTCGATCATCCACATCCCCAGCAAGATCAGCATCACTAAAACCAATGAGATGTGGATCTTCCTCCTCCTTTGCATAGAAGCAACCGAGGCGCAAAGTGCCCCGTAAGTATCAAAGAATTTGCTTCACAGCTGCCATGTGCTGTGTGGTTGGTGCTTCCATGTAGCGGCTCACTATCCCAACCGCATACGAAATATCCGGCCTTGTGTGCACGAGGTATCTCAACATCCCAACTATGCTCCGATAGTTGGTGGCGTCAACTGGAGGATTAGGACTCACCTTGCTGAGTTTGAGCCTTGCTTCCATAGGGGTCTGACAAGAGTTGCATTCCACCATCCCATTCTTGTCAAGGATACTAGCCGCATATGCCGATTGACACAGCGAGGTCCCTTGTGATGATTGCTCCGCTTCAATCCCAAGGTAGTAGCTTAGAAGACCAAGATCACTCATAGAAAAGAGCTGCTTCATTTGGGTTTTGAACTCTGCTATATCGGCGACATTTGACCCCGTTATGATAAGGTCATCGACATACACCCCAACTAGCAAGTTGGAGCTTCCCACGCTCTTCTTGTAGACTACATGTTCTTGTGGGCATCTTTCGAAGCCAAGAGTGGTGAGGCTCTTGTCCAACTTCGAGTTCCAAGCTCGTGGAGCTTGGCGCAGTCCATAGAGAGCTTTCCTCAACTTGAGTACCTTTTGCTCATTTCTTTCTTCAACAAAGCCAGGGGGTTGAGAGACGTATACCTCCTCGATAAGGTCGCCGTTGAGGAAGGCTGATTTGACGTCCATATGATGTACCTCCCATCCTCTTTGCGCCGCGAAAGCCAAGATTAACTTCACGGTTTCAAGCCTCGCCACAGGTGCAAAGACTTCATTAAAATCCACCCCTTGGCGCTGAACATATCCCTTCGCGACGAGCCGGGCCTTGTGTTTAACTACCGCTCCTGTTGAGTCCTTCTTCACCTTGTAAACCCATCTAAGTCCGATAGGTTTGTGTCCAGCTGGTAGGTGTACTAACTTGTAACGACCACTTTTCGTTGTGCGTTGTTCGTGCACGTGCTTTTGGCCGTGCACGTGTTTGTTTTAGACTTTGTGTGTTTGTGAACACTTTCGTGTGAGATGCCGTTGTGAACGTCTCTGAGAGTATTAAATAGTGGCACTAATTTGGAACGACGTGTCTCGAGTCGTTTTCCCACAATTTAAACTTACTCGATGAGACGTGACGATTCTCACTCTTGACGGGAGACGTTTCTATTTTTAGTTTCGTCGTCTGACGTCGAATTTGAGATCCGTCTTCTTAGTTAGCTCACATTCGTCGCCACGAACACCACGATATTTATTTTATAATTTTTGGAGTTTATTTGACCACTTTTATAATTTTTACAAGTTTTATATTATTTTTAATAATTAATTTATAAATTATTTTCGGCCAAATAAAATTTATTTAAGTTTTAAACGTTTTAAAGAATTTTTGAGCCAATTTCCAGCTCATTTGGACCAAGTCAAATCCTTGGATGAGTTGGAGAAGTTTAATTTCAAATTTTAAATTATTTTAAACTTCTAATCCTATTAGATTTAGCCCTAGACCAAGTCAACCCATCTATACTATATAAGCAATCCCTAGCAAGACCTATTTTCCAAAGAAATTAGCCCTAGCCTTTTCCAAAACCAAAATTGGACGTTGCGACGATTCATCGCAACGTCGCAGCCGTCGCATGCGCACGACCGGAGATTTCCGCCCCGTTCCCTCGGTCTGACCGAGGCCACCGCCCGCACCCAGCCTAGCCCGCACCGCTCCCCCCGCGCTCCCCGCTCCGACCGAGGACATCTCTCGGTCTGACCGAGAGATTGCCCCGCCTCCGCTCCGCTCCGCAACGTTGCAACTGCAACGTTGCAACCCCCGCACCGACCGACGCTCCCGCCCGCACCGACCGAAGCGTTCCCCCGCAGCGCTGCAGCCCGCTTCCGCAGTGTCTGACCGAAGAATTCCCCCGCAGCGACCGCTGTGACCGACGACCGCACCGACCCCAAGCGCTGCACAGCCCGTTCCCCCGCAGCAACCGATGGAGATCCCCGCATTTGGCTGAGTACGACCGAGAGCAAACGTCGCAACCCCGCATCCGTCGCATCGCTTGCCACCGTGGGCCCCCCAAGTTCTCCAGAGTTATTG